>OX422217.1:610847255-613719755 GCA_949130495.1 Sambucus nigra | reverse complement strand
AATAACATGTGGTAAACGTTAGTGAAGGGGTGTGAACTAGCAACATAAGAATTAAGACCCAATCAGTTAAACATATTCATGGATTTCTTATTTGAATGCAAAACTTTATCAAACTTAAATATAGCCTCACGTGACAAGATAAAGTGAACTCAATGAACAAACATACACAATGCACACAAGCCTAGAATTTTGTCGATTCTACAAACCAATAAAGTCATGACAAAAATAGCATAACTAGACACATTGTCATTATGCAAACCCGTTGATATATCCATCCAAACTACCTCATACATAATATTTTTTCTTTTCTTTTGAATGATCATATCAAACTCAACTACTTTGGCCTCGGCTAATTTTAACAATGCCACATTATTTCAGGCCATATTTCAATGGTGGCTATTCACGCAAAGTAATTTTGTCTTTCGCAACCCGATTCCATTGATAAACAACTACACCGAATCAATATTTTTTTTAAATTCGGGTAACGGTTCTTACATGCACAACATCTCACTTTGCTCAAATATACATGTGAAGTTAAAGATCAAATGAGCTCGTGCAAATGTGAATCGAGGCATATAAAAAGAGAATCCATTAAGCAAGTCAAAGTCAAACTACTCCATGCAAGCACGATAAAGAACACTTTAAGGATTAAAATCTTAACCAAAAGTTCTAGCCACATGGGAGCGGAGATTATATTGGATTCAAACACAAGTATGTTTCACATAAAATGTGTAAAACTAATCTACACAAAATTAGAAAATCTTTTTGAGTTTTTTTTAAATGTTTTAACCAAACATAAGGAAAACCCAAAAGAAAAAATAATTTTTTTTTGTATTTTTTCAACTAAGACACAATAAATAAAAATTAAATACAAAAGATACACAAGTCAAAATTCTAGTAACGCATATATGATGAAGCAAAGACTATAAAATGACAAACAAACATACAACTAGCAATAATATATCATGAAACACAAAAGCTAGTGTAAACAAAACTAACACACTCAACCTTTGGATTTACCAAGTGAGGAATCATGTGAAAGTAAATGAGAATCATAAACTCTATCACGTAACGTCTCCAAATCGGATCTCCTAACCCACATAAGTGAAACACGATGCTCTCAGAATTTGGTGACCTTAGTGACTCTACCCTTTGACTTTCTAGGACCATTTCTAAGATCGAAACAAAATTTCCTAAGGTGCCCCTTCCGACCACAATGTGTGCAAGTGAAAATACGACGAGAAGTATTACCTAAGGATTGATATTTTCTAGTGCTCCTAGAAGATTCTCTCCAAATAGTGGTTTTGGCTTTATTAGTGGAAGTATCTTGAGTATCGAAGCCAATACCACACTAGTCATCTTTAATTTGGATTGTCCCTAAGATTTATCTAATTTCTCCTACCTACACTCCAAATCAAATTTGACCCGACTTGAGTCTTTCAATTTTTCTTCAAGTTCCATTATTCGAGACTCAAGTAAACACCTACTCTCTTCAAACTCGAGAAGCTCTTTCTTCATAGCCTCAATTAAACCTCTAAGGTTATCTCTTTCACCTTCTACGTACTCCGAATTCTCACAAAGAGTTCTCTCATTTTAAGATCTTCAACTAAAATACTTTCATCATTAGCCACGGCATGTTCTCTCATTTTAGCTTCTGACTTCAAGTTATACCTTTTTTATTTCAATGATTCCACATACAACTCACAAAAGGCCGCTTGAAGTTCACTCTCCTCTACCTATTCTTCATTCTCACTCTCTTTTCCACTCTCTTACCATCAAACTCTTGGGATTCATAAACAATGGCCTCGAAAGTGTCATGTAAAGGAATATCTTCATGGGAAGATTCATTATCAATGTTCACATGACTTGTGAAGAATGCGATGAAGTTGCGCGCAATGGGGGAATTGGGTACCTCTTTCGGTTCACCATCACTAAGGGTGGCATGATATGAAATCGGTTGCTTGCCCTCCTTCCTTAGTTTAGTAGGACACTCAAATGACATATGCCTATAACCCTTACAACCATAACATATATTTGACTCTTCCCTATTAAAATCTTCATTATGATTTTTAGGGAGTTTCTCGGCATTACTATGCTTAGACTTCTCAAACTTCTTATAATCATTTTTAAGTTTTTCTTTATTAGTCTTAAGAAAATTTCTAAACTTTCTAGCAAACAAAGCCATATAATCCGAGTAAATCTTAAACTCATCATCCGAAACTGATGTTTACTCCTTTCGGGCTTTCAAAGCAATGCCCTTATCTTTCTTCTTCTCATCCTTCGAGGTAAACATATCAAGTTCGTAGGTTTGTAAGTCACCTACAAGCTCTTCAAGTTTCGTAGAGTTTAAAGTGTTTAAAAAATTTAAGACGATCACCTTAGCATTAAATCTCTTGGGTAATGACCTTAAATTCTTCTTTATAATATGATTGTTGGGTATCTTTTCTCCCAAATTAAAAGACGAATTAACAATATCTAACAATCTCGTATAGAATTCATCAAACGTCTCACTTTCTAACATCTTAATGATTTCAAATTGAGTGGTGAGATTTTGGAGTTTTGAAGATTTAACGACTTTTGTTCCCTCATGGGTGAGTTAGAGTATATCCCATTCCTCCTTAAATGTTTCACACGTCATAATCCTACGAAACTCATCTGGTGTGACTACACTAAAAAGGGCATTTAAACCACGAGAATTAAAATTAGCTAACTTAAGCTTAGTCTCACTCCATCTCTCAACGGGTTTAAGTACACGCACCTCTCCTTCTGGGCATTTTAGTGGGGTCCACCCTTTAACTAATGATTTTCAAACCCATTCATCTAAGGATTTAAGTGTCGACCTCATACACGCTTTTCAATATGCGCAGTTAAAATCATCAAAAATAGGGAATTTTGCAAAAGGTAAATTTTCCATTTTTAAAGCAAAAATTTAGACAAAGGATCTTAACACGATAATTTGGCACTCCCGCTCTGATAACACTTGATATAATTGGATGCCCACAAATTTTATGATTCAAAAAGATGACGGTTAAATGATAAACCAAATTTAAAATTTCTTTTAAAACAAAATAATTAAAAACTACAAATTTTAATTTCACCAAATTTAAATTAAACTAAACAAATAATTCAACTTTTTCTTTAAACAAAGTTAATTCAACTAAAATCCTAAATAATTCCAACAATAATTAATTCAAGTTTTAACATAGGCCAAATAAACTTTACATAAATTTTCCCAAATTAAATTCATTGACTTGAATTAAATTAAACTATAATCACCCAATATTAAACCTAGCACTAAATTAAACAAATTATGTGTTTAAACCAATTTTTATCTTGATTAGCATGCATCAAAGTGATATTGTGCAAGATAAAAATAAATACACACACACAAACCGCGATGTACAAGAAAAACCCACAACGGGAAAAACCTCGGACGGCCCAGCCTACAAATTCACTAGGTATGGTATCTTACAAAGACACGACATAAGAACTTAGAACAACGACTCGACTCCCTTCAAGCCTTGACGCTCCTTCGTTCTTCAACCTCCGCCTAGTAGATAACGTTGGATTCCACCAACGTCTCGAAATCCACCGATGGGGGTCAGCTACCGTCAAGTACACACGAAGCCTTTTTTCATATGCACACCGCAAAAATAATAAACGAACTCCTCCGTAGGAAACTTTTCTCCTTTTAGGTAGAGATGAAACCCGGTGCCAACAATATGATCTCAAATAATATAATATATGTAGGAACTTCGATCAAACTAAAACATGGGTGCAAACATGTGTTTTGGGAAAATTAAATCATCAAAGATCAATACACAAAATGGGACATTTGGCTAAGTAAATTTTCTCTCAAAATCCTTTGGAAAGTAGCAAAAAGTCTTATGAAAAACACTGTTCCCACACATAAAAAAGTTGGTAAAATGTTAGTGGGGAAATGGGAGGTTAAAAAGAAAACTGCTGAAAAACTGACAAGATTGCAATGACCTTCGAACAACTTTTTGATGTTGTTCGAACGACATTATTCTAACGAGATTTCAGAGTTGAAACAAACATGAATCAAGTTAGATAATATCAT
This sequence comes from Sambucus nigra, assembly GCA_949130495.1. NCBI lineage: Eukaryota > Viridiplantae > Streptophyta > Magnoliopsida > Dipsacales > Adoxaceae > Sambucus > Sambucus nigra. The sequence continues at coordinate 613,715,674 of OX422217.1, read as the reverse complement.
TCGAATGAAGTCGTTCGAATGACTTATCTAATGAGAAAACAGAGATTTCTGGCATAAGCTCATTAGAAGCTCGTTAGATATCTCGTTCGAACGACCTCGTTTGAACGAGAAAAAATTTCGTTCGAACGACTTTTCAGAAAAACCAAAAATGCTTTTTAAGCCCAGAAACTTTTATGCAAAGTTTAAAAATGATTTTCTAAGAAAAATAAAAAGTTGTTATGACAAAATTTTATGAAAAGACACCCATAAAAAATTAACCAAATCTCTATATATGTTAAATGCTTTTATACCTTTAGACACCTTGGAATCCAAATGTTGATGACGTAAAATCTTGGCACATAAACCGGCAAGGATGTAATCTTCAAGCACTTGGCCACTACGTCTTCAACTCAAACGTCATAGGCTTAAAAGGATATGACAAACTACTATCCTATCACTCAATTAGTTTTGTTCGAAATTAAGCCAACACTACAAATAGGCTTAATTGGAAATTTGCCCTTACAAAGGATCTTTTCATTTCATTTCAATAGTAGAGTACATCATTGGAAGTATTTATTGATATTCTCTACAATTTAAGGGTGAGGATGTTCGTATCCACCCATGTTCTTGAGATAATATAAACTTGGCCTTACTATTTTGGCCACCTTATAATGGCCTTTCTACTTAGGGCATATTTTTCCCTCATTTGGATTTCTGGTGGCAATGGTGACCTCTTTTAAGACCAATTCTCCCACTGTGAATTTTATGTGGTGAGCTTTCTTATTGAAGTCTGAGATCTTTCTTTGCATGTAAGAAGCCATTCTGATCAGTGCTTCTTCTATCTTATTATCTCATCCATGACTTTTTGAGGTCCTTGTTTGTTATTATCCTCTAGCTCAAACCAATCCACCTTCTTTATTGGTATCTCAATCTCGGTTCATCTAACTGCCTCAGTTCCAAAGGTTATAGAGAATGGTTTTTTCCCTATTGGACCTCTAACCGTGGTTTTATAGGCCCATAAGATGCTTGGGAACTCCTTATCCCATAGAACCTTGGATTTTTCCAAACTCTTTTACAAATTTTAGAAGTTGGATTGGTTGGTCACTTCGACTTGACCGTTCGCTTGAGGATAACCTTCGAATGAGTAATGGTTTTCTATCCCATAGTCCGAGAATAACTCTTTAAAGCCATTGTAATCAAACTATTTCCCATTATCAGAGATGATGATTCTTGGGAAGTAAAACCTGTAGATTATGTTTTTAAAATGAAATTGTTGTCTTCATTTCTGTAATGGTGGCCAAGAGCTCAGCCTCAGCCCACTTCATAAGTATCAATCAACATAACGAAATTTTATTTTAGCCCTTGTTGAGAGGCAAAGACCCTATTAAATTCACTCCCCGTTGAGGAAAGGGCCATAGAGTTATCATTAGGGCAATTTTCTCTATTGTATGCTTTGCTATGAAGGAAAACCTCTGACATTTATTGCAACGTTGAACCCAGTAGTTGGCTTATTTCCTTAAGGTGTGCTAGAAGAATCCTAGCCTCAAGACCTTGTAGTCTAAGATTTTAGGGCATCTGTGAGCACCACAAACTGTCTGGAGGTCTTTAAGGATGTAATTGGTTTTTGATGGGTTGAGGCACCTCCGAGGTGCTGAACAATATCCATTCATGAAAAGAACCCCATTATCCAAATATTATCTCTAAGCTAAGGACTTCATTCGTTTGGCTTGAAGCTTGTCCTTAGGCAGGACGTCGTCTCTAAGGCATGACTTAATGAGCGTGGTTCATTTTGATACTTGACTAACCTTTGCAATGTTGATTTGGAGATGGGTAATTCTTAGATGATCCAAGGTGACAATTAAAACGTAGAGATTTACCTCATCTGAAGAGGCCATCAGTGAAAGATGGTCGTCTTCGGAGTTTTTTGCTCGAAAAACTCTTCTAATGCCGAACTTGGGAACTCTTTGCATGAGATTCTTTCAAATTGCCAAGTAACAAGACATTTTGTCACCCTTGGCCCCATATACCTCAGTGACTTAATTGACTACCAACTGAGATTTATTAATAGCCTATGTCCACTCTTCATTCAAATGGATGGCTAAGCCTAGGTTTGCCACTAAGTCCCATAACCTGCCTCATTATTAGAGTATTTGAATTGAAAATTATGGGCCGGAGAAATTATACCTCCTTTCAGGATCACTAAATGAAGTCCAGCTCCGCTACTTAAGCGGTTGGAAGAAACATACGCATACAAGACCCATGTTGGAAAGTTAGGGTCTATCTCTTAGAACAATGGATGTTTTGGCTCCTTGGGTACCGTTGATTTTGTTCCTGAGCTCGTGGGCTCTTCCTCCACTTCCTCTAGGTTACAAAACTCCGCAATTGAAGTCAACTAATGTATGACATATAATGTCACTTTCTACTTTATACTTATATGTCAAATTACTCAAACTTCACAAATGTTACCAGATATCACACCTGGACTTTAGAAGATTCCCCAACTCTCAAAGATATCCTCCAAGTCAGGATAAAGGTCCCACGAGTGAGCCTAGAAATTAGATAGAGTATTATGTGGTTCATTAGACCTATATTTTCCCAAAGGCTAGGCTATAGTAAGGAATCATACCTCGCTTGCATTCTTTCCCTCTGTGGGGAGTTAGTCGTTCCAGGGCACTTCCTCAAGGAAGCTCATATACCACATAATCATTACCTCCCCTAACACCCACAGTAGACCCCAAGCTAAACAAAAATGACCCCCAAAGATCACCCAAGCCTCAATATCAGAACAAGGCATCGTGCAAAAGCTCGAGACCACCATGGGGGAGTGCCCCGTCAGTTTCGGACCTCTTGGGCCATTGACAAGCCTTTTTCCAATCAGTCTGTCGGGTAGGTGAAAAGCATAACACTATTTCACCTACTTCCACCTTACATACCCAGGTTTATTGAATGCTTTCATCTGCATTTAATGCACTCAGCTACTCCCTTAAACCACTTATTCTTTAGTCAACACCCCACCACCTTTCTAACATCGAAAGACTTCAGGGACACCCTAACCATGCTTCCTTAATCCACTCATTGCCTTTCTTCTACATTAGTTTAAATGGGGGCCTAGTTGGAAAGAGCAAGGGTTCAAGTAATCAGATTTAGAAAGTAAAGAGAGTCCTAAGCCTTCTGCTAGTTTTTACTCTTTATTTCCCACTCTCAACCCATTGTTGAGAGCATATGTTGTAACTCGGAGGTATTTACTAATAGGTATACAACTTATATGTCTTGTTGAGCCCTAGTTATAACTCATGAACCCTTAGAGAAGTCATTTAGTTACTTTCTAAGTTCCTTTGGACTATTAACAAAGGACAGAGGACCCCAGACGCCCTTAGCCAAAGCTCAAGGGGTATTCAAGATTATAACACTCAATTAAATTCTAATAAATGGTCATGACACCTTTGTACGGTGGACGTATGATCATATACTGAGGTTCAAACTACTGTAAACCATTATTCAAACACCTCGAAATAGTACTCCTTTAAACTGTCTGAGGTTTGGAGGTCACCACCTGTGGGTCCATACTCTTAAACTATTTTTTATCTCATCATCCACATACCAATTAACAAGCCTTCTTGGGGTATCAATCGTGTGTAGGATCGGTCGGACGGGTTGATTGGTCATGACCACGATAGTGTGTGATCGGAAGTAAGGCTGCAATAAGGAGGTAAAAAATTGAGTTTTCTATCCTCAAATACTTGCTCTTATCCCCTTACAGAGATCGATTGACATAGTGCACTCGGTATTACACCCTAAATTCTTCTCGAATCAAGGTTGAGCTAGAATTGGCTGGGGAAACAGCAAGGTATAAGTACAAGTCATCCTTAGTGATGGTCCAAAATAACAGAGGTAGAGGACCCAAGTACTTCTTCAGGCTTTAGAAGGCTTCCTCAGCCTTCAGAGTCCATTAAAAGTCCTTCTTTGGTATTTTGAACAAAGTTAAGAACTTGTACGTAGCCTTGGAGATAAATCAATTAAGGGTGGAAACTCTTCCAGTAAGGCCTTGGTCTTCTTTAGCTGTTCTTAAGGACTCTATATTTCGTAGAGCTTGGATCCTCTCCAGGTTGACCTCTACGCCATATCTGGTGAATATGTAGCCTATGTCTACATCTACCCCAACAGTGCATCTCTCTTTCTGGCAGTGCCTCATCAGTTCTGAACCTCCTGGGCCATCGACAAGGCTTATGTCATCATTCTAGTGGGTAGGTTAAAAGCATAACACTAATTCACCTACTTCCACCTTGCATACCCACTTCTATTTAAAACTCCCATACACATTTAATACACTCAGACGCTCCCTTACACCACCTGTAAATCCTTTAGCCAACAATCCACCACCTTGTTGACACCAGAAGATGTCTTGGATACCCCAGCCATGCTTCCAGAATATCAATTAAGGGTCTTTTTCTAAAAGACCTCAATAGATCCTCTGAAGTGATGCCTAAGATGAAGTCCGCCACATAAATGGTATTGTTTAGATCATTAACTTAGATATCCTCTTGGTTAAATCTCTTAGCATACTTTCTGAGAGCTTCACCAAACTTTTATCTGAAGTGGAGGAGTGAGGTAACAGGCTTCCCTATCTTTTGGGCCCCTATGAAATAGTTGAGAAAGCACCTAGCTAATTGGGTGAAGCTTCCAATGGTCCATGGTTTAAGTTTGGAAAAATAGTGCCTGCGAGTTCTTTGCGAGAAATGATCTACAAAGACTTCATTTGGGGTGTCTTGAAGGATCATGAAGAACCGATAAGTCTTCAGATGGTCTATAGGATCTTTGTACCCATCAAAAGATTGAATATTTAGCATCTTCCAATTTGGGGGAAGAGCGTAATCTTGAACTTCATTGGAGAATGGGGATAGCCACTTCTGGAGGGATAGCTCTATGGTATTGGTAATTTTTATCTTGTACTCATTGAGTAAGTTCCCTAACCTATCTTGTATCTTCGTGATCTCATTGTCTCAAGTCCTAGCCACCTTGAAACCACCATAGTAATGTTCTTTTATAGTGGCGGTGAGAGGGGTAATGTGATAACCCGAATATAATTATGATAAATTATGTTTAAATTATGATTAGCTTATGTGATATGGATAATATGGTACTAGTATATATAATGTTAAGTCATTGTATTTAGTCTAATTCTACCTTCATAAAGTATGAAATATTGAATTAGTTACAAACACCAAATTTTGATATTTTCGGTAAGAATGTTCATGTTGGAGGCAAGTTTTGACCATTACAATATAATAATTGACTTGAGGTATAAACTAGATATTTGTATATATATGAGTTAGGTTTGTAACACAACAAACGGTTCATCGAAAGGACATTCGAGTGGCAATATATTGTCTTTTTACGAACAGGGGGTAAAGTAGTCATTTAGCCTTAAATGATATTTTGTTTTATATGATGCCAAATGTTATATTTTGATTGGACCAAGGGCGTGAACTTATGCCGACTTATAACCCTTTAATCAATCTCTTCCTTCAGCATATTTCATCCATGGAAGAGTTTTAACCTAAGGAAAGAGAGTTTTGAAGTTTAGGAAGAAAGTGTGAGGAGAAATTGAAGAAAAATTCATAGAAAATTACGTAAAAGTCCCTAAGGTAATTCCATCCATAAATCTTGTTTGATTTTTTTGTATTGCTGATTTAAATGATAGAAATAATCATTTTTTTACTGAAATTCCATGTCTTGATGTGTACTCATGGATAGATGCATGTTTAAGCAAAATTGAATGTGTAAACCCTTGAAATTACCTTGTTTAGAAACCTTGTGTATTCAAACTATCATATCTTTTTGTATACTTACTGAAATTGATTGAATACAATTGGAGATTAAAATATACTCATATATGTATATCATATCCGAAAATCAAGTAAAAATACCAAGAAATGAATCTTAGGTGATGGTTTGAAGTCCGGGTATGAAATCTGCCCCAAAAGAGTAAATATGCATACCATATGTTTGATGTTTTGCTTGACATAGTAAATGAACCCTGAAAATTATGAAATTTTAATCTTGTGTTATTCAATATGTTTTCTGAAATTGGGTGAAATATCATAGAAAGTTATGATGTATAAAAATTATGAAAATTCTTGGAAGATGACTGAACAATAGATGAGATTATAGGGCGAATTTGCTATGTGGTAAAGAAATGGGCATATCTTGCTCTAGGAAACTTAGAATGATGTGTCATATTTTGTGTTGGAAACCTAATATGATAAGTATTGGATTACCAAGAAGAATTAAAGTTGGTTTGGGTTGTAATTTGAATATGTTAGATATCATTACCGAGTCTAGATGGGACTTCATTTATGATGAATGATTTGAATTAAATCATATGATGCTTATGAATTGAGTTATGTTGAAGTTGTTCTTTGAATTGTTAATATTCTTATGATGATACTAATACTGTAAGAATGATAAGAAGAGAAGAAGAACCGACTGAACAAGAGCCAGATAAAGGAAAAAGGGAAAGTTTGTTAAATTTCCAAGGTGGGTGTACTTATGATTGTCTCATATATGCAGATATATGAATATAGCTCTAAGATCAGGATTTGTGTGAATACTTCGGTATTCAGAATTTGTTTGGATATTCAAATATCCAGGATTTATTTGGGTCTTATGATCCAGGATTGGAATTGGACAAAGATCCAATGATTTGATTTGTCTTATGACAAGGATTTGTTGGAACTCATGTTCTAGGATTTGTTATTGCCAAAGGGCAGAATTATTTGGATCTTATGATCCAGGATTTGTTATTGCCAATGGGCAGGATTGTTCGGATTTTATATCCAAATATTCGATATAGAATTGTTATTTCATTGTAGGGAAGGAGTACCTCACTAAGCTTAATGCTTACGGTTTAAATTTTAACAATTTCAGGTTTGTATGCTGCCAGCTAGGATACCATATGACCGGTAACTTTGAGAGTTGCACCGTTGAAAAGATATGGGGTTTAAATATGGAAATTTTATCATTGTCACACTGAAGATTTTAATATACTCACACATTGTATATATTGTGTTAGTATGGATTGAGTTGATGATTGTGAAATTTTATCATAGTTAATCATAGTATTGTATGTCCGCTTAATTATAACTCTGATATTGATTTCATTATGGTATAATAATAATATTATGTTCATTTTGCACATCATGAAAAAAAAATATTGATAAATGAAGTATATTTCCAAAGGGCTCAAGATTATGATCCAATTATTCTAATAACAAAAGATTAGTATGGATATTGGGTTTAGGGTGTGACAGGTGAAGTGTTTAGATTATGGAGGCCTGATCCTCTTACCTCTATTCTTTATTTTCCTGGCATCAACTCCCTTAAGGTATCCTCTAAGGTGGGAGAAAAATCTTTCCTCGTTCCTTGTTAGGGGAGGCTATGGAATGCCTCGAAGTGACTGCATCCTTAGCATTCATGTATTTTTTTAGCTCTCTGAAGAAGCTCAGTTATGGATCTAGAGAATCTTTTGATGAGATACCTCAGCATATCCTCTAATGTGATGCCTGAGATAAAGGTCGCCACATAAATGATATCGTTTATATTGTCAACTTGGAGAGCCTCTTGGTTGAATCTCTTGGCATACTCTCAGGTAACTTTGCTAGAATTTTGTCTGAAGTGGAAGAGTGAGGTAGCAAGCCTCCTTATCTTCTAAGACCTTATAAAATGGATGACAAAGGTCATAGCCCTTTCAGTAAAACTTCCAATGGTCCCTAGTTTGAGTTTGGAAAACCAGTGCCTAGTAATTCCTCTCAGAGTGGTGGGAAATGATCTACATAATACCTCATCTGGAGTGTCTTGAAGGAGCACGAGAGACCTATAAGTATCCGTATGGTCTATAGTATTTTTGGACCCATCAAACGGTTTAATATTTGGCATCTTCCATTTGGGGGGAAGAGCGTAATGCTAAACTTCATTGGATCATGGAGATGGCGTCTTCAGGAGGGATAGCTTTATGGCATTAGGAGTTTTTATCTTATACTGGTTAAGGAAGTTCTCCAATCGGTCTTAAATCTTCTTAACCTCATTGTCCCAGGCCTAGCCACCCTATAACAACCATGGGATTGATCTTCTATAGTGGCGATGAGAGTGGTGAAGTGTTTGGCTTCCGGAGGTCCATTCCTCTTACCTATGTTCCTCATTTTCTTAGCCTCAACTTACTCAGGGGATTCTCCAAGGTGGGAGAAAAATCATTCATCTTTCCTTGTTGGGGGGAGGTTATGGAATGCCTCACTGTGACTGCATCCTCAGCATTCATGTATTTTTTAAATCTCTCAAGTAACTGAGTCGTGGATATAGGGGGTTTGTTGCTAAAAGACCTCAGCAAATCATCTGATGTGATGCTTGAGATGAAGGGCAGCAGATGAATAGTGTCCTTTTATATCATCAACTTGGAGAGAATCTTCATTAAATCTCTTGGCATACTCTTCGAGATCTTCGCTATACTTTTGTCCGAGGTGGAAGAGTGAGGTAACAGGATTCCTTGTCTTCTGGTTCCCTATGAAATGGATAACAATCGACCTATTCAATTTAGTGAAGCTTCTAATGATACCTAGTTTGAGTTTGGCAAACCAGTGCCTAGTATTTCCTCTCAGAATAGCGGGAAATTCTCTATAAAAGACCTCATTTGGGGTGTCTTGAAGGAGCATAAGGGGCTTTTAAGTTTCTATATGGTCTATAGAATCTTTAGCCCCATCAAACGGTTTAATATTTAGAATCTTCAACTTGGGGGAGAACATAATGTTGAAATTCATTGGAGAATGAATATAGCATCTTTTGGAGGCCTATCTCAATGGTATTGGGAGTTTACATCTTGTACTGGTTGAGGAAGTTCCCCAACCAGTCTTGCATCTTCTTGATCTCGTTGTCCCTTAGCTTAGCCACCCTACAACCACTATGGGATTGGTATCCTGGGAGTGACAACATGTCCCTGATAGGGATACAACTCACTGATCGTTAAGGAGCTCTGGCTACAACCTCCGGATCATTTTCTCCTTCCAACTAGCGTTCACGATTTTCTTCAGTTCCACTGTGCTCGGATCCGATCGACTCCTCCACCACAGGTGGTAAAGGAAACTTTTGAAGAACATCATTGAGTTATTCTTGAAGCTCATTTTGTCGATCTTCCATCTTTTTTAAAGACCGGACTAACTTGGCATTGGTTATCATCCTAATGAAGGCAAAGTTTGTATATAAAATTAATAGAACTTGTCGTTCCCGCAAATGACGCTAAACTAGCGGGTATTGAAATTGTATGAGACCTTAGACCTAACAAGTGCCCCCACAAGACTTCATATGGGTTAGTGGGAGGTGTGTCAAAGTGATGGACAAGTATATAAAGTGGTTCAGACCTCAGTTGGGATCCTAAGCCCACTGCCACGGGGTGATTCACTATATATTATAATATAAAAAGGAATATTACAATATGGGAGACCTCTTGAGCTTTGGTCAAGAGAATCTGAGGTCACTGTGATCTTTTTCACTACCACAAAGGACCTTAGGAAGTAACTAATGGACTTCCCTAAGAGCTCCTAAGTCTTAGTTTAGGACTTAACGGGGCATACAATATATAAAATAGTCAAATATTATTCAAACTATAGCTATTTTCTAACAAAAATAGTCAAATATTAGCTATTCCCGTGTCTACCGTTGCTTCTGAATCCGCATTTAGCACGGGAGGTCGTATTCTTGACCCTTTTTGTAGCTCATTATCAACAAATATGGTGGAAGCACTTGTTTGTGATCAAAATTGGCTACGCTCCTCAATAAAGCTAATCAATATTCGAGATACGTTGGACGACATTCAACAAGTAGAGAAATTTGATTCGGGTAACAAATTATTATATTGGGACATTTCTTCTTATTTGGTTGTTTAAATGCTAGTATTGATAATCTTATTTTTAATCATTTGTAGAGTTGTTGGGAGCTACAAGTGTAGAAGCTTAACGCGTGGCAACATAGATGCGTTGGAGTTTTTGAAGAATTTGTGTTGAATTTCTAATACTTTAATTAAACATGATATACTATGTTATGAATTTATTAATTACGTGGTGGACATACTTTTGTATCCGTATGAGTATTAGTTGTTTGTTATTTTTTATGGATATTATTAACTGTTTAATATGGGTATGGTAAAATTGAAGTGCTGTTTTTTTTTTTTTAAGTGTTGTTTTCTTACAAGAAAAGTGTTGTTTTTAATTAAAAAAAAAACATGTGTTGTTTCTTAAAGAAAATAATTGTTTTTAATAAAAAGTAATGTTTTTTTTTAATAATGTGTTGTTTTTTTTAATAATGTGCTATTTTTAAATGTTGTTTTAAAAAACGAGTTATTTTTAATTAAAAAAAGTATTGTTTTTAATTAAAAAAAATGTGTTGTTTTATATGGGTATGGACCGAGTAAGAGCAAGACTGAACACGGACTGCTGGAAAATCGAACAGGACCGAGATCGGTCCATAATTTTCTAGGACCGATTAATGCAGTCCGGTCCAAAAAGTACCTCAAAATCGAACCGGACCGAACCGTGAAAATCCCTATGTGTACTTGATAACTCAACGGGTGTAATTTTTATTTCAATTTGATGATCTCTTTAGCATCAATCGTAACTAGGGGTGTTCAGGGTACAGTAAAAATCTACATTGTACCATTTTGTACTGAAAATTAGTGGTTATAGTTTACATTTTTTACTTATCGAAATCGAAACTACCGAAATCGAAATTGTTGAATTTTTGGTGGTTGATTTGGTTTTAACACTTTAAAAATCGATTTATCGATTGTACCGTACCAAAATAAAATATCAAAATTAATGTACGAAAAATACCAAAATGATATTATTAAACTTACCAAATTAAAAATACCAAATTAAATCAAGCAAGAATACCTAATGGCTAAAATTAAACATAACCACACTTATTTTATAGGTTCTTTATTTTTCTTTAAGTGGCCAACATTTTTGGATCAATACAAGATTTTACAACCCTTGGAACATTCACAACACAACTTATAACAAGACTAGAGTTAATGATTCATATTCAACAACACAACTTATGCCCCTCTCTCATCTCACAAAACAGCACCCTTTCCTCTCTCCTCCCTTCCAGAACCCCTCAACTCGGCTCTCTTTATAAATCCATCGTCCCGTCGATTCATCCTCACCTCAGCTCACTTTTTCGGTAATACTTCGCAACTTATGGCACAATTATGTATAGAAGTGGTTCAAAAAATTACCATTATGTACCGAGGAGTACCAAAGAGAAATTTACCAAAATCTATCATATTTTTCTAAAAATCGATTTCACCAGTGTACTGCACAACTTGGTTAAACCGGTAATTTTGATTTGATAATTTCAAACTTGGTATGATTTTAGTATAATCCATTTACCGATCGAAAACCAGCCCTAATCATAACATTATACGTTTAAGAATGAAAAAAATGTATCATGCAACATCAATAAAGACACGATACGTTTACGCATATAAAAATATTATTTTCTTAATAGAGAATATATTTGATACGTATCGCATTCGTATCATACTTTTAGCGATGCCGAAAATAGATACATGATTATTTCGTTTATGAAAAAGGAAAAAGATGAAAATGCATTTTTGTTTTAAAACTTCCCTTGCACACATTTTGACCAACCTTTACCCGCAACTCACGTGTAAACCGGATCGTATTCACACTCCAAACCGGTTTCCCGGTCAAAACTTACGTATGAAAGCATTGACCACCCTTGTCTGTACACACAAGCTACATCTCATTCAATGCCACCGTCCCTTGTGTGATTGTGTCCCTTCCGTACACTTTTACTGCCACCTGCCAGTCAATTTCTCCCCACAAAACACACCATATATACACACACACAACACACCTTTTTTCCTCTCTCCTCACTTTTGTTGCTTCTTAAGAGACTATAAAGAGATAGGGTTTTGTATTAATGAGTCTCTCTTTGTATTTGAACAACATCTATGGAAAGAAAAGAAGCTATTAAATTTGAGGATCCCATCAAATCCAACTCTATATTTTCAGATCCTATCTTTGCTAAAAGTTCACTAACAAGCATGTTGGATTTTGGTGTTGAAAATGATCAAAAGGGCTCATTAGGGTTTATGGAGCTCTTGGGTTTTCAAGATTTTAGTCCCTCAATTTTTGATGTTTTGCACCCGGCCCCCTCTCATTCTTCCGCCGAGGCCGCGAACACGCCCGCGACGCCGTCGTCGGCGTCGAGTGGTGCACCAATTGAGGAAGAGACTAAAGTGGTAGATAATAATGAAGAACAACAAGAAGAAGATGAGAAGAAGACCAAAAAAATGTAAGTTTATTTAAGGGTTAATATTACGTATACATATTTTTTATTATATTCAGCGGAATAACAAAAAAGGGTCCTAAAAAAGAATATATCTATTATTAGTGTCATTTAAGTTATGTTTTTGGAGTTGTTTTGGGTTTCATGTTATTTTGAAAGTGAAACAACTTATTGGTACATTTTAGTGGTATATGATACATATAACTGTGTTTGTCAAACTAAGTGGCCTAAAATTATTTTAAAAGAAAACCCATTTGAGTAATGGGGAAGAAAAACAATGGGTTAGTTTTTGTTTCTCATTTTAAGTGAAGTAGTTAAAGGAAAACAACAAGAAGATAAGAAGACTAAAAATATGTGAGTTTATCTCACTTGTGTTGTTAAAATTGTTTTCTTTTTTTTTTAACAAGAAAAGAATTTAGCTCTTACAGACACTAAAGAAAAAAAAAATTACAAATAAAACAAATTATGATAATTTACTAGGTCTTGAACGAGAAGCATATGGCATTAATTTATATTTAATAGCCTTAAATATATTAACATTGCTTTCTGTTTTTGTTTTAAAAAAATAATTTTAAACTGGTTTATTGATACAAATATAGTGATACATTTTCAAAGCAAAAATAATGTTGTGTAATAAAGATAAATCACTATGTTTGTCAAATTATGTGTGCCTAAAATTATTTTAATTAAGAACCCATTTGAGTAATGGGAAAGACAAAATGGTTTGTTTTTTGCTTCTCATTTTAATGAAGTAGTTAAGAAAAACAGAAACAAAAAGAAGAGAAGACTAAAAATGTGAATTTATCTTAGTCAAGTTGATAAAATTATTTTGGTTTTTGTTATAAAAATAATAATTCTAAACTGACATAGTTTATTAGTACGGTTTATTGAAGATATTTTTCTATGTGAGACAAACTATGTGGGGGTCAAATTATTTTAAATAAAAACCCATTTGAGTAATGGGGTACGGAAAAATGGGTTTGTTTTTATTTCTCATTTTAAGTGAAGTGGTTAAAGAAAAACCCCACAAGAAAAGAAGACTACTAAAAAAAAAATTGAGTTCATCGTATTTATGTTATAAAATCGTTATTGAAGATATATGACTATATGTTAGTCAAACTAGGTGGGTCTAAAATTGTTTTTGATGAAAACCCATTTGAGTAATGGTGAAGAAAATAAATGGGTTGGTTTTTGTTTCTCATTTTAAGTGAAGTGTTAGTTTTGTTGATTTGGGTTGTTTGCTATTTTGGGTATGTGAAACTAGGTTGAAACCCAAGAAAACAGGTCAGGGGAAGCAGAGAGAGCCAAGATTTGCTTTCATGACAAAGAGTGAGGTTGATCATCTGGAAGATGGATACAGATGGAGAAAGTACGGCCAAAAAGCTGTAAAAAACAGCCCTTTTCCTAGGTATTTACCCCTACATTTAGCAGTAAATAAATAAGTCATTTATCAAGCCAACTTTTTCACTATATCTTCTCTTAAAAAAATAGTAAGTACCAGGTTAGGATAAGGCAAGCTTTATATGACTTATACCTTGACGGGATTCACGCTATATTACAAGCATATAAAGTGGGTTCGATACTAATTCGGTACTAAGTCCAGATAAACTTATCATTATTCATTTTTTAGGGCATCATATATCCGTGTTTAACACAAATAACGATATGATATGCACATATAAAATTCTTATCTAGATAGTGAAAAACATATGGAACATGTATTGCATATGTATCGTGTTCGTATTATGATTGAACACGGACACGTGCACTTCACACATGATACTATTTCTCATTTGGTTAAGTATTGGATATAATTTCGAGTGAACTTTTGTGGGCTTGCATGTGGCTTTTACACACTAAAAAGAGTAGATTCTATGCTTAGAGAGTTGTATGATGCATATTAAAATATTGAGGTTGCTAAACTCGTCCTAATTTTCTAAATGTCTTTAACATCTTTTAGGTATTTTGACAACACTCTTAAACTATGAAGTCATTCTATGTTTACAATATTGCATTTGTTAGTGTTATAGCATTTGAATGATAATGAGTGGATCCTCACTTTCAAATAATGCAATTTTATCAGTCACAAAAACTAATTGAAATATAACAGTCTAAAATGTTCTAGAGTAATATATTTATAATGAATTGTTCTAAAATCTCAAATACCTTTGTGTCATTGTGTCACTTCAACTTTGTCCCTCTACTTTAAATATCTTCTGATTGTTTTTTGAATAATCATATCAGTAACTAATCCATTATTACGATATCATCGAGTTCGAAATAAAATGAGTCAGAATTGTGAGTCTCTCTAATTAATCTAGACTTACTCTTATTTAACTTCGACGAATGCTTTCTAATTAATCTTTGTTGGGATTGTCAGACAATATTCATTGATCGAATCCCATCTTTATTCACGGGTGGGGTCGCTTTTAAAGTACATATAACATGAGTTTGGTCTATATTATATTCAAGGACTCTTGATAACATGTAACCTAAGAGCATATTTTAACATCCCGCGTATGACCTTGTCTTTACTATTTTGAAACTCAAAACATGTATTTTCGTCAATTTTCTATATATTATAGGTTTTCATTTCGTTTCATGATACTGATTTCAGGAGTTACTATCGTTGTACAAGTGGTTCGTGCAATGTGAAGAAGAGAGTGGAGAGATCTTACAATGACCCTAGCACTGTTGTAACAACATATGAAGGTCAACACACCCACCATAGTCCACTAATGCACCGACCCGTTTTTCCGACGGGTCCCGTGAACACCCCGCCAATGCAAATCAACGATTACGGTTGTATAATGTACCCCACAAACCCTAATGTGTCTTTACTACGCGAGAGGAGTTTTTACACTCCATCTTCAAATTTTCTTGAAGACCATGGGCTTCTTCAAGATATTTTGCCCTCCATTATGAAAAATGAAGAGTAGTGGGAAAAAAGGGGGATAGAGAAGTAGTTCTGAGTTTATGTATGTAACTTTTTTTTCACTGACTTAAGAGCAGGGAGTTGTAGATGAGAAGCAAGCCCATTTAAAACTAGTATATGTAATTTGTTTTTCTGGCTTGTAGTGGTTCTGATTCCTCTTTTTATTCAGTCACAAACCCTAATGTCTTGTTTTGTTTTTTCAATCTAGTCGAGGTACTAATTTTATTTTTATTTTTATTTTTTTTTGGGGGGGGAGGACTTTACCCACCGTGTAGTTTTTATTACTCGACTTTATCTATCATTTTGTTTTTCTTTAGACTTTACTACTCATTTTGACATTCAGCGACGCTTTTTCGTCGCTACATATCAAAATGGGTGGTAAAGTTGAAAGAAGAACAAAATGGTGGGTAAAGTTAAATAATAATAACTATATGAGGGATAAAGTCAATATCCCTTTTTTATTGGCCTGTATTTCTAGTGATAACATGGGGATTGGTTTTTTTAATACAATGGAGGTATACTTGTTGCTTATTGTGCTGCATTTGTTTTTTTTTTCTATCTAAGGGTGTGTTTGGTTTTGGGGAGATTGGAAGAAAATGGAAGGGAGAATAAAGAGGAAAATGTTTCCATAAATCTATCTTTGATATCTTCTTAGATTGAACCTTAACAAGCAAATTAAGGATTTCTATTCTTCTTTTTTCTTTTTTGCTAAAGTGCAAAAAATCCCTTAAATGTTAGTTTTTTTCTTTGCTAATAACCCCCCGAGTATCCTAATAACCACGTGAACTACACGTTTTGTTGTAGATGCCCCTTCCGAGAACTTTTTAGCGACATTTGTTTACCGACACATAGGGGCTTTTTGGAACAAAATGTACAGTTCAGGGTTTTTTACATCAAAATAGTTCAAGGAAAGTTCGTGTAAAAATCTGGAAGTTGAATGGGGTTTGCTTGCACTTTTTTTTATTCCCTTTGTTTGCATTCTCATAAAATATTATATAAAAAGGACTATACTGAAACCTCTCCCTCTTGTGGTATAACGTTGTTATATTACATAAAGACTATATATTCAACTTTTATTATCACACTTGGTCATATATAACAATAAAATAACATTGTAACTTATAAAATACAAAGTGAAAGTGTCACATGTGAAATCTAATTATTAACAATTAGTATATTGTCACACACTAAATACTTCAGAAAAAAGGCCTTATTCAGTAGTACATAAGGCATTCGTTTAACTGCAGAGTCTGGGTGAAACAAGTATCGATTGACTTTGGCTGCTCCCATGTCTCGAATCCGAGATCAATCGTAACTTGAATAAAGGCATTTGTCATCGCATCAATATAACCAAATTCACTATTATATAAATGGATGTTGGACAATGTTAATTAATTTAGGGGCTACTCTTTGAATTACTTACTCACCAAACCATTTGTCCTTTTGTCTTTGTTTTTGTTGTGGAAGGAATGTGCATTAATATCTTTGGGTGCCACAAGCAAAGTACTCAATATGTACCAGCATAGGGTTCTTACGTGCACAAAATATGATACAATGCTAGCCTCCCAAAGTAGTTTTGTTGTGTGATAGAAGAAACCCCATGTTTGGGTCTAAAGATAGACATCAAATGGGTGAGAATTTATTGAGGCTCATAAATGAATGTTGAGGTCTTGAGATATTTATATAGTGCTTTTTTTCAAACAAAATCACTTTTAATAGAAGTTGAAGTGATTTCAAACTTACAAATTTCTAACACTTTTCAATACAACGATACAGAAATTTTGCGTATTTGAGACTGCGTTATGTTGAAAAACATTGTTTTAGATTACGATTTTACAATGCATTTTTAATGACCAAAATGAAAGTAAATGTAAATTTTATTACCCATTTACATAAAACCCTTTTATAAAAAAAAATATATTTAAAGTTTATTCTTTTTTAATTTTAATAATTAGTTGTGTTTTTTACGTAGTTTAACATGAATTAAATATGCTCATATAACACATCAATGTCAATTAAACTCGAAACATAAAATTATTCATTACTGGCCAACTTTAATCCTATTCAATTATTGCACTCCATTACCTAATCCCAGCGCATGCCATTGCATTTTGATTCATTGAATATGAAAGATAGGTAGGTGTGAAACATGAGGAGAGAGAACACGCAAGCTAAAAATGGCCAAATCAAGTACAGGTGTTTATTCAAACTTAGTTTTATAATTCAAAAACATTTTTTTTTACTGTTGCAAATTATTGTGTTATAACTAGACCGTGTGCAACAATGCATGGCTAAAATAATTTTACAACACCAGTAAAAAGCAGATGTGTTGGAGCTTTAAGCTTCACTCATTAAAAAGTTCATTCTCCACCCACGTAGGACAGGATTGGTGCTGCTGAGACTCGAGTAAGGACAGGTTTGGTTTGAACACGATGCGAATCTATTTTAAAAAATAGTAAAAACATTTTTTAAGATGATTTGATTTTTATGGATAGTTAACATTTCAATGAAATCTCCCAAAAAATCAGCTCCAAAGGATTTTTTTTGCTATTTTAAAAAAATAAGTCCAAATCTATCGGTATTTAAGTTGCTTAAAAACTGACAAATTTGGATCTAGCTTAAAAATAGCAAATTTGGATCTATTCATTTTGAGCTGATTATTTTATTTTTATTTATTTTTTTTTTTTTTTGGGGGGAGTCATTGAAATGTTAACAATCCGTAAAAAAATCACCTGAAAAAATATTTTTTGCTATTTTTTTAAAAATAGATTCGTACCGTGCCCACATCAAACCTTCCCTTATTTGAGTCTGCCTCAAAATATATGGGATAGGCTCAAGTAAGGACAAGTTTGGTGCAAACACGGTGAATCAATTTTTACAAAATAGCAAAAAATATTTTTTTTTGAGGTGAATTATAGATTTTTAACATTTCAATGAACGCTCAAATAAATCAGTTTAATTTTTTTTTTGCTAATTTTAAAAAATAAATCCTGACAGTTATATATATAGGTTTTTCATTTTTTTACCTTTTATATTTGTTCATTGTCCTCCAAGAATATTGGTCTGGGTGTACAATCATATATATATACAGACAAATGCATACTGTTTCATGTATATAGTAGGCTAATTTAGGAGTTATCACTTTAGGAAAATTGTCCCTTCCAACATTGTAACTAATTTCTGATTTTTTCTTTCTAATTCCGGACCAACTTGTGCTTTCTTGAAAAGTAATGTTAAATTTAAAGAATTTCTAAAATAAATCTACACATTAACATGATAATCCAATATAACAAAAGGAAAGTGTCTAAAGAGAGAATACAACTTTTTTGTACAAAAGGCAATCTCCTTTGAAATGGCAATGCTGCATACAGGAGCCTGTTACTTATTATCAGGAGCCTGTTACTTATTATTAGGGTGTGTGATTTTTGACAGAAGACTCGAACATGACAAAGTTATCATGTTAAAAATTATCATTTCTTGACACAACATATTAATAAACGGATCAAATTAGTGTCGAACTATAGTAACTTGAAAAATGACATGAATAAACCTAATTAAATGATATTGTCAATCAAAAATAAAATGTTTTTATATAGTAGGTCCACTATTTTACAAATTCTTGAAGAATTCTTGTTAAAAATGAACTCTCAGTGTTTGGAGGACCTACTAGTGGTATACTTCGTATGAAGATGATTTTACTCTTATTTGCTTATGTATGGATTATGCATGTCAAATCCAAATACAATTACCTGGCAATGAATCGTGTCGAATCATATTCGTATCAATTTTTATCGTTTTCGAGTCTTATCGGGTTCGTATCTAAGCAGGTGACTTTTTTATCGTGTGAAAAAACTATATTCAAACCCGACCCATTACCTTAACGTTTGGTGTTACGTTCACTCGTTATTACCCATTAAGATAATTAATTATTTTGAATCATTTATAAGTTGGCACTTTAGCCCATTATCAAACACAATTAGGCTCATTATTTCATTGACATTACTAA
The DNA here is from genome assembly GCA_949130495.1 of Sambucus nigra. NCBI lineage: Eukaryota > Viridiplantae > Streptophyta > Magnoliopsida > Dipsacales > Adoxaceae > Sambucus > Sambucus nigra. The sequence goes on along the minus strand of OX422217.1, from coordinate 613,696,394 downwards.
ATCTTTCATTTTGTAAAATTCGTTACGATTAAATTAACATTAAGCCACATAAACTTTTTAAAAGTCCCACCAATATATCTTATTTACTTGAATCAATGTGTGTTTAACAGTTCTTAATGGTAAGAGGTGTAGGGAATCAACATTAATCCGACCCATTAACTATCGTTTCTTTATCGGCTTGGCACTGATATAACCCGAAATCATCAAGAGTCCACTCATTAACTTATAACTTCGTGTCAATTCGTGACATGTTATCGTGTCGTTTGTCATTTTGACAGCTCTAGATACGTGATACAAACACGAAACGACACAAACCGATCACGAACATAAATTTACGTCACGAGCAGAATATTCTAATCCTGACCTAAATATAGAACATTCTTTCTGAGAAATATTTGGCAAAAAAAAAAAAATTGCCCTTCCCATGAAAAAGTGAGACCCTTGCATCAATACTGGATAAACTATTTTTTACCGAGGTAGCTGTCATTAAGCAACACAGATATCCCACCACGCACCCCCACCCACCAAATTAAATTAAAATAAACATATATACTCCTATTCCAAAAATCTTTCGTTTGTTTTTTTCTCATTGGGATTTGACTTCAAATGAGTCTTTCCCACAAAATCCTGTAAAGATGACAAAAAAATCACCAAATTAAATTAAAATAAACATATATACTCCTATTCCAAAAATCTTTCATTTGTTTTTTTCTCATTGGGATTTGACTTCAAACGAGTCTTTCCCACAAAATCCTGTAAAGATGACAAAAAAATCAAATGGTCAAAACGTGGATCAAGGTCCCCTTTGAAATAATAATGATATTTTTCCAGCTATTTATTAAGTAACTCATGACAACCAGCTGCATTAACAGCCTTCAATTAGCTATAAACAACTCAACTAGATTTCCCAATACCTTTTGGGAAGTAGATAATAAAAGAAATAAAGAAAAAAACTACCAATTTTTTGCAAGAAACCCCTCTAAACTAGCATTTTGTTACACAAAGCCCCCTATGTATCACTAAAAATGTCATTAAAAAGTCCTCGTAAGTGGATATTTGTAACAAAATGCATAGTTTTCAAGGGGTGTTATTGCAATTTAGCAAAAAGAAACAAATACCGTTTCGAAACGAGCTGGAGTAAACACTGGACTAGTAATTGTTGCTTGTAGGTAACAATGATCGAGTTCCTTGAAAAAAGAAAAATCTCAGTGATTAGTCGAAAATAAAGGATTATGTTGTGTAGGTGATATTGCTAAAAATGTAAAATCAAACAATGGGTACTAGTTTTTTAGTCAATAAATAATATGGAGCTTACCGATTTAGTCCTTTGCCAATAAATTTTTTTGCCTCTACTCCAATAACATTTTTTGAAACTAATGTATAGTTGTATAACGTATAAAAATCCTAAAAACATGTACACTACAAAAATTAATGTATATATTATAAAATTTCACGCACAAGTTAAAAAAATAGCAGATACACCCACGTATATAGAACTGAAAAAGACAGGTATACCCTACACAAGCAATGCATTGAAAAGACTTTTTCATCGCATCCGAAACCCAAAAAAACATACCCACCATTGAGTAAATCCAAAAAAAAAACGCAATACACCTCCAGATCCATCTACGGTTTATAACTAATAATCTCGATCCCGATGAGTGATTATGAGAGTGAAGCTAAGATACTTTCAACTCATTAAGCAACCATTGGCCAAAATAGGTTTGAACCATTTTAGAACGAAATTTTGCCCGTGCAACATTCGCTTTACAGCCACGACATTTTATTTGGATATCTTTTAGTGACCCAACTTTTTCCCCTATTTTAGAAAAAAAATAATGGTGCAGCAAAACAACTGCTACCGAGATTTTAAAACAACCTAATGCCTAGACTGCAGACTCTGGCATTTTAGTAGAAAGGTAGGATATTGAACAGCTACGAGTTGGTCTAAAGTTGATTAAAAATTACACCATAACATGTTTTCTGATTGGTAACAAGAGACTATGAAACCCATTTTTTATCTCCTAACTGAGATGAGTAGCACTACACAAACTAATCAAGGAAAAAACAAACACTAGGTACCTGTCATAAGACGAAACATATGAACGCATTGGCTCTTGATTTCTTCATAGGACGAATAATGTAAAGAACGCATTTTTATCTCAGTGGAAATAACATATGTCAAACATGGATGTCAAAGAATTCAAAATTTATGTCGTAGGTGCCAAACGCTTCTTTTTTTCGTTGTTGTCATTCCTAAAAGTGACATCAATTCATTGACAGTATATTTCTTAGTGGCATTTAACAATTTACCCCGGCTTCTATAATTGGAAAGAACTTTATATTCGTGGTGAAAATCAGATGAAGTCCCGGGGTTAATTTAGTATTTTTAGTCCCTTTTACTTTTATTAGTCATCCCTTATTTTTATCGCAATTTTTGTTGTTTTGTATTACAGGATTAATGGAAAGCCTGCTCTTAGGTCACGTGACATCACATGGGCCTAAGCCCATTTCCCAATTAGGTGTTGATGACCTTATTCTAGATCCTTCTCATTCCCCCTATAAATATCCCTTTACCCCAAATAGTAAATGATTCTACGTTTCTTTAAAATGATTGTTAATGTCCCACTTGAGTGTCTTTCTGTATTGCCATTGACGGCTTAATTTACGTCAGTTCGACTCTTCTACTTCGAGTGTATTACCAATATAACTTTAATTGATATTTGAGCCAAAGGCCAAAGGACATCATAATGGAAAAAACTACTTCTATGGCACACCAATATACTCAGTATAGATGCTGATACATTCTTTCTTGTTTGCTTTTTCATTTCCACATACCTATCGAAAGATCATAGACCGTAAACCACTACGGACTCGTTCTAATGAAAAGACAAATACCAAAAGCCTAATATGCAATCGGAAAACAAAATTCTAATAAGAATAATAAGAAACCCAAAGAAAAATATAACTCACCAGCCCAAGAAAGTTTGATGGGCATCAAAGCTACACCTGTTGCATTTGAGGAACTTGTTGCTGTTGAAATGGAAAATGTTGTGACGGCTGTGAATTTTGTAATTGCTGTTCGTAAAAGGCATACTCCTCAGGCTTCTCCCACTACTCATCAGATTATAATTAAATTACTGGCCATTTTGGAGGTTAAACAAAACTATAAAAAGTGAAAATTTTGTATTAAATATGAAAATCTTACCCTGCTCTCACAAGTTGCGCAATTGTAATAGTATTTATATCCATCAGGGCAGAAATGCTCACTCCAATCACAATCGATACAATCTGCCGCCTCGGTACTAATAGGCACTGCAGGAGCAGAAGATGTTGAAGGCAAAACAGATTCCGATGCAGTAGTAGTGCTTGAAACTGTTGGTGGCTCGTTTCCTGATTGTGAAGACTGCATGAAAATGTAAAGTTTGAAAATAGCATATAATCTCTAAAAGCATATGATGCAAAGAAAAAGAAGGGGAAAAAATAATGTTTCCCTACATATAAGACACGATCGGAACCAGTAATACCTGTTGGCCATTAAATTAAGGTTGTGTTTCATAAGCATGGTTTTCCACAAATAATATGGAATCTCTTTGGTGTTTTTCAACTATAGGTTGTGTTTGATACGGAAAGTTTTCCATGAAGAAGGTTTACAGGTTGAGAATGTACAACTGCCTAAAACTTTATTTTTTTCTGTTTTTCAACTTTTACTTTCCCACCTCCCCTCGTAGGAACACATTCTCCCCCGCCCACCCACCCCCCAAAAAAATAGAAAATTGTTTTCTAAGCGAAGTGAGAAAACTTTAGCCTATATATACACCATCTTTTCCATGACAACCTCTTTCCATCATTACATTTAAATGCCCAGAATACAAAATCTTAGCTTGAAAACATTTTCCAAGTCAAATATTTTCCATGTAAAATGTTGTCTTTTCTAATCTAACACGCCCTAAGGATTTTGTTGAAAGCACCCATTTTTTTACACTAACATCACACAACTCAACTCAACAAAGCTTTTAGGGTCGGCTCCATGAACATTATGTCACCACCACGTGAAACATTTTTTTGTCACTATCAGGTAAAACGTTGTCTTTTCTATCTTTCCAATTAAACGTGTCCTAAGGGATATTTTATTTAGTGCAAAGTCGTCGGCTAAAACACATGATATCATGTCCTTTTTTTATAATCTTCCCCCAAATCTACCTCTACCCCCTAGCATTACCATCAATATTACTAAATTACTCTTCCTTGCATGGAACTTATTGGTCTACGCTTGACGTGGTTAAACCATCTAAAGTGACTCTCAATTTCTCTCTTATAGAAGTCATTTCTACTGTTTCACGGATGTTCTTTTTTAATTTTATCCTTTCAAGTTTTAAGACATCCTTCTTAGCATTTGGATCTTCGATATTTATTGATTGCCCAACAATATGTTGCATGCATAGTAATCATGAATGGAATCATGAAACGGAACCCTGTGAATCGTGAATTGAATCATAAAATCGTTATAAATTTAAAAAATGTAGTAAATAATATTTTAATGCATAGAGAACACTCGAGAATATGTAATAAAACATATTATGACCTAAAACCAAATTTAGGACATGATTTTATTGAAATAGAATTAAGAAAATGACCTTCCATTATCATTACGAAGATGAAGATTTGCCTTTCAATGTTTCCAATTCCAAAAGATCATACACAAAATACGATTCGTCCAAGAAATACATAAAAGTATTTTGTTTATGATCATGTAATACATAAACAAATATTAAATTGTTACATGTATTAAATATTAAATTGTCTTAACCATTTTGATGACCAAATATTAACAATAATAACAGCTACAATGTCCAAATTCAAATACATTAATATATTATCTCAAATATTTACACATATAAATTGTAATACATAAAGATTAAATAAAAAAATATAACAATAACAATACAATAAAAATGTATCATATAATAATAAAAACAATACAATATAAATATATCATATTACAATAAAAAAATAGAATATAAATATAATCATATAATGTTAAAAACATTACAATATAATAATACAAAGTTTACAAACCTTCAGTAAACTTGCTCTCTCACGAATAGGATAAAAGTAACAACAAAGGGGTCGAAGAGAAGAGAAGAGAACAGGAGGAGATCGAACAGCAATTTGCAAAGAAAAGAGATCAGTTTCAAACTGGAAGACGAAATATCAGTTTCCGAACAGGAAGAAGAGAAATAGAGCTGCAAAAGTTTTAGGGTTTTTCAACTTTGTAACTTTCGATTCTCTCAAAATCTGTTTCGTAAAGGTATCTTTTGTTTTCACCCTTTTTTTGTTTGTTTTATTAACAGAGCAAGCACGTGTGTTTATAAGAGAAAAAAATTATACAAAACATGTTTTGTACTTGTCTGGGTTAAAAAAACGAACACAACCCATTTTCGCGAATACTGTGTGATTGAATCGAATCGTACGATTTTAACTATGGTCGCATGTAGAATGGAGGTTTGATGGCCGTCCTATTTCATACGTGGGAATATCACATGATGCCCAGGTGACACTTATCCACTTGACCCAACCTAATTTGATTCTATGAGTAACAGCATCACTAATATCTAATATCTCCCTCTTTGGATGATCAAACATAAATAACAAAAATAATCGCGTTTCGTCATCTCCTGATCTAAAGTTTTACCCCACCCCCATTCGTTCTCTTATTATTACTAAAGTTACACTCTAGAAAGCACCAATACTTCATTTAAGGGGATATGGAATGGATATGGGAGGGATACGGCTATGGATATGGCTGGGTCTTTTGGCAATTTTGAAAAGTTAAATTTGTTATTTTTAAGACTTGTTGTTCATGGGATGTAATGACGATATTGATGATGGAAAGTTGGTAGCCAATTCAAGTTTATTGTGATATATTATATATTTGTTGATATTGAACTTATTATTTCTCACATTTTTTACTGTTCAGGTTGAACATGATATGTTTTGCTTATCCATGAGATGGACATGATATGTTCTTTATTTAGGATAGAATCATGGAAATGAATAACTATGTAAGCAAGCAGCTTTTGGACATGAACAAATGAATGGGGAATATTAAATTGTTGATTTTATATTTTATTTAAATTTTTTACTTAAATGAGTTGTCTAGTCATACGGATCATAAAATTATTAAAATTGTAAAATTATATACATAAAAATATATAGGGAAAATGAAAATTTAACCCCAAGGTCTGGGGTGAAATTGATATCCACGCACATACTTTCAAAAGTTGCTAATTCAACCCTAAGGTACATTAAGTGATGTAAATTTAGCCTTAAATGAGTTCATTTTTTTTAGACATGTGACAAAGTAGACCCCACATTTTGACAATCCTCACTCCTTAAATCTCCTTTTTTCCTTTTCTTTTACTGCAACACCCCCACCCCCACGGCTTCTCATATTCTCCCACCAATATTCGTGAACATGCAGCAACTCACACCACCCTGCTCACCTCAATTTCTATATTCTTCTTCCTTCTTCCTATACTCCACCATAAACACATACACACTCTTAAATTCGTACATATATGTACCCAACACCCTTTGACATACTTGCATACCAACACAACTACATATGTAATTTTATACACACACCCAATACCCATACTATAACAACCCCCGATCCTCACCCCACCCTCTCTCACCTCCAAATACAAACCCTTTGACACCCATCCTCACACTACCCTTTGACATCTATGCACTGTATATATGGATGAAGGGATTATGAGTCGAATGGGCCACATGGAATGACACGTGGCATTAAGAGACTGCAGCAATCAAGTCGTCGATCAGTGACTCACTAAGGGAGAATCAAAGGAGATGACGATTGGATATGGTCAAATACAGATTTACTATATTTTACCATTTCATAATATGATCACGGATGACGACCGATCACTACGAAAGAGACCTAGAACCATAGGACACTTGTATCAATAAATAGTAATGACCCTAGATTAGCACTTTTGCATCCACGGCTTGGACTCTAGACTAGCAACCCTATCCCTCCAAGTTGTCTACTTCTGTGACACCTCCTCTATTTTAACCACGGGTGATCAATCATTTATCAAAATAAACAGGAATCGCAATTGGTTCATTCTTAGCATCACTGTCAAAACCTTTTAAATTACTAACTACCTATGTTAAATTAAGCCGGTGCCAAATTTTATCTGTCATTAACATATAACATGCAGAAATAAAATAATATAACTCATCCACGCAATAATAAAAGTCTGAATTATCACAAGATAAATTGATAAATGATAATTACCGAATAAACCATCGGTTCCAAAACTAATACCACAAGTCTATTGAAATGAAACTGAATCTAAATACATAGTCTAATAAATAAAACTAAATGAATGTATCAACTGAAGGGGCAACACGCCCAAATGAATACTGATCATAAATCATAATCTAGGAATGAATAACTGAAGCGTCTACACAAATCCTGCATGCCTCCACAAGTGTTGCAGTTACGCATCCTTGGAATGAGTCATCAAGCTTGGCGTCCCTGTGGCTGGACACCTAAAATGTTTTGAAAATATATTTGACACGAGTCAAAGCCCCAACCTTTTAAAAATATTTAATAACTATTTAAATTACAGATTTAAAAGCAGTTATTAGATACACACGTTAGTTTCACATACACTCTCTTGAGTTCCTCACCTCTCAACTATAGTGTACACCTAACGTCTCCTATTTTACCCACCTAGTTATGCTACCTAGCCTAACTGGACTCAAGTATCTAACTAACCACAATAGGTTTAGCTCCCCCGTACCGTCCATACGATACGCTACCATAAAGCCAATAATTAATATAATCGAATATTATATTGCACCGTTAAATTACGTTTCTCATACCTAAGTTACTTTTAGATATACAATATCTATCATTTCTACCATCACACAAAAGTAGAATAATCACACTTGTATATATTTATCACATTATTATATATACAACTACAGCATCCCCCAGCATGACCACCGCGATGCATACATACTCTACTATCAGGTCCATATACCTCTCGTACCAAATCAAGGACTATCGATTCGGAATGTCACCTCGAACCATAAATCAAATAACACACACGATGGGGGCGAACATAGTTCTAAGCCTTTGGGCTACGCACATACCTAGCGTACCCAAATGACCTGCCAGTCCCACTAATACACTCGCATATAGTGAGCCGCCCTAAGTTCTATGTTCTGCGGCACACATCCAAACCTCGCTGGAATCGCTAAGGTGGGATCACCCTTTGCGCGGAACCTCTTGTGATAGAAGGCAACGTAGGTATGTTCACACATGTAACAAAACACATAATAGGTATACACACAACCCATAATATATCAAGTACGTAGTATTTATGTCTCTCAAATACTCAATGTACTAAAGATTCACACATAGTATTATATTCATATTTTTTAGTATCACTCACTGCTCGAAGGGTCCCAATTAACCCTTAAGTAATTTCAGTAGTAAAACATCACTATCCTACTGGTATTGATCTAATGCTATATTTTACTCTTCCCGTAACTTGATTTGTAAATTCCCGATACGCAACACAATAGGTCAACTCTCGTCGGTCTAAATCCCAATTTTACCCTCATTAAAAATTAAATCGGGCCTTAACTATCTGTCTACTCATCTTCTCCAAGTCTTTATATAGTTAATATAACATCACTAAAGTTCCCCACGGTCGTTGGCAAGGAAAACTATTTAAATAAACAAAAGAGCCTCATTTCAGCTTTGGCTGATCGAGCGAAAAAATTGTTTGATCGATCGAGCGATCCATCGACAGCCCACGATCGATTGATCGATCCTGGATTTTGGATCGCTTCGTCCCAAACTCGCTTTTCTCCGTGGTTAACACCTCAAACCTCCATGAAACTTTTGCACACTCCCATCCAACATACCCAAACATCAAACATATGTCTAGGGACAATTTCTAACGTAAATAATACATCAAATCTAAATCTACCCCAAAACAGATTAAATTCCCTAATGCATAAAACCCTAGATTATGGTGTTCTTCATGCATATTCATCAAGATGCCTAGATTTCTTTCAAGTTACTCATCACATAATCTCAGATTTCGTATTATCTTACATAGAGGGATTAATTCTACATGAATCCTACCCCACATCATGAATTTCACCCAAATAAATCCCAAGAATACACCAAAATCATGTAATTAAACCCACACTACATGAGTATTATAACATGCTTAAAAAGAATTGCAAGATAAACACTTGCCTTATAATAGCAGGTCTGATTTTCATTCTAGGATGATGAGGATGTTCTTTCCTTGCTCCGATCTCAATTCCTACAACGTTGGTGATGCGAAAAAGTGTGGAAGAGTAGGTTTCTTCTCTCCTTCCTCTCCTATGGCCTCCTCTCTCTCCCACGTGTTGTAATCCTAGCCTATAACTCAAAGGATTTGATATAACACTCTCAAATTCGGAGTTCCTTCTACCCTAACCTCCCAAATGATCAAAACACCCTTATGTGATGCCGGGTTGGTCTAAAATGGCCTTGGGACCCAATCAATACAGTCGGGTATACTATTCCGCCTATTTCGACCCATTGGAATCAACCGTGACCTCGAAATCGTCATCTGAGTCGCTCTACATAAATTTCCTATCTCGACCTCAATATGGTCTACACACGACTCTCGGTTGAGATATAACACAGTTACGTCGATATCACTTGCTACGACGTATAATAATTATCACAAGTTATTTACTAGTCACTTAGTAAATTTATCCCATAAATATTAATTATTATCTCTCCCGATTAATATTTTAATGAACACATTATATTTAATTGAATTAAATTACGGCACACGTGTAATTTAAAAATAACTGAATTAATTAAATTCTAAATACTTAGAAATACGAGGCGTTACAACTCCCTCCTCTTTCATTATTAAAGCTCTACACTCCCTTCTCTGTGAACATAGACAGATCGACCTTTTGAACCATGTAAATATATATATGTTCTTTTTTACATTGCACTTGTATTTTGGTGCCGAATTGGTATTTGGCATTATTGTAGGATCGGTATCCCCTACAATAGATATGGGTGTGTGTGTGTGTGTATTTGTATATATTTGTTTGAGTTTTATGTGTACATATATAATAGATGTGTGTGTGTGTGTCTGTTGTTTAGATAGAGGGGAAATGGGTTTTAGCGAGAATGGTTGTTGAGAGTAAACACCACCATATCGATTTTCATCGTCGTAACAGAAAAACACGAGTGATGGTGGCACCCCAAATTGTGTGTGTGTGTTTTTTTTTTTTTTTTTGGGGGGGGGGGGGGGGGAGAGATGACTTGAGTTGCCACGGTCCAATCAACTTCCTGTCAGTTTTCCAAACAGGAGACTGACGAAAGGTTAAAATTGCAACACTTAATGGACTTTAGGGTTGAATCTGCAACTTTTGAATGTATGGGTGTAGATATCAAATTCACCCCAAATCTTGGGGTTAAATTTGCATTTTTCCCAAATATATATTATATTGTTATTTAATTAACATATCCCGACCATATCGTATCCTAGTTTTACGAGAGTTAATGTATCCCCGTGTCTGTATCGCATCGCATATGATACCCGTATCCATATTCATGTTTCTAGGTTGCATTTCATATACTCTATTTTAGTCCTTGTTTTAAACTCACTTGTTCCTAGGCCTTGCTCCACACTTCGATTCCAGCATAATCTCTGACTCGGCTCATCTACTAGAACAATATCATGTACAAATAACATACATTGAGGTACCACGTTTGATATTTACCTAGTCAATTCATACATAGCAAGAGCAAAAAGACAAACTTAGATATGTACTTGATCTAGACCTGTAAGCTACAATAATTGAAAATTCCCTACTTTATCCTGTTGCATTCTGACTGTAGTATTGATCCCTTCATACATTTCCTCAATCACATCAATATATCTATTATTAACCATTTTTTATTTAGAACTCACCATATTAAATCACTACACTCTATTATACATATTCTCCAAATCTACACAAACTACATGAAGATCATCATTTTCTCTCTACACTTTTCCATTAATCTCCTCATTACATGGATTGCTTCTATTAGGCATAAACCAAACTAATTCTCAAATACCTATTATTTTTAATCTCATTCTATGGTCAATCACTATTCCTAAGGTTTCAATATGACTCGTTAACTTTAACACCACGATAATATGATCAACTTTATATATCCTTTCTATTTTACAAACAGGAACTAAAATACTTTTTCTATTCGATGGGCATCATTTCAGTCATTATAATTTGATCAATACTTCCAAATAAACGGGGCAAATGTAAGGACATTTTTGTCCATTATCAATTTGTATGTCGTACGCCGTTACACCGTTGAAGAAACTCAAGATCGCATCTACATCAACGGATCCGAATATCAAAGTGTCTTCAACATCATAGCCTCTGCGAGAATGAACTTGGTAAAATTTTGTTTTTGCGTTCCTTAAAGTTCATATTTAGTATTGGGAAATTTTTATAAAATGTTTTTTTTTAAAATAAGAAAGTTTTTTAAAGCAAAATGAGGCTTTTAAAAAAAATTTATTTTTCTGGGAAGCCGAACCGGTCCGCCCCTCAACCGGACCGGTCCGCCCTCTACCCGGACCGATCCGCTTGCTGCTGATCCAGGATACCCCGGATCGAATGCAAACCGATGGAGCCATATTTTAAAAGAACCGATCCGGTCATCCGGACCGATCCGCCCCCAAGCCGGACCAGTCCGCCTGGGATATACTCGAGCAGTTCCGTGTGTTTTTTACCCACCATCTTATATTTCCTATATATATTACTATTCCGATGGTGTATTTTTTCAAGCCTTTGAGAAAACGTTTTTAAGAGATAAAACACAACAAGACTTCGTTTTTTGATGTGCCAAACATCTTTTTGATTCACACCAAAAATCCCAATTACTTTTGTGAATCTTTTGGAACCCTAGAACACAACTTTGGTTTGTTCAACCCTTGTAGAGAAGCCGTTCTCTTCTTCATTGCAGCCCTCCTGGAAAGGAAAAATTCCAGCGGACACACTTGTGGAGAAGCCGTTTCTCTTCTTCATTGCAGCCCTCCTGGAAAGGGATATTTCCAGCCGCCGACTACAGAATCCGATACCTGAGGGTAATTCTTAGTCACTGTATTTTCATTGTAATCCGAAATTGTATGTTACAATATTATAATGAAAATAAAAGGTTTTGCCCCTTTGGGGGATTTTTCCTGAAATTGTTTGTTTTTATCCTGCATGCTATATTTTATTTGATAAATCATCTAGATGCATGTTTTAGGGTTTAACTAAAATTTGGGTTTAATTAAAATTGGATTTTATTTGAGAAGTCGCAATATTTCCGTTGTAGCTACTCTCTCAGCAAACATTCGAAATCGAGAGCAAGGGATCACCCAACGAATGGACGAGCTCAAAGTGGGGAGGGGAGAGGGGGCCAAGAACCATGCTTTCAGAGACAGACCCAACCTGGTCCAAATCTAATTTGAACTACGAGAATAACTTACTAAGCCGTGCCATAAAGGATCATTCTCCAAGCGGGGCGAGGCGAAGCCTTTAGGTAGTGTACAATCATTTTAAAGCACCGTGTTGTTTTAATGATAGAAAAATGAAAGATTTCAATAACGTTAAGTGTATTAAGAGTGATGATACTAGAGTCTTTGTCAAGGATAAAAAGATTAATTTTGACAGATTATTAAATGAAAACGTTGGAGGTAGATTGGATATGGAGGAACTTCGGGAGATCCTGTCCCATCATTTTAAGGGCAATCCTAACCTTCGATACCCTAATTTTGCAAAGAAATGTATAAGCTCGAATCTAAGTTCCTCCATAATCCATTTTTCTTTAATCTCTTCATCCTTACTAAAACTCTGAAATCATCACTCTTAATACAGTTAATATTATTAAAATCATTTGTTTTTCTATCACTAACACCATACTACCACACTATGCTTAAAAATGATTGTACACTGTTTTTAAAATAGTATTATGGTGTTAATGATAAAAAGGGGTGCCTCAAACAGCAGATTAAATTAATGCACACATCAAGAGGCTGGTTATTCATCACATATGAATTACACCTAACAGATCTCCTAATGCCAAAACTATAGGAATTAGGGCATAATAAAAGCTTTTTAACGCTGTATCAATGAAAAATAACTCACAAACCCATCTTATTATTATTATTATTATTTTAGACCTGACAGTTGCCATATAATTAGATACATATTCCGTATGAGGACAAAGCTGCCTATGTATATAATTAAAAGAAGGATCAAATACTAAAAAGTACCTCAAATATTTTTTAATACACACTTGGTCCAAGCCTTTTATTTTATACCAAAAAGTCTCTAATTCTCTCATCTTTAAAGGTCCGCGCCAACGGCATAGTAAAGCCTTTTTGGCATGGTGAAGGACTTTTTGGTGCAAAATAAAAAGGTTTGGACTAAATGTGTATTGAAAAAAGTTCAAGGGACTATTTGGTATATGCCCCTTAAAAGAAACATGAGTTTGAAACATGGGAAGTTTATCAACGTAAAGCTCAAGTGGATATGTGTCCCACGTTAGTATATCATGCTATGATGCCAATATCAAAGAAAGAAAGAAAATGAGCACCAAGCCCCTACAGAAGTATTAACTTGAATTGATAAAACAATTATACCAGCTGTGGACTAACCGGATGTGAAGCATTAGGCAGCATCTGCCATCCCATTGGCTCACCGACAAATGGTGCTGGCCTGCAGCAAGTAAACCCCAGAAAAATAAATTACCTATGAAATCCACAAAAAAAAAAATCGTTTGTTTGTTTAAATGATAGACATGAAATGCCATACAGACCTAACAACTGATTCTTGAGGACAGGGACCAAAACCTGAACCACCAAATTTGGAAAATCCCCTGGAAAGAGAGTAAAATAAATATCCTTCACTTAACTTCTAGTGTCTATTAACTGCTAAAACCAGAAGACCTAATGAAATAACAGGCTAGTAGTAATAATAATAATATAACAGCTTTTTCTACCATTTTCATTTCTTTAAACAGATAAAACATATTAGGCAAACAAAGTAAATATCTTCCAAAATATATATCGTAACTTTATTACAAATGATAACATTCCTAGTTTTCAAAAAGAAAAAGGGGAGACCTCGACTCTCCAGCCTTGGGCTTCTTAGGATCCGCAAATCGAACAATCAATGGCTGATCACAACCCTGAAGGACAAGAAAAACTCATTTTCAAGTAAACATCCTTCAATGTAGGATAAAAAAGCTGATGTATTTTATCAAAATACTAATAAGGCCATACTCTCATCATGTACGTTCCATTTAATGCATTGATTGCTACAATTGCCATCTCTCTCTGATAATATTGAACAAACGCGCATCCTTATGAGCAGCATAGATGTACATTTCAAGAAAACATAAATCAGCAAACATGTGAAAATCTCAATACGAGGATCAACAAGATATACATGATCAGTATAGTATGTACAATAAAAACCCTTAGTGCCAGGTTTACTTTGTATTTCAGTAATCGAATCATGGAATTAAATAACTGATTCATGTGCGAGCATATGTAGAGAATCAACTGAATATGCTAACAACATTTTCTAAAACATTACTCTTTATTATTTTGTGCAAGTTAAAGCATTTCGTGTGTTACCACGGAACAAAAGGAACACGTGTTTAATTGAAAAATAAGTTGGATAGTATGACCTAAAAGCAGGGGAAGACTTGACTTCTTCAAGGTTCTTGTCATTAATGCAAAAAAGCCTCAAGATAAAAAAAAAAGCAAAATAAACAGTAGGAGCAAAGGACACACCACGGCTTTGCCTCATTTCATCGCGTAAAATGTAGACATCCTGAACATGACCATAAGGAGAAAATAGCTGCCAGAAAACATTCATACAAAACAAATAACCATGTAAGGCTAAAAAACTAAGAATATATAAAATGAATATATGGTTGCTTTATTAAGAAGGAACGAAATATGGTTTTTAATCTTCATGGTTATTTTTAAAAAAAGGGGCTGGGATGTACCAATCCGCTATAGGCAATGTTCCACTAAATTACACGCAGCAACGTCCTAGTTCCATCATTATAAAAGTGTAAATCTTGATTTTATCAGTTCACACGCCAAAATCAAACATATTTATAAAAAAAAAATCCCATTTATAGAGATGGTTTGGCATTCTGATCCCTGTTGTAGAAATCTCTTGCAACGCACTGTGAATCAGTGAACGAAAAATCCTGCCCAAGTCCTGCCTATGCATTAGGCACTGCTCTGTCATCTCGCCTAGGCCCAAATATATATATTTATCTACTATTTGGGTGAATATAGTGTTCAGTAATATAAAACAACAATGTGCAACCCTTTGCAGATACATGTATTTTGGGATTCTACGTAACTTTTATTTCTCCGACACATTTTTGTAGTATAAAAGATCGTACCCAGTGCACAAGGCTCCCGCTTAACTGCAGGGCCTGGGAGAGGCAGATGTCGGCTGGCCTTACCCCCATATATGGAGAGGTTTCTCTCAACCGTAGCTTGGGGGAAGGTACTTACCATCGCACCAAGGTACGATATTATATTTTTGTAGTATAATATTCAACATTTATTACAAAAATAAAACCTCCTAATCCCCGCCTAGCCACTAGAAGGGCTTGAGCTGCCCGATTACGGCCTAGCCCTCTTTAATACCATGCCGTGAATGGGTGAGAAACTTGCCTTTTTGTTCTGTTCAGGAAGTTAGAACGTCATGAATAGAAGAGCAATTAGAGAACAGACTCTAACTAAACACAAGCAGACCCAAGACATTGCGCATAAAAATTATGTGTGAACTTTGATTGTATGCATACAAATACTCCAACACAATATAATTAAGAAAACACTATTATATTTTAGCTGGGATTGCAAAGAGTAAAACTGAAACAGAGTGGAGTACGCATACCTCTTCAATTTCCCTCTGTGAAGCTTGCTTGTTGAGGCAAGCAACATACAATTTGAATATATGCGGCCCGAGAGGTCCTAATAGATAAGAGAGAGAAATCATCATAAAAGAATGGCACACACTATTGGCAAAAGGGTTGCAACAGCAGTGCCTCAGAATATTTTTTGAACAGCATAAATCATATGGAGAGGGGTAAAATGTTTGTTTCACTAATAGCATACAACCTAAATGTTTTGCTTTCATTTTTGGGGATAAATAACATAATATCAAAAGATACCAAAAGGAGGCACAACCCAAGAATGTTCGTAAGCAGCAGGTAATTTAAAACAAAATCAATACAAAAAATAAAGTTTAATCTCCCAAGTCTCAATGCATGAACGGTAAATAATCTGCAGGTTCTCATCATGATCTCTCAGTTTTTTAAATATGACGTGCTGTGAACCAAAATTCTACTATTGAAATCTTAAAACAATGTAAAGATCATCACCACCCCACGCCCCCCCACCGGTCTAAGGAAAACTTTCATATATTGCAATTACCAAACTACTTGGCATGTTTCTTCCCATTTCAGTTAATCCATAAAACTTCAATAACCAAACTAATTTCCCCGAAGTTCTTGGCTTTGTCATTTCTTTTGACGTCAAAAAGGACATTTAAAACAAAGGATACGAAACAATCATTCGAAATACAATTAACCTTGAAGTAAGCTTCCAATAGATGTTCTATCCAAAAAGCATGTGATATACAATCATTAGAAATGTGTTTCAACATATGCAAAGCAGTGGAGATCAATGCACTCTCATTTAAAATATTTCCAGAAAGAAAATAGAAAAGTAGATTCGGGGAAAAAATCAACAAATAAAATATCCTTACAGAGTGGAGAAAAGATAGTGTCAGAGAACCACCATTATCATGATAACAGTCTTGAAGTGTTCTCTCTCTATTTTTACATTTTTATTAGGCAATATAGTCTTACAGCTTACCCAGTCTCTATATGGGAATTTGGCCCGCTGATTTAAATTCAAGCTATCATTTTGATATGGGAAACAAGGTGACTAGTTTGTTGGATAATTTTTCAATCTTCTTAATTATAACATGGACCATGTGCCCTAAGAGCACACATTAAGAATCTAAATATAGCAAGGACAGTTTCTGACACTCGTGCAGAGGTCTCATACTCACTACTTTGAGGCTCAAAACATGTGCCCCTAAGGGCACATGTTATCATTTCCTTATAATATTAGTAATCTGTAGTTCAGTAACAACATTAGTCTAGTTAATCTTTCAATTTTAAGTAACCTTGATCTATGCATGTATACCAAAAAAAAAATCTTTCAAACAAAACAATATATATGCAAGACGAGACACTTACCAAAACGTTCTCGTTCAGCATCAGCATATTTAACTTTGATGGGAAGCATTGCCTGGAAGAAAGAAAACAAATCAAATGCCGAATCAACGTGTACATAACAAAGACCCGCATTAGAAAACATGTTTCCTCTGAATCTGCCACAAGTGGACGCACCCCAGGAAAAATATGTTGATTGTTTAACGTTCCAATAGCTTGTTCAGCTTCCTCTAACTTAGCATATTTTACAAAACAATATTCTGCAAAGCAACATTTCACATGCGAATTCAATTAGCATTAGTGCTCATACATATATATATAGGGAGGAGACCCGTTTTAATGGGTCCAAAATATGGACCATTTTTTAAAAATAGCAAAAATAAAATTGAGTTGATTTTTCTGGTGAACCATTTTTTTAGATTAGAGGTTCCCTGAAATGTTTAAATACCCCCAAAAAAAATCAACTCAATTTTATTTTTGCTATTTTTAAAAATTGGTCCGTTTGTTGGACCCGTTAAAACGGGTCCTTTGGAGATCGGCCACTACATACATACATATATATATATATACACACACACACACACATATATATATATATATATACTCACGGAATGGTAATTTTTCGACTAGCGCATTGAGCAAGTGAACAGCATACTGCTAAAAGACAAAAGACGAGACAGCTGAAAAACTCATTTGTCAACTAACTAATAAAGTTAATGATCGTATTATTAAGCTTCGGATGATTGCTATACATTCAACAATTTTATAGAAGAAAAGGTGGACATTTTGTTTGAAAGATAGCAATAGAAATTTTGTTATCCTTACCTTAAATGTGAAAATAATCAACACTAAGGCAAAAAAATCTCAAAGGATATCTAGAGATAAGAAATGATTATTAGTTTAAAACCATTAAAGACGCTATAACACAATCGAAAGGCTTCGAAACATGGCCTGTCGTCACAAAGACAATAGAGGTATAAACAGTCCCACATTGTAGAGAATTTTAAAATTTCAGAAGTTGGTACCCCCCATCTGATAGCCATAGTTGAGGTGTAATGGGAAGCGGACGCGATTAATCTAAACTACACAATATTTCCATAAAGAAACTCTCTCTAATTTTCATTCAAAAACGTAGTAGCGTGATTACAATGGTTGGCCAAGGACCTAATTTAAAGGTAAGCGCTATCTTGCTAGCCAAGATAACCTAGAAAATAAAATGACTAAAGAAGCATACTAGAATATTCTACTAAAAAAGATAAATAGTCCAAAGACTTGTAAATATAAAATTGATGCAGGAGCCTAGGGACATGAGCATCCTTTTTATCATTCTTTTCATTTTATTCTTTTTTTTAGCCTTTTTGTATCTTTGGTATAAATAGCCAAAGGGCCCCCTTTTGTAACACTTTTGTCATTTTGATATTGAGAGACTAGAGAGAGAAATAAGAAGCCTTTCTTCATTTTCCATGTTGTTGTTGTTGTTGTGTAGATAATAATTCTTTTTTTTTTACGCTTCCGCACCCTAGATTACATCAAAAATAGATAAAATTGCAATCAAATTCCCGGCCTTTCATATACATATCCCATGATTGAACACTCTCAAGGTTAGGTGCCGCAACTCGACCCCTAGAAGCGCCTCAAACGTCTCTCGAAATGGGTCCACATAACCACTATCAAACACATCCACCCACTGCAATGCATCAATCTCAAAATAAATGGCCGAAGAACTAATCTCATCAAAACCATCATCATTCCCAAAGAGTGGGAATAAATCAACAATACCCTATGAAAAATGCATGCGAGTTATCCAACCATCCACAACAAACATATTGAAGAAATATCTAACACACAACCCAACCGCTTCTTTCCCAATGATGAAAAAGAAGTCCTCAACAAAATGTTGAAAAAATGAAAAAGGAATCTTGAGGAAAGATATAGAAATTCATATCGTCCTTCGAAAGTCCTTTAGAATCCTCAAGGAAGTCATCACAATGCATGATGAGGTAGCGGGTATCGTCATTGTCATATACAGAAATGACGTGGGCCAAAGAAGTAATCACCCGAGGATAAATAGGTGAAATATGGATCCAAACACCTATCCCTCTCACGCATTTAGTAATCACGTGTTGCCTCCATCTTAAGAAACTCATCGCAGCATTGATTTAGGCGTCAACGGCACTCCTTATAATGCCTTGTATAGATGGCGCTAAATTGGTAACTTTGAATCTCCCTAAAGAGAGAGAGAGAGAAGTTAATTTGATAAGTTCAACGAAATTTTTAGAAGGAAAGGAGTCAAAACTCGTCTTTATTGAAAAATCGAAGAAAATGTCCTTTTGTCAGAAGTCACTTGTGCGATCCCAACCGTTGATGGGAGCTTCGAGTTACTCAATGGTGGCGCACAGCTCACCCGCTCATATTCGGCATGAGAATCCATATATCCCGATACTCGATATCACCGCCTTCGTTTAGAACAAATCAAAAGGGAAATAGGTCTCTGGAAGTGATGTTGGGCTTGAATTGGGGGTTTGGGAAAATGCAAGAGCTAAATTCACAATATCAGGAAGTTCAGGGGCTGAAATGTAAATTTCGTAAGTGGAGAGAGGGTCTTTAAAAAAAAAATTAGATGTGACGGTGGAGAGGTTGCAAATAATATTGGGGTGGTAAGGCATTAAGGAAAAGTAATAGTGAGGGTGGGCCTAGAATTAATTTTAGGGGCGGTTTGTGTATGTTTGCGAAATCAAGGGAATGGGTAGAATACCTAGCCCGGGGGGGGATTGCTAGACTTTCCATCAAATTTATCTGGGTAAAAGTGTCATTCCTTGGAAACACTAGTTAGGGTTTGGTGCAACACAAAGAGTGTAGTTGTCTATGAAGCACGGACTCGACACGCAATACGTGTTTCGACACGACACGCGATACGTGATTTTTCTAAAAACTAGGATACGACACGCTAGTACACGTATAATATATAATATATATTTAAATATATATAAAAGAAATAAAACATATTTTTTTTCATAAAATACATTATTAGAGCATTCTTAACATAAAATTAAGAAAATTGATCATACAAAACAATATTCAAATACACTTTAACATTAAAAATCATAAATAAAACACATTCATCTAAAAATAAAAAACAACCAACGTGTAAAAAACAGGGCAAGAACAGAAGGGAACAAAAGACAGTGGCATTGTTTTTTGTTTCTTTACTTTTTTTTTTTTGTTGTTGCTTATCTTATTTTTTTGCTGTTGTTGTATAACATAAAGAGGGAGAAACAGTGGCATAACATACCATCGTGTGGGAAGAGGAAACAACAAAGAAAAAAGCAAAGAAAAACAAAGAAACAGGAGGGAGAGAGAGGACACAGCTTGTTAGGAGCGTGTCGGGAGCGTGTAACCAGCGTGTCCAACTAAAAAAAAACAGGACACTCTGGGACTCGCGTGTCCCAGCGTATCGGGGGCGTGTCGGAGTGTGGAGCGTGTCTGACACGTGTCAAACAAGATTCGTGCCTTCCGGGAGAGTGTAGGTGCTTCATAGGTAGTTGTCATGGATCTCTCTGGCCCCACCGGAGCTCTTTCCAGTACGGTGTTGTAACACCCCGCCCACCCGGGGAGAGCGAACGGAGCGCTACTATCGATAAAACTAAACTAATCCACAATATAACAAGGTATATAGCATCTAAAACCCACAATAAAAATAAGGGAATCAACTAATCTGAAATATCTTCAAATTACATACAACCAAAAATCTCTCGAAATAAAACATCTAACTATCTCGAAAGAAAATAAATCGTCAATGCTCTATACAACCAAAATAAATACAATTCTTCTCATGTACTCTCGAATATTCTTCCCAAAATAATCCAAGCTAAAATCCATCTCCGATAATTCACAAGCGCCCAAAATCCGCGCTAACCTCCACTAAAAGAAAATATGGGGAAGTACACAATACGACAGGAAAGATGCTCAACAAATATTAGCGGTGAATAAAGCGTAACAATACGAGTACGAATATTCAAATCAAATGCGAATCACATAAGCAATTATATCACTATAATTTCTCCACAACACATTAACCGGGTCACCAAGCCTCACCACCGTACCGCGCCTATGCATTTTTAGCATATCCAGAAAAAGGAATATTGGCGGGTGCCCAACCTCCGTGCCATATTAAAATCTTCATGACAACATGCTCAACACAATAATAATACCACATGAATCATAATTAGATTCCAACAACAATTTTCAGATTCCAATGAATTTAGCAATTCAAATATGAGTCAATAATCACAAGAAAACAACAAGAATAATACTCGCGAGATTAAGGAGCATATTGTGTAAAACTCCATCCCTCAAACCACCAAAAGATACCATCAATAATTCTGCCCAGAAACGCAGAAATCGCCAACAAAATCAATCCTCAAACATCCACAAAACTCCTCCAAGATCATCCTCAAAACAGCCCCAAGAACACCTCAAAAACCTAAGGTTGAATGCATAAATCAAAGGGTACTGTTTGTGTATAAAAGAGAGGAAAAGAAAATATGTTTTCCGAGTATTTTTGTGCCACAAGGATGTTCCAAAAC
This sequence comes from Sambucus nigra, assembly GCA_949130495.1. Classification (NCBI taxonomy): domain Eukaryota; kingdom Viridiplantae; phylum Streptophyta; class Magnoliopsida; order Dipsacales; family Adoxaceae; genus Sambucus; species Sambucus nigra. The sequence continues at coordinate 613,674,413 of OX422217.1, read as the reverse complement.
AATAGGCCACGACCCCTTTAAATAAGGTAAAAGAATAAGAGTTTAAAATAAATCAAACTCTTGAAACAGATTGCGGCGCACGAAATCTGGGGGCATCGATCGATCGATCCCCTGGCGTCGATTAATCGATCGCCCAGGATAACTGTCAGTTCGGCAAAAAATTTTACAAGGGATAAATAGTTAAAAATCCGTATAAAATCCGTTTTAACTCCGATTTCGAAACCGTTTGAAATTCTCGCTTTTAAAAATAATAACCAACAAGTTTGAGCAATAAAAATAATTTTATCTCAAAATTTAATTTTCCTCTTTATTTTGAAAAAGACCTCAAAAATTACGCGGGTTGCTACAGGTGTCTGTAGCCTTTGGATTGGCGACACCAGTAGGATTTCAAATCGGTACCTGGAGGTCAAGAGAGGGTTTCCAAGTGGCTGCTACGACGCTAGTTGGGAGTGTCTTCAATCCCTTGCAACGGGAGACCTTAGCAAACTGCATGAATGATGATCAAAAGGAGACATTCGACCTCGATCGGTAGCTCCGCGATCCAGATTTAGGGTTTTGTTAGGGAGTCCGTTGTCGTGGCTCCATAGTTTTGAGGTTGAAGGGGTAGTCCAGATGGAGAACAGATGCTAGACTTTGCATGCGTCGGCGAGTGTCACACGGCGGCGGCGAAGGTTGTGGGACCTTTAATATGAGTTGTTTTGATGTTTGGAGAGGTTGAGGGTGGGGACATCGTTATTGCCGCTTGAACGTGGGTTTAGAGGAGTGAATCGCCGATTCCTCCGAACCTTACCCATGGCTCCACAATAACATCGGCGCCAACTCTAATACTAGTTTGATGGGCAGCAAGAAGCAGTAATCTAAACTAAACAATAATAACAATTTAATAAAGGAATTTTGATTCTGATTTTCATTCATCTCAAAAGTAATAGTATGATAACAATGGTTGGGCGAGGCCTTATTTATAGGTGAGGTTTATGAGGCTAGCCAAAATAAGCTAAAGAGTAAAATGACCAAAGAGAACACACACCAGAATATTCTAAGGAAATATTACCCTCAACCTATTATACTAACTAAATGGAGGAAATAACCCAACAAGACTTGTAAATAAAAAGTGAATAAATATAATATAAATCCCCTCCCTCTCATAAATATCAATATCTTCTCATATAATAAAACAAGTAGAATATCTCCTCTAAAATAAAAATTACAAACTCGTAATTAAAACAAAAAATTTACACAACTATCACAAGACCAACTACCCTTTATGCTGAAAAATGTTGAGAATTACAGAAGAAATAAGAGAAATTCGCCCTTTTAACTAAGTTAGAATATTATGGTGGATGATAAGAATGACTAGAAGTTAGGCATATACTCTATTAGTGATAGATAAGAGATAGCAGGATTAGGTGGTAAAATATGATGCGACCCGCTGTCCACACACAGCAAGGGAGGGAGTACATGTGAATATACGACACTATAGAATGTTATAGTCATTGTTTCACCAGGAGAGAAGACTTAGGCCCACAAACCCAAGACTGCAGCCATCAGGTATGTTCCTTTACTTTATGGACTGCTAGGTTCGGAACCACCAGTGAGGAGACAGCATGACCCATGAGCTCCCGAAGCCTAAGTTAATGATTCATTTAGACCCTTAGAGGATATTTGGTTTAAAGGTTGTAACACAAAGTCCATTGGGCTTCAGGTTAAGAAACATATTTCTAGGCACTGGTAATAGAGGAAAAGTACAGATCTACAAAGCCAAGTCATTGAGCATCCTGTTTTGATAGGGGAAGTCACAAATAACTTGTAGGCTTATTTTTCCGAGGGATAAAATAATGACAAAATACAGTCACAAATAAATTGTAGGTTTATTTTTCTGAGAGGTAAAACAATGACCAAAAATACACTTCGCCTAATGAGAAAACTCATTCACTCAAAAGTTGAAACCTGAAGACAGACACTGTTCAATAAGAGAAAAGTTCGTTGCTTAAACAAACTGAGGAGGTAGAACTTCTAGATAAGAGTGGAATAATACAAGGAATCGTGGTTCACAATTGTTGATTAAAAAAAACTGTTCAGATTGCGCATGGTTAACATTTGACATAAAAATTAAACTTACATGACAATTAACCCATCCGTGTACGAGAAGTGCAATGATATTCAAATTTATGGTACAAAACAAGATTTATTAACCTGACGTAAACTACACGTCAAAAGGCTCCTAACAATATCTAACACGCTTTTAGAGAGAAAAATACTCTTTTCTAGTCAAGATTCAAGTCTATCTCAAAGAGGCTTACAAGGGGATATTTAAAGGGGGGAGTAGCTTAGGCTCTAAGCTACTATTCTAATTACAAAAAGGCCCTTAATAGCCTTTGCTACTTCTACCTCTAAATACTAAAGCAGAATAAAATACAATGACATAACAAAATAAAATAAAATAACAAAAGAAAATAAAAAGGACAAATAATCCCGAAAACATCACTCTCCCCCTCTTAAGACCAAGCTCTTCCACGAGCAATTAAAATAATTGGGGACTCGTGTGGAAATTCCAAAAATATGTGCCAAAAACTTATGGGGGACAAAAAATAATTTTCTGAAAATTTGCAAGTGTCCATCCCACAAATTTCTCTTCTTCATTTCCCATGCCAACCCTAAAAGCTTCCATCCGGATCAAAAACCACTTTTGTGCAGCAAAACCATAATTCTTAAACTTGTTGGAGGGTTCCGCTTGGGGGAGGGGGGTGGAAAAGGGTGTGGGAGGTGGAAAACAGGGTCGGGTCAGACATGGATGGGCCCCCGAGTGGGGCAGCGAACTCGAAAAGCCCACACGGGCCGGGATAGAGGTTTTTTGGGGCTAGGGTTATAATCGGAGCATTTGGGTTTGCGTGTGGCAGGGGCAAGAAGGGTTATAGGATTTTTAGGGTCGGGCAGGTTAGGGTTTGCGCCGGGGGGCGGGGTGATCGGTGATAGCCGGGGGGGCTCGCCGGGGTAGTCGGTGGCGGCGGGTAGGGTTATGGTTAGATGGGGTAGGCTAGGATTTGGGTTTTGAGTGGTGGGGGAAGGTTGAATCTTGGATGAGATGAGTTGGAAAGAAGATCCAACTTCTTGTTGAAATCTAGGGCTTGTTGTTCCATTTTGTGCCTCATCTCTAGCATCAACTCTTGAATCTCTTCACGTTGTTGTTTGTATTTTTTGTTAGCCATTCAGAGTAACGTAAGATTTTTCATAAAATTACACCGATACACTACACACCAATGTTAGAGCGACACCCTCTCTGATACCAATTTGACGCAAACTGCACGTCAAAAGCTCCTAAAAATATCTAACACACATTTAGAGAGAGAGATACTATTTTCTAATTCAAGATTCAAGTCTACCTCAAATGAGGCGTACAAAGGGGAATTTAAAGGAGGAAGTAGCTTAGACTCTAAATTACTATTCTAATTACAAAAAAGCCCTTAATAGCCTTTGCTACTTCTACCTCTAAATGCTGAAGCAGAAAAAAAATACAATGACATAGCAAAATAAAAGAAAATAACAAAAGAAAATACCCATTTCCATAGCTCTCCCCCTCTTAAGGCCAAGCTCGTCCTCGAGCGTTCAAAACAATTGAGGACTCGTGTGGAAATTCCAAAAATATGTGCCAAAAACTTGTGGAGGCCAAAAAATAATTTTCTGAAAATTTGGAAGTGTCCAGCCCACAAATTTCTCTTCTTCATTTCCCATGCCAACCCTAAAAGCTTCCACCTGGGTCAAAAACCATTTTTGTGCTGTCAAACCCTAATTCTTGAGCTTGTTGGAGGGTTCCACTTAGGGCAAGGGGTTGGAAAAGGTTGGGCGGGTGGAAAACAGGGTCGGATCAGACATGGATGGGCCCCCGAGTGGGCAGAGAGCTCGGATAGCCAAACGGTCCAGGACGGGGGTTGTTTGGGGCTAAGGTTATGGTCGAAGCATTTGGGTTTGTGTATCAGGAAGGGGCACGAAGGGTTATAGGATTTTTAGGGTCGGAAGGGTTAGGGTTTGCGCCTGGGGTGGGTTGGCCAAAAACGACAGGGAGATCGGACAGAGGGGGAAGTCTAGGGTTTGGTTGGCGGGGTGGATTAGGGACGTGGGGTGGTCGGCGACAGCAAGAGGGTCATTGGAGCGGCGGGTAGGGTTATGGCTTGGTGGGGTAGGCAAGGGTTAAGGTTTTGAGTGGTGAGGGAAGATTAAATCTTGGATTTAATGAAATGGAAGAGAGATCCAACTTCTTATTGTAATCTAGGCTTGTTGTTCCATTTTGTACCTCATCTCTTACATCAACTCTTGAATCTCTTCATGTTCGTATTTTTTGGGAGCCAATGAGAGTAGCGTACGATTTTTGATAAAAATACACCGATACACCAAACATCAATGTTGGAGTGACACCCGCTCTAAAACCAATTTGACGTAAACTACATTTCAAAAGGCTCCTAAAAATATCTAACACACTTTTAGAGAGAGAAATACTATTTTCTATTCAAGATTCAAGTCCATCTCAAATGAGGCTTACAAGGGGGTATTTAAAGGGAAAAGTAACTTAGGCTCTAAGCTATTATTCTAATTAAAAAAATCCCTTAATAGACTTTGCTACTACTACCACTAAATACTAAAGCAAAAGAAAATACAATGACATAACAAAATAAAAGAAAATAACAAAAGAAAATAAAAAAGACAAATAATCCCTAAAATGGGGCCCATTTCCATCATAACCATTCAAGTCTCCAAACGCTAACTAGTTTCCTAGCTGGCCTCGAGAGGACTTGTGAAAAAGATGCTAATAAATAAAATCAGTTGGCAAAGGACATTATTTTCACTTACCATGTTGTTGGCCAGTTCTTTTATCCTTGAGAAGAACGACCTCAACAATGTTTCCATGTTTTCCGAACAAGGACCGTACCTGATGAAGAAAAGAAATTAATATCGCTAATATAAGACTACAAGCATTCAAATGAGATACAAAAACATGGGACAAATTAAAGTTATTCCTTCCAAAAGCTAACAGACAGTTTGATTTTAGAGTACATTATAAATATTATTATCCACTAAGAAAGTAAAATGGACACAAACATGCATAAAGAATAAAGTTTATCTTTAAGTGAGTTTAGTCTAGATGTGAGCAAATCACAAAGTAGAACTTTAGTTGAAGGACCACCAAATAGTTCCCCCAATTTGCAACAACAGTCGAGGGTGACAAAAGGAAAAGCATTATAAATATACAGAAGGACATTGTGGCTTGTATTAATAAAATCACTAATGATCACAAGAAGATAAACATGTGTGATAGTCCACCTTTTGGGGTTGGTCAAGGGAAATCAATTGGACTGAATAGGCGTTTAATGAGGAAGCACATTTATTCATAGCTTATTACCATTGAACAGACCAAGTATGATGTCATATTGAAAGCTCAATGGTAGAACTTACATCTTGTTCAGTGATTGTTCTTGGGATCCCTTCAACGTAAAGTTTCACGGAATTGCCACCATCAATATGATCTAAGAAAACTGTAATTTCAGCAATCTTCATAACCATAAATAAATAAATAAACAAATAGATGATATAATATCTCATAGAGATTCCAATAACAACTACAATAGAAATATATGTGAAGAAACAAAAGAATATATAACAACAACAATACCAAATAAATTGATTGTTATTCAAAAATGTATTGATTGTTATTCAAAGATGTACAAGAGATCCTTATTTATAGACATGAAAATCCGAATATTCATGTCTATAAATAAGGGTCTCTCTCTTCAATTTTGAATAACAATCTATACAATATGTATTTCCCTCTATATTTCGTAACATGGTGTCAGAACCTAAGATTTTATAGTGTTGAGATCCTAGATTCATTCCCACTTCCATCAACCGGTGATGCATACCTGCCAATCCTCGAACATTGTCCCCTTCATCCCCCTCATTGGAGGCTATTATAACCCCCCCACCCCCGTGCCCCCCTTCGCAAACCCTCGCTGGATTTAATCCCGCTGATTCTACCCCTGTTCATCAATCTCTTCCTACTCACGGTTGAACACTCACATTTTCCGACCTTTCGCTCAAGGCAACCCATCCAAAACAGAACAGCTCTCATCATCCATCTAAAAAATACATTCAAAGCCATGTTTTTCCATGACTACCCCATTTAAAGCCATTAATCTTTCGCTTCCATCTAGCCTGAACTTTTGTACTAGTTCAGAATTCTGATACAACAAAGTACTCATACTCATTTAGTAGAGTTGTTACCATAGACAAGGAATGGTACGTACGCACGTATAGCATTTTTAGCATTGATTGAAGTGATGGTAGGGGGATGTTGGAAATCGGGCACTTCCTCGGCCTAGCATGTTGAGACCGGAGTGTAACTAGAGAGGAAGACTTGAGTAGTATCTTCATTAGGCGGAAGGAATTAGTCTCCACTAGCCTCATTCGAAAAGCGTACAAGATTTGCCTTTCAACGGGAGAGGGGCCGTCCGCAACCTCCACGTCAGGCTGAGGGAGACGAAAGTCCAGGTCGGGAGCACCTTGGCGCCTATGCTTTCTCCTGATGAAAAATTTCTCAATATACGTTGAGTTAAAATGAAACATGTAAAGCGGGGACATTTTTATCTCGATCATAGCTAACTTGTAATTAGGAGTTTCACAAAGCATGACGGATTACCTACCATTACATTACCCCAAAGCTTGACTATACTAAACTTAAAAAAAAAAAAAAAAAAAAGGCTCGTGCAGGGGCGCTCACATTTGGCTGAGCGTATATTGTTGGGGGTTCAGCTTGACCACCTCTAGAAAAAGATGCACCAATCTCAGTAATAAAATTTGACTCAAACTACATGTGCGGAATAAGAAAATCAAAGGAAGACTTTTGGAAAGCTTTTGAACTCCAATTTCTGTACTACGATTCCAACACACTGAAATTCTGGTGCAACTCCCCGTGTAGGTAGTTACTGGTCGCTCTGATCACTCATCAATTGCAACATTCGCATATCAAAATGAGTCTTAAAGTCTTGGAAGATAGTCAATTCAATCTTGATGAAGCAAACAAACACTGCAATTCCAAAACCCAATACCGTCGTTGATTTCTCTTCATGGACACTATTTCCACCCCCTAATAAACGGCCTCACCTTCAATCCCTTGTAGTTCCCTTCATCTACGAATATGGACATACCGGTATCGGGCCTTACCAAAAAACCTCACAGGAAGTTCGTACGGCCTCGGCGATCACTGGAGCCCTTACAGTCCCGGATATGACAAATCGACAATTTTGCAACATAAAATCCAGAATAAAGCGGACAATGGAAAAATTCAGGTATGGCAGCAACGACGTATACAGATTTGAACCCCACTCGTCATCCCCAAAGAACCCAACCTCTCCATGGTCTCGTTCCTCTTTTGAAACATCTCCTATTATCCAAACAAATCCCGCACCGATGACAACCAATTCCTTTTAAAACTCAAGTCCTTTTCTTAATTAAACCATTTCAGCCCACATTCTTTTAATTCTAGCCTAGCCCAATTGTTTTCTCTCATTGGCTCACCAGTTCAATATAACATGACCGTTACACACTAATAACCATCTTGTTTACGTAAGACATATTCTCACTGGTCCTTACATATAGTAAATACTCACTACATGTTCTCTAAAAGGACCTAGAGGGGCAAAAATGTTTGTTCATGGGACCTATTGGAGGAAAAAAAATTGAACGACTTATTTGACTATATTCTTAGTAAGTGGGACCAATTCGTAAAAATCCCTTAAAAAATTATTTTTTTACCATATTAAAAATTGAGATTTTCACCAATAGGTCCCGTTTACAAAATTTATAATCAAATAGGTCTTATGACTTTTTCTTTTGACCATTTGGTTCCATTAGAAAACAAGTAGTATATATTTACTACCTATGCATTTTGTGCAAAATATATGATAAGGTTGCGGTTGTTTCTTCATCTTAATCTGATGTCTAAAATCTAAGGGTCCGTTTGATTCAAAAGTGGGGATGGCAAAATTTTCCATGGGTAAAATTTGTCATGGCAAATTTTACCTATTTTTTTCACATGAGGCTATCAAACAACCATTAAGCGAAATTAAAGTCAATCTATTTGGTTTATTTAAATATCTTTTGAACATTTTTTAACATTTTTATAAAACAGTTTTTAAAACATTTCTAAAACAGTTTTTATAAAACAGTTTTTTTACAATATTCGAAACAGTTTTTTACTTATTCAAAACAGTTTTTAAACCTTTTAAAATAGTGTTTTTAACAATTTTAAAACAGTATTTTAAAAAAATTGTTTTATAAAACATTATTTTTAAAACAGTTTTTAATAGTTTTAAAACATTTACAAAACAGTCTTAAAATAGTTTTTAAAATAATATTTAAAACAATTTCTTACAACATTTTTATAAAACAGTTTTTAAAAATAAGTTTTACAATATTCGAAAGAGATTTTTAATAATTCAAAACTGTTTTTAAACATTTTAAAATTGTGCTTTTAACAATTTTAAAAAACATTTTTTATTTAAAACAGTTTTTAAATTGTTTTTAAAACAGTTTTAGAGCAGTTTTTTTTACAGTTTTTTAAACAATTTTAAAAGTTTTTTTATAAAAGTCTTTTTTCTATTTCAAACAGTTTTATAAAATAGTTTCTTTATTTAAAACAATTTTTAAAATATTTTAGTATAAAAAAATTAAAAAAAGCACTTACAAGAAGTGGCAAATTTGTTTGGCAAATATTTCTCATCCAAATAGCAAAGCAAAGTTTGCCAACATTTTATGCATAGAAGGTGTTGTACATTGGCAAATAGCTTGTAGGAAAACTTTGCTATCAAACACACCAAATTATAGGCAAATACCACATTTACCAACTTATTTGTCATTTGACATGGCAAATCCAGCTATCAAACGGACCCTAAGTTCCGAAAAATATGTTTATTTTTAGGGTTTTATCCTATTTAGTCCCTTAAACAAATATTAATACATGTTTAGTCCAAACCTTTTATGTTGTTCCAAAAACTCCCTCACCGCATAAAAACACTCAAAATAAGAACATACACAAATCCATTTACCCACCTTCTCCACCCTACTGCCGGAGCTCCGGCATCCCTCGTAGGAGCTTCGCCGACCACCACCAGGGATTCGGCGAGATCTCCAGAACTCCGATGGGGGTCGTCGGAGTTTCGACAGTGGGAGTGGGAGTTGGGTTGGGGGGAATGGGTGCCGCTAGCGTGAACCTTTAAAAATAAGCGAATATTAGGTAAATGGGTGTTTGAGGGATTAAATGGATTAAACTAAAAATAATCGTCTTTTTTACAAAATATGTATTTATGTTGCGGACTATACACTGATTGACCCTTAACTTTATGCCTGAATGGACCTCCGAATAAATGTATTTACACATATTCAAACTCCATATGTACATTTACCTCTTAATCATTTAAAAAGATAAGCGATAAAAACAAACTAACACCTAAACACATATTGTTCCCTTAAGTTTGGGCACTTGAGATATATGAATTTGCTATAGTGTAATTACATTACATGTACATGTAGCAATAGAGAGAGCATAATAAGTAAGTAAGAAACACAAATTGGAATATGTATTGATTACCAGAAGATGATTGAGAAAAGTGTCTCTTTCGACCAGAAAGAGGAAAAGAATTGGCGGGAGCATGGTGGTAGTTGTGGGGGTGGGGGTGGGGGTGGGCATTGTAAGCTTCGGTTTGATTATCAAATTGTCTGTTGTTGTCATCCGATGACCAAGTGGATGTGTTGTGATTGTGATCACTGTACTGTTCTACACCCTCCATCGATTTCTTATTTTTCTGCCCTAAAAAACTCAAAACCCTAACCCCTACTAGAGTTTATAATTTTGGGGAAAATTGAAGTTTGGGTGATTTCTAATTGAATAAATCTACCGAGACAGAGTAATTGTACACATTTTGTAGAATTAAAAGTTTATATCTTATTATTTTCGGTCCCGTCAGGGCATCTATCAATACATTAAAAACTTGTACTTATTTTTGTCTTTTCACGGATCCCATATTTGTGTACGACTAACATGTAATCCGCACAATGCTCGGTCGCATATTATTGAGATTCAAAATTCAAATTATTACAGAAATGACTTCTTTTTTTGTAGCAAACCATAAACTGTCCGGGGCAGCTTACGCGCACCTCGACTATTTTCATTTACGGTTCGTGGCTTCCGCTGCCCAAGCATTATTTTGACAGTGTTAGGGATCGAAGTGGGGACCAAACCCAATTCACCTCCAAGAGTGTCTCAGTAGCAGTCTTGTACCACTGGCAAGACGCTTGATTGCATAAATGACTTACATTAACAATCTATTGTAACACGTATCATAATTTATATTCACTTCTCATGAAATAATATAAATATGTGATTTTAACAAATTAGATTTGTTGACAACATATTTAAAAAAACTCTTAGAGTACGTTTGGTTGTCATTATTTGCCATGCCAAAAAGTTGACAAATATGAAAATTTGCAAACTTTTTGGCGGTTTGGTTGCACAATTTGTTGTGGCATTGTTTATCGGTGTACAACACCCATTATGCATAAGACGCTGGCAAACTTTGCTTACCTATTTGAGTAAGAAATATTTGCACAAATTTGCTAACTTCTTAAACGATTTTAATGATTTGAAAAACAATTTAAAAACGGTCTTAAATAATTAAAAATACGTTTATGAATATTTAAAAACAGTTTTGTAATGTTTTAAAAACTGTTTTTAATATTATAAAAAATTGTTAAGAAAATGTTTTACAAAAGTTTTTAAAACCGTATTATAAAAATATTGTAAAAACTGTTCTTCACATTTTTTTTTAAAACTGCTTTGAATATATTACAAAAACTGCTTTAAAGTTTAAAATATTAACCGATTTTAAATAGTTAGAAAAAATGTTATGAGTATTTAAAAATTGTTTTGTAATGTTTTAAAATATGCTTTTAATATTATAAAAATTTGTTAAGAAAATATTTTACAATTTTTTTAAAAATCATATTATAAAAATATCGTAAAAATTGTTTTTAACATTTTTTAAAATTGTTTTAAATATATTACAAAACATGTTTTAAAGTTTGAAAAAAGAATTTTAAAACTGTTTTAAATAGTTAAAAACGGTTATGAATATTTAAAAATTGTTTTGTAATATTTAAAAATTATTTTAAATGTTAAAAAAATGTTTTACAAATTTTTTTAAAAAACGTTTTATAAAAATATTGTAAAAACTGCTTTTAAAATTTTTAAAAACTGTTTTGAATATATTATAAAAATTGTTTTAAAGTTTTAATAATAATTTTAAAAATCGTTATAAAAAAATCTGTTTTGAAACTGTATTATTAAAATGTTTTGCCTAAAAACACTTGTTTTACCTCATTTGGTTGTTTGATAGCCTAATGTGAGAGAAACAATATTTGTTTTGGTCAAGTTTACCACGACAAATATTATCATGATAAAGTTATTTGTCATGGCATTTGCCAAGCGAACCCTTAAGAATATTAGAAATATTAAGAATCAAAGGCTACATGGCTAGGTCAATTGAATATTTAACAAAACACCTGTGATGAATCAGATCTAGAAATCGACATCAATTAGAACCTCTGTTACGGCCAGAGAAACCTCTTCCACGATTATTATAGGGAATATAAGGAGAAGATTGACTTGCAAATTTTGGGGAACCTCTTCCATGGCCAGAATGAGATGTTTGGCCTGTGCGAATAACAGGAAATGCTATTGTAGAAGGTGAGACAGTCTCATTTTTTTGGGAGAAGATGTAATTTGCTCAGATTTGAGGAGAGAGAATCGCTCATCAATTGTCATAGTTGATGGACGACTTTGAATTACACATGCAAGATCATCATAATCAAGAGGTAATCCTTCTAATGTATGGATTATTATATCTTCATCATGAATAAGATAAGAAGCCATAACTAATTGATCTATAATTTTTTGAATTTCATAGAGATATCCGTACATTAATTTGGTACCTTTTTTAAATTCATCAAATCCTTCTTCAAGGAATGAATCTGAGATATAGAGAGATTTATGTATCGATGATGAAGATGATCCATACCTATGAAACAAAAACATTTGGTGAAATTGTGGCAAGAACCAAACTTAGAAGTTGTACATTGATAAGTTTTCGCTCTTGAAATGCCATATTTGAAGATTCTTGAAGTGCCATATTTGAGTCATGGGATTTTGTAGTCTGAGAATTCGGTACAGGTCATGACTTTCCTTTATCCTTACTCTGTTTGTATCATCATTGATTCTTTTTATTTCTTTCTCTTTGCTAGTCTATGGCCAGGATGGGGTTCCTATCGGCCCATGACACAACATTAATGAAAAAGTGCAACGATTATTTTAAAGCTGGTCATGCAGCTCTTAGTGAAGCTCAGATAATTGACATCCTTGGTCCAGATACTTCTGAACGAGCAGTCGAAGCTTAGCAATATCTGAAGTGCGTGCTCGATCGAGTTGTTGCCAATAATGTAACTTATTATGAGATGATTGAGGATCTTCAAGGAACTATAGAGGACCTCCAGCAGCAGTACAAAGAGTCCTCCATACTTTTGCAACAAGGGTACGAGAAGAAATATCAACAGTTAAAAGCTGAAAAAGGGTATGATAAATTCATCTCTGTTTACGAGAAGAAATAGAGCATTCTAAAGCTTGAGGTTGAAGAGCATAGGAAGATCGCTAAGTTATTGGAGCAGGAAAATATTATTTTGCAATAAGAGATTACACAACTCAAGTCTACCGCATCTTCGTCGGGGGCCCTGATCCCTGTTAATGATGAAGGTTTTTCTTTTTTGGAAGTAGAAAATGTCAACTTGAGAGATGAGTTGGAAACTTTAAAAAGAGCTGGACCCTCCACTTCTACCCGTGGATGAGCAAGATCTTCTTCTCGGGGACGAGCAAGAGCTGGTCGGATTTATATTGAAGAAGCAAGAACTCGATCGGCCTGGAGAATCAGGCATTCCAGTTGATGGCGAAGATCCAAGCCTTAGCAGAGATGTCCAAGAAGATTTTGAACCTCGGCGAGCAACTTTCAACACAAAGCTCTGCCTTGGAAAATAAAAAAATTCTAGTGAAGAATCTTCACGAGCAACTGGAGAGGTTAACTTACCAATTCCATAAACAGCCTAGAGAGTTTTGGATGGCTGGTTACAATGAAGCACTTTGTCATCTTGACGCTCGTTTAGAACAGTCGAACAACGAAGGGTATAAACAGGGTTGGTTGAATGCTCTTTGTGTTCTAAAATTGGATAGAGGTCATTTTTTATGGGATTACTATACTCCTGGAGTTCTTGATCTACCTGTGCCTCCTTTCAAGCTTGACCTTAGTTGGATTCCAGCCCGGCCCATTCCTCGCGTTCTAATATCCAAGTATCTTGATGATTACAGTCTCTATTCAAACTTTGAAATATCTCGCTCAGAACATCTGCTTGGTCGTCCATCTATAATGAACGTCAGAATGTTGCAAGATCTGAACTTCATAAATTCCCCTTATAGTCTTGATGATCCTCCAGCTGGGGTAGACCCTGTGTCAAAGGCAAAGGGAAAGAAACCTATAGAATAGGATTTGTTTATGTAATGAACTTCATTCATATTTCATGTAATCTGTAATTTATATCATATGTAATTTGTTCTGATTTTAATGAAGAAATCTTTAGTTTTCTTTGTAATTTTAATTGTTATTGGTTTGGAAATATTTTATGAAATATCTCTTTTACTCACTGATGAACATGTATGTATATCTATAGAAAGACAAAAAATGTCCTGTGTTATTTTAAATTATCGACCAGCCGGAGTTGGTGAAAACTATTTATCGACCAACCGTAGTTGGTGGTATTTATTACCCGACCAACCTGAGTTGGTGGTAATTTGCTTCCCGACCAACTTAGAGTTGGTGGTAATTTATTTGTCGACCAACCGGAGTTGGTGGTATTTATTACCCGACCAACCGGAGTTGGTGGTAATTTATTTTTCGACCAACCGAAGTTGGTGGTAATTTATTTGCCGACCAACCGGAGTTGGTGTTAATTTGCTTCCCGACCAACTTAGAGTTGGTGGTAATTTATTTGCCGACCAACCGGAGTTGGTGGTAATTTGCTTCCCAACCAACTTAAAGTTGGTGGTAATTTATTTGCCGACCAACCGGAGTTGGTGGTAGTTGCTTCCCGACCAACCGGAGTTGGTGGTAATTTGCTTCCCGACCAACTTAGAGTTGGTGGTAATTTACTTCCCGACCAACTTAGAGTTGGTGGTAATTTATTTGCCGACCAACCGGAGTTGGTGGTAATTTGCTTCCCGACCAACTTAGAGTTGGTGGTAATTTGCTTTTCGACCAACTTAGAGTTGGTGGTAATTTATTTGCCGACCAATCGGAGTTGGTGGTAATTTGTTTCCCGACCAACTTAGAGTTAGTGGTAATTTATTTGTCGACAACCGGAGTTGGTGGTAATTGCTTCCCGACCAACCGGAGTGGTAATTTGCTTACCGACCAACTTAGAGTTGGTGGTAATTGCTTGTATAGTGTGTAAGCACTAATATTTCAAAAAAAAATTAACGAATAAAGAAAAATGGGGAAACATCACTTTATTCATATTAAAGAAATCGTATTACATAGATATTTCCACTACTAATAATACTTTCGAAGATGCTCGACATTACATACATTTTTTAATTCTTCTCCTTCCAAGGTCTCAATCCTGTATGTCCCTGGACGAACAACTTCTGTCACTCTGTAGGGTCCGTACCAGTTGGCTTCTAGTTTATTATGCTTTTGGATGACTTTCTTCAACACATAATCCCCTTCCTTCAAATCACATTTCTCGACTCTTTTGTTGTAGAACGAAGCTATTCGTTGTTAATACGCGGCATTTTTTATAGCTGCTTCTTCTCTGACTTCTTCTATCATCTCCAGATCTAATCTTCACACCAAATCACTAATAGGAGAATTAAAATTAAGTACCCTATGTGTAGGTAGACCTAATTCAACAGGTATGACAACTTCACTCCCAAATGCCAGCATGTATGGGGACTCTCCAGTTGCTGTTCGTGGTGTGGTGCGATATGCCCAAAGCACAAACTGTAGCTTGTTAATCCAATTTGCCTTCACATCATCCAATTATTTTTTCAAATCATTTAGCAGCGTTCTGTTTGTCACCTCAGTTTGTCCATTGCTTTGGGGATGGCCTGGTGCATAATGGACCTTCAGTACATTCGATTGATGACAATATGCAGCAAACTCCTCGTTATCAAAGTGGGTTCCATGATCAGTAACAAACACATGTGGGAGGCCGTATCTGCAAATTATATTTTTCCAAATAAATTGATAGACTTTGCTGTATGTTATATCAATAAGAGGCTCAGCTTCCACCCATTTAGTAAAATAATCCACTGCGACCACTAAGTATTTGAATCTTCTTTTAGTCGTTGGTAGTGGTCCGACCAAGTCTATCCCCCATATAGCGAATGTCCACGGGGACGTGATGGGTGTTAGCAATGCTTGGGGGGTTCTTCGGACAAAGGAAAAGCGTTGACACTTATCGCATTTCTTGGCATAAGCTGCGCAATCAGCTCTCATCGTCGGCCAGTAATACCCCTGCGTGGTTATCCTTCGTAAGAGCGTTCGATGAGCTACATGGGCCCCACAAGACCCCTCATGAACCTCTTCGATCAAGTTTTTCACTTCAGAGGGATGAACACATCTTTGCAGTGCTGCTATAACTCCTCGTCTGTATAAAATACCATTAGTTAACACATAACGAGCAACTTTGAACTTCAATTTCTTGGTTGTTAGTTTATGAATTGGCAAAGTTCCATCTTCAATATAGGCACTGATGGGATCCATCCATGATGGTTCCAAATCAAGAGCAATGAAATTCATGACCAGATCTTCGTTTATGCTCCGATCAGCTATAATCTCTATTGGGATTGTTCTTCGTAGCTCGGTGCGTGTAGTTGATGCTAATCATGCTAGGGCTTTTGCTCTTGCATTCTCCAGTATTGGTACTCTGACCAGCTGAACAATAATAATACTCGATACCAACTCCATTGCTTTTGCATCATACTTAATCATTAATTCTCCCTTTGCTGCATATACTCCAAGAATCTGATTTACGATTAACTGCGAATCGCTGAATACGATAACCTGCTCTACCTTCATCATTCTGGCTAGACTTAAACCTACAATCATTGCTTCATATCCGGCCTCATTATTAGAAGCTTTAAATTGAAAGCGTAGAGCATACTCCATACCGACCTCATCTAGACTTTTCAAAACAATCCCTGCTCCACTACCTGCAGTGCACGAAGAGCCATCTACATACAAATTCCATATAGGTAACTGATCATCAAAATTTTTATCCGAGATAGTTCCTCGGTGAAATATCTGGTTCTTCCTCTTATCCTCCTCTAATACTTCTCGCTGCTCGTCAATCATTTTTCCTTCCTCACCTACTGAAGTAAGTTTATCGGGGTTTAATTTTGATGATCCTGTAACATCTACAGGTTGATCAGTTTTCAAATCCTGTTCTTCGGCGGCATTTTCTTGAGTAAATTCTGCGATAAAGTCTGCTACTGCTTGCCTTTTGAGCGACGACTTAGGCTCATAAATTATATCATACTCTTAAAGCTCCACTGCCCAGTACATCAATCTTCCCGATTTCTCTGGTTTATGTAGAGCTTGCCTTAATGGCATATCAGTATACATAACTATAGTATGGGCTTGAAAGTATGGTCTCATTCTTCTGCTGGCTTCAATCAACGCTAATGCCAACTTCTCCAACCTTGGATACCTGATTTCTGGTCCTCGGAAAGCCTTGTTGGTGTAGTAGACTGGTTTCTGCACTCCATCCTCCACTCTTATCAATGCCGAGCTAACAGCATTCTCTGATACTGCTAGATACAAGTATAATCTATCTCCCATCACTGGTCTAGATAGCAAGGGAGGTGTTCCTAGGTACTTCTTCAGTTCTTGAAGGGCCTCCTCACATTCATCATTCCACTCAAATATTTTTCGGAGTGTTTTGAATAATGGGAGACATCTATCTGTTGCTCATGACACAAATCTGTTGAGTGCTGCTACTCGTCCTGTGAGACTTTGCACCTCCTTTTTTGTGGTTGGAGATCTTAATTCTAATAAGGCCTTGATCTTCTCAGGATTTGCTTTAATTCCACGTTGGTTGACAATATATCCGAGGAATATTCCTTCTCGTACTCCGAATATGCACTTAGTGGGATTCAACTTCATTTGATATTTCTCTAGTTGATCAAAGGTTTGACCCAAATCTACTAGATGATCAACAACTTTCTTGCTCTTCGTCAGCATATCATCAACGTACACTTCCATGTTATGACTGATCTGCTCTGCAAACACCTTATTCATCAGCCGCTGATATGTTGCACCAATCCAAAAGGCATAACATTATAACAATAAGTTCCCCTGGGGGTGATAAAAGAGGTACTCTCCCTGTCTTCAGGCTCCATTTTAATCTGGTTGTAACCAGAATAATCATCCATGAAACTCATCAACTCGTGTCCCGAGGTGGCATCCACCAACTGATCGATTCGAGGCAAAGAAAAATGATCCTTTGGGCAGGCTTTATTAAGATCCGTGAAATCAACACACATTCTCCACTTATTCTTCTTCTTCTTCACCATCACTACATTTGCTAACCAGTCCGGATATTTGACGTCTTCAATAAAACGGGCTTTCTGAAGCTTCTTGACCTCTTCTTGTATAGCTTGGTTCTTTTCAGGGCTGAACACTCTTCTTCTTTGCTTCACTGGCTTGATTTCTCTGTTCACATTAAGCTCGTGACATAGGAAGGTTGGGTCTATCCCTGGCATGTCTTCGTGGCTCCATACAAAAGTTTGTTTTCTGCTTCTTAGGAAAGTTATCAATTCCTATTTTAGTGAAGCATCCAATGACGCACTAATTTGAGTTGTTCGTTCTGGGTGCTCATCGTCCAGAATGACATTTTCAGTTGCTTCCACCACTTGGCCTTTTAGGAGTTGGGACTCGTCTCTAGGATCTAATGTTTCAATTTTTGCACCTTCATCCACTTGATAAGTAGTAGTCTTTTTCCTAGATTCCTCCAGTTCTTCCTGCTCTGCAGATGAATAGTAGCATTCTCGAGCTACTTTTTGGTCCCCCTTTACCACTCCTACTCCAAAGTTGGTTGGGAATTTTAAACATTGATGTACAGTAGATGGTACTACTTCGAACTTCTTTAAACCTACCCTTCCCATGATGATATTATAAGCTGATTGGATATTTTTATCCATTACGAAAAAGCGTACTCTTTCCGTTCGACAAGCGGTCCATGTAACGATAAACATATCCAACTTGATCGTCCCAAGTGGAAAAACTTTCTCGCTAGTAAAACCAAGGAGGGACCTATGATATGGCTCTAACTGGAATAGCTTTAGATTCAAACTGTCAAAATATGGGTAGAACATGATATCTGCTGAGCTGCCATTATCCACTAATACTCGTGAAATCACTACTTCCTTCATCCTCATCTTGATCACCAATGGGTCATCATAAAGATATAGCACACCTGCGAGGTCGTTCTTAGAGAAATCGATGACCAGTTTATCTTTGTTCACCTTCCTCGGGAGATCATCTTCAACTAGATTTATTCATTGAATGTACGAACAAGCTTGAGCCTCACTGAGGTAAACTTTCCTTTCTGCAGTAAGGTCTCCACCTCCTGCATCTCCACCTGTAATAACATTGCAATCAAATGATCCAAAACGAATTGAAAATACCTCACGTTCTGGTTGTCTCGGTCTTTTGGGGAGATCGGGGTCATCTTCTGGATTATCTTCATGATCCCTTTTTTGTCATCTTTTGCTCGAAGAGGAGATTTAGACCTTTGCCTTCCTCGTTTAGTAGTTCGACCACCATTTTGACGATCAACATACTTGGCCAATTTTCCTCGTCTAATGAGTGCTTCAATTTCATTCTGAAGAGCTATGCAACGCTTGGTCGTGTGACCATGATCTTTGTGGAATTCGCAATATTTGGATTTATCTCTCTTATTAGGATCTGCCTTCATTTTTGCTGGCCAGGCTAGCTCCTCGCTGTTCTTGATCTCTTCCAGAATATGATTTATATCCACCTTCAAGGGAGTATAATTTCCGTATTTCTTCATATGTTCCAATGTTTGCTTACCCTTTGATTGCCTGTTACCACCGTTGTTCTTTTATTCCTTATTTTTAGTTTTACCATCTTCCACCTTGGTCTCCTTAGTATCTGCGTTTTTCTTCGCAACCATAGCTTCTTCGGCATTCATGATTTTTGCTGATTTTGCCATCAGTTCTGCCATGGTCATGGGTGGATCTTTGGCTAAAGAGTAATACAATTTATTGGGCAACAGTCCACTCATAAAGACAGTAATTGCAGTTTTCTCCTCGTAATCAATTACTTCCAGTTTCTCGTTATTGAAACGAGTAATGTAATCCCTGGTTCTTTCACCTGTCTTTTCTCTAACACTTAGCAAGTGTGCTGCTCGTTTGACTGGCTTTGCTCCAAAATAAAAATTTCCAATAAAGAGTTCTGCTAGCTGAAAGAAGGTCGCGATTTTCCCTCGAGGAAGGTTATTGTACCACATCTGAGCAGATTCGGTAAGAGTTCCTGAAAATGCCCTACATCGCATCTCGTCTGGAACAGCATAGATATCAGCAGCTGCTTGGTATTACTCTATATGGAGAACAGTATCAGTTTTTCCATCGTATTTTGGTGTTACTACCGGAGTTTTAAATTTTGACG
This sequence comes from Sambucus nigra, assembly GCA_949130495.1. Taxonomy (NCBI): domain Eukaryota; kingdom Viridiplantae; phylum Streptophyta; class Magnoliopsida; order Dipsacales; family Adoxaceae; genus Sambucus; species Sambucus nigra. The sequence continues at coordinate 613,654,581 of OX422217.1, read as the reverse complement.
GTGTGGGAAAGTCCACAATATCTTGTATGAATGGTGTTCCTCGGATAAAAGTCCTTTGTAGAGGATTCTTGGTTTTAACCATCTCCCCTAATCTATCCTCCAACCTTTGAATTGAGCCCTTCCATGCATCATTTCCTTCCTCGATCTTATTGGTTCGAGCAACTGATCGTGTTGAATTTGCCTCTTGGGATCTTTCATGACGAGCAACTGGTCGTGATTGGGCAGAGCCTTCCTTTAAATCAGATGGTCGTTGAGAGTTCCTTGGCACAATTTTAGGGGGACTTCTATTCCTTCTAGGACCCAAACGATCAAAATGAGAGACTCTACTCAACCTTTCAAGAGCACTTGTCCTTTCTGGAGATAGAGTGATGTTTTGTTGAGTGTCTGTAGCTCGGACCGAGGAAGTCCGCCCAGGCTGATAAGAAGGATCATTAGATCTCTCAATACGATATGAATCGGTGCGTCTGGACTGAGATTCCTCTGGGAATAACGTTCGCCTTGAACGAGTATTTCTCTGGATACTTCGTTGTCCTGATTGGACTGGCACTCCGCCTTGAACTGTTTGTATGAGTTGACGCATGGTTTCTTGCATGACCGTTTGCCCTTTAGCCAAATTAGCCATTATACCAGCCAGATCTGAAAAATTTAGGGGAGCAGAAGGATTTGGGGGAATTCCAGCATTTCGATTACTGGATTCCGGATTATCAGCCATTGATGATGAGTTATTTTGGTAAAAAATGCTAATTACAATCGATTCCCATAGACGGTGCCAATCTGTTGATGTAAAAAAATAGATTTGATCTAGTTATTTTAATCACAGATAAAAATGAGTAAATAAATATGACAATGGATTTTTAAAGTGGTTCAGCCTTAAGCAAATGGCCTACGTCCACTGTTTTTGTATTACTGATTGGTTTGCCTGGAATTCTCGATAAGTGATTTTACCAAGAGATTCAGCGTGTCCTTCTAATGAGGAGATTACAATGTATTTATAGCCTTGAGGCTGTACATGTGAAAGAATAATGCATAGTTGTCCAGCAGGCATGTACATCTGTACGATAATAATGCGCATTTAATGCACAGTTATCTTTCGGTTTTCTTGATGCGTACGCCATAAGTATTTGAGTTGCTCGGACCGCCTTTAGTTTCTCGACCCTCTTGAGTTGCTCGGATCTCTTATTGATTAAGTTGCTCGGACCTTATTCGCACAAAGTCTTTATATTCATTATGCAAATGGACACATGTATTTTTATGATTGATCCCCGTCAGCAGATCAAATTTGGTATCAATAGCTGTCATAATTGAAGTTTGCATAGAAGAAGACAATTGTTTTGTACTACGAGACGCATATATAAAAGAGCAAGGAAAAGTTGAAGAGCCAAAGGTTTAAGGTGATAAAGACTGAAACGAAAAGTTAGGATAAAAGAAAGAAAACGTGTGTAGGATGAGAGAAAGCGAGGAAAGTTAAATGTATTCAATGCTATTAAAATCTCTAATACTATCGTATTAGAGGTATATAATAGATTACCGGGTCTCCCTAGAAATGTTATTTATAATTTTACTGAAATGTGTTTTGTTATCTCATCTCCTCCTCTTATTTGAACAATATTGTCCTCGGGTACAATTGTCGAAATGTCTGTAACTGAATGTACTTCTTATATAATGGATCATAAATCTGAACCAGATGCATTCACGGTTTATTTTATCGAGTGGAAGTAATTCTTATTAGTTGGATAATGTAGCCATTAATGTCTGTTATATAAATCGCCGAGAAATTACAGCACTACAACATATAAATGCATGCCATGTTTGTGAACGAGCTTTGTGAGGATAACAAATGTATACAACATATGCCTATTCTTTAAACCGATGGTGTTTATATGATTCCCTTTAATAGAATAAATTCGTATTAGTTATTCCTCGAAGGTGTCTCGTAATGTGGTTGATGTCAATCCAATGTCTTCGAGTTGGGTTTGAACTAAACGTGGTTAATAAATTAACTGAAAATGCAATATGAGATCTAGGTAATTGTGTTAAATATAAAAGGGCACCAATATAACTTATACATGGTACTTCGGGATCAATAATCATGTCATCATCTTCTAGAGGACGAAATGAATCATTTTTAGTGTAAAGTGACCTAACAACCATTGGAGAACTCGATGAATGACATTTATCCATATTAAAACGCTTCAAGACTTATTTTTAGTATAATTTGTTTGATGGATAAGGAATCCACTCGAGCTATGTTCGATTTGCATGCCAAGACAATATTTTGTTTTCCCGAGATTTTCATCTCAAATTCTGTCTTTAAATATTCAGAAGCTTTTGTAAGTTATTCTCGAGTACCGATTGGATTTATATCATCAACATATATTGTATTGATAACAAATTCATATTTTATTTTCCTAATGAACACACGAGTACATATAGGATTGTCAATATACCTTTCTTTCACCAAGTACTCACTGAGGCGGTTACACCACATTCTTCTAGATTTTTTCAATACATATAACGATTGCTTGAGCTTAATTGAGTATATGCTACGTGGTTTTGTTGTTGGCAATTTAAACATCCAAGGACTATCATATAGGTATTTGTATCTAAATTTCCATAAAGATACATTGTTAACATGTCCATTAGATGCAGGTCGAGTCTTTCTGAGACATACAGACTAATTAAATATTGAAATGTGATTTCATCCATTAGTGGTGAGTAGGCTTCTTCATAATCAATCTCAGGTCTCTCGCTACATCAAAAGAGCAAATATATCATTGTTTTTCGGCCAGCCTTTGTCAGGTAAAAAAACTAACAAAAAAACACATGTGTTTTCACGGACTTGTCACAGTCCTTGACCATGACGACACATGTGACACGGTACCGTGACAATTCTGTCGAGATTTCAAGCACTAAAACCCCATTTTCCCTCCATACATTACACTTTCCCTCCCACTATTTCTTAGGTAAAAAATCCATTAATTTTATTTCACCCAAATATATTATTTACACATATATATGGGTTGTGTGTGTGTGTGTCTGTCTGTCTCTCTCTCCAACTTTCTTTATATATATATAAAGTTGTAGTTCTTGAATACATGTGTTTGTTTGTTGTAAAATAGTTGTGTCTACATGTATGTTTGATATCACCCTCTAAGTGTTAGGGTGTTTAAATATAAACAGAGGTGTAACCGTTATTAGTGACAATGAATACAATAGTAAACTCAATCTCAAAATGACAATTAATAAACTCTCGTGTATAACTCAATAACAGATAACAAATACAAGTCTTTAGCAATAAATGAACCTCAAAAGAAACTAGCTAGAGGGAGAAAAAAAGTAAGCAATCCAGATGCATCTTAGGTAGGTAGCTCGAACACCAAAGTATGACGGAATAATGGTCAAAGTTATAACACCCCATATTTGTGGGATATAATTTAAAATAGTATTAGATTAATTGTCATAATTATTTACAATTTTTATTTGTGGATTAAAAACTAATTATGGGACATTTAGTAAATTTTATTGCAATTATTTAAATAATATATGTATTCAATAAATTAAGTGTGAAATATATTTATATGAACCTATTTTAATTAAAGAAAAATTGTGTGGAATTTATTAAATTTTTATTTGATTAATTTTTTTAAACTAGTTACCACGTGACACATTAAAACAAGTGGACGACAATATTTATTTTACTTTTTTTTATATTGTCATTAATACACCATATAATTTAGATATATTATAAGTTATTTTTAATAATAAAATGAGAACGAAATTAAATAGATATTATTTATTTTATCATTAGTAAGGGTTAGTGTGTTAGTTTAACGGCCTATATTGTAAAACTGAGAAAAATCTAGTGAGAAATATAATAGGACTCATATTGGTCATTTTACATGTATTTTTAAAGTTTAAAAAATATAAAAATATGTTTGGAAGCATATTAGCCGGTTGATGAGTTGTTAGCCCACTTTATAAGGCATTTATGATGAGATTCGAAAGGTTAAATGGAAAATTGAGGGGAAGAAGAGCGGAGAACAAGTCTTGACGTTTTTAAAAGGATTAATGTTATTTTGAACCTAGGTACTGATATATAAAAGTGTTTCGGGATTTATGGGCTTTAGACACCTTTTGGTGAGAGAATTCTAGAGTATTGAGAGAGAAAGCAAGTGAGAAGAGAATTCTAGAGTATTGAGAGAGAAAGCAAGTGAGAAAACGTGCAAAAATAATAAAAACTTCAAGATAAATATTAGAAGAAAGATAAAATGACTTATTTTAAAAATAAAAGGAAGAATATGGTCGTAGTTATTTACAAGTAAAGATTTGAAAGTTTGTTGGCGCTTTGATTTGACATTTTCAACTTTTGCTATCTAAGGTAGTTTTATTCTCCCGTGGTTTAATCGTGTACTACTCGTGTTCAGCAATATTTGTATATGTGATACATCCTGATTGTGCATTTTATATTTTACAACTTTGTATATGAATATCAATTTGGTTGCATACATGTTATGTGCTTTGTTTTCACGGCGTGTAGTTTGTGGTAACGTAATCAGAGTAATTTACATGCATGTTGGGATTCGAATTTTGAGTAGAGAGCTTCTACTCAAATTGTGGAAATTGATTTATATGTTGATTAAATGAGAACAATGATTATTTTTAATTGCTGAAATTGTTGGAGGATGCATAAGCATCCCTCAGCTAAACAACCCACGATATGAGGTGTGCTTTCGGGTTATGGTTTTGTCTCTTATCACGTGAACTAAGCCATGGGTCCGGGTTTGGCAGTTATGCCGGAATTGTTGTATTAGGATGATGATGAGGATTTTACTATCGTTCCTTTATAAGTATGTAATTGGAACCAACACGCGATAACCCAAACTCTCAGCTTGCAATACTAGCACTCTAATTATTGCCATCCCATTTTTCTAACAAAAAATAATCGCCCTTTAACCCCGTGGACGTAGGCCAACCTCATGGATGAACCACTTAAATAATCATATCTTTCTCTTTTTTATGCAAGCATATTATTATTTGGGCATTCCTAAAATTCCATTCATTACTGTGAGAAAGACCTCAATTAATTTGACGTCGTCTGTGGGAAACGAAGCTCTTGCCACTGTCAAAATCAGGAAAGCTCAAAACCTTACCACGAATGCAAATTAATATTACCCACTCAAGCAAGGAGTCACATACAATATGAAATACGTATCGTACGGAGGGGAAAAAACTCATGTGTGAATACCTCATCTCCGGAAATCATTAAAATCCAGGGGACGTTCGCCTGCCAGATCTGGACCTAGTCGGCAGTATCGAACGCCGTTAACTGGCCAAGCAGAAGGAAAAGTTGTCTCTCATTTGACTAGATCTATGAGGAGAAACTAAATAGTCATGGCCATGAGATCGTCAGTGTGAGGCGACAGCTGTCCCAAAAGTTAGAGAGTGATATACCGAACTTACGTATTCAGCATCACCATAGGAGGAAACTTCGATAGCCATCTCAGCAATCTAAAGGCAATATCGGATTCACATACTCGGCATCACCACAAAAGGGGACCTCGTTCCTCAATAAATTAACTCGGTAGGTCGTCTTGTTCAAGGAGCCCCCGTATGATTCATTTCTATCGCTAACGCGATCGTTCGTCTGGGAGGAATTTCATTAACCACGAGCATTGCCAACCCCGTCCAACATAATCGGTGCAAAGCAGCAAGCTAAATAGCTCTGAACCAGAGCTGGACCAATTTAAAATAGACGAATTGAGAGGACTCATCCATGGGAACTAGACAGAATGACGGAACTAAATCTTGTCAGGACCCCAAAGGCCCTGGACAAGAAAGCGCTGAGGCATGGCGCAACCTCACCATTCACTAAGCAAATAGAATCCTTCGAGCAAAAAAAATGTATATGCCAAAAGTCACAATGTATGAAAGAAAGACAGATCCGGACCATCATACCAGGCACTACTGGCAGACCATGTCCCTTTAGAGCCATTATGATACCTTGATATGTAAGAAATTCTTGTTAACCCTATGAGTGATCGATCTAAAGTGGTATGAGAAACTGTCCTTGGAGGTCAATCTATACCTTTAGGGAACTTACCGAGCAGTTCACAACCCAGTTTATCACAAGCAGCGGGGTGGTTAAGTATGTAGACTCATTAATCTCTCTTAAAAAGATAGGAGAAACTCTCAGGAAGTACGCTAAAAGGAACTGAGAGTTATAATGAAAATAAATATTGCAACGAGCAACTGGCAATCACCTCTTTCAAGTTTGGTCTAAAACGGTCAGATGATCTCTACCAATATTTGATAAAGAAGCTCGCTTCTTCGATAGATGATCTTATGTTCCATATTGAGAAATATGCTATGGTGAAAAATAAACTCTCCAACGTAACCCCTCCCCCGAACAAAAGAAGGGTGAGATAAATAAGGCCCTCAAAAGGGGAAACCAACTATCACCAGTCATGAAGGGGACTAGGAGTGAAGCCTTTAAAAGTCGCTCTAAGCCTTAGGCTAGTAAGAGTAGCTACAAAGCGCTGGAAACAGTATTCAAATAGCCATTTTTTAGGCTCTTTTATCAGATTAAAGACAAGCATTTCTTTAAAAGGCCTCCCAAGGTGGTCGATGACTCAAGTGATAGGGATACCAGTCTTAGGTGCAACTACCACCAGGACCATGGGCGCCTCACGAAAGACTGCAAGATGTACAAAAAGCAACTGGAGGAACTTGTCCAAGTGGGGCACCTTAAGAAGTATATTAATACATCAAAACCAAAGGAAATAACTAAGATCAACGCAGTTCAAAAAGTGGAGGAAGATCTCCCGTTAGAAGGATTGGTCACCGCCATTCACGACTATACCAACCTAGCCCAGCATACTGGCAAGAAGCTAGGGGAGAAAGTTGGAGTAGCAACCATCATTCAATAAGCATTCCAAATAGACCCAACCAAACTAGTCTTGTTCAAGAAGGAAAAAAGGACTTAGATACTAACTGAGTTATCATGTTCACAGACGATGATTTAGTTAGCGTAAACCTTCTCCACAAAGATGCCCTGATTCTTACTTTGCGAATTATAAACTTTGACGGGAGAAGAATACTGATAGACCAAAGAAGCTCTTTCGAGATCATGTACTTGACAGTGCTCTACAAGCTTAGTTATCGCGTCAAGGACCTGGATGATGACGTAAGCCTATTGATCGATTTTAATGGGTACGTGGAATCACCTGTAGGGAAAATCAAGTTATCGATCAAGATTCGTCTAACTAATAAATGGGTTGAGTACCATGTAATCCAGTCGGACTCACCATATAATGCCATTATAGGCAGAGGGTGGTTGCACGAAATAAAGGTCATTCCCTCATCACTTCATCAGAAACTCAAGTTTATAACGAACCAAGAGGTGATTGAAATCACGGTAGATCAAGAAGTGGCACGAAGCTATTTTATTTTAGCAATCCAGATAATGCAGTCTCAGTCCAAGAACAATCATAGTAGAGAAAATTTGGAGGATGATCAGCCCAAGTAGCAATGAAAGGGAGTTCAGTCAGGGATCGAATAAACTTGATTGTCCCCTATCGAACGCATGTTAAAGAAACTACTTTTCGTTCCTCTAGATGCCTCACAGCCAAAGAAGATCTTCCTCATCGAATCGAAGCTTCTTAAAGATAAATCTAAACATATGGTTTGATTCGTCAAATAAAATGCAAATGTTTTTGCTTGGCATCCTTACGATCTCCCGAGAATAAACCCAGAGATTGCATGTGCAGCTAAATGTTAAGCCGATTAAATAAAAACTCAATAAATCAACACCAATTTTACTCCTGGATGGATCCATCAGAGAAGTCCAATTTTTAGAATGGGTTTCGAACACCGTGGTTATTAAAAAAAAGGAAAATAGAGGGTCTGCATTGATTTGACCAACTTCTACAAACATTGCTCAAGGGATATTTTTTTATGCCCTTAAGAGATCAGTTGGCAGATTCCACAACGGAGCATCAATGAATGAGCTTCATGGACACGTATTTTGGCTACCACTAGATACCCATATTTAGCCCACGTCAAGAGAAGACATCGTTCATCACAACCTTGTGACTTTACTGCTATAAAGTAATACTCTTTGGTTTGAAGAACGCAGGGGAAACATGTCAGAGACAGGTGAATAAGATGTTCATGAAGTTGATCGGCTTTACTATAGAGGTTTATATAGATGATATGATCGTTGATAGTAGGTTTCGTCGATAATCTAAAAGACATTTCGAAGACATTCGACGTCCTCAAAGAGTACAAAATGAAGCGCAACGCGTCTAAGTGTGTGTCTAGCATAAGCTCCGATAAGTTTCTAGGATACTTGGTGACTCGGAGAGGCATTGAGGTAAATTCATATCAGATTAAAACTCTCTAGAATGTCATAAGGTCGACCCCTATTAGAGATATTCAGGTTATCACTGGAATGATGGTGGCCCTTAATCGGTTCATTTCAAGATCCTCTAACAAGTGCCACCCCTTTTTTCAAGTTTTGAAAAAGGCAAGCCCCGTAATTTGGGTAGATGAAGGTGATCACCTATACCTCTATATGGTTGTTTCAAACTATGCAACCAGTGCAACACTAATTTGTCTATATGATCGAGAGCAAAAGTCGATTTACTACATAAGCCACACTCTTCTTAAAGCAAAAAATAAATATTTGCCCAGAGAAAAGATGGTTATGGCATTTGTGACCGCTATAAGGAAGCTGACACTACACCAAATCGTGTGAATGGTCACCCCCATGGGGTCACGGACCAAAGTCGTGACCGCATAAACTTTTGGCCTGACCATATCCATGACCCAGTGTGGTCATGGATGCTCTTGAGCGTGGTCACAGACTAAATCTCTGACCAACATGGATCACGAACATAGGCCGTGACCAGGTCGTGACCCTCATATTACCAAATTAACGCCAGAGTTCCCACCAAGTTTGGTCATGTTAGGGTCACAGATTAGGGTCGTGACCAAAGCCAAAGTTCACACCTATAGGGTCACAGCTTTCGGTCGTGACCATATCAATTTATCCATGCGCTTGAGTCACGGCCCTTAATCGTGACCACACGGATGCCTATGCGCTGATGTGGAAAAAAATTAAGGGTCATGGCAATGGCTCATGGCTCTAGGCCGTGACCACTCTCCTATAATATACCCCCTTCTTTTTCATTTATTCCCGCATCGATCTCTCTATTTCTCTTTCGATGATTCTCAAACCCTAATTTCGATGATATCTCAATTTCAATCTCAATCTCAATCTCTCTCTCAATCTAATTGGTAAACCCTAATGTATATTTGTGTATATGTGTGTTTTAAACCCGACTGTATATTTGTGTATTTCTGTATATGTGTGTTCGTGTGTGTACGTTTGTATATCCGTATGTATGTGTGTATATTTCTGTGAATATATGTGTATATCTGTGTATGTGTGTGTATGTTTATATATGTGTGTGTATATGTGCATACTTTTTTTCAAGAAAATAGGTGCTATATTTAGGGAGTGCAATTTATTGGGTATTGTTAACATTGATTGGGAATTGTTATTTAGAGTTTGAAATTAACTACATTATTTAAGGGTATTGTCATTATTAGTATTGACTGAATGTGGTTACTTAGGGATTAAAATAAATTACGAAATTTAAGGGTATTGTTATTTAGGGCTTGAAATTTATCGAGAGTTTGAAATTAATTGAGTATTATTAGCATTGACTAAATGTGGTTAATTAGGGTTTAAAATAACCGTGGTTACTCAGGGATTAAAATAAATTCCGCACCCTAATCAAACTAATATACTCAAAATCCTGTATTTATTATCAAAACCTTAATTAAACTAATATATCCTTATACCTTAACCGTATGACTCATATTTACGGCCTCGTATATTTTTCTAAGGAAAAATGAGGCACATTGATAATTACTGGCAACAACAGTAGGAGAGGTTGCAATTGGACCACAAACGTAACTCTTTTATTAGTGAGCGTCATATAAATGGTCAATTGCTGAAGAGTACGTAACGGTGGAATCATCGTTATACGCTAGGGAACATATTTCAGAACAAGAGGTGAGTAGGTTCAATCCTAGTGGGGAACGAGTGATCGAGGAACCTAACTAGTTTGAGGACGAATTTCCATTTGGGAACCCTAAAGAGGTGAAACTCGGTGGGGCTATTGTTGAGCCAGCTCAGCAGAAACTATTCCCCAACCTTCATCCCCCAAGCATAAGTTGAATTCCCTGTGAGTCTACCTTATAACATTACAAAAGAGGTGCAGGGAACTTAACATTACAAGGTGGCCTCATGGGAAGATTAAGAGCATGACAACCCTCTTAATCTTCCTGTGAGGCCACCTTGTAATGTTAACTTCCCTGTGAGTCACAAACATGCCTTTATAGGGCAAAAATCCAAAGGCAGAATTTCTTTTTCAAAACAATTTCAATGAGCTTTACAACACGCTACATTTGGCAAGGCCAAAAAAGGCAGATTTTCTTACCAAACATGCCTTTAGAGGGCGAAAACCCAAAGCACCCCTAAACGGACTTGCGCGAGGCACAAACACCTCGCACGGGACCAATGAAACTCACAGGAATCGATTGTGTGATCACAGGACCCCCGGTTTGAGAATACAACGATAATTTAAAAATATATAGACTTGGGCTTAAAATACCCCCCAAGCGCCCCCGTGAGAGGCGCTAACACCTCACACGAGACCAATGTAACTCATAGGAACCAACCTCGTGATCACGGGACCCCTAGTTTGAGAATATGACAATCATTTGAAAATATCTAGAATTAAGCTTGAAAACATGCCGTTAGAGGGTGAAAACATAAAGCACGCCCCAAACGTCCCCTTGAGGGGCGCAATCATCCCATACGGATTCAATGTCGCTCGTAGGAACCATCTGCATGGTCACGAGACCCCGGGTTTAAGGATGGCAATTTTCCCCGAAAACTCGCGGATACCCGAAAAATCCCCAAAAAATGGGGATCGGGTCGGGTCCGGGGAATAAAAAAAAATTCCCAAAATATTTCAGATCGGTTTCGGGTATACCTTCAGGTCTCCACGGGGATACCCGATTTATTAATATATAATATAATATATATATTTATATTGTAATAAATATATAACTATATAAACTTCTAAAAAAATAAACCCTATCTCTTCTCTCTTTACTCACGTCGCCCCCTCATCTCTTCTCTCTCACGCACCACGAAGGCTCTGATATGAGTTGAGCTTTCCCTCTATTCTCTCTCACCCATGCAGCCTCTGAGTTCCCCCTCTCTTCTCTCTCACGCACGCAGCTCCCTCGTCCGTAAGCAACTCCCAGCCTCATTTTGTGTAAGGTAACGTCTCTTTCTCTCCGCTGTTACTGATGTGTGTGTGATGCTAGTTACAGATTGTTAATGTTAATGTGTGTGTGATGTTAGTTACAGATTCTTATATGAATAAGTTTCTAATAAGTTTTTAATAAGTTTTTTCTAATTAGTTTCTAATAAGTTTTTTCTATGCTGGGCAAATCTTGCACTCCATGCTGATGGAAATTTTTTCTAATAAGTTTGTACATAATATGAATAATTTCTTTCTAAAAAAATAAGAGCTCAAAAACAATACTTCAAATTTTGGGTGATTCTTAAGACTATGTTAATGCAATTACTTATTAGGAAATGTAAAGTTGATGTTGACTATGTTGTTACGTTTGATTTAAAGTTATGTTTGGTGAGAAGTAACTGGAACCATGTTTTTTTATTGACAAAATCACACACGCATCAGTTTTGTTCAGATTTTAGTTATTGTGATTGTTAATGTGATTGTTGTTCAGATTTTTTTTCATCCTCTTAATGTGTGATTGTTGTTACTTGTGTTTAATCATTTTTTAATTGAGATGTTATTTAATAGTAACTTTTACTTAGGTGCTTAAAGAGGGGTAAAAAAAATCAAAATGGGTTCCCCGCGGGGAACCCGATACCCGTTTTAAACGGGGACGAGGATCCCCGAACCCGTTATAACGGGGAACGGGACGGGGAATGGTTTTTCTAAGGGGGACAGGGACGGGGAGTTAAAACCCGACCCCGAACTGACCCGTTGCCATCCCTACCGCGATTTGAGAGCATGACCGAGATTTCAGAATATCCCCACTTAGTCTTGAAAACGTGCCGTTAGAGAACGCCCCCCAAACGGCCTCGTGAGTGGTGCCAACACCTTGAACATGACCAATATAACTTGTAAGAATTGAACCCGTGGTCCTGGGTCCCCCGGTTTGAGAGCATGACCATCTTATGAGAATATCTACACTTAAGCTTGAAAACGTGTCGTTAGAGGGCGAAATCCCGTAAAGCCCCCTAAACGGCCCCGTGAATGGCGCTAACACCTTGCACAGGACCAATGTAACTCGTAGGAACCAACTCTATGGTTCTGAAACCCCCCGTTAAAGAGCATGACCCAGTTTTGAGAATATCCACACTTAGGCTTGAAAATATGCCGTTAGAGTGCGAAACCCCGTAACACCCCCGTGAGTGGCACCAACACGTCGCACGAGACCAATGTAACTCGTAAGAACCGACCTTGTGGTCGCAAAACCCTAGGTTTGAGAGCACGACCCAATTTTGAGAATATCCACACTTAGGCTTGAAAACGTGTCGTCAGAGGGTGAAACCCCGTAACACCCCCAAATAGTCCTGTGAGTGGCACCAACACCTCGCACGAAACCAATGTAATTCGTAGGAACCGCACTCGTGGTCACAGAACCCTTGGTTTGAGAGCACGACCCAATTATGAGAATATCCACACTTCAGCTTGAAAACGTGCCATCAGAGGGACAAACCCCGTAACGCCCCCTCAAACAGACCCATGAGCGATGCCAACACCTCGAACGAGACCAATGTAACTCATATGAACCGACCTCGTGGTCCTGAGACCCTCGATTTGAGAGCAAGACCCAATTCTAATAATATCCACACTTAGGCTTGAAAATGTGTCGTCAGAGAGCAAAACCCCATAACGTCCCCGTGAGCAACGCCAACACCTCGCACGGAACAAATATTACTCATAAGAACTGACACCGTGGTCCCGGGACCACTAGTTTGAGAGAATGACCCAGTTATGAGGATATCAACACTTAGGCTTAAAAATGTGTTGTCACGGAGTGAAACACCATACCCCACAAACGACCCTGTGAGTGGCGCCAACACCTCACACATGACCAATGTAACTCGTAGGTACCGACCATGTGATCCCGGGACCTCTGGTTTTAGAGCACAACCTAATTTTAAGAGTATCAACACTTAGGCTTGAAAATGTATAGAGGGTGAAATCCGTAATGCCCCCCAAACAGTCCCGTGAGTGGCGCCAACACCATACACGGGACCAATGTAACTCTTAGGAACTGACCCCGTGGCCCCGGGACCCTCGATTTGAGAGCATGAACTAGATTTTAGAATAACCACACTTAGGCTTGAAAATGTGCCATTAGAGGACGAACCCCCGTAACGCTACCCAAATGGCCCTATAAGTGACGCCAACACCTCGTATAGTATCAACCCCTATTGAGATGTGTTGGGTTTAATTAGTGAACTTCAGTTAAGTGACTCGGATAGAGATTTCGAGTGCGCGGTTAGTTTCGGAATGGCCGAGATAGTCAGAATAGAGTATTCGGGGGTGGTGTTTAGGTTTCAGGAATTTTTGGACTAATAGGGACTCGCAATTGAGTAAAGGAGTCATTTTTAGGTTTATAAGGGATAAACCCTTATTTACCTCTATATGAGGCACGAGAGAGAGGAAAGAAAGAAACAAAAGAGAGAAAAGAAATAGGAGAAGAGAGAAAGGAAGAGAGGGAGAAGAAAAATGGGATTTTCGGTCAAACTCCGCGGGATTCGACTCGAGGTCGTCGAATTATATCCACGAGGCAAGTGTTTACTTGCTTTATTTATTTTAAGCATAAATCTCATAGTATAGTTGGTAGTGATAAACTATAAAGATTTTTCGGTTGGGTTTTCGAGAATCAAACGGGTGTTTCAGAAGATTGAACGGATAAAACTCGAATAATATCCAATTTGAGAAATTTAGGAATTAATTGAAATTAGTTGTTGGTTAGGATGATTAGAACTCTTTTTTTATGTGTAAGTATAGTTGGTTGTGATTAAATGAGGTTGGGATAAGAAATAAAAAGCTTGGAGGTGTATTAATGGAGGTTTGGGATTTTTGGAGAAGAAGGTGAATAGTGACCAACGTCACTTCCGAATCGATTCGGCTAGGAAGAGAATCGATTCGGCTCTTGGTAAAAAAATTAAATTTGTAGATAGTTTCGATACAGTAGCGTGGACGCTGGCCGCGTATTTTTTTAATTTTTTTCTAAATTTATAATGATTTCTCTACGGAAGGATATCCGAGATCACAATCGTTAGTCAGAAATCCAACCTGACCTTGGGAGAAAAAAATTAATTGACGTGTTAGTTATAAATCTGTGTTAGGATGATGATGGGGATGTTGGTTGAGATTAGAAACCATAAAATGGAGAATGGGTTGATAATTGGGTATTTTGGAGAAGATGAAACCGCCCAAGCAGTGACCTGTGAATAGGGCGAGTCGATTCGGGTCTAGATCAAATCGATTCGCATAAGGGGACCTGTAAGGCTGTCTCAGGCTGAATCGATTCAGATTAAGGCCGAATCGATTCGCCTTTGAGGAACTGCTTACAAAATACTTTCCGAATTGAAAGGAGCACGAAGTCCCCCAATTTTAAATTATTATACTTAATTTCCTTTTATAAATGGATATGCGGAAGAGTTAGATGATGGTTTAAATATAGACGCGAAAGCGTTGATGGTTCAATTAAACAAATTACCAATTTTAATTTCTTATACAAATTAAAATTAAACAAAGTGAAATAAGATAAAACTTACACTTATGTTAATTTCACTTAAACCAATTTAATTTAACCCCAGTACTAGAAATTTGCCTAAGATATATTTTCAATTTTACCAAATTATGCCAAACCAATTTTATCAAATTAAGAGATGACTTGAATTAAATTAAACATAAACAATACCCAAATTTAAATTAGCACCAAATTAAACATATAGTGATTAAAACAAATTTTATCTTGAATTACCTAGGCATGCATTCTAGGTGAGTATAGCAAGATAAAATAAACAATGAAACCACTACGCCGCGATGTACGAGAAAAAATCCACAACGGAAAAAAAACATCGAACGGCCCTAGCCTAAAATCCACTAAGTACGTAATTTACAAATACAAGACAATAGACTTACAACACTCGACTCGATTCCTTTCAAGCCCCGATGCGTCTTCTTGTAGACACCTCTGCCTAGCGAATAACCACGGAGCTCCACCGCGGTCTCGGAATCCACCGATCGGACTTTATATGGTCACCGTCACCCGAACAAGGAGCCTTTCTCCAAGTGGGTAAATCAACGCAAACTTCTTCTTCTTTGTGGCATTTAGAAGCAAACCCAAACGTGAAACACCCCGCCTAGAGTGGCCAGTCCCATACCAAAATTAAAATAGAATATACAGTTGTCTCATTCTTAGTATCACCGTCGAAAATATTAACTAATCACCCAATACCCAATTAAGCTGGTGTTAAAAACTTTCCAAATTTTAATTCAACCAAATTCATTTTTAGTTTACGAAGAACACTACACATTTTATCCTATCACAATAATAACTGAACATATAACTCAAAAGAATTTAAATGTAGCTGGAATAAATATTCCCAAATAATTTCAATACAGTAATCCCAACAATAATAAATGTATTACAATGACACGAGTATAAGGCTACATAACTCAGATAGAAAAGAGATAACTGAATTCCTTTGGGCGACATACGCTAAATAAAAGAACACTATGAATTAAATGAAGATAGGAGTCTAAGTAATACTACCTAGCTCCATACCTCGTTATAATCCTCTAGGGTTGGCCTCCCATACCATACGTAGTATAATCATTCATATTTAAGCTTTTTCAATAAATATTCATGATCTTAATTCAATTCTTGTTCTCTATTCACCGTCATCTACAATTATCCCATAGTAGATTAATCAAACCACTCTATATACATTCATTTAATTCATTATATATATACATATATAATACGACACCTCGAGTCACGGCTGTGGTGCATGCATTACTCTGCTATCACATCCCAGTATCGCCGGTCGCCGAATAGGGGACTAAAGGTTCGGTAAGGATTCCTCGAACCACAAATATCAACACAAAATTGGAGGCGAACATAGTTCTCATACCCACGGGTCACGCACATACCTACGTTCCCACATTCAGCGGACTTATTAACTCCCCGATAAGTCTTTCATAGACCTATGTTCTCGAGCGACAAATCAAACATCCCATGGATTCATCAGGATATGACTGCCCTCACGCGCAAACCTCCCGTCGATAGCAAGTAAGCTAGGTATGTCATACACATAACTTATCAATCAATCAAATATGCATTATCATCTACCTATACATATATAATATTAACCAGGTACTCACACTACCCTAAGATAGTTCCCATACGTAGCATTATATCTCTTAAACCCTACGTATTAAAATATTATGACTTTACTCCTTTAATTTAATTATTCCAGAGTCTCACTCATTACACAAGGTTTAAAATAGGTTTTTCCTCATATATTTATTCACTAAGAAATCACTAATATCCTACTGGTCCATATCATCTTATCTCCCGAATTACTACGAATTAAACTCTCCTTTAATTGGGGTTATAACTGATTGTTTCTAATCTCTAATAAACACATCTTCTATCACCTACGATTGAACCCTCTTGTAAGCCTACGGCTGTCCAGGTGATTTATTAAATCTCCCCTACTGAACCTATCCTTAATCCTCATGCATACAAATTAGAATCCAACACATGTATCTAGCAACCTAAATTTCTTTTAACTCAATTATCATAATTCTAATCAATTAAATCCCAATCACATTAATTCGATTCTTAGCTAGGTCTTACTGGTCTTCCTGATAAGCACCCAAAACTGTACAATTTATACCCCGAATAGATGTATTTTAGTTGCTAATTCTCGACAATATGGGTCTTATGCGCTTAATTGCTCAATATGCACGCTTAATGCACGTTGCGGTGTTCAAATGCGTATTTCAAGGCAATTGTGCATTTAATGGAGCTAATTCCCTCTCTCGTACCCTAACCCGAGCCTAAACCTAGCCCAAACTTACCCCAAGCCTGTGTGTGTTTAGTTTATGCCATTTTATCATTTTTTAGATTTTTAGTTCGAGTCATTTTTATTTTTAGGATTTACTTTAGATTTATTTAGAATTTCTAGAATTTATTTTTTAATTTTTATATTTCTTTTTATTTAGTATTTTGATTTTTATTCTATTAGTTTTTAATTTTATTTTATTTTATCTTATTAAGAATAGAATTTTTAGGATTTCATGTATTTTTAGTTTTATTAGATTTTGCATTTTCTTTTTAGGATTTTTATTTTAAGTTTTATTAGATTTTATTTTTATTTTTTATTTTTAGTTTTATTTTTTTATTTAGTCTTTATTTTATTTTTAGAGTAGGAATTTAATTTTAGGATTTTTAGTTATTGTAGTTTTATTTGTATTTTTATTTTATTATTTTTAGGGTCCAACTTAAACACACACACCCTAAGTTCCTACAAACTATCCTACACCCTAATCTATCATACACCCTCACCACACCTTATCCCTCCTCTTATCTTCTTCAACCTTTCACCACTCTTTCTCTCACCCACACAAACCCACATCCTCCATCATCAAACCAACACACCAACAAACACAAAACCACCACCATTAAACCCATCTCCCTCAAACCACCAATAAACCCATCTCTCATCACCTCCACCCACAACCCAAAACGACCCGCGCCACCGACGAAACCTTCACCTCCATCTCCGGCCAACCCATTTCCTTCTTCAACCTAAACCCATCTCACCCTATACCCATTTTCCTTGTTCAAAGCCAATTCTCCTATGTCACGATGTTACCACCTGCCATTCCAAATGCTAAACAAACCAAAAATAAACCCAATTCCCCACATGCCATAAAACCCAACTTATTCCCTTAAAACCAATTTACCCAAATACCCTTAAAAAAAAACCAACTACTAATTCTAACCCAACTTCCCAAAAATGCCCCCAAACCTCTCATTCCCAAATCAGATTTTATTCTTCACCTCACTACCCACATGACCTCACCCAAACCACATGCACCCCCTAGCCATTTACCCAATATACCCCTTATCCCCATGCTCCATGTATCTACTATAAATGAGGATGAAGACCCACTTGCAAAGGATCTCAAAATTAGTTTTAAGCTTGGTGTGATAAAATTCTCTCCACCCCTCTATGTTGAGTATTTGCATTTTTAGCAAATACCTCAATATAGAGGTGTGTAGTGAAAATTATCTCTAGGATAAATTTCACCCCACCCATCTATTATGAATTTTTGCATTTTTAGCAATTATTTCATAATAGATTGATGTATTTGAATTTATCCCTCATGGGAGGTGAATTCTAACCCATTCCTTTATGTTGAGATTTTGCATTTTTAGCAATTATCTCAATATAAAGTTATGATTTAGAATTTATTTCTTTGGATGAGTTCTAATGTACAATTTTCTAATGTTAGGATTTGCATTTTTAGCAAATCTCTTTTATTATTTAATTGTCCATTATGAATTCATCCACTATCCTTTTTATTTTTATTTTGTAATTTTTAGTTCAAATTCAATAAATACATGAGTGAGGAGTTGTAATTGAGAGATTGATGATGTAATTGAAGATTCCATTCCAATTCAAGGCTTAAATGGGTTTGATCTATTCCTTTCTTTTACTTTTAGTTTAATCATCTCATGCTTTCAATTGTTTATCTTATATTTTTGGATGATGATTATTGAGGGCTAATCTCCCATTTATGGGATGAAATTTTGAAGCCCTCATGAATCCAATTTAGTTAGTTTACTTTTTAGCACAATTTTATTTACCTCATTTTGTTATTAGCTTTTACATCTTAGTAGTACTTTAAAATTAGTATATAGTTAGTTAATTAATATTCCCTTGAAAAATTCATAAAAAATAGAAAAAGTAAAACTAGAAAAATATAATAAAATGCAAATGAATCTATATATATGTCCTCACCAATTTTGTGTTTCACCCTAAGATTTGGATTGACTCCCTTACTTACCCTCTACACTAGTTTTGTTATAATTTCGTAGGTTCAAGGGAAATTTTGATAGAAAGAAGTTGCAACAACGATAAAAATCTACATTAGAGGATAATTTTTCTTTTCTATCAAATGGCGCCGTTGCCGGTCTTTGGAGCTTGAAGCACTGCGAGAATTACCTATTTGTGATTCATTTGTATTGCACTTTTTATTTTTTTTTAGTACCATTTTTTTTAGAAGGATTGTATTAGGACTTTATTATTTGGTTTGTATTGCGGTGCATAGAGACACCATTTATTTTTCATTTAAATTTATAATAATCGAAGCCAAGCGTGATAGGAAAGCCGGACAAGGTAGAGAGAGGGCGTCCATTGACGAGGATTTAGAAGCCTCTCTACCTTGGGTCGGTAGGACTCCCGATGACGACTGAGATTGGCGTATTCTCCCCCCGGTCGACTCAAATTTTTCGGCACCCCAAGGCGTAAAAACCGTGGAAGGTACATTTCTTGAACACTCGCACCTCTCCTGTTAGCGAGTCAATTCTTTTGTGTGCTCTTGTGTGATTTTATTCTCGCATTTTTTTTTGAATGGTGTGATGAATTAAATTACTAAGACCTACACCCGGTCACTCACGAGAAGGGATTTCATCATCCGACTCACTCGCTTATCATTGTGTGCTACCCTTGCCATCACTAAATTTAAAATCAATCAACTAGGTGGCCCACTAGGAGAATATTTTTGCAAAGGCGATCACTCATATTTCCGTGATTTTTTATCGCCCGCGGACTTAATTAAAATTTGGCTACCCTTTCACTAAATTCAAAGATAAAAATTGGCTATGTGCTAGTTAGGAAATTTTCTTGACTTGTATGTGTGTCCAATTTCATTTTTCGGTAGTCGATTTTAGTTAGTTTATCAATTCTAAGAGTCCATATCTTTTCCCCACCCTTTTCTTCCAAAAAAAAAATCCAAAAATATTTTCTTCCTTTAATTTTTTTAGAAAAATCCAAAAATATTTTCTTTCCTTTTGAAAAAAAAAAAATCCAAAAATATCTTTTCCCCACCCTTTTCTTCCAAAAAAAAAAATCCAAAAATATTTTCTTCCTTTAATTTTTTTAGAAAAATCCAAAAATATTTTCTTTCCTTTTGAAAAGGAAAAAAAAATCAAAAATATTTTTTTTTCCTTCTATTTCTTTACAAAAATCCAAAAAATATCTTCTTCCTTTATTTTTATAAAAATTCAAAAATATTTTCTTCCTTTCATTCTCTAAAAATCCGAAAAATATTTCCTTTCTTTTTCAACCTATTCAAAAAACCAAAAAACCAAAAATATGGTCGTGATCGGTGTTTCTTCACCCTCACCCTTGTCAAATTATCGAACAAGACTGACGCTTCAGTCTTGTTTGGGGTGATCTTCATCACCCCATTATTCTGCCACCCCGCGCTTTTATAGTTCTTATCTTTAGGGTGATATTCTATCGGTCTGGCTGAAGACATTAAACATAGCGCTACCGGGAGGCAGCCCGTTGTTCTTGTAGTAGTCCCATCCTGTTTGGGGGTGGTGTTTCACATCACCCTTTATTTTGCCATGTTTGTAGACTTGTACACTTTTTTATCACTTCTTATTCAGGTTTATTCTTGGCTTTACATGTCCACTTCATTAGTGGTTCATTCTGGTAATCTCTTTCCTACCTTATGCTCTCAATTTTAAAAATCATTTTACCTAACATCGAGGACGATGTTCCTTTTTGTTTGGGGTGGGGAATTTTATCAAAATCGTACCTCTTTTGAATTTTTTTTATTTTTAAACCTGATTTTTAAAATTTCATGCAGTTTCTTTCATCTCATTCAGTGACATGAATTTTCAATCATCCATCTTTTTAAGTTTGGGAATCAAGCTAGAGAATATATTTTTTTCTAAATAGCTTATGTAATACGTTCCAAGACACGTTGCACCATGAATTTCTAGACTCAACAAAATTTGCGCACTTATCACGTCATTACGTTTAGAGTTGAGGAGTACTACAATTCTAAAGAGAACCTTAAGGATCACTAGTAGAGACTTTAGCCCGTGAGAATTGTGCCTTTCACCCTTTTTGAGTGTTTTACGCAATCTCCGAGTCACAAGTTGATTCAACTTCTTTTGGGTCCGCACTTTAATTGTCGTATGATCTCATTATCTTTCATAAAATTTTGGCTTGATCACCGAGAATGACATCACTTTCGAGTTGTAAGAAACACGTGTCATGAAATTTGTCCCGATCACTAGGTTTTAACCACACCTTCACTCATACACCAACCAAATTCCATTTATCGTACATTCATACACCTTCCATTTTCCATATCATCACCATATACCATACCGCCCATTTCCATATCCACAGAGAATAGTGTTGAAAGTAAAAGGAGAAGATCCGTCATAGAGAGTGTTTGCATTTTTAGCGAATATCTCTCCCAAAGCCGATTCAGATGGAGAAAATTTTGATACAAGTTTTTGTTGGGGTTATTTGTATTTTTAGCAGATTTATCTCATACATTGATGCGTATTTGGAAAAGAAAAAAAAATATAGAAAAAAAAGAAAAAAAAAAGTAAAAAAGGGAGATGATCTATCATAGAGAGTGTCTGCATTTTTAGCGGATATCTCTCCCAAAGCCGATTCAGATAGAGAAAAATTAAATACAAATCTATGTTGGGGTTATTTGTATTTTTAGCAGATTTATCTCATACATTGATGTGTATTTGGAAAAGAAGAAAAAGAGAAAGTTACAGTAAAGAAATAAAGACATTTGTTCGTCTATGAGTGATACACTCTTCTCAAATATCCACCATCCATCCATCATATCATCATCCCATCATATCCTACCTCACCTCATCCCACATATCCCATTTCATTTCCCCCTCACCCATAATCATCATTATTTCCCCTAGGTGTTCGGGCAAATGAAAGTCAACGTGGTGAATAACTCGACGTTCTCACTATAGTGATTAGCATTCATTTCATGAGATCATTTTTCTTTCTAATTGTTCGTTCTTTCTTATGTGTGAGACGTTTGAACTTGCTTACATTTACTCACCTCCTCACACACAAGAGCGATACACTAACCCTAATCTCGAGAGTTCGTTTGAGAGAGATATATCCGTGAGATTTGAAGTTGAAACGTTGACTCCGACAAGGCAATCTAGGAATTACTCTTGTGATACTCAACCCGTTTTGACAGATTCACGCTACACACATTGAGTTCTAGGAGGTATATGCCTTGTGTATTTACTTAGCTAAATTTTTTATGCACTTCTAGCTTGTATTTATAAAAACATTTATCTCATTATGGATTGTGCGATTATTCTATGTCTAATAAGAGATTGACTGCCCTTCAATAAATCTTTTCAAATAAGAATTTTGTGGGTATATTCCCTGCAAACCCTCACGAGACACAACTCGTCCTGTAAGGCAACCTATAGGTTTAAAGGCTTGTTGCACATGCGAAGTGCAATCGCAAGTGCCCGCGAAAGTGGTACACTTTTGGTTTCTTATCTTTCTCTCTCTCTATCTTATTGCTCGAGGACTAACAACGCTCTGTTTGGGGGGTGTGATAAGCACCCAAAACCGTACAATTTATACCCCGAATAGATGTATTTTAGTTGCTAATTCTCGACAATATGGGTCTTATGCGCTTAATTGTTCAATATGCAGGCTTAATGCACGTTGCGGTGTTCAAATGCGTATTTCAAGGCAATTGTGCATTTAATGGAGCTAATTCCCTCTCTCGTACCCTAACCCGAGCCTAAACCTAGCCCAAACTTACCCCAAGCATGTGTGTGTTTAGTTTGTGTCTTTTTATCATTTTTTAGATTTTTAGTTTGAGTCATTTTTATTTTTAGGATTTATTTTAGATTTATTTAGAATTTATTTTGTAATTTTTATATTTCTTTTTATTTAGTATTTTGATTTTTATTCTATTAATTTTTAATTTTATTTTATTTTATCTCATTAAGATTAGAATTTTTACGATTTCATGTATTTTTAGTTTTATTAGATTTTGCATTTTCTTTTTAGGATTTTTATTTTCAGTTTTATTAGATTTTATTTTTATTTTTTTATTTAGTCTTAATTTTATTTTTAGAGTAAGAATTTAATTTTAGGATTTTTAGTTATTGTAGTTTTATTTGTATTTTTATTTTATGTTTTTAGGGTCCAACTTAAACACACACACCCTAAGTTCCTACACACTATTCTACACCCTAATCTATCCTACACCCTCACCACACCTTATCCCTCCTACCATCTTCTTCAAACTTTCACCACTCTTTCTCTCACCCACACAAACCCACATTCTCCATCATCAAAGAAACACACCAATAAACACAAAACCACCACCATTAAACCCATCTCCCTCAAACCACCAATAAACCCATCTCTCATCACCTCCACCCACAACCCAAAACGACCCGCGCCGCTGACGAAACCTTCACCTCCATCTCCGGCCAACCCATTTCCTTCTTCAACCTAAACCCATCTCACCCTATACCCATTTTCCTTGTTCAAAGCCAATTCTCCTATGTCACGATGTTACCACCTTCCATTCCAAATGCTAAACAAACCAAAAATAAACCCAATTCCCCACATGCCATAAAACCCAACTCATTCCCTTAAAACCAATTTACCCAAATACCCTTAAAAAAAAACCAACTACTAATTCTAACCCAACTTCCCAAAAATGCCCCAAACCTCTCATTCCCAAATCATATTTTATTCTTCACCTCACTACCCACATGACCTCACCCAAACCACATGCACCCCCTAGCCATTTATCCAATATACCCCTTATCCCCCATGCTCCATGTATCTACTATAAATGAGGATGAAGACCCACTTGCAAAGGATCTCAAAATTAGTTTTAAGCTTGGTGTGATAAAATTCTCTCCACCCCTCTATGTTGAGTATTTGCATTTTTAGCAAATACCTCAATATAGAGGTGTGTAGTGAAAATTATCTCTAGGATAAATTTCACCTCACCCATCTATTATGAATTTTTGCATTTTTAGCAATTATTTCATAATAGATTGATGTAGTTGAATTTATCCCTCATGGGAGGTAAATTCTAACCCATTCCTTTATGTTGAGATTTTGCATTTTTAGCAATTATCTCAATATAAAGTTATGATTTAGAATTTATTTCTTTGGATGAGTTCTAATGTACAATTTTATAATGTTATGATTTGCATTTTTAGCAAATCTCTTTTATTATTTAATTGTCCATTATGAATTCATCCACTATCCATTTTATTTTTATTTTGTAATTTTTAGTTTAGATTCAATAAATACATGAGTGAGGAATTGTAATTGAGAGATTGATGATGTAATTGAAGATTCCATTCCAATTCAAGGATTAAATGGGTTTGATCTATTCCTCTCTTTTACTTTTAGTTTAATCATCTCATGCTTTCAATTGTTTATCTTATATTTTTGGATGACTAATCTCCTATTTATGGGATGAAATTTTGAAGCCCTCATGAGGCCAATTTTGTTAGTTTACTTATTAGGACAATTTTGTTTATCTCACCTTTCTTAAATTAGCTTTTACTTCTTAATTAGTAGTTATAAAAATTAGTATAGTTAGTTAGTTCAAAAAAATCCCTTGAAAAATCCATAAAAAATATAAAAAGCAAAAATTAATAAATCTAATAAAATGCAAAGGAATTTATATATATGTTCTCACCAATTTTTTGTTTCACCCTTAGATTTGGATTGACTCCCTTACTTACCATCTACACTAGTTTTGTTATAATTTTGTAGGTTCAAGGGAAATTTTGATAGAAAGAACTTACAACAACGACACAAAAATCTACATTAGAGGCTATTTTACTTTTTATCACTTCCCTAGTCCCATTATATCCAATAAATAATCACAAAAGATTTGCAAAAGGTTTTGGAGAAGAACAAGTATTAAAAATAAACAATATCATAAATTCTGGGGAGGTCGATCGATCGAAGGTAGGGGGTCGATCAATCGATCGCCCAGATAAAAGCATAGATTTCTGCAATTCTTATACTACGGGTTTCATAAGTTTTGATCATTCAAACCTTCATATTAATAACCCAAATTCCTTATAATCCTTACTACATGATATAGAAACATATGTCAATGATTTCTAATGCTCTAAACATCCTAGAATCATCAAGAGTTTGAATTAAAAGCATATATTTATCCTCTCTTTTTTTCCAGAAAATTGTATACATGACATCTTCAAGAACACACCAATGATTCTCAGAATTTCTTCAACAACTTAAGGATTATTTCGTGGATTATTATCTACCTACAACATGAGTTTGATTCCTATATATTTCCATTTTCCAGAAATCAATCAACAACTCTATCTTTATCTTCCAAACATGTAAAATCTCATCTTTTAATAACTATCCTAACATGGACAATATACTAACTAGATTGAAATTATCAAATACTTGCCTCTAATGAATATCTGATCCTTTGGGTTTGTAAAACTCATGTGGTTCTCCCCTTCTCCGGTCAACTTCCGGTGGTGGTGACCTTTGACCCTTGGTTCTCCTCCTTTCCAAGTAAGCTTCTCTTCTCCCAAGCAACCTTTCACTCTCTCTAATAGATGACCTCTAAATTTTTTGTAGAAGAGATGAATGAACCTACGTACAACTAATCTCCAAATATTTATAATAAGACAAAAGCCGAAATCACTATTCATCCCCCCTGTAAAAATGACTAAAATGTCCTTTTTGGGTGTCTTTTCTTTTCCAAATGTCCCGAGACCCAAAACCAACATCCAAATAGACTTTTCTGACTATTTCTACCCTTCCGGGTGCAATGACGCACTCGAAACGACTATAAGGTTGATATAAAAATAAGTTTCCTTTTTAATTTAACAAATTTGTCCCGACACATCCCATACCGCGTCCGACTAAAAATTCAAATTACCGAATTTATAACTCACAGCAATATCAATAACATCATATTCATATATTACCTAAATATCTATAAGTAATATAAAGAATAATTTATTTTAATATCCACAATTCGGATAAAACCCAAATGAATTAATTTATAATAAAATCCAATTAATCCCTTAATTTAAAATATAACACATTTTAAAAGTCATTAAAATTACGGGGTATTACATACTCCCCCCTCCCTTATAACATAATTTTGTCTCGAAATTCAGAAAGATAAATCATACTGGTAAGGTCAACTCTGAGTATAAATCTTACATCGCAAGTAATCTATGTTGTACCGCCCATACATTACATTATCGAAAATCCTCATTGATGTTATACGCCAAGCCTCACCATATAGTTTCAACTGAATCGAATATATACTTTACGCAATCTTCCCTATACCATCCTCGTGACAAAGTTTGGAAAAAAAGTGATCCTTAATCATTAAGTAAATAAATCCTGAAGTCACAACTACTTACTGTTTCACAATTAAGAAAAATACTACAATCCAACCATCCAGGGCGCCCATACACCCTATCGTGTAACTTTCATTATAAAATGGATATGGTTACCCGCATAATACTCTGATTTATTGCAAAGGTTATAAACTCATATCATAAAGACCTAACTTATTTCGACTCCCAACGTTTTTTAGTTTCATGCGTGGGGTGTCTCGCAAGCAAAATCCAAACAAGGAACCCCTCTGATACACTACTACCTAAAGTAGTCGGTCATCAAAACTCCTCAGGTCCTTAGTCAATAGTATATAACTTCTCTACGGGTCTTATCGATTTCAAATAAAGTCTACTCATCTACCCTCTTGTTAAAGACAAGATGCTGGCTATAGTAGTACATACGCTCTCATATACCACAAGTCAATCCACACCGCTAGTCACATCATGTTCGGATATGACTAAAGTAAGTAATTCCGTGATAAAAATCAGACTCACGTGATGACATGTAAGAATATAGGTGTCTCACAACCACACGGTGAGTCTACGTAAATAGTAGTGCAATAGTCTAAGTTTAGTAACCCGTTAGCCCCTAAAGTATTAATCGCTACAAAAATCAGTATGCGCCTCATAACTCCTTAGATAGAAAGCATAGTGCAATAGTCTAAGTTTAGTAACCCGTTAGCCCCTACAGTATTAATCGCTACAAAAATCAGTATGCGCCTCATAACTGCTTAGATAGAAAACATACCCTCATTCGCGGGTGGTGGTTGTTGAATCGCTGCCTGATGGACGTTATATACACGCCCATACATACCCTGTTTTACGAGAGCTGCTGGAATGGGAGGTTGTGCTAGTACCGGAGCTGGAGTTAGAAGAGCAGCTGGTGGAAACACTGGTATCTGTGGCTCTTGTCAAGCATTTTGTATCTGATGGAATTTATCTTTATCAGGACAATCTTGTTGTTTGTGGCCATACTTGCCGCACACGAAACATTTTCCAGTAAATTTACCACCATTTTTTCCTTTTTGACCCCGACCCTACTGGCCATTGCCTCCTTTGCCTTGGCCCTGAAGAGCCTGCCTCTGGCCCTGATGGCCTTGCTGTCCTTGCCCATTACCTTTATCCTCAAATCGAGAATCTCCAGATCGTAAACGCTTAGCATAATTCCCTGTCTGGGAACCCTCCTCACCCTGACGCTGATGACTCTGTCATGGTTGAGTCCCACTAGAACTGCCCCCATTAGTCTTGCCTTGCAGGCTTGACCTAAAACCCCGCTTAACACCCTGAGCATGTAAGCGGTTATCCTGGCTGTGAATCATTATAGCATTAAGAACATCTGCATAAGTTCGAAGTGATAGATTTCCCAATAAATGCTGGCGAATCTTATAGTTCAACCCATCAGTGAACATTAGAATTCTCCTCTCCTCAGTGGGTACCTCTGCTGGTACCAAATTAGTTAGTCGCGTAAATTCTTCCTCGTATTCTGCCACCGTTTTCTCTCCCTGTTTCAAATCAAGTAATTTTCGCCTCATCTCTGTCTGGATGGTGGAAGGAAAGTACTTTCGATCAAACATGTTGCCCAAATATTAACTCAAGAGGGGGGGGGGGTGAATTGAGTTTAGCAAACTTTTAATGACTTTAATTAGTAATTAAATAGATATTTATTTTTTAAAGTACTTAAATCTAAAAATCAGATTAATAACACAAATAAAATTGTAAAGTTCACAAATTAATTTATTCAAGATAAATTACTGATTTTAATACCCACTAAATAAATTATCAAGTTTATTTTATAATATTATTTTATATTCTGAAATTTAATCTGAAGTGATTATCACAATAGTGTTAAATAAGTACAACAAATTAATTACACAAGTAGTGTTTCAAGCTTATAAGATCCAATCAAATTTATAACTAATTTTCGTAAATAATAAAAATTAAAATTCTGAGATTAATTGAATATTACGAAAATAAATATTTAAGTCTTAAAATAAAATTATCAAGTTTTTAGATTTAAATAGCTTTCTAAATGTAAACAAAAAATTAATCAATCACAGGCATATAAATAATTTAAATGCTGAATATAAATGACACCGTATTTTTAATGTGGTTCGGCCAAAATCCGGCCTACGTCCACGCGCCTAGAGCAGCTTCCGTCTCCTTGCGCTTCACTATTCCTGATCCACTTATACGGTAGGATCAAACCACCACTTTACAACTGAGCAGCAAACCGGCTACAGGTACTACTTCTCAAGCTAAAACCCAAAGCTTCAAAAAATAAATTTTAAGTACAGAGGTTTGGATGTCGAAACTCTTAAAGTACAAATGTAAATCTGAGTTTCTTCTTCAGGTTCAAGTAGACTTCACAGAGATTCAAAATTTTTGTGCCTCAAGTCTTCACTAGAAAACTTGTAGCTTGTAGCTGAATACTGACTTTTGTGCTTTTGAATTTCTTTTTGTTCAGTTTTCTTTTTTGCATTGTACTTCTTCTTGCAACTGCTGGAAAATATATATTCAGACAAAAAATAGACGTTGGGGACTTTGAAAGATGGAAACTCTTGATCAACTTGAGAGCTTCATTAATTGTGAACTGAAGGATGGAGACCATGATTTCTTCTTCTCTGATTTCTATCAAAATAATAAATGGTAGACTGATGGAGAGAGAAACATTAGTGACAAATAAGATATAAAAGAAAGATTCATATGGAGTGTGTTAGAAGATAGATACTTAATAAAAGAAATCTTCTCTTTTCAAAATGTCACAAGTCAGTCAGAGATAGACAAAGAGAAATAGGGATACTGTTTAAAAAAATTTGACCAAGTCAAATAATAGACTTGTTACTGTATGTCAAACACTGGACTCGAAGCAATATGTTAATGAAATATGCGTAAAAAAAATATAGATAATAAAGTATATATATAACCGGTATTGTAATGATATGACATAAAACTTTAAGTATTAGCTGATGTCGTGTGATGTATTCATCAGAATAAATATATATCTATATAAAATGTGCAGACAAAAGTTTATATGTATATGTATCCGAACAATCACCTAGGCAAAAAAAAATTATAAGTCATAAAACAAATAATAGAGCAATCTCTCAGGCGACGCCATGCGTCAAAATATATATATATATATATATATATATATATATATATATATATATATATATATATATATATAAACTAATGTGTTCAAAGGTCTGTAGTGAATGAATTTTCCAAGGCATTTGAGCAGTGACGAAATTAAGTGCAACAGGTCTTATACGACCACATAAAAGCCAACAGGTACAAAAGGTTTCTTGAGATTTGGATGAATTAAATGGAGTGGGACCAAGACAGATATCAACTCTTCAAATAAAGATTTTGTTCGTGCACCACCAAATGCTATAAAAAGTAGATTCAAGGGAGATTCAGTAAAAGGATAATAACTGATCGAACAATTATATTAAGAGAACAAAACAAAGTCTGCTGGAGCAGTAACGCGGCTCAAGGAAGAGACATTAAAATCTCGTCCCAAGAAATGAATTTACAAAGAAAAGGGTGTCCCAACCATTTAATAGCATTACTCGGATGGGACAAGACAATGGATGAGTGTTAAAGCTACAAAGGGTGGTCAGCTTTAGCAAGAAAAGAGATAACCCATTTGGGTCTCTTAATGGAATGCAAAAAGCAGCTACTATATAAGTATATAAACATTAACTTTGGAGCTAAATAAAGATTTATCAAAGAAAATGTTTCGCATAATATAATTAACATTAAAAAAATATTTAACATATGGATAAAATGTAATATTAACATAAAAATATTCGGACAAAAATGAGTAATGAATAAATAAAATAGTAGCAACAATATTTAAAAAAAAATGACATCTCCAACTGTCAAAGTAGGTGGAACAAATAATCCATATCTTCTCAAGATTTTACACAATTTTATCATTGTACTGTGTGTCAATCAAGACTTATTCCATTTCATGAGTTCCAAGAGAAAGGTCAAAAGCTATGTTCGTTTGCAGTAGGTAGGAGTAAGGAAATAATAAAACTAGAGTTCATGAAGGCAAGTAGCAGGTATGATGTAGGATGTTCTACCAAAAATGTATATATAAGCATAGTTTTACAAAATATTATATAGTATCGACTAAAAAAAATTGATATATATATGACACAATTAGTAAAAAAAAATGAATTAATAAACTTAATAATTGTATTAATTATTATATAAGTATATTTATATATAATTGTACAAACAAAAAAAAATTAATAATAGTATGTTTGGAATCATCAAAATCAATCTTTTAGTTAAACTAAAATGAACATTAAATACAATTAAACTAAATTAAAATTAATTCAAGGGTTAATTACAATTTCATTTAACAATCTCCCCCTTTTTGATGATGACAAACAACTTTACTCAAAATAATAAAAATTGGCACAATACAAAAAATTCACATACTTCTCCCCCTGTTTGTCATAAATAAAAAGGAATAGCAATAGGTCATTCTATGAAAGTAAGATGCAAAGAAAAGATAAACACAATTGCTGATTTTATTGATACTAAAAGGAAATTACATTTTCAGATTATTTATCATATGGCATACATAATTGGGATGTCCTTCAAGAAGGATTCCTTTCTCGTTATCTTTGAACATAAGTTTGATAGAATTTCCGGTGTAGGAGCCGGTTGAGGAAGATTCAGATTTGGTAGAAGTGTTCGCTTGTGAGGGAGTAGCCATATGAGGTGGTAAGACAAAAGGCCAAGGAGGTGGAGTTACCCAAGGAGCAAATGGAGGAGAGAGAGCTATGGCGTTAAGAGCTTTGGAATAATAAGAATATTTTTTGAATTTAGCATTACTTACACCTTTTATTTGAAGCTCACATTCTGCCCAAGTGGTATAAACCCCGGGTTGTTTTCCAATCCAAATAACATAGAAGGACTTCATGGTTTGTGTGTGAAGATGGAGTAAAAGGAAGTAACACACATTTATATATATAGTGGAGTATTGAATGTCAACTAGAGATAAGGTTACTAATAGTTTGTCTACTAGTGAAAAAGGGTTTTGGAAAGATGTGAAAATGCTATTCATATAAATAATAAAAAAATTATAATATTAAATCATTTATACATGCCATACCGAGTTCACGACAAATAAAAGTAAAAAGATCTTCGAATAACGGTTTTCTGAAAATATCGGCTAATTGAAGATCCGTTGAAATAAATTTTATTCTTACATCACCTTTTTGAACGTGATCGCGTAAAAAATGATGTCTAATTTCAATATGCTTTGTTCTAGAATGAAGAATTGGATTTTTTGTCAAACATATAGCACTTGTATTGTCATAAAAAATTGGAGTATTTTGAAATGATATTTTAAAGTCTTTTAATTGTTGTTTCATTTAAAAGTTTGAGCACAACAACTACCGACGGCAATATATTCTGCCTCGGCCGTGGAAAGAGCAACTGAATTTTGCTTTTTACTAAACCAAGAAACTAGTGAGTGTCCTAGGAAGTGACATGTACCACTAGTGATTTTTCTATCAACTTTACAACCCGCAAAATCCGCATCGGAATAACTTACGAGTTCAAATGATGTGCTTTTAGGATACCATAAGCCTAAGTCTTTAGTACCATTTAAATATCTAAAGATACGTTTTACGGCACACAAATGAGATTCTTTAGGATTGGCTTGAAAATGAGCACATAAACATACACTAAACATTATGTCGGGTCTACTGGCGGTTAAATATAGTAGACTACCAATCATGCCACGATATAAAGTAGTATTAAAAGATTTTTCTTTTTCATCAATATCTAACTTTATAGATGTGCTCATAGGTGTACCAAGTGTTTTACCGTTCTCTAAGCCATATTTTACTAAAAGATCTTTAATATATTTAGATTGATTGATAAAAACACCATTTTTAGTTTGCTTGATTTGTAAGCCCAAAAAGAAATTTAACTCACCCATCATACTCATTTCAAATTCTTTTTGCATAAATTCTGAAAAATCTTTACATAAATTTGCATTTGTGGATCCAAATATAATATCATCAACATAAATTTGTACAAGAAGCATATCATTGTTAAGAATTTTTATAAATAGAGTAGAATCCATTTTTCCTCTCACAAAATCATTTTTAAGAAAAAATCCACTTAACCTGTCATACCAAGCCCTAGGGGCCTGCTTTAATCCATATAAAGCTTTATTTAGTTTATAAACATGATTTGGAAATATGTGATTTTCAAAATCGGGAGGTTGCTTAACATAAATATCCTCACTTATAAAACCATTTAAGAAGGCACTTTTGACATCAATTTGAAATAATTTAAAGTTTTTATAACATGTATAAGTTAATAATATACGAATGGCTTCTAATCTAGCTACGGGGGCATAAGTTTCATCGTAATCAATACCTTCTTGTTGGTTAAAACCTTGTGCAACTAGTCTAGCTTTATTTCTTATAATCAATCCGCTGTCATCCTTTTTATTTCTAAAAACCCATTTAGTTCCAATAATAGTTTTATCTTTAAGTGTGGGAACAAGTGACCAAACATTATTAAGTTCAAATTGTAACAATTCTTCTTGCATAGCTAACAACCAAAACTCATCTTTTTCGGCTTCATTTATATCTTTGGGTTCAATTTGTGACACAAAAGCTAAATTATTACATACATTATTTAAGGAGGATCTAGTAAGAATACCACTTGAAGGTTCTCCTAATATATTTTCAAAAGGATGATTATTAACGAATTTCCAACTTTTAGGTAAACTAGAGTCATTATCATTTTTATTTTTATTTGGAGTCTTTTCAATATTAATGGAATTATCAATACTAGAAGTAAAGTTTTCATTTAATTTTACTTCATTAATAGATTTATTTAGATCTAAAACCTCATCATCATCTTTGTTGTTTTTACCAAAAGAATTAGATTCATCAAAAGATATATGTATTGATTCTTGAACAACTAAAGTCCTTTTATTAAAAACTCTATATGCTTTACTATAAAGTGCATATCCAAGTAAAATACATTCATCTGATTTTGCATCAAATTTACCCAAATTATCTTTATCATTTAAAATAAAACATTTACTTCCGAAAACCTTGAAATAACTAACATTTGGTCTTTTATTTTTCAGAATATCATAAGGAGTTTTATCTAAACCTTTTCTAACAATAGTTCTATTTATTACATAACAAGATGTATTAACGGCTTCCGCCCAAAAATATTTCGGTAAATTATGTTCATTTAGCATAGTTCTAGCCATTTCTTTTAAAGATCTATTCTTTCTTTCTACTACACCATTTTGTTGAGGTGTCCTAGGTGCATAAATTATGTTCAAAACCATTTTCATCACAAAATAATTCAACATCTTTGTTGTCAAATTCTCTTCTTCTATCACTTCTTATAAAGACAATATTGCAACCTTTTTCATTTTGAATTTTTCTACAAAATTTAGTAAAAATAGAGTGTGTATCATTTTTATGAGTAAGAAAGAAAAGCCATGTAAATCGAGAATAATCATCAACAATAACAAAAGAATAATATCTTCTACCTAAACTAGCAACTTTGTTAGGTCCGAATAAGTCTAAGTGTAATAATTCTAAAGTCCTATTAGTTGAAATATCTCTTTTCTTTTTAAAGGAAGTTTTGGTTTGCTTTTCAAATTTACATGCATTACACATTTTATCATTAATAAACTTAATTTTGGGTAGCCCTCTAACTAACTCATTTTTGGACAAAATATTAAGTTGTTCCATGTTAGAATGACCTAACCTTCTATGCCATAACCAACAAGTATCATTTAGGGCAGCTAAACACTTAACATTTTGTTGTGACAAATTATCAAAATCAAGAGTATAAACATTTTCATGTCTAGAAGCAACAAATAAAACATTATTATCTTTAACATTTTTTATTAGACAGTAATCTTCTTTAAATGTAACATCATAACCTTTATCACACAATTGGCTAATACTAATTAAATTATGCTTAAGACCCTCAACTAAAAGAACATTTTCAATGCAAGGGGAACGATCCTTACCGACTTTACCTATGCCGATGATTTTGCCTTTGGAGTTGTCTCCGAATGTCACTAATCCTCCATCTTTGGCAATTAAGCTAGAAAACTTGCTTTTGTCACCCGTCATGTGTCTTGAACACCCGCTGTCTAAGAACCACTTTGATTTGTTCGAACCAACTCTAAAACAAACCTACAATGGACATTTAAATAACTTTTCCTTTGGTACCCAAAATGTGTTGGGTCCATAGGGGTTAGCAAAAATAGGAGTCTCTTTAGGAATCCATCCCACTTTAGTAGAAAATCTATATTTGCAAAGATCTGAAAAACGGGTATGTCTTCCACAATATGTACATAAAGAGTTTCCAATATTTTTAGAATAATTTTCAAAGCTTTTCTCATTTTTATTTTCATTATAACCAATTCCAGCCTTATCACACATCCACCTTTGGTTTCCAAGTAGCAAATTTAGATTCTTTTGTCCATTTACAAACTTTTCAAGACACCAAGTTAAATCCTTAAGTTCAAGTTTCAATTTTTTATTTTCAGAAATAAGATAATGACTTGGTGAATCTTTAACTCTTTGTTTTTCTATTTCTGATTTTTTAGACTTATTTTTAGATTTCATTACTTCTATATTTTCAAGGAGAGAATCATATATATGTGATAAAGAAGAATGTATCTTTTTAAGACTAATATATTTAGTTTTAAGTTCATCAAAATTGTAATAAAGTTCATCAAAAGCATTTTGAAGTTCATCATGATCATTTGAAGTTTCATATTCACTATCTGAATTAAAATTAGAAGATACCTCATCCTCATTTGCCATAAGGCAAAGATTTTCAACTTCTTCATCACTTGAATCTTCATCATTACTACTTTCATCAGAATCACTCCAAGTAGTAGCATTCATGGCCTTTTTGTATTTTTCATTTTTTTTCTCTTTTCTATCAATCTTCCATTCTTTGGCTTTGGGATAGTTAGGTCTGATATGGACTAACTCTTTGCAGTTATAACATCTTGGCTCAAACTTGGAAGATGACTTTCCTTTATGTGCTTTCTTTGAAAAGAATTTCTTGAATTTTCCAGAATGTCCCTTCTTTTTGGCAAGAAATTTTTTGAATTTTCTGGTGAGAAGTGCTATATCACCATCTTCATTATCATCATCTTCTTCACTTTATTCTTCTTCCTCAATGGATTTGAAGGCAATAGTTTTGCTTGCCTTGGGCTTCTCATCTTCAGCAAGTTCTTTGAGTTCCATTTCATGAGTAATTAAGGAGCCCAACAATTCATCAAGAGAAATAGGTCTTTCTCGTATAGCTTCTTTGATTGCGAACTTCTTTGTCATATATGCAGATGGTAGTGACCTGAGTATCTTACTCACGAATTCAGAGTCAGTATAAGTTTTACCAAGAGATTTCAATCCATTTATAATATTTGAAAATCTAATAAACATATCGTAGATAGTTTCATCTGTTTTCATTTTAAAAAGCTCATAGTTATGAACAAGCATGCTTATTTTATCCTCTTTCACTTGACTAGTTCCTTCATAAGTAATTTCTAATCTATCCCAGATTTCTTTTGCACTTTCACAACAACATATTCTGTTATATTCATTAACATCAAGAGCACAATGTAAAATATTCATGGCTTTAGCATTAACTTGAATTTTATGAATATCAGCATCATTCCACTCATTTTAATCTTTGGGAACATTTTCATTATTAACAACTTTCATGGGGATCTTTGGACCATTTATAATAACTCTCCAAACAGCATAATCATTTGATTGAACAAAATTTTTCATTCTATTTTTCCAATAGCTATAATTGTTTCCTGAAAATAAAGGAGGTCTATTTATTGATTGACCCTCACCAAGAGATGAAACATTAAAGTTTGATATTAATCGTAATCTCTAAAGATGTTTAAAACAAAGATAATAAATTAGAGCGTGGCTCTGATACCAATTGTTGCCCAGATATTAACTCAAGAGGGAGGGTGAATTGAGTTTAGCAAACTTTTTATGACTTTAATTACTAATTAAATAGATATTTATTTTTTAAAGTACTTAAATCTAAAAATCAGATTAATAACACAAATAAAATTGTAAAGTTCCCAAATTAATTTATTCAAGATAAATTACCGATTTTAATACCCACTAAATAAATTATCAAGTTTATTTTATAATATTATTTTATATTCTGAAATTTAATCTGAAGTGATTATCACAATAGTGTTAAATAAGTACAACAAATTAATTACACAAGTAGTATTTCAAGCTTATAAGATCCAATCAAATTTATAACTAATTTTCATAAATAATAAAAATTAAAATTCTGAGATTAATTGAATATTACGAAAATAAATATTTAAGTCTTAAAATAAAATTATCAAGTTTTTAGATTTAAATAACTTTCTAAATGTAAAAAAAATTAATCAATCACAGGCATATAAATAATTTAAATGCTGAAAATAAATGACACCGTATTTTTAACGTGGTTCGGCCAAAATCCGGCCGACGTCCAAGCGCCTAGAGCAGCTTCCGTCTCCTTGATCTTCACAATTCTTCATCCACTTATACGGTAGGATCAAACCACCACTTTACAACTGAGCAGCAAACCGGCTACAGGTACAACTTCTCAAGCTAAAACCCAAAGCTTAAAAAAATAAATTTTAAGTACATAGGTTTGGATGTCGAAACTCTTAAAGTACAAATGTAAATCTGAGTTTGTTCTTCAGGTTCAAGTAGACTTCACAGAGATTCAAAATTTCTGTGTCTCAAGTCTTCACTAGAAAACTTGTAGCTTGTAGTTGAATACTGACTTTTGTGCTTTTGAATTTCTTTTTGTTCAGTTTTCTTTCTTGCATTGCACTTCTTCTTGCAACTGCTGGACAATATATATTCAGACAAAAAATAGACGTTGGGGACTTTGAAAGATGGAAACTCTTGATCAACTTGAGAGATTCATTAATTGTGAACTGAAGGATGGAGACCATGATTTCTTCTTCTCTGATTTCTATCAAAATAATAAATGGCAGACTGATGGAGAGAGAAACATTAGTGACAAATAAGATATAAAAGAAAGATTCATATGGAGTGTGTTAGAAGATAGATACTTAATAAAAGAAATCGTCTCTTTTCAAAACTTCACAAGTCAGTCAGAGATAGACAAAGAGAAATAGGGATACTGTTTAAAAAAATTTGACCAAGTCAAATAATAGGCGTGTTACTATATGCCAAACACTGGACTCGAAGCAATATGTTAATGAAATATGCGTAAAAAAAATATAGATAATAAAGTATATATATAACCGGTATTGTAATGATATGACATAAAACTTTAAGTATTAGCTGATGTCGTGTGATGTATTCATCAGAATAAATATATATCTATATAAAATGTGCGGACAAAAGTTTATATGTATATGTATCCGAACAGTTACCTATGCAAAAAAAAATTATAAGTCATAAAACACATAATAGAGCAATCTCTCAGGCGACGCCATACGTAAAAAAAAAATATATAAACTAATGTGTTCAAAGGTCTGTAGTGAATGAATTTTCCAAGGCAATTGAGCAGTGACGAAATTAAGTGCAACAGGTCTTATACGGCCACATCAAAGAGAACATGTACAAAAGGTTTCTTGAGATTTGGATGAATTAAATGGAGTGGTACCAAGACAGATATCAACTCTTCAAATAAAGATTTTGTTCGTGCACCACCAAATGCTATAAACAGTAGATTTAAGGGAGATTCAGTAAAAGGATAAATAACTGATCGAACAATTATATTAAGAGAACAAAATAAAGTCTGCTGGAGCAGTACACGCGGCTCAAGGAGGAGACATTAAAATCTCGTCCCAAGAAATGAATTTACAAAGAAAAGGGTTTCACAATGGATGAGTGTTAAAGCTACAAAGGGTGGTCAGCTTTAGCAAGAAAAGAGATAACCCATTTGGGTCTCTTAATGGAATGCAAAAAGCAGCTACTATATAAGTATATAAACATTAACTTTGGAGCTAAATACAGATTT
Organism: Sambucus nigra; assembly: GCA_949130495.1. Taxonomy (NCBI): domain Eukaryota; kingdom Viridiplantae; phylum Streptophyta; class Magnoliopsida; order Dipsacales; family Adoxaceae; genus Sambucus; species Sambucus nigra. The sequence continues at coordinate 613,615,902 of OX422217.1, read as the reverse complement.
ATCAAAGAAAATGTTTCGCATAATATAATTAACATTAAAAAAATATTTAACATATGGATAAAACGTAATATTAACATAAAAATATTCGGACAAAAATGAGTAATGAATAAATAAAATATTAGCAACAATATTTACCAAAAAAAAATGACATCTCCAACTGTCAAAGTAGGTGGAACAAATAATCCATATCTTCTCAAGATTTTACACAATTTTATCATTGTACTGTGTGTCAATCAAGACTGATGCCATTTCATGAGTTCCAAGAGAAATGTCAAAAGCTATGTTCGTTTGCAGTAGGAATGAGTAAGGAAATAATAAAACTAGAGTTCATGAAGGCAAGTAGCAGGTATGATGTAGGATGTTCTACCAAAAATGTATATATAAACATAGTTTTACAAAATATTATATAGTATCGACTAAAAAAAATTGATATATATATGACACAATTAGTAAAAAAAAAAATGAATTAATATACTTAATAATTGTATTAATTATTATATAAGTATATTTATATATAATTGTACAAACAATTTTTTTTTAATAAAAGTATGCTTGGAATCATCAAAATCAATCTATTAGTTAAACTAAAATGAACATTAAATACAATTAAACCAAATTAAAATTAATTCAAGGATTAATTACATTTTCATTTAACAAAATCGTATCCAAAATTCTTGGATAGTCACTGTGTATCTCTCCTCGATAGTGGTCGTAGCCTCCCACCACTGCAAAGCTGCCTCTACTAGCTTGAATGTGGCTAGTATTTGACGTTGAACCTCATTACATTAGAGCATTCTCAAGTGCCTTTGGATATCTCTCTTCCATTGGCTAGCAGTTACGACATCTGATCCACCCTGAAACTCAGGTGGGTGTGCCTTCTGAAAGGCATCCCTCGCTCGTTCCCATGCAGTAGGAAATACTTTCCCTTGCACGGGTGGCACAACCGGTGCTGGAGCCTGTTGAACAACTGCTAGAACTGCATTGACTGCCTGAGCGACAATTACAGCAACTTCGGCCGCAGTCATTGTACCCTGAGCTGGGGCGGGCTGAGGTGCACGTCAAGGAGGAATCTGAAACGAGAGTATACTATCAGTATTTGATATAACAGAAATAACTGAAGAACGTAGGGGTAAATAGAAAAGCAATAATCCTACTCATAGGGCTCTACATCAAAGAACGCTAAGATGAAAACACAATAAGCCGTACAAACCCTAAAGGACACTAGAACCTGATGCTTTGATACCACCTGAAACATCCCGCCTAATTAAATTCCGAGTGGCCAGTCCCGTACCAAATTAAAACAGAATATACAGTTGGCTCATTCTTAGCATCACTGTCGAAAATATTAACTAATCACCTAATACCCAATTAAGCTGGTGTTAAAAACTTTCCAAATTTTAATTCAACAAAATTCATTTTTAGTTTAGGAAGAACACTACACATTTTATCCTACAATAATAACTGAACAGATAACTCGAAAGAATTTAAATGTAACTGGAATAAACATTCCTAACTAATTTCAATATAGTAATCCCAACAATAATAAATGTATTACAATGACACGAGCACAAGGCTACATGACTCAGATAGAAAAGAGATAACTGAATTCCTTTGGGCGACATGCCCTAAATAAAAGAACACTATGAATCAAATGAAGATAGGCGTCTAAGAAATACTCCCTATATCCATAGCTCGTCATAATCCTCTAAGGTTGGCGTCCCTAATGCTGGACACCTGATATAGAAGATACAATAGAAAAAAGAATATGCAAGGAAACGGGTCAGAGCCTGATGTAAAATAATTTTGAAAACAATAAATATTTAACAAGTGCAATAGAGCATTTATTATGTACATGTTAGTATCCAGACTCTCACTTGATATTCTCACCTCTCACCTAGAGTGCACGCTTAACGTTTCCTATTAACCTCCTAGTTAATGGTTCCTCCTAACTAGTTTCCATAATATGATTTTATCCCATATCATAACCCCGTATGTCCCATACCATACGTAGTATAATCATTCATATACGTTTCTCATTAATATGAATTAAGATTTTCACATAAATATTCATTAACTTAATTCAATTCTTATTTTCTATTCACCGTCGTCTAAAATTATCCCACAGTAGATTAATCAAACCACTCTATATACAGTCATTTAATTCATTATATATATACATATATAATACGTCACCTCGAGTCACAATTGTGGTGCATGCATTACTCTGCTATCACGTCCCAGTATCGCTGGTCGCCGAATAGGGGACTAAAGGTTCGGTAAGGATTCCTCGAACCACAAATATCAACACAAAAATTGGAGGCGAACATAGTTCTCATAGCCACGGGTCATGCACATACCTACGTTCCCAGAGTCAGTGGACTTATCAACTCCCCGATAAGTCTTTCATAGACCTATGTTCTCGAGCGACAAATCAAAAATCCCATGGATTCATCAGGATATGACTGCCCTCACGTGCAAACCTCCCGTCGATAGAAAGTAAGCTAGGTATGTCATACACATAACTTATCAATCAATCAAATAGGCATTATCATCTACCTATACAAATATAATATCAACCAGGTACTCACACTACCTTAAGATAGTTCCCATACGTAGCATTATATCTCTTAAATCCTACGTATTAAAATATTATGAATTTACTCCTTTAATTTAATTATTCTAGAGTCTCACTCATTACACAAGGTTTAAAATAGGTTTTTCCTCATATATTTATTCAGTAAGAAATCACTAATATCCTACTAGTCCATATCATCTTATCTCTCGAATTACTACGAATTAAACTCTCCTTTAATTAGGGTTATAACCGATTGTTTCTAATCTCTTATAAACACATCTTCTATCACCTAGGATTGAACCCTCTTGTAAGCCTACGGCTGTCCAGGTGATTTATTAAATCTCCCATACCGAACCTATCATTAATCCTCATGCATACAAATTAGAATCCAACACATGAATCTAGCAACCGAAATTTCTTTCAATTTAATTATCATAATTCTAATCAATTAAATCCCACATTAATTTGATTCTTATCTAGGTCTTACTGGTCTTCCCTAGTCCCATTATATCCAATTAATAATCACAAAAGATTTGCAAAAGGTTTGGGATAAGAACAAGAATTAAAAAGAAACAACATCATAAATTCTGGGGAGGTCGATCGATCGAAGGTAGGGGGTCGATCAATCGATCGCCCAGATAAAAGCCCAGATTTCTGCAATTCTTATGCTACGAGTTTCATGAGTTTTGATCATTCAAACCTTCATATTAATAACCCCAATTCCTTGTAATCCTTACTACATGATATAGAAACATATGTCAATGATTTCTAATGCTCTAAACATCCTAGAATCATCAAGAGTTTGAATTAAAAGCATATATTTATCCTCTCTTTTTTTTCAGAAAATTGTATACATGACATCTTCAAGAACACACAAATGATTCTCATAATTTCTTCAACACCTTAAGGATTATTTCGTGGATTATTATCTACCTACAATATGAGTTTGATTCTTATATATTTCCATTTTCCAGAAATCAATCAATAACTCTATCTTTATCTTCCAAACATGTAAAATCTCATCTTTTAAATAACTATCCTAACATGGACAATATACTAACTAGATTGCAATTATCAAATACTTGCCTCTAATGAAGATCTGATCCTTTGGGGTTGTAAAACTCAAGTGGTTCTCCCCTTCTCTGGTCAACTTCCGGTAGTGGTTGGTGGTGGTGACCTTTGACCCTTGGTTCTCCTCCTTTCCAAGTAAGCTTCTCTTCTCCCAAGCAACCTTTCACTCTTTCTAAAAGATGACCTCTAAATTTTTTGTAGAAGAGATGAATGAACTTACGTACAACTAATCTCCATATATTTATAATAAGACAAAAGCCAAAATCACTATTCCCCCCCCCCTGTAAAAATGAACAAAATGCCCTTTTGGGTGTCTTTTCATTTCCAAATGTCCCGATACCCAAAACCAACATCCAAATAGACTTTTCTGACTACTTTTACCCTTCCGGGTGCAACGACGCACTGGAAATGACTATAAGGTTGATGTAAAAAAAAATTCCTTTTTAATTTAACAAATTTGTCCCGACACGTCCTATACCGCGTCTGACTAAAAATTCAAATTACTGAATTTATAACTCACACCAATATCAATAACATCATATTCATATATTACCTAAATATCTATAAGTAATATTCAGAATCATTCATTTTAATATCCACAATTCGGATAAAACCCAAATGAATTAATTTATAATAAAATCCAATTAATCCCTTAATTTAAAATATATAACATTTTAAAAGGCATTAAAATTACTGGGTATTACAAAACGTGTCTTCAAGTGACGATTTCATTCGCGCATTCCAGTACGCTTAATTAGAACCATCGAAAATAGGAAATTTTGAAAATGGGGAAAATTCCATTTTTGCCAAAAATAGTTAAAGGATCTATAACGAAATAATTTATCATTTTAGCTCTCATACCAATTTGAAAGGAGCGCAAAGGCCCCCAATTTTAGATTCTTATACTTAATTTCCTTTTATAAATGGATATGTAGAAGCGTTAGATGATGATTTAAATATAGATGCGGAAGCGTTGACTGTTCAATTAAACAAATTACCAATTTTAATTTCTTATACAAATTAAAATTAAACAAAGTGAAATAAGATAAAACTCACACTTATGTTAATTTCACTTAATCCAATTTAATTTAACCCCAGTCCTAGAAATTTGCCTAAGTTATATTTTTACTTTTACCAAATTAGGCCAAACCAATTTTATCAAATTAAGAGATGACTTGAATTAAATTAAACACAAACATTACCCAAATTTAAATTAGCACCAAATTAAACATGTAGTGATTAAAAAAAATTTTATCTTGAATTACCTAGGCATGCATTCTAGGTGAGTATAACAAGATAAAAAAAACAATGAAACCACTACACCGCGATGTACGAGGAAAAACCCACAACGGGAAAAAAACCTCGAACGACCCTAGCCTCAAATCCACTAAGTACGAAATTTACAGATATAAGACAGTAGACTTACAACACTCGACTCGATCCCTCTCAATCCTCGACGCATCTTCTTGTAGACACCTCTGCCTAGCGAATAACCACGGAGCTCCACCGCGGTCTCGGAATCCACCGATCGGACTTAATATGGTCACCGTCACCCGAACAAGGGGCCTTTCTCCAAGTGGGTAAATCAACGCAAACTTCTTCTTCTTTGTGGATTTAGAAGCAAACCCAAACGTCTCTTCAAAAACGGTAGAGATGAAAAATCGGTGCCAAAACTCCAAGCAATGTATATATATGTGTGGAAGCTTGGATAAACAATATGGGTGAAAACTAAAGTGTAAATTAATTTTTCTTTGAAAAATAGACACAACATGAAATTTTTCTTTTTCTCTTTTGCTGTCAAACTCTCTCTTGGGGATAGATGTGTATGAAAAAGTTCTCTTTCCAAAGTTGGTTCCCGCACTTAAATATTCAGTCAAAAGTTAGTGGGGAAAGATAATGGGAAAGTGGGTGAAAACTGTCAAAAACTGCCATTTAACTGTTCCCGCCAAATCTCGTGCAAACGCGATTTGTCGTTCGAACGAAGTCTCATTTGAACGATCTTCTAACGAAATTCTAACGAAGTTCCAGTGTCTTTAAAAAATGAACTCGTTAGAACATCCATCTCGTTCGAACGACATTTCGAACGAAGTTACAGAGGCCAAACTGGGAACTCGTTGGCAAAATCGTTCGAACGACATTTGGTTCGTACGAAAAACTCGTTCGAACGATATATCAAACAAACTTCCAGAAAGTTGGAAATTTTCATTTTTAGCCAATAAACTTTATTTAAAGTTTTAATTAAATATTTCTGAAAATAAACAACGGTTTTAATTAAACCTACACCCAATATAAAATGTTCCAAGCTCCTATATATATATATTCAAAATGCATTCATACCTTAGGAGCATGGAACCACTGTTGATGACGTAGAAACGAGGTACTTAAAAGCCGCTACGTCTTTAACAAACTAGTCATAGGGTTGAAGGATGATCAATTAACTCTATCTTATGACTCAAACGTTTTTGTCCTGAATTGAGCCAAAACAACAAAGGACTCAATTGAAAATTTGTGTCCTTACAAATCTCCCCCTTTGGCTATTACGGGACAAAAACAAACAAAAATACTAAAGGTCCGTCAAGCTCTACTAGACTGACAAAATTGTCCCACCCAAAATACAAAGACAATGCTTGACTCAAACAACCGAAAGGATCAAAAACTTTGCCGGTGAAAGTTGCCACTTAGAAAATAATTCATGCACACTTAAGCAAACACATTAAACGCATAGGGAATATCGAAATATTAAATGCAATTAAATAAAGACTCCCCTTAATTAAGTCTCCCCTTTATCAAAACAAATGACTTAGAAAGACGTCTACTCCTAAGATAAATCTCCCTCAACTAAGATACGATAACAATATGATTAGATACCATTTCTCCCCCTATCATTCTCTGCCTTTTTGTTCAGGAATAGACAAAGGATAAAACTAATTTAAACATGATACATAAAATGATAAGAACATGAAAGCATATGGGCAACAAACATAACTAATCCATAAAAATGAATACCAACTATGATGCGGCAACAAATGATACCAATGTGACGAATAAAATTCTAAGCATGTGATATCAAACAAACTACGCAACAAACAAGATACCAATTATGAATTGAAGCATAAATGGACTAGCTAAATATGGCAAAGACATAAACCAAATATCATATATATGTATACACAAGAGATACAAGCTAAGCATAAGTACATACATATAGATATAAACACACAAATGACACAAAATAAGATAAGCTTTTCACACTCGTATGGCAAAAATGTGTCATATGGAAACGGAAGTGTTGGGGTGTGAACTAGCAATAATTAAATTTAGACCCAATCACTTAAAACATGTTCACGGAGTTCTCAATTGATTGCAAACTTCATCACATTTGAATATAACCTCATGTGACAATATAGATTGAACTCAATGAACAAACATACACAATGCATATAAGCCTAACATATTGATGATTCTACAAACCAATAGAGTCATGACATTGAAAACGCAACTAGGATAAACGGACATTCTGCAAACCGTTGATATACCATCCAATCTCCCTCAATAGGCATTTATATTAATTTTGAAGGAATATATCAATCAAACATAGGCCTTGACAAATATTCTTTTTTTTAATGCCATATTTTCATTTAGGCCTTTGGACCACGTATTTCTTTTAGGTCCAAACAAACGGTGGTTTATTATTCGCCAAGGATAATAAATCCTTTCGGAGCCCTTCCCCGTGTACATTTATATTTATCATTTTTTTATTTCTTACAAATCTCACGTGCAACGGATCTTGACATGCACTAGTCCTCCTAGGTCTCAAATATGTAGATGACAAGATTGGTAGGAGAACACCTCCCAAAGCTCAAATATACATATGAAGTTAAAATTTCAAAAGAGCTCGTGCATATGTGAGTAGAGGCATATAAAAATAGAATCCATTATATCAACACAAAATCCAACTACTCCATGTAAGTATGGTAAATAACATAATAAGGATTAACAATCTAAACCAAAAGTTCTAGCCACATGAGAGCGTAAAAGATGGGAGTTTAACACAAGAATGTGCCACATAAAGTGTGTCAAACTAAAATACACACAAAATAAAATCTTTTTGAGTTTTTGACATTTTTAACCAAAAATAAAATTATATACTCAAAAGACAAACAAAAATCATTTGAATTTTTCATTAAACTTAAATTACCAAGAGATAAAAATCCAAATGACAAACAAAAATCTTTTTGTATTTTTCATTTAAAGCAAACAAAAATGATAGAAATATAATATAAAATATAAACAGGTCATGATTTCTAGCATGAGATATGAAATAAAGCAATGACTAGAAAATGACTTAGCAAGCATACAATTATCATGGGTGATATAGCATGAAGCACAAAAGCTACAGTATGCAAATAAAACTAACACATTCAATCTTTAGATTTTGAAAGCGAGGAAGCATGTGAAAGTAAATGAGAATAAAAAATCCTATCTTGTAAAGCTACCAAGTCGGATCTCCTAACCCAAACTAATGATGAGTGACTATCTCGGGGTATAGGAATCTTGACTACCTTGGTTTCCTTACGATGGGATTTTCTAGGACCTCGTTTAAGATCAAAACAGAATTTCCTAAGATGCCCTTTTCGACCACAATGTGCACAACTAAAAACACGTCCAAAATTTGGACCTAAGGTTTGATCTCTAAAGGCTTTCCTAGGTGATTCTCTTAAAACATTAGTTTTGGATTTATAAGTAGATTCATTACAAGTATCGAAGCCTAAACCACAAGTGTCATTTTTTATTTGGACCGTTCCTAATATTTTATCTAATTTTTTCGAACGACACTCCAAATCAAATTTGACTTTACTAGAGTCTTTTAATTTATTTTCTAATTCTATGATGTTAGACTCTAATAAAACATTTCTCTCTTCAAACTCGAGAATCTCATTTTTCAAGGATTCCATTAAACCTCTAAGGATATCTCTCTCTCCTTCTACATATTCAAGCTTCTCTCGAAGAGTTCTCTCTCGTGTCCTAAGGTCTTCTACTAACGGACTATCATCAATGACAGTGTCACGTTCTTTTAAACAAGCTTCTAACTTCAAATTAGCTCTTTTTAATTTAATAGATTCTTCATAAAGTTCTTGAAAGGCATTTTGAAGTTCACTCACATTAACCTTATCTTCATTTTCACTCTCTCTCTCTTTTTCACTCCCACTATCGTCAAAGACAAGGGAATCATAAACTATGACCTTGGAAGTGTCATGTGTTAAAGTTTCATCAATAGATGAGTTTTCACTATCACTCACATAACTAGCCATAAAAGCTACATAGTTGGTCTTAGTGGGGGAATCGGGTCCCTCTTCCTTATCACTATCACTAAGGGTCGCATTATATGAAATAGGTTGCTTACCCTCTCCCCTTAGTTTAGTGGGGCACTCAGAAGCCCTGTGACCATACCCTTCACAACCAAAACACCGATTTGACTCGTCCCTATTTAAATTTTCTTTAGAAGTTTTAGGGATCCTCTCGGAGTTGTCATGCTTAGAAGTTTCAAATTTCTTAAAGTCATTTTTAAATTTATCTTTATTAATTTTAAGAAACTTTCAAAATTTCCTAGCAAATAAGGCCATATATTCCGAGTCACTATCACTCTCGCTCTCTACTACTTGTTTTTCCTTTTTTCGGGCTTTTAAAGCAATGCCCTTTTTAATTTTCTTTTCAGTTTTAGATGGAAACATGTCCAGTTTATAGGTTTGTAAATCACGTACAAGCTCTTCTAATTTTGTAGAGGCTAAAGTTGGTAAAGAATTTAAAACGGTCACTTTTGGAATAAATCTATCGGGTAGGGACCTTAAAATTTTCTTTACTACTCGGTTGTCGGGTATTTTCTATCCCAAGTTAAAAGATGAATTAATAATATCTGAAAGTCTAACATAAAATTCATCAAAAGTTTCTTTTTTCGTTCATTTTGATGGTTTCAAATTAAGTAGTGAGGTTTTGGAGTTTCGAAGCTTTAGCGACACTTGTACCTTCATGAGTGAGTTGCAAAATATCCCACGCTTCTTTAGCGATTTCACACATCATAATGCATCGAAATTCATTCGGTGTGACAGCGCTAAACAAGGCATTTAAACCACGGGAATTAAAATTTGAAAGTTTAAAGTCATTCTCACTCCATCTATCGGCCGATTTGGGAACACGTTCATTATCTACTAAATGAGTTGGTGGAGACCACCTGTTAAATACCGATAACCAAACCCTCTCATCAATAGATTTAAGTGCCGATTTCATTCGCGCTTTCCAGTACGCGTAATTAGAACCATCGAAAATAGGAAATTTTGAAAATGGGGAAAATTCCATTTTAGCCAAAAATAGTTAAAGGATCTTTAACGAAATAATTTATTATTTTGGCTCTCATACCAATTTGAAAGGAGCGCAAAGGCCCCCAATTTTAAATTCTTATACTTAATTTCCTTTTATAAATGGATATGCGGAAGCGTTAGATGATGGTTTAAATATAGATGCGGAAGCGTTGATGGTTCAATTAAATAAATTACCAATTTTAATTTCTTATACAAATTAAAATTAAACAAAGTGAAATAAGATAAAACTCACACTTGTATGAATTTCACTTAAACCAATTTAATTTAACCCCAGTCCTAAAAATTTGCCTAAGTCATATTTTCAATATTACCAAATTAGGCCAAACCAATTTTATCAAATTAAGAGATGACTTGAATTAAATTAAACATAAACCTTACCCAAATTTAAATTAGCACCAAATTAAACACGTAGTGATTAAAACAAATTTTATCTTGAATTACCTAAGCATGCATTCTAGGTGAGTATAGTAAGATAAAATAAACAATGAAACCACTACACCGCGATGTACGAGGAAAAATCCACAACGGGAAAAAAACCTTGAACGACCCTAACCTCAAATCCACTAAGTACGAAATTTATAAATACAAGACAATAGACTTACAACACTCGAATCGATCCCTCTCAATCCCCGATGCATCTTCTTATAGACACCTCTGCCTAGAAAATAACCACGAAGCTCCTCCGCGGTCTCGGAATCAACCGATCGGATTTTATATGGTCACCGTCTCCCGAACAAGGAGCGTTTCTCCAAGTGGGTAAATCAACACAAACTTCTTCTTCTTTGTGGGATTTAGAAGCAAACCCAAACGTCTCTTCAAAAACGCTTAAGATGAAAAACTGGTGCCAAAACTCCAAGCAATGTATATATATGTGTGGAAACTTGGATAAACAATATCGGTGAAAACTAAAGTGTAAATTAATTTTTCTTTGAAAAATAAACACAACATGAACTTTTTCTTTGTCTCTTTTGCTCTAAAAATCTCTCTTGGAGATAGATGTGTATGAAAAAGTTCTCTTTCCAAAGTTAGTTCCCGCACTTAGATATTCAGTCAAAAGTTAGTGGAGAAAGAGAATGGGAAAGTGGGCGAAAACTGTCAAAAACTGCCATTTAACTGTTCCCGCCAAATCTCGTTCAAAAGAGATTTGTCGTTCGAACGGCCTTCTAACGAAGTTCCAGTGTCTTTAAAAAATGAACTCGTTAGAAATCTCGTTGGAACATCCATCTCGTTCGAACGACATTTCGAACGAAGTTACAGAGGCCAAACTGGGAACTCGTTGGCAAAATCGTTCGAACGACATTTGGTTAAAACGAAAAACTCGTTCGAACGATATATCGAACGAACTTCCAGAAAGTTGAAAATTTTCATTTTTAGCCCATAAACTTTATTTAAAGTTTTAATTAAATATTTCTCAAAATAAACAACAGTTTTAATTATACCTACACCCAATATAAAATGTTCCAAGATCCTATATATATATTCAAAATGCATTCATACCTTAGGAGCATGGAATCACTGTTGATGACGTAGAAACGAGACACTTAAACTCGAAATTTTGATGAAGCTTTATACACTTGACCGCTATGTCTTCAACAAACTCGTCATAGGCTTGAAGGATGATCAATTAACTCTATCTTATGACTCAAACGTTTTTGTCCGGAATTGAGCCTAAACTACAAAGGACTCAATTGGAAATTTGTGTCCTTACAAATCTCCCCCTTTGGCTATTCCGGGACAAAAACAAACAAAAATACAAAAGGGCCGTCAAGCTCTACTAGACTGAGAAAAATGTCTTACCCAAAATACAAAGACAATGCTTGACTCAAACAACCCAAAGGATGAAAAACTTTGCCGATGAAAGTTGCCACTTAGAAAATAATTCCTGCACACTTAAGCAAACACATTAAACGCATAGGGAATATCGAAATATTAAATGCAATTAAATAAAGACTCCCCTTAATTAAGTCTCCCCTTTATCAAAACAAATGACTTAGAAAGACGTCTCCCCCTAAGATAAATCTCCCTCAACTAAGATACGATAACAGTAGGATTAGATACCATTTCTCCACCATCATTCTCCCCCTTTTTGTTCAGGAATAGACAAAGGATAAAACTAATTTAAACATGATGCATAAAATGATAAGAACATGAAAGCATATGGGCAACAAACATAACTAATCCATAAAAATGAATACCAACTATGATGCGACAACAAATGATACCAGTGTGACAAATAAAATTCTAAGCATGTGATATCAAACAAACTACGCAACAAATAAGATACCAATTATGAATTGAAACATAAATGGACTAGCTAAATATGGCAAAGACATAAACCAAATATCATATATATGTATACACAAGAGATACAAGCTAAGCATAAGTACATACATATAGATATAAACACACAAATGACACAAAATAAGTTAAGCTTTTCACACTCGTATGGCAAAAATGCCATATTTTCTTTTTTTTAATGCCATATTTTCATTTAGGCCTTTGGACCACGTATTTCTTTAGGTCCAAACAAACGGTGGTTTATTATTCGCCAAGGATAATAAATCCTTTCGGAGCCCTTCCCCGTGTACATTTATATTTATCATTTTTTTATTTCTTACAAATCTCACGTGCAACGGATCTTGACATGCACTAGTCCTCCTAGGTCACAAATATGTAGATGACAAGATTAGTAGGAGAACACCTCCCAAAGCTCAAATACACATATGAAGTTAAAATTTCAAAAGAGCTCGTGCATGTGTGAGTAGAGGCATATAAAAATAGAATCCATTATATCAACACAAAATCCAACTACTCCATGTAAGTATGGTAAAGAACATAATAAGGATTAACAATCTAAACTAAAAGTTCTAGCCACATGAGAGCGTAAAAGATGGGAGTTTAACACAAGAATATGCCACATAGTGTGTCAAACTAAAATACACACAAAATAAAATCTTTTTGAGTTTTTGACATTTTTAACCAAAAATAAAATTATATACTCAAAAGACAAACAAAAATCATTTGAATTTTTCATTAAACTTAAATTACGAAGAGATAAAAATCCAAATGACAAACAAAAATCTTTTTGTATTTTTCATTTAAAGCAAACAAAAATGATAGAAATATAATACAAAAGACAAACAAGTCATGATTCCTAGCATGAGAAATGAAATAAAGCAATGACTAGAAAATGTCTTAGCAAGCATACAATTAGCATGGGTGATATAACATGAAGCACAAAAGCTATAGTATGCAAATAAAACTAACTCATTCAACGTTTAGATTTTGCAAGGGAGGAAGCATGTGAAAGTAGATGAAAATAAAAAACCCTATCTTATAAAGCTACCAAGTCAGATCTCCTAACCCAAACTAATGATGAGTGATTATCTCGGGGTATGGGAATCTTGACTACCTTGGTTTCCCTACGATGGGATTTTCTTGGACCTCGTTTAAGATCAAAACAGAATTTCCTAAGATGACCTTTTCGACCACAATGTGCATAACTAAATACACGTCGAAAATTTGGACCTAGGGATTGATCTATAAAGGCTTTCCTAGGTGATTCTCTAAAAACATTGGTTTTGGCTTTATAAGTAGATTCATTACAAGTATCGAAGCCTAAACCATAAGTGTCATTTTTTATTTGGACCGTTCCTAATATTTTATCCAATTTTTCCGAACGACACTCCAAATCAAATTTGACTTTACTAGAGTCTTTTAATTTATTTTCTAATTCTTGGATGTTAGACCCTAATAAAACATTTCTCTCTTTAAACTCGAGAAGCTCCTTTTTCAAGGATTCCATTAAACCTCTAAGGCTATCTCTCTCGCCTTTTTCAAGGATTATAGTTATGATATAAGAATTCCTAGATGACGGTATTGAGGGTGAGTAAACCTAGTAATGAACAAGGGAGCCTTGGATTAGTTTAGTGTACAATTCGGGGTATGGACTTAGTGAATGTTCGGGTTGAACCACATTTGAGAGAGGTCTTCGACAAGTGTGTATAGAAAATACTTATGGGTTTAGTATTTTAATTGTGTGATTACTTAAATATTATTACGAATGGGAACATTTGGAGTTATTGTCTATCGCTATATGAGATTGGCAAGTATAGCCATATATATATTTGAGAAGTTACGTAGATTATATATACGATGGGATTACAGTATATATAATATGATACGAATACATATATATATATATATATATATATATATGTGTGTGTGTGTGTGTGTGTGTGATTGGTATATTTGTATCTTAGAGGCCGGTTCCATAGGCTTTTCTTTGGCGTATGGTTGGAACAGCCAGATTATATAATTTCTCTAGTGCAATCCAAGGAGGTTGCGCGATGTGGGTGAATCCCCTGGCTTGAGGAGCAGGGAGAGTTTATCCCCAGGTCATATCGTCCCGTGTTTGAGTGCGATGTGTGTACTCCACTTGCAGAGGGAACATGACCGCCTCCACCGTTGTGTATTTTTTTACCATGAGTGAGTTTGGCTTGGTACCGTGGTATAGTGAGTAAACCCGGATTTAGATAGGCACTATGAGACTGCATCCTCGAGTTATAACACGGTGGGATGGTTATTATACTTGTTGTGTATAGTATATTTCTTGTATATGAAGATGAGATATAATATAAAGTAAACATATGTATGTGAAGTGAAAAAATTGATGAAGTGTATTTCCCCTTTTGGTAGATTATATCCGGATTTATATGAAAATGAATTATAGATTCTAGTAAGAACTATATATATATATACACGCATTTTGTGCTGATGGCCTAATGGATCTTGACAATCAACATTGCCAGGTAGTAGTGTATCAGGGGGTTCCTTGTTTGGATTTCGCTTCGTGAGACGCCCCATGCATTAACGTAGCGCAGTGTTGGAAAAGGGGAGAATTTTATCCCTTAGCACTCGGGTTTATGGGGATTTTCAGAGATTACAGGAAATGGATTAGTTAGGCTGGGTAGCATAACTAGGTTGTTTATAAGGTATGCGGTAGGTGTGCACTATTAGAAGAGGGGTGAGGGGTATCTCATGGGAGTGCGCTACCAATTTAAATATGAGATAAATTATATTTTAAACATATGGCATTTATGCACTTGTAAAATATTTTAAAAACTCGGGCTCTGGCCCGTTTCTCTATTTTCTCCTCTCTTTCTATATATATATAGGTGTCCAGATACAGGGACGTCTGGGTGATGATCTTTTCGAGTTAGGCGTTGCAGCAACAGCTGTGGATACATGCAACTTTATTTTTAGACGCTTTTATTCTTGTGATATTAATAGGAAGCATTGTAGTAACATTTGGGCCGAAAGCCCAATTGTATTCATTTATATTTTTACCGCCTTTTAGTGCGGCATTCGATTTGGTTGTATTATGTTGAGTCGAGTGTTCGGTTATTTTATTTCATTTCAATTCATATATATAAATTGTGTGAATGTTTTATTTGAATTGTTTGATTAAAAAGATTAGTTAAATAAAATTTTAATGCCAACCTAATAGGTTATTAGTAATTAAATTGGTTTTCGACAGTGATGCTAAGGATGAACCATATGAGACTCATGTTTTAATTTGGTACAGGATTGATCGCCCGGTATTTTATTAGGCGGGGTGTCACACCCTCGGCATCTCAAAGCCTTATATCATTTTTTGGACTATTGGATGGTGCTCATTCTTCGTGCCACAATAAAATCTCATGACACTGTGCTCAAATCAACAATATAATATATCACAATGAATCGATATTTAAATTACAATAATTTTCATATTCCAAATGAATATCACAATTTAACATGAGTGCAATCGACACAGAAAAACAAACAGAATACTCACGAGAGAATTTAGGAGCATATTGTGTAAGTTCCGTACCTCAAAATCATCACATGAATCGACACATAATTTCAGCCTCTAAATCTGACTGTACCATCACATTCCTCTAGCGAAAATAATCCAATCACGTTCTTGTAATACCCCGTATTTTCGAAAACGTAAATAATTGCGTGATTTATTATTATTGTGGGATTAATTAAATTAAAATATGAGAGTTAATTATTAATCCGGATTTAAAATTTGAATTTTTACTAGCATGATGAGAAGTTAGTAACTATTAATATTGCTACGAGAATAAGTAATATGGAATGGCGATTTTATATAACTTGTCGTGATAGAGAAATACGACAGTTTGATATATTAAGTCGGAACGCGCATGTGAGTCGTGTCAGGACTAATTAAGTGGAATATAAAGGCAAATTATTTTTAAGTAACTCGTATGTTCATTTCGAGTGCTCTATTGAGTCCGGAAGGGTCGAGATAGTAAAAAAACTCTACCCGGATATTTTATTTGGACTCTACCCGGGACATTTTTAGGCCAAGCCGGCACCCGGTGGGGGTAGTTTTATAATTTCGATTTTTGGAGGAATTAAATGGACAAAAATTAGAGGAATATTATATCGGCTAATTGAAGACAATTAGGGTGAGGCTAAACCAAAATTAAGAGAGAGCCACAGTGGGTGAGGGAGAGCAATTTCCAAAGGAGGAGAAACCATTTTCACCACCTTGCACAACCACCACCACCATCGTGTAGATCGAAACGCGAGGAACGCATCCATACCAACAACATCAACGGATCAGACCTTCGAAATCGAGATAAGTGTTTATTGCTTGCTTTCTTTAGCAATAATTATGTTCGTGTTAGTCTAGGTTAATAAACATATGTCATGAAAGTTAATTCGGGTGAAAAATGGAGAATTAATTTATGATTATGGGCTGATTGGTTTAGTAATTTAATTCTTCATGTATGTTGAGGTTTTATCATGAAATTGGAAATAAAATTGGTGAACGAATTAGGGTTGGTCAGGTTCTTTAATTGAAAATTTGGAAACTAGGGTTCTTATGAATTAATTTGAGGGTTTCATGTAATCGTGATGATTTATGAGGAATTAATGATCCTAGGATGTGGTGAATAATATATAATCTTGTTATTATCGATTGGGATTAAATGATGAGAAGCTGGGGATTAAACTATAGAGGTTTTAGGTTTAAAAATAGAGAAAATAACAGAAATCTGGTGAAGGAGACGACACAGTGCAGGTCGCGCGATGTCGCGCGTAGTGGTTCGAGCGAGATTGGTATCTCGCGAGAAGTGGTTCGAACGACAATGGAATGTCACGCGAAGTTTGGTTCGAGCGAGATTGGTATCTCGCGTGATGTGGTTCAAGCGACAACCTGATCTCGTTTGAACGAGATCAGGTCTGGTTAGAGCGACAATTTATATTTTTAGGAAATTGCAGAATGGTCCAAATTAGTGTGGCACATTAATCTGAATGAGAAAATGATATTTTGGGAAAATCAATATAGTACATGATTGTTAAGGAGGATATAGGGTAAATACTTTAAATATTTGGGACGGTGAGATTACTTTAAAGATTACGAGAGAGAAATAATAGTAATTGTAAATGCGTCGAGAGTACTAAGTGATAAATTCTTACGCTATTAGTTCTAACGATATGGAAATTATAAGAATAAGAATTAGTGGTCAATTATGGGACTGATTATGATTTTGTATTAAGGATTTTTGGGTGACATATTTTCCTTGTAAGTATATTACGATAGAGGGAATATCGTAATTTAAAAATACGTTAATAGTATTTAGTGATAATAATACTACGCATGGAAAATGAAATTTTGTTATTTGTATACCGTTTGATTTTATGGGTTGTGTGCATACCTATATTTGATATATTATGTGTATGACATACCTAGCTGCTTGCTATCACGGAAGGTGGTGTAGAGACAGTCTTATCCTGAGGGAATTATTGACTTGTATCTCAGAACATAGGACTATGAAGACTTATTTGTGAGTTGATAAGTCGTTGACTATGGGATCGTAGCTATGTGCGTGACCCATAGGTATGTGTACTATGTTCCCCTCCAATATGTGTGATTTGTTTATATGGTTCGTGGGAGATTTTCGAACCGATAGTCCTTGTTTGAGTACGAGATGTACCGGGACATGATAGCAGAGTATGCAATGCACTACAAGTATAGCCTCGGGGTGCTGTGTTAGTATATATATATATAGTGGTGATAATTTATATATACTTGTGTTATACTTACAATGTGATAATTGTAGGCTATTAAGATTGGGTTAATACATATATGTAATAGTGAAAGATATATATGTATGCTTTTGGTATATCTAATACGAGGCAGATCATTAAGATAGTGAAATCTTCAGTAACGTAAATAGTGAATACTTGACTTTAGTGTGTGTTAACACTTATTTGATAAACGTTGAGATCATATACGGAACACTACTACGAGGGGTAATTAAATGGATAAGCCTAACACCTAGTTAGAAGTGTCAGATGGCTAGGTTGGAGTAGATGTACGTTAGGCGTGCACACTAGACGAGAGGTGAGAATCTCATGTGAGAGTTCGAACTAACTTGCATATAATACTTGCTTTAATGCGGTTTTAAATACTTGCTAAAATAAATATTTTTACACATCGGGCTCTAACCCGTCTCTTGCATTTATTATCTTTTGATATATATATATATATATATATATATATATATATATATATATATATTAGTACAGGTGCCAAGCCACAGGGACACCGGTTTTAGATACTTGGATGGTTTGCCGAGCTGCAGCTGTTGTGGAAGTTGCGAATTATTTGAGATTAGACGCTTCTCTGATTTCATTCAGTTCCTAGTTCAGATATCTCAGTTAGGGCATGTGTCGCCCATTCTCATTAGTAGAGTTGTGCTCAGTTTACTTTGTAGTTCTTCTCAGTTGGTTTGAGTATTTATTATGGTTTGGTTTGTAACTGTGAACGGGAAGGTTTTATTCAGTCTTATCTATTCAGTATTTGATTCCGTCAGCATTTAATTCTTGTGTATGGTTTATATTTACATGTTCAGAATTTATTAAATTAATTGATTCAAGTTAATTGGAAAATATTTTAACACTAGCTTATTAAATGTTAGGTAATTAATTAGATTTAAGTTTTCGACAGTGATGCTAAGAATGAACCAACTGAACATTCTGTTATAAATTTTATAAAGGACTGATCACCCAATATTTAATTGGGCGGGGTGTCACAGTTCTACCCCCAACACGAGATAACCCCAAATAGACGTCCAAATCTAAGGTTGAACATAGAATAAAATAGGGACTAGGGTTTGTAGAGAGTGGGAGAGGAAATAAAAAGGGTCTCTGCATTTGTAAGGTGATAAAAAGTGGGTTTAAAAGGTCCGCCCAAGGCCTATATTTATAAGGGGAAAATATGAGGAATTTATAAAAATCAAAACTCTTCAAAACAGATATGCCGACTCAAATCTGGGCATAGTCGATCAATCGACTCCCAAGGTATAGATCGACCAAGAAGGAATTTAGAATCTGACAGTAATTTTTTTTTAAAATGGGCAAAACTTAAAACTCTCATAAAAACTTCATTTTAAATCCGATTGCAATTCCGTCTAAAATTCTATTTTTTAAAAATAAAATCCAACATTTTAAAGCACAAAAGTAATTATTTCTCAAAAAAATTTATTTCTCCCAAAAATCGAGTAATTTAATAAAAATCGGTTTAGCAAAAACACAGGTTATTACATACTTCCCAACTAACAAGGAATTTCACCCTCAAAATTCGACGAAACCTAAGTCTCGAAATAAAATACTACTCGATTATATTTCCCAAAAATTACAATACTAAAGTCCTCCAATCAATTGTAAACATCCTCACCACGATACCAAACACGTCTTCAATAAATTTTAATTTCTAGAGAAAACTCGTCTAACGCGCATGCTAGATCCAAAACCCAAGACCCGAAGGTCGTCGTATACCTAAGCTCTGATACCATCTGTATCACCCGCGCACTAAAAAAAATACATGCGGCGTGCTACTATGATAACAACTAAACTAAAACCATCAACGAAGGTATAGAGCATCTAAATGTCCACAATTTAAATACAATAAATACAGAATTCTTCTATTTCCACAATAATGATTTACAATAACGTTTCTCCTAAAATACACAATTCTCCAACTAAAATTACCCCATTAATTTATACATAAAAAATAAATCTTCCAATCCAAGTTGTAAAATAATTCTCCAAAATAGTTCATAGCTTCCCAATCCACGCTAGCCTGCCACTAAAAGAAAAGACGAAAAAGTACACAATATGACAGGAATAGATGCTAAAAAATAAATAGCACGCTGAATAAATCGCAACAATACGAATACGCATATACAAATCAAATGCAACACTCAAGAATTATATCAATATTAATTTCACATCAATGGGTAATTGGGCCTCACCTCACATCCCCTAGGTATCTCAAAGCCATATAAAGGTTTTTGGATTATTGGCGGTTGCCCATTCTCCATGCCATATTAAAATCGCACGACACTATGCTCAAATAAACTATATAATATATCACAATGAATCAATATTTAGATTCCAATAATTTTCAGATTCCAAATGAATATCACAATTCAACATGAGTGCAATCGATACAGAAAAATAAACGGAATACTCTCGAGAGAATTTATGAGCATATTGTTTAAGCCCCGTACCTCAAAATCATCACATGAATCGACACATAATTTCAGCGTCTAAACCTGATCGCACCATCACGTTTCTCTCGCGAAAATAATCCAATCACGTTCTACCCCCAACACAAGATAACCCCCAATAGACCTCCAAATCTAAGGTTGAACATAGAATAAAATAGGGACTAGGGTTTGTATAAAGAGGGAGAGAAAATAAAAAGGGTCTCTGCATTTTTAAGGTGATAAAAAGTTGGCTTAGAAGGTCCACACACGACCTATATTTATAAGGGGAAAAGATAAGGAATTTATAAACAACAAAACTCTTCAAAACAGATCTGCCTACTCAAATCTAGGCATAGTCGATCGATCGACTCCAGGGTATCGATCGACCAAGAACGAATTTAGAATATGCCAACAATTTTTTTTAAAAAGGGGCAAATCTTAAAACTCTCATGAAAACTTCATTTTAAATCCGATTTCAATTCCATCTGAATTTCAATTTTTCTAAAATAAAACCCAATAATGTAAAGCACAAAAGTAATTATTTCTCAAACAAATTTATTTCTCCCAAAAATTGAGTAATTTAATCAAAATCGGTTTAGCAAAAACACGGTTAGTTACATACTTCCCTACTAACAAGGAATTTTGCCCTCGAAATTCGACGAACCTAACGCTCGAAATAAAATACTACGCGATTCTATTTCTAAAAAATTACAATACTAATGTCCTCCAATCAATTCTAAACACCCTCACCACGAACCCTAATGCGTCTTCAATAATTTTTTATTTTTAAAGAAAACTCGTTTAACGCGCATGCTAGACCTAAAAGCCAAGACCCGAGGGTTGTCGTATTCCTAAGCTCTGATACCATATGTAACACCCCGCGCACCCAAAAAGAGACACGCGTCATGCTACTATGATAAAAACTAACCTAAAATTATCAACAAAAGTATAGAGCATCTAAATGTCCACAATTTTAATACAACAAATACACAATTCTTCTATTTTCACAATAATGATTTACATTAATGTTTCTCCCAATATACACAATTCTCCAACAAAAATTACACCACTAATTTATACATTAAAAATAAATCTTCCAATCGAAGCTCTAAAATAGTTATCCAAAATAGTCCATAGAGTCCCAATCCACATTAGCCTTCCACTAAAAGAAAATAAGGGGAAGTACACAATATGACAGGAATAGATGCTCAAAAATAATTAGCACGCTGAATAAATCGCAACAATACGAATCGCCATATATAAATCAAATGCAACACTCAAGCATTATATCAATGTTAATTTTTCAACAACACATCAATGGGTCACCAGGCCTCACCTGACCTCCCCTAGGCATCTCAAAGCCGTATAACGATTTTTGGATTATTAGCAGGTGCCCATCCTCCATGCCATATTAAAATCTCATGACACTATGATCAAATTAACAATATAATATATCATAATGAATCAATATTTAGATTACAACAATTTTCAGATTCCAAATGAATATCACAATTTAACACGAGTGCAATTGACGCAGAAAAACAAACGAAATACTATCGAGAGAGTTTAGGAGCATATTGTGTAAGTCTCGTACCTCAAAATCATCACATGAATCGACACATAATTTCAGCAACTAAATCTGATCGTACAATCACGTTCCTCTCGCGAAAATAATCCAATCACGTTTTACCCCATCACGAGATAACCCCAAATAGACCTCTAAATCTAAGGTTGAACAAATAATAAAATAGGGACTAGGGTTTGTATAAAGAGGGAGAGGAAATAAAAAGGGTCTCTGCATTTTTAAGGTGATAAAAAGTTGGCTTAAAAGGTCCACACACGACCTATATTTATAAAGGGAAAAGATAAGGAATTTATAATGACCAAAACTTTTCAAAACAAATATGCCGACTCAAATCTGGGCATAGTCGATCGATCGACTCCCAGGGTATCGATCGACCATGAAGGATATAGAATCTGACAGCAAATTTTTTTAAAAAGGGACAAAACTTAAAACTCTCATAAAAAGTTCATTTTAAATCCGTCTGAAATTCTATTATCTAAAATAAAATTCAACATTAAGGCAATTATTTCTGGAAAAAAATTATTTCTCCCAAAAATTAAGTAATTTAATAAAAATAGGTTTAACAAAAATACGGATTGTTACATACTTTCCTACTAACAAGGAATTTTTCCCTCGAAATTCAACGAAACCTAACACTCGAAATAAAATACTACTCGATTCTATTTCCCAAAAATTACAATACTAAAGTCCTCTAATCAATTCTAAACATCCTCGCCACGATACCTAACACATCTTCAATAATTTTCTATTTCTAAAGAAAACTCGTCTAACGCGTACGCTAGACCCAAAGCCCAAGACCCGAGGGTTGTCATACACCTAAGATCTGATACTATCTGTAGCACCCCATGCACCCAAAAAGAGGCACGCGACATGCTGCTATGATAAAAACTAAACAAAAATGATCAATAAAAGTATAGAGCATCTAAATGTTCACAATTTAAATACAACAAATCCACAATTCTTCTATTTCCACAATAATGTTTCTCCCAAAATATACAATTCTTCAACAAAAATTACACCCCTAATTTATGCATCAAAAATAAATCTTCCAATTCAAGCTTTAAAATAATTCTCCAAAATAGTCCATAGAGTCCCAATCCACGCTAGCCTGCCACTAAAAAAAAATACAGGAAAGTACACAATATGACAGGAATAGATGCTAAAAAATAATTAGCACGTTGAATAAATCGCAACAATACGAATCGCCATATACAAATCAAATGCAACACTCAAGCATTATATCAATATTAATTTCCCAACAACGCATCAATGGGTCATTAGGCCTCACCTCACCTCCCCTAGGCATCTCAAAGCCATATAACGATTTTTGGATTATTGGCGGGTGCCCATTCTCCGTGCCATATTAAAATCTCATGACACTATGCTCAAATCAAAGATATAATATATCACAATGAATCAATATTTAGATTCCAACAATTTTCAGATTCTAAATGAGTATCACAATTCAACATGAGTGCAATCGATACAGAAAAATTAACGGAATACTCTCGAGAGAATTTATGAGAATATTGTGTAAATCATGTACCTTAAAATCATCACATGAATCGAGACATAATTTCAGCCTCTAAATCTGACCGTACCATCACGTTCCTCTCTCAAAACTAATCCAATCACATTCTACCCCCAACACGAGATAACCCCAAATAGACCACCAAATCTAAGGTTAAACATTGAATAAAATAGGGACTAGGGTTTGTATAAAGAGGGAGAGGAAATAAAAAGTGTCTCTGCATTTTTAAGGTGATAAAATGTTGGTTTAAAGGTCCGCCCACGATCTATATGTATAAGGGGAAAAGATAAGGAATTTATAAAATCCAAAACTCTTCAAAACAGATCTGTCGACTTAAATCTGGGCATAGTCGATCAATCGACTCCCAGGGTCGATCGATCGACTAAGAAGGAATTTAGAATCTGACAACAATTTTTTTTAAAAAGGGGCAAAACTTAAAACTCTCATAAAACCTTCATTTTAAATCTTATTTCAATTCCGTCTGAAATTCTATTTTTCTAAAATAAAATCCAATATTTTAAAGCACAAAAGTAATTATTTCTCAAAAAAAATTATTTATCCCAAAAATAAAGTAATTTAATAAAAAATGGTTTATAAAAACACGGGTTGTTACAACATTATTATTTATTAAGGGATTTTGGATAGAATATAAAACGGGTTTCCATGTCCTTTAATGTCATGAAAAAGCGTTACATAGTTTTAGACATTATTGGTGTGGAAATCACTTTGAGTTTTGATTTGTAGATTTGATTGAGTCAATTTATTATAATTCCACCATTTTTACACCTGTGGAATATGTTGAGTTCATTCATTAAGAATATCCGAAGTTCATCGTGCACATATGTTATGGTTTTATGTAATGATTGTCCTATCGAATTTGTTCACATCCCTACATTTCCACTATCATCGAATTGGTTATTTTCGGGTTCTTTCATTATGTGCTTCTTTGTTGTATATTTTGTTCGAAAAATTTTGAAAATTCAAAAATAGATAGTTTGTTTACCTTGTGACATTCTCCATTTGCATTGATTTATGTTCTCCATATTTGTCTATTTGGGGGTATCCTAAAATGGGGGAGAACGAATAATGGGAGAGAATTTTTTATTTGATTTCATAATGATTTGCTTGAGCTAAATTGATATTTATTTGTGCTTATCATTATATTTCAAATTGTTGCGCTGTAACGCCCCGTAATTTTATGCATTTAATAGTTAATTAATTCAGACAAAATTTAAATTACTAGTGTGTCATAATTTAATGGAATTAATTATGGAATTGTTATATAAATATTAATCGGGATAATAATTAATTAATATTTGTGGAAAATTAATTTACTAGGTACGTCTTAAGAGTATTAATGACGTGGGGTTTACTTATCTTAACCGGGAGTCAGTTCCAGACTAAGTTAGGTGGGAGATTAAAAAATTTATAAACTTATCCAGATGCAAATTATGAGTGCACGATTGAGTCCGGAAAGGCCAAGATAGTCGGAATAGAGTACCTGGGGGTAGTAAATAGGTCTTAAGACGCTTTTTGGCATAGCCAGGTCCATACGAGGGTATTTGGGTCACTAGAGCTTGGCCCATTAGGCTAAAAATGGGATTAAGCCTAATTACTTAATTAAAGAAAAAAGGGGAACGACATATTACACTGTGGAAAACCCAAAGTTGGAGAGAGTACCCTATGGAGTAATTAAAGGCAGTGGGAACCAATTTAGGAGACAAAGGCAAGAACCAATGGGGATTTCATCATCAACCTTGAGAATCACAACTCCGGATCAGACCCTACGAAACCATAAGGAAGGTGGTTAACTTGGTGTAGCATTTATTTGTATTATAATTCATATTTGTGTGAAGTGGTAACATAAATTATTTGTATTACAATTCATATTTGTAAATAAATCTTCTGATTAGAAATTATTGTAGAGATTCATGATACAATCTGAGATTGGTATGTACTGGTTAGATGTGAAAACCCAGGCGAAGTATGAACGAATTTGAGATGGTAATTGGTGTTGAGATTAATTAACGAATAACCCGGGTTTTTCCCCAATTCAGAAAATAGGAGAGAACGGAAATTAAACGGGGTTTGGGGACTTTATGGTGGTTCCTTATGATGTTCTTGGTGTATTATATTGATGATAGGACTTGGGTTAGACTGTAGAAGGAATTGTACATTTAAGGTTTTCGTCCATGGCAGAAACAGGCCTTCGGAGAAGACGAAGACCTGTTTGATCGATCGATGGTCGAGGATTTTTGGCAGGTCGGCCAGTTTTAGTATATAAGGGAAATTTACTTAAAATTCATTTCCCACACCTTATTTAGTGAGAAATAAATATAGGACATAAATTCTTAACAATTATGAGGGAAAGTAATTGAGATTTGGAGGGAATTTATAGGTAACACATTATGGTTAATTTTGGAGAAATATATTCCAAAATATTAAATTTCGAATCAAGTGGGCGAGTCCGGGTATAGTGATTAAGTAATACCAAAGTAATTAAATTTATTAATGTGCAAATTAATTAATAATCTGAGTTGGACCATAAACTCAAGTTATGATGTATAGGCTAGTGTTACATGTTTAGCACACGGTAAAGCCGAGATTGTTTTAAATATATATATATATATATATATATATATATATATACATATATATATATATATATATATATATATATACAGTACTGCTCTTGTGCGGACCGGACATGTGTCACGTGGCGGTGAGCCCAAAAAAGAGAGAGAGTGTGCCTATAATTTAGGCGATAATTTCTAAGCTCACCGTCAGGCGATATATATATATGTATATATACAGTACTGCTCTTGTGCGGACCGGACATGTGTCACGTGGCGGTGAGCCCAAAAAAGAGAGAGAGTGTGCCTATAATTTAGGCGATTATTTCTAAGCTCACCGTCAGGCGACACGTGTGCGGTCTGCACTTTTAAAAGGCGGAATAGTCTGCACAAGAGCATTAATATATATATATATATATATATATATATATATACAGCGTGTGATAGTATATATATATGGTGTGTGCATTAATATCAGTGGCTAGATATTATTATAATATATACTCTAGTGCTATCAGGGGAGGTTGTGCGTAGAGGGTGAATCCCCTAGCTTGAGGAGTAGGGCGAGTATATCCCCAGGTCATATGTCCATTATATGGGAGAGGGGCATCTCACTTTCGGGAAGGAATATGACCGCCTCCAATATTTATGTTATTAACCAAGTTAGTGAGCGATCCTGACTTGGGTAACTAGGTTATGTGAATACACTTAGTGGGATAACACTTTAGAGAATATACATTCGGTGAGTTATTAATCGTGAGGATGGTTATTATTATTTATTACTAGTTGCAAACCCGCGCAATGCGCGAGCGTAATACATAAGTACGCAAATTGAATTTATACAATTCTGGTTTATAATGGTTTACAATTGTAAGTAGTTATTTGGAACAAAGTTTATTTTAAAACAAAATAAAATATAAAAAATTATTGCTAAAGACATTTTAGTTGTATTACTAAATTGAAAAGTTATTTTTATTTTAAAGTTTTATATGACAAAAATCCTAACATGACCTAAAGAAGTCCATGTACCGAATTATATATATATATATATATATATATATATATATATATATATATATATATATATATATAAAAGATACTTTCAAACACCCCATGCCCTTATCATTCTTTTTGGTTGGTCCAAAGTAAAATCTTAATTATGGTGGATTAAATTTTTTTATATAATAAAACATAAAATGCAATGATAAAATATAAAGTGATAATTACCATTCAACCTTTGCATTGATTCCCACTAAAATAACTAAGATGTATTGATTAAATAAATAAATATTATTATATATGTTATCACAGATTAATTGAATAGGAAATTTGTTTTCTACCACTTTTATAAATATTACACATGATAAAAAACCAAGAAGTTTGTAAGAATTTACTAAAAGGGATATGGAATTTCTAAAGCATTTAAATTAAATTTATACATTTTATTACTCAAAGTCTATTATAGAACAATATAATAAAACTCACTTAAGCTATAACATATTAACACAATCATAATGTGAATCTAGGAGACGGGTTAATCTTGATCAATTATTAACTATATAATAATACAAAATGAACCTCATCAAAATACCCTCACCAAACCATCAAAATACCCTCAAAATTCCATAAAAATAATAAAACCGTTTTAGAATCGACATGACAAAACCGTTTTAGAACCGACATGATAATTTTCAAATAAGATAACAGGGAGAAAAACAAACCATCAAAATACCCTCACCAAAAACTCCATTTTGAATATAAAGTAAACGATATTACCTAAAATAAAATTCCAAATTGTAATCTTGCTTGAACTTGGGCCATATATGGTAGTGCCTTGTGGGTTTCACCATGCAACCTCATTTACCAATCAAAGAAAAAATCCTGACATAAAATAAGAATTATGGAAGTTACCTTCGGAAGTCATAACACTCCTTTATACCAATTCCGTAAAAGGAGTAATGCTGTTTCAAACCACGAGCCCAAATAGATAGGAACAAAGATAATCTTAGAATGAAGACATGGAAACACATACCTATTGATTATCTCTAATTATAGAGACTTAATATATATTTAACAAAATAAGCTATGATATTAAATAAAAAAAGGCTATATTTTGTATTATATATAGCCAACAGGTGTGAGGATGTCTAGATAAAAATATCTATTGTTCCTAAATAGCCGTTGTTGATGTTTAGTTAAAAAAATATCTATTATAGTTTTGTTAGACTCCTTCAATAACATCACCTACTATCAATTTTGCTAAACATCCTCTCTTATAATATATGTACACCCAAAAACACCCTAACCCACATAAACCATCCTCACACACACATTTACTCACATTGAACTACCTTTATAAACCCCTCAGTGCCCCCACTCGTCTTTACCTACTTGAGCAGGTACGGACCTAACTATCAAAAAATATAATACCAAATATAAATAATAAAGAAACTTTATTTCAGAATTTTATTAATAGTTATTTTATTCTAACTTAAATTACTTACAACCACACAAAAATTGGGTGCACATGCTTAGTATCTCAAGAAAGTCTGATTTATTATCATATCAGATAGGAGGTGCATTGAAGATGGGTTCCAATTATATTCTTAACAGTAATTATGAGCTGATACTTTTTTTTGTTCTTAATAACAACAATGAATCCAACCTTTTCCATTTGTAGTATTCATTGGATAATGAAACAAAAGAAGTGATTATGTTTGTTTTGTTCTTTGCTTTTTATAGCTGTTGTGTCTTAGTTCTAAAACATCACATTAATAACTTTGTGACAAAGTTTCAGTCCATTTATCACTACCCATATTGAAAATCTAATGAAAAAAAAACAAGACAAAAAACTGTTGTATTATGTACCTGTTGTGGATTTTGTGGTGGTTGTATCTCCCCATGATAAAATCCACTGTGATCCTGGGTACTTGAGTTATCGAAAACATAACATGAGACAGAAGAAGATGAAGAGACATAAGGAATTGGACTCAAGTATTGATCATCTTCGTTGAGCTCAGCAGGGAAGGCATATGTTGGTGATTTAAGGTATGTTGGAGTTATGAGAGAGAGAGAAAGAGTCCTCAAAGGGTCTAAAGAAGAGAGTGGTAAGACGTATTTAAATACATTCACCTGCTATAATCTAACTAATTTTCATTGGTAAGGAACACTATTTTTTTGTTGGGACTTTCAAGAGAATGAATAATGAACATAGAGGGGAGGAATGGATGTGTTTTTGCATCAGAAGGAAATTTGAAAAAGTGTGCAAGTTATAATAGCAATCAAGTAGTGGTTAGGAACATTACATCCACACTAAAACAATTTCATCAAGGATAACAATAGACTATGATCAATCCCATCGTCCAATTGGAACTAACAAAGTAAAAGTTTAAAGCCTTATGGAAAACTCAAGGACAACAATTAAAGTGTAGCCAAATTGGTTAGACGGACTAATAATAAAGTCTGTAGACTTTGTAACGTGGTTAAACTCTAAAGGGATAAATGAAAAATATTGACTCATCTAACATAACATTGAATCAAACCTCCTCTTCATGAGAGGCCATATGCAGAAACTAAGAGGAATCGAATTTGTGAAAGTGATAAATAATATTAAAAAATTACTTTGAATTAAATTAATTAATTATTTCTAAGATAAAAATCAATTTTACTATTTAAAATTAGTTTTTAATTTATTTATTAAGAATATGATTTGAAGGTTTAGAATAGTATTAGCTTTACATGATCTGATACCAAAAAATGCTTTAATAGGTCCTTGCAAAAAAACAAAAAGGATCAAACTTCATGGCTTACCGTCGTCAGCCAGATTCTTATAACTCATTGATATCGTGTTCTCATCACCCTTCATAGTGTAGTCAGTGGAGATGATGATTTCTTGGCCCTGTTTGAGATGGATTGGACTCCTTTCCTTCAAGAAATCAGTTCGTATCTCTAGACTCTTGGTGTCCAACATGACATCAAAAAGAAATCCACTGTTATGAATTGCATATTTAAGAATATCAAGGGTCTCCTCGTGGTAAGAATGAGACCCATGAAGAAAGGTAAAATGGGGAAGAGTCCTCTTTTATCAGGGTATAGAAATATGGTTAATAGAAAGAATGAGGGAGAGTTAATGATGGATGGAATTTTTAAGAGGGAAATGGAGGAAGGTTGAAGAGATAGTTGGGAAGAGAGAAGGGTAATGATGTATTTAATGAGAGGAGGTGGCGTGTAGATATTGAAGAGATAATTGGGTTCCATTTTTTATTTATTGAAAAAAATGTGAAGAAGTAGAAGGCTTTTTTTGTGGGGGGAAAGCTTTGAAGTATAATTAATAATGAAAGCCACGTGAATTTAGGAAGTTGCATTTATGATAGTCATGTGTCATCCTTTTATGATTTGGGTCTATAATTTTTATATCATTATATAGATAAAATATAGAGTGACACATGGACACTCTCAATGAGGAGGAGTCTTAAATGCTCATAAATGCCTTGTTTTGCATTTT
The DNA here is from genome assembly GCA_949130495.1 of Sambucus nigra. NCBI lineage: Eukaryota > Viridiplantae > Streptophyta > Magnoliopsida > Dipsacales > Adoxaceae > Sambucus > Sambucus nigra. The sequence continues at coordinate 613,585,115 of OX422217.1, read as the reverse complement.
ATAGTATATAGAGATTTCAACATATGTGTGAATGCTGTAATGTGGTTATACGTATATAATGAGATAAATAATTATATACGGGTAATTTAATACAGGCCGTGAATTGTATTATATGTAAAACGGGTATGAAAGTTATATGAATTTAAAAATGGGGAATGACTAATTAAGTTAGTGTTTATAATAACTTAGAAATCATAATTATTGCCTACTCGGTTAGAGTAGGGTGGTTGCAAGGGGTTATATCGGTTATCTAGTTATGGGATAAATAACTAAGGGAATTAATTTAAGACGTTAGTCGTGCACATTAGAGGAGGGGTGATGATGTCCTCAAGAGAGCGCGAAACTAACTAAAATATGAAGAGAATGCATACATATTTATTACTGTAAGTTAATCATTTGCTAAACATTTTCCAAATATTTTGGGTTATAATCCTTGCTATAAATATTTTTAAAACCCTTTTAGGTGTCTAGTCAGAGGGACGCCAGACTTGACTCATTCCAGAGATCCGTTGCTGCAGCATATGTGGATGTTGAGGGAGTTTGATAGGCGCCTCATTCTTTTTCTTTTATAGTATAGAAATTTCCTACCAGTTACTCGAGCATGTTGCTCACAGCTTTATTTAGTATTTATGTCAGACTTGTTGAGATTTATCATTATCTGTCTTTATTTTTGTTGCATTTGAGTCGATGGTTTATTCAGTCAGTTTATTTAGATCTGAATGGTTGGTTTCAGTTAATTGTGATTGTTTAAATTATATTATTTCTGCGTGAATATCTTCATTTAATTAATGAAAGATAAAACTTGGCACCAGTCTAATTTTCTCACTTAGGTGGTTAGTAATTAAAAAGGCGACAGTAATGCTAAGAATGAACCAACTGAGAAACATGTTCTAATTTAATTTAGGACTGATCACTCGGGATTAATTAGGCGGGATGTCACAGATGGTATCAGAGCATCAGGTTCTAGTGTCCTTAGGATCTGTGCAGCTTACTACAATTTAGAGTAGTGTTCTGTTGTTACCGAGCCCTATTATTAGGACTGTTGATTCATTTTCCGCTTTTGGGATTTCATTTTTCTGTTATTAGATTTTAATATAAATTGCGTACTTATACGATTCGATCTATTTTCAAATGCCACCGAAGTGACAGAGAGCGAAGAGGGCTGAGGCTAGGGATGAGTTAAAGGAGGCTCATCAGGAACCACATGTACCGCCACCCCCAACCCCCACCCGAGTTGATCTTCACTACTCAGGTGGCAGTGACAGTGGCCCAGGCAATTGAGACAACGATGCGAGCTATGGAAGCCTTTTTTTCACAGCCCCAGGCACTACCTTCAGTGGCACCAGTAGTTCAGGCTCCAGTAGGACCACCTTCTTGGCAGCGAGTTAGGGAGACCTTTCAAAAGGGTCACCCCCCAGAGTTCAGGGGTAGCACCGATGTAGTAGAGGCCTGTGGTTGGAAGAAAAATATTCAGCGACACATGCGCATGCTGGAGTGTATCGATGTGCAAAAAAAAATCCTTGCTAACTTTCGTCTATCGAGGGCAGCCTTACAATGGTGGGAGTCAGTTACCACCGCTGAGGAGAGAGATTTGATGACGATATCTGAGATCGGGGTGCGATTTGACCGCTAACACTTCCCACCGACGGTAGAGGCAGACATGAGGAAGAAATTTAGTGAGTTAGGGCAGGGTGACCATTCAGTGGCAGATTATGAGGAGGAGTTCAGCCATTTGGCAAACTTTGTGCCAAATAAGGTGAGCGACGAGGAGCGAAAGAAGTCGAGGTTCGTGGATGGCCTGGCCTGAAGGATGAGGAAGCATTTGATTGGTTATCTAGCATTGGTGACATATACAGATGTCATCAATGTCGCTCTTAGACATTGCCACGATCATCACTTCTATGCTAAGGGGAGCAAGAGGGTAGGGGAGTTGAGCCAGTAGGGCAAGGCAGTTGCTGGTGGTGATACAAATGGTACTCAACAGCAGACTAGCAGTCAACAAGGGAATCAGGCTAAGAAATTTAAGGCTGGTGGGTTCCGATCGGGAGGACAAGGATTTAGGCAGGGTCAGCCGAGCCCAAATCAGCAGCAACAAATTCCGTCAGGGCCGTCAGGGCCAAGGGAATAATGGGGGAGGCCAGCAGGGCCAGCCACATCAGGGCCAACAACAGGGAGATGCTCAGAGACGCTATTTTGTTTGCGGCCAGACATGACACTTCAAGAGAGAGTGCCCGCAGAGGGGCAGAGTCCAGCAGCAGGGTGCCCAATAGGGGCAGCAGGAACAGATGCTGCCAGCAGCACCGACTCCATCATCCCCACAACAACAAGGGAAAATGCACTATGGGCATGTGTATAACGTCCGGGATGTTCCCAATCCTCCAGCACATCATGCGCCGTCAGCGGTTGCCGGTATGTTCCTTATCCATGGACATGAGGGTATGATACTTTTTGATACGGGAGCATCTCATTCATTCATTAAATCTAGATTTGCTAAACTGTTCGGGATACTAGAGACCGCAGGTAGTCTCCGTATGTGTGTAGAGTCGCCAGTAGGCCGTGGGGCATTGATTCACTCGAAGTGTTGAGGAGTGGGGATTTTGATTGGGAAACTTAGTTTAGCGACGTACCTCTTTGTGTTAGATATGGAAGGGTACGATGTCATCCTGGCGTTTGGTCACGGCCAAAATCCCTGACCAAACCTGTGGGTCGCGGACTTGGGCCGTGACCATTTCGGGCGTGACCATTTTCGTCGATCGCGGCCCAAGTTCGTGACCAAAAAATGGTCACGACCGAGAGGGGTCACGGCAGATGGTCGCGGACCTGGGCCGTGACCCATGCCGTGACGGGACGCGGCCCACAACCGTGACAAATTTATCGCAGCCAAAGTTCGCGACCCATGTCTGTGACAAAAAAATTAAAAATAAATTGGTCGCGGCCCTCATCTGTGACCCATAATCGTGACAAATTGGTCGCGACCAAAGTCCGCGACCCACGACCGTGACAGAAAATAAAAAATTAGTTGCGGCCCTCATCCGTGACCCACAACCGTGACAAATTGATCGCGACCAAAGCTCGCAACCCACAACCGTGACAAAAAAAATAATAAAAAAATGGTCGCGGCCCAAGTCCGTGACCCACAATCCTGACGAAAAAAAGGAAAAAAATAAAATTGTAATTTTTTGGTCCAATCTTAAAATTGGGGGTCCTGTGAGTGCACCGTCGGTTGCTACGTGTAACGTTGGACACGTACGAGGTGTTACAAATATTTATTATTGGAAAAAAATAAAAAAATCACAAATTGCGAATCGAGAACGTTGCTAATAAACAAATATATATACAAACTTAAAAATATTACACGTCTTAATAATTCACAGGCCAAAAAAAAAATTGGGCAGAGTTTCCTCTATTTTCTTGACATTCCAAACCCTGTAAATGTAAAACCTGCTTATTATAAAGTCCGCACGGTCATAAAATTCAAAAATTAAATTATAAAGGCCCGCACGACCATAAAACTAAACAATAAAAGCCCGCACGGCTGTAACACATAAAAAAACAAAATCCTGAATGTCCACAACATATAAACAATCTTCATGTTGTAAACCATTGCCTCCTTTATTTGTTCCGCGTGCAAAAATCCTACAAATGATAGGATACATAAAAAAAAATCAGTAACCAAGTAGATTTACAAAAAATTTAATCAAGATGAAAAATTGCATATATGAGTTAAAATTATCAACATATCAATACTTTTATGCCTAAGTCTAGAAATATACAAATTACCGTCGTATTCTCAAACCGGAAGTCCCACGGCTGCGTGGCCAGTTCCTACGAGTTACATTAGTCCCGTGGGAGGTGTTGGTGCCACCCACGGGGTCGTTCGTGGGCAGTTTTGGGTTTTCACCTTTTAACGCCATGTTTTTAAGCCTAAGTCTAGAAATATGCAAATTTTCGTCGTATTCTCAAACCGGGTGACCCGCGGCTGTGGGGTCAGTTCCTACGAGTTACATTGGTCCCGTGGGAGGTGTTGGTGCCACCCACGGGGCCGTTCGAGGGCTGTTTCGAGTTTTCAACCTCTGATGTCATGTTTTGCTAAAGTCTAGAAATATACAAATTATCACCGTATTCTCAAAACGTGAGTCCCGCGACTGCGTGGTCAGTTCCAACGACTTACATTGGTCCCGTGGGAGGTGTTGATACTACCCACGGGGACGTTCGGGGCTGTTTTGGGTTTTCACCCTCTAACGCCATGTTTTTATGCCTAAGTCTAGAAATATGCAAATTATCGTCGTATTCTCAAACCGGGAGTCCCGCGGCTGCGCGGTCAGTTCCTACGAGTTATATTGGTCCCGTGGGAGGTGTTGGTGCCTCCCAAGGGGCCGTTCGGGGGGCTGTTTTGGGTTTCCACCCTCTAACGCCATATTTTCAAGCCTAAGTCTAGAATTATACAAATTATCGTCGTATTCTCAAACCGGGGGTCCCGTGGCTGCGCGATCAGTTCCAACGAGTTACATTGGTCCCGTGGGAGGTGTTGTTGCCTCCCATAGGGCCGTTCGGGAGTTGTTTATGGTTTCCACCCTCTAACGCTATATTTTTAAGCCTAAGTTTAGAAATATGCAAATTTTCGTCGTATTCTCAAATCGGGAGTCCCGTGGCTGCGCGGTCAGTTCCTGCGAGTTAGATTGGTCCCGTGGGAGGTGTTGGTGCCTCCCACGGGGCCGTTCGGGGACTGTTTTGGGATTTCACCTTCTAACGCCATGTTTTTAAGCCTAAGTCTAGAAATATGCAAATTACCGTCGAATTCTCAAACCGGGAGTCCCGTGGCTGCGCGGTCAGTTTTTACGAGTTATATTGGGCCCGTGGGAGGTGTTGGTGCCACCCACGGGGCCGTTCGGGGACTGTTTTGGGTTTTCACCCTCTAACGCCATGTTTTTAACCCTAAGTCTAGAAATATGCAAATTATCGTCGTATTCTCAATCCGAAATTCCTGCGGCTGCGCAATCAGTTCCTACGAGTTACGTTGGTCCCGCGGGAGGTATTGGTGCCACCCACGGGGCCGTTCGGGGGCTGTTTTGGGTTTTCACCCTCTAACGCCATGTTTTTAAGCCTAAGTCTAGAAATATAAAAATTACCATCGTATTCTCAAACCGGGAGTCCCGTGGCAGCGCGGTCAGTTCCTACGAGTTACATTGGTCCCGTGGGAGGTGTTGGTGCATCCCACGGGGATGTTCGGGGGCTATTTTGGATTTTCACTATCTAACGCCATGTTTTTAAGTCTAAGTCTAAAAATATGCAAATTACCGTCGTATTCTCAAACTGGGAGCCCCGTGGTTGCGCGGTCAGTTTTTACGAGTTAGATTGGTCCCGTGGGAGGTCTTGGTGCCACCCACGGGGCCGTTCGGGGGAATGTTTTGGATTTTCACCCTCTAACCCCATGTTTTTAACCCTAAGTCTAGAAATATGCAAATTAATGTCGTATTCTCAAACCGGGAGTCTCGTTGCTGCGCGATCAGTTTCTACGGGTTATATTTGTCCCGTGGGAGGTCTTGGTGCCTCCCACGGGGACGTTCGGGGAATGTTTTGGGTTTTCACCCTTTAACGCCATGTTTTTAGCCCTAAGTCTAGAAATATGCAAATTATCATCGTATTCTCAAACCGGGAGTCCTGCGGCTGCGCGATCAGTTCCTACGAGTTACATTGGTCCCGTGGGTGGTGTTGGTGCCACCCACGGGGCCGTTCGGGGGATGTTTTGGGTTTTCACCCTTTAACACCAAGTTTTTAAGCTTAAGTCTAGAAATATGCAAATTACCGTCGTAGTAAAAAATTGGGAGTCCCGCGGATGCGCGGTCAGTTCGTACGAGTTACATTGGTCCCGTGGGAGGTGTTGTTGCCTCCCATGGGGCTGTTCGGGGACTGTTTTCGGTTTTCACCCTCTAACGTCATGTTTTTAAGCTTAAGTCTAGAAAGATGCAAATTACCGTCGTATTTTCAAATGGGGAGTCCCGTGGCTGCGTGGTCAGTTTCGACGAATTATATTGGTTCCGTGGGAGGTGTTGGTGCCTCCCACAGGGCCGTTCGGGGAATATTTTGGGTTTCCACCCTCTAACGCCATGTTTTTAACCCTAAGTCTAGAAATATGCAAATTATCATCGTATTCTAAAACCGCGAGTCCTGCGACTGCGCGATCAGTTCCTAGGAGTTATATTGGTCCTGTGGGAGGTGTTGGTGCCACCCACGGGGCCGTTCAGGGGCTGTTTTGGGTTTTCAACCTCTAACGCCAAGTTTTTAAGCCTAAATCTATAAATATACAAATTATCGTCGTATTATAAAACCGAGAGTCCCGTGGCTGCGCAGTCAGTTCCTACGAGTTACATCGGTCCAGTGGGAGGTGTTGGTGCCTCCCACGGGACCGAACGGAGGCTGTTTTGGGTTTTTGAACTTCTAACGCCATGTTTTTAAGCCTAACTCTAGAAATATGCAAATTACCATCGTATTCTCAAACCGAGAGTCCCATGGCTGTGCGGTCAGTTTCTACGAGTTACATTGGTCCCGTGGGAGGTATTGTTGCCACCCATGGGGCCGTTCGGGGAATGTTTTGAGTTTTCACTCTCTAACGCCTTGTTTTTAACCCTAAGTCTAGAAATATGCAAATTATCTTCGTATTCTCAAACTGGGAGTTCTGTGTCGGCGCGATCAGTTCCTATGAGTAACATTGGTCCCGTGGGAGGTGTTGGTGCCACCCACGGGGCCGTTCGGGGGCTGTTTTGGGTTTTCACCCTCTAACGCCATGTTTTCATTCCTAAGTCTAGAAATATACAAATTACCATAGTATTCTCAAACCGGGAGCCCCATGGCTGCGCGTTTAGTTCCTACGAGTTGCATTGGTCCCGTGGGAGGAGTTGGTGCCTCCCACGGGGCCATTCGGGGGTTGTTTTGGGTTTTCACCTTCTAACGCCATGTTTTCAAGCCTAAGTCTAGAAATATGCAAATTATCATCGTATTCTCAAACCGAGAGTCCCGTGGCTATGCAGTCAGGTTCTATGAGTTACATTGGTCCCGTGGGAGGTGTTGGTGCCACCCACGGGGACGTTCGGGGAATGTTTTGGGTTTTCACCCTATAACGCCATGTTTTTAACCCTAAGTCTAGAAATATACAAATTATCCTCGTATTCTCCAATCGGGAGTCTTGCAGCTGCGCGATCAGTTCCTAGGAGTTACATTGGTCCCGTGGGAGGTGTTGGTGCTACCTACGGGGCCGTTCGGGTGCTGTTTTAGGTTTTCATCCTCTAACGCGATGTTTTTAAGCTTAAGTCTAGAAATATTAAAATTACCGTCGTATTCTCAAAGCGAGAGTCCCGTGGCTGTGTGGTTAGTTCCTACGGGTGACATTTATTCCGTGGGAGGTGTTGTTGTCTCCCACGGGGCCGTTTCGGGACTGTTTTGGATTTTCACCCTCTAACGCCATATTTTTAATTCCAAGTCTAGAAATATGCAAATTATCATCATATTCTCAAGTCGGGCGTCTTGTGGCTGTGCGGTCAGTTCCTACGAGTTACATTGGCCCCGTGGGAGGTGTTGGTGCCTCCTACGGGGCCGTTCGGGGACTGTTTTCGATTTTCATCCTCTAATGCCATATTTTTAACCCTAAGTCCAAAAATATGCAAATTATCCTCGTATTCTCTAATCGGGAGTCCCGCGGCTGCGTCATCAGTTCTTACGAGTTATATTGGTCTCGTGGTTGGTGTTGGTGTTTTCAGCCTCTAACGCCATGTTTTTAAGCCTAAGTCTAGAAAGATGCAAATTATTGTTCTATTCTCAAACTGGGAGTCCCGCGGCTGTGCAATAAGTTCCTACGAGTTACATTGGTCCCGTGGGAGGTGTTGGTACCTCCCACGGGGCCATTCGGTTTTTTTTTGGGTTTTCAACCTCTAACGCCAAGTATTTAACCGTAAGTCTAGAAATATACAAAATTACCGTCATATTCTCAAACCGGGAGTCCCGTGGTTACGCGGTCTATTTCTACGAGTTACATTGGTCCCGTGGGAAGTGTTGGTGCCTCCCACGGGGCCGTCCAAGGGATTATTCGTAATTTCCCCCACTAACGTCATATTTTACCTAGGTGTAGAAATTTGCAAATTACCATCGTATTCTTAAACCGATAGTCCCGTGGCTGCGCGGTCAGTTCTTACGAGTTACATTGGTCACGTGGGAGGTGTTGGCCCCTCCCACGGAGTCGTTCGGTGGCAGTTTAGGTTTTCATCCTCTAACGCCATGTTTTTAAGCATAAGTCTAGAAATATACAAATTATCGTCGTATTCTCAAACCGAGAGTCCCCCGGCTGCGTGGTCAGTTCCTAGGAGTTACAGTGGTCCTGTTGGAGGTGTTGGTGCCACCCACAGGACCGTCGGGGCTGTTTTGGGTTTTCAACTTCCAACGCCATATTTTTAAGCCTAAGTCTAGAAATATGCAAATTACCGTCGTATTCTCAAACTGGGAGTTCGTGGATGCGCGATTAGTTTCTATGAGTTACATTGGTCCCGTGGGAGGTGTTGGTGCCACCCACGGGGCCGTTCGGGGAATGTTTTGGGTTTTCACCCTCTAACGCCATGTTTTTAACCCTAAGTCTAGAAATATGCAACTTATCGTCGTATTCTCAAATCGGGAGTTCTGCGGCTGCGTGATCAATTCCTACGAGTTACATTGGTCCCGTGGAAGGTGTGGGTGCCACCCACGGGGCCGTTCGGGGTCTGTTTTGGGTTTTCACCCTCTAACGCCACGTTTTAAAGCCTAATTCTGGAAATCTACAAATTACCATCGTATTCTCAATCCGGGAGTTCCGTTACTGCGTGGTCAGTTCCTACGTGTTACATTGATCCTGTGGGAGGTGTTGGTGCCTCCCACGGGGCCGTTCGGGGGATGTTTTGGGTTTTCACCTTCTAACGCCATGTTTTTAAGCCTAAGTTTAGAAATATAATAATTACAGTCGTATTCTCAAATCGGGAGTCCCGTGGCTGCGCTGTCAGTTTCAACGAGTTAAATTGGTCCCGTGGGAGGTCTTAGTGCCACCCACGGGGCCATTCGGGGAATGTTTTGGGTTTTCATCCTTTAAAACCATGTTTTTTACCCTAAGTCTAGAAAGATGCAAATTATCGTCGTATTCTCAAATCGGGAGTCCTGTGGCTGCGCGATCAGTTCCTACGAGTTACATTGGTTCCATGGGAGGTGTTGGTGCCACCCACGAGGCCGTTCGGGGGCTGTTTTGGGTTTTTACCCTCTAATACCAAGTTTTTAAGCCTAAGTCTAGAAATATACAAATTACCGTCGTATTCGGAAACCGGGAGTCCCGTGGATGCGCTGTCAGTTCCTACGAGTTACATTGGTCCCGTGGGAGGTGTTGGTGCCTCCCACGGGACCGTTCGGGGGAACTTTTGGGTTTTCAACTTCTAACGCCATGTTTTTAAGCCTATGTCTAGAAATAAGCAAATTACCGTCTTATTCTCAAACCGGGAGTAACGTGGTTGCGCGGTCAGTTTCTACAAGTTACATTGGTCCCGTGGGAGGTGTTCGGGGAATATTTTGGGTTTTCACCCTCTAACGCCATGTTTTTAACCCTAAGTCTAAAAATATGAAAATTATTATCGTATTCTCAAACCGAGAGTCCCGCGACTGCGCGGTAAGTTCCTACGAGTAACATTGGTCCCGTGGGAGGTGTTGGTGCCTCCCACGGGGCCGTTCGGGGGTTGTTTCAGATTTTTCTCCACTAACGACATGTTTTGCCTAAGTCTTGAAATATGCAAATTATTGTCGTATTCTCAAATCGGGAGTCCCATAGCTGCGCGGTCAGTTCATACGAGTTACATTGGTCCCGTGGGAGGTGTTGGTGCCTGCTACGGGGCCATTCGGGGGCTGTTTTGGGTTTTCACCCTCGAACGCCATTTTTTAAGCTTATGTCTAGAAATATGCAAATTACCGTATTATTCTCAATCCGATAGTCCCGTGGTCAGTTCTTACGAGTTACATTGGTCCCGTGGGAGGTGTTAGTGCCTCCCACGGGGCCGTTCGGGGGCTGTTTTGGGATTTCATCCTCTAACGCGATGTTTTTAAGCTTAAGTCTATAAATATGCAAATTACCGTCGTATTCTCAAAGCGAGAGTCCCCCTGCTGCGCGGTCAGTTCCTATGAGTTACATTGGTCCCGTGAGAGGTTTTGGTGCCTCCCACGGGGCCGTTTCGAGAATGTTTTCGGTTTTCACCCTCTAACGCCATGTTTTTAAGCGTAAGTCTAGAAATATGCAAATTATCGTCATATTCTGAAGCCGGTAGTCTTGTGGCTGCACGGTCAGTTCCTATGAGTTACATTGGTCCTGTGGGAGTATTCGTGCCTCCCACGGGGCCGTTGGGGGACTATTTTGTGTTCTTACCCTCTAAAGCCATGTTTTTAACCCAAAGTCTAGAAATATGCAAATTATCCTCGTATTCTCAAATCTGGAGTCCCGTGGCTGCGTAGTCAGTTCCTACGAGTTATATTGGTCCCGTGGGTGGTGTTGGTGCCACTCACGGGACCGTTCGACGACTGTTTTGGATTTTCACCCTCTAACGCCATGTTTTTAAGCCTAAGTATATAAATATGCAAATTATCGTCGTATTCTCAAATCAGGAGCCTTGCGGGTGCGCGGTATGTTTCTACGAGTTACATTGGTCCCGTGGGAGGTGTTGGTACCTCCAACGGTGCCGTTCGGGGGTTGTTTCGGATTTTCTCCCACTAACGCCATGTTTTTAACCCTAAGTCTTGAAATATGCAAATTATCGTCGTATTCTCAAATAGGGAGACTCGTGGCAGCATGGTCAGTTCCTACGAGTTACATTGGTCCCGTGGGAAATGTTGGTGCCTCCCACGGGGCCGTTCGGGGGTTGTTTTGAGTTTTCACCCTCGAACGCCATTTTTTAAGCTTAAGTCAAGAAATATGCAAATTACCGTCGTATTCTCAAATTAATAGTCTCGTGAATGCGCGGTCAGTTCCTACGAATTACATTGGTGCCTCCTACGGGGCCGTTCGGGGGCTGTTTTTGGTTTTTACCCTCTAACGCCATGTTTTTAAGTATAAGTCTAGAAATATGCAAATTATCATCGTATTCTCAAACTGAGAGTTCCGCGACTGTGCGGTATGTTCATACGAGTTACATTGGTCCCGTGGGAGGTGTTGGTGCCTCCCACGGGGCCGTTCGGGGGACTGTTTTGGGTTTTCACCCTCTAACGTCATGTTTTTAAGCCTAAGTCTAGAAATATGCAAATTATCATCGTATTCTCAAATTGGGAGACCCGTGGCTGCGTGGTCATTTCCTACGAGTTACATTAGTCCCGTGGGAGGTGTTGGTGCCTCCCACGGGGCCGTTCGGGGGCTATTTTGAGTTTCACGCTCGAACGCCATTTTTTAAGCTTAAGTCCAGAAATATGTAAATTATTGTCGTATTCTCAAACTGATAGTCCCGTGGTTGCATGATGAGTTCCTACGAGTTACATTGGTGCCTCCCACGGGGCCGTTCGGGTGATGTTTTTGGTTTTTACCCTCTAACGCCATGTTTTTAAACATAAGTCTAGAAATATGCAAATTATCGTTGTATTCTCAAACCGGGAGTCCCGCGGCTGCGTGGTTGGTTCCTACGAGTTACATTGGTCCCGTGGGAGGTGTTGATGCCTCCCATGGGGTCATTCGGGGACTATTTTGGGTTTTCACCCTCTAACGTCATGTTTTTAAGCCAAAGTCTAGAAATATTCAAATTATAATCGTATTCTCAAATCGGGAGACCCGCGACTGCGTGGTTATTTCCTATGAGTTACATTGGTCCCATGGGAGGTGTTGGTGCCTCCCACGGGACCGTTCGGGAGCTGTTTCGTAATTTCCCCCACTAACGCCATGTTTTACCTATGTGTAAAAATTTGCAAATTATCGTCGTATTCTCAAATCGGGAGTCCCACGGCTGCGTGGTTGGTTCCTACGAGTTACATTGGTCCCGTGGGAGGAGTTGGTACGTCCCACAGGGACGTTCGGGGGCTGTTTTGGATTTTCATCCTCTAACGCGATGTTTTTAAGCTTAAGTCTACAAATATGCAAATTACCGTCGTATTCAGAAATCGATAGTCCCGTGGCTGCGTGGTTAGTTCCTACGAGTTACATTGGTCACGTGGGAGGTGTTGGTGTCTCCCACGGGGCCGTTCGGAGGCTGTTTTGGGTTTTCACCCTCCAATGTCATATTTTTAAGCCTGACCCTAGAAATATGCAAATTATCGACATATTCTCAAGCCGGGAGTCTGGTGGCTGCGCGGTCAGTTCTTACGAGTTACATTGATCCAGTGGGAGGTGTTGGTGCTTCCTACGGGACCGTACGTGGACTGTTTTGGGTTTTCACCCTCTAACGCCATGTTTTCAAGCCTAAGTCAAGAAATTTACAAATTATCGTCCTATTCTCAAACCGGGAGACCCGCGGCTGCGGGGTCAGTTCGTACGAGTAACATTGGTCCCGTGGGAGGTGTTGGTGCCTCCCACGGGACCGTTCGGGGGCTGTTCGGGGTTTTCAACTTCTAAAGCCATGTTTTTAAGCCTAAGCCTAGAAATAAGCAAATTACCGTCGTATTCTTAAACCGGGAGTCCCGTGGCTACGCGGTCAGTTTTTATGAATTACATTGGTCCCGTGGGAGGTGTTCGGGGAATGTTCTGGGTTTTCACCCTCTAACGCCATGTTTTTAACCCTAAGTCTAAAAATCTGAAAATTATCGTCGGATTCTCAAACCAGGAGTCTCGCGGCTGCACAGTAAGTTCCTACGAGTTACATTGGTCCCGTGGGAGGTGTTGGTGCCTCCCACGGGGCCGTTCGGGGGTTGTTTCGGATTTTCCCTCACTAACGACATGCTTTGCCTAAGTCTAGAAATATGCAAATTATCATCGTATTCTCAAATAGGGAGTGCCGTAGCTGCGCGCTCAGTTCCTACGAGTGACATTGGTCCCGTGGGAGGTGTTGGTACCTCCCACGGGGCCATTCGGTGGCTGTTTTGGGTTGTCACCCTCGAACGCCATTTTTTAAGCTTATGTCTAGAAATATGCAAATTGCCGCCGTATTCTCAAATCGAGAGTTCCGTGGCTGCGCGGTGAGTTCCTACGAGTTACATTGGTCCCGTGGGAGGTGTTGGTGCCTCCCACGGGGACGTTCCGGGGTTGTTTCGAATTTTTCCCCACTAACGCCATGTTTTGCCTAAGTCTAAAAATATGCAAATTATCATCGTATTCTCAAACCGGGAGTCCCATAGCTGCGCGGTCAGTTCCTACGAGTTACATTGGTCCGGTGGGAGGTGTTGGTGCCTCCCATGGGGATGTTTCGAGGCTGTTTTGGGTTTTCACCCTCTAACGCCATGTTTTTAAGCGTAAGTCTAGAAATATGCAAATTATCATCATATTCTCAATCTGGGAGTCTCGTGGCTGCGCGGTGAATTCCTGCGAGTTACATTGGTCCCGTGGGAGGTGTTGGTGCCTCCCACGGGGACGTTCGGGGACTGTTTTGGGTTTTCACCCTCTAAAGCCATGTTTTTAACCCTAAGTCTAGAAATATACAAATTATCCTCGTATTCTTAAATCGAGAGTCCCGCGGCTGCGTGGTCAGTTCTTACGAGTTATATTGGTCCCGTGGGTGGTGTTGGTACCTCCCACGGGGCCTTTCGGGGGCTGTTTTGGGTTTTCATCCTCTAACGCCATGTTTTTAAGCATAAGTCTAGAAATATGCAAATTATCGTCGTATTCTCAAACCGAGAGTCCCGCGGCTGCGTGGTTGGTTCCTGCAAGTTACATTGGTCCCGTGGGAGGTGTTTGTGCCTCCCACGGGGCCGTTCGGGGGATGTTTTGGACCTCTAACGCGATGTTTTTAAGCTTAAGTCTACAAATGTGCAAATTATCGTCGTATTCTCAATCCGGGAGTCCTTCGACGGCGCAGTAAGTTCCTACGACTTACATTGGACCCGTGGGAGGTATTGGTGCCTCCAACGGGGCCGTTCGGGGGTTGTTTCGGATTTCCCCCACTAACACCACATTTTTAACCCTTAGTCTAGAAATATGCAAATTATCGTTGTATTTTCAAATCGGGAGTTCCGTGGCTGTATGGTTAGTTCGTACGAGTTACATTGGTCCCGTGGGAGGTGTTGGTGCCTCCCACGGGGCCGTTCGGGTGCTGTTTTGAGTTTTCACCCTCGAACGCCATTTTTTAAGTTTAAGTCTAAAAATATGCAAATTACCGTCGTATTCTCAAATCGATAGTCCCGTGGCTGCGCGGTAAGTTCCTACGAGTTACATTGGTGCCTCCCACGGGGCCGTTCGGGGGCTGTTTTGGGTTTTTACCCTCTAACGCCATGTTTTTAAGCATAAGTCTAGAAATATGAAAATTATCGTCGTATCCTTAAACCGGGAGTCCCGCGGCTGCGTAGTCAGTTCCTACGAGTTATATTGGTCATGTGGGAGGTGTTGGTGACTCCCACGGAACCGTTCGGGGGATGTTTTGGGTTTTCACCCTCTAACGTCATGTTTTTAAGCCTAAGTCTAGAAATATGCAAATTATCGTCGTATTCTCAAATCGGGAGACCCGCGGCTGTGTGGTCATTTCCTACGAGTTACATTGGTCCCGTGGGAGGTGTTGGTGCCTCCCAAGGGGCCGTTCGGGGGCTATTTTGAGTTTTGACACTCGAATGCCATTTTTTAAGCTTAAGTCTAGAAATATGCAAATTACCGTCGTATTCTCAAACCGATAGTCCCGTGGCTGCGCGGTCAGTTCCTACGAGTTACATCGGTGCCTCCCAAGGGGCCGTTCGGAGGCTGTTTTTGGTTTTTACCCTCTAACGCCATATTTTTAAGCATAAGTCTAGAAATATGCAAATTATCATTGGATTCTCAAATCGGGAGTCCCGCGGCTGCGTGGCTGGCTCCTACGAGTTACATTGGTCCCGTGGGAGGTGTTGATGTCTCTCATGGGGACGTTCGGGAACTGTTTTGGGTTTTCACCCTCTAACGTCATGTTTTTAAGCCTAACTTTAGAAATATGCAAATTATCGTCGTATTCTCAAATCGGGAGACCCGCGGCTGCGTGGTCATTTTCTACGAGTTACATTGGTCCCGTGGGAGGTGTTGGTGCCTCCCATGGGGCTGTTTCGTAATTTCCCCCACTAACGCCATGTTTTACCTATGTGTAGAAATATGCCAATTATCGTCATATTCTCAAACCGGGAGTCCCGTGGCTGCACAGTGAGTTCCTACGAGTTATATTGGTAACGTGGGAGGTGTTGGTGCCTCCCACGGGGCCGTTCGGGGGATGTTTTGGGTTTTCATCCTCTAACGCCATGTTTTTAAGCATAAGTCTAGAAATATGCAAATTATCGTCGTATTCTCAAACCGAGAGTCCTGCGGCTGCGTGGTCAGTTCCTACGAGTTACATTGGTCCCGTGGGAGGTATTGGTACCTCCCACGGGGCCGTTCGGGGGTTATTTTGGGTTTTCACCCTCCAATGTCATATTTTTAAGTCTGAGCCTAGAAATATGCAAATTATCGACATATTCTAAAGCCGGAGTCTGGTGGATGCGCGGTCAGTTCCTACGAGTTACATTGATCCCGTGGAAGGTGTTGGTGCCTCCCACGGGGCCGTAAGTTGACTGTTTTGGATTTTTACCGTCTAACGCCATGTTTTTAAGCCTAGGTCATGAAATATGCAAATTATCTTTCTATTCTCAAACTGGGAGACCCGCGGCTGCGGGTTCAGTTCGTACGAGTTACATTGGTCCCGTGGGAGGTGTTGGTGCCTCCCACGGGACCGTTCGGGGGCTGTTTTGAGTTTTCAACTTCTAACGCCATGTTTTTAAGCCTAAGTCAAGAAATAAGCAAATTACGATCGTATTCTAAAACCGGGAGTCCCGTGGCAGCGCGGTCAGTTTCTACGAGTTACATTGGTCCCGTGGGAGGTGTTCGGGGAATGTTTTGGGTTTTCACCCTCTAACGCCATGTTATTAACCCTAAGTCTAAAAATATTAAAATTATCATCGTATTCTCAAACCGAGAGTCCCCCGACTGAGCGGTAAGTTCCTACGAGTTACAATGGTCCCGTGGGAGGTGTTGGTGCCTCCCACGGGGCCATTCGGGGGTTGTTTCGGATTTTTCCCCACTAACGACATGTTTTGCCTAAGTCTAGAAATATGAAAATTATCATCGTATTCTCAAATCGAGAGTCCCGTAGCTGCGCGATCTGTTCCTACGAGTTACATTGGTCCCGTGGGAGGTGTTGGTGCCTCCGACGGGGCCGTAAGTTGACTGTTTTGGATTTTTATCGTCTAACGCCATGCTTTTAAGCCTAAGTCAAGAAATTTACAAATTATCATCTTATTCTTAAACCGGGAGACCCGCGGTAGCGGGTTCAGTTCGTACGAGTTACATTGGTCCCGTGGGAGGTGTTGGTGCCTCCCACGGGATCGTTCGGTGGCTGTTTTGGGTTTTCAACTTCTAACGCCATGTTTTTAAGCCTAAGTCAGGAAATAAGCAAATTACCATCGTATTCTAAAACCGGGAGTCCTGTGGCAGCGCGGTCAGTTTCTACGAGTTACATTGGTCCCGTGGGAGGTGTTCGGGATGTTTTGGGTTTTCACCCTCTAACGCCATGTTATTAACCCTAAGTCTAAAAATATTAAAATTATCGTCGTATTCTCAAACCGAGAGTCCCCCGACTGAGCGGTAAGTTCCTACGAGTTACAATGGTCCCGTGGGAGGTGTTGGTGCCTCCCACGGGGCCGTTCGGGGGTTGTTTCAGATTTTCCCCCACTAACGACATTCTTTGACTAAGTCTAGAAATATGCAAATTATCATCGTATTCTCAAATCGGGATTCTCGTAGCAGCGCGGTCTGTTCCTACGAGTTACATTGGTCCCGTGGGAGGTGTTGGTGCCTCCCACGGGACCATTGGGGAGTTGTTTTGGGTTTTCACTATCGAACGCCATTTTTTAAGCTTATGTCTAGAAATATGAAAATTGCCGTCGTATTCTCAAATCGATAGTTCCGTGGATGCCCGATCAGTTCGTACGAGTTACATTGGTCCCGTGTGAGGTGTTGGTGCCTCCCACGAGGCCGTTCGGGGGTTGTTTTGAGTTTTCACCCTCTAACGCCATGTTTTTATCCCTAAGTCTAAAAGTAAGCAAATTATCGTTGTATTCATAAATCGGGAGTCCCACGGCTGCGTGGTTGGTTCCTACGAGTTACATTGGTCCCGTGGGAGATGTTGGTGCCTCCCACAGGGCCGTTCGGGGGCTGTTTTGGGTTTTCAACCTCTAACGCGATGTTTTGAAGCTTAAGTCTACAAATATGCAAATTACCGTCGTATTCTCAAGCCAGGAGTCTCGTGGCTGCGCGGTCAGTTCCTACGAGTTACATTGGTCCCGTGGGAGGTGTTGGTGCCTCCTACGGGGACGTTTCGAGGCTGTTTTGGATTTTCACCCTCTAACGCCATGTTTTTAAGCGTAAGTCTAGAAATATGCAAATTATCATCATATTCTCAATCTGGGAGTCTCGTGGTTGCGCGGTGAGTTCCTACGAGTTATATTGGTCCTGTGGGTGGTGTTGGTGCCACCCACGGGGCCGCTCGGGCGCTGTTTTGTGTTTTCACCCTCTAACGCCATATTTTTAAGCCTAAGTCTATAAGTATGACAATTATCGTCGTATTCTCAAACCGGGAGTCCTGCGGCTGCGCGGTAAGTTCCTACGAGTTACATTGGTCCCGTGAGAGGTGTTGGTGCCTCCAACGGGGCCGTTCGGGGGTTGTTTTGGGTTTCCCCCACTAACACCACGTTTTTAACCCTTAGTCTATAAATATGCAAATTATCGTCGTATTCTCAAATCGGGAGTCCCGTGGCTGCTTGGTCAGTTCCAACGAGATATATTGGTCCCGTGGGAGGTGTTGGTGCCTCCCACGGGGCCGTTCGGGGGCTGTTTTGAGTTTTCACCCTCGAATGCCATTTTTTAAGCTTAAGTCTAGAAATATGCAAATTACCGTCGTATTCTCAAACCGATAGTCCCGTGGCTGCGCGGTCAGTTATTACGAGTTACGTTGGTGCCTCCCATGGGGCTATTTTGGGTTTTTACCCTCTAACGCCATATTTTTAAGCATAAGTGTAGAAATATGCAAATTATCGTCGTATTCTCAAATCGGGAGTCCCGTGGCTGCGTGGTTGGTTCCTACGAGTTACATTGGTCCCGTGGGAGGTATTGATGCCTCCCATGGGGCCGTTCGGGGACTGTTTTGGGTTTTCACCCTCTAACGTCATGTTTTTAAGCCTAAGTCTAGACATATGCAAATTATCGTCATATTCTCAAATCGGGAGACCCGCGGCTGCGTGGTCATTTTCTACGAGTTACATTGGTCCCGTGGGAGGTGTTGGTGCCTCCCATGGGGCCGTTCGGGGCTGTTTCGTAATTTCCCCCACTAACGCCATGTTTTATCTATGTGTAGAAATATGCCAATTATCGTCATATTCTCAAATCGGGAGTCCCGTGGCTGCACAGTGAGTTCCTACGAGTTATATTGGTAACGTGGGAGGTGTTGGTGCCTCCCACGGGGCCGTTCGGGGGATGTTTTGGGTTTTCATCCTCTAACGCCATGTTTTTAAGCATAAGTCTAGAAATATACAAATTATCGTCGTATTCTCAAACCGAGAGTCCCGCGGCTGCGTGGTCAGTTCCTACGAGTTACATTGGTCCCGTGGGAGGTATTGGTACCTCCCACGGGGCCGTTCGGGGGTTGTTTCGGATTTTCTCCCTCCAATGTCATATTTTTAAGCCTGAGTCTAAAAATATGCAAATTATCATCGTATTCTCAAATCGGGAGTCCCGTAGCTGCGCGGTCTGTTCCTACGAGTTACAATTGTCCCGTGGGAGGTGTTGGTGCCTCCCACGGGACCATTCGGGGGCTGTTTTGGGTTTTCACCATCGAACGCCATTTTTTAAGCTTATGTATAGAAATATGCAGATTATCGTCGTATTCTCAAACCGGGAGAACCGCGACTTCGGGGTTAGTTCGTACAAGTTACGTTGGTCCCGTAGGAGGTGTTGGTGCCTCCCATAGGGCCGTTCAGAGGTTGTTTCGGGTTTTCACCCTCTAACGCCATGTTTTGCCTAACTCTAGAAATATGCAAATTATCATCGTATTCTCAAACCAGGAGTCTCTTTGCTGCGTGGTCAGATCCTACGAGTTATATTGGTCCCGTGGGAGGTGTTGGTGCCTCCCACGGGGACGTTCGGGGGCTGTTTTTGGTTTTCACCCTCTAACGTCATATTTTTAAGCTTAAGTCTATAAATATACAAATTACCGTCGTATTCTCAAACCGAGAGTCCCGCGGCTGCGCGGTAAGTTCCTACGAGTTACATTGGTCCCGTGGGAGGTGTTGGTGCCTCCCACGGGGCTGTTTCAGGGCTGTTTTGGGTTTTCACCCTCTAACGCCATGTTTTTAAGCATAAGTCTAGAAATATGCAAATTATCTTAGTATTCTCAAACCGGGAGTCCTGCGGTTGCGTGGTCAGTTCCTACGAGTTACATTGGTCCCGTTGGAGGTGTTGGTGCCACCCATGGGGCCGTTCGAGGCTTTTTTGGGTTTTCACCCTCTCACGTCATGTTTTTAAGACTAAGTCTAGAAATATGCAAATTATCGTCGTATGCTCAAACCGGGAGACCCACGGCTGCGTGGTAAGTTCCTACGAGTTACATTGGTCTCTTGGGAGGTGTTGATGCCACCCACGGGGTCGTTCGGGAGCTGTTTTGGGTTTTCACCTTCTAACGCCATATTTTTATACCTAAGTCTAGAAATATGCAAATTATCGTCATCTTATCAAGCCAGGAGTCTCGTGGCTGCGCGGTCAGTTCCTACGAGTTACATTGGTCCCGTGGGAGGTGTTGGTGCCTCCCACGGGGCCGTTCGGGGACTGTTTTTGGTTTTCACCCTCTAACGCCTTGTTTTTAAGTCTAAGTCTAGAAATATACAAATTATCGTCGTATTGTCAAAATTAGGAACACAAGAAGGGGAAAAAAGTATTTATAAGCTTGCTAAAGTTCGGGATAGGAAAACAAAAGATTTTAATAACGTTAAGTGCATCAAAAGTGATGATTCGAGAGTCCTAGTCAAAGATGATGAAATTATGGAAAGATGAAAAAACTACTTTGAGAGGTTATTAAATGGAGATAATGGAGTAGATTAGATATAGAGGAACTTAGGGAGACTCGAGAAGATATATTTTTTCGTAGAATTAGGACAACAGAGGTCAGGATTGCTCTAAAAAAGATGAAAACAGGAAAGGCTTTAGGACCAGATGGTATCTCTATTGAAGTTTGGAACTGCTTAGGGGAGGATGGAGTATCATGGCTTACAAAATTATTTAATAGAATTTTAATGACTAATAGGATGCCCGATGAATTGAGAAAAAGTATTTTAGTACCTATTTATAAAAATAAAGGGGACATACAAAGTTGTTCAAATTATCATGGTATTATGTTAATGAGTCATACAATGAAACTTTGGGAGAGAGCTATTGAATATAGATTGAGATTGAAGACAACAGTATCTAAGAATCAATTTGGATTTATGCGTGGGAGGTCAACAATGGAAGCAATCTATTTATTGAGGAGATTAATGGAGAGGTATAGAGAGAAAAAGAAGGATCTTCATATGATTTTTATAGATTTGGAGAAGGCGTATGATAGGATACCCAGAGATATAATATGGTGGGTTCTACATAAAAGAGGAGTGACTCGCAGATATATTGATGTGATCAAGGATATGTATGATGGTGCGATGACTACAGTAAGAACAACATCAACTGGAGAAAGTAGTGAATTTTTAATTACGGTAGGGCTACACCAAGGTTCAGCATTAAGTCCTTATCTCTTTGCTATTGTTATGGATGAGTTGACTGGAAAAATACAAGATGAGGTGCCATGGTGTATGCTATTTGCAGATGATATTATTTTAGTCGATGAGACTAAGATGGGGATAAATGCTAGGTTGAAATTGTGGAGAGAAACTTTCGAAACAAGAGGATTTAAAATAAGCAGAACTAAAACAGAATATGTGGAGTGTAATTTTAGTAGTAATAGGAGGACAAATAGAGATGTGGTGAAATTGGAGGGTCAAGAAATACCTAGAAATGATCATTTTCGTTATTTTGGATCGATTATACAAAAAGATGGAGATATTAGTGATGATGTTACACATAGGATTAGAGCAGGCTGGGTTAAGTGGAGAAGTGCGACCGGCGTTCTGTGTGATAGGCATATACCTTTGAAGTTAAAAGGAAAATTTTATAGGACGGCCATTAGACCCGCCATGTTATATGGGACAGAGTGTTGGGCAACTAAGAAACGAAATGTGCAGAAAATAAGTGTGGCAGAGATGCGAATGCTAAGATGGATTTGTGGTAAAACTCGAAAGGATAAAATTAAAAATGAACAAATTCGTGAAACGGTAAAAGTAGCTCCTATAGAAGATAAATTGAGAGAAAATCGACTTAGATGGTTTGGACACGTGAAGCGTAGACCAATGGATGCTCCTGTAAGCGTAGACCAATGGTGATTTAGTTAGTATTGATGGTAACCCAAGGGGTAGCGGTAGGCCTAAATTAACTTGGTGGGATATTATAAAAAAGGACATGATATCATGTGGTTTAACCGAAGATATTGCACTGGACAGAATGGAATGGAAAAATAGGATTAAAGTAGTCGACCCCAAATAATTGGGAAAAGGCTTTGTTGAGTTGAGTTGAGTTGAGTACCGTCGTATTCTAAAACCGGGAGTCCCGTGGCTTCGCGGTCAATTTCTACGAGTTACATTGGTCCCATGGGAGGTGTTCGGGAATGTTTTGGGTTTTCACCCTCTAACGCCATGTTTGTAACCCTAAGTCTAAAAATATGAAAATTATCGTCGTATTCTCAAACCGTGAGTCCCGCGGCTACCCGGTAAGTTCCTATTAGTTACATTGGTCCCGTGGGAGGTGTTGGTGCCTCCCACGGGGCCATTGGGGGGTTGTTTTGGATTTTCCCCCACTAACGACATGTTTTGCCTAAGTCTAGAAATATGCAATTTATCATCGTATTCTCAAATCGGGAGTCCCGTAGCTGCGCGGTCTGTTCCTACGAGTTACATTGGTCCCGTGGGAGGTGTTGGTGCCTTCCACGGGACCATTCGGGGGTTGTTTTAGGTTTTCACCCTCGAATATGCAAATTAACGTCGTATTCTCAAACCGATAGTCCCGTGTCTGTGAGATCAGTTCTTGCGAGTTACATTGGTCCCGTGTGAGGTGTTGGTGCCTCCCACGAGGCCGTTCGGGGGCAGTTTTTGGTTTTCACCGTCTAACGCCGTGTTTTTAATCCTAAGTCTAAAAATATGAAAATTATCGTCATATTCTCAAACCGGGAGTCCCGCGGCTGCCCGGTAAGTTTCTATTAGTTACATTGGTCCCGTGGGAGGTGTTGGTGCCTCCCACGGGGCCGTTCGGGGGCTGTTTTGGGTTTTCATCCTCTAACGCGATGTTTTGAAGCTTAAGTCTACAAATATGCAAATTACCGTCGTATTCTCAAAGCGAGAGTCCCGTGGCTGCGCGGTCAGTTCCTACGAGTTACATTGGTCCCGTGGGAGGTGTTGGTGCCTCCCACGGGGACTTTTCGAGGCTGTTTTGGGTTTTCACCCTCTAACGCCATATTTTTAAGCGTAAGTCTAGAAATATGCAAATTAACATGATATTCTCAAACTAGGAGTCTCGTGGCTGCGCGGTAAGTTCCTACGAGTTACATTGGTCCCATGGGAGGTGTTGGTGCCTCCTACGGGGCCGTTCGGGGACTGTTTTGGGTTTTCACCCTCTAAAGCCATATTTTTAACCTTAAGTCTAGAAATACGCAAATTATCCTCGTATTCTCAAACCGAGATTCCCGCGGCTGCGTGGTCAGTTCTTACGAGTTATATTGGTCCCGTGGGTGGTGGTTGTGCCACCCACAGGGCCGCTCAGGGGCTGTTTTGAGTTTTCACCCTCTAACGCCATGTTTTTAAGCCTAAGTCTATAAATATGCAAATTATCGTCGTATTCTCAAACCGGGAGTCCTGCGGCGGCACGGTAAGATCCTACGAGTTATATTGGTCTCGTGGGAGGTGTTGGTGCCTCCAACGGGGCCGTTCGGGTGTTGTTTCGAATTTCCCCCACTAACACCACGTTTTTAACCCTTAGTCTAGAAATATGCAAATTATCGTTGTATTCTCAAATCGGCTGCATGGTCAGTTCCTACGAGATACATTGGTCCCGTGGGAGGTGTTGGTGCCTCCCACGGGGCCGTTCGGGGACTGTTTTGAGATTTCACCCTCGAACGTAATTTTTTAAGCTTAAGTCTAGAAATATGAAAATTACCGTCGTATTCTCAAATCGATAGTTCCGTGGCTGCGCGGTCAGTTCCTACGAGTTACATTGGGGCCTCCCACGGGGCCGTTCGGGGGATGTTTTGGGTTTTTACCCTCTAACGCCATGTTTTTAAGCATAAGTCTAAAAATATGCAAATTATCATCGTATTCTCAAATCGGGAGTCTCACGGCTGCGTGGTTGGTTCCTACGAGTTACATTGGTCCCGTGGGAGGTGTTGATGTCTCCCATGGGGACGTTCGGGGACTGTTTTGGGTTTTCACCCTCTAACGTCATGTTTTTAAGCCTAACTTTACAAATATGCAAATTATCATCGTATTCTCAAATTGGTAGACCCGTGGCTGCGTGGTCATTTCCTACGAGTTACATTGGTCCCGTGGGAGGTGTTGGTGCCTCATACGGGGCCGTTCGGGGGCTGTTTCGTAATTTCTCCCACTAACGCCATGTTTTACCTATGTGTAGAAATATGCAAATTATCGTCATATTCTCAAACGGGCAGTCCCGTGGCTGCACATCCAGTTTCTACGAGTTATATTGGTAACGTGGGAGGTGTTGGTGCCTCCCACAGGCCGTTCGGGGGATGTTTTGGGTTTTCATCCTCTAACGCCATATTTTTAACCATAAGTCTAGAAATATAAAAATTATCGTCGTATTCTGAAACCGAGAATCCCGCGGCTGCGCGGTAAATTCCTACGAGTTACATTGGTCCCGTGGGAGGTGTTGGTGCCTCCCACGGGGCCGTTCGGGGGTTGTTTCGAATTTTCCCCCACTAACGACATGTTTTGCCTAAGTCTAGAAATATGCAAATTATCATCGTATTCTCAAATTGGGAGTCCCGTAGCTGCGCGGTCTGTTCCTACGAGTTACATTGGTCCCGTGGGAGGTGTTGGTGCCGCCCATGGGACCATTCGAGGGTTGTTTTGGATTTTCACCATCGAACGCCATTTTTTAAGCTTATGTCTAGAAATATGCAAATTGCCGTCGTATTCTCAAGCCGATAGTCCCATGGTTGTGCGATCAGTTCTTACGAGTTACATTGGTCCCGTGTGAGGTGTTGGTGCCTCCCACGAGGCCGTTCGGGGGTTGTTTTGGGTTTTCACCCTCTAACGCCATATTTTTAAGCATAAGTCTAAAAGTAAGCAAATTATAGTCGTATTCATAAATCGGGAGTCCCACGGCTGCGTGGTTGGTTCCTACGAGTTACATTGGTCCCGTGGGAGATGTTGGTGCCTCCCACGGGGTCGTTTGGGGGCTGTTTTGGGTTTTCATCCTCTAACGCGATATTTTGAAGCTTAAGTCTACAAATATGCAAATTACCCTCGTATTCTCAAAGCGAGAGTCCCGTGGCTGCGCGGTCAGTTCCTACTAGTTACATTGGTCCCGTGGGAGATGTTAGTGCCTCCCACGGGGACGTTTCGAGGCTATTTTGGGTTTTCACCCTCTAACGCTATGTTTTTAAGCGTAAGTCAAGAAATTTGCAAATTATCATCATATTCTCAATCTGGGAGTCTCGTGGCTGCGCGTTGAGTTCCTACGAGTTACATTGGTCCTGTGGGAGGTGTTGGTGCCTCCCACGGGGCCGTTCGGGGATTGTTTTGAGTTTTCACCCTCTAAAGCCATGTTTTTAACCCTAAGTCTAGAAATATGCAAATTATCCTCGTATTCTCAAACTGAGAGTCCCGCGGCTGCGTGGTCAGTTACTACGAGTTATATTGGTCCCGTGGGTGGTGTTGGTGCCACCCACGGGGCCACTCGGGGGCTATTTTGAGTTTTCACCCTCTAACGCCATGTTTTTAAGCCTAAGTATATAAATATGCAAATTATCGTCGTATTCTCAAATCGGGAGTCCTGCGGCGGCGCGGTAAGTTCCTACGGGTTACAT
The DNA here is from genome assembly GCA_949130495.1 of Sambucus nigra. NCBI lineage: Eukaryota > Viridiplantae > Streptophyta > Magnoliopsida > Dipsacales > Adoxaceae > Sambucus > Sambucus nigra. Next base: position 613,559,778 of record OX422217.1, on the reverse strand, counting down.
TGGTCCCATGGGAGGTGTTGGTGCCTCCAACGGGGCCGTTCGGGGGTTGTTTCGGATTTCTCCCACTAACACCACGTTTTTAACCCTTAGTCTAGAAATATGCAAATTATCGTTGTATTCTCAAATCGAGAGTCCCGTGGCTGCATGGTCAGTTCTTACGAGTTATATTGGTCCCGTGGGAGGTGTTGGTGCCTCCCACGGGGCCGTTCGGGGGTTGTTTTGAGTTTTCACCCTCGAACGCAATTTTTAAAGCTCAAGTCTAGAAATATGCAAATTACCGTCGTATTCTGAAATCGATAGTTCCGTGGCTGCGCGGTCAGTTCCTACGAGTTACATTGGTGCCTCCCACGGGGCCGTTCGGGGGTTCTTTTGGGTTTTTACCCTCTAACGCCATGTTTTTAAGCATAAGTCTAGAAATATGCAAATTATCATCGTATTCTCAAACTGGGAGTCCCGCGGCTGCGTGGTTGGTTCCTACGAGTTACATTGGTCCCGTGGGAGGTGTTGATGTCTCCCATGGGGCCGTTCGGGGACTGTTTTGGATTTTCACCCTCTAACGTCATGTTTTTAAACCTAACTTTAGAAATATGCAAATTATCATCGTATTCTCAAATCGGGAGACCCGCGGCTGCGTGGTCATTTCGTACGAGTTACATTAGTCCCGTGGGAGGTGTTGGTGCCTCCCACGGGGACGTTCGGAGGCTGTTTCGTAATTTCTCCCACTAACGCCATGTTTTACCTATGTGTAGAAATATGCAAATTATTGTCATATTCTCAAACGGGGAGTCCCGTGGATGAACAGTAAGTTCGTACGAGTTATATTGGTAACGTGGGAGGTGTTGGTGCCTCCCACGGGGCCGTTCGGGGGATGCTTTGGGTTTTCATCCTCTAACGCCATGTTTTTAAGCATAAGTCTAGAAATATGAAAATTGTCGTCGTATTCTCAAACCGAGAGTCCCGCGGCTGCGCGATAAGTTCCTACGAGTTACATTGGTCCCGTGGGAGGTGTTGATGCCTCCCACAGGGCCGTTCGGGGGTTATTTCGGATTTTCCCCCACTAACGACTTGTTTTGCCTAAGTCTAGAAATATGCATATTATCATCGTATTCTCAAATCGGGAGTCTCGTAGCTGCGCGGTCTATTTCTACGAGTTACATTGGTCCCGTGGGAGGTGCTGGTCCCTCCAACGGGACCATTCGGGGGCTGTTTTGGGTTTTCACCATCGAACGCCATTTTTTAAGCTTATGTATAGAAATTTGTAAATTGCCGTCGTATTCTCAAACCGATAGTCTCGTGGATGCGCGATCAGTTCTTATGAGTTACATTGGTCCCGTGTGAGGTGTTGGTGCCTCCCACGAGGCCGTTCGGGGGCTGTTTCGGGTTTTCACCCTCTAACGTCATGTTTTTAAGCATAAGTCTAAAAGTAAGCAAATTATCATCGTATTCATAAATCGGGAGTCCCACTGCTGTGTGGTTGGTTCCTACGACTTACATTGGTCCCGTGGGAGATGTTGGTGCATCCCACGGGGTCGTTCGGGGGCTGTTTTGGGTTTTCATCCTCTAACGCGATGTTTTGAAGCTTAAGTCTACAAATATGCAAATTACCGTCGTATTCTCAAAGCGAGAGTCTCGTGGCTGCGCGGTCAGTTCCTACGAGTTACATTGGTCCCGTGGGAGGTGTTGGTGCCTCCCACGGGGATGTTTCGAGGCTGTTTTGGGTTTTCACCCTCTAACGCCATGTTTTTAAGCGTAAGTCTAGAAATATGCAAATTATCATCATATTCTCAATCTGGGAGTCTCGTGGCTGCGCGGTGAATTCCTGCGAGTTACATTGGTCCCGTGGGAGGTGTTGGTGCCTCCCACGGGGACGTTCGGGGACTGTTTTGGGTTTTCACCCTCTAAAGCCATGTTTTTAACCCTAAGTCTAGAAATATACAAATTATCCTCGTATTCTTAAATCGAGAGTCCCGCGGCTGCGTGGTCAGTTCTTACGAGTTATATTGGTCCCGTGGGTGGTGTTGGTACCTCCCACGGGGCCTTTCGGGGGCTGTTTTGGGTTTTCATTCTCTAAAGCCATGTTTTTAAGCATAAGTCTAGAAATATGCAAATTATCGTCGTATTCTCAAATAGGGAGTCCCGCGACTGCGTGGTCAGTTCTTACGAGTTACATTGGTCTCGTTGGAGGTAATGGTACCTCCCACGGGACCGTTCGGGGGCTGTTTTGGGTTTTCACCCTCCAACGTCATATTTTTAAGCCCGAGCCTCGAAATATGCAAATTATCGACATATTCTCAAGCCGGGAGTCTGGTGGCTGTGCGGTCAGTTCTTATGAGTTACATTGATCCCGTGGGAGGTGTTGGAGCCTCCCACGGGGCCGTACGTGGATTGTTTTGGGTTTTCACCCTCTAACGCCATGTTTTTAAGGCTAAGTCAAGAAATATGCCAATTATCGTCATAGTCTCAAACCGGAAGACCCGCGGCTTCGGGGTTAGTTCGTACGAGTTACGTTGGTACCGTAGGAGGTGTTGGTGCCTCCTACAGGGCCGTTCAGAGGTTGTTTCTGATTTTCCCCCACTAACGCCCTGTTTTGCCTAACTCTAGAAATATGCAAATTATCATCGTATTCTCAAACCAGGAGTCTCTTTGCTGCGCGGTCAGTTCCTACGAGTTATATTGGTCCCGTGGGAGGTGTTGGTGCCTCCCACGGGGACGTTCGGGGGCTGTTTTTGGTTTTCACCGTCTAATGCCATATTTTTAAGCTTAAGTCTATAAATATACAAATTACCGTCGTATTCTCAAACCTAGAGTCCCGTGGCTGCGCGATAAGTTCCTACGAGTTACATTGATCCCGTAGGAGGTGTTGGTGCCTCACACGGGGCCGTTTCAAGGCTGTTTTGAGTTTTCACCTTCTAACTCCATGTTTTTAAGCATAAGTCTAGAAATATGCAAATTATCTTTATATATTACAAACCGAGAGTCCCGCGGTTGCGTGGTCAGTTACTTCGAGTTACATTGGTCCCGTTGGAGGTGTTGGTGCCACCCACGGGGACATTCGGGTTTTTTTTTTTGGGTTTTCACCCTCTCACGTCATGTTTTTAAGATAAAGTCTAGAAATATGCAAATTATCGTCGTATGCTCAAATCGGGAGACCCACGGCTGTGTGGTCAGTTCCTACGAGTTACATTGGTCCCTTGGGAGGTGTTGATGCCACCCACGGGGTCGTTCGGGAGCCGTTTTGGGTTTTCACCTTCTAATGCCATATTTTTATACTTAAGTCTAGAAATATGCAAATTATCGTCATCTTCTCAAGTCGGGAGTCTCGTGGTTGCGCGGTCAGTTCCTACGAGATACATTGGTCCGGTGGGAGGTGTTGGTGCTTCCCACGGGGCCGTTCGGGGACTGTTTTTAGTTTTCACCCTCTAACGCCTTGTTTTTAAGACTAAGTCTAGAAATATGCAAATTATCGTCGTATTGTCAAACTGGGAGACCCGCGGATGTGGGGTCAGTTCGTACGAGTTACATTGGTCCCGTAGGAGGGGTTGGTGCCTCCCACGGGGCCGTTCAGGGGTTGTTTCGAATTTTCCCCGACTAACCCCATGTTTTGCCTAACTCTACAAATATGTAAGTTATCATCGTATTCTCAAATTGGGAGTCTCGTGGCTGCGCAGTCAGTTCCTACAAGTTACATTGGTCCTGTGGGAGGTGTTGGTTCCTCCCACGGGACCGTTCGACGGTTGTTTTGGGTTGTCACCCTCTGACGCCATGTTTTTAGGCCTAAGTCTAGAAATATGTAAATTACCGCCGTATTCTCAAATCGAGAGTTCCGTGGCTGCGCGGTGAGTTCCTACGAGTTACATTGGTCCCGTGGGAGGTGTTGGTGCCTCCCACGGGGACGTTCCGGGGTTGTTTCGAATTTTTCCCCACTAACGCCATGTTTTGCCTAAGTCTAGAAATATGCAAATTATCATCGTATTCTCAAACCGGGAGTCCCATAGCTGCGCGGTCAGTTCCTACGAGTTACATTGGTCCGGTGGGAGGTGTTGGTGCCTCCCATGGGGATGTTTCGAGGTTGTTTTGGGTTTTCACCCTCTAACGCCATGTTTTTAAGCGTAAGTCTAGAAATATGCAAATTATCATCATATTCTCAATCTGGGAGTCTCGTGGCTGCGCGGTGAATTCCTGCGAGTTACATTGGTCCCGTGGGAGGTGTTGGTGCCTCCCACGGGGACGTTCGGGGACTGTTTTGGGTTTTCACCCTCTAAAGCCATGTTTTTAACCCTAAGTCTAGAAATATTTATCCACCCTGGCTTGGTCCAGTGGTAAGGATGGGCTTCACTCTGACCATAGGTCATGAGTTCGATCCCTCCCCACGGATACCTACCCCTGTTGGAGGGCTTCCTCAGGGCTGTGTGGTTAGGCGCACGGTCGTGGGTTCGATCCCCCGCAGGGTTTACCAGTATTTAAGCGGGGCTCGTGTGTGAGGTGGACATGCACAGTGCCCCCCCTGTTTAGCTTGCATGAGGGAGTCCAAAGGGCTCGTTCGTGTGGAGGTTCAGGGTTATCAAAAAAAAAAAAAAAAAGTCTAGAAATATACAAATTATCCTCGTATTCTTAAATCGAGAGTCCCGCGGCTGCGTGGTCAGTTCTTACGAGTTATATTGGTCCCGTGGGTGGTGTTGGTACCTCCCACGGGGCCGTTCGGGGGCTGTTTTGGGTTTTCATCCTCTAACGCCATGTTTTTAAGCATAAGTCTAGAAATATGCAAATTATCGTCGTATTCTCAAACCGAGAGTCCCGCGGCTGCGTGGTTGGTTCCTGCAAGTTACATTGGTCCCGTGGGAGGTGTTTGTGCCTCCCACGAGGCCGTTCGGGGGATGTTTTGGACCTCTAACGCGATGTTTTTAAGCTTAAGTTTACAAATGTGCAAATTATCGTCGTATTCTCAATCCGGGAGTCCTTCGACGGCGCAGTAAGTTCCTACGACTTACATTGGACCCGTGGGAGGTATTGGTGCCTCCAACGGGGCCGTTCGGGGGTTGTTTCGGATTTCCCCCACTAACACCACATTTTTAACCCTTAGTCTAGAAATATGCAAATTATCGTTGTATTTTCAAATCGGGAGTTCCGTGGCTGTATGGTCAGTTCGTACGAGTTACATTGGTCCCGTGGGAGGTGTTGGTGCCTCCCACGGGGCCGTTCGGGTGCTGTTTTGAGTTTTCACCCTCGAACGCCATTTTTTAAGTTTAAGTCTAAAAATATGCAAATTACCGTCGTATTCTCAAATCGATAGTCCCGTGGCTGCGCGGTAAGTTCCTACGAGTTACATTGGTGCCTCCCACGGGGCCGTTCGGGGGCTGTTTTGGGTTTTTACCCTCTAACGCCATGTTTTTAAGCATAAGTCTAGAAATATGAAAATTATCGTCGTATCCTTAAACCGGGAGTCCCGCGGCTGCGTAGTCAGTTCCTACGAGTTATATTGGTCATGTGGGAGGTGTTGGTGACTCCCACGGAACCGTTCGGGGGATGTTTTGGGTTTTCACCCTCTAACGTCATGTTTTTAAGCCTAAGTCTAGAAATTTGCAAATTATCGTCGTATTCTCAAATCGGGAGACCCGCGGCTGTGTGGTCATTTCCTACGAGTTACATTGGTCCCGTGGGAGGTGTTGGTGCCTCCCAAGGGGCCGTTCGGGGGCTATTTTGAGTTTTGACACTCGAATGCCATTTTTTAAGCTTAAGTCTAGAAATGTGCAAATTACCGTCGTATTCTCAAACCGATAGTCCCGTGACTGCGCGGTCAGTTCCTACGAGTTACATCGGTGCCTCCCAAGGAGCCGTTCGGAGGCTGTTTTTGGTTTTTACCCTCTAACGCCATATTTTTAAGCATAAGTCTAGAAATATGCAAATTATCATTGGATTCTCAAATCGGGAGTCCCGCGGCTGCGTGGCTGGTTCCTACGAGTTACATTGGTCCCGTGGGAGGTGTTGATGTCTCTCATGGGGACGTTCGGGAACTGTTTTGGGTTTTCACCCTCTAACGTCATGTTTTTAAGCCTAACTTTAGAAATATGCAAATTATCGTCGTATTCTCAAATCGGGAGACCCGCGGCTGCGTGGTCATTTCCTACGAGTTACATTGGTCCCGTGGGAGGTGTTGGTGCCTCCCATGGGGCTGTTTCGTAATTTCCCCCACTAACGCCATGTTTTACCTATGTGTAGAAATATGCCAATTATCGTCATATTCTCAAACCGGGAGTCCCGTGGCTGCACAGTGAGTTCCTACGAGTTATATTGGTAACGTGGGAGGTGTTGGTGCCTCCCACGGGGCCGTTCGGGGGATGTTTTGGGTTTTCATCCTCTAACGCCATGTTTTTAAGCATAAGTCTAGAAATATGCAAATTATCATCGTATTCTCAAACCGAGAGTCCTGCGGCTGCGTGGTCAGTTCCTACGAGTTACATTGGTCCCGTGGGAGGTATTGGTACCTCCCACGGGGCCGTTCGGGGGTTATTTTGGGTTTTCACCCTCCAATGTCATATTTTTAAGTCTGAGCCTAGAAATATGCAAATTATCGACATATTCTAAAGCCGGACTCTGGTGGATGCGCGGTCAGTTCCTACGAGTTACATTGATCCCGTGGAAGGTGTTGGTGCCTCCCACGGGGTCGTAAGTTGACTGTTTTGGATTTTTACCGTCTAACGCCATGTTTTTAAGCCTAGGTCATGAAATATGCAAATTATCTTTCTATTCTCAAACTGGGAGACCCGCGGCTGCGGGTTCAGTTCGTACGAGTTACATTGGTCCCGTGGGAGGTGTTGGTGCCTCCCACGGGACCGTTCGGGGGCTGTTTTGGGTTTTCAACTTCTAACGCCATGTTTTTAAGCCTAAGTCAAGAAATAAGCAAATTACGATCGTATTCTAAAACCGGGAGTCCCGTGGCAGCGCGGTCAGTTTCTACGAGTTACATTGGTCCCGTGGGAGGTGTTCGGGGAATGTTTTGGGTTTTCACCCTCTAACGCCATGTTATTAATCCTAAGTCTAAAAATATTAAAATTATCATCGTATTCTCAAACCGAGAGTCCCCCGACTGATCGGTAAGTTCCTACGAGTTACAATGGTCCCGTGGGAGGTGTTGGTGCCTCCCACGGGGCCATTCGGGGGTTATTTCGGATTTTCCCCCACTAACGACATGTTTTGCCTAAGTCTAGAAATATGAAAATTATCATCGTATTCTCAAATCGAGAGTCCCGTAGCTGCGCGATCTGTTCCTACGAGTTACATTGGTCCCGTGGGAGGTGTTGGTGCCTCCGACGGGGCCGTAAGTTGACTGTTTTGGATTTTTATCGTCTAACGCCATGCTTTTAAGCCTAAGTCAAGAAATTTACAAATTATCATCTTATTCTTAAACCGGGAGACCCGCGGTAGCGGGTTCAGTTCGTACGAGTTACATTGGTCCCGTGGGAGGTGTTGGTGCCTCCCACGGGATCGTTCGGGGGCTATTTTGGGTTTTCAACCTCTAACGCCATGTTTTTAAGCCTAAGTCTAGAAATATGAAAATTATCATCGTATTCTCAAATCGAGAGTCCCGTGGCTGCGCGGTCAATTCATACGAGTTATATTAGTGCCGTGGGAGGTATTGGTACCTCCCACGGGGACGTTCGAAGGTTGTTTTGGGTTTTCACCATCTAACGCCATGTTTTTAAGCCTAAGTCTATAAATATGCAAATTATCGTCGTATTCTCAAATCGGGAGTCCCGTGGCTGCGCGGTCAGTCCCTACGAGTTATATTGGTCCCGTGGGAGGTGTTAGTACCTCTCACAGGACAGCTCGGGGGTTGTTTCAGGGTTACGCCCATCTAATGCCATTTTTTAAGCACACGTCTATATATTTTCAAATTATCGACGTATTCTCAAACCGGGAGTCCCGTGATCGTGCGGACTTTTACTACGAGTTACATTGCTCCCGTGCGAGGTGTTGGTGCATCTCACAGGATCGTTCGGGATGTTGTTTCGGGGTTTCGCCCTCTAATGCAATGTTTTAAGCTTAAGTTACGATATCTTCAAATTATTGTCATATTGTCAAACCGGGAATCCCATGCTTACGCGATCAATCCTACGAGTTACGTTGGTCCTGTGCGAGGTGTTGGTGCGTCCCACGGGGCGGTTCGGGGGGTTGTTTCGGGGTTTCGTCCTCTAATGCCATTTTTTAAGCTTAAGTTATGATATTTTCAAATTATCGTCATATTCTCAAATCGGGAGTCCCGTGATTGCGCGGTCAGTCCCTACGAGTTACATTGGTCGTGTGCGAGGTGTGGGTGCCTCTCACGGGACCATTCGGGGGTTGTTTCGGGGTTTCGCCCGCTAATGCCATTTTTTAAGCCTAAGTCCTCATATTTTCAAATTATCGTCGTATTCTCGCACCGGGAGTCCTATGATCGTGTGATCAGTTCCTACGAGTTACATTGGTCATGTGCGAGGTGGTAGTACCTCTCACGGGACCGTTTGGGGGCTGTTTCAGGGTTTCGCCCTTTAATGTCATGTTTTTAAATCTAAGTCTAGAGATTTTCAAATTATCGTCGTATTCTCAAACCGGGAGGCTAAAATATTTTCAACATATTATCCAACAATCAAACCCATAATTATCCCGTACTCCTTCTAACATACTATCCAACAACTAATAATTATCAAACAGCCAAACCAAACAAAATCAATATTTATCCCGTACTCCTTCTATCATCTAAAAGATTTAATAGATAATGCATATTAATTATATAACTAATTTAGTTAAAGTAAAGAGTACCTGGTATGTAATGAAGAACTGGTATGCAATTCTTAGATCTACAATATGTAAACAATGTGTAATGAAGAACTGCTGTGTAAAATTAAAGAAAGTACCTCACAAAACCCCTGAAGAATTATTAGATGCCTTTAATATGTCTTAGATTTACACAAATACATACAAATTGAAAACTGAAAATGTTGGAATAAAGCATACTAGATTAAAAAGTTTTTCACAAGGGTAGGTATGGTGAAAACTGAAAATGACATTGAAACACACATACATATAAGTTGAATAAAGCATACTAAATTGAATTGTTTTTCATAGTTTCCCTCAATTATCAGCAACCAAAAGAGAGAAAATTATTAGAACTGATCTATCTGAACTCATAATAGAAGCGAAAAGAAAGTTAAATTCACCATTAAGCACATTCTCATACAAGTTATCTAATACAATTACCTGAAGAACCTTGTAGATACACGCTTTTCACTACACCCAATCCTGCGATATTTGCTAATACCCTTTAACTTCATCTTCTTCCTAAAATCAATGAACAACATATTCAAGATAACAGCAAATTCGAAAGTGAAAACAGTGAAAAACATATTCAATATAACAGGGCATAAATCAAATAAGTAATAACCCCAAAATCCCGTCTCAACATCCATTGTCAAAGTCCCACAATCCGGAGACTCGGTAAGAATTGCTACAATGTCCATTAAACATAAACATTTAGCCCATTAAATTTCAATAATAATAACAAAATGTTGAGTTCAGGCAATTACCCGAATAAATGGTAACATCGAAAAATGTTGAGTTCAAATAATTACCTTCACACTGATGTACACCTTGTTCTTTCCGTTTTCCCGACCCTCCCCAACAACAAAAGTAGCTACGAGTTAATTTTAACGATGAAAATCGAAATCAAATGGAAGTTTCCCCAAATTTATCTCCATTGTTAACCGAAACAAGCAAAAAATAGGGAGATACATTTAATAAGGTAGGGAAAGCCACAATGATCGGTAACATCACCTTAATGAGTTCAACAATCATCACAGTTTTGTTAATAGCTCTTCCTATTGCCTTAAGATCAATGTCGTCGGATCCTTTCTCCTACAAAAGAAAACATTATCCAACTGCATAAGCTTCAAAACAGAGAAACGTAAAGGAGTACAATATAGTCATTTAAATCATATAAAAAAATTACATTTGTAGCATAAAAACATGTTTGATCCAAAATACATTTTCTAGGGGCTTGAACAAGAACGGAATAACAGTTACAGTCAATTAAACAAAAGGCTTCATAACAGATTTGACATATGGCGGTATACACCGCATAACACGTGTTTATTTTAATAAGACAATCTGAATCTCACGTGGCAAAGTGACACTCGTAGCATAATAACATTAACCATAAAAAACATGTTTTTTTCCCAGCATTGGTTTGTTATTGAATTTAATGAAACACAACAAGGACTTAATAAATAGCACAATTAGTGTAATTATGATGATGTATTTACCCTCGGCTTCTCTATCCTCCGACCAACATAAAACTACTCTTATTATAAAATTCGTGTATATTACAAAAATTCGTGTATAACTTATGCATTTTAAAAGCTAAATCCCCACGAGAGGAATTACCCCACTCACGACCTAGAGCTAGCAGCGTTCGTTTTTGCTTTGAGGATATGGACACAATATCTGTTGGGAGAGAAGTTCACCTTATTCACAGATCACAAGTCACTTCAGTATCTCTTCACACAGAAGGATCTGAATATGAGACAGACTACCAGTTTGATACTCAGTATCATCCTGGTAAGGCTAATGTGGTAGCAGATGCATTGAGCCGAAGACCGACTGGAGAAATATCAGAGGTCTGGAAAGCAAAGTGGAGAGAGCTTCGATATGAGGATGATGTAGCCAGGGCCTGCATGTCAACATTATCCATCACACCGGAGATTATTATACGAGTTGTGAGGGCTCAGGTGGAGGAACAAATCTGTCGGGATAGGGTATGCCAGTTGTTAGCTGAGGGAGCAGAGTGTTCCTCGATCAGCTTGGAAGGAGGCCTACGCCTAAATGGGAGGTTAATTATGCCAGAGGATGAGGAGTTGAGGCATGCTATTACGACAGAGTCCCATGGTTCGAGATTTGTGGTACATCCCGACGGGGATAAAATGTACCGGGATATGAGGAGGCAATATTGGTGGGCAGGAATGAAACGGGACATAACAGAGTTTGTATTGAAATATACCACGTGTCAGCTCGTGAAAGTGGATCGTCAAATACCTCCATGGATGCTACAGTCACTAGAGATTATCGTGTGGAAGTGGGAGAGCATCTCCATGGACTTCATTACAGGGTTACCAACATCGCAGAGGGGTCACGACTCCATATGGGTCATTGTGGATCGGTTGACCAAGGTGGCCCACTTCCTGCTGGTTCGCACAGACTTTGAGACGATGCATTATGCGCAGCTATTTATAGCAGAGATTGTTAAGCTATACGGGGAACCGATAAATATTATGTCTGACAGAGATAAAGTTTTTGTGGCCCATTTTTGGCAGAGCTTTTAGAATGCCATGGGCACAGAGCTACGTTTGAGTACAACCTATCACCCATTGACCGACAGGTAAACTGAGAGGGTCAATCAGATGCTAGAAGACATGCTCAGGATGTGCATTTTAAACTTTGGGGGAGAATGGGAGAGTTATCTTCCATCGATAGAGTTCGCGTATAACAACTCTTACCAATTCACGATTGGCATGGCACCGTTCGAGGCACTGTACGGTAGACCTTATCGTTCACCCGCCTGTTGGTTAGAGGTGGGGGACAATAAGTTATTGGGACAGGAGATTGTCCAGGAAACATCTTCCAAGATAGAGCTGATTCGAGGGCAGATTCGGATAGCTCAGGATAGGCAGAAGAGTTACGTTGATGCTTTAGAGGTTGGGGATGAGGTATTAGTCCGGGTGTCCCTTATGAATGGGGTGATGAGGTTCGGCAAGAAGGGTAAATTAGCACCGAGGTACGTGGGACCCTTCCTTATTATTGAGAGGGTGGGATCGATAACATATAAACTGGGATTGCCAGAACATCTTCAGCGGATACATGACCTGTTCCATGTAGCATCGCTAAAGAAATATCGAAGGAGCGAGAGGGCCTTCTGGCACATTCCACCCGAGGAAATTGATTTACAGCCAGACATCTCGTATGAGGAGAGGCCGGTGGCTATTCTAGACTGTAGTGAGCGCAAGCTACGATCCAAGGTTGTTCCACTAGTTAGAGTACAGTGGGGTCATCAAAACGTTGACGAGTCTACCTAGGAGCGGGAACAATATCCAGAGCTATTCACCATGGGTATGACCTAATTTCCGGGACTTAATTCCTTTGTAAGGGGGGAGTATGTAACATCCCGTAATTTTATGCATTTAATAGTTAATTAATTCGAGAAAAAATTTAATTACTAGTGTGTCGTAATTTATTGGAATTGTTATATGAATATTAATCGGGAGAATAATTGGTTAATATTTATGGGAAATTAATTTACTAGGTAAATAGTAATATTTAGTTACGTCTTAAGAGTATTAATGATGTGGGGTTTACTTATCTCAACCGGAAGTCAGTTCCAGACTAAGTTTGGTGGGAGATAAGAAATTTTATAAACTTATCCGGATGCAAATTCTTAGTGTATGGTAGAGTCCGAAAGGGCCAAGATAGTCGGAATAGAGTACCCAGGAGTAGTAAATAGGTCTCGGGACGTTTTTAGGCATAGCCAGGCCCACACGGGGTATTTGGGTCACTTAGGCTTAGCCCATTAGGCTAAAAACGGGATTAAGTCTAATTACTTAATTAAAGGAAAAAGGGGAACGGCAGGTTACACTCTGAAAAAACAAAAGTTGGAGAGAATACCCTACGGAGCAGTTAAAGGCACTGGGAACCAATTTGGGAAACAAAGGCAAGAACCAATGGGGATTTCATCATCAACCTTGAGAATCACAACTCCGGATCAGACCCTACGAAACCATTAGGCAAGTGGTTAACTTGTTATAGCATTTATTTGTATTACAATTCATATTTGTGTGTAGTGGGAATCAAAATTCGTTTTGGGGTAAAGAGGGTACAAAAATGGGGGTTTTTGTAAATAAATCTTCTGATTAGAAATTGTTGTAGAGATTCATGATATAATCTGAGATTGGTATGTATTGGTCAGATGTGAAAACCTAGACGAAGTATGAGCGAATTTGAGATGGTAATTGGTGTTGAGACTAATTAACGAATAACCCGGGTTTCTCGCCATTTGTGAAAATAGGAGAGAACGGAAATTAAACAGGGTTTGGGGACTTTATGGGAGTTCCTTATGATGTTCTTGGTGTATTATATTGATGATAGGACTCGGGTTAGACTGTTGAAGGAATTGGACATTTAAGGTTTTCGTCCATAGTAGAAACAGGCCTTCGGAGAAGATGAAGACGTGTTCGATCGATCGATGGTCGAGGATTTTTAGCAGGTCGGCCAGTTTTAGTATATAAGGGAAATTTACTTAAAATTCTTTTCCACACCTTATTTAGTGAGAAATAAATATAGGATATAAATTCTTAAAAATCATGAGGGAAAGTAATTGGGATTTGGAGGGAATTTATGGGTGACACATTGTGGTTAATTTTAGAGAAATATATTCCAAAATATTAAATTTCGGATCAAGTGGGCGAGTTCGGGTATAGTGGTTGAGTAATACCAAAGTAAATAAATTAATTAATGTGCAAATTAATTAATATTCTGAGTTGGACCATAAACTCAAGTTATGACGTATAGGCTAGTGTTACAAGTTTAATACACGATAAAGTCGGGATTATATTAATTATATATATATATATATATATATATATATATATATATATGGTGTGCGATAGTATATATATATGGTGTGTGCATTAATATCAGTGGCTTGATATTGTTATAGTATATACTCTAGTGCTATCAGGGGAGGTTGAGCGTAGAGGGTGAATCCCCTAGCTTGAGGAGTAGGGCGAGTATATCCCCAGGTCATAGCGTCCATTATATAGGTGAGGGGCTCCTCACTTTCAGGGAAGGAATATGACCGCCTCCAATATTTATGTTATTAACCAAGTTAGTGAGAGATCCTTACTTGGGTAATTAGGTTATGTGAATACACCTAGTGGGATAGCACTTTAGAGAATATACATTCGGTGAGTTATTAGTCGGGAGGATGGTTATTATCATTTATTATTTTTTATTTCAACATATGTGTGAATATTGTAATGTGGTTATACGTATGCAATGAGATAAATAATTATATATGGGTAATTTAATACAGGCCATGAATTGTATTATATGTATAATGGGTATGAAAGTTATATGAATTTAAAAAGGGGGAATGACTAATTAAGTTACTGTTTATAATAACTTAGAAACCACAATTATTGCATACTCAGTTAAAGTAGGGTGGTTACAAGGGGTTATATCGGTAATCTAGTTATGGTATAAATAACTAAGGGAATTAATTTAAAGCGTTAGTCGTGCACATTAGAGGATGGGTGAGGATGTACTCAAGGGAGTGCGACACTAACTAAAATATGAAGAGAATGCATACATATTTATTACTGTAAGTTAATCATTAGCTAAATATTTTCCAAATATTTTGGGTTATAACCCTTGCTATAAATATTTTTAAAAACCTTTTGGGTGTCCAGCCAGAGGGATGCCAGACTTGACTCATTCCAGGGATCCGTTGCTGCAGCATATGTGAATGTTGTGGGAGTTTGATAGGCGCCTCATTCTTTTTCATTTCTAGTAGAGAAATTTCCTATCAGTTACTCGAGCATGTTACTCACAGCTTTATTTAGTATTTATGTCAGAGTTGTTGAGATTTATCATTATCTGTCATTATTTTTGTTGGATTTGAGTCGATGGTTTATTCAGTCAGTTTATTTAGATGTTAATGGTTGGTTTCAGTTAATTGTGATTGTTTAAATTATATTATTTTCGCGTGAATATTTTCATTTAATTAATGAAAGATGCTAAGAATGAACCAACTGAGAAACTTATTCTAATTTAATTTAGGACTGATCATCCGGGGTCAATTATGCAGGGTGTCACATGCGCGTCACGGGTATTGTTTCTTGTTTCATGTATGTTGGTACAAAATTAAGGAATATTTTTGCACACCCTGATGATGACACAAAAAGATTCGAAAGTTGAAGAATTGAAGATGTTGAAGTATTTTGATGACATGTCATTTAGTATTTTCAGTTCTTTGGTTTAATGGGGATATTAAATTGTATGCCGTTTGGTTTTCCCTTGGGTAGCATAATTCAGATTTTTTATGATTGTACCGGCATAGACATGGTTTTTTTTAAGGACATATTTTTGTAAGTGTTCAAGTTAGAATCTAGGAATTTATTGTCTGTCCTAGATCATAGTTGGCATGTCTGATACCGTTACATTCGACTGGTCAACACGATCATTCTCGACGGCGTTGATCCTAATCAGAAGTTATCATGCTCCCACCATATTCACACGTGCACCATGCAACATGTAACGTGATCTTCAACAGTTCCCACTACTCCACTCGCGATTGTGGTAAAATAATTTATTTTGAGTGTTTATTATGTACATAAATATTTGGTAACTTTTATAAAACATCTTTCAGGGTCTATAACGTTTTTACTTCGGAAGAAGAAAATTTTCTAAGTGTAGAGACGAAGGAAAAAATGACGTTGACATCGTTCGAGCGAGTTTCACATCTCGCTCGAGTGACATTGGCATCTCGCGTGGATTCGTTAGAGCGACGTGGTCGTCCGTTCGAGCGACAACTTTGTTTTGTTCGAGCGATGTGCCGCCTAGATTTTTGTATAAATAGCAGTGTCCCTTCTACACGATTTTTAAGTCTTTGGCACTTACGTTTCTGCAGAACTGCTGCATATTTTTAGACTTTATTTTCGTAGTTTTTAACCCTTTTTTTATTCACATATGAACTTAAAACTTGATTTGAATTTAAGAAAAGATATTTTAAAAAGTTAGCCTTGAATCCCACTTGAAAAACTTGATTTAATTGCTCTTGAAAACTTCCTTTAAATCCTTGTTTAAATGTCTTAAAAATCTCTGTACTTTGATTGAGGGAAAAGGTTGTTTGGAAAAAGGGTTTTAGAGAGTATTAGGGTTTCATGGTGAAGGAGGAAACTTAAAATGAGATACAATAGATTTTATTTGAGTAAAAAACGTTTAAGAAGTAAAACAAAAACATACAAGGCAAATCTACATGCGGCTCACCCACGACATGGCTGCGGTCGCGCCCCTCAAACCCGCTATAACAACTTTTTATACCGCAGGCGCGACCTCATGGCAGAGGGTCCCCTGTCTTAGGCAACGACTTGCAAACCTTAAAAATAATATATTGAAACCTAACTGGATCCTAAAGTAAAGAGCAAGGACCTATTTACCCATAGTCTTTCCCCAAAATTCATAGTAAGTTCAAATCAACATATAACTTAATATAATTACCAAATTAACCTCGATATTTTTAATGAGTCAACTTTAGCCCTTAAAATTTTATCAATTAATCAAATGCACTCTAAAATTCCAAGCTAACTCATTTTAACTTTATTTCCTCCCGAATGATTAAATTATATTTTTCAATTATATAACAAATTCGAGTTGTCTTTTAATCAATCAATATTATTCTCGATTAATTAATTACAAATCTTCTTTAAAATATGAGGTATTACAGTTTTAAGTTGAAAAATAATAAAGCCTAGATTCACTTTACCAATTTTAATATCAATTTGAAGATCCACACCCCATCTTTAAAAGGAGTCGAATTAACTATTAAGGAGTTGGTTCGTGATGCAATCCAAGGATGGAGAACGTGACTTTCAGGTTCAATAATGGAGTTTTGAGTCAATCACTCATTTAAACGGGGGATAGTTTCAACGTCCGTAGGTAACTTCTTATTCGGAGAACAAAATAAAGATACCTTATTGCTTTTGTGTAAAATTACTTTTCAAATTGAATGAGAGACTGACGCATTGAGTTTTTTTCACCCATATGTGGTTTTTTTCCTCGTAGATCTTGTCTTATGCCTATTGTGTAGTTATTTATTGATCATATACACAATTTTTGTCACACACACACACACCTAGATCTAAGAATGGATCCAATATAATCCCTTATTAAAATGAACCCAGGGCCTGAATATAGTTAATTCACCTAGTTGACTTATATTTGTTCATAATGTGTTAATTGATAATTAAACGTAAAATTAACTTTGTTGTGTTAATTATTTGATTAAATCTCTTGTTCAATGGTATAGATCTAGTATATCTCTCAGTTAGATGCATGTTAACTAGGTTTGATCTAAAATTGATCAAGGAACTTTGAAATTGGTAATTTTCTCAATAAAACCTATTCACCTCCAGGCTCCATCTAAGTTTATTCGAGGTGAAGACTTGTAACTAAAACACAACAAAGTTCCATATATGACCACAAATGTTTTTCTATTCGTTTTACGAGTGATGGTACCCCATTAAGGAAGAGCTTTGCTTTTTTAGAAGTTAGGAATAAGATAGACATGAATATGACACATCTTCAGCGCACCGTTGAGGGACTTTTTTGCTAAAAGCGAAGTCAGTATGTTGCATAATTATGATTGTTTATCCCACATGCATTAGATAATGCTACGATTATTTATGAATATTATACGAATACGATTGTGACTTCTAAGAATCGTTTGATTCTCATATCTTTTATTCGTGACTTTGAGATAGCTTCAAATGAGGAATTGATAGCTACACATTTAGGCTTAGGGAAAGACTATAGTCCAGTTTATACCCTCTGAGCGTGGTTTGGCTCATCACGAGTTAGCTACGTTCCTTGATGGGAGATAAATTATGTGGGTAGGTAATCTATTTCTTCAGGCGTCACTTCATTAGAGGCTATCTATTATTCACTTTATGGCAAATTATATAACAATCTTGGATTTAGGATTTTGCACTTAGATTTTGAAGAAAGGCTAAGAGGAAATTTATAGATCTTAGGAAGAGGAATTAATGTTCAAAGTCAAATTTCATAAATTAATTAGAAGGAAATAATATGTATTAATTTTCCACTTAAGTTCCCTTTGAATTAAATATTGCCTATATCATGATTAGAGGTCTGATTAGGTTAAAGAAATCTAGTTGTTTTTTGCTATTTGTAAATGTTAATTAAATTTGTTCAAGTTTTGTACTGTTGCATAATTTCTGGAATTAGACAATTGGGTTATGTAATTATTATTACATTCGTGAATTGAATTTGTAAATTAGGTAGGCATTACCTAATATGCTATGTTATCTAAATAAATTGAAATAATATGAACTCTGAATATATAATTTAACTTATCCCTTGTAATTGTGATATTTTTCTTATGTTTATCTTGAAATACACTTTTAATTGGTGAAAGCTCGTGTGAATTTAAATTAGTAAATCATATGATATTGTGCACTATGATTAGATTATGGAACTTATATAATACACATGAAATTGGTAATAATGATATGAAAAAAATAAATTATTGGTAAAATGATTGGGAACGTGTCAAATTACAAATTTATGCATAAACCCAATGATTGGGAAAATGATTCAAGTATTAATACGAATTAATGCAATACGATGTTTGGGATTTAAAATTTGGGTTATAAAATTTATATAATTTACATGTAATTGACATAAATGGAAATTAATAAGGGAGGAGAATGTTGGTAAGGGAAATTTTATATTATCATTATTAAACTTAGGAGGTGGTAGATTGGGAACGTTGCCGCGATGTTTGAGGATGAGGTTCGATAACCATTACCTCGCGATAACTAGATTATCTAGACAAAAGTGTATCACGATGGTTTCTTATTTAGATTTCATTTATTCCTAACACGAACTCTAGTGATGGTTGGGAGGTAATGAAATGATGAGTTGTTTAAACTGTTTTGTGATATATAGATTTGGGACCAAACGTGGTTTAAGTGTTGATGCATGTCGTTTTGTGATCTTTAGGTATGGTACTAAAGGCGGTTTATGTGTGGTTATACATCATTTTATGATTTCAAGGTATAGGGGTGGTTTATATGTTAGTACGTATTGTCTCGTGGACTCTAGATATAAGTGTACAAATAGCTAATGTGTTTCTACATGCCATTTTGTGGCCTCTACATGTGGGACTAAAGGTGGATTATGGTTTATACTACAAGTTAAAGGGACAATAGGTGAAATCTATATTAATAATTATAGATAATGATGTAATTATTTTGAAATTTATATTGAGGGGATGATATGTACTAGAGTTATATTGAATATCATGCGTGATGATGTGGGATTTTGAGAATGGTCCCCAAGAGATTATGTGTGCTTGAGTTTGATGATTGCGTGGCGTCATTGTATGTGCAGTGTGTAAAGTCAGCTGGCTACGATATATTCGTATGTGCGAGACCTATATCGTTTGGTTACCTTGACAGGATTTTTATAAGTGTTACAATATATGCGGATCTAACATTGGTTGGCTATAAAGATTTTTTTTATGTAAAACCTATGTTGTAATACTATAGTAACAGGAATTATTGGTGTGGGCATTACAATATGTGTGAGTCTAATGTTGTCTAGTCATGAAGTTTGTATGTGCGGGACCTAGGTTGTTAGGCTACAATAATGGGAATATATGTGTGTGCCATTTTATGTGGGAATCTACAGTTAAATGTCTATATAGATCGTATGCGGGGGACCTAGGTTGTCAGGCTATAGTGATGGGATAATTATTTTTAGTATGTTACGAGTATGTGTGGGGTCGCGAAAGATATCGACTGACTATAGTAATGTGACTATATATATATATATATATATATTGGTACATTGATATGGGGGTACATTATGAGTATGTGCGGGGTCAAGTGAGAGACCGTCTGGCTATAGTGATGTATATCATGTGAATATTATAAATATATACAATGGGATGCATCATAATATATGTGGGGTTTAGAGTGAGACCGACTGGTTATAGTGATATGGTTATTAACATGTGGTTATAGTATGATCAGAGTTGTATGTGAGACCGACTACCTATATTTGTATAATAAATAAGTAATTTGATAATTATGATATGGTTAGTAATAGTTAATATTCACAAACTAGTTGGTGTTAACTCATAGGGATGAGATAGCTGATATTTACCTAGTTATGAAAGTGGAAAACTATTATTATATGGCGTTTAAAAGTTTCATGTTAGCTATAAGACTTTATTGTGATATTTACATCATTTAGTAGTTTGGGTTCATGTAACCCTATTTGGGATCACATAGTTGGTGTTCCTGAAACGGACCTTGACCCATCGTAATCGTGGACTAACATTTCAAGTTTGGAGGGTGCATATAGGAACAATTGGAATGTTAAAGTGCAGTATTTGGCATTTTGAGGCTTATTCATGTATAATTTAGTTTTATTTCTATAACTTTATTATATTTGAGATAATTATATTGATTCGTGCTCATGTATGATTCTATAGTTGTTATGATATTGTGTGATGGCTTTAGATGGTGATGGCTTGTACTGGATGTTTTGATATTGTTTGACTTTGTTGTTAATAAATATTCATATTGTTATTACTCATATCTTATTTTATGTTGGAACTTTTGTTTTATGGAATCTTATGCTTTATGGATTTTACTATCATTCATCATTCTATCTATTAGAAAAGTTTTAAATTATCTCGTATTTATGCCACGATATAAGAATTATATTTTAATTGTATAGCAATTTGTATATCCTAATATGTGGACTTGATCAACCTATATATTAGAATTCGCGGGTTATTATATATATAAAGAAGTAAATCCAAAATTTACGTAATTAAATTGCATTTTTACTCTTTTTCACTCGGCCTATAGATTAATGCCATAATTAGACTTAAACCACTCAAAAATAAAAATTAGAATTACCCCTTTGTATTAACGCTATAATTGGACATACCCCCCCCCCCCCCCCCCCTCTCGAGATTGACGAAGGCTCACGCCCCTCAACCTATAGTGGCTATATTAATTTATTATCGTTAAAGGGGTTATGTCTAACTATGACATTAATACAAGGGGTAACTAAAAGAAAAGATGTGTATCACCAAGATTTCTCAAGGGTCACCTTTTTTTTGCAGAGTATTTTTAAAAATTATTTAAGTATCTATTTTATCAATCAATTCATATTAATAACTTAATTAATTTTAATTATGAGGATCGATGATCCCCTAAGAATTCCTTATATTTTTCGTGGGTAAAGAGTTTTTTTTAACTATGTAAGTATTTGTTTTTAATTGAACTATTTATTAATAAAATTATTAATTATAAATTAACTAGTAATTAATTTTATAATTAGTCGTTATCGTGCCTTCCTAAATAGACCTCATGTTGCACCATTTATTTTACAAACCCGTTGTTGATGTCTAAAAATGGACTAACTCCAAATTTATAATCACATATAAAAGTAAGATAAGTAACTCAAAACAAATACATACAAGAGATAAGGTTTTAGAGTGGTTTAGCTGTAAAATAGCCTACGTTCACTGTTGGTAGTATTCAGAAGAATTTACAATAGCTCGATATGGTTTGCATACGAGTGATTCGAGTTGTCTCTTGGGAGGAGGGAGAAGTTTGCATTTATTGTGGTTACAACCCCCTAGAGATGGAACGCCTTTATATTACCAGACGTTTACATATGTGTACAATAAAGGAAACTCTTGGAATTCAGCGTTGGTTGGCATTCCATTCGAGTAACTATTGGTATTCCTGTTAGTTAACCTTCTAAAGTTAGTCGACATTCTGGACGACTAAGTGTCACTGAAGCCGATCAGGGTAGTTGATCGGCCATGTTGGAGGACAGTTGTACATTCATTATTGGTCCATGTGGGAGTGTAATTTTTATTACAACAAAGCCCCCAATGCTTGATGCTTGCGTGAGAGTATGGAGTATTTAGACCAGGAAGTTGCTCGGCATACTGTTTGAGTGTTTGGATGGCAACCAACCTCCCATACTTGTAAAAGTTTCTACAGGCAGTGTTTGATAATGGCATTTTTGTTAATAATTCAAACTTTTTTGAACTGCTAAAGGTCACAGTTGTCTTTTGACGCTTCAAAAAGTGTGCAACCGACGGTAGTCATACGGTTTGTTCAATTAATAATTTCATTCCCATTTCTCGAGGCAATATATAAATAGTTACGAAGTTTCAGAAGAGTGCCCAATATGTGTATTTCAAACAAAACCAAAATTATCTCCCAAAATTATCCAACTTTTAATTATGCACCAAACCAAGTTGTGAAAACCCAATTCTTTCTTTAAACCAATTTTATCTTGATTAATCCTAAACATGCATCTAATGATTAAAGCAAGTAAAATAAAGTAAAGAATACTCACAACGCCAGATGTACGAGGAAAAAACCCAAAACGGGAAAACAACCTCAGACGGACCAAGCCAGACAATCACTATAAATATGGTTTTACAAAGTCAGATTAGCCTTACACTAAGACTCGATCCCCACGGGTCTTGACGCTCCTTCTGATCTTCAACCGTTCTTCAATAGTGTCCACGCAGAAATTTCGTCTTCCACGATACCTGTCCACAACATACGCATCTACGTATGTCTCGGTGTCCACCGAATGACTTTGATTCGTCTACGATGTCAAACAAGAAGTCCTTCTCTTTTCTTCATCGCAAAACCCTTTGTGTTCAATGTGTAGAACAAACAACTTTAGTGCAGCAAGATCGCGTAAACATATAAGAATGATAACTCGGATCTTTGCAAATTCTAAGGATGAGTTTAAGAATTTTAAACCTTAGAAAACATGTGCAAACAAGGTTCTGGTTCGTAAAACTGTTTTCCAGAAAGCACACCTCATAACTATGATGAAAATACTGTTTAAATAGGAGTTAAATGTTGCCTCAAAAAATGTGTCATTCGAATGACTTGAGGAACTCGTTCGAGCGACATCCCTTCTCATTCGAGCGAGATTGGATATCGTTTGAATGACAACGCAAAAGTTTGACTTTTTAACTTTTTTTTTAAAACGTCTCTTCTAATGAGAGATCCAAAAATGTCAAACTCTTTTACGAGCTTATCATCATAAAACGTAGCGTAAACCTTTTAAAACACTATAAACCATTTTCAAACATTTTTCTTTATAAAAAATACATCCTTGTCTTTTATAAAATAATTTCGAGCACCATTAATTATACGTATTCATACCTGAATGATCTCAGAATGTAATTAACTTTGAAGACGATTAAACTTGCACCAATTAAACATCGACATGATTTAATTCTTTGAAGCTTTTTCGCAACGTATTCAATTTTCTTCAATACGTCGTATACCAAGTGGGATCGTGACACAATAAAAATCTCCCTATGACATATTATAAACAAAGTTTTGTTCACGAAATTAAGTCAAAACAATACAGGGACTCAATTGGAAATTTATGTCCTTACAAATCTCCCTCTTTGACTATTCCGAGACAAAACTAAACCAGTGAAATGCCTAAACGGTCCATCAAGCCGTATGACGCCTAAATCCGATCCCATAAACCCAAAATAAAAAATACAGGACACGGACGAGAATATGTAGCACCGGCGAGCATGAACTGTCTGAATGTGATGTAGACTTAAAATCTCGAATCGCTGAAGCATACCTACACACATGAAACAGACAAACAAATACCCAGTGAAGTATGGAGGAACAAATGATACCAATTTATATTTCTAATAAGAACAAATCATTTTGAACTTGAGAGCAATTATTTGATGCCAATTTGAAAGAAATATAATCAATCAATTTGAAAATCCAGATATCAACAGAAACGCTCAACAAATCTCCCCCTACATCACATACATCTCTCCCCCTTTTGTCTCGAATAGACAATTCGGTGAAAAGATAAACCAATTTGAAATATCTAGCATGAGAATATGATACCAAATTTGAATCAAGTTGATACCAATTCGAGATTAGAAAAACGCTAGATAACCATGAAACAACCAGCTAAATACTATCAAGTAATGACAAATCAGTAGCTAGTAAACCAAGGAATCACACAAAGAGAATACTAATCAAATCAAGTTTGATAAATGAACTCATATGCAAAATACCAATTTGGAACATAAAAGAACCTGCATATAAACCAATCAGTCCAAAAAATGCTTCTTGCAGTACCAAAAATATATCAAATTAAACTAGAGGACTGCAAGCCAATCAGAAGCCATTTTTGATCCTGTCGTTCGAACGAGCCAGGGACATCGCTCAAACGAGATGAGGATGTCGCTCGAACTAAGTACAGAAGTCGTTCGCGCGAGATTAGTTGTCGTTTGAACGACTTCGGGTGACCTGCCAAAATTTTCGACTTTCGTAGAAATATTATAAAATATTGCCAAGTGAAAAAATTTCCATAAAAACATTCCAGGAAGGGCCTGACAGATGCAAAACAGTGAAAAACAGTAGGCTTTTAACACAAAACGCAAAACTCATAAAAACTTAAAATGCGAGTTACATGCAAACATGGTACCGATGTGCTCAAACATGGACATGGAATGAATGGGCGTGAATCTAAAACAAATGAGACACAATTCCAACACATCAAAACGATCAAGAAGCTCTAATTGATAGCGATAAATCATCAAACTTTATCATAGCCATATGACAATTAAATAGTGAGCTTAATGAACTAAACATACTACATGCACGCAAATCCAGAATTTTGACGATTTTACAAACAATAGCGTCAAATTTCAATGTTTCAACATTTAGATTAGTTGTGCAAACCTGTTTAAATTTTTAATACATCCAAACTCCCTCAATAATATCATATTTTCTTTGGAATGAACTAAACAAATTTGGCCCTTTTCTTAGGATATTACATTTTCTTTTGGGGCTCTTTTAAACGGTGGCTTTCACGACGAGTTAATTTTGAACTCTCGCAGCCCTTTCCCGTGAATCACTCATCATTTTTACCAATTTTAAATCCTCACGATAAACGGTTATTACATGCATAGTTCTCCTTAAGTCTACTTACGTATAGATGACAAGATTGAGATAAGAACGCCTCACCAAATTCAAATATGCAAGAGAAGTCAAACATCCATATAAACTCGTGCATGTGTCCAATGTTGACATATATACAAAGTCGAATCAAGATGCATATCAACTTCGAAACAACCCCATATAAACAATGATTAAGATCATTCTAAGCATCGATAATGATGACCAAATGTCCTAGCCACATGGATAATGAAACGATGGGGGGGGGGTCCAAGCACACCAATATGCCACATCAAACATGTAAACTTAAAAATAAAAACCGAAAATCTTTTTGGCTTTTCAAATATATTTTGACTCAAAGAAAAGAAAAATATTTTTGAATTTTCAAAAGTTTTCTCAAAAACAAAATCTTTTTGTATTTTTCAAATAGGTCTCAAACAAGTGAAAAATAAAATACAAATAGATAAACATGTCATAACACTAGCAAATTATAAACATGATGCAAGGGCTAGCGTATGACGAAAACATGAAAGCTACTAACCATAAGAAATAACAAAAGATGAATCATGTGTATGCATGTGAAAATCAACCAACGAAGCATTTAGCATCTTCAAAACGGATTTCCTAACTCAAACATGTGTATACCTAACAAAACGGGTTTTGGGAACTAATGGGACACTACTTTTAGTCTTCCTAGGGTCTTTTCTAAGATCAAAACAAAAACTTCTAAGGTGACCTTTCCTACCACAATGCTAACATGTGAAAACACGACGAGGAACGGGACCTTTGGGTTGAACTTTTCTAAGACTCTCGAATGTGGTTGAGGCTCTAAAACAAACTATGGTTTTGGCTTTTACAATTGAACCACTAGGACAAGATAATCCTCTACATTCACTACTCGAGTCATTTAAATCATTTTTTAACTTCAAGACTTTCGGCTCAAGCAAACAATTAGACTCCTCAAACTTTCGGGACTCCTAAGTTAAATTTTCAATTACCCCTATAAGGTTATCTCGTTCCCCTCAATGTGAGAAAACTTATACCTAAGAGCCTTTTCTCGTGCCACAAAATCATTAATCGAATTATTTTCCTCAACGACACAAACACCAGAATTTCTCAAATCCTTTAACTCTTTTTCTAAAACAAGGACTCTATCGTCAGTCTCCTTTTTGCCCAATTTTATCATATTAAAATCTTTAAACAAGGAACTAAAATACTCACGACAAATATCTCTTCGAATTTGAAACGTTTGCAAATATTTAATCTTATTTTTAAAACCAGAATTTTCTTTTTCCAAAACTTCAATACGTTTTGCAAACTTTAAATTCAAACGATGTAAATCGTCAAACCTTAGAGAATCCATCGAGAGAAAACAATCACAGGAGAGAAAAACAAACACACGGGATCACAAAACAAATAAAAAATATTTTCTAGCTCTGATACCAACATGAAGAGTGCCCAATATGTGTGTTTCAAACAAAACCAAAATTATCCAACTTTTAATTATGCACCAAACCAAGTTGTGAAAACCCAATTCTTTCTTTAAACCAATTTTATTTTGATTAATCCTAAACATGCATCTAATGATTAAAGCAAGTAAAGTAAAGTAAATTATACTCACAACGCCGGATGTACGAGGAAAAAACCCAAAATGGGAAAATAACCTCGGACGGCACAAGCCAAACAATCACTATGAATATCGTTTTACAAAGACAGATTAGCCTTACACTGACTCGATCCCCACGGGTCTTGACACTCCTTCTGATCTTCAATCGTTCTTCAATAGTGTCCACGCAGAAATTCCGTCTTCCACGATACCTGCCCACAACATATGCGTCCACGTATGTCTCGGTGTCCACCGAATGGCTTTGATTTGTCTACGATGTCGAACAAGAAGTCCTTCTCTTTTCTTCACTGCAAAATCCTTTGTGTTTAATGTGTAGAACAAATAACTTTGGTGCAGGAAGATCACGTAAACATATAAGAATGATAACTCGGATCTTTGCAAACTCTAAGGATGTGTTTAAGACTTTAAACCTTAGAAAACATGTGCCAATAAGGTTCTGGTTCGTAAAACTGTTTTCCAGAAAGCACACCTCAAAACTATGATGAAAATACTGTTTAAATAGGAGTTAAACGTCGCCTCAAAAAACATGTTGTTCGAACGACTTGAGGAACTCGTTCGAGCGACATCCCATCTCGTTCGAACGAGATTGGATGTCGTTTGAACGACAGTGTGAAAATTTGACTTTTTGCTTAAAACGTCTCTTCCAATGAGAGATCCAAAAATATCAAACTCTTTTATGAGCTTATCATCATAAAACGTAGTGTAAACCATTTAAAACACTATAAATCATTTTTCTTTATAAAAAATACATCCTTATCTTTTATAAAATAATTCCGAGCACCATTAATTATACGCATTCATACCTGAGTGATCTCGGAATGCAATTAACTTTGAACACGATTAAACTTGCACCAATTAAACATCGACATGATTTAATTCTTTGAAGCTTTGTCGCAACGTCTTCAATTTTCTTCAATACGTCATAGACCAATTGGATCGTGACACAATGAAAATCTCCCTATGACATTTTACAAACAAAGTTTTGTTCACGAAATTAAGTCAAAACAATACACGGACTCAATTGACAATTTATGTCCTTACAGTTTCCTTCCTTTCTTTCTACCTCCCACCTTCTGAACTTTAGCACTCTCTTTGCCTTCAAGCTTTTTTTCTGTGCGATCATTTACTGCCATTTTCTTCTTCAATTTTTGCCATCGTCTTTGATTCCCTGTAAACCTTCTTTTCCCTTTCATATATTTTATCATCTTTTTTCTGCCATGGTTCACATCGAAGATGAGAACTCGTTAGACGAGTTTAAAGAAAAGAGGAAAATTTCGAGTTGTGTAGAATTAGAGATTTCCAGGGGTCTTATATATGTTTATTCCTTCCTTGAGGGTCATTGGATTTATACTTTTTTTTTATAGTTGAATGTGGCATCACCTTTCCACCAAACTCTTTTTTTCTCCAATTTTGCCAATACTTTGATGTAGTTCCTGCTAGAGTAGCACCCAAAATTTGGAGTGTTGTGAATGGGGTATATAGATTGAACGGACTTTATTGAAATTATATTAGGGTTTTGGAGTTGATATTTTTTTACAAATGGGGTCCTGTTAGAGAGAGTACCTATTACTTAAAGACTAGGTAAGCCAGTAGGGCTTTAGTGGTAAATCTACCGAATTCCAATAAGGATTATTGGGAATATGGTATAGTTGTTAAGAATTGACAACACACTCCTCTCCCTACTAAAGAATCTTACACTGGTCCCCGATGTCCTCAACCAGGATGTGGCATATGTTGTAATTCTATAAATTATTTTTCCTCTTTTGCTATGCATTTATAATGTTTGTCGACTAACCTTGCTGTTTCTATTTGATGCAGAGGAAAGTAAGAAGAGGTTTCCTAAGGAAGGTGAAATCAATATCAACGATCTCAAGTTCTTGTAGGGGTTGAATCAGAAGATTGGAAAAGAATATCCCATGGCTGCATCATTATTGTTGGAATACAAAAGTTCCATCACTTCTTTTGTTGCCCGACCAACACTTACTCTGCCCTATATTACTTTCAATCCTGAGGAGGACCCTATGCCAAATTCCTCAGGCACTGAGTCCATTGGGGCTGAATTTATCCCAGGAGGAACTTCTTTCTCGATTGAGTCCTTGGACATTTATGATATTCCCCTTTCTTCTTCGGTAGATATAACTAAGACTAAGATGCCAAACTTGATGGGTGGTCCTTTATCTCCTACTCCCAAAGTTGCTGATGTTGGGAAGACGAAATCTAAGGCCAATGATAAGAGGCTTATTGGTGCTGATGAGACTCAGGTTGATGAGCACCAATTGAAGAGGTTGAGGAGATGTTTGCCTGATCCTTCAAAATAGGTCTAAAAGACACCGGTTGAGCAACAAGCATTAGCTACCAAGAAAACTGCCAACTAACGGGAGTTGGTGAGAAAAGTTTTGGTTGACCTTGACATTGGGTCAACCTTTGTTTCTGTTAACCCCAGACTAGTTAGTGGTTAATTAAGTCTAGAATGTTTCTTACTGACAGAGCTGCATCAGCCCCCATGCTCAAGTCTGGGCTGACTGAAAGGGTTTGCCATAACTTGGCACTGGTAATTTTTCTTACATTTATGTTATTTTCTCCATGATGATGAACAATTTTTGATGTTTTATTTTTTACTCTCTTTGCGGTTCCTTGTTGATTTTAATTAGATGATGGAGAAGGGCAATTAACTACGTTCTTCTTCAAAAGAAGTTAAAGAGGCGTTTGAAGGTCTAAATAAATCTTTGGAAGCTTCTCGGCGAGCTTTGGAGACAAAACAGAAATCCTGGGAAGACGATTTAGAGAAAGCCAATGATAGGGCTAGGGCTGTGTTTTTTTCCGAACTTTCCGATTATTCTGATTTTCGATCCGATTTTTTCCGAATTTGGAATGAAATTTTAGTTTGTCGATTTTCGATTTTCCGATTTTCAATTTTTTCGAAAAAATCGAATCGGAAATAAAAAATAATTCTGATTTTTCGATTTTTCCGATCCGATTTTTTCGAAACTATGCCGATCCAATTTTTTTCGAATTATTTTCGATTTTTTCAGAATTATTTTCCGATTTCTGATTTTTTCGATTTCTTATCCGATTTTTTGAAAGTTTCCCATATTCCACATCGGTTGGGAGAGGGAGAGCGCTCCAAAATATGCTCTATAAAATGAGAGTATCCTACAAACTTCCACACAAATGAAAAAAATAAGCCAAATCCTTATGTATTTACATGTTGGGTTAAGCCAAATCT
Organism: Sambucus nigra; assembly: GCA_949130495.1. Lineage (NCBI taxonomy): Eukaryota > Viridiplantae > Streptophyta > Magnoliopsida > Dipsacales > Adoxaceae > Sambucus > Sambucus nigra. The sequence goes on along the minus strand of OX422217.1, from coordinate 613,530,101 downwards.
AAAAATGGACTAACTCCAAATTTATAATCACAAATAAAAGTAAGATGAGTATCTCAAACCACACACACACAAGAGACACGGTTTTAGAGTGGTTCGGCTGTTAAATAACCCACGTCCACTTTTGGTTGTATTCAAAAGGATTTACAGTAGCTCAGTATCGTATGCATATGAGTGATTCAAGTTGTCCCTTAAGCTGATGGAGTAGTTTGCATTTATAGTGGTTACAAAACTCTAAAGATGGAGCGCCTTTATATTACCAGGCATTTACATTTGTGTATAATAAAGAAAACTCCTGGAATTCAGCATTTGTTGACATCCCATCCGAGTAACTATTGGTATCCATGTTGGATGGTCTTCTGGAGTTAGTCGACATTCTGGCCGACTAAGTGTCACTGAATCCAATCAGGGTAGTTGGTCGGTCACATTGGAGGACAGGTGTACATTCATCATTAGTCCACGTGGGAGTGTACTTTTTATCTACAACACCCGTAGTATTTTTAATTATTTTAATATCTATTTATTTAATAATTAAATATTAAATAACTAATTTAAATACTAGGATGGGTGAACCCATCCTCTGGAAGTCTATGAGTTATAGCTCATTATTGATACCAAATTTTGTCTGCTGACGTGGACCATTCACTTGAAGACATGTGTTAACCTACGTGGTAATTACAAACACTTTCAACGAACAACATACTGTCACCGAGCTACTCAAGCGCCCCGAGCAACTCAATCATACCGAGCAGCTTAGGCTCCCCGAGGAACTTAAGGCTCCGAGCAACTTAAGCGTACCGAGCAACATAGGTGGTCCGAGCAACTCAACGTACAGAGCATCCAAATCAGGAGAATCAAAAAGACGACTGCGCATTAAATGCTCATTATTATCGTACAGATGTATATGTCTACTAGATAATAGCGCATTGCCCTTTCACATGTACAGCCTCAAGGATATAAATACATTGTAATCTCCTCATTAGAGGTGGACTCGGGATCTTTTGGTAACCTTATTATGGAGAATTTCAGGAAAACAGTTAGCAATACAAAAACAGTTGACGTAGGCCATTCACATAAGGCTGAACCACTTTAAAAATCCATTGTCTTATATTTATTTATTCATTTTTATCTGTGATTAAAATAATTAGATCGAATATAGTTTTTTACATCAACAGATTGGAGCCGTCTGTGGGAAACGACTGTAATTAGCTTTTTTCACCAAAATAATTCATCATCAATGGTTGATCATTCGGAATCCAGTAATCGAAATGCTGGGATCCCTCCAAATCCATCTACTCCCCCAAATGTTCCAGATCTAGCTGCTATAATGGCTAATTTAGCCCAAGGGCAAATGACCATGCAAGAGACCATGCGTCAACTTATATAAACTGTTCAGGGCGGAGTGCCGACCCAATCAGGACAACGAAGCGTTCAGAGAAATACCCATTTGCCTTCTTCAAGAACTAGGCGAACGTTATTCCCAGAGGAATATTAATCTAGACGTATTGACTCATATCGTACCGAAAGATCTAGTGATCCTTCGTATCAACCAGGCCGGACTTCATCAGTACGAGCTACTAATTCCCACCGAAACATCCCTCTATCTCCAGAAAGGACTAGTGCTCTAGAAAAATTAAGTAGAGTATCTCCTTTTGATCATTTGGGACCTAGGAGGAACAGAACTCCTCCTAGGATTGCGTCGAGGAACTCTCCACGACCATCCAATCTAAGGGAAGGTTCTTCCCAATCACGACCAGCAGCTCGATCCCAAAAGAAAAACTCAATACGATCAGTTGCTCAAATAAATAGGCCCGATGAGGAAAACGACGCATGGAAGGGCTCTATTTAAAGGCTGGAGGATAGATTAGGGGAAATGGCTAAGGCCAAGAATCCTCTATAAAGAACTTTTATCCAAGGGACACCATTTGTACAGGCAATTATGGATTTTCCCACACCATCAAAATTCAAAGCTCCTATGGTAACGCCTAAGTATGATGGAAAGACTGACCATATCCTTCATATAGAGCAATACCAAGTTGTTGCCGATATCTATGAAGTTCCAGATGAAATGAGATGCTGGGCATTTTCAGGAACTCTCACCGGGTCATCCCAGATATGGTACAACAACCTTCCTCATGGGAAGTTCGCCACTTTCTTTCAACTAACAGAGCTATTTATTGGGAACTTCTGTTTTGGAGCGAAACTAGTCAAACGAGGAGCACACTTGTTGAGTGCTAGACAGAAGGCAGGTGAAAGCACCAGGGACTATATTACTCGTTTCAATAACAGGAAGCTTGAAGTAATTGATTACGAGGAGAAAACAATAATTACTGCTCTGATGAGTGGATTATTGCCCGATAAGTTGTACTACACTCTAGCCAAAGACCCGCCTAGGACCATGGTTAAATTATTGGCAAAAGCAGCCAAAATCATGAATGCCGAGGAAGATATGGATGCGAAGAAGAATTCAGACATTAAGGAGACCAAGGTCGAAGATGGTAAAACTGAAAAGAAGGATCAGAAGAACAATGGTGGCAATAGGCAGTCGAAAGGAAAGCAAGCACTAGAGCAGATGAGGAAATTTGGAAATTATACTCCTTTGAAGGTAGATATAAACCATATTCTGGAGGAGATCAAGAACAGCGAGGAACTAGCTTGGCCAGCGAAAATAAAGGCAGATCCTAACAGAAGAGACAAGTTCAAATATTGCGAATTCCACAAAGACCATGGTCATACGACCAAAAGTTGTATAGCTCTTAGGAATGAAATTGAAGCACTCATCAGACGAGGAAAACTGGCTAAGTATGTTAATCGCCAAAATGGTAAAAAGACCAACGACCGAGGAAGGCAAAGGTCTAGGTTTCCTCGTCAAGCAAAAGAAGACAAGAAGATAAGTCACTAAGAATATCCAGAAAAGACCAAGATGACCCCGATCTCCCCAAAAGACCAAGGCAGCCAGAACGTGAGGAATTTTTAATCCATTTTGGATCATTTGAATGTAATGTTATTACAGGTGGATATGCAGGAGGAGGAGATCTGAATGCGAAGAGAAAAGCTTACCTCAATGAGGCTCAAGCTTGCTCGTACATTCAGCGAATAAACTTGGCAGAAGATGATCGCCCGAGGAAGGTGAATAAAGATAAATTGGTCATTAGTTTTTCTAAAAATGACCTGGCAGGTGTACTATATCCTCATGATGACCCATTGGTGATCAAGATGAGAATGAAAGAAGTGGTGATTTCACGAGTACTGGTGGATAATGGTAGCTCGGCAGACATCATGTTTTATCCATGCTTTGACAGTTTAAATCTGAAGGTATCCCAGTTGGAGCCATATCATAGGCCCCTCCTTGGCTTTACTGGTGAGAAGGTTTTTCCACTTGGGACGATCAAGTTGTATATGCTTATTGGTACATGGTCTGCTTGTCGAATAAAAAGAGTACGCTTCTTCGTAATGGATAAAAATGTTCAATCAGCTTACAATATCATCATGGGAAGGGTAGATCTAAAGAAGATCGAGGCAGTACCATCTACTGTGCATCAATATTTAAAATTCCCAACCAATTTTGGAGTGGGAGTTGTGAAAGGCAACCAGAAAGTAGCTCAGGAATGCTACTATTCATCTGTTGAACAAGAGGAACGTGAAGATTCCAGGAAGAAGACTACTACCTATCAAGTGGGTGAAATAGAAGATACAGAGATTGAAATGTTAGACCCTAGAGATGAGTCTCAGCTCGTGAAGGGCCAGGTCATGAAGGCTACTAAAAATATCATTCTGGACGACGAGCATCCAGAACGAACAACTCAAATTGGTGCATCACTGGATGTATCGATAAAACAGGAATTGATAGCATTTCTAAGGCGCAGAAAGGTGACTTTTGCATGGAGTCATGAAGACATGACAGGGATAGACCCGAGTTTCTTGTGTCACGAGCTCAACATGAACAAGGAAATCAAGCCAGTGAAGCAGCGAAGAAGAGTGTTCAGCCCTGAAAAGAACCAATCTATACAGGAAGAAGTAGAGAAACTACAAAAAGTCTCTTTTATTGAGGATGTCAAATATCCTGATTGGCTAGCAAATGTGGTGATGGTAAAGAAGAAAAATAACAAGTGGAGGATGTGTGTAGATTTCACCGATCTCAATAAGTCATGTCCAAAGGATCATTTTCCTTTACCCCGAATCGATCAACTGGTGGATACAACCTCGGGGCATGAATTGTTGAGTTTCATGGATGCTTATTATGGTTATAACCAGATTAACATGACGCCTGAGGACAGGGAGAGTACCTCTTTTATCACCCCAAGGGGAACTTATTGCTATAATGTTATGCCTTTTGGACTTAAAAATATAGGTGCAACATATCAGCGGCTGATGAACAAGGTGTTTGCAGAGCAAATTAGTCATAATATGGAGGTTTATGTTGACGATATGCTGACAAAGAGCAAGAGAGCTGCTGATCATCTCGTTGACCTAGGTCAGACCTTTTATCAACTAGAGAAATATCAAATGAAGTTGAATCCCACCAAAGGCATATTCGGAGCACGAGAAGGTATGTTTATTGGGTATATTGTTAACCAATGAGGGATTGAGGCAAACCATGAAAAGATCAAGGCCCTATTGGAACTGCGATCTCCAACCACGAAGAAGGAAGTGCAAAGTCTCATAGGGCGAGTTGCAGCGCTTAATAGATCTGTGTCACGAGCAACAGACAGATGCCTCTCATTCTTCAAAACACTTTAAAAAACTTTTGAGTGGAATGATGAGTGTGAGGAAGCCTTTCAAGAATCGAAGAGATATCTAGGGACGCCTCCATTGTTATCTAGACCAGTGGTGGGAGAAAAACTATACTTGTACCTAGCAGTTTCAGAAAATGCAGTGAGCTCGGCATTGATAAGAGTGGAGGACGGAGTACAAAAACCAGTCTATTACACCAGCAAGGCTTTCCGAGGAGCAGAAATCAGATATCCAAGGTTGGAGAAATTGGCACTAGCACTGATTGAAGCAAGCAGAAGGATGAGGCCATACTTCCTAGCCCATACTATAATGGTGTACACCAATATGCCATTAAGACAAGCTCTGCATAAACCGGAGAAATCAGGAAGATTTATGTACTGGGCAGTAGAACTTGGTGAATATGATATAGTTTATGAGCCTAGATCGTCGCTCAAAGGGCAGGCAGTAGCATATTTCGTCACAGAGTTTACTCAGGAAGATGCCTCCGAAGAACAGGAATTGAATACAGACCAACCTGTGGATGTTACAGGATCATCAAATTTAAACCCCGACCAACTTAAGTCAGTAGACGAGCAAGAGAAGATGATCAACGAGCAGCGAGAAGTGACGGAGGAGGAAAAAAAGAAGCACCAAATATTCCACCTAGGAACTCTATCTGATAAAAAATTTGATGATGAAGTACTTGTATGGAATTTTTATGTGGATGACCCTTCGTGCAATACAGGAAGTGGAGTAAGAATTGTGTTAAATAGTCCGGATGAGATTAATATGGAGTATGCTCTGCGCTTTCAATTTAAAGCCTCTAATAATGAGGCCGAATATGAAGCTATGATCTTGGGTTTAAATCTGGCTAAAACCATGAAGCAGAGCAGGTCGTTGTATTCATTGATTCCCAATTAATCATAAATAAAATTCTGGGGGTGTATGCAGCAAAAGGAGAATTAATGGTCAAGTATCATGCAAAAGCGATGGAGGTGGTATCGAGTTTTACTGCAGTTCAGTTGATTAGAATACCAAGATTAGAGATGCAAGAGCAGATGCCCTAGCTCGGTTAGCATCAGCCACACGCACCGAGCTACGAAGAACAATCCCCATAGAAATCCTGATTGGTCGGAGTATAGACGAAGATCTGATGATGAACTTCATTGCCCTCGACTTGGGACCATCTTGGATGGATCCCATCACGACCTATATTGAAGAGGGGGATTTACCAACTAATAAACTCGCAGCCAAGAAATTAAAGTTTAAAGCTGCTCATTATGTATTGACCAGTGGCATTTTATATAGACAAGGAATAATAGCAGGACTACAAAGATATGTCCATCCCTCCGAAGTAAAAAAATTTGATCGAAGAGGTCCATGAAGGGTCTTGCGGAGCCCATGTAGCAGGTCGGACACTTTTGCAAAGAATAACAACGCAGGGGTATTACTGGCCAACGATGAGAACTAATTGCGCAGCTTATGCTAAGAAGTGCGATAAATGCCAACGCTTCTCTTCAATTCGAAGAACTCCCCAAGTATTATTAACACCCATAACGTCCCCTTGGACATTTGCCATGTGGGGATCGACTTGGTCGAGCCACTTCCAACGACCAGGGGAATATTTAAATACCTCGTGGTTGCTGTAGATTATTTTACTAAATGGGTGAAAGCTGAGCCTCTTATTGATATGACATATGACAAGGTCTATCAGTTTATTTGGAAGAATATTATTTATAGATATGGTCTTCCCCATGCATTCATTACTGACCATGGAACCCAATTTGACAATGAGGGGTTTACTTCATATTGTCATCAATCTAATATATTGAAGATCCACTTTGCACCAGGCCATCCCCAGAGTAATGGGCAAACTGAGATGACAAACAGAATGCTACTGAATGGTTTGAAAAAATAACTGGATGATGCAAAGGCAAATTGGATTAACGAGCTACACTCTATGTTGTGGGCTTATCGCACCACACCACGAACAACAACGGGAGAATCCCCATATATACTGGCATTTGGGAGTGAGACTGTCATACCTGCTGAATTGGGTCTACCTACACATAGGGTACTTAATTTCAATTCTCCTGTCAGTAATTTAATGAGAAGATTAGACCTGGATATGCTCGAAGAAATTAGGGAAGAAGCAGCAATTAGGAATGCAACATATCAACAATGAACAACTTTATTCTATAACAAAAGAGTGAGGAAGTGTGATTTGAAGGAAGGGGATTATGTGCTGAAGAAAGTGATCCAAAAGCATAACAAACTGGAAGCCAACTGGCATGGACCCTACAGAGTAACAGAAGTTGTTCGTCAAGGACATACGGGATTGAAACCTTGGAAGGAGAAGAATTTAAGTATCCATGGAATGCAGAGCATCTGCGCAAGTATTATCAGTAGTAGAAATTCCTATGTAATGAAGTTTCTTCAGTATGAATAAAGTGATGTTTCACCCAGTTTCTTTCTTTGTTGAAATTTTTTCGGAATATTAGTGTTACACTCTACACATCAAATTCAGAGCAATTACCACCAACTCTGGTTGGTCGGCAAATTAATTACCACCAACTCCGGTTATTCGGCAAATCAATTACCACCAACTTCGATTGGTCGGGAATCAATTACCACCAACTCCGGTTGGTCAATAAATCAATTACCACCAACTCCGATTGGTCGAGAATCAATTACCACCAACTCCAGTTGGTCGATAATCAATTACCACCAACTTCGGTTGGTCGGGAATCAATTACCACCAACTCCGGTTGGTCGAAAAATCAATTACCACCAACTCCGATTGGTCGTGAACTAATTACCACCAACTCCGGTTGGTCGGCAAATCAATTACCACCAACTTCGGTTGGTCAGAAAATCAATTACCACCAACTCCGGTGGTCAAGAACTAATTACCACCAACTGCGGTTGGTCGGTAAATCAATTACCATCAACTCCGGTTTGTTAGTACTAAACTAGGCAAGAAGCTGGACGACCTCTCGGGGCATCCACTGTCTAGGTAACAAGGTAATCCATACGAGATTACTACAACTAAGCAGGAACATGGGATGCAAATCATTCCATTGCTTAGGCCCAAAGAATGACAAGTTACTATAATCAAACAACAAATGGGATAAGTATAATATATACATATATATTTACCAACCAACAAGCATGGACATTATACAAATTATTTAAAAGAAAATAAAATGGCAAAAGACTAAAAAATTCTTCATTGAAATCAAGTAGAATTACATATGATGTGAAAAATATACTTCATTACATAAAAAAATCCTTATTTTATTGGTTTTTTCCTTTCTGCCTTTGAAACAGGTTCTACCCCAGGAGGAGGATCATCTAATGCATAAGGGGAATTTATAAAATTTAGATCTCGCAGCATTCGAACATTCATCACGGAGGGCCGATCAAGAAAGTGCTCTGGGCGAGATATCTTAAAGTTTGCATGAAGACTATAATCGCCGAGATAATTGGAGATCAAGTATTGAGGAATTGCCCAAGCAAGAATCCAACTAATGTTAAGCTTAAAAGGAGGCACGGGCAAATCGATCACTCCAGGGTCATAATAATCCCATAAGTAGTGGCCCTGCTCTAATTTTAGCACACATAGTGCATTCAACCACCCTTGCTTGTACCCCTCGTTATTTGACTGCTAGATCCGAGCATCAAGATGGTAAAGGGCTTCATTATACCCAACCATCCAAAACTCTCTGGGTTGTTTATGGAACTGATAAGTTAACCTCTCCAGTTGCTTGTGGAGACTCTTCACCAGAATTTCCTTATTTTCCAAAGTAGAACTCTGGGAAGAGAGTTGGTCAGTAAAATTCAGAATCTTCTTGGACATTTCTGCCAAAGCTTGATTCTTCGCCATCAACTGAACTGCCTAATTCTCCAAAGTCGATTGAGTTATCGCTTCTTCAAGAGAAACCCGACCAGCCCTTGCTTGTCCATGAGAAGAAGATCTTGCTCATTCACGAGTAAATGTGGAGGGTCCGGCTCTTTTCAAAGTTTCCAACTTATCTCGTAAGTTGGCATTTTCTACCTCCAAGAAAGAAAAACCTTCATCATTAACAGGGACTAAGGCTCCCGAAGAAGATGCAACAGATTTGATTTATTTTATCTCTTCTTGCAAATCAATGTTCTCCTGCTCCAACAACTTAACGATATGCCTATGCTCTTCAACTTCAAGCTTCGGAACACTCTCTTTCTTCTCATGAGCAGAGATGAATTTATCATACGCTTTATCAGCACTCAATTGCTGATATTTCTTCTCATATCGTTGATGCAAAAGTGTGGAGGACTCTTTGTACTGCTGTTGAAGTTCCTCGATCGTTCCTTAGAGATCTTCAATTATTTCGTAATAGGCCACATTGTAGGCAACAGCACGATCGACGAGCACTTTAAGTATTGATAAGCTTTAACTGCTCGTTCAGAAGCATTTAAACCAAGGATATCAATTATTTGAGCCTCATTAAGATCTGCATGACCAACTTTAAAATAGTCATTGCATTTCTTCATCAATTCTATGTCATGAGCTGATGAGAGCTCCATCCTGGCCATAAACTAACAAAGAGAAGAAATAAAAAGAATCAATAATGATGCAGACAGAGCAAGTAAAAGAGAAAGTCAAAATGAACAACCAAAGTTTAAAATTTTATTCATCATAAGAGGAGATACATAGTCCAAGGTTACATTCAAGAAAGCAACAAAAAACCCAAATAACTTTACACCTTCTCCTTATTTTTTATGACTTCCTCAAAAGGTTTGGAGGAAGGGACTGGTTTCTCGGAGGACATGGGTAGCTGCTCGACAGAAGTGCTAGTTAGTTGGAGTTGCTTGGGAGGTTAAAAAATAAGAACAGCAGGGACCTGATCTCCAGTTATCATAGAAGATTCATCTGAAGCAGCTTCATCCTCTTCTTCTTCTCCAGAAGAGGGAGGAGGGCCATGAGTGTGCTTCTGGAATAACTCGAAATTCTCAGCGACCTTCAGCTCCTGCAAGGCTGCTACCCATGCATCCCTAAAATATTTTATGCTTGCATACTCCATTTGAGAAGACATGGCAACCAGGCCCTTGTTCCAGCCTTTGTCCCAACCAGCACTGAATGATTTTTTAACTGCATTTTTCCTTTTTTCCTTCTCCGATGAGGTCCTTTCCCTAAGGAGCTCCGCGACAGCTTTCAACTTCTCTTCCACCTTCGTTTCTGTCGCTCGACATCTTGAAGTTTAACAACTTCCTCTTCAGCAGACTTGAGCTTAGCCTCAAACTCCTTGTTGCTCTATTTAAAATCCTTATTGCTCTGTTCAAACTCCTTCAACTTATTTTCTAATTCCTTGGAGGCATTCACGGCTTGATTTCTCTCTAGCTCAATGGACTTGAATCTCTTCTCCCAAGCAACTTTATCTTCCTCGTACTTTTGACGAGAATATTTCAAAGATTGGGTCAGCCCAACAAAAGCTTTCTCTACTCCACCCGAGGAGCTTGAAGCCCTAATAGCTTCATCCTTCTTCAAAATGCTGTTGAAATACGTCACCAGCTAAAAAAAGAAATTACTTTAAGTCAATGTATGAACATAATAGTAGAAAGTAAAAGATTTAGGCCAATAATACTTATTGAGTCAATGTGTTGAGCAGCCAGGGTAGTGATTCTCTCACGAGAAAGAGTATCTTCAATGCTTTTGACTTGTGGGATAGTCCAGGATTTTACCAAGCCCACAGCAGAGCTCGGAGGAATAAAAGTTGGAACACTACCTTCAACATTTAAAGGTTGAGAGATAGGTTCAGAAGGTCTCTCAGAAGAGCTTCTCTTTAATCTTCTCAGAGGAGCTGGAACATTTTTAATTAAGGAGGTTATCTTTATTGGTAAGATGACAATAACATCACTCGAAGGAGAAACATTAACAGTCTTGCTCAGAGCCACAGGGGGCTTATCGCCAGCCTTCTTGGCTGCAGCAGGAGAGGGAACATCTATGGTTTTTGTCCCTTCTTCTGGGACATCTTGTTTACTTTTCTTTGCCTCCACAGTGGCAGAGGCAGATTTGTCAAAAAAGACAGGAGCTCTTCTCTTCTTCATCAGATCACTGATGGGAATACTCGACTCAGAGGAAGAACCTTGCACACTAGTCTCAGAGGCTGAACCTTGCACACTTAACAACCAGTGGACGAGGACGAGCAGTGAAAGATGAAGTATAACTTTTATATTGTAATAAATAAGAAGAAGATCTAATATTCTCCTCAGCAACAGATTGATGCAAATCCCAGATAAGTTTTAAATGCTTTAAATTAACATCAGCCTCTTTTAGAGGTTTTCTTTTACTGTCAACTGTAACAAATAAAAACAAATGTCAGTGATGCATTTTATCGAACACAAAGAAAGTAAGATTTCAAAAAATAAAAACACCTATTCCATTGCCATAAGGTGGACACCTGGGACCTTGATATACATCATCTCCATTTAATGGAGGGTGTTGCCAATTTTTCATAACAACCCCATGATCAAAATAATCCATATTGGCATCAGAAAGATTGACAACTAAAGCTCTATTCAAAAACCTAATTTTTAAATAGAATGTGGTATCACTGAGAACCCATCTATAGCAGTACATAATCTCTGGAATCCCTAATCGAGTTTCATGAAGTTGATTCAACCTATGTACGCCATTAACTATCCTCCATGTATTTGGAGCTATTCTTGCAGGTACAACATCAAAATATTGGCAGAACTCCAAACACAGGGGATTTGGCGGGAAAGAAAAGCCACATTCGGCCACAAAAAGACTTGGGAACCAATGTCCCTCAGCCAAAGAAAAATAATCAGAAGGTTCAGAAAGTTCTTCCAAAATAACCCACGAAGGGATTGAAAATTCAGACCGAAATTTGTCCAGCGACTCAACAAGATAAACCATGATGAACAAAGTAAATAAAAGAAAGGGAAGAAAATCTTACAGAAAAAGAGCGATCAGTTGACAATGAACAATGGAAAGAACGAAGGCACAAGATAGAGAGGAAATAAAGAGTTCAAAGATACAGATTTGAAAAGTGAAAGACTATAGGATTTCTCTCGCGCTTAAATACTTTATCTCGGGAATAGAGGAAGGCAATGATTACAAGGGAAGATGTTTGCATTTCGCGCGGCTAAAAGAATAAAAGGGTACAAATATCGAAGTGGTCATGAAAATTCAAAATATTTATGAAGCCTGATACTATACATTCAAAAAGGAGTTATGTACAACGAAAATTTTCCTAAAATCAATAAAAAAAAAACAATAATCTGAGAAGTTTTCGAGCAGAATATTCCACACTAAGTCTAGAAATATGCAACTTATCATCGTATTCTCAAATCGAGAGTCCTGCGGCTGCGCGATCAATTCCTATGAGTTACATTGGTCCCGTGGGAGGTGTGGGTGCCATCCACGGGGCCGTTCGGGGGCTGTTTTGGGTTTTCACCCCTTAACGCCACATTTTTAAGCCTAATTCTAGAAATATACAAATTACCATCATATTCTCAATCCGGGAGTTCCGTGACTGCGTGATCAGTTCCTACGTGTTACATTAATCCCGTGGGAGGTGTTGGTGCCTCCCATGGGGCCGTTCGGGTGTTATTTTGGGTTTTCACCTTCTAACGCCATGTTTTTATGCCTACGTCTAGAAATATAATAATTACAGTCGTATTCTCAAACCGGGAGTCATGTGGCTGCGCGGTCAGTTTCAACGAGTTAAATTGTTCCCGTGGGAGGTCTTGGTGCCCCCACGGGGCCGTTCGGGGAATGTTTTGGATTTTCACCCTTTAAAGCCATATTTTTTACCCTAAGTCTATAAATATGCAAATTATCGTCGTATTCTCAAATCGGGAGTCCTGTGGCTACGCGATCAGTTCCTACGAGTTACATTGGTCCCGTGGGAGGTGTTGGTGCCACCCACGAGGCCGTTCGGGGGCTGTTTTGGGTTTTTACCCTCTAATGCCAAGTTTTTAAGCCTAACTCTAGAAATATGCAAATTACTGTCGTATTCGGAAACCGAGAGTCCCGTGGATGCGCTGTCAGTTCCTACGAGTTTAATTGGTCCCATGGGAGGTGTTGGTGCCTCCCACGGGACCGTTCGGGAGATGTTTTGGGTTTTCAACTTTTAACGCCATGTTTTTAAGCCTTGGTCTAGAAATAAGCAAATTACCATCGTATTCTCAAACCGGGAGTAACGTGGCTGCGCGGTCAGTTTCTACAAGTTACATCGATCCCGTGGGAGGTGTTCGGGGAATGTTTTGGATTTTCACCCTCTAACGCCATGTTTTTAACCCTAAGTCTAAAAATATGAAAATTATTGTCGTATTCTCAAACCGAGAGTCCCGCGACTGCACGGTAAGTTTCTACGAGTTACATTGGTCCCGTGGGAGGTGTTGGTGCCTCCCACGGGGCCGTTCGGGGGTTGTTTCTGATTTTTTCCCACTAACGACATGTTTTGCCTAAGTCTAAAAATATACAAATTATTGTCGTATTCTCAAATCGGGAGTCCCATAGCTGCGCGGTCAATTCATACGAGCTACATTGGTCCCGTGGGAGGTGTTGGTTCCTCCTACGGGGCCATTCGGGGGCTGTTTTGGGTTTTCACCCTCGAACGCCATTTTTTAAGCTTATGTCTAGAAATATGCAAATTACCGTATTATTCTCTAACCGATAGTCCCTTGGCTTCGTGGTCAGTTCTTACGAGTTACATTGGTCCAGTGGGAGGTGTTGGTGTCTCCTACGAGGCCGTTTGGGGGTTGTTTTGGGTTTTCACCCTCTAACGCCATGTTTTTAAGCATAAGTTTAAAAATATGGAAATTATCGTCGAATTCTAAAATCGGGAGTCCCGCGGCTGCGCGGTTGGTTCCTACGAGTTACATTGGTCCCGTGGGAGGTGTTGGTTCCTACGAGTTATCAGAAGTTATCATGCTCCCACCATATTCACACGTGCACCATGCAAAATGTAACGTGATCTTCAACAGTTCCCACTACTCCACTCACGATTGTGGTAAAATAATTTATTTTGAGTGTTTATTATGTACATAAATATTTGGTAACTTTTATAAAACATCTTTCAGGGTCTATAACGTTTTTACTTCGGAAGAAGAAAATTTTCTAAGTGTAGAGACGAAGGAAAAAAATGACGTTGACATCGTTCGAGCGAGTTTCACATCTCGCTCGAGTGACATTGGCATCTCGCGTGGATTCGTTAGAGCGACGTGGTCGTCCGTTCGAGCGACAACTTTGTTTTGTTCGAGCGATGTGCCGCCTAGATTTTTGTATAAATAGCAGTGTCCCTTCTACACGATTTTTAAGTCTTTGGCACTTACGTTTCTGCAGAACTGCTGCATATTTTTAGACTTTATTTTCGTAGTTTTTAACCCTTTTTTTATTCACATATGAACTTAAAACTTGATTTGAATTTAAGAAAAGATATTTTAAAAAGTTAGCCTTGAATCCCACTTGAAAAACTTGATTTAATTGCTCTTGAAAACTTCCTTTAAATCCTTGTTTAAATGTCTTAAAAATCTCTGTACTTTGATTGAGGGAAAAGGTTGTTTGGAAAAAGGGTTTTAGAGAGTATTAGGGTTTCATGGTGAAGGAGGAAACTTAAAATGAGAGACAATAGATTTTATTTGAGTAAAAAACGTTTAAGATGTAAAACAAAAACATACAAGGCAAATCTACATGCGGCTCACCCACGACATGGCTGCGGTCGCGCCCCTCAAACCCGCTATAACAACTTTTTATACCGCAGGCGCGACCTCATGGCAGAGGGTCCCCTGTCTTAGGCAACGACTTGCAAACCTTAAAAATAATATATTGAAACCTAACTGGATCCTAAAGTAAAGAGCAAGGACCTATTTACCCATAGTCTTTCCCCAAAATTCATAGCAAGTTCAAATCAACATATAACTTAATACAATTACCAAATTAACCTCGATATTTTTAATGAGTCAACTTTAGCCCTTAAAATTTTATCAATTAATCAAATGCACTCTAAAATTCCAAGCTAACTCATTTTAACTTTATTTCCTCCCGAATGATTAAATTATATTTTTCAATTATATAACAAATTCGAGTTGTCTTTTAATCAATCAATATTATTCTCGATTAATTAATTACAAATCTTCTTTAAAATACGAGGTATTACAGTTTTAAGTTGAAAAATAATAAAGCCTAGATTCACTTTACCAATTTTAATATCAATTTGAAGATCCACACCCCATCTTTAAAAGGAGTCGAATTAACTATTAAGGAGTTGGTTCGTGATGCAATCCAAGGATGGAGAACGTGACTTTCAGGTTCAATAATGGAGTTTTGAGTCAATCACTCATTTAAACGGGGGATAGTTTCAACGTCCGTAGGTAACTTCTTATTCGGAGAACAAAATAAAGATACCTTATTGCTTTTGTGTAAAATTACTTTTCAAATTGAATGAGAGACTGACGCATTGAGTTTTTTTCACCCATATGTGGTTTTTTTCCTCGTAGATCTTGTCTTATGCCTATTGTGTAGTTATTTATTGATCATATACACAATTTTTGTCACACACACACACACCTAGATCTAAGAATGGATCCAATATAATCCCTTATTAAAATGAACCCAGGGCCTGAATATAGTTAATTCACCTAGTTGACTTATATTTGTTCATAATGTGTTAATTGATAATTAAACGTAAAATTAACTTTGTTGTGTTAATTATTTGATTAAATCTCTTGTTCAATGGTATAGATCTAGTATATCTCTCAGTTAGATGCATGTTAACTAGGTTTGATCTAAAATTGATCAAGGAACTTTGAAATTGGTAATTTTCTCATTAAAACCTATTCACCTCCAGGCTCCATCTAAGTTTATTCGAGGTGAAGACTTGTAACTAAAACACAACAAAGTTCCATATATGACCACAAATGTTTTTCTATTCGTTTTACGAGTGATGGTACCCCATTAAGGAAGAGCTTTGCTTTTTTAGAAGTTAGGAATAAGATAGACATGGATATGACACATCTTCAGCGCACCGTTGAGGACCTTTTTTGCTAAAAGCGAAGTCAGTATGTTGCATAATTATGATTATTTATCCCACATGCATTAGATAATGCTACGATTATTTATGAATATTATACGAATACGATTGTGACTTCTAAGAATCGTTTGATTCTCATATCTTTTATTCGTGACTTTGAGATAACTTCAAATGAGGAATTGATAGCTACACATTTAGGCTTAGGGAAAGACTATAGTCCAGTTTATACCCTCTGAGGGTGGTTTGGCTCATCACGAGTTAGCTACGTTCCTTGATGGGAGATAAATTATGTGGGTAGGTAATCTATTTCTTCAGGCGTCACTTCATTAGAGGCTATATATTATGCACTTTATGGCAAATTATATAAAAATCTTGGATTTAGGATTTTGCACTTAGATTTCAAAGAAAGGCTAAGAGGAAATTTATAGATCTTAGGAAGAGGAATTAATGTTCAAAGTCAAATTTCATAAATTAATTAGAAGGAAAGAATATGTATTAATTTTCCACTTAAGTTCCCTTTGAATTAAATATTGCCTATATCATGATTAGAGGACTGATTAGGTTAAAGAAATCTAGTTGTTTTTTGCTATTTGTAAATGTTAATTAAATTTGTTCAAGTTTTGTACTGTTGCATAATTTCTGGAATTAGACTATTGGGTTATGTAATTATTATTACATTCCTGAATTGAATTTGTTAATTAGGTAGGCATTACCTAATTTGCAATGTTATCTAAATAAATTGAAATAATATGAACTCTGAATATATAATTTAACTTATCCCTTGTAATTGTTATATTTTTCATATGTTTATCTTGAAATACACTTTTAATTGATGAAAGCTCGTGTGAATTTAAATTAATAAATCATATGATATTGTGCACTATGATTAGATTATGGAACTTATATAATACACATGAAATTGGTAATAATGATATGAATAAAATAAATTATTGGTAAAATGATTGGGAACGTGTCAAATTACAAATTTATGCATAAACCCAATGATTGGGAAAATGATTCAAGTATTAATACGAATTAATGCAATACGATGTTTGGGATTTAAAATTTGGGTTATAAAATTTATATAATTTACATGTAATTGACATAAATGGAAATTAATAAGGGAGGAGAATGTTGGTAAGGGAAATTTTATATTATCATTATTAAACTTAGGAGGTGGTAGATTGGGAACGTTGTCGCGATGTTTGAGGATGAGGTTCGATAACCATTACCTCGCGATAACTAGATTATCTAGACAAAAGTGTATCAGGATGGTTTCTTATTTGGATTTCATTTATGATACGTCCTAACACGAACTCTAGTGATGGTTGGGAGGTAATGAAATGATGAGTTGTTTAAACTGTTTTGTGATATATAGATTTGGGACCAAACGTGGTTTAAGTGTTGATGCATGTCGTTTTGTGATCTTTAGGTATGGTACTAAAGGCGGTTTATGTGTGGTTATACATCATTTTATGATTTCAAGGTATAGGGGTGGTTTATATGTTAGTATGTATTGTCTCGTGGACTCTAGCTATAAGTCTACAAATGGCTAATGTGTTTCTACATGCCATTTTGTGGCCTCTACATGTGGGACTAAAGGTGGATTATGGTTTATACTACAAGTTAAAGGGAAAATAGGTGAAATCTATATGAATAATTATAGATAATGATGTAATTATTTTGAAATTTATATTATGGGGATGATATGTACTAGAGTTATATTGAATATCATACGTGATGATGTGGGATTTTGAGAATGGTCCCCAAGAGATTATGTGTACTTGAGTTTGATGATTGCATGGCGTCATTGTATGTGCAGTGTGTAAAGTCAGCTGGCTACAGTATATTCGTATGTGCGAGACCTATATCGTTTGGTTACCTTGACAGGATTTTTATAAGTGTTACAATATATGCGGATCTAACATTGGTTGGCTATAAAGATTTTTTTTATGTAAAACCTATGTTGTAATACTATAGTAACGGGAATTATTGGTGTGGGCATTACAATATGTGTGAGTCTAATGTTGTCTAGTCATAAAGTTTGTATGTGCGGGACCTAGGTTTTAGGCTACAATAATGGGAATATATGTGTGTGCCATTGTATGTGGGAATCTATAGTTAAATGTCTATATAGATCGTATGCGGGGGACCTAGGTTGTCAGGCTATAGTGATGGGATAATTATTTTTAGTATGTTACGAGTATGTGTGGGGTCGCGAAAGAGATCGACTGACTATAGTAATGTGACTATATATATATATATATATATTGGTACATTGATATGGGGGTACATTATGAGTATGTGCGGGGTCAAGTGAGAGACCGTCTGGCTATAGTGATGTATATCATGTGAATATTATAAATATATACAATGGGATGCATCATAATATATGTGGGGTTTATAGTGAGACCGACTGGTTATAGTGATATGGTTATTAACATGAGGTTATAGTATGATCAGAGTTGTATGTGAGACCGACTACCTATATTTGTATAATAAATAAGTAATTTGATAATTATGATATGGTTAGTAATAGTTAATATTCACGAACTAGTTGGTGTTAACTCATAGGGATGAGATAGCTGATATTTACCTAGTTATGAAAGTGGAAAACTATTATTATATAACGTTTAAAAGTTTCATGTTAGCTATAAGACTCTATTGTGATATTTACTTCATTTAGTAGTTTTGTCCGGGTTCATGTAACCCTATTTGGGATCACATAGCTGGTGTTCCTGAAACGGCCCTTGATCCATCGTAATCGTGGACTAACATTTCAAGTTTGGAGGGTGCATATAGGAACAATTGGAATGTTAGAGTGCAGTATTTGGCATTTTGAGGCTTATTCATGTATAATTTAGTTTTATTTCTATAACTTTATTATATTTGAGATAATTATATTGATTCGTGCTCATGTATGATTCTATAGTTGTTATGATATTGTGTGGTGGCTTTAGATGGTGATGCCTTGTACTGGATGTTTTGATATTGTTTGACTTTGTTGTTAATAAATATTCATATTGTTATTACTCATATCTTATTTTATGTTGGAAACTTTTGTATTATGGAATCTTATGCTTTATGGATTTTACTATCATTCATCATTCTATCTATTAGAAAAGTTTTAAATTATCTCGTATTTATGACACAATATAAGAATTATATTGTAATTGTATAGCAATCTGTATATCCTAATATGTGGACTTGATCAACCTATATATTAGAATTCGCGGGTTATTATATATATAAAGAAGTAAATCCAAATTTTCCGTAATTAAAATGCATTTTTACTCTTTTTCACTCGCCCTATAGATTAATGCCACAATTAGACTTAAACCACTCAAAAATAAAAATTAGAATTACCCCTTAGTATTAACGCTATAATTGGACATACCCCCCCCCCCCCCCTCTCGAGATTGACGAAGGCTCACGCCCCTCAACCTATAGTGGCTATATTAATTTATTATCGTTAAAGGGGTTATGTCTAACTATGACATTAATACAAGGGGTAACTAAAAGAAAAGACGTGTATCACCAAGGTCACCTTTTTTTTTGCAGAGTATTTTTAAAAATTATTTAAGTATCTATTTTATCAATCAATTCATATTTATAACTTAATTAATTTTAATTATGAGGATCGATGATCCCCTAAGAATTCCTTATATTTTTCGTGGGTAAAGAGTCTTTTTTAACTATGTAAGTATTTGTTTTTAATTGAACTATTTATTAATAAAATTATTCATTATTAATTAACTAGTAATTAATTTTATAATTAGTCGTTATCGTGCCTTCCTAAATAGACCTCATGTTGCACCATTTATTTTACAAACCCGTTGTTGATGCCTAAAAATGGACTAACTCCAAATTTATAATCACATATAAAAGTAAGATAAGTAACTCAAAACAAATACATACAAGAGATAAGGTTTTAGAGTGGTTTAGCTGTAAAATAGCCTACGTCCACTGTTGGTAGTATTCAGAAGAATTTACAATAGCTTGATATGATTTGCATACGAGTAATTAGAGTTGTCTCTTGGGCTGAGGGAGTAGTTTGCATTTATTGTGGTTACAAACCCCTAGATATGGAACGCCTTTATATTACCAGACGTTTACATCTGTGTAGAATAAAGGAAACTCTTGGAATTCAGCGTTGGTTGGCATCCCATTCGATTAACTATTGGTATTCCTGTTGGTTAAATTTCTAGAGTTAGTCGGCATTCTGGCCGACTAAGTGTCACTGAAGCCGATCAGGGTAGCTGATCGGCCATGTTGGAGGACAGCTGTACATTCATTAGTGGTCCATGTGGGAGTGTAATTTTTATTACAACAAAGCCCCCAATGCTTGATGCTTGCGTGAAAGTATGGAGTATTTAGACCAGGAAGTTTCTCGGCATATTGTTTGAGTGTTTGGTTGGCAACCAACCTCCCATACTTGTAAAAGTTTCTACAGGCAGTGTTTGATAATGGCATTTTTATTAATAATTCAAACTTTTTTGAACTGCTAAAGGTCACAGTTGTCTTTTAACGCTTCAAAAAGTGTGCAACCGACGGTAGTCATACTGTTTGTTCAATTAATAATTTCATTCCCATTTCTCGAGGCAATCTATAAATAGTTACGAAGTTTCTGAAGAGTGCCCAATATGTGTATTTCAAACAAAACCAAAATTATCTCCCAAAATTATCCAACTTTTAATTATGCACCAAACCAAGTTGTGAAAACCCAATTCTTTCTTTAAACTAATTTTATCTTGATTAATCATAAACATGCATCTAATGATTAAAGCAAGTAAAATAAAGTAAAGAATACTCACAACGCCGGATGTACGAGGAAAAAACCCAAAACGGGAAAACAACCTCGGACGGACCAAGCCAGACAATCACTATAAATATGGTTTTACAAAATCATATTAGCCTTATACTAAGACTCGATCCCCACGGGTCTTTACGCTCCTTCTGATCTTCAACCGATCTTCAATTGTGTCCATGCAGAAATTTCGTCTTCCACGATACCTGTCCACAACATACGCATCTACGTATGTCTCGGTGTCCACCGAATGACTTTGATTCGTCTACGATGTCAAACAAGAAGTCCTTCTCTTTTCTTCACCGCAAAACCCTTTGTGTTCAATGTGTAGAACAAACAACTTTAGTGCAGCAAGATCGCGTAAACATATAAGAATGATAACTCGGATCTTTGCAAATTCTAAGGATGAGTTTAAGAATTTTAAACCTTAGAAAACATGTGCAAACAAGGTTCTGGTTCGTAAAACTGTTTTCCAGAAAGCACACCTCATAACTATGATGAAAATACTGTTTAAATAGGAGTTAAATGTTGCCTCAAAAAATGTGTCATTCGAACGACTTGAGGAACTCGTTCGAGCGACATCCCTTCTCATTCGAGCGAGATTGGATATCGTTTGAATGACAACGCAAAAGTTTGACTTTTTAACTTTTTGTTTAAAACCTCTCTTCCAATGAGAGATCCAAAAATGCCGAACTCTTTCACGAGCTTATCATCATAAAACGTAGCGTAAACCTTTTAAAACACTATAAACCATTTTCAAACATTTTTCTTTATAAAAAGTACATCCTTATCTTTTATAAAATAATTCCGAGCACCGTTAATTATACGTATTCATACCTGAGTGATCTCAGAATGTAATTAACTTTGAAGATGATTAAACTTGCACCAATTAAACATCGACATGATTTAATTCTTTGAAGCTTTTTCGCAACGTCTTCAATTTTCTTCAATAGTCATAGACCAAGTGGGATCGTGACACAATAAAAATCTCCCTATAACATATTATAAACAAAGTTTTGTTCACGGAATTAAGTCAAAACAATACAGGGACTCAATTGGAAATTTATGTCCTTACAAATCTCCCTCTTTGACTATTCCGGGACAAAACAAAACCAGTGAAATGCCTAACCGGTCCATCAAGCCGTATGACGCCTAAATCCGATCCCATAAACCCAAAATAAAAAATACAGGATACGGACTAGAATATGTAGCACCGACGAGCATGAACTGTCTGAATGTGATGTAGACTTGAAATCTCGAATCGCTGAAGCATACCTACACACATGAAACAGACAAATAAATACCCAGTGAAGTATGGAGGAACAAATGATACCAATTTATATTTCTAATAAGAACAAATCATTTTGAACATGAGAGCAATTATTTGATGCCAATTTGAAAGAATTATAATCAATCAATTTGAAAATCCAGATATCAACAGAAATGCTCAACAAATCTCCCCCTACATCACATACATCTCTCCCCCTACATCACATACATCTCTCCCCCTTTTGTCTCGAATAGCCAATCCGGTGAAAAGATAAACCACTTTGAAATATCTAGCATGAGAATATGATACCAAATTTGAATCAAGTTGATACCAATTCGAGAATAGAAAAACGCTAGATAACCATGAAACAACTAGCTAAATACTATCAAGTAATGACAAATCAGTAGCTAGTAAACCAAGGAATCACACAAAGAGAATACTAATCAAATCAAGTGTGATAAATGAACTCATATGCAAAATACCAATTTGGAACATAAAAGAACCTGCATATAAACCAATCAGTCCAAAAAATGCTTCCTGCAATACCAAAAATATATCAAATTAAACTAGAGGACTGCAAACCAATCAGAAGCCATTTTTGATCCTGTCATTCGAACGAGCCAGGGACATCGCTCAAACGAGATGAGGATATCGCTCGAACGAAGTACAGAAGTCGTTAGCGCGAGATTAGTTGTCGTTTGAACGACTTCGCGTGACCTGCCAAAATTTTCCACTTTCGTAGAAATATTATAAAATATTGCCCAGTGAAAAAATTTTCATAAAAACATTCCAGGAAGGGCCTGACAGATGCAAAATAGTGCAAAAACAGTAGGCTTTTAACACAAAATGCAAAACTCATAAAAACTTAAAATGCGAGTTACATGCAAACATGGTACCGATGTGCTCAAACATGGACATAGAATGAAAGGGCGTGAATCTAAAACAAAGGAGACAAAATTCCAACACATCAAAACGATCAAGAAGCTCTAATTGATAGCGATAAATCATCAAACTTTATCATAGCCATATGATAATAAAAGAGTGAGCATAAAGAACTAAACATACTACATGCACGCAAATCCAGAATTTTGACGATTTTACAAACAATAGCGTCAAATTTCAATGTTTTAACATTAAGATTAGTTGTGCAAACCCGTTTAAATTTTTAATACATCCAAACTCCCTCAATAATATCATATATTCTTTGGAATGAACTAAACAAATTTGGCCCTTTTCTTAGCATATTACATTTTCTTTTGGGGCTCTTTTAAACGGTGGCTTTCACGACGAGTTAATTTTGAACTCTCGCAGCCCTTTCCCGTGAATCACTCATCATTTTTACCAATTTTAAATCCTCACGGTAAAAGGTTATTACATGCACAGTTCTCCTTACGTCTACTTACGCATAGATGACAAGATTGAGATAAGAACGCCTCGCCAAATTCAAATATGCAAGAGAAGTCAAACATCCATATAAACACGTGCATGTGTCCAATGTTGACATATATACAAAGTCGAATCAAGATGCATATCAATTTCGAAACAACCCCATATAAACAATGATTAAGATCATTCTAAGCATCGATAATGATGACCAAATGTCCTAGCCACATGGATAATGAAACGATGGGGGGTCCAAGCACACCAATATGCCACATCAAACATGTAAACTTAAAAATAAAAACCGAAAATCTTTTTGGCTTTTCAAATATATTTTGACTCAAAGAAAAGCAAAATATTTTTGAATTTTCAAAAGTTTTCTCAAAAATAAAATCTTTTTGTATTTTTCAAATAGGGCTCAAACAAGTGAAAAATAAAATACAAATAGATAAACATGTCATAACACTAGCAAATTATAAAAATGATGCAAGGGCTAGCGTATGACAAAACATAAAAGCTACTAACCATAAGAAATAACAAAAGATGAATCATGTGTATGCATGTGAGAATCAACCAACGAAGCATTTAGTATCTTCAAAACTGATTTTCTAACTCAAACAGGTGTATACCTAACAAAAAGGGTTTTGGGAACCAATGGGACACTACTTTTAGTCTTCCTAGGGTCTTTTCTAAGATCAAAACAAAAACTTCTAAGGTGACCTTTCCTACCACAATGCTAACATGTGAAAACATGACGAGGAACGGGACCTTTGGGTTGAAATTTTCTAAGACCCTCGAATGTGGTTGAGGCTCTAAAACAAACTATGGTTTTGTCTTTTACAATCGAACCACTAGGACAGGATAAGCCGCTACCATCACTACTCGAGTTATTTAAATCATTTTTTAACTTCAAGACTTTCGACTCAAGCAAACAATTAGACTCCTCAAACTTTCGGGACTCCTTCGTTAAATTTTCAATTACCCCTAGAAGGTTATCTCGCTCCCCTCAATGTGAGAAAACTTATACCTAAGAGCCTTTTCTCGTGCCACAAAATCATTAATCGAATTATTTTTCTCAACGACACAAACACTAGAATTTCTCAAATCCTTTAACTCTTTTTCTAAAACAAGGACTCTATCGTCACTCTCCTTTTTGCCCAATTTTATCATATTAAAATCTTTAAACAAGGAACTAAAATACTCACGACAACTATCTCTTTGAATTTGAAACGTTTGCAAATATTTAATCTTATTTTCAAAATCAAAATTTTCTTTTTCCAAAACTTCAATACGTTTTGCAAACTTTAAATTCAAACGATGTAAATCGTCAAACCTTAGATAATCCATCGAGAGAAAATAATAACAGGAGAGAAAAACAAACACACGGGATCACAAAACAAATAAAAAATATTTTCTAGCTCTGATACCAACATGAAGAGTGCCCAATATGTGTGTTTCAAACAAAACCAAAACTATCCAATTTTTAATTATGCACCAAACCAAGTTGTGAAAACCCAATTCTTTCTTTAAACCAATTTTATTTTGATTAATCCTAAACATGCATCTAATGATTAAAGCAAGTAAAGTAAAGTAAAGAATACTCACAACGCCGGATGTACGAGGAAAAAACCCAAAACGAGAAAATAACCTCGGACGGCACAAGCCAGACAACCACTATGACTATGGTTTTTCAAAGACAGATTAGCCTTACACTGACTCGATCCCCATGGGTCTTGACAGTCCTTCTGATCTTCAATCATTCTTCAATAGTGTCCACGCAGAAATTTCGTCTTCCACGATACCTGTCCACAACATATGCGTCCACGTATGTCTCGGTGTCCACCGAATGGCTTTGATTTGTCTACGATGTCGAACAAGAAGTCCTTCTCTTTTCTTCACCGCAAAACCCTTGGTGTTTAATGTGTAGAACAAATAACTTTGGTGCAGGAAGATCACGTAAACATATAAGAATGATAACTCGGATCTTTGCAAACTCTAAGGATGTGTTTAAGACTTTTAAACCTTAGAAAACATGTGCAAACAAGGTTCTGGTTCGTAAAACTGTTTTCCAGAAATCACACCTCGAAACTATGATGAAAATACTGTTTAAATAGGAGTTAAACGTCACCTCAAAAAACGTGTCATTCGAATGACTTGAGGCACTCGTTCGAGCGACATCCCATCTCGTTCGAACGAGATTGGATGTCATTTGAACGACAGTGTGAAAATTTGACTTTTTGTTTAAAACTCTCTTCCAGTGAGAGATCCAAAAATGTCAAACTCTTTTATGAGCTTATCATCATAAAACGTAGTGTAAACCATTTAAAACACTATAAATCATTTTTCTTTATAAAAAATACATCCTTATCTTTTATAAAAAAAATCCGAGCACCATTAATTATACGCATTCATACCTGAGTGATCTCGAAATGCAATTAACTTTGAACACGATTAAACTTGCACCAATTAAACATCGACATGATTTAATTCTTTGAAGCTTTGCTGCAACGTCTTCAATTTTCTTCAATACGTCATAGACCAAGAGGAATCGTGACACAATGAAAATCTCCCTATGACCATTTACAAACAAAGTTTTGTTCGCGAAATTAAGTCAAAACAATACACGGACTCAATTGGAAATTTTTGTCCTTACAATTTCCTTCCTTTCTTTCTACCTCCCACCTTCTGAACTTTAGCACTCTCTTTGCCTTCAAGCTTTTTTTTCTGTGCGATCGTTTACTGCCATTTTCTTCTTCAATTTTTGCCATCATCTTTGATTCCCTGTAAGCCTTCTTTTCCCTTTCATATATTTTATCATCTTTTTTCTGCCATGGTTCACATCATAGATGAGAACTCGTTAGACGAGTTTAAAGAAAAGAGGAAAATTTCGAGTTGTGTAGAATTAGAGATTTCCAGGGGTCTTATATATGTTTATTCCCTCCTTGAGGGTCATTGGATTTCTACTTTTTTTATAGTTGAATGTGGCATCACCTTTCCACCAAACTCTTTTTTTCTCCAATATTGCCAATACTTTGATGTAGTTCCTGCTAGAGTAGCAGCCAAAATTTGGAGTGTTGTGAATGGGGTATATAGATTGAACGGACTTTATTGAAATCATATTAGGGGTTTGGAGTTGATATTTTTTTTACAAATGGGGTCCTGTTAGAGAGAGTACCTATTACTTAAAGACTAGGTAAGCCAATAGGGCTTTAGTGGTAAATCTACCGGATTCCAATAAGGATTATTGGGAATATGGTATAGTTGTTAAGAATTGACAACACACTCCTCTCCCTACTAAAGAATCTTACACTGGTCCCCGATGTCCTCAACCAGGATGTGGCATATGTTGTAATTCTATAAATTGTTTTTCCTCTTTTGCTATGCATTTATAATGTTTGTCGACTAACCTTGCTGTTTCTATTTGATGCAGAGGAAAGTAAGAAGAGGTGACCTAAGGAAGGTGAAATCAATATCAACGATCTCAAGTTCTTGTGGGGGTTGAATCAGAAGATTGGAAAAGAATATCCCATGGCTGCATCATTATTGTTGGAATACAAAAGTTCCATCACTTCTTTTGTTGCCCGACCAACACTTGCTCTGCCCTATATTACTGTCAATCCTGAGGAGGACCCTATGCCAACTTCCTCAGGTACTGAGTCCATTGGGGCTGAATTTATCCCAGGAGGAACTTCTTTCTCGTTTGAGTCCTTGGGCATTTATGATATTCCCCTTTCTTCTTCGGTAGATATAACTAAGAGTAAGATGCCAAACTTGATGGGTAGTCCTTTATCTCCTACCCCCAAAGTTGCTGATGTTGGGAAGAAGAAATCTAAGGCCAGTGATAAGAGGCTTATTGGTGCTGATGAGACTCAGGTTGAGGAGCACCAATTGAAGAGGTTGAGGAGATGTTTGCCCGATCCTTCAAAATAGGTCTAAAAGACACCAGTCGAGTAACAAGCATTAGCTGCCAAGAAAACTGCCAACCAACGGGAGTTGGTGAGAAAAGTTTAGGTTGACCTTGACATTGGGTCAACCTTTGTTTCTGTTAAACCCAGACTGGCTAAGGGTTAATTAAGTCTAGAATGCTTCTTACTGACAGAGCTGCATCAACCCCCATGCTCAAGTCTGGGCTGACTGAAAGGGTTTGCCATAACTTGGCACTGGTAATTTTTCTTATATTTATGTTATTTTCTCCATGATGATGAACTCTTTTTGATGTTTTATTTTTTGCTCTCTTTGCGGTTCCTAGTTGCTTTTAATTAGATGATGGAGAAGGGCAATTAACTACGTTCTTCTTTAAAAGAAGTTAAAGAGGCCTTTGAAGGTCTAAATAAATCTTTGGAAGCTTCTCGGCGAGCTTTGGAGACAAAACAGAAATCCTGGGAAGAGGATTTAAAGAAAGCCAATGATAGGGCTAGGGCTGTGTTTTTTTCCGAACTTTCCGATTTTCGATCCGATTTTTTCTGAATTTGGAATGAAATTTTAGTTTGTCGATTTTCGATTTTCCGATTTTTAATTTTTCCGAAAAAATCGGATCGGAAATAAAAAATAATTCCGATTTTCCGATTTTTCCGATCCGATTTTTTCAAAACTATGCCGATCCAATTTTTTCTGAATTATTTCCGATTTTTTCATAATTATTTTTCGATTTCAGATTTTTTCGATTTCTTTTTCAATTTTTTGAAAGTTTCCCATATTCCACATCGGTTGGGAGAGGGAGAGCGCTCCAAAATATGCTCTATAAAATGAGAGTATCCTACTAACTTCCACACAAATGAAAAAAATAAGCCAAATCCTTATGTATTTACATGTTGGGTTAAGCAATTTTCTTTGTTTCTTTAAAATGAGAATTTTGAGTAATCAAAAATCCATAATTTATTTTTTAAAAATTTTAGAATTTTTGAAATTTCTGGATTTTAAATATATTTTGGGAATTTTTGATTTTTCTCAATTTTTCGATTTTTCTGAATTGGGAATTTTTTTTTAATTTTCTAAAAAAATCGGATCGAAAATCGGAACAGTTATTTTATTTCTGAAAAAATCGAATTTCTTTTCAAAGAGGTATTTTTCGATCCGATCCGGCCGAAACACAGCCCTAAATAGGGCAAATGCTGTTGAAGGGAAAGTGAATGCTGTCGAGGGCAGAATTGAAGCTACTGAAAAAGAACTGAATGGTGATGAAAGATTTGCCAAGGCTATCGAGGACAAACTTGTTGAAATCACCACTCAAGCTTAAATTGCTGAAGATAAAGTAGACGATTTGACTTCTGAGGTTACATCCTTGAAGGCCAAAGGCAAAGCTGTATTTGATAAGGGGTGGGAGAAGGCCATTTTTGGTACTTCTTCACAAATTGAGTATGCTAAAAATTAATATCCTTCAATGAAGGGTGGATTGAGGCCCTAAAATTGGTCGGCATTGAAGAAAGTTCTAAACTCTTCACGAGGCACGACCCTGGTACTCCTCCTAACTTGGATGAGGAGTTTGATGATGAGGAGGGGTTATGATAATCTTCTGTGATGCCTCTTAATTCTTCCATGGTACCCAGCACCAGTGCCGACCTAACAACTAATGACTAAGACCATACCATGGACAAGGAGAAGGTCTAACTCCTTTGTTTATTAATTTTCCTTTTTGATGTATCAGTTCTTGTATTTCAACTATCAATAAATAAAAGAATAACTTTTTGTCTTAAATTGTTATTCATACCTTAGAATGATTTTTATTTCTTATTGAACTGTGTTGTTTTATTTCTTGTGTTGTCTGATCCTATGGATTTATCGCACAAACTCATATATTTGTGATTTTTCAGTTTGATGCTAGGAAGAAAGCCATAATTTCTATTGAATTTGATCTACTCATACGAAGTAAAAACCTTCTGAAAATTGTTCATGTTCTTATGTTTGAAGAATACTTAATTAAGTTGCTCGACCCAGATGTATACGACCAAGTCAAATAGTCATGTATCCATCTCTATTACTTGTTGGACAGGGCTGCTGCTAATAATGTTGCATATTATGAAATGATTGAGCAACTGTAAGAAGATCACAAACAGTCCAAAGCATTTCTCCATGATGATTATGAAGCTAAGTACAAGGCATTAAATGAAGGACGTGGTTTTGATCGAAAATTAAAGGACGTCACTTCTGCTTTAAACAAGAGAGAACTGTCTTTGAAACAAGATCTGGATGGTGCTCGACCAATTACTGCGATATTAAAGAAAGAAAGCAATGCCATGAACTTAACGACAAAAAAAATGATTTACCACTGGTCCCGATGAGGGTGCTTTCTTTTTAGATAATGAAAATGTAAGACTGTTGGAAGATCTGAAAGCATTAAAGAAGAAGAACATCAAGTCTGGGAAAACTTCCAGACGAAGTATAATTATTCGTCCAACAGTTGAGGAGGAAATAACTAAGAAAACTCTTACCGACCAAGTTGCTTAGTTAAAGGCCAAAGATAGTGTCCTTAAGAAACTTCAAAATCAACTGGAGAGATTAAATTTTCAATTTCACAAACAGTCCGGGGAAGTTTTGATGGAGGGCTATAATGAAGTTTCGCCCACATGGATGATCATTTTGCTCAAAGTAATCATGAAGGCTATAAGTGAGGATGAACCAAGTTGTTGATTTTGCTAAAGTATGATCAGAACAATAACTCATGGCATTGGAATGACCCTGGTTTCTTGAGTTGTGACAAGCCTCCATTCAAATTAGACACAAAATGGATTCCTCCCAATGCCATTCCCCAATGTCTGATAGCTAAATATTTAGGGGATTATGGTCTCCATGATGAGCATGAAATAGTCCGCCCTCGTCATTTGCTTGATCGGCCGAGCAGCAATAATAGGCAAATATTAAAGGATTTCAACGTAATCAACTCTCCATATACTCTTGATGATCCTCTTGATGTGATGGAAAAGGCACAAGGAAAACGTCCAGCAGAATAAAATTATATTTCTTATGTTGTATTTTGATCACTTATTGATATTGTAATACAATATGATCAGTGAAATAAAGTCATTTTTTATTAAGTTCTCTTTATTCAAGCTTATGGCTATTATTAATCTTTTTACCAAGTTGGAAAAGTTTGAACCATGCTATTTGGTGAAGAACTTTTTGAAAACTTTTCTAAAGATGGAAAAGTTTGAACCATGCTTTTTTCGACGAGGTGAAAAAGTTTGAAAACTTTTTTAAAGTTGAAAGAGTTTGAATTAAAATTTCTCATATTAATATTAATTTTGGATAGGGTGTAGCCACCATACTTCGAAAAATAAAACACCAAAAGGATGTATAATGGAGAAAAGTTAAAATTTCATTAACTTGAACAAGCAATTACATTAAGGATAGAATTTTCAAAACTGAATTACTAATAATACTTGCGCAAATGGTCTGCGTTCCAAGGATTCTTGAATTCTTCCTCTTTCATAGTTTCTAAACGATACGTTCCTGGTCAGATAACCATTGAGATACAGTATGGATCGTGCCAATTAGGGTCTAGTTTATTGTTCTCTCGAATTACTTTCTGAAGTACCAGATCTCCTTACTTTGGGTTGGTTGTGCTCTTCAGTTGCATCTCTTGTTGGTCGGCAGATGTATAATAACATTATGTGGCATATTTCTAACTGCCGTTTACTATGCTAACTCCATAATTTATTGGAAATTTCATGCATTGGTGCACTGTAGATGGCACAACCTCTAACTGTTTGATTCCTACTCTTCCCAGGATGATATTGTAAGGTGGTGGAATATTTTTATCTAACACAAATAAGCGAATTCTTTCTCTCATACTCGGTGGCCATGTGGTGACCAAGACTTCCAGCTTGATGGTTCCTAATGGGTATACCTTTTCTCAGAGAAACCTGATAGGAGGTCTATGGTACGATTCTAACTTTTTTATCTTCAACCCTAAACTGTCGAAACATTTATAAAACATTACATTAGCTGAGCTCCCATTATCAACCAAGATTTTTGCGACTCTACCATGATGAAATCTGCATGTGATAACTAACGAGTCGTCATGAGGGTAAAGGCCCCCCTCATATTATTTTTGGAGAATCCAATCACTATCC
Source organism: Sambucus nigra (assembly GCA_949130495.1). Classification (NCBI taxonomy): domain Eukaryota; kingdom Viridiplantae; phylum Streptophyta; class Magnoliopsida; order Dipsacales; family Adoxaceae; genus Sambucus; species Sambucus nigra. The sequence continues at coordinate 613,498,826 of OX422217.1, read as the reverse complement.
TGTCTCTGTTGACTTTCCTTGGTCTACTATCACTGGATTCAACCATAACAATTTGCTTAACAGTTGTACAAGTTTTAACTTTATTCAAATAAGCTTTTTTCTGTTATGACATCTCCTCCTCCAGCATCACCACCTGCATAAAATGGCATCCAAAATATATCATGCCAGCCTCCATCTCTGACTCATCAGGCTTTTTCGATAAGTCTGAATCTTCTTCAAAACCATCACTTACTGCTCTCTTTTGTCATCCCTTGCTTGGACTGGAGATTTAAACCTCTTCCTATCATTTCTCTTACCATTTCGATCAATAAACTTGCTTAACTTTCCTTGCCGGGTAAGATTTTCAACCTCATTCTTTAGCGCAATGCAATTGTTAGTGTTGTGCCTATGATCCCCATGGACTTATTCCTCTTATTGGGGGTGTCTTCAACTTTTCAGGCCAATTCAGCTATCTGTTTCCTTTGATCTCCTCTAGGATATGGTGAACACTTTTGTTGAGTGGTGTGTATTCATAATACTTCTTGATCCGATACAACTTCTTATCTTTCTAATTTTTTTAAAAATAATTAAAATTATTTTTCCCTTTACCCTTGGTGTCAGGTGCTTTTTTGGCTGCCATAGCTTCCTCGACATTCATTATTTTTCCAGCTGTAGCCACTAGTTTTGTCATTACTTTGGGTAGATTATTTGCCAAAGCGTAGTAAAGATCTTCAGTAAGCATGCAATGGCTGAGAGGCCTTCTCGACACGCACAGAGCCCCTCATACTAGCTCTATATCTTGTGGACCCTTATATGTATTCAACCTGATGCTCCTGCTCCTTATAACGTCCTTTAGTTACTCGGGGGCCTAGGCGATCAAAACCAGACTCCTCACTTAGCCTTTCCAAGACACTTAACCTTCATTTGGAAAGGGACCCACCATCATAGTAATCAGTTGATCGAAATAAAGCAGTTGCACCAGGACGGTATGACTATAACGAAAAGAACAAGAATAATAACTCATTTCATGTTTGGATGATGTTGGCGGCAGATTCCTTCTATAATTAGTGGAATTAGCTTGCATAGTGCAGGACAATTACTTGACAAACTCTTGCATGACTTCTTCACCTCTAGCTAAGCTGAGCATAATTCCTAGTAAGTCTGTTGTGCTAGGAGGAGCAATTGGGATAATGGTATTACTCTCATTTCAAGCACTATTTTCAGAATCATTCATTTATTTGAAGGCAAAGAAATAAAACAAATACAAATGCTAGAGAATGGTGACAGACAAACGTTCCCATAGACGAGGCCGATCCATTGATGTCTAAAAATGGACTAACTCCAAATTTATAATCACAAATAAAAGTAAGATGAGTATCTCAAACCACACACACACAAGAGACACGATTTTAGAGTGGTTCGGCTGTTAAATAACCCACATCCACTTTTGGTTGTATTCAAAAGGATTTACAATAGCTCAGTATAGTATGCATATGAGTGATTCAAGTTGTCCCTTAAGCTGATGGAGTAGTTTGCATTTAAAGTGGTTACAAAATTCTAAAGATGGAGCGCCTTTATATTTCCAGGCATTTACATCTGTGTACAATAAAGAAAACTCCTGGAATTCAGCATTTGTTGACATCCTATCCGAGTAACTATTGGTATCCATGTTGGATGGCCTTCTGGAGTTAGTCGACATTCTGGCCAACTAAGTGTCACTGAATCTAATCAGGGTAGCTGGTCGGTCACATTGGAGGACAGGTGTACATTCATCATTAGTCCACGTGGGAGTGTACTTTTTATCTACAACACCCGTAGTATTTTTAATTATTTTAATATTTATTTATTTAATAATTAAATATTAAATAACTAATTTCAATACTAAGATGGGTGACCCCATCCCCTGGAAGTCTATGAGTTGTAGCTCATTGTTGATACCAAATTTAGTCTGCTGACGTGGACCATTCACTTGAAGACATGTGTTAACCTACGTGGCAATTACAAACACTTTCAACGAACAACATACTGTCACCGAGCTACTCAAGCGCCCCGAGCAACTCAATCATACCGAGCACCTTAGGCGCCCCGAGCAACTTAAGCGTACCGAGCAACATAGGCGATCCGGGCAACTCAACATACAGAGCATCCAAATCAAGAGAATCAAAAAGATGATTGTGCATTAAATGCTCATTATTATCGTACAGATGTATATGTCTACTAGATAACAGCGCATTGCCCTTTCACATGTTCAGCCTCAAGGATATAAATACATTGTAACCTCCTCATTGGAGGGAGACTCGGGATCTCTTGGTAACCTTATTATCGAGAATTCCAGGAAAACAGTCAGCAATACAAAAACAGTGGACGTAGGCCATTCACATAAGGCTGAACCACTTTAAAATCTATTGTCTTATATTTATTTATTCATTTTTATCTGTGGTTAAAATTATTAGATCGAATATAGTTTTTTACATCAACAGATTGGCGCCGTCTGTGGGAAATGTAATTAGCGTTTTTCACCAAAATAATTCATCATCAATGGTTGATCATCCGAAATCCAGTAATCGAAATGTTGGGATCCCTTCAAATCCATCTACTCCCCCAAATGTTCCAGATCTAGCTGCTATAATGGCTAATTTAGCCCAAGGGCAAACGACCATGCAAGAGACCATGCGTCAACTTATATAAACTGTTCAGGGCGGAGTGCCGGCCCAATCAGGACAACGAAGTGTTCAGAGAAATACCCATTTTCCTTCTTCAAGAACTAGGCGAACGTTATTCCCAGAGGAATCTCAATCTAGACGTACTGACTCATATCGTACCGAAAGATCTAGTGATCCTTCGTATCAACCAGGCCGGACTTCATCAGTATGAGCTACTGATTCCCACCGAAACGTCACTCTATCTCTAGAAAGGACTAGTGCTCTAGAAAGATTAAGTAGAGTATCTCCTTTTGATCGCTTGGGACCTAGGAGGAACAGAACTCCTCCTAGGATTGCGTCGAGGAACTCTCCACGACCATCTAATCTAAGGGAAGGTTCTGCCCAATCACGACCAGCAGCTCGATCCCAAAAGAAAAACTCAATACGATCAGTTGCTCAAATAAATAGGCCCGATGAGGGAAACAACGCATGGAAGGGCTCTATTTAAAGGCTGTAGGATAGATTAGGGGAAATGGCTAAGGCCAAGAATCCTCTATAAAGAACTTTTATCCAAGGGACACCATTTGTACAGACAATTATGGATTTTCCCACACCATCAAAATTCAAAGCTCCTATGGTAACGCCTAAATATGATGGAAAGACAGACCCTGCCCTTCATATAGAGCAATACCAAGATGTTACCGATATCTACGCAATTCTAGACGAAATAAGATGCAGGGCATTTTCAGGAACTCTCACCGGGTCAGCCCAGATATGGTACAACAACCTTCCTCAGCTGAAGTTCGCCACTTTCTTTCAACTGGCAGAGCTCTTTATTAGGAACTTCTGTTTTGGAGCGAAACTGGTCAAACGAGTAGCACACTTGTTGAGTACTAGACAAAAGGCAGGTGAAAGCACCAGGGACTATATTACTCATTTCAATAACGGGAAGCTTGAAGTAATTGATTACGAGGAGAAAACAACAATTACTGCTCTGATGAGTAGATTGTTGCCCGATAAGTTGTACTACACTCTAGCTAAAGACCCGCCTAGGACCATGGTTGAATTAATGGCAAAAGCAGCCAAAATCATGAATGCCGAGGAAGCTATGGATACGAAGAAGAATGCAGACATTAAGGAGACCAAGGTCGAAGATGGTTAAACTGAAAAAAAGGATCAGAAGAACAATGGTGGCAATAGGCAGTCGAAAGGAAAGCAAGCACTGGAGCAGATGAGGAAATTTAGAAATTATACTCCTTTGAAGGTAGATATAAACCATATTCTGGAGAAGATCAAGAACAACGAGGAACTAGCTTGGCCAGAGAAAATAAAGGCAGATCCTGACAGAAGAGACAAGTCCACATATTGTGAATTCCATAAAGACCATGGTCATACGACCAAAAGTTGTATAGCTTTCAAGAATGAAATTGAAGCACTCATCAGATGAGGAAAACTGGCTAAGTATGTTGATCGCCAAAATGGTGGAAAGACCAACGACCGAGGAAGGTAAAGGTCTAGGTCTCCTCGTCGAGCAAAAGAAGACAAGAAGATAAGTCACGAAGAAGATCCAGAAAAGGCCAAGATGACCACGATCTCCCCAAAAGACCAAGGCAGCCAGAACGTGAGGTATTTTTAATACATTTTGGATCATTTGAATGTAATGTTATTACAGGTGGAGATGCAGGAGGAGGAGATCTAAATGCGAAGAGAAAAGCTTACCTCAATGAGGCTCAAGCTTGCTCGTACATTCAGCGAATAAACTTGGCAGAAGATGATCGCCCGAGGAAGGTTAATAAAGACAAATTGGTCATTAGTTTTTCTAAGAACGACCTGGTAGGTGTACTATATCCTCATGATGACCCATTGGTGATCACGATGAGAATGAAACAAGTGGTGATTTCACGAGTACTGGTGGATAATGGTAGCTCGACATACATCATATTTTATCCATGCTTTGACAGTTTGAATCTGAAGCTAGCCCAGTTGGACCCATATCATAGGCCCCTCCTTGGCTTTACTGGTGAGAAGGTTTTTCCACTTGGGATGATCAAGTTGGATATGCTTATTGGTACATGGTCTGCTTGTCGAACAGAAAGAGTACGCTTCTTCGTAATGGATAAAAATATTCAATCAACTTACAATATCATCATGGGAAGGGTATATCTAAAGAAGTTCGAGGCAGTACCATCTACTGTGCATCAATATTTAAAATTCCCAACCAATTTTGGAGTGTGAGTTGTGAAAGGCGACCAGAAAGTGGCTCGGGAATGCTACTATTCATCTGTCGAACAAGAGAAACGTGAAGATTCCAGGAAGAAGACTACTACTTATCAAGTGGGTGAAATAGAAGATGCAGAGATTGAAACGTTAGACCCTAGAGACGAGTCTCAACTCATGAAGGGACAGGTCATGAAGGCTACAGAAAATATCATTCTGGACGACGAGCATCCAGAACGAACAAATCAAATTGGTGCATCACTGGATGTATCGATAAAACAGGAATTGATAGCATTTCTAAGGCGCAGAAAGTAGACTTTTGCATGGAGTCATGAAGACATGCCAGGGATAGACCCGAGTTTCCTATGTCACAAGCTCAACATGAATAAGGAAATCAAGGCAGTGAAGCAACGAAGAAGAGTGTTCAGCCCTGAAAAGAACCAAGCAATACAGGAAGAATTAGAGAAACTACAAAAAGCCTCTTTTATTGAGGATGTCAAATATCCTGATTGGCTAGCAAATGTGGTGATGGTAAAGAAGAAAAATAACAAGTGGAGGATGTGTGTAGATTTCACCGATCTCAATAAGTCATGCCCAAAGGATCATTTTCCTTTACCCCGAATCGATCAACTGGTGGATACAACCTCGGGGCATGAATTGTTGAGTTTCATGGATGCTTATTATGGTTATAACCAGATTAACATGAAGCTTGAGGACAGGGAGAGTACCTCTTTTATCACCCTAAGGGGAACTTATTGCTATAATGTTATGCCTTTTGGACTTAAAAATACAGGTGTAACATATCAGCGGCTGATGAACAAGGTGTTTGCAGAGCAAATCAGTCATAATATGGAGGTTTATGTTGACGATATGCTGACAAAGAGCAAGAGAGATGCTGATCATCTCGTTGACCTAGGTCAGACCTTTGACCAACTAGAGAAATATCAAATGAAGTTGCATCCCACCAAATGCATATTCGGAGTACGAGAAGGTATGTTTATTGGGTATATTGTTAACCAATGAGGGATTGAGGGAAACCCTGAAAAGATCAAGGCTCTATTGGAACTGCGATCTCCAACCACGAAGAAGGAAGTGCAAAGTCTCACAAGGCGAGTTGTAGCGCTTAATAGATCTGTGTCACGAGCAACAGACAGATGCCTCTCATTCTTCAAAACACTTTTAAAAAAAATTGAGTGGAATGATGAGTGTGAGGAAGCCTTTCAAGAATCGAAGAGATATCTAGGGATGCCTCCATTGTTATCTAGACCAGTGGTGGGAGAAAAATTATACTTATACCTTGCAGTTTCAGAAAATGCAGTGAGCTCGGCATTGATAAGAGTGGAGGACGGAGTACAAAAACCAGTCTATTACACCAGCAAGGCTTTCCGAGGAGCAGAAATCAGATATCCAAGGTTGGAGAAATTGACACTAGCACTGATTGAAGCAAGCAGAAGGATGAGGCCATACTTCCAAGCCCATACTATAGTGGTGTACACCGATATGCCATTAAGACAAGCTCTGCATAAACCGAAGAAATCAGGAAGATTTATGTACTGGGCAGTAGAACTTAGTGAATATGATATAGTTTATGAGCCTAGATCGTCGCTCAAAGGGCAGGCAGTAGCGGATTTCATCGCAGAGTTTACTCAGGAAGATGCCTCCGAAGAACAGGAATTGAATACAGACCAACCTGTGGATATTACAGGATCATCAAATTTAAACCCCGACCAACTTAAGTCAGTAGACGAGCAAGAGAAGATGATCAACGAGCAGCGAGAAGTGCCGGAGGAGGGAAAAAAGAAGCACCAAATATTCCACCTAGGAACTCTATCTGATAAAAAATTTGATGATGAAGTACTTGTATGGAATTTTTATGTGGATGAACCTTCGTGCAATACAGGAAGTGGAGCAAGAATTGTGTTAAACAATCCGGATGAGATTAATATGGAGTATGCTTTGCGCTTTCAATTTAAAGCCTGGCCCGAATATGAAGCTATGATCTTGGGTTTAAATCTGGCTAAAACCATGAAGGCAAAGCAGGTCGTTGTATTCAGTGATTCCCAGTTAATCATAAATAAAATTCTGGGGGTGTATGCAGCAAAAGGAGAATTAATGGTCAAGTATCATGCAAAAGCGATGGAGGTGGTATCGAGTTTTACTGCAGTTCAATTGATTAGAATACCAAGATTGGAGAATGCAAGAGCAGACGCCCTAGCTCGGTTAGCATCAGCCACACGCACCGATCTACGAAGAACAATCCCCATAGAAATCCTGGTTGGTCGGAGTATAAACGAAGATTTGATGATGAACTTTATTGCCCTCGACTTGGGACCATCTTGGATGGATCCCATCAGGGACTATATTGAAGAGGGGGCTTTACCAACTAATAAACTCGCAGCCAAGAAATTAAATCCTTCCAATACTTTTGGTATTCGTGGTAAGAAAACCACTATCCCAAAAATAATTCAAAAACATGAATTGATATGTGGATATAATTCAGGAAAATTTAAACCAAATGAACTGAATTATATTATTTTTGAAAAGGAATTATTAGCAATTAAGCTTGCTATTAAAAAATTCCATATTTTCTTAGCACCTGAAGACTTTATTGTCAGAACAGATAATAAAGCTGTCAAAGACTTCCTCATAAATAAAAGAAATATTTTAGAAGGATGAAGACTTAAATGGTTCAACCAAATTGTTGTCTATACATTTGAAGTTGAACATTTAAATGGTACTAATAATTTTCTTGCAGATTATCTTAGCAGGAACTATGAAGAAAAACCTACTAACCAAGTAGAGTTTTTAGAAACCCACTAAACAAGTGGAGTATGTTGCATATTTTAAAATAACACCCACTAAACAAGTGGAATATTTTGAAATATATTTTATCAAAACCACTAAACAAGTGGAGTTTTCTATTTTCAGGATGGGAGATAAGCACCCAGGAGAAGTAAAAGGAGATTGGGTAACTGTTGCTAAAAAGGCAAAAACCCAAGCATCATCGTCTACACAACCTAAACAAAATCCTGTTTATGTTGTATTCAGTGGAAGAAATCCAGGCTTCTATGACAACTGGAATCAGTGTTTTATGCAAGTAAACAAATACCCTGGTGCATGTCACCAAAAATTTGACACTATGCCAGAAGCCATTACAGCATGGGAAAATTGGATGAAACAGTTAGGACCTCCTAATATGATTTACCAGTTCTCCAAACTACAGACCAAGGAAAGCCTCCTTGATACTGAAACTTACGACTTTCACAACCCAGGAATCCCCTGCGAGTTGTATACACCATTAAATGAAGCATGGAAATCTCATCTCCGAGATAAAAGAAAAGATTTTAGAAAAAATATGAGTATCCTTGCTAACAAAATTGCTGAACAAACAGCAACTTTGGACAAATTCAAAAGTCTGAGCCTTAAACTCATAAAAAGCTTAAACTATGAAAATGAAGATTTTCCTTTGGAAAAAATTGATACTTTTCTGGAATTTTCTGAATTACTGGAAAATGATTTTCCTGACAAGATCTTCAATACTATCAGGAGAATTTGTCTATTTGAAAAAGCAAAGATAATTCTCCCACGTCCTCTATTCCAAATCGAAATTTTACCAAAAATCGAGGACCATGAGCAAAAGATAAAAAGTCTTTTACTCCAACATTTTTACTCTAGCTTAAATTATAGTGATGACATGCCAAAACTGCATTTCATTACTGAAGAAGGATATCCACCTTGGGATATTGAAACAATTGAATAGGGGTTAGTAAACAAACTAATCTTCTCCAGTGTAGCCGGTTCTGATCATTTTGAATTTTTACCTATGATGATCAAAACCATGATCTATCATGTATTGACAAAAAGCAGGTACAAATATACTCGATATCTGTCATTTCATATCACAAGCACAATTGGTTGGCGATCAAGAGAAATTTTCTATCAACCCTACCAGATCTGGTACCTCAGAGCTACTGAGGACTACGAATGGGACGAGATTGAACAAAATTGGGAAATTGCACTTAATGTACCGTTGGACCAGTTGGACACAACGAGATATTTGTCACAAAACCTGATCAATACTTCAAACCATGCAGAATATTTTTATCGGGAATCAGCATTAAAATTCATGGTAACTGATGGCAGACGATTATTTGTTACCGATTTACCGATAAATTATACTACCTCGCTTGAACAACGAGCGGCAGTAAGGGAGTTTCTAAATAATTTGAAAAACAAAAATAATTTGGATGTTCCCTTTGAACAATTAAGCCATGCGGAGGAATACGGACAAGCCCAATTACATGTACCTCCAAATCACAGCCCTAACGATAGTATGTCTTTCGACTCTGTCGCTGAGGCCAATATTGCCAATGCATTCGATGCATGACAATTGGAACAAGGAAATAAACCCACATTGACGACTGCAATTCATCCAGCACACGAAGTGGGATATGCACATGGACAGTAAACAGCTGACGCATGTGATGATGATTTGGACGTTTAAAACAAAAACATCCAAATCAGTTACTATTTACTTTTTTGAATCATTGTAAAATACTGTGTGCTTTTACTGTGCAAATCACTGTGCACTTTACATTCAGCAGCCCACGTTTATGTTTTCTTTCCTTTGTTTATTCATAAAGAAAAAGTTAAGGTTATCTTTTAGAGGCTATAAAAGGAGAGCTTCTCCTCAGTTGTAAATCATCAGTTGTAATATTTCTCTTACTCTTTTGTACTCTCTTCTCCACATATAATATTAGTCCGATCATTTTCGACATTTCCGACTTGTGTAATTGTGGTATCAGAGCCTTGTGATCAAAGGTTAGCATTATAACTATGTTTATATTGTTATGCTAGTATGAATGTTAAAGTAGAAACTATTATACTCCATCACAGAACTTATGTTTCTGGAGAAAATTTTAGAGTAAAATATAAAGTTTTTGGAACTAAGTGTCGTAATAATTGTTGTATGAAATATCGTTTAATCCTAGTTTTATATAAATAACTATGTTATTTGGTATATGCAGTTATAATCTCCATATTATAATCAAGTTACGACTGTCCTCGTAAAAAAAAAAAAGAGTAAAAAAAAAAAAAAAGAGTAAAAAATCACGGTGATTTAAATATAAAGATATTATTATATTATTTTGAAAATCTTTAAAGTTTTCATAAAACCCATATCCCTATTATTATTTCAAAGCCCATATTTCCATTCGCCAAAAAGCTACTCTAGTTAAGCATTAGGCGTTAGGAAAACTGGTTTTTGGCACCTGAAATAACATATAATAGGAGGTCTTAGGTACCAATGGAATCTCGAAAAGATGAACAAAGTAATAAAAATATTAATCTACAATGTTTAGCACCATGGTTACAAAAAGATGAGTCTATGTATAATCATAGTTTACATATAGATAAAAAATCTGAAAATGATATTAGTAAAATTAGTACTACGTTAAATAGTTTAACTGATATAGTTTTTAGTTGGGTCAAACGAAGTGAAAGACATCAGGTCGTTAATCAAAATTATGTAGAGAAAAAATTAGATTGTATTGAACTCAACTTAAACAAAGTTGATCAAAAAATTAGTCAACTCGAAACGGTTACAAATTTAGATCTAAAAGAGGAGACTAAACAACAAATTGAAAATCTATTAAACAAAATAGATAATCAAAATCCAGAACAAACTGGAATGAATAACCCAGGGGATAACAAAATTCCTAGGTTATATTATGGTTCGGAAGAAATTAAAGCTCTTCAAACATAAGAATTTAATTACACCGAATATATAAATATTCGTGAAATATTAGATTATTGGAAACATCTATACAAAGATCAAATATTAACTGTTTCAGAACGTAATAAACTCATTGAACAAATACAAACCACGTATTTGGAAAATGAAAAATTATTACAACACTATCAGTATGAATTAAACCAATATTCATCTGATGAAGAAGAAATTCCACCACATGTAGTAAATACAATTAATGGAAAAAGGAAGGCTGAAGACCCACTTTAGGAATTCCAAAATTGGGAAGCTTTTGAAGATTATATGCAAACCCCTGCATATAAAAATGAAAAAGAAGATTTTGTTAAAACAGGCAATGCTTCTACAAGTAATACTAAAAATGAGGATGAACCAAACCCTTTTTTCCTAAGAAGAGATAATTTGAATAAACAAAATATATCTCAACATGGTATTTATCTTGATCTAAGGCATATACCTTTTAAAGATCAAGAACAAACTATTAATGAGTGGGCACAATCCATGTCTATACTCATTACTAATTATAAGAGTACATGGTCTAAAGAAAAATTTTTAGACTACCTTGCTGCAACACTCCAAGGTGATGTTTTACAGTGGTTGCAACAATGGGAAAGCTCAGAAATAGGAATTCAGCAAAAAACTGAATTCCTACAAACCTTCAAATCTTTTGATGAAATATTAAAAGGATTTGTTGAAATAATTAAAGAAAATCTGATTGGATATACTGGAGAACCCAGACTCCAAGAGGATGCGTGTTACATCTTATCTAAACTAGAATTATGTAACATTTGTCAATTTGAAGAATTTGTTGAACTATATAAAAAATATTATTTCAAACTAAAACATTCAGAGACCAAACACTGGATGGACCAATTCTTTCATAAACTCCCAAACCCATGGGATGAAATAGCCTTAAAATCTTATCCTGGCTGGTTAAAAACTATCGGGAAGGACGAGAAAGATGACAATCTTGGTTTTCACATTAATTGGGTATTAAGAAAAATATCTGACCACTGCATTGAAATAAAAGCCAAGAAACAAGTTAAAAATCAAATCATGAATTCTAAAGCTGGTTATAAATGTTGTGATAAGATTTTAAAAGAAAACTGGAAAATAGGATGTAATCCACCTCCTAGAAATTCCAAATATTCTAAATATTCTCGAAAGAGAAAATTTAAATGGAAACCTTGGAAAAAGAAAACATCTTTTTCAAAGAATAAAAATATATTAGAAAAAAGAAACTTTCTAAAAAAACACCTCTAAAAAAGAAGTGTCGTTGTTACATTTGCAACGAAGAAGGCCATTATGCACCTGATTGTCCTAAAAAAGGAAAAAGTGCATATAAAATGATAAAATTTCTTGAAGAACAAGAATTAAAAATATTCTATGGAGAAAATTTATCTGATTCTGATATTTCTAATTATGAAATTTTATATGAGATTGAATCTGATTCGGAAACATCCGATGAAGAACTCGTATTTATGTATAATACTGCAGAAGTACGAGGTAGTAGCGAAGATGAGCTACAAACAATAGCCCTTCGTGAAATAGTTGGAGAAGAAATCACTTTTACCAACGAACAACTACAAGAAATTGATAATCAAAGGCAACTTATAAAAAAGGAAGATGTCTATAAATTATCAAAATTCAAATTATTCTCAACAAGAATATTTGAACAATTTAATGGTAATACTACTGCTGGCTCAACAGACGATGAAACAATAGATATTAAACTTTTTGATTTAAAAAAGATCAAAAGATGGAAGAAGAAACACCCAAATATTAAATATATACACATCGGGTTTATTCAAATCTGTATTACTGCCCTGTTTAGACAAGGAATGGATACACCCGTAGCTATACTGGTCTTAGACAAAAGATTCAGTAATCCTATGAACGCCATAATTGGAGGAGTCCAATCCAATTTGGTAAATGGAGTTATTTGGTTTAACATAAAACCAAATTTCTTCATATCTATTGATGATCCAAACATTGAGGAATCTGTCATTATAAAAATCCAAACCAAAGGAATAGGAATGAAAGATACCTCACGAAATATGTCAATACATTGGAAAATAATTCATGAATTGACAACTCTTCCACATACAAATACACAAAATGTGGATAGAAATATTATAAAAATATTTGAACCTCGACCATTTGATTCGACAATACAGCCCAAATTAATCAACTGGAGAGATTTTGAAGTCCCAACACAATGGATACTACCCCAAATAACAGAACCACCTCCTGAAAAATAACAAAACAGCGTTGAATTACAGGTATCTGGTAATAATGTCTATTTTAAAAATAAACATTCAGAAAATTGGCAAAAGAATTTTCCTGACAATGATTGGGAAAAATTAAAAGGAAAAAACCTTTTAAAAGGCGAAAGTAGTAATAGTAAACCCCCTATTGCTATGAAAAATATACAAGTACCAATATTACCTGGAACAAATTATCTAAAAGAAAATAATATAAAATCCAGTCAAATTTATCATTTCCAATTAGGAAAAGAAGAAATAATCTTCTCACCAAGCCATGGAAAGAGAAGATATACTTATGTATTAGGTTACTTCAATTTTGCAGGCTATAAACCATATAGTCTTTGCACATTAATTGATACATGAGCAACTATACGTTCTTGTAGACCTAATGCTTTACCTCCTGAAAAATGGATAAAAATGAAAAACTCTATTGCTGTAACAGGCATCAATGGGACACAAAATTTCATTGATTTAAAAGCTAAAAAAGTGGCTATATGGTTTAATGAAAAGAAATTCATTATTCCAAAAATCTTATGCTTTCCAGAAATGCATGGAGATTTTATTTTAGGCAACAATTTTATCTCAGAATATTTGCCTATAAGTATTGATGAGGGAACTATAAATTTAACCCTCAACAAAGATGTAGTAAAAATCCCTTTACTACAACAACATAAATATAAGTGCGAAAGAGATTTTCGCCCTACTAAGAAAGGGGATATAACTCCTTTTATCAAAGCCCTTGAAGAAACTCATTGGCTTTATACTATATTAAATGATAATTTTAGTGAAAACCCACTAAAATTATGGAATAAAAGTCCAAGATATTGTAATCTCAGACTAAGAGATCCCAATGTCATTATAAGAGTAAAACCAATGATCTATACCAGAAATGATATAGATGAATTTGATAAACAAATCAAAGAATTATTGGATATAAATCTTATTGAAGAAACAATAAGTCCACACTCTAGCCCTGCCTTCATGGTAAGAAAACACAATGAAGTAATAAGAGGAAAAGCTAGAATGGTTATAAATTATAAAAGACTAAATGAACCATTAGAGTTTGATGGTTATTTTATTCCAAGAAAGGATGTATTAATTAACCAAACTAAAGGAAAAAAGTTCTTTAGCAAATTCGATTGTAAATCTGGATTTTGGCAGTTAAAACTAACTGAAGAATCCAAGCCATTGACAGCCTTTAGTACCCCTAGAGGGCACTATCAATGGAATGTTATGCCTTTTGGACTAAACACAGGTCCTCAGGTATATCAAAGATAGATGGACAAAATCTTTAAAGACCTTAAAGATTTTTGCGTTGTCCATATAGATGACATTCTTGTTTTTTCCAAAACCATAGAAGAACATAGATATCATCTGAAAATTATCTGTGAAAAATTCCAAAGACATGGAATCATTTTATCACCTAAGAAAATTGATGTTGAAAAAACAGAAATTAATTTTCTTGGCATAATCCTAAACCAGGATGGCCTACAATTACAAGATCATATCATCTCTAAAATAAGAGATTTTAATGAGGAAATTTTGGATAAAAAACAATTACAAAGTTTCCTAGGAATCCTTAATTATGGAAGAAATTTCATAAAAGGATTATCTCAAAAAGAATTACCACTTCTTGAAAAACTCAAAAAGAATGAAGTTTTTACATGGAGTGCTAATGATACTCTTGTTGTCAAAACAATTAAACAAGAAATTATTAATAATTGCCCAAAAGTTTATTTTTCTAAAATAGGAGATAAATTAATATTGGAAGCTGATGCTTCGGATAATTGCTGGGGATGTGTTTTCAAAGCAATTCCTGCAGAATATTGGAATGAAAACAATCCTTCCAATACTTTTGGTATTCGTGGTAAGAAAACCACTATCCCAAAAATAATTCAAAAACATAAATTGATACGTGGATATAATTCAGGAAAATTTAAACCAAATGAACTGAATTATATTATTTTTGAAAAGAAATTATTAGCAATTAAGCTTGCTATTAAAAAATTCCATATTTTCTTAGCACCTGAAGACTTTATTGTCAGAACAGATAATAAAGTTGTCAAAGACTTCCTCATAAATAAAAGAAATATTTTAGAAGGAAGAAGACTTAAATGGTTCAACCAAATTGCTGTCTATACATTTGAAGTTGAACATTTAAATGGTACTAATAATTTTCTTGCAGATGATCTTAGCAGGAACTATGAAGAAAAACCTACTAACCAAGTAGAGTTTTAGAAATCCACTAAACAAGTGGAGTATGTTGCATATTTTAAAATAACACCCATTAAACAAGTGGAATATTTTGAAATATATTTTATCAAAACAACTTTATTCTATAACAAAAGAGTGAGGAAGTGTGATTTGAAGGAAGGGGATTATGTGCTGAAGAAAGTGATCCAAAAGCATAACAAACTGGAAGCCAACTGGCATGGACCCTACAAAGTAACAGAAGTTGTTCGTCCGGGACATACGGGATTGAAACCTTGGAAGGAGAAGAATTTAAGAATGCATGGAATGCAGAGCATCTGCGCAAGTATTATCAGTAGCTGAAATTCCTATGTAATGAAGTTTCTTCAGTATGAATAAAGTGATGTTTCACATAGTTTCTTTCTTTGTTGAAATTTTTTCGGAATATTAGTGCTACACACTACACATCAAATTCAGAGCAATTACCACCAACTCCGGTTGGTCGGCAAATTAATTACCACCAACTCCGGTTAGTCGGCAAATCAATTACCACCAACTTCAATTAGTCGGGAATCAATTACCACCAACTCCGGTTGGTCGATAAATCAATTACCACCAACTCCGGTTGGTCGAGAATCAATTACCACCAACTTCGGTTGGTCGGGAATCAATTACCACCAACTCCGGTTGGTCGGGAATCAATTACCACCAACTCCGGTTGGTCGAAAAATCAATTACCACCAACTCCAATTGGTCGGGAACTAATTACCACCAACTCCGGTTGGTCGGCAAATCAATTACCACAAACTTCGGTTGGTCGGAAAATCAATTACCACCAACTCCGGTGGTCAAGAACTAATTACCACCAACTCCGGTTGGTCGGCAAATCAATTACCATCAACTCCGGTTTGTTAGTACTAAACTAGGCAAGAAGCCGGACGACCTCCCGGGGCATCCACTGTCTAGGTAACAATGTAATCCATACGAGATTACTACAACTAAGCAGGAACATGGGATGCAAACCATTCCATTGCTTAGGCCCAAAGAATGACAAGTTACTATAATCAAACAACAAATGGGATAAGTATAATATATACATATATATTTACCAACCAACAAGCAAGGACATTCTACAAATTATTTAGAAGAAAATAAAATGGCAAAAGACTAAAAAATTCTTCATTCAAATCAAGTAGAATTACATATGATGTGAAAAATATACTTCATTACATAAAAAAAAACTTATTCTATTGGTTTTTTCCCCTCTGCCTTTGAAACAGGTTCTACCCTAGTAGGAGGATCATCTAATGCATAAGGGGAATTTATAAAATTTAAATCTCGCAGCATTCGAACATTCATCACGGAGGGCCGATCAAGAAAGTGCTCTGGGCGAGATATCTTAAAGTTTGCATGGAGACTATAATCGCCGAGATAATTAGAGATCAGGCATTGAGGAATTTCCCGAGCAAGAATCCAACTAATGTCAAGCTTAAAAGGAGGCACGGGAAAATCGAGCACTCCAGGGTTATAATAATCCCATATGTAGTGGCCTTGCTCTAATTTTAGCACATATAGTGCATTCAACCACCCTTGTGTGACAACCCGCCTACTAAAATAATAGGTGGCCAGCCCAATACTCCAATAATTACAGGAATCATAGATGGTCCATTCTTAGCATCACTGTCGATTAAAATAATAGTATGAGATAACCAACAATCATATTAGAAAACGGATTGTCAGATACAAAAAAAAAAATTTAAGTAAAAGAGAAACACTTAGACAATCCCATTTGTAAAAACGGTGGGTATCAAAATTCGATGAATAAAGTATGACAATACAATAAATAATCACCGAATAAGCTGTCGGTGCACAGACCAATACAAATAACACATTAAGTATTACAATCAATATTTACAATATAATAAATGAGTGCAATACCTTGGGCAAACACGCCCGAATAAAAGTACTGAACATAACTAGAGTACAATAGAGGGGAGCGTCTACTACAAGTATCCTACAACATCCGCAATATGCCGTAGCTCCAAGACAACTGGAAATGGAAATGTAAACACGGGTGTCCATGCGGAAGAGCACCTGTAACGGCAAAGAATATGCAGAAACAAGGAAATATAGAAACCGGTCATGGCCGGGTCTGATATGATTACCATGTGACTAAAATGCATGGCAGGTAAGTGTGTGAATCTCTCGCAAATAACAATAATATTCCTTACCTCTCGATCTAGCAGCAACCTAACGCAATATCGTGAGATGTTCTAGTTAACCCTAAGTACTAAGGGCTAGCTTTTCCCCATTCTCAACACTATGCCCTATTCGTGCGTGGGGTGTCTCGCAAAGCGAAATCCAAACAAGGAACCCCCCCGATACACTACTACTTAGGCAAGGTTGATCGTCGAGATCCATTAGACCCTAAGCACGAAATAATAAATAAATACATGTGTGTGCATAAGTGTGGGAGGTCACATCTACAGCTACAAGAGATAAAACATAAACCCCTCCATCATCTAACGGCACAATTCCTAATTCTATCTTTAGGAATATACATATAAATGGTACAACACTTTATCAAGTGTTTACCAAATTAATTTCATCTTACACTAATTCATTTCATGAATTTGTTCCTTATCAGGAAATATAATCATACTTTTTATGCTCTAGAGGCATTTATCCCAATTGTTCACTTTGTAAAAATATCTTCCTTATCAGGAATATAATCATCATCATAGGCTCTTTATGGCCTTACGTCGTGCTCTTTATGGCACTTTCATCATGCTCTATATGGCATTTTACTGTGCTCTTATGGCACCCATCAAACATCAAGTCCAACTTGATTTAGAATAGTTATATTCATATATATATATAACGATTCTAAGACCGCCCGTCCTGGTTTCCCCACTGTGCGCGCCCCTAAATGGCTATCATCTTCCAGGGCCTCCAAGACAACCTGGGATCCTATCGAAACGTCGGGAAGCGACCATGTGCCTACGGGATAGTCAAGACCACACCCGGAATCTCCTAACCAGCGCAGAAAATATAAACAAACGCTCACATGGCCTAGGGACTATATCCACCCTGCATCATTAGCCAGGGGGCTTCACCACAACGCGCGCGACTTCCCTTATGATAGCGATTTAGAGAGGTGTGTATCCATAAATTATCATTTATGAAAAACCTTACTTTTTCCATTTTTGAAAACTCATATTTTATATTTCCAAAAATCATTCATTTAGCCATTAAGCACCAAGCTTTTGAAGGTGCGTTATTTTCTTATTAAGTCATATTTTATTAATGACCTAAGACCCCAAAGTGCCATTAACCGGAAAATAGTCTCGAATAGTTTATATAATTCATAAACCCTCAAAGTGAGTCTCCATAATGGAGTGTCTCTCAAAATCTCAACATTAATATTTTAACTTCAAATATATCTTTAGATTAACCTCCTATATCAGTTGGACATTAACCTAATCCAAACTAGTCCTCGGGTAAACTTAAATCTCCATTCTTAGCCTAGGACATTAGTCTACCCAATACAACCCTCTAGGACTCCCCATTACTTCCCAAAGGAAGGTTCCTAAACCTTGGACCTAAAAGAAAAGAGCTAAAAATCAAAATAAGAAAATCTCACAAAAACAGGGGAACCGAATCGATTCGCCCTTGCGAATCGATTCGCTAGACAGCCGAATCGATTCGGTGAGCAAAAACTGACCTTCGGTCTGCAAGACCTGTAACCCTCTCCTTATCCGAATCGATTCGCCCTTGGGACCGAATCGATTCGGTCCTGAGATTTTGCCCAATTTGGGCTACGGGGTGTAAGAACCCTAAAATCCCAAAAACCCCAAAACTTGATTTCTCCCAACTTCAACAACAACAATTCGACCTAAATCGATCCTACACCATTTATAACTAATATATACTCCTCAAATCCAATTAAAACTAAGATTTAAAGGTTTAAACATCAAAATCAACAAATACCCATTTATGGGTTAAATCCCCAAAACCTAACTATACATGCAATTTATCACATTAAATCACATCTAGCAAGTAAGAAACTTGCCTCGGGGTTCGTAGTCTCTGATCCTCTTCCGGTAGCAACGGAAATCCGGTCCAAATCTTCATTTCTCTCTCTTTCTCTCCATTTCTCCCAACTCTCTCTTCTCTCTCTTTCCTTTGGCTTCTAACACAAATGAAGAAAGAAAAAGGGGTGGGGGACTTATACGGGTCTCAAAACATGAATCCTCACCTTTAATTGTTAATACACCACTAAAATGACTCGTAACCACTTAATTGAGTCATAACCCCCCTTAAAATGCCTAAATCTCACAAATTACAACTGGGCACTTATTTCGACTATCTCGACTATTCTAAAAACAACCGCACCTCCTATTTTGGCATTCGGGAAAGTGTGAACTATTTTTATGTTCCAATTCCATTTTAAATTCATTAATTATACCCGATTTAAATATAGGTCATAACCGTCGTTTTACATATAACGACGCAAAATACACAATATAACACTATTTACCTTCTCATAACGGTAAATAGTCAGAACATAGTAAATATTATCCCTAAGTCTCACGGGAAATAATATTTACTCCAACATTCCCTATTTTATAAAATTAGCCCATTAGGCAAAATAGTATAAAATAGTCGCTTGAAAACCTGGGTTGTTACATACTCCCCCCCTTAAAGGGGAATTTTGCCCTCAAAATTCAGGCGTAACCCATAACCATAAAAAGGGTATATTATAATAAAAACCGTGCTATCATACTAGCAAACCCCTGAATAGAGATGTCCCCATAGGACTCAGACTAAGGTCATCGTTATCGATCTCAGAAACTATCGATCCTACCCTTCTACTACGGGAGGAGATACCCACACAAGCTCGGCACTAATTGCCTTACTTTCTGAAACACGTTATACCTCTACTAGGGAATAACTACACCAACTTACAATCGCTAACCCCAACACTACTAACTTCTATTCGCGTTGGTGTACCCCTCAGAGGTCTACTTGCTCACTGAGCCCAATCTAAAGGAAGGTTCCCGGACCACTCCCAGTCCTAGGAATATACTATTCGTTGTTTCCATTCCAATGAGTAGACAAGGCATATTGCCATCTACACTAGGCTCTGCACGGCCTAACGTTTATCGAAGACGATCCGAACCATTGCAAGGAAATTCGATCCCTAGAATCTCTACTCCGATCTCACCTTAAATCAAATCCACCCTTCCACTTACGGGTGGTAGGATATACCCCATGTCCCAACGATTCCCATTCTTCCTGGAGACTTTACCTATACCTTGACACCAATGTCTCGTCTCGGTGAAGCTCACTCCACTTGGCATTCCATGCCACGAATAAGCTCTAAGATGGTCTCTACTCGGTGCCTATACTACTCCCGTTCGCATTGCCTTAGCGAAAGGAAATATCCTAACGATAGTCCTTCACGGTCACAAACTTGTTATTCGTGAAAAGACTCCAAATTCCCGCCCAGGAGAAGTGCCTCTAAGTCTTTAAGGCAAATACTACCGCCCTGAACTTAAAATCAAGTGTGGGATAACACTTCTTAAAAGTGTGAGACACACGAACAGTAGGTCCATGTTCCCATATTAGCACATCCCGTTCCTGGCAAAGACTCGTTCGTTAAATCCACTCTCGATCATAACAACACAAGTGCAGGAGAAAAGTCAACTTATACTCCAACTCCTCCAAATGTAGGTTACCCATGTAACCCTCTAACTACGAGAGGCCCCACCACTAATGGTCTAACATTCTAACGAGCTCGAAATCCCGTACTTCTCGTCTAGGGACCAAATTCTACTTAGAGTCAACCCACAACTTATTGTGGTCAACCCCCAACCATCTTCCTAAACTAACGCCGCATGTCCTAAGGGCCTAGCGTCCTAAGAATCCTAAGGTCAATCTATCTATCCTAACCTACTCGTATAAGTATAATACTAAATATCCCTAGTGTCCAAGACCTTTCCCGACTTCCGACATTAGCTCGGTTTCATGCGTGGGACGTCTCGCCGAAGCGAAATCCAAACAAGGAACCCTCCCGTTACACTACTACCTCGCATTGTCAGTCGTCGAGAAGTAACGGTCGAAGACACATGATCGGGATCGACGGAATCCTAATTCGAAACTCTACTACTACATGTAAACGTCTACGTCCTACCATAACTATCGACTGAGGCATTTACTTTCAGTAAGATGCCCCCAATACTCTACCCCAAGAGACACACATATCTCTAAACAAATGGCATTCTCATAAAGACACCACCATAAGTCCCTATCGGACATCCATAATCTTAGTCTTCCCCCACGTTAGTCAGAGAAAAACTGTCATAGTGCTCATATATCGCACATGAACCTAGCCCTTAATCACTCAGATATGTGATTCTTGGCTAAACCTTCCAACCCAGCACTTAACCAACAGAAAAGAAAAAGGAGAAAAGAACATAAAAGAAAATGCACATCTCTCCACTCCCAACGTCGTTAAGGTTCATGCGTGGAGCGTCTCGCCGAAGCGAAATCCAAACAAGGAACCCCTCCACATAGTCACCTTA
The DNA here is from genome assembly GCA_949130495.1 of Sambucus nigra. NCBI lineage: Eukaryota > Viridiplantae > Streptophyta > Magnoliopsida > Dipsacales > Adoxaceae > Sambucus > Sambucus nigra. The sequence goes on along the minus strand of OX422217.1, from coordinate 613,477,177 downwards.
ACTAGCCAGTCATGGAGATAAGGCAATAGCATACACAAGCAAAGCAAACAAGCAAGCAAAGAGAATAAAATAAAAATAAAAATAAAAATAAAGGAAACTATCTACACACCGTAAACCACCTCTATAAAGTCTCAACCCGTATCCAGGAGAGATATTATAGAACAACTAGCCCTCCTCCTAGAACTAGAACTAGGATAGCCTCACGATATATTCGCTTGCTATCACCCCAACCAATCTAAGAATATCTCTACTCGTATAATATATAATACAAGTAGCACGTACCATATATATCACCACTCGCCCCATAACGAGTGTGAAGGAAGATACAAAACTCCCATATCATGGAAGTCACATAGATATACTTACTATATATAAAATATGCACCGATACCATCACAAGCTCGATATACGCACCCGAATCTAGGGCTAACACCAAACTACTCCCATCTTACCTAAGGAATGCACTATTCGCACCCTAGTTGGAAATTCCACCAACATACTAGCCAACCTCCTTGGCTACTATCGATAGTTCTAAGACACGTCATTCTAGTCTTACCCGAACCAAACTACTTCCATCAATGACTCAACAAGGAGTCCTATTCTTGCCGGTTATCTTCAATTGACAAGATCAGAACGCATAGTTCCCTTGACTTCTTCAGCAAGGAGAACATTCTACCAGCTTCCCCAACCTTAGCTCCACGAGTCTTCCCCGGGTGGATGTCCACCAATGGGGTCTCATGAACACTACTTCTCCAAAAGTGTTTCCAACACTTACTTACGAGCCTAGCATTTCCACTGAAAGGCACTCTCTATGGGAAAAACATTCTGCCCCACCATAAAGAGGCGACTATCATATCCGCCACTTCAACCTTACTCCTAAGGGTGAAAGGTTTTCCTCAAATCCTCACACCTGAGCACTCCTATACCCAACTCTAGGCCAAACTCTCGGGTCTTACGCTCTCACCGAACGAGGTTACACTTCCCCGTTCCAACCAAACTTTCAACATGTGGTCCTAATAAGAACCTCTCAACTCCGAATTGACATTGCTCGGAGTCCCAAGCATAGTACTACTCTCTACCGACAACGGTACTTGGGAAAACTATTTTCACTGTGCTTAGTAGTCACGGCGGCAATATAAAATAATGCTGCAAAGGGAGAGACCTCCAAATCGGTCCTTATTCCCGACCACAGCCTACAGCTTATAGTAATCCCATCCTATGACGCCTTCACAACGCCCTTCCTCAGCGCCCTTCATCTAACGACTTACAAGTCTCACACGAACGCATAAAAGATCTTCGGGGTCCTCATACTATAGCAGGAGAACGGAATCTCACAAGAGAATTCAACGACCTTATTCCTAAGGCTCTACATCAAACAGAGAGAAACGCAGAAGACGTAAAACATCCGCACAGATTCCTAAGGACTCTAGAACCTAATGCTCTGATACCATCTGTGACAACCCGCCTACTAAAATAATAGGTGGCCAGCCCAATACTCCAATAATTACAGGAATCATAGATGGTCCATTCTTAGCATCACTATCGATTAAAATAATAGTATGAGATAACCACCAATTATATTAGAAAACGGATTGTCAGATACAAAAAAAAAATTTAAAGTAAAAGAGAAACACTTAGACAATCCCATTTGTAAAAACGGTGGGTATCAAAATTCGATGAATAAAGTATGACAATACAATAAATAATCACCGAATAAGCTGTCGGTGCACAGACCAATACAAATAACACATTAAGTATTACAATCAATATTTACAATATAATAAATGAGTGCAATACCTTGGGCAAACACGCCCGAATAAAAGTACTGAACATAACTAGAGTACAATAGAGGGGAGCGTCTACTACAAGTATCCTACAACATCCGCAATATGCCGTAGCTCCAAGACAACTGGAAATGGAAATGTAAACACGGGTGTCCATGCGGAAGAGCACCTGTAACGGCAAAGAATATGCAGAAACAAGGAAATATAGAAACCGGTCATGGCCGGGTCTGATATGATTACCATGTGACTAAAATGCATGGCAGGTAAGTGTGTGAATCTCTCGCAAATAACAATAATATTCCTTACCTCTCGATCTAGCAGCAACCTAACGCAATATCGTGAGATGTTCTAGTTAACCCTAAGTACTAAGGGCTAGCTTTTCCCCATTCTCAACACTATGCCCTATTCGTGCGTGGGGTGTCTCGCAAAGCGAAATCCAAACAAGGAACCCCCCCGATACACTACTACTTAGGCAAGGTTGATCGTCGAGATCCATTAGACCCTAAGCACGAAATAATAAATAAATACATGTGTGTGCATAAGTGTGGGAGGTCACATCTACAGCTACAAGAGATAAAACATAAACCCCTCCATCATCTAACGGCACAATTCCTAATTCTATCTTTAGGAATATACATATAAATGGTACAACACTTTATCAAGTGTTTACCAAATTAATTTCATCTTACACTAATTCATTTCATGAATTTGTTCCTTATCAGGAAATATAATCATACTTTTTATGCTCTAGAGGCATTTATCCCAATTGTTCACTTTGTAAAAATATCTTCCTTATCAGGAATATAATCATCATCATAGGCTCTTTATGGCCTTACGTCGTGCTCTTTATGGCACTTTCATCATGCTCTATATGGCATTTTACTGTGCTCTTATGGCACCCATCAAACATCAAGTCCAACTTGATTTAGAATAGTTATATTCATATATATATATAACGATTCTAAGACCGCCCGTCCTGGTTTCCCCACTGTGCGCGCCCCTAAATGGCTATCATCTTCCAGGGCCTCCAAGACAACCTGGGATCCTATCAAAACGTCGGGAAGCGACCATGTGCCTGCGGGATAGTCAAGATCACACCCGGAATCTCCTAACCAGCGCAGAAAATATAAACAAACGCTCACATGGCCTAGGGACTATATCCACCCTGCATCATTAGCCAGGGGGCTTCACCACAACGCGCGCGACTTCCCTTATGATAGCGATTTAGAGAGGTGTGTATCCATAAATTATCATTTATGAAAAACCTTACTTTTTCCATTTTTGAAAACTCATATTTTATATTTCCAAAAATCATTCATTTAGCCATTAAGCACCAAGCTTTTGAAGGTGCGTTATTTTCTTATTAAGTCATATTTTATTAATGACCTAAGACCCCAAAGTTCCATTAACCTGAAAATAGTCTCAAATAGTTTATATAATTCATAAACCCTCAAAGTGAGTCTCCATAATGGAGTGTCTCTCAAAATCTCAACATTAATATTTTAACTTCAAATATATCTTTAGATTAACCTCCTATATCAGTTGGACATTAACCTAATCCAAACTAGTCCTCGGGTAAACTTAAATCTCCATTCTTAGCCTAGGACATTAGTCTACCCAATACAACCCTCTAGGACTCCCCATTACTTCCCAAAGGAAGGTTCCTAAACCTTGGACCTAAAAGAAAAGAGCTAAAAATCAAAATAAGAAAATCTCACAAAAACAGGGGAACCGAATCGATTCGCCCCTTGGGCCGAATCGATTCGCCCTTGCGAATCGATTCGCTAGACAGCCGAATCGATTCGGTGAGCAAAAACCGACCTTCTGCAATTGCCGAATCGATTCGCTTTAAATCCGAATCGATTCGGTCTGCAAGACCTGTAACCCTCTCCTTATCCGAATCGATTCGCCCTTGGGACCGAATCGATTCGGTCCTGAGATTTTGCCCAATTTGGGCTACGGGGTGTAAGAACCCTAAAATCCCAAAAACCCCAAAACTTGATTTCTCCCAACTTCAAAAACAACAATTCGACCTAAATCGATCCTACACCATTTATAACTAATATATACTCCTCAAATCCAATTAAAACTAAGATTTAAAGGTTTAAACATCAAAATCAACAAATACCCATTTATGGGTTAAATCCCCAAAACCTAACTATACATGCAATTTATCACATTAAATCACATCTAGCAAGTAAGAAACTTGCCTCGGGGTTCGTAGTCTCTGATCCTCTTCCGGTAGCAACGGAAATCCGGTCCAAATATTCATTTCTCTCTCTTTCTCTCCATTTCTCCCAACTCTCTCTTCTCTCTCTCCTTTGGCTTCTAACACAAATGAAGAAAGAAAAAGGGGTGGGGGACTTATACGGGTCTCAAAACATGAATCCTCACCTTTAATTGTTAATACACCACTAAAATGACTCGTAACCACTTAATTGAGTCATAACCCCCCTTAAAATGCTTAAATCTCACAAATTACAACTGGGCACTTATTTCGACTATCTCGACTATTCTAAAAACAACCGCACCTCCTATTTTGGCATTCGGGAAAGTGTGAACTATTTTTATGTTCCAATTCCATTTTAAATTCATTAATTATACCCGATTTAAATATAGGTCATAACCATCGTTTTACATATAACGACGCAAAATACACAATATAACACTATTTACCTTCTCATAACGGTAAATAGTCAGAACATAGTAAATATTATCCCTAAGTCTCACGGGAAATAATATTTACTCCAACATTTCCTATTTTATAAAATTAGCCCATTAGGCAAAATAGTATAAAATAGTCGCTTGAAAACCTGGGTTGTTACACCTTGCTTGTACCCCTCGTTATTTGACTGCTGGATCCGAGCATCAAGATGGTAAAGGGCTTCATTATACCCAACCATCCAAAACTCTATGGGTTGTTTATGGAACTGATAAGTTAACCTCTCCAGTTTCTCGTGGAGACTCTTCACCAGAATTTCCTTATTTTCCAAAGTAGAACTCTGGGAAGAGAGTTGGTCAGTAAAATTCAAAATCTTCTTGGACATTTCTGCCAAAGCTTAATTCTTCGCCATCAACTGAACTGCCTAATTCTCCAAAGTCAATTGAGTTGTCGCTTCTTCAATAGAAACCCGACCAGCCCTTGCTCGTCCATGAGAAGAAGATCTTGCTCGTTCACGAGTAGATGTGGAGGGTCCAGCTTTTTTCAAAGTTTCCAACTTATCTCGTAAGTTGGCATTTTCTACCTCCAAGAAAGAAAAACCTTCATCATTAACAGGGACTAAGGCTCCTGAAGAAGATGCAACATATTTGAGTTATTTTATCTCTTCTTGCAAAGCAATGTTCTCCTGCTCCAATAACTTAGCGATATGCCTATGCTCTTTAACTTCAAGCTTTAGAACACTCTCTTTCTTCTCATGAGCAGAGATGAATTTATCATACCCTTTATCAGCACTCAATTGCTGATATTTCTTCTCGTATCCTTTATGCAAAAGTGTGGAGGACTCTTTGTACTGCTGTTGAAGTTCCTCGATCGTTTCTTAGAGATCTTCAATCATTTCGTAATAGGCCACATTATTGGTAACAACACGATCGAGCAAGCACTTTAAGTATTGACAAGCTTCAACTGCTCGTTCAGAAGCATTTGAACTAAGGATATCAATGATTTGAGCCTCATTAAGATCTGCATGACCTGCTTTAAAATAGTCATTGCATTTCTTCATCAATTCTATGTCATGAGCTGATAAGAGCTCCATCCTGGCCATAAACTAACAAAGAGAAGAAATAAAAAGAATTAATAATGATGCAGACAGAGCAAGTAAAAGAGAAAGTCAAGATGAACAACCAAAGTTTTAAATTTTATTCATCATAAGAGGAGATACATAGTCCAAGGTTACATTCAAGAAAGCAACAAAAAACCCAAATAACTTTACACCTTCTCCTTATTTTTTATGACTTCCTCAAAAGGTTTGGAGGAAGGGACTGGTTGCTCGGAGGACAAGGGTAGCTGTTCGGCAGAAATGCTAGTTGGTTGGAGTTACTTGGGAGGTTAAACAATAAGAACATTAGGGACCTGATCTCCAGTTATCATAGAAGATTCATCTGAAGCAGCTTCATCCTCTTCTTCTTCTCCAGGAGATGGAGGAGGGCCATGAGTGTGCTTCTGGAATAACTCGGAATTCTCAGCGACCTTCAGCTCCTGTAAGGCTGCTACCCATCCTTCCCTAAAGTATTTGACGCTGTCATGCTCTATTTGAGAAGACATGGCCAACCAGGCCCTTGTTCCAGCCTTTGTTCCAACCAACACTGAATGATTTTTTAACTGTATTTTTCCTTTTTGCCTTCTTCGATGAGGTCCTTTCCCTAAGGAGCTCCTCGACAACTTTTAACTTCTCTTCCACCTCCGTTTCTATCGCTCGACATCTTGAAGTTTAACAACTTCCTCTTCAGCAGACTTGAGCTTAGCCTCAAACTCCTTGTTGCTCTATTCAAAATCCTTATTGCTCTGTTCAAACTCCTTCAATTTATTTTCCAATTCCTTGAAGGCATTCACAGTTTGATTTCTCTCTAGCTCAATGGACTTAAATTTCTTCTCCCAAGAAACTTTATCTTCCTCGTACTTTTGACGAGAATCTTTCAAAGATTGGGTCAGCCCAATAAAAGCTTTCTCTACTCCACCCGAGGAGCTTGAAGCCCTAATAGCTTCATCCTTCTTCAAAATGCTATTGAAATACGTCACCAGCTAAAAAAAGAAATTACTTTAAGTCAATGTATGAACATAATAGTAGAAAGTAAAAGACTTAGGCCAACAATACTTATTGAGGCAATGTGTTGAGCAGCCATGGTAGTGATTCTCTCACGAGAAAGAGTATCTTCAATGCTTTGGACTTTTGGGATAGTCCAAGATTTTACCAAGCCCACAGCAGAGCTCGGAGGAATAAAAGTTGGAACACTACCTTCAATATTTAAAGGTTGAGAGATAGGTTCAACAAGTCTCTCAGAAGAGCTTATCTTTAATCTCCTTAGAGGAGCTGGAACCTTTTCAATTAAGGAGGTTATCTTTATTGGTAAGATGACAATAACATCACTCGAAGGAGAAACATTAACAGTCTTGCTCAGAGCCACATGGGGCTTATCGCCAGCCTTCTTGGCTGCAGCAGGAGAGGGAATATCTATGGTTTTTGTCCCTTCTTCTGGGATATCTTATTTACTTTTCTTTGCCTCCATAGTGGCAGGGGCAGATTTGTCAAACAAGGCAGGAGCTCTTCTCTTCTTCATCAGATCATTGATGGGAATACTCGACTAAGAGGAAGAACCTTCCACACTAGTCTCAGAGGCTGGTGCATGGTCCAGATTAACAACCACTGGACGAGGACGAGCAGTGAAAGATGAAGTATAACTTTTGTATTGTAAAAAATAAGAAGAATATCTAATATGCTCCTCAGCAACAGATTGATGCAAATCCCAGATAAGTTTTAAATGCTTTAAATTAACATGTAACAACCCGTGTAATTTTTTGGGTATTTTCGAAATTAAGAGGAAAAATAAATTTTGAGAGAAAGTTATTTTTATTAATCAAATATGTTGGTTATTATTTTTAAGGGCGAGAATTTCAAACGGTTTCGAAATCGGAATTAAAATGGAGTTCTAATTGAATTTTTATTATTTAGAAGAGTCCTCAAAATTTAAAACTCTCTAAGAGTCCTCAAAACATAAAAATCTCTAGTAAAAATAATATTTTTAGAAATCCGACTGTCTGATCAAGTTGAATTTTTGTCAGAAGTCCTGTCTCGCCGTTCGCTATAACATATTAAAATTTCAAGTGATTCCAATGGTCCGATCATCCGTAATAAAAATTTTAGTGTTTGTATCTGATTAGAACTCTTTTCTTAATCAAACACTTAATCCTTTATATATCAACAAATTCGTGGCTTGGATTTTCAAATCACTTTTTCTCAAGATTTTTAACCAAAAGACCTCTCCAAAATTACTCCCTTTCATATACAAACCATAGCCCCAAACTTATTCAAGATTTCAACCTTAGATTATAAGGCTTATTTGGTGTCTTCTCGAGTTTGGGCTAGAACGAGATTTGATTATTTTCGCGAGAAGAACGTGATGGTCTGATTAGATTTTGAGGTTGAAATTATGTGATGATTCATGTTGGTTCTTTTTGGTGGTTTAAGGTATGGGGTTTTACACAATATGCTCCTTAATCTCGCGAGATTTATTCTCGTTGTTTTCTTGTAATTATTGACTCATATTTGAATTGCTAAATTCAATTGGAATCTGGAAATATTTGTTGGAATCTAGTTTTGATTCATGTGGTATTATTATTATGTTGAGCATGTTGTCATGAGATTTTAATATGGCACTGAGGTTGGGCACCCGCCAAGACTCCTTTTCCGGCTACTTGATAAAGTATGGCGCGGTATGGTGAGGCCTGGTGACTCTGATTAATGTGTTGTTAAGAAATTATATTGATAAAAATGCTTATGAGATTCGCATTTGATTTGAATATTCGTACTCGTATTGTTACGCTTTATTCACCGTTAATATTTGTTGAGCATCTTTCCTGTCGTATTGTATACTTCCCCATCTTTTTCTTAGTTGGCAGGTGAGCACGGATTTGAGTGCTATGGACCAATTGGGATGATTTTAGCGAGGATTATTTGGGAAGAATTTTTAATACAAGGTGAGAAGATTGTATTATTTTGATGTATAGAGCATTGGAGATTTATTTTATTTTCGAGATAGTTAGATTGCTGTAATTATTTCGAGAGATTTGTTGTATTAATTTGAAGATGAGAATAGTGGTTTCTTATTTTATTGTGGGATTTAGATGCTCTATACCTTGTAATTTGTGGATTTGAATTTAGTTTATTGACAATAGTGCTCCGTTCGCTCTCCCCGGGCGGGCGGGGTGTTACATAACATTAGCCTCTTTTAAAGGTTTTCTTTTACTGTCAACTGTAACAAACAAAAACAAATGTCAGTGATGCATTTTATCGAACACAAAGAAAGCAAGATTTTAAAAAATAAAAACACCTATTCCATTGCCATAAGGTGGACACCTGGGACCTTGATATACATCATCTCCATTTAATGGAGGGTGTTGCCAATTTTTCATAACAACCCCATGATCAAAATAATCCATATTGGCATCAGGAAGATTGACAACTAAAGCTCTATTCAAAAACCTAGTTTTTAAATAGAATGTGGTATCACTGAGAACCCATCTATAGCAGTACATAATCTCTGGAATCCCTAATCGAGTTCCATAAAGTTGATTCAACCTATGTACGCCATTAACTATCCTCCATGTATTTGGAGCTATTCTTGCAGGTACAACATCAAAATATTGGCAGAACTCCAAACACAGGGGATTTGGCGGGAAAGAAAAGCCACATTCGGCCACAAAAAGACTTGGGAACCAATGTCCCTCAGCCAAAGAAAAATAATCAGAAGGTTCAGAAAGTTCTTCCAAAATAACCCACGAGGGGATTGAAAATTCAGACCGAAATTTGTCCAGCGACTCAACAAGATAAACCATAATGAACAAAGTAAATAAAAGAAAGGGAAGAAAATCTTACAGAAAAATAGAGATCAGTTGACAATGAACAATGGAAAGAACGAAGGCACAAGATAGAGAGGAAATGAAGAGTTCAAAGATACAGATTTGAAAAGTGAAAGACGATAGGATTTCAGCCGCGCTTAAATACTTTATCTCGGGAATAGAGGAAGGCAATGATTAGAATGGAAGATGTTTGTGTTTCCGACGGCTAAAAGAATAAAAGGGCACAAATATCGAAGTGGTCGTGAAAATTCAAAATATTTATGAAGTCTGATACTATACGTTCAAAAAGGAGTTATATACAACGAAAATTTTCCTAAAATTAATAAAAAAACCAATAATCTGAGCAGTTTTCGAGCAGAATATTCCACACTTTTCTTCAACCTCAAAGTGTGAAACATTGGGGGCTTCTGTTGATATCAAATTTAGTCTGCTGACGTGGACCATTCGCTTGAAGACATGTGTCAACCTACGTGGCAATTACAAACACTTTCAACGAACAACATACTGTCACCGAGCTACTCAAGCGCCCCGAGCAACTCAATCATACCGAGCAGCTTAGGCGCCCCGAGGAACTTAAGGCTCCGAGCAACTTAAGCATACCAAGCAATTCAGGCGGTCCGAGCAACTCAACGTATAGAGCATCCAAATCAGGAGAATCAAAAAGACGACTGCGCATTAAATGCTCATTATTATCGTACAAATGTAAATGTATACTAGATAACAGCGTATTGTCCTTTCACATGTACGGCCTCAAGGCTATAAATACATTATAACCTCCTCATTAGAGGGGGACTCAGGATCTCTTGGTAACCTTATTATTCGAGAATTCCAGGAAAACAGTCATCAATACAAAAATAGTGGACGTAGGCCATTCACATAAGGCTGAACCACTTTAAAAATCTATTGTCTTATATTTATTTATTCATTTTTATCTGTGATTAAAATAATTAGATCGAATCTAGTTTTTTACATCAACACTCATTTTTGCGGGTTGTACTATGTATTGATTTTTCAATTATTTAATTATAATTTAAGCATTTGGTTATCCATTTATTTAAGATGAGTAATCCTTTACAGAGATTTCGTATTGTACAATTTTTTTTCGGACTAAGAACTATTTTTAGTTATTTATTAATGGCTTATTTGGATTTTGACCCCCACTAGTTATATTTGCTTTGAGTTTAGCCCCCAATTAAAAACTATTGTATGTTTGGCCTCTAATTTAGATGCCTCCGTCACTCAACTGTTAGTGGAGGATTTTTTGACTGATAAAAAGACAAAAATGACCATGGGTGCTAAATGTATAATAATTTTTATTTGGGGACCAAATCCAAAACGGATATAACAATGGTAGCCAAAATCCAAATGGCCCTTAATTTCATAGGTGTGAAATAATATATTTTTAAAATTCTGCAAATATTTTTCTAATGCCACCAAAAGCAAGAGTTTTTTTTCTCTCTCTCTCTCAATTTGATTTCCTTCTTATTACTAAATCAATTGTTTTGCATTTTTATATTATAACATACTGTTGCCTCCTCCAAAGGCGGAGCTAGTTTGGGCAAACCCACCCTAAAAAAACAAGAATATTTTTACTAGCCTTCACTTGCCTTAAAAAAAGAAGAAAAATGTAAGTGGCCTAAAAATTGAGCACTAACTTTGTTGTTAATTGGAATGGTTTTGGACAAATATGAAATCGAGATTGGTATTCAGATAGTCATTTTCATTTTTTTCTTTTCCTAACTACTCTCTCACTATATCTAAATTTAATACTGTACCGCTTATGTGAATATGTTTGTATTGAATGGTATTTTAAAAATGCAATAATGAACGCATATAAGTTTCTTTGAAACTTTAATGTCTATACACCTTTTTCTAGCAACGTAATTAATTTGGCAACCTACTTTGCCTATTGGTATATAAATTAACATTCCATAAAATTTTACAAGCTACTTTCCCTTACTAAAGGGTCCGTCTAGTCATGGATACAATATTTTAGGCTGTGAAAAAGGAAGAGGTACAAACTAATGTGGTCATAGGTGTCACGTACCGTAATAAATTTTTTAGGATTGCCCGTAGGTGACAAACAAACGTGACATCCCTTACTCCCGGGAGTAACAATAAATAGAAATTCGAAAATAATGAAATAATAATATGAGGGGCATACCATAAGTTAGGATTTAGAAATTGAAAACAATTGATTTAATAATAAGAGGGAAATCAAGTTGAGAGAGATATGACTTTTGCTTTTGGGTGGCATTAGAAAAATATTACCAGAATTTTGAAGATATATTATTTTAGACCTATGAAATTAAGGACTATTTATGTTTTGACCACCATTAGTTATACTCGTTTTGATTTTGGTATCCAGTTAAACACTATTATATATTTGCCCCTAATTTAGACGGCCCTGTCAGTCAATCGTTAATGGATGCTTTTTTTACTAATAAAAAAAAATAAAAATGACAATGGGGGCAGGGCTGTCTAAATTGGGGGCCAAACTTACAATATTTTTTTAATTGGGGGCTGAATGCAAAACGGGCATAACTAATCGGGGGAAAAATCCAAATAATCTTTATTAATTTATATATTAAATTCATAAAGTATTTCTTTTATTGATGATGTAACTAATTAATTTATTACTTAAGTCTTAGTTAATGAATTAATCACTACAATGTGTTACCCCCCGAGATGTTCTTGTGTTACACCCCTTTTTTGCGGACTCAAACTTATTTTCCCGTGTAATAATGCCATGATTTAGACGTACCCATCAAATTTTGATAGAGACTCACGTTAGTTAGTCTCTGAAGGGTTATATTTAATTCTTCATCTTTGTAGAAGTCAAGGTCTAAATATGACATTAATAGACGAGGTTAACTAAAAAATTCCATGTTTAAAAAATAAAAATAAAAAGTTCCATAGACATAAATCACATAACCCTACGCGAGCGAGTGAAACTGATGAAACCCTCAAATCGTTCATCGCTTACCCATTTCATCCTCAGAGGAAGTGGGGATCTAGGATGATCAGGATCTTTCAAACTTTATTTGATTGACCACTTAAAGGTAACAAAGTTAATGTATATTGGCTTTGTCTCTTTCTTCTTGCGAGGTTCTGCACAATAAAAGATCGAAGCATTAAAATAATGAGCAATAATTGAAAACTAGGAAACATAACTAAATAAGGCATTTTGAAAGAAGGTTAAACCTATTTCATGCCCACCATTGGGGTACCTGGGGCCTTATAGGTTGACCGCCCACTACGATAGGTAAATGCTCCTAGTTCTTAACCACGAAATCGTGGACCCAATACTCCTTGTTGGAGTCTGACAAATTGACGACCAAGACCCTTTCAGCCCTCTCCCCTTCAGGTACCAGACTTTCTGATTAATTATCACCCACATGTAGCAAAGACAAATCTATATGATCCATAGTTGGGTCCCATAAATCTCGTTTATACGGTTTCCACTGTTTATAATCGTCTAAGTATTGGGAGAGCACCGAGCAGGAACTACAATAAAAAAATTATCAAAACTCAAGGAATAAACAGTTCAAGGGAAATGTGATTCTGACCTCAGCTACAAATTGAGAGAAAATCCAGTGTCCATCATCAAAATTGTAGAAGTCCATGGTGCCAGAGTTTAACTCGACGGCCACCCATAGATCTCATCCAAGAAGATAGGGCCTGTTGGGGCTATCCGACCTGTGAGAATCAAGGAGCGAGATAAAACCGATCAAGTTGGGAAACTACTATAATTAATAAAGTCGTCCATGTCTCTATGAACATGTTCTTATAAATGTAATCCTAGCTCCCAAAAGAAAGATGAATGTAACCGCAACCATTTGAACAAGACTAATAGAAAAGAGAGAACCTCCCCGTGGACGTAGGTACGTTACCGTACCATGTAAATATTGTTCTCTCGTGATCGTGCATAACTTACTTTTTGTTCGGCTAGTCTCGTGCTGAAGCATAATTAATAAATGCTTTTACCACCTACAATCCTCTTTTGCGGTCCCAAACTTATTTTCCCATATATTAATGCCACAATTAGGCTTGACTTCTCAAAATAAAATCACACTTAACCCCTCACTAATGCAATAAATTATACTTATCCATCAGATATTGAGGGAGACTAAGTTGGTTTTTGATTTTACCTGTTAAGTTTGAATCTGAACACTTAAGAGGAAACAAATAATGTTTATTTTTTAAATGATTAAGAGACTAACGACTATATTTGACTTTTAATGATTAAGAGGTAGAGTTACATCCGAAGTCTGAATCTGAATTCTCAATCACTCTAAATAAATTCATTCACTACATATTCGGATTTCAAACTTCAGAATTCAGTTTAAAATGAAAAAACAAACGCAATCTAAATACAACATTAATATACGAAGGTTAACTAAAAAATAAAAAAATTATAGTTTAAAAAAAAAAGTTCATATACACAAGTCACATAACCCTATATGAGCTACATCAACGCGTCCGCCGCTCACCTCATATCCTCACCAGAAACCTCTCAACATTTTCTACTTGGTACGATCCTCACACACACACACAAACACACACACACTATATGTGTGTATGTGCGTGTGTATATATATATATATATATATATATATATATATATACGTAGAAAAATTAGGGCAAAACATTTTAACTTGTTTTGTTGTTCTAAAACTAAAAATAGTAATGCCTTATGAGCTTTAATTATGGATCATGAATCATGTTTAGTGTTTTATTATGTGGTTTCAATTGCTTGATCTTACTCTTTAGGCTAGTTTAATTTTACTTATCTCATCAACTCTGTAGTTAAATTAGGGCTGTTGTTGAAATAATGCATTTTGAGCTTCAATTGTTGATAATCAATCATTTTTCAGTGTCGTATTATTTAGTTCTAGTTGTTACTTTGAGATACTATGTTTTTAAATATTAGAGAATTTATTTTTTTGCTACGCGCCAACGGCACTATTTTTCATGATATTTTTAGTACAGGGACTAAATTTATAAAATTATATGGAGTGCCATATTTTTATACACTTTGAGCATTATAAGAACCTTTTTCCAAAACTCCCTTTTAATATTTACTAGTTTGTTTTAATAGGCTAACTTGTTAACTTGTTTTGCTGCTGTTGTTGGAATAATGGTTTTTGAGCTTTTTAATTGTTGATCGACGATCATTTCTCAGTGTTCTATAATTTAGTTTTAGTTGTTTACTCGTACTGTTTAGGCCAGTTTTTTATATTATCGATTTCATGAATTCGACTGTTTATCAGTGTTTTAAAAGGTTCGCCTAGGTTTCGAGTAGGCTTGAGGCTTGAGAGAAACGTGTTGTCTACGCTTTATTTTTGGTAAAAGGCTTAAGGCACACTTTAAAAAAAAAGAAAAAACAATGTTAGTGAAAATATATCTCACCTTTGAAAGATTTGTTTTTGCAAACCAGACTAATATCTCGTTCAAAACAATCAAATGACAAACAATATCTTAAATCTCTCCGCCTCTCGTTAAAAAAAGGCCCAACATTGCCTACCGACTTTTGACAAAAGTATTTTATTTGAAAGGTGAAAAATACATTTCTTATATTGAATCATTTTATTTTTGATTATTAATTATCGATTATTGAATGATGAAAAATACATTTTATATATTGCCAAGGTTTTAAAAAAGGCGGGGCGTGACCCTCAAGTCTTAGAAGCCTGGGTGGGCGTTAGGCGTCAAAAGGCGTGAGAAGGTGTTTAGGCCTTTTTAAATATATTTTAACATTTTTAACTATACCAAGGCTATTAAAATATGCCTGAATATATGCAAACTAAAATATATGCAAACTAAAATACTATTTTTTTTAAATACTAAGAAAAAACAAAACAAAAAAGAAAAAACGTGCGTTTTTTTTACGAGAGGCAAAGAGGTTTGGGATACCATTTGTCTTTTGATTGTTTTGAATGAGATATTGGTCCGTTTTTAAAAAAAAAGTCTTTAAAAGGCGGTGTAGTTTCACTAAAACGTTTTTGTTTTAAAAAAAAGTGCGCCTTAAACCTTTTACCAAGAATAAAGTGTAAAGGCTTAAGGCGCGGCGTTTCTCTCAATCCTCAAGCCTAGGTGGAGTCTAGGCGTGCTTTTTAGAACACTTTGCTTACTAAATGTCGAGAAATAGATTTTTTATATTGATTATGGAGCATGCATATGAGAAAGATAATTCCCAAACACGCGGATATATTTTTAAAATTCAAGTTATGTATTATTTTATTATATTACTAGCCCATTAATTAAAATAATAAAAAAAGAAAAAACGCTTTTTTACGCCTAGGCTTGCCTCCTAAGGCTTGAGGCTTCACCTCTACGCCTCGGCCACGCCTTTTAGAAACTTACTGTTTATAATACGTAGTTTGTTTTGGGCAAAATGTGATATATTGTTTATTTTTCTTTATCAGTTGAGACCATTTATCATTTAGGGGGCGAATGTTTAATGCTGAATCTTTTTAGTGAAATTTCATTCCAATCTTACCCATATAAACAATTACTAATTGTAAAATGATCAAATTACCAACATTCAAAATAAGCATTCAGAAGCAAATAATTTTTAACTAAAACATACATTCTGAGCTTCATTCAGATAGAAATTAAATACACTTTTCAACATTCGGAGGTTAAAAAAAAACCCCTAAACTATAGCGAAGCACCCTAATTAAAAAACCATATAAAGTGTTTAAACGTGATGACTACCACATTTCTGTAACTATTTAATAATATTTATGCACAACATCAAGTTTTTATCAACTTTTTAATGGAAATATGTTCGTTGTTTGTTACAATTCAATAGCTTAGTGGTACTTGGTCCTTTTTTTAGATCTAGGTGATCTGTAAAACCGCTAGAGTTAAGGGATTTACTATAATTTACCCTATTTATAGTTGGGTTATATATATAACACTTGTTCCGAGTGTTATTAAGGATTTTAAAGTTACATCTGCATAAATTTTTTTATAGAGAAGTTGTCGGAAGCCTCTCAGAGGTGGTGTTTTGTGTGTGGTCCAACAACACCTTCCACTGTGCTATAATATAACGTGTCAGAAGATACTCCGAGGGGGTGTTTTGTGTGCGGTCAACAACACCGACATGACAGTAAGAGGTGGGAAGAAAACAAAAAAGTAGTGTTAAAGATGTGGGCCTCATTGTGCATTGGACTGGCACATTAGGGAGTTGAAAGATTTTGCATACCATTTTTTTAATTGAGGATGGCATTTTTTTTTGATGTATTGTCCATGTTCATAGGTTTTCTAATTGTCATTAATTGAAATGCTTAGTCACCTGGTGTCTGGTGAGTGCTAACTTACTAGCTTGTGTTGGCCTGTTGTACTCAACGTACTTCTGTGTAGGTTCCAATCCACTTTTTGTTTGTTATTTATGTATCTTAGAGAGATGCCTTTGTATTTGAATTATTGCATTTTTGTTCTCTCTGCAACATTTTAGTATTAGTCTAAGCTTTGTTCCAATTACAAGGGCTAGTGCAACTGCAACCGAATAGTCTGTTATGGGGAAAAATTGAAAACAGTATGAGGCTTCCGCAATCAAGATGAAAACGGACGGCCTGTATTCTTTACTTGCTTGATTTCGTGGTTTGTGTATTTTGCCTTTTGACCCTGTTAAAGAAACTGTACCACTCATGCTATTTCAATATTATTTTTTTATTAGTATAAAATCTTGTACTATAAGTTCTTGTTAATTTGATTTTTTTTCTTTCCTATTTCTATCACTGTCATTTGCTTAAAGTGACTAGGTATATATTGTTCTTGGTGTAATACAGGAATCGAGATCTTGTTGACAATTTTGAGATGGCAAGTAGAGAAGATCTAGATATCGATGATGATTTTAGTGAACTTTACAAGGAATACACTGGCCCTCCAAGATCCACCACCACTGTACAAGACAGTGCAAAAACAAACAAAAGGTCCCTTGCTGGTTCCGATGAGGAAGAGGAACCTCGAGACCCTAATGCTGTTCCGACTGATTTTACTAGCAGAGAAGCTAAGGTTTGGGAGGCTAAATCCAAGGCTACAGAGAGGAACTGGAAGAAAAGGAAAGAAGAAGAAATGATTTGTAAGATATGCGGAGAATCAGGCCATTTTACTCAGGTATAGTTGGAGTTTTCTTAAAATGCCTTTGTAAAGGGTCTTATGACTTAATTTGCGGATTCAAGCAGTCAGGTTCGAGATCGACTTGTTCCTAATCTGCATTCCAAAGAGCTGGTCTAGTTTGAAAATTGGTGCCCAGAAATGAAAGTGGGCCACATGCTATTTCCTATGAGAACAGCTAGCACATACCTTTATATAGAAAGAGACATTGGGAAAAGTTCTCTCTTACTGATTTGGGACTATAATCCCACAATATATAACAAGACATGATACTTTTCTTTTATATAAAAGCTGAGAATGTGTTTTGCATAACAAACCAGCACGGGAACATTCAGGTTTTGAGACCAGATTTAATCCTAATCCGCATTCCAAAGTGCTTGCTTAGTTTGAATATTGGGCCCAGAAATTAAAATTGGCCACATGCTATTGCCTATGAGAACAGCTAGCAAATACCTTTATAAAAAGAGATATTGGGAAAAGTTATTTCTCTTACTGGTTTGGAACTATAATCCCACAATATATTACAAGACACGATCTTTTTTTTTTTATTTATATAAAAGCTGAGCATGTGCTTTCATAACAAACCAGCACGGGTTAAACTCCCACACTTGTGAGAATACGGAAGTTCCTTGTTGCTACGCCAACCATGTATATATGAGGTAAGAGTTAGAATGGAACTGTGCAAAAGAAGAGGGTTCATATGTGCAAAAGCATCCTTCATTCACACAGGACCGATGTTACATTTGTTTTCTCCACATTAGTTATTATTTCAGTGAAGAGAACTTGATGCTAGCTGACTTGTTGTAAATGAAGTAAGTGAAAGGAAAGTATTGAATTTTATCAACATTATGTGTTTTACCTTAAGTTGAACCAATATAAAGAAAGAACATAGGAAGTATACTTGGATTTTGTATAATAATATTGGCGTGTATAAATACAGTTCATTTTTCTTTTTAGAAAATTGAGTTTCCCTTGATAAATAAGTTGAAAAACTAGAACGAAATGGACAGAGAAGTCTGTGAATATGGCTCATGTCTATGGTCATATTATCAGTTTCATGTACTGCTTATATATACATACATACTCATCAATATATAAAGTATGTAGTCGTATATACTCATCAATATGTAAAGTATGTAGTCACGCCGTTGCCTATCAAAGGAAATATTGAGGCCTTACGAATTGAAAATGTTAACAGTAACGCAGTTGCTTACTATCAAAGGAAATATTGAGGCCTTACTAATTGAAAATGTTAAAATACAGTATTATATATATATATATATATTATATATATATATATATACACACACTTGTATGTGTAGTCTAAGTCATTTAGACGTCTTCAATCATAACCACTTAAAAGTCGATCCTCTGATGCTCTCACAAAATCTCTCTCCTTCTCCCCTCTCATTGTATACGAGATATCAGCTTAGACATACAGGAACATGAATTAACCCTTTAGGTGGCGGTTGAAAAGTAGAGTATATCACATTGATGTTGACAAACTGACCAGGGAGGTTTGTGCTACTTAAACTGCCGTTAATGCTAGCCTTTAAAGTTCAGTTTTTCAGGGTTCATAATTTTCATTGCATATTGATCTGGGTTGAGACGAAAATTGAAAATTGGTCATGTTTTATTTGATCTAATGGTTAAACCTGTCCTTTTCTTTCGGGTGGGTGGGTGGGGTGTGGGGTTTGAATTGATGGGTTTCCTACTGCCGAAATTTTAAGCCTACCACCAAGGTACAATGTACCCCACATTTTATGTAAGTTTGGTCCTGCCTTGCTTAAAAAATTTACTTAAGGTCTTGATCAGTCTGTTGGTTGGCATTCAAGCTTTGACGCATTGCAGGCTGATCTGGATCAAAGTTTAGATTGAAATGGACAGGTTTGAATTGGTGGAGAATTTCCTATTGCTAGTCATTCATTTGTTGGGAGAATGTGATTTATTTCAAGGACTAAACTGTAATTTTACTGTGCTATGCTACTTTTTTCATACGCTAGTATGGCATTTACTGTGCCTATGAGCTTCATACAAGAATTCTTGTCAGTTTCCTTTAACATGCCTCATTAAATTAGTTACAAATATACAAACTTCTACGACAAAATATTACATTATGCTGTCAGTCACCCATCACACTGAGAGGTGGATTTGTTTCCACTGAATTTCATTTTTGGTGGTGCTGTATGAATTATTTTAAATTTGTTTTATATAAGCTTGAAGGGGATGCATGTTGTGATAGTACACAGTAGATGATGGGCGCCATATGTCCTGTTGACTTCATCCCGGGTTTACTTTTGGCCTACTTTTCCTTTTTTCTTTTTTGAATCTATATTGCTGCTTTGTTTTTATATGCCGTTTGATATGATTATAGGGTTGTCCGTCTACTCTTGGAGCTAATCGTAAGTCTCAAGATTTCTTTGAAAGAGTACCTGCAAGAGAAAAACACGTTAAAGCTCTATTCACGGAGAAGGTGGTAAGCAAGGTAGAAAAGGATATTGGCTGCAAAATCAAAATCGAGGAGAAATTTATTATTGTTAGTGGCAAGGATAGGTTGATCTTGGCTAAAGGTGTGGATGCTGTTCATAAAATAAAAGAGGAGGGCGAGAAAAAAGGTACTACTGGTTCCAACACGGCCAGATCCAGGTCTCCTGAACGAAGAACTCCTGAACGGAAAACTCCTGAACGTAGAAGCCCTGTTGGCTCTCGGTTTGGACGCTCTGATTCTCAGAGGTCTATTCCCAGTCCAAAAAATGCGCCACAAATCCAACAAAGGTTTGGCCGCCAAGAGAGAGCTGTTGAAGACCGTGTTCGTGAGGATTTGCAAAAATTATCAAGGGGTTCCCCACAAGGTAGGGACAGCATAGGATATATTTTCGGCATCCATATAAAGATGGTAATCCCATACTTGTAGTTTTTGAGGCCCCTACAAACTCATGTGTTGTTTTAGCTCTTTATATCTATCTTGATCACATTTTTTTACCTTACTCCCTAAGATAATGCAGTATTAACTAGAGATACCATCCTACTAGTTCAATAGTTAAGAGTTACCCCCGTTTGCATCTGGATAATGCATAAGGTACAAGGGGGCTAATGCACATGGGGGTATCTCTAATTATTTTAGTAGTAAAAGGGGTTCTCTCTCTCTCTCTCTCTCTCTCTCTCTCTCTCTCTCTCTCTCTCAATATATATATATATATATATATATATATCTATGTCTATATCTATCAGTGTCTATATCTACATCTATCTACCTACCTAGCTATCTATCTTGTGAATAATAATGCTGGTTGTTGCTTATCATTGTGTTTGCAGCGAGAGGTAAGTTCTTATGTTCAAGCATTATGTGTTCGATTCTGAAGTAACTTTCGTGGGGGTGTCTGAATTGAACGGATTGTCTCCCAAATGAAATAATTTACTGAAAGCAAATGTGGGACTGTTTGCTTCAAATGGGTTGAGTATGAGAATATACGATATTATGTCTAATTAAAGCTCTGCCATCATCGAAGTGTTTAACACACTCTTCCTTTGGTGAAGCTTATGGTAATGATGGAGCCCGAGGTCGTTCAAGCCACTCAAAATCTCCAGCAGCCCCCACTTACCCAGGCAGCGCATATAATTCATACGATGCTCATAATCAGAGCAGGGGGGTCTACAGGGCTGATGGATATGATACTGAGAGACGTGGGACTGACATGCAATCTGGCCGTAAGGTTGACTACCCTGCTTTCCCCCAGACTTTAGAAGAATTAGAGTTGGAATATAAGAGGGAAGCTATGGATCTGGGAAGAATTCGTGATAAGGAAGAAGATGAAGAGAATTACAAGCATCGGGAGGTATGAATATCGAGCCTCGTAGTTGCTTACTTAGATTTGAATTTTGGTCATTGATTTTTTGACACTACATTTTAGCGCATGCACAATTACAATGAAATTTCTAAGTTTTTTTTTTTTTGCGTTTTTCTTTAATATGTCGATAATTGCCCTGTTTTGAGTTTGGTATTTCTAACTAATTTATTTTTTCTTAATACATTTTTTGCCGCTGCAAATAGTGATCTGTGGTGATATTTAGTGACGAAAAATATGCTAAAAAAATATTAATGGAAGGTACCAAACTCAAAACGGGGTAATCATGGACGCAGTAAAGTAAAAAAATTCATCCCCCCCCCCCCCCCGATTTAAAATCCTTTTGTCCTAAATTAAGAGTTCCATTAAAGATTACGAACTCCAACGAATAGGGTAAGATTGAATTCTATTGCTATTTTAAAAATACATCAGAATTTCAAGGCATTTTATATGCTCCCTCCATCCCAAATTAATAGTTTGTGGTTGAAAGTCAAACATTTGATGGAAAAAATCTACTTTCCAAGTTTATCACTTTATCCTCCTAAGAACAATAAATACCTTTGAAATACAGCATATGCACTTGGATCATTGCTCTGCCATGGACTGGTAATTTTGGAATCATACCTACTTTTATGTACTATTTTTGACAACTTTTTATTGGGGATGGACCGAAAAGAAAAGCAGAATTATTAATTTGGGACAGAGGAAGTAAGATTTTCTGAAATAGGACTCATAATTCGTGACAACTCAAAAAGGAATAGAAGACTCTTGATTTGGGACGGATGGAACACTATTCTTTTCCGGATGATTTCATGGCTTTAACTCATCATTTCATTCTAGAAATGTGTATTTATCAACTCCTTTTCATCGTGTTAAGTAGATATTCTGTATCTTCTGACATTTTTGGTCATTGAATTCAAGGCTGTTAGGGAGATGAGAGAGAATTACATGAAGAGGATTGCTATCCTAAGAGGAATGCATGCTAAGCAGTGGGAAGAGTTCCTTCAGCTTGATGCCCAAAGGAGGCAACAAAGGGCTGCACGCCAGCAAATGCCCGCTTCAGGATTTGGCGGTTATAAACAACCCGGTGGTTATTCTGAGTATGAAAACCCTGCTGCAGGCAATAATCATCACTATGGTGGAGCTAATTTACCAATGGAGTCAAGGGTCAGGTATCCAAACTCCATGGAAAATTACCCTTCTTCAAGGTCTCATGACGCTTATGGTGATTTCCAGCGCCAGAGGCATGAGGATCTTGGGAAAGCATATAACCGATACTAAATTGGTAGATTTGAGGATGGTGAGTTGTCTTACTCTTCAATCAAACTAAGATATTCTCCTTTAAGGGTCTGTTTGGTTTGGGTTAAGAATAATTTCTTCCGGTCACTTTGTCCCAGTTATAGGCTAGGGTTAGGTGTCTTGAGAAATTGTTTTTTGAAGAAAGTAGTTGGATGTAAGAAACACGTACACTTTTAGGATGGCAGCATTAGACACCGGCACTTCACGGACTCTACCGGGCACATGCCTGACACTTCTTATTATGTGTTGATAATTTTATAACAGAATTCTTTATCTTGGACAGTTGTCCGACACTTTTGAATGTGAAAACATTTAGTGTCTGAATGTTGAGATATGACTTTCTTTTTTTGGTATGTTAAAACGATATAACTGTTCTTTTTGAAATAGAAGACGTTTTCCATATATAATAAGGCAGTTGAAGATTTTATTAAATGATAGGTGTGCATAAATGTATAATCATCATTCGAATAAATATACATTTTAAACTATATTTACATACCCACATCAACAAATACAACCTCTATCCGATTTCTTTTTATTTGTAAACATACTGTAGGTACTTTTGATTACTATGATTTTTTAATTTTCGGTTTCACATTATACCATATGTTATTAGCTTTTGCTTGTGGGTAAATTGTATTTATGCAATCGTACCTTGGAGCGATGGCAAGTGCCCTCGCCCAAGCTGCGGTTGGGTTTCGGGTTCGAGACATAGGAGCAGCCTCTCCATATATAAAACATATGGGGGTAAGACTAGCCGACATCCACCTCTCTCAGACCCCGCAGTTAAGCGGGAACATTGTGCACTGGGTACGACCTTTTTTTTATAAATAAAAAACAGTTATTATTGACTCGTCCTCACATGTCCGTGTCCTACTTTGTTGAAATGTCTGTTGACTTGCCACTGTACTCATATTCGTGTTCTGAGTTCGTAAAATGCATTGGGCAATCGTAGAATGTATCATGTGAAATTTTATGTATGCACCATGTAGAAGAGTGCAGGTTTTGTGAATTTAGTAGGCTTTGTTGTGTTTGGGTAGGGATGGCAGATGGGTTAGCAGATTTTCTTTTTCTTGAAGTGCATTAGCTTAAATTTTCACTCCCAAAATTTTCAGGGTCGAGATCTGGTCGGGTACAAGTAATGCGTAATGGAGCCCCCATAATACTAGGTAAGTATATCAATTGTCTTTTTGGGACTTCAGACAGTAACAATGGTTCAAATCTAATGCTACAATTTGGTATGTTCATTTTCAACTTGGTGGTTCTGTTTTCTTTGACCCTACGCGCTGTAAGCAAAAAGTGAGACGTGTTTTTCGTTTTATCGTTATGTGCTTGAGTAAAGTTTTAAATGGTTCCTCTGTTTCTAAGTGGGTAAGGTTTTGCATGATATGCTCGATTAGCATATGACGAATAAGCAAAATTAAACAGCTTTAGTTTCGAAAGTCCGCAATAGCATCAATGTGTGGACAACAGCTCACATATTCTCATGGCAAGTAGGCAATGATTCTGTTTTGTGTTGAAGTTTTTGCTTCAATGTTATCTAATGCAGGCATAAGCAAAAGGTCCCGATATAATTCATCTTTGAGTATGATGATATATTGGCACACGGTTATTGAACAATATATGATGATATAGGCTCCCAGTATGATTACTTTGAATGTGATGATATATTGGTACATGGCTATTTTACAATGTTATTGCTGTCCAAAATGATGAATCATCTCCTACTAGGCTTCTTTATGAATCTGGTAAACCATACATGGTTGTGTCGTGTTAGGGTTGTCTAGATTTGTGCATATAGCCGAGTAGATGGTACCCAATTTTGTGATTGTTACGGACTTTTTACCAGTATTTGTTTAGCCTTATTTTCACTCGCCTGCAATTGCTTTTGAATATTGTACTATTGGTGTGCACGCCCAGGGTCACAGAAGAATCTCCTGATTCGGGATTTTTTCTCTCCTGAAAATTTGGCTTTGATTCCTCTTATTAGATTATGTTTTGGGGTTTAGAACATGATGAAATATATAAAAATAAGTGACCCCGTGGCGCTTTTCAATACCGTTCCTGTGTTGTGTATGCTTGTTTTTTCCCCTGTAATTGTATTTCTGAATTTTTGCTATGTATACATGTTTGGTTTGTGTATATGCTAACACATAACATATACCCTAGGATGAGGGATCTTAGTGGTGAGAAATAATGCTAGTGAAATAGCTTGGAAAAATCTTACCGGTTAGGAACTAATCAGTTGCTTTAAGTCATCAGATGTAGAGTTGAGATTTACAGCTTTGTTCCTCTTTGATCTTAAATTGAGTTTGTTACTGGACACCAATATAATATGATTGGGCTTCGTTGAATTTGGTTTATGTCTCAAGATTTTGGATTCTTGTTTGCATTTTGTTTAACATGTCTTGAGCATTGGTAAAAGGCTCTAATACTAGTTTGCCTCAGCCAAAAAAATGGCAGCTCTTGGGATTTAGGTAAAAATGGGGGGCCTGCGGTATTTAGTTTGTCGGAAACCTGCCGTAGTTACGAGTGAACTAAATTTAATCTTTTAGCCAACAACCTTCTTTAAGTATTAGAAATGGAATGAAATGAGTGGCCGAAATTTGATCTCATCTAACAACTTTCTCTTACACTACGAAAAGAATGAGTGGCCCAGTCGTAAGGTTAGGCATCATTAATATTATGACCACTAATTGCGTGGCATTACGAATGCAGCGCAAGGGCTTCCCATGGAGATGAAGTGCCACGTGACTCCTTTTTCCAAGATTTGCGAAAATTGTACTCAATTCTGTCGACGTTTGAAAGTTGACATTTTAAGAAAAGTTCGCTTTCCAAATTTATCCTCCTAAAAATGTTGAGCACGAATGCAAGAATAGCACTTGGGTCATTTAATAGAAGTCTAAAGGTTTTCTTTGGGTGGGTAACTTTGTGAATTCATCTAATTCTATATACTATTTTTTAGAAACACTACAAATAATTTGGGAGGCTTTAGAAGGCCGTTGGTGGTAAATTTATTGTACGAAATATCAGGATTTTGTTGATGATTTTTGATGTGGAAGAAAATGGGTTAAGCTGGATATATATGAAAATGTTTTGGCTTGATGATTTTGACGAAAGTGGGGTCAAATTATATTATTCAAAACTTCAGCACCCAAATTGAGGTATGCCACTTGATCGAAGAATGTGCGTGTTGATGTTGCAGTCATAGTTTTCCTCCCGTACTTGTGGTAAACTTGTGATTGTGTTTTACGGCACGCCCCACTCAGCTTTTTTTCAATATTTAAAAATTAGGGATGAATTTATAATTTTGGGGTGTTAGGTATCCTTTTTTATTTGTTAAAATTTGTTTTGTTTATAAGATTTGTTTTGTAGGGTTTAATTTTCAATTTTATATTTGTCAGTACTTTTGTTTTCAAATTTTGCCAAGAAAGAAAAAATTGTGGCAATAGAGTATTTTATATTGTGACCTTTTCCAGTTATTGTAAGTGAAGATGTTAACTTGATTTATATAGGCATGCCTCCTACTATATACAAATTATTGAATAGAAAATTCTTTATTTCTCTCATCCCCGCTATCTCACTCCTGTTTATTTATTTTAGGGTTTTTTACGCAAATAGATAAAGAGCATTGCAAATTATTTTCCATTCACTAGACCCTTTTTTTTTTGCTTTGTCACTAAACTTTCATTTGGATATCAATTTAACATTCCTATCCGAAGAACTTTATAAAATAGGTGATTTGGCCATTATTTTGACTTGTATCAATTGTTTTGTTTTGGATTTTTCTTAATAATGCAATGCTTGGTTACCATAGCTTAAAACTAAAAATAAAACCTTTGGTTTAACTCAATCCAAACAGACACCAAGCGGTATATCGCTCATCAACTCCACTTATCAAGTGAGATCACAGGTGCTGTTTTGGTGATCTCACCGGTGAAATTTCTTCCGATTGTAACAAGGACTGTTTGGAAAAATTGCTCTTGATTTCTAGCTACCTGAGGGAGGAGATGAAGATAATAAACATTAATAATTGGCATAGATTTATTCTTCATTTTTTTGGCAACTCAAAACTAGCAAGCACTAGGATGTTAACCAGTCAACACTAAACCAACAGTACCTATTCTACCGTGCTTATTTTATGATCTGATCTGTTCAATTGATAAAATTTATATATGCAAACATAGTGTGAAGCTTCATGGATCAACGAGCAAGGGTGGTATGATTTTTCCATCCCTTATTAGTCTCATTATAATTGCATGATATATCCTATTAAGTTCCTTTATGAATTTGGTGAGTTGTGTTGTGTTGTTAGGTTTTGTGTATTGTTTGAGTTGGTGGTGCCCAATTTTTTTTTAGGTTGATATGGACTTTTTACCAACATTTGTTTAACCTTATTATCATTTGAGCCCCGTAATATTTGAATATCGTTTTATTGGTGCACTCGATGTTTTGGCTTGAGGCTACTGATTCGGGATTTTTTTTCCTCTTGAAAAATGATAATCCGTTGCTGTTTTAAGGAGGCAATTAGAGGAGTTGAGATTTGCAGCCTTACTCCTAGGGGTGGACAAAAAAAAGACCAACCCGATTGGACCGAATCGGACCGGATCCACTTTTATAGGCTTTTTTATAAATCGGTCCTAATTCGGTCCTAAATTAAGAGACGCGAATATTTTCGATTCGGTCCAAATTATCCCCTTTAAATTTGGTCCTCGGACCGGACTGGACCGTTTATTTTAATATTATATAAAATATATATTTTTTATATAAATATATCATATATGTTTGTTATGTATAATAACTGAACACTAAAAAAACACAACAAAAGAAATGAAACGCATGAACGCACATATCTCCTCTCACTTTCACTTTCCTCTCACTTTCTTTCTATCACACTTTTACTTCCTCTCTCCCATTTACATCCACAACCACCAAGCGTCACCTGATCCAGTGCACAGCCACACCACGACCATCCAGATTCGGCGCACAATTATACCAGATCTGTTGCACACCCACACCAGATTTGTCACACATCTCAACTCACCACAAGTTCCTCAACCCTCCCAAATGGAAAAGGCTACTAAGGATCCGGCGGCGGAGCACCTCAACTCCACAGATCCGGTGACTAAAGCTCCAACACCAACATTATGGTATATGTTTTTTTCTTGATTTTTGATGTGATTTTTAAATGGCCAACTGTGGAGATTTGATGTCTTCAACGGTTGCTGCTGAACTTATTTGTTGCTCATGAATTGTTCAATTGTTCAACTGTTCAAATGGCCAACTGTATATAACTTCACTTTGTGCTGCTGCTGAACTTATTTATTGTGCTGATTCAGTGTTGGTTTAGTGCAAATCTGCAACATTGTTGAATACACTTATATATTTGTTCTTTTTACTTGTTGCCTTGGCAGTATATTATTAACAAACAATGGGGGTTCTTGATTTAGAGTTATAAAAAAATAGAGTTTTGGTGAGTGGAGAAGCATTGGAAATATACACTGATACATACTACTGAATTATACTAAATAAATGTAAATGAGAACCGATTATTAACCGAACTGGATCGAAAATAGCCTAGACTGAATAAAAAGGCTAAACCGATTAAATCGGTCCAAAATCGATCTTATCAAATATAGGACCGAATGATTCGGTCCGACACCTAAAATCATTGAAAAACGGACCGGACCGGACCGCGCCCACCCCTACTTACTCCTCTATTATTTTAACTTGGTTACGTTATTGGCCACCAACATAATTAGTGGGGTTTGTTCAATTTGGTTTATGACAAGTAAATTTCTCAGCTCCTTATGGTTTAAAAAATGTGTGTTGACTAGATTTAATTTTTCATCTTAAATGTGCGATATGGATTAACGCGTTGTTTAGAATAATGTTTATGACATATTTGCATAGTTAACCATTTATTTTGTAGTTTAGGATTTGTTTCACACGTTTTAGGATTTATGGGGGGAGTTTGAATTAAAGTAAAATAGAGTTTGATAGGTGATGTCTTTGTAAGGAAACCAAATTGTAAATGTTGATATTAGTTGATGGCATTTTCAAGTCATGATTCCTCGACAAGTAGCCAAGGATGCGGACATTGTGGCGAGTTCAATGTATAAAATGTAGAATCGTATTTTGAGAAGGTTCACAAATTTGAACTCATAACTCGTAAATATTCTTGTCATGCAATCCTAATAACAAGCAATCTCAGTTTCCATCAAATATCAAATTTTAAAAATCAGAGGGACCTAATTTACGCAACATAAAGATTTTTTTTATCCTTAATAGAGTCGTGAAGCTTCTTTATGCCATAATCTCGTTCACTAATGACGAGACTTTTTGTCATAAAAACTTTAGACATCCATAATAGGATATATATCCAATGTCTTACATTGTTAGAAGATAAATTCATGCGTGCGAGAAGAGAGGAATTGGGAGGCTGTTTCGAAGGTTTCATATTGCTTGCACTATCTTGCTTGGCCAACCATGATGGGGTTGGAATGACATAATTTGCATTGACAATTTAAGGATAGCTGTGTTAACATTTAACCTAGTGGGTAAATTATGTTGTATATGCACCCCATTCATTTTAATTCGTTCAAGTAATAGAGATTGACATTCAAACCTAAAACAAGCTTGCCTTTGTTCCTACAAACCCTAATAATGTCCAACTTTGTTCTGAAAGCCTTGTTGCTGAACGTTAGTTAATTCTATCTTCGTGTCGATGAACTTTAATCAAGACTAGTGTCGTTTTGGCAAACTATAGTCAAATGGGGTTTAACATTGATGACATTGAGCCTAGAAAACCCTACCATAGACAACTAACAACCATCTCCAAGCTTTACAAACTCTACTCTTGGTTATTCTCGGACATGGTAACTAAACTCTCATCGACTCCGACACCGAAATCATCACCAGAACTAAAAGGCAATAATCAGGGCTCAGTGGGTCCATTATGTTGTGCGACAAACTTGTCAAATATGATGACCCTTATGATGTGCAACATAATAGGCAAATCAACTAAAAGCTACTAACAATATGAACTACGTAGTTCATGGTTATTGCATTGTGTGACATAAAGGCTCTTTGGGCAACCTCTTTGGAGCTTGGAAGAGGTTGACAATTTGAGAGCGTAACAAGTTCTGAAAACATGCTATTTGGAGCTTATATTTTGTAGGGTAATGTTAAGGAGACACACTTTGAGAATACATGACGCGTGTTCCCGTATCTTTAATCGACACCTTAAATGGGAGACATTACACTTAAGTGTCAATCAATGATACAAAGACACGTGTCATGTGTCCCTCTAGCATTATCTTATTTCATACAGTATAGGCAGAGAGCTATGCCAATCCCTCTTAACACAAACTTGAGTCAAACCAATGTTATATATGTTTGAAAATCCTCAATATCTCTTTTAGCCATACAAGCATCACTTCCATATTTGTGCCACTAACTATCTTCCCTCGCCTTTATACATAGTTTTCGTATTTTCTCGATATATAACCACTCTCCTTTAATGGGTTTGAATTTACTTGTACAACTATACTCATGTGCAAGTTAATATGATTTGCCAAAATTTCTTCCTCTGCCCACTTAACCACCCACGATATATGTCACTTTTATATAAGTAATATGACATTTTAGTCCTTTGAAAATAGGTCGAATTTGCGCTTTAGTACCCAAAGTTTAAAAAGTGGAACATAAAGCCCCAAGGTAATAGACCTATATGACTTTGCACTCACTTGATTAAGTTTTATAAAAATAAATTCCTAATCTTTGCGTGAGTATGCCTTGTCTATTTTGCCCTTTTATCTATTTACAAGAATACTTTAATATTTTAATGGTAAAGTGACGAACTCTTAATGGCTTCGCTGCAACGAAGCTAGAATTCCTTGAGCGTGCCCCCTGGAACCTCTAAGGCAAAAGATAATGGTTAGGTATGTGACCTCGTGTTTGCTGTAGGTTTGCTACAATATAGGGCCATCGCTACAACAGAGATCCATTGTTGGGCCTGGACTTCAAGTAATCTCTCAATAACCCTGCCAAGAATAGCGACCTACTTCGTTTCAAGTTTGTGACAACGAAGCTTACTTTTGTTGTAGCGAACCCGCAATGAAGTGTCTGTCTCACGAATCTTTAGGCGTCTTCTTTTTGAGATCTTCTTGTTTTTTTGTGCGAAAAGTCACATTATGTGTGTTTATGGCTAATGTTTGGACATTATAGCTCCAAATCACTCTCTCACACATGCTTTGTGTAACACATGTGATTTTATAGCCTCTCTTAATTTTGGTTAAGCATATTAAGTTGATTTTGCTTATTTAAATCATTATTGCTCCTCATTTAAAAAAATTCCCCGCATCATTTTTCAATCGCAATAGTTTTAAAGACAAGGGGGAGAGATAACTTGGTGTATCTATAGCTTTTTCCTTTTTAAAAATCTAGAACATATTTTAGAAAAAGAGGGTACCTAAAATTCAATTTTGTTCATATTTTTATCTCTTATCTTCTTTGCATCTAATCACCTATATTTTTGAGGTTAATTAATATTAAAGATAACGAAGATACTTTGTGAGCTAATATTTTGAAATCACTTGGTTTATATACACTTTTATGGTCTTTCTCCCAAAAAGAGTATTGTATTTATCTAAAAAGAAGAAAACACTTATAAGAGGTTTGAAGCAATATTGTTGGACTGATCAAGACATATGAAAAGTGTTTTTCCGGCATGTAGGGATCTCCAGCTTGCTAAGGATTGGTGTAAAAATATTGAGGTGAGTTAGCGCGGAAGGAGACTTAGTCATTAGTCCCCTTTGCAAGTCTGTATCAAGTTTTTATTGTGATTATTGCTTTGGCTCGAGATTTTTCCCATCAGTGAATTTTTGTCCTTGTTTTATTATTCAAATATTAAATCACGATTAAAATTTATTTTGCTTTGTAAGACATTGGTAAATTTCGTCACATAGACCTTTAGATGTATTACAAAACTTTTAGTACGATTAAAATTTAATTTGGTTCTCTATTTTGGTACGCAAAACGCACTATCGGACTGAATGGAAAAAAACTAAAAACCAGGAGTCTTCCAAATAAGATTGAGATTTTAGAATGGACTTGGCATGTTGAGCCATAATGTGAGTATGATCATTTCTTCCTTTTTCTTAGAGGAGAAACATACTTTACAATTAATGAATAAACTTTGAGCTTCATAAAAGGGTGCTGTAAGTTTCACTTACAAGATATGATAGTTATGCATGCAAGGCACGGATAATGGTATCATTATACTTTCTACAAACATAATTCATATATAATAAACGTTTAGGTTTTTTTACTCATGTTATCAAATGTGGGCAAATAATTTATCCAAACTTTCCATAAAAAATGTTTAAATATATTGATAATTGACAATTCCAAATTGATTTTTTAATTTAACTTTTAAATTAAGGATGGAGGTGTGTCTTTCCCACCCATCTCCTTTGCCAATTTGAGTCTACGAACAGGCGGATCCAGAAATTTATTTCGGGTGGGTTTTTCAATTTTGCTTACAATCGAAAGCAAAGACTTTTACCCCTTTGGACCGATCGACCGCGGGTGGGATCCTGTCGACCGCATATTCTGTTTTTGCCTGGGGCTTTAGACAAAGGCTGGTATGTATAACAAACCAGTCGACTGGGGGTCAGGGGACGATCGACCGGGGGTAGCAAAAAATCAGACCTGCTTATTTTTCTTTTGTGCCTAGCCAAGACCTCCTACTATATTTTTGGCCGAAGACTTGCTTCAATTGTTTTTTTCTAAGCAAATACCTACTCCTTTTTTTTGGGACCCGCTTCTTAATAAAGCCTATAAAGACTATTGCAAAGACATGCTAAAAAAATCCAAGACTTGCTTCTTAATGTAGCCTACAAAGACTATTGCAAAGACATGTTAAAAATATCCAAGACCTGCTTCCCTTTTTAGTTAGCCACTATTTGTTTTAGCTACAACAACAAAATGGAAGTAATGGGAAATATGAGGGGGTGATGAAAAATTTAAAATAAATAAATAAATTAATAAATACTATATATGAACAAATGAATAATATTTATAAAAATTACTATATAAATAATACACACACACACACACACACTAGAATACTAAGGTAAGTATGGGATTCACAATGAGTGGCACACCCACACCCACACCCATAAAAAATGAAAATATATGCATAGAAGTGCGGATGAATGTGTGAAAAAAAAGAAAATATTTTTGTGAGTTAATTTTTTTTAGCTTTTTAACAACCGCATGCTCGGGACGCACAATCTCCGTAAATAATAGTTTGTTGAACCTACAAAAATTGTCAGAACCAAGCATACACAAAAAATGAAGAAAAAAAATTAAGTAATTACACTAAAATCTATATGGAAATAAATAAAAAAAAAGAATTAACTATGTACAACCTAAATTTCTATTACTCAATTAACTATACAAATAGTGTTGAAAATTCTGAGGGTCCGCCCAATCAATGATTTTGACTTTGAGGGGTAATTGGTGGTCCCTCAATTCAGTTCATACCTTTAAAAAAATAAAATCTCGCTTGAACAACGTTAGATATGTGTACGGCGAAAGAAAAGAACCATCATCCATTAAAAATTTGAGGAGCGTGATGGGGGATTTGGATGCTAAGGGTGATAAGATGTAATACCCCATATTTTTACGTATTTAGAATTTAATTAATGGAGCGATTAAATAGAAAATACGGACCTTATATTTAAATTACGTGAGTAGAGTAATTTAATGTGATCTTTTATTTAATTAATGATTCTTTATTTAAATTACGCGAGTAGAGTAATTTAATGTGGCCTTATATTTAAATTACGTGAGTAGACTCTAATGTGAGCTTTTATTTAAATTACGTGAATGGAGTAATTTAAGATGATCTAAAGGTTAAATGGGATGATTTAATATTATAAGTCGAGTTACTGAAAATGACTTGTGAATAACTCATAAATTTACCTTACGTCATAACGAGTGATATGGACGTATATGATTTAAAACTTAACCGAGATCCAAACATGGGCTAACGAGAGGTCGAGATAAGAAATATTATATGAGTGTCTCAAATGACAATTTAGAGGGCACAGTTAGCTCTGGAAGGGTCAAAATAGTAAACCCAGGGGTACTAGTTGGGTGCCGAAACATTTTTGGGCTAAGTCAGGACCATTCGGGGGCATTTTGATCTTTTAAAAGATAGGAGTGGGAAGACCTACGAATTTTGGAGTCTTTTACCATCTGATTAAATAAGGGATTAGGGTTAGAAACCTCATAACTTACGGAGAGACCATTAGAGAGAAAAGATAAGTCATTCTCAAAGCACAAAAAGAGAAGTGTGAGAGATTCAAAGGAATCCTTGAAGCTCAAGCAATTGAAGAGTGAAGATTGAAGGAGACAAACAATCAAACTCTAGAACAACCACGGAATCAGATCACCTCTGAATCAAGGCAAGTTGTTATTTACAAAATCTAAATCTAAGTTATAATATCCATGTATAAGATGTGTAGGAAAAAAATGGTTTTTGAAAGATTCTTAAAGGAAGTTTTGATGCATGTTTGGGATAGGACTTGCATGTAGTTAGATTTACATTTGTAGAGGATTAAATTACAGAAGAAATATGATTCATATCACGAAATATAAATCTGGGTATATGATGATTTTAGATAAAGAAACCATGTATCTAGGGTTTTGAGAAGTTAAGAATAATTGTGGTTCTTGGATGATATTCATGAAGATTTGATGATATATTAATGTTATGAATAGTCTATATCCATATATAAACTAATTGGTGATGTTGGTAGAGAATCCCAGAAGGTTTAAGGGAGTTTTGAGTGATTAAAACTTGAGAAAAATGTAACAGCTAGAAGCTGCCCAGAACAGTCAATCGATCGACTATGAAGATCGATTGATCGATGTTCATCAGTCGATCGATCGATCGACCCCTGCTGTTTTTTGAAAAATCTTATTTAGTGAATTTTCTTCGATGGTTGTCACTTAGTGAGAAGTTTAGGGTGATTTTATACCTATCCTAGGACTTGATAAAGACCAGTAGGTAGAGAGTTGATACCCATCATAGTCATTGAGAGAAAGACTTAGAAAATGATTAGATAAGAAAAGAACGAACGAGTCGAGTAACAGAAATGGTGAATTTAAGTTACGAAGGGAGTTAACTTGAATTCAATATAATTATCAATCGGGTGGAGATGAATTAACTACTGAATTAATTGGAGGGGTAACTAGGACCCTTAGAGTAGTGCACATACTCAATTAAATGCGATAGTGAAATAAATCGTAAAATAACAAGTACGGTGAATATAAGAAAATAAAATATTACGTATAAGCATGATTGATAGGTCGGGTGTGGACCTACTGAATGGTATGAATTTTTAGGTTAAGAGAATTATACCTAAATTAATTATGTTAGGGTCGATGAGATATTCCGAACTAACATATATTTATTATATGTTTGGGGTCGATGAAGAATGCTGAACCAAACCTTAAAATTGGTGTCTTGATGAAAGAGTTCGAGCCAGAATATGTGTATATATATAAATAGTCGGGGTCAATGTATTATTGCGAACCAACTCTTACTTGGGGTCGATGAGTAATTCCGAACCAAGAGTCCTTTATATGTGTTATAATGACATATTAGTGATAACTAATATTTAGCATACGTCGTGTGATAAATGTATACTGTATGTATAATCTACTGACATGAGATAGTAGATAATAAGATGGAATGATAATACTTTAATAATCATTAAGTAGTGAGACTTAATTAGAAAATGAACAAGGATAACAAGAGATGAATAAGTAATCTACGTGTATAACATATGAGTTATGAACTATTAAAATACGACGTGTATGATATGGAGACTTAAAGAGTAGATAAGTCCAGTGGAGTATTCTAGTCTAGTTAGCTTGGGTAGTATAGCTAAATAGACTAGGTACCAACGTTTGGCATCCACTATAGGAGAGGGATGAGGTAACTCAAGAGAGTGTACGAAATCTTAACATGTATAATCAATAACTCATATTTGTGATATCTGCTTGCAAAATATTTTTAAATGTTTTGAGTACTAACTCTTGCTATGTAAAATCCTTTTTAAAAACCTTTTAGGTGCCAAGCCACAGGGACACCCAACATGACTTCATTCCTGGGATTTTGGAGCTGCAGCACATGTGGATGTTGCAGGGCTTGCTTAGACGATTCTTTTCTTTATGCAGGATCTCAGTTTTAGTACTCTCAGTTTGGGAACATGTTGTCCAATCTTTACACTTGTAGTTATTCTGATATTTTGGATTTGGAGTTAGTTTTTTTCCAGCCATGGTTTTCGGGGAGACTTTATTTCTTTACTTATTTATTATGATTGGTTTAGTACTGCTTAATTGATATTGTTCCGCATGAATTATTTTATCTGTTTAATGAAGATAAAATTTGGCACTAGCTTAATTTCACTTAGGTGGTTAGTAATTAAAAAGTTTTCGACAGTGATGCTAAGAATGAACCATTTAAGAAACCATCACCCAAGGTTTAATTAGGCGGGGTGTCACATAAGACCACATTGATCTCGAGAAAATTAAAATCACATCCCCATGGTTTTTCAATTGGAATCGTAGGTGGGGCGAGTGCAATCGAATAACCCATTAGATGAAGCATCTCAAAATAACATTCCCGTTCAAGAATCAGGTCAAAGTTCTCAAGACTTTCAACCGATTCTTGCGATAAATTTAATGGTTCGATAATAGTAGGGAATAAAGGAAAGGAAGGACCTTCAACCTCAAAAGAATTTGAAATATTAATAAGAGGTTTAAATTCAAAAGTTCTTGGATCACTCTTAATTATTTCTTCCTAAAAAAGGGGTGGAGGTGAAACGCAAGTTTTTTCCAAGTTTTTTTCCTAAGGCTATGAGGGATTACTTACAAATTCTTGAATTTCATGCTCAAATCATTCATTTTCAAGAATTTGTAGGCATTCTCGCATAGTATTGGGATTGTAACTTGGAAAACTATTCTCAGAAAAATTAAGGTTATCTCAAGAGTTATAGCGAGACATTTAAAATTAGGCAATTCAAAAATGTAACGAGCACTAAAATTTTAAGGTTCTCGAAACAATTTATCATAAGTAAAAAAGTAGGAGAAAATAAAGAATACAAATATAAAGAAAAGAATACTACGAAATAATAAAAGAATTACAATCTGTAACAAACAATCCCCGGGAACGGCACTATTTTGATTTTGTGGAAACCGAGCATCCGTGTAGATACATCAATTGTTGTTATCGGCTTCCGACCACAATGGAAAAACTCTAAACTTTAACTACACTCCTATAGAGTTTAGCGCTAGCCCGGGTATCGAAAATCCACAGGGAATGTTTGACAGACTTTAATTGATTTATTACTTCTAAAATAAAAGTGTAAAAGGCGATGATGGTTTAAAAGGGGGAAAAGGGGAAAAGGGGAAAAGAGATAATTACGCTACTTAAAACTAAACAAGATTATTAAAACGATATTAGGATCACATCCCCGCCGTGGGCTAAACAACGCGTATTAAGAATTTTGGTTCAAAAATATTTAACCGAGCATATTCAATTAATTATAAACACCAAACATGAAGAAAATTAATTCAACAATGAAAGATGAAACTTTCAACCGAATATGGTCACCAATGGACTAATTTCAGATTATCGCTATAAACACTCACGCTGTGTGACAAAGAAAGTTAAACGCCTAATATTCTAACTTCAAAACACGAGGTTTCGATTAAAAGCATTTTTAACCAAAACCTAGATTTCAAAGCTCAATACCCATTAATATTGGAAATGTGACCCCAACCCTTAACTTAGTTACAAGACATGATTAAAGTAAGAAATAAAACTAATTAACGAAAGAAAATAACTAATTAATTAATAAAAACTAAATACAAAGCAAGTAAATAAGTAACAAAGCAAGAAAAAAAACAATGAAAACTTACATTAACAAGGAAGAAGATGAATAGTGCCATACAAAATCATTTGGGTGCAAACCCTAGGAGAGATAAAACTCCCCCCAACATCCCCTCTCTAACCTAAAACTAATCTAAAATGCAAGATAAAAACAAGATAAAAAATAAGATGTCATCAAATACAAAAAAACCCACATATATAGTAAGTGGTAAAAGAAATAAAGAGAAACGAAAAGAAAATGGTTTATCCTAATAACCGAGAAGGAGATACCCTGTAAAATGATCATAACATGCTCGTAAGGAACCAGATTAATGAACCGTGAGAGGCCACGCGAAGCGACTCGAAGAAATACAACTTTCGTGAAGAGTTCGGAACATATTAATGATTTGTGAAGAGCCCTAATAGGTGAAATAAAAGGGTTAAGATTGAATTAGGAATTATCGAGAAATAAACCTAATTGAAGATGATTTTAATTCATAGAAATTCGGGTGTTATGAGGACATGGACTTGTAGGACGTGAGTGATTACCTGCTGAATTTATATGAGAAATAAATGATTACCCTTCGAGTGATGAGAGAAGCTTGTGGGTATAATTTAAGAAGTAAAGTCATAATCTGTAAATACGTACGATATGTGAGATAAAACTACTATGTATGGAAATATTTATATGGGTTGTGCGTGTGCCCTGTTGTTATTATATATAGGTGAGGTGAAAACCTATATTGTTTATATTGTGTGTATAACATACCTACGCTGCTTGCTAACGAGGTGGAGGTTGCGCGTTATGGACGGTCATATTCCTGTGTGCCTTCGGGGGGGATTTTGATTCGTAACCTGAGCATAGGACCTTGGACACATGCTATCGGTTGAGAATGATAGTTTCGATGGTTGAATGGGAGCGTAGGTATATGCGTGACCCATTTGGCTGGGGAGTATGTGTGACACCCCGCCTAATTAAATACCGGGTGATCAGTCCTTTATTAAATTATAATCAAGGTGAACGGTTGGTTCATTCTTAGCATCACTGTCGCAAAAATAACTTTTCCAATTAAACACCCTAAATAATTAAGCTAAGTGGCAAAACCATTTTTAGACTTCAATTTCCAAATTTAATTTAAAACCAATATTTAAAACCTTACAAAATCCATAGTTTAAGAATTTCACAACAACTATACTGGAACATATAATCCAAACAATTAAACATCCAACTAGATAATTCAAACTTTAAAACTTTAAGGAAAACATCCTGACAGTAATAGTCCCAAAGTATAAATACTTAAAATAAACGAATCACAATCTCTGATAAAAACATCTGAATAATGGAAAAGGGCGACACATCCCCAACTGGATCAAATAGAGCAAGAAGTAGAATCAATAATGAGGTCGTCTAAGCAAAAGGCCTGCAACTCCCACCTAAGCTGCAGCGCGTTCCTTCCAAAGGATTCTATGCAAGACGCTCCTGTGGCTGGGCACCTGTAATATATACATATATATACAAGAGAGAAGAGGAAATAGAAAATGGGTCAGAGCCCGATTGTAAAACAATTTAAAATTAGTTTAACAAGTATTTAAAATGCTTACCGGCTAATGCAACAATCATATTAGTACGACACTCTCTTGAGAAATTCTCACCTCTCTTCTAATGTGCACACCTATCGCACTAATACTCCCGATAAATTAGCTTATCTTAAGATACTCACAAGACTCCATGCCGACATTTCTCAAATGTTAAGGAAGTTAATTTTATTAAAAATCAAGGTTCTCACATAAGCCTCATTTGATTTTAAAGTTTTTCAGTAACGCATCATACTTTTCAAACACTTATTCCCAAGTTGAAATAATTATTTATTACTTACGTACTATTAGTCGCAGTAGGTAGTTTCCAAAATTCAAGTTTAAATATATATTATCTACACATATAATATATATACCAACGGCACCCCACATACAATTTATGGTACTGGCATACTCTGCTATCCAGTCCCCGTATCACTCATACTAAGGAAAATACTAGTTCGGAATCACTCTCGAACCGTATTAACACAAAACACATACAAATTGAGGAGAAGCATAGTTCCAAGTCACTAAGAGGTCAGCACATACCCTTACGTCTCTTAGGACCGTCTGATTATCGATCCAATAGCCTGTACCAAGGATTCCTATGTTCTAGGGTAAAAGTCAATATCCCCCATAAAGGTCTCATCGAGATAAGACTGTTCCAGCGCGGTAACCTCAGGGATAGCAAGTAGCGCGGGCATGATTTTCACACGTATATAGTATATGCACAATCACAGTCATATATGTATATTACTATTCCCATATCAAATTTAGGTACACTCTCACGACTCATAATTATGATATTTATTCTTATCGCACATTATTTGATTATCCCGTATAATGGTTCATCTCTTTTATTCTTATTTATGGAACTATTCCAACTTACTATGTAACACTCGTGCATTCCTATCTTCCCAAGTGTAATTTTAGTAGGTACTCATATTTTACAACGTAACTTCCTTACGAGCCTCACCCTTTAACGCATGTTCCCATTATCCCTTATGTGTAAAACACCTCCATGAAATGTTAATCTCGTTTTACATTAAAGGTTCCATAATTTTTATAAAGTCCTACTGCCTTCTTTACATCCTAAAATGTTTTAATAGAAATGTCCAAAGATTAGTACTCACTTAAATTGAAATTAATCATTTAAAAAGGAAAATAAAACTCTGCCAGGAGGGGTCGATCAATCTATGGCAGGGGTTCGATCGATCGAGGCATCGATCGATCGATGCTCTTGGGTCGATCGATCGATCAAGCAGGTATGGAAAATCTGCAGAATTTCCAGTTACGGGTTTCTTCTTCCAAAATCATCCAAATCAATATTTTTGATTCCCAAACTCCCAACAATTCATACTACAAGTTTTATATCCTCAAATAAGTGATATTCTACTCCAGGCATGCGGATTTTCATCACGAATAACGAATTAAATGGGGGAATAATCCATAAAAATATCAAGAACCTTAATATTTTCTTTGTTTAGTTTCTTCCCATTCTTTTACCAGATTTCATACTCCTAATTTACTGTAATTTCGTGGTTCAATCTCTACATGTGAGTTTGATTTCCAGAATACATCTATTACCCATATATCATGCAATTCAAGTCTCCAAAATAGGTTTTTCTTTCACAAAAACTAGTCCTAACCATTCCTAGGCTAATATTATTGAAGCATTAACTGAAATAGAGCAATATAGATACTTGCCTGGGAATTCTTAGTTCAGATTTGTGGAGAGATTGGTGTGGTTGTGATCCTCGTTGCGCAATCTAACGTTTGGCGGCGACGGCGGTGCAAACGGTGGAGTTCTTGGCCTAGAACTCCTTGGAAAGCTTCTCCTCTTCCTCTCCAATGGATGTCTTTGGTTTATGGTGATTCTAACCCTAGAAGATGACTCTTAGCATCTGATATACCCTTAGAAATTTCGTGGGTTTTCATGCCCAAAAATATAAAATGTCCAAAACGCCCTCCCGGGGTGTTAATTAGGCCTAAAAATGCCCCGAGACCCAAACTAAACCCCTGGGTACCTTATTTTGACTATCTCGACCCTTCCGAATACATTGACGCACTCAAAATGACCATACGGGTGACTTATAATTTATTCACTTTTAATAGTTCGAATTTAATCCCGACACGACACAAGCGCGTCCCGACAAATTTCCAAAATTACCAAATTAGATTCTTGTGATAATTTTACTAAATTTAAATACACCTCTTACTTTACTCATTAAGTAACTTACTACAAACTTCCAATAATTACTAACTCTAGTCACGCTAGTATGTATTTAAATGATTTTCCGGATTAATATTAAATTAATAACTCTAATTAAATTTAATAAATCCCCAAAATTAAAAGTCATAAATATACGGGGTATTACAGTATGCTCGCCTCCAATATTTGTGAATGAGATTTATGGTTGGTGAGAGATATCTAACCAACAGTCCCTTGAACAGTGCGAGATGTACCCAGACATGATAGTAGAGTATGCATCCACCGCAGTTGAGTCTGGTAAGGTGACGTATTATACACACACACACACACATGTGATATTATCTACTGTGTGACATTTAGTACATATGAGGTAGTCTACTGTGTGAAATTTGTAGATTAAAATCTATATTCTGGGGAGAAATCTACTATATGAAATTGTAGATGAAAAATGGATAATAAGATCAGATTATAATAAGTAAGTGAATTCTGAATCCTAAAATTATGGAAGTTCATATGAAAGAGAAATGAACAGGTTTAATTATCATAAGTATTGTGTGGGAAATACGGGGAAATGATATGGGGCAGAATCCTAATGGAGAACCTTAATTAGGGAGATAATAAGGTACGTTAGGCGAGCACACTAGATGAGAGGTGAGAATTCTCAAGCGAGAGCCCGAGAAGCTAACATGTACATAATAGTTGCTTAATTGCATTTGTTAAGCACTTTCTATTTTTAAAAATCTTTTACAATCGGGCTCTGACCCGTTTCCTTGCATATTCTCCTCTCTATTGTATCTTGTACATCAGGTATCCAGTATCAGGGATGCCGACATAGAATATGGATATCTCGACGGGTTATAGTTGCTACTGGAGAGGCAGATTTGTTTAGATGCTTCCATTATGTTGATTCACACATATGTAGTGTCTACTTTCATTTAGGGCATGTCGCCCAGGATTCTAGTTATTTCATTTCTATTCCAGCGCTTGTAATCATTTATGTCAGTAATGTTAATATCAGTTTTATTTGATCATAATGAAATATTTTAACTGGAGAAATATTCCAGTCATATATAGTCTTGTTCAGTTGTGATTGTGATACTGTCTATTATTACTACGCTTTGTGGAATGGGTTTAATTAAATTAAAAATGGAAAAGTTTTGACACTAGCTTTTATTAGGTGAATTAATAAAGAAATTATTTTTCGACAGTGATGCTATGAATGAACCAACTGAATATTCTGATTTAATTTAATAAAGGGCTGATCACCCGATATTTAATTAGGCGGGGTGTCACAGGTGGTATCAGAGCACCAGGTTCTAGTGTCCTTAGGATCTGTACAACATTCTACGTTTCAGCTTAACGTTCTTTGATGTAGAGCCCTATTATTAGGATGTTTTACTTACGTGCTCCTACCAGGAAATATAAGCGATGAAATTCTTATACGAGCTCGGTCGGGCATCGAGGACTAGCGCGGGTTGTTAAAAGAACAACAGGAGGAGGACTCAGCCAAAGATTTAGAGCGTTTTGGGAAAATGGTGATTGAGATATAACTCAACAAAATTGTTGTTCAGACTGAGGACAATAAAGGAGTCATTCGGGAGCTGTAGTTTCGCAAGCACTGTCATGGATGACATTTGTGCCGTTCCAAACTTACCCAACACTGTCAGTGAAGGCTGAGGGAGTCTGAAGGACTTTGTAAAAGAAGAAATCCAAAGGCAATTATGTAGGGTGAAGTGTAGTAACACCTAGGACTCGAAAATTTCGGACAAAATTTTTTGCTCATAGGAGCAATCTAAAGTGATGAGAGACAGACATCTCATATAAAGAAGCATGTGTGAAGCTAAAATGAGAAATTTGGGTATGGTTTGATCATGAAATCGTCCATTTTATCGGGGTATGAAGGGAATTTCGAAACTTATTTTATATGAGCAAGAAGGAAAGCGCAATGCGAGAGAGCAGTCAACTTGCTTAACGAACTCCTTACCTAACGACTAAGGGGTATATAGAAGATAAGAATAGTTTATTGTTGTGAAAGAACTCATGAGTTAAATACTCAAGTGCGGGTGATAAATATGATAAAGACGACTAGGGTCAATGTCATCAACGAATTTATAACCGCTTCCATAAGAAGGGAAGCCCAAAAGGTTGGGAAAACCTAGCTGAAGGACAAGATTGAATTCAATGGTGATAGTGAAACATTACCTGAAGGTATACCCAGTAAGGGAACCTATTTAAGTCCTTACTAAGCTGCGATGAATTCAACCAAGACCAGAGGGGTCGATAATGTATTCCATATGACTAATGGAGCCAATGGAACGATGAAAATAACAATTAGGAGCTAAGACTGCCAAGTCGGAGGGAAGGACATGCCAAAATGGTCAGTGGGACCAGTGACGGAGAAATGGATCAGAAAATTTCCCTACATGTAGAGAGTGGGACTACCAGACTTGAATGTCTCCACGTTGATAAGTGAGACCGATAAGTTTGAGAATAGTAAACCATGGAAGTTAGGCATAATAACTGGAGGTGTGAGATTTCCAGCGAAAGAATAGGGTCAAGAGAATTGGGCCCATGAATTTATAACCTAAGAGTGGTTGGTTTAGGCAGAGAATTGAGGCCTAGAGATTTTGGGCCGACATTTCAGTGATGGGCATGTAAGCCGCATAGTAGAATAATATGCCCACTATGAGGAGGGGGAAGCTATTGGATGAAATCCTAGATGAATAATGATTACAGATGCTCATGGGTCGTGTTGGCAGCTACGTGTTGGGACCCTACGATTAGGTGAAGACTCATGAAGTTTTGTTTCATCCTTGTGAGTAAAGGATTCATTCAAGTGATAGGGTTGTGCCATAATATATAGACATGAATTGTTATCACTAAAATTTGCGTGCGAGTCGAGTTTAGTGGGTACGTTAGTTTTAACAGTATGGTAATACACGTATTTATCATGAGTATCAAAACTTTTTGATGTCGCCCGTGAGCGAGCAGGGTGAGCACTACGAGCATATTTTATCGTTATAATTTACGACTGC
This sequence comes from Sambucus nigra, assembly GCA_949130495.1. Lineage (NCBI taxonomy): Eukaryota > Viridiplantae > Streptophyta > Magnoliopsida > Dipsacales > Adoxaceae > Sambucus > Sambucus nigra. The sequence continues at coordinate 613,432,772 of OX422217.1, read as the reverse complement.
TTTGAGTTAGCATGTATATCCTATTATGCTAATGTGTAGTGATTAATTAATGAAAGTTTGAACGATAGCATACTGAGTGATAAGACTATCGCACTGGATACTCTGGGGGGCGTAATATTAATTTTGTGAGGCGCCACCTAAAATAGGGTTGGGCCTATATCGATATGTATATATGAAAATTTCATGGAATCGTAAACCTCAGTGACTATGTGTCTAGTTATATGTGTTCCCGGTGCGTAGGGATTTATTTACCGATGTGACTCAGGATACAATGTGTTCTTTATCGGGCAGCGAGATATAGCTCATTATATATATAGCGCCGCGAACTTGAGATAGTGAGACCGCCATGTTTCATGTTAATTCTAAGGGACATGCGGAGATGGTGGGAAGGTATACATTATGGACTGGGGGCCTTACGGATCTCGATAATCGACTATGTTAGGTAGTAGTGTATCGGGGGGGGGGGGGGGGTCCTTGTTTGAATTTCTCTTTGCGAGACATCCCACACATGAAGCTAGCAAAACGTCGGGAGTTAGAGAGAAGTTTGGTCGATAGTATATGTGTTTCGTACTTTGATCATTGTACATTTACAAGAATATAATTTAAGGTTGATAATTCCACTATGACTTAAGGTCAGAAGAGTCGCCTAGTTCTGGCAAGAAAAATAGTACAACATGGTTACATCATGAATAGAAAAGCAAGATTTGTGCAATAATGCACGAGATATAGGGTGTAAGTGCGCCTAGGTAATTGAAAATATTGTATCAGGTAGCAGATTATTATTGTCATGTGAATTCGATAACATTTATCTAGGGAAGTCGAAGTTTATTCTGTAAGATTTGTCAGAGGCTTACTGTAAGGACATTTTCCTCATGTCCATTTGTTATAATAATATATGTCATACGCCGCTACAAACATCGAAGAAGTTCAAGATCACATACGCATCAAGACGGATCTGAATATTAAGAAATCTTCTACAAGGCCTCGACGAGATTAACTTTGGTAAAGTTCCCTAATTTTTCATTTTAATATTGGGAAATTTTTCTAAAAATGTTTTTAAAAAACAAGGCAATTTTTTTATAACTGGGCTTTGTTTCTGGAGAAATTTTATACCCGAACCGATCCAATTTTTTCATAATCTAACCGATCCGGTATGGCCAAACTCTCTAGTCAGATTAGCTATCCGTACCGATCCAGTATCTATTTTTTGGACTGGTCCGACGAGCTCAGAAAAATCCGGTGTTTTAGATTTTTCCACCGCCTAAGATTTTCTTAGATTTTTATAAGAACGTATTTTCGGTGGTGTATATTTTTAAGACTTTGAGAGATGTTTTTAAGAGATCAAATACATCAAGTCTTCATATTTTAGAGTCCCAAAAAGTTTGTTATTGTTCATATTTATGGAAGAGATCTCTACAACTGTTGGCCGCATGCTATTGGGGAGTGCTTGCGGGTGTTCTCTTGCTGACTTGGAGCTGCATGTTCCTGTGAGTTCGCTGCGGTGGATTCATTGCTGAAGATTAGACTACGGTTCACGTGGTGTCGCTGCTTGTGAACCATTGCTGATTCTAGACTGCGTGTCTATGTAGGGTTGCTGAGGTAATCTTACTGCAGATTTCATTGTAAGAGTGTAAATTGTGATTTACAATTATAGTGAAATATTGGTTTTGCCCTTCAAGGATTTTTCCTGATTGCTGTGTGTTAGCATATTTATACCGCATGATTTAATTTTATGATGGATTGATTTGTTTGGACACGTAGATGCATAGGGGCTGAATAAAATTGAATTTGATTTGTTAAAATTTAGACACCTAATTAAATAAGTGTTTGTATATCATCGAATATTTACGAATGAATTGATTGGTATCACAACAACACTTCTAACTTACGTTTCACGAGAAACTGATTTTTAGAGTAAGGGGAAGGATTTGTGACACGCGGTGAGACAAAGTCACACGGATCAAGGTTAGAGGTACATTTGAGAGAATATAAGATGTATCATGTTATAAATGACAATGGTGATGGGATTTAATGAAGAGAAATATTACTAAATTCGTTTTGCAATAGGTCACCTGTCTATTGGTAAAGGGTGGACCATCCGAAACCAGCTGGGGTTTCTTTAACCATTAGGGATTCCTAAGTAGTAATGGGAAAGAATTCCCCAAGGATTTTATCACGAAGGGGGTTACGATACTATATGGTGATAGTGGATCGGTTAACCAAAGTAGCTTCCGTTATAACAACTAGATTTGATCATACTACGGGACAGTATGCACAGATCTTTATAACCGAGATAGTGAGGTTACATAGGATACCATTTAATATTGTGTTCGATTGAGACAAGATCTTTATCTTTTGATTTTGGAAGAGTATTCATGAGGCCATAGGTACCGTGTTGTGATTGAGTTCGACCTATTATCCGCAGATGAATAGGCAGAACAAGCGAACTAATAAAATGTTGGGAAAATAAATTATATGTGTACCCTTGGATCTTAGGAGAGGAAGAGAGTAATCCCTTCCATGAGTTTTGTTTGTGTACAATAACTCATATAAGTTCACTTTTGGGCATAGTGTCCGTTGAGGTATGGCAAGGTAAACCTCGCTGTTCTCCTGCTTGTTAAATGTGGGAGACCAAGTACTATTGCAAAAATCAGAGATGGGCTAATACTTAGAGTATATAATGTGTGTAAAATATATAGTGCACAAATAACCTACTTGTGTACGATCGTCGCGAGACGAGATCGTATGTATCTAAAGAACGATTAATCTACTAAGGTGCGAATAGTAGAAGACTAGATAGTGAATATCTAAAATAAGTTTAAGTAGTGAAACTTAAACGGTAAGGCTTGGGTAAGAAACTACGTAGCAAGATAACCTAGAATTTAAAACGAACATATGTGAGGTGTTCATTATTCAGGGAATTTGATAGCGTACTATATGAGCGGTACAGAGTAGTTTACTCGTGAGCACGAGGATGCGATGCGCAACATATAGACGAGTTGTTCGTATCTGGTATACTTTTTCCAAATTTTGGGAAGAAATTCCGTTGCAAAGGGGGAAGTATGTAACACCCCGTATTTTTAATGACTTTGAATATGGGATTAATAAGAATTAATTGTGAGATAATTAAAAATTAATCCGAATTTAAATATTACTCGGGAGTAAAGTAATATGTGATTTATGGTGAATAATACTTGGTGATTAAAAGCAATATATATATTATGACTTTACATATGACTATGATTTTATAAAATTCTCGTGAGTGATGAATACGACAACTATGAAAATTAAGCCGGGACGCACGTGTGAGTCATGCGAGACTATATTTAAGTAAAATGAAAAAATAAATTATTTTTATGTCATCCGAATGGTCATTTAGACTGCGCCAATGTGTCCGGAAGGGTTTATATAGTCAAAATTGAGTACCCGGTGGTTATATACGGGTCTTAGGAGTTTTTGGAGATTAATTGGGACTTATTTAGGTGGATTTTTGGTCTTCTTAATGGTAGGTGAAATGCCAAAAATGGGATTTCACCTTTAAAATCAAAGGTTGGGATAAGGGAAGTGTCACTTTCACAAGCCCAAAGGTTAAGAAAATTATGCAGAGAGTTAGAGAGAAAGTGGAGAGACATGAGAAAGAATTTCAAGAGGCTAAGGGGAGGATTTGAAAAATTTGTGTAAGAACAAACCCGGAGTGAAAGAAATCCGTGGAGGCTATAATTCTTCTTCAACGGTTCAGACATATGAATTAGAGGCAAGTGATTAACTATTGCAAATTCTATCATGTATATTGTCCATGTTAGGTTGTTTAAAAAATTCTGAAAAGTGATATGAATTAAGATAAATTTTGATGAATCTTTGGAATGAGAATTGTGTAGGAAAGATCTCTTTCTGAGTTAGAATTAACTCCATGAAATATATGAATTACATGGTGAAGAAATCTGGGATTTACATGTGAAATTAATGATAAAGTCAAAACTAGAACTCTTGAGATTGAATATGGAATCTGGGTAGATTTATACATGTTGATGATGTTTAATTAATTTGGATATGTTAGAACTTGCCCATATATGTTAGTATATGATGTGGGTTAAATGAATATAAATTTGGATATCTCTTAATATGATTTTGAGGATGAAAAAGTGTAAAACCCGTAGGTAAATATATGCAGAATCTGGGCAATATCTGGTCGATCGATCGACCAAGAATAGTCGATGGATCGACTCCCCCTGGAAATGTGATTTAATTCCTTTTTAAATCCCAACTTTGAGAAATATATAATGACGATTAATTGAATAAATTGGGAATTAGAGAAGGGCGGTAGGGTATACTTCAGACCCGAAAAATATATGGAATGGAATTGGGGGGGGGGGGGGGGGGGATTAACGAAGTGTGAATTAAATTCGTTACGGTGGAAATATATATATATATATATATATATATATATATATATATATATAGGGATTTAAATCGAATAAATGATGATTTAAGGTTAGGACTAGCAGTACGGAAGTTATTATTACCGGAATAACCTTACGCTTATGTGGGATTAACCCTAATAGGTGAAATAAAAAGGTTAAGATTGAATTAGGAATTATCGAGAAATAAACCTAGTTGAAGATGATTTTAATTCATAGAAATTCGGGTGTTGTGTCGACATGGTCTTATAGGACGTGAGTGATTACCTACTGAATTTATATGAGAAATAAATGATTACCCTTCGAGTGATGAGAGAAGCTCGTGAACATAATTTAAGAAGTAAAGTCATAATCTGTAAATACGTAGGATATGTGAGATAAATATACTACGTATGAAAAAAGTTATATGGGTTGTGCGTGTCCCCTATTGTTATTATATATAGGTGAGGTGAATACCTATATTATTTATATTGTGTGTATAACATACCTACACTGCTTGCAATCGAGGTGGAGGTTGCGCGCTGTGGTCGGTCATATCCCTGTGTGCCTTCGGGGGGGGGGGGATTTTGATTCGAACCCTGAGCATAGGACCTTGGACACGTGCTATCGGTTGAGAATGATAGTTTCGATAGTTGAATAGGAGAGTAGGTATGTACATCTCCCATTTGGATGGGGAGTATGCTCGCCTCCAATATTTGTGATATGAGATTTATGGTTCGTGAGAGATGTCGAACCAACAGTCCCTTGTACAATGTGAGATGTACCTGGATATGATAGCAGAGTATGCATGCACCGCAACTGAGTCTGGTAGGGTGCAGTATTGTATATATATATATTATAGAGTGAATATATATATATATATATATATCTCTGTGTGTGTGTGTGTGTGTGTGTGTGTGATATTATCTACTGTGTGACATTTAGTAGATATGAGGTAATCTACTGTGTGAAATTTATAGATTAAAATATATATTATGGGGAGAAATATTTATGTGAAATTGTAGATGAAAAATGGATAATAAGATCAGATTGTAATAAGTAAGTGAATACTTAATCCTAAAGATGTGGAAGTTCATATTAAAGAGAAATGTGTGGGAAATATGGGGAAATGATATGGGGCAGAATCCTAATGGAGAACCTTAATTAGGGAGATAATAAGGTACGTTAGGCGTGCACACTAGATAAGAGGTGAGAATTCTCAAGCGAGAGCCCGAGAAGCTAACATGTACATAATAATTTTTTAATTGCATTTGTTAAGCACTTGCCATTTTTAAAATTCTTTTACAATCGGGCTCTAACCCGTTTCCTTGCATATTCTCCTCTCTATTGTATCTTGTACATCAGGTATCCCGTATCAGGGATGCCGACATAGAATATGGATTTGTCGACGGGTTCTAGTTGCAACTGGAGAGGCAGATTTGTTATGACACTTCCATTATGTTGATTCACACATCTGTAGTGTCTACTTTCATTTAGGGCATGTCGCCCAGGATTCTAGTTATTTCATTTCTATTCCAGCAATTGTACTCATTTATGTCAGTACTGTTAATATCAGTTTTATTTAATGGTAATGAAATATTTTAACTGGAGAGTTATTCCAGTCACATTTAGTCTTGTTCAGTTGTGATTGTGATGTTGTCTATTATTACTACGCTTTGTGGAATGATTTTAATTAAATTAAAAATGGAATTTTTTTGACACTAGCTTAATTATTTATTAGGTGAATTAATAAATAAATTATTTTTTGACAGTGATGCTAAAAATGAACCAACTGGATATTCTAATTTAATTTAATAAAGGACTGATCGCCCAGTATTTAATTAGGAGGGGTGTCACAGGGAGCATGGAGCTCGGTGTATTCCTTTCTGGTGGGGTTAGGGCGAATATTTGGCACCCAAGACATAGCAGGCTAGGAGATATTATTGAAGGTTGAGATAGTGGAATTGGCAAGATTCTCCTACTTTTTACGGGTGAACTGTCCGGATACTTTCTTAGGCTTGTCTTATGTCTTGGTAACATTTTCTTAATCTCCACACCCGCTTCCCAGAGAGCTCAAAAGTGTCAGTAATACTGACCTCCTTTAGTTGCTCTGATATGGGGAAGGAAATTATTCCTCACTATGAAGACTTGCTCTTCTTCTAAGGGATGATTGTTCTTGGTGGGGCCTTTCTCTCTCCACCTTGCTATGAAGTTGCTGAAAGTTTTTTCGAGGTTCTACTTGAAAAGCTCTAGATCTCAACGTGTTACCCCTAGTTCTTCGTTGTACTTGTACTGTGACATAAATTCCCCGACAACATCTTCCCAACTATGGATTTTGAATTCCTCTAGGGATAGGAACCAACGAAGAGTGCTGTCATTCAAAGTCTTTTGGAACGTCTGGGCCATTATCTCTTTAGAGGCACCAAGGAGAGTCATGGATCGATAATAGTTATGAAGGTGAATAATTGAGGGCCATCTGCCCCCGAACTTCTCGATGGCTGGCATCTTGAATTTATCCAGCAATCTTCCTTTAGGGTAAGGAGACATGTGAGTGTAGTCCATATAGTTCCTGGATATCTTAACTTGGTCAAAATTCTTCGACAACATCTCGAGGTATTCCATAACCTTGTCTAGTAATTCCTCCTTAAGATCAGGGGGTAATGGCAAGTTAGCCCCTGGAGGGTAATGTTTGGCATAGGGAGCAGAGCTGGCGGTGGGCCTTTGGAAGGAGGTGCATACGAAGCATGCTGATATTCTTCTGGGACCCAAACAGTCTCGAGAAGGGGAAGATCCATGGCACATGGAAAGAGAACCTCGAGTTCTCATGGACCTCAATTTGAAGGTTGTCAATCTTTGCACTAAGCTGGACCAGAACCGCTATCAAACCAGGTTGCACATTTGGTGCTTGATCGATGTTTTCCATAAGACACTTGTGAATGTGATTTTAGAATCTAATAAAGTTATGGGGGAACTGACGGAGCTTCAGGGCGGTTTAATGGACTACTGAATCCAATAGGGAGCCAGACCAAGAATCGGGTATGTGATCGACTTGAGAAGGAAAAAGATTCGAATTTATATTTGAAAGAGAGAGAAGAATTAGTTTTTGAAGAAGAGGGAAAATAGTTTTTGACATTTTTTGGCAAATATAAGGATTTTTTTTTGTATTTTGACGAAAAAGAGGAATTTTGTTTTGACTTTTTTGGTAAAAAAAGGAGGAATGTTTTTGACGTTTTTGATGCAAAGGGAGGAAAAATATTTTTGGTATAAAGGAGGAAAAAAAATGAGAGAAGAGTCTTAGCATGCTTATTATTATATTTATGTTTTCACTTGTATTGGGTTTACCTAAATGCAAAAGAAAGGCCGAAAAGGACCCGAGCCTCAAAAAATAGGATTTGAAAAATAGGTAAGATCGGGTTTGACTTGTTTCCAGGCTCATGGACTAGGCCCTATTTTGAAAAAAAGACAAAATTATGCAAAAATTTGAGGGGCATGCCGAGCCGACATTTTGGCAGAGTTTCGTCTAGTAACCGACAAACTAAATATGAGTATCCTAGGCTTGACACCTATATGAGGTCTATGCAGTTGTTGGCTTAGTGAAAAGGCTCCCACTTTTGGCATGACTTCCACGATATACTTCTTGCTTTTGAGGGCAATCGGTACGTGTGGACAAGCCATTTGATATACAATAAGTGTACATTAATTACCTCACTATATACCTCATAGGAACAGTACTTGTGAGAGCGAATTATATATACTCGACGTACGTGAATGAGTTCCTTGCTATATACCTCCTGTTGTGAGTTCGATCAAGCAATATGACGCGTGGGAGCCATTCGATATACGTCAAAGGTACTAGGCCATTGGAAGGTGATAGTCATATTGCTTAGGCTAACTGCGACTTGCTGGACCAACGCCCATCACAAAGTGACCCCCCCAGCATGGGACACAATTTTGGTCATTAGCCATGCTCCTAGTCATGTAGTGTGCAAAATGCATGATTTTTATATTATGGAGAGAGTCTTTTATTTGGCATTATGAGTAAAATAAGCACCATACTAATAGGAAAGAATTTACAAGTATCATAGAGAGTAAATCTAGCATAGATTATGAAGATTACACTAAGCATGGATACGTGTAAGTGTGACTATCTACAAGTGAGTGTGTGGTAGTGAACCTAAACATGGATATTATAAGTGGTGTGTGATAAGTCTAAGTGAGCATGGATATATATATATATATATATATGTGTGATAAGTGGAGGTGTGTGCTAGTGAAATCTAATCATGAATATTCTAAGTGGTGTGGGAAACATGCGGATATAAGTGATCCTACGTATATGTGTAAGTAGTGTGAGTTGTACATGGAAGATATTTACAAGTGAGTGAATATGAAAAATGAGTGATATAAGCATAATATAAATATATATAAGAAATATATAGAGGAGAAAGGGAACATGCAGGTAGCTGCATACGCACAAATGTAAAAAATGATAACATCCATGCAAATAGAGTCTAGCCTTCTTATGATAAGTCCTCCCCAGCAGAGTCTCCACTGTGGACATCCCTCGCTTCATTCCTCCCGGGGGGGGGGGGGGGGGATAAAAGGTCTCATGCCTTTTTGAGGAGCGCTTTGGTCAACGTCGTTGTGGGGTGATGTAAAGAGATAGATTCGCCAGCTTATTTTGTACAAAACATGCAAAAGAAATATTGTCGCCTTGAGACAACGGCATCAAAGACATACTGATGTTTGTGAAATCAGTAGTTCAAAGGTTTTGGGGGGTAAGTTATGGAATGTGAAGGTGTTAGACACCCATATCACCCTTTTGGTATCTCATGGACATGTGTTATTATTCTCCTTAAAAACTCCATGAATTGTGTGCGAGTGCATATATAAATGGAGAATGAAATTTCTCAACTCACGTCATGGAAAAAGGAGGAGTGAGGTCATCCGTTGGAGTGTTCCCTAAATAATAATTAAAAAACATAATGTGTACACTCATAGGGATATTGATCGTTATGATGAGACGATGATATGTGTTAGCTAAAGCGTGCATAAGAATCACGAGTATAATATATGGATATAATATATGAATAAAAATATGCAAGGAGGACTCGAGTCTCGAGTTTTAACCCAATATGCCTACGTAATATAAAAAGACATGAAAGTCCACATAGTTCGTAAGAAATACGAGGGTGGGGCTTATCCCATAAGTCCAACCGGGGATTTTATTTAGATGTGTGTATATGTAGAAAAAGGAAGAGAAAATGTGGTGAAGAATATCGTTTGGAGTTCAAACCCTCTTTTTCTTGGTTTTATGTTTTTGTTAGAAAATATGTTATGTGCAATACTAATAGAAAAATGTGGGATTATTAATATGTGTGGACTAATAAAGATGAAAGGATAAAGTAAAGATTAGATAACTAATACAAAAATAGGAAAATTAAAAGAGAGAGAAGAATGTTTGAACCTCCTTTGGAGACTTGAATAATGATCTTGATCATTGAAAAGGCTGGCCTCACTAGTGGATGGAGGTTGTAGGAGGAGAGGAAAAGGATTTTTGCTAAATTGGGTGTGAAAGGGATGGAAATGGAATGTGGAGGAAATATTTCAATAAAGAAACATGCTGACTTTGAGAGAATATTGCTGAGATCATTGAGAGGGATGTTCCTGAGGTGCCTTTTAAAGTGAGATTACGCTCTCCTTATATAGGGTCAAGGGGGTGCCGATCGACATTTTACTTGACCTACCTATCGACAGGCATCCCCAGGGACACTGCTGATAGGCAGGGAAATGGGTTTGTTATTCGATAATCTCATGCGTATTTCTAAAAAAAATGGTCTTAAAATGTAATCTGTAACTTCGAATTGTGCACAGGGCATACCGTTGAAAAGGATATTTAGAGCCTTTTAAGAATACTTAGGGCCTCTCTCGAGTTCAGGAGTCGACTTTGGTCAAACGGGACTCCTCGAAAGTGCTCGATGGTCTTGTAGACAAGAGCTTCTCGAAGGAAAATGGATTTTTTATCTAAATTGTAAGGTCGATTTGGGCATGGGATGGAGCGTTGGAATGGGTATTTAGAGCCATTTGAAGATTCATTTAGTCTCGTTCGGTTCATGGAGTTGACTTTGGTTAAACGGGGCCCGAAATTGCCTAATGACCCTTCGTAGTAAAATAGGTCGTTCATCCATACCGTAAGGCGGATTCACGCACAGGGAGGACCATTGGAAAATTTATTTAGCGCTATTTAAATATTCATTCAGTCTTGTTTAATCTGAAGAGTTTACATGAGTCAAATGGAGTCCAAGAGCGCTTGGTGGCCTCTGGATCAATTTTTTGGAGGAAAACATATTGTTCATCCGAACGGTAAGGCCGATTCGAGCACAGGGTAGCTGGTTGGAAAGGGGATTCATAGCCCTTTGAAGATTCATTGAGCATTCACTCGGGCGAGGAAGTTTATTGGGGTCCAAACGGGGCCCGAGAGTGCCAGATGGCCTCAAAATTAATTTTTGATAGTAAAATAGACAGCTCGTCCAAACCGTAAGTCCAATTCACGCACGAGGAGGATCGCTGGAAAGGGGATTCAGTGCCCTTCGAAGATTCATTAAGATTTTGCTCAGACGAAAAAGTTGATCAGAGTGAAACAGTACCTAGGGGCGCCCAGTGGCCTCTTGATCGTTACTCGTAGTATGACCTTGAGTTCTATGATGAATAGGGAAGTGCTAGGGGCCTAAGGAGAGTCTTAAGAGGGTCCTAGAATGTGGTTTCTATGCATACGTACTGACCCTAAGCTATTAGGTCATACTATCATCGCTATCATAGAAAGGTATAACACATTTATACATTATATTCATCCCATAATAAAATAACCCAAACCTCTCTGGTTCCTAATTCTAGGTGCAATCACACCCTATTATAGATTAAAAATCATACATTAACTATTTTCAATTTTGATTAGCCTAAGTATATTCTCCCTAGGCATCACATCAAAATATAATCGCACACTTATATAAAATGAACTCACGAAACACAATAACTACCTCACTCGGGGAAGTTATAACCCAAACCATATCTCACCCATGCCATTCATGCATTTCAACAATTCAAATAAATTTCGGCCAACCAGACCAATCCTCTAACTTACCAATTCCAAATCAACAAACCCACTCTACACTGGGGTCTACACTTGACTGCCAAATCCTCCATTTAACCCATTTAAATCAACGATTTTTCTTAAATATTCAAATACCCTAAAAATCAATTTTCAACCGTTTAAATAATAAGAATTTATCTTTATTCCACGAGTACATAAAACTTTAGGCCAGGCAATCCTAGTCCTAGGCCTAAAATCCAAAATTACTAACCAATATCATAGAGGCCTAAATAGGCTATACCTATTACCATCAGTAGTTTGGGGTCTTGAGATAGATCGATCGATCTACACAGGTCTATCCAAGTTTCCCCGTTATGGGTTTCTTAATCTTCAAGCCCAATTTTTCTTTCTCAAAACTCCATTAATGAATAAAAAAAACTTCTTTAAATGATACAAACACATCAAAATAACAATTGGAACCTAATTCCATCGTCAAATCCCAAACCTACACCAAGATTCAAATGAAAACCCAATTTACTAATCACGAGCCCCAGATTGTCCAATTTTACAAATTATCATGGATTGATTCAATTTAACATTGAACACACATTTAGGTCTATATGGACGAATCTATATCCGAGGATACATGCACAAAGATCTAATTTCTTAATGAAAATTTATCTTTATTAATAATTAGGCGTGCATGCAAACTCAAGTGTAAATTTAAATTATATTCGATCCACATAATCAAATCAAGCGGAAGAAGAAATGATGAAAAACCCCTTTTAGACAAAACCTAGATTTCAACACTGTTAAAGAGTTTGAAAGACTTTATGACTTATAGACTACTAAGAGATCCACTAAATATAATGCACACGACTTTAAATATTCAAGAGATACGGTATAATCCGTCACTGTCCACATGAAGCATCTCTTCCCTCGGTATCCATCGATCAACCTCAGGCTGCGATATTCTTTCTTCTTCAACCATAGAGTTGTACATCCATAATTAGTAGTAGAGTAAACGTTATAAGGGTTCGATGTAAAGTATGGAAACTTGGGTTTGAAACACAACAAATCATTCGAGGGGATGTGTGATTTGGAAAATTAAAACTTGTTTCAAAGAAACAAAAAGGTGAACACTTTTGGAACAGGTATGGGGATTCAGTTTTTGCCAAAACTTTTAAGAAAAACTGTCCACATAACTTTTTTTTTTTATTAAAAAACACAAATTTTGAGGCGTCGATCTCGTTCAAACGAAAATAGTATCTCATTCCAATGAAATATATGGGTTCATTCTAACGAGGTCCAATCTCGTTCAAACGACTTTGTTTCAACCGACCTTGTAATGAACTTACAACCAGAGATATTCTATCATATAGTGACCATCTCATTAGTTGCTTGTTAGAAGTCCGTTCTAATGAAATTTGCATTTTGTTCTAATGACTTTATATTTGTTTGAACGAACTATGGTGTTCGTTCTAATGAGATCTACATCTCGTTCTAATAAGATTAAAAATAAAAAATTATTCTCAAAAATAATTTTATAAAAAATGCATCGAGTAAAAAAACAAGCATCCCAGAATAATTTGATCGAGTAAAATGAAAACCTTAAGTTCGTATATCTCCTTAAAGTGTTCATGATAATTCTAACAATTTGAATCTGAGACATGATTTTTCGATCGCAAACATGTCTACAAATGATCATGGAGGTAAATGCATATGTAGTATTTGGTTTGTAGCGACGGTTTGTAATGGGATGCACCAAAATAATTAAGATATGATTAATTATAAAATCTTTCTTTTACAAATCTCCCCTTTTGGCTATTTTGGTATAAAACAAAAACCAAAGACAAATTACAATAAAATCCCTGAGACAATATTCTACTAATGTCCTCCCAAACCTAAAAATGAAACGACATTTGAGACTTTAGCTTCAACTTAAATTATTCATTTTGTGTAGTCCATGAATTGTCATCAAAGTTTAAGATACATACACCCATGAAATAAAAAAATACCATAACACATATGAGTTTAAAGAAAAACAAAACTCTCCCTTAATTTATTCTCCCCTTTTTGTTCGTACGAGATAAAGGGTTAGAAACTAATCATGAATAATAAGCATCACTGAATCTAATAGAAATACCATCACAAAGATATAAGTTAAGCACATTCGATGAAATTTTGAAAAAGCATACCAACTATTTTTGCAAAATTTTCAAAATTTTTAAGTATTAAAAGAAGGTATAAAATATACGAATACAACACACCATGGAATAACACTAAAATATCTGAATCGTGAAAGTGGTATGAAATTATGTAAACATTATCTATGGGCAAATCAACAAATTCATTCGTATCATAGGTCCACGAAGTCAAGAGCAAAATTACTATTAAAGATAAGTTGTGCTTGTAAGAATTATTGCATGGATTTCGTTCATAACATATGTAAGTGGATGTTTTGCACAACATTCATACCAGCATTGTCTGGTATGAAACAAGCACCTCATGCTTGGTTATTACGATTGAGATAAAAACAACATATTTAACATATGACAAGTAAGTACAATGTTCAAAATATTTGTGCACGTGCGTAATAAATGTGATAAAGAGTCTAGCATGAAGCAAGTAATCATCAATGATCAATAAAATGCTATCCACCCATTATTAGGCACACTAAATATATGAATCCATGTATCAAAACACCATGAAAAATTCACATGAATGGGTGGAATATAGGGGTGATCTGAATATCTTAAATGCACATCCATATATAGTGAAAAACAAAAATATAAAAAATCTTTTTATCTTTTCAGACAATTTATCAAAATAAAATATTTTTGAATTTTTTCAAAAAATCTTTTTGGATTTTTAAAAATATATCGAAAAGAAAAAGTATGTATAAATATAAGAATACAATAGAAATAAAATCTAGCATTAGGCATAAAAGATATGAACATGATAATCACCCTATACTAGATAAATAATAAATTCAATCAACAGAATAAATACCCAAAGACTTCCTAAGATTCTCGAATATAAGTGCATCTAAATGTTTTATGAAAATATCGGCTAATAAACATTTGATGCTCATAAAGCTCAAGGGCATCACATTCTCCTCAATAAGATAACGAATAAACTATCACGTATCCTAATGTGCTTTGTACGAGAGTGTCAGACCGGATTACAGGATATATAAATTGCACTCGTATTATGACACGAAATAGTCATTGTGCCTTGGGAAGTCCTATAATCTTCCAACAATTGCTTCAACCAAAAGAGTTTTGTTCATAACCTCCCTGCGACTATATACTAGGTCTCTATTATGAAAAAATATACAAAGTTTTTCTTTTTACTCAACCAAGAGAAAAAAGAAATTCCAAAGTAAAAACACCCACCCAAGGTGCTTCCAAAACCATCAACATCTTCGGCCGCCCAACCGACATCCGAATAGGCAGATAAACGGTCATCATATAAAAGGAATATCAAATATAGTAGGAAATATTGCCAATCACATATTTGATGATATGATTAAGTGCGATAAAGTGAGACTCTTTTGGGGATTCTTGGTCTCTCCCACAAACTCTAATGCTAAAGGCAATGTTGGGAAGACTAGTGGCTAAGTAGATAAGACTACCTATCATGCTCCTATAAAAGGTTTTGCTCCATGTCCTTGCCTAAAGCGTCTTTGCTAAGCTTTGTCGATCTACTCACAGGGGTGGGTGAGTGCTTAGTGAAGTGTAAACCAAACTTCTTCACTATGTCCCTAGAATACTTGGATTGAGATATGGATATCCTTTCCTCAAGTTAACACAACTTGAGACCTAAGAAGAACATAATCTCACCAACCACTCTCATCTCAAACTCATTCTTCTTCTCCCCCTCAAAGGTGTGATCATATTGGGAACATGTGGACCCAAAGACTATGTTATCCATATTGACTTGGGCAACTAATATAGCGACACTCTCTCTCCTCATAAAATACGTCTTATCCACTCCCCTTTTCTTGAATCCAGGAGATAAAAGATAAGAAGTGATCCTCTCGTACCAAGCACGAGGTGCTTGTTTCAAACCAGAAAATGCCTTCTGAAGATTATAGACATGTCTCTAGTGCTTTGGGTCTTTGAACCATTTTAGTTATTCCACGTACAAATCCTCTTATAGAATGACATTATGGAAGGCACTATTGACACCCATGTGATATAACTTGAAGCATAGATGACATGCTATGTCGAGTAATAAGTGAATGGACTCAAGCCTAGCAATGGAAATGAATGTCTCATCAAGGTCTACACCATCAATCCGTGTGTAGTGTTGAGTGACCAACCTATATTTGTTCTGAACTATGGTACCATTCTTACCAATTTTATTCTTGTAAATCCATTTGGTACCAATTACATTAGTTTCGCTAGGTCGGGGGTCCCAGACATGGTTTTTGAAAAACTAAAGCAACTCATCTTTCATATCGAACATCCAATACTCATCCTTGAGTGATTTTTTTCAAATTATTGGTCTCGACTAGGGAGGTGTAATAAAAGTATCTAACCTCGTTCTCAAGTTGAGCGTGATTCTTGACACGTAATGTGGGATCACCCAGTATATCGAAAAAGTCATAACTCTTTCGAACCCAAAAGGGTGGATCCTCCAAATTAAGAGTGGGGTCCATCGGGGTAGTATAAGGAATTATGGTATCATCACCGAGGGGTGCATTGTGCTCACACTCGGGGTCAGGGCCAATAGACGTCGACGACTCATTATCTCTAATCATGATGTTTATTGATTCCATAACCTTGGAGCTTACAAGGTTAAACACCCTATAAGCCCTACTTGATGATAAATAAACCAAAATATCACCTCATCGCCTTTGGAGTCCAACTTTCCTAAGTTCTCTCTATCTCTCAAAATGAAGCAAGGACTCCCAAAGACATAAAAATATGATAGGTTGGGTTTCTTCCCTATTCATAACTAATATGTCATATGTAACGTGTGTGAATGAAGATATACCCGATTCATTAAATGGCATGTAATATTAACCTCCTCTGCCCTAAAATGTCTAGGCACATTTCTCCTGAGAAGGATAATTCTTGCCATCTCTTGTATCATCCGATTCTTCCTCTTAACTATCCCATTTTCTTAAGGAATACAAGTGGCTGAAAACTCGTGTTTGATGCCCACTTTATCATAATAGATATCAACTTTTCCTTTTTTAAATTCAATTTTGTTGTCATTACGCATCTGATTGATAGTGGCTCTGTGTGGTTTTATAGGACACGACACTTGATTGTTAGGAATTCAACCATATCATACTTTTCTTTAAGAAACCTCACAATAAAGTATCTCGAAAGTCATCGACCATCATGAGAATGTATCTCTTACCACCTATTCTCTTCGTACAAGTATGACCCATAAGATCCATAGTATTAACTCCAACAAACGTGAGGTGGTAATGTTATTCAACTTTCAATGGGGACTTTGAATTTTTTTCCTTTTTGGTAAGGATCACAAACCGTAGAAGTGGGTGTCCCAAGTGATGGTGAACCACGAACTAGGTTTCTCTTCATTAATCTCTCAAGTTCTTTAAAGTTCACATTGTCGGTTCATAGAGGAGACTGTAGAATTTTTGCCCCTAAAGGAGGACTTGGGAATGATAC
The DNA here is from genome assembly GCA_949130495.1 of Sambucus nigra. Taxonomy (NCBI): domain Eukaryota; kingdom Viridiplantae; phylum Streptophyta; class Magnoliopsida; order Dipsacales; family Adoxaceae; genus Sambucus; species Sambucus nigra. Next base: position 613,415,634 of record OX422217.1, on the reverse strand, counting down.
TATAGTATTTACTTTGGTCCTCAATCCTTGTAGTAATAGTTCATTGTTCATAGGATTGATCATATGCAAATTTTACATCACACAATTGGCTTATTCTAATTAAGTTCTCTTTACAACCTTCAACGTACAACACATTGTCTAGTTTAGGAAATCCATGCACCTCAACATAACCACATCCTAAAATATTATACATACTCCCATCTCCAAAGATGACTTTTCCTTGATTGTGATACACAAGGTTGGTAAAAAATGAATTTTCACCAGTCATGTGCATAGAGAACCCACTATTAAAATACCATTAGGAGGTATCTTTAACCTTAAGAGAAATATAACAACAAGGGCTTTTTCTCTTGCTTCGGTACCCAAGTGGAGGTAACCTTTTATTTTCCCTTATCTTTTTTGGATCTGGTCGTAGCATTGGTAATATTCTCTAATGGCATAAAGATCCTTTGAAAATTTTCCATTAATCTTAGAGAGGTCGCGACTAGGAACTTAACTTGATCTCTAAGACTAGCAAAGTTGTTATAGCAGTTCATGAGAGTATGTATACTTTGAGTTCTCCCTAATTTGCATCAAAATTCCCTAAGGCGACCTTTTCTTTTGTAATAGATGAAACATAAAATTGTTTGGGTTAACTTTGGATCTCTCTTTTAGGTTGAACTTTCTTTTGTGGTTTAGGTAGAGGCCCATAAGGATCTATCACAAATTTAGGAAATGATTCCAGCTCGACATGGGAAGTAGATGCACCGTCGTAACTTATTCCTTAGCTCTCTCTAAATCCTAAAGCATGCATATTTCCTACCTTATTTGATGTATTCTCTATAGTAACCTTGACCTCTCGAGCACGTTCGAGATCTTTCTTGAGTTGGGATACAAGGGCTTCAACTTTCTCACGAGTCTCCAATAAAGCTTGAAAATCTCTCGCAAGAGTAGCCACATTGTTGGTTGTCACCGTTTTCCCTCTCCACTAAAATGACTCTCTCCGCTGAAGAAACTTTAACTAAGGAATCGATCTCTCTCGACTCTCTAAAATACTTCAATAAAGCTTATACCCTAATGCCAAAATTTTATTGTACTTTTTTATTAAATAACTCGGCGTAAAGCACGGCATAAGTGCGTTGAAGGTCACTCTCTCCCTCACTCAAAATGTTGTATCCCTCACTCTCTTCAGAATAAATAGACTCATTGTCGATTTCATCTTGTTTATCAACTTTCCATCGGTATGAGGTGTACTTGATGTACTAACATGACTAGCCATGAAAGCAGTGAAGTTAAGTCCATATAATGATTCATCACCAGAATCCACCGACTTGACATCAATATCACTAAGCGTGGCATTGAAAGAAGTTTTATTGTTGACCTGTCTCTTTAACCTCGCAGCACACTCATGATCTTTGTGACCCTTACCCTCGGACTCATAGAATCTATCTTCATCTTTTTTATACTACTCTCCTCTCGCTTTTTCAAAACTTTTCTTTCTCGACATAACCTTTTTATCTTTCTCAACACTTTTATTTTCTTTGGAAGTATTTTCTTTTCTAAGCTTGAGAATATTTTTTAAATTTTTTGCAAAAGGTCAATATTATCTAATTCATATTCAGAGTTAAAAGAGACCTCCTCTTTCTTTTTATCTTGGTCTTTTAAAGAAATCACCTTTTCTTTTAGCTTAACATCTTTGGGAAACATGTCGGTCTCATAAGTTTAAAGGTCTCCTACGAGTGCTTCTAACCTAAGAGTATCTAATATTCCTAATGAAGTAAGAACAACGACTTTAGGGATAAATTGGGACAACAGGGATCTCGAAATCTTTTTCACTACTCCCATCTCAGGAATGTTCTCACCCAAATTATAACTAGATTTTACTATTTCAAAAAATGTGCATAAAATTAATCAAATATCTCGATCTCTAGCATAGTAATGGCCTCAAATTGTGTGGTGAGATTTGAAAGATTAAAAGCTTCCACAACGTTGGTACCCTCGTAAGTGAGTTGGAGGGTATACCATACTTTCTTAGACGTGGTGCACATCATGATGCGACATATTTCGTCAGGGTAACGACTCCCGAATTAGAACTTAAGCGGAGAGATTTGAAATTAACCCATTTAAATTCTTGGTCAGTCCAATAGGTGATTGGTTTAGGACTCATGACATCGCCATTAGTCACAGTGGGTGGTGTCGACCTCTTTCACACACAAGGCAAACCCTTTCATCAATTGATTTTAAAACTAACCTCATTCTTTCCTTCCAATAAGCATAATTTGACCCATAAGAAATCGAAACCCTATTATACAAATTGTCCATTTTAACATAATTTAAAGATCACACGATAAAATAGTGTAACTCGCTCTGATATCAATTCAAAAATGCAGCTGGGGCTATGTGGGCTTATCTGTATCTTAGGATATACACAAAAAGATAACTAGTTGGGTTTTAGAGATTTTCTATCTCATTTGGAATATTGTTTCTTCTTCCACCTTCCCCACCATGTTGATTAATGCTTATCCTTTAACCAGGAAATGATTTTGGATTTGAACATCACCAGCATGTCTATTGGATATGGAAGGTCCATATTTTTACCTAGTGAAAATTATTTTCAGGTTACGAAGACTGTATTTTTTGTCCAGTGTTGAGGGACTAATTGTTATTATCGGCGTTTATAATATTGAGAGATTTTGAGGATATGATATTACCTATTGAGCCCCCTCGTTCCTCTGCCAAACGCCGTAAATGGTATTGTCAAATCTTATCTCATTTAATGTTTTTGTTGTCTTTTCCTTAGCTTGTAAGCACAGACTAGTACTAAGATCTTATTCAACGATTTGTTTTGTCAACATTTCAACCTTATTAGCCTTGTCATCTGATTGATTTTGATGAAATCCCTTTTGGTAGACTGTGTTATGATTTTACTTTTCCCCTCATTTTTATTCTTGTCAATAGAACGTTTTGAAGATCCGTACATTTCTTGCTGTTGGAGGCAGCGTGGTCTAAAATTCAGAAATGCTAAGCCAACACAAATTTGCGATAAAGAGTGGTGCGACACACTGACGTGTCGCACCGATATTGGCTATTGCCTTATGGATGTGGGTCCACACCAACGACACTATCCAATACTTGATGAGGCATGTCACTGTATCGCACCAAATGTGTCACAAATTATTGTCGGTGTAGAAGGACTCCACTAAAATTTGAGTTATGTCCTTTCAAGGACTATTTTCTAGCACCTACTTGTCCTTTCCCACGTGGCCGGTCATTATTCGTGTGGAGTTTCTCATTTATTCTACCATCTAGAGAAACAAACCTATTGTTAGTTTTTTCATAGTTATATCTGGTTCCAATTGGGCTCGGTTGATTTCTTACACACTTTTGATTACGTTATATCCGCATCCATGGCCCAAACTGGTCTTCCTTATTTTCCACGTTAGCTTCTAAAATTATCCCATTACCCCCACTATTATTTATGCAAATATAGCCGTTTTTGGTGAGAGCTGACCGAGTCTCCACGTTGTTTTTTGGATTTAAATTTTTCAATGGCTTAATTTTTTTCTTATAGAGGCGCATGGAGAGGGTAGAATTCCATTTTGTGTCCTATTTTCTACACTTAAAACAGATATATAAGAGGAACTTATATTCAACACTGTATTTTCTTTTATCCAGCTTGTAATAAGGGATCAGTGGTTTAGAAAGATCCACTTCAGTGCATATTCTAGAGTATTTACCTCTAGTGGATGATGCCGAGTTGAAGTCTGTCTTGATAGGATTTTTGATTTTAATTCCAATTTGAAATAGGATCCTCTCATCAAATCATTCAATAAATAGTCAAGGTTGTTTGACCCACAGTGCTGTAGTAACTCAATTTGACTCCATTGGGTAAAAATTTGGGATCCATTTTCTAAAAGCCAAGTAGTGGTTATTTATGACCCAAGGGCCTCCTATCAGCACATTATATTAGTCCTACTTTATATTAAATTTGAACCAAAAATGTCCTTCTGTAAGGTCCACCACTTCGTAGTCTCCTTGTAGATTCCAAAAGGATGGAACCCTAGCACATAGACCTTTAAAGCTAATGGCTTTCCCAAGAAGACTTACTATGACACTATCATTCCACTTTCTTCTTAGCTTTTTGACTTGCCTTTGAGGAATTGAGATAATTGGGAAAAGTGTGTCTTCTTCTTCTTCTTCTTCTTCTTCTTCTTTCGGGATTGTGTTAAGGTCCTTTGTATTTAATCGTTATTTTCGATAGGCACATCCATTTCTTCATCCGACCGCATATAATTAGCATCATCAAAATAAATGTCGGAATTTGATCTTCTTCCCATAGCATCCTTATAGGACAACACTTTTTGTTCTTTATCTTTATCAACTCTTATAGCCTCCATCTTAGAATCAAGAAAATTCATATTGACCTTCTCTTTCGTAGTAAAATCAAAGGGATTTGCATGGGCACCATGCATGGTGAGAGTATTGTAGCTAGAGAGAAAATTTCGAGTACCTAACATCACATATACGAGAATTAATTAGTGGACTATATTTGAAATGGAAATCTAATGGGTCTATTCTACCATAAGAAAATATATAAACAATATATAGGTGTGTGGCTCTTAAAGTTTAAAGGTCAAATTGGAACCTATATCAAGTTAATTACCTATTGGTTTATAGCCGACACTGTTTGGTCTAATGGGTTCTGAGGAAAAACCAATGTATAAATTCTAAGATGGCACTAGGTACAACTGAAAATCTATGCTAAGTTCAAAAGAAATAGGAACCTATATGTGGCATTAACATGGTCACTAGAAGGTACACAAATGATAAGACAAAAATGGCTAAATTTATTGCTAAAGGTTGGACTTATCATCTCACAACCCAAAAGGTCTTGATATTTACACCCAAAAAATCTCTCCAAAACACCACATGAAAATTAAATACAAATTTTACAAAGCACACCTAAAAATGTTTTACCTTTTATTTCCTTTAAAATGTTTAATATATGCCAAACTAAGCAAAAAATTACACACAAACTAACACCACATAATCTAAAACACCAGAATAAACAAAAATAAAAAGTAGATCTTCCCACCGAAATGTTCAAACCCACGGTTAAACCCAAATCATCTTGTTCATTTCTCCCCGAATCTCCATTTTCGTGTGTTTGTTGTGGTCTTTATTGTGTTGTTTCTATACCGAAATCAAGCATAAAGGGGCTATATTTCAATGGTTGAGGAAAGGAAAGTTGATGTTCAAGATTCCCAAACGCAGAACATACAATGCTCTCTTGATGATTTTGAGGTATTAAAACACGTCTACACACTATATAATCCGTAAAACAACATTTAAAATGAGTAAGAGCTTTAAAAAACCCAGGGTGACTGCACTTACGGTTACCCATCACCATAAGTGACGGTTACTTTCGGTCATAAGTGACTGTATTAAAGTGATTCTATGGTTTCATTAGTCAATAATTCAACCACGGTTGTATTTGGCCGTGGGGTTATAAAGGGCAATTTCATGTAATAGTGTTAAGGATTTCACAGTTTTACGTCGCCATGGTTTTACCATTCACAGTTACCTTACACCGTATGTACCCATATAGATGTTCTAATTAGCCGTGGGATCCACATTGAAATTAAAGTAAAATTATTAAATGGTGTATGTCTTCCTATTGATTTTTGTTATCATATTGTCAATTCTTATTGTACTGATTGTTGATTATCATTTCCGTTAGATTAGTCGGTACTTGCTGATACATTTTGGCAAAATATAAACTATATTATTATAACGAGTGTATTTACTCAACCGAATATGCATGAAACGAATCTGAGTGAGCAAGAAACGACATCAACCTCACCCAAATGTTTACCCGATTTGTTTCTAGATATCACATCGTCTATGGTAAAAAATCATATCAACTTTTTATATTTCAATAATTTGAAAATTTTATTGTATGACATGATCATATGACATAATTTGATTGTATGCATTGTTAGGATGCGACAATAAAAGAAGGATTGGATGTTAATACAGTTGAATTCACCACTGAGGAGGCATGTTTAGTTTATTTATATTAAACTCAATATGATTTTTCATTTATACTTGAAATTTCTATTTAAACTATCCTTTCATCTAACAATGTTCATCTTGTGCAGATTTTTGTTCATCGCGACAAGGTGATTGATTAGTGTTAATAAGTTGATCGTGAGTTTCACGCGGTGATGATCATTTTGAAATCCAACAAGGCCAGTTTAGTCCGAAAGGGTAGGGTCATACTTGGTTGTGAGCGAAGCGATCTTCATAGACCCAGAAAAGACGAGAGGATGGACAAGAAAAGGAAGCGGTGTTCCGAAATGCGAAAGTGTGATTGTCCCTTTCGATTGGAAGGCATTCTCCACAATAATGGCTGTTGGGGTGGTGGAAGTTGTCTGTGGTCTACACAACCATGAGGTGTCTAAATCAATTATTGGACACCCTTATGCCAATTGACTTTGCCAAGAAGAGTGGAACATTTCCGTTGAGATGATCAACAATAGGGTGGGCCCGAAGGAAGTACTCCAGACATTAAAAAGAGATCGAAATATAACTATTCATCCATATGAATAATTTATAATGCTAAAAGTAAAATGAAGAACGTTGAGATACAAGGGAGCACCGCTATGCAACAGTTGATGCATTTGCTCATGGAGAAGAGTTATATCCACTGGCATAGAAGGAATGAGCAAACTGATGTGGTGGATGATTTATTTTTCTCACATCCCACCTCTTTCTTGTTGGTGAAATGCTTCCCGAGTGTACTGGTGATCGATTGCACCTATAAGACCAATCGGCACAATATGCTATTATTTGATATGGTTGGGGTCACTTACACCGGGCAATCATTTTGCATTGCATTTTCCTTTCTGAAGAGTGAGAATGGGGAAAATTTTAACTGGGCTCTGCAACATTTGCGATCACTATACGAGCCAAAAGCTTTGCCACAAGTTGTTGTCTCTGACAAACACAATCTTGTCTAAACGCTTTACCAAACGTGTTTCCAGTTGCCATCATTCTATTATGCTTATTTTATGTTAAAAAAATATTAAAGGTGAATGTGTGAAGCACAACATCAAAGACCATGATAAGAAGGTATTTATGCAGGCTTGGATTGGGGTTGTGGAGTGGGAGAATCCGATCCACATTGAGTATTCTTGGCTAAATTTTATCAAAATTGGCAAAACTACCCGAACATGATTGGGTACATATAGAAGAACTGTATGCCTTTGCATTTTCAGTTCGCGTATGCATGGACTAATCGCGTACCCCACCACGAAAACCACACACCTATTACAATGGAGGGTGCCCATGCCTAACTGAAACACTTAACTAATAGCACCGATTCATTTGCGATGGTGTGAAAGGGTATGGATGCATTTCTTGGACACCAAGTCACTAAATTACAAACGGAGTTTCAGAAATCACTATAATCCACCGAGCATGGACACAACGACGCGTTGTTGCACGAGATCCGTGGTAGGAAATCACACTGTACCATGAACCTAATTATTGTTGAAATCAATTGCATGCTATTGATGTTGAGTGTATCAGCCTCTAACACCCAATATACAGAGCTATTATGCCCCCATGTACTTCGCACCATCTACGGATTACCATGTGTCCATGAGTTGTCCTAATGGTAGAAGCTAGGCCAAGCAATTCCACTGTGGGTGCTAGGCCATCATTGGAAGAAACTTGCCATTGTACCGAACATCCCTCGGTATAGTGACCTAGAATATACTCTCAAGATGATAGTTTTTAAGAAATAGTGGACCGCGACAGGTGAAGCTGTTAGAAAGATGATGCTAAGAAAGTTAATAGAAATTGCTCAACCCTCTAGCACACCATTGATGGAGCCCATACAAATTCATCAAATGGGTAGTCCACCTAAGGGAAAAAAGTCTACTGATATATCTACGAAAAGAACCCCCTGTGCTTGGAATCAAGATGTATCGTCCGCATCAGAAATTAAAAAAATCTGTGCAAACAAGACCCCTAACGGGCGCGAAACAGGATACATGGTCTCGGGAGAAAAATATGTATATAAAGCACGTTCTCGAGTTCCTCCAATCATTTTTGGACGATATATATGATGTAAAATCGGATGGGAACTATGGATATAGGGCTATTTCTAAAGGTGCGAGTATTGGGGATGGACTAGAGAATTCTCATGCTATTCGTAGTGCTTTGTTGTCTGAACTATGTAGGGACAAGCCGTCGGGCTACCATTATAACCTCCTATGATATTGAGGAGTATGATACGAGATTAGACTATTTCAGACACTTATGCACAAGTGAGCATTGATTTATAATGCCAGAGTTTGGCTACCTTGCAGCAAATGCACTTAAGCTAATGATTGTGTTGATATCCAAATTTCAATGCTTAACTTTTGTTCCATTCGATGTTGGGCTAAAATCTATGATGGAAGAGAATTGCATTATCTTTATCCTCAACGTATTAAATATTCATTGGGTAAGTTTAAAATGCGCAAGATTTTGTCCCCTACCACCAATTGCCTCTCATTGGAGATCGAGTGCTAGTCAATATTCCCTAGAGTGACCTGCTTTGTTGAAGTTTCGCTTACAAACGTTTCAGAATATATGTCCCAAATACATTGCAATGAAAGATGAACCGTTCTTGATATCATCGGATGAAGATAAGGACTTGATAACGGCTTAAATTGGTGAAAGTCTTAAGGATGATTGTAACTTTTATTGTAAATTTTGGCTGTATGTAAATTGGTTATTGGAGAAAGTATTAGGGATGATTATAAATTTTTAGAACTTTTTGCAATAATTGATTATATGTAAGTTGTTTATTAGTGAAAGTCTTACCAATTATTGATTGTAACTTTTTGCAATCAATTATTGTACGTAAGTATTTGTAACCTTTTGCACTTATTAGTATAATATAAATTCATTTTTATCCAAAGTATTACCAAGTATTGATTGTAACCTTTTCAAGTTTTTGTTCAAATATACGATATTGTAAGTAACATACGGTCTTTTGAAATTATATATATATAATGACGGTGACACCGCACCGTGACAACAAAATATACGGTGACACCACACAGTGACAAATTAAGACACGATTTTATGTAACCGTCCCATTGAGGCAAAAACTAGGGATATTTTCCCACCCAAATATCTCGGCCATATTAAGCCGTGCTTAACATATGCACTGTGTATTTTAGCCATAATATCATATACCACAGTTTAATGTCACTGTCCCATTGAGGCAGAGACTTGGGCTATTTTTCAACCCAACAATCACGGTCAAATGAAATTGTTTACTATATGTTCACGGTGCCTTATAGCCGCATGTTTATTTATCACGGTTTAATCTCACCGTCCTATTGAGGCTAAGACTAGTGCTATTTTTCAACACAAACATCACGGTTAAATGAAACCATTTACTATATGAACATAGTGCCTTATGGCCGTATGTTTGTATACCACGGTGTAACCTCACCGTCCCGCTGAGGTAAAAACTTAGGCTATTTTCTAACCCAACAATCATGGTCAAATGAAACCATTTACTATATGTTTACGGTGACTTATAGCTGTATTTTCATTTATCACGATTTAATATCATCGTCCCATTGAGGCAGAGACTTGGCTATTTTTCAACCCAAACATCACGATTAAATAAAACCGTTTACTATATCTAAGCAGTGCTTTATGGGCGTATGTTTATATACCACAATGTAACCTTATCGTCCAATTGAGGCAAAGACTTGGGCTATTTTTCAACCGAACAATCACCGTCAAAGGAAACTGTTTAATCTATTTTCACGGTGCCTTATAGCCGTATGTTCATTTATCACGGTATAATATCAACGTCTCATTGAGGCAGAGACATGGGTATTTTTCAACCCAAACATTGCGGTTCAATGAAATCGTTTACTATACGGACAAGGTGACTTATGGTCGTATGATTGTATACCAAGGTGTAACCTCACCGTCCCACTGAGGCAGAGACTTGGGCTATTTTTCAACACAACAATCACAGTGAATTGAAACTGTTTAATCATTTTTCAAGGTGCCTTGTCGTCGTACTAACTTATATCTCGGTTGGACCACATTGTCCCATTAAGGCAGAGACATGGAATTTTTACCCTAGTGAACTCTCACGGTGAATTGAAACCTCGTGTTACTTTTTCCCAGTAACACCGCACTGTGATCTTTGTCTAACGGTCACACCACACCGTGTACATTGCACAAATGGTTAGATCCCGCTGTACATTATATGCATGCCTTAGTATTTGTTTGTAAAATATATAAAGGTAAATTACAACGTAATGTATAATGAACCAAGAATAGTTTACCATCAATCGTTCAAATAAAATATTATTTAAAAAATTAAAATAGTTCATACAAGAATAATTTCAAACAAGGCATGTCAATATTACATTCAAACACAACAAAATATTGTTCATACATGTTAAAACTCTTCGAATTTGTTACAACATGCCATACCTCAATTTATTTTATAACACAACCGAGTTACAAATAAATTCTTCCATAAAAATCTGTTTACTTTCGCTTTAAACGCCTCTTCGAGGGGCGTTTTGATTGGGGGGGCTTCTGCTTGGGGGATGGATCGGGTTGTGCCTTGGTCCGAGTTTCCTGATGCACTAGTGCCTTTTTTCCTTTATGCTTGTGCGTTCCCTGGCCTCAAGCAGGGCCTCAAGCATTGCATGTGATAGTTCAAGGACATCCGAAACCTCCTTGTCCGAGCCTGCTTCAATAGCTGATACTTCGTCTTTCGTTGACTTGAGTTGGATGTGTCACTCGTTGTGGTCAAAATTCGAGTATCAAAATTTCTCGAATAACCTACAACACTTGTTAAAAATTCACTATCGTGGTAAATTCGGGTATCAATCCAATTTCAAGCGTCAAAGCCGTTATCGTGAAAACTTGCAATTTCAATTTTTATTAAAAAATCTTTTTTTTCGTGTTTAAAAACAATTTCAAGGGTGAAAATGAATATTTTGGCAATTACATAACTACTAAAATTTAAAAGGTAACCGAGTTTACAATTTATGAGAAGAGACAAGAGGTGGGATTCTACCGCGTAATTAATTTAATTTAATTTAATTTCCTAATTTATTCATTTGATACGTAGGGCTGTAAATCGGGCTGGGTGAGCCGGGATTGGGGTTGCTCAGGCTCGGCCCGGACTCACTTACCCTTGCTCAAGCCCGAGCTCGGCTCGAATTATGTTTTCCCACCTAGGTCCGAACTCGGCTCACAAATATTACGGGCTTCAGGCCCGATTTCGGGCAGGCCCAATTTCAATTTTTTTTGTTAAAAAAGTTTGAATTAATTTTTTTTTCTTGTATTTCCATCATGGACAAAATTACACATTAAAATATAATTGATATTTCATGAAATAAATATATAATTATGAAATGTATTAAATTAAAATAAGGGAAATAAAAGTGAAAACCTACAAATGCCTATTAAATTTCATACATTTAGCAAAATTTGATCACTACCAAAGGCGTATTGTGACTTGAGCAATTATTAAATCAAATAACCATAATGAGATTAACAATAAAATCACAAAATTGAAAATCACATGTAATCTAATGGATTGTAACAAATGATTTTTTTTAAAAAGTAATAAATGAAACAAAAAAACGAAACCTAATTAAACAATGTTAACATAAATATGTTATATTATACAAATTATTTATTTATAAATATGAAGTTCAGGCTTCGGGCCCAATTCGGGCTCGGCAAAGTTCGGCTCAAGCTCGGCCCGAAATTAATTCGGGTTGAAATTTTGGCTCAGGCTCGGCTCGGCTCAAACTCAAATAAAGCTTGGGCCGAAAATAGCGGGCCGAAGGAGCGAGCTTCGGGCCTCGGGCGCTCAATTTACAGGCCTATTGATACGTTCAAAATAATATTGAATTTAAAATTTAACTCTCGTTAAAATCCTAAATTCAACATCATTTTTTATCAATTAAATCCGAAAGTGTCACTATCGATAAATTAATTAAGACATATTTTTTTTTACAATTTATCCGCTAAGATCAATTTATAAGAAATTGTATAGATCTTTGAATTGCACGCACATATTTAATAATTGAATTTAGGAATCCTATCTCTAGTTCGAATCCTAAAATCAAATATCAATTTACGAAATTAATTTATTAACTCTCGTTATATAAATTAATTAGTAATTTTCCCTAATTTAATTAGCCTAGAAACAGATCGATGAACAATTAATTCATTAAATTAATTAACACAGATGTTTCATCTCACCCCTTAAAAGGGGTATTTAACAAAGCATAATTAAAAATCAAGAATAATCACAAATATTCAGCAAGAAATTAAATACGCAAGGAAAGAAATACAATACACAATAATCACAAATATTCACCCATTTTTCTTTTCTGTTTCTTCTATGTATTTGAGTGTATTTTTTTTCCCAATAGCTTTGCCTTCTTTATAGCTCACGAAGTTGGTGTGTTTGTTAGAGAGATTTTTGGGATTTCAAAAGCCCAAGCCAAAGATATTGAGAGGCTTAGATGTGGTAGGTTTGAGGGTTGGGTATTTTTTATGGAACCGCGAACCAGCTGGGTCGCGGGTTGGGGACGATCCAGGTTGCTGTAGATTCCGGGTATGGCAGCGGGTTGGTCCCGGGTGGAGTTTGGATTGGAGATGCAGACACGTGGGTATTAGGGAAATGGGTTGATGAAGTGGGGATTTGATTGTGCGTGTTGGTGAGGGTATTGGTTATGGAGAAGGAGAGAGAAGCGGGTGAGAGGTTGAAGAAGATGAATGTGGGGTGTTAGTGTGTGGTGAGGGTGTATGGGGAAATGGTGAGGGTGAATGTGTTTGGGTGAGTTGTTTGTACCTTTAAAAAAAACAACCTAACTAATTAAAAATAAAACTAACAAATGAAAAAATTAAAATGAACTAAAAATAAAATCCTAATATATAAAAAAAAATTCAAATAATAAAATAAAAGAAATAAAAATTAAAAATGTAATAAAAATAAAAATTAAATTTTTAAAAAAATGTAAAATCTAATAAAATTAAAAATAACTTCCTAAAAACTAATCCTAATAAAATAAAATAAAAACTAAAAAATAATAAAATTAAAATCAAAATAAAATCATACTAAATAAAAAGAAAAATATAAAAACAGAAATTAAATCTTAAAAATTCTAAATAAATCTAAAATAAATCCGAAAAATAAAAATGACTCAAAATAAAAATATAAAAATTAATAAAAGTACAAACTAAACACACACAGGGATCGGTGTAGGCTTAGGCTTGGATCGGGGCTAGGTTCGGGGCATCGAAAATGATCTCGACAAACTTAAATAAGACTTTGGACTTCTCGGTGCTTTGATATATTCGTTCATTGCTTTTGACCACTATTGTGTCGCAATTGACTGAATTTAGCACTATTTGATGCTGCGACTACGTACTGACCTGCGAAATGATAAAATACGAACACAAAGCCAATTTTATTAAAAACGAGTGACTAAAGTGCATCTATTCGGGGTATAAAATATGCACTTTTGGGTAGTTATCCATAGCTTCCTGGAGCAGGCTATTGGCTAAGTCTATCCCCTGGGCCTGTATAGAAATTAACATCAAATGTGTTAGACAATACTTGAAGAAAAGAAATCAATTTACGGACAAATTTTGAAACATTAACCATTTTATCCGAGACGTTAACTCCAGCTTGCGTTGTCTATGCTTGGGATTTTGAATGTATGGATGGGATCTTTCTAGGTACCAAGACATATACCCATCCACACATTCCCAAGGCACGAACCTCACCACGGTGAAGCGTCTGGCATCGAAAAGAACATGGTCAACCCAGTTACGTTGATACCATTTCTCGATATCAAACTTTAATTTGTTGCAGGCCTGGGTCTTTCCCCTCTCCTCTGATCAAGGAAGCATTGGTGGTCTAGAGATTGTTTGAACTTGGCCAGCCTGGCGTAGGACCCTCTCTGGGTAATAGGGTTCCCCGACATCATAGCAAATGAGGAGGCCGTTGTACCATGAGACCTCCGAAAATGGGTAGGCCTCACTATTGTAAGAGTAGGGATCCCAGACAACCTAAACGTATTTTCAAATGTTAGTACATAAAAAAAGAATAAATACTGACTTTAAAACAAATAATACTTACGTCTGAAGGTTTTAAATTATTTAAGGTTTCCCTTAGCTCCAGTAGTTGTGCATATGCATCACCTAACACCGTTTGCGCCCTCCATTTGCATAGACGCATCTCGCTATGTTGAAACTTGAGATTTCTAACACCCATGGCCAAATTGAAGTGGTCGTATATCCATGCCTGCAGTCAACTAAACATATTAATTAGGAAATTCATATATTATAATTAAAAACTAAAAGCACGCGTTAAATTTAAAATATATACCACGGGAAATGGAAGATATCTGGCCACTTGCCGAACGTCTACCCATGAGGCCATCCCCAACTGTTGATATAAATGGGCCAATAAACCCATCCCCCAAGCATAATTTCTTCATTTATCGACTTTTCGCAAAGACACTCGATTCCCCGATTTGTCCGGGAATAATAAGCAACCGACCATGGAAAGAAAGTACCCCTTAGCAGCTTCCACAATCTATCTCTTCGTGACACCCTCCCCTAGCTTCTTAACCTTCCCCTTGTACAAATTCATTATCCAGTTAAAATGAACTACATAGACAAACTTGCACTCCTCCTTAGCCTCATCCTTAGTACAAGCTAGATATTTCTTAAGCCATTCGATTTGGGTTGCCTTATCCTCGACTTTCCTAAAAATAGTACTGTACACCGGTATACCAACTACCGAGATTTAGAGGACATGGTACACATCATTAAGGGTTATGGTCTTCTCACCGAATACCATATGAAATGAATTCGTCTTAGGATGCCACCATTCGATGAATACCAACATCGATACATAGTCTATGTACAGATATGAGTGTTTTATCAGACCCCAAAGACCCGAATTCTTCACCAACTCGATAATCCACTCATCCCCCGTCTCTATGTCCCACTCAGTAAATTTTTTGTAGTGGAACATGCACTTCATTATGCCCTATCCACATCTCGATTCCATATAGAATAATCGATATGGTTATGAATTTTTTTAGCAGTTCGGGGTTATTTGGTGTGCACCCCTCAGGCGGTCAAAATTTTCAGTGGCTTATTTTTTTATGTGATTTCTTCTCGGGAGCTTTAGATGTGGACGCTTGGATTTTATCTTTCGATGAAGAAGACTCGTCCATGCACCCCTCCACTTCTTTCTCTCTTTATACCTCTTCTTCCTCTCTTACTTTCTCTCCTTCACCCTCTCCTTCTTCATCTCTTTCCTCCTTTCTTTCCTCCTATATTTCTTCCCCTATTTCCTCCTTTCTTTCATCCTCTCTCTCTTTCTCTATTTCCTCCTCTCTTTCCTCGTCTCATGATTTTTCATCTTCTTTCTCCTATTTATCTCTCGCTCTTACCTCACCCCCAAGCAAATCACCTACCACCGCCTCAACCAGTTTCTCAATTGATTATGATGTAGCAACCTCACCAGCTATAAGTAAACCCCATGCCACTTGGTCGACTAATTTATCCAACGACCTTATAGGAGAATATCATTTTCTCGAACTAGTGGCATTATTGGCACTACTACTACTAGAGGAAGATAAGGGTGGTCATACCGCCTTCGCTGACTCCAACCTCTTCTTCCGCTCAGATACGGTAGGAGGATTTTTTCTTCTTCCTATTTATGACCTACATAATAAATTAACAAAATTATATTATCAAATGAACATCAAATTAATAAGTTCATACCAACGAAGAAACAATAATATGTAAGGGCCTAAAAATGACAATTTTTATTTGAAATAAAGGGCCTAAAAATGACAATTTTTATTTGAAATACATGCATACATAATTATGTTCATCATGTTGAAACTTGCACAATTAAGTATACATGCATACATTAAAAATAACTAAAAATATTTTCAATATGAAGAAAATTTATGGATGGCTATCAAATAATATGTATGGGCCTCAAAATGATAACATTGCTAAAAATACATGAATATATGAAATATAAAATACATTGTTACATACGGTGATTATTGCCCGGGAAATAGCATACCACGATAAGAAGAGACTGTGAAAACCCAAACCACGGTGAGATATGGCCATAAATAGGTGAATCACGGTTGGATGTGACTGAATATCCTTGGCACATTTGGCGACGGGAGGCCATAGGTGCAGAGAACAGTTATTTTTTTTCTGAATGGTAAACCCTAGGTTGTTGAAACCAATTAAACCCTAGCTTTTAATCGCCCAAATGCAATATATTTCCAGTTAGATTAATTAGGGTTATATTTAATATGGTTTAATAAGTTTATAATGGAATTTTTGTACGTAGTCTGCATACTAGCGTTTAATATAAAAAATGAGAGCACGACACCAATAGGAGTAAGTTTTAATGGTGTAACATACCATTAATGAAGATTGAGGGTAAGTAGTAGGGTTTGAGAGAAAATGGAAGTAAGTTGGAAGGTTGAAAGGTTTGGGAGACAAGTTAGAGAGAGAGAGAGGAAACAGAAAAAATAAGGTTTAAATTTTTTTAGATTTCTATATGGGTTAAGGTTAATATGGTGTTGTATGTGTTGGTGTTTTGTACAAATATTGGGTACTTATATAGTGTTTTGTAAAAGTGGGTGTTTTGGAGTAATATTTTGGTGGAAATATCAGGACCCCAGCCCAAAGCTAATATTATACGATCAAATCAATTGAACCTAATATGGTGATATACCCGCTCAAAACAATGGAAGTCCCAATCGGTTTAGGTCTAAGCCATCTAAACCAAGCAGGTCTAACAAATAAAAGGAAGGCTCTTAAAATAAAAGAATACCAAAACTTTTATTTGGTAAAAAGTCTTCCATCTAATCCTGTGGGGTTAAATCATAAATTCTATCAAGATAAAAGTTTGCCAACAACTATGATCCTTATAGCTAAACCTACTGAGTAGTAAACTACACACACAAATGAAAATTTACTACGCAAAATAATTATTTAACAGAATTCATTTTTCATTCTCTAAAATTCCAAAAAATTATTTTAAAAAATTCACTTTAATCTTCAAATAAATTCTGAAATTTATTTTAAAAATAAGAATTTCATTTTAAAACCAATTCATGCCAATTTTATTTTAAAATTATTTATAAAAAAAATAATATAATTTTTCTGTTAGAAAATAATTTAGATACAATCAATAATATCAATCAATAAATGCATGAGTGCCTAATGTGTCAAGTGCATATATGTGCAACCACATGTGTTATACCTTAATTCGGATAAATATGTTGAGTAGAGTTTCGGGTCGTGAGGGATCCTAGACAATGACAGTGTTGCATGACGTACCATAGAGTGGGCTCGGATTAAAAATATAGTTTGACATAATATCCAAACTAGTTAAAGCGCCTAAATAATATAAACTCAAGTAAATCAAAGATTTAGGGTGTTTCATTTCCTTATAACGAAATTAAAACACAAAACAATATTTGCAAAAACCATTTTATAAATTATACCTAGAGTAAAAAACAAGAATCCCAGAAGAACTTGACTGAGTAAAATCAAAACCACAAGTTCGTATACCTCCAGAAAGTGTTCGTGATGATTCAAACGACTTGAACCTCAGACATGATGCTCAATCACTAACATTTTTTCAAATGATCGTGGAGGCAAATGCGGACGTAGTGTTTGGTTTGTAGCAACGGTTTGTAATGGGATACACAAAAATAACTAAGCTGTGAGAAATTAAAATAAATATTGCTCTTACAAAATAGGGATTATATGATATTAACACTACAAAATAGATTCAAATCATCATCTATTAGTTTTGTTCCAAGTTTATGAATGAATGAATCATTATAGAGGGGAAATCAACATAATTAACACTAGATTATGCTAATTATAAAATTACTAATTAATTATCTAATTATATATTTACACAATGATAGGATTTAGATTTGCAATGAATACGTATAATATATGCGCACATAAAATCATCAGTATATTCTATATAGAACTTGCATTCTGGATTGATTGAGAAATCAATCCCAAATTTCCCCAAATCTTCGTTTCCTCTTGATGCTTTCTCTATTTATCCTCTCTTGTTCTTCCCCATTGTGTTTTTAGTAAAATGAGATCCCTAATGACCTCTTATAACCCTTTAATCCACAAATTGAGTTTGACCACCAAATGGGCATCACTTAAAAGTGCCTAAAAACATCTCTAAATAATTTAAAACTATGCCTTAGCTTTATACTAACCCAATAGTTCTTTAAACCATTGTTTTAAACTAAAAACAGACATTCTATACATCCTAAAAGCCAATTATCAAATATACCCAAAATAAATAACTAATAACTTAGTTATTTAATAATTTTCCCATACGAGTTCAAATATTAATTAATTTAATTAATTAATTACCATGTATGAAGTCCAAATTGCAATCAAACTTAAATATCCCATAATGTTATAAATGGTGACATCCCTAGTCATAGTAAGGTCACGTCATTAATTTGCACAATTTAATTAATTAAATAATATGCATAAAAATACGGAGTAATATAGTCATCTTCGGAGCCCGTATCAACATCCCTAAAGGTGTTTCGATATGCAATTTTGTCATCATTAGGACTCATATTTGAGGTACATTGCTTCTACATATTCCTTTGACAACCACACGTAAAACAAAAAGTGATACTTGAATATTTGTCTTTCTTTTGTTCACTTTCAGGAATAATTTCAAGTCTAGACATATAATTTTTGGGTATGCCTCTATACTGGAAATTTTTTTCCATTTCTTGATAAATTTTTTATGAAACTGCATATCATCCTCACGAACATCAGAGGAAATAAAATCGAGAGATGCTTTATTAGCCTCAAAATCTAGATTTTTTTCCTTTTCTTTAGGAGTCACTCCTTAGCGATAATACAAATTCGTCTCATAAGTTTGGAGAGAGCCAACCAATTTGTCTACACACACTGGTTTAGAAAGGAACGCCCTAACCTCTTCAATGACATCCACTTTGCCACGGAACCTAGGGGAAGAGACTGTAAGAGTTTATAAACAATTTTATTCGCTTTTACAACATTCTCCAAAGAAAATACCGAGGTAACTCTATCGTTTAACTCGAGATAAAGCTTATCAAAAGTTTCATTCTCCTTCAGGGTAAGAAGTTCAAAATGGGTGGTAAGTCGTTGAAGCTTGGAATGCTTCACAATGTAGGTATCTTAAACAACCCGCGTAATTTTTGGGGTATTTTTCAAAATAAAGAGGAAAAATAAATTTTGAGATAAAATTATTTTTATTGCTCAAACTTGTTGGTTATTATTTTTAAATGTGAGAATTTCAAACGGTTTCGAAAACGGAGTTAAAACGGATTTTATATTGATTTTATAATTTTTGTCCCCTATAATTTTTTCAAGGCGAATTGTCAGATTTTAGGCATGATCGATCGATCGATGCCTGGGGGTCGATCGATCGACCACCCCAGAAAACGTGCGCTGTAAGCTGTTTGAAGTGTTTTGGTTTGTTTCAACTTCTATTGTTTTTAGCTTATAAAAAGGCATCGTGGGCTATTGTTTTGGAATAGCCGTGTGGCACAAAAATACTCAGAAAACATATTTTCTTTTCCTCTCTTTTATACACAAACAGTACCCTTTGATTTATGCATTTAACCTTAGGTTTTTGAGGTGTTCTTGGGACTATTTTGAGGTTGATCTTGGAGGAAGTTTTGATGATGTTTGAGGACTGATTTTGATGGTGTTATCTGCGTTTCTGGGCAGATTTATCATTGGTTTCTCATCGTGGTTTGAGGTATGGGGTTTTACACAATATGCTCCTAAATCTCGCGAGTGTTTATTCTGTTGAATTCTTGTTAATTGAACTCATATTTTTGAATTGTTAAATTCATTGAAATTTGGAAAAATAATTGTTGGAATTATTTTGATTCATGTGGTATTATTCATGTTGTCGTTGAGCACGTTGTCATGAGATTTTAATATGGCACGGACGTTGGGCACCCGCCAAAATTCCTGCTTTCAAGGGCTATGACTTGATAAAGCATATGCGGATGGGGTGAGGCCTGGTGACCCGGTTAATGTGTTGTTGAAAAATTTATGGATAAAACGCTATTGAGATTTGCACTTGATTTGAATATTCGTATTCGTATTGTGACGTTTTATTCATCGCTAACATTATTGTTGATCATCTTTCCTGTCGTATTGTGTACTTCCCCATATTTTTCTTAGTTGGCAGGTGAGCATGGATTTGAGTGCTATGGACCAATTGGGATGATTTTAGGCGGTTTATTTGGGAAGAATTTTAATACAAAAGAGGAGAAGACTTGTATTTATTTATTTGATGTATAGAGCATTGGAGATTTATTTTAGATAGTTGTATTATTTCGAGAGAAGGACAATCCTAATATGGTTAGTATGACAGGTGATAAGTGGATTATGTATAGTGGTATTTTATGAAGAGTGAAATCACACACGCTAAATTCTTCTAAAACCATTATAGGGTACAAGAGTATAGTGCCTAGTAAAGGAGAACAATTAAAGTAGTGTTGTTCTGGTTTGGACAGGCGTGTTACGTCCGGAAACCGTTTGCGCAGTCAAGGCGTTTGGCAAGGTAGAAGTATGAGTTTTATCCTCGGAGGATGAGGCGTGTTTTATGTGACACGAGCGAGTTAATATATTTTGTTCATTGCTAGATTAGCATGTGAGACGAGTTTAATGCATATAACTACAAACGATATTATTATGTGAATATTTTTCCCTAGTGTAGCGGGATTTTACTTAGTGCTATCCGTGGAGGATGAATGAGTATACTAATAGTGTTATATACTTTATTGAGGTTACTCATTTTAGTGATGTAATATACGAGTATAATATGGTATTGATTACAACTTTATAGAAATGGTCAGTACTATAGTAGGCAGTTATTGCAATGCTATCGGAGTGGTTGCATTAGTGCAACATGTTTTGTTCTGGCGAGGCCTCACCTGCAAGAGGGTTGGACTCGCACTTATATATTATCTATCCTAGATACTTCGGAGGGGATAGTAGGCTCGAGATATCCGATTTTGGTGTGTGTAGGGACTTTTGTTGTTATGATTCAGTATGTATTGGGTTTGCTGTTGAGCTAAAATATTTAACTCAGTATTATGTTTAACGCTCCAAACTTGGTGATAGAAAGAGTGCATTGTTATATCTATCCCTTAGAGATGTGGGAGGTCAGATTTATACCCCTCTGATTGGAGAAAGGGATTTCGAGAATCCCGATTATATGTATTCGAGGTTTATGGAATGCAATTACCACTAATTCTGTATGATAATGCGATTGGCGAAATGTTATTTGTTAAGTGTAATTTCGGGAGGAGATGTAACTTTTCTATCAAGAGACGGAGTAAAAGGGTACATGTTGTGGACGGAGGGCCTAACAGATTTCGATATCCGACAATGCTAGGTAGTAGCATATCGGGGTGGTTCCTTATTTGGATTTCGCTTTGCGAGACATCCCACGCATGAAACTTAGCCTAAGGTTGGAAACAGGGAGATGTTCGGTCATTAGTCCATGAGTTTGATACCTCGATCATAATAGGAGAAGATAATTATATCTGTAAGTTGGTAGTTGAATTATGATTTAAGTCCAGTGGAGCCGATTGCGTGGTAAGAAAGAATTGAAAGTTTTGTTTTACCACTACAAGTTGAAGGGTGGAACGATGATAAGGAGGATTTAGAATTTCGATTTCTTGGGTGAGTGAGAGTACCCAAGTGTTGCAATCACGTTGTTAGCACTAGGAAAATAAAGATTTGGGTATTAGGTGTGTAGCGTATGTGATGCTTACGCTAGTATGCACCGTTTATAGGGTGTGTGAGCACCCTGGATATCTGATATCGAATCATCCGAGTTGAGGGGACGTGGGAATGGACGTGTGGAAAATATGTTTGTGGGACTAACATTACGAGGTGGAAGCGGTAGAGTGGATTAAGCGTCGCAAGAAGAACAATAAATCCATATATACGTGTACGATCAGAGTAGCACGCCGAATCTGGTTGAAAAGCTGTGGGAAACCATTTACAAAGGGGTATTCCTTGAGAAGGGTAGAATTTAACGATATGGAGAACACTCGGATCGGAGCTGTAACTAGTCAAATGTGATAGCGACTTGCGCATACAAAGAGTGATGATGTTAGTATGGTATAAAAGATCCAGAAGTGCGCATCGTGGAGAAAAGTGCACGAGTCGGAACTTTCGATATACACCAAGGAAGGAAGGGGAGTATTGAGTGTTACTTAATGTGAGACATTTCAAGGAAAGTCGATGTTGAGCGGGACATAGTGAGTAGTCTCCGTGGGCTCCACTCATAGATAGAAATCGGTTGGAATAAGAGTATCAACCAGAGAATTTGGTGGCTATCGACAATTCCTGTAATGGGAGAGGCCGATAAAGTCGGTAAATCTTCTTGGATGGGTTGCCATCCTTAAGGTAAGATCAAGGGTTCATACAAATGTCTGGAACAAATCGCCCAGGAAGGAAGTGATTGACATTCCTTTGGGGTGATTTACAATATTAACTAGTGTGCCCCAGTCTTCCTTTGAAAGGAAGGGATCGCGCCGGTACGTGGTCCTACACGGTATTATTTTCTGAATCGGGATGAGATTGATGAATCCCACCTTTAATATGGGATTTCAAGAAACAACGGAGATAATATTTCATTATGAGTGTAAGGTATCACCCATAGCCGAGGAGCAGGCGCACGGTGATTAACGATTAGTGGGGCTGGGTAAAGGTAATTTTGGAATCTTGGTGATCATTTCATTTCCACAACGGATATAACTAGCAAGTGAAGTATAGTATGGTAGAGTTATAGGGAAGTACTCGTACATGTTTGATGTGAATGAGGTACTTATTGAGGTTTTTGTGTGGAAGAACCTTAACTATTATCCTTTTGTATGTTTAGAGGTGAGCGGATAATCAGAATTTTGGACCAACCGAGAATAATCCGATGTTTATGGTGGAATTCCATGATTGTTTTAGGCAAAAAAGAGTGGTCATATGTTCGTATGGTTTCTCTCAGAATGGGAGTTTTGTGTTTAGATAGATCCGAGTAGTTGTCATGTAGTGAGGTGCGGCCTCCCAATGATATTGAAATAATGGGAATTAATAGTGTATATGCGTGTCTTATGCGAATGTTGTGGGATAAGAGCACAATGTGAAGTATCTTTAATGAAGAGTGTTAAACAAGCTTGCTGTGAGGCGGGGGCTATAATGATTGAGCGCCTTACTATGTGGATAGGTTACGTACTGTTAAGGTATCCAAAATGTGTTTTACCAGGTAGGCCTTATTTTCCGAATTTCAGGACGAAATTCCGTTATTAGGGGGGAAGTATGTAATACCCCGTATTTTTATGGCTTTTAAATTTAGGGATTTATTAAATTTAATTGAGATAAATTAATTTAATTTTAATCCTGAAAGTTTTTTTAAATATTTACTAGCATGACGAGAGTTAGTAATTATTGAAAGTTTGGTGATTCGTTAGATATTACTTATTGAGTAAAGTAATATGTAGAATTGATTTTTGTTAAAAATTATCACGAGTGAATAAAATGGCAATTATGGATATTTAAGTCGGGACGCGTCTGTGTCGTGTTAGGACTAAATTATTATTATTATATAAAGTGAATAAATTATAAGTTGCCCGTACGATCATTTTGAGTGCGTCAATGTGTCCAAAAGGGTCTAGATAGTCAGAAAAGTGTACCCGGGGATTTAGTTTGGGTCTCGGGGCGTTTTTAGGCCTATTTGACATCCCAGGAGGGTATTATAGACATCTTGAATTTTTGGGTAATTAAACCCACTAATTTAATTACGTTATATCAGCCATTTAGAGTTGTCTCTTAGGGTTAGCAAACACAAAATCACAGAACGGCCATTAGAGAACGAGTTGGAGAGCTTTCCAAGCAACTCAAGGCCAAGGACTCACCCGTTTGCACCGCCACCACACCAAAACGTAGATCACGCGACGAGGAACGCAACCATACAATTTCATCCATGAAATCAGAACCTTGAATTTTAGGCAAGTATCTATCTTGCTTTGTTTTTGGTTAATGCCTCACCCATGCTAGTTTAGGATTGCCAAGATCATGTTTTATGAAAGAAATTGTTAATTTGGAGACTTTAAATCGCATGTTTAGAGAGATTCAATATATTCTGGATATACCCATCACATGTAGAGGATTACCCACGAATTACTATGAGTTTAGAAACAAGAAATCTAGGAAATAATTGGAGGAATGTATATTTCTTTCAAAATTAGGGTTCTTAAAGATTTTGTCAATTTTACCCCATTAATTCGATATCGTTGATGAATTTATACATGTTTCACGTAGGAAATCTTATATATATATATATATATATATATATATATATATATATAGAACTTGTAGTATTGTTATTTGAGAATTCTAGAGTTGTTAATGACATTTTTGGAGAAATTGGGAGATGAAACCCGTAGGTTTAATTTGCAGTTTCTGGGCAAGAACTGCTTGATCGATCGATCGAGCCAAGAGCATCGATCGATCGACTTATCGATCGATCGACCCCTTTTCTTCGATCGATCGACCCCTCCGGGAAATATGCATATTTCTCATTCATTAGTTTAATCCGATTAAGATGTATGAGAACCCTTGATTGTTGTTGTTGGAGTATAATGGGATAAAGAGATGACCAGTAGGGCCTAGGTAGACCCCGTTGAGTAACATTTTAGTGTAGGATGAGATTTTGGGTTAACGAGGAATGATTCACGTGAATAAGAAATCATGCGTATATTTAGTAAAAAGATCGGGACTCGTAAGGGAGTTAGACCAGAACGTAATTGAGTGAATGAGTACTGAAATTATACTTAAAATACTTCGAGTGAGGAGAAGTGAGTATGAAGTGAATAATTAATGAGAATAGAAATAACGAGTCTGTTATACAAAAAAATCGAGTAGAAGGTGTAATAACAGATAATTATAATTATGGGTCGTGAGCGCACCTAATTTAGCAATGTGGATGTGTATATAAATATATATATGACTGTGTGATTGTGCATATATTATATCGGTATAAAAATCATACTCGGGCTACTTGCTATCACGGAGGTTTCCGCGCCGGGACGGTCTTATCTCGATTGGGCCTTTATGGGGGATATTTACTTGTACCCTAGAACATATGATTCCTTGATTACAGGCTATCTGAGTGATAGTCAGATGGTCCTAAGAGACGTGAGGGTATGTGCTGACCTCTTAGGACTGGGAACTATGCTTCGCCTCCATTTGTATGTGTTTTGTATTAATACAGTTCGAGAGTGATTCCGAACTAGTATTTCCTTTAGTATGAGCGATACGGGGACTTGATAGCAGAGTATGCCAGCACCATAGATTGTATGTGGGGTGCAAATAGTATATATATATATATATATTATATGAGTGATTGGTATATATATACTTATATATGGAAACCACCATAGATTTTATGTGGGGTGCCGTTAGTATATATATTATACGTGTAACTAATATATATACGTATATCTATATGAGAACTTTCTACTGTGCGTAATATAAGTTAAGTAATGAATAAATTCTTCAACTTCACTATAAGTATTCAGAAACTTTATAACGGTACGGAGTTATTCTAAATAACGTAATAAATCTTGAAGAGATTGATTTTCTAAAGTAAATATCATAACCTTATTTCCAAGTGATAAAATCGTATGGAGAATAAGTTAGAGATACTTATGAGGTTAGTACGGTAGGTGTGCACACTAGACGAGAGGTGAGAATTCTCAAGAGAGTGTCGCATACTAACATGGTTGTTGCATTAGCAGGTAAGCATTTTAAATACTTGCTAAACTAATTTTAAAACTGTTTAACAATTGGGCTCTGATCCGTTTTCTGTTATCTTTTCTCTTTTGTATATATATGTATATATTATAGGTGCCCAGCCATAGGGGCATCATGCATAGGTTCTTTGGATTGGACGCGCTGTACCTTATGTGAAAGTTGCAGGTCCTTGTTGTATACGACCTCTTTATTGATTCGGTTCTTATTATAGTTCTTCATAGTTAGGGCATGTGTCACCCATTTCCCCATTCAGTATAGATTTGTCAGAGATGTATGTTCATTTCAGTATTCGGTTCTCTTTGAGTATTAACTCTTGTCAGGATGATTTCATTTGTAGTTTAAATTTGGTTTGGTTAATCTAGATGGATTAATTCTTTTGTGTTGATTGCTATCCGTAGCACTTATGTGATTCTTAAACTGTCGGTTATTTAAAAGGTTTTCAAATTGGAATTTAGTAAAAATGGAAATAAAGTTTTAAATTGTTTTGACACTTAGCTTAATTATATAGGGTGTTTAAATTGGAAAATTTTATTTTGCGACAGCGATGCTAAGAATGAACCAACTGTTCACCTTGATTTTAATTTAATAAAGGATTGATCACCCGGTATATAATTAGACGGGGTGTCACAGGTGGTATCAGAGCTTAGGTATACGACAACCCTCGGGTCTTGGGTTTTGGGTCTGTTGCGTTTTTGTGGCACATATTTTGGAGATAGAAATTTTTAGAGAATCGTTTCGCGTTAGGCAGGTAGATTAGATGTGAGGAAATTATTTATTTTTGGTGATGAGATTATTTTTTGGAGATTTGTGGCCTGATTTTTGAGAGTTAGGTATTCGGCGAATTTCGAGGGCGAAATTCCATTGTTAGTGGGGAAGTGTAATAAACCGCGTAATTTTTGGGGTATTTTTTGAAATAAAGAGGAAAAATAAATTTTGAGATAAAATTATTTTTATTGCTCAAACTTGTTGGTTATTATTTTTAAAGGCGAGAATTTTAAACAGTTTCGAAAACGGAGTTAAAATGGATTTTATATTGATTTTATAATTTTTGTCCCCTATAATTTTTTTCAAAGCGAACTGTCAGATTTTAGGCATGATCGATCGATAGAACACCCCAGAAAACGTGCGCTGTAAGCTGTTTGAAGTGTTTTGGTTTGTTTCAACTTCTATTGTTTTTAGCTTATAAAAAGGCATTGTGGGCTATTGTTTTGGAACAGCCTTGTGGCACAAAAATACTCAGAAAATATATTTTCTTTTCCTCACTTTTATTCACAAATAGTACCCTTTGATTTATGCATTTAACCTTAGATTTTTGAGGTGTTCTTGGGACTGTTTTGAGGTTGATCTTGGAGGAAGTTTTGATGATGTTTGAGGACTGATTTTGATGGTGTTATCTGCATTTCTGGGCAGATTTATCGGTGGTTTCTCATCGTGGTTTGAGGTATGGAGTTTTACACAATATGCTCCTAAATCTCGCGAGTGTTTATTCCGTTGAATTCTTGTTAATTGAATTCATATTTTTGAATTGTTAAATTCATTGAAATCTGGAAAAATAATTGTTGAAATTATTTTGATTCATGTGGTATTATTCATGTTGTCGTTGAGCATGTTGTCATTAGATTTTAATATGGCACGGACGTTGGGCACCCGCCAAAATTCCTGCTTCCAAGGGCTATGACTTGATAAAGCATATGCGGATGGGGTGAGGCCTGGTGACCCGGTTAATGTGTTGTTGAAAAATTTATGGATAAAATGCTATTGAGATTTGCATTTGATTTGAATATTCGTATTCGTATTGTGATGTTTTATTCATCGCTGACATTATTGTTGAGCATCTTTCCTGTCGTATTGTGTACTTCCCCATCTTTTTCTTAGTTGGCAGGTGAGGATGTATTTGAGTGCTATGGACCAATTGGGATGATTTTAGAATGGCTTATTTGGGAAGAATTTTAATACAAGAGATGAGAAGACTTGTATTTATTTATTTGATGTATAGAGCATTGGAGATTTATTTTAGATAGTTGTATTATTTCGAGAGAATATTTGGTTGTATGTAATTTGGAGAAATTTGAGATTAGTGGATTGTTTTATTATATTGTGGGTTTTAGATGCTCTATACCTTGTTATTTGTGGATTTGATTTAGTTTATCGATAGTGGCACTCCATTCGCTCTCTCCGGGGGGGTGGGGGTGGGGGTGTTACAGTATCTTCGCAAGTAATTTTTAAAACATCATACGTCTACTTATACATTATACATGTGGATATATGCCTAAACTCACTCAGGGACACACAAGCAAAAATAGTGTTGAGTCCCCTCATATTCAACCCAATATCCTTTAAATCGTTGTCGTCCTAACTAGACCTAAACTTATCAATTTTTATTTTATCAAAAATGGTTTTGGGACAAGTCCATCCCACAAGCACACTATTCCATAAAAGGTCATCCATAGACATTAAATTCGCTATCTTACGGTTTTTCCAATAGGAATAATTTATACCATAAAATAGAGGTGGTCGAAAGGTTAAACTTAAGTCCAATGCACACAAAAAGTATCTATACCTAGGTTTTTACACATAAACTTGGAGACTTTCTCTAATACCAGTTGCGAGTGTGCGTCAGTAGTAGCTACTGAAATAAAAATTAATTCTACTAATTAAAGAAAAAAGTTTATTAATTTATTATTATAAAGATTAACAATCCAAAAGTCCGTGTGACAGAATGTTTTACTAAATTTTAGAAACTTTCAAGTTTCACCTTTTTAATTAAGACAATGATTCTAAAAGATGAGAAAAGAATAAAATAAGCAAAAGACCGGATGTACGAGGAACAAACCCACTAACGAAAAAAAAACTCGGGCCGATAAGTACGAAAAATGCACACTGGTAGAATTTTATAACTAGAAGAAATATACTTAAAACCTCATGAAGCTACAAAAAAATAGACACTCATTTCAACCATATTCTCTATAGAGCGTGCAAAGAGCTAGAGTATGCTGCACAATCGCGATTCATTTTACTCCATAACCAATGTCTTCGATTCCTCTCTCAAAATATTTCTTCTTTAAAGAAAACTTTATTTGTTTAAATTTTAAAGAAAAACTTTGTTCCAGGATGGAATCTTCAAGCAACCAAAATGCTTCACCTACGATTTTGGAGGGAATCTTATATATATGTGTGTGTTGGGATGTGTGCAAAGGGTGTGGTGCTTTAAATATAAAAAAAACTAGGTTTTCCAGGACAAGGAAGTGAAAGTATTTACTCAACAACAAAGATTGGATTTAAATACAATATGGGTAAATATAACTCTATTAGAAATAATGGCTTGAAAGAACTCAAAGAAGAGGAGTGAAAAAATGTGCTCTCAAATATATCAAAATTTTTGATCAGCAAAAATATTTTTTCATAAAATCTCTAACTATTGGTTTCGAAGAAAAAACAACACAATAACTTATAGCCGTTGCTTTGAAATATTTAAAGGTCTAAAATCTAGGTGTCAAACTCTTAAGGTGTCAATTAGTCACATAAAAAATATATACTTGATAGACTAACCAAGAAGATGTTAAAGAAAAATCTTGTGAAAAAGTGACTTTCGGTACTATCAAACTTGTTTCGCCCTTAAGGTCATTACAGTGAGATATTATGTCATTACGGTGAACCTGAAGCAACAGGTCGCACACTAGATCAAACTTTTTTTCAAAGGGTACACAAGCGGCGAATAAGCGAGTGCTTCTACAACGAGGATGCCATCATTATGGAGAAACTATAACAGAGAAAGTCCGTATGTTGTTCAAAGATTTTGAAATATAAATAAGATCGTTGTTGATATAACAATTAGTCAGCTGATGTGGATCAATTATATAAAGACACGTGTCATCTTACGTGGAAAATGCATATACTCATCGAACAACTCGCAGTACCGAGCTACTCAGCACCCTGAGCTACTTAGCGTACCGAGCTACTCAACGTGCAGAGCATCTGGCCAGGAAGATCAAACGACAATTACACATTCAATGAATATCGGGTTTAATGAACATTCTTATTGTATAGATGTATATGTCTATTAAATAACGACATATCATCTATTCATACTGATAGCCCCAAGGCTATAACTACATTGTAACACCCTCTATAATAGGGTAATTGATCATTTTGCGATTGTGATCGAGATTAAGGCAAAAACATCCAGCAATACAAAACAGTGGACGTAGGACATTTTCATAAGGCTGAACCACTTTAAAAATCCTTTATCTTATTTCTTATTTCATATTTATCTGTGATTAATTAATTAGATCAAATCTAGTTTTTTACGTCAACAAATTGACGCCGTCTGTGAGAAACGACTTTACGTAGCATTTTTCACTAAAAACTTATCACAAATGGCTGAGATCCCAGAATCCAGTAACAGGAACAATGACCGAGTTCCTCCCAATCCATCCGTTCCCCTAACTATCACTACACTAAATCCTGCGAATGGTCACGCGCAGTGGGTTACGGCCCAAGTTCGCGACCAGCTGGTCGCGAACTTGGACCGTGACCCACTCAATATTTGGCTTGACCATATTTATTATCACACTAAATTATCGATGCTATAGAAGATATCACGGGCCAAGTCCGTGCCCCCAGTGGTCATGGACTTGGGCCGTGACCAGGCCGTGACCATCTTAGCGCCAAACTCATGCCAAAATTCCCTCCAAGCTTGGTCGCGGATTGGTCACGGCCCATGTTCGTAACCCATGGCATGACGAAGAAGAGAGTAAACACATTGAGGGTCATGACCTGGGGCCGTGACCATTTCTGGGTATGGGTTACGACTATGGGCCGTGACCATACATCATTCAAGCATCGTGCATCACAGATTAAGGGTCACGGCTATGGTCCGTAACGATTTCTTAGTATGGGTCACGACTATGGGCCGTGACCATACCTCAATCAAGCTTCGAAAAGAGTATCGTATGGTGGGTCACGACTTTAGGCCGTGACCATGTCTGCCTGGTCTGGAGAACGAAATTATAAATTTAGGGGTCGTGCATATGGAGTCACGGCGTTTGGCCGTGACCAGTTCCAGGTCTTAAAAAAAAAGGCCGCCCCCTGCTTTCATTTCGTTCATTTGGAGGTTGAGTTGCCGTTACTTTCCTTTATTATATTTAGCGATTTTGGCGATTTTGGCGATTTCATTTGGAGGTTGAGGTATGTATTGATTTATATATATATGTAAAGCCCTAATTTCTGTATATGTATGTGTAGATGTACGTTTGTATGTGTGTATGTGTGTGTATGTATAGATTTATGTTTATATGTGTGTGTGTATAGATTTATATGTATATGTATGTTTATTTCAATAAACCTTATATTGTATGTTTGTGTATGTATAGATTGTATGTGTGTAAACCATAAATAGTATGTGTGTGTATGTATAGATTGTATATGTGTAAACCCTAAATAATATTAGTATTTAGTAAACCCTAAATAGTATGTGTGTGTATGTATAGATTGTATGTGTGTAAACCCTAAATAATATTAGGGTTTAGTTAACCCTAAATAGTATGTGTGTGTATGTATATATTATGTCAATAAACCCTAGATTGCACGTGTGTGTTTGTATAGATTATGCCAATAAACCTAGATTGTATGTGTGTGTATTTTTTTTGACAAAATATAATTAAATGGATTTTTAATGAGTAAAAAAATTTACATCCACCTTGTCGTGATTTTATTGGGGGTTATATGCGTGCCATCATATTATATTAGGGGTTATATGCATGTCGTGATTTTTTGCACTACAATATGTGTGTAAGTACTACAATATGTGTGTAAGTACTACAATATGTGTTATAAACAATTAAGGAGGGCCCAATGTAACTCATAGGAACTGACCCCGCAGCCGCGGGACTCTCGATTTGAGAATACGACGGTAATTTGCATATTTTTAGACTTAAGCAAAACATGGCGTTAGAGGGTGAAAACTCGAAACAGCCCCCGAACGTCCCCGTGGGTGACACCAACACCTCCCACGGGACCAATGTAACTCGTAGGAACTCACCACGTAGCCACGAGACTCCCGGTATGAGGGTACGACGGTAATTTGCATATTTCTAGACTTAGGCTTAAAACATGGCGTTAGAGGGTAAAAACTCGAAACAGCCCCCGAACGGCCCCGTGGGTGGCACCATCACCTCCCACGAGACCAATGTAACTCGTAGAAACTGATCACGCAGCCGCGGGACTCCCGGTTTGAGAATACGACGGTAATTTGCATATTTCTAGACTTAGGCTTAAAAACATGGCGTTAGAGGGTGAAAACTCAAAACAACCCCCGACCATCCCAATGGGTGGAAACAACACCTCTCACGGGACCAATGTAACTCGTAGAAACTGACCACGCATCCGCGGGACTCCCGATTTGAGAGTACGACGGTAAGTTGCATATTTCTAGACTTAGGCTTAAAAACATGGCGTTAGAGGGTGAAAACTCGAAACAATCCCCGAACGGCCCCGTGGGTGGCACCAACACCTCCCACGAGACCAATGTAAATCATAGGAACTCACCCCTCAGCCGCGGGTCTCCCGATTTGAGAATATGACGGTAATTTGCATATTTCTAGACTTGGGCTTAAAACATGATGTTAGAGGGTGAAAACTCGAAACAACCCCCGAACGTCCCCGTGGGTGGCACCAACACCTCCCACGGGACCAATGTAACTCGTAGGAACTGATCCCGCATCCGCGAGTCTCCTGATTTGAGAATACGACGATAATTTGCATATTTCTACTTGGTTACTGATAATTTTAACTCATATATGCAATTTTTCAGCTTGACTAAATTTTTTTGTAAAACTACTTGGTTACTGATATATTTTTTTATGTATCCTATCATTTGTAGGATTTTTGCACGCGGAACAAATGAAGGAGGCAATGGTCTACAGCATGAAGATTGTTTATATGTTGTGGACATTCAGGATTTTATTTTTTGTGTTATAGCCATGTGGGCTTTTATTGTTTAGTTTTATGGCCGTGCGTGCTTTTATAATTTGATTGTTGAATTTTATGGCCGCGCGGGCTTTTTAATAAGTAGGTTTTACATTTAGAGGTTTTGGAATGTCAAGAAAATAGAGGAAACTATGCCCAATTCTTTTTTTTGGTTTGTGAATTATTAAGACGTGTAATATTTATAAGTTTGTATATATATTTGTTTATTAACAACGTTCTCGATTCGTAATTTGTGATTTTTTTTATTGTTTTCCCAGTAATAAATATTTGTAACACCTCGTACGCGTCAAACGTTACACGTAGCAACCGACGGTGCACTTACAGGACCCCCAATTTTAGTATTGGACCAAAAAAATACATTTTTTTTAAAATTATAGTTAAATATGGTCATGGATGTCCATGACCATTTTTATTTTTTTCGTCACGGTTGTGGGTCACGGACAAAGTCCGCGACCATTTTTTTTATTTTTTGGTCATGGTTATGGGTCACGGACTTGAGCCGCGACCATTTTTTTAAAACTTTGTTTGTCACGGTCATGGGTCGCGGACTTTGACCGCGACCAATTTGTCACGGTTGTGGGTCATGGATGAGGGCCGCGACCAATTTTTTTGTCACGGTCGTGGGTCGCGAACTTTGGCCGCGACCAATTTATAACGTTTGAGGGTCGCGACCAATTTTTTTAATTTTTGTTTGTCACGGTTGTGGGTCGCAGACTTTGGTCGTGACCAATTTGTCACGGTTGTGGGTCACGGTTGAGGGCCGCGACCCGTCCCGACGTGGGTCACGGCCTAAGTCCGCGACCATTTACCGTGACCCATATCAGCCGTGACCATTTTTTGGTCACGAACTTGTGCCGCGACCCACGAAAATGGTCACGCCCGAAATGGTCACGGCCCAAGTCCCAGACCCATAACTTTGGTCAGGGATTTTGGCCATGACCAATCGCCAGTTTTGGTGTAGTGTATTCAAGATCTCACTGGCATAGTGGCCAATTTAGCCCAAGGGCAAACAACTATTCAAGAGACCATGCGTTAACTCATTCAAACTGATCGTAACGGAACGCCTACCCAGTCAGGTCAACGAAGCATTCAGAGAAACACCCATATTCCGTATTCAAGAACCAGACGTACGCTATTCCCAGACATTTCTCTGTCCAGACGCATTGACTCTCGTCATACTGAGAGGTCCAGTGATCCTTCATATCAGCCTGGCCGGACCTCTTCTATAAGAGCTATAGATTCTCAACGAAACGTTACTTTAACCCCAGAATGAACAAGCGCTCTGGAGAGGTTGAGTAGAGTCTCTCCTTTTGACCGTTTGGGCCCTAGTAGGAATAGAAATCCTCCTAGAATTACATCGAGAAATTCTCAATGACCAAATGATCTATGGGAAGGTTCAGCCCAATCACGCCCAACAACTCGTAATGAAAGATCCCAAGAGGAGAATTCAAT
The DNA here is from genome assembly GCA_949130495.1 of Sambucus nigra. NCBI lineage: Eukaryota > Viridiplantae > Streptophyta > Magnoliopsida > Dipsacales > Adoxaceae > Sambucus > Sambucus nigra. The sequence goes on along the minus strand of OX422217.1, from coordinate 613,381,221 downwards.
GCGATCTATTGCTCGGGCAAAAGGTTCGAGGCTGGAAATAACGCATGTAAGGGCTCCATTAAGAGGTTGGAAGACAGGTTATGGGAAATATATAAGGCAAAGAACCCTCTCCAAAGAACCTTTGTCCAAGGATCACCCTTTGTAAAGGCAATTGTGTATTTTCCCACACCATCAAAATTTAAAGCTCCTGTAGTGACGCCTAAGTACGATGGAAAAACTGATCCCGTCCTCCACATAGAGTAGTGTAATACCCCGTAATCTTTATGGCTCTTAAAATTGGGGATTTATTAAATTTAAATTGAGATATTGATTTAATATTAATCCGAAAATTTATTTTTATATATTTACTAACGTGATGTGAGCTAATAATTATTGGGAAATTGTTGAATATTACTAGACGAGTAAAGTAATACATGAGATTTATTTTATTAAAATTGTCACGAGCGAATAAAATGGAAATTATGGAAATTTAAGTCGGGACGCGCTTGTGTCGTGTCAGGACTAAATTATTATTATATAAAGTGAATAAATTATAAGTTGCTCGTATGGTCATTTTGAGTGCACCAAAGTGTCCGGAAGGGTCGAGATAGTCAGAAATGTACACTCGGGGGTTTAGTTTGGGTCTCAGGGCGTTTTTAGGCCTAATTGACATCCCGAGAGGGTATTTCAGACATTTTATATTTTTGGGGAATTAAACCCACGAATTTCCTAAGAATATATCAGCCTTGAGGAGTTGTCTTCTAGGGTTAACAAACACAAAATCAAAGGACGGCCATTAGAGAACAAGTTGGCAAGCTTTTCAAGTAATTCAAGGCTAAAGACTCAACCGTTTTCACCGCCACCACCACCAAAACGTAGATCGCAGAACGAGGAGTAAAACTGTACCTTTTTCCTTCACCAATCAAAAACTAAATTCCCAGGCAAGTATCTATCTTGCTTTAATTTTAGTTAATGTCTCAATCATGTTAGTCTAGGGTTGTTTAGGACTTGTCCCATGAAAGAAATTGTTAATTTGGACACTCTAAATCGCATGTTTAGAAAAATTCCATATATTCTGGATATACCCATCATATGTAGAGGATTACCAACGACTTTCTATGAGTTTAGAAACAAAAAATCTGGAAAATAATTAGAGGAATGTATATTTCTTTCAAAATTAGGGTTCTTGAAGATTTTATCAATTTTACCCCATTAATTCGATATCGTTGATGAAATTACACATGTTTCACGTTGGAAACCTTATATATATGTATATAGAACATGTAGTATTGTTATTTGAGAATTATGGAGTTGTTAATGACGTTTTTGGAGAAATTGGAAGATGAAACCCGTAGGTTTAATTGGCAGTTTCTGGGCAAGAACTGCTTGATCGATCGATGGAGCCCATAACATCGATCGATCGACCCGTTTTCTTCGATCCTGGAAAACTGCATATTTCTCATTCGTTAGTTTAATCCGATTAAGATGTATGGGAACCCTTGATTGTTGTTGTTGGAATATAATGGGATATAGATATGACCATTAGGGCCTAGGTAGACCCCGTTGAGTAACATTTTAGTGTGGGATGAGATTTTGGGTTAACGAGGAATGATTCATGTGTATAAGAAATCATGCGTATATTTAATAAAAAGATCGGGACTCGTAAGGGAGTTAGACCGGAACATAAGTGGGTGAATGCCTACTGAAATTATACTTAGAATTTTTCGAGAGAGGAGAAGTGAGTATGAAGTTAATAATAAATGAGAATACAAATAACGAGTCCGTTATACGAAATAATCGAGTAAAATGTGTAATAACGGATAATCATAATTATGGGTCGTGAGCGCACCTAATTTAGAAATGTGGATGTGTATATATATATATGACTGTCTGATTGTGCATATATTATATCAGTATAAAAATCATACTCGGGCTACTTGCTATCACGGGGGTTTCCGCACCGGGACGGTCTTATCTCGATGGGACCTTTATGGGGGATATTGACTCGTACCCTAAAACATAGGATTCCTTGGTACAGGCTATCTGATTGATAGTCAGATGGTACTAAGAAACGTGAGGGTATGGGCAGACCTTTAGTGACTTAGAACTATGCTTCGCCGCCATTTGTATGTGTTTTATGTTTATGCAGTTCGAGAGTGATTCCGAACTAGCATTTCCCTAAATATAAGTGATACAGGGACTTGATAGCAGAGTATGCCAGCACCATAGATTTTATGTGGGGTGCAGATAGTATATATATATATATATATATATATATATATATATATATATATATATATATATATATATATATATATATATATATATATATATATATATATATATATATATATATATTATATGAGTGATTGGTATATTTATACTTATATATGGAAACCTTGTACCATGGATTTTATGTGGGGTGCCGTTAGTATATATATTATATATGTAACTAATATATATACGTATATCTATATGAGAACCTTCTACTGTGCGAAATAGTAGTTAAGTAATGTATAAATTTTCAACTTCACTATAAGTATTCGGAAATTTTATGACGGTACGGGGTTATTCTAAATAACTTAATAAATCCTGAAGAGATTGATTTTCTAAAGTAAATATCATAACCTTATTTTCAAGTGATAAAACCTTATGGAGAATAACTTAGAGAGACTTATGAGGTTCATTAGTACGGTAGGCGTGCACACTAGACGAGAGGTGAGAATTCTCAAGAGAGTGTCGCATACTAACATGATTGTTGCATTAGCAGGTAAGCATTTTAAATACTTGCTAAACTAATTTTAAAACTGTTTAACAATCGGGCTCTGATCCGTTTTCTGTTATCTCTTCTCTTTTGTATATATATGCATATATTATAGGTGCGCAGCCACAGGGGCGTCATGCATAGATTCTTTGGATTGGACGTGCCGTTGCTTATGTTGGAGTTGCAGGTCCTTGTTGTAGACGACCTCTTCATTGATTCGGTTCTTATTATATTTCTTCATAGTTAGGGCATTTGTCGCCCATTTCCCCATTCAGTATAGATTTGTCAGAGATGGATGTTCATTTATTTTCAGTATTCGGTACTCTTTGAGTATTAATTCTTTTCAGGATGATTTCATTTGTAGTTAAAATTTGGTTTGGTTAATCTATATGGATTCATTCTTTTGTGTTGATTGCTATCCGTAGCACTTATGTTATTCTTAAACTGTTGGTTATTTAAAATGGTTTTCAAATTGGAAATTAATAAATGGAAATAAAGTTTTAAATTATTTTGACACTTAGCTTAATTATTTAGGGTGTTTAAATTGGGAAATTTTATTTTGCGACAATGATGCTAAGAATGAACCAACTGTTCACCTTGATTTTAATTTAATAAAGGATTGATCGCCCGATATTTAATTAGGCGGGGTGTCACAGGTGGTATCAGAGCATCAGGTTCTAGTGTCCTTAGGATCTGTGCGGCTTATTATGCTTCCAGCGTTACTTTGTTTGATATAGAGCCCTATGTTTAGGATTGTTGTTTTCTATGGTGAGATTCCGTTATCCTACTATAGCGTATGTACCTTAGTGAATCTAAATTGCGTTCGGATGTGTTTGAACAATTAAATATGGAAGGCAAGGGCCATTGGACGGACAACAGGAGGCAAGGATTAGTTGAGGTTATAGGTCATATTCGAGGATGATGATCGTAGTTAAGGTCACCCCTATTATGGCACGGGAAGCCAGGACTGTAAAGACGGCTGGGCGCGACCTATGATTTCCAAGTGCTTCTATAGTCGAAAGAGGTGCGAGAGTAGACTTACCCAACATGGTCTGACTGGGAAAAGTCAGACGAAGCATGATAGAGAACTGTCAGTGGAAATTCTAGAAATGCAAAAATTGTGTGTGTTAGCCCAAGGAGGTAAAGTATCCAAAGACTTGGACATAGGACGGAGTGTGGTTGACTATAAGTGAAAAGTTGAAGACAAATTTTCTTGACTTGTCGGAACAAGGTTATCATGGTGGGAGTCAGCCACTATTTTTAGAAGTTAAATGCTATGCCTGTAGAGAAATCTTTGGTACAGTTTGACAGCATGTTCCTTCATCAGATGTTCAGGATAAGAAGTGAACGTTGTTCTGAACTCATCACAGGAGGACCTGACAGAGGCCCATTTGTGAATGTGAATGTAATCCATTAGCGAATCTTGTATCGGAGGAGGTAAATACAAATGGAGGAGAGGAATCCAAGTGGGAGATCGACCCGTAAAAATAATTAATAACACCAAAAGGAAATTCTGCTCGACGGTCGATTCAGAAGTTATCAATGTCGTGCTTTGACAATAAAGATGTTAATGCTTCTTTGTGTGGGAAGCTAAAAGAATCGAAGAAGTTAGTCAAGAATAAGACTGAATGCAAAAATGGTAGTGTAGCACCCCAAGGGGGTGGGGATACACGTCAGGGGACCCATTTAAATGATTCGAATAGCTGAATTCTTAACCAAGCGAAGGCGAATTTCGAATTCAGTAAGGAATATTGTGGCCAGTAGCATATTCCTTAGGGCCAACAAGGCTAAGGGAACAACAGGGGGGGGTATCCAACATGAATTGAGCCCACCAAAGTATGAGAGAAGGACAATCCTAATATGGGTGGTATGACAGGTGATAAGTGGATTATGTGTAGAGGTATTTTGTGGAGAGTGAAATCGCACACGTTAATGTTTTCCCTAAGTGAGTAAAGGGATAAGAGTATGGTGCCTAGTTAAAGACAACGATTAAAGTAGTTTTGTTTTGGTTGGGCAAGTGTGTTACGTCCGAAGACCATTTGTGCAATCAAGGCAATAAGCAAGGTAGAAGTATAAGTTTTACCCTCAGAGGATGAGGCGAGTTTTATGTGACACAAGCGAGTCATTATATTTTGTTCATTGCTAGATTAGCACGTGAGACGAGTTTAATGCGTATGACTACAAACGATATTATTATGCGAATCTTTTTCCTAGTGTAGCGGGATTTTATTTAGTGCTATCCGCGGAGGATGTATGAGTATATTAATAGTGTTATATACTTTATTGAGGTTACTCGTTTTAATGATGTGATATACGAGTAAAATATGGTATTGATTATAACTTTATAGAAATGGTCAGTACGATAGTAGGCAGTTATTGCAAGGCTATCGGAGTGGTCGCATTAGTGCAACATGTTTTATTCTGGCGAGGCCTCACCTGCGAGAGGGTCAGACTAACACTTATTTTATCTATTTAAAAGACTTCGAAGGGAATAGTGGACTCGAGATATTCGATACCGGTGTGTAGGAACTTTGTTGTTATGATTCAGTACGTATCGGGTTTACGGTTGAGCGAAAAGATTTAACTCAGTATTATGTTTAGCTATCAGGACTTGGTGATAGAAAGAGTGCATTGTTATATCCATCCTTTAGAGATGTGGGAGTTAAGATTTTATATCCCTCTGATTGGGGAAAGGGATTTTGAGAATCCCGATTGTATGTATTCGAGGTTTATGGAATGCAATTACCACCAATACTGTACGATAGAGCAATTGGCGAAATATTCTTTGTTAAGTGTAATTTCGGGAGGAGATGTAATTTTCAGCCAAGAAATGGGAAAATAGGGGTACATGCTATGGACGGAGGGCCTAACGGATTTCGATAACCGACAATGCTAGGTAGTAGTGTATCGGGGGGGTTCCTTATTTGGATTTTACTTTGCGAGACATCCCACGCCTGGAACTTAGCGTAAGGTTGGAAATAGGGATATGTTTGGTCATTAGTCCATGAGTTCAGTACCTCGGTCATAATAGGAGAATATATTTATATCTGTAAGTTGGTAGTTGAATTATGATTTAAGGCCAGTGGGACCGGTTGCGTGGTAAGAAAACATTGAAAGTTTTGTTTTACCACCACGAGCTGAGGGGTGGAACGATGATAAGGAGGATTTAGAATTTTGATTTCTAGGGTGAGTGAGAGTACACAAGTGTTACAATCACGTTGTGAGCACTAGGAAAATAAAGAATTAGTTATTAGGTGTGAAGCGTATGTGATTCTTACGCTAGTACGCACGGTTTATAGGGTGTGTAGATATCCTTGTTAGTTGCTGTTAAAAATCGTCCGAGTGAAGGGACGTGGGAATAGACGTGTGGAATATATATTTGGGGGACTAACATAACGAGGTGGAAGTGGTAGAGTGGATTAAGCGTCGCATGAGGGATGATGATTCATATATACGTGTGCAATCAGGACAACACACCGAATCTGGTTGAAAGGACGTGGGAAGCCGTTTGCAAAGGGGTATTCCTTGGGAAGGGTATATTTAATTATACGAAGCACTCAGGATGGAGTTTTAATTAGTCAAATGTTGAGAGAGAGTGGTGCATACAAAGAGTGATAATGTTAGTATGGTATAAAAGATCCATAAGTGTGCGTCGTGGAGAAAAGTGCACGGCTCGGAACTTTCGATTTACACCAAGGAAGGAAGGGGAGTATTAAGTGTCACTTAATGTGAGACATTTCAAGGAAAGTCAATGTTGAGAGGGACATAGTGAGTAGTCTCTGCACACACCACTCATAGATGGAGATCGGTTGAAATAAGGGGATATACTAGAGAATTTGGTGGCTATCGACAACTCCCAAGATGAAGGAGGCCAGTATCAAGGAAAGATCAAGGGTTCATTCGAACATGTATAAAAAGACGCCCAAGAAGGAAGTGATTGATATTCCTTCGGGTGATTTACAATATTTACTAGTATGCCCTAGTCTTCCCTTGAAATGAAAAATCGCGCCGGTACATGATCGTTCTATTTGGGATGAGACTTTCGAATCCCACCTTCAATATGGAATTTTAGGAAGCAGCGGGGATAACACTTCGAGTGAGCAGGTTGTACCACACATAATTCGAGGAGTAGGCATTTGGTGATTAACCATTAGTGGAGCGATGAAAGTAAATTTTGGATTAATTGTAATTGTGTCATTTTTTCCACAACGGCTATAGCTAGCAAGTGGAGTAGTACGGTAATTGGGGGTGAATATTACCTAATGGCAGAGTTCCGTGGAAACACTCGTACCTGTTTATCGTGAACGAGGTGCTTATTGAAGTTTTGGTGTGGAAAAATTTTAATGGTTCTCCCTCTGCGTATGTTTAGAGGTGAGCGGATAATTAGAATTTTGGATCAGTCGAGAATATTCTGATGACTATGGTGGAATTCCACGACTGTTTTAGGCGAACAAGAATGGCCAGATGTTCGTATGGTTTCTCTCAGAATGGGAGTTTTGTGTCTAGATAAATCCGAGTAGTTGTCATATAGTGAGGTGCGACCTCCTAATGATATTAAAATAATGGGAATTAATAGTGTATATGCATGTCTTATGCGAATGTTGTCAGATAGGAGCACAATGTGAAGTATCTTTAATGAAGAGTGTTAAACAAGCTTGCTGTGAGGTGGGAGCTATAGTGATTGAGCGCCTTACCATGTGGATAGGTTGCGTACTGTTGAGGTATCCAAAAATGTGTTTTACCAGGTAGGCCTTATTTTACAAATTTCGGGACGAAATTCCGTTATTAGGGGGGAAGTATGTAATACCCCGTAATCTTTATGGCTCTTAAAATTGGGGCTTTATTAAATTTAAATTGAGATATTGATTTAATATTAATCTGGAAATTTATTTTTATATATTTACTAACGTGATGCGAGTTAGTAATTATTGGGAAATTGTTGAATATTACTAGACGAGTAAAGTAATATATGAGATTTATTTTATTAAAATTGTCACGAGTGAATAAAATGGCAATTATGGAAATTTAAGTCGGGACGCGCTTGTGTCGTGTCAGGACTAAATTATTATTATATAAAGTGAATAAATTATAAGTTGCTCATATAGTCGTTTTGAGCGCACCAAAGTTTCCGGAAGGGTCGAGATAGTCAGAAATGTATACCCGGGGGTTTAGTTTGGGTCTCGGGGAATTTTTAGGCCTAATTGACATCCCGAGAGGGTATTTTAGACATTTTATATTTTTGGGGAATTAAACCCACGAATTTCCTAAGAATATATCAGCCTTTAGGAGTTGTCTTCTAGGGTTAACAAACACAAAATCAAAGGACGGCCATTAGAGAAGAAGTTGGCAAGCTTTTCAAGAAATTCAAGGCCAAAGACTCAACCGTTTTCCCCGCCACCACCACCAAAACGTAGATCGCAGAACGAGAAGTACAACCGTACCTTTTTCCTTCACAAATCGGAAACTAAATTCCCAGGCAAGTATCTATCTTGCTTTATTTTTAGTTAATGTCTCAATCATGTTAGTCTAGGGTTGTTTAGGACTTGTCCCATGAAAGAAATTGTTAATTGGAGACTCTAAATCGCATGTTTAGAGAAATTCCATATATTCTGGATATACCCATCATATGTAGAGGATTACAAACGAATTTCAATGAGTTTAGAAACAAGAAATCTAGAAAATAATTAGAGGAATGTATATTTCTTTCAAAATTAGGGTTCTTGAAGATTTTGTCAATTTCACCCCATTAATTCGATATCGTTGATGAAATTACACATGTTTCACGTTGGAAACCTTATATATATGTATATAGAACATGTAGTATTGTTATTTGAGAATTATGGAGTTGTTAATGACGTTTTTGGAGAAATTGGAAGATGAAACCCGTAGGTTTAATTGGCAGTTTCTAGGCAAGAACTACTTGATCGATCGATGGAGCCCATAACATCGATCGATCGACTGATCAATCGATCGACCCCTTTTCTTCGATCCTAGAAAACTGCATATTTCTCATTCATTAGTTTAATCTGATTAAGATGTATGGGAACCCTTGATTGTTGTTGTTGGAATATAATGGGATATAGAGATGACCAGTAGGGCCTAGGTAGACCCCGTTGAGTAACATTTTAGTGTAGGATGAGATTTTGGGTTAACGAAGAATGATTCATGTGTATAAGAAATCATGCGTATATTTAATAAAAAGATCGGGACTCGTAAGGGAGTTTGATCGGAACGTAAGTGAGTGAATGCCTACTGAAATTATACTTAGAATACTTCGAGAGAGGAGAAGTGAGTATGAAGTGAATAATAAATGAGAATACAAATAACGAGTCCGTTATACGAAATAATCGAGTAAAATGTGTAATAACGGATAATCATAATTATGGGTCGTGAGCGCACCTAATTTAGAAATGTGGATGTGTATATATATATATGACTGTGTGATTGTGCATATATTATATCTGTATAAAAATCATACTCGGGCTACTTGCTATCACGGGGGTTTTCGCGCTAGGACGGTCTTATCTCGATGGGACCTTTATGGGGGATATTGACTCGTACCCTAGAACGTAGGATTCCTTGGTACAGGCTATCTGATTGATAGTCAGACGGTCCTAAGAAACGTGAGGGTATGTGCTGACCTCTTAGTGACTTGGAACTATGCTTCGCCTCCATTTGTATGTGTTTTATGTTAATGCAGTTCGAGAGTGATTCCAAACTAGCATTTACCTAAATATATGTGATACAGGGACTTGATAGCAGAGTATGCCAGCACCATAGATTTTATGTGGGGTGCAGATAGTATGTATATATATATATATATTATATGAGTGATTGGTATATTTAAACTTATATATGGAAACCTTGCACCATAGATTTTATGTGGGGTGCCGTTAGTATATATATTATATGTGTAACTAATATATATACGTATATCTATATGAGAACCTTTTACTGTGCGAAATAGTAGTTAAGTAATGTATAAATTTTCAACTTCACTATAAGTATTCGGAAATTTTATGACGGTACGGGGTTATTCTAAATAACTTAATAAATCCTGAAGAGATTGATTTTCTAAAGTAAATATCATAACCTTATTTTCAAGTGATAAAACCTTATGGAGAATAACTTAGAGAGACTTATGAGGTTCATTAGTACGGTAGGCGTGCACACTAGACGAGAGGTGAGAATTCTCAAGAGAGTGTCGCATACTAACATGGTTGTTTTGACACTTAGCTAAATTATTTAGGGTGTTTAAATTGGGAAATTTTATTTTGTGACAGTGATGCTAAGAATGAACCAACTGTTCACCTTGATTTTAATTTAATAAAGGATTGATCGCCCGGTATTTAATTAGGCGGGGTGTCACAAGTAGTACCAAGCTCCTGCTGATATCTATGCATTTCCTGATGAGATGAGGTGTAGAGTATTCTCAGGAACTATCACTGGGTCAGCCCAAATATGGTACAACAACCTTCCTCGGGGGAAGATTGCTACTTTCCATCAGCTGGCGGATCTCTTCGTAGGAAATTTCTATTTTGGTGCAAAGCCAGTTAAGAGAGTAGCACACCTACTGAGTGTAAGGCAGAAAACAGGAGAGAGCACCAGAGATTACATCACTCGTTTTAACAACGAGAAACTTGAGGTAATTGACTACGAGGAGAAGACAACCATTACATCTGTGATGAGTGGTCTGTTACCCAATAAGTTGTATTATACATTGACCAAAGATCCACCCAAGTACATGGCGGAACTGATGGAAAAAACAGCTAAGATCATGAACGCCGAAGAGGCCATGGCTGCGAAGAAGAATGCTGATACAAAAGTAGAGACTAAAGCTGAAGGTAAAACTGAGAGGAAGGATCAAAAGCACAATGGGGGCAACAAGCATCCAAAAGGCAAGGAGACACTAGAGCATTTGAGGAAGTATAGGAATTATACTCCCTTAAATGTGGATATAAACTATATTCTGGAGGAGATCAAGAACATCGAGGATCTAACTTGGCCGGAGAAAGTGAGGACAACCCCTGACAAGAGGATAAGTCCAAATATTATGAGTTCCATAGAGATCATGGCCATACGACCAAGCGTTGCATAGCTCTCCAGAATGAGATTGAATCGCTTATTCGACGAGAAAAATTGATTACATTCGTTGATCGCTAGAATGATGGAAAGACTAACTAAAGAGGAAGGCAAAGGTACAAATCTCCTCGCCGAATAGGATATGACAAGAATAGGGACCATGAAGATGATCCAGAGGATGACTCGACCTCCCCAAAAAGCCAAGGCCACCCGAACGTGAGGTATTTTCAATTAATTTTGAATCATTTGAATGTAATGTGATTACAGGTGGGGATGCAGGAAGTGAGGATCATACTACTGAAAGGAAAGCTTACCTCAATGAGGCCCAAGCTTGTTCTTATATACAACGCATAAATTTGGCTGAAGATGATCGCCCAAGGAAGGTGAATAAGGATAAACTGGTCATCTGTTTTTCTAAAAATGATCTGGAAGGTGTCTTATATCCTCACGATGACCCCTTGGTTATCAAGATGAGGACGAAGGATGTGATGATTTCACGGGTATTGTTAGACAATAGTAGTTATGCAGATATCATGTTCTATCCCTATTTTGACATCTTGAATTTGAGCTAGCCCAGTTGGAACCATATCACATGCCCCTCCTCGGTTTTACTGGCGAGAAAGTTTTTTCACTTGGGACGATTAAGTTGGATATGCTTATTGGTACCTGGCCTGCTTACAGAACTGAGAAATTACACTTTTTCATAATGGAAAAAAACGTCCAATTAGCCTGTAACATAATTATGGGGAGGGTAGGCTTGAAAAAGTTTGAGGCAGTACCATCCACGATACATCAATGCCTGAAGTTTATAACTAATTTCGGAGTTGGAGTTATCAAGGGTGACCAGAAAGTAGCTCGGGAATGCAATTATTCATCTGCCGAACAGGAAGAGTTGGAGGAAGCCAGGAAGAAGACCACCACGTACTAAGTAGATGAGTCTGAAGATGCAGAGATTGAAACCTTGGATCCTAGAGATGAATTCGAGCTTGTGAAGGGTCAGGTCATGGAGGCTATGGAGAATATTATTTTGGATGATGAACGTCCAGAATGAGCAACTCAAATTGGCCTTCACTGGATCCGTCAATAAAGCAGGAGTTAGTGGCATTTCTAAGGCACAGAAAGCAAGCTTTTTCATGGAGTCAGGAAAATATGCCAGGGATAGACCCAGGCTTCTTATGCCACGAACTCAATATTAATAAGGAGATCAAGCCGGCGAAACAACGAAGAAGGGTATTTAGCCCAAAGAAGAACCAAGCTATCCAGGAGGAGGTTGAGAAGCTACAAAAGGCCTCTTTTATTGATGATGTCAAATATCCAGATTGGTTAGCCAACGCGGTGATGGTGGATAAGAAGAACAATAAATGGAGGATGTGCATAGATTTCACAGATCTCAACAAAGCCTGCCCAAAATATCACTTTCCCTTGCCCCAAATTGATCAGCTGGTGGATGCCACTTCGGGGCATGCATTGTTGAGCTTCATGGATGCTTATTCCGGCAACAACTAGATTAAGATGAAACCAGAAGACAAGGAGAGTACTTATTTTATTACCCCAAGGGGAACATACTGCTATAATATTATGCCTTTTGGACTTAAAAATGCAGGTGCTACGTACCAGAGGTTAATGAATAAAGTGTTTGCAGAAAAAATCCGCAAAAATACGAAGGTTTATGTCGACGACATGCTGACTAAGAGAAAGAAAGCCACAGACCATCTAATGGACCTGAGCCAAACTTTTGATCAGCTGGAGAAATATCAGATGAAGCTGAACGCGACTAAATGAATATTTGGAGTACGAGAAGCATGTTCCTCGGGTATATTGTGAATCAGCGAGGCATTGAGGTGAATCCCGAGAAGATTAAAGCTTTGCTGTAATTACGATCTCCAACAACGAAGAAGGAGGTGCAAAGCCTCACGAGACGTGTCGCAGCTCTTAATAGATTTAGTTCACGAACAACGGATAAATGTCACCCATTCTTTAAGACTCTCAGAAAAACTTTCGAGTGGAATGATGAATATGAGAAGGCATTTCAAGAGTTGAAGAAATATTTGGGGACACCTCCAATGCTATCCAGATCGGTGATGGGAAAAAGATTATACTTGTATCTAGATATCTCCGAGAGTGCAATCAGTTCAGAGTTGATAAGAGTTGAGGATGGAGTACAAAAGCCTGTGTATTATATGAGCAAAGCTTTTCGAGGAGAAGAGGTTAGATATCCAAGGTTGGAGAAGCTGGCATTAGCATTGATCGAGGCAAGTAGGAGGATGAACTCGTACTTCCAGGCCCATACCATAGTGGTGTACATTGATATTCCGCTTAGACAGGCTTTGCATAAGCCATACAAATCCAAAAGACTGATGTATTGGGCGGTAGAACTGGGCGAGTATGATATTATTTATGAGCTAAGGTCTTCTCTCAAAGGGCAGGCGGTTGTAAATTTCATTACGGAGTTCACTTACCCAAATACCTCCGAAAAACCGATGGATATTCGAGGATCATCAAAGACAATCCCCGATCAACTTCCATTAGCAGATTTGCCAGAGGGGAGAAATAATGAGCAATAGGAATTATCGGGTAATAGCCAAGTATTGGGGGAGGATAAAAGGAAGTACCAAATGTTCCATCAGGGAACCTTGTCAGACCACGAGTTTGATAATGGTATACCTGTATGGAATTTGTATATTGATGGATCTTCGTGTGCTAGAGGAAGTGGAGTCGGAATAATTCTCAACAGTCTGGATGAATTGGATATCTAATATGCTTTGCGCTTTCAATTTAAAGCTTCCAACAATGAAGCTGAATAAGAAGCTATGATTGTGGGCCTCAGTTTAGCCAAAATAATGAATGCAGAACAAGTTACCGTGTTTAGTGGTTCATAGTTAATTGTAAATCAAATTCTTGGTTTGTATGCAGTGAAGGGAGACTTGATGTCAAGGTATCACGCCAAAGCTATGGAGATTGTGTCCACTTTTACAGCGATTCAATTGATCAGAATACCAAGATTAGAAAATCCAAGAGCTGACGCACTAGCTCAGTTAGCTTCAGTTACTCGCACTGCGTTATGAAGAACAATCCCCATTGAGATACTAGCAGACCGGAGCATAGATGAAGATTTAATGGTGAGATTCATCACCCTGGATATGGGACCATCCTGGATGGACCCCATTAGGGCGTATATCGAAGAAGGAGTTGTACCAACTGACCAACTTGTAGGCAAGAGGCTAAAGTTTAAAACTGCTCTGTATGTACTGAATAATGGTGTTTTGTATAGAAGGGGTATCATAGCAGGTCTACAGAGATGTGTGCATCCTTCAGAAGTTAAAGATCTGATAGAAGAAATTCACGAAGGCTCTTATGGAGCTCATATAGCAGGTCGGACTCTCTTACAGAGGATAATAACGCAGGGATACTATTGGCTAACGATGAGAGCTGACTGTACAACTTATGCGAAGAAATGCGATAAATGCCAATGTTTCTCTTCCATTCGAAGAACTCCCTAGGTATTGTTAACACCCATCACTTCCCCTTGGACATTTTCCATGTGGGGTATAGACTTGGTCGGGCTGCCGCCAACGACTAAAGGAAGATTTAAATATTTAGTAGTCGCTGTTGATTATTTAACCAAATGGGTGGAAGCTGAGCCTCTTATCGACATGTCGTATAAAAGGGTTTACCGATTTATTTGGTAGAATATTATTTGCAGGTATGGTCTGCCGCATGCTTTCATTACTGACCATGGTACCCAATTCGATAATGAGGAGTTCGCGGCATATTATCATCAATCCAATGTCCAGAAGATCCATTATGCACCAGGCCATCCTCAGAGCAATACGCAAACTGAAGTTACGAACTGGACTTTGCTGGACGGTTTGAAAAAATGGCTGGATGATGAAAACGGAAATTGGATTAACGAGCTACCATCTGTGTTATGGGCTTATCGCACAATACCCCAAACAACCACTAGGGAATCGCCTTATATGCTATCCTTTGGAAGTGAAGCAGTTATACCAGCTGAACTGGGCCTACCCACACACAGGGTGCTTAGTTTTAACTCTCCTGTAAGAGATTTGATGAGACGCTTAGATTTGGATATGCTCGAGGAAGTTAGAGAAGACGCGACAATCAGGAGAGCAGCTTAGCAACAATAAACTGCCATGTTCTACAATAAAAGAGTCAAGAAATGTGATCTCAAAGAGGGGGACTATCTGCTCAAGAAGGTGATTCAGAAGCATAATAAGCTAGAGCCCAACTGTAATGGGACCTACTGGGTAACTATGGTTATTCGACCTGGGACCTACAGGATAGAAACCTCAGAGGGAGACGAATTCAAAAATGCGTGGAATATGGAGCACCTGCACAAATATTATCAGTAATACAGATTTGCATGTACCCAATTTCTTTCAATATGAATAAAGATGATATTTTCTCCATATTCCCTTTTTGTTCAATTTTTTTGGAGTACTCGTGATACACACCACAACCACTAACTACAGTTGGTCGGCATATCAACAACCATCAACCACGATTGGTCAGATATTAACAACCACCAACTACGGTTGGTCGACATATCAACAACCATCAACTACGGTTGGTCGGCATATCAACAACCACCAACTACGGTTGGTCGACACCAATAATTTTAACCACCAATGTTGGCATAACAATCATACAAGGCAAAGCCTATTTGATTACGAGTGACCTCAAGGGGCATCCCAAACTAGGCAAGAAGATGGGTGACCTCATGGGGCATCCACTGTCTAGGCACTAAGGTAATCCTGAAAATATTACTACAACTAAGCAAGTTCATAGGATGAAAATCATTCCATTGCTTAGGCACTTATGGGTGACAAGTCACTACAACTAGACAGCAAGTGGCGTAAGCTCCATTGTCTAGGAAATTAAAACAAAACAGGACAAATTGTCCCTCTATATATATATGCATTCATCAATAGATAATATGTTACATATGACAAGAAAAACATCTTACAAATTATTTCTAAGGAAAGAAAGTTACACAAAGATGAAATTTTTCTTCATTAAATACAAGAAAAGGTGAACTTTTCTGAATACAAATTTCCTATTCTATTGGCTTTTTTCCTTATGATTTTGGTACAGGTTCCATCCCAGCGGGAGGATCATCTAAAGCATAAGGAGAGTTGATAAAATTCATGTCTCGCAACATTCTCGTGTTGCTCGAACTCGGTCGATCAAGCAGATGTTGAGGTCGAGATATCTCAAAATCTTCATAAAGCTGGTAATCACCAAGATACCTAGAGATCAAACACCAAGGAATGGCACGGGCTGGAATCCATCTGACATCCAATTTAAATGGAGGATTTGGA
Organism: Sambucus nigra; assembly: GCA_949130495.1. NCBI lineage: Eukaryota > Viridiplantae > Streptophyta > Magnoliopsida > Dipsacales > Adoxaceae > Sambucus > Sambucus nigra. The sequence goes on along the minus strand of OX422217.1, from coordinate 613,365,054 downwards.
AGATCAAGTACTACAAGCTCATACCAATCCCATAAAGTATTTCCCTGCTCAATCTTCATCACAGTCAAGCCGTTCAACCATCCCTGCTTGTATCCTTCATTGTTTGCTTGTTTTAACCGAGCATCGAGATGGCATAGAGCTTCATTATACCCCGCATTCCAATATTCTCTACGCTATTTGTGAAATTTATAAGTCAATCTCTGAAGATGCTCATGAAGCTTCTTCACTAAGTTTACTTTACTTTCCAATGTAGAGCTCTGGTTGGAGAGTTGGTCGGTAAGATTTTGAATCTACTGGGACATTTTATCTAAGGCTTGATTTTTTTCTTTCATTTGAGCAGCCTGATTTGTTAGGGCTTACTGAGTCCTAGTCTCTTCAACACTTCTTCGCCCAGCTCTAGTTCTACCCCTTGAGGAGGATATAGGTCTGACTTATTTCAAAGCCTCCAGCTCTTCTCTCAAGGCAGCATTTTCAGTCTCTAAAAAGGAAAAGCCTTCATCATTAACTGGGACCGGATCTCTCAAAGAAGAGGAGGCAGGAGATTTGAGTTGTTTCACTTCTTCTCACAAGGCAATATTCTCTTCTTCCAATAACTTGGCAATATTCCTATGTTCCGCGACCTTAAGTTTCAGCACACTTTGCCTTTTCTCATGGGCTGATATATATTTATCATAACCCCGATCAGCACTCAACTGTTGGTACCTTTTCTCATAACATTCGTGCAGGAGTTCAGTGGTTTCTTTATGTTGAAGTTGAAGTTCCTCGATCATTCCTTGGAGGTCTTCAATCATTTTATAATAAGACACATTGTTGCTTACAAGACGATCAAGTAAACACTTTAAGTATTGGTATGCATCAACTGCTCGCTCAGAAGCATCAGGCCCAAGAATATCAATTATTTGAGCCTCAGTAAAATCTGTATGACCAGCTTTGAAGTAATTATTATATTTCTTGATCAACTTTGCATCATGAGTTGATAAGAGTTCCATCCTAGCAACAAACTAGCAAGGAAAAGTAAAAATGCATCAACAACGATACAGACAAAGCAAGTAAAAGAGGAGATCAGATCATGTAACAAAGTCCATTTTTTATTGATCATAAGATAAGAGAGTACATCCAAAGTTACAACCAGAAAGGAAAAAATAGCATAATTAAAGAGCTGAACAAATTTACACCTTTTCCTTTTTTCCTACAACATCTTCAGCTGGTTTAGATGAAGGAGTTAGTTGCTCAGAGGGCAGTTGTCGTTGATCGAAAGAAGTTGTAGCCTGCTGAACTTGCTCATCGGATTAAGGAAGGTTATCAGCATGTGTTTATTCTACTATTACCATAAGAGATTCATCAGATGCAGCTTCATCTTCTTCTTCTTCATCAACAACAGGAAGAGGGTCATGGGTATATTTCTGGAACAGTTCAGATTCCTCAGTAACATTTAACTTCTTCAAAGCTGCTACCCATCCATCTCTGAAGTATTTCAAATGTGCATACTCCACCTGGGAAGAGACATCAGCTAAGGCCTTATTCCATCCTTTATCCCAGCCAGAGCTAAAGGAATTCTTTACAACAACTTTTCTCTTCGCTCTCTCCGAGGAAGGTTTCTCTTTGAGAAGCTCTTCGAAAGACTTCAGCTTCTCTTCAAGTTCTTTCTGTCGCCATTCAGCATCTTTAAGCTTGGCATCAGCCCCCTTGGAGGCATTTACAGCTTGATCTCGAACGAACTTAACGAATTTGATTTTGTTCTCCCAGGTAACTTTGTTCACTTCGTACCTCTGTTGGGACCTCATCAATGATTTTGACAGCCCAGTGAAACCATCCTCAACATCACTGGATGAGGTTAAAGCTTTAATGGCTTCATCCTTCTCCACGATATTGTCAAAGTACACCAAAAATTGGAAGAAGAAAAGCACGAATCAGAGCATGAACATGGTAATGAAAAAAAATATAAGTATAATGACCACTTACTGATGCAAGAAGTTGGGAGGCCACATCAATAACTTTACTCCGAGGAGTTGAAGTTTTGGCAGCTCACCGATCGGGGAGAGTTCCTGACTTGATTAATTTTTTGGCCAAGCTAGGAGTAGGGATAGCTGGAGAATTATCCATCAGAGAGGAATTCCCAACTCCATCAGGTTGGGCAGTATAGTCAATGGTCTTCTCAGTAGGACCTCTTCTCAATCTTTTCAAAGAAGCACCTTCAATCAAAGGTGCTACCTCTATTCAGGTAACAACTTTAATCATAGGTGCTGTCTCTTCTCTATTGAGAGCAGCAGGGGGCTTCTTGCTCATATCTTTGGCAGGAGCAATCCCTTCAACTGGGACATTGCCTTTGTTTTTCTTTGCCCATTCAGTGTCCAAAGTAGACTAGGCAAAGAACTCATGAACCTTCCCCTTCTTCATCTGATCAGCAATAGAGGTATTCAAATCCAAAGAAGATTCTTCTGTACTTGCTCGAGATATTGGTAATTGATCAAGATCAATTGCCACAGGAGGGGCAAGAGGACGAGCAATGAAAGATGAAGTGGTGTTTTTGTATCTTAGCAAATAAGAAACAGACCTCACGTGCTCCCCGTTGATTGACTGATGCAAACCCCAGATAAGTGTCAAATTTTTTATATTTATGTCACTCTCTTTTGGAGGTTTCCTTTTACTCTCAACTGCAATAAATAAAAATTAATGTTACTGACGCATTCCATCAAACATAAAGAAAGATAAATTGAAAAAACTAAAAACAACCTATCCTATTGCCATAAAGTGGACATCTGGGACCTTGATACACATCTTTTCCTTCTAATGGGGGTTGTTGACAATTTTTCATCACAACCCCGTGATCAAAATAGTCCCTGTTGGCATCAGGGAGATTAACCACTAAAGCTCTGTTTGAAAACCTAGTTTTTAAATAAAAAGTAATGTCACTGGTAACCCATTTATAACAATACATAATTTCAGGAATTCCTAAACGAGTTCCATGTATTTGATTCAATCTATGTAAGCCATTAATTACTCTCCATGTATTTGGAGTTACTCTTACTGGAACAATATCAAAATATTGGCAAAGCTCCAAACATAGGGGATTAAGCGGGAAAGAAAAACCACACTCCGCTGTAAAAATGGAGGGAAACCAGTGTCCCTCAGCTACGGAAAATAAATTAGAAGGGCAAGGAGGTTCCCCTAGAATAACCCAAGAGGGAATCGCAAAATCAACCGGGAACTTATCCAAGGATTCGACAAGATAAACCATGTTCACTAAAGCAAAGAAAGAAGAAGGAAGAAATTCTTATAGAAAATTAAGAAATCTGCTAAGGCGGACGATGGAAAGAACGACAGTATAAGAACAAAGTGAGAAAACAAAGAGTTTAAAAGTTCGAAAGTAAAAAGTAGAAGACGATTTGATTCTATCGCTTTTAAATGCCTTGCATCGGGAAGTGAGAAAAGAAATGATTACTAGAAAAGACGATTGCATTTTCGGCCGCTAAACGACGAAAAAGACACAAATATCCAAACGACTATTGAAGCATCAAAATATTTACAAGTTTTCTAAAAGTGTGAGTGGCCCGATATGTGTTTTAAATAAAACCAATTTTTCTTTGAAAAAGATCCAACTTTATATTATGCACCAAACCAAGTTGTGAAATCCCAATTCTCACTTTAAACCCATTTTATCTTGATTAATCCTAAACATGCATGTAGTGATTAAAGCAAGTAAAGTAAAGTGAAGAATACTCACAACGTCGGATGTACGAGAAAAAAACCCAAAATGGGAAAACAACCTCGGACGGCCCAAGCCAGACAATCACTATGAATAATGGTTTTACAAAGACACATTAGCCTTACACTAAGACTCGATCCCGATGGGTCTTGATGCTCCTTCTGATCTTTAACCATTCTTAAATAGTGCCCACACAGAAATTCCGTCTTCTACGATCTCTGTCCACAACACACGCATCCACCTATGTCTCAGTGTCCACCAATATGGCTTTGATACGTCTACGATGTCGAACACAATGTTCGTCGCTTCTTCACCGCAAAACCCTTTGTGTCTAATGTGTAGAACTAACAACTTTGGTGCAACAAGATCACGTAAACATATAAGAATGATAACTCGGATCTTTGCAAACTCTAAGGATGTGTTTATGCTTTGTAAATCTTAGAAAACATGTGCAAACAAGATTCTGGTTCGTAAAACTTTTTTCCAGAAAAGCACACTAACTAAATTATGATGCAAACACTGTTTAAATAGTATTTAAACACCGCTTCAAAAAACGTGTCGTTCGAACGACTTAAGCATGTCGTTCGCGCGACATTGAATCTCGTTCGAACGAGATCCAATGTTGTTCGAGCGACCTCGCAAAGTTTGACTTTCTTTGACTTTCGAATAAAAACGTCTCTTAACAAAGAGATTCAAATTAGTCAAACTCTATTTCGTGCTTATCATCATAAAACGAAGTTTAAACCATTAAAACACTTTTAAAACATTTAAAAATATTTTTCTTTATAAAAATTACATCCTTATCTTTTATAAAATAATTCCGAGCACCATTAATTATACGCATTCATACCTGAGTGATCTCGGAATGAAATTAACTTTGAAGACGATTAAACTTACACCAAATAAACATCAGCATGATTATTTCTTTGAATCTTTTCCGCAACGTCTTCAATTTCTTCAATACGTCATAGACCAAGTGGGATCGTTGACAAAATAACATTCTCCCTATGACATATCACAAACACAGTTTTGTTCACGGAATTAAGTCAAAACAATACAAGGACTCAATTGGAAATTTATGTCCTTACAAATCTCCCCCTTTGACTATTTCGGGACAAAACTTAACCAGTGAAATGCCTAACCGGGCCGTCAAGCCGTATGACGCCTAAATCCCATCCCATAAACCCAAAAAATACAGGACACAGACTAATATATGTAGCACCGGCAAGCATGAACTGTCTGAATGTGATGTAGACTTGAAATCTCGAATCGTGAATCGTTGAAGCATTCCTACACACATGAAACAGACAAACAAATACCAAGTGAAGTATGGAGGAACAAATGATAGCAATTTATATTTCTAATAAGAACAAATCATTTGAAAGATGTGAGCAATTATTTGATACCAATTTGAAATAAATATCATAAAGAAGCGCTTAACAATTGCCCCTACATCACATACCAAATCTCTCCCTCTTTTTGTCTCGAATAGACAATCTGGTGAAAAGATAAACCAATATGAAATATCTAGCATGAGAATATGATACCAAATTGAATCAAGTTGATACCAATTTTGAAAAATAAAAACCGCTAGATAAACATGAGAAAACCAGCTAAACAAGATCATGTAATGCCAAAAAAGTAGCTAGTAAACCAAGGAATCACACAAAGAGTATACCAATCAAATCAAGTGTGATAAACGGACTCATATTAAAAAACCAATTTGGAACATAAAAGAATTTGCATATAAACCAATTAATAAAAAAATGCTTCCTGCAGTACCAAAAATATATCAAATTAAGCCAGAGGACTACAAACCAATCAGAAGACATTTGACACCCTGTCGTTCGAACGAGCCAGGGACTTCGCTCAAATGAGATGAGGAAGTCGCTCGAACGAAGTATAGAAGTCGTTCGCGCGAGATGAGATGTTGTTTGAACGACTTCGCGCGACCTACCAAAATTTCCCAGTTTCCCAGAAATATTATAAAGTATTGCCCAGTGAAAAAATATCCACAAAAATATTCCAGGAAGGGCCTGACAGATACAAAACAGTGCTAAAACAGTAAGCTTTTCACATAAAACACAAAAAACTCATAAAAACTAAAAATGCGAGATACATGCAAACATAGTACCGATGTGCTCAAACATGGACATGGAATGAATGGGCGTGAAACTACAACAAATGAGTCACAATTCCAACACATCGAAACGATCAAGAAGCTCTAATTGATAGCGATAAATCATCAAACTTTATCATAGCCATATGACAATTAAAGTGTGAGCTTAATGAACTAAACATACTACATGAACATAAATTAAGAATATTGATGATTCTACAAACAATAGCGTCAAATTGCAATGTTTCAACATTAGGATTAGATGTGCAAACTCGTTTAAATTTTCTCCAACCAAACCTCCCTCAGAAATATATACTTTTCAAGTTCTTTGGAGGTTTCTAGCATTCTCAACTTAAATAAAATCTTATTGGCCCTTTTCTTAGCATATTGCATTTTCTTTTGGGCTCTTTTAAACGGTGGCTTTCACGACGAGTTAATTTTGAACTCTCGCAGCCCTTTCCCGTGAATCACTCATCATTTTTCCCAATTTTAAATCCTCACGGTAAACTGTTATTACATGCACACTTCTCCTTAAGTCTACTTACGCAGAGATGACAAGATTGAGATAAGAACGCCTCACCAAATTCAAATATGCTAGAGAGTCAAACATCCATATAAACTCGTGCATGTGTGCGATGTTGGCATATATACAAAGTCGAATCAAAATGCGTATCAACTTCGAAACAACCCCTTATAAACAATGGTTAAGATCATTCTAAGCATCGATAATAATGACCAAATGTCCTAGCCACATGGATAATGAAACAATGGGGGGTCCAAGCTCACCAATATGCCACATCAAACATGTAAACTCAAAAACAAAAACCGAAAATCTTTTTGTCTTTTCAAACATATTTTGACTCAAAGAAAAGCAAAATCTTCTTAGATTTTCAACACTTTTCTCAAAAACAAAATCTTTTTGTATTTTAAAAAAAAAACTCAAACAAAAGAAACTAAAATACAAAATGATAAACATGTCATAATACTAGCAATGAATATATCATGAAGCAAACTAGCATATGACAAACAAGGCAACACTATTATCCTTTAGATTTAGCATGGGAAGAATCAAGGGCACCCAAATGAGAATCATGAAGTTTAATTCCTAAAGCCACTAAATCCGATTTCCTAGCCCAAGTAGGTGTAAAACGGCGCATGGGGGTTTTGGGAACCGGGGCAACTTTATTCCTAAACTTCATAGGAGCTTGTCTAAGGTCATAACAATAACGCCTAAGGTGACCTTTCCTACCACAAAATGTGCAAGTGTAGTAGTGGTGGGAATGATTACCTTTATGGGGACCTTTTCGAACAATCCTAGTGTTTCTCACACGTGCGGGGGGAATGGGAACAACTCTCTCACCAAAACCTATACCTCCCCTATCTCCCTTAATTTGGACGGTGCCTAGGATTTTATCTAAGTTTTCCGACCTAGCCTCCAAATCAAACTTGACTCTAGATGAGTCTTTCAACCTCTCCTCCAACTCAAGAATCCTAGACTCGAGTAAACGCCTAGTCTCCTCAAATTCTAAAATCATCTTTTTTAAGGACTCCATCAAACCACGAAGATTATCTCTCTCTTTTTCCACAAACTCTAGTTTCTCCCTAAACTTCTTCTCTCGTTCCCTAAGATCCTCAATCAAACTATCATTATTTTCTATGGCACGCTTATTCAACTTAGATTGCAATTTTGAGTTAGCCTTTTTCACATTCACCGTTTTGGCATACAACTCATTAAACGCATTTTGCAACTCTTTCACATCAACCTCCTCCTCGTCACTCTCTTCTCCCTCACTAACATGGGATACACTCAAAACCTACTCGAAAGAGTCATTCACATGAGTATTATCGTCATTGCTCATATGACATGCCATAAACGCAGTAAAGTTACGCTCAATGGGGGAACTCGTTCCCTCTTTCGGTTCACTATCACTTAAGGTGACACTATAGACAATGGGTTGCTTGCCCTCTTTCTTAAGTCTAGTGGGACACTCCTTAACTTTGTGACCGTACCCCTCACACCCAAAACACTTATCCAACTAATTTCTCTTAGGCTTCTCAAACTTATCCTTAGAGGTGGGATCCACTTTGTTGTTCTTGAATTTTTCAAATCTCTTAGCATCTTTCGATTGCTTTTGAAACTTAATAAATTTTTTAAATTTCTTTGCCAACAAAGCAACATCCTCAAAATCGGAATCGGAATCCGAAACTTTAATTTCCTCCTTCTGGGTTTTAAAAGCAATACCCTTTTATTTCTTAGGCACTTGCTTGGACGTAATCATGTCGATTTCATAGGTTTGTAAGTCACCTACAATGTCTTCTAGTTTCGTTGACTCTAACCTACCCAAGGAGTTTAAAATGGTCACTTTCGCATCAAACCTACTAGGCAACGACCTAAGGATTTTCTTAATGACACGGTTGTTGGGAATTTTATCACCTAGGTTAAACAACGAGTTGACAATATTGGACAACCTAGCATAAAACTCATCAAAGGTCTCACTCTCTAACATCCTAATGGTCTCAAACTGTGTAGTGAGATTTTGAAATTTTGACGCCCTAACCGTGCTAGTGTCCTCGTGAGTGAGTGCCAAAACATCCCAAGCCTCTTTTGATATTTCACAAGTCATAATTCTATTATATTCTTCCTGTGTGACATGTGAAGAAATAACGTGCAGACCCTTAGAATTATATTGTGCAAGTCTTTGTTCAGTTTCAGTCCATGACTCAACAGACTTTAAACTAGTGACCTCACCTACAATAGTGACAGGGGGTGTCCAACCTTTCTCAACTGCAAGCCAAACACGCTCATCAATAGATTTTAAAGCACATCTCATTCTCATCTTCCAATATGTGTAATTAGTCCCATAAAAAATAGGAGTTCGAGAAAATTCACTATATCCAGAATTCATCTTTGAAAACACACGGGATCACAAAACAAATAAAAATATTTTCTAGCTCTGATACCAATTTAAAAGTGTGAGTGGCCCGATATGTGTGTTTTAAACAAAACCAATTTTTCTTTGAAAAAGATCTAACTTTTAATTATGCACCAAACCAAGTTGTGAAATCCCAATTCTCACTTTAAACCAATTTTATCTTGATTAATCCTAAACATACATGTAGTGATTAAAGCAAGTAAAGTAAAGTGAAGAATAATCACAAGGCCGGATGTACGAGGAAAAAACCCAAAACGGGAAAACAACCTCGGACGGCCCAAGCCAGACAATCACTATGAATAATAGTTTTACAAAGACAGATTAGCCTTACACTAAAACTCGATCCCCACGGGTCTTGACGTTCCTTCTGATCTTCAATCGTTCTTCAATAGTGCCCACGCAGAAATTCCATCTTCTACGATCTCTGTCCACAACACACGCGTCCACGTATGTATCGGTGTCCACCGATATGGCTTTGATACGTCTACGATGTCGAACACGATGTTCGTCGCTTCTTCACCACAAAACCCTTTGTGTTCAATGTGTAGAACTAACAACTTTGGTGCAGCAAGATCACGTAAACATATAAGAATGATAACTCGGATCTGTACAAACTCTAAGGATGTGTTTATGCTTTGTAAACCTTAGAAAACATGTGCAAACAAGGTTATGGTTCGTAAAACTTTTTTCCAGAAAAGCACACTAACTAAATTATGATGCAAACACTGTTTAAATAGGATTTAAACACCGCCTCGAAAAATGTGTCGTTCGAATGACTTAAGCATGTCGTTCGCGCGATATTGAATCTCGTTCGAACGAGATCCAATGTCGTTCGAGCGACCTCGCGAAAGTTTGACTTTCTTGACTTTCGGATAAAAACGTCTCTTAATAAAGAGATTCAAATTAGTCAAACTCTATTTCGAGCTTATCATCATAAAACGAAATTTAAGCCATTAAAACACTTTTAAAACATTTAAAAATATTTTTCTTTATAAAAATTACATCCTTATCTTTTATAAAATAATTCCGAGCACCATTAATTATACGCATTCATACCTGAGTGATCTCGGAATGAAATTAACTTTGAAGACGATTAAACTTGCACCAAATAAACATCGGCATGATTATTTCTTTGAAGCTTTACCGCAACGTCTTCAATTTCTTCAATACGTCATAGATCAAGTGGGATCGTTGACAAAATAAAATTCTCCCTATGACATATTACAAACACAGTTTTGTTCACGGAATTAAGTCAAAACAATACATGAACTCAATTGGAAATTTATGTCCTTACATTTTCCATTTCGCGCTCAAATGACAAGACTAAAGAGAAAATTTCCTAAGTGTTGGAGATATGTAATCTAACAAGACTGGGTAAACCATGTCCGAGCAACTTCTGGGCATAATATTCCACACTCTCATATTCAACCTCAACTGTGAAACATTGGGGGCTTCTGTTGATACAAAAATTAGTCAGCTGGATCAATTATATAAAGACACGTGTCATCTTATGTGGAAAATGCATATACTCATCGAACAACTCGCAACACCGAGCTACTCAGCACACCGAGCTACTTAGCATATCGAGCTACTCAACGTGCAGAGCATCTGGCCAGGAAGATCAAACGAAAATTACACATTCAATGAATATCGAATTTAATGAACATTTTTATTGTACAGATGTATATGTCTATTAAATAACGGCATATCGTCTATTCATACTGACATCCCCAAGGCTATATATACATTGTAATGCCCTCCATAACAGGGTAATTGATCATTTTACAATTGTGATCGAGATTAAGGCAAAAACATCCAGCAATACAAAACAGTTGACGTAGGCCATTTTCATGAGGCTGAACCACTTTAAAAATTCTTTGTCTTATTTCTTATTTCATATTTATTTGTGATTAATTAATTAGATCAAATCTAGTTTTTTACATCAACAATCGTGTTAGTGACAAGTATCCCTATCGTGAAGAAAACCATTATTGAGAGGAAGATGAGTCATGCCAAGTTGTGCATGTATCTAGATTTTTCTAGTTTGCCTTAAAAAAATTCAACAAATTTTTTAAGACAAACTCCAAGTATTTTATTTCTCGCATAAAAATATATACTTAAATACTCATAAATATCCAATTCTGTATAAAATAGATATTTTTATATGAAAAGAATAGTTTCATGTGTATTTGACAAAATTATAAAATCGAGGTTAATTAAAAATATTTTTTAATTTATAAAAATTGATTAACCAAGGTGAATCTAAGTCTGCTAAGTCTTATACCTTTTCCTTAGTGGTGTACTTGAGGTTTGATACTTAGTGAATCTGGTTCATTGAAGAATATTTCGAGTGACCTTTTAGAAAATAATTCAAACATCTTTGGGTCATGTAATTTAGACATTCTATTCTATGTAGCACATCGAGTGTATTATACTCTTATATTTTCCACTTAGGGTGTGTATGCCATGTGTCGTGACGAGTGGGATAGGATGGTCACATTTCCCTTCCACTGCCCCTGGGATTATGACAATCAGTCTTTAGGTTAAGCTATTTTGATCCTACTACCAATTGGACTTTAGTGGGTATTTTAGGTGGAGCTCCGTAATGGTGATGTTCATACCACTTCCCTTTAATAGAACACAATGAGGAAAAATATCTCACGTAACTCCTAGGCCTACGGATATGTGCATGTAAAAGCATAATTTCTATCATTTGCTCATAGATTAGGCTAACATAGTTTTTGACATATCCCGTTACCATTTGACTAGAGCCGTCACGAAGAACTGAATCTCAAATGTCTCCAAATTCAAGATGATCTCCACATTATGAAGGTATAAAATAATTTTGGATTTTGAATTCATTTAGATTTATATTGGGAGATGTTTTTATTAAAAAACTTGAGGCAATTTTCTTACTTAAAAAATTTTCTAAGTTCGCTCATCTCTTTAATAAAAATGGGATTCTCATTCGAACGAGATCCCATTTTCATTCAAAGTCTCGTTTGAAGTTTACATTGATCAAACATCGAACGAGGGCATACTATTTTGCATCATTTGAAGCTTGTTCAAACGAGATAATTGTTCCGTTCGAATGATATTGTTTTCGTTCAAAAAAGATGTTATTCTCATTCGAACGAGCCTTGTTTTTATTCGAACGAGTAACGTCGCTTGAGGTTTTATAAGTAGTGTCTTGTAAAACTCTAAAATGATGATTGGAAAAAGACCCATAAGTTTTTCCCCCTCATATTGCCTTGTCTATTTGAATGCTTTAAATTGTCAGTTTTATCACCTAGATATTTGTCTTAGGATAAGAAGATAAAATTTGGATTTTGTGTGTTGGATATTTAATTATATAAATAATCCATTAAGATCTGGATAACGCACACTCAGTGCAACATCTAGCACTTCCCTAGACCAAAATGGCACGTTCAAGACGTAGACTCGGCGTGTGAGAATATGACTCTCCTCAAAAGAGTTTATCACTTTATAGCCTTTGAATTTCTGAAGTTATATCCATTTATCCTTTTTCTTATCTTAATTTAATTAGTTCTCTCTCTCTCTCTCCGCTTAAAAGATACCTATTCCTCTTCCAAAAATTCCATCATTTTATTCAAGTGTCAACTACTTTTGTTCTTGATAAACACCCAAAAGTGTCTATTTTATACCCTAAATTGTGCATTTTAGTCACTCGTTCGTAATAAAATGGCCTTATGTTCATATTTATCTATATTGCAGTTCAATTGACAGTTGCAACATCAAATAGTTCTAAATCAAGGCAAAATGTGGTAAAAGGAGCCAATCCCCAACCCTCAATCCCCGTACCTATTACCTTGTCCCCTAATCGAGCCCAAACCTCCCTAATCCTATCCCGAGCCTCTTGTGTGTTTTATTTGCACCTTCTAGATTTTTTTCGATTTTTATTTTTAGAATTTATTTTATATTTTATTTTGAGTCTTGTATATTTTTAGAATTTATTTGTGTGTACATGTATATATATGAGTCCATATCGTACGTCGTTTATATATATATATATATATATATTTATGTAAATATAATAGGTTTGAGTTTATTTTTATTTAATTTTTAGTTTTTATTATTTGATTTTTTTAATTGGTTAGGAATTTGTCTTTTTTGTTTTAGTAAAATTTTATTTTGAGTTATAAATATTTTATTATTTTTATGTTCTTTTGTTTTAATTTAGGTACAAATGTAAACACACACTAACTTAACTACACCAAATCTCCTTCTCAATACACACCACACCTCACACACACAAAAACATCTCCTATCATCTTTTTTCCTCTCTCCTAACCTCTATAGCCATAACTCCACACCTTATACCTTCATTCTCCCAATCACTATTCCAAAACCAACTGCTCATTTGAGATTAAACCTGGAACCATTCAAATCACCCTGGGCAATTTAATTTAAAATCGACCATGACAGCCGCCTAGTCTCCACAACAAAACCCATTTTCGGAGACCTATTTCACCTCCGGCTAACTTACCACGGTGCCGGCGAAGCCCCGACCACCATACTCAATATTCGGTGAAACTCAAACCCTATAGCTAAAATCCGGCGCATTCCACAACACCTACCTAACCAACGATTTCACCCAACCATCAAACCACGACCCATTATCCAACTAATTTTGAATATCAAGCAAGAGTAAATTAATTGAGTTTTAATATTAGATTCGGGATTCCAACTAAAGATAGTTTTTCCCTAAATTTTGAATATTAATTCGGTGTTAAAATTCGAGGATTCATATAATTTCTATTAAATTGTTCTTAGCGGGTAATTTATTAAAAAGAGTATAAATATTTGTTTTTTTTTAACATGTGACATTTTTAAATTAGTTTTCTGAAAAAATATTATTCAATTTATAATTGTAACGAGAGTTAGATTATGAATTTAATATTATCTCGAAATATTTTAATTCAATAAATTAAGAAATTAAAATAATTGATCATGCGGTGTAATCCCATCTCTTGTACCTTTTAACATTTATCACACTCGGTTACGTGTTATTTTTAGTTATTTAGTCAGTTCAGATTTTTAGCATTAATTAGTTAATTCTCCCTTGAAATTATTTTTTTAAATATATATATAGTTTTAATAAAAAAAAGGAATTACAAGTATTCACGCTATTTGTTACACCTTGAAAGTTGGATTGATATTTGTACTTACTGCAATACGAGTTATTTAACTAGTTTTGTAGATATTCAAGGGATTTTGAGACTCGGCTTTTGAAGACAACGACTGACACGCAAAAAGCTTGTTATCAGTTCTCATAATGGATAAGCCACTAAGAAAATATATGGTATCCTCTAATAATGACTTTAGGTATTTTAATATTAAATAGAACATTCACGAATAATTTTCAATGACAATATTCTTTATAACTTGGACCCATGTTATATTGCAGTGTTTACGATCTCCGTGATTGAACGTGGGTTATCTTCCCTATTATCGTCTAAATCTAGTATATGAATTTTTGAGCCCTATCTATAATATACTAATAATAAACAATTATAAATAAAGAAATTACAACTACCAACTTGCCAGTTTGGGATGAATAAAGAGGGACGATGGATAAAGAAGGAAACTAGAGATTAACGTGGTATAGCCTAATGCGATGCCCAGGTCCACAGGATCAGTGAAGATTGTATCTATTTCACTGGGCAATATCCATGAAAGTAATAATTACAAGCTCTTAAAGGTTCCTATAGGGGTTTGCATATGGATGTTAGGTGGAATATTTTTGGATCTCTTATTTTGTGGGATTGAGTGTTACTTATAGGTAGTTACGAGAGAGAGAGAGAGAGAGAGAGAGAGAGAGAGAGAGAGAGAGAGAGAGAGAGAGAGAGAGAGATGTGGAGTGACTTTATAGGTCCGACAATTACACCTTTAACATGCCATGAGGTGAATAATCATGAGTTGGTTACAACCTAATAAAAAATGGACTATCATGTATATTACCCCACATATGCTATGGTGTGAGTGGGAATATCCATATTCCCTCATGTAATATACGTTTGTCTTGACATAATCAATTAATAGTGTTAACTGATGCCGTCACTATCCATTCGGGCAGAATCATTACTGAGCCGACTTGATTAATTTGGTTGACCAAGTTTAATTGACAAGAAGAGCTCTTTTTAGTACCTTTTGATGACATGTGTCGCTATCTAATTGGTCTGTTAAATGTCTCATATTTATGGTATAACAAAAGCCCCCAAGACTTTTCTCATGGATAAAATTTATAGCAGATTATCCGAAGTGTTGTATCTTCTTAGCATTCGCTAGGTGATTTGAATGAGTGAAATGTTAAATACGAGAATATCATCGTCTTATGGATTTCATATTGTATTTAAATCTCCTTGTCATGTGCCGACCAAATTGATTTGGGCTTTCCTGCAAGGGTTGGCTTGGATGCATATGAAGCTTGAGGAATGTGTCAGGTGACATTATGAGGGACGTGTTTGGGAAACGTGTGTCAGCCCCTGAACATTACTTATCTTTTCAATACATGACGTCATGTGCCACCCTTTCAAGAGTAATGGCGATATCCTCTTTAAAAGTATAAATACGAATTTCAGTTGTCTCTTAACCTTTTTCCCAATCATTTTCCTTAACGTGTTAGCGTTTTAGAGAGAGAAACTAATCCTTCTTCAACCTACCTTCTCCTTTATCAAACAAACTCCCTATTTTTGCCATTATTAATAATCTTTCTCATTTTTTTTATTGCTCTCCTCTAATGTTAAGGTTTTTTCAGTCCATTTTCAATTCTTATTAGGATGTTCAAGTATGCCTTATTAGTTTCTCAGCTTGATAGTGATTTTTAATAAATTTCTTCATTCTTAGTCGGTCCACCTTTCTTTATGTGTTGTAGTTACTTTTTTGGCTGGTGATTGATTGGAGGAGAGGCAGTATTTAGGCAGCCATTGAGTTTATTAGCTTAGGATTCCAAATTTTTTTGGCTATTTAATCGAGATTAACATCATTTACCCAAATTGTCATTTTCTTTTCTCTTTTATTCTTTCCAATTGATGAGTTATGAACCTCATATCCTGAGGTCGTTGGTGTACTTGGCCAATTTAGACCTATCTTGCCCGGGTATAGTTGAAAGGAGGTTCCTGAGGCCTTTATAGGTTGTTCGACCCAAGGACGAATCAGGACATCCTAGATACACCCTGACCACTGCTTCATCCATACGGTCTACTCCATATCCCCAACTACTGGGTTTGAAACTCCAATTATTGCAGATACCACCGTGGTAGACCGCCAATTGGTGACGAGAAGCTTATTAAAATCGTGTCCATGTCTGTTTTTGATTTGGATTCATCCTCTCCTCGTACAATGCTTGACGACCAAATGGACTCTACATCTTCTATTGTGATACACCTCATTGAGGAAGGAACTTATAAGGTATCAGAATTCCTTTGATCTATCCACCACTAAAGCTTTAAATAATAGATTTGATATAGAGGACTAGCTATAGGACTTGAGGGATATGTATAAGATCACCATAGGCATTTCTATGTGGCTACCAGATTATGATGACAGCATTTATAGATGACTTAACACTGATGAGATTTGTTTCCTAATTTAGGCATTATAAGTGGGAGTTAATTTTCCATTTCAGCCCACCATTATATACATTCTGAGGGGTTATGGAGTGTTTCCCACTCAACTTCCACCATATGCCTATAGAACCATTCGGGATCTATGGTGTACTGGCAGATCGTTTCTAGTTTTAACCAGGCCGAAGACATCTTTGGGTTTGTTTATGGAATAAAATACAACGCTAAAGACGATGTCTATTATTATTTTTCTCATCATAAATATGAATAGAAAATGGATAAGGTCATGCAAACAAGTAACCACAACTACAAAAACTAATTCATCTTCATAAAAGCGATTGGGATTTTTTTTTCGATGAATGGGATAAGTTCTGCAATATTGTAAAGCGTGACTATGTGATAATTGATTCAATTCGAAAATTTCTAATTTGGCACACTTATTTAATTAGAGTCAATTTTTAAACAAAATTAATTCAGCCCCTAAACATGCATCTAAACGTCATAAATCATTCAACCTATGCATGGAAAAATAACGACGACCGATTAAGGAAAAAACCCCTTTCGGGTAAAAGCTTTTATAACACTTTGAAGAATTCACAAGAACTTTGACTCACATACAACCTGATAATCGCCCACAAGTGTGTAATGCACGGTGCCTTCAGCAAATCTTCAAAGATACGAGAGACAACGAAATACCCTCCAGGCGTCGGTTCTTCGTCTTGGGCTCGTCCACACGCAGAATGACTATGCTCGATATCCACCGATCAAATATGGAGATGCCTTCTCCACAAAGGTTGAACAAAAGCAAAGTTGTGTTCTTGAACACGAAAACAATTCACTAAAGCATATGGGAGTTTTGTGAATTGAAAACAAAAAGGGAGTAAACCCTAAAGTAAGAAGCCAAAAGAGTTATGCTTTCGCAGTTTTTCTGTTCTATAAAATGCTGGGAATTCTTAATGAAAACGAAACCATTTAATGAGTATTTATACAAAATCACACCGCCTCAGTATTAGAGCTCGTTCGAATGAGAAGGGGATGTCGCGCGAACGAGAAACAGATGTCGTTTTAACGACATCGCGCGACACTGCCATGTCGCTCGAACGAAAGTACAAAGTCGTTTGAACGACTGTTGCATAAAAAATAATAATATTTTAATGTCGGGTCAAATACTTAGAAAAAATACTCATTCTCAAATTTTGACGAAAAAGTCCGCTCCGACACTTAGAAAATAATTAGTAAAAACATCCCAAAGGCTCTAAGTGGAAAGTTAAGGTATTTAAAACAAAAGCTTACCAAAGTAAACTTCGCAGAGTCTTTTTGATGAAGAACTTGATTAATTCGGATCTGTCTTGATGTAGGTTGCTCTTGAATGCTCTTCGACGGTGTAGCGGTATATGACATAAAAATTGATAACGGACTTATAAAAATATGTCCTTACAAATATCCCTCGCGATTGGTGTCTCCCACATCATATTAGTATACAACTAACACTTTGAGATAGTCAATTTGTTTTCATTTATGCTTATTGACCAATTTTTAAGCTCGACTCATTTACTATGAAGAGATCCCCCAAAGATTCCTGAGGGAGCTTATTAGGATCAGTTGTTCTTCTAACCTAACTGAGTTCGAGAAGTTATTCTTAATTTATAAATTTATTAAATTGGGGAGTCTTTTTGATGAAGAACTTGATTAATTCAGATCCGTCTTGATGTAGGTTGCTCTTGAATGCTTTTCGACGGTGTAGCGGTATACGACATAACAAATTAATAACAGACTTATAAAAATATGTCCTTACAAATCTCCCCCTATGTCTAAGCTGGTACAAACATAAAAAAATCCTAATTATCAAACACCAAAATGCCTATACAAATCTACCATCCCATTGAATAAATTTGCAAGATCTCAAACTCTTCTTCAAATTTCTTCATCAAATCTTAAAGCTTTTCTCATCAGGGTGTGCAACGTAATGATCTCCAGTCTTTGTACCTACACACATGACATAAAGCAAAATAATTTTGTGACACATCGAGCTTGAAATGATATAAGAATAAAGCATTAATAAATCAAATCTCCTCCATAATGTAAAAACTCCCCCATAACCTGATAATTCTTTCTCCCCCCTTTTTATGATGTCCCCAAATAGACAGATAAGAAGAAACAATCAAAACATGGAGTGTCACGATAAAGTGCAATGCAAACATGGATCGAACTAAGCACATGCAAAGGTATGTCTAAAAAATTTCACAAACTATTTTTGGATTTTTTAATTTTTTATACAAAAATAAGATACTAAAAATTACACCATGGATTTAAACAAAAACAACCGAGTCATGGAAATGGAATGTATGGGTTTGAACACATTCGATAGGTAAATACAATCAATCAATCATATGTGCACGATGCATACGTGTACCCCTAACGAATGAACATCAAAAGTATCCTTATGTGTAAAAATTTGTTGAATTTAGATGACGTCGTCTTATGCAAATCAACAAATCAAAGTCAAAGTGATTTCCACACCAATAACGTACAAAACAATTAGCGCTTTTTCAAGATTTTCAAGGATGTGCAAACCGGTTATAAAATCTCCAACCAAACTCCCTCATATATATTTTCTTTTAGAGGTGTTAAACTAAATTCTCAAACTTTGGAGAATTGGTGCAAAAACCTAATTGGCTCATAATTGGCATGAATTTCTTTTTGTTTCCTTTAAATTTTTTCAGGCTCTTTTAAACGTCTTTGGACCCCGGATAATAAAATTCCTCAATTTTTCTGGTCCAATTTAAACAGCGAATTAATCACAAAGGATAAATAATAAACTTTCGTAGCCCTTCACCGTTTTCAAACAAAGCACACAAACTCGTAAACGGCTCTTACATGCACACCTTTCTTGTCAAGTTTTATCGCGCTTGGTTCGTTTTAAGGACATGATTGAAGTGAAAAGACCCAACCAACATGTGAGAAGAAGAGCACAATAATCAAACAAATCCGTGCATGTGTGCAATAAAGGAAATCATGTGTCAAACATGCAGGAAGTAACACTTAATTACATCTTAAAGATTCCAAACATTATAAAGCACATGGATGAATTGACCTATTATCTCAACACACTATCAAATAGTCACATGAAAAAATGGAATGATGTTGTGACTCGATCATCCTAAGTGTTCATCCATAAACGGTGCAAACAAAATACAAAAATCTTTTTGGATTTTTCAAAATTTTTATCAAAATAAAATCTTTTTGAATTTTTCAAAATTTTTCAAAACCAAAAATCTAATACAAAAAGTACATGTCAACACACTAGTAAATATATATCATGAAACCACAGCTAGTGTATGAAAAACATGCAAACACAATCATATATATGATATGGCAAGATAAGAATCATGTGCAAGCAAACGGGAATCAACTTGTCTAAAATCTAGTGCCTCAAAAAAATTGATTTCCTAACCCAAATAGATGTGAAACGTCATGTGGGGGCTTTGGGAACCACGAGAACACTAGACATAAACTTCCTAGGACTTTTTCCAAGATCAAAACAAAAATGCCTAAGGTGACCTTTCCTACCACAATATGAACATGTGTAAACGGGTGGAACGACACCTATGGGTTGACCTTTTCTAATGTCCTTGGGAATGGTTGACCCTCTAAAACAAATAATGGTTTTAGCTTTAGCATTAGAAGCATGAGGACAAGATGAACCATTACCATCAACTATCAAACCTACTCGAGTCCGTCAAATCATTTTTTAACTTCAAAATTTTTGACTCAAGCAAAGAATTAGACTCTTCCAATTTAAGGGACGCCTTTTTCAAAATTTTAACAATTCTTAAAAGGGTATCTCTCTCTCCCTCAATTAAAGAAAACTTCTCCCTAAGAGTCTCTTCACGTGCCACAAACTCATTGATTAAAATATTTTTATCATCTTTGGCATAAACACAAACCATCAAATTTTTAAGGTCCTCTAATTCTTTTTCTAAAAGTAGGGCCCTATCATCACTTTCCTTCTTGGACAATTTTAAAGCAACAAAGTCATGGTCCAAGGAAATAAATTTCTCACGATAAAAATCTCTTTGATTTTGAACCGTTTGCAAAAAATCCATCGCGGATTTGAAACGAGAATGTTCTTTTTCCAAAAAATCAATTCTTTTTGTAAACGTCAAATTCAAACTATTTAAATCATTAAAACTTTGACTCGTGTTATCAAAGGGGGGCATCCAATTACATAAGTGCTCCATCGAAAAAATTGCAATTTTTCAGAAAAAAGATTTTTCAAAAAAACCAATATCACACAAATTTTTCGGAAACTAGGAATACGAGATAAATTAGCGCAACTCGCTCTGATACCAATTTGACGACGTGAGAAGTAAAATTGTATAAAAAAATAAATCCTTGAAAAATCAGGATCACGCGATAAATTAGCGTAACCCACTCTGATACCAATTTGTAAAATGTGACTGTGTGATAATAGATTAAATTCACAAATTTCTAATGTGTCACACTTATTTAATTAGAGTCTATTTTTAAATAAAATTAATTCAGCCCTTAAACATGTATCTAAACGTCATAAATCATTCAACCCATAGATGAAAAAATAATTACGACCAATTAAGGAAAAAACCCCTTTCGGGTAAAACCTTTTATAAAACTTTGAAGCATTCACCAGACCTTTGACTTACATACAACCTGATAATTGCCCACAAGTGTGTAATGTACGGTGCCTTCAGCAAATCTTCAAAGATACGAGACAAACGAAATACCCTCAAGGCATCGGTTCGTCGTCTTCGGCTCGTCCACACGTAGAATCACTACGCCCGGTATCCACTGATCAAATATGGAGATGCCTTCTCCACAAAGGTTGAACAAAAGTAAAGTTGTGTTCTTGAACACAAAAATAATTCACTAAAGCACACGGGACTTTTGTGAATTGAAATTAAAAAGGGATTAAATGCTAAAGGAAGAAGCCAAATGAGTTATGCTTTCGCAGTTTTTCTGTTCTATAAAATGCCGGATCTTCTTAATGAAAACGAAACCATTTAATGAGTATTTATACAAAATCGCGCCGCCTTGGTATTTGAGATCATTCGAACGAGAAGGGGATGTCGCGCGAACGATAAAATATGTCGTTTGAACGACATCGCGCGACATCGCCATGTCGCTCGAACAAAAGTACACATTCGTTTCAACGACTGTTGCATCAAAAAAATAATATTTTAATGTCGGGTCAAATACTTAGAAAAATAGTCATTATCAAATTTTGATGAAAAAGTCCGCTCCAACACTTAGAAGATAATTTGTAAAAATATCCCAAAGGCTCTAAGTGGAAAGTTAAGGTATTTAAAACAAAACCTTACCAAAGTAAACTTCGCGGAGTCTTTTTGATGAAGAACTTGATTAATTCGGATCCCTCTTGATGTAGGTTGCTCTTGATTGCTCTTCAACGGTGTAGCGGTATATGACATACAAATTGATAACGGACTTATAAAAATATGTTCTTACAAATATCCCTCGCGATTGGTGTCTCCCACATCATATTAGTATACGACTAACACTTTGCGATAGTTAATTTGTTTTCATTTATGCTTACTGACCAATTTTTAAGCTCGACTCATTTACTATGAAGAGATTCCCAAAGATTCCTGAGGGAGCTTATCAGGACCAGTTGTTCTTCTAACGTAATTGAGTTCGAGAAGTTATTCTTAATTTAGAAATTTATTAAATTGGGGTATTACTTTCCCCTGGGAGGTGCTCTTCCACAAGACAAGCAGATTGAGTTAACAATTGCACTTCAATATTTTGCTCATCAAAAAATCCTAGAGGGATTTGATGAAAGGGAGGTTAAAGAAGGTATGTTGTTGAAAGATGTGATCATCCTTACTTAATACCTTGACTTCTGTATATGGCTTGATATTATGACCATATGTCGTATTGCATAGCTTCTTCTCTTAGTCCATTCATTCCCATAGTCACAATGACACCTCCAGCTCTTGATAGTAAAAAATATAGATTGTCAGAAAGAGGAAACAAGATGCCAAGGCTAAGAAGAGGAGGGTCACTGCCAATGTTGAAGCCAGTGAGTTGGAAAAGGATGGGATAGAAAAGAGGGTTATTTTTGAGTAAAAAAAGAGTGCTGAATATGTAAGAAAGAGGCAAGCTAATGTTGAGGTAGCAGTTGTTGCTGTTACCGCTTACCAGTCCCAGGGCAAGTATAATGTTGTTGCCTTCGATGATGGGCATGTACTTCGCTAGAAAAGGAAAGTGGAGTTCCCCTCCCCATCCTAAGGCTAGAGAAAAAGGGTCCAAATTATAAGAGACCTTACTTTGTGCCTCGTATGAGGCGCTGGATCTTCATCTCCCTACGGAGAGGTGGAGCCCTATACATGGGGACCTAAGAAACCTGTCACTCAGGAAAAGCAGAAGAGTAAGAAGGGCTCCATCTTATGCCATGGAGAAAGTTCTGCTTATATCCTTGGGTATCATAGCTATGCCACGGACTTCCAATACTTGCAACAGTTCAAAGTTGACGAACTCTGGAATATGGTGCATCATAAAATGACGGTGGTTAGTTTTAACTTATACTTTTATCTATATTTTTTCTTTTTCGACTTTGATTAGTGACATGTTTTACTGATAGTCTTTAGGAAGTTATGGGTTCCACCAGTATGAGGAACAAGTTTCTTCATTCTAGAACTCATATGAAAACCTAAAGGATGAGCATAATGAGATCCTCAATTAATACGAGACCCTCTTCGAGAAGATGAAAAAACTCGAGGCTGATTATGACAAGGTTTGCAAGGAGATGAAAGAGAAAGATGACGAGTTGGTGGCCAATGAGACCGTTCTGATCTAAGCAGAGGAGAAGAGTATAAAAAGCTAAAGGATCAGGTTGAGACGATGGTAGTCAAGATCAAATCCTCTGATGAGGCAATCACCATGGGAGTAGAATATCTAAAAAATGAAAATGATGCCCTTAAGTCTGAGAATAAAGTCTTGGAGAAGACCACTGCTGCACTTGAACATAATGAAGAGGAAGGGGTCAAAAAGTTCAAAATCTCTAGGGAGTGCAATATTAACTTGGTCACTTTCTTCCTGGAAGTCTATGATAAGCTCAAGAAGAGGACAGTTAAACACTTTTTGAATATCGTTGAAGTTATTCAAGCTTAGGGGGGTGATGATGAAAAAGTCAAATCCTTAGTAGCTGAACGTAAAGCCGTGTTCGAAGAAGTTACTGAGGATGAAGATGTATACATATTGAATTAAAGATCCTTCTTATCAGACTAGCGCTACTAATGCTCTTCCTCCTACACTTGAGGATGTTAAATGGATGAAGAAGTTGTCAACCAGACCTCTTAGGTTGAAGCAAGTTATGTCCTTGAGGCTTAGTCTTTTTATGAAGCTTTTATATATTCATCTTTTTTATTATAAACACTTTAACTTGTTATTTTGTAATAAATGGATTTTCGCATTGATTGTAGTGAACAATTTTTTTTCATATATTTTGTCTTCTTTGTTCATATATATATATATATATATATATATATATATATATATATATATATATATATATATATATATATATATATATATATTTGAGTTTCTTGCCAACATGTTTTGCTCGTCTGGATTCCTGAACGCTTATACTAGTGAACGATTTTCCTTCGAAATGTTTTAGGACAAGTAAATGTGATTGGATATCAACCTAATTAGTTTTAATATGATGGACTTACTATAGCATTAGGTCTGCTGGCCATATCAACTTACTAACATTTAAGTGTTTGATATGGGACTGCTAGTAGTTTAGTCTTATGGTCATATAATCAACTACTTCCTAACTGATCTACCTTACTAGCTATTAGTTTTGGATGAACTCAGGTTGTCTGGTCCTAGGTTCTACCGATGCTTATTCTAACTTACTGGTCATATGGACAAATATTGTTGTCTTGGCCAAGTGTTAACACCAGTTTTCGGAGATGAGCAAATGTGATAGGATTTATCCACGCGTTAATCAGTTATGGTAAAATATTATCATCCATTTTACTACAAAGGATTTCCAATATTTGATAAATTTATTGCCTTGAAGATACATCATACATGATGCTTATTTATTTTCGATTATGTATTCTGATATTCTTTATCGAGATATCAGTTACTAGTTTTTAATTATGCATGCTAACAACATTCATGGTGGAATAAAAGATTTTATTTATTGATGGAATAGATTACAAGGAACAAAAATACTGAAAAGACTTTCATTTTTTCCATTTATTGGTAGTACTTCCTCAAGTGTTCAACATTCCATGGGTTGTTAAATTATTCTCCTTCTAATATATCAATTCTATAAGTTCCTGGACAAATAACTATAGATACTTTGATTAGATCATGCTAATAAGGCTCCAATTTGTTCTCTTTCTTGATAACTTTCTTCAGTATATAGTCGCCCTCCTTTAAAGTGCATGTTTTCACTCTTTTATTGTAAAATAAAGTAGTCCACTATTAGTATGCTTCCACCCGAAGTGTTTCATGTTCTCTGACCTCCTCCATGATATCCAAATCCAGATTTATCATTAGGTCGCTTTGTGGTGAATGAGTCAAAATTGAGGAAGCGGTGACTGGGTACCACATAAGGGCTGAGATATCTACCATAGGAGTCTGCTCGTCCGATTAACTAGTGAGCTCTCTTCCAAATAATTCTTCTCGATTTAATTTTCGGTTGAGCTTTCTTTCGTAGAATTATGTTGTGGCCACCCCCCGATCCAGTTTCCATCTCCTTCTCCATCTCAGGGGTCGACGCTCACATGTGTTATGGAGAGAGGGAGAGGTCTCGCGCCCTTTCTAGGAACGCTTCATTCATTGTTGATGTGGGGTAATCTAAAGAGATAGAGTCGCTAGCCTATTTTTCACAAAACAAGCAAAAGAACTTGTTGTCCCCTCGAGAGAACGACATCAAAGACAAACTGATGCTTGTGAAACCAATTAGATTAGAGTTTCAGGGGTTGAGTTATGGAGTGAGAAGGTGTTAGGCACCCATCCCACCCTTTCGGTCTCTCATGGGCTTACGTTACAATTTTTCGTAATTTCTCCGTGAAGTGTGTGTGGGTGTATATATAAGTGGAGATCGGAATCGCTTGACTCACTTCATGGAAAAGACGAAGTGAGGTCATCTATACGAATGTTCCTAAAATAATAATTAAAAATGTGATGTGTGTGCTTATCGAGATATTTACCATTATGATGAAACGATAATATATGTTCGATAAGATGCAAATATGAGTCATAAGTATGATATATATGAATAATGTATGGATGAAACAGGAAAAAAAAAGGAAATTGGGAAAATAATACTCGAGTCTCGGGTTTTAGCCGGGATGTCTACGTAGCCTATAAAGGCATTAAAGTCCACATAATTCTCATGAGACACGAGGATGAGGTTTATCCCATAAATTCAAATGGGGATTTTAATATATGAGTGTGTAAGAAAAAAGTATTTTTAGTTTTGAGAGAATGTGGTGAAAAAACCTGTTGAAATTATAGGTGTAACCCTCTTTTTCTTATTTTTTTTTAGAAAATATTTTATGTGCAACATTACTAATAAAGGATTGAAGATTAACATGTGTATGATCTAAAGTAAAAGCTAAGTTAAAAACTTATATAAATATAGAAATTTAAAGAGAGGGAACAGTGTTTGGACCTTCTTTGGAGACTTGGAGACTAATCTGATTATTAATGAGCTTCCTTGAAAGTGGGTGAAGAATGTAGGGGGATTTTTTGTAAATTGGGTGTGAAAGTGATGGAAATAAAAGGTCGAGAAAGGTTTCAAACAAGGAAACCTTACTGACTTAAGAACAATGCTACTGTGATAACTGAAGTTGATGTTTCTGAGGTGCCTCTTAAGGTTGAGCTCATGCTATCCTTATATGGGGTCAAGGAACTATCGATTAGCATTTTCCTTGCACTGCCTATGGCCCGATAACCCTAAACACACTGCCGACGGAAAAAGAAATGGACCTGCCAATTGACAACCTCGTGCAAATTTTCCAAAAATATAGTCATAAAATGCAATCCATAAGTCCAAATCATGCATGGGCATATAGTTGGAAAGGTTATTCAGAAACCTTTGAGAATAATTGGTCCACTCCTCGGTTCGGGAGTTGACTTTAGATCAAATGAGGCTCGAAAGTGCCCATCAATCCTTTGGATTGGAAATTATCGAACGACGTGGGATCGTTCGTCCAAACTGTAAGTCTGATCATGCACGAGGTGGACCATTGGAAAGGTTATGCGAGGCACTTCGATGTAATAAAGAGATTTTCTCCTTTCAGAGAGTTGATTTTGGTCAAACGGGCCCCGAAAGTGCCCAATGACCTTTCGGGGTAAAATGGGTCATTCGTTCGTACTATAAGGATGATTCATACACGGGGCGAACCTTTAGACATGGTATTTAGTGTCCTTCGAAGATTCTTTTAATCTCGTTCGAGATGAAGGATTGACTTTAGTCAAACAGAGTCCGGGAGCGCTTGGTGGTCTATGGATTAGTTTTTTGGGGAAAATGGATTATTTGTCCAAGTGGTTATGCCGTTTCGTGCACGGGGCAGACCATTGGGAAGGGGATTAAGTAACCTTTGAACATTTTAGAATTTTTTTTGGTGAAAAAATGTTCCAATATTTATTTGGCAATTTTAGAAATGTTTTTAAGAATTTTTGATTTTTTTGGCATTTTCTGGAATTTTTTGTACAAAATTTTAAGGGGGATGTTGACCGGCATGTTGCAAGGGTTACTGTTTGGCAATGACACGGTATTCTGGGTTTCCTTGGGAAGGGGAAGAGGCAGGTGACTTTCTATCCCTCGGGGAAAACTGTTCAGTACACTCGGGTGACTGGGGTGCCTGCATAGATGCACCGGCTGCTAGCGCATGATTTTGGCTACTCTTGATATTTGGGGGAAAGACTGGTTCGACATATACTGGAGGATGAGGTGATGGTCCTACCGGTGGAGTTCCCACTGTACATGAGGAGGGTAAGGGGGATGTTGGAGGAGGCTAGGGTGACGATTATGGTTGGTGAGCCTTATTCGTCATATACGGATATGGTGGTGACCTAAAACTATCCTGGCTTTGCAACGAGCTGACTGAGGCCTTCTTGTATCTACGATATTTTGAACATGCCCCCGCCTCCTAAGACTTCGAGCAGGGGTATAAGTAGGCCGGTAGGGTCTGCCCATATCACAGGTGGTGCATTACTGTGACACCCTGCCTAATTAAATACCGGGTGATTAGTCCTTTATTAAATTAACTCAAAGTTTCCGGTTGGTTCATTCTTAGCATCACTGTCGAAAAATAATTTTCTTTATTAATCACCTAATAAATAATGAAGCTAAGTGTCAAAACATTTAATCTTATAATTTAAGTCCAATTATTATTATTAACTGTGAAACCATTTTCACGAACACAAATGATAGTATTAAAACCAAACCATACAAAGGAAAGAACATGCTAGATAAATCAATTCAATTAAAATATACCAAAACGCAGGATAAGGAAATAAATAGAATAATCTTAACTAAACTGAATACTGACATGAATAAAGAGTACAAATCTCTGAACTAGATAAAAACTGGAAATGGGCGACACATGCCCTATCTAATGAGAACTAAATGAAAGACTGAGAAGACAAGGATGGAGTCGTCTAATACAAAGACCTTCAACTCCCACACTAGCTGCAGCACGTCAACCGTCCAAAGATCCAAGACCGGCACCCTTATGGCTGGGCACCTGTAATATATATATATATACAAGAGAGAGAAAAGATCACAGATAATGGGTCAGAGCCCGAGTGTAAAACAACTTTAAAATAGTTTAGCAAGTATTTAAAATGCTTATTAGTTGATATTACATATATGCTACTACTCGACACTCTCTTGAGAATTCTCACATCTCATTTAGGGTGCATGCCTATTGTACTACTAAAATGGCTCATAAATCTAACCCAAATCTCCTCCCAAAGATTCTGATTCGCGAGACCGTATGTCTATGATCCACTAAATAACATCTTATTAAGGATTATTTAAGTCAATTATGCACATCTCAATAATGCTATGAAATCTCAAGTATTTACTATGATCAGGAGCGTTTATTCAATATTTATCTACTTACACACACAGTAGAAGAATTCAAGGCATGTATATATATATATATATATATATATATATATTAATCACTCATATAATATATATACTAATCGGCACCCCACATAAAATCTATGGTCCTGTCATACTCTGCTATCAAGTCCCTGTACCTCTCGTACAAATGAGGGAAATACTAGTTCAGACTCACTCTTAACCGTATTAACACAAAATACACACATTGGAGGTGAAACATAGTCCCAAGTCACTAAGAGGTCAACACATACCCTCACGTCTCATAGGACCGTCTGACTACCACTTGGATAGCCTATACCAAGGATCCTATGTTCTTGGGTACGAGTCAATATCCCCCATAAAGGTCACATCAGAATAAGACTGTCCCGGCGTGAAAACCTCCGTGATAGCAAGAAATGCGGGTATGATTAAATACAGATATTCAAATAATATATATACATGCACTCATATATATATATTTACATTAATCATCTAGGTACATCCACGACCCATAAAATATTCTAGCCATGCGTAACATTTAACGCTCGAGTTCTACGTATAAGTAAATCGCTCTTTTATTCTCTTAATTTTTTCAAATCCTTAAGTACTTCTCGACTCTCGAAGTGTATCCTATCTATAACCATAAATTCAATAGGTTCACCCTCACTACTCTACTGGTCTAAGTCTTTCTCAATTATCACAAGTCATGCTATAACGTATGCACGATTGACCACTAAGTTTATATTCCCAAAACCCCACGGTTAATTCTCATATAAACTCGTCTTACCCAGACCCTATTTATACCCTACTGGTCCTTATCATATCCCATTAAGATATTTAAATTATGTCCAAAGGTCCTTATGCATTGGGGTTGAATTAATATAAAAGGGGAAGAAGTTTTAATTTTCAGGAGGGGTTGATCGATCGATCCAGTCGATCGATCGACATTCTTGAGTCGATCAATCGATCAAGCAGGCGTTGGACCAATTTTTTTGCAATTTAAACCTACGGGTTTCCTTAACAATAATCCTTAAAACCTCCATTAATTTGTCCCAAAATCCCAAACAAATAATCCAACAGTTGTATCATACTACATACATGATTTCTAAAATGAAACATATGCGAATTCATCATGGGCCATCAATTATAGGGTTAATTCAATTATATACACCAAGAACCGTATATTTATCCTCATGATCAATATCTTCCCAATTCTTCCAGATTTTAACCTCCACTGAACATCAATTTCGTGGTTAATCATGTACATGCAACAATAGGGTTGTCCTAACATGATTTCTATTCAGAATTTTAATATAAATCTCCCATATCTCAATTATCTTTCATGAAAACATAATTTATTATCTCCTACACTAGCATGGATGTGTTATCAACTAAATAACAACAAGTTAGATACTTGCCTTAAAGATGGAAGTCTGAATCGTTGATGATGATGGGTATGGTTTCGTTCCTCGTTCCCCGATCTACGCTTTGGTGGTGGAATTCGTGAGGATGGTGTTGGCTAGGTGGTTCTCTCCCTTGGAAGCCTTCCCTCCTCTCTCTTCCTTAGCCTCTATGCAACTCCAAAGTTTCTAACCCTCGAGGACTCTCTCTTCCCACATATATAAACTCTATATTTTCGTCATTAATTAAGGCAAAAAATGGGTAATTACTAAAATGCCCTCCCGGGTTACCGGTTAGGCGTAAAAACGTCCCGAGACCCAAACTAAACCCCCGGGTATACTTTTCTGACTATCTCGACCCTTCTGGACACATTGGCGCTCTCAAACCGACCATATGGGAAACTTATAATTAATTCACTTTTATTCCATTAATTTAGTCCCGACACGACACATGCGTGTCCCGACTTAATTTCTATAATTGTCATATTATTCACTCGCGAGAATTTCTCATATATTACTTTACTTATCTAGTAATATTCAACATTATACTTAGCAATAATTACTAACTCTCATCACGCTAGTAAATATTTATTTTCAAATCCGGATTAATATTAAATTAATTTATCCAAATTTAATTTAATTATTCCCATAATTAAATTCCATAAAAATACGGGGTATTACATACTTCCCCCCTAATAACGGAATTTCTTCCTGAAATTCGAAAAATAAGGCCTACCTGGTAAAACAATTATGGATACCTATCAGTACACATACTATCTTCATAGTAAGGCGCTCGATCACTATAGCCCCCGCCTCAAAGCAAGCTTGTTTAACACTCTCATTAACGACACTTCACATTGTGCTCCTATCCGACAACATTCGCATAAGATGAGCATATACATCATTAACTCCCATTATTTCAATATCATTAGGAGGCCGCACCTCACTACGTGTCAACTACTCGTATTTTTCTAAACACTAAACTCCCATTCTGAGAGAAACCATACGGACATCTGACCACTCTTATCAGTTCTTTGAATCTCGATTTTCGGCGACATAACTCTTACGGAAGATAAAAGGTTACCTTAGACAGTATGTGGTTATTCTACTTTATTCATCGGATCTAACTCGACTAATCCAAACTTAGGATTATCTTCTCGCCTCTAAACAATTCGAGGGAGAAAAGTTAAGGGTTTTTCCACTCAAAACGTCAATAAGCAGTTTGTCCACAATAAACAGGTATGAGTTCTTCCACGGAATTCTTTCGTACTATACCTCACTTGCTATCTACATCCGTTGTGGAAATGAAATTGTCACCATGAATCTAAAATTACTTTCACGTGGCTCCACTAATTGTTAATCATCGTTCGCCTACTCCCCGGCTATGGGTGATACAACCTACTCAAAATGAAACGTTATCCCCGCTGCTTCCTGAAATTCCATATTGAAGGTGGGATTCAAAAAAATCTCATTCTAATTCAGGAAAATACTGTGTAGGGTCACGTACCAGCGCGATTCTGTAAGGTCATTTTTGACCATTGTCAATATGTATGTCTACGCCGTTACACCGTTGAAGAAATTCAAGATCGAATCTACATCAACGGATCCAAATATCAAAGCGTCACGAACTTGGTAAAGATTTTCTCGTAAACCAGACCGATCCGACCATTCTAAAAATGAACCGATCCGGCCCAGAATAGATCCAGCATCAAAACAGACCGATCCACTTTGCACCAAAACCAGTAAACCCCGAATCGAAGCCAAACTGAAAAAGCCATGATAAAAAATGAACCGATCCACCACCGGACCGATCCGGCATCACAATCGGACCGATCCGATTCTGATAAACTCGAACAGATCTTTTAGATTTTTTTTACCAAGTTTCCTATAAATATACCTATTTCGTGGGTGTATTTTATAAGACTTTCAGAGACGAATTTAAGAGTCCTAATTACTTTAGTCGTCACCTTTTTGAGTCCCAAGACTCATGTTTTGATTCACACAACTTTTCAAACCTTTATGAATCCATTTGCAACCCAATAACAAAACCTTGTGTTTGTTCATACTCTTGTGGAGAAGATCGTCCTTCTTCTTCATTGCTTCCCTCCTGGAAAGGGAAAGTTCCATCCGCCGACTACAGAACCGACACCCGCGGGTATTTCTGTGTCACTGTATTTTCATTGTAATTCGTGTAATTGTATCTTACAAAATTATAGTGAAAATAAAAGGTTTTGCCCCTTTGGGGGATTTTTCCTCACATGTGTGTGTTTGAATGTTCTTGCATGTTTCATCATCTTATTCAATCACATATAGATGCATGTTTAGGACTTAATTGATAAAAAATGAGTTTAATTAAATAATATCTCTATTTGAACACACGCGCACTCTTTCAAATTGGTATCAGAGCCAATTACACAACTTTACCGTGTAATTTTCTGCAAAATTTTTCTGATATATCAATTTTCAGAAAAAAATGATTTTTAAAAAGGAGTGTGTTCATAATGGAGATATTATATAATAAAATACTAGTTTTTGACAGAACAAACTATACATATTGGAAAGCCCGCATGAGATCTGCATTAAAAGCTATTGATGAACGTGTCTGGATTTTGGTTGAAAGAGGGTGGACCCCTCCCTCCGCCACTGTTGAAAATGTGACCAATTTAAAACCTGTCACCACTTGGACTGAAGAAGAATTTAAATGGTCATCTTTTAATTCTAAGGGTTTAAGTGCTATTTCTGGATCTGTCACACCTGATGAGTTCAAACGCATAATGACGTGCACCACGTCAAAAGAGGCATGGGATGTTTTACAACTCACCCATGAAGGAACTAATGCTGTGAAAGAGTCTAAACTGCAAAATTTAACAACTTAATTTGAAACCATCACCATGCATGAAACTGAATGTTTTGATGATTTTTATGCTAGGCTATCTAATATTGTTAATACTAGCTTTAATCTTGGTGAACACATTCCTAATGCTAGAGTTGTTAAAAAGATTCTTCATTCTCTTCCTAAGCGTTTTATCCCTAAAGTCACCGTGCTAAATTCTATGGGTAATTTAAATACGCTAAAATTGGAGGAACTTGTAGGAGACTTGCAAACATGTGAAATTGATATGTTTCCTAAAACTGCTAAGTCCAAAGATAAGGGAATTGCACTTAATGCCCAGGAGAAAAGAGTGAGGGTCGGCAAGAAAGAGAGTTGAGTCATCTAGAAAGAGGGAGATAGAAACGTCAGATTCCGAGTGTGAGTTTGATCTAGATGATTTGGCCCTTTTTGCTAAAAATTTCAAGAGAATTCTCAAATTCAAGAAAAATGGCAATTTTAAAGATAAAAAGAAGTTTGAGAAAAATAAGTTTGAAAAGAAAAATGAAAAAGTTTTTAAAGATCCTCCTAAGAAAGAAAGTGAGAGACACTTTGAGTGCGACAGTAGGGGTCATAGAGCTTTTGAGTGTGCTACTAGGCTGAACAGAGAAAAGGGCAAAGCTGTCCTTAATGTAACTCTTAATGACGACAATGAGGTCGAGTCGGTGGATTCCGGAGACGAGTCACCGCATGATTGTAACTTCACCGCATTCATGGATAGTCATGTGAGCACTTTTATTACTCCTCACGACGATGAGGATACTGCATCACAGGGACACCTCGATAGTGAAATCGATGTTAGTGAGGGGGAGGATGACACAAGTGGGAGCGAGAGTGATTTGCAACGTGCCTACACCGAGCTATATTCTGAGTCTTTTAAAACTAAAAAGCGTAACAAAGCGTTAGTTCTTAGGATCACCGCTTTAGAGGAAGACTTAAGAAAAGCGAGAGAGAGAGTGCTCCACTTGTACTACCTTAAGAGAGAGAGAGTCTGCCTGTGTTGAGAAATAGAGTTTGTTTAGAGAAAGAGAGAATTATTATGAGAAAGAGAGAGGGGACTTGACTAAACAAGTGGCTAGTCTTATGAGTGAGCTCCATTCCTCCGTGGAGACTCGAAAGAAACTTGAAGCCCTTGTAGCCCAGCTTACTCATGATCTTGAGAGAGCATGGGAAGTCAAGGTTCAAATCGAGGACAAATCTGGGAAGATGGGAAAGATGCTCCTCGGCCCCGCTTTATGTTTTGGTGATCGACATGGAATTGGTTATGATGGTGCCTCCACGTCTCAAATTGCACCTGGACTAGTCCCTGAGTTTACTACAACTCCTTATGGCCATCGTCAAATACCACGAAGGAGAGGTCGACCAAGAAAAGCAAACCAAGGTCCGCCTAATACTGTGTTCTTTTGTACATATTACAAAAGAAAAGGCCACCTGAGGGAGTTTTGCTATAGTTTGGGTCGGACACAACGTACTACATCTCCACCACGTCATACTGATGAGTTTGCCAGTCTGAGAGAGCGTGTTGAGTTTTTAGCTTCCACATCTCAGAGCTTGATGAAGGAATTCAGACGGATGTCTTTGCCGTTAGTGAATGCCTCTCACATCCTAGCTAAAACGAACAACAACAAGGGTAAACAAAAGGTTAACACTTCTTGGGTGCCTAAGAAAGATAAGAAATCCCTTGTTGTCCATGTCGCTCTCAAAGCTCATAATACCTCACAGTGGTATTTTGATAGTGGGTGCTCCAAACACATGACAGGTGATGCCTCATTTTTACCTACCTTGAGGAATATAAGGATGGTAGGGTCACCTTTGGAGATGGGAGCAAGTCTAGCATTGTAGGACGAGGTACAGTAGAGTTACCAGGATTTCCTAAGCTAGAGAATGTTTTTGTACGTCAAAGGTTTGAAAGTAAACATTCTCAGCATTATCCAGTTGTGAGACGCTGACTTTGCAGTAAAGTTTGACCGGGATGCGTGTAATGTCTACAATCAAGCCGGTAAAATTTTAGTGCAAGTGGTGAGGACCAAGGATAATTGCTATGGGACTGTACCCACTTCCTCACTTGTCTGCAACAGTGCCACGATCACTCCTATGGATTTGTGGCACCAACGTCTAGGTCACGTGAACGTTAGCGACTTGACTCGTTTAGCCAAAAAGGACCTAGTACGTGGCTTACCATCACTTGGAAAGTCAACTTCCATGGTTTGTGGACCCTGTCAGTTAAGAAAGAAAATTAGTAGCCCCCATAGGAAGTTGCATTCCATTACCACCTCCCGAATAATTTAACTTATTCACATGGATCTTATGGGTCCTACTCGTACTGAGAGTCTGGATGGTAAGAGGTATATCCTCGTGATGGTAGACGATTTCTCCAGATACTCGATTCTAGGTTTTCTGAGGGAGAAATCTGATGTTATAGAATTTTTAACGACCAAGTGTCGTGTCCTACAAAATCAACACGGAGTCACTATTAATAGGATCCGTAGTGACAACGACACATAATTTAAGGTAGCAAAAGTAGATCTCTACTGTGATAGCCTTGGGATCAAACATGAGTTTTCTGCTATGAAGACTCCTCAGCAAAATGGGATTATTGAGAGAAAAATAGGACGATCCAGGAAATGGCTATATCTATGCTTCTAGGTCGTAATGTTTCTAGGAGATTTTGGGCAGAGGCATTGTCTACTGCATGCCACACGGTGAATAGGATTTACCAACGTCCACACACACTTAAGACGACTTATGAATTGTGGACTGGCAAGAAACCCAACCTTGCATATTTCTATATTTTTGGGAGTAAATGCTACGTCCTACGGGATCGAAAGCAATTAGGAAAGTTTGACTCCCAAAGCGACGAGGGAATCTTGCTAGGATATTCATCAAATAGTAGAGCATACCGGGTTTTTAACCTGAAGAGCTCTAAGGTTATGGAATCAATAAATGTCACCGTGGTGACGATCCTCTAACGGTTATTGATCCTAACCTTCGATGTGAGGATGAGGAATTTTCTGGCAGTGATTTACTTGTCCCTTACCCACACTCTGTGGACCCTACTCCTTTGTTTGGGGACACACCTGCTTGGGTTTGCAAGAGTCATGACCCTGCCTCCATTGTAGGTGATCCTACTCTTGGGGTCAAGACTCGTGCTCAGATAGAGAACGTTGTTAGCCATTTTTTCTACACGTCCAAAGTCGAGCCCAAGAATCACAAAGAAGCACTCAAGGATGAACACTGGATATCTGCTATGCAGGATGAGTTGCTTCAGTTTAAAAAGAACAATGTCTGGGAATTAGTCCCTCGACCTAGTGAGACTAATGTGATAGGTACCAGGTGGATATTCAAGAATAAAATGGATGAAAATGGTACCATAATAAGAAACGAGGCTAGGTTGGTCGCTCAAGGCTACACACAAATAGAAGGTGTAGACTTTGGGGAGACATTTGCTCCTATTACGAGGCTTGAGTCCGTCCGCTTACTACTCGCCATCGCATGTCATCTGTTCTTTAAGTTATATCAGATGGATGTCAAGAGTGCCTTCCTGAATGGCATTCTACAAGAGGAGGTTTATGTGGAATAACCAAAAGGGTTTGAAGAACCTATGCACCCAGATCACATCTACTATCTGAGGAAAGCCTTGTATGGTTTGAAGCAATCACCCCGTGCTTGGTATGAGAGGCTTACTTCCTATCGCTTAGCCCGTGGATTCAAGAGAGGGGGAGTTGATATGATGTTGTTCGTCAAGAGAGATGACGGTGCTATTATGGTTGCCCAGGTCTATGTGGACGACATAGTCTTTGGATCCACATGCTCCCAGCATGCTCATCACTTTGAGGAGGAGATGAAAAGTGAGTTTGAGATGAGCATGGTAGGTGAGCTTACATTCTTCCTAGGTCTCCAGGTTCATCAGCTAGAGGATGGGATGTTCATCTCCCAATCCAAGTATGCTAGAGACCTAGTGAAGAAATTTGGTTCAGACTCCGCTAAGCATGCACGTAAACCTATGAGTACTTCTATCAAGCTTAGTAAGGATACTTCAGGCAAGGACATAGAACAAACCTTGTATCAGAGTATGATAGGTAATCTTCTCTACTTGACTGCTAGTCGTCCCGACATAGCCTTTAGTGATGGAGTCTGTGCGCGATATCAGGCGTCCCCGAAAGAGTCACACTTACTCGCTCTAAAACGTATTATCAAATACGTGAGTAGGACTCTCTCATATGGTATTTGGTATTCCTTTGATACCAATGACCGTCTGTCCGCCTATTCAGATGTCGATTGGGCATGGGATGTAAATGGTTGTAGGAGCACTTCAGGTGGGTGTTTCTATTTTGGTTCTGCTCTTGTCTCCTGGTTGAGCTAGAAGTAAAATTCCATCTCTTTGTCCACTACGGAGGCTGAGTACATCACCGACGGGAGTTGTTGCACGCAACTCTTGTGGATGAAGCAGATGCTGGAGGATTATGGGATTTCACAGGACACCATGACCATTTCCTGTGATAACACGAGCGCAATACACATATCTCGCAATACAGTCCAGCATTCGCGCACAAAGCACATCAGGATACGCGAGCACTTTATACGTCAGTTAGTTGAGGAGAAAGTCGTATCCCTGAGTTTTATTCCCACCGACCATCAGTTAGCCGATATTTTAATAAAACCTTTATATGCCCTTAGATTCGAGAGTCTTAGGAAGTCTTTGGGGATTTGCATAGTTGACCGAGGGGTTGGTCCGTGTCTAGCGTAGGATATTTTTTTTCATATCATCTGATGCCTATTGCTCGATTGTATCATATGTTTTATTATTTTTTTTGAAAAATCCAAAAAGATTTCTTTTTATAAAATTTTTAGAAAAGCATAAAAAGACTTTTGTATTTTATTTGCACCTTTTATGGATGAGCATTTAAGATAGCCGAGTCACAATTTCATTCCATTTATCCATGAGACTGTTTGATAGAGATTTGAGATGCTACATCATTGCATCCATGTGCTTTACATTGTTTGGAGTCTTTGAGATGTGACTAGTGATATCTTTCTATATGTTTGACTCCTATCTCCTTTATTGCACTACTATATTTGATTATTGTACTTGTCTATCACATATTGGCTTGAGTGTTTCCATCTCAATTCTATCTATACAACGTACAATATGCGATAAATATTGACAAGATTGGAATGCATGTAAAAACTGTTTTGGTGAGATTATGTGTTTATTTGAAAATGGGGAAGGGCTGCGAAAGGTTTATTTAGCCTTTGAGATTTCTAAGACACCGTTAAAAAGGACCTAAAAAATTGAGGTATTTTATTATCCGAGGTCCAAAGAGGTTAAAAGAGCCCGACAAAATTTATAGGCAATAAACAATAATTCATGCCAAATATGGGCCATTAGGTTTCACCATCAATTCTCCAAAGTTTGAGAATTTAGATTACCTCTATTCAAAATATTAATCTAAGCAAGTTTTGTTGGAAAATTTAACCGGGTTTGCATTTCCTTGAAAGTTCTGAAAAAGCATGAAATCGTTTTGGACGTTATTAGTGTGGAAATCTCTTTGAGCTTTGATTTGTTGATTTAATTAAGTCAATGTCTCGTACCAATTTTTTTTCACCAAAGGAAGCATTTGAGTTCATTCGTTAGGAGTATCCAATATTCATCGTGCACATATGTCATGTTTGTATGCATTGAGTTTACTATCGAATTTGATCTCGCCCCTACATTTACGCTATCATCGACTTGGTTGTTTTGTGTTCATTCATGGTGTGATTTTTCTTGTTTGATATATTTTGTGTGCAAATTTTGAAAAATTCAAAAATAGCGGTTTATTACCTTGTGACAGTCTCCATGTGCCTCTATTTCTGCTTCTCATATCTGTCTATTTGGGGACGTCATAAAAAGGGGGAGAAATAATTATCATATTATGGGGGAGTTTGGAGTGTTGATTTGATGAGATATATTTTAAATTGGTATCTATGCTTATCTCATTTCAAAATTGATATGTCACTTGGTATTTCGCTTTATCTCATGTGTGAGGTACAAAGATTGATAATCATATATTGCACACCCTGATGAGAAAAGTTTTTTGAAGATTTGAAGGGCAAACGATGAAGATTTATTCATTTGTATCTTTCCAGTTTTGGGTTCATGGAAGGGTAGATTTGTATAGGCAGTTTGATTTTTGATATTTGATAATTCGGATATTTTTTATGTATGTACCGGCATAGACATAGGGGGAGATTTGTAAGGTTATTTTTGACCATTGTCAATATGTATGTCTACGCCGTTACACCATTGAAGAAATTCAAGATCGAATCTACATCAGCGGATCTAAATAGCAAAGCGTAATGAACTTGGTAAAGATTTTCTGGTAAACCCGATCGAT
Source organism: Sambucus nigra (assembly GCA_949130495.1). Classification (NCBI taxonomy): domain Eukaryota; kingdom Viridiplantae; phylum Streptophyta; class Magnoliopsida; order Dipsacales; family Adoxaceae; genus Sambucus; species Sambucus nigra. The sequence continues at coordinate 613,325,928 of OX422217.1, read as the reverse complement.
CCGGCCATTCTAAAAACGAACCGATCTGGCCCCGGACCGATCCGACATCAAAACAAACCGATCTGCTTTACACCAAAACCAGTAAACCCCGGATCAAAGCCAAACCGAAGAAGCCAGTATAAAAAATGAATCGATCCACCACCGGATCGATCCAGCATCACAATCGGACCGATCCGGTTCTGATAAACTCGAACAGATCTCTTAGATTTTTTTTACCAAGTTTCCTATAAATATACGTATTTTGTGTGTGTATTTTCTAATACTTTCAGAGACGAATTTAAGAGTCCTAATTACTCTAGTCTTCACCTTTTTGAGTCCCAAGACTCATGTTTTGATTCACACAACTTTTCAAACCTTTGTGAATCAATTTGCAACCCAATAACACAACCTTGTGTTTGTTCATATGCTTGTGGAGAAGGCCATCCTTCTTCTTCATTGCTTCCCTCCTGGAAAGGGAAAGTTCCAGCCGCCGACTACAGAACTGACACCCGCGGGTATTTCTGTGTCACTATATTTTCATTATAATTCGTGTAATTGTATCTTACAAAATTATAGTGAAAATAAAAGGTTTTGCCCCTTTGGGGGATTTTTCCTCACATGTGTGTGTTTGAATGTTCTTGCATGTTTCATCATCTTATTCAATCACATATTGATTCATGTTTAGGGCTTAATTGATAAAAACTGAGTTTAATTAAATAATATCTCTATTTCAACGCACGCGCACTCTTTCAGATTCTTCTTTTCAACGAAGACTGGGGCGCACTAGCTAATATTGTAATTCACCCCAATGGAATGTCAATCACTTCCTTCTTGGGAAACTTGTTCCACATGTTCGAAGGAACCATTGATCTTACCTTGAGGTTGGCAACTTATCAAAGAAACTTTACCAACTTTACCGGCCTTTTCCATTATAGGAATCATTGGCTTGCTACAAAATTCTCTGGTTGATCCTCTTGTTCCAACCTATTTCTATCTATGAGTGGTGTTGTGGAGACTACTCTCTATGTTCCGCTCAACATCGACTTCTACTTGTAATGTCTCACATTAAGTGACACTTAATACTCCCCTTCTTTCCTCAGCGTATATTGAAAGTTTCGACCCGTGTACTTTTCTCCACGATGTGCACACCTGAACCTTTATACCTTACTAACATCATTATTCAACATATGCACAAGTCTCTCTCAACACTTGACTAGGTAAAACTACACTCCGAGTGTTTTCCATAATAGTTAAATTTTACCCTTCTCAAGGAATACCTCTTTGTAACTGGCTTCCCATAGCCTTCCAACCAAATTCGTGTGTGCTACTCTGATCGCACACGTATATATGGATTATCATCCTTCGCACGATGCTTGATCCACTCTACCAGTTCCACTTCGTTATTTTACTCTCACAAACATATATTCCACGCGTCTATTCCCATGTCCCTTCAACTCAGATGATTCTAGCATCAACTAACCAGGATGTCCACACACCTTATAAATCGTGCATACTAGTGTAAGCATCACATATAGTTCACACATAACACCCAATTCTTTATTTCCCTTGTGCTCACAACGTGGTTACAACACTTGGGTACTCTCAATCACCCTAGAAATTGAAATTTTTAAGTCCTCCTTATCACCGTTCCACCCTTCAACTCGTGGTGATAAAACAAAACTTTCAATGCTTCCTTACCACACAACCGGCTCCACTGGCCTTAAATCATCACTTAACTCTAACTTACAGTCTTAATTACCTGCTCCTATAACAGTCGAGGTACCAGAATCTTGGACTAATGACCAAACATCTCCCTACTTCCAACCTTACACTAAGTTTCATGCGTGGGATGTATTGTAAAGCGAAATCCAAATAAGGAACCCCACTGATACACTACTACCTAGCATTGTCAGTTATCGAAATCCGTTGGGCCCTCCGTCCATAACTTGTACCCCTTTATTCTGTCTCTTGACAAAAAAAAATTACATCTCCTCCCGCAATTATACTAAAACAAAGAACTTTTCACCAATTGCACTATCACTCCGTATTGGTGGTAATCACATTCCATAAACCTCTTAAACATACAATCGGGACTTTCAAAATCCAATTCCCAAACATATGAATATAAGTCTTAACTTACACATTTCTAAAGGATAAATATAACAATGCCCTCCTCCTATCACTAAGTCCTGAGCGCTAAACATAATAATGAGTTAAATCTTTTCGCTCAACGGTAAACCTAATACACACTGAATCATAACAACAAAGTCCCTAAATACCCCAGGATTAAACATTTCGATACCACTATACCCTTCAAAGTCTTTATAATATATAATATAAATGTGAGCCTGACCCTCTCACAGGTGAGGCTTTTCTCGAACAAAATATCCCGCATTAGGACAACAACCCCGATATCCTTGCAATCACTGCCCATTATCGTTCTAACCATTATTTATAAAACCATAATCAGGATAATATCATACCCGTATAACGCATCACTAAGATGAGTAATCTTAATAATGTATATAACACTATTAATACACCCATTCATCCTCCGCAGATAACCCTAAAGATAATCCCGCTACACTAGGGAAAATATTCACATAATAATAACGTTATAGATATATGCACGAAACTCGTCTCACTTGCGAATCTAGAAATAAACAAAATGTAGTGACTCGCTCGTGTCACATAAAATACGCCTCATCCTCCGAGGATAAAACTCATACTTCTACCTTGCCAATCGCCTTGGCTGTTTAAATGGTCTCCGAACGTAACACGCCTGTCCGAACCAAAATAAAAACTACTTTAATCATTGCCCTTTACTAGACACCATTTCTTGTCCCCTTTACGTGCTTCGGGAAAAATTAATGCATGTGGTTTTACTCTCCACAAAATACTTCTTTGCATAATCCACTTATCACTGGTCATACTGACCATTTTAGGGTTATTCTTCTCTCAGACTTTTGTAGGACCGATTCTTGATGACTACCCCCATTGTTCCCTTAGCTTTGTTGCCCTAAAGGAACATGCTACTGGCTTCAATATCCCTTACTAAATTCACCATCGTTTGGTAAGAATTTAACTATCCGAATCATTTAAATGGGTCCCCTGATGGGTCTCCCCCTTGTGGTTTTTTACTAACACCGTTTCGCTCAGTCTTATTCTCTGACTAAATTATTTGATTCTTTTAGCTTCCCACACAAAGGTGTTAACATCTCTAGGAACAATGCGTGACCTTGCCACCATATGGATCAACTGTCCAGTAGAATTCTCTTTAAGTGTTGTCAACTTTTCTTACGAGTCGATTTCCCGCTTGAGACCCTCTTCTCCATTTGTATCTACTTCTTTCGGCACGGGACTCACTAAATAATTAAATTCATTTTCACACATGGACCTCTTTCTGGCCCTTCAGTGATGAGTTCAGAACAACGTTCACATCTTATCCTGAACATCTGATGAAGGAACCTGCGGTCAAACTGTACCTAAGATCCTTCTATATACATAGCATTGCACTTCTAAAAGTGGTGGCTGACTCTCACCATTATAACTTCGTTCCGACGAGCCAAGAAAAATTTTACCCTAAATTTTCACTTTCAGTTATCCACATTCCGTCATATGTCCAAGCCTTTGGATATTTTACCTCCTTTGTCTAACACACACAATCCCCGCGTTTCTAGAATTTCCACCAACGGTTCTCCTATAAGCTTTGTTCGACTCTTTCCCAGTTATACCACGTTGGATGAGCCTTCTTTTGCACCACTTTCAACCATAGCAGCACTTGTAAATCATAGGCTGTGCCCTAGCCGTCTTTACAGTCCTAGCTTTTTGTGCCATAATAATGGTGACTTTAACTACGGTCATCATCCTCGAATATACTCTATAACCTCAACTAAGCCCTGCCTCTTGCTGTGCACTTAACGGCCCTAGCCTACCATACTTCATTGTTCGAACATGCCCGTACACAAATAAGATTCACTTGATATACATACGTTATAGCAAGAGAATGAAATCTCATTATAGAAGTCAAGAATCCTAACCATAGGGCTCTATATCAAACAAAGCAACGCTAGAAGTATAATAAGTTGCACAGATCCTAAGGACACTAGAACCTGATGCTCTGATACCACCTGTAACACCCCACCTAATTAAATACCGGGTGATCAGTCCTTTATTAAATTAACTCAAAGTGTCCCATTGTTTCATTCTTAGCATCACTATCGAAAAACAATTTTCTTTATTAATGACCTAATAAATAATTAAGCTAAGTGTCAAAACATTTAATCTTATAAATTAAGTCTGATTATTATTATTAACTGTGAAACCATTTTCACGAACACAAATGATAGTATTAAAACCAAACCATCCAAATAAAATAACATGCTAGATAAATCAATTCAATTAAAATATCCCAAAACGCAGGACAAGGAAATAAATAGAATAATCTCAACTAAACTGAATACGGACATGAATAAAGAGTACAAATCTCTGAACTAGATAAAAACTGGAAATGGGCGACACATGCCATATCTAATGAGAACTAAATGAAAGACTGAGAAGACAAGGGTGAAGTTGTCTATTGCAAAGACCTGCAACTCCCACACTAGCTGCAACACATCAACCGTCCAAAGATCCAAGATCGGCTCCCCTGTGGCTGGGCACCTGTAATATATATATATATATATATATATATATACAAGAGAGAGAAAAGATGACAGGAAACGGGTTAGATCCCGAGTGTAAAACAACTTTAAAATAGTTCAGCAAGTATTTAAAATGCTTCCCAGTTGATATTACATACATGCTAGTACTCAACACTCTCTTGAGAATTCTCACCTCTCATATAGTATGCACGCCTATCGTGCTACTAAAATGGCTCATAAGTCTAACCCAAATTTCCTCCCATAGATTTTGATTCGAGATACCGTATGTATATGATTCACTAAAATAACATCTTATTAAGGATTATTCAAGTCAATTATGCACATCTCAATAATGCTATGAAATCTCAAAAATTTACTATGATTAGGAGTGTTTATTCAATATTTATCTACTTACACACACAGTAGAAGAATTCCGGGCATGTGTGTATATATATTAATCATTCATAAAATATATATATATACTAATCAACACCCCACATAAAATCTATGGTGCTGGCATACTCTGTTATCAAGTACCTCTACCTCTCGTACAAATGAGGGAAATACTAGTTCGGACTCACTCTTAACTGTATTAACACAAAATACACATATTGGAGGTGAAGCATAGTCCCAAGTCACTACGAGATCAGCACATACCCTCACGTCTCTTAGGACCGTCTGACTACCACTCGGATAACCTATACCAAGGATCCTATGTTCTAGGGTACGAGTCAATATCCCCTATAAAGGTCACATCAGAATAAGACTGTCCTAGTGTAGAAACCTCTGTGATAGCAAGAAGCGCGAGTATAATTAAATACAGATATTCAAATAATATATATACATGCACTCATATATATATATATATATTTACATTAATCAGCTAGGTACGTCCACGACCCATAACATATTCTAGCCATGTGTAACATATAACGCTCGAGTTCTACGTATAAGTAAATCGCTCTTTTATTCTCTTAATTATTGTAAATCCTTAAGTACTTCTTGACTCTTGAAGTGTATCCTCTCGATAACCATAAATTTAGTAGGTGCACCCTCACTAATCTACTTGTCTAAGTCTTTCTCAATTCTCACAAGACATACTATAACATACGCATGATTTCCCACTAAGTTTATATTCCCGAAACCCCACGATTAAATCTCATATAAACCCGTCTTACCCGAAACCTATTTATACCCTACTGGTCCTTCTCATGTCCCATTAAGATATTTAAATTATGTCCAAAGGTTCTTACGCATTAGGGTTGAATTAACTTAAAAATGGGAAGAAGTTTCAATTTTTAGGAGGGGTTGATCGATATATCCAGTCGATCGATCGACATTCTTGAGTCGATCGATCGATCAAGCAGGTATTGGCCCAGTTTTTTTACAATTTAAACCTACGAGTTTCCTTAACAATAATCCTCAAAATCTACATTAATTTGTCCCAAACTCCCAAATAAATAATCCAACAGTTGTATCATACTACGTAAATGATTTCTAACATGAAACATATGCAAATTCATCAAGGGCCATCAATTAAAGGGTTAATTCAATTATATACATCAAGAACCCTATTTTTATACTCATGATCAATATCTTCCTAATTCTTTCATATTTTAACCTCCACTGAGTATCAATTTCATGGTTAATCATCTACATGCAACAATAGGGTGGTCCTAACATGATTTCTATTCAGAATTTTAATATAAATCTCCCATATCTCAATTATCTTTCATGAAAACATAATTTATTATCTCCTACACTAGCATGGATGTGTTATCAAATAAAGAACAACAAGTTAGATACAAGACTTAGAAGATGGAAGTCTGAATCATTGATGATGATGGGTATGGTTTCGTTCCTCGTTCCCCGATCTACGCTTTGGTGGTGGAATTCGTGAGGATGGTGTTGGCTAGGGGGTTCTCTCCCTTGGAAGCCTTCCCTCCTCTCTCTTCCTTAGCCTCTCTGCAACTCCAAAGTTTCTAACCCTCGAGGACTCTCTCTTCCCACATATATAAACTCTCTATTTTCGTCATTAATTAAGGCCAAAAATGGGTAATTACTAAAATGCCCTCTCGGGTACCGGTTAGGCCTAAAAATGTCCCGAGACCCAAACTAAACCCCCGGGTACACTTTTCTGACTATCTCGACCCTTCCGAACACATTGGTGCACTCAAAATGATCATACGGGAAACTTATAATTAATTCACTTTTATTCCATTAATTTAGTCCCGACACGACACATGCGCGCCCCGACTTAATTTCTATAATTGTCATAATATTCACTCGTGACAATTTATCATATATTACTTTACTTATCTAGTAATATTCAACATTATCCATACTAATAATTACTAACTCTCATCACGCTAGTACATATTTATTTTCAAATCCGAATTAATATTAAATTAATTTATCCCAATTTAATTGAATTAATCCCGTAATTAAATGTCATTAAAATATGGGGTATTACAATTATCATCGGCAGCGATAGCGTAGGTTCCATTCTTTCAGCTTGCTCTGCCTTCCTATAATTTTCGATTGGCAGGAGGGGAATCGCTGTGCATGTCACACCGCCCTGATGCGGTGGATCTGGGGGTGTTGTGGCTGATAGAAGATGCCCTTAAGCCAGAGGTATATTGCTTTTCTTTCTTTGTCCTTGTCTAGCTTTTTCTTTGCTTTTAGACTGAATGATTTGCCTTTTTTTGTTACCTTGTCTGCAGCATGTCCGGGTGTCGACTACTTGGCTTAGGGACATCCGGGACTGGGTTGCCTCAGCGACTGCCTATATTAGGGACTCGTAACCGGATCCTTCTTGTCTTGTGTTGTCTACTTCCTCGAAGGAGGGATTGGGATTGGGAAGTGGAGGCTCTATAGCTCGTCATCAGGGGAAACGTGCACGCCGTAGGGATGGGGGATCTTAGAAGAGTGATGAGAGATTGGGGGTTTTGGGTCTAAGTCCCACTGTTTTTCTTTTTTCTTCTTTTTTTTGAAAAAATGTAATGATGCGAATGGAAAAATAATTGAGATTTTTGTTTATTTATCTTTTCTTTAAATGACTTAAACCTACATATAATTTTTAGTTTGTTGCTGGGACTCTAAAAAGGATGGGATTTTTTAAATAACTTAACATAAAATTTATTTTGAGAAAGGATGAGTAAGAATGGATAATATAGGAAGAAACAACCTGGATTTTTTGAAATAAGGATTTATTTTTTTAGATTTTTTATTTTCCCACAAAAGAAAAAATAGAATTTTCTAAAATAAGGGGGTGCCGACCAACAGACCCCTTGTCCTGCCCATCGACAAATCACCCTAAGGTTTTCATTGCACTTTCTACATCTTCAAAGTACTTGGTGGGGCAACCATTTATTCGAGTTTCTCAGATTTCTTGTTGTTAGCCAAGATTTTCATGTATAAAAGGGGGTGAGGTTGTGAGGTTTTTCACCCATTCACATTTTCTATTCTTTCTTGCTTCTTTCTGTCCTTTTGTCTTATTATTTCCCAAATTTCCCTTCCCGTGAGTGCATAATTCACTTCATATCTAGAGAACCTGGAGTCTATGTGTCTGTAAAATGTAGAATACGATGCTTTTAACTTGCATCGTGTCCCTTTATGGCACAATCGGCGCATCGACTGGAGCATGCTGGCAGCGGCAACACAATTTTGGTATCCTGACGATCATATTTTTCCTTTTGGCTTGGATTAGGTCTGTCTGATCTATGAGGAGTTTTTAACTATATTGGGGGTTAATTCCAATGTGATGGAGACCATGCCTGAATTCTCCCGGTCTCCTCAGGAGCTGTTAGCAGGACTTATCTACATCTCTACTTGATGACTTGATCATTGGTCACTGGGGGAATGATCTTTCCCTCAGCTACCCTATATTTTGTGCATTTGCGGGATTTTGATAATGCATGCCATGCCAAAGTTATTGTCCTAGGCTTAACTTCGAAGCTACTTTTGGTGATCTGAGACCTGATGGTGGACCCTCAACTGGCTTCTATGACAATGTGGATGTCATATCGTCGCAACCCTACGGCGGTGATACTGGAAGATACCCTGAATGGTCTAGATGCTTGGTGAGAAGGACGTTTGGTTTTTTTAAGAGCAAGCCCGATTATGCTATTTATGTGGCTGGATGAGAGATTTAGTTTGGCGGTCCACCCTGAATATCCCTTGGCAGCTGTGTCAAATTTCTTCACTCCTTATTTCATCATCTTTTGTCCATCCATAGAGAACTAGGTAAACTGGTTCGTGGAGCACAAAGCTTAATCTCTACGCTTATCGGTGCCATGGTGGGGGAGATGCCGCGCAGTCTAGAACTGGGGGAATACTAATATGTTCAATTAGTTGGCCTTCAGCAGACCTCATTCCATTTTCCTTGGCGGCTCCGGCGACAAGTCGGATGCGAGAAAATTGTGACTCCCTTTACCCTGAATTTCTTTCATGTAGAGGATTTGATCAAAGGTTTGCAAGAGTGGTTGGGTTCTTTATGGGAGAATATCGACCGTCAACCCGTCCTTCTCAATCTGTTGGTAGGATTTGGTATGTTTCTAGAGATTATATGAAATGGCTATGGAAGAGGATAGTGGCTATGATCTTGGCAGAGGAGGCTGGGTAGAGATGGTTTGTCATGTTTGACACTATGGAAGGGGTGTAGTGGTTTTCTCTTGGCTGGTCCGAGCTTATCGATCCATGGAGAGCCTTTGGCATACCAACCAAGTAGGGGAAGTTTGGGGGCCTCAAGGAGTAGATGATGATGGGCCCGGGTATCCCTTAGCTGTGGATACGGTCTTTTATGAAGCCGGTGTTTGTTTATGAAGATTTTATAATAGAGGTTATTTTTGGTTATTTTTGGGAAGGTTTGGTTAGATTGTTTTCAGAGGTAGTTTGGTTGGCGGGGGTAGTTATTTGACTCCCTACGCTGATATTTCATTTAATTGTGCCAAATTTTCCCTTTTATGGAATAAAAAAGGATTTTAATTATATTATTTTGACTCTTGATGAGTTTTACATTTGAATTATCTATACAAACCGCTAAGTCATAGATAATCCTTTTGTTCATGTAAATGATAAGATGAATTGTTGTTCTTGGAGGTAAGAAAAGAATAATGTTTTGTGAAAAATAAGGGGACCATTCCAATGTAAAGTGTATCAGCAGCCTATGTACCTCTGGGGGTTTTAAATTTTTTTTGAGTTTCATCTTGACAGCAAAATGGTTTTTTAGAGGGTGCCCCACGTAGTTCTGAGTATAGGGAAATGAAGAACTATTTTTTTTTTGGATTAAAAGGGGGATGAGAGGATTCATAGCGCGCCGAGATTTCAGACTAAGGGTAGAATTTCTTGAGATAGTCCAGGTTGATTGGACGGGCCATGTTTTCTTTGTCAAGGTCAGTGAGCATAGAGACACCACTGGACAAGATCTTCTTCATAATGTAGGGGCCACACCAGTTCGGCTTGAATTTCCCTCTAGGCGCCCACACCAGTTCTATGATTTCTTTGAGGGCTAAGTCTCTTTCTCAAACACTGTTGTCCTTGATCCTTCAGTTGAACGATAATGCTATTTGGCAATGGCACCCTTTTATATGATATAGAGTCTTTAGCCTCCTTTTATCTAAGAGTGACAACTCGTCAAAACGACGCTGATGCCAATTTTCCTCGCTGACTTTACTCTCAAGCGTAACACATAATGAAGGTATTTTTGGTTCGACGGTAAGGACTGCTTCCATGTTGTATACCAGAGAGTAAGGGTTAGCCCCAGTAGATGTCCGGGCTGAAGTGTGGTAGCACCAGAGGGGTAAAATCCAATCGACCTAGTCTCGGTAACTTTTAGTCATCTTGCTAATGATTTATTTGAGGTTTTTTTTGGTGGCTTCAACTGCACCTTTAGTTTGTAGTCGGTAGGGGGAATATTTGTGTCTCTGAATCCCGCACTCATCGACCAATTATGTGACCTCTATGAGATAATGTTACTCGTTATCTGACACTAACTCATGCAAAACCTCATATTGGAAGATGATGTTCTTTCAGATAAACTTGGCTACCTTTTTGGCATTCAGTACCGTATATGACTCGACTTTGATCCATTTGGTGAAGTAATCTATGGGAACTAGGATGAACTCATGCCCATTGTAAGCTTTGGATGTGACTTTCCCTATGATATTGATGCCCTATGTGTAGAACGACCAGGGATAAGTCATGTTATATAATTCTCGTGGAGGTAAGTACTAGAGATTAGCAAACTATTGGCATTTTAGGCATTTCTAGATATAGGTGGTGCAATCCTAAACCATGGTGGTACACTAGTAACCTTGCCAGACAATCTTCTTAGCGAGCAATGAGCATATGGCTGTTCATGTTAGGTCCTCATCCCCACTGTGGATTTTCTTTATCATTTCTTCAATGTCAGCCCCTGTGACGCAGTGCAAATGGGTTCCATCGAAGTTTCTCTTCAATAATGCTTTATCGTAGACAAGGTACTGGGTAACTAGTTTGTAAAGGGTCGTGCGGTCTTTCTTGTTGGCATCTTGGGGGTTTATACCATGCATGAGGAGGAGCCAAATATCATAATACCAGCACTTAGTTATATCAGAATCCTTTTCTGTGACAAGATCAATGTGGTAGCTGTGGGTAGATTTAACTTATTTTTGGACTATGAAGAGGGCCATCATTGTTCCCTCGGGCATGTAGACCATGGAAGCGAGAGTAGAAAGAGCATCTGCTAAGATGTTCCTTGATTGGGGTAAGTAGTGGAATGTGATATCTCAAAATTGGGAGGCCAACTCTTCTAGATGGGCGTGGAAGGGTAATAGTTTTTCATCTTTGACTCTCTATCTTCTAAGGATATGACCGATAATGAGGGCAAAATCCCTGTAGGCATCTAATAACTAGATACCTTTCTTGAGAGCGACTTTTAGGCCTACAGTGCATGCCTCGTATTCGATCATATTGTTAGTGCTGGGAAAATCCATCTTAATGACAATGGGAGTGTGAAAGTCATTAGGGACAATCAGGAGTATTCTAATGTTGTATCCCTTCTTGTTGGCAACACCATCAAAGAACATTTTCCACTGGAGGACTTCTTGAGAGTTACAAAGGATATTTTCATTCGGGAACATGAAAATCTAAATACCGGCTTCTTCTATAGGGTAGTCAGTAAGGTAGTTAAATATATATTTTCCTTTCATAGCTTTCTGCATGACATACACAATATCGAACTCGGTTAGCAGCAGCAACCATCAGGCCATTTTGCTAGACATGGCAGGTTTCTCGAGAAGGTATTTGATAGGATACCTTTGGGACACAAGTCAGAGGGTAAAAGAGAGCATGTAGTGCTGTAATTTATGAGTAACCCAGACAAGGGCGACACATGTTTTCTCCAAGGCAGTGTAGTTGACTTCGTACTCGACCAATTTGTGACTGGCATAGTAAATGTTCATTTCTTAGCTGGATTCTTCAATACATTGGGCCAATAAAGCCCTAACTACATTTTTTGTTACGATTAAGTATAGGAGTGGAAGGAGACCGGGTTGTGGTGGCATGAGTAATGGAGGTCGGGTAAAATACTTCTTAATTATGTCGAAGGCTTCTTGACAGACCTCATTCAAGATCTTGGTGGAATCCTTTTGGAGGAGTTTGAAGATGGGTTCACAAGAAGAAGTTAACTGGATGATGAACCTCGTGATATACTATAACTTTCCCAAGAATCCCCAGACTTCCTTGTCCGTTCGGGGTGGTGTAATTTCTAGTATAGCTTTGAATTTGGCTGGGACTGATTGAATTACTTTCTCTCTAACCATGAATCACAAAAATCTTTTCTTTAGTGATGCTGAAAATGTATTTCTACAGGTTAAGTCGCATCTGGTATCGCCATAGCCGTTCGAAGAACTTTCGAAGGGAGTGAACATGACCTTACCGAGTCTTAGACTTAATTTTCATATCAACCACGTTCACCTCAGCCTCTTTGTGTATCAGATCATGCAAGATGGTTGTGTCAACCCTTTAGTAGGTAGCCTCTGCATTTTTGAGCCCGAATGGCATAGCTGTGTAATAGAAAGTCTCGCAAGGGGTGATGAATCCATTTTTTCTTGATGATTAGGGTGCACTTAATCTGATTGTATCCTGTAAACCCATCGATAAATGACCTGAGAGCGTGACTGGTTGTTTTACCCACATTCATATCTATATTGGGTAGTGGTTAATCATTTTTTAGAGATTCCTTATTCAAATCCCTATAGTCAACACACATATGGACTTTCCCTTCAAATTTTGGCACATGTACAATATTGGCTAGCCATATGGGATATTCGATCACCCGAATGAAGCCTATGTTCAATTATTTTATCACCACTTCTTTAACCTTGAGCGACCATTCGATGCAAAGCTTTCATAGTTTCTATTTGATCGGTTTGCATTCTGGGAGAGTTGGAATCTCGTACTAACATATCTCGGGATTAATACGGGGCATGTCCTCGTAGGACCATGCAAAGACGTCCATGAGTTCCTTCAATAGTTCTTTGAGTTTTTTGCTCTCATGCTCGTCAAGGGTGGACCCTATCCTAATCTCACACAATTTGCTACTAAGATCGAGATTAATAACAACAGTTTCATCCTTATTAATTTGAATGTAATTCTATTGTTTGTTACTAAGCTTATTAAGATCATTTGAGAATTTTTCATTTGAAAAATCATAATCATAAATAATTTTATTAGAATCAAGACAATTAATGTAAGGCAAAACAAGATACTCAAAATCTTCATTTATTTCATTCTCGGGAAAAACGGCATTGAGAACCTCATCAAAGGAGGTTTCGAGTAAATGATTATTAGAAAATGGGACAATAAAAGAGGAAGAGATAGTATACACATCTGGTTTGGGTTGCATTTCAGTTGGTGGTAATGGTATAATATTCCAGTTAAGGAGGGGTTAATCAGCGGCTTAGATCAGGATGGATGGATCCGATGATGTAGCATTTGAGTGGATCATGCAGAGTGTTAGCTCTACTATCCTTAAATTGAATGAGTATTCGGAATCACTTTCCTCAGTGATGCCTACATCTTTCTCAGTGAGAGATTGTACTTGATGCTAGCAGTATTCGGCCTAGGAGTAGTTATCTTAAAAGAAGATTTCCATTCGTGGCTTTATCTTCTTATCCACATAGTCATACCACAGTTCGGGAAAGCCATAAAAGGGAGAATATTTAACTTCTTTGACGAATCTACCATTCAAGGAATCCTCCAAAATAGTCTTTTCATCTTCTAAACTCATTTTTAACCATGGTTAGTGGAGCATTCTGAGTTCCTCTGATGAGTTTGATAACGCATACCATATGGAGGAAAGGCCTTCTTCGGTACTATGGGTTCTAGGATCCTCTATTGTCATCATCCCAGCCCCAATCCGAGCATGAAGTGCATATTATTAAACATATGTACTACATTGCCATTTCCATAAGGGTTGTGCTCTGGATAGACTCGATCTTTCAAATCGTCCCCTACTTAGAGTGGAAGTGGTTCGACTTGAAAGCTGGAAATAAGCATATCATTTTCCATATGTTATGTTTCTAGTATCGGAATACCAGTGTTTGCATTCTCAGTATTATCATCATCGCCCAAGATGGTGATGACCTACCCCTTAACGAAGAACTTCAGTTTCTGATGGAGAGAGGAAGATGCCCCCTTGATGATGTGAGTCCACGGTCGACCAAGAAATAGATTGAAACAAGCAAGTATGTCAATAACTTAGAAGTCGATAATGGTAGTGATAGGGCCAACCTCTATTGTGAGTGTTATGGATCCCATCACCTCTTGATGAGTGTTTTCATAGGCATGCACTGTGGTGGAAGTTGGAGAGAGGTCGCTTTCTTTCAGACCCATATAGTTGAAGGTTCTTAACGAGAAAATAGTTAGGGTTGATCTGTTGTTGACGAGTGAGAGCGGGACTATCTTACCCATCACCTTCATGGATATGTTGAGAGTATAGTTATAATTAGGACCAAACTTTTGGATTTCTTCTTCAGAGAAGGAAAAATTCTAGTAAAATCGAAGGACTCGACCAAGTTCACAACTTCTTCTGGAGTAGTGGAAGGAGGGACTATGGGCCCGATAAGCAATTTTATCAAAGCGTTTTGGTATAGTTAGGAAGACATAAAGATTCCCCGCAAGGTGATGTTTGCCTGAGTTTTCCTGGGCTGGTCGAGGACATTGCTTTCCTCGATGGTCATTTCTGGCATGGGGAGTTTCTCGATAATTACCTTTCCTTTATCTATCCATACTGACTAAGGATTATAACTTTGGTAGTGTCTCCCAGATCTTGTCATATGGTTCATGGAGGAGGGGAAGAATAAAAACCCCATTTCTTCATCTATTTTGTATTGTACGACCAATTTGTTGCTTTCCCCTAGAAGATCTTCAAAAGATACCATCCCACATATATTGATTACCGGACTAACATTTTCTTTCTTTTGTCCTTCGTCTAAGCTATCAAAATTGCCCCCCCCCCCCCCCGTCCGGTGGCAACGATGTCGTCTTTCCATGAGAAGCCAATGCATTCCACGAACTCAATAGATTTTTTATATAGATTCTCCCACTCAACGGGGAGGTGCAGAAGTGAAGGTACCAACCACCCTTGTATCTTTAAGGCATCGAGTAACTCGGATATACTACAAATCTCATTGGTCTGTCAGAACATGTCTGCCATAATTTATACTGCAACGTCTAAACTAACTTCATCGACGGGTACCACCCAATTATTTGACTCTCGAGCCAACTTTTGGGCTTGTATGAACAGAATGCTGAACTTTTGACAGTCAATGGTCATTTTAGAGGGCAATTTCAGCCCAAACACTAAAAGATAGTTTAGTATTATTATCAATTCCATATTTTTCCTTCTGGACCGGGTATGAATGGTAATACACGCTCTTATAAAAAGTAATAGAACTTGATCAGTAAAACAGGTAGAGTGTAGGAGAAAATATAGGCATATTTTAAGGAGTTTGGGTTAAAATATAGGTATAATGGGTGCTTTTACTGAGTACAATCTGGGTAGATGGATCTAATTCTGGATCATTCTCAAGGAAGATGGTGTTTGCATGGTTTAGAAGTGGATTGTGAGTGGTGTTGGGTTTGGGATTGATCGATGGGGCGATGACACCCCGATCAATTAAATCTTGGATTACATTTTGTAGATGGAAGCAATGATCAGTGGTTTGCCCACAGTTTAGTGAAGATCAGATTGGGCATTAGGTTTGAAATTTTTGGGAAGTGGGTTTGGTAGTGGATGAGGGTCCAAAGGTTTGATGAAATTTCAGCCCAACAAGGCTTGGTAGACTTTAGAGAGGGGATCATAGAGCTCGGTGTATTATTTTCTAACTAGATTAGCATGGATTTCTGGTGCCAAAGAGGTAGTGGACTGAGAGATGTTGTTGATGCTTGAGACTGTAATAGGCTTCTCATATTTCCATAGTGTGAACTGTCCGGATACTTTCTTTGGCTCAGTTTATAACTTAGCAATATTCTCTTCAATATCCAATCCTACTTCTCGGAGAGATAAAAAATGGGGGTAATACTGTCCTTCCATTGTCGCTCGAACATGGGGTAAGGAGTTTTCCTTCACAATACTAACTTGCTCCTTTTCGCAAGGCTGGTTGGTCATAATGGACGCTTTCTCTCCACCTTGCTATAAAATTGTTGACAGTTTCTCCAGGGTTATACTTGAGAAGTTCTAGATCACGGGGTGTAACCTCCAACTCCTCGTTGTATTTGTATCGCGATATGAATTCATGGGCAACACACTCCCAACTGCGAATTTTGGATTCCTCGAGGGATAGAAACCAACGAAGAGAACTGTCCTTTAAAGTTTGTTAGAACATCTATATCATTATATCTTCGGAGGCACTCGTAGAGTCATGGATCAGTGGTATCTTCGGAGATGAAAAATTAGGGTCCCGCTACCCCCGAACTTCTCAATGTTAGGCATCTTAAACTTTTTCGGCAACCTTGATTTAGGTTAGGGAGACATATAGGTGTAATCCATGAAGTTTATGAAAATTAGGACCTGATAAAGCTTCTTGGTTAATAGTTTAAGGTCCTCCTTGACCTTATTTAACTCTTCTTCCTTTCGATCGATAGGTACAGGCAGCTTAGCCCATGGCTGGGAAAGATTTAACATAAGGAGATGAGCTGGTGGGGGCCCATTGGCAGGAGGCGCACGTGGAACATGCTGATATTCTTTCGGGACCTAAATAGGCTCAGGTGTGGGTGGATCCATCTCATGAGGGAAGATGACCTAGGGCTCCTCGGGAATAAGGATCCGGTTTCGCGGCATCTCATGAACCTCGAATAGGTTGCACATTTGGTACTTGGTTTGCGTTCTCTATGTGGGGTTGGTGAAGGTAGATTTCGGAGTCGGAGGAAGTAGTGGGAAAACTGACAAAGCATCAGGGCAATTTGACAAAAGACCGAAGCCAATATGGAGCCAGGCCAAGGGTCGGGTATGCGATCGACCCGAGAAGGAAAATGATTCGATTTTATTCTTAAAAGAGAAAAGTAAAAATTATTAAAACAGAGAAAAATATTTTTGACACCTTTTGGAAAGGGGAGGACAAAATATTTTTCGCATTTTTTGATAAAAGGAGGAAAAAATGTTTTTCAGTATTTTGATAAGGAGGAAAAATGCTTTTGACACTTTTGATAAAGAAGGAAAGTAAATTGAGAGGAGAAGCTCGACATGGTTATTATTATTATTATTATTATTATTATTATTATTATTATTATTATTATTATTATTATTATTATTATTATTATTATTATTATTATTTTGTTTTATGTTTTCACTTGTATTAGGTTTACCTAAATGCAAAACAAATTTCGGACGGGATCTAAGCCTAGGAAAAATTGGGTTTAAAGCGCATGTAAAACAACATTGTTTGACTTGTTTCCAGGCTTATGGATAAGGTCACATTTTGAAAAAATATGAAATCGCTCAAAAATTTGGACGGTCATGCCGACCTGGCATTTCGATTGAGTTTCATTTAGTAATAGGCAAACTAAATATGAGTGTTCTCCCATGACCTAAGATCTCTCTCGATGGACACTATCTCTCTCTCCCTAGACGTACTCTAGTTCTCTTAAAGAGTCTTCTCCTATGCCCTAAGATCTTTAATCAATGCATCGTTATTTTCTATGACACATTCTTTCAACTTAGCTTGCAACTTCAAGTTTGCCTTTTTCACCTTTTTTTCTTCCTTATACAAGTCATTAAAGGCAACTTGCAACTCTCTCACATCTACCTCTTCTTACTCACTAGCTTCACTCTCACTCACTTGGGATTCACCCTCAATGGCCTCATAAGTGTCATTCATATGAGTATCATGAGAAAATGTATCATCACCACTCACATCACATGCCATGAACACTACAAAGTTGGGCTCAATGGATTAACTCTATCCCTCTTCTGGTTCACTATCATTTAAGGTAGCATTATATGATATCAATTTATTGACCTCCTTCTTAAGTCTAGTGGGGCACTCCTCTACCTTATGTCCATAATCCTCACAACTAAAACACCTATGTGACTCATTCCTCTTAACATTCTCATTTTTATTCTTAGGGATGTGATCGAACCTATTGTTATTGAATTTCTCAAGTCTTTTGGCATCTTTCGATTGCTTTTGGAACTTAAAAACTTTTTGAACTTCTTTGTCAACAAGGCTACATTCTCTAAATCAGAGTCGGAATCATTATTCAAAACACTAGTCTCATCCTTCCGATCTTTTAAAAAAATGCCCTTTTCTTTCTTTGGCATGTTCTTAGAGGTAAACATGTCAAGCCCATTAGTTTGTAAGTCACCTACAAGCTCTTCTAGTTTCATTGATTCAAGCATATCCAAGGAGTTTAAAACGGGCACTTTGGGATCAAATCTACTAGGCAACGACTTTAAGATTTTCTTTATAACCCGGTTGTCAGGTATTTTCTTTCCCAAGTTAAACGATGAGTTGACAATGTTGAATAATTTAATGTAAAATTCATCAAACGTCTCACTCTATAACATCTTAAACATATCAAATATGGTAGTGAGGTTTTTAAGTTTAGACTCCCTAATCGTGTTAGTTCCCTCGTGAGTAAGTGCAAGAACATCCCAAGCCTATTTTGAGCTTTCACAAATTATGATATGATTATACTCTTCCAGTGTGATAGATGAGGAAATAACATGCAAACCTTTAGAGTTATAAAGTGCAAGTCTATGTTTGGCTTCGGTCCATGTCTCAACTGGTTTTAAAGTAGTGGCCTCTCCATCTCTCATGACAGATGGCGACCACCCTTTTTCAATCGCTAACCACACAAGCTCATCAATTGATTTTAACTTACCTTTCATTCACATTTTCCAATAAGCATAGTTTGTGCCATAAAAACGGGAGTTCTAAAACCATCAAAATTTTCGAAATTCATCCTTAAAATACACGGGATCACTCACAAAATAAAAAAAGTATTTCTAGCTCTGATACTAATTTGTAAGGGGTTCGTTTTCTATGTGCTTAAGGTGAAAACAATTTTTCATTCAAAAACCTTTTTCCAATTTTAATTATCACCAAACTTGTGAACCAATTTCAATTTATCCCAATTTTGTCTTCGTAAACTCACACATGCATCTAGGTGAGATTAAGCAAGATAAATAAATTAAATTCACAAAACACACAATGCTGATGTACGAGGAAACCACTAAGGGAAAAAACCTCGGATGACCCAAGCCAAATAATAACTATGATACGATTTTACAAAGTACAAACAATAGACTTACTCAACAACTCGATCCCTCATAAGACTTGATGCTATTCTATGCTTCAACCTCTCCTCCACAGTGCAACGTAGGAGTCCACCTATGCCAGGCCCACAACATACAAGTCCACGTGCACCTCAATATCCATCGATCAACTTTGGAAACCGCCTACGATTCGTAACACGGAGTCCATTGCTTCTTCACTCCAAAACTCGATGAAAAAAATTCTTCAATGATGGAAGAATAAACCAAATGGTGCAAACACAATATCTCTAAACAAAATGTTTATGAAAGCTCAGATCTTTTGAACTATAAGGATGGTTTTAGCTCTGAAATCCTTAAAAAATAAGTGCAAAAAAACAAAAATGTTCTGTTCTGAAATATTAGTTCTGCACACCTCGAAATTCTGAGAGAGAAATGCCTTAAATAAAGAAAAAATAAGTCGGTGCGTTATTAGAACGATATCCCTTTATCGTTTGAACGACTTGGACATGCTGTTAGAAAAACTTTTCCATGTCGTTTGAACGACACTGAGATGTTGTTTGAATGACATCAAATGTCGTTTGATCTTTCTAAACTCAAGGGAAATATCTAGATGACTTTAAAACGAGTTTAGCTCAAAATAAATGAAGTTAAAACCTTTTAAAATCATTTTTAATCTATTACAATCATTTTTAACTTCTTCTCTTCCTGCTCAGCTAAGGTATAGTATCATTCTTTAGCTTCGACTTGGTCCCACTTTACGACACCAAACCCATAGTGAGTGGGGAATTTAAAGCATTTGTGCAGAATGGAAAGGACGACCTTGAAAAAAACAAGATGGGGTTTTCTATGGATTGATTCGTATCTTAGGCTAATCACAAACAAGTTCATTTTTTCCCAAATTTTATCTTGATTAGAAATTAGGTGTACATATGATGATGAAGTCCAATTTAAATACTATTCAATCACACATTCAAACGAAGCATGAGAAGAAGTAAGAAAAATCCCTTTAGGGAAAAACCTAATATTCAGCACTGTAAAGAGTTTGACAGACATAATTGAGTTATAACCATTTAGCACGAGTACGAATAATGCGTAAGGTTTACATATGTTCTACAAAATACAGATCTGCCAAGCACCGTCCATTGGAAGTGGTCTTTCATCGGTATCCACCAATCAACCTTTTTCTTAAGCAATAGAGGTTTGGCTCCACAATTCAGCACTAGAGATGAACTACACAAGGGCTCTTGAACTTGGAATATATTCTTATTGGTTTAATAAATTTATTATTAAAAATCGATGGGATTTGGATGAAAAAATAGTAGATTTTGATAAAAAAAAAGAACTCTAAAAGGGATTCTTGAAAGTCTAAATTGAGTTTTGTAAAACTCTAATCCTGCATCTCTATTTATAAGGAAAGTTATTGCAAAAAGTAGGCATTAGAGATTTGGATCAGATTGTTTAAAAAATAAAAACTTGTGCGCTCGTTCGAACGATCTGGTACCTCGTTTAAAAGGAGTACCATTTCTCATTCAAACGTGTTTCTAACAAAAGTTCGAATGAAATTCTAGAGCTTCCAAAAAGGCGTCGCTTCAGATTTTGTTCGAACATGAGAAACTCATTCAAATGACATACCCAAATCTCATTTGAACGATGTCCAATGAAACCTCAAATGACATTTTAGAACTGACCAAAAGGCTACATTGCATATTTCATTCGAATGAGGGAACCTCATTTTAACGACATTGTGTGACTCATTCGAACGACTTATCAAACTCATTCTAACGAGTTTTTCAAAGTACTTTTTAAAAATCATTTTAAGCATTTTGAAAACTTTTAATCCAAACTCTAATTTTAAAATATCCCCTAGATAATTAAAGACTTTATCAAACCTCCTCATAACTCTTCTGAATGTTGTTATGACTAACGATCTTCAATCTTCCAAATGTCTTCAACTTCTTGTATTCAAATATGTGAATCTATCCATTAAGGTGCAGTAGGATGTAATAGGATAAAACTGAAATAAAAACTAAACTGATCAATTATAAAACTTGCTCTTATAAATCCTCCCTTTCGCTATTCCTGTATAAAGAACAAACCGAAGTCAAATTGACCCTTAAGACTAATACAACTAATGCTCTCCCAAATTAAGAAACGAAAATGCATAAATGTATGGGTCTTCAACTAAAAAGTCTTCATCTTGTGTGGACCATGAAATTATCAACAGGGAGGAAGATACCTACACACATGAGATAAAAGAAACACCGTGACGAGTACAAGTTTCAAAGTAAAAAAATTCCCCCCCCCCCCCCCCCCAAATTTATTCTCCCCCTTTTTATTCGTAATATAGAAAGGGTTAGAATCTAGGCATGAATAATAATAATCAAATGAAGAGCAAAGATATCATCACAAATATAATCATGAAATCACCTGCGATGAAAATCCAAAAGGTGAAAAGAATGAACCCAAATTTGGTATGCCTCTTGGAAATTTAAAAAAAATTCACGTATAAGGTATATGTATAAAAAATACATATATGTACAAAAACACATAGTAACCATGGAATAACACTAAAGTACCCGAATCGTGAAAATGGAATGAAATTGTATGAACATTTTTCATAGACAAATCAACATAAACACTCATAACATAGGTGCACGAAGTGATGAGATAATTCTAAAGAAAAAACTGAATTTCAACCTTAGCTGTAAAATGTTGAATAAATAAGAAATTGATTCAACTTACACAATATGCCACGAATTTAAATGATTCTCAAATCAATAATGCCAAACTATTTATTTCTTTTTAAGAGAGTCTGTTGTGAAAATCCATTGATCTTCTAATTTATAACACCCTCAAATTCTCACATATATAAGAATTCTTTCTCAAATATTTTGAATATATCGTAATGCTCATATGTAGCGAAAAATCAATGAATATAAAAATATTGGCCTTGTAAATTTTGTTTTTGTGTGACGTGAATCTCTTAGGATTTTTTTGCAAATGGTGGCTTTTCAACCAAAGAGAATTTTTCTCTTGCGTAGACACTTTACATTACTTAACATATATCAATATTTTTTGGGAAACAAAATCTGAGCATGGTTCTTATAAGCACAACTTATATCTTTTTACATTTGGTTCGTTATTAAGCAGGATTGAGATGATAACGTTGTATTTGACACAGGATAAGAAACTACAATGTCCAAATTTCTTTGCACATGTGCAATAAAGCTGACAAAGAGTATAACATTTGGAAAGTAATCATCAATGATCAACGAAATATTATCCACACATTATTAAGCACACTAACGAAATAAATTCGTGTCTCAAAATACTATGACAAAGTTACATGAATATATGGAATGCCCGGGACGATCCGAATACCTTAAATGTTGATCCATATATAGTGAAAATTGAAAATACAAAAATCTTTTTGTCTTTTCTAAAATTTTATCACAATACAATCTTTTTCAATTTTTCAAACTCTTTCTTCAAAACCAAAAATCTTTTTGAATTTATCTAAATATATCAAAAGGAAAAACATATGAGTGAAATGATAATACAATATAGCAATATGAATATACGATATGAATATGATAAGCACCATAATCTAGACACAAGTCTCAACCTCAATCATTTGGCTCGAAGGATATCTCAAAAAGAGAAAACATCCTATGGAATTCCTCTATCAAATATTGTGAAGTTTTAACTAAATACTCTACTTTGTCTAAACAAACTCTTAAAATGTCTATGATGATGTGCAAGAGCATGTTGAGATTGTGGTAACATGTGTAGGAACTCATGTGGGAGCATATTGGGGAAAACGCACGTGAGAAACTCTCACTAGACTAAAACAAAATCCTCTAAGATGACCTCTTTGTTCGCAATAAGACTAAAAATAAATGGACTTGTATCTACCTTGCTCAAAATGCCTTGGACTAGCTCTCCTTGGTAGGTTAGGTCTTCTTTGTGGGTTAGGTCTAGGCTCTTAAGGATCTATCACAAACTCGAGAACTGGTTTGCATGCGACTTTAGAAGTAGATTCACCATCATAACCTTTTCCTTGACTTTTAACATTACCTAACACAGAATCGAGGAGAATCTTTCCAACCTTCTTATACGTATCCTCTAAAGTGACCTTAACCTTCGTGATACGTTCGACATCAATCTTGAGTTGAAATACACGAGATTCAAATTTCTCACGAGTCTCCAAACAAGCATAAAGTCCTCTCGTAAGGCTAGCCACACTGTTTATCAAATCGGTCTTCTCCCTACCTACAATAATCAACTGCTCATACAAAGAAACTTTCACCTTCTAGAGTTGATTCAAAGACGCCTCACACACTCTCAAAAGTTTCAACTCCTTTAAATCAAACACCCTAAGAGATAAGTCTTTATTAAGCTTTTGTTATTTTTAAAATCTCGGTGTAAAGTTCCTAAAAATCTTTTTGGAGTCCACCTTCTCCCTCACTCAAATTCTCTTCCTCAACCTCACTCTCTTCAGAATGATTTGAATCATTATCGAGGATCTCACGTTTAGAAATGTCCCCATCGTCTCGGGAAAAAATAGAGGTACTCACTTGACTTTCCTTGAAAGCACATAAATTAGGTTCATACAGTGATTCTCCACCAGAATCCACTGACTCGACGTCACCATCACTAAGAGTGGCTTTATGTTTAAATTTTCCTTTACTATGTATCTTTATTCTAGTGGCACACTCGGCTTTATGTCCCTTTCCCTCACACTCATAACATCTCACATCATTGTTCTCACAAATATTCATGCCTTCATTCCCATTTTATTTTTCACAAAAATCTTTTTTTGGAAGAATTTTCATTGTAAAATGTGAGAAATTATTTGAATTTTTTTTGCAAAAATGGCTAAATTATGAAGCTTAAAATCAAACTTGGACTCAGAATCATTTTTTTCTTTTTTCTTTTTAGATTGAGTCTTCAACGCAAATCCATATTTTTTTAGTTTTGAGAAACATATCAATTTTGTAAGTTTGAAGGTATCTAGTGAGTTATTCTAACCTAAGCATACCTAAAATTCCCAATGAATTCAAAACAACGACCTTAGGGATAAAATGGTCTAGAAGTGATCTCAAAATATTTTTAACTACACACATCTCAGGAATTCACTCATCTAAATTAAGACTAGAGTTAACGATATCAGATAATCGTGCTTAGAATTCATCAAAAAACTGAAACTCTAGCATGGTAATAATCTAAAACTGTGTGATGAGATTTTGAAGCTTAGAAGCTTTCACGGCATTGGTACCCTCCTGAGTTAGCTGGATGGTATCCCAAACTTCCTTGGATATAGTGGCTATAATGATGCGACAGAACTCGTCAGGGGTGTGGCTCCAGAAATGGAACTTAAACCACGTGAGTTAAAATTACTTTTTAGTTCATCTTATGTTTAAGTGATGATAAGCTTAGGACTTTTGACATTTCCATTAGTCACAATAGGAGGTGTATACCCTCTTTCACAAACAAGCCAGACACATTCGATAATCATTTCCAAAGTCGACCTCATTCGAGCTTTCCAATATGCATAATAGCCCCATAAAAAACTGGTAGCTTATTATACAAATTTTCTATAAATCCCAAAATTTTAAAGGATCACACAAAAACTTAGTGCAATAGGCTCTGATACCGATTTGAGAAAAAACGGGATGGGATTTTCTATTGATTTATTTGTATCTTAAGCTAAACACCCATATATTTAATTTTTCCCAAATTTAATCTTAATTAGAAATTAGGTGTACATGCAATGATGAAGTCCAATTTAAATACTAGTCAATCATATATTCAAGCCAAACATGTGAAAAAGTAAAAAAAAAATCCCTTTAAGGAAAAACCAGGTATTCAGCACTGTAAAGAGTTTGACAGACATAATCGACTTACAGACTGCTTAGAATAACTAAGTATAACGCATAGGGTCTTCAAATCTTCTACAGATTATGGCACAGTCCAGTATTATCCACAACGATCAGCCTTTTTCTCTAACATTAGAGCGTCGGGTCCACAGTTTTGCAGTAGAGATGATCTCTATAAGGATTTTTGAGCTTGGAATATGTTCTTGATTTGATAAAGTGGTCTTGAAAAATATATGGGGTTTATATGAAAAAATGGAAGATTTTCATCACAAAAGGAACTCTAAAAGGCCTTCTTAAAAGTTTAAATTGAGTTCTGCAAAACTGTAATCCCGCCTCTCTATTTATATGGTAATTACTGATAAAAATATAGGCATTAGAGATTTGAATAAATTTTTCTTAAAAAAATAAAAAACTTGTGCGCTCATTCAAATGACCTAGCACCTCATTCGAATGGCGTACCCTTTCTCATTAGAACGTGTTTCTAACGAAACTTTGAACGACATTCCAAAGCTACTACGAAGATAAAAAACTCGTTCAAAAGAGATACCCAATCTCGTTTAAACGACATCCAATGAAACTTTGAACGACATTCCATGACTGATCAAAAGGAAAAGTTCCATATTTCGTTTGAATGAGGGAACCTCGCTCTAGCGACACTTCGTAACTCATTCAAACAAATTATCAAACTCGCTCTAACGAATTAGCGAATTTTAAAAAATAATTTTAAACATTCTGAAAACTTTTAATGCAAACCCGGATTTTAAATATCCCTTGGATAATTAAAGACATTACCAAACCTCCTCATAACTCTTTTGAATGTTGTTGTGACAAACGACTTCAATCTTCCAAATGTCATCAGCTTCTTGTCTTCGAATATATGGAAGTAGACTTAAAGGAGCAGTTGGGTGTAAAGGGATAAGACAAATTAAAACTAAATTGAGCAATTATTAAACTTTCTCTTATAAACCTCAAATTTCTTTAACCCTACTCTGCCAAATATGATATTTTAACCTTACTATATGAGATTGTGTGTATTGATATTTGGATTATTGCTGGTTTACTCGGTTGTAAACGCATCACAAGTGTGAGATTTTTGAAAAAATAAACAATTTGGTCTAAGACGAAGAAACATATCTTTTCTCTTCAATATGTGGGCCAAGTGTCTATTACAACTTCCAGTTCAATTGTTCCTAAGGGGTAAACCTTCCCCCTCGAGAAACCAATGATAGACCCATGATAAGCCTTAAGTTTGTTATCTTTTAACCTTATGCTCTTAAAGCAATTATGAAATAAACGTCGGTTGAACTACTGTTGTCAACCAAAACTCCACCATTATGATAACTGGGGGACATCATGATAGTAAAGCACACCTAAAAAATTATTTTGAGAGAAACTAACCACCAAGTGATCTTTTTTCACCTATCTTGGGAGAGTATCCACAACATTGATTAGGTTGATCTGCCTAATATGAGCACATGACTTTGCCTCCTTAAGGTGGGCTTTTCTCCCTATGGGTACATCTCATCCTCCTGCAATATACAAAAGATATCATATTAACTTTCTGCACATGCTTCCGAGGTCTCTTGGTCAGATATGGTCCATCCTTAGAATCATCATCTCTGCCCTTTTTTCTTGTCAGCCTTCCTACAAGGAGACTCTGATCATTTTTTGGGTTTCTTCTTGTTCTTTTGATTGTTTCATCCACCTTTGTCCATAAACTTTGATAATTTTCCATGCCTGATCAAGTTTTCAATCTCATTCTTTAGGGCCAGACAATTATCTGTGTTATAGTCATAATCCTTGTAAAACTCATAGTACCATTCCTTTGATTTGTTGGATCTTTTAACTTTATGATCCATTTCAGTTCCTTACTCCCATGAATATCCTCGAGAATGTGATGAACACTAATAGTCAGAGGAGTATACTCGTTATATCTCCTCAGTTTATATACATTCTTATCTTTTTTCCATTTCTTTTCAGAGCTCTTTTTAATGTTAGTCTTGGAATGACTTGACTCTTTAGCGGCCATAGCCTCTTCGACATTCATAATTTTACCGTCTTTGTTTAATAAATCGGTCATTGTTCTTTGTGGATCTTTAACCAGTGGCCACTACAACTTCCCAGGCAGAAATCCACTCATTAACATAGTGATTGTTGTCTTTCATCGTGATCAATCACTTATAGATTCTTATTGTTGAAGTGAGTGATGAATTAATGGGTTATTTCCTCAAATTTATGGAGGACACTCGGTAGACGAGCCACCTTCTTGCCCGACCTAGCTATAAAATAGAAATTATTGATAAAGAGTTTGTCCAGTTACTGAAAGTTCGAGATTTATCCTCGTGGTAAACTATTGTACTAGATTTATGCGAGCTAAGTGATTGTACTAGAGAATGCTTGGCAATGCATCTTATTTAGAGTCAAATAGATGTCATCGGCAACTTGGTACCGCTTTGCATGCAACACTGGGTCTGTTTTTCTATTATACCTTGGGGTTATCACAGGTGTTTTCAACTTTGCAGGCGTAGGGTATCCCATAGTTGGTTTAGTGAATTGAGATTCCTTCACAAAACATCTGTACAAGGGATTTTTCGATTTGATAATTTCCCCTAAATGATCCTCCATTTGTTGAATTAATCCTTTTCAGGGATGATCCTTTTTCTCAGCTTTAACAATAATGGAATTGCATAATTAGCCTTGGGTCTCTAATAATATCTCTTCCCTAGAAGTCTGCTCATCTCTAACTGATCCTTGTACACTCAACCTAGAGTTGGCCAAGCATTTTATTCTTTTAGTGATGGACCTCCTAGGATCTTTTCTGAGTTTTGTTGGTCCCTTAGTCTCCCT
Organism: Sambucus nigra; assembly: GCA_949130495.1. Lineage (NCBI taxonomy): Eukaryota > Viridiplantae > Streptophyta > Magnoliopsida > Dipsacales > Adoxaceae > Sambucus > Sambucus nigra. The sequence continues at coordinate 613,297,819 of OX422217.1, read as the reverse complement.
CGATGTTTCCCTCTTATTGCTCGTGGACCCAATCTATCGAATGCGGGGCCTTCACTCAGACTTTCCAACACATTTGACATCTCCTCGAAGAACGACATCTTATTAATGTAGCCAATCATTCCAAGGGAAGTGGTAGATTCATTCATCTTATGAGCTCAAACTCATCCTTTTTGGGTGTTTCATGGATTGGTCATGGAAGGCTTGTCTCCTATCTTTGTAAAGGACAAGAGGTGATATTTTATTCCTCCAATCAAAATGTTCACCCCCATATGGGGTGATTAGATCTACTCTAGACCTGATTTGCCTGGCTTGAAGCCTATATGACATTTACATCGCATTGATAACCTTGGTGATGAGGGTATAGTGTTTGATTATTTTAAGTCATTTATGTCTTGGGAATTTTATTTATTCAGAATTTGGTGTAGTGAAAAATATTAATCTTGAATACTGTTTTATTTTAATTTGCTTGGGCGAGTTTGTAAATATTTTAATTTTCTTGGACATGTTGACAATATTTATGAACAATATTATCTTAATTTGTTTGTTTTTTTATATTGATTGAGTGCTTCAAGTTTTTATGACCATAATGGAAATGAATTTTCTTGGATTATCAATTGAGAATTCTTGTATGCAATATAAATTTCATTTCAACACATCAATATATGTGAACTGAATTTGGAAGAACCTTTTAATGGGTTTTCCATAATACAAAGAATGGATGGGACAGAATGATAATGTATCTGATAAGAATGTAAAGGGAGTTCATATATGCAAATAAAAATGGTAATAGTGAGAAAATTATATGTCAGTGCACCCATTGTATTGAAATTTTAACTCTTTGAAAGATGTTAAATTTCATTTATTATGGATGGGTATGAAGTTAGACTATAAGATATGGACAATCCATGGGGAAAAGAATGTACCTTATTTCCAAAATAATTACGTCATATCCTACTTTAAATAACCTAGTTGGTTATGCTTACGAAGTCCACCACCATCAAAACCACCAACCTATTGATTCATATTGTATTCATTATGATCAGGTTAATGAAGACGTTGATGCTTATTTACAGGAAGATCTGGAATACATACGGTTTAAAGTCGATGCGATTAAACCATTGTATAGAAATTGAGATAAAGATCACTTGTTATTGTATGCGATGATCAATTTGAATAATCTGAAGTATTAGTATGTGATAAGGCGTTATTGTGTGGACCAATCAAGTATTGTTAGATGTATCCTTTCGAGAGCTTGATGAAAATATTCAGAGAAAATATTAAGAATACACGGTATATTAGAGGTTCAATTATGGAAGAATATATATTAGAAGAGTCATGGTTACACACTCGAGTAAATATGTCGGAATAAGGAACTATGTGGTTCCATTCTTGTGGAGATTGAATGGTCGAGTAAGCTGACGAGTTTGGGTATGAAGTGTCTTTTGGGAACCCTAAAGATATCAACGAATGAAGTTGAAGATTAGAGAAAGTAAGTACTTACACAAATAATGTATTTTTGTTTAAGTATGTGTATTGTTTATATTTCGATATAATTTGTACAAGTTCATGAACACGAAGAGGAAATATGAGAGAGAACTTACGCAAAATCAGGAGCAAAAAGGTCCCACGGACGATTTACTTTAGGGTGTGTGTTATAAAAGAGGTAATAGTCATATCATTATTGCGGTTACTTATGCATGTGTTGTACAACACACCCTACTACAAATTTATTAATAAATACAACTTTTAAAAAGAGGTGATGTCTCTTCAAGGCTTACATGCCTACCCTAGTTTGTGTGAAAAAAAGTTCAAAACTGCAAGTTTGATTTCGTCCTATACCCATGCGAGGAAAAACTATTGACGTAAAACAACGAAATTTTAATTTCTTCCTTGACTTCTTTTGTGCCTAGCAAAATCGATAAAATTCCAAAGGATAAAGTGTTGACTTAGTATGGGATTGCCCAATAAATTTTAGGACTAGATTACCTAAAGTTGTTCCTTCCACAAAACTTGTCATGATATATCTATCTAAGATGAACATTAAAAATTGTAGGGCCAACTTACCTTTTTGTGCCCTTTAAAAACCGAAGAAGGCATTTTACTCAAAATGCATAAATGACGACATCTGTTGTTTTACATGCGCCAAAGGGTTTGACTATTCATGTAAACACATTAAAGGACCTTATATAATGACAATCTTAATTTGAATGATATTTTACTTAATTTATACGACGAATGAGTCTTGATACATTATGTTGTTCAAATTGTTATTGTAAATTTAGATGACGATTTTGTTTTGATACATTGATATATGTTCATGCATGATTTTATTCTCAGATTTTTTGAAATTAATACCTGCACGAATGATAATTTCTATGAAAATTTACTTTTGGTATTTTTTATGCCATCCTTTGTGTGCCAAACACAAATGTTCTTAGTAGTGATAGTCTGATTTTTATAGACTCTAATATTATTTATACATGACATGATCCAAGTCATTCTCAGGTGCCAAACCCTTTTTACATAAATTTTTGCTACTTGATTCATTCTTATTCTTTAGAAGACGATCTCTAGTCTGAGCAGGTGCAGGCATTAATTACAATGAGATTTCATATGCTTTGGGGAAACCAAGGAACATAGGCAGTTCATAGAAAATTTGTGTTCTCTATAACGAGTTAGAACAAGTTAGAATAATGGTTCTCCAAAACTTTATGAATAATATGTCCAACAACATAACTTTAAATATGAGGTTTTATGGAATTAAATAATCTTAGTTTTGGATTCATGTAATTAATTTGATGTCCTAATAATTTTAATGTTATTACTTCTAGATTCATGAATTAGTTATTTTTATAGTAAAATTGTTTGACATGTTTGAAACATGTATAATATGTTTTTTGGAAATTAATAATTCCAATTTTTTTAAAAAATAAATTTATTATGAGTCACAGTTATAAATCGTGACAAAATATGTGGGCAATCACATCATGGGTCACGGTTCAAGATCGTGTCTAATTAATATATCGTGACTAGTTAATATATTATTCCTGACATGGGGTCATGGTTCATGATCGTGACAAGTTAAATGTTATTCACGATTAGGGTCACGGTCATAAATATTGATAAGTGGTCACGATCACCAAACTGTGACCGTATCCTAAAATTTAGGTTACATATGGGTATATGACTAGTAAATATGATCATAATCAAATTTTTAGTGGCATGGACCATGATAATTTTTGTTTTTTTGGTCTAGTGCATCCCCAAGATGGGGATGGATTGAATGGAAGACTCTTCTTGATTCTTAAAAATACGATGATAAAGTCATTTAAGACTTTCCCTTTAATGTAAATTCTATATTCAGAGTTGATATCGAAGTAGACAAGCTCTAAGGACCATTTAGCCATGTTATTAGTAAGGTTAGCCTTTTGTAGGACCTCGTTCGAAGGAAAATAGGTGAGGAAAACAATTGAGTATTCGTCCAAGTAATGTCTTAGATTTTTAGATGACATCACTAGAGGTAATGTCTTCTTATCAATGGGCATGTATGTCCCCTTAGCATTAAGCATGGCGTGGTTGACATAGTAAATCGATTCTTTCTTACTATCTTCTTATCAGACTAATGTTGCATTGGCTGCATGTTGCGAAATAGATAAGAGATGTCTAATGACTTATCAATGAAATAGTTGAAGGCAATTAGAATGCTCATAAACACTTGAATCTCCCTGCTATTGTTACCTTTTCTGGTCCTATAAGACTAAGATCTGTTCAGGGTTGGGATTTATTCCCCTTTTGGTGACAATGAAGCAAATGAACTTGCCAAAGATTACCCAAAATGCACATTTGAAGGCATTTATCTTTATCCCGTCATTTATGGGGATTTTGAAAGTGGTGGCATTTTCTCTGACGTGGTTGATTGTAATATTGGTCTTTACATACATATCATTAATGTACACATCCATGGTTGAACTGATTTGCTTTTGAAACATGTTAGTGAATAATTAATGGTATGTTTCCCCAACATTTTTTAGGTTGAACATCATTACCATGTGGCAATACAACCCATATGTTATAAATAAATAGGTACTCTATTGATTGGACCAAATTGTTGTTTTTTATACCCATTATAATAATCCATGAAACTCACCCTTTAATATCCAAATGTTAAGGAAGAAAAGTGATGAATCTTTGGTGGGAGGATTTGGCCTTAACTAAAGCGTTATTGAGGTTAATGAAATCGGAGCATACCCTTCACTTGTCGTTCTTTTTTTGGACTATAATAGTGTTGGATATCAATTTTTGAAATTCAACCTATTTTATGGAACTGTAATAAAGTAGTGAGAGTGATCTACTGAGTAAATACTATTGGAAATGGAAGAAATACCAAAATTGAAATAAAGTTTCAATTTTAATCGATATTAAAAACAACGAGTACAACTTAAAAGTGTAGATGTAAAAAATTATGAATGATTTACTTTACAAACCAAAATTTAATCCTCATTACACATTTGAGATATAAATCATGCGAAAAATTAAATCATGCCACAACATTGGATGCAGGAAGGGAACCCCATTAATGGGAAAAACCTTGGTCCAATACAACAATCTCACTCAAACATGGTAAATACTTACAAAGGGTTTAACTGTCTTATGATCAAATAACATGTCGTACCTCGCCCTTTTTTTCCACCAATATTAACGAGTTGGATACCTCCGTAACATAGATGAGAATCTCAGCACACCGTTCTCATGATTAAACGATCAACAAAGTTGTCTTGAATGAACTTTAAAGTTGTATCTATAAAGAACTACATGAACAATAGAATCTCCAAAGGATCACAAGTCCTAAGTTAAAACATTTAGATGAATAAAAATCTTGTAGTGTTAAAAAAATTTAATTCTTCTTCTTTTATATTAATTACTCCTGAGACAAGTATGATCAAGTGAAAAGAGGAGAAAAGAATGAGAAGTAAAAACAAGTCGTCTTTCCTAAAAAGGGTTTAAGTTCTTAAAATGAAGAATACGAACTCAAGATTTTTTCTTTTCAAATTTTCCTCAGAAGAGAAAGGATAATGAGGTTTTTACAAAAGATACATGATGACACTTAACTTAGTAGAGAGGGAAAGAAAAGAGAAAAATCGAAACAACCCTAAAAAATTCTTTTTGGAAATATCTAGGAAATATCTTTTATTTTTTAGAAAAATGGAAATCTGCTGAGGGTCTTTGTTAGTACTTCTCTACAGTGAAGGAAATCTTCACTAACCTGAACTATCCATGAAGGAGGCCGTAAGATAAACTAGAGAAATTTATATGAGGTAAAGGACCTTAGGCGTGACAAGTGAAAATCATTTTTACTAAAGAGAGAAAATTCATTGCATCTAACTACCCGCGAGAGAGGTCGCGTGTATAACCAATAAAATTTTTCCTAGAACTCACAGACACTCACCACCAATAAAGGTTTACCTTTGATGCAACAAAATATACTAGGATTAAAAATGTCTTTAAAAATATATTTTCATAAAAAAAAATTCTATTACATTTTGGAGATTGAAAAATTCCCAAATGTATGCCCAAAGTTTCTAACAATATAACAATTTGAATGTAAAAAATAATTAATACTAAATCCTCTAGGCCATGCTTACCTTTATCATAAAGTGATAGATATGGTATTAGGATTAAAGAACTCAATCTAAGAGGTTGTTGATTGAAAGCCTATTTTTTGAGGCAGTAGACGTCGATCGAAAATAGTTTTCAAATGAAGGACCCTTGATTGAAGACTGAAACTAATTTCCTAAAATAACCATCGATCGATATTTTTATCGATCGTGAGTCCCTTGACCAAAATATCTTATTTGAATGAGTTTCTTTTTCTTGGACAACAAGTTTAATTGGATATCTTTCAATGTTAGACTATTTAAACACATTTATATGTGTATTCCAATTTATGGAGACCATTGTTTCCAGACCCTAAATTGATTTTGCCAGAGTCCATTTGTTTCTAAGAGACAGTCAACTCTATGAAAGTAAATAGACTCTAAGTCCATGAATCACCTGGTATCTTTTATAATGCAGAGGATAACAAGTTAAATTGCATGTGATCTTATCATTCCCAAATCAATATATATGAATACCAAGCCCATAGAGGTTATATAGATATTTTCTAGGACCAGTGTCACTATCACTAGTACGAGAAGAGGCAAATGAGCATGACGAAATAGAGCAACATCGTGTCATGTATTGTTGTTGTATGCGTAAGATGTGTCTAAGTACTTGTAAATTCATGTATCATTTATCAGTGCTACTGAACTTGTTGTGGGTTGGGTGAAATATTTATTTTTCCTATGAGGGAGTTTCCAATTTAAATCTTATTGTGCTTTATATAATTGGTTTTTATATATGATTGTGTTTCTAATCATAAATTGCAAGCGAATTTTGACTAAATCAATTAATGTAGTAGATCTAACATTTTGTTTAAATTTAAAATAATTTTATTTTTGAAATGTGATTTAATTAGAACAAGGTAAAGCCTAACACATGTATAGTGAGTCCAAACAAAGACCATAAGGCGAAATCAACCCAACCCAGAAACAAAAGTCAACATATTGCTAAAATAAGACATGCAGGCTCAACAAAAGGCAACATTCTACCAAAATAAGGCACACAGACCGAAACCAAACCAATATGCCTAACCAAAAAACTAAACAAGAAATCAAAACTAAGACAAACTTGGTCCCAATCTCTAAAGCCTATCCACGCATTAACTAAGCGAAGAATTCTAGAAGATACTTGTGCTGTCCACCACCAAAGTAACCCAATTAGCATTAAAGATTCACCGACCAAGAAAAACCATCTCTTTAAAGAAAACCACTAAAGCCATAAAAACATTAGCCTCAAACGAATCGAGAGAATATAAAGAAGCTCTGCAAATATCCTTCACCAATATCAAACCAAGATCTCTAAACTATCAGAAAAACAACCCCAACAAACCTCCACAACATGCAGTGGAGGACCCAAGTTTTTTGGTCTGTGGGTGCTATAATTTTTTACAAATGTGGGAGGTTCGGGGGCGGGAGATCCAAAAGCAATTTTTGTTGGGTTAATTTTATTTGTTTTAAAATTTTTAACCCTTAAAATCCTATGGTTAATATTCACCAATTTTTTACCCCTATGTAATAAACCAACATTTTTTAACAACCAGACAAACCAATATTTCTAACAACCCAACAATTAATAGCCCTAATTTACCAGAAATATATATTAATTCAACAATTAAATATAACAAATAGCAAACAATATATTCAACGATAAGCAACAAATATTTTAATCCCATTATAAAATATAATATTAAATTAACAAAGTTTCAACAAATTTCAACAAATATTGATAGACAAAATTTCTGCAAATTAGGCTAATATTATCATTAATTAATTCAGTATATAGTATTAATTGAATAATGTAGGCTAACATTTTTCAACAATTAATATTTCACCAAACATTAAAAATTAATTAACATATCCATTCCATACAAAAAAAGAAGAAAGTAAACTAAAAAAAATTACCAGTGGTGGCATTGTTGGCCGACGCCGATGAGAGGAGGATGAGGAGAAGGGAGAGAGGGGATTTCCTTTGATCAAGAGAGAGGGCAACTTCCAGAAGGTGTTCGATCCGTTCGTGAGAGTTAAGGTAGGGGAGGGAGGGAGGGAGGAGGGAGGAAGAGGGGAGAAGGAGAGGCCTATTTGTAAAGAGAAAGAGAGAGCGGCTGTGCAAGGGGGGGAAATTTGGTTTGGTTTTGGCAACGCAAGCGAGAGAATCGTGTTTTGTTTAAATCTCAATATGTGTATTTACACTTTTCTCCCACATAGATTGAACACCTTTATCTTGGTGCCTTATGCTTTAAAAACTTACACATAAATCCATTATTTATTTTTTCACACTATAGGCATAAAAAATTGTTGAAAAAGTGGTGGGTGCGGCCGCACCCCTTCGGGATGGGGTGGGTCCGCCCCTAACAACATGGAAAAAAACTCAGAAAACAACTCCATTAAGCGAGACGCAAACTCTTTTCAAAGTCAAGTAAAAACTCAGAAACTAACACCATCAAGCCAAAAGCAAACTCTTTTCAAAGCCTAGACAACACGTACAAGCTAGAACTTGAATATCCCACACAACTCAACCTCCAAACTTACCACACAAAGAAAAATAACTATAAGCAAGGATAAACCAGAGGAACCATGCACGCCATTTTCCAATTTGTCAAGGACCCAAACCCTCAAGAAAAAGTCCCTAAGCCACTATATCTGAACCACAACCTCGACATGCACAACATCTGCAACCCAAATGGAGATTTCTTCACAAAAGGTCCGGGAGCTTAAGATCTCTTCAAAACCAGATGACAATAGCACAAACCTAGAAGTAAAGGAGCCTAAACTTACTAAAACCTCTAATTCAGATCCATCAGAATCGTATCCAGTAGAGAACTCAACGTGAAAAGCCAACAAAGGTCAAAGGAACTCCTTATGAGTTAATCTCACTCATCAGCTAAGTACAAGAATGCTTATCTCCAAATTTCTATATATATTTATATTTTCCTCATTTTTCTTAATTTTCTTCCATCTTCATGTACTCTCCTGAATTGTCTATTTTATTTTGTAAAAAATGCTATCAATAGTGATATGAGTGTTATTAAACGTCTTATCATTTCTTGCCTTCCAAATGTTATGTACAGTAATAGAGAAGGATAACTTGTGCGTTAAATTTTCAAACTTTTTGCTATTTTTATTTGAAAAAAAACACTTCTTCCTCAAAATTTCTGTAATTACCCTGGATGCCATTATTTTCCAAACTTTCACCCAAATATGATTTGAAAATCGACATTCAAAAACCAAATGATTTCTATTCTTTGACATAGATCCACAAAAAATACACCGATCATCATTCGTAACACCCCAATCCTTCAACTTATCTTTAGTCCACAGTTTGTTGTGATAAGAAATCCACAAACTAAACTAACACTTAGGATTCTTATAGGAAACCAAACTATTTTATGCAAACTTACAATACTCTTCCTCTGTCTTAGATTATCACAGGTCACTTTGCAATTATACTTGCTATCTTTTAAAATTTTCCAACTCTCCAAGTCTTAAAAATTTGTTTGAGGAGTGATGAGAGTTCTTGAAAGATCCACCAAGCCATTTGAGATAGGCCTAGGGAAATTTCTATCAAAATCATTAATGAATTCAAAATCTTTATGTTTAAGATTATTCACCGCATTATATACAATTCTATTTCCATGGGAATTGATTAGAGGGCCCTTTCATGCCAATTATTTAACCAAAAACATGTCTTATCACCACTACCAACATGATACTTTATAAGGTTCTGGCTTTATCCCTTAGTCTCCATAGCTTTCTCCAAGTCCAAGAAGGATCATCTTGCAATAGAATCTTATTTGAACATAACATAACGCATCCACTTTACACATACATAATTTTTCTTTCTAGCAAGATCCCAAATATGTTTCAGCATATAAGAATTATTCCAAACAAGTAAGTTCTTTGTACCCAATCCTCCCTCTTCCATAGGATAACAAATATCTTCCCAAGAAACTTTAGATCCATATTTATCAAGATTAACCCCAAACTAGGCAAACCTTCTCAAAATTTGATCAATATTGTTTGTAGCTGATGTGATCTAAATAAAGCTTATGATTCAAGTGTAAATCTACCGCAAAAAGTAAATCCGGTAAGTACGAAATCGTAAACCAAAGGGATTGAAACACTCCTTAGAGAACAAGAATATGTTAAAAATGATTCTCTAAACGTCACAAAGGTGAAAGTGTAAAAGATGATTTAATTGTTTGAAAAAGTGATTGAGGGTAATTTCTTAAACTAACATTCTATTGATGAACAGTTAATTAGTTAATAATTACGAAACTATGAAAGGAACTTAAATAAGATTGAGTTCAATATTTTAAAGGGATTGAGGATCATTCTCCCACCTTGGATTCACTAAAAGGATAATAGGACATGGTTGAAATTACCCCTAATCGAGCATAACTAATTAAGTTCGAACATCAACCATGTAGAGATTAACTCATCGATGGAGGACTAGGGATTAATTAGTTATTGCTAAATGGGTTTGGTTTGAAGTAAATCTTCAAAAACCATCCCTTGCTTGACATGAGAAGTTAAGAGGCTAGGATACTTCAATACAAACACATAAAGTTCAATTAGGGAAATTCTAAACCAAACCCTAATTTTGAAGTACAAGCATCCTAAGTGGGATTATGATCCTCAACCTTAAATTTAGCTGCTCATAATAGGAACTAAACTAGACATGCCAAGAAAACACATAATATTGCAAACCATAATGTGCAAACACAAAAATTATACTAGAGCTGGTAATAAATGAAAATTAAAGATAATGGAACAAGTAGAGATGAAGTAAATGAACCTTTCTTGCATCAATAACCACAAATCAACTAGTAATCCAAGCTTTACAAGTAGGTAAAAACAATAAATACTTTTGACCTAGGAGAGAAAAGAGAGTGTTTTCTATATCCAATAAATATCCCAAGTAAAACTAACTCCTCAAATGAAAGAGAAAACAAGGATATATACCAAAAACCCTATCCAAAATGGCAAACTAGTAATAAGGAGAACAACTAGAAATGCAGGGTCAAATCGATTCGGTGTCAATCCGAATCGATTCGAAAATGTAGAGGTGCTGCACTGCCAGAAACGGAATCGATTCTCAACAAGGGCGAATCGATTCTCAACAAGGGCGAATCGATTCGCTGCTGATAAAAAATGAAGGCTGCATTACTTTGGCTTTATATATGCCAAGTTTCACTGAAACTTCCGTAACTACTTCGTTCGAGATCGGATTCAAGCACCGCTGAAGGCCACGCGAAGATGAGAAGAAAGTCTATAACTTTCGTGAAAAAATGGGGATCAAAACCCGAATGCTGGATTTGCTAAAATGCCCTCGATTGTGCAAGCACTACACCAAAACACTATTTTAGTAACAAACTATTTTTTTGATTACTAACAATATTATGCCGTTACTATTTATCACAATAAAATACCGTTACTAATTTAAAATAAGTGTTACTAATATTGATTCAATATTTTAAGAGTGATTTTTTTAAGTGGGTATTTTTCCAACTAAAATTCACCCAAAAACTCAAAAAACTCCCGCTCACACACACGAAACCCCCGCTCACACACACACAAAACTCTCAAAAACCCAAAATTTCTTCCCACTTCTCTTTGTCTTAGATCTAACCACCTGCGATCTGACCAAGGCAGGTATTGTAGATCTATGGTCCGGCCACTTTCCTCTCTGCCCAAGGCTGTAGTAGATCGCCGACCATTTTCCTATCTCATCTCATTTGCTCTGGTCTCAAGTATTTTCAAAGTATTGTAGTTAAAACCCCATTCTCTCATTCATTTTAGTTAAAACCCATAGAAGACTAACTCATTACTTATTTGTTGTATTATTATTATTATTATTATTATTATTATTATTATTATTATTATTATTATTATTATTATTATTATTATTATTATTATTATTATTATTATTATTATTATTATTATTATTATTATTATTACATATTGCATTGTATTGAAGATCTGAAGATGTATGTGGTTCCTTATTTTAATCCAAAGAGGTCTGATCCCATATCTCGATCCACTAGATTCTTCGATGAGGTACGCCTTTTCCAGACATGGAAAGCCAGCAATGTAATTTTTATTTTTTTATCCATTGTAATCAGGCTACTTAATTCAGTAAGGTATTAATTAGTAAATTTGTTGGTTTTGTATTTGCTGATATTTTTTCTACAGGGGAGGTATATATTTGGATAATAGTGATTATGTTTCTGAATAGTAGTTCTGTCGACATAAGGATATGGTAATACAAAAGATGTAAAAGTCTTATTTCACAAATACAAACTGGTTGTATTTGTTGGTTTCTTCTGTGTTTTTTTCAATTGAGTTTTACGAAAAATGTAAATGTATTATCTTTATGAAGATGAGGTTTTGGTGTGTGGGTCTCTAGTTTCTTGACATGCTATTAGTAATAGGTCTCTGTTTGGATATTATGTTTAGGCGGACGTTGAGAGCGGTGTGGTAGTGGGACAGCTGAAGAAGAGGAGTATATTTGTATTAACTTACCCTTCCACTCTTGGAGATGCCGGCTTGAGATGAATTAATTTCCATCGACCGTTTCTTCTAGTTCCAACACGATGGATTAATCGCCGACTAAAATCACTTCTATTCCTCCTACAATTATCGAGGTCGATTTGGGAAACTGGAGTTATCCTATTTATATCGGATATAGACTCCTCAATCAACCCCATCTTCTTCATAGGTATTTTAATGCTCCAATTTATAATCTATCATCTCTATTCACCTAAAAATTTGTGTTTAGTATCTACTTATTTTTATTTTCACTTGCAATTCAAGCTTTCTAATTTCGTTATGCTTCCAAAGAATCAGAGTTTAAGAAGTTGAATTATACATCTGACCAGACCTAGGGTGAAGTATTGAACTTGAAATCAAAGATAAAAGAATTGAAAAATTAATTCCTTAAAATTGAAAAAGAGATAGAATTGAAGAATGGTTTGGTGGATGGTTTGAAAGAGAAAGTTTCTTCATTAGATGTTGAGAGGGATGTTTTCCAATAGATAATTGCATTTAGTTCTCCTAACAATTTCATTTAGTTCATATTAAGCTCGAAGAAGTGTTTAGTTCTGCTAATTTCTTGATCAAACTTGATTGCCAAAGGAATTCTGCCAATCCGACCATGTCATTTTCAGTTTTTGCGGTAATTGTACTAACCCATTTTAGGTTTTTGAGATTTCTGGTAATTGGAATGCTGAATCTGGGTTTTGTTTAATAGATTTTTGATGGCCATAACGGTATATCAGTTGCCATATTTGGGAAGGAGAATTTGTTGAATAATGTGTTGAGTGCCATTCCTCGTGGAATTGGTAGGGAAGAGTGGCTTCAGGCTCTTCCTCGAGCGTTAGTTGCAGGAGTTGTGAAAATCGACATAGAGTTTCAGCAGAAAGGCAAGTCCTTACTTCATTTTTGTTAGCATTTTCAATGGTTTGTTATTTTCCATGTGTTGATATCATGCCTCTTTGGTATTATTAATAATAAGAGAGACATCTGGGATGACAGTTACCTTTGTGGTGATTGATGGGTGGACTGTGACTGTGGCGTATGTTGGGGATTCTCGATGCATATTGGATACAGAAGGTGGCATGGTTTCTCTCTTGACATTTGATCATAGGTTGGAAGAGAATGAAGAATAGAGAGAACGTGTCACTGCAAGCGGTGGTGAAGTAGGCAGGCTCAATGTTTTCGGGGGCAATGGGGTAAGAGAAAATCTCATGTTTTCACTCATTGTACACTTAAGAGCATCACTTATGGGTAGTGGATATTTAAATGTTTCTAGTCCAAATAGTCCAAATACCTTTCCAAAGTTAAATATCCTCCAGTGGGTTATTGCATTGCCAATAAGACGAGCATTCTCACATGGAGAATGTTCTTCTGGCCCACTATTTTGGTATGGAAAATTGCCCCTGAAATCTTTAATTTTGAAGGAAGTAAAAGCATTGGGGCATATTTTGAAATTTGTAAAATGAAACTATTCTTTCACGAGGAACAAGATGGCCCGCACCACTGTTGGGCCCATAAAAAATACATTGCTTTCTTCTCTATTTGGAAAGGTTCACACTACCAACAACTATCTTTGCACATTTGGGATACTAATAAGGCTTGAGTGTAGTGTATAAATACACTTTTGAACTACCCATAAGGTTTGATTTTATAGAATCTAAAAGTTATTTTTGTGGATGAATTTTTTTCGCTTATAGGTTGGTCCACTCCGCTGCTGGCCTGGTGGTTTATGCTTTTCGGGTTAATAGGCGACACAGATGTTGGGGAGTTCATTGTCACGATTCCTCATGTTAAGCAAGTGAAGGTGTGTCCATATGGGTCCAAATTATGATGATTTTATTTATTGTTCTATTTGTTACATTTTAAATATAAAAACTTCTTCGTTGTTTAGATTTCAAACACCGGGGCAAGATTGATTATTGCATTTAGTTCTGCTAACAAACACTTCTTCGTTGTCAGGTCTAAGTTGACGCAGTAGGGTATGAAACTCTTTGAATATGAATTTTTGAAATTGTCCTTTTTTTGTGTTGGAGCATATTGGCTGAGTACCTGACATTTGACTTCCATCTGGTATTATGCAGTAGCAGCTGCCTCAGTCATTGCCTGTAGTGTGCTACTCCAAAGACAGTTATGTCTCCTCTATAGCAACCTTTTATGGTAGCCCTAGTTTCTTAGGGACTCCGAGTACGTATCATTAATATTTTCCTTTCTAATTATCTATATATGTGTAAGTATATATATTTATGTGCGCGTATATGTATATCAATAGTTAATTATAGATTTTTTATTTAGTTATTTTCTTAGTTTTTTTATTATTTTCAGTTGGAGCTTGTGGTTTTGGTGAATGTGGAAGAAACGTTAATGGTGGTCAAGTGAGTGGAGTTCCTAGGCTTTACAGGAATGGAACTGGAAGTGGAGCATGCTACCAGGTAAACTTTAATTACACGACTCTATTCTTAATTTTAAAAGTAACAAGGAACGAAGTTAAGAACATTAAAGGGTGTATTAAATAAGAATTTGTATGAGTAATAATTAGATGTTCTTTTTGAGAGGATTAAATGTTGTTGCATGCTAAGTGGTTCCTTGTATGCCTTGATGTTCTTTTCGAAAGGAAATCTATTAGGCAACGGCTTATTAATATTGCTAAGAAAAAGGGTCTTTCAATCAAGTCTCAATTTAGGAAGCCTTGGGGCTGGTGTAGTTCCAGTTCTGATCTTGCGCCAAACAAGGAAGATAATAAACGAAAATTAGAATCAGTGTCTCTTGAAGAAGGAGAGGTAGTATATAAAGGAACAGACTCAAAGTGATATGGAAGAGGATCCGCTAATGTTGAAATTGTAGATCAGCAACATGAGGATAATGGGTGAAATTTTGAAATCAAGAAGGGAAACAGGTGTAATATTTGAAGGTAGAGTGGAGGTATCCGTAATTATGACTTATGAAAATTAAGAGCGGAGGTCCATGGAATTTACAGTGTTTAATACATTGCATTGCCTATCAACGCCTATAAAAAAGAACAATTGATTAATGGTGATGGTTTCTGTAATTGGTCTTGGGTGAAAGTTCAATCACTTATAAATTACTTCTTGTGAAAATACCCTTGGCACAACCATTGAGAAAAAGAAGTAAAACCATCACCACTCTAGCGTGATCAACCCAAAATAAACACCGACATCGAAATAAGCACTATCGACATGATATAAAGTGCAGAGGGCTTCTTTTGTTGACTGTTTTGTATTGCCTTTTAGGATATATGATCCTTATCTCTTCCACTATTTGTTTTCTATCATGAATGGAAGTTTTTGTTTCCAATCAATACAAATAAAATAAAGTAATTAAAGTGAGGACCTCAGTTTTTATTATGCCAACAAATGGGAAGCGTGGATCATGTCCTAGTCTCACTCATCTTGCTTGCAAATAGTACTTTTTGTAGGAACAACAATGTACTCTACCCTGCTCTTCCCCAGAGAATTTGAGAAACTCATCTGTCTAATGAAATAAATTAAAATGCAAAAGGTGTAAGTAGGGAATTATTTTCACAGAAAACCATCACACTTTTTGTCCTACTAATCTGTCTCTTTTGTGACAAAAGGGCTGTTCCGAATGGTACCTTCGATCGACACTTTGATATCACATGGGGAGATGGACGTGCTAAGATACTTGAAGACGGTGAGCTCCTCACTCTCTCCCTATACAAATTGTCCGGTTCAGTCTTTCACTCTAGAAATGAATATCTATTCGAAAAAATTGATCTGTAGCTCAAGCTTGTCGCTGGAAACTCTGCTCGTACAATTAAAGCCTACTATGTAATCTTTCACATAAATAATTCCATTTCCCTTGCCTTCCCTCTTCTTTACTGATAAGTTCTTTGTACTAATAAGTCTTTGCTATGTATGTTGAAGTTATTATCGAAATGGACAAGACATGATGAGATAGATTTTGAATTTTTGGGGAATTTAAGTGGTGATCCTTATACTCTTCACACCAATGTGTTTATACAAGGAAAGGGTATGAGAGAGAAGAAATTGGGTAGGCGCAGATTGCCTTAGTCATTGAAGAAATTTATTGACATTTGTTAAAAAATCAATAAACTTTGCTAAAACTCACACCTGTCTACCACGCGTAGACTATGTACCCTCTCAGATCCTATGTATATCTAGTCTTTGGATACTTTTTTACGAGCATTTACGTGGATGATGAATTGATGCAATGTTAAATGGTTATGTAATTTTTTCTTCTCCAATTTTTCTAATTTTGTACTTCAATATTCCCCACTAGATTTTTCCTTTTTTTTTTATAGATACTCTTTTATGTACATAGGTAAGCTTCTAGTTTGCAAAAGATGGTCAGGTGTTCTTCACATAGGTGTAGGAATAACTTTTTTCTTTCATAATTTAGTAGAACTTTTTTATCTTCAAAATCTGAAATTTAATATCACACAGGTAATACTAAGAATAGACTTCATGACTCAGCACCTATCAACATGATAATTAAAGAAGGATTAAACGTATTTTACTCTGTTTATTGCAAATATATGCTGCTATTCTTTCACATATTGAAGCTTATGCAAAACTTAAAAAGTTCATACTGTATGAACTTTACATGTGTTGGTGGTGTAAAATATGTGTATAATTTTTATGCTACAAAAAGATCCATATTCACACAGTGTATAAAAAATAATGCCGCAATAGTAGTGCAAAATTAGGCAAAAAGTAAGATGAGATTCATTAACGAAAAATGTAATAAACTTTGATTGTTTTAGGATGTTATATTGGATTCTTTTATTAAAATAATGCAACTTTCGGGGGGATTGTATTACGATGTTTCATTTGTTTGGTTTAAGTTTCTTTTGTAAATAAAGAGTGGAGTCTTACATAAATATAAATGTTGAATATAATGCCCTTGTTTTTGAAGACTATTTTTGTATATGTTCTTAGGATTTAAATAGTGGTAATAATAATCAGCATATTGGATCTTGATTTTTTTTAAATATATATTACTATTAGTAACATAATTTTACCGTTACTATTAGTAACATAATTTTACCGTTACTAATTCTGAATTTTATCGTTACTAATAGCAACAGAATTTTCCGTTACTAATTCTGAATTTTACCGTTACTATTAGGAACATAATTTTTTGTTAGTGATTTTAAATTTTACCATTACTATTAGTAACAAAATTTTTCGTTACTAATTTTGAATGTTATCGTTACTATTAGTAATAGAATTTTCCGTTACTAGCTTCGTGCCCCATGCATTTTTTCTAATGGAAACATTGTGTTACTAATGGCGTGTTTTGGTGTAGTGAAGTGTCTACGGAACATCTCCGGATCAAAACCAAACTTCGCAATATGCATTCCCGAGACCTATAAAAGCTCAATAAAGACACACACAATATATATATGATGAATTCTGGGGTTACTCAATAAATGGGTATAAGAACCGGGAAATACATGAATGGGAATGCTAGAATGAACAAATTAACGGGGTAAATAATACAATAAAAGTGACTAATCACACCCCCGAACTTATACATTGCTAGTCTCGAGCAATGAATAATGAAGAAACTAAGGTCATCATCAAAACCAAAATAGAAGAAATATGTACATAGAAGATAAATGCCACTTTCGCGGGTGAACGATTGCATTTAGCATATGCAATAAGCCGTTAAACCCCTAGGCGGCCCTAGGGGACGAGTGCCGTCCCGTGAGGGTTTTCAGGGATGATACCCACAAACATAAAATCAACTCATACTATGATATGGAAACAACCCAATGCGAAGCTCAATAATAATCAAAGTAGCATAATTTATCAACAAAGTGAACAAAGCTCACACTAAAGACGAGAATTATCGGCATTAAACAAATAACTTCAATAGAAATCGAAACCATGGAAATGCGAAATAAGCGGACACATGTGGTAATTTAGATTTGACAAAACTTTCAAAATCCATGTAAACTTTAAGGCATGCTCACTCAAGTTCTATCCGGTTGTCACACACAACAAATAAAAACACTCTAAAAAAGGATGTAACACACTCGGGACATGCGAGCATATGGAGTAAATGTAAAAGGAAACAAGGTCGCGCATATGTCATTCATGAAAGCGAAATATAAAAGTGAAAAATACAATCTCATGAAAGGATATCGCATATTAACCGATGTGAAATCCACTTAAGAAGATTATCACCAATGTTAAACCTTTGAATCAAATTACCCTAGGATCAAATAGGACTTTTCGAGAATAGAACTTGGGCTAGGCTAGGGTTAGGAAATGAAAGTAAATTCATAGGGGCAAATGGGATTCGGGAATAATGTGCGGGATAATGGATTTAATGGGAAATTTAGGAATAAAAATCAACTTCCAAAAGCAAGATATTCATTAGAGTAAGGCTTTAATTTTAACGTACAATGAGAATGTGATTCTTCAACAATGAGCCATTTATTCTCTTTTTCTTTTCTCTTTCTCTTTTCTCTTAGCTTGATTGCAATCCATATAAACAACATCATTTAATCCCAGAAATAATCCCAAATCAAGGTATGGGAGATGTAAATAAGGGTTTATGACTCCAATGTGGAGTTGGACAAGGGATTTGGGGATGAAACGAAAGGGATAATAAGACTCAAGGGGTTGACTAGGGAAAATATTTAAGGGAAAGGTCAAGGTCATATGGATCAAACAAGAAAGAGGACCTATAATCCTTTCCTAATGTTTCATGTGATTCTCGGGAAACAACGCCATTGAAAATCATGCTCAAGTGATACCCAATTAATATGAAATCAATGAAAATAAAATGAGATCGCCAAAAATATCATTTATCAAGAAAGAGATAGAGTAAATGTATACACTCACAAATGATGATAGGTCTTGAATCTCACCTTTGTAAGGTATAACATACGCCTGATGATTACGGATTTGAAACGCTTTAAAACAAATCATAAATAATTATTTGTGTATAGGCTCAAAGCTTCACAGTTTAATTTCAAGAGGCTATTCACAATGCAAACAATAACGGGCTAAAGGCTAATAAATAAATAAATCAAATCATGCTTCATAACTATACAATAGGACATGCCGATCATATAAGTAATCATAAGAGATATGGGAGAGAAAAAGAAAAATATATATATTTTTTATTTAAATAAATACTAACATGATAACCAGTAACAGAAATATAATCAATACCCCCGAACTTGCATGAAACATTATCCCCAATATTAATAGGGATAAAAAGGGAAAAGGGGTTAGAAAATAGTCACCCCGTAAGGAGTAACTCGAGAAACGCGCAACGACATACCTGTTACATCTTAGTACCAAAAACAACAATATATACATAAGAGAGATATTTACAAGAGCAAATAGGAAAGTGAAAAAGAGTAATTTCATTAATAATAATAAGTTGTGTACATGGGGTACAAAAACCAAAATTAGAAAATACAATAAAAGTACTCTCTCTTCCCTCACAAATACACAAATAAAATGAACTAACAAGAAAGAAAAACCCATAAATCAGATAAAGATAGAAGAGATAGCATAAAAGCAGTAGCGGACTACGGGAACTCCTGGCAACTCGAGGACTCAGGTGCGTGGGGGTCACGAGGCGCATAAGGATAAAAAAGATATGGAGGTATCGACATCTCATTCCCGCGAACATGAGCAAACAACTCCATCTGTGCCTGGGCAAGCATAGATGTATATCGCTGATAACCAGCCTGGTACGATGCAAATTCCGCATTATAGGTGCCCTAAAAAGAAGAAAATTCAGCCTGGAGGGCGTCCATCCTGACGCTCAAGTCCCTAATCGGATCCAACGTAGGTGGAATCGGGGGCTGCACCTCGGGCACATCAGGCATAGGCGCGTCAGACACCTTCCTCTGCCAGATGATCCAACATCCTCTTATTTATTTGTTCCTAATAATCATGACCCAAGCTTTTAGAGATAGTCTTGTCATTAAACACCTTGGGCAACCTTGGTATCTTGTTGATGGCCACCACCTCACACCTGGCACCCTTGAAAATACGAGAAATCATTCGTGCAAAACGGAGAGTAGTGGTTCCCTTGTCGCTCTAGGTTGCGTTCATAATTTTTTACAACATGAGGGTGGGTAAAATAATGACTATGTCATTCCCGAAAAGACTATATAAGAAAAGCACTTGTTTGTAACGGAGGAAAGCCTTTATCTGGGTTGGAATGATGGTATTGATGGCGATGAGATGGAGGATACAATGAATATCGGTCATGCCAGATATGGGAAAATTCTCCCTCATCCATACCTTGTCGGGAGCTAGACGCGCAATGAGAACTTCCTACGAAAGATGAGGCGACGAGTTCGCAAAGACTGGGTAATGAAAGATTTCGGGGTTTGAAACCTCGCTAAGGTGTGTAGCCAGAATGGTTTTGGAAATAGAAATCGGCCTCCCTCGTACATAATCCTCATATGTGCCATCGCACAGAGATACGAGTGAAGCATAAAAATGGCGCACATGGTCCTCATTAACCACCTCTCCTCCTTCGGCCAGGTGGGCCTCCCAATTGAATTTTTCAAGAAAACCTCTAACGGAGGTAGGCATGTCTTTTAATATCACCTGCTTTTCTATTGCTATCGGGTGACTAGATTTGAACATTGCCCGATACCACTCCATCTCCTCCTTCGAACGAAAAGTCTCGAACCTGTCCCTGCCCATCCAGTAACGGCTTTGGAAGATGGCTTGGGCATAGTAGAAACCTACAAAACATTAATTTGTTACACACACTATTAGTGTAATGTACAAAATCAACGTATGCGTTCCAGTAACGGCTTTGGAAGATGGCTTGGGCATAGTAGAAACCTACAAAACATTAATTTGTTACACACACTATTAGTGTAATGTACAAAATCAACGTATGCGTGAAAATTGGGGAAACTAGGTTCGGAGGGTGCGCGTTGAGAGAAATCGATCGAGTAGACGTAACCGATGTGCACCACACTTAAAAAAAGACAAATCAGCAAGAATGGGCGATAAGAGGTGCGAAAATATGGTTTTAGCGCACAAAATCGCTGCTGGGGCATTTTATCGAACACGTAGGGTGCATTGTATGGAAAGTAGGGTGAAAATGTCATTTCCTATGTGAAAAATCCCCAACAAATACAACTTAATCATCAAAGCAACATAAACAAGTTGTATTGTTGGATTCACAAGAAAAACGAGGAGAAAATATGGAGTTTCATGAAGAAAATGTGAGAAATTAACAAAAAACCATTTAACCCTACTTTATACACCAAGAACACTAAATAAAATTTTGAAATTAAGTAAAGAAGGCTGAATTTGTTACCTTGGATGAGGATGCCATGGTTGGAAGAGAAGATGATTTAGGAGAGAAAATGATTTTGGGAGAGAAGGAAATAAAATGACTTAAGTGAGAGAAGAGAGTAAGGAAAGAAGAGGAATAAAAATGAGACCAAGCCGAAATTTAGGTCCCATGTAAAGAGAGTCGATTCGGTATTAATCCGAATTGATTCGGACAAAGCAAACTTAGCTACTAGAATGGGGCGAATTGATTCGGCATTAACCCGAATCTATTCGTAATCAAGAATATGGATACTAGAATGGGGCAAATCGATTCGGCATTAACCCGAATCGATTCGAAAGGGGAGACCCAAACTTCCTGTCTTACTGTTCACACATCTCACTTGATTTCTACATATTGGGCTGCTGCCTCAAGGCTTTTATTTACCCAAATGATACGACTACGATATTTAAACTAGTCTAGGACAAAAATTGCAACCCCACACGTGTCGGGGGTTGCTCGGCACAAAAACACACGAATTCGGAGTTATATGCACCCTCGTAAACGGGGTTGGACAATGGGATTGTGTTAAAAAATGGGTCGAATGGTTCTAGGAAAGGCTTGAGACGCTGACCATTGACCTTGAACAACTTCCCATCAGATGGTCTCTCAACCTCAATTGCGCCACGAGGATAGACAGTCTTAATAACAAACGAACTCGTCCACCTAGACCTCAACTTTACCGAAAACAAATGTAATCTAGAATTGTAAAAGAGTACTTTTTGAAGAGGATGAAATGTTTTACGGGATATGTTCTTGTTAAGCCTCTCTTTCACCCATTCCTTATAGATTCTCGCGCTCTCATACGAATCATTCTGGATTTCTTCCAATTCATTGAGTTGGAGCATTCGCTTCTTACCGGCTTTGTTTAAATCAAAATTTAATTTTTTTATCGCCCAGTAGGCCTTGTGTTCGATTTCAACGAGTAAATAACATGGTTTCCATACACAAGTCTAAAGGGCGACATACCCAAGGAAGTTTTGTAGGTCGTACAATAAAACCATAATGCGTCGGTAGGCCGAAGAGACCAATCCTTATGGTCGGGATTGACCGTCTTCTCAAGGATGTACTTTATCTCTCGATTGGCCAATTCAGCTTGGCCACTTTTTTGCGGGTGGTAGGTAGTTACAACTTTATGAACTACCCCATACTTTCGCATAAGATTAACAAACGGAGAATTACAAAAATGAGTTCCGTTATCGCTTATGATCACTTTTGGAGTTTCGAAATGCAAAAGTATGTGCTCCTTATGAAACCTCAACACCACCCTATGATCATTAGTTTTGGACGCAATTGCTTCTACCCACTAGGATATGTAATCGACGGTCACAAGGATGTAAATATTACCAAAAGAAGGTGGGAATGGGCCCATGAAATCAATTCCCCAACAGTCAAAGACTTCAATTTCTAAAATAGGGGACAGTGGCATCATGTTCTGATGGGTTATAGCTCCCAATTTCTGGCAACGATCACACGATTCCAGAATTCGTGTGCATTCTTAAAGAGCATGGTCCAATAAAGCCCTCATTGCAAAATTTTTGTGGTGTTTTTCTTGGAAGAAAAGTTCCCCCCACATGTTCCATGTGGAAGAATCGAATTACGCTTTATATCTCATCATCCTGGACACATTTTCGGATGATCTGGTCGGGGCAATACTTAAACAAATACAGATCATAAAAAAAAACCTACGCACCCAACTAAAGAACTTCCTCTTCTCTTGAGGGGTCCAATGAGATGGAGTTAAACCCATCGCGAGGTAGTTCATAATATCAACGAACCACGATATAGAGTAAGTGGAAAACAAGGGAAGAATTCAATGATGGGGAGTTGGTCTTGGGTGCCTCAAATGTTAAACGCGATAAGTGATCCACGACAACATGTTCTACTCCTTTTTTATCTTTTATGGTTAGATTAAACTCTTGGAGTAGGAGTACACTCCTAATTAAACGCGGCTTGGAATCCTTCTTAGACATGAGGTATTTGAGTGTCGAATGATCCGTAAAACAAATTATGGGAGATCCCATAAGGTATGCCCGGAATTTATCCAAAGCATAGACAACCGTTAATAACTCTTTCTCGGTGGTTGAATTATTCAACTGAGCACCGTTAAGAGTTCGACTTGCATAATAAATGACATGTGGCTTCTTGTCACTTCTCTATCCTAAAACAACCCCAACCGTAAAGTTGCTAGCATCACACAATAACTCGAAGGGTAAGGTCCAATCAGGAACTCGAATTATGGGAGCGATGGTAAGCATGCTTTTAAAAGTCTCAAAAGCTGCTTGACACCCATCACTCCATTCGAACGGGGTTTCCTTGGAAATGAGATTACACAAGGGTCTAACAATCGAGCTAAAGTCCTTTGTGAATAGACGATAAAATCCCGCATGCCCAAGGAAAGACCTTACATCTTTCAACGATTTAGGGTCGGGTAGGTTGGCAATGACCTCAACCTTTACCTTGTCTACCTCAATGCCGTATGAGGAGACGATGTGACCTAGTACTATACCCTTAGTGACCATAAAATGGAACTTCTCCCAGTTTATCACTAGCTTGTTCTTGACATATCTAGACAACACCTTCTCAAGGATGGAAAGGCAATGGTCATAGGAGTTTCCAAAGACGCTGAAATCGTCCATGAATACCTCTAGACCACATTCTACTATATCAATAAACATGATCAACATGCACCTTTGGAACGTGGCAGGCGCATTACATAACCCGAAGAACATCGTTTTTAAGCGAATATCTCGAAAGGGCATGTGAAGGTAGTTTTTTCCTGATCCTTAAAATCAAGCTCGATTTGGTTGTAACCCGAGTACCCATAAAAAATAGTAGTAAGGGTGGTCGAACACGTGTTCTAATATTTGGTCAATGAACGAAAGGGGAAAATGATCTTTCAGCGTCATTGCATTAAGTTTTCTATAGTCGATGCACACACGCCACCCAATAGTGGTGCGTTTAGTGATCAATTACCCTTTCGTGTTTTCTATAATGGTGACCCCTAATTTCTTTGGAACTACGTGAATTGGAATGACCCAATTGCTATCGAATATAGGATATATGATATCGGCCTCTAAAAGATTAATCACTTCGACCCTCACAACTTCTTTCATCACTGGATTCAATCTCCTTTGTATCTCATGGGAGGGTTTTGCATCCTCCTCAAGTGGTTTTGAAATGATGGATTTGTTAAGGAGATATAAGGGTGCTTTTGGGTGGACAATAACGGATTTGAAGGGAAACCACTTTCGGTTCTAAAGGAGCTTTCCCCTCTCTTTGTTTTAAGGATGCATCTTCGACCTCTAATGGGTCGGGCAAAACTTCCTTAACGACGGTGGGGACACATGGAGGAGTGGGTTTATCAATGACTTTCCCACTCCTTAGAATGGCCATAACTTTGTGCTATCAGGAGGGGGACTCAAAGTGTCCGTAACACTATTTTCCTCCACGGCCCTTTGAGGTTGTGAAGGGAATTTTTCCTTTTTTTGGATACTCAATGTCGAAGTCAACTTGGAGATTTATGTTTCAAATCTATCATTTTGTCTTGTTGAGAAGTCATAAAAGATTGAAGATCCTCTTCGAGTCTCCTCCTGTTTGGATGAGCATACGGTGGTATAATCGGAGGAGGTGGTCCCCGAAGGGAACCTTGCATTTGAACTTGGGTTGGAGGAACTTGATTATATGGTTGCTGAAAATTCTGAGGTGGGGGAAGATTTTGATAATGCAGGGTTGAGAAGAATATCTTTAAAAATTGGGAAGAATTTTCACCTAAAGGAGAAACCTGAGTGGTTTTTGTTAGGGTTGCCCACAGGAGAAACCCGAGTGGTTTATCCAAGATGGATTATACCCTTCACCTAAAGGAGCCATGAACTATTTCTTGTAAGTGGAAATAGTGTTGGCTTGATCATGAAGCATCACTTTATATGTCGGGATTGTAGGATAATCCCGCGCTGAGTGATCTTCAACGTCACAAATGGCACAAGACTTCTCTACATGCGAGGGGAGGGTTCTCGAGCTTTGGCATCCATTGCCTCGATACGCTTAGATAGTTGGGATGCTCTTAATGATATATCATCTCCTTCGGCAAGGTGATATATCCCATGGATATAGAAAGGCGGATTGGATGAATGCGCATTGGTTTTGCTAGGGTCCGAAGTCTCCCAAGATTGCATAGTTTCGGTGCAATATTTAAAGTGCTCCCATGCATCATCAGGGTCAAGCCCAAAGAATTCCCCTGAACATATAGTCTCCACCATTTGCTTAGAAATTAAGGAAAGCCCATTATGGAAAAAGGAGATTAATCTCCATTTCTCAAAGCCATGGTGGGGACACTTATGGAGTAGCTCGTTAAACCGTTCCCAACATCGCTCGAAAGATTCACCTTCAGTTTGAACGAAGGTTTAGATTTACCCCTTTAGAGCGTTGGTGCGATGAGTTGGGAAGAATATCTTTAAAAATTGCGCTTGCATTTCACGCCAACTCCCGATGAAATTAGGAGCCAAAGACCAAAGCCAAGTTTTGTCTTTGTCCTTTAAAGAAAAAGGGAAGAGTTTGAGTCGTGTGACATCCAAAGGACAATTTTGGTCACTAAAAGTAGCGTAAACCTCGTCAAACTCTCTAACATGAAGGTAAGGTTGTTCACTTTCCATGCCGTGGAAAGTAGGCAGTAATTGAATCATTCCATTTCTAAAATGGAACTGTGGGGGCGTTATATGGAAAGAGGATACAAAAAGGAAAGGTGGTCCTCTCAGGTTGAAACTAATCTCGCAGCGGTCTATACAGAGGCTTGGGTGCTACCCCTTGACTATCGTGTTCACTAACATTGTCGGCCATTGTTGTGGGTTCAGAGTGGGACCAGGTATAAGAAGAAGACGATATTGAATTAAAGGGAGAAATAGATGGTAAAGGTCTCTAATAATTTGAGGATTCACTAGATGACGAGGGTTCATGAATAGGATTTAAATTATAACTATTCGCATCTTGCATTTAGGAAATTTTGGATTCATTTTTTTGGAAACCGTGTTGTCACGGTGACCACAGGGAACGATATAGTGTAAAGAGAATTTTTTAAAGCTAAAATTATTGCCAATCCCCGACAATGGTGCCAAAAACTTGGCGCGCTCTAAATAAAGCTTATGATTCAAGTGTAAATCTATCGCAAGAAGTAATATTTGGTAAGTACGGAATCGTAAACCAAAGGGATTGAAACACTCCTTAGAGAACAAGAATAGGTTAAAAAGGATTCTCTAAACGTCACAAAGGTGAAAGTGTAAAAGATGATTTAATTTTTTGAAAAAGTGATTGAGGGTAATTTCTTAAACTAACATTCTATTGATGAACAGTTAATTAGTTAATAATTATGAAACTATGAAAGGAACTTAAATAAGATTGAGTTCAATATTTTAAAGGGATTGAGGATCATTTTCCCACCTTGAATTCACTAAAAGGATAATAGGACATCGTTGAAATTACCCCTAATCGAGCACAACTAATTAAGTCCGAACATCAACCATGTAGAGATTAACTCATCGATGGAGGACTAGGGATTAATTAGTTATTGCTAAATGGGTTTGGTTTGAAGTAAAGCTTCAAAAACCATCCCTTTCTTGACATGAGAAGTTAAGAGGCTAGGATACTTCAATACAAACACATAAAGTTCAATTAGGGAAATTCTAAACCAAACCCTAATTTTGAAGTACAAGCATCCTAAGTGGGATTATGATCCTCAACCTTAAATTTAGCTGCTCATAATAGGAACTAAACTAGACATGCCAAGAAAAGACATATTATTGCAAACCATAATGTGCAAACACAAAACTTATACTAGAGCTGGTAATAAATGCAAATTAAAGCTAATAGAACAAGTGGAGATGAAGTAAATGAACCTTTCTTTCATTAATAACCACAAAACAACTAGTAATCCAAGATTTATAAGTAGGTAAAAACAATAAATACTTTTGACCTAGGAGAGAAAATAGAGTGCTTTTTATATCCAACAAATATCCCAAGTAAAACTAACTTCTCAAATGAAAGAGAAAACAAGGATAAATACCAAAAAATCTATCCAAAATGGCAAACTAGTAATAAGGAGAAAAGATGGAAATGCAAGGACAAATCGGTTCGGTGTCAATCCGAACATATTCGGAAATGCAGAGATGCTGCACTGCCAGAAACCGAATCGATTCACAACAAGGGAGAATCGATTCGTTGCTAATAAACAATGAAGGTTTCATTGCTTTGGCTTTATATATCCCAAGTTTCACCGAAACTTCCGTATCTTCTTCGTTTGAGATCAGATTCAAGAACCGTTGGAGGCCACACGAAGATAAGAAGAAGATATATAACTTCCGTGAAGAAATCGGGATAAAAAATCGAATGATGGATTTACCAAAATGCCCTCGACTCTGCAAGTGTCTACGGAACATATCTGGATCAAAACCAAACTTCCCAATATGCATTCCTGAGACCTATAAAAGCTCAATAAAGACGCACACAATATATATATATATATATATATATATGATGAGTTGAGAGGTTAGTCAATAAATGGGTATAATAACCGAGAAATACATGCACGGGAATGCTAGAACGAACAAGTTAACGGGGTAAATAATACAATAAAAGTGAGTAATCAATAACCCTCTTAGGTAGTACAAAGATACTAATCTATTAAACATTAAAGATCCTAAGAACATAAATAGCTAATTGAATTCTCCCACCAGATGACAACCACCTCTTAGTCCAAGATTTAATTTTGCCCATCCGTTTCTCAACAAGAACTTTACAATCAAAAGACTTAGTTTTTGTAGAAATACGAGGGACTCCAAGATACATAACAGGAAGCACACCCAATCTCATATTCATGATGCTAGCCAATCAATTATTTTGCAAATCATCCACCCTACTAATAAAATTTCACATTTAGCATAACTAGCTCCAAGACCAAGCAACTGTTTGAATTCATGAAGAAATTTATCAATAATCACTAAGGAATTTTGATTAGATTTTCCAAGGATAAAAAGATCATCGACAAACAATGCATGTGAAATATTCAACTCCTCCCAATTAGGGTAAAAAGAATAATCAATTCTATTTATCACATCATAAAAAATCCATGATAATTCCTCCATAACTAGAAGAAAAGGATAGGGAGATATAGGGTTCCCATGTCTATGCCCATTTGTACCCTTAAAGATGGCATACACACTTCCATTAATACTGACAGAGAAGCTAGTAGTCATAAAACATTCTTGAATCCACGGTATAACAATATGGGGGAAATTCACGACCTTTAAAATATCTAAGATAAAAAACCCACATAATAGAATCCCAGGATTTCATCAAATCTATCTTTAAGGGCCATATAGGTAGACCATTATCTCTACGATACCCTCTAACCACTTCTTGCATTAGAAGAATATTATCAGATAGGTTTCTACCTTTAATAAAAGCTGACTGTCTATTACTCACCAAACTAGGAATAATTCCTCCAAATCTATTCGCCAAAACTTTATATATGACTTTGTAAATAGTATTACTACATGATATGGGTCTAAAGTCTTTCATGGTGTTAGGATTAGGAACTTTAGGGATATGTCTAGTCACAGTACTGTTCCATTCCTTTATCATCCTCCCATACTTAAAAATATAGCACAACAACACAAAGCTCATTAAACTCAATATACTAATTACTTTAAAAGAACGCAACATTGTTACCATTAGGATCAAGGGATTTATTAGTATCTATAATGAAAAGTGAAGATTTAATCTGAATCGGGTCAATAAGGGTCTGAAGTAAGTCAGTTTGATTAACACTCCAGCATCTTTGTCTTATCTTTCCAAGTCTATCATTAGATGACCTATAACTACCCATATCATTACCATGCAAGCTGTTTAAAAATATCATGGCTTCCCTTTGAACCTCCTTTTGTCCAAAATAAGTATTACCATCCCCATAATTGATAGAAAGTATTTTATTTCTACCATAATAACATTTGACTTTTTTATGAAAGAAAGAGGTGTTCTTATCCCCAATTGATCCTTGATTTTTTTCTTAAAAAAGTCTTCTTCCAAATCTCTTAGTTCTAAATACTCAATTTGGCACTTCTTCTTGGCTTCAATCAATTCTTCATTACCCCCTCACCTATAAGCCTCCCATGAATAGCATAAAAATAAATTTTCTTGGCATTTACTCCAAAGGATATATTATAATAGCACTTCTTATTCAACTCCGTAAATGTAACACCCCGTATTTTTATTATATTAAATAATTATGGGATTAAGTATTATTGTTGGATTAATTAAATTAATATGGTGAGAAACTTATTTGTTAATTAATCCGGATTAAAATAAATATTAACTAGCATGCCAAGGCTTAATACTTATTGTTGATATTTATTGAATATTATTGTGTGAATATGTAATATGGAATTATAAAATTTTATAAATTGTCGGAATGTGAAATATGACAGTTTGACATTTCAAGTTGGGACGTGCGTGTGAGTCGTACCAGAACTAATTAAATGAAATATAAAGATAATTTATTTTTAAGTAACTCGTATGGTCATTTTGAGTGTGCCATTGAGTTCGGAAGGACTGAGATAGTCAGAAAACTCTACTCGGGTATTTTATTTGGACTCCGGAATATTTTTAGGCCTAACCGGCTCCATGTAGGGGTATTTTTGTCATTTGGATTTTTGAGGAAATAAAATTGACGAAAATTAGGAAAATAAAATAAAGTGTACGTGGGTAAGAGGGGAGTCTGTCAGTTCCAAACATATGAGAGAGAAAGAGAGAACCACAGAGAAAAGAGGAGAGAACCCATAAGTGTTTTTGGTGAAAAACCCATCATCTTTTACCACCGTAACCATCTCTGCATAGATCGAAAGACGAGGAGCAAGTCCATACCAGTTTCATTAACGGATCAAAACATCAATTTGAGGCAAGTGTGTATTACTTGCTTTCCTTAGAAATAATTGTATTCATATTAGACTAGGTAAATTTCCTTTGTTATAAAGATTAAATTTAGTGAAAAATTTGGGAGAATTAGTCATAAATTGGGTCTGATTTGAATAAAGTTCGATTCCTTTATGTAGATAGGTTTATGTCCTTGAATTTATGATAATTTTTGGATTGAATCTAAGTTTAATTTATACTTTTGCATGTAAATTTTATAACTAGGGTTCTTGACATTTAGTTTTGGGGATTTCGAATTTTGATGATGATTAGTGATGGTTTAATGATGATATATTATTGGAAATCATATATAGATGTTAGGTAGTTGATTGGAATTAAATGATTGGTGTTCGGGCTGATTATTTGAGAGGTTTTAGGCTTAAAAATGGTGGAAAATGAAATTGTTAAGGATATAGAACGTAACAGGTCTGGTGGGGATGAATACTGCTCAATCTCATTCGAATAAGATTGAGCTTCGTTCGAACGGAAAAGGATATCACTAGATGTCATTCAAATGACATCTGACCTGGTTCGAACGACATGTTCGAAACTGGAAAAATTTCTATTTTTGCCCAATTAGGTTTAGGCAGTTGTTTTGAGATAGGGAACTGTCATTTAATGATTGTAGCATAGTGCAGAATTGCTAGGGAATATTCGTAGAGTAATACCTTAAATATTTGGAAAGGTGAATTAACCTTGAAAATTTTGAGAGAGGGAATAACGAAAACAACTATATTATTAGTAATGAGAGAATACTACGTATGGAAAATACATGTAAGGGTTAGGTGAATACTTTGAATTTTAATGCGATGTGGGAATGCCTATTATATTATTATTATTATTATTATTATTATTGTGTGTATAACATACCTACGCTACTTGCTATCGGGAGGAGGTTTTTGCGCAGTGGATATTTTTATCCTGGGTGACCCAATGGGGGGATATTTGACTTGTACCCAGAGTATATGAACTTGGTTACGTGCTATCTGATAAGTAGGATAGTTTCAACGGCTGAATGGGAGCGTAGGTATTTGCGTGACCCATTTGGCTAGGGAATATGCACGCGTCCAATATTTGTGTTATGAATTTATGGTTCATGAGATATTGAACTAGTTGTCCTTTATGTAGTGATTGATGCACCAGGACATGATAGCAGAGTATGCATTGCGCCGAGTGGTCTTAACCTAAGGGTGCATGATATATATATATATATATATATATATATATATATATATATATATGTACTTGTGGATAAATTCTACACTGTGAAATTATTAGATATAGTAATGTTGGTAAATAAATAAAATCTAGTTAGTAAAAGATTAATTATTAGAACACTGGGTATGGAATGTGCTTTTGGGGATAAATGATTTTTATAGCGTATTGTATGGGCGATACGGGTTACTCATTTGTGATATATTTAGAAGTATAAGTTTATGACCTAGTTGGGAACATTATAGATAACTAGGTTAGGATAGACGTACGTTAGGCGTGCAAAATAGTGGAGAGGTAAGAATCTCATGTGAGAGTTCGAAACTAAAATGTACATAATACTTGCATTATTGTAGTTTTAAATACTTGCTAAAACAAATATTTTTACAACTCGGGATCTGACCCGTTTCTTACTATTCTTCTCTCTCTCTCTCTCTCTCTCTCTCTCTCTCTCTCTCTCTCTCTCTCTATATATATATATATATATATATATATATATATATATATATATATATATATATATATATATATATATATATATATATATATATCAGGTGCCTAGCCACAGGGTTACCAGGCTTAGACGCGTGGATTGTTTGGCGAGCTGCAGCAGTTGTGGGAGTTGTAGGTCCTTCCACTTAGACGCCTCTATCAGTTCCTTCTGTTCCTTTTCATATATTTATCTAGGGCTTGTTTTACCCATTCTCAGTCATTTAGTAAAGATTGTACTCAGTTTACTTTAGCTTTTTATTTCCATTGCACTTGAGGATTTTATGGTTTGTTGGTTTGAGACTTTGAACAAAAATGTTTTATCAAGTCTTATTTATTTCAGTATTTGATTCACGTTCAGTATATACGATATTCATGTGGTACGTAAGTAGCTTATGAGTTAAAGAATGGAAATTTATTAATGGATTAATTGGGTATAATTAAATGGGAAAATGTTTTGACAATAGCTTAATTATTTATTAGGTGGTTAATTATATTAAATGTTTTCGACAGTGATGCTAAGAAACAACCTACCGAACATTCTGTTTTAATTTTAATAAAGGACTGATCACCCGATATTTAATTAGGCAGAGTGTCACACTAAAATTCTTTATAAGTAATTTCATCTTCTTAGAAATAATGAACATATGATTACCATTAACACGAATCTCCCAACCTCTCCTCAAGATATCCTTAAAAGAATTATTTCTCATCTAGAGGTTGAAAAATTTAAAAGGCCTATTAATCCTTTCCTTATCTAAATGGAAAGAAAAAAAATCAAAGGAGTATGATCAGATATACCAGGAAGACACACCTAAACTTCACATTCCATAAAAAAATTAAGGCTAATACATTATGAAGGATTCTATCAATTTTACTTTTAAGTTAGCCTCACTACCCCTACCATTACTCCAAGTAAACCAATTTCCCCTTATAGGAACATCATCAACACCTATATACTCAACACAGTTGTTAAAATAACCAGTTTCCTCCCAATCAATGTCATTTACCCCCAATCTTTCATCACTTCTTATCACCACAATAAATCCCCACATCCCCACCTCCCCCCCCCCCCCCCCCCCAAAAAAAAAAAGATCCAAGTTTCATTATTATAAAAAAAATGAAATAGACTCCAAATATCCCTATAAAGAATTTTTAGGGAGTCTATTATTATTTCCATAAACTCCAGTAAAGATAAAAGATACATTAAAATTTTAAATGTTATTTTAACAGTCATTGCTTGTTCCATACTACTTAATACTACTTAAGTCTGTTATTAGCATCACTGTTTTCGACGGTGATGCTAAGAATGAACCTACCGAACATTCTGTTTGAATTTTAATAAAGGACTGGTCACCCGATATTTAATTATCCGGGGTGTCACACTAAAATTCTTTATAAGTAATTTCAGCTTCTTGGAAATAATGAACATATGATTACCATTAACACGAATCTCCCAACCTCTCCTCAAGACATCCTTAAAGGAACTATTTCTCATCTAGAGGCTGAAAAATTTAAAAGGCCTATTAATCTTTTCCTTATCTAAATGGAAAGAAAAAAATCAAAGGAGTATGATCAGATATACTAGGAAGACACACCTGAACTTCACATTCCATAAAATAATTAAGGCTAATACATTATGAAGGATTCTATCAATTTTACTTTTGAGTTAGCCTCACTACCCCTACCATTACTCCAAGTAAACCGATTTCCCCTTATAGGAACATCATCAACACTTATATACTCAACACAGTTGTTAAAATCACCAGTTTCCTCCCAATCAATGTCATTTCCCCCCAATCTTTCATCACTTCTTCTCACCACAATAAATTACCCCCCCCCCCCCAAAAAAAAAATGATCAGAGTCTCATTATTATAAAAAAATTGAAATAGACTCCAAATATCCCCATAAAGAATTTTTAGGGAGTCTATTATTATCTCCATAAACTCCAGTAAAGATAAAAGATACATCAAAATTTTAAATGTTATTTTAACAGTCATTGCTTGTTCCATACTACTTAATTCTTCAACATCTAACATATTAGGATCCCAGGCTATCCAGACTCTACCAGGCCCCCTATCAAGGGTATTATAAATTAGATTCCAATGGAAAAACATCCATTTTTCACATAACTAATATTATTCATTCTAAACTTTATTTTAACCAAACATATAATACTAATATTATTGTCCCTTATGCATTTACGGACCTCTCCTTGCTTGTGAGGGTCATTGTAGCTCCTAATATTCCATATAACAAAATTTGTCATGGTTTGGGTTTATGATGCCCCTTTCCTTCCCTCTTCCTTTCCTTGATTGTGGACACACTTTTGTTCTTTATTACTGGCTTTTGATTATTCTAAATGACTTGAGTATTACCATTAATTAACTTCTTATTTGGACTTAAAATTCTCCCTGTTTCACTGATTGGATTCTGATCAATAGCCTTTTACTTTTATTCACTATCTATCTATGCATTTGTATCTTCAACTGAAACCATATTTATGATATTATCTTCCTCTTTAGGGACAAAAGCTTCAAAAGAATTAGTCATAGACACTCCAGGCCTATTGGGACTCTACTAACTTATAAAGC
The DNA here is from genome assembly GCA_949130495.1 of Sambucus nigra. Classification (NCBI taxonomy): domain Eukaryota; kingdom Viridiplantae; phylum Streptophyta; class Magnoliopsida; order Dipsacales; family Adoxaceae; genus Sambucus; species Sambucus nigra. Next base: position 613,263,044 of record OX422217.1, on the reverse strand, counting down.
ATTAAGTTCCTTGATTACATGAGTTTCCTTTTCTAAGGTAACTAGAGCAACTTCTTTATTTACCCTCTTTGTCTGCTTGTAATTTTACCAATAACACATTCTTCTTTGTCTTCTAATCTGTCTTCATCTTTATATATGAAACTAGGCCCATCTTCTTCATTAATACCCATGCTAATTACTTCATTCACTTTCTTCCATATTTGATTAGTTTTCTTCCAAAGCTTACATCCACCATCTTTATGTCCAAATATCTTTCATTTAGTGCATCTATTGGTAACCCACTCATATTAAACTCTCTATTTCCACTTCCTTCCTTCTTGATCATAAATGGTAATATTTTCTGGTAACTCACTCCACATATCTATCTCAACATAAACTATAGCAAAAGTTAACATTTCCCCTTTTTACAGTCATTCTATCAGTGAATAATGGTTTTCTAATTAAACTAGATAATTTTCTTAAAATAACATTAGACCACATATAAAGCTTCAAACCTAGGAACCCGATCTAAATTAGAAGTTTCTCCGTCCCTTCCTAATTTAGACTCACATCAGTGTTCCATGGCTTAACAACCATTGGTCTATAATCAAATTTCCAAGGTCCCGATTTTATAACTTGTGACTGAGCCTCCATATTATAAAAAACAAATACAAATACCTCCGTTTTGAGTAAAAATATTTCCGATTTCCCATGTTTATTCTATTTCCTCACCACAAAACCTTTCATTGCTCCAAATGGAACTTTAAGACCAAAAGAATAGACAATAAGATCATATTTCCATATTTGAATTTAACTTTTAACTTCAGAAAGATTAATTTTAAAACATTTACTCCCCTCATTATCTTTACAACATTGAATAAATCGTAATTTGTTACATACTCCTTGCCTCTGTTAGAGGTCACTAAATTAGCCCATGAATTTTATTTTTTGATGACATTAGACCGCATTTTGTTATTTATATTCTCTTTATGAATGTTCCTTTCTTTTGATCCAAGCAATTTAGAGAATTGGACATCCAAAAGGTTTTCCACATCTTCAATCGGTTGTTTTCCCACTCTATGAACAAAACCCTCATATCTACAATTCTCAACTCTCCCATTGCATTATCAACAATGGTGTTGATACCAAATTTAGTCTGCTGACATGGCCCAATTGAATGAAGACACGTGGCAATCTACATGGCAACAACAAACACTTCTGAGGAACTTACACGCTCCGAGGAATAACATCACAACGAGGAACACTGCTTCCCCGAGGAACTCATACGCTCCGAGGAATAACACCTCACCGAGGAACTCTTAAGTACCAAGAAGCTTAGGCGATCCGAGCTGCACCTCGAACAAAGCATTAATAGCAGGATAACCAACAGTTCAACTGATTCATTAAATGCTTATCATTCAGACGCACAAGCTAAAGGGGCATTAAATGTATTACCCTTTCACATGTATCCCATTTAATGTATTACCCTTTCACATTACAGCCTCAGGGCTATAAATACATTGTACAATCCTCATTGTAGGGGACCCTAGATCCAGACCGGAATTTCTTGAGAGAACTTGTAATCGATAATTCCCATACAAACAGCAATACCAAAACAGTGGACGTAGGCCATTCTTATAAGGCTGAACCACTTTAAAAATTCTTTGTTTCATTTATTTATCTGTGATTGAATAATTAGAGCGATCCAATTTTTTACATCAACAGATTGGCGCCGTCTGTGGGAAATCGACTGGTAATATCATTTTCTCACCAAAAACAATCCATCATAAATGGCTGATATTCCTGAATCCAGTAATCGCAACGTTGGAACCCCTCCAAACCCATCTGCTCCGCCAAATATTCCAGATCTGGATGGAATAATGACAAATCTGGCTCAGGGCTAGACCGTCATGTAAGAAACAATGCGACAAATCTTCCAAACTCTCCATGACGGTGCGTCAGCCCATTAAGGACCACGAAGTATTCAAAGAAACACCCATGCACCATCCTCACATACTAGGCCTACCAATTAATATTGCAATGAGGAATCTGATGATTTCTCTTATCAACCTGGGCGAACTTCGTCGGTGCGAGCCACAGATACCGAACAACGTGTCACTCTCTCCCAAGAAAGGACCAGCGCATTGGAAAGATTAAGTAGGGTTTCTCCTTTCGATCGACTAGGCCCTAGGAGGAACAAAAGTCCTCTTAATGCCGCGACGAGGAGCGTTCGACGATCAACAGCCTTAAGGGAAGGATCTGCCCAGTCGCAACCAGCTGCTCGTCAGGATAGATCCCAGGAAGCCATTTCAACGCGATCAGCTGCTCGAACCAACAGGTCCGAAGAAGGAAATGATGCATGGAAAGGCTCTATTCAAAGGTTGGAGGATAGATTAGGGGAAATGGTTAAAACCAAGAACCCTCTACAACGAACCTTTGTTCGAGGAACACCTTTTGTCCAGGCCATTATAGATTTTCCAACACCATCAAAGTTCAAAGCACCTGTTGTGACCCCCAAATATGATGGAAAGACTGACCCTGTTCTTCATATAGAATAATATCAAGCTGCTGCTGACATCTATGCTGTCCCATACGAGATGAGATGCAGGGCATTCTCGGGAACTCTTACCGGATATGCTCAAATATGGTATAATAATCTTCCTCGGGGTAAGATCTCAACTTTCTTTCAACTGGCCGAGTTATTCATTAGAAATTTCTGCTTTGGGACAAAGCCAGTTAAACGAGTAGCACATTTGTTAAGTGTTAGACAAAAAGCTGGTGAAAGTACCAGAGATTATATAACTCATTTTAATAACGAGAAACTTGAAGTCATTGATTATGAGGAAAAGACAGCGATCACTGCCTTGATGAGTGGGCTGTTGCCTAACAAGTTGTATTACACTTTGGCCAAAGATCCACCCACAACTATGTCAGAATTGATGGAAAAAGCGGCCAAAATCATGAATGCCGAGGAGGCTATGACTGCGAAGAAGAATATGGATAAAGAAACCAAGGTGGAAGTCGACAAAACCAAGAAGAAAGAACATAAGAATAATGGTGGTGACAAACAATCCAAAAATAGGTCGTCATGGGAGGTATTGAAGAAATTTGATAATTACACTCCTTTGAAGGTAGATATCAACCACGTCCTGGAAGAAATTAAGAACAGCGAGGAGTTAAACTGGCCAAAGAAAATGAAGGCAGACCCTGACACGAGGAATAGGGAAAAATATTGCGAGTTTCACAAAGATTATGACCATATGACCAAAAATTTCATAGCTCTTTAGAATGAGATCGAAACACTCATCCGACGAGGAAAGCTGTCAAAGTATGTTAATCGTGGAAATGAAAGAAAAACAACGACCGAGCAAGAGAGAGGTCTAGATCTCCTCGTCGAGCAGAGGAGAACAACAAAAGAAACCATGAAGTTGATCCAGAAGACGACCCCGATCTTCCCAAGAGACCAAGGCATCCAGAATGAGAGGTATTTTTAATACGCTTTGGGTCGTTTGACTGTAATGTTATAACAGGTGGAGATGCAGGAGGAGGAGACCTTACTGCAGAGATAAAAGCTTACTTCGGTGAGGCTCAAGCTTGCTCGTACATTCAGTGAATAAATCTAGCTGAGGAGGATCGCCCGAGAAAGGTGAACAAAGAGAAGTTGGTCATTATGTTCTCAAAAAATGACCTCGCAGGTGTTCTATATCCTCATGATGATCCACTGGTGATCAAAATGAGGATGAAGGAGGTTATGATTTCAAGAGTACTGGTCGACAATGGTAGCTCGGCAGACATCATGTTCTACTCGTGCTTCGATAGTTTAAATCTAAAGCTATCTCAACTGGAGCCTTACCACAGACCCCTCATCGATTTTGCTGGCGAGAAAGTATTTCCACTTGGGACGATCAAGTTGGATATATTCATTGGTACGTGGCCTGCTTGTCGGACAGAAATAATACGTTTCTTCGTGATGGATAAGAATGTCCAATCATCGTACAATATCATCATGGGAAGAGTAGGATTGAAGAAGTTCGAGGCTGTACCATATACAGTGCATCAGTGCCTAAAATTTCCAATAAAATTTGGAGTAGGAGTTGTGAAAGGTGATCAGAAAGTAGTTCGGGAATGCTATTATTCATCCGTCGAGAAAGAAGAATTGGAGGAATCAAAGAAAAAGACAACTACCTATCAAGTTGATGAAGGTGCAGAGATTGAAACATTGGATCCTCGAGATGAGTCGCAACTCGTGAAGGGTGAAGTGGTGGAAGCTATTAAAACATCATTCTGGACGACGAACACCCTGAGCGAACTACTCAAGTAGGTTCGTCGTTGGAAGCCTCATTAAAACAGGAATTGATAACTTTCCTTAGAAGCAGAAGACAAACTTTTGCATGGAGTCATGAAGATATGCCTGGGATAGACCCAAACTTCTTATGCCACAAACTCAATGTGAATAAGGAGATCAAGCCTGTGAAGCAGAGAAGAAGAGTATTTAGTCCCGAGAAGAATCAAGCTATACAGGAGGAAGTCGAGAAGCTCTAGAAGGCTTGTTTGATTGAAGATGTTAAATATCCAGACTGGTTAGCTAATGTGGTGATGGTAAAGAAGAAAAACAACAAGTGGAGGATGTGTGTAGACTTCACCAACCTCAACAAAGCATGCCCAAAGGATCACTTTCCCCTACCCCGAATTGATCAACTGGTGGATGCTACCTCGGGAAACGAGTTGCTGAGCTTCATGGATGCTTATTCTGGCTACAATCAGATCAAAATGAAACCTGAAGACAGGGAGAGTACTTTTTTCATTACCCCTCGGGGAACTTATTATTATAATGTTATGCCTTTTGGTTTGAAAAATGCAGGTGCGACATATCAGCGGTTGATGAACAAAGTCTTTGCTGAACAAATTAGTTGCAATATGGAAGTCTATGTTGACGATATGCTGACGAAAAGCAAGAAAGCTGCCGATCATCTAATTGACTTGTGTCAGACTTTTGATCAACTGGATAAATATCAAATGAAGCTGAACCCGACGAAGTGCATATTTGGAGTACGAGAAGGCATGTTTCTCGAATACATTGTCAATCAGCGAGGCATTGGGGCAAATCCTGAAAAGATCAAAGCTCTATTAGGGATGCGATCTCCAACGACGAAGAAGGAAGTACAAAGTCTCACAGAAGAGTAGCAGCACTCAACAGATTTGTGTCACGAGCAACTGATAGATGTCTCCCATTCTTTAAGACACTCAGAAAGACTTTTGAGTGGAATGATGAATGCGAGAAGGCTTTTCAAGACTTGAAGAAATACTTGTGAGCACCTCCACTGTTGTCCAGGCCAGTGATGGGAGAAAAATTGTACTTGTATCTTGCAGTGTCCGAGAATGCAGTTAGCTCGGCGTTGATCAGAGTGGAGAATGGAGTGCAAAAACCAATTTACTACACAAGTAAGGCCTTCCGAGGAGCAGAGATCAGATATCCAAGGCTAGAAAAGTTAGCACTAGCATTGATTGAAGCGAGTAGGAGAATGAGGCCATACTTCCAGACTCATACCATAGTAGTATATACCGATATGCCATTGAGGCAATCCCTTCACAAGCCAAAAAAATCAGGGAGATTGATGTACTGGGCAATAGAACTCGGTGAATACGATATAGTCTATGAACCCAGATCATCGCTAAAAGGGCAGGCCGTTGCAGATTTTATAATAGAATTCACTTATCCTGATACCCCCGAGGAGCAAAAGTTGCTCGCTGATCAACCTGTGGATGTTACAGGATCAACAAACACTAGCTTAGACCAACTCCGGTTGGTAAAAGGGCAAGTGGATGTTATAGGATCATTAAATTCGATCTTAGACCAACTATGGTTGGTAAAAGGGCAAGAAAAAATGATCGACGAAGAGCGAAAAATATGCGGGGAGGATGAAAGGAAGCAACAAATATTTCACCGAGGAACTCTAACTGATCAGAAATTTGAAGACGAGTTACCTATATGGAGGCTATATGTAGATGGCTCATCTTGCACTAGAGGATGTGGCGCGGGGATAGTGTTGAGCACTCCGGACGAGGTCGATATGGAATACGCCCTACGTTTCCAATTCAAAGCTTCCAATAATGAAGTTGAGTATGAGGCCATGATTGCAGGACTTAGCTTGGCAAAAATTATGGAGGCGCAGCAGGTTATTGTCTTCAGTGATTCTCAATTGATCGTAAATCAAATGTTGGGAGTATATGCAGTTAGAGGAGAATTAATGATCAGATATCATGCAAAGGCAAATGAGCTGGTGTCAGAATTTACCGCTATTCAGCTGGTCAGAATACCAAGAATGGAGAATGCGAGAGCAGACGCCCTAGCTCGACTAGCATCAGCTACTCGCACCGAGCTACGACGAACAATCCCAATTGAAGTGCTATCTGGTCGGAGTATAGATGAAGATCTGACGATGAACTTTATTACCCTTGATTTAGGACCATCATGGATGGATCCCATCAGGGCATATATTGAAGAGGGAGAATTACCAATTGACAAGATCGCAGCCAAGAAATTGAAGTTTAAAGCTGCTCGGTATGTATTAACTAATGGTGTTTTATATAGATGAGGAATTATGGCAGGTTTGTAGAGATGTGTACATCCCTCCGAGGTGAACGAATTGATTGGAGAGATCCATGAAGGGTCCTGTGGAGCACATGTAGCAGGTCGGACGCTTTTACAAAGGGTGATGACGCAGGAATACTACTGACCGATAATGAGGGCTGATTGTATAGCCTATGCTAAGAAATGTGACAAGTGACAGCGCTTTTCCTCCATCCGAAGAACTCCACAAGCATTGTTGACACCCATAACTTCCCTTTGGCCATTTTCCTTATGGGGAATTGATTTGGTTGGGCCACTGCCAACGACCTGAGGAAAATTCAAATACCTCGTCATCGCAGTAGATTATTTTACTAAGTGGGTAGAAGCTGAGCCACTCATTGATATGACGTACGAGAAGGTGTACCAATTTGTTTGGAAGAACATCATTTGTCGATATGGTCTTCCTCATGCTTTCATCACAGACCATGGAACACAATTTGATAACGAGGAGTTCGCTGCATATTGCCATTAGTCAAACATTTTGAAGGTCCACTCAGCACTAGGCCATCCTCAAAGCAATGGACAAACTGAAGTAACAAACAAAACGTTGCTGAATGGTTTGAAGAAAAGACTGGATGATGCGAAAGTAAACTGGATCAACGATCTACAATCAGTACTTTGGGCTTACCGAACTACTCCTCGAGTAGCAACAGGAGAATCACCATATATGTTGGCGTTTGGAAGTGAAGCTGTTATACCTGTCGAGTTGGGTCTCCCAACACACAGGGTACTGAATTCAATTCCCCTGTCAGCGACTTAATGAGAAGATTGGATTTAGACATGCTCGAGGAAGTTAGAGAAGAAGCAGCCATCAGAAATGCTGCATACCAGCAGCGAACAGTTTTGTTTTACAACAAGAGGGTGAAGAAATGCGACCTGAAAGAAGGAGACTATATGCTGAAGAAAGTAATTCAAAAGCACAATAAACTAGAGGCAAATTGGCATGGACTATACCGAGTTACAGAAGTTGTTCGACCAGGAACTTACCGAATGGCAACTCTAGAGGGGGAGGAGTTTAAGAATGCATGGAACGCAGAGCACCTGCGCAAGTATTATCAGTGATGTATATTCCCATGTAATGCAGTTCCATCAATATGAATAAAATGAAGATATTCTGCCAAAGTTTTCCTTTTATTGAGAATTTTTCGGGGAATACTAGTGCTACACACTACTCGGCAAAACTCGGCAAAGCTCAAACAACTCAGCAAAATATTCCTAAAAATGCCAACCTGTTTGGCTAGGAAACAAAAATATTCCTAAAAATGCCAACCTCGGTTGGTTAGGAAACAAAATATTCCTAAAAATGCCAACCTCGGTTGGTTAGGAAACACAATATTCCTAAATATGCCAACTTGTTTGGCTAGGAAACAAAATATTCCTAAAAATGCCAACCTATTTGGCTAGGAAGCAAAATATTCCTAAAAATGCCAACCTATTTGGCTAGGAAACTAAATATTCCTAAAAATGCCAACTTATGTTGGTTAGGAAGTACATATATTCTCGAAAATGCCAACTTATGTTGGTCGGGAGGTAAAATTATTCCAGAAAGCAAATTGGTTGGTCGGAAACATTTTATGGGCAAAATTATTTCAAAAAGACTAACTATAGCTGGTCGGGGATAAAAACCCACTAACTGTAGGTGGTCGACATGAAGAATTTAACAACCTTGGTTGGTTGAAAACATTTTAAACATTTTTATACTTATTGCTAAGTTGGTCGAAAAACAAAATGTTGTTTTTGCCAAATGACTATCACAAGTCCAAACTACACAATATTGTTATCTTTTTATCAGATATGCATGCACAAATACAAAGTGTTATAAGACAATAGCGAATAAAAATGAAAGTCTTTCATTAAATCCAAAATAAATTACAGTTACATTGATATGTATACTAATAATTACATCAAAATTCCTATTCTACTGGTCTTTTCCCCTCTGCTTTTGACACAGGTTCCTCGCCAGCAGGTGGATCATTTAAAGCCAGAGGAGAATTTATGAAGTTGAGATCCTTTAACATCCTGACATTAATTACGGATGGTCGATCTAGAAGATGCTCGGGACGAGATACTTCAACAATTGAATGGAGATTGTAGTCGCCGAGATACTTAGAAATCAAGCTCCGAGGAATGGCCCGAGCAGGGATCCAACTCATATCCAGTTTGAATGGTGGCACGAGTAAGTCGAGAAGCCCATGATCATGGTAGTTCCACAGGTAATGACCCTGTTCGAGCTACAGCACACCTAAGGCATTCAACCAGCCTTGCTTGTAGCCCTCGTTATTGGCATTCTGGATACGATCGTCCAGGTGAAACAGAGCTTCGTTGTATTCAGCCATCCAGAACTCCCCGGGTTGTTTGTGGAACTGATATGTTAGTCTGTCTAGCTGCTCGTGGAGATTTTTGATGAAGATCTCTTTATTCTCCAAGGTAGACTTCTGCGTGGAGAGCTTCTCTTCCAGGTCTCTGATTTTCTTTGACATTTCAGACAACGCCTGGTTCTTCGCCATTAACTGGAAGGCTTGGTTCTCTAGGGCAGACTGAGTCCTTTGTTCCTCGACAGGAATCCGAGCTTCTCATGATCGTCCCCGAGGTGCTCTTACTCGTCCCCGAGAAGATGTGGAAGGGCCAGACCTCTTCAAAGTTTCCAACTCGTCCCTCAAGTTGGCATTCTCAACTTCTAGGAACGAAAATCCCTCATCGGTCACTGGGATTAAGGCTTTTGAAGAAGAGGCTGCAGACTTCAACTGTGATATCTCTTTCTGCAAGTTGTTGTTCTCTCGCTCCAGCAACTCGATAATCTGTTTGCATTCCTCGACCTCACCTTTCAGGGTTCTCTCCCTCACATAGTACCCAACAAAAAGCTTCTCGTAGCCATTGTCGGCAATAATCAACTTGTACTTCTTCTCATACGCTTCATGCAACAGGGCAGTGGATTCTTTGTATTGAAGCTGAAGGTCTTCGAGGGTGCCTTGGAGATCCTCGATCATATCATAATAGGCCACATTATTGGCCACCGCTCGATCAAGTAGACACTTCAGATATTGATATGCTTCCACTGCCTGTTCTTAAGCATCTTGGCCGAGGATGTCTACAACTTGTGCTACACTCAGGTCTGTGTGACCATCATTAAAATATTCATTACATTGTCGCAGCAACTTAGTATCATGGGCAGATAGTAATTCCATCCTGGACAAAAACTAGCAGAGAAAGAAAGAGCAATCATCAATAAGAAATATAAGCAGAGTATGAATAGAAGATAAACAACAGTATGCAACAAAGTCCAAGTTTTATTAGATCATAAAGTTCAGAGTTACATATGTGGGTTACATTTGAAAAAGAAAAAGATAAAGAGAAACCCGAACAACTCTACACCTTTTCCTTATCTCCAAAAACCTTATCGGGAGGCTGGGACGAGGAAGTAGGTTGCTCGGAGGGAATGGATAGTTTCTCGGGGAGCACAGGCAGTTGCTCGGAGGAAGTAAAAATCTGCTGAAGTTCCTCGGCAGCAGGCTGAATGGATGGGGGATTATCTCCCATTACCATAGAAGACTCTTCTGAGGCAGCTTCGTCCTCTTCAAGATCTTCTGGGGTTGGAGGGGGACCAGGAATGTGTTGCTGGAAAAGCTCAGAAGATTCATCAACTTTCATTTCCTGGAGAGCAGCAACCCATCCATCCCTAAATTATTTGAGACTACTATAGTCCACTTGCGATACCATAGCAGCCAACTCCTTGTTCCACCCCTTGTCCCAGCCAGCGCTGAAGGACTTATTCACAGCCATCTTCCTCTTCAATTTTTTCGAGGAGAGCTTCTCGGACAGTAGGTTATTAGCAGCTTTCAATTTGTTTTCAATCTCCTCCTTCTGCCGACCTACTTCCCTAAGTTGATCCAGCTCCTCCTTAGCAGCCTTGAGCTTATCTTCAAACTCCCAAGCAGTTTTGATCTTCTCTTCAAGCTCCTTATTTGCCTTCTCCAGGGCATTTATTCTCTTCTCCAACTCCTTGGAGGCATCAACAACTCGAGCTTTCTCTTGCTCGGTGGAGGCAAGCTTTTTCTCCCAGACAACCTTGTTAGTAGCATATGTCTGGCGAGAATCGTCCAAAGACTTGATAGCTTCTGCCAGAGCTCCCTCCACACTGGACGAGGAGCATGAAGCTTTAATCGCTTCATCTTTCTTCAGGATTATATTAAAGCAGCTCGTCAACTGTGAAAGTAATAAGAAAACAAGTCAGAAATAGAAATGGCAAAGGAAATATGAAAAGTTCAAAGTAAGAAGACTTACAGAAGCAAGATGACGAGCATCTAACGAAGTGACCATGTCCCGAGTAAGGTTTTCTTCAGTACCTTAGACCTCGGGAATGATCCAGGACTTTACCGAGCTTATGGCAGAGCTCGGGGGAACAAAAGTTGGAACCCCAATTCTAGTAGCTGGGGGCTGAGTAATGGTGTCAGCCAAATTGACCGAGGAGATTTTCTTCAGCCTCCTCGGGGGAACATGAACAAATTCAACCAAGGAAGAGCCCTTGGTCGGTGATATTACAATCACCTCTCCAGGAGCAGCAGACCTGCTCGGAGCCACTGCGGGCTTCTCTACAACCTTCACAACAGCAGCAGCCGAGGAAGGCGCATCATTCTTCTTTGTCCCCTCCCCTGGGACATCAACTTTACTTCTTTTTACCTCACCAGAACCAGAGGCAGGTCTCTCGAACAGAGTGGGAGGTCTTCTTCTCTTCATCCTTTAGCTTAAAGGGACATGAGATTCAGGCGAGGAGCTGGTGGAAGCTGGTATTGGTTCTGATTCACTTATTACTGGACGAGCAGTAAAAGAGGTGGTGTAGCTCTTGTATTACAGCAGATATGATGCCGACCTAATGTGCTCGTCAGCAACAGATTGATGCAGGCTCCAGATAAGTTTCAAATGCCTTATATTGACATCTGCTTGTTTTGGGAACTTTCTTTTGTTATCAACTGCAAATAAATAAACATTGCCATCAGTGACACATTTTATCAAACATCAAGGAAGCATAATTTCAAAATAAATAAAACGAAATAAAAATAACCTATCCCATTGCCATAAGGAGGGCATCTGAGACCCTGGTAAACCTCATCTCCAGTTAATGGAGGGTGTTGCCAATTTTTTATGACAACCCCGTGTTCAAAATAATCCCTATTGGCATCAGGGAGATTGACTACTAAGGCTCTATTCAAAATTCTAGTTTTTAAATAAAAAATGTTATCATTAACTGCCCATCTATAACAAAACGTAATCTCAGGAATTCCTATGCGAGTTCCATGGATCTGATTTAATCTATGCACCCCATTAACTATTCTCCATGTGTTGGGGGCTATTCTTGCAGGAACAACGTCAAAGTAATGATAGAATTCCAGACACAAGGGATTTGGTGGAAAAGAAAATCCACACTCAACAATAAAGAGGCTGGGGAACCAATGTCCCTCAGCTAAATGGAAATAGTCAAAAGGCTCAGAAATCTCTTCCAAGACAACCCAAGAGGGAATGGAAAAATCAGAGCGAAATTTACTAAGATATTCAACAGGGTAAACCATGATGAATAAAAGAAATGAAGAAGAAGGAATAAAATCTTATAGAAAAAGAGTGGACCTGATGACAACGGACGATGGAAGAGATGAATACACAAGAGAGAAAGAGACGACGGAAAACTCGAAGATAAAAATTTAAAAAGGTAGAAGACGATGGGAGTGTCTTTAGAGTTTAAATACCTTGCCTTGGGAAATGGTGAAGTAATGATTACAAAAAAGGATGATTACGTTATCGGCGGCTAAAAAAATGAAAAGGGGCGTGGGAATCAAAGCGGGCAACAGCGGCTAAAAGGACAAAAAGTACGCAGAAATCGAAGCGGTTATAAAAATTCAAAAAAATATGATTCTACGAATTTAGAAGGAGAAATAAATACGAAGGAAACACTCCTAAAAATCAGGAGGACCATTTAAAGTTACCATATTCTGAGAAAGAATGTTCCCTACTCCTCAAATTTCGAACTATGAAACATTAGGGGCTTCTGTTGATACCAAATTTAGTCCGCTGACATGGCCCAATTGAATGAAGACACGTGGCAATCTACATGGCAACAACAAACACTTCCGAGGAACTTACACGCTCCGAGGAATAAGATCACAATGAGGAACACTGCTTCCCCGAGGAACTCATACGCTCCGAGGAACAAGACCTCACCGAGGAACTCTTAAGTACCAAGAAGCTTAGGCGGTCTGAGCTGCACCTCGAACAAAGCATTAATAGCAGGATAACCAACAGTTCAACTGATTCATTAAATGCTTATCATTCAGACGCACACGCTTAAGGGGCATTAAATGTATTACCCTTTCACATGTATCCCATTTAATGTATTACACTTTCACATTACAGCCTCAGGGCTATAAATACATTGTACAATCCTCATTGTAGGGGGACCCTGGATCCAAACCGGAATTTCTTGAGAGAACTTGTAATCGAGAATTACCATACAAACAACAATACCAAAACAGTGGACGTAGGCCATTCTTATAAGGCTGAATCACTTTAAAAATTCTTTGTTTCATTTATTTATCTGTGATTGAATAATTAGAGCGATCTAATTTTTTACATCAACAAATGGTATTGGTGATATCAACATCACTGGTAGGGAATCCATTAATAGATCCTTGATTGCCATATATAATACCTTTTTCAAACATGGAAATCCTACTAACCTATTATATTTTTCATAGAACAACCCCCATTTTCTCACGTAAAAGTTGGTCAGGCACGATACATCGAAGATGGGTCTTGTCGATCAATTAATACCATTCTCAGCACCATCGTAAAATGAATTCTATATTAAAGGCCCATGATTTTTTTTTTAATCAACATTTTCACAATAAGTATATAAAACCAAACCAACATAAAGTTCATGATAACTTTGACATAAAAGTAAGTATCACAACCCAACATAAGGTAAATAAATAAATCTCGTGGTCACAAAGTTAATGAGTGTGGAAATATTCAAAAAACAATTGCTAATACTCCTTCTAAAACTCATACAAATATGGAAAATGATCTCCAAACACAGTTGTGTAAAAAACCTGTTCAAAGCATCAAAACAGGTGAAAATGGTGCTACTGACATTCCCGTTCAAAAGTGTTAAAACCAGCCCAAAGAGTTGGCCGATCTTCCTATGCAAAAACAGGTGTTGACTGCTCAAAATGACAATGGGATAATCCCACCAAATCCAGAAGTTCAAATTGACTTAGGCAGAATAGAAATACATGTTGAGCACTATGATACTCAAATAGTTGAAAACTACAATTTAAATACCAGGTCTAAGCAAGGAACATTAGATGCTCATCATGGAAAGTCATTAGGTAAACCAACAGTTCTAATAATTCAATAGTTTAGTATCAATCAAGGTGATCAGCTCACGAATTTGAATTCCTTGAAGTTAGGGATGGTAGAGACTGATCAAGTGGCAATTGATAAGCACCTAAAAAGTGTATAATTTTTTCCCTGAATAGATGCATTTTAGTCACTCGTTTTTAATAAAAATGACCTAATGTTCGTATTTATTTACTTCGCAGGCACTACACAGTCGTGGTATCAAATGTGCTAAAACAAGTTAATTGCGACACAATAGCGGTTAAAAGAATGCATAAAAGAAATCAAAAGATACCGCGAAGTCAGAGTCCCGTTGAGCTTGTCAAGATGAGTCCCGAGCCTTTTCCCGTACCAAACCTAAGTTTAAACCGAGCCCTAGCCTTCACCCGAACCCCGTGTGTGTTTAGTTTGTACTTTTATACTTTTTTTTAGATTTTTATTTTGAGTCGTTTTATTTTTAGGATTTATTTTAAATTTTCTAGGATTTATTTTCTATTCTTATATTTCTTTATTTTGATTTTGATTTTTATTAGTTTTTAATCTTTATTTTATTTTATTATTTTTCTTAGGATTAGTTTTTAGGAATTTATTTTATTTTTCTTTAGTTTTTAGTTTTAATTTATTTAGTTAGAATTTTTAATTTTTTTAGTTATAGAGTTTTATTTTATTTTTAATTCTATTTTTTAGTCTCTTAGTAATAAATTAGAATTTTATTTTTAGATTTTTTCTATTTTTTTTGGGAAGTGTCATTTTTTAATGGTCCAAATTAAACACACTCAACTTACCTACACCAAACATATACACAAACTATCCTACTCACCCTCACCCTAACTCCATACACCCTGTCACACACTAACTCCTCCCATTTCATCTTCTCCAACACACCCCTTTCTCTCTCCTGTCTCTTTCCACCATTAAACCCATTTCCATTTACACCAAACCAAAATCAAACCATCATTCTACCTCCATATCCATACTCATTTTTTTACCACATTAAAACCAAAACCATCACAGCCCCACCCGCGAACCACTCAACCTAGCGCCGGCCACCTCACCCATCTCCAGCGAGACCCTACCAACACCCATTTTTTTAAAAACCAAATATTGTCCTTCAAAATAGTAACAAATACCACCTGTCAAGCTTTTACATAAATTCACATGTCCCTTTGACTTAGCCATAAACAAAATCCCACCAAATCTTCAAAAAAATCGTGGACAACAAAAGAGGGGGGACTCTCATTTATAAAAAGAAGACTCTCAGATACAAAAAGGAAGAGACACATAGAGAGAGAGCAAGTGTGTATATTATGTACAGTTTACAAAAAAAAATTAGTTTAGCTCTAGAATAATTTTTAGGTTTAGTTTTTAGTCTTCTTTTTGTAATGAAGTGCTGAAAATTGTGAAGAAGGTGGACGCATGTCAAGGCGCATTTCAAAACAAATTTGTGGAAAAAAATTACGTATTGTATTTCTACATTCTCTTTTCAATTTATTTCCTTCTTGACATATTATTTATTTTTGTTTATGCATACATGAGAATGTTTGGCTAAACACCCTGTTCAAGGGGTAGGATGCACTGCGAATGATGTTAATTTAATTAATCAATTTTATTAATTATTATAATTATAGGAAAATTAATTTTTAACTGTCACCAATTAATTTATGTAACGAGAGTTAGTAAATTAATTGAACAGATTTATGTTTGAATTTAGGAATCGAACTAGAGATAGATTTTTCTGAAATTTGAATATTAATTCGGTGTTGAATTTTGAGGATTGATATTGTTTTCATTAAATTGATCCTAGCGGGTAATTTTCTGAAAATAGTATAATTCCTAATTTTTCATCCTGTGACATTTTTAAATTAGTTTTCTGAAAAATATATTATGAAATTTATAATTATAACGAGAGTTAGATTATTGATTTAATATTATCTCGAAATATTTCAAATTAATAAATTGAGAAATTAAAATAATTGAAAATGCAGTGTAATCCCATCTCTTGACCTTCTCACAATATTTCACACTTGGTTGCACATTTTTTTTTCTTATTTAGTCATTTCGTAATTTTAGCATTTAGTAGTTAATTTTCTCCCTTGAAATTGTTTTAAAAAAATTATTTTAATAAAAAAAATTGAAATTGCAAGTATTCACATTAATTGTTTCACCTTGAAAGTTGAATTGATACTCGTACTTACCACAATACGAGTTATTTTAGACCAGTTTTGTAGGTACTCAAGGGAATTTTGAGAGTGACTTTTGAAGAAAACGACCGTACGGCTACGCAAAAAGCTACTTATCAGCAATGATAAGTGATGAGAACAAAAGGTCTCAATTTAGAGGAGAAAATAACAACAGTGGGTCAAAATATTCTCAAGTAAGAGGATAAAATAATCCTATAAAAAGGTGAATAATGGGTCTCAATAAGCTTCTGAAGTAAGGGGAGAAAACAATCAAAATTTCAAATCAGTATACCATGCACCCGGAAGAATTCGATTTCTTGCCACAAAAGGAGTAATGGCTCAAGAGGTTTCCTCAAGTCAAGCATGTTTAAAAGGAACATATGTTTTTGGATAATTTAGATGGAACAATTAAATCAAAGTCTCCTAAAATTATTTATTTTGGAGAAAATGACATCTCTTCCATTGACTCTTATGATGATATTCCTCCGTTAGAAAATATTCCAAATTTAATCGAGGATTTTTCAGCTCAAAAAAATACTCAGTGTGGGAAGAAGAGAAAGATTTTAGTTTATATGTTGAAATCCCAAAGAATGACTCCTCCCAAGATCGTGTCACTGTAGACTCATTTTGGGACAAAATGTGGCAAAAATCAAAATCATATGCAAGTCCGTAATTCGATTGAAGTATTAAGCAACTCTACAGATTCATCTTCTTCCAGTGGAACCAAAAATTCCAAAGCGGATTCTTTTTCGCTCTTAGCTAACGAGGAGAAATCGGCTCTTAAGCATAATTTAAGGAGGTCTTCTACTCGTTCAAGAATTTGTAAATTTTCTTAATTTTTTCTTTATCGCTTGTAAGAGCCTTAGGAGGGACTTTTTCTCCAATCTGTTTATAAATAAAATTTCTTTTAAAAAAATGTGGGACTTTCATTGGGCACGTCCTTCAAAGATAAGGTTATTTGGGATCCGATTATAGAGAGGGTGGATATGAGATTAAAGGGTGGAAAAAGATTTATTTCTCTAAGGGGCACATTGATATGAATAAAGAGCACCATGCCTAGTTTAACCACTTATTATCATTCCATTCTTCCTCTATCAGTTTCAGTTTATTAAAATCTTGCTAACTTAAAGAGGGGTGTTTTGTGACAAGGGAACGAGGATAACTTCAAGAACGGTTCGATCATCATGGAGAAGGTGTACAAATTGGTGAGGGAGGTAAGGGAAGGAGTCCAAAATTAAAATATAAAAAAATGATTTAGGGAAAGTGGTTGTGAAGAGTTTTGGGTGAGGTAGACTGGATGTGGAGAAGAGTGGCGGTGGAGAGGTTTGGTTTTGGCTACAACAATTGGGGTTTAAAAGAAGGGTAGGGTCCACATAGGTGGGGTTGTGAAAACACATTAAGGAGAGTGGAGGGAGCTCTTAATCTTTATGTCTTTGCTTCTCGGGGATGTGGAAAAGGGTAGGTCTCAGAGAGATACATTGTGGTAAATCAACTTTTAAAGGAGATGGTTCCTCGATCATTTTGTATTATGAGTGAGAAGGAAGGATCGATGGATCAACACATTTGTAGGGATGGGGATATGATTAGATATAACCCTATATTTATACAGGGCTTAGGGAATGAGAGTTCGAGGAGATGTTTGATTATGTAGAGGAAAGGGGTTTTCCATCAAGAGGCTAGGATCATATTCAGTGGACTGGGAGAAAGAAAAGGGGATTCTCCGTGAGGTCTTATTATGTTATTTTGTGGCTAGGGAGTAGAATTTCCTTGGAGGAATATTTAGCTTACTCAGGCTCCATTAAAGGTTTCTTTATTTGTGTGGACAATAATGAAAATGCTATTATGATGACATAAGGATTAAATAAGAGAGATACGTGCATGGTAAGTAAATGTTGGATGTGCAAAAATACTGAGGAAATTGTTAATTACTTGTTGCTGCATTATTGGGTGGTTTGGGTGCCTTGGCAGATCATATATTCCATTTTTAGAGTGGATTGGGTGGGTGCTGAATCTAATAGAGGGAATATGGCAACATGGGGATATTGGAAAAGTGGAGAAAGAGTTTAGCCCCATGTATAGAATTGCTCCGTTGTCTATTTTTGGACAATTTGGAAAAAAAAGGAACATGAGTTGTTTTAAGAACCGAGTTAGCAATACTTCGATACATCCTTTTAAGCACTTTGCACGTGTGGTTCAAGGAAGAGGTACAAATAAATATACCGAGTTTGCTAAATTTTTTGGAGGAGATGGAGTTAGGGATGAGTGTCTAATTATGTGTATCCTGATTTGGTTTTGAGGAAGAGGGGTGGGATAGTTTTGGTTTCCATACCCTCGGTTTTGATTTTTGGTCTTTTATAGACCATTGTATATTTTTTGTATACTTGTTTCCATCCCCTTGAGAGGGGTGAGCTAAAAATTATGCAAGTAAGCACTATCCAAGTTGATGAAATTACTATGAATCGATTGCCTAAAGCCTAGTTTGGTTGTGTAAACTGCTTAATTAGGTAAATTGATTCATTGTAAATTAGTGAATTTTAAATTAGGGGATTTGAAATGATTTTAAATCCAATTTTAGATGATTTTGGTAATCTGAAATTGATATTGATATGTTAAGGTTCAATTAAATGGATGCATTTCACTGGAGCGAAAATGGGTGAATTAATGGATCATTTCATTAATGAAATCAAACACAATAACTGGCGTGAAATAGTTGCTCGATATACTATCAATTATTACATTTGGTTCATTCGCTACCAGTACTAAGAATCCGTGTTCTCTTGGTATGGTATGATGTCTTTTCTGTTCTCAACAGAGGCCTCACCTTGTAATATGAATTACATAAGCAAATGGAAGAACTAAAAGTGATGTAAAGCATTTGCGGCCAAAATATTGCATGTACGTGTACGAAAATGCAATGCTGACACATAAACCGGACATAAAAGTATGACACAATTGATGTGTCACACCTTCATTCGCTCGTGTATGGTCCCCACTAAGAGTGTAGCCGTATGGAATTCGGACACGAACAAATGAGGGTGCGACACGTCAATTGTGTCGCACCTTTATATCGTGATTTTGTGTCTACGAAAAAGGACACTTGTGTTAAAGGGAAACAAATGTCGAACCTTGGGTATAGACAACCACCAAACTACAGGTTCCATGCGTAATATGAGCTATGTGTGTTTGTGAGCATGCAGACGTGAGTGTATTATAAGGATAATATTTCATATCCACTTTTATTAAGCAAAAACTTCCAGAACTCTTGAAATAGGCATAAGAAATTATGTTCTCACAATAAATATATTCTCAACCAAAACATGGAATGCTATGTGATTTCAATCAAGTAGCTCTATCTTAAGAGTATACTTATCACTGAGGAAAGCTTTATTTCTTAAAAAATTACCCATATGAGCAATCATCCGAATCTGACCAATCTTCATAAAATTCCAAAAGCTCCTTGGTGTCCTCAATCTTAAAGACTATTTTGTGATCGTACAATATTTTCTCCAGCTCATCTGATCCCCACTCGTCCGTCACAGTTTCCATAATGTCCGGCACTACCTGAAAAAATAAATATAATATAATAAATAGAGAGCACAATATAAATCAGTAAAGAGAGAGAGAATGGAATATATACTGTTGACTGCAAATTATTATTTTTAAATATTAAAAAAATTATTTTTAACTGAAGTTTTTTTATGTAGTATTTAAATATTTAAGGGACTCAAATAAAAAAATCATCTAAAAATAACATTTTTACTATTTTAAAAAATTGATCAAACTTTTGCAGTTTTTAAAGTTTAAATGTCATATAAAAAAAATCGGTCGAAAAATAATTTTTTTACTATTTAAAAAAATCGGTATATGTATATACACACACACACACACACACACACAAACACACATAAAAAACAGGACAAAGAAGTGGAACATTTTTTTAAAATAGTAAAAAAAATATGTTTTTTAATTGATTATTTTAGGGTATTTAAATATTTCAATGAACCTAAAAAAATCAACTCAAAATGAATTTGTTTGCTATTTTAAAAAAATCGATTAAATATATGTTAATTTTTAAACCGCTAAAAATTAACATTGAACAATTTTTTTTAAATAATAAATAAATTTATTTGAGTTAATTTTATTTTTATTTTTATTAAGATTGGTTGAAATAAGTGACATTGTGGAATGGAGATTCTTGTAACACATACATACCACAAGGTGTATGAGTCGGCCACTCTTTATAAGAGCAATGGTCGGTAATTTTGAGATGTTCAGCTTAGCAACCAACTCTGGATGTTTGGCTGCACACATTTTCACAAAGTGGGTTGTATCCTCGTGATCATCTACCAATCCCTCCATAAAACAGTTCACATCCTGCAAGAATTTACAGAATATAGACTCATTGAGTTTGCTAATTAATTTCTTTCTATTTGAATTGGTTCTCCATTGAATTTGGCCTTTTGTAATAGAATTTCGTTTTGAGTGTGGATGTACAAAGACAAATTATATTTCAAAGTTCATGCTCTTTCAATCCTATCAAAGCTGCCAACCAAATCAAATATACTTAAAAAAGTAAACAGAAGGTTCATCAATACAGAACAAAAGTCATATCATATCTTCGCCTATTCCCCTGATTAAAACAAGAGTTGTTATACTTTACTCTGTAATACTCATAGGCGCCGCATGTTATTATTATTAACCCTATTTTAATTTCTGAAGCAGAAAACTTCATAGACTTTTTAACTTTTTACAATCACCAATATTAGAAAAGTTTTACCGCATGCATCCATTTGATTTTGAGTAAAATAGGTTTTAGCAAGGTAAAAAATAATATGAAGAAATATATTTTTATATACTTAAAATTAAATATTATTGAGTTAACATTATAGATAATTGCACATCCTATAATTATAAAAATTTAAATATTATTGAGTTAACATTATAGATAAGTGCACATCCTATAATTATAAAAATTTAAATAAGAATATAAGAGAAAATTAAACTCTAAATAAGTGAAAACATATTTTACCATATTATTTTTATCGCAATAAAATTTATTTTATCCCGAATCAAACGGACCCTAAAAATCCGTCAGTATTCAAAAATTACAACCACCATGTTGACCCTCACCCATCTAAGGCATACTCAGCAAATAATAATAAAAAATAGAGCAATACTCTTTATATCTTTTTCTGTGATTGTTTTTTATTTCCCAAATAATATGTTAAACACACATTGATTGACCCACATTACAAATACCACGAAATCTATCTTGTAGCCTTATAATAAAGGAAAATGCTGGATTTTGGTGATCATCTAACATGATTGGTGAAAAGAGTCAAATAATAAATAAATAGTTCCAATGAATCTTTCAATTTGTAATATTTGCATCAATCACGTAAGAAAGACACCAAGACCCCTTTTAAATTGAATCAAAAAATTTGAACTCAATAAAACACAATATAAAATGAATAATAAAACTCAAAATCGAGATGTGAGTATGACACGATGGTATGCAACTTCGTGTATAAAAACCAACACAAACATGACACGAACACAATATATTGTGTCAAATTCGGATTATTTTTCTAGTTCGTGCACTTAACTAAGGTTAATGGCTCATGTATAATCAGTTTGTGTCGTGTAATTTTGGATCTCGAGTCGCATTTTTTCAATGTTCGAAGCGTATCAAACTCGTTTGTATCAATAATATTTTACCCAATAACTTTAAACTCAAACCCCATAAGATTTTTATCATATCGTACAACTAAACGTGTGGAGCAACGAAATACAAAGAACACTAACATGCATTCATAAGATATATATAACATCTATCATAAACCCTAATTGAAGAAGAAGTGAGTAGACTACCTCGCTTTCAATATCGTTTTCTTGGTAGAAAAGGCAAGCAACGTTTTCATGGTTCCGTATAAAAGTGTGGTACTCTTTTTCTGATTCTATCAATAAGACACCAGCGTTGTCGCTAGGATAATCCATGATAGAGAGAAGAGAATTGTGACAACTTTTACCTTGTGAAACGGCAAGAAACCTCTTGGGTTATATTTAATAAAGAATGAAACGGCAGCTTTTAACTTCCTAACTCTTACCTTGTGACAACTCAATCCAACTTTAACACTTCATCTTCATCTTCTTCTCAAGGGATATTTTGTGTTTAAGTTAACCCACCGTTTGGTTGGTACAAAATTAGTGTTACACTCTCACTCCATTTGAGAACCGTATCGCGGGTGTGTTATTGAAAATAAAAATATAGATTATGTATTTTTAGGACTTAAAATAATATTAATTATGAATATAGGATAACAAGTATTCGTTTTCATTTTTAGTCCCTATTTTCAAATTAAAGGGACACGTGGCATGCTGTGATTGGTTAACATTTCCTGAATATGAGTTCGCGTCAGCAACTTTATTAAAAAATAGGGACTAAAATTATAAATAAAATGTTTGTTGTCCCGTTTTCAAAATACATATTACAGTAGGTCCTAAATTTACAAAGCGCCATAAAAATAAACACAAGGTACTAAATTACATAAATGGACTTGAATTTACACTTATTTTTAAAAATTATACAGATGTTAAATACATTTTTTCAAAAATGGGGGTGTTTGGCATAAATTAAGAAAAATAGAAACAAAAACTACCAATTGCAAAAAATAGAAGTTATTAATCGTTATATATGTCATTGTAACAACAAAAGGGGTGATTTTTTTTAATTGTATGTTCAAACACCTCATATTCAACTAGTGGTAATTTTTATCTCCCAAAGGGTAATTTTTTTCTTAATTTATGTGAAAACACCCACACAAATTTTATTGAACAAATGATTAAACATATTTTCACTTTTTAAAAATAATTGTATGTTCATTGAAATATTTGTGTGAATCAACCTTTTCTTTTTGTGATTATAAAAATAAGGGTCATTTAGTGTTTGGGCTACGTTTGTTTATTATATTTTGTATTTGGGGCACGTTTGTTTCCGTATTAATTCGCTAGGTCCAAAACTAACGGAAACCGTCAGTTGACTCATTTGACCGTTAGTGGACATCCTTAACAATTGTCTTTCACATGGTAAATGACATATTTGCCCTTGAAATTAAAGCACAAAATGTTTAATATTTAAAAAAGTTGTTTAATTAAAACTGTTTAATAAAAATTGTTTAATATTAATAAAAATTGCTTAATATTAATAAAAAAAAAAGTGTTAAAAATTTGTAAAAAATAATTTCTGACAAAAGTTAAAAACTGTTAAAAAAATTGTAAGGTCTAAATATTTAGGAAAAAAACTATTTATAATGTTTAAAAATGTAAAAAACCTGTTTATATAAACTTTTTTTACAATAATGTTTAAAAAATATATAAAAATCTCAATACACTTTCTCATACAAATAAAAAATAAAAATGTTAAAACTTTATTCAAAACATTTAAAAATAATTTTAAAAAATGTTAAAAAACGGTTTATAATGTTTAAAAATGATTTTTAGTCAAAAAACTGTTTATAAAATGATTTAAAAAAATTGTTTAAAAGGGATTTTCAGTTAAAAATACTATTTCCAGGAAAAAAAAGTTTTCTACCAAGAAAATGTAATCCCAAGTAAAAAAAATTATAATCAGTTGGTTGTTAAGAAAAAAATTTCATGGCTATGGTAGATAAATTCACAATTTATAATCTGTTAAAAAAATTATAAAATTTTAAATTTTAACTGATTATAAATTTTCAACTGACTAGCTTTTCTTTATTTCCAGAAAAAAGTTTTCTACCAAGAAAATGTATTCCCAAGAATTTTTTTTTATAAAATATTTTTTATAATTTTATAATGATTTAAATAAAAAAAGTATATTTATTTATACAATATGTTTTATAATTATGTTTTTTTAATGCTTCTATAACTTGTTTAAAATAATTTATTTAACAACATTTTAAAAATGATTAGAAAATATTTTAAAAATAAAACTGTTTAAAAATAATTTTCAGGTAAAAAAATTATCTCCAAGCAAAAAAAACCTCTGGCCAAAAAGGATTTTCAGATAAAAAATGTCCGGCCAAACGATTTTCAACAAAAGAAAAAACATCCACCAAAAAAATGACTTCCAACTTAAAAAAAAAATATCTCCAGCAAAAAGTAGAAAAAAAAACTTATTTGAATTATAAAAAAATTATATCCAAGAAAAAAACGTTTTCCATAAAAAAAATGATTTTCTACAAAAGAAAAAAATCCACTAAAAAAATAATTTTCAACTACAAAAAAAATTCACTTCCAGCAAAAAATGTAAAATAAAAATGATTTCAACAAAAGAAAAAATAAATTCCAATATCCAAAACTTCGAACTCCGGGCAACAAATGATCCAAGAATCCGGACCAAAAATGATTTAAAAAAAAAGAAAAATAGTAATAAACCTCCGATCAAATGAACCCCTAGTAATAAACAACAAATGATCCAAACCTCCGGCCAACAATAAACCTCTGATCCGAACTTTAAATCCAAACGCTATATTACTCCGGTTGTAAGAGGGGGTTTGGGAACAAACCTCTCTTGTGTGTGTGTGAGAGAGAGAGTGATAGAGAGTGAGGGTTTAATTGGGATAAGGGTATAAGCGTATTTAAACATAAGGGAATTTATGGTAGTTAATGAAAACTATAATGTTCCCCAAATATAATGAAAACTAATGTTCCCCAAATACAAAATATTATAAACAAATGTATCCCATACAGTAAATGACCCTAAAAATAATTATATTTATTAAAAGTAATTAGGAAAAAAGGGTTTTAGAGCTTATGTGGAAAACCCCCCACTTTGTCAAAAAGTGTGCTACACCATTGTGTTACTATAGTAGGCATCACGAGAGCTAACGTTATTGGGGGAGCAGGAACACAATTTTCTTTAAAGTTAGGGATATCTCAAAATCATGTCAAAAAATGGGAGTGAAACACAAAACATCTTTATAATTAATCTCTTGGTAGAAAATAGAGGAGTCGTGAGTTAAAATAATGCATTTTTATTTATTTGGAGATTTGACGTTAATCTATTTTATTATATTCCCTTTTGTAATCTCATTATTCTTTTCTTAATTAATTTTTGAATTTTTATAATACTTAATAAACTGTGCATTTAATTTTCATATCCCATATTTTAAGCTATTGAGGACCTTTTAAAATCAACTTTGTTAGGAGATTCAGTGTAAGAATTCACCTTCACCATTTTTCTCTCATTTGTATTTTCATTCTACATTTTTTCTTAACTTTTGGCTGAGGAATCCAATTTAGAATAATGCAAGCCTTGAGTGCAATGATGAATGTAAGGAGACATAGAATTTACTTGGTTCAACAAGTCAACCTAGCCTACGTCCATAAGGTAAAGAGATAGATATTATCTATTTGAGAGGATTCTTCGAACACACCCCAAAGATAGAAATGCCGTCATTTGTCCTATCAACGATCATACTTCAAGAGGATAAGCATGGTTGAAGACGATTAACGAAAATCTTTGAATTTAATACCGTCCATAAACATTTGATTGCTATCTAAGGGCAAGGAATCTGATACGGTTAAACCTATTTGTTTTCTCCATAAATGTAATAATCCCCACTGGAAAAGGGAACATGTGATCTTTGTTATCAACAATTGATTAATAAAGAGAATAGAAATACCCGCGGACATATGCACATTGTCGAACCATGAACATTACGTTCTTGGATGTCATTATGCATGATTTTACTCTACTCGGCTTTGATTGTGTTGAATAAATTCTAACATGATTTTAGCACCTACAATTGGCGTCATCTATAGTCGTTCCGATTTCTTTCTCTTAACCAAGAAAAACTAACGAGAAACCGTGTATCACTCACACAGCCAGCGGTTGCCTGTAATCCCCCATGTTTGATAATAAATTATTTTGGTTGAACTTAGTTAAATAAGTTGGTAGAATTTAAATTAAAGTGGTAGAATTTAAATTCTAGAATAAATTGCTTATTTGTGATTGAATGTTTATTTGATTCATTTATGCATGATTATGTTTACTCGTAGAAATAAATTTACATGTTAATTAAATAATTATGTGGTGTTAAACCTAATAAAAAAATGTGTAGGTCGGATAGAGATAGTTTGGGCACGTTCTGGGATTATTTGGGAACTCGTTTATATGTTTTAGACATCTAAAATTAGGCCCAGGGAATAGGTATACCATTTGGTTCCATAACATGATTAGTTTGCGTATGGTTGCAATAATGTGAAACCAAAGTACATAGGTTCTGGTTTAGGTTTCGGTATGGAATTGAACCAAACGTACCCTTGTCCACCCCTATATCATTGTAACAACAAAAAGGGTGATTTTTTTTAATTGTATGTCCTAACACCTCATATTCAACGAGTGGTAATTTTTATTTCCCAAAAGGGTATTTTTTTTCTTAATTTATGTGAAAACACCCCCACAATTTTTATTGAACAAATGATTAAACATAATTCACTTTTAAAAATAATTTTATGTTAATTCAACCTTTTCTTTTTGTGATTATAAAAATAATTAGGACAAAAGAGTTTTAGAATTTATGTGGAAAAACCCACCACTTTGTCAAAAAGTGTGCTACACCATTATGTTACTATAGTAGGCATCAAGAGAGTTAACGTTGTTGGGGGAGCGAGAACACAATTTTCTTTAAAGTTAGGGATATCTCAGAATCATGCCAAAAAATGGGAGTGAAACACAAAATATCTTTATAATTAATCTCTTGTGAGAAAATAGCGGAGTCGTGAGTTAAAATAATGCATTTTTGTTTATTTAGAGATTTAACGTTAATCTACTAAAAGGTCTTATGACAACATTTTTTTCTTAATATATCATATTTCTATATATATAGTAAATATCCACTGTATGTTTACAAATAGAAACTATTGGAACAAAAAACATTTTTCATGGGACCTAAAGGAGAAAAAAAAAGTATTTGGATCTATTGAACTACTACATACTTAGTAAATGTGACTAATTGGCAAAAAACTCTTTATTATATTCTCTTTTGTAATCACATCATTCTCCTCTTAATTAACTTTCAAAATTTTTTAATACTTAATATACCATGTATTTGATTTTAGTATGCCATATTTTAAGCTATTGCGGACCTTTTAAAATCAACTTTGTTGGGAGATTCAATGTAAGAATGCACATTCACCGTTTTGCTCTCTTTTGTATTTTGGGTCATTTATTGTCTGTGGTACGTTTGTTTATAATATTTTGTGCTTGGAGTACGCTAATTTCCATTATTTTTAGATGACTGTTATTTTAACGGTTGAACTTAATTTCTATCACCGCCTCATCATATACACTCAATTACCAATATTACCCTTACTTGTAATGACGCATGTACCCTTTGTATAGATAAATGTTATTTATATATATATATATATATATATATATATATATATATATATATATATATTGTATTGTTTAAATATTTAGAAAAAAAAACAGTTAAAAAAATTGTTTAAATGTTGAACCGTGTTTTTTTTCAATTAAAAACACTTAAAATATAGAAAAATTTAAATAATTATAATATAACTGATTAAAAATTATTTTCAGTATAATATAACTGATAATTTTTTTTTTATTTTCAGTGTAAAAAATAATTTCACCAAATAAAAATAATTGTCTTTGACACGTTTTTCTTTATGCCACTTCGTATCATCATCTATTTTTCTCGACATAAATAGTCTTTGGAGTCTTGGCTTTAGTGGGAAGTAACGAACTATTTTGTGAGGAATACGTTTACCCCTATCATCATTAACCTTCCATCTAGACTCTCCACATATTGGACACTCGTGTTTATATTCAAGCTCCTTCCAAAACAAACAACAGTCATTTTTGCATGCATGAATCGATATGTATCCTAATCCCAAGCCACGCAACATGCTTCTTGCCTCATAATATGTCTTTGAAAGTGTCTCACCGTCGGGGAAAGCTTCCTTCAATCGTTCAAGCAACATCTTCAGTGATTTATAACTCCAGTGATTAATCACTTTCAAGTGGAGCAACTTTACGAGAAAAGATAATGTAGAGAATTTTGTGCAACCAGGATATAATTCACGCTCTGCATCTTTCAATAATTTGTTAAACTTTGTCTCATCCCTGACACCAACTTGTCTAGGAGTATTACCAGTTTCAAATGCTCCAGCTGGACCAGCATCAAAGAAAAACTCATTCCGCATGTCTTCCAACACTTTTTGCATCTCGTCCCCTTCTTCATTTTCATTATCCATCAAACCATCGACATCATCATTATCATCGTTGACATCATTGACATCATCAAGAAATATATCATTATAAGATTCCCCATGATATGTCCATTGGGTGTAGGTGGTACAAATACCTTTTAAGAAAAAATGATCTTCTACGTCATCAATATTTCTGAGATCGATGTTAAGACAATTGCAACATGGGCACCTAATGAAACTGTCGGGTCCCATATGATCCTTCGCAAATCGAATAAATGATCTAACACCCAAGACATACTTTTCACAAAATCTATTTGTTTCATGCATTCAACTCTTATCCATCTAGTTCACATGAAAAATCAAACACATTAAAATGTTAGTTTAGTGTTTAATATAACATTTTTGTTGTCTAAGATTCAAGAGCATAAGACATAATATGTTTATTCATAACCACTAATCAATATCCATCAAACTATAGGATATAGGGCAGCCCTCAAGTCAAAACACAACTTTTCTAATTAGGTTCCCACTAAATAGACCTAAGTCCCCTAATCAATAAAAAAAAGTAACACACAACATTAACAATTAAACAAGGGTTTTCATCAATCTTACTAAATTTTTCCTACATATATATATATATATATATATATATATATATATATATATATATATATATTGGGCAGGCGCGCTACATATGTGATGCGTATCAAGTTAAGAAGTAGATAAGAATTAGTTAAAACAAGTGGGATCCAGTAATATAGTAAACAAAGTCATAGTAAATACCTTGAAATTATAATCCACAATTCGAAGGTACAAGTCATTGGAACAAATAAATTATATATTATTGTTACAAAATAGGTCCTAACAATGCTTTAGTAAACTAATTTATATAATTAAGTAAACAAAGAATGTTTATCAAATAGAGCTTAGACAATAGGCATGGAAATTAGGAAAATTCTTGTTTTGCAAAAAGTATTAAATGTACTACAAATGTTTCATAAAAATAACATGTATCATAATTTGGGGAGCCAAAACAACTGGTGGTAGCATAATAAAGGCATATAACTACAAATGTAAGTAATAAACATCATTTTGACTCTATACTATATTAATATTTAACAGTAATTTTTTCTAAAAAGTCAAAATTCGTGTCTATATCTAAAACAATAAAAGTACATAGTTATGCACCAATAAATTTAACATAAAGAAAATCTTATCAAGATATTACTATAAGGAGGACATAAATATGAATGGGGTGGGGGTTATTCACAAAAAATCAGCACACAACAAGAATAAAAATGATTTTAGCTCGCCTTTATTAACCCAAGAAACACAAAATGCACACAATATATCCTCTTTTCTGCATTCTTAGAGATGGCAAACCCGATTTATCGACATTCATTAAATTAGCTAAAGAATCTAAAACTATATTATCTTCTCTATAACAATGCAAAAATTGAACATCCATATCTTCACATAAAAAAAAGAATTTTGTTAATAAGCTTCTTTAACTTTCATTGAAATTTATGTTTATCACCATTTAACTTTTTTATAATAACCATCGAAAAGAAGCTACAATACGCTGTACACAAGACACTAGCATCGGCATAACCGATTGAGCATTTACAATACCCTTTACACAAAACATAAACCAATCAATATATACATGATTAAGCGTAAGATTGAGAGAGATAGGTTTATTGTAGTGTACACAAAACACAAAACATAAACCAATAGGTGTATAACTAATTAGGTTTGTCAAAACATTAGCAAAACAAACAAACCAATCGGTTTGTGTACAGATAGAGAGAGAGACTGCAACGGCGATGAATACTGAGAGAGAGAGAGAGAGAGGGAGAGAAAATGTACCTGATTGTATACAGATAGAGAGAGAGACGGCAGCGGCGATGAATCAAACGTTTGTGAAAGCTTAGGTTTGTAGGTCTCTCAAAGGTTGTTCCAATTTTGGAGTGGTTTGTGAAAGCTTAGATCGAAATCGTGCGAGAGTGCGATGGGTGTTACAAAAAAATTACCTTTTGCCACAAAAACAAATCGTTGCCCACTGACTTAGATATTAAGCCACGAAATCTTTTTTGTTGAAAAAAATATATATTAACTACTACGAATTATTTCATTGCTAATGATATTAATTTCGCTGATAAATAATTTGCCCTTACAGTCAAGCGCGGGAAGAGTTTGGCGCCAGACTTTTGGAGATCTATTGTCAACGAAATTTGAATTTTCGTGGCTAAAGATGATGTTTTTCGCCACGAAATTAATTTCGTAGTAGATGTTGACATTTAGCCACGAATTTTTTTTTGTAGGTAAGAAAATCGCAGCTAAATGTAAGTTTTGTTGTAGTGGCCCCATGTATAGAATATCTCCGTTGTGTATTTTTGGAAATTTTGGAAAAAGAGGAACATGAGTTGTTTTAAGAATCGAGTTAGCAATACTTCGATACATCCTTTTAAGCACTTTGCACGTGTGGCTCAAGGAAGAGGTACAAACAAATATACCGAGTTTGCTAAATTTTTTGGAGGAGATGGAGTTAGGGATGAGTGTCTAATTATGTGTATTCTGATTTGGTTCTGAGGAAGAGGGGTGGGATAGTTTTGATTTCCATCCCCTTGAGAGGGGTGAGCTAAAAATTATTCAATGAAGTACTATCCAAGTTGATGAAATTACTATGAATCGATTGCCTAAAGCCGAGTTTGGTTGTGTAAACTGCTTAATTAGGTAAATTGATTCATTGTGAATTAGTGAATTTTATATTAGGGGATTTGAAATGATTTTAAATCCAATTTTAGGTGATTTTGGTAATCTGAAATTGATATTGATATGTTAAGGTTCAATTAAATGGATGTATTTCACTAGAGCTAAAATGGGTTTATTAATGTAATCAAACACAATAACTGGCGTGAAATAGTTGCTCGATATGCTATCAATTATTCCATTTGCTTCATTCGCTACCAGTACTAAGAATCCGTGTTCTCTTGGTATGGTATGATTTCTTTTATGTTCTCAACAGAGGCCTCACCTTGTAATATGAATTACGTAAGGCAATGGAAGAACTAGAAGTGATGTAAAGCATTTGCGGCCAAAATATTGCATGTACGTGTACGAAAATGCAATGCTGACACATAAATCGGACATAAAAGTATGACACAATTGATGTATTGCACCCTCATTCGCTCGTGTCTGGTCCCCACTAAGAGTGTAGCCGTATGGAATTCGGACACGAGCAAATGAGGGTGCAACACGTCAATTGTGTCTCACCTCTATACCGTGATTTTGTGTTTACGAAGAAGGACACTTGTGTTAAAGGGAAACAAATGTCGAACCTTGGGAATAGACAACCACCAAACTACATGTTCCATGCGCAATATGAGCTATGTGTGTTTGTGAGCATGCAGACGTGAGTGTATTATAAGGATAATATTTCATATCCACTTTTATTAAGCAAAAGCTCCCAGAACTCTTGAAATAGGCATAAGAAACTATGTTCTCACAATAAATATATTCTCAACCAAAACATGGAATGCTATGTGATTTCAATCAAGTAGCTCTATCTTAAGAGTATACTTATCACTGAGGAAAGCTTTATTTCTTAAAAAATTATCCATATGAGAAATCATCCGAATCTGACCAATCTTCATAAAATTCCAAAAGCTCCTTGGTTTCCTCAATCTTAAAGACTATTTTGTGATCGTACAATATTTTCTCCAGCTCATCTGATCCCCACTCGTCCGTCACAGTTTCCATAATGTCCGGCACTACCTGAAAAAATAAATATAATATAATAAATAGAGAGCACAATATAAATAAGTAAAGAGAGAGAGAATGGAATATATACTGTTGTCTGCAAATTATTTTAATTAAATATTAAAAAAATTATTTTTCAGTGTAGTTTTTTTATGTAGTATTTAAATATTTAAGGGACTCAAATAAAAAAATCATCTAAAAATATCTTTTTTACTATTTTAAAAAATTGATCAAACTTTTGCAGTTTTTAAAGTTTAAATGTCATATAAAAGAATCGGTCGAAAAATAATTTTTTTACTATTTAAAAAAATCGGTATATGTATATACACACACACATCAAAAACAGGACAAACAAGTGGAACATTTTTTTAAAATAGTAAATTTTTTTTTTTTAATTGATTTTTTTAGGGTATTTAAATATTTCAATGAACCTAAAAAAATCAACTCAAAATGAATTTGTTTGCTATTTTAAAAAAATCGATTAAATATATGTTAATTTTTAAACACAATAACTGGCGTGAAATAGCTGCTCGATATACTATCAATTATTCCATTTGCTTCATTCGCTACCAGTACTAAGAATCCGTGTTCTCTTGGTATGGTATGATGTCTTTTCTGTTCTCAACAGAGGCCTCACCTTGTAATATGAATTACATAAGCAAATGGAAGAACTAAAAGTGATGTAAAGCATTTGCGGCCAAAATATTGCATGTACGTGTACGAAAATGCAATGCTGACACATAAACCGGACATAAAAGTATGACACAATTGATGTGTCACACCCTCATTCGCTCGTGTATGGTCCCCACTAAGAGTGTAGCCGTATGGAATTCGGACACGAACAAATGAGGGTGCGACACGTCAATTAGGTCGCACCTTTATATCGTGATTTTGTGTCTACGAAAAAGGACACTTGTGTTAAAGGGAAACAAATGTCGAACCTTGGGTATAGACAACCACCAAACTACAGGTTCCATGCGTAATATGAGCTATGTGTGTTTGTGAGCATGCAGACGTGAGTGTATTATAAGGATAATATTTCATATCCACTTTTATTAAGCAAAAACTTCCAGAACTCTTGAAATAGGCATAAGAAATTATGTTCTCACAATAAATATATTCTCAACCAAAACATGGAATGCTATGTGATTTCAATCAAGTAGCTCTATCTTAAGAGTATACTTATCACTGAGGAAAGCTTTATTTCTTAAAAAATTACCCATATGAGCAATCATCCGAATCTGACCAATCTTCATAAAATTCCAAAAGCTCCTTGGTGTCCTCAATCTTAAAGACTATTTTGTGATCGTACAATATTTTCTCCAGCTCATCTGATCCCCACTCGTCCGTCACAGTTTCCATAATGTCCGGCACTACCTGAAAAAATAAATATAATATAATAAATAGAGAGCACAATATAAATCAGTAAAGAGAGAGAGAATGGAATATATACTGTTGACTGCAAATTATTTTTTTTAAATATTAAAAAAATTATTTTTAACTGAAGTTTTTTTATGTAGTATTTAAATATTTAAGGGACTCAAATAAAAAAATCATCTAAAAATAACTTTTTTACTATTTTAAAAAATTGATCAAACTTTTGCAGTTTTTAAAGTTTAAATGTCATATAAAAAAAATCGGTCGAAAAATAATTTTTTTACTATTTAAAAAAATCGGTATATGTATACACACACACACACACACACACACACAAACACACATAAAAAACAGGACAAAGAAGTGGAACATTTTTTTAAAATAGTAAAAAATATATGTTTTTTAATTGATTATTTTAGGGTATTTAAATATTTCAATGAACCTAAAAAAATCAACTCAAAATGAATTTGTTTGCTATTTTAAAAAAATCGAATAAATATATGTTAATTTTTAAACCGCTAAAAATTAACATTGAACAATTTTTTTTAAATAATAAATAAATTTATTTGAGTTAATTTTATTTTTATTTTTATTAAGATTGGTTGAAATAAGTGACATTGTGGAATGGAGATTCTTGTAACACATACATACCACAAGGTGTATGAGTCGGCCACTCTTTATAAGAGCAATGGTCGGTAATTTTGAGATGTTCAGCTTAGCAACCAACTCTGGATGTTTGGCTGCACACATTTTCACAAAGTGGGTTGTATCCTCGTGATCATCTACCAATCCCTCCATAAAACAGTTCACATCCTGCAAGAATTTACAGAATATAGACTCATTGAGTTTGCTAATTAATTTCTTTCTATTTGAATTGGTTCTCCATTGAATTTGGCCTTTTGTAATAGAATTTCGTTTTGAGTGTGGATGTACAAAGACAAATTATATTTCAAAGTTCATGCTCTTTCAATCCTATCAAAGCTGCCAACCAAATCAAATATACTTAAAAAAGTAAACAGAAGGTTCATCAATACAGAACAAAAGTCATATCATATCTTCGCCTATTCCCCTGATTAAAACAAGAGTTGTTATACTTTACTCTGTAATACTCATAGGCGCCGCATGTTATTATTATTAACCCTATTTTAATTTCTGAAGCAGAAAACTTCATAGACTTTTTAACTTTTTACAATCACCAATATTAGAAAAGTTTTACCGCATGCATCCATTTGATTTTGAGTAAAATATGTTTTAGCAAGGTCAAAAATAATATGAAGAAATATATTTTTATATACTTAAAATTAAATATTATTGAGTTAACATTATAGATAAGTGCACATCCTATAATTATAAAAATTTAAATATTATTGAGTTAACATTATAGATAAGTGCACATCCTATAATTATAAAAATTTAAATAAGAATATAAGAGAAAATTAAACTCTAAATAAGTGAAAACATATTTTACAATATTATTTTTATCGCAATAAAATTTATTTTATCCCGAATCAAACGGACCCTAAAAATCCGTCAGTATTCAAAAATTACAACCACCATGTTGACCCTCACCCATCTAAGGCATACTCAGCAAATAATAATAAAAAATAGAGCAATACTCTTTATATCTTTTTCTGTGATTGTTTTTTATTTCCCAAATAATATGTTAAACACACATTGATTGACCCACATTACAAATACCACGAAATCTATCTTGTAGCCTTATAATAAAGGAAAATGCTGGATTTTGGTGATCATCTAACATGATTGGTGAAAAGAGTCAAATAATAAATAAATAGTTCCAATGAATCTTTCAATTTGTAATATTTGCATCAATCACGTAAGAAAGACACCAAGACCCCTTTTAAACTGAATCAAAAAATTTGAACTCAATAAAACACAATATAAAATGAATAATAAACTCAAAATCGAGATGTGAGTATGACACGATGGTATGCAACTTCGTGTATAAAAACCAACACAAACATGACACGAACACAATATATTGTGTCAAATTCGGATTATTTTTCTAGTTCGTGCACTTAACTAAGGTTAATGGCTCATGTATAATCAGTTTGTGTCGTGTAATTTTGGATCTCGAGTCGCATTTTTTCAATGTTCGAAGCGTATCAAACTCGTTTGTATCAATAATATTTTACCCAATAACTTTAAACTCAAACCCCATAAGATTTTTATCATATCGTACAACTAAACGTGTGGAGCAACGAAATACAAAGAACACTAACATGCATTCATAAGATATATATAACATCTATCATAAACCCTAATTGAAGAAGAAGTGAGTAGACTACCTCGCTTTCAATATCGTTTTCTTGGTAGAAAAGGCAAGCAACGTTTTCATGGTTCCGTATAAAAGTGTGGTACTCTTTTTCTGATTCTATCAATAAGACACCAGCGTTGTCGCTAGGATAATCCATGATAGAGAGAAGAGAATTGTGACAACTTTTACCTTGTGAAACGGCAAGAAACCTCTTGGGTTATATTTAATAAAGAATGAAACGGCAGCTTTTAACTTCCTAACTCTTACCTTGTGA
Source organism: Sambucus nigra (assembly GCA_949130495.1). Classification (NCBI taxonomy): domain Eukaryota; kingdom Viridiplantae; phylum Streptophyta; class Magnoliopsida; order Dipsacales; family Adoxaceae; genus Sambucus; species Sambucus nigra. Next base: position 613,226,958 of record OX422217.1, on the reverse strand, counting down.
CAACTCAATCCAACTTTAACACTTCATCTTCATCTTCTTCTCAAGGGATATTTTGTGTTTAAGTTAACCCACCGTTTGGTTGGTACAAAATTAGTGTTACACTCTCACTCCATTTGACAACCGTATCGCGGGTGTGTTATTGAAAATAAAAATATAGATTATGTATTTTTAGGACTTAAAATAATATTAATTATGAATATTGGACAACAAGTATTCGTTTTCATTTTTAGTCCCTATTTTCAAATTAAAGGGACACGTGGTATGCTGTGATTGGTTAACATTTCCTGAATATGAGTTCGCGTCAGCAACTTTATTCAAAAATAGGGACTAAAATTATAAATAAAATGTTTGTTGTCCCGTTTTCAAAATACATATTACAGTAGGTCCTAAATTTACAAAGCGCCATAAAAATAAACACAAGGTACTAAATTACATAAATGGACTTGAATTTACACTTATTTTTAAAAATTATACAGATGTTAAATACATTTTTTCAAAAATGGGGCTGTTTGGCATAAATTAAGAAAAATAGAAACAAAAACTACCAATTGCAAAAAATAGAAGTTATTAATCGTTATATATGTCATTGTAACAACAAAAGGGGTGATTTTTTTTAATTGTATGTTCAAACACCTCATATTCAACGAGTGGTAATTTTTATCTCCCAAAGGGTATTTTTTTTCTTAATTTATGTGAAAACACCCACACAAATTTTATTGAACAAATGATTAAACATATTTTCACTTTTTAAAAATAATTGTATGTTCATTGAAATATTTGTGTGAATCAACCTTTTCTTTTTGTGATTATAAAAATAAGGGTCATTTAGTGTTTGGGCTACGTTTGTTTATTATATTTTGTATTTGGGGCACGTTTGTTTCCGTATTAATTCGCTAGGTCCAAAACTAACGGAAACCGTCAGTTGACTCATTTGACCGTTAGTGGACATCCTTAACAATTGTCTTTCACATGGTAAATGACATATTTGCCCTTGAAATTAAGCACAAAATGTTTAATATTTAAAAAAGTTGTTTAATTAAAACTGTTTAATAAAAATTGTTTAATATTAATAAAAATTGCTTAATATTAATAAAAAAAAAAGTGTTAAAAATTTGTAAAAAATAATTTCTGACAAAAGTTAAAAACTGTTAAAAAAATTGTAAGGTCTAAATATTTAGGAAAAAAACTATTTATAATGTTTAAAAATGTAAAAAACCTGTTTATATAAACTTTTTTTACAATAATGTTTAAAAAATATATAAAAATCTCAATACACTTTCTCATACAAATAAAAAATAAAAATGTTAAAACATTATTCAAAACATTTAAAAATAATTTTAAAAAATGTTAAAAAACGGTTTATAATGTTTAAAAATGATTTTTAGTCAAAAAACTGTTTATAAAATGATTTAAAAAAATTGTTTAAAAGGGATTTTCAGTTAAAAATACTATTTCCAGGAAAAAAAAGTTTTCTACCAAGAAAATGTAATCCCAAGTAAAAAAAATTATAATCAGTTGGTTGTTAAGAAAAAAATTTCATGGCTATGGTAGATAAATTCACAATTTATAATCTGTTAAAAAAATTATAAAATTTTAAATTTTAACTGATTATAAATTTTCAACTGACTAGCTTTTCTTTATTTCCAGAAAAAAGTTTTCTACCAAGAAAATGTATTCCCAAGAATTTTTTTTTATAAAATATATTTTATAATTTTATAATGATTTAAATAAAAAAAGTATATTTATTTATACAATATGTTTTATAATTATGTTTTTTTAATGCTTCTATAACTTGTTTAAAATAATTTATTTAACAACATTTTAAAAATGATTAGAAAATATTTTAAAAATAAAACTGTTTAAAAATAATTTTCAGGTAAAAAAATTATCTCCAAGCAAAAAAAACCTCTGGCCAAAAAGGATTTTCAGATAAAAAATGTCCGGCCAAACGATTTTCAACAAAAGAAAAAACATCCACCAAAAAAATGACTTCCAACTTAAAAAAAAAATATCTCCAGCAAAAAGTAGAAAAAAAAACTTATTTGAATTATAAAAAAATTATATCCAAGAAAAAAACGTTTTCCATAAAAAAAAATGATTTTCTACAAAAGAAAAAAATCCACTAAAAAAATAATTTTCAACTACAAAAAAAATTCACTTCCAGCAAAAAATGTAAAATAAAAATGATTTCAACAAAAGAAAAAATAAATTCCAATATCCAAAACTTCGAACTCCGGGCAACAAATGATCCAAGAATCCGGACCAAAAATGATTTAAAAAAAAAGAAAAATAGTAATAAACCTCCGATCAAATGAACCCCTAGTAATAAACAACAAATGATCCAAACCTCCGGCCAACAATAAACCTCTGATCCGAACTTTAAATCCAAACGCTATATTACTCCGGTTGTAAGAGGGGGTTTGGGAACAAACCTCTCTTGTGTGTGTGTGAGAGAGAGAGTGATAGAGAGTGAGGGTTTAATTGGGATAAGGGTATAAGCGTATTTAAACATAAGGGAATTTATGGTAGTTAATGAAAACTATAATGTTCCCCAAATATAATGAAAACTAATGTTCCCCAAATACAAAATATTATAAACAAATGTATCCCATACAGTAAATGACCCTAAAAATAATTATATTTATTAAAAGTAATTAGGAAAAAAGGGTTTTAGAGCTTATGTGGAAAACCCCCCACTTTGTCAAAAAGTGTGCTACACCATTGTGTTACTATAGTAGGCATCACGAGAGCTAACGTTATTGGGGGAGCAGGAACACAATTTTCTTTAAAGTTAGGGATATCTCAAAATCATGTCAAAAAATGGGAGTGAAACACAAAACATCTTTATAATTAATCTCTTGGTAGAAAATAGAGGAGTCGTGAGTTAAAATAATGCATTTTTATTTATTTGGAGATTTGACGTTAATCTATTTTATTATATTCCCTTTTGTAATCTCATTATTCTTTTCTTAATTAATTTTTGAATTTTTATAATACTTAATAAACTGTGCATTTAATTTTCATATCCCATATTTTAAGCTATTGAGGACCTTTTAAAATCAACTTTGTTAGGAGATTCAGTGTAAGAATTCACCTTCACCATTTTTCTCTCATTTGTATTTTCATTCTACATTTTTTCTTAACTTTTGGCTGAGGAATCCAATTTAGAATAATGCAAGCCTTGAGTGCAATGATGAATGTAAGGAGACATAGAATTTACTTGGTTCAACAAGTCAACCTAGCCTACGTCCATAAGGTAAAGAGATAGATATTATCTATTTGAGAGGATTCTTCGAACACACCCCAAAGATAGAAATGCCGTCATTTGTCCTATCAACGATCATACTTCAAGAGGATAAGCATGGTTGAAGACGATTAACGAAAATCTTTGAATTTAATACCGTCCATAAACATTTGATTGCTATCTAAGGGCAAGGAATCTGATACGGTTAAACCTATTTGTTTTCTCCATAAATGTAATAATCCCCACTGGAAAAGGGAACATGTGATCTTTGTTATCAGCAATTGATTAATAAAGAGAATAGAAATACCCGCGGACATATGCACATTGTCGAACCATGAACATTACGTTCTTGGATGTCATTATGCATGATTTTACTCTACTCGGCTTTGATTGTGTTGAATAAATTCTAACATGATTTTGGCACCTACAATTGGCGTCATCTATAGTCGTTCCGATTTCTTTCTCTTAACCAAGAAAAACTAACGAGAAACCGTGTATCACTCACACAGCCAGCGGTTGCCTGTAATCCCCCATGTTTGATGATAAATTATTTTGGTTGAACTTAGTTAAATAAGTTGGTAGAATTTAAATTAAAGTGGTAGAATTTAAATTCTAGAATAAATTGCTTATTTGTGATTGAATGTTTATTTGATTCATTTATGCATGATTATGTTTACTCGTAGAAATAAATTTACATGTTAATTAAATAATTATGTGGTGTTAAACCTAATAAAAAAATGTGTAGGTCGGATAGAGATAGTTTGGGCACGTTCTGGGATTATTTGGGAACTCGTTTATATGTTTTAGACATCTAAAATTAGGCCCAGGGAATAGGTATACCATTTGGTTCCATAACATGATTAGTTTGCGTATGGTTGCAATAATGTGAAACCAAAGTACATAGGTTCTGGTTTAGGTTTCGGTATGGAATTGAACCAAACGTACCCTTGTCCACCCCTATATCATTGTAACAACAAAAAGGGTGATTTTTTTTAATTGTATGTCCTAACACCTCATATTCAACGAGTGGTAATTTTTATTTCCCAAAAGGGTATTTTTTTTCTTAATTTATGTGAAAACACCCCCACAATTTTTATTGAACAAATGATTAAACATAATTCACTTTTAAAAATAATTTTATGTTAATTCAACCTTTTCTTTTTGTGATTATAAAAATAATTAGGACAAAAGAGTTTTAGAATTTATGTGGAAAAACCCACCACTTTGTCAAAAAGTGTGCTACACCATTATGTTACTATAGTAGGTATCAAGAGAGTTAACGTTGTTGGGGGAGCGAGAACACAATTTTCTTTAAAGTTAGGGATATCTCAGAATCATGCCAAAAAATGGGAGTGAAACACAAAATATCTTTATAATTAATCTCTTGTGAGAAAATAGCGGAGTCGTGAGTTAAAATAATGCATTTTTGTTTATTTAGAGATTTAACGTTAATCTACTAAAAGGTCTTATGACAACATTTTTTTCTTAATATATCATATTTCTATATATATAGTAAATATCCACTGTATGTTTACAAATAGAACCTATTGGAACAAAAAACATTTTTCATGGGACCTAAAGGAGAAAAAAAAAGTATTTGGATCTATTGAACTACTACATACTTAGTAAATGTGACTAATTGGCAAAAAACTCTTTATTATATTCTCTTTTGTAATCACATCATTCTCCTCTTAATTAACTTTCAAAATTTTTTAATACTTAATATACCATGTATTTGATTTTAGTATGCCATATTTTAAGCTATTGCGGACCTTTTAAAATCAACTTTGTTGGGAGATTCAATGTAAGAATGCACATTCACCGTTTTGCTCTCTTTTGTATTTTGGGTCATTTATTGTCTGTGGTACGTTTGTTTATAATATTTTGTGCTTGGAGTACGCTAATTTCCATTATTTTTAGATGACTGTTATTTTAACGGTTGAACTTAATTTCTATCACCGCCTCATCATATACACTCAATTACCAATATTACCCTTACTTGTAATGACGCATGTACCCTTTGTATATATAAATGTTATTTATATATATATATATATATATATATTGTATTGTTTAAATATTTAGAAAAAAAAACAGTTAAAAAAATTGTTTAAATGTTGAACCGTGTTTTTTTTCAATTAAAAACACTTAAAATATAGAAAAATTTAAATAATTATAATATAACTGATTAAAAATTATTTTCAGTATAATATAACTGATAATTTTTTTTTTATTTTCAGTGTAAAAAATAATTTCACCAAATAAAAATAATTGTCTTTGACACGTTTTTCTTTATGCCACTTCGTATCATCATCTATTTTTCTCGACATAAATAGTCTTTGGAGTCTTGGCTTTAGTGGGAAGTAACGAACTATTTTGTGAGGAATACGTTTACCCCTATCATCATTAACCTTCCATCTAGACTCTCCACATATTGGACACTCGTGTTTATATTCAAGCTCCTTCCAAAACAAACAACAGTCATTTTTGCATGCATGAATCGATATGTATCCTAATCCCAAGCCACGCAACATGCTTCTTGCCTCATAATATGTCTTTGAAAGTGTCTCACCGTCGGGGAAAGCTTCCTTCAATCGTTCAAGCAACATCTTCAGTGATTTATAACTCCAGTGATTAATCACTTTCAAGTGGAGCAACTTTACGAGAAAAGATAATGTAGAGAATTTTGTGCAACCAGGATATAATTCACGCTCTGCATCTTTCAATAATTTGTTAAACTTTGTCTCATCCCTGACACCAACTTGTCTAGGAGTATTACCAGTTTCAAATGCTCCAGCTGGACCAGCATCAAAGAAAAACTCATTCCGCATGTCTTCCAACACTTTTTGCATCTCGTCCCCTTCTTCATTTTCATTATCCATCAAACCATCGACATCATCATTATCATCGTTGACATCATTGACATCATCAAGAAATATATCATTATAAGATTCCCCATGATATGTCCATTGGGTGTAGGTGGTACAAATACCTTTTAAGAAAAAATGATCTTCTACGTCATCAATATTTCTGAGATCGATGTTAAGACAATTGCAACATGGGCACCTAATGAAACTGTCGGGTCCCATATGATCCTTCGCAAATCGAATAAATGATCTAACACCCAAGACATACTTTTCACAAAATCTATTTGTTTCATGCATTCAACTCTTATCCATCTAGTTCACATGAAAAATCAAACACATTAAAATGTTAGTTTAGTGTTTAATATAACATTTTTGTTGTCTAAGATTCAAGAGCATAAGACATAATATGTTTATTCATAACCACTAATCAATATCCATCAAACTATAGGATATAGGGCAGCCCTCAAGTCAAAACACAACTTTTCTAATTAGGTTCCCACTAAATAGACCTAAGTCCCCTAATCAATAAAAAAAAGTAACACACAACATTAACAATTAAACAAGGGTTTTCATCAATCTTACTAAATTTTTCCTACATATATATATATATATATATTGGGCAGGCGCGCTACATATGTGATGCGTATCAAGTTAAGAAGTAGATAAGAATTAGTTAAAACAAGTGGGATCCAGTAATATAGTAAACAAAGTCGTAGTAAATACCTTGAAATTATAATCCACAATTCGAAGGTACAAGTCATTGGAACAAATAAATTATATATTATTGTTACAAAATAGGTCCTAACAATGCTTTAGTAAACTAATTTATATAATTAAGTAAACAAAGAATGTTTATCAAATAGAGCTTAGACAATAGGCATGGAAATTAGGAAAATTCTTGTTTTGCAAAAAGTATTAAATGTACTACAAATGTTTCATAAAAATAACATGTATCATAATTTGGGGAGCCAAAACAACTGGTGGTAGCATAATAAAGGCATATAACTACAAATGTAAGTAATAAACATCATTTTGACTCTATACTATATTAATATTTAACAGTAATTTTTTCTAAAAAGTCAAAATTCGTGTCTATATCTAAAACAATAAAAGTACATAGTTATGCACCAATAAATTTAACATAAAGAAAATCTTATCAAGATATTACTATAAGGAGGACATAAATATGAATGGGGTGGGGGTTATTCACAAAAAATCAGCACACAACAAGAATAAAAATGATTTTAGCTCGCCTTTATTAACCCAAGAAACACAAAATGCACACAATATATCCTCTTTTCTGCATTCTTAGAGATGGCAAACCCGATTTATCGACATTCATTAAATTAGCTAAAGAATCTAAAACTATATTATCTTCTCTATAACAATGCAAAAATTGAACATCCATATCTTCACATAAAAAAAAGAATTTTGTTAATAAGCTTCTTTAACTTTCATTGAAATTTATGTTTATCACCATTTAACTTTTTTATAATAACCATCGAAAAGAAGCTACAATACGCTGTACACAAGACACTAGCATCGGCATAACCGATTGAGCATTTACAATACCCTTTACACAAAACATAAACCAATCAATATATACATGATTAAGCGTAAGATTGAGAGAGATAGGTTTATTGTAGTGTACACAAAACACAAAACATAAACCAATAGGTGTATAACTAATTAGGTTTGTCAAAACATTAGCAAAACAAACAAACCAATCGGTTTGTTTACAGATAGAGAGAGAGACTGCAACGGCGATGAATACTGAGAGAGAGAGAGAGAGAGAGAGGGAGAGAAAATGTACCTGATTGTATACAGATAGAGAGAGAGACGGCAGCGGCGATGAATCAAACGTTTGTGACAGCTTAGGTTTGTAGGTCTCTCAAAGGTTGTTCCAATTTTGGAGTGGTTTGTGAAAGCTTAGATCGAAATCGTGCGAGAGTGCGATGGGTGTTACAAAAAAATTACCTTTTGCCACAAAAACAAATCGTTGCCCACTGACTTAGATATTAAGCCACGAAATCTTTTTTGTTGAAAAAAAATATATATTAACTACTACGAATTATTTCATTGCTAATGATATTAATTTCGCTGATAAATAATTTGCCCTTACAGTCAAGCGCGGGAAGAGTTTGGCGCCAGACTTTTGGAGATCTATTGTCAACGAAATTTGAATTTTCGTGGCTAAAGATGATGTTTTTCGCCACGAAATTAATTTCGTAGTAGATGTTGACATTTAGCCACGAATTTTTTTTTGTAGGTAAGAAAATCGCAGCTAAATGTAAGTTTTGTTGTAGTGGCCCCATGTATAGAATATCTCCGTTGTGTATTTTTGGAAATTTTGGAAAAAGAGGAACATGAGTTGTTTTAAGAATCGAGTTAGCAATACTTCGATACATCCTTTTAAACACTTTGCACGTGTGGCTCAAGGAAGAGGTACAAACAAATATACCGAGTTTGCTAAATTTTTTGGAGGAGATGGAGTTAGGGATGAGTGTCTAATTATGTGTATTCTGATTTGGTTCTGAGGAAGAGGGGTGGGATAGTTTTGGTTTCCATCCCCTTGAGAGGGGTGAGCTAAAAATTATTCAATGAAGTACTATCCAAGTTGATGAAATTACTATGAATCGATTGCCTAAAGCCGAGTTTGGTTGTGTAAACTGCTTAATTAGGTAAATTGATTCATTGTGAATTAGTGAATTTTATATTAGGGGATTTGAAATGATTTTAAATCCAATTTTAGGTGATTTTGGTAATCTGAAATTAATATTGATATGTTAAGGTTCAATTAAATGGATGTATTTCACTAGAGCTAAAATGGGTTTATTAATGTAATCAAACACAATAACTGGCGTGAAATAGTTGCTCGATATGCTATCAATTATTCCATTTGCTTCATTCGCTACCAGTACTAAGAATCCGTGTTCTCTTGGTATGGTATGATGTCTTTTATGTTCTCAACAGAGGCCTCACCTTGTAATATGAATTACGTAAGGCAATGGAAGAACTAGAAGTGATGTAAAGCATTTGCGGCCAAAATATTGCATGTACGTGTACGAAAATGCAATGCTGACACATAAATCGGACATAAAAGTATGACACAATTGATGTATTGCACCCTCATTCGCTCGTGTCTGGTCCCCACTAAGAGTGTAGCCGTATGGAATTCGGACACGAGCAAATGAGGGTGCAACACGTCAATTGTGTCTCACCTTTATACCGTGATTTTGTGTTTACGAAGAAGGACACTTGTGTTAAAGGGAAACAAATGTCGAACCTTGGGAATAGACAACCACCAAACTACATGTTCCATGCGCAATATGAGCTATGTGTGTTTGTGAGCATGCAGACGTGAGTGTATTATAAGGATAATATTTCATATCCACTTTTATTAAGCAAAAGCTCCCAGAACTCTTGAAATAGGCATAAGAAACTATGTTCTCACAATAAATATATTCTCAACCAAAACATGGAATGCTATGTGATTTCAATCAAGTAGCTCTATCTTAAGAGTATACTTATCACTGAGGAAAGCTTTATTTCTTAAAAAATTATCCATATGAGCAATCATCCGAATCTGACCAATCTTCATAAAATTCCAAAAGCTCCTTGGTTTCCTCAATCTTAAAGACTATTTTGTGATCGTACAATATTTTCTCCAGCTCATCTGATCCCCACTCGTCCGTCACAATTTCCATAATGTCCGGCACTACCTGAAAAAATAAATATAATATAATAAATAGAGAGCACAATATAAATAAGTAAAGAGAGAGAGAATGGAATATATACTGTTGTCTGCAAATTATTTTAAATAAATATTAAAAAAATTATTTTTCAGTGTAGTTTTTTTATGTAGTATTTAAATATTTAAGGGACTCAAATAAAAAAATCATCTAAAAATAACTTTTTTTACTATTTTAAAAAATTGATCAAACTTTTGCAGGTTTTAAAGTTTAAATGTCATATAAAAAAATCGGTCGAAAAATAATTTTTTTACTATTTAAAAAAATCGGTATATGTATATACACACACACATCAAAAACAGGACAAACAAGTGGAACATTTTTTTAAAATAGTAAATTTTTTTTTTTTAATTGATTTTTTTAGGGTATTTAAATATTTCAATGAACCTAAAAAAATCAACTCAAAATGAATTTGTTTGCTATTTTAAAAAAATCGATTAAATATATGTTAATTTTTAAACACAATAACTGGCGTGAAATAGCTGCTCGATATACTATCAATTATTCCATTTGCTTCATTCGCTACCAGTACTAAGAATCCGTGTTCTCTTGGTATGGTATGATGTCTTTTCTGTTCTCAACAGAGGCCTCACCTTGTAATATGAATTACATAAGCAAATGGAAGAACTAAAAGTGATGTAAAGCATTTGCGGCCAAAATATTGCATGTACGTGTACGAAAATGCAATGCTGACACATAAACCGGACATAAAAGTATGACACAATTGATGTGTCACACCCTCATTTGCTCGTGTATGGTCCCCACTAAGAGTGTAGCCGTATGGAATTCGGACACGAACAAATGAGGGTGCGACACGTCAATTGTGTCGCACCTTTATATCGTGATTTTGTGTCTACGAAAAAGGACACTTGTGTTAAAGGGAAACAAATGTCGAACCTTGGGAATAGACAACCACCAAACTACACGTTCCATGCGCAATATGAGCTATGTGTGTTTGTGAGCATGCAGACGTGAGTGTATTATAAGGATAATATTTCATATCCACTTTTATTAAGCAAAAGCTCCCAGAACTCTTGAAATAGGCATAAGAAACTATGTTCTCACAATAAATATATTCTCAACCAAAACATGGAATGCTACGTGATTTCAATCAAGTAGCTCTATCTTAAGAGTATACTTATCACTGAGGAAAGCTTTATTTCTTAAAAAATTATCCATATGAGCAATCATCCGAATCTGACCAATCTTCATAAAATTCCAAAAGCTCCTTGGTTTCCTCAATCTTAAAGACTATTTTGTGATCGTACAATATTTTCTCCAGCTCATCTGATCCCCACTCGTCCGTCACAGTTTCCATAATGTCCGGCACTACCTGAAAAAATAAATATAATATAATAAATAGAGAGCACAATATAAATAAGTAAAGAGAGAGAGAATGGAATATATACTGTTGTCTGCAAATTATTTTAATTAAATATTAAAAAAATTATTTTTCAGTGTAGTTTTTTTATGTAGTATTTAAATATTTAAGGGACTCAAATAAAAAAATCATCTAAAAATAACTTTTTTACTATTTTAAAAAATTGATCAAACTTTTGCAGTTTTTAAAGTTTAAATGTCATATAAAAAAATCGGTCGAAAAATAATTTTTTTACTATTTAAAAAAATCGGTATATGTATATACACACACACATCAAAAACAGGACAAACAAGTGGAACATTTTTTTAAAATAGTAAATTTTTTTTTTTTAATTGATTTTTTTAGGGTATTTAAATATTTCAATGAACCTAAAAAAATCAACTCAAAATGAATTTGTTTGCTATTTTAAAAAAATCGATTAAATATATGTTAATTTTTAAACACAATAACTGGCGTGAAATAGTTGCTCGATATACTATCAATTATTACATTTGGTTCATTCGCTACCAGTACTAAGAATCCGTGTTCTCTTGGTATGGTATGATGTCTTTTCTGTTCTCAACAGAGGCCTCACCTTGTAATATGAATTACATAAGCAAATGGAAGAACTAAAAGTGATGTAAAGCATTTGCGGCCAAAATATTGCATGTACGTGTACGAAAATGCAATGCTGACACATAAACCGGACATAAAAGTATGACACAATTGATGTGTCACACCTTCATTCGCTCGTGTATGGTCCCCACTAAGAGTGTAGCCGTATGGAATTCGGACACGAACAAATGAGGGTGCGACACGTCAATTGTGTCGCACCTTTATATCGTGATTTTGTGTCTACGAAAAAGGACACTTGTGTTAAAGGGAAACAAATGTCGAACCTTGGGTATAGACAACCACCAAACTACAGGTTCCATGCGTAATATGAGCTATGTGTGTTTGTGAGCATGCAGACGTGAGTGTATTATAAGGATAATATTTCATATCCACTTTTATTAAGCAAAAACTTCCAGAACTCTTGAAATAGGCATAAGAAATTATGTTCTCACAATAAATATATTCTCAACCAAAACATGGAATGCTATGTGATTTCAATCAAGTAGCTCTATCTTAAGAGTATACTTATCACTGAGGAAAGCTTTATTTCTTAAAAAATTACCCATATGAGCAATCATCCGAATCTGACCAATCTTCATAAAATTCCAAAAGCTCCTTGGTGTCCTCAATCTTAAAGACTATTTTGTGATCGTACAATATTTTCTCCAGCTCATCTGATCCCCACTCGTCCGTCACAGTTTCCATAATGTCCGGCACTACCTGAAAAAATAAATATAATATAATAAATAGAGAGCACAATATAAATCAGTAAAGAGAGAGAGAATGGAATATATACTGTTGACTGCAAATTATTATTTTTAAATATTAAAAAAATTATTTTTAACTGAAGTTTTTTTATGTAGTATTTAAATATTTAAGGGACTCAAATAAAAAAATCATCTAAAAATAACATTTTTACTATTTTAAAAAATTGATCAAACTTTTGCAGTTTTTAAAGTTTAAATGTCATATAAAAAAAATCGGTCGAAAAATAATTTTTTTACTATTTAAAAAAATCGGTATATGTATATACACACACACACACACACACACACAAACACACATAAAAAACAGGACAAAGAAGTGGAACATTTTTTTAAAATAGTAAAAAAAATATGTTTTTTAATTGATTATTTTAGGGTATTTAAATATTTCAATGAACCTAAAAAAATCAACTCAAAATGAATTTGTTTGCTATTTTAAAAAAATCGATTAAATATATGTTAATTTTTAAACCGCTAAAAATTAACATTGAACAATTTTTTTTAAATAATAAATAAATTTATTTGAGTTAATTTTATTTTTATTTTTATTAAGATTGGTTGAAATAAGTGACATTGTGGAATGGAGATTCTTGTAACACATACATACCACAAGGTGTATGAGTCGGCCACTCTTTATAAGAGCAATGGTCGGTAATTTTGAGATGTTCAGCTTAGCAACCAACTCTGGATGTTTGGCTGCACACATTTTCACAAAGTGGGTTGTATCCTCGTGATCATCTACCAATCCCTCCATAAAACAGTTCACATCCTGCAAGAATTTACAGAATATAGACTCATTGAGTTTGCTAATTAATTTCTTTCTATTTGAATTGGTTCTCCATTGAATTTGGCCTTTTGTAATAGAATTTCGTTTTGAGTGTGGATGTACAAAGACAAATTATATTTCAAAGTTCATGCTCTTTCAATCCTATCAAAGCTGCCAACCAAATCAAATATACTTAAAAAAGTAAACAGAAGGTTCATCAATACAGAACAAAAGTCATATCATATCTTCGCCTATTCCCCTGATTAAAACAAGAGTTGTTATACTTTACTCTGTAATACTCATAGGCGCCGCATGTTATTATTATTAACCCTATTTTAATTTCTGAAGCAGAAAACTTCATAGACTTTTTAACTTTTTACAATCACCAATATTAGAAAAGTTTTACCGCATGCATCCATTTGATTTTGAGTAAAATAGGTTTTAGCAAGGTAAAAAATAATATGAAGAAATATATTTTTATATACTTAAAATTAAATATTATTGAGTTAACATTATAGATAATTGCACATCCTATAATTATAAAAATTTAAATATTATTGAGTTAACATTATAGATAAGTGCACATCCTATAATTATAAAAATTTAAATAAGAATATAAGAGAAAATTAAACTCTAAATAAGTGAAAACATATTTTACCATATTATTTTTATCGCAATAAAATTTATTTTATCCCGAATCAAACGGACCCTAAAAATCCGTCAGTATTCAAAAATTACAACCACCATGTTGACCCTCACCCATCTAAGGCATACTCAGCAAATAATAATAAAAAATAGAGCAATACTCTTTATATCTTTTTCTGTGATTGTTTTTTATTTCCCAAATAATATGTTAAACACACATTGATTGACCCACATTACAAATACCACGAAATCTATCTTGTAGCCTTATAATAAAGGAAAATGCTGGATTTTGGTGATCATCTAACATGATTGGTGAAAAGAGTCAAATAATAAATAAATAGTTCCAATGAATCTTTCAATTTGTAATATTTGCATCAATCACGTAAGAAAGACACCAAGACCCCTTTTAAATTGAATCAAAAAATTTGAACTCAATAAAACACAATATAAAATGAATAATAAAACTCAAAATCGAGATGTGAGTATGACACGATGGTATGCAACTTCGTGTATAAAAACCAACACAAACATGACACGAACACAATATATTGTGTCAAATTCGGATTATTTTTCTAGTTCGTGCACTTAACTAAGGTTAATGGCTCATGTATAATCAGTTTGTGTCGTGTAATTTTGGATCTCGAGTCGCATTTTTTCAATGTTCGAAGCGTATCAAACTCGTTTGTATCAATAATATTTTACCCAATAACTTTAAACTCAAACCCCATAAGATTTTTATCATATCGTACAACTAAACGTGTGGAGCAACGAAATACAAAGAACACTAACATGCATTCATAAGATATATATAACATCTATCATAAACCCTAATTGAAGAAGAAGTGAGTAGACTACCTCGCTTTCAATATCGTTTTCTTGGTAGAAAAGGCAAGCAACGTTTTCATGGTTCCGTATAAAAGTGTGGTACTCTTTTTCTGATTCTATCAATAAGACACCAGCGTTGTCGCTAGGATAATCCATGATAGAGAGAAGAGAATTGTGACAACTTTTACCTTGTGAAACGGCAAGAAACCTCTTGGGTTATATTTAATAAAGAATGAAACGGCAGCTTTTAACTTCCTAACTCTTACCTTGTGACAACTCAATCCAACTTTAACACTTCATCTTCATCTTCTTCTCAAGGGATATTTTGTGTTTAAGTTAACCCACCGTTTGGTTGGTACAAAATTAGTGTTACACTCTCACTCCATTTGAGAACCGTATCGCGGGTGTGTTATTGAAAATAAAAATATAGATTATGTATTTTTAGGACTTAAAATAATATTAATTATGAATATAGGATAACAAGTATTCGTTTTCATTTTTAGTCCCTATTTTCAAATTAAAGGGACACGTGGCATGCTGTGATTGGTTAACATTTCCTGAATATGAGTTCGCGTCAGCAACTTTATTCAAAAATAGGGACTAAAATTATAAATAAAATGTTTGTTGTCCCGTTTTCAAAATACATATTACAGTATGTCCTAAATTTACAAAGCGCCATAAAAATAAACACAAGGTACTAAATTACATAAATGGACTTGAATTTACACTTATTTTTAAAAATTATACAGATGTTAAATACATTTTTTCAAAAATGGGGGTGTTTGGCATAAATTAAGAAAAATAGAAACAAAAACTACCAATTGCAAAAAATAGAAGTTATTAATCGTTATATATGTCATTGTAACAACAAAAGGGGTGATTTTTTTTAATTGTATGTTCAAACACCTCATATTCAACGAGTGGTAATTTTTATCTCCCAAAGGGTAATTTTTTTCTTAATTTATGTGAAAACACCCACACAAATTTTATTGAACAAATGATTAAACATATTTTCACTTTTTAAAAATAATTGTATGTTCATTGAAATATTTGTGTGAATCAACCTTTTCTTTTTGTGATTATAAA
This sequence comes from Sambucus nigra, assembly GCA_949130495.1. Taxonomy (NCBI): domain Eukaryota; kingdom Viridiplantae; phylum Streptophyta; class Magnoliopsida; order Dipsacales; family Adoxaceae; genus Sambucus; species Sambucus nigra. The sequence goes on along the minus strand of OX422217.1, from coordinate 613,211,034 downwards.
AATAAGGGTCATTTAGTGTTTGGGCTACGTTTGTTTATTATATTTTGTATTTGGGGCACGTTTGTTTCCGTATTAATTCGCTAGGTCCAAAACTAACGGAAACCGTCAGTTGACTCATTTGACCGTTAGTGGACATCCTTAACAATTGTCTTTCACATGGTAAATGACATATTTGCCCTTGAAATTAAAGCACAAAATGTTTAATATTTAAAAAAGTTGTTTAATTAAAACTGTTTAATAAAAATTGTTTAATATTAATAAAAATTGCTTAATATTAATAAAAAAAAAAGTGTTAAAAATTTGTAAAAAATAATTTCTGACAAAAGTTAAAAACTGTTAAAAAAATTGTAAGGTCTAAATATTTAGGAAAAAAACTATTTATAATGTTTAAAAATGTAAAAAACCTGTTTATATAAACTTTTTTTACAATAATGTTTAAAAAATATATAAAAATCTCAATACACTTTCTCATACAAATAAAAAATAAAAATGTTAAAACTTTATTCAAAACATTTAAAAATAATTTTAAAAAATGTTAAAAAACGGTTTATAATGTTTAAAAATGATTTTTAGTCAAAAAACTGTTTATAAAATGATTTAAAAAAATTGTTTAAAAGGGATTTTCAGTTAAAAATACTATTTCCAGGAAAAAAAAGTTTTCTACCAAGAAAATGTAATCCCAAGTAAAAAAAATTATAATCAGTTGGTTGTTAAGAAAAAAATTTCATGGCTATGGTAGATAAATTCACAATTTATAATCTGTTAAAAAAATTATAAAATTTTAAATTTTAACTGATTATAAATTTTCAACTGACTAGCTTTTCTTTATTTCCAGAAAAAAGTTTTCTACCAAGAAAATGTATTCCCAAGAATTTTTTTTTATAAAATATATTTTATAATTTTATAATGATTTAAATAAAAAAAGTATATTTATTTATACAATATGTTTTATAATTATGTTTTTTTAATGCTTCTATAACTTGTTTAAAATAATTTATTTAACAACATTTTAAAAATGATTAGAAAATATTTTAAAAATAAAACTGTTTAAAAATAATTTTCAGGTAAAAAAATTATCTCCAAGCAAAAAAAACCTCTGGCCAAAAAGGATTTTCAGATAAAAAATGTCCGGCCAAACGATTTTCAACAAAAGAAAAAACATCCACCAAAAAAATGACTTCCAACTTAAAAAAAAAATATCTCCAGCAAAAAGTAGAAAAAAAAACTTATTTGAATTATAAAAAAATTATATCCAAGAAAAAAACGTTTTCCATAAAAAAAAATGATTTTCTACAAAAGAAAAAAATCCACTAAAAAAATAATTTTCAACTACAAAAAAAATTCACTTCCAGCAAAAAATGTAAAATAAAAATGATTTCAACAAAAGAAAAAATAAATTCCAATATCCAAAACTTCGAACTCCGGGCAACAAATGATCCAAGAATCCGGACCAAAAATGATTTAAAAAAAAAGAAAAATAGTAATAAACCTCCGATCAAATGAACCCCTAGTAATAAACAACAAATGATCCAAACCTCCGGCCAACAATAAACCTCTGATCCGAACTTTAAATCCAAACGCTATATTACTCCGGTTGTAAGAGGGGGTTTGGGAACAAACCTCTCTTGTGTGTGTGTGAGAGAGAGAGTGATAGAGAGTGAGGGTTTAATTGGGATAAGGGTATAAGCGTATTTAAACATAAGGGAATTTATGGTAGTTAATGAAAACTATAATGTTCCCCAAATATAATGAAAACTAATGTTCCCCAAATACAAAATATTATAAACAAATGTATCCCATACAGTAAATGACCCTAAAAATAATTATATTTATTAAAAGTAATTAGGAAAAAAGGGTTTTAGAGCTTATGTGGAAAACCCCCCACTTTGTCAAAAAGTGTGCTACACCATTGTGTTACTATAGTAGGCATCACGAGAGCTAACGTTATTGGGGGAGCAGGAACACAATTTTCTTTAAAGTTAGGGATATCTCAAAATCATGTCAAAAAATGGGAGTGAAACACAAAACATCTTTATAATTAATCTCTTGGTAGAAAATAGAGGAGTCGTGAGTTAAAATAATGCATTTTTATTTATTTGGAGATTTGACGTTAATCTATTTTATTATATTCCCTTTTGTAATCTCATTATTCTTTTCTTAATTAATTTTTGAATTTTTATAATACTTAATAAACTGTGCATTTAATTTTCATATCCCATATTTTAAGCTATTGAGGACCTTTTAAAATCAACTTTGTTAGGAGATTCAGTGTAAGAATTCACCTTCACCATTTTTCTCTCATTTGTATTTTCATTCTACATTTTTTCTTAACTTTTGGCTGAGGAATCCAATTTAGAATAATGCAAGCCTTGAGTGCAATGATGAATGTAAGGAGACATAGAATTTACTTGGTTCAACAAGTCAACCTAGCCTACGTCCATAAGGTAAAGAGATAGATATTATCTATTTGAGAGGATTCTTCGAACACACCCCAAAGATAGAAATGCCGTCATTTGTCCTATCAACGATCATACTTCAAGAGGATAAGCATGGTTGAAGACGATTAACGAAAATCTTTGAATTTAATACCGTCCATAAACATTTGATTGCTATCTAAGGGCAAGGAATCTGATACGGTTAAACCTATTTGTTTTCTCCATAAATGTAATAATCCCCACTGGAAAAGGGAACATGTGATCTTTGTTATCAACAATTGATTAATAAAGAGAATAGAAATACCCGCGGACATATGCACATTGTCGAACCATGAACATTACGTTCTTGGATGTCATTATGCATGGTTTTACTCTACTCGGCTTTGATTGTGTTGAATAAATTCTAACATGATTTTAGCACCTACAATTGGCGTCATCTATAGTCGTTCCGATTTCTTTCTCTTAACCAAGAAAAACTAACGAGAAACCGTGTATCACTCACACAGCCAGCGGTTGCCTGTAATCCCCCATGTTTGATGATAAATTATTTTGGTTGAACTTAGTTAAATAAGTTGGTAGAATTTAAATTAAAGTGGTAGAATTTAAATTCTAGAATAAATTGCTTATTTGTGATTGAATGTTTATTTGATTCATTTATGCATGATTATGTTTACTCGTAGAAATAAATTTACATGTTAATTAAATAATTATGTGGTGTTAAACCTAATAAAAAAATGTGTAGGTCGGATAGAGATAGTTTGGGCACGTTCTGGGATTATTTGGGAACTCGTTTATATGTTTTAGACATCTAAAATTAGGCCCAGGGAATAGGTATACCATTTGGTTCCATAACATGATTAGTTTGCGTATGGTTGCAATAATGTGAAACCAAAGTACATAGGTTCTGGTTTAGGTTTCGGTATGGAATTGAACCAAACGTACCCTTGTCCACCCCTATATCATTGTAACAACAAAAAGGGTGATTTTTTTTAATTGTATGTCCTAACACCTCATATTCAACGAGTGGTAATTTTTATTTCCCAAAAGGGTATTTTTTTTCTTAATTTATGTGAAAACACCCCCACAATTTTTATTGAACAAATGATTAAACATAATTCACTTTTAAAAATAATTTTATGTTAATTCAACCTTTTCTTTTTGTGATTATAAAAATAATTAGGACAAAAGAGTTTTAGAATTTATGTGGAAAAACCCACCACTTTGTCAAAAAGTGTGCTACACCATTATGTTACTATAGTAGGCATCAAGAGAGTTAACGTTGTTGGGGGAGCGAGAACACAATTTTCTTTAAAGTTAGGGATATCTCAGAATCATGCCAAAAAATGGGAGTGAAACACAAAATATCTTTATAATTAATCTCTTGTGAGAAAATAGCGGAGTCGTGAGTTAAAATAATGCATTTTTGTTTATTTAGAGATTTAACGTTAATCTACTAAAAGGTCTTATGACAACATTTTTTTCTTAATATATCATATTTCTATATATATAGTAAATATCCACTGTATGTTTACAAATAGAAACTATTGGAACAAAAAACATTTTTCATGGGACCTAAAGGAGAAAAAAAAAGTATTTGGATCTATTGAACTACTACATACTTAGTAAATGTGACTAATTGGCAAAAAACTCTTTATTATATTCTCTTTTGTAATCACATCATTCTCCTCTTAATTAACTTTCAAAATTTTTTAATACTTAATATACCATGTATTTGATTTTAGTATGCCATATTTTAAGCTATTGCGGACCTTTTAAAATCAACTTTGTTGGGAGATTCAATGTAAGAATGCACATTCACCGTTTTGCTCTCTTTTGTATTTTGGGTCATTTATTGTCTGTGGTACGTTTGTTTATAATATTTTGTGCTTGGAGTACGCTAATTTCCATTATTTTTAGATGACTGTTATTTTAACGGTTGAACTTAATTTCTATCACCGCCTCATCATATACACTCAATTACCAATATTACCCTTACTTGTAATGACGCATGTACCCTTTGTATAGATAAATGTTATTTATATATATATATATATATATATATATATATTGTATTGTTTAAATATTTAGAAAAAAAAACAGTTAAAAAAATTGTTTAAATGTTGAACCGTGTTTTTTTTCAATTAAAAACACTTAAAATATAGAAAAATTTAAATAATTATAATATAACTGATTAAAAATTATTTTCAGTATAATATAACTGATAAATTTTTTTTTATTTTCAGTGTAAAAAATAATTTCACCAAATAAAAATAATTGTCTTTGACACGTTTTTCTTTATGCCACTTCGTATCATCATCTATTTTTCTCGACATAAATAGTCTTTGGAGTCTTGGCTTTAGTGGGAAGTAACGAACTATTTTGTGAGGAATACATTTACCCCTATCATCATTAACCTTCCATCTAGACTCTCCACATATTGGACACTCGTGTTTATATTCAAGCTCCTTCCAAAACAAACAACAGTCATTTTTGCATGCATGAATCGATATGTATCCTAATCCCAAGCCACGCAACATGCTTCTTGCCTCATAATATGTCTTTGAAAGTGTCTCACCGTCGGGGAAAGCTTCCTTCAATCGTTCAAGCAACATCTTCAGTGATTTATAACTCCAGTGATTAATCACTTTCAAGTGGAGCAACTTTACGAGAAAAGATAATGTAGAGAATTTTGTGCAACCAGGATATAATTCACGCTCTGCATCTTTCAATAATTTGTTAAACTTTGTCTCATCCCTGACACCAACTTGTCTAGGAGTATTACCAGTTTCAAATGCTCCAGCTGGACCAGCATCAAAGAAAAACTCATTCCGCATGTCTTCCAACACTTTTTGCATCTCGTCCCCTTCTTCATTTTCATTATCCATCAAACCATCGACATCATCATTATCATCGTTGACATCATTGACATCATCAAGAAATATATCATTATAAGATTCCCCATGATATGTCCATTGGGTGTAGGTGGTACAAATACCTTTTAAGAAAAAATGATCTTCTACGTCATCAATATTTCTGAGATCGATGTTAAGACAATTGCAACATGGGCACCTAATGAAACTGTCGGGTCCCATATGATCCTTCGCAAATCGAATAAATGATCTAACACCCAAGACATACTTTTCACAAAATCTATTTGTTTCATGCATTCAACTCTTATCCATCTAGTTCACATGAAAAATCAAACACATTAAAATGTTAGTTTAGTGTTTAATATAACATTTTTGTTGTCTAAGATTCAAGAGCATAAGACATAATATGTTTATTCATAACCACTAATCAATATCCATCAAACTATAGGATATAGGGCAGCCCTCAAGTCAAAACACAACTTTTCTAATTAGGTTCCCACTAAATAGACCTAAGTCCCCTAATCAATAAAAAAAAGTAACACACAACATTAACAATTAAACAAGGGTTTTCATCAATCTTACTAAATTTTTCCTACATATATATATATATATATATTGGGCAGGCGCGCTACATATGTGATGCGTATCAAGTTAAGAAGTAGATAAGAATTAGTTAAAACAAGTGGGATCCAGTAATATAGTAAACAAAGTCGTAGTAAATACCTTGAAATTATAATCCACAATTCGAAGGTACAAGTCATTGGAACAAATCAATTATATATTATTGTTACAAAATAGGTCCTAACAATGCTTTAGTAAACTAATTTATATAATTAAGTAAACAAAGAATGTTTATCAAATAGAGCTTAGACAATAGGCATGGAAATTAGGAAAATTCTTGTTTTGCAAAAAGTATTAAATGTACTACAAATGTTTCATAAAAATAACATGTATCATAATTTGGGGAGCCAAAACAACTGGTGGTAGCATAATAAAGGCATATAACTACAAATGTAAGTAATAAACATCATTTTGACTCTATACTATATTAATATTTAACAGTAATTTTTTCTAAAAAGTCAAAATTCGTGTCTATATCTAAAACAATAAAAGTACATAGTTATGCACCAATAAATTTAACATAAAGAAAATCTTATCAAGATATTACTATAAGGAGGACATAAATATGAATGGGGTGGGGGTTATTCACAAAAAATCAGCACACAACAAGAATAAAAATGATTTTAGCTCGCCTTTATTAACCCAAGAAACACAAAATGCACACAATATATCCTCTTTTCTGCATTCTTAGAGATGGCAAACCCGATTTATCGACATTCATTAAATTAGCTAAAGAATCTAAAACTATATTATCTTCTCTATAACAATGCAAAAATTGAACATCCATATCTTCACATAAAAAAAAGAATTTTGTTAATAAGCTTCTTTAACTTTCATTGAAATTTATGTTTATCACCATTTAACTTTTTTATAATAACCATCGAAAAGAAGCTACAATACGCTGTACACAAGACACTAGCATCGGCATAACCGATTGAGCATTTACAATACCCTTTACACAAAACATAAACCAATCAATATATACATGATTAAGCGTAAGATTGAGAGAGATAGGTTTATTGTAGTGTACACAAAACACAAAACATAAACCAATAGGTGTATAACTAATTAGGTTTGTCAAAACATTAGCAAAACAAACAAACCAATCGGTTTGTGTACAGATAGAGAGAGAGACTGCAACGGCGATGAATACTGAGAGAGAGAGAGAGAGAGGGAGAGAAAATGTACCTGATTGTATACAGATAGAGAGAGAGACGGCAGCGGCGATGAATCAAACGTTTGTGAAAGCTTAGGTTTGTAGGTCTCTCAAAGGTTGTTCCAATTTTGGAGTGGTTTGTGAAAGCTTAGATCGAAATCGTGCGAGAGTGCGATGGGTGTTACAAAAAAATTACCTTTTGCCACAAAAACAAATCGTTGCCCACTGACTTAGATATTAAGCCACGAAATCTTTTTTGTTGAAAAAAATATATATTAACTACTACGAATTATTTCATTGCTAATGATATTAATTTCGCTGATAAATAATTTGCCCTTACAGTCAAGCGCGGGAAGAGTTTGGCGCCAGACTTTTGGAGATCTATTGTCAACGAAATTTGAATTTTCGTGGCTAAAGATGATGTTTTTCGCCACGAAATTAATTTCGTAGTAGATGTTGACATTTAGCCACTAATTTTTTTTTGTAGGTAAGAAAATCGCAGCTAAATGTAAGTTTTGTTGTAGTAGCCCCATGTATAGAATATCTCCGTTGTGTATTTTTGGAAATTTTGGAAAAAGAGGAACATGAGTTGTTTTAAGAATCGAGTTAGCAATACTTCGATACATCCTTTTAAGCACTTTGCACGTGTGGCTCAAGGAAGAGGTACAAACAAATATACCGAGTTTGCTAAATTTTTTGGAGGAGATGGAGTTAGGGATGAGTGTCTAATTATGTGTATTCTGATTTGGTTCTGAGGAAGAGGGGTGGGATAGTTTTGATTTCCATCCCCTTGAGAGGGGTGAGCTAAAAATTATTCAATGAAGTACTATCCAAGTTGATGAAATTACTATGAATCGATTGCCTAAAGCCGAGTTTGGTTGTGTAAACTGCTTAATTAGGTAAATTGATTCATTGTGAATTAGTGAATTTTATATTAGGGGATTTGAAATGATTTTAAATCCAATTTTAGGTGATTTTGGTAATCTGAAATTGATATTGATATGTTAAGGTTCAATTAAATGGATGTATTTCACTAGAGCTAAAATGGGTTTATTAATGTAATCAAACACAATAACTGGCGTGAAATAGTTGCTCGATATGCTATCAATTATTCCATTTGCTTCATTCGCTACCAGTACTAAGAATCCGTGTTCTCTTGGTATGGTATGATGTCTTTTATGTTCTCAACAGAGGCCTCACCTTGTAATATGAATTACGTAAGGCAATGGAAGAACTAGAAGTGATGTAAAGCATTTGCGGCCAAAATATTGCATGTACGTGTACGAAAATGCAATGCTGACACATAAATCGGACATAAAAGTATGACACAATTGATGTATTGCACCCTCATTCGCTCGTGTCTGGTCCCCACTAAGAGTGTAGCCGTATGGAATTCGGACACGAGCAAATGAGGGTGCAACACGTCAATTGTGTCTCACCTCTATACCGTGATTTTGTGTTTACGAAGAAGGACACTTGTGTTAAAGGGAAACAAATGTCGAACCTTGGGAATAGACAACCACCAAACTACATGTTCCATGCGCAATATGAGCTATGTGTGTTTGTGAGCATGCAGACGTGAGTGTATTATAAGGATAATATTTCATATCCACTTTTATTAAGCAAAAGCTCCCAGAACTCTTGAAATAGGCATAAGAAACTATGTTCTCACAATAAATATATTCTCAACCAAAACATGGAATGCTATGTGATTTCAATCAAGTAGCTCTATCTTAAGAGTATACTTATCACTGAGGAAAGCTTTATTTCTTAAAAAATTATCCATATGAGAAATCATCCGAATCTGACCAATCTTCATAAAATTCCAAAAGCTCCTTGGTTTCCTCAATCTTAAAGACTATTTTGTGATCGTACAATATTTTCTCCAGCTCATCTGATCCCCACTCGTCCGTCACAGTTTCCATAATGTCCGGCACTACCTGAAAAAATAAATATAATATAATAAATAGAGAGCACAATATAAATAAGTAAAGAGAGAGAGAATGGAATATATACTGTTGTCTGCAAATTATTTTAATTAAATATTAAAAAAATTATTTTTCAGTGTAGTTTTTTTATGTAGTATTTAAATATTTAAGGGACTCAAATAAAAAAATCATCTAAAAATATCTTTTTTACTATTTTAAAAAATTGATCAAACTTTTGCAGTTTTTAAAGTTTAAATGTCATATAAAAGAATCGGTCGAAAAATAATTTTTTTACTATTTAAAAAAATCGGTATATGTATATACACACACACATCAAAAACAGGACAAACAAGTGGAACATTTTTTTAAAATAGTAAATTTTTTTTTTTTAATTGATTTTTTTAGGGTATTTAAATATTTCAATGAACCTAAAAAAATCAACTCAAAATGAATTTGTTTGCTATTTTAAAAAAATCGATTAAATATATGTTAATTTTTAAACACAATAACTGGCGTGAAATAGCTGCTCGATATACTATCAATTATTCCATTTGCTTCATTCGCTACCAGTACTAAGAATCCGTGTTCTCTTGGTATGGTATGATGTCTTTTCTGTTCTCAACAGAGGCCTCACCTTGTAATATGAATTACATAAGCAAATGGAAGAACTAAAAGTGATGTAAAGCATTTGCGGCCAAAATATTGCATGTACGTGTACGAAAATGCAATGCTGACACATAAACCGGACATAAAAGTATGACACAATTGATGTGTCACACCCTCATTCGCTCGTGTATGGTCCCCACTAAGAGTGTAGCCGTATGGAATTCGGACACGAACAAATGAGGGTGCGACACGTCAATTAGGTCGCACCTTTATATCGTGATTTTGTGTCTACGAAAAAGGACACTTGTGTTAAAGGGAAACAAATGTCGAACCTTGGGTATAGACAACCACCAAACTACAGGTTCCATGCGTAATATGAGCTATGTGTGTTTGTGAGCATGCAGACGTGAGTGTATTATAAGGATAATATTTCATATCCACTTTTATTAAGCAAAAACTTCCAGAACTCTTGAAATAGGCATAAGAAATTATGTTCTCACAATAAATATATTCTCAACCAAAACATGGAATGCTATGTGATTTCAATCAAGTAGCTCTATCTTAAGAGTATACTTATCACTGAGGAAAGCTTTATTTCTTAAAAAATTACCCATATGAGCAATCATCCGAATCTGACCAATCTTCATAAAATTCCAAAAGCTCCTTGGTGTCCTCAATCTTAAAGACTATTTTGTGATCGTACAATATTTTCTCCAGCTCATCTGATCCCCACTCGTCCGTCACAGTTTCCATAATGTCCGGCACTACCTGAAAAAATAAATATAATATAATAAATAGAGAGCACAATATAAATCAGTAAAGAGAGAGAGAATGGAATATATACTGTTGACTGCAAATTATTTTTTTTAAATATTAAAAAAATTATTTTTAACTGAAGTTTTTTTATGTAGTATTTAAATATTTAAGGGACTCAAATAAAAAAATCATCTAAAAATAACTTTTTTACTATTTTAAAAAATTGATCAAACTTTTGCAGTTTTTAAAGTTTAAATGTCATATAAAAAAAATCGGTCGAAAAATAATTTTTTTACTATTTAAAAAAATCGGTATATGTATACACACACACACACACACACACACACAAACACACATAAAAAACAGGACAAAGAAGTGGAACATTTTTTTAAAATAGTAAAAAATATATGTTTTTTAATTGATTATTTTAGGGTATTTAAATATTTCAATGAACCTAAAAAAATCAACTCAAAATGAATTTGTTTGCTATTTTAAAAAAATCGAATAAATATATGTTAATTTTTAAACCGCTAAAAATTAACATTGAACAATTTTTTTTAAATAATAAATAAATTTATTTGAGTTAATTTTATTTTTATTTTTATTAAGATTGGTTGAAATAAGTGACATTGTGGAATGGAGATTCTTGTAACACATACATACCACAAGGTGTATGAGTCGGCCACTCTTTATAAGAGCAATGGTCGGTAATTTTGAGATGTTCAGCTTAGCAACCAACTCTGGATGTTTGGCTGCACACATTTTCACAAAGTGGGTTGTATCCTCGTGATCATCTACCAATCCCTCCATAAAACAGTTCACATCCTGCAAGAATTTACAGAATATAGACTCATTGAGTTTGCTAATTAATTTCTTTCTATTTGAATTGGTTCTCCATTGAATTTGGCCTTTTGTAATAGAATTTCGTTTTGAGTGTGGATGTACAAAGACAAATTATATTTCAAAGTTCATGCTCTTTCAATCCTATCAAAGCTGCCAACCAAATCAAATATACTTAAAAAAGTAAACAGAAGGTTCATCAATACAGAACAAAAGTCATATCATATCTTCGCCTATTCCCCTGATTAAAACAAGAGTTGTTATACTTTACTCTGTAATACTCATAGGCGCCGCATGTTATTATTATTAACCCTATTTTAATTTCTGAAGCAGAAAACTTCATAGACTTTTTAACTTTTTACAATCACCAATATTAGAAAAGTTTTACCGCATGCATCCATTTGATTTTGAGTAAAATATGTTTTAGCAAGGTCAAAAATAATATGAAGAAATATATTTTTATATACTTAAAATTAAATATTATTGAGTTAACATTATAGATAAGTGCACATCCTATAATTATAAAAATTTAAATATTATTGAGTTAACATTATAGATAAGTGCACATCCTATAATTATAAAAATTTAAATAAGAATATAAGAGAAAATTAAACTCTAAATAAGTGAAAACATATTTTACAATATTATTTTTATCGCAATAAAATTTATTTTATCCCGAATCAAACGGACCCTAAAAATCCGTCAGTATTCAAAAATTACAACCACCATGTTGACCCTCACCCATCTAAGGCATACTCAGCAAATAATAATAAAAAATAGAGCAATACTCTTTATATCTTTTTCTGTGATTGTTTTTTATTTCCCAAATAATATGTTAAACACACATTGATTGACCCACATTACAAATACCACGAAATCTATCTTGTAGCCTTATAATAAAGGAAAATGCTGGATTTTGGTGATCATCTAACATGATTGGTGAAAAGAGTCAAATAATAAATAAATAGTTCCAATGAATCTTTCAATTTGTAATATTTGCATCAATCACGTAAGAAAGACACCAAGACCCCTTTTAAACTGAATCAAAAAATTTGAACTCAATAAAACACAATATAAAATGAATAATAAACTCAAAATCGAGATGTGAGTATGACACGATGGTATGCAACTTCGTGTATAAAAACCAACACAAACATGACACGAACACAATATATTGTGTCAAATTCGGATTATTTTTCTAGTTCGTGCACTTAACTAAGGTTAATGGCTCATGTATAATCAGTTTGTGTCGTGTAATTTTGGATCTCGAGTCGCATTTTTTCAATGTTCGAAGCGTATCAAACTCGTTTGTATCAATAATATTTTACCCAATAACTTTAAACTCAAACCCCATAAGATTTTTATCATATCGTACAACTAAACGTGTGGAGCAACGAAATACAAAGAACACTAACATGCATTCATAAGATATATATAACATCTATCATAAACCCTAATTGAAGAAGAAGTGAGTAGACTACCTCGCTTTCAATATCGTTTTCTTGGTAGAAAAGGCAAGCAACGTTTTCATGGTTCCGTATAAAAGTGTGGTACTCTTTTTCTGATTCTATCAATAAGACACCAGCGTTGTCGCTAGGATAATCCATGATAGAGAGAAGAGAATTGTGACAACTTTTACCTTGTGAAACGGCAAGAAACCTCTTGGGTTATATTTAATAAAGAATGAAACGGCAGCTTTTAACTTCCTAACTCTTACCTTGTGACAACTCAATCCAACTTTAACACTTCATCTTCATCTTCTTCTCAAGGGATATTTTGTGTTTAAGTTAACCCACCGTTTGGTTGGTACAAAATTAGTGTTACACTCTCACTCCATTTGACAACCGTATCGCGGGTGTGTTATTGAAAATAAAAATATAGATTATGTATTTTTAGGACTTAAAATAATATTAATTATGAATATAGGATAACAAGTATTCGTTTTCATTTTTAGTCCCTATTTTCAAATTAAAGGGACACGTGGCATGCTGTGATTGGTTAACATTTCCTGAATATGAGTTCGCGTCAGCAACTTTATTCAAAAATAGGGACTAAAATTATAAATAAAATGTTTGTTGTCCCGTTTTCAAAATACATATTACAGTAGGTCCTAAATTTACAAAGCGCCATAAAAATAAACACAAGGTACTAAATTACATAAATGGACTTGAATTTACACTTATTTTTAAAAATTATACAGATGTTAAATACATTTTTTCAAAAATGGGGGTGCTTGGCATAAATTAAGAAAAATAGAAACAAAAACTACCAATTGCAAAAAATAGAAGTTATTAATCGTTATATATGTCATTGTAACAACAAAAGGGGTGATTTTTTTTAATTGTATGTTCAAACACCTCATATTCAACGAGTGGTAATTTTTATCTCCCAAAGGGTAATTTTTTTCTTAATTTATGTGAAAACACCCACACAAATTTTATTGAACAAATGATTAAACATATTTTCACTTTTTAAAAATAATTGTATGTTCATTGAAATATTTGTGTGAATCAACCTTTTCTTTTTGTGATTATAAAAATAAGGGTCATTTAGTGTTTGGGCTACGTTTGTTTATTATATTTTGTATTTGGGGCACGTTTGTTTCCGTATTAATTCGCTAGGTCCAAAACTAACGGAAACCGTCAGTTGACTCATTTGACCGTTAGTGGACATCCTTAACAATTGTCTTTCACATGGTAAATGACATATTTGCCCTTGAAATTAAAGCACAAAATGTTTAATATTTAAAAAAGTTGTTTAATTAAAACTGTTTAATAAAAATTGTTTAATATTAATAAAAATTGCTTAATATTAATAAAAAAAAAAGTGTTAAAAATTTGTAAAAAATAATTTCTGACAAAAGTTAAAAACTGTTAAAAAAATTGTAAGGTCTAAATATTTAGGAAAAAAACTATTTATAATGTTTAAAAATGTAAAAAACCTGTTTATATAAACTTTTTTTACAATAATGTTTAAAAAATATATAAAAATCTCAATACACTTTCTCATACAAATAAAAAATAAAAATGTTAAAACTTTATTCAAAACATTTAAAAATAATTTTAAAAAATGTTAAAAAACGGTTTATAATGTTTAAAAATGATTTTTAGTCAAAAAACTGTTTATAAAATGATTTAAAAAAATTGTTTAAAAGGGATTTTCAGTTAAAAATACTATTTCCAGGAAAAAAAAGTTTTCTACCAAGAAAATGTAATCCCAAGTAAAAAAAATTATAATCAGTTGGTTGTTAAGAAAAAAATTTCATGGCTATGGTAGATAAATTCACAATTTATAATCTGTTAAAAAAATTATAAAATTTTAAATTTTAACTGATTATAAATTTTCAACTGACTAGCTTTTCTTTATTTCCAGAAAAAAGTTTTCTACCAAGAAAATGTATTCCCAAGAATTTTTTTTTATAAAATATTTTTTATAATTTTATAATGATTTAAATAAAAAAAGTATATTTATTTATACAATATGTTTTATAATTATGTTTTTTTAATGCTTCTATAACTTGTTTAAAATAATTTATTTAACAACATTTTAAAAATGATTAGAAAATATTTTAAAAATAAAACTGTTTAAAAATAATTTTCAGGTAAAAAAATTATCTCCAAGCAAAAAAAACCTCTGGCCAAAAAGGATTTTCAGATAAAAAATGTCCGGCCAAACGATTTTCAACAAAAGAAAAAACATCCACCAAAAAAATGACTTCCAACTTAAAAAAAAAATATCTCCAGCAAAAAGTAGAAAAAAAAACTTATTTGAATTATAAAAAAATTATATCCAAGAAAAAAACGTTTTCCATAAAAAAAAATGATTTTCTACAAAAGAAAAAAATCCACTAAAAAAATAATTTTCAACTACAAAAAAAATTCACTTCCAGCAAAAAATGTAAAATAAAAATGATTTCAACAAAAGAAAAAATAAATTCCAATATCCAAAACTTCGAACTCCGGGCAACAAATGATCCAAGAATCCGGACCAAAAATGATTTAAAAAAAAAGAAAAATAGTAATAAACCTCCGATCAAATGAACCCCTAGTAATAAACAACAAATGATCCAAACCTCCGGCCAACAATAAACCTCTGATCCGAACTTTAAATCCAAACGCTATATTACTCCGGTTGTAAGAGGGGGTTTGGGAACAAACCTCTCTTGTGTGTGTGTGAGAGAGAGAGTGATAGAGAGTGAGGGTTTAATTGGGATAAGGGTATAAGCGTATTTAAACATAAGGGAATTTATGGTAGTTAATGAAAACTATAATGTTCCCCAAATATAATGAAAACTAATGTTCCCCAAATACAAAATATTATAAACAAATGTATCCCATACAGTAAATGACCCTAAAAATAATTATATTTATTAAAAGTAATTAGGAAAAAAGGGTTTTAGAGCTTATGTGGAAAACCCCCCACTTTGTCAAAAAGTGTGCTACACCATTGTGTTACTATAGTAGGCATCACGAGAGCTAACGTTATTGGGGGAGCAGGAACACAATTTTCTTTAAAGTTAGGGATATCTCAAAATCATGTCAAAAAATGGGAGTGAAACACAAAACATCTTTATAATTAATCTCTTGGTAGAAAATAGAGGAGTCGTGAGTTAAAATAATGCATTTTTATTTATTTGGAGATTTGACGTTAATCTATTTTATTATATTCCCTTTTGTAATCTCATTATTCTTTTCTTAATTAATTTTTGAATTTTTATAATACTTAATAAACTGTGCATTTAATTTTCATATCCCATATTTTAAGCTATTGAGGACCTTTTAAAATCAACTTTGTTAGGAGATTCAGTGTAAGAATTCACCTTCACCATTTTTCTCTCATTTGTATTTTCATTCTACATTTTTTCTTAACTTTTGGCTGAGGAATCCAATTTAGAATAATGCAAGCCTTGAGTGCAATGATGAATGTAAGGAGACATAGAATTTACTTGGTTCAACAAGTCAACCTAGCCTACGTCCATAAGGTAAAGAGATAGATATTATCTATTTGAGAGGATTCTTCGAACACACCCCAAAGATAGAAATGCCGTCATTTGTCCTATCAACGATCATACTTCAAGAGGATAAGCATGGTTGAAGACGATTAACGAAAATCTTTGAATTTAATACCGTCCATAAACATTTGATTGCTATCTAAGGGCAAGGAATCTGATACGGTTAAACCTATTTGTTTTCTCCATAAATGTAATAATCCCCACTGGAAAAGGGAACATGTGATCTTTGTTATCAACAATTGATTAATAAAGAGAATAGAAATACCCGCGGACATATGCACATTGTCGAACCATGAACATTACGTTCTTGGATGTCATTATGCATGATTTTACTCTACTCGGCTTTGATTGTGTTGAATAAATTCTAACATGATTTTAGCACCTACAATTGGCGTCATCTATAGTCGTTCCGATTTCTTTCTCTTAACCAAGAAAAACTAACGAGAAACCGTGTATCACTCACACAGCCAGCGGTTGCCTGTAATCCCCCATGTTTGATGATAAATTATTTTGGTTGAACTTAGTTAAATAAGTTGGTAGAATTTAAATTAAAGTGGTAGAATTTAAATTCTAGAATAAATTGCTTATTTGTGATTGAATGTTTATTTGATTCATTTATGCATGATTATGTTTACTCGTAGAAATAAATTTACATGTTAATTAAATAATTATGTGGTGTTAAACCTAATAAAAAAATGTGTAGGTCGGATAGAGATAGTTTGGGCACGTTCTGGGATTATTTGGGAACTCGTTTATATGTTTTAGACATCTAAAATTAGGCCCAGGGAATAGGTATACCATTTGGTTCCATAACATGATTAGTTTGCGTATGGTTGCAATAATGTGAAACCAAAGTACATAGGTTCTGGTTTAGGTTTCGGTATGGAATTGAACCAAACGTACCCTTGTCCACCCCTATATCATTGTAACAACAAAAAGGGTGATTTTTTTTAATTGTATGTCCTAACACCTCATATTCAACGAGTGGTAATTTTTATTTCCCAAAAGGGTATTTTTTTTCTTAATTTATGTGAAAACACCCCCACAATTTTTATTGAACAAATGATTAAACATAATTCACTTTTAAAAATAATTTTATGTTAATTCAACCTTTTCTTTTTGTGATTATAAAAATAATTAGGACAAAAGAGTTTTAGAATTTATGTGGAAAAACCCACCACTTTGTCAAAAAGTGTGCTACACCATTATGTTACTATAGTAGGCATCAAGAGAGTTAACGTTGTTGGGGGAGCGAGAACACAATTTTCTTTAAAGTTAGGGATATCTCAGAATCATGCCAAAAAATGGGAGTGAAACACAAAATATCTTTATAATTAATCTCTTGTGAGAAAATAGCGGAGTCGTGAGTTAAAATAATGCATTTTTGTTTATTTAGAGATTTAACGTTAATCTACTAAAAGGTCTTATGACAACATTTTTTTCTTAATATATCATATTTCTATATATATAGTAAATATCCACTGTATGTTTACAAATAGAAACTATTGGAACAAAAAACATTTTTCATGGGACCTAAAGGAGAAAAAAAAAGTATTTGGATCTATTGAACTACTACATACTTAGTAAATGTGACTAATTGGCAAAAAACTCTTTATTATATTCTCTTTTGTAATCACATCATTCTCCTCTTAATTAACTTTCAAAATTTTTTAATACTTAATATACCATGTATTTGATTTTAGTATGCCATATTTTAAGCTATTGCGGACCTTTTAAAATCAACTTTGTTGGGAGATTCAATGTAAGAATGCACATTCACCGTTTTGCTCTCTTTTGTATTTTGGGTCATTTATTGTCTGTGGTACGTTTGTTTATAATATTTTGTGCTTGGAGTACGCTAATTTCCATTATTTTTAGATGACTGTTATTTTAACGGTTGAACTTAATTTCTATCACCGCCTCATCATATACACTCAATTACCAATATTACCCTTACTTGTAATGACGCATGTACCCTTTGTATAGATAAATGTTATTTATATATATATATATATATATATATATATATTGTATTGTTTAAATATTTAGAAAAAAAAACAGTTAAAAAAATTGTTTAAATGTTGAACCGTGTTTTTTTTCAATTAAAAACACTTAAAATATAGAAAAATTTAAATAATTATAATATAACTGATTAAAAATTATTTTCAGTATAATATAACTGATAAATTTTTTTTTATTTTCAGTGTAAAAAATAATTTCACCAAATAAAAATAATTGTCTTTGACACGTTTTTCTTTATGCCACTTCGTATCATCATCTATTTTTCTCGACATAAATAGTCTTTGGAGTCTTGGCTTTAGTGGGAAGTAACGAACTATTTTGTGAGGAATACATTTACCCCTATCATCATTAACCTTCCATCTAGACTCTCCACATATTGGACACTCGTGTTTATATTCAAGCTCCTTCCAAAACAAACAACAGTCATTTTTGCATGCATGAATCGATATGTATCCTAATCCCAAGCCACGCAACATGCTTCTTGCCTCATAATATGTCTTTGAAAGTGTCTCACCGTCGGGGAAAGCTTCCTTCAATCGTTCAAGCAACATCTTCAGTGATTTATAACTCCAGTGATTAATCACTTTCAAGTGGAGCAACTTTACGAGAAAAGATAATGTAGAGAATTTTGTGCAACCAGGATATAATTCACGCTCTGCATCTTTCAATAATTTGTTAAACTTTGTCTCATCCCTGACACCAACTTGTCTAGGAGTATTACCAGTTTCAAATGCTCCAGCTGGACCAGCATCAAAGAAAAACTCATTCCGCATGTCTTCCAACACTTTTTGCATCTCGTCCCCTTCTTCATTTTCATTATCCATCAAACCATCGACATCATCATTATCATCGTTGACATCATTGACATCATCAAGAAATATATCATTATAAGATTCCCCATGATATGTCCATTGGGTGTAGGTGGTACAAATACCTTTTAAGAAAAAATGATCTTCTACGTCATCAATATTTCTGAGATCGATGTTAAGACAATTGCAACATGGGCACCTAATGAAACTGTCGGGTCCCATATGATCCTTCGCAAATCGAATAAATGATCTAACACCCAAGACATACTTTTCACAAAATCTATTTGTTTCATGCATTCAACTCTTATCCATCTAGTTCACATGAAAAATCAAACACATTAAAATGTTAGTTTAGTGTTTAATATAACATTTTTGTTGTCTAAGATTCAAGAGCATAAGACATAATATGTTTATTCATAACCACTAATCAATATCCATCAAACTATAGGATATAGGGCAGCCCTCAAGTCAAAACACAACTTTTCTAATTAGGTTCCCACTAAATAGACCTAAGTCCCCTAATCAATAAAAAAAAGTAACACACAACATTAACAATTAAACAAGGGTTTTCATCAATCTTACTAAATTTTTCCTACATATATATATATATATATATATATATATATATATATTGGGCAGGCGCGCTACATATGTGATGCGTATCAAGTTAAGAAGTAGATAAGAATTAGTTAAAACAAGTGGGATCCAGTAATATAGTAAACAAAGTCGTAGTAAATACCTTGAAATTATAATCCACAATTCGAAGGTACAAGTCATTGGAACAAATAAATTATATATTATTGTTACAAAATAGGTCCTAACAATGCTTTAGTAAACTAATTTATATAATTAAGTAAACAAAGAATGTTTATCAAATAGAGCTTAGACAATAGGCATGGAAATTAGGAAAATTCTTGTTTTGCAAAAAGTATTAAATGTACTACAAATGTTTCATAAAAATAACATGTATCATAATTTGGGGAGCCAAAACAACTGGTGGTAGCATAATAAAGGCATATAACTACAAATGTAAGTAATAAACATCATTTTGACTCTATACTATATTAATATTTAACAGTAATTTTTTCTAAAAAGTCAAAATTCGTGTCTATATCTAAAACAATAAAAGTACATAGTTATGCACCAATAAATTTAACATAAAGAAAATCTTATCAAGATATTACTATAAGGAGGACATAAATATGAATGGGGTGGGGGTTATTCACAAAAAATCAGCACACAACAAGAATAAAAATGATTTTAGCTCGCCTTTATTAACCCAAGAAACACAAAATGCACACAATATATCCTCTTTTCTGCATTCTTAGAGATGGCAAACCCGATTTATCGACATTCATTAAATTAGCTAAAGAATCTAAAACTATATTATCTTCTCTATAACAATGCAAAAATTGAACATCCATATCTTCACATAAAAAAAAGAATTTTGTTAATAAGCTTCTTTAACTTTCATTGAAATTTATGTTTATCACCATTTAACTTTTTTATAATAACCATCGAAAAGAAGCTACAATACGCTGTACACAAGACACTAGCATCGGCATAACCGATTGAGCATTTACAATACCCTTTACACAAAACATAAACCAATCAATATATACATGATTAAGCGTAAGATTGAGAGAGATAGGTTTATTGTAGTGTACACAAAACACAAAACATAAACCAATAGGTGTATAACTAATTAGGTTTGTCAAAACATTAGCAAAACAAACAAACCAATCGGTTTGTGTACAGATAGAGAGAGAGACTGCAACGGCGATGAATACTGAGAGAGAGAGAGAGAGAGGGAGAGAAAATGTACCTGATTGTATACAGATAGAGAGAGAGACGGCAGCGGCGATGAATCAAACGTTTGTGAAAGCTTAGGTTTGTAGGTCTCTCAAAGGTTGTTCCAATTTTGGAGTGGTTTGTGAAAGCTTAGATCGAAATCGTGCGAGAGTGCGATGGGTGTTACAAAAAAATTACCTTTTGCCACAAAAACAAATCGTTGCCCACTGACTTAGATATTAAGCCACGAAATCTTTTTTGTTGAAAAAAATATATATTAACTACTACGAATTATTTCATTGCTAATGATATTAATTTCGCTGATAAATAATTTGCCCTTACAGTCAAGCGCGGGAAGAGTTTGGAGCCAGACTTTTGGAGATCTATTGTCAACGAAATTTGAATTTTCGTGGCTAAAGATGATGTTTTTCGCCACGAAATTAATTTCGTAGTAGATGTTGACATTTAGCCACTAATTTTTTTTTGTAGGTAAGAAAATCGCAGCTAAATGTAAGTTTTGTTGTAGTGGCCCCATGTATAGAATATCTCCGTTGTGTATTTTTGGAAATTTTGGAAAAAGAGGAACATGAGTTGTTTTAAGAATCGAGTTAGCAATACTTCGATACATCCTTTTAAGCACTTTGCACGTGTGGCTCAAGGAAGAGGTACAAACAAATATACCGAGTTTGCTAAATTTTTTGGAGGAGATGGAGTTAGGGATGAGTGTCTAATTATGTGTATTCTGATTTGGTTCTGAGGAAGAGGGGTGGGATAGTTTTGATTTCCATCCCCTTGAGAGGGGTGAGCTAAAAATTATTCAATGAAGTACTATCCAAGTTGATGAAATTACTATGAATCGATTGCCTAAAGCCGAGTTTGGTTGTGTAAACTGCTTAATTAGGTAAATTGATTCATTGTGAATTAGTGAATTTTATATTAGGGGATTTGAAATGATTTTAAATCCAATTTTAGGTGATTTTGGTAATCTGAAATTGATATTGATATGTTAAGGTTCAATTAAATGGATGTATTTCACTAGAGCTAAAATGGGTTTATTAATGTAATCAAACACAATAACTGGCGTGAAATAGTTGCTCGATATGCTATCAATTATTCCATTTGCTTCATTCGCTACCAGTACTAAGAATCCGTGTTCTCTTGGTATGGTATGATGTCTTTTATGTTCTCAACAGAGGCCTCACCTTGTAATATGAATTACGTAAGGCAATGGAAGAACTAGAAGTGATGTAAAGCATTTGCGGCCAAAATATTGCATGTACGTGTACGAAAATGCAATGCTGACACATAAATCGGACATAAAAGTATGACACAATTGATGTATTGCACCCTCATTCGCTCGTGTCTGGTCCCCACTAAGAGTGTAGCCGTATGGAATTCGGACACGAGCAAATGAGGGTGCAACACGTCAATTGTGTCTCACCTCTATACCGTGATTTTGTGTTTACGAAGAAGGACACTTGTGTTAAAGGGAAACAAATGTCGAACCTTGGGAATAGACAACCACCAAACTACATGTTCCATGCGCAATATGAGCTATGTCTGTTTGTGAGCATGCAGACGTGAGTGTATTATAAGGATAATATTTCATATCCACTTTTATTAAGCAAAAGCTCCCAGAACTCTTGAAATAGGCATAAGAAACTATGTTCTCACAATAAATATATTCTCAACCAAAACATGGAATGCTATGTGATTTCAATCAAGTAGCTCTATCTTAAGAGTATACTTATCACTGAGGAAAGCTTTATTTCTTAAAAAATTATCCATATGAGAAATCATCCGAATCTGACCAATCTTCATAAAATTCCAAAAGCTCCTTGGTTTCCTCAATCTTAAAGACTATTTTGTGATCGTACAATATTTTCTCCAGCTCATCTGATCCCCACTCGTCCGTCACAGTTTCCATAATGTCCGGCACTACCTGAAAAAATAAATATAATATAATAAATAGAGAGCACAATATAAATAAGTAAAGAGAGAGAGAATGGAATATATACTGTTGTCTGCAAATTATTTTAATTAAATATTAAAAAAATTATTTTTCAGTGTAGTTTTTTTATGTAGTATTTAAATATTTAAGGGACTCAAATAAAAAAATCATCTAAAAATATCTTTTTTACTATTTTAAAAAATTGATCAAACTTTTGCAGTTTTTAAAGTTTAAATGTCATATAAAAGAATCGGTCGAAAAATAATTTTTTTACTATTTAAAAAAATCGGTATATGTATATACACACACACATCAAAAACAGGACAAACAAGTGGAACATTTTTTTAAAATAGTAAATTTTTTTTTTTTAATTGATTTTTTTAGGGTATTTAAATATTTCAATGAACCTAAAAAAATCAACTCAAAATGAATTTGTTTGCTATTTTAAAAAAATCGATTAAATATATGTTAATTTTTAAACACAATAACTGGCGTGAAATAGCTGCTCGATATACTATCAATTATTCCATTTGCTTCATTCGCTACCAGTACTAAGAATCCGTGTTCTCTTGGTATGGTATGATGTCTTTTCTGTTCTCAACAGAGGCCTCACCTTGTAATATGAATTACATAAGCAAATGGAAGAACTAAAAGTGATGTAAAGCATTTGCGGCCAAAATATTGCATGTACGTGTACGAAAATGCAATGCTGACACATAAACCGGACATAAAAGTATGACACAATTGATGTGTCACACCCTCATTCGCTCGTGTATGGTCCCCACTAAGAGTGTAGCCGTATGGAATTCGGACACGAACAAATGAGGGTGCGACACGTCAATTAGGTCGCACCTTTATATCGTGATTTTGTGTCTACGAAAAAGGACACTTGTGTTAAAGGGAAACAAATGTCGAACCTTGGGTATAGACAACCACCAAACTACAGGTTCCATGCGTAATATGAGCTATGTGTGTTTGTGAGCATGCAGACGTGAGTGTATTATAAGGATAATATTTCATATCCACTTTTATTAAGCAAAAACTTCCAGAACTCTTGAAATAGGCATAAGAAATTATGTTCTCACAATAAATATATTCTCAACCAAAACATGGAATGCTATGTGATTTCAATCAAGTAGCTCTATCTTAAGAGTATACTTATCACTGAGGAAAGCTTTATTTCTTAAAAAATTACCCATATGAGCAATCATCCGAATCTGACCAATCTTCATAAAATTCCAAAAGCTCCTTGGTGTCCTCAATCTTAAAGACTATTTTGTGATCGTACAATATTTTCTCCAGCTCATCTGATCCCCACTCGTCCGTCACAGTTTCCATAATGTCCGGCACTACCTGAAAAAATAAATATAATATAATAAATAGAGAGCACAATATAAATCAGTAAAGAGAGAGAGAATGGAATATATACTGTTGACTGCAAATTATTTTTTTTAAATATTAAAAAAATTATTTTTAACTGAAGTTTTTTTATGTAGTATTTAAATATTTAAGGGACTCAAATAAAAAAATCATCTAAAAATAACTTTTTTACTATTTTAAAAAATTGATCAAACTTTTGCAGTTTTTAAAGTTTAAATGTCATATAAAAAAAATCGGTCGAAAAATAATTTTTTTACTATTTAAAAAAATCGGTATATGTATACACACACACACACACACACACACAAACACACATAAAAAACAGGACAAAGAAGTGGAACATTTTTTTAAAATAGTAAAAAATATATGTTTTTTAATTGATTATTTTAGGGTATTTAAATATTTCAATGAACCTAAAAAAATCAACTCAAAATGAATTTGTTTGCTATTTTAAAAAAATCGAATAAATATATGTTAATTTTTAAACCGCTAAAAATTAACATTGAACAATTTTTTTTAAATAATAAATAAATTTATTTGAGTTAATTTTATTTTTATTTTTATTAAGATTGGTTGAAATAAGTGACATTGTGGAATGGAGATTCTTGTAACACATACATACCACAAGGTGTATGAGTCGGCCACTCTTTATAAGAGCAATGGTCGGTAATTTTGAGATGTTCAGCTTAGCAACCAACTCTGGATGTTTGGCTGCACACATTTTCACAAAGTGGGTTGTATCCTCGTGATCATCTACCAATCCCTCCATAAAACAGTTCACATCCTGCAAGAATTTACAGAATATAGACTCATTGAGTTTGCTAATTAATTTCTTTCTATTTGAATTGGTTCTCCATTGAATTTGGCCTTTTGTAATAGAATTTCGTTTTGAGTGTGGATGTACAAAGACAAATTATATTTCAAAGTTCATGCTCTTTCAATCCTATCAAAGCTGCCAACCAAATCAAATATACTTAAAAAAGTAAACAGAAGGTTCATCAATACAGAACAAAAGTCATATCATATCTTCGCCTATTCCCCTGATTAAAACAAGAGTTGTTATACTTTACTCTGTAATACTCATAGGCGCCGCATGTTATTATTATTAACCCTATTTTAATTTCTGAAGCAGAAAACTTCATAGACTTTTTAACTTTTTACAATCACCAATATTAGAAAAGTTTTACCGCATGCATCCATTTGATTTTGAGTAAAATATGTTTTAGCAAGGTCAAAAATAATATGAAGAAATATATTTTTATATACTTAAAATTAAATATTATTGAGTTAACATTATAGATAAGTGCACATCCTATAATTATAAAAATTTAAATATTATTGAGTTAACATTATAGATAAGTGCACATCCTATAATTATAAAAATTTAAATAAGAATATAAGAGAAAATTAAACTCTAAATAAGTGAAAACATATTTTACAATATTATTTTTATCGCAATAAAATTTATTTTATCCCGAATCAAACGGACCCTAAAAATCCGTCAGTATTCAAAAATTACAACCACCATGTTGACCCTCACCCATCTAAGGCATACTCAGCAAATAATAATAAAAAATAGAGCAATACTCTTTATATCTTTTTCTGTGATTGTTTTTTATTTCCCAAATAATATGTTAAACACACATTGATTGACCCACATTACAAATACCACGAAATCTATCTTGTAGCCTTATAATAAAGGAAAATGCTGGATTTTGGTGATCATCTAACATGATTGGTGAAAAGAGTCAAATAATAAATAAATAGTTCCAATGAATCTTTCAATTTGTAATATTTGCATCAATCACGTAAGAAAGACACCAAGACCCCTTTTAAACTGAATCAAAAAATTTGAACTCAATAAAACACAATATAAAATGAATAATAAACTCAAAATCGAGATGTGAGTATGACACGATGGTATGCAACTTCGTGTATAAAAACCAACACAAACATGACACGAACACAATATATTGTGTCAAATTCGGATTATTTTTCTAGTTCGTGCACTTAACTAAGGTTAATGGCTCATGTATAATCAGTTTGTGTCGTGTAATTTTGGATCTCGAGTCGCATTTTTTCAATGTTCGAAGCGTATCAAACTCGTTTGTATCAATAATATTTTACCCAATAACTTTAAACTCAAACCCCATAAGATTTTTATCATATCGTACAACTAAACGTGTGGAGCAACGAAATACAAAGAACACTAACATGCATTCATAAGATATATATAACATCTATCATAAACCCTAATTGAAGAAGAAGTGAGTAGACTACCTCGCTTTCAATATCGTTTTCTTGGTAGAAAAGGCAAGCAACGTTTTCATGGTTCCGTATAAAAGTGTGGTACTCTTTTTCTGATTCTATCAATAAGACACCAGCGTTGTCGCTAGGATAATCCATGATAGAGAGAAGAGAATTGTGACAACTTTTACCTTGTGAAACGGCAAGAAACCTCTTGGGTTATATTTAATAAAGAATGAAACGGCAGCTTTTAACTTCCTAACTCTTACCTTGTGACAACTCAATCCAACTTTAACACTTCATCTTCATCTTCTTCTCAAGGGATATTTTGTGTTTAAGTTAACCCACCGTTTGGTTGGTACAAAATTAGTGTTACACTCTCACTCCATTTGACAACCGTATCGCGGGTGTGTTATTGAAAATAAAAATATAGATTATGTATTTTTAGGACTTAAAATAATATTAATTATGAATATAGGACAACAAGTATTCGTTTTCATTTTTAGTCCCTATTTTCAAATTAAAGGGACACGTGGCATGCTGTGATTGGTTAACATTTCCTGAATATGAGTTCGCGTCAGCAACTTTATTCAAAAATAGGGACTAAAATTATAAATAAAATGTTTGTTGTCCCGTTTTCAAAATACATATTACAGTAGGTCCTAAATTTACAAAGCGCCATAAAAATAAACACAAGGTACTAAATTACATAAATGGACTTGAATTTACACTTATTTTTAAAAATTATACAGATGTTAAATACATTTTTTCAAAAATGGGGGTGTTTGGCATAAATTAAGAAAAATAGAAACAAAAACTACCAATTGCAAAAAATAGAAGTTATTAATCGTTATATATGTCATTGTAACAACAAAAGGGGTGATTTTTTTTAATTGTATGTTCAAACACCTCATATTCAACGAGTGGTAATTTTTATCTCCCAAAGGGTATTTTTTTTCTTAATTTATGTGAAAACACCCACACAAATTTTATTGAACAAATGATTAAACATATTTTCACTTTTTAAAAATAATTGTATGTTCATTAAAATATTTGTGTGAATCAACCTTTTCTTTTTGTGATTATAAAAATAAGGGTCATTTAGTGTTTGGGCTACGTTTGTTTATTATATTTTGTATTTGGGGCACGTTTGTTTCCGTATTAATTCGCTAGGTCCAAAACTAACGGAAACCGTCAGTTGACTCATTTGACCGTTAGTGGACATCCTTAACAATTGTCTTTCACATGGTAAATGACATATTTGCCCTTGAAATTAAAGCTCAAAATGTTTAATATTTAAAAAAGTTGTTTAATTAAAACTGTTTAATAAAAATTGTTTAATATTAATAAAAATTGCTTAATATTAATAAAAAAAAAGTCTTAAAAATTTGTAAAAAATAATTTCTGACAAAAGTTAAAAACTGTTAAAAAAATTGTAAGGTCTAAATATTTAGGAAAAAAACTATTTATAATGTTTAAAAATGTAAAAAACCTGTTTATATAAACTTTTTTTACAATAGAGGTTTGTTTTTTGGAAATTATTTTCATATTTTTTTTGTGTGAGATTATTTTTTTTCTTGTAATTTTTTTTTACTGGGAATTGATTTTTTTTACTAAAATCAGTTCTATTTTCATATTTTTTGGCTTGAATTTATTTTGTTTGGTAAGATATTATTTTTTTGGCTGCAAATTATTGTTTTTTGCTAGAAATTAGTTTTTGACTGAAATCAATTTTATTTTCATATTTTTTGGCTTGAAATTATTTCTTTAGACCAGTTTTTATTTATTTTTGCCTAGATATTATTTTTTGGCTGGAAATTAGTTTTTTGATTGAACTCAATTTTATTTTCATATTTTTTGGCTGGAAATTATTTTCATACATTTTTTTTTCTTTAAAAACACTTTTTTTTAATTAAATTATTTTATTTTTTACTTTTTTGCAGAAAATTATTTTTAGTTTGGGTGGAAATGTTTTTAAATGGATACCTAATTTCTTTAGTTGAAAATAATATTTTTGGGTGCATAATTTTTTTCCCTCGAAATATATTTTATTTTGTTGAAAAATCAATTTTTTTTGCAGTTGGATTTTTTTTTTGGGAAATATATTTGTTTGACTGAAATTAGTTTTATTTTTTATTTTTATGGGTGGAAAACCTTTTTTATTTGGTGCAATTATTTTTTATACTTGAAATCAATTTTTTTATCAGTTATATTATACCGAAAATAATTTTTAATCAGTTATATTATACATGTTTTAAATTTTTTATATTTTAACTGTTTTTAATTAAAAAAAAAGCACAATTCAACATTTTAAACAATTTTTTTAACTGTGTTTTCCTAAATATTTAAACAGTACATTTAAAAAATAATTTTATATAAATAAATAACATTTATATATACAAAGGGTACATGCGTCATTACAAGTAAGGGTAATATTGGTAATTGAGTGTATATGATGAGGTGGCTGACGGAAATTAAGCTCAACCGTTAAAATAACACTCGTTTAATAATAATAGAAACTAACGTACTCCAAACACAAAATATTGTAAATAAATGCACCCGAGTCAATAAAGGACCCAAAATACAAAAGTGCGCAAAACGGTGAAGGTGAATTCTTACATTGAATCTCCCAACAAAGTTGATTTTGAAAGGTCCTCAATAGCATAAAAATATGGCATACTAAAATCAAATATACAGTATATTAAGTATTAAAAAAATTTGACAGTTAATTAAGATAAGAATGATGAGATTACAAAAGAGAATATAATAAAGAGTTTTTTATCAATTAATCCCGTTTACTAAGTATGTAGTTGAACAACTCCTAATATTTTTTTTTGGCTCCATCAGGTTCCATGAAAAATTATTTTTGTTCCAATAGATCATATTTGTAAACATACAGTGAATATTCACTATATATACAAATAAGACATATTAAGAAAAAAAATGTTGCGATATGACCTATTAGGAAATATCCCATGTAAATAGGACTTAATAGAAGGATTAAAAAAGATTAACGTTAAATCTCCAAATAAACAGGAATGCATTATTTTAACTCACGACTCCGCTATTTTCTTCAAGAGATTAATTATAAAGATATTTTGTGTTTCACTCCCATTTTTTGGCATGATTTTGAGGTATCCCTAATTTTAAAGAAAATTGTGTTCTCACTCCCCCAACAACGTTAACTCTCTTTTTGACAAAGTGGGGGGTTTTCCACATAAGTTCTAAAACCCTTTTTTCCTAATTATTTTTTAACAAACATAATTATTTTTATAATCACAAAAGGAAAAGGTTGAATTACACAAATATTTCAATGAACATACAATTATTTTTTTAAAGTGAAAATATGTTTAATCATTTGCTCAATAAAAATTGAGGTGGTGTTTTCACATAAATTAAGAAAAAAAATACCCTTTTGGAAATAAAAATTACCACTCGTTGAATATGAGGTGTTTGAACATACAATTAAAAAAGGGGGATTTTGGGAAAATGTCCTCATAATGCTCAAAGTGTATAAAAACAGGACATTCCATATAATTTTATAAATTTAGTCCCTGTACTAAAAATGCAACGAAAAATGGTGAAAAAGAGTGCCGTTGGCGCGGACCAAAAAAATAAAGGTATTATACCACAGGGACCAGATTTATAAATGTTATTGTACCAAAGGGACAAGATTTATAAACTTGAAAATCATTGTCCTAAAAATTCAAATATAGGAAGGAACATGACCTTTACCTTAATTCTCTATTAAAAAAAATTCACCCCTTTTGTTGTTACAATGACATATATAACTATTAATAACTTCAATTTTTTGCAAATGGTAGTTTTTGTTTCTATTTTTCTTAATTTATGCCAAACACCCCCATTTTTGAAAAAATGTATTTAACATCTTTATAATTTTTAAAAATAAGTGTAAATTCTGATCCATTTATGTAATTTAGTACCTAGTGTTTATTTTTATGGCACTTTGTAAATTTAGGACCTACTATAATATGTATTTTGGAAACAGGACAACAAGCATTTTATTAATAGTTTTAGTCCCTATTTTTCAATAAAGTCGCTGACGCAAACCCATATTCATAAAACGTTAATCAATCACAGCATGTCACGTGTCCCTTTAATTTGAAAATAGGGACTAAAAATAAAAATGAAATATTTATTTTTCTATATCCATAATCAATATTATTTTTAATCCTAAAAATACATAATTTATATATTTTTTTTCAATAACACACCCGAGATACGGTTATCACATGGTGTAAGGGTGTAACACTAATTTTGTATATTTAATAAAGAATGAAACGGCACCTTTTAAACTTTAACTCTTATCTTGTGACAGCTCAATCCAACTTTGACACTTCATCTTCATCTTCTTCTCAAGGGATATTTTGTGTTTAAGTTAACCCACCGTTTGGCTGGTAGGTTAACTTAAACACAAAATATCCCTTGAGAAGAAGATGAAGATGAAGTGTTACAGTTGGATTGAGTTGTCACAAGAGAAGAGTTGGAAAGTTAAAAAGGTGCCGTTTCATTCTTTATTTAATATAACCCTAGAGGTTTCCTAGTAGCACAATTCTCTTCTCTCTATCATGGATTATCCTAGCTACAACACTGGTGTCTTATTGATAGAATCAGAAAAAGAGTACCACACTTTTATACGGAACCATGAAAACGTTGCTTGCCTTTTCTACCAAGAAAACGATATTGAAAGCGAGGTAGTCTACTCACTTCTTCTTCAATTAGGGTTTATGATAGTTGTTATGTATATCTTAGGAATGCATGTTAAGGTTCTTTGAACTTCCTTGCATTGCACCACACGTTTAGTGATACGATGCCATAAAAATCTTATGGGGTTTGAGTTTAAAGTTATTGGGTAAATATTATTGATACTAACGAGTTTGATACGCTTCGAACATTAAAAAAATGCGACTCGAGATCCAAAATTACACGACACAAACTGATTATGGATGAATCACTAACCTTAGTTAAGTGCACGAACTAGAAAAATGATCCGAATTTGACACAATATATTGTGTTTGTGTCATGTTTGTGTTGGTTTTTATACACGAAGTTGCATACCATCCTGTCATACTCGTCTCGATTTTATTGAGTTCAAATTTTGTGATTCAATTTAAGAGGGGTCCTGGTGTTTTTCTTACATGATTGATGCAAATATTACAAATTGTAAGATTCATTGTAACTATTTATTTATTATTTGACTGTTTTCTCCCATCATGTTTGGTGATCATCAAAATCCAGCATTTTCCTCTATTATAAGGCTACAAGATGGATTTCGTAGGTGGTGCTATCACCTGTAGGAAGATTTTTTAGGTTGAGATATAATCATAATGTAGTTACAGTAACTCCATGTTGGAACATTTTATTAACTATTCTCAACTGTGACGCTAGAGTGCATACCTGACAATTTTTTTTTTTTTTTTGATAATTAAATGATTCTATAAAACCAACCGCTAAGGGAGCGAACCCGTATACAGGGAGTATGCATGTACATGTGTAAACACTCATTGGTATTTGTAATGTGGGTCAATCAATGTGTGTTTAACATATTATTTGGGTAATAAAAAACAACCACAGAAAAATATATAAAGAGTATTGCTCTATTTTTTATTTTTATTTGCTGAGTATGCCTTAGATGGGTGAGGGTCAACATGGCGGTTGTAATTTTTGAATACTGACGGATTTTTAGGATTCGGGTAAAATATATTTCAATGCGATAAAAATAATATGATAAAATATGTTTTCACATATTTAGAGTTTGATTTTCTTTTTTATTCTTATTTAAAGTTTTATAATTATAGGATGTGCACTTATCTATAATGTTAACTCAATAATAATTTAATTTTAAGTATATAAAAATATATTTCTTCATATTATTTTTTATATTACTGAAACATATTTTACTCCAAATCAAATGGATGCATGTGGTAAAACTTTTCTAATATTGGTGATTGTAAAAAGTTAAAAAGTCTATGAAGTTTTCTGCTTCAGAAAATAAAATAGGATTAATATTAATAGCATGCCTATGAGTGTTACAGACTAAAGTGTAACAACTCTTGTTTAATCAAGGGAATAGGCGAAGATATGATATGACTTTTGTTCTGTATTGATGAACCTTTTTTAAGCATATTTCATTTGGTTGGCAGCTTTGATATGATTGAAAGAGCATGAACTATGAAATATAATTTGTCTTTGCACATCCACACTCAAAACAAAATTCTATTACAAAAGGTGAAGTAAAGTTTAAGCCAAATTCCTTGGAGAACCAATTCAGATAGAAAGAAATTAATTAGCAAACTCAATGAGTCTATATTCTTTAAATTCTTGCAGGATGTGAACTGTTTTATGGAGGGATTGGTAGATGATCACGAGGATACAACCCACTTTGTGAAAATGTGTGCAGCAAAACATCCAGAGTTGGTTGCTAAGTTGAACATTACAAAATTACCAACCATTGCTCTTATAAAGAGTGGCCGACTGATACACCTTGTGGTATGTATGTGTTACAAGAATCTCCATTCCACAATGTCACTTAATTCTACCAATCTTAATAAAATAAAATAAAATAAACTCAAAAATATTTATTTATTATTTAAAAAAAAATGATCAATGTTAATTTTTAGCAGTTTAAAAATTAAAATATATTTAATCGATTTCTTTAGAATAGAAAATAAATTCATTTTGAGTTAATTTTTTTAGGTTCATTGAAATATTTCAATACCGTAAAAAAATCAACTAAAAATATATTTTTTTTTACTATTTTAAAAAAATGTTTCAATACCGTAAAAAAATCAACTAAAAATATATATTTTTTTTACTATTTTAAAAAAATGTTCCACTTTTTTGTCCTGTTTTTTATGTGTGTGCGTATGCGTGCGTGTGTGTGTATACCGATTTTTTAAAATAGTAAAACAAAATATTTTTCGGCTGATTTTTTTATATGACATTTAAACATTAAAAACTACAAAAGTTTGATCAATTTTTTAAAATAGTAAAAAAGCTATTTTTAAATTGTTTTTTTATATGGGTCCCATAAATGTTTAAATACTATATAAAAAAAATTCAACCTAAAAGTAATTATTTTAATATTTAAAAAAATTATTTGCGCTATGTATACTTAATATATATTCCTCTCTCTCTCTCTCTTGATTTTTATTGTGCTCTCTATTTATTATATAATATTATATTTATTTTTCCAGGTAGTGCCGGACATTATGGAAACTGTGACGGACGAGTGGGGATCGGATGAGCTGGAGAAGATATTGTATGATCACGAAATAGTCTTTAAGTTTGAAGACACCAAGGAGCTTTTGGAATTTGATGAAGATTGGTCAGATTCAGATGATTGCTCGTATGGATAATTTTTTAAGAAATAAAGCTTTCCTGAGTGATAAGTATCCTCTTAAGACTAGAGCTAGTTGATTAAAATCACATACCACTCCATGTTTTGGTTGAGAATATATTTATTGTCAGAACTTAATTTATTATGAGAATATATTTATTGTCAGAACTTAATTTATTATGCCTATTTCATGAGTTGTGCGGGTTTTTACTTAATAAAAGTGGACATGAAATATAATCCTTATAATACACTCACGTTTGCGTGCTCACAAACACATGGAACATGTAGTTTGATGGTCTATTCCCAAGGTTCGACATTTGTTTCCCTTTAACACACAAGTCTTTCTTCACAAACACAAAATCACGATACAAATGTGTGACATAATTGACGTGTCTCACCTTCATTCGCTCGTGTTCAGACTCCATACGGCTACACTCTTAGTGGGGATCAGACACGAGCGAATGAGAGTGCGACACATCAATTGTGTCGTACTTTTATGTGCGACACATGTCCTGTTTATGTGTCAACGTAGCATTTTCGTACACTCACATGCAATATTTTGGCCACAAATGCTTTACATCACTTTTAGTTCTTCCATTTGCTTACGTAATTCATATTACAAGGTGAGGCCTCTGTTGAGAACATAAAAGACATCATACCATACGAAGAGAACACATATTCTTAGTACTCGTAGCGAATGAAGCAAATATCTTGTCAGTAGATTCATTGTGAATAATGGATATACAAGTATATCGAGCAACTATTTAAGGCCAGTAATTGTGTTTGGTTTCATTAATGAAATGATCCATTAATTGACCCGTTTTAGCTCTAGTGAAATGCATCCATTTGAAATATGAGTCACGGTTCATCTGGTTTATCTCTCTGTCTCTCTCTCTCACTCACTCTCCCCCATTAAATTTTAAGTTTTTTGTTGAACCTTAACATATCAATATCAATTTCAGATTACCAAAATCGCCAAAAATTGGATTTAAAATCATTTCAAATCCCCTCATTTAAAATTCACTAATTCACAATGAATCAATTTACCTAATCAGGCAGTTTACGCAACCAAACTGGGCTTTAGGTAATCGATTCATAGTAATTTCATCAACTTGGATAGTACTTTCTTGCATAATTTTTAGCTCACCCCTCTTAGGGGGATGGAAACGAGTATACAAAAAATATACAATGGTCTATAAAAGACCAAAAATCAAAACCGGGGGTATGGAAACCAAAACTATCCCACCCCCTCTTCCTCAGAAGCAAGTCAGGATATACATAATTAGACACTCATCCCCATATACATCTCCTCCAAAAAATTTAGCAAACACGGTATATTTGTTTGTGCCTCTTCTTTGGACCACATGTGAAAAGTGTTTCAAAGGATGTATCGAAGTATTGCTAACTTGATTCTTAAAACCATTCATGTTTCTTTTTTTCCAAATGGCCCAAAAAATACACAACGGAGCCATTCTATACATGGGACTAAACTCCTTCTCCACTATGCCCATATCCCCATGTTTCCATATTCCCTCTAATAGATTCAGTACCCACCCAATCCACTATAAAAATGGAATATATGATCTCCCAAAGCAGCTAATAATTCAGCAACAAGTGGTTAACAATGTCCTCAGTATTATTACACATCCAACAGTTACTTACCATGCACGTATCTCTCTTATTTAATCATGATATCATCATAATAGCATTTTTTTCATTGTCGTCTATGAAAATAAAGAAACCTTTGATGGACCCCAAGTACGCTAAATGCTCCTCTAAGGAAATTCTAACCCTTCCCTAGCCACAAAAAAACATAATAAAACCTCACCGAGAATCCTCTTTCTTGCTCCTAATCCACAGAATACGATCCTAGCCTCTTAATGGAAAAACCCTTTTCCTCGACATAGTCAAACATCTCCTTAGACTCTCATTCCGTAAGCCCATGTATAAATATAGGGTTACATCTAATCATATCCACATCCTTACAAATGTGTTGAGCGGTCGATCCTTCCTTCTCACTCGTAATACAAAATGACCGAGAAAACATCTCCTTTAAAGGTCGACTTACCACAATGTATATCTCTTAAACCTACCATTTTCCACATCGTTGAGACACATACATATGGATTAGGAGCTCCATCCACTCCTCTTAATCTGTTTTCACAACCCCACCCATGTGGACATTATCCTTCTTCTAAACCCCAGTTGTTGTAGCCAAAACCAAACCTCTCCACCGCCACTGTTCTGCACATCTAGTCTACCTCACCTAAAAATCTTCACAACTAAAGCATTTTTTTATATTTTAATTTCGGACTCCCGCCCTTCCCTCCCTCGCCAATTTGCACACATTCTCTATGTTTACCGAACCATTCTTGAAACTATCATCGTTCCCTTGTCACAAAACATCATCTTTAAGTTATCAATATTTTAATGAACTAAAACTGATAAAGGAAGAATGGAATGATACTAAGTGGGTAAACTAGACATGGTGCTCTTTATTCATATTAATGTGCCCCTTAGAGAAATAAATCGTTTTCCACATTTAATCTCCTATCCACCCTCT
The DNA here is from genome assembly GCA_949130495.1 of Sambucus nigra. Lineage (NCBI taxonomy): Eukaryota > Viridiplantae > Streptophyta > Magnoliopsida > Dipsacales > Adoxaceae > Sambucus > Sambucus nigra. Next base: position 613,174,688 of record OX422217.1, on the reverse strand, counting down.
CTATAATCCAATCCCAGATAGCCTTAGCTTTAAAGGACTTGTCCAATGGAAGTCCCATATTTTTTTAAAGAAATTTTATTTATAAACAGATTGGAGAAAAAGGCCCTCCTAAGAGTCTTACAAGCGATAAAGAAAAATTAAGAAAATTTACAAATTCTTGAACAAGCAAAAAACCTCCTTAAATTATACTTAAGGGTCGATTTCTCCTCGTTAGTTAAGAACGAAAAAGAATCCGCATTGGAATTTTTGGTTCCTGTGGAAGAAGATGAATCTGAAAAATTGCTTAATACTTCAATCGAATTACAGACTTGGATATGATTTTGATATTTGCCACATTTTGTCCCAACCAAGTCTACAATGACAAAAGCTTGGGAGGAGTCATTCTCTGGGATTTCAACATATAAACTAAAATCTTTATCTTTTTCCTGCACTGAGTGATTTTTTGAGCTGACAAATCCTTGATTAAATTTGGAATATCTTCTAACAGAGGCATATCATCATAAGGGTTCGTTTGATAGAAAACTCGAAAAATGCAAATGATTCCACGGCATTTGATTTTAGGACAAACAATTCCAAGAAAAATGAATATTTTCCAACTTATGTCCGTTTGATAGAAGTTGGAAAATCATCAATTTTCCACATTTTCTATCAAACATAAAAGCTGAAAAATAGATATAAATGTGAAAATTTTATTTACGGAATATATATATACTCAATATACATATATACTAAAATACATAAAATATGCAAAATATATAGGAAACATATTTATTTACAAATTTATAAATAATATATATTTCTGAAATATATAGAGTTGTAAAAAAAAATTATTTTCAGTGATTTTTCACCCAAAAGTGGCAAACAAAAACCTGACCCTCCCCCCCCCCCCCCCCCCCCACCACACACACACACCAAAAAAAAGAATTGAATTACACCCAAAGGTGGCAAACTGTGCTTTAGGGGTGCTGTAACTGGAAAACAAAATTCAAGCAAATTTAGGTTATCAAACGGTCTAAAAACTGAATTTTTTTAAATTTTCCAACTTTTTTGAATTTTTCTTGGAATTTTAAGGCTATCAAACGGACATTATTGAAACTGTGATTGACGAGCGGGGATCAGATGAGCTGGAAAAAATATTGTACGATCACAAAATAGTCTTTAAGATTGATGACACTAAGGAGCTTTTGGAATTTTATGAAGATTGGTTAGATTCGGATGATTACTCGTATGGATAATTTTTTATGAAATAAAGCTTTCCTTGGTGATAAGTATCCTCTCAAGACTAGACCTACTTGATTGAAATCATATACCACTCCGTGTTTTGGTTGAGAATATATTTATTGTTAGAACTTAGTTTCTTATGCCTATTTCAAGAGTTGTGCGAGTTTTTACTTAATAAAAGTGGCCATTAAATATAATCAGTATAACACTCACATAACTCATATTACGCATGGAACACTGTAAGGACATAAATTTCTAATTGAGTTCATGTAATATTTTGACTTAATCTCGTGGACAAAACTGTGTATGTAATATGTCATAGAGAGATCTCATTTTGTCACGATCCCACTTGGTCTATGACGTATTGAACAAATTGAAGACGTTGCGGCAAAGCTTCAAAGAATTAATCATGTCGAAGTTTAATTGGTGCAAGTTTAATCGTCTTCAAAGTTAATTGCATTCCGAGATCACACAGGTATTAATGCGTATAATTAATGGTGCTCGGAATTGTTTTTATAAAAGATAAGGATGCAATTTTATAAAGAAAATATTTTAAAATGTTTTTAAAGAGTTTTAAATGGTTTACATTACGTTTTATTCTGATAAACTCGAAATAGAGTTTGACTTATTTGGATCTCTTTCGAAAGAGACGTTTTAAACATAAAGTCGAAAAGCCAAACTGACTGGACTGTCGTTTGAACGACATATGTTCTTGGTTTAAGAGAGATGTCTATGTCGTGCGAACGACTTGCCCATCTCGTTCGAACGACACTGTATTCGAGGCAGCATTTAATTCCTATTTAAAGCGTGGTTTCATCAGAGTTTTGCACGTGTACATTCTGGAAAAAACTGTTTACGTTCTAGTATGAGTTTTGCACATGTTTTCTAAGGTTTCAAAGCATAAACACATCCTTAGAAGTTTGCAAAGATCCGATTAATCATTATTATATGTTTATATGATCTTGCTGCACCAAGAAGGTTTGTTATACAATTGAACATCAGGGTTTTGCGGTGAAGAAAAGAGAAGGACTTCTTGTTCGAGATCGTAGACGAATCAAAGCCATTCGGTGGACAACGAGACATACGTGGACGCGTGTGTTGTGCACAGGTATCGCGGAAGACGGAATTTCTGCGTGGGCACTATTTAAGAACGGTAGAAGATAAAAAGGAGCGTCAAGACTCGTGGGGATCGAGTCATTGAGTAAGGCTAATCTGTCTTTGTAAAATATTTGTTCATAGTAATTGTCTGGCTTGGGCCGCCCGAGGTTGTTTTTTCGTTTTGAGTTTTTTCCTCGTACATCCGGCGTTGTGAGTATTCTTTACTTTACTTTACTTGCTCTGATCACGAGATGCATGTTTAGGTTTAATCAAGATAAAATTGGTTTAAAGTAAGAATTGGGTCTTCACAACTTGGTTTGGTGCACATTAAAAGTTGGATAATTTTTTGGATAAAAATTGGTTTGATTTGAAACACACTTGCACAAGGGACCACCCCGTTTCTATAAATTGGTATCAGAGCTAGACAACATATTTGATTTATTTTGTGATCCCATGTGTTTTCAAAGTTGAATTTTGGATATAACAAATTTTCTCGAACTCGTGTTTTTTATGGCACTAATTACACTTATTGGAATATGAGAATGAGATGTGCATTAAAAGCTATTGATGAGCGTATGTGGCTAGTAGTTCAGAAAGGTTGGACACCCCCTGTCACTATTATAAGTGAGGTCACTATTTTAAAGCCTGTTGAGTCATGGACCGAAACTAAATAAAGACTTTCACAATATAATTCTAAGGGTCTGCACGTTATTTCTTCACATGTCACACAGGAAGAATATAATAGAAATTTGACTTGTGAAACATCAAAAGAGGCTTGGGATACTTTGGCACTCACGAGGGCACTAGCATGGTTAGGGTATTAAAACTTTAAAATCTCACTACACAGTTTGAGACCATTAGGGTGTTAGAGAGTGAGACTTTTGATGAGTTTTATTCTAGTTTGTCCAATCTTGTCAACTCGCCGTTTAACCTAGGTGAGAAAATTCCTGACAACCATGTTATTAAGAAAATCCTTAGGTCGTTGCTTGATGTGAAAGTGACCATTTTAAACTCATTGGGTAAGTTAGAGTCAACGAAACTAGAAGAGATTATAGGTGACTTACAAACCTATGAAATTGACATGATTACCTCCAAGCAACTGCCTAAGAAAGAAAAGGGTATTGCTTTGAAAACCCGGAAGGAGGAAATTAAAGTTTTCGATTCCGATTCCGATTCTGATTTCGATTCCGATTCCGATTTTGAGGATGTTGCTTTATTGGCAAATAAATTTAAAATTTTATTAAATTTCAAAAGCAATCGAAAGATGCAAAGAAATTTGAAAAATTCAAGAACAACAAAGTTGATCCCACCTCTAAGGATAAGTTTGAGATGCCTAAGAGAGATGAGTCGGATAAGTGTTTTGGGTGTGAGGGGTACGGTAACAAAGTCAAGGAGTGTCCCACTAGACTTAAGAAAGAGGGCAAACAACCCACTGTTTATAGTGCCACCTTAAGTGATAGTGATCCGGAAGAGGGAGAGAGTTCCCCTATTGATCGTAACTTTGTTGCATTTATGGAATGTCATGTGAGCGACAACGACTCTCATGTGCATGACTGTTTCCCATACTAGTGAGGGAGAAGAGAGTGACGAGGAGGAGATAGATGTGAAAGAATTACAAAATGCGTTTAATGAGTTGTATGCCAAAACGGTGAAGGTGAAAAAGGCTTACTTAAAATTGCAAGCTAAGTTGAATGAGAGTGCCATAGAAAATAATGATAGTTTGATTGAGGATCTTAGGGCACGAGAGAAGAAGTTTAGGGAGAAACTAGAGTTTGTGGAGAAAGAGAGATATAATATCCGTGGTTTGATGGAGTCTTTGAAAAAGGAGATTTTAGAGTTTGAGGAGTGTTGATGTAAAAAACTAGATTATCTCTAATTATTTTAATCACAGATAAAAAATAAATAATTAAATGAGACAAAGATTTTTAAAGTGGTTCAGCCTTGTAAGAATGGCCTACGTCCACTATTTTTATTATTGCTGAGTGTTTGTTTGGAATTCTCGATAATAGGTTTTACCAAGAAATTTCGAGTCCCCCCCACAATGAGGAGATTACAATGTATTTATAGCCATGAGGTTGTACATGTGAAAGAATAATACATAGCTGTCCAGTAGGAATGTACATCTGTACGATAATAACTGTGCATTTAATGCGTAGTTATCTTTCGGTTTTCCTTAATGCATACGCCAGAAGTATTTAAGTTGCTCGGACCGACTTAATAGCTCGGATCGACTTAGTAGCTCGACTTGCTTGAACTTCTCGGGCCCGTGAGTTCCTCGTGGCTTCTTAGTTGTTCGGTGACCTAGAGTTATTCGGAGTATAGTAGTTCCTCGGGGGTTTGAGTAGCTCAGTACAACAAAGTTCCTCGGTCAATTCTTACTGCTCGGAACCTTTTAGTTGGCCGGGGAGGCTAAGCTCTTCGGAGTCAGTGTTTTGTTCAAAGAGTGTTTGCGGGTGCCATGTAGATTGACACGTGTTTCCACATAATTGATCAGACTAAATTTGGTATCAACAGAAGCCCCTAATGTTTCACAGTTCGAGGTTGAGGAGTGTGGAACATTCTTCTCGAAATATGGCGGTATTAAATAGTCATCCTGAATTTTAGGAGTTTCTTCCTTGTATTTATTTTTTCTTTTGAATTCATAGAATCAGAATTTTTGAATTTTCTAACTGCTTCGGTTTTCGTGCCCTTTTTTTATCCTTTTAGCCGCTGGTAGCGCAAACGTCTTTCTTTGTAATCATTATTTTTACCCCTTCCCAAGGTAAGGTATTTAAGCGTTGCAAAAAATCCTATCGTCTTTTACTTTTTCAAATCTGTATCTTTGAACTCTCCATTTGTTCTCTATCTTGGGCGTTCATTTCTTCCATCGTTCATTGTCAACTGATTCACCCCCTTTCCTGTAAGATTTTCTTCCTTCTCCTTTATTTACTTTGTTCATCATGGTTTACGTTGTTGAATCACTTGACAAATTTCGTTATGAATTTTTAATTCCTTCACGGGTCACGTTGGAAGAGCTTTCTGAACTTTCTGACTATTTTTCTTTGGCTGAGGGACATTGGTTCCCCGGTCTCTTTGTGGCCGAATGTGGCTTTACTTTTCCTCCAAATCCTTTATGCTTGGAGTTCTATCAGTATTTTGATGTTCTTCCTGCAAAAATAGCGCCAAATACTTGGAGAATAGTTAATGGAGTTCATAGGTTAAATCAACTTTATGGAACCCGTTTAGGGATTCTAGAGATAATGTACTGTTACAGATGGGTCGTTAGTGATAGTACTTTTTACTTAAAAACTAGGTTTTTGAATAGGGCCTTAGTTGTCAATCTTCCCGATGCCAACAGGGATTATTTTGAACATGGAGTGGTAATGAAAAATTGGCAACATCCTCCATTAAATGGAGACGATGTATATCAAGGTCCTAGATGCCCTCCTTATGGCAATGGGATAAGTTGTTTTTATTTTTATTTCATTTTTGAAATTATGTTTTCTTTGTGTTCGATAAAATGCGTCATTGACATTTTAATTTTTGTCTATTTGCAGTTGACAGCCAAAGAAAATACCCAAAAGAAACTGATGTCAATTTGAGGCACTTGAAACTTATCTGGACTTTGCACCAAACCGTTGCTGACGAACATATTAGATCAGCCTCTTACTTATTGCAGTACAAGAGCTATACTTCTTCCTTCACTGCTCGTCTAATAGTGGTTGACATCGACCAAGTACCAGCTGCAGATACTAGTGTGGAAGGTTCTTCTTCAGAGTCAAATATTCCCATTAGTAGCATAATGAAGAGAAGATGAGCTCCTGCCTTCTTTGACAAATCAGACTCTGTCAATGTGGAGGCCAAGAAAAATAAGCAGGATGTCCCAGAGGAAGGGACAAGAAAAATTGATGCACCCCCTTCAATTGCTGCTAAGAAAGTTGTTGAGAAGCCCCCTTGTGGTTCCAAGTAAGGTTATGGTCATTTCTCCTCCTGATGAGGTCATTGTCATATCACCAACTAAGACTCCTTCGGTTGAAAATATTCCTGCTCGTTCGAAGAAATCAAAGAAAAGTTCCTCGGATAAACTGGCTGAATCTATCTCTCAGCCTTTAACTGTTGGAAGTGGCGTTCCCACTTTTGTTATTCCGAGCTCTACTATGGGCTCTGTGAAGTCTTGGATTATCCCAGAAATCCAAGGTATTGGAGACACTCTTTCTCGGGATAGGGTCACCACCTTGGCAGCTCAATATGTTGCCTCAGTAAGTATTATTAGTCTAAGTTTTCACTTTTCATTGATATGTCCCTGTATTGATTCCAAAATTATTTTTTTCCTCAGCTGGTAACCTGTTTCAACAGTATTCTGAAAAAGGATGAGGCTATTAAAGCTTCGAGCTCCTCAAGAGGTGTAGAAGAAGCTTTTGTGGGTCTGACTCGGTCCTTAAAGGACTCTCGTCAGAAATATAAAGAAGATAAAGAGGCTTGGGAGAAACAACTCAAGTTCATCGAGCAAGAAAAAGATCGAGATGTGGAGGCCTCCCATGAGTTGGAAAGGAAAATGAAAGAGTTTGAGTGGAAAAATGAAGAGCTTGAAGAAAAGCTCAAGAATACTGGAGAGCTTGAGACTAAGCTCAAAACTGCTGAAGAGGAACTTGGCAGACTTCGTGAAGGTGATCGTCAGAAGGAAGAGGTAGAAGGGAAGTTGAAGGCTGTCGAGGATCTCCTAACGGAAAGGATCTCCTCGGAGAAAGAGAAAAGGAAAAAGGCTGTTAATATTTTTTTACTGCTGGTTGGGATAAGGGTTGGAACAAAGGCTTGGCAGCCATGACTTCGCAAATGGAATATGCCAGCCTCAAATACTTTAGGGACGGATGGGTCGATGCTCTAAAAGAGATGAAAATTGCTGAGAACTCAGAACTATTCCAGCAACACATTTATGGCCCTCCTCCGTCTCTTGAGGAAGAAGAAGAGGACGAGGCTGCCTCAGAGGAATCTTCCATTGTGATTAGAGATCAAGTTCCTCCTGTTCCAGTTATTCAAACTTTCTACGAGCAACTTCAGCCCACCAGTACCTCAGTCGAGCAACTTCCATTATCTTCCGAGCAACCATCCTCCTCATCCCAACTTCCCGAGGAAGTTGTAAAAAATAAGGAGAAGGTGTAAAGCTGCTCGGGTTTTAATTTTGTTTTTCCTTTTGAATTTAACCTTGAGCTTTGTACTTACTTTTATGATGAATAAAAATTTAAACTTTTGGTTGTTCACACTGACTTTTTCTTCTTCTTGCTTTGTCTTTATCTTTATTGATTCTGTTTATGCTTTCTCTTTGCTAGTTTATGTCCAGGATGGAGATATTATCAGATCATGATACAGAGTTGTTGAAAAAATGCAATGACTACTTCAAAGCTAGTCATGCAGATCCGAATGAAGCTCAAATTATCGACATCCTTGGTCCAGATACTTCTGAATGAGCAGTCGAAGCCTATCAATATTTGAAGTGCCTGCTCAACCGTGCAGTTGCCAATAATGTGGCATATTATGAGATGATTGAAGATCTTCAGGGTACCATCGAGGAACTTCAACAACAATATAAGGAATCTACTACCCTTTTGCATCAGGGGTATGAGAAAAAATATCAACAGATAAATGCTGACAAAGGATATGATAAGTTCATCGCTGCTTATGATAAGAAGGAGAGAACTCTAAAGGTTCAGGTTGAGGAGCATAGGCAAATCGCTAAATTGTTATAGCAGGAAAACAATGTTTTGCGAGAAGAGATATCTCAATTAAAATCTGCAGCAGCATCCTCGGGAGCCTTGGTCCCTGTTAATGATGAAGGTTTCTCTTTCTTGGAGGTAGAGAATGCCAACCTAAGAGATGAGTTGGAAACATTCAAAAGGGCTGGACCTTCCTCATCTACTCGGGGATGAGGAAGATCTTCTTCTCGGGGACGAGCAAGAGCTGTTCGAATTTCAATTGAAGAGCAAAGAACTTAATCAACCTTGAAGAATCAGGAATTCCAGTTGATGGCGAAGAATCAAGCATTAACAGAGATGTCTAGGAAGATTCTGAACCTTGACGAGCAACTTTCTGCACAAAGTTCTGCCTTGGAGAATAAAACAAATCTGGTGAAGAATCTTCACGAGAAGCTAGAGAGGTTGACCTACCAGTTCCATAAACAGTCCAGAGAGTTTTGGATGGCTGGTTACAACGAAGCCCTCGATCATCTTGATGACCGGATCCAGCAGTTCAATAACGAGGGGTACAAACAGGGATGGCTGAATACACTAGGTGTGCTGAAATTGGAGCGGGGTCACTACTTATGGGATTATTATGATCCTGGGTTGCTTGATTTTCCAGTGCCTCCTTTTAAGCTCGACATGAGTTGGATTCCTACTCGGGCAATCCCCCAGTGCCTGATCTCAAAGTACCTCGGTGATTACAACCTCCATTCAAATTTTGACATCTCTCGCCCAGAGCATTTGCTTGATCGGCCATCAGTGATGAATGTTCAAATGCTTTGAGATATAAACTTCATAAATTCTCCTTATGCTTTAGACGATCCTCTTGCTGGAGTAGAACCTGTTTCAATGGCAGAAGGGAAGAAACCTATAGAATAGGATTTGCTCAATTGATATCTCATGTAATATGTTTTTTATTCTCTATGTAATTTGTTCTGATTTTAATGAAGAAAATTTTAGTTTTCTCTGCAATCTTGATTGTCATTGTCTTGGAAATATATTATAAAACATCTCTTTTATTTATTGATGAATGTGTATGTACACCTGTAAAAAGATAAAAAATGTCCTGTGTTATTTTAAATTGCCGACTAACCGGAGTTGGTGAAAATTCATTGTTGACCAACCGGAGTTGGTGATAATTATTTGATGACTAACCGGAGTTGGTGATATTTTGTTTCCCGACCAACTTAGAGTTGGTGTTAATTTGATATGCCACAAGTAAAAAATTATGTTTTATTTTTTTTATTATAATGACTTATCACTTTTTAATTCTAAGCCATGAAACGACTTATCCCATGATCCTGCTTAGTTTAACCAACCGGAGTTGTTTTGAAATTGATTTATCGACCAACCGGAGTTGGTGGATATTTTTTTCGACCAACCGAAGTTGTAGGAGACTTATTCCTGACCAACTGTAGTTGGAAGAGACTTATTCCCGACCAACCGTAGCTGGAAGAGATTTATTGACCAACCGGAGTTGGATTTTATCTACCAACCGAAGTTGGATTTTATCGACCAACCGGAGTTGGATTTTATCTACCAACCGGAGTTGGATTTTATTGTCGACCAACCGTAGTTGGAGGAGATTTGTTCTGAACTTGATGCGAACTTGATGCATAGTGTGTAACAGTAATACTCCGAAAACATTTCAACAAAAAGAGAGAACTGGGTAAATTATTTAAAACTTTATTCATACTGAAGAAAATTTTATTTACATGGGAATCTCAGCTACTGATAATACTTGCATAGATGCTCTGCATTCCATGCATTCTTAAATTCTTCTCCCTCCAAGGTTTCAATTATGTATGTCCCCGGTCGAACAACTTCTGCTATCATGTAGGGTCCATGCTAGTTAGCTTCTAGTTTATTGGGCTTTTGAATTACTTTCTTTAGCACATAGTCCCCTTCCTTCAAATCACACTTCTTTACTCTCTTGTTATAAAACAGAGCTATTCGTTATTGGTATGCGACATTCCTGATTACTGCTTCTTCTCTAACTTCCTCGAGCATATCTAGATCTAATCGTCTCATCAAGTCACTGATAGGAGAATTAAAATTTAGCACCCTGTGTGTGGGGAGACCCAACTCGGCAGGTATAACAGCATCTCTTCCAAATGTCAGCATGTATGGAGATTATCCTGTTGCTGCTCGCGGTGTAGTACGATAATCCCACAGCACAGAATGTAGCTCGTTGATCCAATTTGCCTTTGCATCATCCAGTCTTTTCTTTAACCCGTTCAGTAGAGTTCTGTTCGTCACCTCAGTTTGTCCATTGCTCTAGGGATGGCCTGGTGCAGAGTGGGTCTTCAATATGTTTGACTGATGACAGTATGCAGCGAACTCCTCGTTGCCGAATTGAGTTCCATGGTCTGTGATGAATGCATGGGGAAGACCGTATCTACAAATGATATTCTTCCAAATAAATTAATACACCTTTTCATACGTCATATCAATAAGAGGCTCAGCTTCTACCCATTTAGTAAAATAATCCATAGCAACTACAAGGTATTTAAATTTTCCTCGGGTTGTTGGAAGCGACCCGACCAAGTCTATTCCCCAAATGGAAAATGGCCAAGGAGACGTGATGGGTGTTAGCAATGCTTGGGGAGTTCTTCGGATGGAAGAGAAACATCGACATTTATCACATTTCTTGGCATAAGCTACACAATCATCTCTCATCGTCGGCCAGTAATACCCTTGCGTTGTCATTCTTTGCAAGAGTGTCCGACCGGCTATATGGGCTCCAAAAGACCCTTCATGGACCTCTTTAATCAAAATTTTCACCTCGGAGGGGTGGGCACATCAATATAAACCTGCTATAATTCCTCGTCTGTATAAAATGCCATTAGTCAATACATAACGAGCAGCTTTAAACTTTAGCTTCTTGACTGCGAATTTATCAGTTGGTAATGTCCCCTCCTCAATATAGGCCCTAATGGGATCCATCCAAGATGGTCCTAAATCCAGGGTAATGAAGCTCATCATAATATCTTTCTCAATGCTCCTGCTAGTCAAAATTTCTATTGGGATTGTTCTTCACAGCTCGGTGCGTGTGGCTGAGGCTAACCGAGCTAAGGCATTTGCTATTGCATTCTCCAATCTTGGTGTTCTAATTAACTGCACTGCATTAAAGCTCGATACAATCTCCATTGCTTTTGCAAGATATTTGATCATCAATTCTTTAAAAGGCGATATCATTTGACTAAAGCATTGTTGTTTTTAGAAACAAGTGCTCCTTAAGGGTTTTACCAAGAATAAGGCGTAAAAAGCTTAAGGTAGGGTGTTTCTCCTAAGCCTCAAGCCTAGGAGGTTTTTTTAGAACAATGATATATATATATATATACACAGAGAGAGAGAGAGAGAGAGAGAGTAGGTAAACACCTGAATGATGAACTACTAATGATGTTACACTAATAAAATACAACATTGTGGTTTTGTACAATGAACTTACGAATTCGTGATTACAAAGATGCTGCAAGGCAAGAGCTTCCAGCTTATTTCAGATTTAGAAGTACTTTGAAGTTACAGTTACTTGTTGATTTAATTATTTCTCACATGTTGTATTGGTCATGATTATGTATTAGGTTGAAGAGATGATGATGGGCATTGTTATTGTGGAAGATAAAATTACAAGATGGAGGATCACAGCACAACACAAGGCATATGCAAGCAAAGTTGTCGAACTAGAATTTGTGGAACAGGTATAAAGGACCTCACAAAACCAAGTGGTAGTTTTATTTTTGTATGTGTTAGTTTGATCACTTCATTGGACATTTCCCCTTTGTTTAAACCACTTAGATAGTTCAAATTTCTAACTATGCAATGTTATTTGTGTCATCATTATTCAACAGTTGCCTATTTAAAGGATGCTTGTAATATCTTTTCAATAATTTAAAATATAGATAAACGATAATTTGAAATTTTGAAATTTAAACATGTCTTTAGAGGGTGAAAACCTAAACCAGCCCCCAAATGGCCTCGTAAAAGGCACAAACACCTCGCACGGGACTAATGTAACTGGTAGGAACTAACCATGTAGTCACGGGACTCCGAATTTGAGACTGTGATGATAATTTGAAATATATATATATATATACTTTGGCTTAAAAACATGCCGTGAGAGGGTGAAAACCCAAAATAATCCCCAAACAGTATCGTAAGAGGCACGAACACCTCGCACGGGACGAATATAACTCATAGGAATTGACCGTGTAGTCATGGGACTCCCAGTTTGAGAATATGATGATAATAATAAATATATAGATTAGGCTTAAAAATATGCCCGTTACAGGTTGAAAACCAAATCAGCCCCCAAATGGCCCCGTAAGAGGCACAAACACCTCGCACGGGACCAACGTAAATCGTAGGAACTAATCGCGTAGTCACGGGACTCCCAGTTTGAGAATATGACGACAATTTGAAATATTTAGAGTAAGCTTAAAAATATGTCGTTAGAGGGTGAAAGTCCAAAACAACCCTAAAACGGCCTCGTAAGAGGCACGAACACCTTGCACGGGACTAGTGTAATTCGTAGGAACTGACCACGTAGTCACAAGAGTTTCGGTTTGAGAATATGACTATAATTTGAAAATATCAAGAATTTGGCTTAAAAATATGCTGTCAAAGGGTGAAAACCCAACACCAACCCGAAAAGCCCCATAGGAAGCACTAATACCTCGCACGAGACCAATGCTCGTAGGAACTGATCGCATAGACACGGGTCTCCCTATTTGAGAATATGATGATAATTTGAAAATATCTAGATTAAGCCTAAAAACAAGTCATTAAAAGGGTGAAAACCCAAACTAGCTCCCAAACGGCCCCATAAGAGGCATGAACACCTCACACAGGACCAATATAACTTGTAGGAACTGATCGTGTAATCGTGGGTCTCTCAGTTTGTGAATATGACGATAATTTAAAATTATCTAGATTAAGCTTAAAAACATGTCGTTAAGGGGTGAAAATCTAAATCATCCCTCAAACGATCCCATAAGAGGCACTAGCACCTCGCACGGGACTGATATAACTCATAGGAACTGATCGCGTAGTCACGGTTCTCCCTGTTTGAGAATATGATGATAATTTAAAAATATCTAGATTAGGCCTTAAAATAAGTCGTCGGTGAAAACCCAAACTAACCCCTACACGACCTCGTAAGAGGCATGAACACCTCGCATGGGACCAATGTAACTTGTTGGAACTCACGGCGTACTCACGAGTCTCCCGGTTTGATAATATGACGATAATTTGAAAATATTTATATTATGCTTAAAAACATGTTATTTTAGGGTGAAAACTCAATCCAGTCATCAAACGGCCCCGTAAGATGCACTAACACCTCACATGGTACTAATGTAACCCGTCGAAGCTGACCACGTAGTCACAATACTTCTGGTTTGAGAATATAATAATAATTGTAACTCATATATGCAATTTTTTAGCTTGAATAAGATTTTTTTTTTAAAAATTACTTGGTTACTAATATCATCTCTTTTTTGTATCTTATTTTTTTGCAGGATAATATTTATAATTAGCTTTTATCCAATTGGCACACACGAAGAAGTCAATGATTTATAGCAAGGGTATTATTTATTTAATGTCGTTAATATTAATGATTCTATTTTTTGGGTTATTGTCGTGCAGGCTTTTGTAGTTTTATTGTTAACTTTTATGGCCGTGCTGGTTTTTGTAATTTTATTGCTATATTTTATGGTCGTGCAGGCTTAACATTACGCAAGTTTTATATTTGTAGGTTTTAGAATGTCCAAAAAATAAAGGAAACTATGCCATTTTTTTTGTGAACTATTAAGACTTGTAATATTTTGAAGTTTGTATGTACATTAGTTTATCAACAATGTTCGAGATTTGCGATTATTGAATTTTCTTATTTTCAAATAATTTTTTTTTTCTTTGATACAAAAATTTGGCACAGTTCAAAATCGTGCCAAAAGTGTATCAAAATTTGGCACAGCTTTGAACTGTGCCAAAAGTGTACCAAAATGTACTCAATGGGCACAGTTATAAATTGTGCCAAAATGTGTCAGAAATATCAAATTATGACACGGTTTAAAAGTGTTCCAGAAGTGTTTCAGTTTGGCCAAATCTGGCACACTTTTAAATCGTGCCAGAAAAAAATGGTCATTTTTAAACACCTGCTTCTGGCACAGTTCAAAACCGTGCCAGATTTGATCTGGCACAGTTTTAAACCGTGCCAGATTATTATTTTTGGTGTAGTGTACACACGTGCACACACACACACACACACAGAGACACACACACACATATATATATAAAGGGTCCTGTACGTACCAAGTTTACATACCAACTTTGCATACTTAACTGAAAACGACATATTAGCAGTCATTTTGGATAAAAATACTCCGGTCATATACAAACCCTTTAAACAACTTTTAAAGCTCAAGACCCCAAATCCAAAACTGTTCAACTCCCAAAATACTCTCTCTCTCTCCCCCCCTCTGAAATACTCTAGACATTTCCCATTTCAAATCCGACTTCAATTTTTAACTACCGAACTAGTAAATCACTTTTAAAACTCCGTTTTTATTTTTATACATGATTGCTACACTTCGTTTTAACTAAAGTTTGCATTTCTTTTTTTTTAAACTCCATTTTATTAAATAATTACTCATCTTTTTTTTTACGAAATGGTTACTTTTCATTTTCCTTCCGAAGTGTTATCTTAATAAAGATTCAAAGTGTTTTAATTATAATATTTTCAATAGGTTAAGGTTGAGGCCAATACAAGTGACGTATATATAACCTTAAAGTGGCTAGCCGTAGAACCGCATCATTTTGCAATGTCATATTCCGGCTATATTATAAATGGAAAACGGTTTCACACCTCAGCAGTTAAAAAGTCCATGCAAGATTATGGTGTTTTTTATAAGGTCGGGACTATATGTAGATCTAGTGCAAGGGATACCACTCATGTAGTTGAAAATATTTCTTATTATGGGATCATAAGAGATATATTGTTACTGAACTTTCACACGTTCCGACTATCGATCTTCCTATGTGATTGGGCCAACATTGCCAATGGAGTTAAAATTGAAGATGTATTCACTTTGGTTAACCTCAACCAAGGAAAAAATCAATTGAAAAGAGATCATTTTATTCTATAATCACAAGCAAAAAAGTATTTTATTCTATAAAAAGTACAATATCAAATTGGTATGTGGTTCTCACGGTAGTGCTGCTAGGTTTTCACTAACTAGATACATATGATGATGGTGTTTATAATTAATATTGTCCATTTGATGTATCTAAACTTGAGAAAAATTATAGGGATAAAGATGAGCGACGTGTGAGGATAGATTATGAGGGCATAATTTCTTGATTATAAACTTAACTTTTGTTCATGATTTGGACTTGAATGTTAAATATAAACTTGACTCAAATATTTATGTGCATGATTTCAACTTTTTCACATTAGTTGTATAACATTGCATGTTAATGTATAAATTATTTCTATTTCATTAGTTTTGTGGTTAATGATATTATTCTTGTAAGTGTTTATTCTAATCTTTTTCTTTTTCTTTTAGTTATAGATTGAATAGAAAGATTTGCAAAGCGTTTGAAGAAAATAACACACATGTCAATAAGTAATTATCTAGAGGTGAGTTAATGTGTCATTTATCTCTTTTAATTTTAATCATTTCAGTATGTGTTGGTAAATTCCTTATCATTTATATAATATACTTCATAAGTATTTCAGGTTGATATATGTAAGAGACCGAGACAGGTTTCTAGTTATTATAAGGGTAAGGAAAAGGAGGATGTCATTATATTTAGTGAATGATATAAATAACCACATGGGGAAGAGATACCATAATCCACTTTTGTAGAGAAGGGTAACAGGAGGAAAAAGGGCCGATCAAAATTGATTATAATAGCAACTCAATTGAAAGATCATAAAGAAATAAATTTCAATGAGTTTGGGTAGTCTATCGGAGACGTGTCAGTTCAATTAAGTTATATGCTTGGGATTGTGTTATGAGGGTATGTACTAATAATGTACCTTGTTGGGATAAGGTGACTAATGAAATAAAGAATCAAAGATAGGAGTTTATAATTGTGAGGGCCAAACCACAGTTAGGACCAATTCTTGCTTGCTTAAGCAAGCATAAAAACTCACGATGCCAGTCCGACCTAGTTTATTTGAGAAGAAGATCAATACAAGCATTTATCTCATGGATAATTATCCTTTGGATAAGCTCACATCGGTTACCAAAAATCTCGAACGAGATATTCAAGGAATCACCACGAGAGCCAATAACGAACCAATGGAGTTACTTGATCAATTAAACCACAACAGTTTTACACAATTATAAATACAACCCGCACACCAGAGCCAATGGGGATATAATTTTTAAACTTTGAGAGACATTAATAATATTTCAGTAATCTCCTTATGAATGCTAGTGATTTGTTCAACCACGTATATTTGGGTGTTATGTGTGACATTTTCATACGCGTTATTTGATTGCTTTTTAGAAATTATTACTTATGAATAATTTCACTCATAATTAGCACCATCTATTGGAAATTATTTTCTTTCTATGAAAGCAACCCCTACAAAAATTTAAAATCATCGTAGGAAAAGGTGGGTGCAACCCAACCTGGTGACTTACGAGCTGACCTAGCTCCACTCAAGGTCGGGTCTGAAGTTCGCCAAGATAGGAATCCAAGATTTCATCCAGAGCAATATATTTCCAAGGAAAGCCACGGTCACCCGAGATTAATTGAGACATTATGGTTGGTTGACACGTATAAAGAAAGACTTCAATAGCAGGAGGAGGCAACTAGCCTCCAGATTGAGGATAATTCTCGTCTATAGCGGCGACTGAAAAGAATGAAAAGAGAACTCCACCAAAAAAAATGGAAACGTCATGGTCGAACTCCTAGACCTCAGGCGAGCAAACCTCGCAACAGAGGAAGGATCACCGGGTGTGACCAAGAGCATTCGAAACATGGAAGTTAGCCAGGGAGGCTCCATAAAGATTATAATCACTATAAGGATGACATAATGAGCATAGTTCGAAGGGAAATGGACTATCACCAAAATCATTGAGGATCTAGATCTATAGAGGAGCTAGCAAGGAGAGTTTTAGTTATCGAGATGAAGTCTCCTTGCTTAAGGGATATTGAGGAGGAGGAACTGCCCGAAGAAGTTTACAGAACCTCGGTTCAAAATATACGATGGCAAGACACACCCTACAGATCATGTTCAATAGTATAGGTAGGTCATGACCTGATGGAGTCACAACGATACCCTAATGTGTCATATTATCTCTTCCAACTTGGGCGATGTTACCAAGAAGTGGTTTGAGAGGTTGCCTCATAAATCCATTATGAGCTTCAAGCTCATTGCTAAGGACTTCACTAATATCTTCATAACTAGCATCCCACACCTGAAGAGGATGGACTCGCTGCTCACATTGACAAAGAAGCCACAGAAGACTCTGTAAGAGTAAACTAAGTATTATTAATAAGTGTTCCATAAAGCGAAAGACTGTTCTGAGAAGGTTACCATGGAATCTTTCAAAATTGATTTACCCCTGCTTCCATGCTGCACCAGCCTCTCACCAAAAAGGAGGCTGATACCACTGACGATCTCATATTCCGTATTGAAAAGTACACTAAGGTAGAGGATATGATCCAGACCAGCAAGGAAGAAATTGGTTCTGCTAAAGAAAACAAAGGAGGTGACAAGGAGAATAATCCTTAAAAGGGAAACAAGAATAAGAATGGGGGCAAAGAAGATTCATTTAAATATTTTATAGCCATCAACACAGTTTTCAAATAACGATCTAACAGATTCTCGGGAAGATCAAGGATCAATAGTTTCTCAAGTGTCCAAAGAAGATGGGAGGGAATATGACCAAGAGGAATAACACGCTCTAATGTGCATTTTGTAGGGAAAATGGGCACAAGATAGAGAACTGTAAGGCACTAAAATATCATCTAGAGGAGTTGGCCTAGGATGGGAACTTGAATTAGTGCATAGAGAAGAAGTCCGAATAGGTCTTCGACAATGGTGATCAAAAGCTGCACAACGTCTTGGATGATAAGGTAGGACATGAATTCGCATTAATACACGAAGCCTTCGACCTTATACAAACCAAAAAAATGTTGTTCGGATGGAGCTCAAGAAGGTCATAGCTGTGATGGAGACTTTCTAGATAGATCCTTCCAAAAGCCAGTCTGTCAAGCACCGATGATAAAAGGATGTCAATTACAATAAGCATATTATTTTTACAGAGGAAGACTTGGTTGGGGTGAGAACCTAACACCACGATGTTCTAGTGATCACTCTCAGGATTACAAACTGGGATGTGGACAAGTTATTGGTAGAACAAGGGAGTTCCTCAAAGGTGATGTACCTAGAAAATTTCCAAAAGATCAAGCTAAAAAAGTCCAATTTGAAGTAAGTGACCATCCCATTGGTCGAATTTGGAGGAAATATGACCATGTCATCGGGAAAGGTGTTCCTGCCAGCGAGGGCAGGGAATATTTCAAAGCTCATTGAGTTCCTGGTGGTAAATATTGAGTCGCCCTATCATGCCATTCTCGAAAGATGGTTACTTCATGCTATGAGAGTTATCCTTCAGCCCTACCATCAAAATCTCAAGTGCATCACAGATCGGGGCATTTTGAAGATAAGAGGCGACTGATCCATTACTCGAAAATGCAATATTATCGCCATAATACCCAAGCAGGGGAAAAAGAAAGACAAAGAGATTCTTTCAAAGACACCCTTGGACGGGGTTACTTTTTGAAATAGCAACTATGGAATGGATGAGTAGGGGTGGAGAAGACTGAGATCCTCCCCACTGATAGGGTCATTGAAAAACTGAAGGAGGTTATTTTTATGAAAGTCGACCGAAAAGGAAGTTCCTGATCGATACAACATTGACCGGTCATCAGAGAGGGAAGTTAATATCCTTTTTGAAATATAACTTAGATGTGTTTGCATTGGGGACATACGATATGTCAGGAATCGATCCTATGGTCATCTACTAATGTCTTCATGTAGACCCGACCTTCAGGTCGATCGCATAAAAGGCTCAACCATCAAACTTAGAAAAGGAAAGGGTGGTAGAAAAGGAAGTAGGGAAACTTCTGGAGGCAAGGTCCATCAGACAAGTACAATTCCAAAAGTGACTATCAAATCCAGTCATAGTCTGTAAAAGAAACTGTAACTAGAGTGTCCGTTTAGACATCATCGATCTTAACCGAGTTTTCCCTAAGGACAATTTTCCCCTGTTAAAGATAGATCAACCGGTCGATGCCATTATTATCCATGAACGGATGAGTTTTTTAGACACTTATTCAGGGCATCACCACATTTCTCTATTCGTCCCTGATCAAGATAAACTTCGTTCATAACACCATCGGCCTTGTACTATTATAAGGTCACTCCACTTAGCCTTAAGAACGCTGGAGACACCTACTAGAGACGGTTTATAAAAAATTCAAACAAGAAATAGGGGAAGCAATGGAAGTATACATTTATGATATTCTCATTAAAATCATAAGCGAGGGAGACCGCCTCAGAGACCTGACCAACACCTTTAAAATCCTCTAGTGTTATCGAATGAAGCTCAACACGAGAAAGTTCTCGTTTAGGATCCAATCAGGAAAATTTTAGGTTACTTGGTCAGCAAAAGGGGGATAGAGGAAAACCTAGATCGGATAGAGGTTTTTAACAATGTCCAGATGCATCGGAGAGTATGTGAGATCCAAACGTTCATTGGGATGCTTGTAGAACTCAACCATTTTATTTACAAGTCATCAGAGAATTGCCGACCATTCTTCTAGATCCTTAAAAAAGATAAAGATCTCACCTGGAATGACGATCTCTCGAGGGAATTAAGTCCTACTTAAGAAAATCTCCTTTACTGGAAATTATTGATCAAGGGGACCCTCTCTGCCTCTACCTTACAGTTTCAAGTCACGCGAAGAGCTCGACCTTAGTCTATGTGAAATAAACAAAATAGTTTCATGTTTATTATGCCAGCAAAATGCTCATGGGCACTGGGCAACGCTACTTTTCGTTGGAAAAATTAGATTATGCATTGGTGATAGCGTCCTGAAAGATTAAGCACTAATTTGAAGCCCACTATATCACTATCATTACTTATTTTCCCCACAAGGCTATCCTTCGCAAAGCCGATCTCTCTGGGAGAATGTCAAAATGGTCAGTAGACCTTGGAAGGTTTAACATTCACTTTCAACCAAGGATAATAATCAAAGGGAAGATATTGGCTGACTTTATAGCGTAATTCAGATGAGATGGTCCGCCCAAATAATAGGTGGCCAAGCAAGCAAAATTTCATGAGCAGAGTCAGTTCGAGAGCTAGAAATTATATGTCGGTGGTGCCTCTATTTCCAAGGGAGCAGTTGTAAGAATTTTCCTCGTAACTCCAAAAAATGCAATGATCGAGAAAGGGATCGGGTTGAGATTTTAAGCCTATAATAATGAGGTCAAGTACGAAGCGCTTATATCCGGCCTGCATAAGACTCATTTGTTGAGGGCAAATCGGCTCGAAGTATACTGCGACTCCAAACTGGTGTCCAACCAAGTCAATGGGGACTTTAACGCTAAGGACGCTAGGATAGAAGCCTACCTCGTGGTGTTGTGCGAGTTGTTGATGAAATTCAAGGAAGACCATGTTCAATAGTTCGCTCGCGGGCACAATAGTCATACGGACGCCTTAGCAACCCTAAGCTCAGTAGTGGACTCTAATCTTAGGAGAACAATTAAAGTGGAATTCCTTGCTAAATCTAGTATTGATAAAACGATGGCCTCTGAGAACATCCTATCCATTGAGAAGGGTTTCAGCTGGATGGATCCAATCATCACATACTTACAGAGTGAAACACTGTTAATCGATAAGAGATTGGCCCATCAAATCATAGTGAAAGTTTCCCTCTTGTACCTAGACCCCAAAAGGAAAATTTATAGGAGATATTTCATGGATCCCTACCTACAATGCGTATATCCAAAAGTCGTCGACCAAGATCTTTATGAAAAAAATATGGGAATTTTAGAAGTCACGTAATAGGAAGGTCCAAGGCATTTTGAGTAGTCAAAGAAGGCTACTCTTGGTCGTATATGTATAAAGAGGCAAGTGTTTATATACAGAAGTGTGAGAAGTGCCAAAAATTTCCCCCTATGCTCCATCAACCGGTTAGCGACTGAGGCCATTGAACAGTCCATAAAGATTTGCACAATGGGGATCGAATATCATAAGGCTGCTATTTACTACTCCAGGGAATCGCAAATAATTGTTGGTCGGCACTGATTATTTCAGTAAGTGGATTGAGGCGAAACCACTAGCAAACAACAGAGATACCGACATGAAAAGGTTTATCTTGAGAAATCTTATAACTCGCTTTGGGGTGCCCATGACCATTATAACAGATAAGGGTACACAATTTGAGAGTGGAACTTTTCAAGGCTTCTGTGACAAGCACAGAATCAAGCACCACTTTATCTCTGTAGTATACCCCCAAAGCAATGTCTAGGCAGAGGCCTCTAACAAGACGATTCTTGATGGCCTAAAAAAGATGCTGGAAGGAGTGAAGGGAACTTGGGTGGATGAACTCCCTCATATCCTCTTAGCGTATCAGACCACGCCTAGAATACCCACAGGGGAACACCGTTCTCCCTCACATACGGAATAAAAGTTGTGATCAAACGATGATGCCCTTCGTTCTGAACTTGATCTAGAAGAAAAATGAAAATAGCAGGATATGATCAAATTAGCCTCCTACTAGTGAAAGTTGGTGAAATAGTACAATAAAGGGGTCAATTCGAGGAAATTATAGATTGGGATTACGTCCTTAGAAAAGTTCTCGACAGCGCCATAAGGCCGTTAAATGGAAATCTAGGGCCTAAGTGGAAGGGTCCATTCAAAGTAATCAAAGATGATTTGTAAGGAACCTATCACTTAGAAACAATGGGAGGCAGAGAAATACCTCGAGCATGGAATACGGCCAAGCTTAAGAAAATCTATTTTTAATTTTTACTTTTGACAATAGGTTTTTTCAAATTTCCATTTTGAAACTCATGTTGCTTGATGTTTATTACTTCAGTCATGAATAAATTCCTTTGTCATTTTCTCAATTTCTTAGTTGTTCAGTTGATGTACATTGTTTCCAAGTAACAAGCTCAAAATTGGCGTCAATATTTAAAAGTGACAAACAGGGTTTAACTTATTTAGAACGACAACCTTGCTTATTAAAATTAAAATTAAATTCCCCGGGTCCTTGTTATTTTCAACATGACTGGCCTCATTACTTGCCCAGGCATGGAGGACCCCTAGACAGTAAACTAACTTTGTTTGGTAAGAACAAATATTAAATGGGTGGATTGCCCATACACCATGTGCATTTTTTTCATTATCTATTCTAGGCCTAAGGGAGTGTGATGACACGACCTAGAAGGTCAGATAGACAAATATAACACATGCTTTGCATAAAGGAATGGAAAAATGCACAGAAAATGGTATTAATTTAACATTTTTGCAAAGTCAGATTACAAAAAGATACTAATTATAAAAATCTACTACAAGCAGTACCAAAATTATTACAACTATATATGGTTGGTGTAAGGACATAATTTTATAAATGTCCGGGATAGAATCTAGGAATTTTCTATTTGTCCAAGATCACAGTATGTATGTCTGATACCGCTACATTCAGCACGTCAACACGATCATCCACGACGGCCTTAATCCGAATCCATGCATCCACCATCTTCACACGTGCATCATGATTCATACGACATGTTGCTCAATTGTTCCCACTACTCCACTTCACGTTATTAGTAAAATGGTTTATTGGAGTTTTTAATATTTGCATAAATATTTGGGAAATTTTTAGAAAATATTTTTCGAAGTCTGATTTGTCTTTAACACACACTACAAGAATTTGCACCATTAGCAACAATATTTAGCAACACAAACTATTTTTGTTGCCAAAGATACCCTTTTGGCAACACAATCTGAATTATGTTGCCAAAAGACCATTTTATATTGTACTTTTGGCAACATAAAATAAAGTGTGTTGCCAAAAGTTAATTTTTCAAGCGGGAGAGTAGTAGAGTGAGGGAGGGAAATTATTTGAAGTTTTAGCAACATTGTATGGTGTTGCCAAAAGTGGAATAAGTTTCTGCAACATAACCTCGTGTTGCCAAAACCGAGGGACTTTTGGCAACAAGAATTTTTGGTTGCCAAATGTATTTTTTATATAATTTAAATATTTAAAATACATTAAAATCTTAATAAACAAAAACCTAAACTAAACCCTCCTTTCCCTTTCTCTCGCTTTCCCTCGCTCTCTCGATGACGTCCGCTCCTCGTCTCAGCACCACCGCCCGACCACCGTAGCAGTTCCTCATCTCTGCTCCACCGCCGACCACCGTAGTAGGTTCCTCTACGACCTCCACTCCTCACACACGCACACAACAGAACACATGCACACGCACACACACTTCAATTTCTGCATATTTTCTTCAATCGAAAATGTCTTATTATTGTTTTGTTACTTTTTTCTTGAATACTTTGTGTACTTGTCATCTTCCATAAATTTGTATGGAGTATGGAGGTCGGGTCAAGGACGAAATTGGAATGGGTATGGAGGTCGGGTCAAGGCAGCGAAGTTGGGTTTTCAGGCAGTTTAATGGGTCGGAATTTGGGTTGAGGCAGGGGGTTTCCAGGGTCACGGGTCAATGGCCGGAGTTTTTGTGGGACGGTGGATTTGGGTTTGGGAAGGTCCGGAGTTGGATCTCGGGTTAGTGGAGGTTGGTTTGATTTAGAGATTTGCTGGTGGATGGAGGTTGGCCGACGAATTTGGCAGCGGGATGCCGGATTTTTGATTGGTATGTGGCCGGAGATGGTTTGGGGTTGCTTTCGGTTGGGTTAGGAGTTGGATTTTGGGGAGGGTCAACTGGATAGGGTAGTTTTGGTGTTTATGGAAGATGCCAAAGGTATTTTTTATATAATTTAGTTTTTTCCTACATTTTGTGTGGGCTTCCTAATTGAAGGTATGATGCGTAAGGGTCGTGATTTGAAAGTATGTTTGTATATGTGAAGTTGTGTTTTGGGTCTGTCCAGGTCAATAGTAATGAATTTAAATTATACATGAATATGTATACATGTTCATGGAAGTTAACGATTTGTTTGTGTTAAGGTTATTTTTTCATTGAATCTAAATTATACATGAATATGTATAAATTTATTTATTATTGAATTTGTTTTTTTACATTTTTATCAGATCTTACGATGAAATTCTCAATTCATAGAGTTCTCAATTTACGATACAATTCGAAAAAAATAATTGTAATAATATGGCGTAGTTTATGGATTGGTATATAATGAACATAAGTAACTCTAATTTCTGAAATAATATAGGTTGTTTAGGCATTAGGAAATGTTGTTGGTGACTCACGGAAATGTGATCATCTTGTTCTTAACGATGGGGCTCTGATGCCATTGCTGGCACAATTCAATGAGCATGCGAAGCTTTCTATGTTAAGGAATGCCACCTGGACGTTGTTCATGTTTAGAGCTATGTTCATGTTTCTTCATCAAAATGACACTAGTACTTATGCAAATTTGTGTCAGAGTTCACTTTCACGGTTCTTGGATAGAAAAGTAATTGACTGCAAAATAAACAAATTAAATCAGGTTCCTAAGTCTAATAAGGCCTTAGTGGAGTACCCTATTCTAAAATTCTCAAATTCTTACAGATAGGTTATTAAGTTATTAAGTGCTCCTAAATTTGCCTTTTATGCTTTCTAAGTTTAGAAAGTTTGCTCTGAAATAGAAAAATAGAAAAAGGTTGGTTGGGTAAAGTTTCATCTCTAGCGTGGTTTAGATATTGTAAATACTACTGGAATCAAGTCAGTGGTTGCTTCAATTTAGTTGTTCCTGAACCAATGATTCAATTTAGTGGTGGTTCCTAGTTGTGCAATTGCAAAAGGTTTTGTGATTAACCGTCCAACAGAGCGTGTTAACGCTTCAATAAAGCACAACGATCACTGCTTTACATGCACTGCATATAAATTATAAATTTTTATTATCTTTTGAAGTCGGATTGATAATAATTTATTTTGTTTTTTGTGTAGAATGAAAATGGATTTGCAACACATGGAAAAGTCGATGGATACGGAAGAGCCAGGTATGTAGCTACTCGGATACTAATTTAAGTTTATGTTATGATATTCGGTTTTTATTTTGACATCCAAGATAGGCTTATTTGATGATCTTTTAAACGTTATATTATATTTTTACACTTGTACGATGTTTATGGATGTGTGGTCTTGGATATACTATTTTTAGATGTTAAATCGGTTGAAGGGATTTATTGGTGGTTTAGTTGCGACTTTTGTTGTTGTTGTTGTTGGGTGTATTTTAATGTTAAAACAAGTTGGATTTCATCAATAAGTAAAGGAAATTTTGTTGAAATTTTATGAAATAAATGAGTGTTCTAAATTGATTAAGTCGAACACAAAGCATTTGAAAATCGGGCATTGGTGGATGAAAAGGTAAAAAAACTAATAAACATACAAGAATGAGGCCTGCGTAGTCAAGGCACTCCCGCTTTGAGAATACGACCTAAATTTGTCAAACGATAGATTTAGGCATAAAAACATACTTTTATAGGGTGAAAATGTAAAAACAACCATAAAAATGGTGTTATAAGAGGCACGAACACCTCGCACGGGATCAATGTAACTCGTAGGAACCGGCCGCGTAGTCACGGCGCTCTCGGTTTGAGTGTACGACGTAAATTTGCAAAAAGTTAGACTTAATCATAAAAACATGATATCGAAGGGTGAAAACATAAAATAACCACAAAACGGTCCCGTAAGAGTCACGAACACCTCACGCAGGACCAATGTAACTCGTAGGAACCGACCGCGTAGTCACTGGCTCCCGGCTTGAGTGTACGACATAAATTTGCAAACAATTTAGACTTAATCATAAAAACATGACATCGAAGGGTGAAAACATAAAATAACCACAAAACGGTCCTGTAAGAGTCACGAACACCTCGCACGGGACCAATGTCACTTGCAGGAACTGACCGCGTAGTTACGAGGCTCCCGATTTGAGTGTACGACGTAAATTTGCAAAAAAAATAGACTCAAGCATAAAAACATGCCATCGAGCGGTGAGAACATAAAACAACCACGAAACGGTCCGGTAAGAGGCATGAACGCCTCGCACGGTACCAATGTGACTCGTAGAAACCGCCCGAGTAGTCACGGAGCTCCCGATTTGAGTGTACGACGTCAATTTGAAAAAATATTGACTTAAGCATAAAAACAAGTCATCGAAGGGTGAAAACATAAAACAAACACAAAACGGTCTAGTAAGAGTCATGAACACCTCGCAAGGGACCAATGTGACTCGTAGGAACCGACCGCATAGTCACGGGGCACCCGGTTTGAGGGTACGATGTAAATTTGCAAAAAATTAGACTTGAGCATAAAAACATGCCATCGAATGGTGAGAACTTAAAACAACAAAACGGTCCCGTAAGAGGCACGAACGCCTCGCACGGGAGGAATGTGACTCTTAGGAACCGACCGCATAGTCACGGGGCTCCCGGTTTAAGTGTACGACGTAAATTTGAAAAATAATTAGACTTGAGCATAAAAAGAAGCCATCGAAGGGTGAAAACGTAAAACAAACACAAAACGGTCCGGTAAGAGTCACGAACACCTCGCACGGGACAAATGTTCCTCGTAGGAACCGACCGCGTAGTCACGGGGCTCCCGGTTTGAGTGCACGATGTAAATTTGCAAAAAAGAGAAATCATAAGCATAAAAACATGTCATCGAATGGTGAGAGCGTAAAATAATCACAAAACGGTCCTGTAAGAGGCACGAACGCATTGCACGGAATCAATGTGACTCGTAGGAACCGATCGCGTAGTCACGGGGCTCTCGGTTTGAGTGTACGACGTATATTTGCAAAAATTTGACTTGTGCATAAAAACATTCCATCAAAGGGTGAAAATCTAAAACAGCCACAAAACGGTCCTGTAAGAGTCACGAACGCATCGCATGGGATCAATATGACTCGTCGGTACAGACCGGTTAGTCACGGGGCTCCCGGTTTGATTGTACGGAATTAGTTTGCAAAATGTTAAGCATAAAAACATGTCATCGAAGGGTGAAAATGTAAAACAACCACAAAACGGTCCAGTAAGAGTCACGAACAACTTGCACAGGACCAATGTGACTTGTAGGAACCGATCGCGTAGTCACGGGGCTCCCGGTTCGAGTGTACGATGTAAATTTGCAAAAAATTAGACTTAAGCATAAAAACATGCCATCGAAGGGTGAAAATGCAAAACAACAACAAAACGGTCCGGTAAGAGTCACGAACACCTCGCACGGGACCAATGTGACTTGTAGGAACCGACCGCGTAGTCACGAGGCTCCCGGTTTGAGTCTATGACGTAAATTTAAAAAAAAATTAGACTTAAGCTTAAAATAAACGCAAAACGGTCCTGTAAGAGTCACGAACACCTCGCACGGAACCAATGTGACTCGTAGGAACCGATAGCGTAGTCACGGGGCTCCCAGTTTGAGTCTACGACGTAAATTTGAAAAAAATTAGACTTAAGCTTAAAATAAACGCAAAACGGTCCTGTAAGAGTCACGAACACCTCGCACGGAACCAATGTGACTCGTAGGAACCGATAGCGTAGTCACGGGGCTCCCAGTTTGAATATACGATGTAAATTTGCAAAAACAATTCTTATGCATAAAAACATGCCATCGAAAGGTGAGAACGTAAAACAATCACAAAACGGTCCCATATGGGGCACGAACGCCTCACACGGGACCAATGCGACTCGTAGGAGCTGACCACGTAGTCACAGGGCTCCCGGTTTGAGTGTACGACGTAAATTTGAAAAAAATTAAACTTGAGCATAAAAAGAAGCCATCGAAGGGTGAAAACGTAAAACAAGCACAAAATGGTCCGGTAAGAGTCACGAACGCCTCGCACGGGACCAATGTGACTCGTAGGAACCGACCGCATAGTCACGGGACCTCCGGTTTGAGGGTACAACCTAAATTTGCAAAAAATTAGACTTGAGCATAAAAACATGCCATCGAATGGTGAGAACGTAAAACAACCACAAAACGGTCCCGTAAGAGGCACGAACGCCTCACACAGGACCAATGTGACTCATAGGAACCGACCGCGTAGTCACGGGGCTCCCGGTTTGAGTGTACGACGTAAATTTGAAAAAAAATAGACTTGAGCATAAAAAAAGCCATCGAAGGGTGAAAACATAAAACAAACACAAAACGGTCTGGTAAGAGGCACGAACGCCTCGCACGGGACCATTGTGACTCGTAGGAACCGACTGCGTAGTCAAGGGGCTCCCGGTTTGAGTGTACGACGTAAATTTGAAAAAAAATGGACTTGAGCATAAAAAGAAGCCATCGAAGGGTGAAAACGTAAAACAAACACAAAACGGTCCGGTAAGAGTCACGAACGCCTCGCACGGGACCAATGTGGCTCGCAGGAACCGACCGCGTAGTCACGGGGCTCCCGGTTTGAGTGTACGACGTAAGTTTGCAAAAAAAATGGACTTGAGCATAAAAAGAAGCCATCGAAGGGTGAAACGTAAAACAAACACAAAACGGTCCGGTAAGAGTCACGAACGCCTCGCACGGGACCAATGTGGCTCGCAGGAACCGATCGCGTAGTCACGGGGCTCCCGGTTTGAGTGTACGACGTAAGTTTGCAAAAAAATGGACTTAAGCATAAAAACAAGTCATCGATGGGTGAAAACGTAAAAAAAACACAAAACGGTCTAGTAAGAGTCACGAACGCCTCGCACGGGACCAATGTGACTCGTAGGAACCGGCCGCGTAGTCACGCGGCACCCGGTTTGAGGGTACGACGTAAATTTGCAAAAAATTAGACTTGAGCATAAAAACATGCCATCGAATGGTGAGAACGTAAAACAACCACAAAACGGTCCCATAAGACGTACGAACGCCTCACACGGGAGGAATGTGACTCGTAGGAACCGACCGCGTAGTCACGGGGCTCCCGGTTTGAGTGTACGACGGAAATTTGAAAAAAATTAAACTTGAGCATAAAAAGAATCCATCAAAGGGTGAAAATGTAAAACAAATGCAAAACGGTCCGGTTAGAGTCACGGACGCTTCGCACAGGACCAATGTGACTCGTAGGAACCGACCGCATAGTCACGGGGCTCCCGATTTGAGTGTGTGATGTAAATTTGCAAAAATTAGACTTGTGCATAAAAATATGCCATCGAAGCGTGAAAACGTAAATCAGTCACAAAACGGTCCCGTAAGAGTCACGAACACCTCGCACGGGACCAATGTGACTCGTAGGAACCGACCGCGTAGTCGCGGGGCTCCCGGTTTGAGTGTACGACGTAAATTTACAAAAATTAGACTTGTGCATAAAAACATGCCATCGAAGGGTGAAAGCGTAAAACAGTCACAAAACGGTCCCGTAAGAGGCACGAATGCCTCACACGGGTCCAATGTGACTCGTAGGTACCGTCCGGTTAGTTACGGGGATCCCGGTTTGAGTGTACGACGTAAATTTGCAAAAAGTTTCACTTAAGCATAAAAACATGCCATCGAGGGGTGAAAACATAAAACAACCACAAAACAGTCCGGTAAGAGTCACGAACTCGCGGCACAGGACCAATGTGACTCGTAGGAACCCAGTCTTTAGTACTAAGGGGCATTTATACTATCTTGGATGTCCTTTATTTAAGGGAAGAAAGAAATCCATCTATTTTGAGTCTTTAGTCCCGGTTATAGCATTTAAAATCATATCTTTGAAGTCCAAATTGCTTTCAATTGGAAGAAAAGTAACTTTAATTCAATCTATTCTTTCATTCATTCCTCTTTATTCCATGCTTGCTTTAAATCCCCCTAAAGTAATCATCCATTCCTTAAACCAACTGCTCGACTCTTTGTCTGGGGTGTTAATCAAATTGGTGCAGCACCTATGGCAAAGCAGGGGCAGTTATATACAGTTATATATATTGTTATATATATATAGTTATATATATTATATAATATATATATATAACTATATATATAACTATATATATTATATAATATATATATAACTGTTATATATATATATATATAGTTATATATATAGTTATATATATAACTGTATATCTCTTATTACTATAAAATGCAAAACAGAGCATTTATTATTCTTTCCAATTAGCCTATCCACGTATGCAAGCTTCCCATTCGTAATATATCATCCACGTTAGATGCCATTCAGCACAGAAGTTGAAGTCGATTAAGCTCCCAAATTAACTCCTCCAAGCCAGCTGTAAAGTCATCAATCTCTCATCCTCCCGTCTCCTCTATTCTCTCAAAACCAACCCTGTGGCCATGTTTATGTCTTTTCAAATGGGAAGGAATCGACTCAGGTTTTTGTAGAGAACTCAACCTCAAATGAAATCCGGGGAAATGATGACGTTCGTTCTTCTCTCTTCCTTACTATAATTGATCTTATGTCTCCTGTAATTATCTGATTAATTTAGAATTGGGGCCATATGTCATGTTTGTGTAGGTATTTTTTGAATTCAAGAGGGTTCCCTTGGATTCTAATGGCAGGGTATCTGGTACTACTTTTGAAACTACTAGGTGCGACTTCGATTGGCGTTAAATTCATTTGAGGGATCATCTTTTTCTTTGATTAATATGGGTTTATACAGAGTATTATATTTTGGTTGTGTTCTTATATTGAGTTGTTTTAGATTTATTGTTATCAGTGTTATGATTATTTCATGTGGATTAAATATTTTTTTTAAAACAGATTTATGTTTTCTTTTATATATAGGGATCTAAAATCGTAGAAATCCTTCTAACAGGCACTCTGATTTTCATACAAATTCATAGACATGATGGGTCTGGGTGTTCTCAGATATTCTCCCTCCCCTTATGCAGGTTTTAGGCGGACTTACTCAGTGGATCTAACTGTTTGGACGATGAAACCAAAGCTGGGCCAGCAGAAGATCTTGGCAAAAATTGAAGATCACAAGGTACTCATATGATCAAAACCGTATCTTTTTCATATATACCAGTATGAAAGGAAAACTAACTTCATCTTCAATATGAAGAGACCAAACCTTAGACTCCAAAGAACGCCGAAGTTGATCAATGAGAGAATCTCAACAGAGGAGCTGTCTCAACACAAGGGATCGGTGGGCCATATCTCTGATTGACTCATCGATCGGGTCAAGGATGGATTAACAGTAGATGTTAGTAAAAACTCGGATAACATGAGGTAAACTTCTGAGCTGAACCCAACCATTATCATCTTTAAAATAAGAACATGAAAAATGAACTCCATCTTCTACATACAGAGACCAAACCCACGACTTCAAAAGAAAGCCTCTTCTGATCCATAAAAGACAAAAGCCTTGCCATTGTACATAGATATATGATTTGATGTGTGAGTTCTCGACTCCATTGCTCTTCCAAAAGTTATCGACTTTGCCATTTTCATTTGTCGTAATAAGAGGGGAACACAATCTCAATTGTTTCCCTGTTTTTTAATTTTCTTGAATTGAAAATTATTTTTTCTTACGAACAATTATTTTTTTAATTTAATGGTTCCTAAATTATACGTATTTCCTTCACTATGATTAATATATATAACTATATATATATATAACAGTTATATATATATATAACAGTTATATATATAACTGTTATATATATATATAACTTATATATATATAACTGTTAGTTATATATATAACTGTTATATATATATATATAACTTATATATATATAACTGTTAGTATATATATATATATATATATATATATATAACTGTTATATATACAATATAATATATACAGTTATATATATATTATAACAATATAATATAACTGTTAACTGTTAGTTATAACTGTATATAATATATAACTGTTATATAATATAACTGTTATATATATATATATTATAACAATATAATATAATATAACTGTATATATTATATTATATATATAACAGTTATATATATATATAATATATATCGTTATAATATATATATTATATATATATAACTGTTATATTATATAATATTATATATATATATATAACTGATATATATAATATTATATAATATAACAGTTATATATATATAATATATATATTATATAACAGTTATATATAAGTTATATATATATAATATATATATTATATAACAGTTATATATATATTATATAATATATATATTATATATATATAACTTATATATAACTGTTATATAATATATATATTATATATATATAACTGTTATATTATATATTATATATATATATAACTGTTATATATATAACTGATATATATATATATAACAGTTATTATATTGTTATAATATATATATTATATATATATAACTGTATATATATAACTGTATATATAATATATATATAATTTATATATATACAGTTATATATATATAATATATATATTATAACAATATAATAACTGTTATAATATATATTATATATATATATATATATATAATATTATATATATATATATATATATATTAACTGTTATATATATAATATATATAATATATATATTATATTATATAATATATAACTGTTAAAATATATACAGTTATATATAATATAATATATAACTGTTTATCTGTTATATATATAACATTTATATATATTATATATATATATATTAACTGTTAATATATATTATATATATATATATATAACTGTTATATATATATATATATTATATATATATAACCGTGTTGCCGCCCTCACCTCGCCCCCGACGCCTCTCTCTCACCCTCTTATATATGTATATATATATAACTGTTATATATATATACATATATATATAACAGTTATATATATATAACAGTTATATATATATGTATATATATAACATATACAGTTATATATATAACTGTGTTGCCGCCCTCACCTCGCCCCCGACGCCTCTCTCTCACCCTCTTACGCACACGAACCTGCTCCATCTCTCATTTCCGGATCTGTCATCTATTTTTCTTTTTTCACTTTTTTCTTTTTTTGTTCACATTATTGGTATTTTGCAGATCTAAATTTTGTGTGTGATTTGGTTTAAATTTTTTGCAGATCTCATTTCCGGATCTATTGTTATGGTGCCCACATTTTGTAGATCTCATTTACCGATCTCATTTACAGGTATATACATTGTTATCTCCCCTTTTTATGTGTTCATAATTTTTTGAGGTTCTAATATCATGACTCATCCTTCTTCATATCTCACTTTTAAATACATACCCGAGTGCTTGAAGTATTAGTAAAGTTTCGTCTTACACATTTATTAATGTATATAACAATTTCCTTTTGTGTATCTGTAGCTTATTCCATATGACAACCAATTGACTCAAAATTGACTGAAGCAGAAGCATTTAAGTTGGCTGAAATGAACAATTGGTAACTCTCTCTCACACTATCTCTCTCATGCACACATGCGCACGCGCACACGAATAGTAACTTTCTTTAATAATGGTACACATTTTTACATCTCATGAGTTTACATCTTATGCAAAAACATAAGATTTAAAGTTTATGTCTTCAAATCATATATACACGTTTAAGATGTAAATTTTGAAATCATGTATACACACTCATCTTGAAACTTATGTTTTTGCACACTTAGAAGATGAGTTGGAGGTGATCAACATGTATGTATGATGTTTGATGATCTTTTAAACGTTCTACTATATTTTTATACTTGTATGATGTTTATTTATGGCCGTGCGGGCTTGTATATACTATTTTTAGATGTTAAATCGGTGGACGGGATTTTTTGTTGGTTTAGATGCGTTTTTGTTGTTGTTGGGTTTATTTTAATGTTAAAACAGGTTGGATTTCATGAATAAACAAAGGAAACTCTGCCGAAATTTTCTGAAATTAAATAGTGTTTTAAATTGATTAAGTTAAACATACATGCATTTGAAGTTATACAAACCCATGTAGTCATTTATTTTTGTATCTTATGCAGGTTGATGATGGATTTTGCTCAGAGTTATTATATTTGTGGTGACTTGGAACTGCGGTTCCTTATAGTGTAGGAGAGTCATATTGTCGTTGCCGTTTTAGTGTACGTGGATTGTTTAACATCTTTTGATGTGTTAATGTATTAGGTTATATCATGTTTACATCTTTTGATGTGTTAGGATTGATTATGTTCTTATTTGGGAGGCATTTATTTTGTACCTTTATACTTGGATTGTGATGGAATATTATTTTGTAATTCATATTTATGAGATTTGGTTGAAAATTGTTGAACTTTGTATTACTTATGATTGTATGAAAAATGCGTAATGTAATTTTGGATTATAAGGTTGCATGTTTTATGTAGTGTAATTTTGATGAAAAAGGTGCAGCTTTAAAAGTGCTTCTAATTACGAAAAAATAATAGCTAGTAAATAAAAATATAGTACTTTTGGTAACACAATTTTTTTTTGTCGAAAGATAACTTTTGGCAACACAAGAGTTGTGTTGCCAAATATATAGCTTTTGGCAACACAAGAGTTGTGTTGCCAAAAGATATACCTTTGGCAACACAAATAAGAGCATGTTGCCAAATGTATAGCTTTTGGCAACACAATAGCTGTGTTGCCAAAGGTATAACTTTTGGCAACACAATAGTTCTGTTGCCGAAAGTTATTTTTATATCATTTATCTTACATTCTGCAACATAATTTGTGTCGCTGAAAGTTGACTTTTGGCAACACAATTATTTTTGTTGCTGTTGAGTGACTTTTGGCAACACAAATAATATTTTTTATTATAAATTTGACAAATTATAAAATACTTTTGGCAACACAATTGCG
Organism: Sambucus nigra; assembly: GCA_949130495.1. Taxonomy (NCBI): domain Eukaryota; kingdom Viridiplantae; phylum Streptophyta; class Magnoliopsida; order Dipsacales; family Adoxaceae; genus Sambucus; species Sambucus nigra. The sequence continues at coordinate 613,139,719 of OX422217.1, read as the reverse complement.
TGTTGCCAAAAGTATACCTTCAGCAACACATGTCTGCTGTGTTGCCAAAGGGTTTCCTAGACAGGCAATGGGTAACAAGCTGGCAACATAGCAAAATATGTTGCCAATACCTTTTAGCAACATATTTCTAACTTTAGCAACATAATTTGTATGTTGCTAATGGTGTAAATTCTTGTAGTGACAAAAGTAGAAATTTTTCCAAGTGTGGAAGCGAACTTTTTTTGTCGTCGAGCTCGTTCAAATGACATCGTTCTGTCGTTCAAGCGACATGAGCATGTCGCGTGATCTCGTTCGAGCGACACGTGTGTCTCGTTCGAGCGACATGCCTTTTTCATTCGAACGACGGTGCCTCCTCGATTTTTGTATAAATATGTGTGTCCATTCTGCACATTTTTCAAGTCTTTTACATACACGTTTCTGCTATTTACAGCCCAGAAAATAGACTTCAAGTTTTTAAGGTTTCATACCCTTTTTATTCACAAAACCATTCCTATATATGTGTGTGAATATTTAAACCTTTAAAGGATCGTTTTTACTCATCTGGAGTAATTTGTGGAGAAGCCAACTCTTTTCCATTGCTGCCCATCTGGAGTTCTTGCGGGAAATTCCAGCCGACGACATCGGAACCGATACCTGAGGGTATTTCGTATGTCACTCTTATTTTCAGTATAATCCGTGTAAACTATTCTTTACAAATTATAGTGAAAATAAAAGGTTTTGCCCATTTGGGGGATTTTTCCTCATTTGTGTGTTTGTTTGTGATTGAATGTTCTTACATGAGTATATTGTCTTCAATCACACCTAGATGCATATTTTTGGATTTAATTGAAAATTTGAGTTTAATTAAATAATTTATTAGTTTGAACAAAAGTGCACTCTCAAATTGGTATCATAGCCAATTACACAATTATACCGTGTAATTTTCCAAAATTTTTTTTTTGAGATATCCATCTTCTGAAAAATTGATTTTTAAAAAAAGAGTGTGTTCAAAATGGAGAAATTATATAATAAAATGCCAGTTTTTTACGGAACTAATTATGCTTACTGGAAACCCGTATAAAATCTGCTCTAAAAGCCATTGATGAAAGAGTTTGGATTTTGGCTGAAAGGGGGTGGTCACCTCCCCCCATAACTATTGACAACGTGACAAATTTGAAATCTGTGAATGCATGGACTGAAGATGAATTTAAATGGTCATCTTTTAACTCTAAGGGTCTTAGTGCTATTTCTGAATCCGTCACACCTAAAGAGTTCCAGCGGATAATGACGTGTACCACGTCAAACGAGGCATGGGATGTTCTACAGCTTACCCATGAAGAAACTAATACTGTGAAAGATTTAAAATTGTAAAACTTAACAACTCAATTTGAAACTATCGCCATGCTTGAGTCTGAATATTTTGATGAATTTTATGCTAGGTTATCTTATATTGTAAACACTAGCTTTAATCTTGGTGAACACATTCCTAATAATAGAGTTGTTAAAAAGATTCTAAGATCATTGCCTAAGCGTTTTATCGCTAAAGTCACTATGCTAAATTCTATGGGTAATTTAAACAAGCTTAAATTAGAGGAACTGGTTGGAAACTTACAAACCTTTGAAATTGATATGTTTTCTAAGTCTGTTAAACCAAAAGATAAGGTAATTACTCTTCAGCCCAGGATAGGAAGATTGAGGGTCGGCAAGAAAGAGAGTAGAGTCATCTACAGAAAGGGAGAAAGAAATGTCAGATTTCGAGTGTGACCTTGACTTAGATGATTTGGCCTTGTTTGCAAAACATTTTAAGAAAATTCTCAATTTCAAGAAAAATGGAAATTTAAAGATAAAAAGAATTTTGAGAAAAATAAGTTCGAAAAGAAAAATGAAAAATATTTTAAAGACCCTCCTAATAAAGACGGTGAGAGATGTTATGAATGTGACGGTAAGGGTCATAGAGATTTTGAGTGTGCTACTAGGCTAAACATACTTGCCAAAGAAAAGGGCAAAGTTGTCCTTAACACTACCCTTAGTGACAACAGTGAGTTCGAGTCGGTAGACTATGAAGATGAGTCATCGCATGAGTGTAAATTCACCACATTCATGGCTAGTCATGTGAGTACCTCAAGTGCTCCTCACGATAATGAGGATGCTACTTCACAGGGACACCTCGACAGTGAAAATGAATGAGTGAGAGGGAGGATGCTACAATGGAGAGAGAGAGTGATCTTCAACGCGCCTACGCTAAGTTGTATACTGAGTCATTTAAAATTAAAAAGCGTAATAAAGCGTTAGTTCTTAGGATAACCGCTTTAGAGGAATATTTAGGATAATCTAGAGATAGAGTACTCCACTTGCACTACCTTGAGAGAGAGAGAGAGAGTCTGCCTATGTTGACAGAGAAAGTCAGTTTAGAGAAAGAGAGAGACTGTTTGGAGAGAGAGAGAGAGAGAGAGAGAGAGTTGTTTTGATAAAGAGAAAGGGAACTTGACTAATCAAATGGCTAGTCTTACAAGTGAGCTCCATTCCTCCCTGGAGACTCGGAAGAAACTTGAATCCCTTATAGACCAACTTACTCATGATCTTGAGAGAGCACAGGAAGCCAAGGTTCAAATCGAGGACATGTCTGGAATGATGGGAAAGATGCTCCTCGGCCCTGCCTTAGGTTTTGGTGAAAGGCAGGGAACAGGTTTTGATGGTGCCTCCATGTCCCAAATTGCACCGGATCCAATTCTTACATTTACTACAACTCCATATGGCCATCGTCAAAAACCATGAAGAAGAATTCGACCAAGAAAAGCAAACCAAGGTCCGCCTAAGACTGTGTACTTTTGTACTTACTGCAAAATAAAGGGCAACCTCAGGGAGTTTTGCTATATTTTGGGGCGGACACGACGTACTACTGCTCCACCACCTACCACTAGCGATTTCTTGAGCCTTAGAGAGAAGGTTGAGTTCCTAGTCGCCACATCTCAGAGTTTAATGGCAGAATTCCAATGGATTTCCCTTCCGTCAGTGAATACTTACAAAAATCCGACTAGAACCGACATTGACAAGAGCAAACAAAAGGCTACCTCATCATGGGTGCCTAAGCACGATGTAAAAGCCCGTGCTGCACGATGTAAAAGCCCGTGCTGCACATGTTGCTCTTAAAGCATAAAATACCTCACAGTGGTATTTCGATAGTGGATGCTCCAGACATATGATTGGTGATGTCTCATTTTTTACCTACCTAGAGGATCATAAGGAAGGTAAAGTCACCTTAGGAGACGGGAGCAAGTCTAGCATCGTAGGACGAGGTACAGTAGAGTTTCCAAGATTTCCTAAGTTAGAGAATGTTTTGTACGTCAAAGGTTTGAAAGCAAACATTCTCAGCATTAGCTAGCTATGCGACGCTGACTTTGCAGTAAAGTTTGACAAGGACATGTGTGATGTATATAACCAAGACGGTAAACTTTTAGTGCAAGGGGTTAGGACAGAGGATAATTGATATGGTACTGTGCCCAAGTCCTCACTTGTATGCAACAGCGCCACGATCACTCCTATGGATCTTTGGAACTAACGTCTAGGTCACATGAGCTTTAGAGATTTGACATGATTAGCTAAAAAGGACCTAGTACGTGGATTACCAACACTTGGAAAGCCAATTTCCACGATTTGTGGACCCTGTCAGTTGGGAAAGAAAATCCATAGCCCCCATAGGAAGTTGAATTCCATTACCACTTCACGAGTACTTGAGTAGATACACATGGATCTCACGGGTCCTACTCATACAGATAGTCTGGGTGGTAAGATGTACATCCTAGTGATGGTTGACGATTTCTCCGGATATTCTATCGTGGGATTTCTGAGAGAAAAATCAGATGTTGTTGAATTTCTAACGACCAAGTGCCGTGTCCTACAAATCGAACACGGTGTCACTATGAATATAATGCGTAGTGACAACGGCAATGAATTTATGGAGAAAAAAGTAGATCTTTACTGTGATAGCCTAGGAATCAAACATAAGTTTTCTACTGTGAAGACTCCTCAGCAAAATGGGATTGTTGAGAGAAAGAACAGGACGATTCAGGAAATGGCTAGATCTATGCTTCTAGGTCATAAAGTTACGAGGAGATTTTGGGAAGAGGCAGTGTCTACTGCATGCCATACGGTGAATAGGATTTACTTCCGTCCACACACACTTAAAAGGCCCTATGAACTGTGGACTGGAAAGAATCCCAACCTAGCACATTTCTGTATTTTTGGGAGTAAATGCTACATCCTACGGGATAGAGAGGAATTAGGAAAGTTTGACTCATGAAGAGACGAGGGAATATTTCTAGGATATTCATAAAATAGTAGAGTGTAATGGGTTTTTAACCTAAAGAGGTCTACGGTGATGGAGTCAATAAATGTTACTGTGCAAGATGACGAACCATTAACGTCTGTTGACTTCACCCATTTTAGTGAGAATGACACACTCCTTTTTTATGATCCCACTGTGTCTCCCACATCTAGGGTGGGCCCTACTCCTGTTTTAGGGGACACATCCGCTTGGGTTTGCAAGAGTCGTGATCCTACTTCTATTCTAGGAGATTTCACCTTAGGGGTCAAGACTCGTGCTCAGCTAGAGAATGTTGTTAGCCATGTCTGCTACACATCTAAAGTCGATCCCAAGAATTATAAAGAAGCACTCCAGGATGAACACTGGATCTCTGCGGTGCAGGACGAGTTACTTCAATTTAGAAAGAATGATGTCTGGGAATTAGTCCCCCGACCTAGTGAGACTAATGTGATAGGTACCAAGTGGACTTTCAAAAATAAGATGGATGAGACGGTACTATTAACAGAAATAAGGCTAGCTTGGTTGCTCAAGGCTACACACAGATAGAGGGTGTAGACCTTGACGAGACATTCTCTCATATTGCGAGGCTTGAGTTCGTCCGTTTACTACTCACCATCGCATGTCATATGCGCTCAAGATATATTAGATGGATGTTAAGAGTGACTTTTTGAATGGCATTCTACAGGAGGAGGTTTTCGTGGAACAACCAAAAGGGTTTGAAGACCCTACGCACCATGAACACGTCTACTATCTAAGAAAAGCCTTACATGGTTTGAAGCAAGCATCCCGTGCTTGGTACGAGAGGCTTACCTCCTATCTCTTAGACCGTGGCTTTAAGAGAGGGGGAGTTTATATGACGTTGTTCGTCAGGAGAGATGATAGTGCTATTTTAGTTGCCCAGGTCTATGTGGACGACATAGTTTTTGGGTCCACGTGCTCCCAACATGCTCATCACTTTGAGGAGGAAATGAAAAGTGAGTTTGAGATGAGCATGGTAGGTGAACTTACTTTCTTCCTTGGACTCCAGGTTCGTCAGCTAGAGGATGGGATGTTCATCTCCCAATCCAAATATGTTATAGACCTAGTTAAGAAATTTGGTTTGGACTCCGCTAAGCACGCACGTACACATATGAGTACATCTACAAAGCTTAGTAAGGACACTTCAGGCAAGGACGTTGAGCAAACCTTGTATCAGAGTATGATAGGCAGTCTTCTCTACCTGACTACTAGTCGTCCCGACATCGCCTTTATTGTTGGAGTCTGTCAGTGATATCAAGCGTCCCCTATAGATTCACACTTACTCGCTCTTAAAAGTATTATCAAATACGTGAGTGGGAATATCTCCCATGGCATTTGGTATTCCTTTCATACCACTGACCATTTGTCCGCATACTCGGATGTTGACTGGGCTGGGGATGCAGATGGATGTAGGAGCACTTTTGGTGGGTGTTTCTTCTTTGGTTCTGATCTTGTCTCTTGGTTGAGAAAGAAGCAAAACTTCATCTCTTTATCCACTACGGAGGCTAAGTACATAGCCGTCGAAAGTTGCTGCACACAACTTCTGTGGATGAAGCAGATGCTGGAGGATTATGGGATATCACAGGACACCATGACCATCTCCTATGATAACACGAGAGCGATACACATATCCCATGATCTTCAGCATTCATGCACAAAACACATTAGGATACGCGAGCACTTTATCTGTGAGTTAGTTGAGGAGAAGGTCGTATCCCCGAGTTATGTGTCTACCGACCTCAAGTTAGCCGATAGTCTGAAGAAGCCTTTAGATGCCCTTAGATACGAGAGTCTTAGGAAGTCTTTATGTATTTTCACAGTTGACTGAAGGGGTTGGTCCTTGTATAGGATAGGATGCATTGTCATGTGCATATCATATGATTCCTATTGCTAGTTTGTATCATTTGTATTACTATTATTTTTTTTGCTTTTTATTCTTTTTTCGAAAAATCCAAAAAGATTTTCTTTTTATAAAAATTTTAGAAAAGCACAAAAAGATTTTTTTTTATTTTGTTTCCACCTCTTATGGATGAGCATTTAAGATAGCCAAGTCACAACTTCCATTTTCATTTTTACGTGACTGTTTGATAGTGATTTGAGACGCTACATCATTTCATTCGAGTACTTTACATTGTTTGGAGTCTTTGAGATATGATTAGTGATATCTTTCTACATGCTTGGCTCCATATCTCCTTTATTGCACACATGCACGGCTTTATTTGATTATTGTAATTATCTATCACATATTGGCTTGAGTGTTTCCATCTCAATTCTATCTATACAACGAACCATATGCGATAAAACTTGACAAGATTGTAATGCATGTAAAAACCATTTGGTGAGTTTGTATGATTTATTTGAAAATGGGGAAAGGCTGCGAAAGGTTCACATTTAACCTTTGCGAATACTAAGCCACCGTTATATCAGACCTAAAAAAATTAAGGTATTTTAATTATCCGATGTCCAAAGATGTTAAAAGATCCCCAAAAAATTTAAAGACAATAAAAGCAATGCATGCCGAATATGGGACATTAGGTTTCACCATCAATTATCCAATGTTTGAGAATTTAGATCACCTCTAATCAAAATATAAATCTGAGGGTGTTTGGTTGGAGAATTTAAATGGGGTTGCACTTCCTTGAAAGTACTGAAAAAGCATTAAATAGTTTTGGACGTTATTGGTGTGGAAATCAGTTTGAGCTTTGATTTGCTGATTTGATTGAGCCAATTTCTTATAATTCCATCTTTTTAAACCTAAGGAAGATGTTGAGATCATTCTTTAGGAGTATTCGATATTCATCGTGCACATATGTTTTGTTTGTATGCATTGATTTTCCTATCGAATTTGCTCACACCCCTTCATTTTCGCTATCATCGACTTGGTTGTTTTTGTGTTCTTTCATGGTGTGATTCTTTGTTGTATATTTTGTGTGAAATTTTTTAAAAAATTCAAAAAAATTAAAAGTTTATTACCTTGTGACATTCTCCATTTGCATTTATTTGTGCTTCTCATATATGTCTATTTGGGGACATCATAAAAAGGGGGAGAATGAATTATGAGAATTGTTTGGTTGATTTATCAATGATTTGCTTAAGTTTAATTAATCTTTCATTTTTGCATGTCATTATATTTCAAACTGTTGCGTATCACGGGTATCTGCTTTATCTCATGCGTGTAGGTATAAAATTAATGAATATTGGATTGCACACTCTGATGAGAAAAGCTTTGAGAGTTTCTGAAAAGTTAAAGATTTGAAGATGTTGAACTTTGATTGATGACATGTCAGTTAGTATTCTCAGTTTGAGGGCTTAATGGGGATATTATCTTATATGTTATTTTCTTTATGGAGATAGAATAATTCGAATTTTTCATGTATGTACCGGCATAGACATAGGGGGAGATTTGTAAGGACATAATTTTATAAATGTTCGGGGTAGAATCTAGGAATTTTCTATTTATCCAAGATCATAGTATGTATGTCTGATACCGCTACATTCGGCACATCAACACGATCATCCACGACGGCCTTGATCCGAATCCATGCGTCCACCATCTTCACAAGTGCATCATGCTTCATGCGATGTGCTGCTCAACCGTTCCCACCAGTCCACTTCGCGTTATTGGTAAAATGGTTTATTAGAGTTTTTAATATTTGCATAAATATTTAGGAAATTTTTAGAAAATATTTTTCGAAGTCTGATTTGTCTTTAACACAAAAGCAGAAATTTTTCCAAGTGTAGAAGCGGACTTTTTTGGTCGTCGAGCTCATTCGAACGACATCACTCTATCGTTCAAGCAACATGAGCATGTCGCGTGATCTCGTTTGAGCGACACGTGTCTCGTTCGAGCGAATGCCTATGTCGTTCGAACGCCACCGCCGCCTCGATTTTTATATAAATATGTGTGTCCATTCTGCACGTTTTTCAAGTCTTTTACATACACGTTTCTGCGATTTATAGCCCAAAAAATAGACTTCAAGTTTTTAAGGTTTCATACCCTTTTTATTCATAAAACCATTCCTATATATGTGTGTGAATCTTTAAACCTTCAAAGGATCATTTTTACTCATCTGGATTAACTTGTGGAGAAGCCGACTCTTTTCCATTGCTGCTCATCTAGTGTTCTTACGAAAAATTTCAGTCGACGACATCGAAACCGACACCTGAGGGTATTTTTTATGTCACTCTTATTTTCAGTATAATCCGTGTAAATCGTTCTTTACAAATTATAGTGAAAATTAAAGGTTTTGCCCCTTTGGGGCATTTTTCCTCATTTGTGTGTTTGTTTCTGATTAAATGTTCTTTCATGATTATATTGTCTTCAATCACACCTAGGTTCATGTTTTAGGATTTAATTGAAAAATTGAGTTTAATTAAATAATTTCTTGGTTTGAACAAAAGCGCACTCTCAGTTGGTGAGACAGGAATTCTGCAATCTGCCTCCTCAACCTATCACTGGGATTCGATTGGTAGTCGTCATCACTATTATGACCTTCTAAGTATGTTTCATCAAGTTGGATAGGTATGGAATCCAAAGGGACCCACCTCTCATCCTTTCCAAAGGGAGGTCGCCTATAGGTTAAGCAATCAACATGGAACATGTACCAAATTTGAGAGTCATTAGGTTCCTTCACTACTTTTAGGGCATTCAACCAGCTATGATTGTAGGCTACGTCTAGAGCCTCTTGTAGCCTACCTGGAGTATCTTTCCATCCCTCATTATAGCCTGCCGACCATGTACCTAGGGACCCATTTTAAACAAGTACCGAAGCTTCTTCACATTACGGCTGAGTCCCATCACCATGACTCTGCCTCTCTGGATATCCTCCTCGAATTGAATAAGCTTTTTCTTGAGATCATCATTCTCATATTGGATCAAGGAACCGAGCCTCCCCTACATCCTTAGCCTCAGCAAGTTGGTTCTTCAAATTAGTTATTTCCTTTTGCGAGGAGGATCCCACATCATTTAAGTCCTTTAGATCATCCTTTAGCTTAGCGACCAAGGTGGAATGATCCTTATAGGCCTTAGTCATCTTCTTCAAGGCCTTATGAATAGACAAAAATGCCCAGTGAGCCTGAGCATTAGTGCCTTTGCCAATAAAACTACCAAGGCTTCCAGAAAAGGAGGAATCTCCTCGGTAACAGGCTACAAAAGTAAATAAGCATATAGCCAAAAAGATTTAGTAAGGGAATTCAAGATAATATGAACAATTATAAAAATAACTTTTCATTGATATGTATAACAAAGTGGGCAGAGCCCTTATAATCCGACTAGAAAAAGAAGAAAAAATACTAAAGTCCACCAAACCCTAATTTACAAAGGTCGTATTTCTACACCATCTCCTGTGCCTCGGCCTCCTTTCCATATGCCTCCACTTCTTTAGCCTGGTTGACGGGGTTGTTGGTGGAAGCCTCCTCATCAATCTGTGGGGGAGTTCCAGGATGATGCTCATCGAAGAGCTTAGATTCATTAGAGATCCCGGCCTTCACTAGGGCTGCATCCCAACCCTTCTTGAAGCTATCCTTTTGAATATAAGCTAGCTAGAGCTTATCATTTACATAGGCCTCTCTCCAGCCTTTCCCAAAATTGGTCTTTTTGGCCTCAGGAAACTCGAACCCATAATGATCAACCAAGTATTCTTTGTCTTAAGTTAAGTATCATCAACCTTTAATAGGTTATTTTCAGCCTTCACTATGGCCATGACCTCAATGGATACCCTCTTCTCCTTGTCATCATTTACCTTATTCTCCTCATTGTTCTTGATCTTCAGTTTGGCCATGTCCTCTTTTGAGATTTCCTGGGGCCTTGCTCAGTTCATCATTTATCTTGGAATGGTCTGAGAGACTATTCAAGAGATTGATAAACTCTTCCACAAACTGTAAAATATAGATACATTGAAAGTGTTAGACTCTTTAGAGCAAAGGAAGAGACCAAACAAAAATAAAAGGAAATAAAATTCTTACCATGAACAAAGTCTGGGAAGAATGAATGGTCCAATGACTTCAACTGCTCGCGATCCGTAGCAAGCACAACCTCCCTAAATAGACTATGGGCCAAAAATGGATTTTGGGCCACATAAATGGTCTGGGAGGTTTTGGGGAGGGGGGACATCACTTTTCTTGGAAGGGGGAAGGATCATAGGGGACATTTCCTTCTCCTTCTTTTTTTCCCTAATGACCAGACTTGGATCATCGTCCTTAGGCTTTAGGTTTAGTCCTCTTCTGGTACTTGGCTTTAGAGGAGAGGGGGACATCATCATCATCTTTTATTAGCAGAACTTTCTTCCTAAGAGGTGGCATCAAATCCACTTCGTCGATAATGATGGAATTGATGTCAAGAGACTCAAATGAAGAAGTAACAGAAGCCTCCTTATTTGGACTGAACATCTTAGGAATGCCATCTACCGGGCGAGCAGTAAATCTACTGGTAATATTGGTATACTCTAGGATAAACGAGACCGGTCGTGGGTGATCACCTATAGCAAGGAATTCTCTCACCCTCCAAGACTTCAACAACTAAGTACCTTTTATATGGTGGATAGAGGGCTCTTTCTTCTTCCTGCGATCTTCCCAAAAACACAACAAGAAGAATTGTTAACAAAAACAGTTCAAAATAACAACCAAAAGGTAAAAAAAGGCAAGTATTAACCTATGTCACCCCCTCAATTCGGGAACAAAAACCTAACATACTCTTCACCCTCGGATAGGGGTGGATGTTGCCAATTTCTAACAATAAACCCCTGATCCCAATAACCCTTGATGGAATCAAGGAGGTTCACAATCAAAACCTTGTTGGCTTTCCTTGCTTTTAAGTAAACAAGGAAATTAGGAACCAAGTGTAACAATACCTAATTTCTGGGATACCAAGGCTAGTCCCATAAAACTCATTGATTATGTGCACCCCATTAATAATAGGTCATGTCTTGGGGCACACTGAGCTAAGACTACCCCAAAGAACTCCCAAAACTCTAAGAGAAAAGGGCTTGGGGAAACGCCAATCCCCTCTGGACCACAATAAGGGTATGAATCGAGTGCCCCCATCAACAACAATGACATTTCTTGGCATTGGGGCATAGTCAATTGTAACCCACAGGGAAATGGAATAAGTTTTACTAAAATACTCTACATTTTTTCGATGAAGAGTTTTCACAATTTTCAGAAAAGTTAACTATTACGACTGAAGAAAACAGAGGTGGAAAAAAAGAAAGCGACGAAGAATAATGAACAACAAAGACGAGGATAATTTACATAATGGATGAATGCTAACAGGAGAACTCTTAAGTCTTTTTAGCATAAGAGAGAGAGAAAAGTGACGATTTGGTATCGAGAGTGGAAGAAAATGATGTTTGAGAAGTAAGTGCAATCTTGAAGAACTGGAATTGAAATGGTTTTTGCGACTTCACCTCTCCTCATGACGAGCATACCCTTGCAAGTCCAAATCCTACCAGGGATGGTAGTAGCATTAAAGAGGTTTATTTCACGTGCCACGGATAAGTGTCCACCATTTTTAAGGTCCTGAGAAAGTCTTATACTTGGAATGATTAATGTGAACGAACATTCCATGACCTCAAAAAATACTTGGGTACTAATCCATTTCATTCTAGAGCCACATCAAGGGAGAATGTATTCTTCAATTTAGTAGTGTCACCAGTGGTAGTGAGCTCATCTCTGATTAAGGATGATGAAAGAGTCTAAAAACCAATATGCTACTCAACTCCAGCACTTCGATGAACAAAAATAAGATACCAAAAAATGGAGAAATTAGCTTTTTCCCTCATAATTGACTCAAGGAAGTTGCTCCCTTATTTTCAAGGGCATGGAAACATTGTGATGACCGACCAACCTCTTTGTAGAATACTTCACAAGCCATAAGATCTGGGAATTTAATGATTTGATCTATGGAGGTGGGTTTAGTTTGACATAAAATATTGGACAAGGATTTCTATTAAAGGGTAGGGCCTTACGAACTTTGTAACATAATTTACATCCATGGGAGAAGCCACACTAGAGAAAGCAGAAGAAGAGGGAGAAGATTTAGTGAAAAGTAAGATGATCAAATCGAGGATCCAATGATTCCAGTTTAGATCTTATATGTTAATAGATCGTCCAACTAGTTAAGAAGCGGAGAAAGACTAATTCTTGGGGTGACATATGGCATAGTAATTAGGCATTAAGTTAAACTTCAAAGCCTCTAACAACGAGGAAAAATATGAAGCATTGCTACACGATTTGAGGTTGGCCAAGGAGTTTAGAACATAACAAGTCTAAGTTCACATTGACTCTCAATTGGTAGTGAACCAAATCATAGGAGAATATGAAGATATGGAGGTCTACTTAGGGAAAGTCAAGAATCTTATGAGAGAGATAAAACATTTTGTGATCATAATAACCCCGATGGAAGACAATAATAGAGGAGACTCACTTGCAAAGTTGTCCTCCGTGATAGAAAATTATAATTCCAGTTATGTGGTATTCTTAGACCAAAATTCTAGTGAGGTCGAAGAGGAGCCTTATCTCATGGCTCCTGTAGAGCATTGTTAATATTGGATGGACCCCATCCAAGTCTACCTCGAAAGGGGAATAATACCGATAGAGAATATAGAGGCTAAGAATATCAAGTATAGGGCCACTCATTACACTCTCATCAACTGATTCTTTTACAAACGAGCTTACACTTTTCCATTCATGTAGTCTGCCCAAAAGAGGCTAACTATGCCCAAGGAGAGGTCCATGAAGAAATATGTGGGGGGGAATCAAGGCGCAAGGTCCCTTGATTATCGTGTGATAAGAAGGGATATTTTTAGACTACACTACTTAAGGATGCGAAAGAAATTCTAAAAAAATAATACAAGTGTCAAAGGTACTATAACATCCCAAGGAGACCACTAAGTGATCTAGTCCCAATAATCTCACCTTAGCCATTTTCTCAGTGGAGAATAAACCTATTAGGTCCTCTCCCTCATACTCAAGACCAGAATAAACTTGCGATGGTGGTAATTTTAATTTCAAAAAATGGTTGGAAGCAGAACCCCTCACCACCATAACCAAGAAGAATATTGAATTTTTTTTTGTGGAAATCAATTGTTTCTAGGTTTGTCATCCTCGGGGTGATCATCAATGATAATGACACTCAGTTTGGTAATGACATATTTAGAAACTTTTGTTCAGGATTGGCATTCCACAAGCATTATTCGGCACCCTCCCACCCACAAGCCAACAATCAAATTGAAGTAACCAATTGAACCATCATCCAAAGCTTAAAAAATAGGCTAGACGATGAAAAATGGATATGGGGAGAACAAATCCGTGGCATCCTATGTCCTTATCGAATTACTATGTGGGGCTCAACAGGGGTGACATTATTCTCTTTAGGCTTTAGAACTGAAGTTGTTATACCAGTTGAAATTGGTCTGTAATATTATTGGACCTCGACAAGTACTACAAGAAGAAAGTTCGACCTCAGAGTTTCTCTGTGGTAAACTTAGTCCTTAGGAGGATCACAATTGCTACTAACGACCCAAAACATGGAAAGTTAGGTCCTAATTAGTAATGGCCGTATGTGGTAACAAGGTTGACGAGGCCAAGAACGTATCATCTAAAGACTATGGACGAAAGGGAACTAAATGTTGAACATCTCAACAAATACTATCAATAGGGTGAGACACTATTTTTTTATCTCATGTCTTTGTTGTAATCAAGCATTAAAATTCTAGATATGAATGAAAAGTTTTTTTTGTCTTAAAATATTTCCATTTATATAATAAATACCAATGTCTCACACTTAATGTACGACCTAAAGGTCTAAAATGACCACATTAGGCTATAGCCCAGAAGACCAAAGTCGCACACCTAGGTTAAGACCATAAGGTCTCAAATGACTAAGAAGCTAGGCTAAGGTCCCAATGTCCCAAATAACCCATCAATTAGGGTAAATCCCCAAGGTCCCTATTAGCTAAGTATATTTGCAATAACATATTTTGAGCATGAGTAAGAGTGGGGGCAGGGCAGGGCACACATACAACTCAAATAAGACCTCAAGTAATAATCTTCTCATGTAAAAAAAATCAATCAAAGTAGCATTAAACTTAACGTGATATACAAGATTGATTTTGGCACAAAACATTTGAGATAAAAAAAAATCTCATAACCCATCAATTGGGAACAAAACATTTTAGATAAACAAAATCTCACAACCCATCACTTGTGCCTTTTTCAACTTTATTCGAGTATTGATCATAATCAAATTAGGTATCCTCGTGAGTAATATAAGCATCACAAGATAGAGAAATATGATTAACCTGAATGCGAGGCTTAAGACTGTCATATCCATCACTAAAAGCCTATCCCATATGGTATTAAAAGTGGTTAGACTCTATGAATTCACCCATATAACTCTTCCATACTTAAGGGACCAAGGTCTCAATCTCAAAAATCTTTCCCCGTTCTTTATAACAATCTTCCTCCATTACTCTCAAAAGATTCCTAAGTTGAATCAATTTCTGATTTTAATTCATCTTCACGATGCTTGGATTCTTCTACCTTATTTTTCATAGTATCAACTTCTCTACGAAGGGTATCCTCATCACCTTTTTTTTCCTCACTCCCTAGCTCACCTTAAAGTATATCGATCAACTTCTCTAAAGAATTTCTATACATGTCCTTACATATATACGACACATAAAGGCATGTACCCTTAGTGTCCCGTTCGTGCTTTATTAGTAATTTCAATGGAGTCCCTCATCCGGACATCACAAAATACATTAAAATGCGGTGGTCCCTATGTGTACACCATTGCACGGTCCATACCCCAACGGTGACAATGGATCTCGACATCTACGCTACCTTTCGTAAGTGGTGCTGTCACGTAGTACCTAAAATAATGACATATACAACACCCAGTCCACCTGCGTCGATATGTGCTACAGTCCCGAGATGCACTCAACCCCAATCGATATGTCATCCACGGACATGGGTATGTCCACATAAATAAATAAATACATATTTATATTTATAATCAGTCTAAACACAATCGTGCCTGAAATAAAGTCCATCCCGAAATTACTAACTAAATATTTCGGTCTCAGATACCTTTCCATAGAAAATTCATAACTAATTAAAAAAATCATAAAAATACGAAACTTGTAGCCACACATTTGTAAGGAAAAGATCTGGCTTCACTCATAGGTCATTCGAACAAATATTAACCTCATTCGAATGAGAATCCCTGCCTCGTTCTAACGAGGTTCTAACGAGATTCCAAAGAAGTCGGTAAAATCCTGTTGAGAGAAAGAAATCGAAACGATCACAGATGATGCTAATTGTAGGCGGTAAAATCCTGTTAGAATATATATTCAACGCAATCAAAGCCGAGTAGAGTATAATCATGCATAATGACATTCAAGAACATGATGTTCATGGTTCGGCAACGTGCATATGTCCGCGAGTATTTCTATTCTCTTTATTAATCAATTTCTGATGACAAAGATTACATTCCCCCTTTTCCAGTGTGGATTATTAGATTTATGGAGAAAAGAAATAGGTAAAACCGTGTTAGATTCCTTGCCCTTAGACAACAATCAAAGGTTGATTGGAGGTATTAAATTCTGAGATTTTTCGTTGATCGGCTTCAACCATGCTTATCCTCTTGAACTATGATCGTTGATATGACTAATATGACCACATTTTTATCTCTAAGGTGTGGTCGAAGAATCCTCTCACATAGCTAATATCCATCTCTTTATCCTATGGACGTAAGCTTGGTTAACTTGTTGAACCAAGTAAATTCTATGCCTCTTTACATTCATCATTGCACTCAAGGTCTGCATTATTGTATATTTGATTCCTAGACCAAAAGTTAAGAAAAAAATGTAGAATGAAAATACAAGGGTCATTTACTGTTTGGGGTACATTTATTTATAATAATTGGTTCTTGGGGTACACTAATTTTCATTATAGTTAATTGGGTATTATTTTAACGATTTGAGCTAATGGGCGTTTAACAACTGTATCCCTTTTTGTCAATTATCTAAAATACCCTTTGATATCTATATTTAAAATCCTCAATAAAATCCACTCTTCTCTCTCTCTCTCTCTCTCTCTCTCTCTCTCTCTCTCTCTCTCTTCTCCCTCCCTCCTAAAATACTAAAGCCAGTAGCTTGATCAGGCAGAGCACGATTTGGTGTTGGTGATGTCGGATCGTCATTTGTAACGGTTGGGGAAAGGGAGGAGAACAAGGGTTTCTAAAAGGGGCAGTGGGTATGGTTAATTTGTTGTCTCTCGAAAACCTTGGTGGTCAAAGGATTGTTGAGTTTTATGTATAGTTCCTGGAGTTTGGGAGGTTCATTTTCTGTATGGTTCAAGTCGGACGTTCATTTTCTGTATTGTTTTCGATTTGGAGTTCGGAGTTTTGTTGGCCGAGGGTTTTGAGAGTTCCAATATGGAGTTCGGTGAATATGGCGAGAGGTTAGTTTTTTGGAAATTATTTTCATATTTTTTTTGTGTGAAATTATTTTTTTTCTTGTAATTTTTTTTACTGAAAATTGATTTTTTTTTTGACAAAAATCAGTTCTATTTTCATATTTTTTGGCTTGAATTTATTTTGTTTGGCCAGATATTATTTTTTTGGCTAGAAATTATTGTAGTTTGCTAGAAATTAGTTTTTGACGGAAATCAATTTTATTTTCATATTTTTTTGGCTTGAAATTATTTCTTTACACCGGTTTTTATTTATTTTGGCTAGATATTATTTTTTTGCTGGAAATTAGTTTTTTGATTGAACTCAGTTTTATTTTCATATTTTTTGGCTGGATATTATTTTTTTGTGTCATGTTTGTGTTGGTTTTTATACACGAAGTTGCATACCATCCTGTCATACTCGTCTCGATTTTATTGAGTTCAAATTTTGTGATTCAATTTAAGAGGGGTCCTGGTGTTTTTCTTACATGATTGATGCAAATATTACAAATTGTAAGATTCATTGTAACTATTTATTATTTGACTGTTTTCTCCCATCATGTTAGGTGATCATCAAAATCCAGCATTTTCCTCTATTATAAGGCTACAAGATGGATTTCGTAGGTGGTGCTATCACCTGTAGGAAGATTTGTTTAGGTTGAGATATAATCATACTGTAGTTACAGTAACTCCATTTTGGAACATTTTATTAACTATTCTCAACTGTGACGCTAGAGTGCATACCTGACAAAAAAATTAACATGCGTGAACATGTGTATAAACGCCCCACGATTCATAAATCTCTATATAAGATTTATCTATATTAAAAACCCTATCTATATAAACGCTGGTTGTAGTCCAAGCTTCCAATGGATTTGATCGGTTTTTGTTTTTTGTTATCCGGATGATATGTTAAGCACACACTCATTGGTATTTGTAATGTGGGTCAATCAATGTGTGTTTAACATATTATTTGGGTAATAAAAAACAACCACAGAAAAATATATAAAGACTATTGCTCTATTTTTTATTATTATTTGCTGAGTATGCCTTAAATGGGTGAGGGTCAACATGGCGGTTGTAATTTTTGAATACTGACGGATTTTTAGGATTCGGGGTAAAATATATTTCAATGCGATAAAAATAATATGATAAAATATGTTTTCACATATTTAGAGTTTGATTTTCTTTTGTATTCTTATTTAAAGTTTTATAATTATAGGATGTGCACTTATCTATAATGTTAACTCAATAATAATTTAATTTTAAGTATATAAAACTATATTTCTTCATATTATTTTTTATCTTACTAAAACATATTTTACTCCAAATCAAATGGATGCATGTGGTAAAACTTTTCTAATATTGGTGATTGTAAAAAGTTAAAAAGTCTATGAAGTTTTCTGCTTCAGAAAATAAAATAGGATTAATATTAATAGCATGCCTACGAGTGTTACAGACTAAAGTGTAACAACTCTTGTTTAATCAAGGGAATAGGCGAAGATATGATATGACTTTTGTTCTGTATTGATGAACCTTTTTTAAGCATATTTCATTTGGTTGGGAGCTTTGATATGATTGAAAGAGCATGAACTATGAAATATAATTTGTCTTTGCACATCCACACTCAAAACAAAATTCTATTACAAAAGGTGAAGTAAAGTTTAAGCAAAATTCCTTGGAGAACCAATTCAGATAGAAAGAAATTAATTAGCAAACTCAATGAGTCTATATTCTTTAAATTCTTGCAGGATGTGATTGGTAGATGATCACGAGGATACAACCCACTTTGTGAAAATGTGTGCAGCAAAACATCCAGAGTTGGTTGCTAAGTGGAACATTACAAAATTACCAACCATTGCTCTTATAAAGAGTTGGTTGTTAAGCTGAACATTACAAAATTACCAACCATTGCTCTTATAAAGAGTTGGTTGTTAAGCTGAACATTACAAAATTACCTGACTGATACACCTTGTGGTATGTATGTGTTACAAGAATCTCCATTCCACAATGTCACTTAATTCTACCAATCTTAATAAAATAAAATAAAATAAACTCAAAAATATTTATTTATTATTTAAAAAAAATGATCAATGTTAATTTTTAGCAGTTTAAAAATTAACATATATTTAATCGATTTCTTTAGAATAGAAAATAAATTCATTTTGAGTTAATTTTTTTAGGTTCATTGAAATATTTCAATACCGTAAAAAAATCAGCTAAAAATATATATTTTTTTACTATTTTAAAAAAATGTTTCAATACCGTAAAAAAATCAACTAAAAATATATATTTTTTTTACTATTTTAAAAAAATGTTCCACTTTTTTGTCCTGTTTTTTATGTGTGTGCGTGTGTGTGTGTGTGTGTATGTGTGTGTGTGTGTATATACCGATTTTTTAAAATAGTAAAAAAAATTATTTTTCGGCTGATTTTTTTATATGACATTTAAACTTTAAAAACTACAAAAGTTTGATCAATTTTTTAAAATTGTAAAAAAACTATTTTTAAATTGTTTTTTTTATATGGGTCCCATAAATGTTTAAATACTACATAAAAAAAATTCAACTTAAAAGTAATTATTTTAATATTTAAAAAAATGATTTGCGCTATGTATACTTAATATATATTCCGCTCTCTCTCTCTCTCTCTCTCTCTCTCTTGATTTTTATTGTGCTCTCTATTTATTATATAATATTATATTTATTTTTTCAGGTAGTGCCGGACATTATGGAAACTGTGATGGACGAGTGGGGATCGGATGAGCTGGAGAAGATATTGTATGATCACGAAATAGTCTTTAAGTTTGAAGACACCAAGGAGCTTTTGGAATTTGATGAAGATTGGTCAGATTCAGATGATTGCTCGTATGGATAATTTTTTAAGAAATAAAGCTTTCCTCAGTGATAAGTATCCTCTTAAGACTAGAGCTACTTGATTGAAATCACATACCACTCCATGTTTTGGTTGAGAATAAATTTATTGTCAGAACTTAATTTATTATGCCTATTTCATGAGTTGTGCGGGTTTTTACTTAATAAAAGTGGACGTGAAATATAATCCTCATAATACACTCACGTTTGCATGCTCACAAACACATGGAACATGTAGTTTGATGGTCTATTCCCAAGGTTCGACATTTGTTTCCCTTTAACACACAAGTCTTTCTTCACAAACACAAAATCACAATACAAATGTGTGACATAATTGACGTGTCTCACCTTCATTCGCTCGTGTTCAGACTCCTTACGGCTACACTCTTAGTGGGGATCAGACACGAGCGAATGAGAGTGCGACACATCAATTGTGTCGTACTTTTATGTGCGACACATGTCCTGTTTATGTGTCAACGTAGCATTTTCGTACACTCACATGCAATATTTTGGCCGCAAATGCTTAACATCACTTTTAGTTCTTCCATTTGCTTACGTAATTCATATTACAAGGTGAGGCCTCTGTTGAGAACATAAAAAACATCATACCATACCAAGAGAACACAGATTCTTAGTACTCGTAGCGAATGAAGCAAATATCTTGTCAGTAGATTCATTGTGAATAATTGATATACAAGTATATCGAGCAACTATTTAAGGCCAGTATTTGTGTTTGGTTTCATTAATGAAATGATCCATTAATTGACCCATTTTTGCTCTAGTGAAATGCATCCATTTGAAATATGAGTCACAAAAAGTTCATCTGGTTTATCTCTCTGTCTCTCTCTCTCACTCACTCTCCCCCATTAAATTTTAAGTTTTTTATTGAACCTTAACATATCAATATCAATTTCAGAATACCAAAATCGCCAAAAATTGGATTTAAAATCATTTCAAATCCCCTCATTTAAAATTCACTAATTCACAATGAATCAATTTACCTAATCAGGCAGTTTACGCAACCAAGCTGGGCTTTAGGTAATCGATTCATAGTAATTTCATCAACTTGGATAGTACTTTCTTGCATAATTTTTAGCTCACCCCTCTTAGGGGGGTGGAAACGAGTATACAAAAAATATACAATGGTCTATAAAAGACCAAAAATCAAAACCGGGGGTATGGAAACCAAAACTATCCCACCCCCTCTTCCTCAGAACCAAGTCAGGATATACATAATTAGACACTCATTCCCATATACATCTCCTCCAAAAAATTTAGCAAACACGGTATATTTGTTTGTGCCTCTTCTTGGACCACACGTGAAAAGTGTTTCAAAGGATGTATCGAAGTATTGTTAACTCGATTCTTAAAACCATTCATGATCCTTTTTTTCCAAATTGCCAAAAAAATACACAACGGAGCCATTCTATAGATGGGACGAAACTCCTTCTCCACTATGCCCATATCCCCATGTTTCCATATTCCCTCTAATAGATTCAACACCCACCCAATCAACTATAAAAATGGAATATATGATCTCCCAAAGCAGCTAATAATTCAGAAACAAGTGGTTAACAATGTCCTCAGTATTATTACACATCCAACAGTTACTTACCATGCACGTATCTCTCTTATTTAATCATTTTATCATCATAATAGCATTTTTTCATTGTCGTCTATGGAAATAAAGAAACCTTTAATGGACCCCAAGTACGCTAAATGCTCCTCTAAGGAAATTCTAACCCTTCCCTAGCCACAAAAAAACATAATAAAACCTCACCGAGAATCCCCTTTCTTGCTCCTAGTCCACAGAATACGATCCTAGCCTCTTAATGGAAAAACCCTTTCCTCGACATAGTCAAACATCTCCTTAGACTCTCATTCCGTAAGCCCATGTATAAATATAGGGTTACATCTAATCATATCCACATCCTTACAAATGTGTTGAGCCGTCGATCCTTCCTTCTCATTCGTAATACAAAATGACCGAGGAAACATCTCCTTTAAAGGTCGACTTACCACAATGTATATCTCTTAAACCTGCCATTTTCCACATCGTTGAGACACATACATATGGATTAGGAGCTCCCTCCACTCCTCTTAATGTGTTTTCACAACCCCACCCATGTGGACATTACCCTTCTTCTAAACCCCAGTTGTTGTAGCCAAAACTAAACCTCTCCACCGCCACTGTTCTGCACATCTAGTCTACCTCACCCAAAAATCTTCACAACTAAAGCATTTTTTTATATTTTAATTTCGGACTCCCGCCCTTCCCTCCCTCGCCAATTTGCACACACTCTCTATGTTTACCGAACCATTCTTGAAACTATCATCGTTCCCTTGTCACAAAACATCCTCTTTAAGTTATCAAGATTTTAATGAACTAAAACTGATAGAGGAAGAATGGAATGATACTAAGTGGGTAAACTAGACATGGTGCTCTTTATTCATATCAATGTGCCCCTTAGAGAAATAAATCGTTTTCCACCATTTAATCTCCTATCCACCCTCTCTATAATCGGATCCCAGATAACCTTAGCTTTAGAGGACTTGTCCAATGGAAGTCCCATATTTTTTTAAAGAAATTTTATTTATAAACAGATTGGAGAAAAAGGCCCTCCTAAGAGTCTTACAAGCGATAAAGAAAAATTAAGAAAATTTACAAATTCTTGATCAAGCAAAAGATTAAATTATACTTAAGGGTCGATTTCTCCTCGCTAGTTAAGAACGAAAAAGAATCCGCATTGGAATTTTTGGTTCCTGTGGAAGAAGATGAATCTGCAAAATTGCTTAATACTTCAATCGAATTACAGACTTGGATATGATTTTGATATTTGCCACATTTTGTCCCAACCAAGTCTACAATGATAAAAGCTTGGGAGGAGTCATTCTCTGGGATTTCAACATATAAACTAAAATCGTTATCTTCTTCCTTCACTGAGTGATTTTTTGAGCTGACAAATCCTTGATTAAATTTGGAATATCTTCTAACGGAGGCATATCATCATAAGGGCACGTTTGATAGAAAAACTCGAAAAATGCAAATGATTCCACGACATTTGATTTTAGGACAAACAATTCCAAGGAAAATGAATATTTTCCAACTTATGTCCATTTGATAGAAGTTGGAAAATCATCAATTTTCCACATTTTCTATCAAACACAAAAGCTGAAAAATAGATATAAATGTGAAAATTTTATTTACGGAATATATATATATATATATATATATATATATATATATATATATATATATATATATATATATATATATATATATATATACGAAATATTAAATTAAATATATATAAATATATGCAATATATACATATATGCAATATACATATATACTAAAATACATAAAATATGCAAAATATAATGGAACCATATTTATTTATAAATTTATAAGTAATATATATTTCTGAAATATATATAGTTCTAAAAAAAATTGATTTTCAGTGATTTTTCACCCAAAAGTGGGAAACAAAAACCTGACCCTCCCCCCCCCCCCCCCCCACCCCACCACACACACACCAAAAAAAAGAATTGGATTTCACCCAAAGGTGGCAAACTGTGCTTTAGGGGTGCTGTAACTGGAAAACAAAATCCAAGCAAATTTAGGTTATCAAATGGTCTAAAAATTGATTTTTTTTTTTTAAATTTTCCAACTTTTCTGAATTTTCCTTGGAATTTTAAGGCTATCAAACGGACATTATTGAAACTGTGATTGACGAGCGGGGATCAGATGAGCTGGAAAAAATATTGTACGATCACAAAATAGTCTTTAAGATTGATGACACTAAGGAGCTTTTGGAATTTTATGAAGATTGGTTAGATTCGGATGATTACTCGTATGGATAATTTTTTAAGAAATAAAGCTTTCCTTGGTGATAAGTATCCTCTCAAGACTAGACCTACTTGATTGAAATCATATACCACTCCGTGTTTTGGTTGAGAATATATTTATTGTTAGAACTTAGTTTCTTATGCCTATTTCAAGAGTTGTGCGAGTTTTTACTTAACAAAAGTGGCCATCAAATATAATCAGTATAACACTCACATAACTCATATTACGCATGGAACACGGTAAGGACATAAATTTCTAATTGAGTTCATGTAATATTTTGACTTAATCTCGTGGACAAAACTGTGTTTGTAATATGTCATAGGGAGATCTCATTTTGTCACGATCCCACTTGGTCTATGACGTATTGAAGAAATTGAAGACGTTGCGGCAAAGCTTCAAAGAATTAATCATGCCGAAGTTTAATTGGTGCAAGTTTAATCGTCTTCAAAGTTAATTGCATTCCGAGATCACACAGGTATTAATGCGTATAATTAATGGTGCTCGGAATTGTTTTTATAAAAGATAAGGATGCAATTTTATAAAGAAAATATTTTAAAATGTTTTTAAAGAGTTTTAAATGGTTTACACTACGTTTTATTCTGATAAACTCGAAATAGAGCTTGACTTATTTGGATCTCTTTCGAAAGAGACGTTTTAAATATAAAGTCGAAAAGCCAAGCTGACAGGACTGTCGTTTGAACGACATATGTTCTTGGTTTAAGAGAGATGTCTATGTCGCGCGAACGACTTGCCCATCTCGTTCGAACGACACTTTATTCAAGGTAGCATTTAATTCCTATTTAAAGCGTGGTTTCATCACAGTTTCGCACGTGTACATTCTGGAAAAAACTGTTTACGTTCTAGTATGAGTTTCGCACATGTTTTCTAAGGTTTCAAAGCATAAACACATCCTTAGAAGTTTGCAAAGATCTGAGTAATCATTATTATATGTTTATATGATCTTGCTGCACCAAGAAGGTTTGTTTTACAATTGAACATGAGGGTTTTGCGGTGAAGAAAAGAGAAGGACTTCTTGTTCGAGATCGTAGACGAATCAAAGCCATTCGGTGGACAACGAGACATACGTGGACGCGTGTGTTGTGGAAGGTATCGCGGAAGACGGAATTTCTGCGTGGGCACTATTGAAGAATGGTAGAAGATAAAAAGGAGCGTCAAGACTCGTGGGGATCGAGTCATTGAGTAAGGCTAATCTGTCTTTGTAAAATATTTGTTCATAGTAATTGTCTGGCTTGGGCCGTCCGAGGTTGTTTTTCCATTTTGAGTTTTTTCCTCGTACATCCGGCGTTGTGAGTATTCTTTACTTTACTTTACTTTACTTTACTTTACTTGCTCTAATCACGAGATGCATGTTTAGGTTTAATCAAGATAAAATTGGTTTAAAGTAAGAATTGGGTCTTCACAACTTGGTTTGGTGCACATTAAAAGTTGGATAATTTTTTGGATAAAAATTGGTTTGATTTGAAACACACTTGCACAAGGGACCACCCCGTTTCTATAAATTGGTATCAGAGCTAGAAAACATATTTGATTTATTTTGTGATCCCGTGTGTTTTCAAAGTTGAATTTTGGATATAACAAATTTTCTCGAACTCGTGTTTTTTATGGCACTAATTACACTTATTGGAATATGAGAATGAGATGTGCATTAAAAGCTATTGATGAGCGTATGTGGCTAGCAGTTCAGAAAGGTTGGACACCCCCTGTCACTATTGTAAGTGAGGTCACTATTTTAAAGCCTGTTGAGTCATGGACCGAAACTAAACAAAGACTTTCACAATATAATTCTAAGGGTTTGCACGTTATTTCTTCACATGCCACACAGGAAGAATATAATAGAAATATGACTTGTGAAACATCAAAAGAGGCTTGGGATACTTTGGCACTCACGAGGGCACTAGCATGGTTAGGGCATTAAAACTTTAAAATCTCACTACACAGTTTGAGACCATTAGGATGTTAGAGAGTGAGACTTTTGATGAGTTTTATTCTAGTTTGTCCAATCTTGTCAACTCGTCGTTTAACCTAGGTGAGAAAATTCCTGACAACCGTGTTATTAAGAAAATCCTTAGGTCGTTGCTTGATGTGAAAGTGACCATTTTAAACTCATTGGGTAAGTTAGAGTCAACGAAACTTGAAGAGATTGTAGGTGACTTACAAACCTATGAAATTGACATGATTACCTCCAAGCAACTGCCTAAGAAAGAAAAGGGTATTGCTTTGAAAACCCGGAAGGAGGAAATTAAAGTTTTCGATTCCGATTCCGATTCTGATTTCGATTCCGATTCCGATTTTGAGGATGCTGCTTTATTGGCAAATAAATTAAAAAAATTATTAAATTTCAAAAGTAATAGAAAGATGCAAAGAAATTTGAAAAATTCAAGAACAACAAAGTTGATCCCACCTCTAAGGATAAGTTTGAGATGCCTAAGAGAGATGAGTCGGATAAGTGTTTTGGGTGTGAGGGGTACGGTAACAAAGTCAAGGAGTGTCCCACTAGACTTAAGAAAGAGGGCAAACAACCCATTGTTTATAATGCCACCTTAAGTGATAGTGATCCGGAAGAGGGAGAGAGTTCCCCTATTGATCGTAACTTTGTTGCATTTATGGAATGTCATGTGAGCGACAACGACTCTCATGTGCATGACTGTTTCCCATATTAGTGAGGGAGAAGAGAGTGACGAGGAGGAGATAGATGTGAAAGAATTACAAAATGCGCTTAATGAGTTGTATGCCAAAACGGTGAAGGTGAAAAAGGCTTACTCAAAATTGCAAGCTAAGTTGAATGAGCGTGCCATAGAAAATAATGATAGTTTGATTGAGGATCTTAGGGAACGAGAGAAGAAGTTTAGGGAGAAACTAGAGTTTGTGGAGAAAGAGAGAGATAATATCCGTGGTTTGATGGAGTCTTTGAAAAAGGAGATTTTAGAGTTTGAGGAGTGTTGATGTAAAAAACTAGATTATCTCTAATTATTTTAATCACGGATAAAAAATAAATAAGTAAATGAGACAAAGATTTTTAAAGTGGTTCAGCCTTGTAAGAATGGCCTACGTCCACTGTTTTTATTATTGTTGAGTGTTTGTTTGGAATTCTCGATAATTGGTTTTACCAAGAAATTCCGAGTCCCCCCCACAATGAGGAGATTACAATGTATTTATAGCCTTGAGGTTGTACATGTGAAAGAATAATACATAGCTGTCCAGTAGGAATGTACATCTGTACAATAATAACTGTGCATTTAATGCGTAGTTATCTTTCAGTTTTCCTTAATGCATACGCCAAAAGTATTTAAGTTGCTCGGATCAACTTAATAGATCGGATCGACTTAGCAGCTCGACATGCTTGAACTGCTCGGGCCCGTGAGTTCCTCGTGGCTTCTTAGTTGTTCGGTGACCTAGAGTTATTCGGAGTAAAGTAGTTCCTCGGGGGTTTGAGTAGCTCAGTACAACAAAGTTCCTCGGTCAATTCTTGTTGCTCGGAACCCTTTAGTTGATCGGGGAGGCTAAGCTCTTTGGAGTCAGTGTTTTGTTCAAAGAGTGTTTGCGGGTGCCATGTAGACTGACACGTGCTTCCATATAATTGATCAGACTAAATTTGGTATCAACAGAAGCCCCTAATGTTTCACAGTTCGAGGTTGAGGAGTGTGGAACATTCTTCTTGAAATATGGCGGTATTAAATAGTCATCCTGAATTTTAGGAGTTTCTTCCTCGTATTTATTTTTTCTTTTGAATTCATAGAATCAGACTTTTTGAATTTTCTAACTGCTTCGGTTTCCGTGCCCTTTTTTTATCCTTTTAGCCGCTGGTAGCGCAAACGTCTTTCTTTGTAATCATTATTTTTACCCCTTCCCAAGGTAAGGTATTTAAGCGTTGCAGAAAATCCTATCGTCTTTTACTTTTTCAAATTTGTATCTTTGAACTCTCTATTTCTTCTCTATCTTGGGCGTTCATTTTTTCCATCGTTTGTTGTCAACTGATTCACCCCCTTTCCTCTAAGATTTTCTTCCTTCTCCTTTATTTACTTTGTTCATCATGGTTTACGTTGTTGAATCACTTGACAAATTTCGTTATGAATTTTCAATTCCTTCACGAGTCACGTTGGAAGAGCTTTCTGAACTTTCTGACTATTTTTCTTTGGCTGAGGGACATTGGTTCTCCAGTCTCTTTGTGGCCGAATGTGGCTTTACTTTTCCTCCAAATGCTTTATGCTTGGAGTTCTATCAGTATTTTGATGTTGTTACTGCAAAAATAGCGCCATATACTTGGAGAATAGTTAATGGAGTTCATAGGTTAAATCAACTTCATGGAACCCGTTTAGGGATTCCAGAGATAATGTACTATTACAGATGGGTCGTTAGTGATAGTACTTTTTACTTAAAAACTAGGTTTTTGAATAGGGCCTTAGTTGTCAATCTTCCTGATGCCAACAGGGATTATTTTGAACATGGAGTGGTAATGAAAAATTGGCAACATCCTCCATTAAATGGAGACGATGTATATCAAGGTCCTAGATGCCCTCCTTATGGCAATGGGATAAGTTATTTTTATTTTTATTTCATTTTTGAAATTATGTTTTCTTTGTGTTCGATAAAATGCGTCATTGACATTTTAATTTTTGTTTATTTGCAGTTGAGAGCAAAAGAAAATCCCCCAAAGAAACTGATGTCAATTTGAGGCACTTGAAACTTATCTGGAGTTTGCTCCAAACCGTTGCTGACGAACATATTACTTATTGCAGTACAAGAGCTATACTTCTTCCTTCACTGCTCGTCTAATAGTGGTTGACATCGACCAAGTACCAGCTGCAGATACTAGTGTGGAAGGTTCTTCTTCAGAGTCAAATATTCCCATTAGTAGCATAATGAAAAGAAGACGAGCTCATGCCTTCTTTGATAAATCAGACTCTGTCAATGTGGAGGCCAAGAAAAATAAGCAGGATTTCCCAGAGGAAGGGACACAAAAAATTGATGCACCCCCTCTAGTTGCTGCTAAGAAAGTTGTTGAGAAGCCCCCTGTGGTTCCAAGTAAGGTTGTGGTCATTTCTCCTCCTGATGAGGTCATTGTCATATCACCAACCAAGACTCCTTCGATTGAAAATATTCCTGCTCGTTCGAAGAAATCAAAGAAAAGTTCCTCGGATAAACTGGCTGAATCTATCTCTCAGCCTTTAACTGTTGGAAGTGGTGTTCCCACTTTTGTTGCTCCGAGCTCTGCTATGGGCTCTGTGAAGTCTTGGATTATCCCAGAAATCCAAGGTATTGAAGACACTCTTTCTCGGGATAGGGTCACCACCTTGGCAGCTCAATATATTGCCTCAGTAAGTATTATTAGTCTAAGTTTTCACTTTTCATTGATATGTCCCTGTATTGATTCCAAAATTATTTTTTTCCTCAGCTGGTAACCTGTTTCAACAGTATTCTGAAAAAGGATGAGGCTATTAAAGCTTCGAGCTCCTTAGGAGGTGTAGAGGAAGCTTTTGTGGGTCTGACTCAGTCTTTAAAGGACTCTCGTCAGAAATATAAAGAAGATAAAGAGGCTTGGGAGAAACAACTCAAGTTCATCGAGCAAAAAAAAGATCGAGCTATGGAGGCCTCCCATGAGTTGGAGAGGAAAATGAAAGAGTTTGAGTGGAAAAATAAAGAGCTTGAAGAAAAGCTCAAGAATACTGGAGAGCTTGGGACTAAGCTCAAAACTGCTGAAGAGGAACTTGGTAGACTTCGTGAAGCTGATCGTCAGAAGGAAGAGGTAGAAGGGAAGTTGAAGGCTGTCGAGGAGCTCCTAACGGAAAGGATCTCCTCGGAGAAAGAGAAAAGGAAAAAGGCTGTCAAAAAATCTTTCAGCGCTGGTTGGGATAAGGGTTGGAACAAAGGCTTGGCAGCCATGACTTCGCAAATGTAATATGCCAGCCTCAAATACTTTAGGGACGGATGGGTCGCTGCTCTAAAAGAGATGAAAATTGCTGAGAACTCAAAACTATTCCAGCAACACATTTATGGCCCTCCTCCATCTCCTGAGGAAGAATAAGAGGATGAGGCTGCCTCAGAGGAATCTTCCATTGTGATTAGAGATCAAGTTCCTCCTCTTCCAGTTGTTCAAACTTTCTACGAGCAACTTTAGCCCACCGGTACCTCAGTCGAGCAACTTCCATTATCTTCCGAGCAACCATCCTCCTTATCCCAACTTCCCGAGGAAGTTGTAAAAAACAAAGAGACGGTGTAAAGCTGCTCGGGTTTTAATTTTGTTTTTCCTTTTGAATGTAACCTTGAGCTTTGTACTTACTTTTATGATGAATAAAAATTCAAACTTTTGGTTGTTCACACTGACTTTTTTTTCTTCTTGCTTTGTCTTTATCTTTATTGATTCTGTTTATGCTTTCTCTTCGCTAGTTTATGGCCAGGATGGAGATATTATCAGATCATGATACAGAGTTGTTGAAAAAATGCAATGACTACTTCAAAGCTAGTCATGTAGATCTGAATGAAGCTCAAATTATTGACATCCTTGGTCCAGATACTTCTGAATGAGCAGTCGAAGCCTATCAATATCTGAAGTGCATGCTCGACCGTGCAGTTGCGAATAATATGGCATATTAGGAGATGTTTGAAGATCTTCAGGGTACCATCGAGGAACTTCAACAACAATATAAGGAATCTACTACCCTTTTGCATCAGGGGTATGAGAAAAAATATCAGCAGCTAAATGCTGACAAAGGATATGATAAGTTCATCGCTGCTTACGATAAGAAGGAGAGAACTCTAAAGGTTGAGGTTGAGGAGCATAGGCAAATCGCTAAATTGTTATAGCAGGAAAATAATGTTTTGCGAGAAGAGATATCTCAATTAAAATCTGCATCCTCCTCCTCGGGAGCCTTGGTCCCTGTTAATGACGAAGGTTTCTCTTTCTTGGAGGTAGAGAATGTCAACCTAAGAGATGAGTTGGAAACATTAAAAAGGGCGGGACCTTCCTCATCTACTCGGGGACGAGCAAGATCTTCTTCTCGGGGACGAGCAAGAGCTGCTCGAATTTCAATTGAAGAGCAAAGAACTCAATCAGCCTTGGAGAATCAGACATTCCAGCTGATGGCGAAGAATCAAGTATTAACAGAGATGTCCAAGAAGATTCTGAACCTTGACGAGCAACTTTCTGCACAAAGTTCTGCCTTGGAGAATAAAACAAATCTGGTGAATAATCTTCACGAGCAGCTAGAGAGGTTGACCTACCAGTTCCATAAACAGTCCAGAGAGTTTTGGATGGCTGGTTACAACGAAGCCCTCTATCATCTTGATGACCGGATCCAGCAATTCAATAACGAGGGGTACAAATAGGGATGGATGAATGCACTAGGTGTGCTGAAAGTGGAGCGGGGTCACTACTTATGGGATTATTATGATCCTGGGTTGCTTGATTTGCCAGTGCCTCCTTTTAAGCTCAACATGAGTTGGATTCCTGCTCGGGCAATCCCCTAGTGCCTAATCTCAAAGTACCTCGGTGATTACAGCCTCCATTCAAATTTTGACATCTCTCACCCAGAGCATTTGCTTGATCGTCCATCAGTGATGAATGTTCAAATTCTTTGAGATATAAACTTCATAAATTCTCCTTATGCTTTAGACGATCCTCTTGCTGGAGTAGAACCTGTTTCAAAGGAAGAAGGGAAGAAACCTATAGAATAGGATTTCCTCAATTGATATCTCATGTAATATGTTTATTATTCTCTATGTAATTTGTTCTGATTTTAATGAAGAAACTTTTAGTTTTCTCTGCAATCTTGATTGTCATTGTCTTGGAAATATATTATAAAACATCTCTTTTATTTATTGATGAATGTGTATGTACACCTGTAAAAAGACAAAAAATGTCCTATGTTATTTTAAATTGTCGACTAACCGGAGTTGGTGAAAATTCATTGTTGACCAACCGGAGTTGGTGATAATTATTTGACGACCAACCGGAGTTGGTGATATTTTGTTTCCCGACCAACTTAGAGTTGGTGTTAATTTGATATGCCACAAGTAAAAAAATTATGTTTTATTTTTCGATTATAATTACTTATCACTTTTTAATTCTAAGCCATGAAACGACTTATATCCCATGATCCTGCTTAGTTTAACCAACCGGAGTTGTTTGAAATTGATTTATCGACCAACCGGAGTTGGTGGATATTTTTTCCGACCAACCGGAGTTGGAGGAGATTAATTTGCCGACCAACCGGAGTTGGTGGATATTTTTTCCGACCAACCGGAGTTGGAGGAGTTCAAATAAATTTTTTTTTTCTTTGATACAAAAATTTGGCACAGTTCAAAATCGTGCCAAAAGTTTATCAAAATTTGGCACAGTTTTGAACTGTGCCAAAAGTGTACCAAAATGTACTCAATGTGGCACAGTTATAAATTGTGCCAAAATGTGTCAGAAATATCAAATTCTGACACGGTTTAAAAGTGCTCCAGAAGTGTTTCAGTTTGGCCAAATCTGGCACACTTTTAAATCGTGCCAGAAAAAAATGGTCATTTTTAAACACCTGCTTCTGGCACAGTTTTAAACCGTGCCAGATTATTATTTTTGGTGTAGTGTACACACGTGCACACACACACACACACACACACACACATATAAATGGTCCTCTACGTACCAAGTTTACATACCAACTTTGCATACTTAACTGAAAACGACATATTAACAGTCATTTAGGATAAAACATACTCCGGTCATATACAAACCCTTTAAACACCTTTTAAAGCTCAAGACCCCAAATCCAAAACTATTCAACTCCCAAAATACTCTCTCTCTCTCTCCCCCTCTGAAATACTCTAGACATTTCCCATTTCAAATCCGACTTCAATTTTTATCTACCGAACTAGTAAATCACTTTTAAAACTCCGTTTTTATTTTTATACATGATTGCTACACTTTGTTTTAACTAAAGTTTGCATTTCTTTTTTTTTAAACTCCCTTTTATTAAATAATTACTCATCTTTTTTTTTACGAAATGGTTACTTTTCATTTTCATTCCGAAGTGTTATCTTAATAAAGATTCAAAGTGTTTTAATTATAATATTTTCAATAGGTTAAGGTTGAGTCCAATACAAGTGACGTATATATAACCTTAAAGTGGCTAGCCGTAGAACCGCATCATTTTGCAATGTCATATTCCGGCTATATTATAAATGGAAAACGGGTTCACACCTCAGCAGTTAAAAAGTCCATGCAAGATTATGGTGTTTGTTTATAAGGTCGGGACTATATGTAGATCCAGTGCAAGGGATACCACTTATATAGTTGAAAATGTTTCTTATTATGGGATCATAAGAGATATATTGTTACTGAACTTTCACACGTTCCGACTATCGATCTTCCTATGTGATTGGGCCAACATTGCCAATGGAGTTAAAATTGAAGATGTATTCACTTTGGTTAACCTCAACCAAGGAAAAAATCAATTGAAAAGAGATCATTTTATTCAATAATCACAAGCAAAAAAGTATTTTATTCTATAAAAAGTACAATATCAAATTGGTATGTGGTTCTCAAGGTAGTGCTGCTAGGTTTTCACTAACTAGAGACATATGATGATGGTGTTTATAATTAATATCGTCCATTTGATGTATCTAAACTTGAGAAAAATTATAGGGATAAAGATGAGCGACGTGTGAGGATAGATTATGAGGGCATAATTTCTTGATTATAAACTTAACTTTTGTTCATGATTTGGACTTGAATGTTAAATATAAACTTGACTTATATGTATATGCATGATTTCAACTTTTTCACATTAGTTGTATAACATTGCATGTTAATGTATAAATTATTTCTATTTCATTAGTTTTGTGGTTAATGATATTATTCTTGTAAGTGTTTATTCTAATCTTGTTTTTTCTTTTAGTTATAGATTGAATAGAAAGCTTTGCAAAACGTTTGAAGAAAATAACACACATGTCAATAAGTAATTATCTAGAGGTGAGTTAATGTGTCATTTATCTCTTTTAATTTTAAACATTTCAGTGTGTGTTGGTAAATTCCTTTTCATTTATATAATATACTTCATAAGTATTTCGAGTTGATATATGTAAGAGACCGAGACAGGTTTCTAGTTATTATAAGGGTAAGGAAAAGGAGGATGCCATTATATTTAGTGAATGATATAAATAACCACATGGGGAAGAGATACCATAATCCACTTTTGTAGAGAAGGTTAACAGGAGGAAAAAGGGCCCATCAAAATTGATTATAATAGCAACTCAATTGAAAGATCATAAAGAAATAAATTTCAATGAGTTTGGGTAGCCTATCGGAGACGTGTCAGTTCAATTAAGTTATATGCTTGGGATTGTGTTATGAGGGTATGTACTAATAATGTACCTTGTTGGGATAAGGTGACTAATGAAATAAAGAATCAAAGACGGGAGTTTATAATTGTGAGGGCCAAACCACAGTTAGGACCAATTCTTGCTTGCTTAAGCAAGCATAAAAACTCACGATGCCAGTCCGACCTAGTTTATTAGAGAAGAAGATCAATATAAGCATTTATCACATGGATAATTATCCTTTGAATAAGCTCACATCGGTTACCAAAAATCTCGAACGAGATATTCAAGGAATCACCACGAGAGCCAATAACGAACCAATGGAGTTACTTGATCAATTAAACCACAACAGTTTTACACAATTATAAATACAACCCGCACACCAGAGCCAATGGGGATAAAAATTTTAAACTTTGAGAGACATTAATAATAATTCAGTAATCTCCTTATGAATGCTTGTAATTTGTTCAACCACGTATATTTGGGTGTTATGTGTGACATTTGCATATGCGTTATTTGATTGCTTTTTAGAATTATTACTTATGAATAATTGCACTCATCATTAGCACCATCTATTGAAAATTATTTTCTTTCTATGAAAGCAACCCCTACAAAAGTTTAAAATCATCGTAGGAAAAGGAGGGTGCAACCCAACCTGGTGACTTACGAGCTGACCTAGCTCCACTCAAGGTCGGGTCTGAAGTTCGCCAAGATAGGAATCCAAGATTTCATCCAGAGCAATATATTTCTAAGGAAAGCCACGGTCACCCTAGATCAATTGAGACCTTACGGTTGGTTGACACCTATAAAGCAAGACTTCAATAGTAGGAGGAGGCAACTAGCCTCTATATTGAGGATAATTCTCGTCTATAGTGGCGACTGAAAAGAATGAAAAGAGAAATCCACCAGAAAAAATGGAAACGTCATGGTCGAACTCCTAGACCTCGGGCGAGCAAACCTCACAACCGAGGAAGGATCACCGGGTGTGACCAAGAGCATTCGAAACATGGAAGTTAGCCAGGGAGGCTCCATAAAGATAATAATCACTATAAGGATGACATAATGAGCTTAGTTCGAAGGGAAATGGACCATCACGAAAATCATTGAGGAGGTAGATCTATAGAGGAGCTAGCAAGGAGAGTTTTAGTTATCGAGATGAAGTCTCCTTGCTTAAGGGATATTCAGGAGGAGGAACCGCCCAAAGAAGTTTACAGAACCCCGGTTCAAAATCTACGATGGCAAAACACACCCCACAGATCATGTTCAGCAGTATAGGTAGGTCATGGCCTGATGGAGTCACAACGATACCCTAATGTGTCGTATTATCTCTTCCAGCTTGGGCGATGTTACCCAGAAGTGGTTTGAGAGGTTGCCTCATAAATCCATTATGAGCTTCAAGCTTATTGCTAAGGACTTCACTAATCTCTTCATAACTAGCATCCCACACCTGAAGAGGATGGACTCGCTGCTCACATTGACAAAGAAGCCACAGAAGACTCTATAAGAGTACACCAAGTATTATTAAAAAGTGTTCAATGAAGCAAAAGACTGTTCTGAGAAGGTTACCATGGAATCTTTCAAAATCGATTTACCCCTGCTTCCATGCTGCACCAGTCTCTCACCAAAAAGGAGGCTGATACCACTGACGATCTCATGTCGCGTATTGAAAAGTACACTAAGGTAGAGGATATGATCCAGACCAGCAAGGAAGAAATTGGTTCTGCTAAAGAAAACAAAGGAGGTGACAAGGAGAATAATCCTTAAAAGGGAAACAAGAATAAGAACGGGGGAAAAGAAGATTCATTTAAATATTTTAAAGCCATCAACACAGTCTTCGAATAACGATCTACAAGATTCTGGGGAAGATCAAGGATCAATAGTTTCTCAAGTGTCCAAAGAAGATGGGAGGGAATCTGACCAAGAGGAATAACACGCTCTAATGTGCATTCTGTAGGGAAAATGGGCACAAGATAGAGAACTGTAAGGCACTAAAATATCATCTAGAGGTGTTGGCCTAGGATGGGCACTTGAATCAGTGCATAGAGAATAAGTCTGAATAGGTCTTCAATAATGGTGATCAAAAACTGCACAACGTCTTGGATGATGAGGTAGGACATGAATTCCCATTAATACACGAAGCCTTCGACCTTATACAAACCAAGAAAATGTTGTTCGGATGGAGCTCAAGAAGGTCACAGCTGTGATGGAGACTTTCTAGATAGATCCTTCCAAAAGCCAGTCTGTCAAGCACCGATGATAAAATGATGTCAATTACAACAAGCATATTATTTTTACAGAGGAAGACTTGGTTGGGGTCAGAACCTAACACCACGATGTTCTAGTGATCACTTTCAGGATTACAAACAGAGATGTGGACAACTTATTGGTAGACCGGGGAGTTCCTCAAAGGAGATGTACCTAGAACATTTCCAAAAGATCAAGCTAAAAATGTCCAATTTGAAGTAAGTGACCATCCCTTGGTCGAATTTGGAGGAAATATGACCATGTCATTGGGAAAGGTGTTCTTGCCAACGAGGGCAGGGAATATTTCAAAGCTCATTGAGTTCCTGGTGGTAATTATTGAGTCGCCCTATCATGCCATTCTCGAAAGATGGTTACTTAATGCTATGAGAGTTATCCTTCAGCCCTACCACCAAAAGCTCAAGTGCATCGCAGATCGGGGCATTTTGAAGATAAGAGGCGACTAATCCATTACTCGAAAATGCAATATTATCGCCATAATACCCAAGCAGGAGAAAAAGAAAGACAAAGAGATTCTTTCAAAGACACCCCTGGACGGGGTTACTTTTTGAAATAACAACTATGGAATGGATGAGTAGGGGTGGAGAAGACTGAGATCCTCCCCACTGATAGGGTCGTTGAAAAACTGAAGGAGGTTATTTTTATGAAAGTCGACCGAAAAGGAAGTTCCTGATCGATACAACATTGACCGGTCATCAGAGAGGGAAGTTAATATCCTTTTTGAAATATAACTTTGATGTGTTTGCATTGGGGACATACGATATGTCAGGAATCGATCCTATGGTCATCTACCACTGTCTTCATGTAGACCCGACATTCAGGTCGATCGCATAAAAGGCTCACCGAACAACCTTAGAAAAGGAAAGGGTGGTAGAAAAGGAAGTAGGGAAACTTCTGGAGGCAAGGTCCATCAGACAAGTACAATTCCAAAAGTGACTATCGAATCAAGTCATAGTCTGTAAAAGAAACTGTTACTAGAGGGTCTGTTTAGACATCATCGGTCTTAACCGAGTTTTACCCAAGGACAATTTTCCCCTGTCAAAGATAGATCAACCGATCGATGCCATTATTATCCATTAACGGATGAGTTTTTTAGACACTTACTCAGGGTATCACCACATTTCTCTGTTCGTCCCCGATCAAGATAAACTTCGTTCATAAAACCATTGGCCTTGTACTGTTATAAGGTCACTCCATTCAGCCTTAAGAACGCTGGAGACACCTACCAGAGACGGTTTATAAAAAATTCAAACAAGAAATAGGGGAAGCAATGGAAGTATACATTTATGATATTCTCATTAAAATCATAAGCGAGGGAGACCGCCTCAGAGACCTGACCAACACCTTTAAAATACTCTAGTGTTATTGAATGAAGCTCAACACGAGAAAGTTCTCGTTTAGGATCCAATCAGGAAAATTTTAGGTTACTTGGTCAGCAAAAGGGGAATCGAGGAAAACCTAGATCGGATAGAGGCTTTTAATAATGTCCAGATGCATAGGAGAGTATGTGAGATCCAAACGTTCATTGGGATTCTTGTAGAACTCAACCATTTTATTTACAAGTCATCAGAGAATTGCCGACCATTCTTCTAGATCCTTAAAAAAGATAAAGATCTCACCTGGAATGACGATCTCTCGAGGGAATTAAATCCTACCTAAGAAAATATCCTTTACTGGAAATTATTGATCAAGGGGACCCTCTCTGCCTCTACCTTACAGTTTCAAGTCACACGAAGAGCTCGACCTTAATCTATGTGAAATAAGCAAAACAGTTTCATGTTTATTATGCCAGCAAAATGCTCCTGGGCACTGGGCAACGCTACTTTTCGTTGGAAAAATTGGATTATGCATTGGTGATAGCTTCCTGAAAGATTAAGCACTAATTTGAAGCCCACTATATCACTATCATTACTTCTTTTCCCCACAAGGCTATCCTTCGCAAAGCCGATCTCTCTGGGAGAATGTCAAAATGGTCAGTAGACCTTGGAAGGTTTGGCATTCACTTTCAACCAAGGGTAATAATCAAAGGGAAGATATTGGCTGACTTTATAGCGTAATTCAGATGAGATGGTCCGACCAAATAATAGTTGGCCAAGCAAGCAAAATTCCATGAGCAGAGTCAGTCCGAGAGCTGGAAATTATATGTCGGTGGTTCCTCTATTTCCAAGGGAGCAGTTGTAAGAATTTTCCTCGTAACTCCAAAAAATGCAATGATCGAGAAAGGGATCAGGTTGAGATTTGAAGCCTATAATAATGAGGTCAAGTACTAAGCGCTTATATCTGGCCTGCACAAGACTCATTTGTTGAGGGCAAATCGGCTCGAAGTATACTGCGACTCCAAACTAGTGTCCAACCAAGTCAGTGGGGACTTTAACGCTAAGGACGCTAGGATAGAAGCTTACCTCGTGGTGGTGCGAGAGTTGTTGATGAAATTCAAGGAAGACCATGTTCAATAGTTCGCTCGCGGGCACAATAGTCATACGAACGCTTTAGCAACCCTTAGCTCAGTAGTGGACTCTAATCTTAGGAGAACAATTAAAGTGGAATTCCTCGCTAAATATAGTATTGATAAAACGATGGCCTCTGAGAACATCCTATCCATTGAGAAGGGTTTCAGCTGGATGGATCCAATCATCACATACTTACAGAATGAAACACTATCAATCGATAAGAGATTGGCCCATCAAATCATAGTGAAAGTTTCTCTCTTGTACCTAGACACCAAAAGGAAAATTTATAGGAGATATTTCATGGATCCCTACCTACAATGCGTATATCCAAAAGTCGTCGACCAAGATCTTTATGAAAAAAATATGGGAATTTTAAAAGTCACGTAATAGGAAGGTCCCTAGCATTTCGAGTAGTCAAAGAAGGCTACTATTGGTCGTATATGTATAAAGAGGCAAGTGTTTATATACAGAAGTGTGAGAAGTGCCAAAACTTTCCCCCTATGCTCCATCAACCGGTTAGCGACTGAGGCCATTGAACAGTCCATAACCATTTGCACAATGGGGATTGGATATCATAAGGCTGCTATTTGCTGCTCCAGGGAATCGAAAATAATTATTGGTCGGCACTGATTATTTCAGTAAGTGGATTGAGGTGAAACCACTAGCAAACAACAGAGATACCGACATGAAAAGGTTTATCTTGAGAAATCTTATAACTCGCTTTGGGGTGCCCAGGACCATTATAACAGATAAGGGTACACAATTTGAGAGTGGACCTTTTCAAGGCTTCTGTGACAAGCACAGAATCAAGCACCACTTTATCTCTGTAGTATACCCCCAAAGCAATGTCTAGGCAGAGGCCTCTAACAAGACGATTCTTGATGGCCTAAAAAAGATGCTGGAAGGAGCGAAGGGAACTTGGGTGGATGAACTCCCTCATATCCTCTTAGCGTATCAGACCACGCCTAGAATACCCACAGGGGAACACCGTTCTCCCTCACATACGGAATAGAAGTTGTGATCCCACTCAAAGCTTGTCTCTCGACCATGAGAATAAAATTTTTTGATTAAGAATTGAACGATGATTCCCTTCGTTCTGAACTTGACCTAGAAGAAAAATGAAAATAGCAGGATATGATCAAATTAGCCTCCTACTAGTGAAAGTTGGTGAAACAGTTAAATAAAGGGGTCAATTCGAGGAAATTATAGATTGGGATTACGTCCTTAGAAAAGTTCTCGACAGCGCCATAAGGCCGTTAAATGGAAATCTAGGGCCTAAGTGGAAGGGTCCATTCAAAGTAATCAGAGATGATTTGTAATGAACCTATCACTTAGAAACAATGGGAGGCAGAGAAATACCTCGAGCATGGAATACGACCAACCTCAAGAAAATCTATTTTTAATTTTTACTTTCGACAATAGGTTTTTCTAATTTCCATTTTGAAACTCATGTTGCTTGATGTTTATTACTTCAGTCATGAATAAAGTCCTTTGTCATTTTCTCAATTTCTTAGTTGTTTGGTTGATGTACATTGTTTCGAAGTAACAAGCTCAAAATTGGCGTCAATATTTAAAAGTGACAAACAGGGTTTAACTTATTTAGAACAACAACCTTGCTTATTAAAATTAAAATTAAATTCCCCGGGTCCTTGTTATTATCAACATGACTGGCCTCATTACTTGCCCAGGCATGGAGGACCCCTAGACAGTAAACTAACTTTGTTTGGTAAGAACAAATCTTAAATGGGTGGATTGCCCATACACCAGGTGCATTTTTTTCATTATTTATTCTAGGCCTAAGGGAGTGTGATGACACGACCTAGAAGGTCAGATAGACAAATATAACACATGCTTTGCATAAAGGAATGGAAAAATGCACAGAAAATGGTATTAATTTAACATTTTTGCAAAGTCAGATTACAAAACGATACTAATTACAAAAATCTACTACAAGTAGTACCAAAATTATTACAACTATATATGGTTGGTGTAAGGACATAATTTTAAAAATGTCCGGGATAGAATCTAGGAATTTTCTATTTGTCCAAGATCACAGTATGTATGTCTGATACCGCTACATTCGGCACGTCAACACGATCATCCACGACGACCTTGATCCGAATCC
The DNA here is from genome assembly GCA_949130495.1 of Sambucus nigra. Taxonomy (NCBI): domain Eukaryota; kingdom Viridiplantae; phylum Streptophyta; class Magnoliopsida; order Dipsacales; family Adoxaceae; genus Sambucus; species Sambucus nigra. The sequence goes on along the minus strand of OX422217.1, from coordinate 613,099,066 downwards.
ATGCATCCACCATCTTCACACGTACATCATGCTTCATGCGACGTGTTTCTCAATCGTTCCCACTACTCCACTTCGCGTTATTAGTAAAATGGTTTATTGGAGTTTTTAATATTTGCATAAATATTTGAGAAATTTTTAGAAAATATTTTTCGAAATATGATTTGTCTTTAACACAAAAGTAGAATTTTTTCCAAGTGTAGAAGAGAACTTTTTTGGTCGTCGAGCTCGTTCAAATGACATCGTTCTTTCGTTCAAGCGACATGAGCATGTCGCGTGATCTCGTTCGAGCGACACGTGTGTCTCGTTCGAGCGACATGCCTTTTTCATTCGAACGACGGTGCCTCCTCGATTTTTGTATAAATATGTGTGTCCATTCTGCACGTTTTTCAAGTCTTTTACATACACGTTTCTGCTATTTACAACCCAAAAAATAGACTTTAAGTTTTTAAGGTTTCATACCCTTTTTATTCACAAAACCATTCCTATATATGTGTGTGAATATTTAAACCTTTAAAGGATCGTTTTTACTCATCTAGAGTAATTTGTGGATAAGCCAACTCTTTTCCATTCCTGCCCATCTGGAGTTCTTGCGGGAAATTTTAGCCGACGACATCCGAACTGATACCTGAGGGTATTTCGTATGTCACTCTTATTTTCAGTATAATCCGTGTAAACTATTCTTTACAAATTATAGTGAAAATACAAGGTTTTGCCCATTTGGGGGATTTTTCCTCATTTGTGTGTTTGTTTGTGATTGAATGTTCTTACATGAGTATATTGTCTTCAATCACACCTAGATGCATGTTTTTGGATTTAATTGAAAATTTGAGTTTAATTAAATAATTTATTAGTTTGAACAAAAGCGCACTCTCAAATTTGTATCACAGCCAATTACACAATTATACCGTGTAATTTTCCAAAAAAAAAATTCTGAGATATCCATCTTCTGAAAAATTGATTTTTAAAAAAAGAGTGTGTTCATAATGGAGAAATTATATAATAAAATGCCTGTTTTTTACCGGACTAATTATGCTTACTGGAAAGCCCGTATAAAATCTTCTCTAAAAGCCATAGATGAAAGAGTTTGGATTTTGGCTGAAAGAGGGTAGTCACCTCCCTCCATAACTATTGACAACGTGACAAATTTAAAATCTATGAATGCATGGACTGAAGATGAATTTAAATGGTCATCGTTTAACTCTAAGGGTCTTAGTGCTATTTCTGAATCCGTCACACCTAAAGAGTTCCAGCGGATAATGACGTGTACCACGTCAAATGAGGCATGGGATGTTTTACAGCTTACCCATGAAGAAACTAATACTGTGAAAGAATTAAAATTGTAAAACTTAACAACTCAATTTGAAACTATCACCATGCTTGAATCTGAATGTTTTGATGAATTTTATGCTAGGTTATCTTATATTGTAAACACTAGCTTTAATCTTGGTGAACACATTCCTAATAATAGAGTTGTTAAAAAGATTCTAAGATCATTGCCTAAGCGTTTTATCGCTAAAGTCACTATGCTAAATTCTATGGGTAATTTAAACAAGCTTAAATTAGAGGAACTGGTTGGAAACTTACAAACCTTTGAAATTGATATGTTTTCTAAGTCTGTTAAACAAAAAGATAAGGTAATTACTCTTCAGCCCAGGATAGGAAGAGTGAGGGGTCGGCAAGAAAGAGAGTAGATTAATCTACAAAAAGTGAGAAAGAAACGTCAGATTTCGAGTGTGACCTTGACTTAGATGATTTGGCCTTGTTTGCAAAAAATTTAAGAAAATTCTCAATTTCAAGAAAAATGGAAATTTAAAGATAAAAAGAATTTTGAGAAAAATAAGTTCGAAAAGAAAAATGAAAAATATTTTAAAGACCCTCCTAATAAAGACGGTGAGAGATGTTATGAATGTGACGGTAAGGGTCATAGATCTTTTGAGTGTGCTACTAGGCTAAACATAGTTGCCAAAGAAAAGGGCAAAGTTGTCCTTAACACTACCCTTAGTGACGAAAGTGAGTTCGAGTCGGTAGACTCTGAAGATGAGTCATCGCATGAGTGTAAATTCACCACATTCATGGCTAGTCATGTGAGTACCTCAAGTGCTCCTCACGACAATGAGGATGCTACTTCATAGGGACACCTCGACAGTGAAAATGAATGATTGAGAGGGAGGATGCTACAAGTGAGAGAGAGAGTGATCTTCAACGCGCCTACGCTAAGTTATATACTGAGTCATTTAAAACTAAAAAGCGTAATAAAGCGTTAGTTCTTAGGATCACCGCTTTAGAGGAATATTTAGGATAATCTAGAGAGAGAGTACTCCGCTTCCACTACCTTGAGAGAGAGAGAGAGAGTCTGCCTATGTTGACAGAGAAAGTCAGTTTAGAGAAAGAGAGAGACTGTTTGGAGAGAGAGAGAGAGAGAGTTGTTTTGATAAAGAGAAAGGGAACTTGACTAATCAAATGGCTAGTCTTACAAGTGAGCTCCATTCCTTCCTGGAGACTCGGAAGAAACTTGAAGCCCTTATAGCCCAGCTTACTCATGATCTTGAGAGAGCACAGGAAGCCAAGGTTCAAATCGAGGACAGGTCTGGAAAGATGGGAAAGATGCTCCTAGGCCCTGCCTTAGGTTTTGGTGAAAGGCAGGGAACAGGTTTTGATGGTGCCTCCACGTCCCAAATTGCACTGGATCCAATTCTTACATTTACTACAACTCCATATGGCCATCGTCAAAAACTATGAAGAAGAATTCGACCAAGAAAAGAAAACCAAGGTCCGCCTAAGACTGTGTACTTTTGTACCTACTGCAAAAGAAAGGGCAACCTCAGGGAGTTTTACTGTATTTTGGGGCGAACACGACGTACTACTGCTGCGCCACCTACCACTAGCGATTTCTTGAGCCTTGGAGAGAAGGTTGAGTTCCTAGTCGCCACATCTCAGAGTTTAATGGCAGAATTCTAATGGATTTCCCTTCCGTCAGTGAATACTTACAAAAATCCGACTAGAACCAACATTGACAAGGGCAAACAAAAGGCTACCTCATCTTGGGTGCCTAAGCACGACGTAAAAGCCCTTGTTGCACATGTTGCTCTTAAAGCATAAAATACCTCACAGTGGTATTTCGATAGTGGGTGCTCCAGACATATGATTGGTGATGTCTCATTTTTTACCTACCTAGAGGATCATAAGGAAGGTAAAGTCACCTTTGGAGACGGGAGCAAGTCTAGCATCGTAGGACGAGGTACAGTAGAGTTACTAAGATTTCCTAAGTTAGAGAATGTTTTTTACGTCAAAGGTTTGAAAGCAAACATTCTCAGCATTAGCTAGCTATGCGACGTTGATTTTGCCGTAAAGTTTGACCAGGACATGTGTGATGTATATAATCAAGGCGGTAAACTTTTAGTGCAAGGGGTGAGGACAGAGGATAATTGATATGGGACTGTGCCCAAGTCCTCACTTGTATGCAACAGCGCCACGATCACTCCTATGGATCTTTGGAACTAACGTCTAGGTCACATGAACTTTAGAGATTTGACATGATTAGCTAAAAAGGACCTAGTACGTGGATTACCAACACTTGGAAAGCCAACTTCCACGGTTTGTGGACCCTGTCAGTTGGGAAAGCAAATCCGTAGCCCCCATAGGAAGTTGAATTCCATTACCACTTCACGAATACTTGAGTTGATACACATGGATCTCATGGGTCCTACTCGTACAGAGAGTTTGGGTGGTAAGATGTACATCCTAGTGATGGTTGACGATTTCTCCGGATATTCTATCGTGGGATTTCTGAGAGAAAAATCAGATGCTGTTGAATTTCTGAAGACCAAGTGCCGTGTCCTACAAATCCAACACGGTGTCACTATGAATAGAATGCGTAGTGACAACGGCACTGAATTTATGGAGAAAAAAGTAGATCTTTACTGTGATAGCCTAGGAATCAAACATGAGTTTTCTACTGTGAAGACTCCTCAGCAAAATGGGATTATTGAGAGAAAGAACAGGACGATTCAGGAAATGGCTAGATCTATGCTTCTAGGTCGTAAAGTTGCTAGGAGATTTTGGGCAGAGGCAGTGTCTACTGCATGCCATACGGTGAATAGGATTTACTTCCGTCCACACACACTTAAAAGGCCCTATGAATTGTGGACTGGAAAGAATCCCAACCTAGCATATTTCTGTATTTTTGGGAGTAAATGCTACATCCTACGGGATAGAGAGGAATTAGGAAAGTTTGACTCACGAAGATACGAGGGAATATTTCTAGGATATTCATAAAATAGTAGAGTGTAACGGGTTTTTAACCTGAAGAGGTCTACGGTGATGGAGTCAATAAATGTTACTGTGCAAGATGACGAACCATCAACGTCTGTTGACTTCACCCATTTTAGTGAGAATGACACACTCCTTTTTTATGATCCCACTGTGTCTCCCACATCTAGGGTGGGCCCTACTCCTGTTTTAGGGGACACACCTGCTTGGGTTTGCAAGAGTCGTGATCCTACTTCTATTCTAGTAGATTGCACCTTAGGGGTCAAGACTCATGCTCAGCTAGAGAATATTGTTAGCCATGTCTGCTACATATCTAAAGTCGTGCCCAAGAATTATAAAGAAGCACTCCAAGATGAACACTGGATCTCTGAGACGCAGGACGAGTTACTTCAATTTAGAAAGAATAATGTCTGGGAATTAGTCCCCCGACCTAGTGAGACTAATGTGATAGGTACCAAGTGGACTTTCAAAAATAAGATGGATGAGACTGGTACTATTATCAGAAATAAGGCTAGCTTGGTTGCTCAAGGCTACACACAGATAGAGGGTGTAGACTTTGACGAGACATTCTACAGGAGGAGGTTTTCGTGGAACAACCAAAAGGGTTTGAAGACCCTACGCACCCTGAATACGTCTACTATCTAAGAAAAGCCTACATGGTTTGAAGCAAGCACCCCGTGCTTGGTACGAGAGGCTTACCTCTTATCTCTTAGCCCGTGGCTTCAAGAGAGGGGGAGTTGATATGACGTTGTTCATCAGGATAGATGATAGTGATATTTTAGTTGCCCAAGTCTATGTGGACGACATAGTTTTTGGGTCCACGTGCTCCTAACATGCTCATCACTTTGAGGAGGAAATGAAAAGTGAGTTTGAGATGAGCATGGTAGGTGAGCTTACTTTCTTCCTTGGTCTCCAGGTTCGTCAGCTAGAGGATGGGATGTTCATCTCCCAATCCAAGTATGCTATAGACCTAGTGAAGAAATTTGGTTTGGAGTCCGCTAAGCACGCACGTACACGTATGAGTACATATACAAAGCTTAGTAAGGACACTTCAGGAAAGGACGTTGAGCAAACCTTGAATCAGAGTATGATAGGCAGTCTTCTCTACCTGACTACTAGTCGTCCCGACATCGCCTTTAATGTTGGAGTCTGTGAGCGATATCAAGCGTCCCCTAAAGATTCACACTTACTCGCTTTTAAAAGTATTATCAAATACGTGAGTGGGACTATCTCCCATGGCATTTGGTATTCCTTTCATATCACTGACCATTTGTCCGCATACTCGGATGCTGACTGGGCTGGGGATGAAGATGGATGTAGGAGCACTTTTGGTGGGTGTTTCTTCTTTGGTTCTGATCTTGTCTCTTGGTTGAGAAAGAAGCAAAACTCCATCTCTTTATCCACTACGGAGGCTAAGTACATAGCCATCGAAAGTTGCTGCACACAACTTCTGTGGATGAAGCAGATGTTAGAGGATTATGGGATATCACAGGACACCATGACCATCTCCTATGATAACACGAGCGCGATACACATATCCCACGATCTTCAGCATTCATGCACAAAACACATTAGGATACGCGAGCACTTTATCTGTGAGATAGTTGAGGAGAAGGTCGTATCCCCGAGTTATGTGTCTACCGACCTCAAGTTAGCTGATAGTCTGAAGAAGCCTTTAGATGCCCTTAGATACGAGAGTCTTAGGAAGTCTTTATGTACTTTCACAGTTGACTGAAGGGGTTGTTCCTTGTATAGGATAGGATGCATTGTCATGTTCATATCATATGATTCCTATTGCTAGTTTGTATCATTTGTATTACTATTATTTTTTTTGCTTTTTATTCCTTTTTCAAAAAATCCAAAAATATTTTCTTTTTATAAAAATTTTAGAAAAGCACAAAAAGATTTTTTTATTTTGTTTACACCTCTTATGGATGAGCATTTAAGATAGCCAACTCACAACTTCCATTTTCATTTTTTACGTGACTATTTGATAGTGATTTGAGACGCTACATCATTTCATTCGTGTACTTTACATTGTTTGGAGTCTTTGAGATGTGATTAGTGATATCTTTCTACATTCTTGGCTCCTTATCTCCTTTATTGCACACATGCATGGCTTTATTTGATTATTGTAATTATCTATCACATATTGGCTTGAGTGTTTCCATCTCAATTCTGTCTATACAACGAACCATATTCGATAAAACTTGACAAGATTGTAATGCATGTAAAAACCATTTGGTGAGTTTGTGTGATTTATTTGAAAATGGGGAAAGGGTGCGAAAGGTTCACATTTAACCTTTGCGAATACTAAGCCACCGTTATATCAGACCTAAAAAAATTGAGGTATTTTAATTATCCGAGGACCAAAGATGTTAAAAGAGCCCCAAAAAATTTAAAGACAATAAAAGCAATACATGCCGAATATGGGACATTAGGTTTCACCATCAATTATCCAATGTTTGAGAATTTAGATCACCTCTAATCAAAATATAAATCTGCTTAGTTCATCATTTATCTTGGAATGGTCTGAGCGACTATTCAAGAGATTGATAAACTCTTCCACAAACTGTAAAATATAGATACATTGAAAGTGTTAGACACTTTAGAGCAAAGGAAGACACCAAACAAAAATAAAGGGAAATAAAATTCTTACCATGAACAAAGTCTGGGAAGAATGAATTGTCCAATGACTTCAACTGCTCGCGATCCGTAGCGAGCACAACCTCCCTAAATAGACCATGGGCCAGAAATGGATTTTGGGCCACATACATGGTCTGGGAGGTTTTGGGGAGGAGGGACATCACTTTTCTTGGAAGGGGGAAGGATCATAGGGGACATTTCCTTCTCTTTATTTTTTTCCCTAATGACCAGACTTCGATCATCGCCCTTGGGCTTTAGGTTTAGTCCTCTTCTAGTACTTGGCTTTAGAGGAGAGGGGGACATCATCATCATCATCTTTTATTAGCAGAACTCTCCTCCTAGGAGGTGGCATCAAATCCACTTCGTCGATAATGATGGAATTGATGTCAAGAGACTCAAATGAATAAGTAATAGAAGCCTCCTTATTTAGACTGAACATCTTAGGAATGCCATCTACCGGGCGAGCAGTAAATCTACTGGTAATATTGGTATACTCTAGGAGAAACAAGACCGGCCGTGGGTGATCACCTATAGCAAGGTATTCTCTCACCCTCCAAGCCTTCAACAACTAAGTACGTTTTAAATGGTGGATAGAGGGCTCTTTCTTCTTCCTGCGATCTGCCCAAAAACACAACAAGAAGAATTGTCAACAAAAACAGTTCAAAATAACAACCAAAAGGTAAAAAAAGGCAAGTATTAACCTATGTCACCCCCTCAATTCGGGCACAAAAACCTAGCATACTCTTCACCCTCGGACAGGGGTGGATGTTGCCAATTTCTAACAATAAACCCCTGATCCCAATAACCCTTGATGGAATCAAGGAGGTTCGCAATCAAAACCTTGTTGGCTTTCCTTGCTTTTAAGTAAAGAAGGAAATTAGTGGCTTGGAACCAAGTGTAACAATACCTAATTTATGTGATACCAAGGCTAGTCCCATAAAACTCATTGATTATGTTCACCCCAATAATAATAGGTCATGTCTTGGGGCACACTGAGCTAAGACTACCCCAAAGAACTCCCAAAACTCTAAGAGAAAACGGCTTGGGGAAACGCCAAACCCCTCTGGACCACAATAAGGGTATGAATCGAGTGCCCCCATCAACAACAATGACATTTCTTGGCATTGAGGCATAGTCAATTGTAACCCACGGGGAAATGCAATAAGTTTTCCTAAAATACTCTACATTTTTTCGATGAAGAGTTTTCACAATTTTCAGAAAAGTTAACTATTACGACTGAAGAAAACAGAGGTGGAAAAAAAGAAAGCGACGAAGAATAATGAACGACAAAGACGAGGATAATTTACATAATGGATGAATGCTAACAGGAGAACTCTTAAGTCTCTTTAGCATAGGAGAGAGAGAAAAGTGACGATTTGGTATCGAGAGTGGAAGAAAATGATGTTTGAGAAGTATGTGCAATCTTGAAGAACCGGAATTGAAATGGTTTTTTCCACTTCACCTCTCCTCATGACGAGCATACCCTTGCAAGTCCAAATCCTACCAGGGATGGTAGTAGCATTAAAGAGGTTTATTTCACGTGCCACGGATAAGTGTCCACCATTTTTAAGGTCCTGAGAAAGTCTTATACTTGAAATGATTAATGTGAACGAGCATTCCATGACCTCAAAAAATACTTGGGTAATAATCCATTTCATTCTAGAGCCACATCAAGGGAGAATGTATTCTTTTATTTAGTAGTGTCACCAGTGGTAGTGAGCTCATCTCTGATTAAGGATGATGAAAGAGTCTAAAAACCAATATGCTACTCAACTCAAGCACTTCGATGAACTAAAATAAGATACCAAAAAATGGAGAAATTAGCGTTTTCCCTCATAATTGACTCAAGGAAGTTGCTCCCTTATTTCAAGGGCATAGAAACATTGTGATGACCGACCAACCTCTTTGTAGAATACTTCACAAGCCATAACATCTGGGAATTTAATGATTTGATCTATGGAAGTGGGCTTAGTTTGACATAAAATATCGGACAAGGATTTCTATTAAAGGGCAGGGCCTTACGAACTTTGTAACATAATTTACATCCATGGGAGAAGCCACACCAGAGAAAGCAGAAGAAGAGGAAGAATATTTAGTGAAAAGTAAGGGGGTCAAATCGAGGATCCAATGATTCCAGTTTGGATCTTATATGTTAATAGATCGTCCAACTAGTTAAGAAGCGGAGCAAGACTAATTCTTGGGGTGACATATGGCATAGTAATTAGGCATTAAGTTCAACTTCAAGGCCTCTAACAACGAGGAAAAATATGAAGCATTGCTACACGATTTGAGGTTGGCCAAGGAGTTTAGAACAGAATAAGTCAAAGTTCACATAGACTCTCAATTGGTAGTGAACCAAATCATAGGAGAATATGAAGATATGGAGGGCTAATTAGGGAAAGTCAAGAATCTTATGAGAGAGATAAAACATTTTGTGATCATAATAACCCCGATGGAAGACAATAATAGAGGAGACTCACTTGCAAAGTTGTCCTCTATGATAGAAAATTATAATTCCAGTTATGTGGTATTCTTAGACCAAAATTCTAGTGAGGTCGAAGAGGAGACTTATCTCATAGCTCCTGTAGAGCATTGTTAATATTGGATGGACCCCGTCTAAGTCTACCTCGAAAGGGGAATAATACCGATAGAGGATATTGAGGCTAAGAATATCAAGTATAGGGCCACTCATTACACTCTCATCAACTGATTCTTTTACAAACGAGCTAACACTTTTCCATTCATATAGTCCGCCCAAAAGAGGCTAACTATGCCCAAGTAAAGGTCCATGAAGAAATATGTGGGGGGGCATCAAGGCGCAAGGTCCCTTGATTATCGTGTGATAAGAAGGGATATTTCTAGACTACATTACTTAAGGATGCGAAAGAAATTGTAAAAAAATAATACAAGTGTCAAAGGTATTATAACATCCCAAGGAGACCACTAAGTGATATAGTCCCAATAATCTCACCTTAGCCATTTTCTCAGTGGAGAATAAACCTATTTGGTCCTCTCCCTCATACTCGAGACCAGAATAAACTTGCGATGGTGGTAATTTTAATTTCAAAAAGTGGTTGGAAGCAGAACCCCTCACCACCATAACCAAGAAGAAGATTGAATTTTTTTTTTGTGGAAATCAATTGTTTCTAGGTTTGTCATCCTCGGGGTGATCATCAATGATAATGACACTCAGTTTGGTAACGACATCTTTAGAAACTTTTGTTCAGGATTGGCATTCCACAAGCATTATTCGGCACCCTCCCACCCACAAGCCAACAATCAAATTGAAGTAACCAATTGAACCATCATCCAAAGCTTAAAAAATAGGCTAGACGATGAAAAATGGCTATGGGGAGAACAAATCTGTGGCATCCTATGTCCTTATCGAATTACTATGCGGGTCTCAACAGGGGTGACATTATTCTCTTTAGGCTTTAGAACTGAAGTTGTTATACTAGTTGAAATTGGTCTCTAATATTATTGGACCTCGACAAGTACTACAAGAAGAAAGTTCAACATCGGAGTTTCTCTGTGGGAAACTTAGTCCTTAGGAGGATCACAATTGCTACTAACGACCCAAAACATGGAAAGTTAGGTCCTAACTAGTAATGGTTGTATGTGGTAACAAGGTTGACGAGGCCAAGAACGTATCATCTAAAGACTATGGACGGAAGGGAACTAAATGTTGAACATCTCAACAAATACTATCAATAGGGTGAGACCATATTTTTTTATCTCATGTCTTTGTTGTAATCAAGCATTAAAATTCTAGATATGAATGAAAAGTTTTTTTTGTCTTAAAATATTTCCATTTATATGATACATACCAATGTCTCACACTTAATGTACGACCTAAAGGACTAAAATGACCACATTAGGATATAGCCCAGAAGACCAAAGTCGCACACCTAGGTTAAGACCATAAGGTCTCAAATGACTAAGAAGCTAGGCTAAGGTCCCAATGTCCCAAATAACCCATCAATTAGGGTAAATCCCCAAGGTCCCTATTAGCTAAGTATATTTGCAATAACATATTTTTAGCATGAGTAAGAATGGGGGCAGGGCAGGGCAGGGCACGCATACAACTCAAATAAGACCTCAAGTAATAATCTTCTCATGTAAAAAAAATCAATTAAAGTAGCATTAAACTTAACGTGATATACAAGATTGATTTTGGCACAAAACATTTGAGAAAAAAAAATCTCATAACCCATCAATTGGGCACAAAACATTTTAGATAAACAAAATCTCACAACCCATCACTTGTGCCTTTTTCAACTTTATTCGAGTATTGATCATAATCAAATTAGGGATCCTCGTGAGTAATATAAGCACCACAAGATAGAAAAATATGATTAACCTGAATGTGAGGATTAAGACTGTCATATCCATCACTAAAAGCCTATCCCATATGGTATTAAAAGCGGTTAGACTCTATGAATTCACCCATAGAACTCTTCCATACTTAAGGGACCAAGGTCTCAATCTCAAAAATCTTTCCCCGTTCTTTATCCCAATCTTCCTCCGTTACTCTCAAAAGATTCCTAAGCTGAATCAATTTCTGATTTTAATTCATCTTCACGATGCTTGGAGTCTTCCACCTTATTTTTCATAGTATCAACTTCTCTACGAAGGGTATCCTCATCACCTTTTTTTTCCTCACTCCCTAGCTCACCTTAAAGTATATCGATCAACTTCTTTGAAGAATTTCTATACATGTCCTTACATATATACGACACATAAAGGAATGTACCCTTAGTGTCCCGTTCGTGCTTTATTAGTAATTTCAATGGAGTCCCTCATCCGGACATCACAAAATACATTAAAATGCGGTGGTCCCTATGTTTACACCATTGCACAGTCCATACCCCAACGGTGATAATGGATCTCGACATCTACGCCTACCTTTCGTAAGTGGCGCTGTCACGTAGTACCTAAAATAATGACATATACAACACCCAGTCCACCTGTGTCGATATGTGCTACAGTCCCGAGATGCACTCAACCCCAATCGATATGTCATCCAAGGACATGGGTATGTCCACATAATTAAAATAAATACATATTTATATTTATAATCAGTCTAAACACAATCGTGCCTGAAATAAAGTCCATCCCGAAATTACTAACTAAATATTTCGGTCTCAGATACCTTTCCATAGAAAATTCATAACTAATTAAAAAAATCATAAAAATACGAAACTTGTAGCCACACATTCGTAAGGAAAAGATCTGGCTTCACCCATAGGTCATTCGAAAAAATATTAACCTCATTCGAATGAGAATCCCTACCTCATTCTAACGAGGTTCTAACAAGATTCCAAAAAATGACCTGATGTCCTCTTTCTTAGGCGGGATTCATACCCAACCTCCCAACTTCATTTCTAGGATTTTCTATACCCAAATTCCCAAAATTTTAATACATAGATAATTCATATAACCCAATCCCATTGACATATACATAAATCTAAGATGGAAATTATCATCAATTCAAGATTTAAACTCATATATCAAATTATTCATCAAGATCTTATCTCTCATCTTAGTTCATTCTTTTCTTCGATGAAAGCCCAAATTTTATCAATATAATCCAACCCCAAATCGTTCAGTCATTCAATATTAACACGATTCCAATTTCTATGTTTGTCACCAATTAGTTTAATTATTAAACACCTAAAATTTAGATTTGTCCTTCAATATACATAAGGTTTATTCCCATCAAATAAACATCAATTTATCAACCTTAACCTAAAAATTCATATGAGAAAATACACCAATGAATTAAGAAACATATTGGAAATTAATTTAGTAAGATATTGCTTGCCTTAGTTTGATTATTAAGGGTCCCTTTCTCTTAGATCTTGATCTTTCTTCCCTCTCTTGATCTTCCTCCCTTCTCTAATCTTGGTAACCTCTCCAATTAGGTGTGGGGCTGCTAGGGTTAAGTTGTGGCTGATGAGAAATGTCTTATTCATTGTTAATTAACTTATAATAACCACTAATTTCGAGTAACCCCATGCCCCCCACATTTGGAACCCAAAATGAGCCCGAAACCATAACCGAATTGGCTTAATAATTTTCTAAATGGTATAACTATACCCTGGCCTAATTTTAGATGTCTAAAACACATAAACGAGTCCCCAAATCATCCCGAAACATGCCTAAACTATCTTTATCCAAGCTACACATTTTTTTATTAGATTGAAAACCACATATTTATTTAATAAAGATGTAATTTTATTTCTATGAGTAAACATAGTCATGCATAAATGAATCAAATAAACATGCAATCATAAATAAGTAATTTATTCTCAAATTGAAATTCTACCACTTTAATTTAAATTCTACCAATTTAATTTATTCAAGAATTTATTTAATTAAATTCAACCAAAATAATTTATTACGAAAACACGGGGTATTACAGGCAGCCGTTGGTTGTGTGAGTGATACACGGGTTCCCATTAGTTTTTCTTAGTTGAGAGAAAGAAATCAAAATGATCACAGATGACGCTAATTGTAGGCGGTAAAATCCTGTTAGAATATATTCAACGCAATCAAAGCCGAGTAGAGTATAATCATCCATATTGACATTCAAGAACATGATGTTCATGGTTCGGCATCGTGCATATGTCCGCGAGTATTTCTATTCTCTTTATTAATCAATTTCTGATGACAAAGATTACATTCCCCCTTTTCCAGTGTGGATTATTAGATTTATGGAGAAAAGAAATAGGTTTAACCGTGTTAGATTCCTTGCCCTTAGACAACAATCAAAGGTTGATTGGAGGTATTAAATTCTGAGATTTTTCGTTGATCGGCTTCAACCATGCTTAGCCTCTTGAACTATGATGGTTGATATGACTAATATGACCACATTTTTATCTCTAAGATGTGGTCGAAGAATCCTCTCACATAGCTAATATCCATCTCTTTACCCTATGGACGTAGGCTAGGTTGACTTGTTGAACCAAGTAAATTCTATGTCTCTTTACATTCATCATTGCACTCAAGGCCTGCATTATTGTATATTTGATTCCTAGACCAAAAGTTAAGAAAAAAATGTAGAATGAAAATACAAGGGTCATTTACTGTTTGGGGTACATTTATTTATAATAATTGGTTCTTGGGGTACACTAATTTTCATTATAGTTCATTGGGTATTATTTTAACGATTTGAGCTAACGGGCATTTAACAACTGTATCCCTTTTTGTCAATTATCTAAAATACCCTTTGATATCTATATTTAAAATCCTCAATAAAATCCACTATTCTCTCTCTCTCTCTCTCTCTCTCTCTCTCTCTCTCTCTCTCTCTCTTCCGCTCATCATTCTCTCTCTTCTCCCTCCCTCCTAAAGTACTAAAGCCAATAGCTTGATCAGGCAGAGCACGATTTGGTGTTGGTGATGTCGGATCGTCATTTGTAACGGATGGGGAAAGGGAGGAGAACAAGGGTTTCTAAAAGGGGCAGTGGGTATGGTTAATTTGTTGTCTCTCGAAAACGTTGGTGGTCAAAGGATTGTTGAGTTTTCTGAATAGTTCCTGGAGTTTGGGAGGTTCATTTTCTGTATGGTTCAAGCCGGACGTTCATTTTCTGTATTGTTTTCGATTTGGAGTTCGGAGTTTTGTTGGCCGAGGGTTTTGAGAGTTCCACTATGGAGTTCGGTGAATATGGCGAGAGGTTTGTTTTTTGGAAATTATTTTCATATTTATTTTGTGTGAAATTATTTTTTTCTTGTAATTTTTTTTTTACTGGGAATTGATTTTTTTGACTAAAATCAGTTATATTTTCATTTTTTTTGGCTTGAATTTATTTTGTTTGGTCAGATATTATTTTTTTGGCTGGAAATTATTATTTTTTGCTAGAAATTAGTTTTTGACTGAAATCAATTTTATTTTCATATTTTTTTGGCTTGAAATTATTTCTTTAGACCGGTTTTTATTTATTTTTTGCTAGATATTATTTTTTGGCTGGAAATTAGTTTTTTGATTGAACTCAGTTTTATTTTCATGGTTTTTGGCTGGAAATTATTTTCATACATTTTTTTTCGTTAAAAACACTTTTTCTAATTAAATTATTTTATTTTTTACTTTTTTGCTGAAAATTATTTTTAGTTTGGGTGGAAATGTTTTTAAATGGAAACCTAATTTCTTTAGTTGAAAATAATATTTTTGGGTGCACAATTTTTTTCCCTCGAAATATATTTTATTTTGTTGAAAAATCAATTTTTTTTGCAGTTGGATTTTTTTTTTTGGGAAATATATTTGTTTGACTGAAATTAGTTTTATTTTTTATTTTTATGGGTGGAAAACCTTTTTTATTTGGTGCAATTATTTTTTATACTTGAAATCAATTTTTTTATCAGTTATATTATACTGAAAATTATTTTTAATCAGTTATATTATACATGTTTTAAATTTTTTATATTTCAACTGTTTTTAATTAAAAAAAAAAAGCACAGTTCAGCATTTTAAACAATTTTTATAACTGTTTTTTCTAAATATTTTAACAGTACACTTAAAAAATAATTTTATATAAATAAATAACATTTATATATACAAAGGGTACATGCGTCATTACAAGTAAGGGTAATATTGGTAATTGAGTGTATATGATGAGGTGGCTGACGGAAATTAAGCTCAACCGTTAAAATAACACTCGTTTAATAATGATGGAAACTAACGTACTCCAAACACAAAATATTGTAAATAAATGCACCCGAGTCAATAAAGGACCCAAAATACAAAAGTGCGCAAAACGGTGAAGGTGAATTCTTACATTGAATCTCCCAACAAAGTTGATTTTGAAAGGTCCTCAATAGCATAAAAATATGGCATACTAAAATCAAATATACAGTATATTAAGTATTAAAAAATTTTGACAGTTAATTAAGATAAGAATGATGAGATTACAAAAGAGAATATAATAAAGAGTTTTTTACCAATTAGTCCCGTTTACTAAGTATGTAGTTGAATAGCTCCTAATATTTTTTTTTGGCTCCATCAGGTTCCATGAAAAATTATTTTTGTTCCAATAGATCATATTTGTAAACATACAGTGAATATTCACTATATATACAAAGAAGACATATTAAGAAAAAAAATGTTGCGATAGGACCTATTAGGAAATGTCCCATGTAAATAGGACTTAATAGAAAGATTAAAAAAGATTAACGTTAAATCTCCAAATAAACAAGAATGCATTATTTTAACTCACGACTCCGCTATTTTCTTCAAGAGATTAATTATAACGATATTTTGTGTTTCACTCCCATTTTTTGGCATGATTTTGAGGTATCCCTAATTTTAAAGAAAGTTGTGTTCTCACTCCCCCAACAACGTTAACTCTCTTTTTGACAAAGTGGGGGGTTTTCCACATAAGTTCTAAAACCCTTTTTTCCTAATTATTTTTTAACAAACATAATTATTTTTATAATCATAAAAAGAAAAGGTTGAATTACAGAAATATTTCAATGAACATACTATTATTTTTTTAAAGTGAAAATATGTTTAATCATTTGCTCAATAAAAATTGAGGTGGTGTTTTCACATAAATTAAGAAAAAAATACCCTTTTGGAAATAAAAATTACCACTCGTTGAATATGAGGTGTTTGAACATACAATTAAAAAAGGGGGATTTTGGGAAAATGTCCTCATAATGCTCAAAGTGTATAAAAACAGGACATTCCATATAATTTTATAAATTTAGTCCCTGTACTAAAAATACAATGAAAAATGGTGAAAAAGAGTGCCGCTGGCACAGACCAAAAAAATAAAGGTATTATACCACAAGGACCAGATTTATAAATGTTATTGTACCAAAGGGACTAGATTTATAAACTTGAAAATCATTGTCCTAAAAATTCAAATATAGGAAGGAACATGACCTTTACCTTAATTCTCTATTAAAAAAAAATTCACACCTTTTGTTGTTACAATAACATATATAACTATTAATAACTTCTATTTTTTGCAAATGGTAGTTTTTGTTTCTATTTTTCTTAATTTATGCCAAACACCCCATTTTTTAAAAAATGTATTTAACATCTTTATAATTTTTAAAAATAAGTGTAAATTCTGATCCATTTATGTAATTTAGTACCTAGTGTTTATTTTTATGGCGCTTTGTAAATTTAGGACCTACTATAATATGTATTTTGGAAACAGGACAACAAGCATTTTATTAATAGTTTTAGTCCCTATTTTTTAATAAAGTCGCTGACGCGAACCCATATTCATAAAACGTTAACCAATCACAGCATGTCACGTGTCCCTTTAATTTGAAAATAGGGACTAAAAATAAAAATAAAATATTTATTTTCCTATATCCATAATCAATATTATTTTAAATCCTAAAAATACATAATCTATATTTTTATTTTCAATAACACACCCGAGATACGGTTATCACATGGTGTAAGGGTGTAACACTAATTTTGTATATTTTTATTTTCATCTTTGACACTTCATCTTCATCTTCTTCTCAAGGGATATTTTGTGTTTAAGTTAACCCACCGTTTGGCTGGTAGGTTAACTTAAACACAAAATATCCCTTGAGAAGAAGATGAAGATGAAGTGTTACAGTTGGATTGAGTTGTCACAAGAGAAGAGTTGGAAAGTTAAAAAGGTGCCGTTTCATTCTTTATTTAATATAACCCTAGAGGTTTCCTAGTAGCACAATTCTCTTCTCTCTATCATGGATTATCCTAGCTACAACACTGGTGTCTTATTGATAGAATCAGAAAAAGAGTACCACACTTTTATACGGAACCATGAAAACGTTGCTTGCCTTTTCTACCAAGAAAACGATATTGAAAGCGAGGTAGTACTCACTTCTTCTTCAATTAGGGTTTATGATGGTTGTTATATATATCTTATGAATGCATGTTAAAGGTTCTTTGTACTTCCTCGCTCCACACGTTTAGTGGTACGATGCCATAAAAATCTTATCGGGTTTGAGTTTAAAGTTATTGGGTAAATATTATTGATACAAACGAGTTTGATACGCTTCGAACATTGAAAA
This sequence comes from Sambucus nigra, assembly GCA_949130495.1. Lineage (NCBI taxonomy): Eukaryota > Viridiplantae > Streptophyta > Magnoliopsida > Dipsacales > Adoxaceae > Sambucus > Sambucus nigra. Next base: position 613,081,129 of record OX422217.1, on the reverse strand, counting down.
AATGCGACTCGAGATCCAAAATTACACGACACAAACTGATTATACATGAGCCATTAACCTTAGTTAAGTGCACGATCTAGAAAAATGATCGGAATTTGACACAATATATTGTGTTCGTGTCATGTTTGTGTTGTTTTTTATACACGAAGTTGCATACCATCCTGTCATACTCATGTCTCAATTTTGAGTTTTATTATTCATTTTATATTGTGTTTTATTGAGTTCAAATTTTTTGATTCAATTTAAAAGGGGTCTTGGTGTCTTTCTTACATGACTGATGCAAATATTACAAATTGTAAGATTCATTGTAACTATTTATTTATTATTTGACTTTTTTCACCAATCATGTTAGATGATCATCAAAATCCAGCATTTTCCTTTATTATAAGGCTACAAGATGGATTTCGCAGGTGGTGCTATCACCTATAGGAAGATTTGTTTAGGTTGAGATATTATCATATTGTAGTTACAGTAACTCCATTTTGGAACATTTTATTAACTATTCTCAACTGTGATGCTAGAGTGCATACTTGACAAATGGGTAGAAAGGATATAGATAATTCCCAGCGAGGCAGGGGCAAGTCAGGGAGAATATTTAGACCGGTTCGGTCGGGTTGACCATCTTTAACATAAAGATTATATTTTTTTAGATGGGAGACTAATTTCTTTAGTTTAAAATAATATTTTTTGGTGCACAATTTTTTTTCTTGGAAATATATTTGTTTTTCTTGAAAATCAAAAAAAATTTGCAGCTGGATATTTTTTGGGGAAATATATGTTTTTCGACTGAAATCAGTTTTATTTTTATTTTCATTTTTAATGGTGGAAAACATTTTTTATTTGATGAAATTATTTTTAATACTGAAAATCAATTTTTTTATAAGTTATATTATACTGAAAATAATTTTTAATCAGTTATATTATAATTGTTTAAAAAATTTTATATTTTAACTGTTTGTAATTGAAAAAAAAAATACGGTTCAACATTTAAACAATTTTTTAACTGTTTTTTTTTCTAAATATTTAAACAATACAATATATATATATATATATATATATATATATATACTTGAAAAGTAATTTTATATAAATAAATAACATTTATATATACAAAGGGTACACGCGTCATTACAAGTAAGGGTAATATTGGTAATTGAGTGTATATGATAAGGTGTTGACAAAATTAAGTTCAACCGTTAAAATAACAACCATCTAACAATAATGGAAACCAGCGTACTCCAAGCACAAAATATTATAAACTAACGTACCCCAGACAATAAATGATCCAAAATACAAAAGAGAGCAAAACGGTGAATGTGAATTCTTACATTGAATCTCCCAACAAAGTTGATTTTAAAAGGTCCTCAATAGCTTAAAATATGGCATACTAAAATCAAATACACCGTATATTAAGTATTAAAAAAATTTGAAAGTTAATTAAGATAAGAATGATGAGAATACAAAAGAGAATATAATAAAAAGTTTTTTACCAATTAGTCCCATTTACTAAGTATGTAGTTCAATAGATCCTAATATTGTTTTTTTCTCTTTCGTGTCCATGAAAAATAATTTTTGTTCCAATTGGTCCTATTTGTAAACATACAGTAATATTCACTATATATACAAATAGGACATATTAAGAGAAGAATGTTGTGATAAGACATATTAGGAAATGTCCCATGTAAAAAGGACTTAATAGAAAGATCAAAATAGATTAACGTTAAATCTCCAAATAAACAAAAATGCATTATTTTAACTCACGACTCAGCTATTTTCTACCAAGAGATTAATTATAATAATATTTTGTGTTTCACTCCCATTTTTGGGCATGATTTTGAGATATCCCTAACATTAAAGAAAATTGTGTTCTCGCTCCCCCAACAACGTTAACTCTCTTGATGCCTACTATAGTACCACAATGGTGTAGCACACTTTTTGACAAAGTGGGGGGTTTTCCACATAAGTTCTAAAACCCTTTTTTCCTAATTATTTTTATAATCAGAAAAAGAAAAGGTTGAATTAAGATAAAATTATTTTTTTAAAGTGAATTATGTTTAATCATTTGTTCAATAAAAATTGTGAAAGTGTTTTCACATAAATTAAGAAAAAAATACCCTTTGGGGAAATAAAATTTACCACTCGTTGAATATGAGGTGTTTGGACATACAATTAAAAAAAAATCACCCCTTTTGTTGTTACAATGACATAGGGATAGACGAGTAGGTTTGGTTCAGTTTCATACCGAAACCTAAACCAGAATCTATGTACTTTGGTTTCGCATTATTGAAACCATACCCAAACCAATCATGTTATGGAACCAAACCAACCATGGGAAGTTTAAAAGTTGTCGCTTGGGTTAACTTAAACACAAAATATCCCTTGAGAAGAAGATGAAGATGCAATGTTAAAGTTGGATTAAGTTGTCAGAAGATAGGAGTTACGAAGTTTAAAAGGTGCCGTTTCATTCTTAATTAAATATAACCCTAGAGGTTTCCTAGTAGCACAATTCTCTTCTCTCTATCATGGATTATCCTAGCGACAACGCTAAGCGAGGTAGTCTACTCACTTCTTCTTCAATTAGGGTTTATGATAGTTGTTATATATATCTTATGAATGCATGTTAAGGTTCTTTGAACTTTCTTGCATTGCACCACACGTTTAGTGATACGATGCCATAAAAATCTTATCGGGTTTGAGTTTAAAGTTATTGGGTAAATATTATTGATACTAACAAGTTTGATACACTTCGAACATTAAAAAAATGCCACTCGAGATCCAAAATTACAGGACGCAAACTGATTATGGATGAGCCACTAACCTTAGTTAAGTGCACGAACTAGAAAAATGATCCGAATTTGACACAATATATTGTGTTCGTGTCATGTTTGTGTTGGTTTTTATACACGAAGTTGCATACCATCCTGTCATACTCGTCTCAATTTTATTGAGTTCAAATTTTGTGATTCAATTTAAGAGGGGTCCTGGTGTTTTTCTTACATGATTGATGCAAATATTACAAATTGTAAGATTCATTGTAACTATTTATTTATTATTTGACTGTTTTCTCCAATCATGTTAGGTGATCATCAAAATCCAGCATTTTCCTCTATTATAAGGCTACAAGATGGATTTCGTAGGTGGTGCTATCACCTGTAGGAAGATTTGTTTAGGTTGAGATATAATCATACTGTAGTTACAGTAACCGCATTTTGGAACATTTTATTAACTATTCTCAACTGTGACGCTAGAGTGCATACCTGAAAAAAAAATTAACATGCATGTACATGTGTATAAACGCCCCACGATTCATAAATCTCTATATAAGATTTATCTATAATAAAAACCCTATCTATATAAACGCTGATTGTAGTCCAGGCTTCCAATGGATTTGATCGTTTTTTGTTTTTTGTTATCAGGCTGATATGTTAAGCACACACTCATTGGTATTTGTAATGTGGGTCAATCAATGTGTGTTTAACATATTATTTGGGTAATAAAAAACAACCACAGAAAAATATATAAAGAGTATTGCTCTATTTTTTATTATTATTTGCTGAGTATGCCTTAGATGGGTGAGGGTCAACATGGCGGTTGTAATTTTTGAATATTGACGGATTTTTAGGATTCGGGGTAAAATATATTTCAATGCAATAAAAATAATATGATAAAATATGTTTTCACATATTTAGAGTTTGATTTTCTTTTGTATTCTTATTTACAGTTTTATAATTATAGGATGTGCACTTATCTATAATGTTAACTCAATAATAATTTAATTTTAAGTATATAAAACTATATTTCTTCATATTATTTTTTATGTTACTGAAACATATTTTACTCCAAATCAAATGGATGCATGTGGTAAAACTTGTCTAATATTTGGTGATTGTAAAAAGTTAAAAAGTCTATGAAGTTTTCTGCTTCAGAAAATAAAATAGGGTTAATATTAATAGCATGCCTATGAGTGTTACAGACTAAAGTGTAACAACTCTTGTTTAATCAAGGGAATAGGCGAAGATATGATATGACTTTTGTTCTGTATTGATGAACCTTTTTTAAGCATATTTCATTTGGTTGGCAGCTTTGATATGATTGAAAGAGCATGAACTATGAAATATAATTTGTCTTTGCACATCCACACTCAAAACAAAATTCTATTACAAAAGGTGAAGTAAAGTTTAAGCCAAATTCCGTGGAGAACCAATTCAGATAGAAAAAAATTAATTAGCAAACTCAATGAGTCTATATTTTTTAAATTCTTGCAGGATGTGAACTGTTTTATGGAGGGATTGGTAGATGATCACGAGGATACAACCCACTTTGTGAAAATGTGTGCAGCAAAACATCCAGAGTTGGTTGCTAAGTTGAACATTACAAAATTACCAACCATTGCTCTTATAAAGAAAGGCCGACTGATACACCTTGTGGTATGTATGTGTTACAAGAATCTCCATTCCACAATGTCACTTAATTCTACCAATCTTAATAAAATAAAATAAAATAAATTCAAAAATATTTATTTACTATTTTAAAAAAAATGATCAATGTTAATTTTTAGCAGTTTAAAAATTAACATCTATTTAATCGATTTCTTTAGAATAGAAAATAAATTCATTTTGAGTTAATTTTTTTAGGTTCATTGAAATATTTCAATACCGTAAAAAAATCAGCTAAAAATATATATTTTTTTACTATTTTAAAAAAATGTTTCAATACCGTAAAAAAATCAACTAAAATATATATTTTTTTTACTATTTTAAAAAAATGTTCCACTGTTTTGTCCTGTTTTTTATGTGTGTGCGTGTGCGTGCGTGTGTGTGTGTGTATATGTGTGTGTGTGTGGGTGTGTATACCAATTTTTTAAAATAGTAAAAAAATTATTTTTCGGCTGATTTTTTTATATGACATTTAAACTTTAAAAACTACAAAAGTTTGATCAATTTTTTAAAATAGTAAAAAAGCTATTTTTAAATTGTTTTTTTATATGGGTCCCATAAATGTTTAAATACTACATAAAAAAAATTCAACTTAAAAGTAATTATTTTAATATTTAAAAAAATGATTTGCGCTATGTATACTTAATATATATTCCTCTCTCTCTCTCTCTCTCTCTCTCTCTCTCTCGCTCTCTCTCTCTCTTGATTTTTATTGTGCTCTCTATTTATTATATAATATTTTATTTATTTTTTCAGGTAGTGCCGGACATTATGGAAACTGTGACGGACGAGTGGGGATCGGATGAGCTGGAGAAGATATTGTACGATCACGAAATAGTCTTTAAGTTTGAAGACACCAAGGAGCTTTTGGAATTTGATGAAGATTGGTCAGATTCAGATGATTGCTCGTATGGATAATTTTTTAAGAAATAAAGCTTTCCTCAGTGATAAGTATCCTCTTAAGACTAGAGCTACTTGATTGAAATCATATACCACTCCATGTTTTGGTTGAGAATATATTTATTGTCAGAACTTAATTTCTTATGCCTATTTCATGAGTTGTGCGGGTTTTTACTTAATAAAAGTGGACATGAAATATAATCCTCATAATACACTCACGTTTGCGTGCTCACAAACACATGGAACATGTAGTTTGATGGTCTATTCCCAAGGTTCGATATTTGTTTCCCTTTAACACACAAGTCTTTATTCACAAACACAAAATCACGATACAAATGTGTGACGTAATTGACGTGTCTCACCTTCATTCACTCGTGTTCGGACTCCATACGGCTACACTCTTGGTGGTGGGGATCAGACACGAGCGAATGAGAGTGCGACACATGTCCTGTTTATGTGTCAGCGTAGCATTTTCGTACACTCACATGCAATATTTTGGCCGCAAATGCTTTACATCACTTTTAGTTCTTCCATTTGCTTACGTAATTCATATTACAAGGTGAGGCATCTGTTGAGAACATAAAAGACATCATACCAAACCAAGAGAACACATATTCTTAATACTCGTAGCGAATGAAGCAAATATCTTGTCAGTAGATTCATTGTGAATAATTGATATACAAGTATATCAAGCAACTATTTAAGGCCAGTAATTGTGTTTGGTTTCATTAATGAAATGATCCATTAATTGACCCATTTTAGCTCCAGTGAAATGCATCCATTTGAAATATGAGTCACAAAAAGTTCAAATACTAAAGCTTCTCTTGATGGCCAATCCCAATGATAAATTGTCTAATTTGGAATATTAGGGGAATTGCTAAGAGAGGTGTTGTTAGAAGATTAAGAAGATTGATTAAAATTCATAAGGCTATTTTAGAACCAAAGCAAAAATTGGAGGAGATAAATAACTATAAGTTGTTATTGGGATTTAAAAAAAAAAAAAAAAAAAAAAAAAAAAAAAAGTCACAAAAAGTTCATCTGGTTTATCTCTATGTCTCTCTCTCTGACTCACTCTCCCCCATTAAATTTTAAGTTTTTTTATTGAACCTTAACATATCAATATCAATTTCAGATTACCAAAATCGCCAAAAATTGCATTTAAAATCATTTCAAATCCCCTCATTTAAAATTCACTAATTCATAATAAATCAATTTACCTAATCAGGCAGTTTACGCAACCATACTGGGCTTTAGGTAATCGATTCATAGTAATTTCATCAACTTGAATAGTACTTTCTTGCATAATTTTTAGCTCACCCCTCTTAGGGGGATGGAAACGAGTATACAAAAAATATACAATGGTCTATAAAAGACCAAAAATCAAAACCGGGGGTATGGAAACCAAAACTATCCCACCCCCTCTTCCTCAGAACCAAGTCAGGATATACATAATTAGACACTCATCCCCATATACATTTCCTCCAAAAAATTTAGCAAACACGGTATATTTGTTTGTGCCTCTTCTTTGGACCACACGTGAAAAGTGTTTCAAAGGATGTATCGAAGTATTGCTAACTCGATTCTTAAAACCATTCATGTTCCTTTTTTTCCAAATTGCCCAAAATATACACAACGGAGCAATTCTATACATGGGACTAAACTCCTTCTCCACTATGCCCATATCCCCATGTTTCCATATTCCCTCTAATAGATTCAGCACCCACCCAATCCACTATAAAAATGGAATATATGATCTCCCAAAGCAGCTAATAATTCGGCAACAAGTGGTTAACAATGTCCTCAGCATTATTACACATCCAACAATTACTTACCATGCGTGTATCTCTCTTATTTAATCATTTTATCATCATAATAGCATTTTTTCATTGTCGTCTATGCAAATAAAGAAACCTTTAATGGACCCCAAGTACGCTAAATGCTCCTCTAAGGAAATTCTAACCCTTCCCTAGCCACAAAAAAACATAATAAAACCTCACCGAGAATCCCCTTTCTTGCTCCTAGTCCACAGAATACGATCCTAGCCTCTTAATGGAAAAACCCTTTCCTCGACATAGTTAAACATCTCCTTAGACTCTCATTCCGTAAGCCCATGTATAAATATAGGGTTACATCTAATCATATCCACATCCTTACAAATGTGTTGAGCCGTCGATCCTTCCTTCTCACTCGTAATACAAAATGACCGAGGAAACATCTCCTTTAAAGGCCGACTTACCATAATGTATATCTCTTAAACCAACCATTTTTCACATCGTTGAGACACATACATATGGATTAGGAGCTCCCTCCACTCCTCTTAATGTGTTTTCACAACCCCACCCATGTGGACATTACCCTTCTTCTAAACCCCAGTTGTTGTAGCCAAAACCAAACCTCTCCACCGCCACTGTTCTGCACATCTAGTCTACCTCACCCAAAAATCTTCACAACTAAAGCATTTTTTTATATTTTAATTTCGGACTCCTGCCCTTCCCTCCCTCACCAATTTGCACACATTCTTTATGTTTACCGAACCATTCTTGAAACTATCATCGTTCCCTTGTCAAAAAACATTCTCTTTAAGTTATCAAGATTTTAATGAACTAAAACTGATAGAGGAAGAATGGAATGATACTAAGTGGGCAAAACTAGACATGGTGCTCTTTATTCATATCAATGTGCCCCTTAGAGAAATAAATCGTTTTCCACCATTTAATCTCCTATCCACCCTCTCTATAATCGGATCCCAGATAGCCTTAGCTTTAAAGGACTTGTCCAATGGAAGTCCCATATTTTTTTAAAGAAATTTTATTTATAAACAGGTTGGAGAAAAAGGCCTTCCTAAGAGTCTTACAAGCGATAAAGAAAAATCAAGAAAATTTACAAATTCTTGAACAAGCAAAAGACCTCCTTAAATTATACTTAAGGGTCGATTTCTCCTCGTTAGTTAAGAACGAAAAAGAATCCGCATTGGAATTTTTGGTTCTTGTGGAAGACGATGAATCTGCAAAATTGCTTAATACTTCAATCGAATTATAGACTTGGATATGATTTTGATATTTGCCACATTTTGTCCCAACCAAGTCTACAATGACAAAAGCTTGGGAGGAGTCATTCTGTGGGATTTCAACATATAAACTAAAATCTTTATCTTCTTCCTGCACTGAGTGATTTTTTGAGCTGACAAATCCTTGATTAAATTTGGAATATCTTCTAACGGAGGCATATCATCATAAGGGTCCGTTTGATAGAAAACTCGAAAAATGCAAATGATTCCACGGCATTTGATTTTAGGACAAATAATTCCATGGAAAATGAATATTTTCCAACTTGTGTCCGTTTGATAGAAGTTGGAAAATCATCAATTTTCCACATTTTCTATCAAACACAAAAGCTGAAAAATAGATATAAATGTGAAAATTTTATTTACGGAATATATATATATATATATATATATATATATATATATATATATATATATATATATATATATATATATATATATATATATATATATATACAAAATATTAAATTAAATATATATAAATATATGCAATATCTACATATATGCAATATACTCAATATAAATATATACTAAAATACATAAAATATGCAAAATATATAGGAAACATATTTATTTACAAATTTATAAATAATATATATTTCTGAAATATATAGATGTTCTAAAAAAAATTGATTTTCAGTGATTTTTCACCCAAAAGTGGCAAATAAAAACCTGACCCCCCCCCCCCCCCCCCTCCCCCACCACACACACACACCAAAAAAAAGAATTGGATTTCACCCAAAGGTGGCAAACTGTGCTTTAGGGGTACTGTAACTGGAAAACAAAATCCAAGAAATTTAGTGATATGCCCCAAGTGTGACCTCGGCCTAGAGACACCTACCTCAGCCGAGGTGATGGCCGAGATATTAATCGACCCTGGATAAGCCATGGGCCCACGATATCAGCCCTCGACCTTAGTAAGGTCGGCCCAGGCCGACACTACCACCCACATTTCCAATGGACACTACGCGCATCACATGCATCAACAACATTCTCATATACCTGGGTATGGCAACCTCGGTCGAGTGTAGGCCGAGGTGACAAGAAGCCTTGGTAACCTTCAAAATGGAACCAGTCCAACATCGGCTTGGGCCGAGGTGACAAGAAGCCTTGGTAATCTTTAACATGGAATCAGTCCAACCTCGGCAGGGGCCATCCCCAGCATAATGTCTCGGCTGAGATCAGGCCGAGACTCCCTATGGCACATCTCGGAAGACGTTTATCGAACCTTTACAGCTCGGCCTCTCCCAGGCCGAGGTCATGCACCAATATGGCAGCCGAGCATCTGTTGACATTTAGATAAGGACACATGGGCACAAATCAGTTGTAACAAGATTATTCTCCACACGTGGGGAGGATATTTCATCATCATTCCTTACATGTGACAGTGACAGGTGCCTTCCCCCTATTAGTGAGGTTACCACACACATGCTCATTGCATGTATGGGGGGTACATTACACCCCCTAGGTACTATTTATAGAGGTCATCCTCTACCTTGCAAAAGGATCCCAGATATTAAACCCTAGCAAAAACTATGTCTAGATATACTATAGAGAGAAATCTTGAGTGGTTGTATCCATGGCCATTAGTGCCTTCATTCAGTGATATTACTCACACACACTCACAGTGGACGTAGGCCAAATTGGATGAACCACTTATATACCGGTGCCCTCTCCTCTTATCCTCATCTCAGTCTCTTATCTCTTTATATAACTGTGTTGCCATTGTTATTCTTATATTGAGCTTGAAAACACCTTACCTGGTGGTGCTAATTTCAACATCATCATTTTGGCGCCGTCTGTGGGAACGAGAAGCTATCTCTTCCTCTTCTTCAGCTTAACCTCACCGGAGACTCTGGTGGTGAACCAGGAACCACCCCTTGCATGGAACTGTTTCACCATTGAAAGAGGTCCTTTAAGGTATTAAGCTCACTTGCTGCTCAAGCTCTTTATTGTTAACACATGGCACCAAAGTTACCACCGCATCTTCCGCCGCCCGGAGGTGGAGGTGGAGGGCCTAGTTCCAGTCAGGCGCCGCCCCAGTCAGAAATGGCGAAGGTAGCAGCGGCCTTGAAATCTTTAGCTGCAACACAACAAGCCATGAAGGAGCAATTTGCTCAGCTCAGTTAAACTATGATGAGGCCACTTGAAGTCTCACCGGACATGATCACTCCGGCAGCAGTTCAGCCTCATCCTGACGCCAGGGGACCACCCCAGACGCCAATGAAGGACCAACCTGCACCCCAGCGGAGAAGGGACGTTGCTGACCCTAGGCGCTTACGCCTGGGCAGGCAGGGAAACCCTTGCCCAGAGGACAGGTATGATGACCTAGAAGCTGAAGAAGCCCCAGAAGACTGCCGGGAGCCGTATGAGGTGTCAAATAACACTATACGACCTCTTAGGCAGAGTCAAGTATGTGTCGGTCGAAGAGGAGAAGAGGCCCAACAAAGAGGGTCGGACTTCGAGAGGCTGGGCCCGGTGAATGACCTAAGACAGAGGTTGTCGAGGTCAAGGAGCGCAGCAGGCTCTTAGAGAGGGGGTAGGCAGGGTCGGCCAGACCAAGGCCGACCCTGTGAAAGAAGAGGCCGAGAACAGGAAGAGGTCAATAGCCAACGTATCGCGATTGGGGAACCCTCTGTCCATCGCAGGGAGGTGGCAGGGGATAACCTCGGCCAAGTTGATGACATAAGACCCTGGAATGATTCTATCCAATGCCTTGAGGAGAAGATAGGAGACCTCATTAAAAGCAGGGACCCATTACAAAGGGGTTACTCAGAGGGCTCCCCATTTGTGGCTAGGATAGTGGGGTTCCCAACCCCAGCCAAGTTCAAGCCTCCTACAGTGACTCCCAAGTATGATGGCAGCACTAACCCTGTACACCATATCGAGATGTATCAGTCGGCAGCAGATATTTACTCGATACCCGATGAGATGAAGTGTAGGGACTTCTCAGGGACCTTGACAGGGGCAGCGCATAGTTGGTTCACCTCCCTTCTCAGGGACCTTGACAGGGGCAGCGCATAGTGAGAACTTCAAAGGCTTGGCTGAGCAGTTCATCCACAACTTCTGCTTTGGGGTAAGACCCCAAAAGAAGACTACCCACATGCTGTATGTCAAACAGGCCAAGGGTGAGAGCCTAAGAGACTACATAGCAAGATTCAACAAAGAGAAATTGGAGGTGGAAGATTATGAAGAGAGCATAGCCATGACTGCCCTTATAGGAGGCCTCCAGAAGGGGAAGCTATTGTGGAAACTGGCGAAAGACCCCCTAGGTCCATGGCGGAGCTGCTGGCAACCGCAAGGAAAGTGATGAATGCGGAAGAGGGAATGGCCGCCAAGTATGAGGAGGAGAACCGCGATAGCACAGGAAAGTCCCAAGGTAAGAAAGAGGGGAAGAAGAGGTCAGGAGATGACAAGTTCGCTCATTACACTCCTCTGACTGTGAGCTGTGAGAACATCCTCAATGAGATTAAGACTGACCGGACTCTGAGGTGGACAGAAAAACTGAAGGCCCTGCCACATAAGAGGAACAAAAACCTATGGTGCGAGTTCCATCAAGATCATGGCCATGTCACAGATAGATGCTTCACTTTAAAGGATGAGATTGAGAAGATGCTGAAATCTAGAAAGCTGAGGAAGTATGTGGATGGTAAGGCTCCAAAGGGTGGAAGAGATGACCCTAAGAAAAGAAGAGATGACAGATGCCGCGGAAATGTCCCGGCCAGAAGGGGCAATGATTCAGAAGGAGATGATGAAGACGACCCGAATCTTCCGCCAAAGGATGACAACACCCCGGTGAAGAGGGTCGGTATGATCTCCTTTGATGTTAGCACCATATGTGGGGGATTTGCAGGAGGTGGCTCTGAGGTAGCCGACAGGAAGGCTCATGTAGCAGAGGCCAGGTCATTGGCCAAGATTGAAGTTGTGAATCTAACGTCTTCTGATGCAGTGCAGAAGAGGAAGAAGGTAGACATGGACACCCTCGTAGTGGGGTTCTCCAGACTCGACTTCAAGGGTATCTTAGCCGCCCATAATGACCCTTTGGTCATAACAACATGGGTGCATGGGTGCGAGGTACGAAGGATCCTCATAGACGGGGGAAGCTCAGCAGACGTGATGTTCTGGCCTTGCTTCAAGAGCCTGGGTCTTAGCAGGGCAAGGCTGGTGCCCTATCATCACCCATTTATAGGCTTCAATGGCGAAAAGGTCCACCCATTGGGCATGTATGAGATGGATGTACGGATGGGGGATGAGTGGCCTAGGAGGCTGACCAAGAAGATAAAAATTTTCATTATGGACGGAAACGTCTTCTCGGCCTACAACCTCATCATAGGAAGGGTGGCCCTTAAAGAGTTTGAAGCTGTGACATCGACAGTCCATCAGATGCTAAAATTCCTGACTCCTTATGGAGTAGGGGAAGTGCAAGGGGACCAGACCACGGCGCGAGAGTGTTACTTCAACTCGGTCGAAGAGAGAGAAGCCCATAATAGAGCAACCACCACTTACAGCATTGACACTCTTGACCCAAGAGACGAAACAAAATTGAAGAAGCGTGAGGCCGTGGAAGAGGTAGAATCCATCGTCCTCAATAAGGACGAGCCGGAAAAAACCCGTCCAGGTCGGTAAGGCTCTAGAGCCAGGAATCAAGGAAGAGATGATAAACTTCCTCAGGAGGAGACAGAGTGTCTTCGCATGGAGTCACGCAGACATGCCTGGCATCGACCCTGAGGTCATGAGCCACAAGCTCAACGTGGACAGAGATGCCAAGCCAATCAAGCATAGACGAAGAGTCTACTCCAGGGAGAAGTACGACGTCATCCGGGAAGAGGTAAAAAAGTTGGAAGAGGCCGAGTTCATAAGAGAGGTTACCTATCCGGAGTGGCTCTCAAATGCAGTCATCGTGCCTAAGGCCAATGGAAAGTGGCGTATGTGTGTAGATTTCACTGACCTGAACAGGTCTTGCCCAAAAGACAACTATCCCTTACCTAGGATAGACCAGATGGTGGACGCAACGGCAGGGCACGAGCTCATGAGCTTCATGGACACTTATTCAGGCTATAACCAAATCTTCATGGATGCTGAAGACTCTGAGAAGACAGCCTTCATTACTGCAAAGGGACGTACTGCTACAAGGTGATGCCCTTCGGTCTGAAAAATGTGGGGGCAACGTATCAACGTCTTGTCAATAAGATGTTCGAAGAGCAAATAGGTAAGACCATGGAGGTATATGTAGACGATATGCTAACGAAGATCCTAAAAGCATGTACTCACGTAGCGGACCTTGAGAAGACCTTCGATGTCATGGACTCGTACAGAATGAAACTCATCCCAGCAAAGTGTGTCTTCGGAGTAGGAGCTGGGAAGTTCCTGGGATTCATCGTTAATCAGAGGGGGATTGAAGAAAACCCTGAGAAAATCAAGGCATTACTCGACATGAAAACTCCTAGGAGTATCAAGGATGTCCAGAGACTCACGGGAAGAGTGGCTGCCCTCAACAGGTTTATTTCTAGGGTAACGGACAAGTGTCTTACATTCTTTAAAGTTCTAAGAAAGGCTTTCCAATGGGACGAAGAGTGTGAAAAATCCTTCAACCAACGCAAGTTCTACTTAGGGTCTCCCTTGTTGCTGTCACGGCCCATCACGGAGGAAAGGTTGTTTGTGTATCTGGCAGTCTCTGAATCAGCCATCAGCGCGGCCATCATAAGGGAAGAGGATGGGGTCCAGAGGCCTGTGTACTTCAACAGTAAGGCCCTTCAAGTGTCTGAACAAAATTATCCCCGAATGGAGAAGTTGGCTTATGCCCTAATACATGCCTCAAGGAAAATGAAGCCTTACTTCCAAGCTCACTCCATGGTAGTACTCACTGACTCCCCACTAAGGCAGGTTCTGCACAAACCTGAGAAGTCCGGAAGATTGATGACCTGGTCCATCGAACTAGGAGAATATGATCTTACCTACCAGCATAGGACAGCCATCAAGGGGCAGGCCCTCGCAGACTTTCTCGCATAATTCACCTGGGATGAGGCCGGTAGAAGTTTGGAAGAGGCCGAGACAGTGAAAGGCTTAGATGACGGCGAAGAGATGAACCTTTGTGTCTTCTAAGATTCGGAAGAGACGAACCGTAGTGTCTTCCGAGATTAAGAAGAGACGAACCGTAGTGTCTTCCGAGATTCGGAAGAGATGACACCAAACGTCTTCCGAGATCGGGAAGAGGTCATCTCAGGCAAAACTCGGAGCGGAATAAAAGAGAACGAAGAGGATCGATACCTCTTCAAGAAGGGGGTTATGAGAAAAGGGGTCTTCTCATTAGATACAGACGTCTGGAGCCTCTTAGTTGATGGCTCTTCCTGTGATAGTGGAAGCGGGGCGGGACTAATACTCTCGGCTCCAGATGGCGCCAACATTGAATACGCCTTGAGATTCAACTTCCAGGCCTCAAATAATGAGTCCGAGTATGAGGCCATGATAGCAGGTCTCTTATTGGAAACAACTCTTCGAGTAAAGAGACTCCTACTCCATAGCGACTCAAGGTTGGTTGTCAATCAAGTATTGGGGGTATACGAGGCCAAAGACAAAAGGATGGCCAAGTACTTGAAGAAGGTAAGAAGGTTGTTAGAATATTTTAGAGAAGCAAAACTGAAGAGAGTGCCTCGACTGATCAACAATCACGCTGATGCATTGGCAAGGCTGGCCTCAGCAGTGAAGACAGATATGGGAAGGACCATTCCAATCGAGGTCTTAGGAAAGGCAACCATCGAGGAGGACGAGGTATGTAGCCCTTGTCACAATATGAACCTAGGAGACTCATGGATCGACCCGCTCGTCAGATACCTAAGAGAGGGAGAGCTGCCTGAGTCCAAGCTAGAAAGGAGAAAGTTGAGATACAGGGCTGCCAAGTTCTCAATGATAGGAGATGTCTTGTACAAAAAGGGGTTTCGATTACCCCTCCTCAGATGTGTGCATCCCATGGAAGTACCCCGGGTCTTACAGGAGGTTCATGAGGGTTCTTGCTCTAGCCATATAGGGGGAAGGCCCTTAGCTAAGAGGATCATCACACAGGGATACTGGCGGCCTACCTTGTCTAAGGACGCTGCAGACAATGTGAAGAGGTGCGATAAATGTCAAAGGTTCGCCACTATCCCTCATCAACTCCATCAGCCTATGACGTCAATCTCTTCTCCATGGCCATTTGCGGTATGGGGAATTGACTTGATAGGACCTTTGCCAAGAGCTGTCAACAACTATAGAATCTTGATAGTTACCATTGACTACTTTTCAAAGTGGGTGGAGGCAGAACCGATGATAATAATTACAGAGCAGAAGACCTTCCAGTTCATTTGGAGGAACATCATATGCATATATGGCCTCCCAAACACTCTCATCTCGGATAATGGGACCCAATTCAAGAACTCCTCCTTAGAAAAGTATTGCCTAAGAGTGGGGATTAAACAGTTCTTCTCATCTCCTGGTCGACCTCAGGCAAATGGCCAGACCGAGGTCACAAACAGAACCATCTTGGACGGAATCAAGAAGAGGTTAGAAGATGCGAAGGGGAGATGGACAGAAGAGGTCTACGCTGTGTTATGGGCCTACAGAACCACAGTAAGGACACCAACAGGAGAAACCCCATTCATGCTGGCACATGGCTCAGAGGCCGTCATACCAATGGAAGTAGTACTACCAACTCATCGGATTCAGACCTACGACCCAGACAGCAATGGGGAAGAGAGGAGGCTAGACCTAGATCGTATCGAATAAATAAGAGAAGATGCAGAGGTCAGAAAAGCAGCCTACCAGCAGCGGGCATCGAAATTCTATAACCAAAGGGTGAATTCAAGACCCATTGCAGTGGGAGACCTAGTGCAAAAGAAGACCCTACAAAAGGCAAATAAGCTACACCCAAACTGGCATGGCCCATACAAAGTAACAGAAGAGGTTGTGCCTGGCACTTATAGGCTAGAAAACTTAGAAGGAGAACCTTTCACTAACCCATGGAATGCTGACCACCTGAAGAGATATTACATATTATGTTGCGTAGAATTTTATGTAAATGTACCGTCTTACTGAGAAGAGGTTATTAATAAAGATCAGTTTCCATAACAGTTCTTGCTTCATTCTTAGACCAGAGATATATTATGGGGATAACATCTTAGGTGATAACCTCAGACCTTCATAACATCACTCGGTGGTGAAGAGCTCTGAGCTCAGACACCCTAGTTAGATGACCTCAAACTCTAAACATCATTAATTTGGTGAAATTAATTATGAGGATAACGTCTTAGGTGACGACCTCAGACCTTCATAACATCACTCGGTGGTGACGAGGTCTGAGCTCAGACACCTTAGTTAGATGACCTCAGACTCTAAACATCATTAATTTGGTGAAATTAATTATGAGGATAACGTCTTAGGTGATGACCTCAGACCTTCATAACATCACTCGGTGGTGACGAGGTCTGAGCTCAGACACCTTAGAAGATGACCTCAGACCCTTAACATCATTAATTTGGTGAAGTTAATTATGAGGATAACGTCGTAGGTGACGACCTGAGACCTTAATAACATCACTCGGTGGTGATGAGGTCTGAGCTCAGACACCTTAGCAGATGACCTCAGACTCTTAACATCATTAATTTGGTGAAGTTAATTATGAGGATAACGTCTTAGGTGATGACCTCAGACCTTCATAACATCACTCGATGGTGACTAGGTCTGAGCTCATACACCTTAGTTAGATGACCTCAGACTCTAAACATCATTAATTTGGTGAAATTAATTATGAAGATAACATCTTAGGTGACGACCTCAGACCTTCATAACATCACTCGGTGGTGACGAGGTCTGAGCTCAGACACCTTAGCAGATGACCTCAGACTCTTAACATCATTAATTTGGTGAAGTATATTATGGGGATAACATCTTAGGTGATAACCTCAGACCTTCATAACATCACTCGGTGGTGAAGAGGTCTGAGCTCAGACACCCTAGTTAGATGACCTCAGACTCTAAACATCATTAATTTGGTGAAATTAATTATGAAGATAATGTCTTAGGTGATGACCTCAGACCTTCATAACATCACTCGGTGGTGACGAGGTCTGAGCTCAGACACCTTAGTTGCATGACCTCAGACTCTAAACATCATTAATTTGGTGAAATTAGTTATGAGGATAACGTCTTAGGTGACGACCTCAGACCTTCATAACATCACTCGGTGGTGACGAGGTCTGAGCTCAGACACCTTAGTTAGATGACCTCAGACTCTAAACATCATTAATTTGGTGAAACTAATTGTGAGGATAACATCTTAGGTGATGACCTCAGACCTTAATAACATCACTCGGTGGTGACGAGGTTTGAGCTCAGACACCTTAGCAGATGACCTCAGACCCTTAACATCATTAATTTGGTGAAATTAATTATGAGGATAACGTCTTAGGTGACGACCTCAGACCTTCATAACATCACTCGGTGGTGACGAGGTCTGAGCTCAGACACCTTAGCAGATGACCTCAGACCCTTAATATCATTAATTAGGTGAAATTAATTATGAGGATAACGTCGTAGGTGACGACCTCAGACCTTCATAACATCACTCGGTGGTGACGAGGTCTGAGCTCAGACACCTTTGCAGATGACCTCAGACTCTTAACATCATTAATTTGGTGAAGTTAATTATGAGGATAACGTCTTAGGTGACGACCTCAGACCTTCATAACATCACTCGATGGTGACTAGGTCTGAGCTCAGACACCTTAGTTAGATGACCTCAGACTCTAAACATCATTAATTTGGTGAAATTAATTATGAGGATAACGTCTTAGGTGACGACCTCAGACCTTCATAACATCACTCGGTGGAGACGAGGTCTGAGCTCAGACACCTTAGCAGAGGACCTCAGACTCTTAACATCATTAATTTGGTGAAGTATATTATGGGGATAACATCTTAGGTGATAACCTCAGACCTTCATAACATCACTCGGTGGTGAAGAGGTCTGAGCTCAGACACCCTAGTTAGATGACCTCAGACTCTAAACATCATTAATTTGGTGAAATTAATTATGAGGATAACGTCTTAGGTGACGACCTCAGACCTTCATAACATCACTCGGTGGTGACGAGGTCTGAGCTCAGACACCTTAGTTGGATGACCTCAGACTCTAAACATCATTAATTTGGTGAAATTAGTTATGAGGATAACGTCTTAGGTGACGACCTCAGACCTTCATAACATCACTCGGTGGTGACGAGGTCTGAGCTCAGACACCTTAGTTAGATGACCTCAGACTCTAAACATCATTAATTTGGTGAAATTAATTATGAGGATAACATCTTAGGTGACGACCTCAGACCTTCATAACATCACTCGGTGGTGACGAGGTTTGAGCTCAGACACCTTAGCAGATGACCTCAGACCCTTAACATCATTAATTTGGTGAAATTAATTATGAGGATAACGTCTTAGGTGACGACCTCAGACCTTCATAACATCACTCGGTGGTGACGATGTTTGAGCTCAGACACCTTAGCAGATGACCTCAGACCCTTAACATCATTAATTTGGTGAAATTAATTATGAGGATAACTTCTTAGGTGACGACCTCAGACCTTCATAACATCACCCCGTGGTGACATGATCTGAGCTCAGACACCTTAGCAGATGATCTCAGACTCTTAACATCATTAATTTGGTGAAGCTGGTTATGAGAATAGTATCTTAGGTAATGACCTCAGAGCCTAATAACAATTCAGTGGTTAAGAGGTTTGAGGTCAGAATTATTGACTGAGTATAAACAAGACATCACCACAATAAAATAATAGAAGAGATCACATGGCATTCAATAAAGGGTAGAGATCACATAGCATTCAGAGGTTGAAATACAAAGAAGTAAAAAATATTCCTTAAATACAAAGTACCAAGGTGTTACAAGTTACAAGTTACGAGTTACAAGTTACAAGTTACAAATCCTAAAGGTTGGGGGGGGGGGCATTAACAGCCTCGGCCTGATTGGCTTGATCAGCATTAGTCACCTCGGCCGCGTCATCAGTATGGTCTGCCCCTCCGACCTCGATCCCTCCCAGAGTTGCAGTCTCAGCAGGAACAGCAGTCTCATCCTCCACCTCTTGAAGCGCCTGAGCAAACTGGGGGTAAGCAAAGCCGAGACCTACAAAGTCAGAGGCCTTTAAATTACCAACCTCCTTCTCCCGGACTTCAGCCCATTTGGTAGTAACCTTGATACCTCTTTCGAGGTATTCAAAACCAAAACCCATGAACTCGTCTGAGACTTTGTAGTCAGAAATTATTTTGGCCGAGGCATCTTCAAGAGAAGCCTTGACAGTCGAGCTGACCTTCTGCTGCAGAACGTCATATTTGGCCTTCAGGGCTTTGGCATGATCTTTGACGAGCAGAGAAATGTCTTTCTCCAACCCCTTAACCTTATTTTCAGAGTTCTGCAGCTCTGATTTCAGACGGTCGACCTCAGCATTTAGGGCGCTCTGAACCTTCTCGGCCTCTTACCCCTTCTGGATGAGGGGAAATTTCCTCAGAGCCCAGTTTGATAGGTGGTGCATAGCAGTCACTCCCTGCACATTTAATGAAGAGGTTAAGCTCGAGAAAAGTTAGATATTGCACTTATAAAATTTTGACGAGGGGACAAGTCATACCTGGATGTCTCTGTGAAGGCCGAACTCAATCAGCAGGGGGTGTCCATAGCCCTGTAAAAGCGCTTGTCAGCCTCGGTCATTACAGATCCGATGGCATCCACGGCCTGAATGCTGTGGCCGACCACACTATCGGTTAACTTCAGTTGATCCAGACGTGCCGTCAGGATGTCGGCCGAGGAGATTGGAATTGCAGCTTCATAGGACTTTTTCTGTCTTAAGGCCGGTCTCTGATCCTCAGAGGCATGGGCTTCTGGGGCCCTCTTCTTTGAGGCCTGAGATTTGGATGTAGAGGGAGCTGGGGGAGGAGCGTTCAGACCAGCTTTTTTGGCAAGTCTCGCTAAGCTCGGTGCAGCCATCTCCCATAGTTCGTCTGTAATGTCTTGTGGTCGCTCTGCAAAAGTTAAAAGATATGGGTTAGAGATCAGATATGAATGAGTTCAGAGGTTAAACTTAAAAAAGAAAAATCCTTACCAAAGTCAACAAGGGGACTTCCACCTAGGCCCGTCCCAGAGAGATACTGAGGGGTCAGCAAATGTTCGAACTTAACAAAAAGACCATGTGCCCCTTGGTCTTGCAGAGCTTTCACCTTCTGGATATTGTGAAGACTTAGACCAGGGTCATCCCTGGCAAACATGGTGACCTTACCCCATTTGAGGGGTATCCTCGGCTCATGTGTGGAAAAGGGAACGCATGGGCCAAATTCCCATAGTCCAGAGGCAAAAAAATAGCGGGGCTTCCAATTATGGTTTGAGGTCTGAGTCACCTGGAGCATTTTCTTCTCAGGCCTCCAAGCCACAAAATGATAGTAGCTCGGATGGTTTTTGGTCGAGGTTGGGACATAACAACCAACGAAGACCTGAACTGGGAGGTCAAAGTGGTGGACTGCCCTCCACAGGATAATGGCCCCTATGATGACTCTCCAGGCATTAGGGGATAGTTGTGAGGGGGCCAAGTTGATATAAGAGAGAATGGATTTGATGATGGAATGAATGGTTAGGCTAAACCATAACCTAAACATCTGCTCGTACAGGCAGATTTCTCCATCTCGGCCATGATAGGCCCTCTCTTCCCTTAGAGGTCTCCTTAATTTTATAGAGGGACTAATGGAGTATAAATATCTGAAGCACAGAAGATCAACATCAGTTACCGTGCTCTCGATCTCGACCGCCTCAGAGACATCGACATCACTTTCAGCATCTTCATCATCATCAAGCTCAACGTCGGCCGGAGCAGATGTAGATGGGTTACTAGCGAATCTCTGAGCAAACTCTGCCCCTGTGACGGCCGACAGGGGGATGGCATCAAGAATAGGTGGCACAGCCACACTCAGCTCAACAATTTCAACCTCTGAAGAAGAGGCTGAGGTTCTTGAGCCATTGTGGGATGAGGCTCGGCTGGATACCTCGGCCTGATCAGGGGCCTGACTAGGCCGAGGTGTAAAATCCATGGCTTCCTGAAAAGAGTCCACAGACATGGGGTCTGAGGTAGAAGATTCAGACTCACACATAGGTGTTGGATCAGCAGGAACCCCTGTCTGATAGAAGTTCTCCGGGGGGTCAGGATATATCACTCTCAGAGGTGGTGGAAACAAGGGTCTAATGGGAAACTCTTGTGACCTACGAGCTTCCTCCTGAGCTCTCTCTATTTGCCTAATCTTTTCTAGGGTCTTCTCTCTAAGAGAGGGGAAATCCTCAAGAAGCTGGTATAAAGGTCTGAGCATTAGAGGACGACCCTAAACTTGGGAATAACTCCTAAAACTACAAACAGGATTGACTTGTAAAATAAAGGAGTTTAAAGATCAAACCAAGAAATTCGAAGCAAACACAGCTCGCCTGAAATAATGGTGCTCGCCGGAAAACTTAAAAATTCGCCGAAAAATGCAAACCGAAAGCGAAAAACAAGGGTAATGGAAGGAAGAAAATACCTGGAAGTGAAATAATGAAGAAAACCCACAAATGCCTCTGCAGAAGAGCGTTGATTAGAGAAGCTTTAGAGAGGGAAAATTTCAAGAACAAATCGTGCACAGGAATGAAGTGAAGAAGAAGGAGGGAAAAGGGTTTTGAAACCCTTAAATACGTGGGCACGTTTCCCAAGGCCCATCATTGCCTTGGGAGCCCCAAAGGGCAGGTGACAACACACACCTACCAAGCGATCACGCTCCAACATTGGACAAGTGTCAAGCAAGTACTGGTTCGTAAGAAGACAGGCCTCGAATGCATGCTAATCCTCTAGTCACCTTACCTCATATGTAACTAGGGGCTGGGGGGGTGATTGATATGCCCCAAGTGTGACCTTGGCCTAGAGACACCTACCTCGGCCGAGGTGATGGCCGAGATATTGATCGACCCTGGATAAGCCATGGGCCCACGATATCAGCCCTCGACCTTAGTAAGGTCGGCCCAGGCCGACACTACCACCTATATTTTCCAATGGACACTACGCGCATCACAGGCATCAACAGCATTCTCATATACCTGGGTATGGCAACCTCGGTCGAGTGTAGGCCGAGGTGACAACAAGCCTTGGTAACCTTCAACATGGAACCAGTCCAACCTCGGCTGGGGACGAGGTGACAAGAAGCCTTGGTAATCTTCAACATGGAATCAGTCCAACCTCGGCAGGGGCCGACCCCAGCATAATGTCTCGACTGAGATCAGGCTGAGACTCCCTATGGCACATCTCGGAAGACGTTTATCGAACCTTTACAGCTCGGCCTCTCCCAGGCCGAGGTCATGCACCAATATGGCAGCCGAGCATCTGTTGACATTTGGATAAGGACACATGGGCACAAATCAGTTGTAACAAGATTATTCTCCACACGTGGGGAGGATATTTCATCATCATCCCTTACATGTGACAGTGACAGGTGGCTTCCCCCTATTGGTGAGGTTACCACACACATGCTCATTGCATGTATGGGGGTACATTACACCCCCTAGGTACTATATATAGAGGTCATCCTATACCTTGCAAAAGGATCCCAAATATTAAACCCTAGAAAAAACTATGTCTAGATATACAGTAGAGAGAGAAAGCTTGAGAGGTTGTATCCATGGCCATTAGTGCCTTCATTCAGTGATATTACTCTCACACACTCACAGTGGACGTAGGCCAAATTAGCTGAACCACTTATATACCTGTGCCCTCTCCTCTTATTCTCATCTCAGTCTCTTATCTCTTTATATAACTGGGCTGCCAATGTTATTCTTATATTGAGCTTGAAAACACCTTACCTGGTGGTGCTAATTTCAGCATCATCATTTAGGTTATCAAACGGTCTAAAAACTGAATTTTTTTTAAATTTTCCAACTTTTCTGAAGTTTCCTTGGAATTTTAAGGCTATCAAATGGACATTATTGAAACTGTGATTGACGAGCGGGGATCAGAGGAGCTGGAGAAAATATTGTACGATCACAAAATAGTCTTTAAGATTGATGACACTAAGGAGCTTTTGGAATTTTATGAAGATTGGTTAGATTCGGATGATTACTCGTACGGATAATTTTTTAAGAAATAAAGCTTTCCTTGGTGATAAGTATCCTCTCAAGACTAGACCTACTTGATTGAAATCATATACCACTCTGTGTTTTGGTTGAGAATATATTTATTGTTAGAACTTAGTTTCTTATGCCTATTTCAAGAGTTGTGCAAGTTTTTACTTAATAAAAGTGGCCATTAAATAGAATCAGTATAACACTCACATAACTCATATTACGCATGGAACACTGTAAGGACATAAATTTCTAATTGAGTTCATGTAATATTTTGAATTAATCTCATGGACAAAACTGTGTTTGTAGTATGTCATAGGGAGATCTCATTTTGTCACGATCCCACTTGGTCTATGACGTATTGAAGAAATTGAAGACATTGCGGCAAAGCTTCAAAGAATTAATCATGCCGAAGTTTAATTGGTGCAAGTTTAATCGTCTTCAAAGTTAATTGCATTCCGAGATCACACAGGTATTAATGTCTATAATTAATGGTGCTCGGAATTGTTTTTATAAAAGATAAGGATGCAATTTTATAAAGAAAATATTTTAAAATGTTTTGAAAGAGTTTTAAATGGTTTACACTACGTTTTATTCTGATAAACTCGAAATAGAGTTTGACTTATTTGGATCTCTTTCGAAAGAGATGTTTTAAACATAAAGTCAAAAAGCCAAACTGACAGGACTGTCGTTTGAACGACATATGTTCTTGGTTTAAGAGAGATGTCTATGTCGCGCGAACGACTTGCCCATATCATTCGAACGACACTGTATTCGAGGCAGTGTTTAATTCCTATTTAAAGCGTGGTTTCATCAGAGTTTTGCACGTGTACATTCTGGAAAAAACTGTTTACGTTCTAGTATGAGTTTTGCAAATGTTTTCTAAGGTTTCAAAGCATAAACACATCCTTAGAAGTTTTCAAAGATCCGAGTAATCATTATTATATGTTTATATGATCTTACTGCACCAAGAAGGTTTGTTCTACAATTGAACATCAGGGTTTTGCGGTGAAGAAAAGAGAATGACTTCTTGTTCGAGATCGTAGATGAATCAAAGCCATTCGGTGGACAACGAGACATACGTGGACGCGTGTGTTGTGGACAGGTATCGCAGAAGACGGAATTTTTGCGTGGGCACTATTGAAGAATGGTAGAAGATAAATTGGAGCGTCAAGACTCGTGGGGATCGAGTCATTGAGTAAGTCTAATCTGTCTTTGTAAAGCATTTGTTCATAGTAATTGTCTGGCTTGGGCCGTCCGAGGTTGTTTTTCTGTTTTGAGTTTTTTTCTCGTACATCCGGCGTTGTGAGTATTCTTTACTTTACTTTACTTGCTCTAATCACGAGATGCATGTTTAGGTTTAATCAAGATAAAATTGGTTTAAAGTAAGAATTGGGTCTTCACAACTTGGTTTGGTGCACATTAAAAGTTGGATAATTTTTTGGATAAAAATTGGTTTGATTTGAAACACACTTGCACAAGGGACCACCCCGTTTCTATAAATTGGTATCAGAGCTAGAAAACATATTTGATTTATTTTGTGATCCCGTGTGTTTTCAAAGTTGAATTTTGGATATAACAAATTTTCTCGAACTCGTGTTTTTTATGGCACTAATTACACTTATTAGAATATGAGAATGAGATGTGCATTAAAAGC
This sequence comes from Sambucus nigra, assembly GCA_949130495.1. Lineage (NCBI taxonomy): Eukaryota > Viridiplantae > Streptophyta > Magnoliopsida > Dipsacales > Adoxaceae > Sambucus > Sambucus nigra. The sequence continues at coordinate 613,055,915 of OX422217.1, read as the reverse complement.
TATTGATGAGCGTATGTGGCTAGCAGTTCAGAAAGGTTGGACACCCCCTGTCACTATTGTAAGTGAGGTCACTATTTTAAAGCCTGTTGAGTCATTGATCGAAACTAAACAAAGACTTTCACAATATAATTCTAAGGGTCTCCACGTTATTTCTTCACATGTCACACACACTACACCATAAGGGCAAATTAGTAACGATTTTTTTTTATTATTAGTAAGGGATATAGCCCGTTGGATATTTCTAACGAACATAATCCGTTAGTGATGTGACATAACCGTTGCATATAACCAAAAAGTATAATTATTTATTTGTTTCATAAAATAAAACACGCGCGGGTGGGGAAACTCCCCCTTTTATTTTCGTTGAGTTCAAGAGTTCAAGTTGTAACAAAAAATCCCTTTCTCTTCTCTCTCTGCGTCAATGGCATCAGCAGGTCATCGTCTCCTCTGCTTTTCAATCTTGCTAGGCCTCCTCTTTAGCTCCGCCAACGCAAGGCTCTGCAAAAATCATCCTATTCATATCCTCTTACTCCCTCAATGAAAACCCCTCTTTCTCTCCCCACAAAACCTGATATCTCACTTTATACTTTTCCTCCTCATCCTTCCAACAAATCAACCCAAAACCCTTCACCCGAACTGTAGACATCATGGGGGTTGTGGGTGCTCTTTTATTCGGGGTCGGATGTGGTTATTTCCCCCAAACTGATTTGATTATGGTGATTACGATGATGAGGGGTGTAAAGATGTTGATTATGATGTTTATAGTCCTAAGAAGATGTGGTGTGTTGACATCACAACTGATACTCCGGTTAAACAAGTGTGAAGGAACAAGAATATGGTTGATTTTGTCTTTTTGGTTTTTTCTTTATGTTTATTTAAGTTTGGTTTCCTAAATAGTTATAATTACCTGCTGCTATATGTTATAATCAACCAATATAATCAATTATGCTATTACTAAGACTTGAACACTTTTCTTGTTCTTATGGAATTCATGAAATTTGATGCTCTGCTAATATATGTGTTGGGCTCCTAGTTGTATTGGAAGTGCAAAATGCAATGCGGTTGAAGCAGTCCGTAAAGGCAACGCTTCTGTCGGTGTCAGAGGCATAAACACCACCGTCCTTGGCGTTGGAGAAAATAAGGTCAAAATCAAAACTCTAACAGTGAGCAATGGGACAGATCCAGTACATCAAGAAATACTTTGAAGATACCTTCGAGCACAGGTTTTCAATTGTATTTTTCCATAGGTTTTCATAATTATATTCTCAACTTTCTCATTACAATCAAAATGTTTGGTTTTGTAATTTATGTGATTTCACTTATATCTTATAAACATGTTATTCTTCCTCATGAAGTGGCTAAACTTCTAGCTAAGAATCGCCTTTTTATATGAAGTAAGTAGTAAATTCACTCAATTGGATTTCTTGTTAATGTTAGGGTTTCCAAATGTTTTCGTTTTAATTTGGATCACTTTTTAGAATCAAGTAGACGAGAAATTGAGATTCTTATTGATATGTTTCACTATTTTTATGTGCTTCATTAAAAACATATACGTATGACTTTTTTTTTCCTTATAATTCCGCACTTGAAATGGAGTCATAATAGGTGACCTAGGTTTATCTATATGCTTAACTTACTTATTTTATATGCTCGGAGAACCTCCTCAATCTCATCCTCTCCAGGTACACTTGAGCTGATACAATCCAATCTAACCTTTGTTATAATAGGCAATTGCATGCCATTTTATTTGTATACTCTGGTATTTAATACATTGTTGGCTTTTCCTTTGATAGATGGGTTCTTGTGTTTCAGCTCATAGAGATCCAAAGTCGGCCATGAGGTTTCAGTTATCATTTGAGTCTAAAATGGACAAGATTTTGATTCCATCGCTAGTCAAAGAGAGAAATGGTGACCGTGTGATTGATGGGTTGCCCTTAAACCTCACTTGTCACTCTCACTTTGCAGCCATTTTTCTTGATTTTGGTACGATCCTTTTTTCTATTATGGTTTGTTGATTGCTTTATATAAATTTTCACTCCTAATATTCTATTGGGTTACTTGTATTTATTATTTATGTTTTTTTGGATTGGTGGTGGTGGTGGTGGTGGATTGTGGGTGGGGGTGATGGTTATGAGCGAAATTGAGTTAGTGTTCTGTGGTGATGACTTTATGAGCACAAAATATGAATACAGGTGCCTTGCCTCTACTGCAACTGAGCTAGTGTGGTTACAGTGTTTGCTAAAGGAAACCAGACTTTCTGTTCCAACCCTGTACTTTGGTGTGATAATTTAGGAGCTAAGTCTTTAGCTTCTAATCCTGTGTTCAATTCAAGAACTAAGCACATTGAACTTGATGTTCATTATATTAGAGAAAAGGTACAAGCTAAAGAAATTGAAGTGAGATATGTTCCTACTGAAGAACAAACTACAGATATCTTGACGAAGCCACTATCTCATCCTCGGTTTGATTATCTTATCACTAAGCTCACTCTCGATTACCCTCCGTATCGCTTGAGGGGGCATATTGAGATAGTTAAATAGTTGTTATGCTCTTTTATAATAGAGTTAGTTTAACTAATCTGTTATAACAGATTTAGTTTGTTTAGATAGTTTATTTTTCTTTGACAGCTGTACAAATGGTTTAGTGTGTACTATTTTATATATATATTTGAAGTCAGAGGTCTTGATAAATTAATCAAGCCATTCACAAAACAAAGTCACTCTCTCTCTATGTTCTAAAAACTTAATTTCCTCAAATCTTTTACTGGAGTCATGATTCTTTGAAGCTCCCCCTGGATGAGGGCCTCCCTCTCCTTGACGACTTTTTGTCTTGTCATCATCCTTTTTAGATCCGCCTCCGGTATGTTGCTTGAAATAGCCTTTGCTTTTGTTGATGTGGAGCGCTTATTCTTCACCCTTCATCGAGACTCCTTCCATTTGTTTAGCCGTAGCTTCTTGACCGACAAGCAAATTTTCAAACTCAATAAGTAATGTTTGAGTAATAAAACTTTAGTATTCGAACTCGGTCGATGGCAAGTATGTAATGCCTCGGCCTGAATTTATGGGTTACCCATAGTCAACTCGTTCTGATCTGAGCATTATGTGTGAAGTGCAATGAAACAACCTACATAATATTGCTAGTCCAGTTTTATTTTAATTAACATTTCACTTAGTTAGCATGCGATTCCAGTTTCAAAATAAACTACGTGAGGGATCCATGGGGAGCACCCCGAAGTCCAAGCATATAGAGTACTAACGTAAATGAAGAAAGTACTTGCCCGTTTAACGCTCTCAAAATACGAAATTGCACCCAACTTGTTGTAATAAAGCGAGGGTGTGAGCCGATACTTAGTGAAAAATATACAAATGCAGTATAGAATCGAACGGAAGAAAGGAGACTCAACACGTTATACCTACATGCACATGCAACCACATTGTATACATATATATACACATATATACCCATACTAAATGCATGAAATGGTTTTACGTCCGAAAATCTTATTATCCAGATTAATTTGCCACATATTGTTGTTTTAAATAACAACCACACAACTATTTGAGGTTGGGTATTTGTCACTTATCACAGGTGATGGAATGGGTAGGTGATGGAATGGGTGGTCAGGGAAAAACCCTACAGGACAAAGCAACTAGATTACTCCTATTTGTTGGAGTTCACAACTAAGCTTCACGGGGTATCACAAGGCGAGAAGCTCTTCTCTCACGTTCCATCTGAGTTCCAAGATGAGTTGCTTTACAGCAATCTTGTAATTGCATACTTGGACAAAGGAATGATAAGGCTCTCTCTCGCATACGTGAACAAAATGAGGGAACTTGGTCATCCCATCTCGCACTTAGTTTTCAACCGTTTGATTATTCTCCATTCCACTCCTACCCGTAGGAAATCCATCCCAAAAATCCTTACTCAGATGAAAGACGACAAGGTTCCTCCCCACATCTCCACATTTAACATTCTGTTAAAAATAGAAGCTAGCCAACACAACATCGAAGGGTTGGTTAAGGTATTTGGTGATATGAAGAAAGCAAAAGTGGAGCCGAATGAGATATCGTACTGCATATTGGCCACCACACATGCTGAGGCAAGGTTATACACTGAGTGTGAGGCCTATGTTGAAGCTGTGGAGAAGTGCTTAACAGGAAATAACTGGTCAACGTTAGACGTCCTTCTTATGTTGTATGGATATTTAGGGAAACGGAAGGAACTAGAAAGAACATGGGGTGCTCTCCAAGAACTCCCCAATGTTAGGTCAAAGAGTTACGTGTTAGCGATTGAAGCGTTTGGTAAGATTGTGGAATTAAGTCGAGCCGAAGAGCTTTGGGTTGAAATGAAATTAAAAAAAGGGTTGAAATCAATTGAACAACTCAATTCGATGATATCAGTTTACTGCAAACATGGGTTTATTACTAAATCAACTGGACTATTTAGAGAAATGGAACAAAATGACTGCAAACCAAATGCGATAACTTTTCGACACCTTTCTCTCGGTTGCTGAAAGCAGGGTTAGTGAAGGAAGGGCTTAAAACTGTGGAGATGGGAATGGATCTGACAATAAGCAACATGGTGAGGAAATCAACCCCGTGGTTGGAGACTACCCTTGCAATGGTTCAAGTTTTTGCAGAGAAGGATGATTTAGAGAATGCTGAGAAGTGGTTTGATGAATTGAAGAAAGCAAATTACACCAAGTGTACTTGTGTTTACAATACCTTGATTAAGGCTTACGTGAAGGCCAAGGCTTATGATCCAAATCTTCTGAAAATGATGATTTTGGGCGGGGCTAGGCCAGATTCTGAGACCTATAGCCTATTGAGAATTGTTGAGTAGTTTCGGACCTGATTTAATTTATTGTAGTGGCCTATATGGCTTTGTAATTTAAACTTGTGGCATTATAATATAATTCACTTATTTTTGGATTGATTAGAATATGTTCTAGTGTTGTATTATTGTCATGGAAAAGAGAGCATTATGCACATTGATGTACATTAGACTGGTCATTTAATTGTAATTTTCTATTGTAATTTATACTAATATCTACAACTTTACTCCTTAAAATTTTAAGTTTAGTTATTTCTTGCTTTTTCGATATGGTGTTCGGTCTTCTTTTCCTTGTAACTCTTGGTGCATCTGCTTGTATAATTCGGTTGTGTATGCAAGATGACTAATGGATTTCTTTTCTTTTTCTTACACAATCTATATGAAATATATAATATAGAGACTCTCAGAGAGAGTTCTCCACGGGGCTAAAAAAGAACTGTATATGTTAAATGTAGCATCTCTACCGCTCTCTATTCCTCATCTCTCTCATTTATACAGAAGCAAAACCCTATATCTTCTGTATATCCAACACTGTTACACACTCTGCATTATACAGAGTCTCTTTCATGGGAAAATAACTGTTCCAATATTAGTGGAAGATTTGATTACGCCAATTTTCTGTTTGTCTCTCTTACTTGCTGATTAGATGTATCTTATGCTTTATCATTTTCATTACATATGACTGGTGATTGCAAGTGCCCCTACATGGTTTCGGGTTCAAGACATGGGAGCAGCCTCTCCATATATGGGGGTAAGGTCAGCTGACATCCGTCTCTTCCAGACCCTGAAGTTAAACGGGAGCCTTGTGCACTGGGTACGACCTTTAATTATGACTGGTGATTGGAATATGTTTTCTTTTGCCAATTAAAAAGGAAAGCTATGGGATAGTATAGCTATTCATATTCTCAACAGGAGTCTCACCTCCACTAATATCATATACGTATGCCAAGATATCTGCACTTAGATTCTCTTTTATGCTCGTGTGGAATTTTTCTACAAGGGACTTCGTAAGCTGCTCCTTGTAGGGTAGAATAAATAAATGCCTGAGAGTACGAGACAAATCTTCTTCTTTGCTACAGTGTTGATCAAGTTGGTGCATATCTATTGTAAAATTCAATTCAATAATGATACTTGGAATCCTAATCTCCCACTAAATTGTCAAAGCTTAATTGGTCTCTCAACAGTTTCCAGAGAACAGAATAACCATTTGTCAAGAAAGCCCATTATATACTATTCTTGCAGCTCCTAATCAGACCACCCTTCCATGAGGGCATGGGTTCTTTATATGACAGGTTAATGTTTTGGTACTTTATCAATGTCATAATTTTTTTAAATGTACTTTTAGTTTGTTTGTACAATAACAGTATGTAAATTTTTATTTTTAGTTGTTAATTTTAATCTATTACTATGCCGCCATGTATATATTTATTGTTTGTTGAAATGTTAAAAATGAAGACAGAAAATCCAAACCTCACTAAATCCTAAATATGTTATGGAATAAAATGCATTCTCCTTTTACTTGCTTGTACAGTAATCAGGCCCTCCAATTGATTGTTTGGCAAAGGCCCCTAAAACTTCAAACCCATCCTTGACAATAATGAAATCAATATAATATCTATTCTTACTCTTTCCACTCTCTTATTCTATTTTGAATTGTATCATATCAACCATGTTTCAACGTTTACAATTGGTATCTTCCCAATGCTCTGTATTTTTATTTAATTAGTTTTGACATACCTTTTCAACGACCATGGAAATTGGTACTTTAGTTTTATTTAGTATCGAAGGAAGAATAATGCCCATACCTTTCGAACAACCATGGTGCAGTGTTGGAATAGAGGCAAGGAACCTGTATTCAAATTCGGTGCTACACTAGCTCAGTTGCGGGGTTTTACGGTCGTCGCTCTGCTGCGGAACCTATCCATGTCCAGCTGAATCTCGTAACATATTTTATAGAGGTAAGACCTGTACTTCTTCGCAACGTTAGTGATGAATTTGGGCGGTCTCTCGACAATGCTAGTTTTCTAGTATACTTTTATAACCATGCAATTTGTTACTACAAAACCATTTCAATTACATATTATTAAGAGTTGCCACGGACTTATGTGGATTTCTGTCTCTTTAGTTACAATGCAAGTTGAGTTCACTGGATAATATGTAGAGTTATATTATTTATGCCATAGTCTACAACCAATAATGCAACAAATATATATTATTCATATTACAGTGCATATTACAACTGTAATATGAATATTACAGTTAACTGCTGTAATATGCATTGTAATATGCATATTACAGTGACTATTACAACTGTAATATGCATATTACAGTTAACTGCTATAATATGCATATTGCAGTGCATATTACAATTTGTAATATGCATATTTTCACTTTCTGGAACAAAAAAACTCTTCTGGACTTTATTTAGACTTAGAAAAGTGAAAGGAGAATAATTTCCTTCATTAAAAAAGTCCACTGCCAAAGATGAATTCATCTGATGAGAGTGACTAACGCATCTGATGTTCAAAAATTGGTTGAGGACTACACGGGTCCTAAAAGCGTTAAGAAGACCTTTTCATTTTTTAAAAGGCCACGACTTGCCGTTAACAATGGTTACATTAAAGTCCAAAGCAAACTAGTGAGGTACCTATGTATAAATATGATCATTAGCAAGGTACACTAAGTGAAAAGGCCCTAAATAAAATTAGAGTTGTGAACTTTAAAACTATTATAAATCCCATGTCATCTTAACTGTGATCTTAAATATAAACAACTGGTAAACAATTCCCTCAAGTGCTCATTTGGTTTGTGTTTTTGTAGTTTCTGTGAATCTTGATTAATAAATTCACAAAAAAAGTGAATTAAATTTAACTCTAAATTGGTGCCAAGACCCAAACCGAACATAGTCAAAATGATAATCTTTATTCAATGTGTACAATATTTGGTTTGCTTGATGAAATTTGCGAAAGTTAGAAGCAATATTTACCACTTTATTTGTTCAGATCCTCTTCTAAAGTTTAGCAATGATAGTGAAAATTGTGGTAGGTTTATCTGGTTTAGAGATTATTGTTGTGTGGGTTGGAGTTGGATTTTATCTGGTTACTGATGCAAATATAATGCTTATGCAGGTACGGTGTAAGTGGTTTTCCAATATTGAAATTCTTCCCAAAGGGCAACAAAGGCGGTGAAGATTATGATGCTGGGAGAGATTTAGACGACTTTGTGACCTTCATTAATGAGAAGTCTAGTACTAGTCGCGGGGAGGTATTCTTACTTCATGCAATTGAGAAATTAATTGTTTGATATTTTTTTATATAATGATTAGATTTTGAGTGAAACAAATTTTTATTACTATCGTTATAAGATACGACTTAGTTTTTCTCATTTCTCCGCCCTCACCCACACTTCATTTTTCGCCCAGGCATTGTCTAAACTAACCCCATCTTCATCGGACTCTCGGTTGGCGAAATTGACTAGTATACTCTTCTTTTCGAGTTTAAAAATAGGTGTTGGGGGGTGAAAACTTTAAACAACAACCTAGTTGCCTAGATTTAGGTATAAACACATCAAGCGATACCAAAGTAACTATTCTAACTTAACCGTATCCTCATCGGACTCTCGGTTGCCCAAATTGACTAGTATACGCTTCTTTCTTAGGTCAAAAATGGGCTTTGGGTGGAAAAAACGGAAAATAACCATCTAGTGGCCTAGGTTTAGGTACAAACACATCAAGCGATACCAAAGTAACTTGTCTAAACTAATTGCGTCCTCATTGGACTGTCGGTTGACCTAATTGACTTGTATACGCTCCTTTTTAGGGTTAAAAATGGGCGTTGGGGGGTTGGGTGGGGATCCAAAAACTTAAAATAACCTAACGACCTAGATTTATGTACAAACACATCAAACGATACCAAAGTAACTATGGACATTTGTTGTGTATCGATTACTCCCCAAGAACATTACATGCGTGTCAATTGTATGAGAATGTACTAGTCTTTTATGTTATTTACTCATTTATGATTACACATTTACTAAGGTTAATTTTCTTCAACAGGTTCTTATTGGAAAATGTGAAGATTAATTTTTGGGAGAATGAAGTCTACTTTTGCGAGGAATATAATGAAGGCTACTTTTGGGAGAATAATATGTGTACAAATTTAATGATGTTAGACTTCGTTTCAATTTTGTGGTTAAAAGCTAGATGGTTTATTTTATACTACATTTTGTTTTGAGAATTTTAATGGTTATGAATGTAATATAGTTTTATATTGGTTTAATATCATCAAAATGTAGTGTCATTCATTTTGTCACGTATGTTTTGGAATTATGTTTTGAGTGAAATTTGTTGCCATTGGTTCTGCATTGCCATTGGTTGATCACGCGAGTTATTACTAGTGTATTCATATATATTTGTTTAATGAGAAACTAATATTTTTTTTAAAATATAATGATATTGTTAACGAACTTTAACCGTTACAAATAAAAACATACGTTACAAACACATGACACTTTCAATTCGTTACAATATATTTTTTAACGGTTTTATCTGTTACAAATTATATATTTGTAACGGGTCAAAACCGTTACAATTTAGTAAATCTGTTACTAATATATGTAATGTGTACCAATGCCAAATCTGTTACTAAATAAATTGCAACGGTTTAATCCGTTACTAATACTATATTTGTAACGGATAAAATTCGTTACAAATTTCGTTAGTAAAATAAATAACGCCAATTTTCTAACGGGTTTAATCCGTTACAAATATTTTTTGTAACGGTTTTTGCCCGTTACAATTGACCTGTATTGGTGTAGTGACAGGAAGAATATAATAGAAATATGACTTGTGAAACATTAAAAGAGGCTTGGGATACTTTGGCACTCACGAGGGCACTAGCATGGTTAGGGCATTAAAACTTTAAAATCTCACTACACAGTTTGAGACCATTAGGATGTTAGAGAGTGAGACTTTTGATGAGTTTTATTCTAGTTTGTCCAATCTTGTCAACTCGTAGTTTTACCTAGGTGAGAAAATTCCTGACAACCGTGTTATTAAGAAAATCCTTAGGTCGTTGCTTGATGTGAAAGTGACCATTTTAAACTCATTGGGTAAGTTAGAGTCAACGAAACTAGAAGAGATTGTAGGTGACTTACAAACCTATGAAATTGATATGATTACCTCCAAGAAACTGCCTAAGAATGAAAAGGGTATTGCTTTGAAAACCCGGAAGGAGGAAATTAAAGTTTTCGATTCCGATTCCGATTCTGATTTTAATTCCGATTTCGATTTTGAGGATGTTGCTTTATTGGCAAATAAATTTAAAATTTTATTAAATTTCAAAAGCAATCAAAAGATGCCAAGAAATTTGAAAAATTCAAGAATAACAAAGTTGATGCCACCTCTAAGGATAAGTTTGAGAGGCCTAAGAGAGATGAGTCGGATAAATGTTTTGGGTGTGAGGGGTACGGTAACAAAGTCAAGGAGTGTCCCACTAGACTTAAGAAAGAGGGAAAACAACCCATTGTTTATAATGCCACCTTAAGTGATAGTGATCCGGAAGAGGGAGAGAGTTCCCCTATTGATCGTAACTTTGTTGCATTTATGGAATGTCATGTGAGCGACAATGAATCTCATGTGCATGACTGTTTCCCATATTAGTGAGGGAGAAGAGAGTGACGAGGAGGAGATAGATGTGAAAGAATTACAAAATGCGTTTAATGAGTTGTATGCGAAAACGGTGAAGGTGAAAAAGGCTTACTCAAAATTGCAAGCTAAGTTGAATGAGTGTGCCATAGAAAATAATGATAGTTTCATTGAGGATATTAGGTCATGAGAGAAGAAGTTTAGGGAGAAACTAGAGTTTGTGGAAAAAGAGAGAGATAATATCCGTGGTTTGATGGAGTCTTTGAAAAAGGAGAGTTTAGAGTTTGAGGAGTGTTGATGTAAAAAACTAGATTATCTGTAATTATTTTAATCACAGATAAAAAATGAATAAGTAAATGAGGCAAAGATTTTTAAAGTGGTTCAGCCTTGTAAGAATGGCCTACGTCCACTGTTTTTCTTATTGCTGAGTGTTTTTTTGGAATTCTCGATAATAGGTTTTACCAAGAAATTCCGAGTCCCCCCCACAATGAGGAGATTAGAATGTATTTATAGCCTTGAGGTTGTGCATGTGAAAGAATAATACATAGTTGTCCAGTAGGAATGTACATCTGTACGATAATAACTGTGCATTTAATGCGTATTTATCTTTCGGTTTTCCTTAATGCGTACGCCAGAAGTATTTAAGTTGCTCGGACCGACTTAATAGCTCGGATCGACTTAGGAGCTCGACATGCTTGAAATTCTCGAGCCCATGAGTTCCTCGTGGCTTCTTAGCTGTTCGGTGACATAGAGTTATTCGCAGTATAGTAGTTCCTCGGGGGTTTGAGTAGCTCGGTACAACAAAGTTCCTCGGTCAATTCTTGCTGCTCGGAACCCTTTAGTTGGTCGGGGAGGCTAAGCTCTTCGGAGTTAGTGTTTTGTTCAAAGAGTGTTTGCGGGTGCCATGTAGATTGACACGTGTTTCCATATAATTGATCAGACTAAATTTGGTATCAACAGAAGCCCCTAATGTTTCACAGTTAGAGGTTGAGGAGTGTGGAACATTCTTCTCGAAATATGGCGGTATTAAATAGTCATCCTGAATTTTAGGAGTTTCTTCCTTGTATTTATTTTTTCTTTTGAATTCATAGAATCAGACTTTTTGAATTTTCTAACTGCTTCGGTTCCCATGCCCTTTTTTATCCTTTTAGCCGCCGGTAGCGCAAACGTCTTTCTTTGTAATCATTATTTTTACCCCTTCCCAAGGTAAGGTATTTAAGCGTTGCTGAAAATCCTATCGTCTTTTACTTTTTCAAATCTGTATCTTTGAACTCTCCATTTCTTCTCTATCTTGGGCGTTCATTTCTTCCATCGTTCGTTGTCAACTGATTCACCCCCTTTCCTGTAAGATTTTCTTCCTTCTCCTTTATTTACTTTGTTCATCATGGTTTACATTGTTGAATCACTTCACAAATTTTGTTCTGAATTTTTAATTCCTTCATGGGTCACGTTGGAAGAGCTTTCTGAACTTTCTAACTATTTTTCTTTGGCTGAGGGACATTGGTTCCCCAGTCTCTTTGTGGCCGAATGTGGCTTTACTTTTCCTCCAAATCCTTTATGTTTAGAGTTCTGTCAGTATTTTGATGTTGTTCCTGCAAAAATAGCGCCAAATACTTGGAGAATAGTTAATGGAGTTCATAGGTTAAATCAACTTCATGGAACCCGTTTAGGGATTCCAGAGATAATGTACTATTAGAGATGGGTCGTTAGATAGTACTTTTTACTTAAAATCTAGGTTTTTGAATAGGGCCTTAGTTGTCAATCTTCCCGATGCCAATATGTATTATTTTGAATATGGAGTGGTAATGAAAAATTGGCAACATCCTCCATTAAATGGAGACGATGTATATCAAGGTCCTAGATTCCCTCCTTATGGTAATGTGAGAAGTTTTTTTTATTTTTATTTCATTTTTGAAATTATGTTTTCTTTGTGTTCAATAAAAAGCATCATTGACATTTTAATTTTTGTTTATTTGTAGTTGACAGCAAAAGAAAATCCCCCAAAGAAACTGATGTCAATTTGAGGCACTTGAAACTTATCTGGAGTTTGTACCAAACCGTTGCTAACGAACATATTAGATCAGCCTCTTACTTATTACAGTACAAGAGCTATACTTATTCCTTCACTGCTCGTCTAATAGTGGTTGACATCGACCAAGTACCAGCTGCAGATACTAGTGTGGAAGGTTCTTCTTCAGAGTCAAATATTCCCATTAGTAGCATAATGAAGAGAAGACGAGCTCCTGCCTTTTTTGAAAAATCAGACTCTGTCAATGTGGAGGCCAAGAAAAATTGATGCACCCCTTCCAGTTGCTGCTCAGAAAGTTGTTGAGAAGCCCCCTGTGGTTCCAAGAAAGGCTGTGGGCATTTCTCCTCCTGATGAGGTCATTGTCATATCACCAACCAAGACTCCTTCGGTTGAAAATATTCGTGCTCCTTCGCAGAAATCAAAGAAAATTTCATCGGATAAACTGTCTGAATCTATCTCTCAGCCTTTAACTGTTGGAAGTGGTGTTCCCACTTTTGTTGCTCCGAGCTCTGCTATGGGCTCTGTGAAGTCTTGGATTATCCCAAAAATCTAAGGTATTGAATACACTCTTTCTCGGGATAGGGTCACCACCTTGGCAGCACAACATATTGCCTCAGTAAGTATTATTAGTCTAAGTTTTCACTTTCAATTGATATGTCCCTGTATTGATTCCAAAATTAGTTTTTTCCTCAGCTGGTAACCTGTTTCAACAGTTTTCTGAAAAAGGATGAGGCTACTAAAGCTTCGAGCTCCTCAGGAGGTGTAGAGGAAGCTTTTGTGGGTCTAACTCAGTCCTTAAAAGACTCTCGTCAGAAATATAAAGAAGATAAATAGGCTTAGGAGTAACAACTCAAGTTCATCGAGCAAGAAAAAAATCGAGCTGTGGAGGCCTCCCATGAGTTGGAGAGGAAAATGAAAGAGTTTGAGAGGAAAAATGAAGATCTTGAAGAAAAGCTCAAGATTACTGGAGAGCTTGAGACTAAGCTCAAAACTGCTGAAGAGGAACTTGGTAGACTTCGTGAAGCTGATCGTCAGAAGAAAGAGGTAGAAGGGAAGTTGAAGGCTATGGAGGAGCTCCTAACGGAAAGGATCTCCTCAAAGAAAGAGAAAAAGAAAAAGGCTGTCAAAAAATCTTTCAGCGCTGGTTGGGATAAGGGTTGGAACAAAGGCTTGGCAGCCATGACATCGCAAATGGAATATGCCAGCCTCAAATACTTTAGGGACGGATGGGTCGCTACTCTAAAAGAGATGAAAATTATTGAGAACTCAGAACTATTCCAGCAACACATTTATGGCCCTCCTCCATCTCCTGAGGAAGAAGAAGAGGACGAGGCTGCCTCAGAGGAATCTTCCATTGTGATTAGAGATCAAGTTCCTCATGTTCCAGTTGTTCAAACTTTCTACGAGCTACTTCAGCCCACCAGTACCTCAGTCGAGAAACTTCCATTATCTTCCGAGCAACCATCCTCCTCATCCTAACTTCCTGAGGAAGTTGTAAAAAATAAGGAGAAGGTGTAAAGCTGCTCGGGTTTTAATTTTGTTTTTCCTTTTGAATGTAACCTTGAGCTTTGTACTTATTTTTATGATGAATAAAAATTCAAAATTTTAGTTGTTCACCTTGACTTTTTCTTCTTCTTGCTTTGTCTTTGTCTTTATCTTTATCTTTATTGATTATGTTTATGCTTTCTCTTTGCTAGTTTATGGCCAGGATGGAGATATTATCAGCTCATGATACAGAGTTGTTGAAATAATGCAATGACTACTTCAAAGCTGGTCATGCAGATCTGAATGAAGCTCAAAGTATCGACATCCTTAGTCCAGATACTTCTGAATGAGTAGTCAAAGCCTATCAATATTTGAAGTTCCTGCTCGACCGTGCAGTTGCCAATAATGTGGCATATTATGAGATGATTGAAGATCTTTAGGGTACCATCGAGGAACTTCAACAACAATATAAGTAATCTACTACCCTTTTGCATCAGGGGTATGAGAAAAAATATCAGCAGCTAAATGCTGACAAAGGATATGATAAGTTCATCGCTGCTTACGATAAGAAGGAGAGAACTCTAAAGGTTGAGGTTGAGGAGCATAGGCAAATAGCTAAATTGTTATAACAGGAAAACAATGTTTTGCGAGAAGAGATATCTCAATTAAAATTTGCAGCATCCTCATCGGGAGACTTGGTCCCTATTAATGACGAAGGTTTCTCTTTCTTGGAGGTAGATAATGCCAACCTAAGAGATGAGTTGGAAACATTTAAAAGGGCTCGACCTTCCTCATCTACTCGGGGACGGGGAAGATCTTCTTCTCAGGGACGAGCAAGAGCTGATCGAATTTCAATTAAAGAGCAAAGAACTCAATCAGCCTTGGAAAATCAGGCATTCCAGTTGATGGCGAAGAATCAAGCATTAACAGAGATGTCCAAGAAGATTCTGAACCTTGACGAGCAACTTTTTGCACAAAGTTCTGCCTTGGAGAATTAAACAAATCTGGTGAAGAATCTTCACGAGCAGCTAGAGAGGTTGACCTACCAGTTCCATAAACAGTCCAGAGAGTTTGGGATGGCTGGTTACAACGAAGCCCTCTATCATCTTGATGACCGGATCCAGTAGTTCAATAACGAGGGGTACAAACAAGGATGGCTGAATGCACTAGGTGTGCTGAAACATTAGTGGGGTCACTACTTATGGGATTATTATGATCCTGGGTTGCTTGATTTGCCAGCACCTCCTTTTAAGCTCGACATGAGTTGGATTCCTGCTCGGGAAATCCCCCAGTGCCTGATCTCAAAGTACCTCGGTGATTACAGCCTCCATTCAAATTTTGACATCTCTCGCCCAGAGCATTTGCTTGATCGACCATCAGTGATGAATGTTCGAATGCTTTGAGATATAAACTTCATAAATTCTCCTTATGCTTTAGACGATCCTCCTGCTGGAGTAGAACCTGTTTCAAAGGAAGAAGGGAAGAAACCTATAGAATAGGATTTGCTCAATTGATACTTCATGTAATATGTTTTTTATTCTCTATGTAATTTGTTCTGATTTTAATGAAGAAACTTTTAGTTTTCTCGGCAATCTTGATTGTCATTGTCTTGAAAATATTTTATAAAACATCTCTTTTATTTATTGATGAATGTGTATGTACACCTGTAAAAAGACAAAAAATGTCCTATGTTATTTTAAATTGCCAAGTAATTGGAGTTGGTGAAAATTCATTGTTGACCAACCGGAGTTGGTGATAATTATTTGACGACCAACCGGAGTTGGTGATATTTTGTTTCCCAACCAACTTAGAGTTGGTGTTAATTTGATATGCCACAAGCAAAAAAAATTTTGTTTTATTTTTTTATTATAATGCCTTATCACTTTTTAATTCTAAGCCATGAAACGACTTATATCCCATGATCCTGCTTAGTTTAACCAACCGGAGTTGTTTGCAATTGATTTATCGACCAATCGGAGTTGGTGGATATTTTTCCCGTGGATATTTTTTCCAACCAACCGGAGTTGGAGGAGACTTATTCCTGACCAACTGTAGTTGGAAGAGACTTATTCCCGACCAACCCTAGCTGGAAGAGATTTATTGACCAATCGGAGTTGGATTTTATCTACCAACCGAAGTTGGATTTTATCGACCAACTGTAGTTGGATTTTATCTGCCAACCGGAGTTGGATTTTATCTACCAATCGGAGTTGGATTTTATCTACCAACCGTAGTTAGATTTTATTGTCGACCGACCGTAGTTAGAGGAGATTTGTTCTGAACTTGATGCATAGTGCGTAGAAGTAATAATCCGAAAAAATTTCAACAAAAAGAGAGAACTGGGTAAATTATTCAAAACTTTATTCATACTGAAGAGAATTTTATTTACATGGGAATCTCAGCTACTGATAATACTTGCGTAAATGCTCTGCATTCCATGCATTCTTAAATTCTTATCCCTCCAAGGTTTCAATTCTGTATGTCCCTGGTCGAACAACTTATGTTATCCTGTAGGGTCCATGCTAGTTAGCTTCCAGTTTATTGTGCTTTTGAATTAATTTCTTTAGCACATAGTCTCCTTTCTTCAAATCACACTTCCTTACTCTCTTGTTGTAAAACAGAGTCGTTCGTTGTTGGTATGCGACATTCATGATTACTGCTTCTTCTCTAACTTCCTCAAGCATATCTAGATCTAATCGTCTCATCAAGTCACTGATAGGAGAATTGAAATTTAGCACCCTGTGTGAGGGGAGACCCAACTCGGCAGGTATAACAGCTTCGCTTCCAAATGCCAGCATGTATGGAGATTCTCCTGTTGCTGCTCGCGGTGTAGTACGATAAGCCCACAGCACAGAATGTAGCTCGTTGATCCAATTTGCCTTTGCATCATCCAGTCTTTTCTTTAACCCGTTCAGTAGAGTTCTGTTCATCACCTCAGTTTTTCCATTGTTCTGGGGATGGTCTGGTGTAGAGTGGGTCTTCAATATGTTTGACTGATGACAATATGCAGCGAACTCCTCGTTGCCGAATTGAGTTCCATGGTCTGTGATGAATGCATGGGGAATACCATATCTACAAATGATATTCTTCCAAATAAATTGATACATCTTTTCATACGTCATATCAATAAGAGGCTCAGCTTCTACCCATTTAGTAAAATAATCCACAAAAACTACAAGGTATTTAAATCTTCCTCGGGTTATTGGAAGCGGCCCGACCAAGTCTATTCCCCAAATGGCAAATAGCCAAGGAGATGTGATGGGTGTTAGCAATGCTTGGGGAGTTCTTCAGATGTAAGAGAAACGTTGACATTTATCACATTTCTTGGCATAAGCTACATAATCAACTCTCATCGTCGGCGAGTAATACCCTTACGTTGTCATTCTTTGCAAGAGTGTCTGACCTGCTACATGGGCTCCATAAGACCCTTCATGGACCTCTTCAATGAAATTTTTCACCTCGGAGGGGTGGACACATCTTTATAAACCTGCTATAATTCCTCATCTGTATAAAATGCCATTAGTCAATACATAACGAGCAGCTTTAAACTTTATCTTCTTGACTGCGAGTTTACCAGTTGGTAATGTCCCCTCCTCAATATAGGCCCTGATGGGATCCATCCAAGATGGTCCTAAATCCAGGGTAATGAAGCTCATCATCATATCTTTCTCAATGCTCCTGCTAGTCAAAATTTCTATTGGGATTGTTCTTCGCAGATCGGTGCGTGTGGCTGAGGCTAACCGAGCTAAGGCATCTGCTCTTGCATTCTCCAATCTTGGTGTTCTAATTAACTGCACTGCATTAAAGCTCGATACAATCTCCATTGCTTTCGTAAGATATTTGATCATCAATTCTTTAAAAGGCGATATCGTTTGACTAAAGCATTGTTGTTTTTAGAAACAAGTGATCCTTAAGGGTTTTACCAAGAATAAGGCGTAAAAAGCTTAAGGTAGGGTGTTTCTCCTAAGCCTCAAGCCTAGGCGGGTTTTTTAGAACAATGATATATATATACACACACAGAGAGAGAGAGTAGGTAGACACCTGAATGATGAACTACTAATGATGTAACACTAATAAAATACAACATTGTGGTTTTGTAAAATGAACTTACGAATTCGTGATTACAAAGATGCTGCGAGGCAAGAGCTTCCAGCTTATTTCATATTTAGAAGTACTTTGAAGTTACAGTTACTTGTTGATTTAATTATTTCTCACATGTTGTATTGGTCATGATTATGTATTAGGTTGAAGAGATGATGATGGGCATTGTTATTGTTGAAGATAAAATTACAAGATGGAGGATCACAGCACAACACAAGGCATATGCAAGAAAAGTTGTTGAACTAGAATTTGTGGAACAGGTATAAAGGACCTCAGAAAACCAAGTGGTAGTTTTATTTTTGTATGTGTTAGTTTGATCACTTCATTGGAAATTTCCCCTTTATTTGAACCACTTAGATAGTTCAAATTTCTAACTATGCAATGTTATTTGTGTCATCATTATTCAACAGTTGCCTATTTAAAGGATGCTTGTAATATCTTTTCAATAATTTAAAATATAGATAAACGATAATTTGAAATTTTGAAATTTAAACATATCTTTAGAGGGTGAAAACCCAAACCAGCCCCCAAATGGCCTCGTAAAAGGCACAAACACCTCGCACGGGACTAATGTAACTCGTAGGAACTAACCATGTAGTCACGGGACTCCGAATTTGAGATTGTGATGATGATTTGAAATATATATATATATATATATATACTTTGGCTTAAAAACATGCCGTGAGAGGGTGAAAACCCAAAATAATCCCCAAACAGTATCGTAAGAGGCACGAACACCTCGCACGAGACGAATATAACTCGTAGGAATTGACCGTGTAGTCACGGGACTCCCAGTTTGAGAATATGATGATAATAAAAAATATATAGATTAGGCTTAAAAATATGCCCGTTACAGGTTGAAAATCAAATCATCCCCCAAATGGCCCCGTAAGAGGCACAAACACCTCGCACGGGACCAACGTAAATCGTAGGAACTAATCGCGTAGTCACGGGACTCCCAGTTTGAGAATATGACGACAATTTGAAATATTTAGAGTAAGCTTAAAAACATGTCGTTAGAGGGTGAAAGTCCAAAACATCCATAAAATGGCCTCGTAAGAGGCACGGACACCTTGCATGGGACTAATGTAATTCGTAGGAACTGACCACATAGTCACAAGAGTTTCGGTTTGAGAATATGACTGTAATTTGAAAATATCAGGAATTTGGCTTAAAAATATGCCGTCAAAGGGTGAAAACCCAACACCACCCTGAAACTGCCCCATATGAAGCACTAATACCTCGCACGAGACCAATGTAACTCATAGGAACTGATCGCATAGTCACGGGTCTCCCGATTTGAGAATATGATGATAATTTGAAAATATCTAGATTAAGCCTAAAAACAAGTCGTTAAAAGGTTAAAACCCAAACTTGCTCCCAAACGGCCCCATAAGAGGCATGAACACCTCACACAGGACCAATATAACTTGTAGGATCTGATCGTGTAATCGCGGGTCTCTTAGTTTGTGAATATGACGATAATTTAAAATTATCTAGATTAAGCTTAAAAACATGTCGTTAAGGGGTGAAAATCTAAATCATCCCTCAAACGATCCCATAAGAGGCACTAGCACCTCGCACGGGACTAATATAACTCGTAGGAACTGATCGCGTAGTCACGGTTCTCCCTGTTTGAGAATATGATGATAATTTAAAAATATTTAGATTAGGCTTAAAAACAAGTCGTCGGTGAAAACCCAAACTAACCCCTACATGACCTCGTAAGAGGCATGAACACCTCGCATGGGACCAATGTAACTTGTAGGAACTGACGGTGTACTCACGAGTCTCCCGATTTGATAATATGACGATAATTTGAAAATATTTATATTATGCTTAAAAACATGTTATTTTAGGGTGAAAACTCAATCCAGTCATCAAACGGCCCCGTAAGATGCACTAACACCTCACATGGTACTAATGTAACCCGTTGAAGCTGACCACGTAGTCACAATACTTCTGGTTTGAGAATATAATAATAATTGTAACTCATATATGCAATTTTTTAGCTTGAATAAGATTTTTTTTAAAAAATTAATTGGTTACTAATATCATCTCTTTTTTATATCTTATTTTTTTGCAGGATAATATTTATAATTAGCTTTTATCCAATTGGCACACACGAAGAAGTCAATGATTTATAGCAAGGGTATTATTTATTTAATGTTGTTAATATTAATGATTCTATTTTTTTGGGTTATGGTCGTGTAGGCTTTTATAGTTTTATTGTTAACTTTTATGGCCGTGCTGGCTTTTGTAATTTTATTGCTATATTTTATGGTCGCGCAGGCTTAACATTACGCAGGTTTTATATTTGTAGGTTTTAGAATGTCCAAAAAATAAAGGAAACTATGCCCTATTTTTTTTTTGTGAACTATTAAGACTTGTAATATTTTGAAGTTTGTATGTACATTAGTTTATCAACAATGTACGAGATTTGCGATTATTGAATTTTCTTGTTTTCAAATAATTTTTTTTTCTTTGATACAAAAATTTGGTACAGTTCAAAATCGTGCCAAAAGTGTATCAAAATTTGGCACAGTTTTGAACTATGCCAAAAGTGTACCAAAATGTACTCAATGTGGCACAGTTATAAATTGTGCCAAAATGTGTCAGAAATATCAAATTCTGACACGGTTTAAAAGTGTTCCAGAAGTGTTTCAGTTTGGCCAAATCTAGCACACTTTTAAATCGTGCCAGAAAAAAATGGTCATTTTTAAACACCTGATTCTGGCACAGTTCAAAACCGTGCCAGATTTGATCTGGCACAGTTTTAAACCATGCCAGATTATTATTTTTGGTGTAGTGTACACACGTGCACACACACGCACACATACAGACACACACACACACACACACACACACACACACACACACATATAAAGGGTCCTGTACGTACCAAGTTTACATACCAACTTTGCATACTTAACTGAAAATGACATATTTGCAGTCATTTTGGATAAAACATACTCCGGTCATATACACACCCTTTAAACAACTTTTAAAGCTCAAGACCCCAAATCCGAAACTGTTCAACTCCCAAAATACCCTCTCTCTCTCTCCCCCTCTGAAATACTGTAGACATTTCCCATTTCAAATCCGACTTCAATTTTTATCTACCGAACTAGTAAATCACTTTTAAAATCCGTTTTTATTTTTATACATGATTGCAACACTTCGTTTTAACTAAAGTTTGCATTTCTTTTTTTTCTAAACTCCATTTTATTAAATAATTACTCATCTTTTTTTTTACAAAATGGTTACTTTTCATTTTCCTTTCGAAGTGTTATCTTAATAAAGATTCAAAGTGTTTTAATTATAATATTTTCAATAGGTTAAGGTTGAGGCCAATACAAGTGACGTATATATAACCTTAAAGTGGCTAGCCGTAGAACCGCATCATTTTGCAATGTCATATTCCGACTATATTATAAATGGAAAACGGTTTCACACCTCAGCAGTTAAAAAGTCCATGCAAGATTACGGTGTTTTTTATAAGGTCGGGACTATATGTAGATCCAGTGCAAGGTATACCACTCATGTAGTTGAAAATGTTTCTTATTATGGGATCATAAGAGATATATTGTTACTGAACTTTCACACGTTCCGACTATCGATCTTCCTATGTGATTGGGCCAACATTGCCAATGGAGTTAAAATTGAAGATGTATTCACTTTGGTTAACCTCAACCAAGGAAAAAATCAATTGAAAAGAGATCATTTTATTCTATAATCACAAGCAAAAAAAGTATTTTATTCTATAAAAAGTACAATATCAAATTGGTATGTGGTTCTCAAGGTAGTGCTGCTAGGTTTTCACTAACTGGAGACATATGATGATGGTGTTTGTAATTAATATTGTCCATTTGATGTATCTAAACTTGAGAAAAATTATAGGGATAAAGATGAGCGACGTGTGAGGTTAGATTATGAGGGCATAATTTCTTGATTATAAACTTAACTTTTGTTCATGATTTAGACTTGAATGTTAAATATAAACTTGACTCAACTATTTATGTGCATGATTTCAACTTTTTCACATTAATTGTATAACATTGCATGTTAATGTATAAATTATTTCTATTTCATTAGTTTTGTGGTTAATGATAATATTCTTGTAAGTATTTATTCTAATCTTTTTCTTTTTCTTTTAGTTATAGATTGAATAGAAAGATTTGCAAAACGTTTGAAGAAAATAACACACATGTCAATAAGTAATTATCTAGAGGTGAGTTAATGTGTCATTTATCTCTTTTAATTTTAAACATTTCAGTATGTGTTGGTAAATTCCTTATCATTTATATAATATACTTCATAAGTATTTCAGGTTGATGTATGTAAGAGACCGAGACAAGTTTCCTGTTATTATAAGGGTGAGGAAAAGGAGGATGCCATTATATTTAGTGAATGATATAAATAACCACATGGGGAAGAGATACCATAATCCACTTTTGTAGAGACGGGTAACAGTAGGGAAAAGGGCCCATCAAAATTGATTATAATAGAAACTCAATTGAAAGATCATAAAGAAATAAATTTCAATGAGTTTGGGTAGCCTATCGGAGACGTGTCAGTTCAATTAAGTTATATGCTTGGGATTGTGTTATGAGGGTATGTACTAATAATGTACCTTGTTGGGATAAGGTGACTAATTAAATAAAGAATCAAAGACGGGGGTTTATAATTGTGAGGGCCAAACATCAGTTAGGACCAATTCTTGCTTGCTTAAGCAAGCATAAAAACTCACGATGCCAGTCCGACCTAGTTTATTAGAGAAGAAGATCAATACAAGCATTTATCACATGTATAATTATCCTTTGAATAAGCTCACATCGGTTACCAAAAATCTCGAACAAGATATTCAAGGAATCACCACGAGAGCCAATAACGAACCAATGGAGTTACTTGATCAATTAAACCACAACAGTTTTACACAATTATAAATACACCCCGCACACCAGAGCCAAGGGGGATATAATTTTTAAACTTTGAGAGACATTAATAATAATTTAGTAATCTCCTTATGAACGCAGGTAATTTGTTCAACCACATATATTTGGGTGTTATGTGTGACATTTGCATGCGCGTTATTTGATTGCTTTTTAGAATTATTACTTATGAATAATTGCACTCATAATTAGCACCATCTATTGGAAATGATTTTCTTTCTATGAAAGCAACCCCTACAAAAGTTTAAAATCATCGTAGGAAAAGATGGGTGCAACCCAACCTGGTGACTTACGAGCTAACCTAGCTCCACTCAAGGTCAGGTATGAAGTTCGCCAAGATAGGAATCCAAGATTTCATCCATAACAATATATTTCCAAGGAAAGCCACGGTCACCCTAGATCAATTGAGACCTTACGGTTGGTTGACACGTATAAGGCAAGACTTCAATAGCAGGAGGAGGCAACCAGCCTCCAGATTGAGGATAATTCTCGTCTATAGCAGCGACTGAAAAGAATGAAAAGCGAACTCCACCAAAAAAAATGGAAACGTCATGGTCGAACTCCTAGACCTCAGGCGAGCAAACCTCGCAATCGAGGAAGGATCACCGGGTGTGACCAAGAGCATTCGAAACATGGAAGTTAGCCAGGGAGGCTCCATAAAGATAATAATCACTATAAGGATGACATAATGAGCTTAGTTCGAAGGGAAATGGACCATCACCAAAATCATTGAGGAGCTAGATCTATAGAGGAGCTAGCAAGGAGAGTTTTAGTTATCGAGATGAAGTCTCCTTGCTTAAGGGATATTGAGGAGGAGGAACCGCCTGAAGAAGTTTACAGAACCCCGGTTCAAAATCTACGATGGAAATACACACCCCACAGTTCATGTTCAGCAATATAGGTAGGTCATGACCTAATGGAGTCACAACGATACCCTAATGTGTCGTATTATCTCTTCCAGCTTGGGTGATGTTACCCAGAAGTGGTTTGAGAGGTTGCCTCATAAATCCATTATGAGCTTCAAGCTCATTGCTAAGGACTTCACTAATCTCTTCATAACTAGCATACCACACCTGAAGAGGATGGACTCGCTGCTCACATTGACAAAGAATCCACAGAAGACTCTGTAAGAGTACACCAAATATTATTAAAAAATGTTCAATGAAGCGGAAGACTGTTCTGAGAAGGTTACCGTGGAATCTTTCAAAATCGATTTACCCCTGCTTCTCTGCTGCACCAGTCTCTCACCAAAAAGGAGGCTGATACCACTGACGATCTCATGTCGCGTACTGAAAAGTACATTAAGGTAGAGGATATGTTCCAGACCAGGAAGGAAGAAATTGGTTCTGCTAAAGCAAATAAAGGAGGTGATAAGGAGAATAATGCTTAAAAGGGAAACAAGAATAAGAACAGGGTCAAAGAAGATTCATTTAAATATTTTAAAGCCATCAACACAGTTTTCAAATAACAATCTACAAGATTCTGGGGAAGATCAAGGATCAACAGTTTCTCAAGTGTCCAAAGAAGATGGGAGGGAATTTGACCAGGAGGAATAACACGCTCTAATGTGCATTATTTAAGGAAAATGGGCACAAGATAGAGAACTGTAAGGCACTAAAATATCATCTAGAGGTGTTGGCCTAGGATGGGCACTTGAATCAGTGCATAGAGAAGAAGTCTGAATAGGTCTTCGACAATGGTGATAAAAAATTGCACAACGTCTTGGGTGATGAGGTAGGACATGAATTCGCATTAATACATGAAGCCTTCGACCTTATACAAACCAAGAAAATGTTGTTCGGATGGAGCTCAAGAAGGTCACAGTTGTGATGGAGACTTTCTAGATAGATACTGCCAAAAGCTAGTCTGTCAAGCACCGATGATAAAAGGATGTCAATTACAACAAGCATATTATTTTTACAGAGGAAGACTTGGTTGGGGTGAGAACCTAACACCACGATGTTCTAGTGATCACTCTCAGGATTACAAACTGGGATGTGGACAAGTTATTGGTAGACCAGAGGAGTTCCTCAGAGGTGATGTACCTAGAACATTTCCAAAAGATCAAGATAAAAATGTCCAATTTGAAGTAAGTGACCATCCCATTGGTCGAATTTGGAGGAAATATGACCATGTCATTGGGAAAGGTGTTTCTGCCAGCGAGGGCAGGGAATATTTCAAAGCTCATTGAGTTCCTGGTCGTAAATATTGAGTCGCCCTATCATGCCATTCTCGAAAGATGGTTACTTCATGCTATGAGAGTTATCCTTCAGCCCTACCACCAAAAGCTCAAGTGCATCACAGATCGGGGCATTTTGAAGATAAGAGGCGACTAATCCATTACTCAAAAATGAAATATTATCGCCATAATACCCAAGTAGGAGAAAAAGAAAGACAAAGAGATTCTTTCAAAGACACCCCTGGATGGGGTTACTTTTTGAAATAGCAACTATGGAATGCATGAGTAGGGGTGGAGAAGACTGAGATCCTCCCAGCTAATAGGGTCGTTGGAAAACCGAAGGAGGTTATTTTTATGAAAGCTGACAGAAAAGGAAGTTCCTGATCGATACAACATTGACCGGTCATCAGAGAGGGAAGTTAATATCCTTTTTGAAATATAACTTAGATGTGTTTGCATTGGGGACATACGATATGTCAGGAATCGATCCTATGGTCATCTACCACTGTCTTCATGTAGACCCAACATTCAGGTCGATTGCATAAAAGGCTCACCGAACAACCTTAGAAAAGGAAAGGGCGGTAGAACAGGAAGTAGGGAAACTTCTGGAGGTAAGGTTCATCAGACAAGTACAATTCCAAAAGTGACTATCGAATCCAGTCATAGTCTGTAAAAGAAACGGTAACTAGAGGGTCCGTTTAGACATCATCGATCTTAACCGAGTTTTCCCCAAGGATAATTTTCCCCTGTCAAAGATAGATCAACCGGTCGATGCCATTATTATCCATGAACAGATGAGTTTTTTAGTCACTTACTCAGGGTATCACCAGATTTCTCTGTTCATCCCCAATCAAGATAAACTCCGTCCATAACACCATTGGCCTTATACTGTTATAAGGTCACTCCATTCAGCCTTAAGAACGCTGGAGACACCTACCAAAGACGGTTTATAAAAAATTCAAACAAGAAATAGGGGAAGCAATGGAAGTATACATTTATGATATTCTCATTAAAATCATAAGCGAGGGAGACTGCCTCAGAGACCTGAACAACACCTTTCAAATCCTCTAGTGTTATCGAATGAAGCTCAACACGAGAAAGTTCTCATTTAGGATCCAATCAGGAAAATTTTAGGTTACTTGGTCAGCAAAAGGGGAATCGAGGAAAACCTTGATCGAATAGAGGTTTTTAACAATCTCCAGATGCATCGGAGAGTACGTGAGATCCAAACGTTCATTGGGATGCTTGTAGAACTCAACCATTTTATTTACAAGTCATCAGAGAATTGTCGACCATTCTTCTAGATCCTTAAAAAAGATAAAGATCTCAACTGGAATGACGATATCTCGAGGGAATTAATTCCTACCTAAGAAAATCTACTTTACTGGAAATTATTGATCAAGGGGACCCTCTCTGCCTCTACCTTACAGTTTCAAGTCACACGAAGAGCTTGACCTTAGTCTATGTGAAAGAAGCAAAACAGTTTCATGTTTATTATGCCAGCAAAATGCTCCTGGGCACTGGGCAACGCTACTTTTCATTGGAAAAATTGGATTATGCATTGGTGATAGCTTCCTGAAAGATTAAGCACTAATTTGAAGCCCACTATATCACTATCATTACTTCTTTTCCCCACAAGGCTATCCTTCGCAAAGTCGATCTCTCTGGGAGAATGTCAAAATGGTCAGTAGACCTTGGAAGGTTTGACATTCACTTTCAACCAAGGATAATAATCAAAGGGAAGATATTGGCTAACTTTATAGCGTAATTCAGATGAGATGGTCAGACCAAATAATAGGTGGCCAAGCAAGCGAAATTCCATGAGCAGAGTCAGTCCGAGAGCTGGAAATTGTATGTCGGTGGTGCCTCTATTTCCAAGGGAGCAGCTGTAAGAATTTTCCTCGTAACTCCAAAAAATGCAACGATCGAGAAAGGGATAAGGTTGAGATTTGAAGCCTATAATAATGAGGTCAAGTACAAAGCGCTTATATCCGGCCTGCACAAGACTCATTTGTTGAGGGAAAATCGGCTCGAAGTATACTGCGACTCCAAACTGGTGTCCAACCAAGTCAGTGGGGACTTTAACGCTAAGGACGCTAGGATAGAAGCCTACCTTGTGGTGGTGCGAGAGTTGTTGATGAAATTCAAGGAAGACCATGTTCAATAGTTCGCTCGCGGGCACAATAGTCTTACGGACGCCTTAGCAACCCTAAGCTCAGTAGTGGACTCTAATCTTAGGAGAACAATCAAAGTGGAATTCCTCGCTAAATCTAGTATTGATAAAACGATGGCCTCTGAGAACATCCTATCCATTAAGAAGGGTTTCAGCTGGATGGATCCAATCATCACATACTTATAGAATGAAACACTGTCAATCGATAAGAGATTGGCCCATCAAATCATAGTGAAAGTTTCTCTCTTGTACCTAGACCCCAAAAGGAAAATTTATAGGAGATATTTCATGGATCCCTACCTACAATGCGTATATCCAAAAGTCGTCGACCAAGATCTTTATGAAAAAAATATGGGAATTTTAGAAGTCACGTAATAGGAAGGTCCCTGGCATTTCGAGTAGTCAAAGAAGGCTACTCTTGGTCGTATATGTATAAAGAGGCAAGTGTTTATATATAGAAGTGTGAGAAGTGCCAAAACTTCCCCCCTATGCTCCATCAACCGGTTAGCGACTGAGGCCATTGAACAGTCCATAACCATTTGCACAATGGGGATTGGATATCATAAGGCTGCTATTTACTGCTCCAGGGAATCGCAAATAATTATTGGTCGGCCCTGATTATTTCAGTAAGTGAATTGAGGCGAAATCACCAGCAAACAACAAAGATACCGACATGAAAAGGTTTATCTTGAGAAATCTTATAACTCGCTTTGGGGTGCCCAGGACCATTATAACAAATAAGGGTACAAAATTTGAGAGTGGACCTTTTCAAGGCTTCTATGACAAGCACAGAATTAAGAACCACTTTATCTCTATAGTATACCCCCAAAGCAATGTCTAGGTAGAGGCCTCTAACAAGACGATTCTTGATGGCCAAAAAAAGATGCTGGAAGGAGCGAAGGGAACTTGGGTGGATGAACTCCCTCATATCCTCTTAGCGTATCAGACCACGCCTAGAATACCCAACACCGTTCTCCCTCACATACGGAATAGAGGTTGTGATCCCACTCAAAGCTTGTCTCTCGACCATGGGAATAAAAAATTTCGATTAAGAATTGAGCAATGATGCCCTTCGTTCTGAACATGACCTAGAAGAAAAATGAAAATAGCAGGATATGATCAAATTAGCCTCCTACTAGTGAAAGTTGGTGAAACAGTACAATAAAGGGGTCAATTCGAGGAAATTATAGATTGGGATTACATCCTTAGAAAAGTTCTCGACAGCGCCATAAGGTCGTTAAATGGAAATCTAGGGCCTAAGTGGAAGGGTCCATTCAAAGTAATCATAGATGATTTGTAAGGAACCTATCACTTAGAAACAATGGGAGGCAGAGAAATACCTCGAGCATGGAATACGTCCAACCTCAAGAAAATCTATTTTTAATTTTTACTTTCGACAATAGGTTTTTTCAAATTTCCATTTTGAAACTCATGTTGCTTGATGTTTATTACTTCAGTCATGAATAAAGTCCTTTGTCATTTTCTCAATTTCTTAGTTTTTCAGTTGATGTACATTGTTTCCATGTAACAAGCTCAAAATTGGCGTCAATATTTAAAAGTGACAAACAGGGTTTAACTTATTTAGAACGATAACCTTGCTTATTAAAATTAAAATTAAATTCCCCAGGTCCTTGATATTATCAACATGACTGGCCTCATTACTTGCCCAGGCATGGAGGACCCCTAGACAGTAAACTAACTTTGTTTGGTAAGAACAAATCTTAAATGGGTGGATTGCCCATACACCAGGTGCATTTTTTTCATTATCTATTCTAGGCCTAAGGGAGTGTGATGACACGATAGACAAATATAACACATGCTTTGCATAAAGGAATGGAAAAATTCACAGAAAATGGTATTAATTTAACATTTTTGCAAAGTCAGATTACAAAACGATACTAATTACAAAAATCTACTAAAAGCAGTACCAAAATTATTACAACTATATATGGTTGGTGTAAGGACATAATTTTATAAATGTCCAGGATAGAATCTAGGAATTTTCTATTTGTCCAAGATCACAGTATGTATGTCTGATATCGCTACATTCGGCATGTCAACACGATCATCCACGACGGCCTTGATCCGAATCCATGCATCCACCATCTTCACACGTGCATCATGCTTCATGCGACGTGTTGCTCAATCGTTCCCACTACTCCACTTCACGTTATTAGTAAAATGGTTTATTGGAGTTTTTAATATTTGCATAAATATTTGGGAAATATTTAGAAAATATTTTTCGAAGTCTGATTTGTCTTTAACACAAAAGTAGAAATTTTTTTAAGTGTAGAAGCGAACTTTTTTGGTCGTCGAGCTCGTTCAAATGACACATTTATGTCGTTCAAGCGACATGAGCATGTCGCGTGGTCTCGTTCGAACGACACGTGTGTCTCGTTCGAGTGACATGCCTTTGTCATTCGAACAACAGTGCCCCCTCGATTTTTGTATAAATATGTGTGTCCATTCTGCACGTTTTTTAAGTCTTTTACATACACGTTTCTGCTATTTACAGCCCAGAAAATAGACTTCAATTTTTTAAGGTTTCATACCCTTTTTATTCACAAAACCATTCCTATATATGTGTGTGTGAATATTTAAACCTTTAAAGGATCGTTTTTACTCATCTGGAGTAATTTGTGGAGAAGCCAACTCTTTTCCATTGCTGCCCATCTGGAGTTCTTGCAGGAAATTCCAGCCGACGACATCGGAACCGACACCTGAGGGTATTTCGTATGTCACTCTTATTTTCAGTATAATTCGTGTAAACTATTCTTTACAAATTATAGTGAAAATAAAAGGTTTTGCCCATTTGGGGGATTTTTCCTCATTTGTGTGTTTGTTTGTGATTGAATGTTCTTGCATGAGTATATTGTCTTCAATCACACCTAGATGCATGTTTTTGGATTTAATTGAAAAATTGAGTTTAATTAAATAATTTATTAGTTTGAACAAAAGCGCACTCTCAAATTGGTATCACAGCCAATTACACAATTATACCATGTAATTTTCCAAAAAAAAAATCTGAGATATCCATCTTCTGAAAAGTTGATTTTTAAAAAAAGAGTGTGTTCAAAATGGAGAAATTATATAATAAAATGCCAGTTTTTTACGGGACTAATTATGCTTACTGGAAAGCCCCTATAAAATCTTCTCTAAAAGCCATAGATGAAAGAGTTTGAATTTTGGCTGAAAGAGGGTGGACACCTCCCTCCATAACTATTAACAACGTGACAAATTTAAAATCTATGAATGCATGGACTGAAGATGAATTTAAATGGTCATATTTTAACTCTAAGGGTCTTAGTGCTATTTCTGAATCCGTCACACCTAAAGAGTTCTAGCGGATAATGACGTGTACCACGTCAAACGAGGCATGGGATGTTTTACAGCATACCCATGAAGAAACTAATACTGTGAAAGAATTAAAATTGTAAAACTTAACAACTCAATTTGAAACTATCACCATGCTTGAGTCTGAATGTTTTGATGAATTTTATGCTAGGTTATGTTATATTGTAAACACTAGCTTTAATCTTGGTGAACACATTCCTAATAATAGAGTTGTTAAAAAGATTCTAAGATCATTGCCTAAGCGTTTTATCGCTAAAGTCACTGTGCTAAATTTTATGGGTAATTTAAACAAGCTTAAATTAGAGGAATTGGTTGGAAACTTACAAACCGTTGAAATTGATATGTTTTCTAAGTCTGTTAAACCAAAAGATAAGGTAATTACTCTTCAGCCCAGGATAGGAAGAGTGAGGGGTTGGCAAGAAAGAGAGTAGAATCATCTAGAAAAAAGGAGAAAGAAACATCAGATTTCGAGTGTGACCTTGACTTAGATGATTTGGCCTTATTTGCAAAAAATTTTAAGAAAATTATCAATTTCAAGAAAAATGGAAATTTAAAGATAAAAAGAATTTTGAGAAAAATAAGTTTGAAAAGAAAAATGAAAATATTTTAAAGAACCTCCTAATAAAAATGGTGAGAGATGTTATGAGTGATACGGTAAGGGTCATAGAGCTTTTGAGTGTGCTACTAGGCTAAACATACTTGCCAAAGAAAAGGGCAAAGTTGTCCTTAACACTACCCTTAGTGACGACAGTGAGTTCGAGTTGGTAGACTCTGAAGATGAGTCATCGCATGAGTGTAAATTCACCACATTCATGGCTAGTCATGTGAGTACCTCCAGTGCTCCTCACGACAATGAGGATGCTACTTCACAGGGACACCTCGGCAATGAAAATGAATGAGTGAGAGGGAGGATGCTACAAGTGAGAGAGAGAGTGATCTTCAACGCGCCTACGCTAAGTTGTATACTGAGTCATTTATAACTAAAAAGCGTAATAAAGCATTAGTTCTTAGGATCACCGCTTTAGAGGAATATTATGGATAATCTAGAGAGAGAGTACTCCACTTGCACTACCTTGAGAGAGAGAGAGAGATAGAGAGAGAGATTCTGCCTATGTTGACAGAGAAAGTCAGTTTAGAGAAAGAGAGAGACTGTTTGGAGAGAGAGAGAGAGAGAGAGAGAGAGAGAGAGTTGTTTTGATGAAGAGAAAGGGAACTTGACTAATCAAATGGCTAGTCTTATAAGTGAGCTCCATTCCTCCCTGGAGACTCGGAAGAAACTTGAAGCCCTTATAGCCTAGCTTACTCATGATCTTGAGAGAGCACAGGAAGCCAAGGTTCAAATCGAGGACAGGTCTGGAAAGATGCTCCTCGGCCCTGCCTTAGGTTTTGGTGAAAGGCAGGGAACATGTTTTGATGGTCCCTCCACGTCCCAAATTACACCGGGACCAATTCTTACATTTACTACAACTCCATATGGTCATCGTCAAAAACTATGAAGAAGAATTCGACCAAGAAAAGAAAACCAAGGTCCGCCTAAGACTGTGTACTTTTGTACCTACTGCAAAAGAAAGGGCAACCTCAGGGAGTTTTGCTATATTTTGGGGCGAACAAGACGTACTACTGCGCCGCCACCTACCACTAGCGATTTCTTGAGCCTTAGAGAGCAGGTTGAGTTCCTAGTCGCAACATCTCAAAGTTTAATGGAAGAATTCCGATGGATTTTCCTTCCGTCAGTGAATACTTACAAAAATCCAACTAGAACCAACATTGACAAGGGCAAACAAAAGGCTACCTCATCATGGGTGCCTAAGCACGACGTAAAATCCCTTGCTGCACATGTTGCTCTTAAAGCATAAAATACCTCACAGTGGTATTTCGATAGTGGGTGCTCCAGACATATGATTGGTGATGTCTCATTTTTTACCTACCTAGAGGATCATAAGGAAGGTAAAGTCACCTTTGGATACGGGAGCAAGTCTAGCATCGTAGGACGAGGTACAGTAGAGTTACCAAGATTTCCTAAGTTAGAGAATGTTTTGTACATCAAAGGTTTGAAAGCAAACATTCTCAGCATTAGCTAGCTATGCGACGCTGACTTTGTCGTAAAGTTTGACCAGGACATGTGTGATGTATATAATCAAGACGGTAAACTTTTAGTGCAAGGGGTGAGGACAGAGGATAATTGATATGGGACTGTGCCCAAGTCCTCACTTGTATGCAACAGCGCCACGATCACTCCTATGGATCTTTGGAACTAACGTCTAGGTCACATGAACTTTAGAGATTTGACACGATTAGCTAAAAAGGACCTTGTACGTGGATTACCAACACTTGGAAAGCCAACTTCCACGGTTTGTGGACCCTGTCAGTTGGGAAAGCAAATCCGTAGCCCCCATAGGAAGTTGAATTCCATTCCCACTTCATGAGTACTTGAGTTGATACACATGGATCTCATGGGTCCTACTCGTACAGAGAGTCTGGGTGGTAAGATGTACATCCTAGTGATGGTTGGCGATTTCTCC
This sequence comes from Sambucus nigra, assembly GCA_949130495.1. NCBI lineage: Eukaryota > Viridiplantae > Streptophyta > Magnoliopsida > Dipsacales > Adoxaceae > Sambucus > Sambucus nigra. Next base: position 613,022,643 of record OX422217.1, on the reverse strand, counting down.
GGATATTCTATCGTGGGATTTCTGAGAGAAAAATCAGATGTTGTTGAATGTCTGACGACCAAGTGCCGTGTCCTACAAATAAAACACGGTGTCACTATGAATAGAATGCGTAGTGATAACGGCACTGAATTTATGGAGCAAAAAGTAGATCTTTACTGTGATAGCCTAGGAATCAAACATGAGTTTTCTATTGTGAAGACTCCTCAGCAAAATGGGATTGTTGAGAGAAAGAACAGGACGATTCAGGAAATGGCTAGATCTATGCTTCTAGGTCGTAAAGTTGCTAGGAGATTTTGGGCAGAGGCAGTGTCTACTGCATGCCATACGGTGAATAGGATTTACTTCCGTCCACACACACTTAAAAGGCCATATGAATTGTGGACTGGAAAGAATTCCAACCTTGCATATTTCTGTATTTTTGGGAGTAAATGCTACATCCTGCGGGATAGAGAGGAATTAGGAAAGTTTGACTCACGAAGAGATGAGGGAATATTTCTAGGATATTCATAAAATAGTAGAGTGTAACGGGTTTTTAACCTGAAGAGGTCTATGGTGATGGAGTCAATAAATATTACCGTGCAAGATGACGAACCATCGACGTCTATTGACTTCACCCATTTTAGTGAGAATGACACACTCCTTTTTTATGATCCCACTGTGTCTCCCACATCTAGGGTGGGCCCTACTCCTGTTTTAGGGGGCACACCTGCTTGGGTTTGTAAGAGTCGTGATCCTACTTCTATTCTAGGAGATCGCACCTTAGGGGTCAAGACTCGTGCTCAGCTAGAGAATGTTGTTATCCATGTCTGCTACACATCTAAAGTCGATCCCAAGAATTATAAAGAAGCACTCTACGATGAACACTGGATCTCTGCGATGCAGGACAAGTTACTTCAATTTAGAAAGAATGATGTCTGGAATTAGTCCCCCGACCTAGTGAGACTAATGTCATAGGTACCAAGTGAGACATAGTTTTTGGGTCCACGTGCTCCCAACATGCTCATCACTTTGAGGAGGAAATGAAAATTGAGTTTGAGATGAGCATGGTAGGTGAGCTTACTTTCTTCCTTGGTCTCCAGGTTCGTCAGCTAGAGGATGGGATGTTCATCTCCCAATCCAAGTATGCTATAGACCGAGTGAATAAATTTGGTTTGGACTCCGCTAAGAACGCACGTACACGTATGAGTACATCTACAAAGCTTATAAGGACACTTCAGGCAAGGACGTTGAGCAAACCTTGTATCAGAGTATGATAGGCAGTCTTCTCTACCTGACTACTAGTCGTCCCAACATCGCCTTTAGTGTTGGAGTCTGTGAGCGATATCAAGCGTCCCCTAAAGATTCACACTTACTCGCTCTTAAAAGTATTATCAAATACGTGAGTGGGACTATCTCCCATGGCATTTGGTATTCCTTTCATACCACTGACCATTTGTCCGCATACTCGGATGTTGACTGGGCTGGGGATGCAGATGGATGTAGGAGCACTTTTGGTGGGTGTTTCTTCTTTGGTTCTGATCTTGTCTCTTGGTTGATAAAGAATCAAAACTCCATCTCTTTATCCACTACGGATTCTAAGTACATAGCCGTCGAAAGTTACTGCACACAACTTCTGTGGATAAAGCAGATGCTGGAGGATTATGGGATATCACAGGACACCATGACCATCTCCAATGATAACACGAGCGCGATACACATATCCCGCAATCTTCAGCATTCATGCACAAAACACATTAGGATACGCGTGCACTTTATTCGTGAATTAGTTGAGGAGAAGGTCGTATCCCCGAGTTATGTGTCTACCGACCTCAAGTTAGCGAATAGTTTGAAGAAACCTTTAGATGCCCTTAGATACGAGAGTCTTAGGAAGTATTTATGTATTTTCACAGTTGACTGAAGGGTTTGGTCCTTGTATAGGATAGGATGCATTGTCATGTTCATATCATATGATTCCTATTGCTAGTTTGTATCATTTGTATTACTATTATTTTTTTTGCTTTTTATTCTTTTTTCGAAAAATCCAAAAAGATTTTCTTTTTATAAAAATTTTAGAAAAGCACAATTTTTATTTTTATTTTGTTTACACCTCTTATGGGTGGGCATTTAAGATAGCCAAGTCACAACTTCCATTTTCATTTTTTAGGTGACTGTTTGATAGTGATTTGAGACACTACATCATTTCATTCGTGTACTTTACATTGTTTGAAGTCTTTGAGATGTGATTAGTGATATCTTTCTACATGCTTGGGTCCTTATCTCCTTTATTGCACACATGCAAGGCTTTATTTGATTATTTTAATTGTCTATCACATATTAGCTTGAGTGTTTCCATATCAATTCTGTCTATACAACGAACCATATGCGATAAAACTTGACAAGATTGTAATGCATGTAAAAACTATTTGGTGAGTTTGTGTGATTTATTTGAAAATGGGGAAGGGTTGCGAAAGGTTGACATTTAACCTTTGCGAATACTAAGCCACCGTTATATCAGACCTAAAAAAATTGAGGTATTTTAATTATCCGAGGTCCAAAGATGTTAAAAGAGCCCCAAAAAATCTAAAGATAATAAAAGCAATACATGCCGAATATGGGACATTAGGTTTCACCATCAATTATCCAATGTTTGAGAATTCAGATCACCTCTAATCAAAATATAAATCTGAGGGTGTTTGGTTGGAGAATTTAAACGGGTTTGCACTTCCTTGAAAGTACTGAAAAAGCATTAAATAGTTTTGGACGTTATTGGTATGGAAATCACTTTGAGCTTTGATTTGCAGATTTGATTGAGTCAATTTCTTATAATTCCATCTTTTTACACCTAAGGAAGATGTTGAGATCATTCGTTAGGAGTATTCGATATTCAACGTGCACATATGTTATGTTTGTATGCATTGATTTTCCTATCGAATTTTCTCACACCCCTTCATTTCCGCTATCATCGACTTGGTTGTTTTTGTGTTCTTTCATGTTGTGATTCTTTGTTGTATATTTTGTGTGAAAATTTTTAAAAAATTTAAAAAAATTAAAAGTTTATTAACTTGTGACATTCTCCATTTGCATTTATTTTTTATTCTCATATATGTCTATTTGGGTACATCATAAAAAGGGGGAGAATGAATTATGAGATTTTTTTGGTTGATTTATCAATGATTTGCTTAAGTTTAATTGATCTTTCATTTTTGCATGTCATTATATTTCAAACTGTTGCGTATCACGTGTATCTGTTTTATCTCATGCGTGTAGGTACAAAATTAATGAATATTGGATTGCAGAATCTGATGAGAAAATCTTTGAGAGTTTCTGAAAAGTTGAATATTTGAAGATGTTGAACTTTGATTGACGACATGTCAGTTAGTATTCTCAGTTTGAGGGCTTAATGGAGATATTATCTTATGTGTCATTTTCTTTATGGAGATAGCATAATTCTGATTTTTCATGTATGTACCGGCATAGACATAGGGGGAGATTTGTAAGGACATAATTTTATAAATGTTCTAGGTAGAATCTAGGAATTTTCTATTTATCCTAGATCATAGTATGTATGTCTGATACCGCTACATTCGGCACATCAACACGATCATCCACGACGGCCTTGATCCGAATCCATGCATCCACCATCTTCACAAGTGCATCATGCTTCATGCGATGTGCGGCTCAACCGTTCCCACCACTCCACTTCGCGTTATTGGTAAAATGGTTTATTAGAGTTTTTAATATTTAGAAAATATTTTTCGAAGTCTGATTTGTCTTTAACACAAAAGCAGAAATTTTTCCAAGTGTAGAAGCGGACTTTTTTGGCCGTCGAGCTCATTCGAACGACATCGCTCTATCGTTCCAACGACATGAGCATGTCGCGCGATCTCGTTTGAGCGACACGTGTGTCTCGTTCGAGCGAAATGCCTATGTCGTTCGAATGCCACCGCCGCCTCTATTTTTATATAAATATGTGTGTCCATTCTGCTCGTTTTTCAAGTCTTTTACATACACGTTTCTGCGATTTATAGCCCAAAAAATAGACTTCAAGTTTTTAAGGTTTCATACTCTTTTTATTCACAAAACCATTCCTATATATGTGTGTGAATCTTTAAACCTTCAAAGGATCGGTTTTACTCATCTGGAGTAACTTGTGGAGAAGCCGACTCTTTTCCATTGCTTCCCATCTAGTGTTCTTACGGAAAATTGCAGTCGACGACATCAAAATCGACACCTGAGGGTTTTTTTTATGTCACTCTTATTTTCAGTATAATCCGTGTAAATCGTTCTTTACAAATTATAGTGAAAATAAAAGGTTTTGCCCCTTTGGGGGATTTTTCCTCATTTGTGTGTTTGTTTGTGATTAAATGTTCTTGCATGATTATATTGTCTTCAATCACACCTAGGTTCATGTTTTAGGATTTAATTGAAAAACTGAGTTTAATTAAATAATTTCTCGGTTTGAACAAAAATGCACTCTCAGTTGGTGAGACATGAATTCTGTAATCTGCCTCCACCAACTATCACTGGGATTAGATTGGTACTCGTCATCACTATTATGACCTTCTAAGTAGGTTTCATCAAGTTGGATAGGTATGGAATCCAAAGGGACCAACCTCTCATCCTTGCCAAAGGGAGGTTGCCTATAGGTTAAGCAATCAACATGGAACATGTACCAAATTTGAGAGTCATTAGGTTCCTTCACTACTTTTAGGGCATTCAACCAGCTATGATTGTAGTCTACGTCTAGAGCCTCTTGTAGCCTAACTGGAGTATCTTTCCATCCCTCATCTTAGCCTGCCGACCTTGTACCCCGGGACCCATTCTAAATAAGTATCGAAGATTCTTCACATTACGGCTGAGTCCCATCACCATGACTCAGCCTCTCTGGATATCCTCCTCGAATTGAATATGCTTTTTCTTGAGATCATCATTCTCATATTGGATCAGGGCACCAAGCCTCCCCTGCATCCTTAGCCTCAGCAAGTTGGTTCTTCAAATTAGTTATTTCCTTTTGCGAGGAGGATCCCACATCATTTATGTCCTTCGGATCATCCTTTATCTTAGCGACCAAGGTGGAATGATCCTTATAGGACTTAGTCATCTTCTTCAAGGCCTTATGAATAGACAAAAATGCCCAGTGAGCCCGAGCATTAGTGCCTTTGCCAATAAAACTACCAAGGCTTCCAAAAAAGGAGGAATCTCCTCGGTAAAAGGATACAAAAGTAAATTAGCATATAACCAAAAAGATTTAGTAAGGGAATTCAAGATAATATGAACAATTATAAAAATAACTTTTCATTGATATGTATAAAAAAGTGGGCAGAGACCTTATAATCCGACTAGAAAAAGAAGAAAAAATACTAAAGTCCACCAAACCCTAATTTACAAAGGTCGTATTTCTACACCATCTCCTCCTCCTCGGCCTCCTTTCCATATGCCTCCACTTCTTTAGCCTGGTTGACGGGGTTGCTGGTGGAAGCCTCCTCATCAATCTGTGGGGGAGTTCCAGGATGATGCTCATCGAAGAGCTTAGATTCATTAGGGATCTCGACCTTCACTAGGGCTGCATCCCAACCCTTCTTGAAGCTATCCTTTTGCATATAAGCTAGCTAGAGCTTATCATTTACATAGGCCTCTCTCCAAACTTTCCCAAAATTGGTCTTTTTGGCCTCAGGAAACTCGAACCCATAATGATCAACCAAGTATTCTTTGTCTTAAGTTAAGTATCCTTAACCTTCAATAGGTTATTTTCAATCTTCACTATGGCCATGACCTCAATGGATACCCTCTTCTCCTTGTCATCATTTACCTTATTCTCCTCATTGTTCTTGATCTTCAGTTTGGCCATGTCCTCTTTTGAGATTTCCTGGGGCCTTGCTCAGTTCATCATTTATCTTGGAATGGTCTGAGCGACTATTCAAGAGATTGATAAACTCTTCCACAAACTGTAAAATATAGATACATGGCAAGTGTTAGACACATTTAGAGCAAATGAAGAGACCAAACAAAAATAAAGGGAAATAAAATTCTTACCATGAACAAAGTCTGGGAAGAACGAATGGTCCAATGACTTCAACTGCTCACGATCCGTAGTGAGCACAACCTCCCTAAATAGACCATGGGCCAGAAATGGATTTTGGGCCACATACATGGTCTGGGAGGTTTTGGGGAGGGGGGACATCACTTTTCTTGGAAGGGGGAAGGATCATAGGGGACATTTCCTTCTCCTTCTTTCTGTCCCTAATGACAAGACTTCGATCATCGCCCTTGGGCTTTAGGTTCAGTCCTCTTCTGGTACTTGGCTTTAGAGGAGAGGGGGACATCATCATCATCTTTTATTAGTAGAACTCTCTTCCTAGGAGGTGGCATCAAATCCTCTTCGTCGATAATGATGGAATTGATGTCAAGAGACTTAAATGAAGAAGTAACAGAAGCCTCCTTATTTGGACTGAACATCTTAGGAATGTCATCTACCGGGCGAGCAGGAAATCTACTGGTAATATTGGTATACTCTAGGAGAAACAAGACCGGCCGTGGGTGATCACCTATAGCAAGGTATTCTCTCACTCTCCAAGCCTTCAACAACTAAGTACCTTTTATATGGTGGATAGAGGGCTCTTTCTTCTTCCTGCGATCTGCCCAAAAACACAACAAGAAGAATTGTCAACAAAAACAGTTCAAAATAACAACCAAAAGGTAAAAAAAGGCAAGTACTAACCTATGTCACCCCCTCAATTCGGGCACCAAAACCTAGCATACTCTTCACCCTCGGACAGGGGTGGATGTTTCCAATTTCTAATAATAAACCCCTAATCCCAATAACCCTTGATGGAATCAAGGAGGTTCATAATCAAAACCTTGTTGGTTTTCCTTGCTTTTAAGTAAACAAGGAAATTAGTGGCTTGGAACCAAGTGTAACAATACCTAATTTCTGGGATACCAAGGCTAGTCCCATAAAACTCATTGATTATGTGCACCCCATTAATAATATGTCATGTCTTGGGGGCACACTGAGCTAAGACTACCCCAAAGAACTCCCAAAACTCTAAGAGAAAAGAGCTTGGGGAAACGCCAATCCCCTCTAGACCACAATAAGGGTATGAATCGAGTGCCCCCATCAACAACAATGAAATTTCTTAGCATTGGGGCATAGTCAATTGTAACCCACAGGGAAATGGAATAAGTTTTCCTAAAATACTCTACATTTTTTCGATGAAGAGTTTTCACAATTTTCAGAAAAGTTAACTATTACAACTGAAGAAAACAGAGGTGGAAAAAAAGAAATCGACGAAGAATAATGAACGACAAAGACGAGGATAATTTACATAATGGATGAATGCTAACAGGAGAACTCTTAAGTCTTTTTAGCATAAGAGAGAGAGAAAAGTGACGATTTGGTATCGAGAGTGGAAGAAAATGATGTTTGAGAAGTATGTGCAATCTTGAAGAACTGGAATTGAAATGGTTTTTGCCACTTCACCTCTCCTCATGACGAGCATACCCTTGCAAGTCCAAATCCTACCAGGGATGGTAGTAGCATTAAAGAGGTTTATTTCACATGCCACGAATAAGTGTCCACCATTTTTAAGGTCCTGAGAAAGTCTTATACTTGGAATGATTAATGTGAATGAGCATTCCATGACCTCAAAAAATACTTGGGTACTAATCCATTTCATTCTAGAGCCACATCAAGGGAGAATATATTCTTCTATTTAGTAGTGTCACCGGTGGTAGTGAGCTCATCTATGATTAAGGATGATGAAAGAGTCTAAAAACCAATATGCTACTCAACTCAAGCACTTCGATGAACTAAAATAAGATACCAAAAAATGGAGAAATTAGCTTTTTCCCTCATAATTGACTCAAGGAAGTTGCTCCCTTATTTTCAAGGTCATAGAAACATTATGATGATCGACCAACCTCTTTGTAGAATACTTCACAAGCCATAACATCTGGGAATTTAATGATTTGATCTATGGAGGTGGGCCAGTTTGACATAAAATATCGGACAAGGATTTCTATTAAAGGGCAGGGCCTTACGAACTTTGTAACGTAATTTACATCCATGGGAGAAGCCACACCAGAGAAATCAGAAGAAGAGGAAGAAGATTTAGTGAAAAGTATTGGGTTCAAATCGAGGATCCAATGATTACAGTTTGGATCTTATATGTTAATAGATCGTCCAACTAGTTAAGAAGCGGAGCAAGACTAATTCTTGGGGTGACATATGGCATAGTAATTAGGCATTAAGTTCAACTTCAAGGCCTCTAACAACGAGGAAAAATATGGAGCATTGCTACACGATTTGAGGTTGGCCAAGGAGTTTAGAACATAGCAACTCAAAGTTCACATTGACTCTCAATTGGTAGTGAACCAAATCATAGGAGAATATGAAGATATGGAGGTCTACTTAGGGAAAGTCAAGAATCTTATGAGAGAGATAAAATATTTTGTGATCATAATAACCCCAATGGAAGACAATAATAGAGGAGACTCACTTGCAAAGTTTTCCTCCATGATAGAAAATTATAATTCCAGTTATGTGGTATTCTTAGACCAAAATTCTAGTGAGGTCGAAGAGGAGCCTTATCTCATAGCTCCTGTAGAGCATTGTTAATATTGGATGGACCCCATCCAAGTCTACCTCGAAAGGGGAATAATACCGATAGAGAATATAGAGGCTAAGAATATCAAGTATAGGTCCACTCATTACACTCTCATCAACTGATTCTTTTACAAACGAGCTTACACTTTTCCATTCATGTAGTCCGTCCAAAAGAGGCTAACTATGCCCAAGGAGAGGTCCATGAAGAAATATGTGGGGGGCATCAAGGCGCAAGGTCTCTTGATTATCGTGTGATAAGAAGGGATATTTCTAGACTACATTACTTAAGGATGCGAAAGAAATTGTAAAAAAAATAATACAAGTGTCTAAGGTACTATAACATCCCAAGGAGACCACTAAGTGATCTAGTCCCAATAATCTCACCTTAGCCATTTTCTCAGTGGAGAATAAACCTATTAGGTCCTTTCCCTCATACTCGAGACCAGAATAAACTTGCGATGGTGGTAATTTCAATTTCAAAAAATGGTTGGAAGCAGAACCCCTCACCACCATAACCAAGAAGAAGATTGATTTTTTTTTTTGTGGAAATCAATTGTTTCTAGGTTTGTCATCCTCGGGGTGATCATCAATGATAATGACACTCAGTTTGGTAATGACATCTTTAGAAAATTTTGTTCAGGATTGGCATTCCACAAGCATTATTCGGCACCCTCCCACCCACAAGCCAACAATCAAATTGAAGTAACCAATTGAACCATCATCCAAATCTTAAAAAATAGGCTAGACGATGAAAAATGGCTATGGGGATAACAAATCTGTGGCATCCTATGTCCTTATCGAATTACTATGCGAGGCTCAACATGGGTGACATTATTCTCTTTAGGCTTTAGAACTGAAGTTGTTATACCAGTTGAAATTGGTCTCTAATATTATTGGACCTTGACAAGTACTACAAGAAGAAAGTTCGACCTCAGAGTTTCTCTGTGGGAAACTTAATCCTTAGGAGGATCACAATTGCTACTAACGACCCAAAACATGGAAAGTTAGGTCCTAACTAGTAATGGCCGTATGTGGTAACAAGGTTGACGATGCTAGGAACGTATCATCTAAAGACTATGGACGAAAGGGAACTAAATGTTGAATATCTCAACAAATACTATCAATAGGGTGAGACACTATTTTTTTTATCTCATGTCTTTGTTGTAATCAAGCATTAAAATTCTAGATATGAATGAAAAGTTTTTTTTGTCTTAAAATATTTCCATTTATATGATAAATACCAATGTCTCACACTTAATGTACGACCTAAAGGACTAAAATGACCACATTAGGCTATAGCCCAGAAGACCAAAGTCGAACACCTAGGTTAAGACCATAAGGTCTCAAATGACTAAGAAGCTAGGCTAAGGGCCCAATGTCCCAAATAACCCATGAATTAGGGTAAATCCCCAAGGTCCCTATTAGCTAAGTATATTTGCAATAACATATTTTTAGCATGAGTAAGAGTGGGGGTAGGGCAGGGTAAGGCACACATACAACTCAAATAGGACCTCAAGTAATAATCTTCTCATGTAAAAAAAAACAATTAAAGTAGCATTAAACTTAACGTGATATACAAGATTGATTTTGGCACAAAACATTTGAGATAAAAAAAATCTCATAACCCATCAATTGGGCACAAAACATTTAGATAAACAAAATCTCACACCCCATCACTTGTGCCTTTTTCAACTTTATTCGAGTATTGATCATAATCAAATTAGGGATCCTCGTGAGTAATATAAGCATTACAAGATAGAGAAATATGATTAACCTGAATGCGAGGCTTAAGACTGTCATATCCATCACTAAAAGCCTATACCATTTGGTATTAAAAGCGGTTAGACTATGAATTCACCCATAGAACTCTTCCATACTTAAGGTACCAAGGTCTCAATCTCAAAAATCTTTCCCCGTTCTTTATCCCAATCTTCCTATGTTACTCTCAAAAGATTCCTAAGCTGAATCAATTTCTGATTTTAATTCATCTTCACGATGCTTAGAGTCTTCCACCTTATTTTTCATAGTATCAACTTCTCTACAAAGGGTATCCTCATCACCTTTTTTTTCCTCACTCCCTAGCTCACCTTAAATTATATCGATTAACTTCTGTGAAGAATTTCTATACATGTCCTTACATATATACGACACATAAAGGCATGTACCCTTAGTGTCCCGTTCGTGCTTTATTAGTAATTTCAATGGAGTCCATCATCCGGACATCACAAAATACATTAAAATGCGGTGGTCCCTATGTGTATACCATTGCACGGTCCATACCCCAATGGTGACAATGGATCTCGACATCTACGCCTACCTTTCGTAAGTGGCGCTGTCACGTAGTACCTAAAATAATGACATATACAACACCCAGTCCACCTGTGTCGATATGTGCTACAGTCCCGAGATGCACTCAACCCCAATCGATATGTCATCCACGAACATGGGTATGTCCACATAAATAAATAAATACATATTTATATTTATAATCAGTCTAAACACAATCGTGCCTGAAATAAAGTCCATCCCGAAATTACTAACTAAATATTTCGGTCTCAGATACCTTTCATTAGAAAATTCATAACTAATTAAAAAAATCATAAAAATACGAAACTTGTAGCCACACATTCATAAGGAAAAGATATGGCTTCACCCATAGGTCATTCGAACAAATATTAACCTCATTCGAATGAGAATCCCTACCTCGTTCTAACGAGGTTCTAACGAGATTCCAAAAAATGACCTGATGTCCTCTTTCTTAGGCGGGATTCATACCCAACCTCCCAACTTCATTTCTAGAATTTATTATACCCAAATTCCCAAAATTTTAATACATAGATAATTCATATAACCCAATCCCATTGACATATACATAAATCTAAGATGGAAATCATCATCAATTCAAGATTTAAACTCATATATCAAATTATTCATCAAGATCTTATCTCTCAACTTAGTTCATTCTTTTCTTCGATGAAAGCCCAAATTTTATCAATATAATCCAACCCCAAATCGTTCATTTATTCAATATTAACACGATTCTAATTTCTATGTTTGTCACTAATTAGTTTAATTATTAAACACCTAAAATTTAGATTTGTCCTTCAATATGCAAAAGGTTTATTCCTATGAAATAAACATCAATTTATCAACCTTAACCTAAAAATTCATATGAGAAAATACACCAATGAATTAAGAAACATATTGAAAATTAATTTAGTAAGATATTGATTGACTTAGTTTGATTATTAAGGGTCCCTTTCTCTTAGATCTTGATCTTTCTTCCCTCTCTTGATCTTCCTCCCTACTCTAATCTTGGTAACCTCTCCAATTAGGTGTGGGGTTGCTAGGGTTAAGTTGTGGCAGATGAGAAATGTCTTATTCATTGTTAATTAACTTATAATAACCACTAATTTCGAGTAACCCCATGCCCCCCACATTTGGAACCCAAGATGAGCCCGAAACCATAATCGAATTGGCTTAATAATTTTCTAAATGGTATAACTATACCCTGGCCTAATTTTAGATGTCTAAAACACATAAACGAGTCCCTAAATCATCCCGAAACATGCCTAAACTATCTTTATCCAAGCTACACATTTTTTTATTAGATTGAAAACCACATATTTATTTAATAAACATGTAATTTTATTTCTATGAGTAAACATAATCATGAATAAATGAATCAAATAAACATGCAATCATAAATAAGTAATTTATTCTCAAATTGAAATTCTACCACTTTAATTTAAATTCTACCAATTTAATTTATTCAAGAATTTATTTAATTAAATTCAACCAAAATAATTTATTACGAAAACACGGGGTATTACAGGCAGCCGTTGGTTGTGTGAGTGATACACGGGTTCCCATTAGTTTTTCTTAGTTGAGAGAAAGAAATCGAAACGATCACAGATGACGCTAATTGTAGGCGGTAAAATCATGTTAGAATATATTCAACGCAATCAAAGCCGAGTAGAGTATAATCATGCATAATGACATTCAAGAACATGATGTTCATGGTTCGGCAACGTGCATATGTCCACGAGTATTTCTATTCTCTTTATTAATCAATTTCTGATGACAAAGATTACATTCCCCCTTTTCCAGTGTGGATTATTAGATTTATGGAGAAAAGAAATAGGTTTAACCGTGTTAGATTCCTTGCCCTTAGACAACAATCAAAGGTTGATTGGAGGTATAAAATTCTGAGATTTTTCGTTGATCGGCTTCAACCATGCTTATCCTCTTGAACTATGATCGTTGATATGACTAATATGACCACATTTTTATCTCTAAGGTGTGGTCGAAGAATCCTCTCAAATAGCTAATATCCATCTCTTTACCCTATGGACGTAGGCTAGGTTGACTTGTTGAACCAAGTAAATTCTATGTCTCTTTACATTCATCATTGCACTCAAGGCCTGCATTATTGTATATTTCATTCCTAGACCAAAAGTTAAGAAAAAAATGTGGAATGAAAATACAATGGTCATTTACTGTTTTGGGTACATTTATTATAATAATTGGTTCTTGGGGTACACTAATTTTCATTATAATTCATTGGGTATTATTTTAACGATTTGAGCTAACGGGCGTCTAACAACTGTATCCCTTTTTGTCAATTATCTAAAATACCCTTTGATATCTATATTTAAAATCCTCAATAAAATCCACTCTTCTCTCTCTCTCTCTCTCTCTCTCTCTCTCTCTCTCTCTCTCTCTCTCTCTCTCTCTTCCGCTCATCATTCTCTCTCTCCTCCCTCCCTCCTAAAATACTAAAGCCAATAGCTTGATCAGGCAGAGCACGATTTGGTGTTGGTGATGTCGGATCGTCATTTGTAACGGGTGGGGAAAGGGCGGAGAAAAAGGGTTTCTAAAAGGGGCAGTGGGTATGGTTAATTTTTTGTCTCTCGAAAACCATGGTGGTCAAAGGATTGTTGAGTTTTTTGTATAGTTCCTGGAGTTTGGGAGGTTCATTTTCTGTATGGTTCAAGTCGGACGTTCATTTTCTGTATTATTTTCGATTTGGAGTTCAGAGTTTTGTTGGCCGAGGGTTTTGAGAGTTCCAATATGGAGTTCAGTGAATATGGCGAGAGGTTTGTTTTTTGGAAATTATTTTCATATTTTTTTTGTGTGAAATTATTTTTTTTTTTGTAATTTTTTTTTACTGGGAATTGATTTTTTTGACTAAAATCAGTTCTATTTTCATATTTTTTGGCTTGAATTTATTTTGTTTGGTCAGATATTATTTTTTTGGCTGGAAATAATTGTTTTTTGCTAGAAATTAGTTTTTGACTGAAATCAATTTTATTTTCATATTTTTTTGGCTTGAAATTATTTCTTTAGGCCGGTTTTTATTTATTTTTGGCTAGATATTATTTTTTGGCTGGAAATTAGTTTTTTGATTGAACTCAGTTTTATTTTCATATTTTTTGGCTGGAAATTATTTTCATACAGTTTTTTTTCTTTAAAAAAACTTTTTTTAATTAAATTATTTTATTTTTTACTTTTTTGCTAAAAAATATTTTTCGTTTGGGTGGAAATGTTTTTAAATGGAAACCTAATTTCTTTAGTTGAAAATAATATTTTTGGGTGCACAATTTTTTTCCCTTGAAATATATTTTATTTTGTTGAAAAATCAATTTTTTTTGCGGTTGGATTTTTTTTGGGAAATATATTTGTTTGACTGAAATTAGCTTTATTTTTTATTTTTATGGGTGGAAAACCTTTTTTATTTGGTGCAATTATTTTTAATACTTGAAATCAATTTTTTTTATCAATTATATTATACCGAAAATAATTTTTAATCTGTTATATTATACATGTTTTAAATTTTTTATATTTTAACTGTTTTTAATTAAAAAAGAAAAAAAGAACAGTTCAACATTATAAACAATTTTTTTAACTGTGTATTTCTAAATATTTAAACAGTACACCTAAAAAATAATTTTATATAAATAAATAACATTTATATATACAAAGGGTACATGCGTCATTACAAGTAAGGGTAATATTGGTAATTGAGTGTATATGATGAGGTGACTGACGGAAATTAAGCTCAACCGTTAAAATAACACTCGTTTAATAATAATGGAAACTAACGTACTCCAAACACAAAATATTATAAATAAATGTACCCGAGTCAATAAAGGACCCAAAATATAAAAGTGCGCAAAACGGTGAAGGTGAATTCTTACATTGAATCTCCCAACAAAGTTGATTTTGAAAGGTCCTCAATAGCATAAAAATATGGCATACGAAAATCAAATATACAGTATATTAAGTATTAAAAAATTTTGACAGTTAATTAAGATAAGAATAATGAGATTACAAAAGGGAATATAATAAAGTGTTTTTTACCAATTAGTCCCGTTGACTAAGTATGTAGTTGAATAACTCCTAATATTTTTTTTTGGCTCCATCAGGTTCCATGAAAAATTATTTTTGTTCCAATAGATCATATTTGTAAACATACAGTGAACATTCAATATATATACAAATAAGACATATTAAGAAAAAAAATGTTGCAATAGGACCTATTAGGAAATGTCCCATGTAAATAGGACTTAATAGAAAGATTAAAAAAGATTAACGTTAAATCTCCAAATAAACAAGAATGCATTATTTTAACTCACGACTCCGCTATTTTCTTCAAGAGATTAATTATAAAGATATTTTGTGTTTCACTCCCATTTTTTGGCATGATTTTGAGGTATCCCTAATTTTAAAGAAAATTGTGTTCTCACTCCCCCAAGAACATTAACTCTCTTTTTGACAAAGTGAGGGGTTTTCCACATAAGTTCTAAAACCCTTCTTTCCTAATTATTTTTTTACAGACATAATTATTTTTATAATCACAAAAAGAAAAGGTTGAATTACACAAATATTTCAATGAACATACAATTATTTTTTTAAAGTGAAAATATGTTTAATCATTTGCTCAATAAAAATTGAGGTGGTGTTTTCACATAAATTAAGAAAAAAATACCCTTTTGGAAATAAAAATTACCACTGGTTGAATATGAGGTGTTTGAACATACAATTAAAAAAGGAGAATTTTGGGAAAATGTCCTCATAATGCTCAAAGTATATAAAAACAGGACATTCCATATAATTTTATAAATTTAGTCCCTATACTAAAAATACAATGGAAAATGGTGAAAAAGAGTGACGTTGGCGCGGACTAAAAAAATAAAGGTATTATACCACAGGGACCAGATTTATAAATGTTATTGTACCAAAGGGACTAGATTTATAAAATTGAAAATCATTGTCCTTAAAATTCAAATATAGGAAGGAACATGACCTTTACCTTAATTCTCTATTAAAAAAAATTCACCCCTTTTGTTGTTACAATGACATATATAACGATTAATAACTTCTATTTTTTGCACCAATGAATTAAGAAACATATTGGAAATTAATTTAGTAAGATATTGCTTGCCTTAGTTTGATTATTAAGGGTCCCTTTCTCTTAGATCTTCATATTTCTTCCCTCTCTTGTTCTTCCTCCCTTCTCTAATCTTGGTAACCTCTCCAATTAGGTGTGGGGCTGCTAGGGTTAAGTTGTGGCAGATGAGAAATGTCTTATTCATTGTTAATTAACTTATAATAACCACTAATTCCGAGTAACCCCATGCCCCCCACATTTGGAACCCAAGATGAGCCCGAAACCATAATCGAATTGGCTTAATAATTTTCTAAATGGTATAACTATACCCTGGCCTAATTTCAGATGTCTAAAACACATAAACGAGTCCCCAAATCATCCCGAAACATGCCTAAACTATCTTTATCCAAGCTACACATTTTTTTATTAGATTGAAAACCACATATTTATTTAATAAACATGTAATTTTATTTCTATGAGTAAACATAGTCATGCATAAATGAATCAAATAAACATGCAATCATAAATAAGTAATTTATTCTCAAATTGAAATTCTACCACTTTAATTTAAATTCTACCAATTTAATTTATTCAAGAATTTATTTAATTAAATTCAACCAAAATAATTTATTACGAAAACACGGGGTATTACAGGCAGCCGTTGGTTGTGTGAGTGATACACGGGTTCCCATTAGTTTTTCTTAGTTGAGAGAAAGAAATCGAAACGATCACAGATGATGCTAATTGTGGGCGGTAAAATCATGTTAGAATATATTCAACGCAATCAAAGCCGAGTAGAGTATAATCATGCACAATGACATTCAAGAACATGATGTTCATGGTTCGGCAACATGCATATGTCCACGAGTATTTCTATTCTCTTTACTAATCAATTTCTGATGACAAAGATTACATTCCCCCTTTTCCAGTGTGGATTATTAGATTTATGGAGAAAAGAAATAGGTTTAACCGTGTTAGATTCCTTGCCCTTAGACAACAATCAAAGGTTGATTGGAGGTATTAAATTCTGAGATTTTTCGTTGATCGGCTTCAACCATGCTTATCCTCTTGAGCTATGATCGTTGATATGACTAATATGACCACATTTTTATCTCTAAGGTGTGGTCGAAGAATCCTCTCACATAGCTAATATCCATCTCTTTACCCTATGGACGTAGGCTAGGTTGACTTGTTGAACCAAGTAAATTCTATGTCTCTTTACATTCATCATTGCACTCAAGGCCTGCATTATTGTATAATTGATTCCTAGACCAAAAGTTAAGAAAAAAATGTAGAATGAAAATACAAGGGTCATTTACTGTTTGGGGTACATTTATTTATAATAATTGGTTCTTGGGGTACACTAATTTTCATTATAGTTCATTGGGTATTATTTTAACGATTTGAGCTAACGGGCGTTTAACAACTGTATCCCTTTTTGTCAATTATCTAAAATACCCTTTGATATCTATATTTAAAATCCTCAATAAAATCCACTCTTCTCTCTCTCTCTCTCTCTCTCTCTCTTCCGCTCATCATTCTCTCTCTCCTCCCTCCCTCCTAAAATACTAAAGCCAATAGCTTGATCAGGCAGAGCACGATTTAGTGTTGGTGATGTCGGATCGTCATTTGTAACGGGTGGGGAAAGGGAGGAGAAAAAGGGTTTTTAAAAGGGGCAGTGGGTATGGTTAATTTGTTGTCTCTCGAAAACCATGGTGTTCAAAGGATTGTTGAGTTTTCTGTATAGTTCCTGGAGTTTGGGAGGTTCATTTTCTGTATGGTTCAAGTCGGACGTTCATTTTCTGTATTGTTTTCGATTTGAAGTTCGGAGTTTTGTTGGCCGACGGTTTTGAGAGTTCCAATATGGAGTTCAGTGAATATGGCGAGAGGTTTGTTTTTTGGAAATTATTTTCATATTTTTTTTGTGTGAAATGATTTTTTTTCTTGTAATTTTTTTTTACTGGGAATTGATTTTTTTGACTAAAATCAGTTCTATTTTCATATTTTTTGGCTTGATTTTATTTTGTTTGGTCAGATATTATTTTTTTGGCTGGAAATTATTGTTTTTTGCTAGAAATTAGTTTTTGACCGAAATCAATTTTATTTTCATATTTTTTTGGCTTGAAATTATTTCTTTAGGCCGGTTTTTATTTATTTTTGGCTAGATATTATTTTTTGGCTGGAAATTAGTTTCTGGATTGAACTCAGTTTTATTTTCATATTTTTTGGCTGGAAATTATTTTCATACGGTTTTTTTTCTTTAAAAACACTTTTTTTTAATTAAATTATTTTATTTTTTACTTTTTTGCTGAAAATTATTTTTCGTTTGGGTGGAAATGTTTTTAAATGGAAACCTAATTTCTTTAGTTGAAAATAATATTTTTGGGTGCACAATTTTTTTCCCTCGAAATATATTTTATTTTGTTGAAAAATCAATTTTTTTTGCAGTTGGATTTTTTTTGGGAAATATATTTGTTTGGCTTAAATAAGTTTTATTTTTTATTTTTATGGGTGGAAAACCTTTTTTATTTGGTGCAATTATTTTTTATACTTGAAATCAATTTTTTTATCAGTTATATTATACCGAAAATAATTTTTAATCAGTTATATTATACATGTTTTAAGTTTTTTATATTTTAACTGTTTTTAATTAAAAAATAAAAAAAGCACAGTTCAAAATTATAAACAATTTTTTTAACTGTTTATTTCTAAATATTTAAACAGTACACTTAAAAAATAATTTTATATAAATAAATAACATTTATATATACAAAGGGTACATGCGTCATTACAAGTAAGGGTAATATTGGTAATTGAGTGTATATGATGAGGTGGCTGACGGAAATTAAGCTCAACCGTTAAAATAACACTCGTTTAATAATAATGGAAAAGCAACAGAAAGTTGCAATGCTAAAATGAGGCATCAATTTTTGGTTTGTTTCGTGAGAATGTTTGGATGAATAAATCAATCCTTTAGTGATTCTGCTTTAATAAATGCATCCTTTAGTAAGATACAAGCACTCTAACATAGAGGGAGACTGAGTCAATGAAGTAGTGCAGTAAGACGTCTTCTGTGTGGGTTGAGGTGGTTGATCGTGAGATGGAGCTAACAACAAGCTGTTGATCATGAGATGGAGCTAAGGCGGTCATATCTTCAAGCTGCTACAGTTGAACCTTGGCCATTCTCACCTCTTTTAGTCCAACCAGGTTCTAGAGATAAGGAGGTCATTTCCATTATTGATGACTCTTGGAGGTCCAGAGTACGCTTCTTTGAGAGAGCTTTGGTTGGTAGAGTGGGGAGTTTTGAGTACGACCAGCCGTCTCTAGATCGGATGAAGGCGTGGGTCAATGTTCACTGGAGGCCGATTGGTGGTGTTAAGGTTAGATATCTTAACGCATCGTTATTTTGTTTCGTCTTTGCGTCGGCGAAAGAAGCAGATAGGATTTTGCAGATGAAGAGCTGGTCTGTGTTTGGGGACCATCTTTTCTTGGATAAGTGGCATCCCCTAGGGAGTTTTTCTAAGAATAGTCGTCGGCCTAAAAATCGTTGGATTAGGGTTGTGGGGCTGCCTCTTCACTTGTGGGGAGAAGAAGTGTTTAAAGCCATTGGGCTCCAGTGCGGGGGTTTTATTAAAGTTGACGAAGATACTTTGTCCGGGGAAGAGCTGAGGTGGGCTAGGGTGTTGGTTAGAGGGATTAAGGTGCTGCCAGAATTCTTAACATTCAAGGCTGGCGGGTGGGTTTTTAAACTCCCAGTAGTCGCTGAAACGCTCGCATCTTGTTCGTTTGGAGGGGATGATGTTCCGTATTTGGAGCGGCGAAGAGCTTACTCTCCAAGGCCTGCGTGCTCAGTTGCAGCAACAACTGGTGTGGTTCGTCAGGTGGAAGCGTACGCCCCAACCCTTGGGGTGAAGTCGGATGTCGTTACTTCATCGAGTCATATCAATGCTGCAGTTCATACAGCGGCTGGTGTATCTCAACTGGGTCGGCATTCAACAGCGACTAATGTCGGGTGTGGTTGCATAGAGGCGGTAGGGGTGGGTTGTGGACCTCCAGTTGGGTCTAGCTCGCAGGACCCATCTTTGCATCGTGTTAGCGCCTTGGGTCGTCTTCTGGTCCAACCTCCGTCGTTGTATGATCATGGTCCGGCCGGCATGGTTGCTGGGTCTTCTGATCAGTGTCATAGCAGTGGTGGGAATGTGTCGAAGCAGGCTTCTGCCCTGGATTGTACTCCCTCCTTAGTTAATGGGAAGGTTCGGATTCTGCGACGTCCGGTAGACCCATCAACGACTTCCAGGCCAGAACTGTTTAGTTCAGGGGAGTTGGTGAAAATCTGCGAGGATGGTGTTCAGCCTAGGGTACGAGGTTTGGGGAAGGCAGTTTGTAGGGAAGCAGTCAAGTCCTTGTCTGCTGACAGACTTGACTCTGGTGATAAAGTGGTTTTTCAGGACAGTTTGGCTGCTCCATGTGGGGGTGATGGGATTGGTTTGCAGGGGACTTTTTCTGAGTTGTCTCACGTGTTGGAAGGGGGGCCTTTTGGTGATAGTAGTGTGGATAAGGGTGCAGCTTCTCTGCCTAGTTCATGCTATAAGATTTGTGGGCCAATTCATTCGGTGGATAATGAGGGGAATGGGCCTTTGCCAGTGCAAAAAAACCGTGCTACTGTTTTAGGTAAGAAGTCCAAGTGCAATTTACCTACCTTTGCTAAATCTGGGAAAAATGGGCCAGGCTTTGAAAAGATGGGCCCATGCCTTAATTCGGGCATTGTGCTTAAGAATGGGGTTTATAGGAAAAATCTTAGAAATAGAGGGGAGTGTAAGGGGAAAGGTGTTATTGATAGAGGTAAGCGAAGGGTGTCCAGTAACGAGGATCTTTTCGAGGGTATGCCTAATATGTGTAGGGGCACGCTTTGCACGTTGGTGGAGACAGGTGAAGGAGAGGTGGAGCAGGAGGATTACGCGCATGCATTGCCTGGTACCGCTAGAGGGTCATCGTGCGGGGAGGATGTTTTGAGTAGTCAGGTTGTCACGTCCCCTAGGTTGTGGGTTGATCTTGGGGACTCAGTAGGGGTGGTATCCGGGGGCAGGGTTGACGAAAGGAGATGCGAGGTTGATTCAGAGGAGTGGGTCTCTAGCATGGTGGATGGCTTTAGCAAGTTCCTTGGTATCTCATATGAGGGGAATGAGAAGGAGGCACTTACGTTGTTCCGTACCATTGAGGAGAGGCGGAGGGAGAAAGCAGAGGAGGGAGTGAGGGGGGTAGGTGGGGTTTCTAACGATGTCCGATGAAGTTACGCATTATCTCTTGGAATGTGCGGGGGTTGAATGATTGGAGGAAAAGAGAAGTGGTTAGTGGGGCTCTTTCTCGGTGGCGGCCAGACATTGTTTGTCTTCAAGAAACAAAATTAGGGGCTTTGGATAGGGAGTTGACTCAGTCAATCTAGGGAGGTCGTAGGATTGAGTGGTGTTGTCTGGGCTCCGACGGTGCGTCAGGTGGGGTTGTCTTGATGTGGGATAGTAGCCTGGTGGAGAAAATGGATGTATTAGTAGGTCGATGGTCGCTTTCTTGCTTATTTAGGTGTGTAGATGATGGTTTTACATGGAGCCTTTCGGGGGTGTATGGGCCAGTTGAGGATTTGGCACGTTGGGAGTTGTGGGAGGAATTGGCTGGGGCCAGGAGCGTTTGGGGCGTTCCCTGGTGCACTGGAGGTGACTATAACATCATTCGTTTTCCCTCTGAGAGGAGTGGTGAGGGGCGGACAAACTCTTTTATGCAGGACTTCTCCGACTTCATCAATGAGCAGGAGTTGATTGATCTTCCTTTGGTGGGTGGGGACTTCACGTGGTCCAGTTTCAGGGACGAGCCCTCTCTTTCTCGGTTGGATCGTTTTTTACTTTCTAATGACTGGGAGGAGCAGTTTTCGGGGGCTATTCAGTCTTGCCGGCCTCGTGTGACTTCGGATCACTCACCTATTTTGTTGGAGTGTGGAGGACGGGGTGGAGGGAGGACTCCATTTCGTTTCGAGAATATGTGGTTACAGGAGGAGGACTTCTTAGGGAGAGTTCAGGGGTGGTGGCAGGGTTATGAGGTGGAAGGGAATGCGAGTTTTAGACTGGCGACTAAACTGTTTTCTCTTAAGGGGGACATTATTCTTTGGAACAGGGAGGTGTTTGGACATGTGGGGTATATGATTGAGAAGTTGTTGGAGGAAATTAGGGCTCTCGACGTTAAAGAGGGGATGGGCGGTTTGTCGGGGGAGGAAAGGGTGATGAGGATCGAGAAAAAGAGGGAGGTAGGAAAGCGGCTGGTTCAGGAGGAGGTGAGTTGGAGGCAGAAGTCTAGGGCTCTTTGGCTCAGGGAAGGGGACTACAACACTAAATTCTTCCATAAAGCGGCTAACTCCCATCGGCGGTTCAACCATATTGGGAAGGTGGTTGTTGGGGGAGTAGAGTTCAATGAGGAGAGGGAGGTTCGTAGGGAAATCAGTCAGTTCTATGAGAGGCTGTATTCGGAGGAGGAGCCTTGGCATCCGAAGATTGATGGGCTTCCAGTGGAGAGCATATCTGGGGTTGAGGCGACTCAGTTGGAAAGGCAGTTCTCCGAGGAAGAGGTGGTCCAGGTTCTGAGATCGATGTCCGGCGATAAGGCTCCTGGTCCAGACGGATTCACTATGGCTTTTTTTCAGCATTGTTGGGAGGTTATCAGGGCCGATGTGATGGCTGTCTTCACCGAGTTCTACGACAGGGGTTACTTTCTGCGGAGCATGAACGCAACATTCATTACTTTGGTTCCCAAGAAAGGGGGGGCTACGGATGTCAGAGATTTCAGGCCGATTAGTTTGGTTGGTAGCGTGTATAAGCTCATCTCTAAGGTCCTGTCGGTCAGACTTAGAAGGGTGATCAATCCTCTTATTTCCGATGCTCAGAGCGCGTTTGTGGGTGGTCGTCAGATCCTTGATGCTGCGCTGGTTGCGAATGAATGCATCGAGTCCAGACTGAGGAGTGGGGATCCTGGCATTCTATGCAAGCTTGATATTGAGAAAGCGTACGATCACGTAAACTGGGAGTTCCTTCTTTATTTGCTCAGGAGGATGGGTTTTGGGGAGCGGTGGTGCAGGTGGATTAAGAGGTGTATTTCTTCTGTCAATTTCTCAGTTCTTGTTAATGGGGTGCCTGAGGGGTTCTTCAAGAGTTCGCGTGGTCTTAGGAAGGGTGATTCGTTGTCTCCTTTCCTTTTCATTCTGGTTATGGAGGTGTTTTCTCGGATGATGAGCAGGACGGTGGAGGGGGGTTTGGTTTCAGGGTTTTCTATTGGGAGCTCGGTTTCTCATCCAGTTGTGGTCTCTCATCTTCTGTTTGCGGATGATACTATTATTTTTTGTGGGGCGTCTGTGGACGAGGTAAGGTCTCTGCGGTTGCTTCTGGTTTGCTTTGAGGCGGTGTCAGGTTTACGTATAAATGTCGGTAAGAGTGAGATGATTGCCGTGGGCGAGGTTGGTTATGTGGGCTACTTGGCTCGTGTTCTTGGTTGTCGGGTTGGATCTCTCCCTTCTACTTATCTTGGCCTACCTTTAGGGCTTAAGTTTAAGTCTTCTTCAATGTGGAATCCGGTCCTTGAGAGGGTTCAGAGGAGGTTAGCAGGTTGGAAGCATGGTTTCCTGTCTAAAGGTGGTCGGTTGATTTTGATCAAAAGCGTTTTGTCTAGCCTTCCGACATATTTTATGTCCGTCCTCCCTTTGCCTCGGTCTGTTGGCAAACGGCTTGACAAGTTAATGAGGGACTTTCTGTGGAGAGGGAATGAGGATGAGTTTAAATATTGCTTGGTGAGTTGGGATGAGGTGTGTAGGCCGCTGATTGAGGGTGGGGCTGGGGTCAGAAGCTTAGCCCAATTCAATACGGCTTTACTAGGGAAGTGGTTGTGGCGCTTTAATAGGGATGGAGGTAGATTGTGGAGGAGAGTGGTGGTTGCTAGACATGGGGTGGGAATGTATGGTTGGGATCCTATTTTGGGGCGGGATGCGCATGGGGTGGGGTGGTGGAGGTTTATTGCGAGGGGGTGGGGGAGGTTCTCCTTGCTCACCTCCTTTCACCTTGGGAATGGAAGCAGGATCAGGTTTTGGAAGGATAAATGGGGCGAGGGGGGATCTTTGGAGGTTCTCTTCCCGGGTATGTTTAGGATTGGGATAGACAAAGATGGGTTAGTTGAGGATCATAGGCGGAGGGATGGGGTTACTGAGGGGTGGGACCCAAAGTTTAGGAGGGGTCTCCGTGATTGGGAACTGGAGGAGGCAGATGTGTTCTTCGAATGGCTGAGGTTGGCGCCGGTTCCGTCTAGGGGGGCAGATGGGTTGAGGTGGTCGTACTCTCAGGATGGCTTGTTTTCCGTGCGGAGTTACTATTCTGTCCTAAGGGGTCGCGGTGGGGCTTGCTTCCCATGGAAGGCTATTTGGAGATGCCATGCGCCTCCTAAGGTGTGCTTCTTTGTGTGGACTGCGGCCAGATAGGCCATCTTGACTATTAAGGGGCTTCAGCAAAGAGGTAGGAGGATGGCCAGTAGATGTTGGTTGTGTAGAAGGGAGGAGGAGACGACTAATCACCTTCTTTTACACTGTGAGGTTACTAGGGGTCTTTGGGATCTTTTTTTCTCTTTAAGCCAGATTGTTTGGGTCATGCCTCGTTCGGTGTGTGAAGTGCTAGCGGCGTGGCGTTGGCCTAGGGGTTGGTCAGGTCCGAGGGGGGTCTGGAGGTTGGTCCCCCACTGTATCTTTTGGACTGTGTGGTTGGAGAGGAACAGGAGATGCTTCGAGGGAGTCGATCTTGATCCTCCTCGAATTCGGTACAGTTTTCTGTGCCTGCTTCTTACTTGGTTTAGGAAACGGCATGATTCGTCCTTGTCTTTCCTTTTTTGAGTTATTGGAGGAATTCTAGGGGCCTTATTAGTGAGTGTTGGGTCTCGGTTTTTAGCTTGTTTACTTTGTATACTCCCTGTATACGGGATCCCGCCCCCTTTGGCGGGTCGTTTTATTGAATCATTTACTTATAAAAAAAAAACAATAATAATGGAAACTAACGTACTCCAAACACAAAATATTATAAATAAATGTACCCGAGTCAATAAAGGACCCAAAATACAAAAGTGCGCAAAACGGTGAAGGTGAATTCTTACATTGAATCTCCCAACAAAGTTGATTTTGAAAGGTCCTCAATAGCATAAAAATATGGCATACGAAAATCAAATATACAGTATATTAAGTATTAAAAAATTTTGACAGTTAATTAAGATAAGAATAATGAGATTACAAAAGAGAATATAATAAAGTGTTTTTTACCAATTAGTCCCGTTGACTAAGTATGTAGTTGAATAACTCCTAATATTATTTTTTTGGCTCCATCAGGTTCCATGAAAAATTATTTTTGTTCCAATAGATCATATTTGTAAACATACAGTGAACATTCAATATATATACAAATAAGACATATTAAGAAAAAAAATGTTGCGATAGGACCTATTAGGAAATGTCCCATGTAATAGGACTTAATAGAAAGATTAAAAAAGATTAACGTTAAATCTCCAAATAAACAAGAATGCATTATTTTAACTCACGACTCCGCTATTTTCTTCAAGAGATTAATTATAAAGATATTTTGTGTTTCACTCCCATTTTTTGGCATGATTTTGAGGTATCCCTAATTTTAAAGAAAATTGTGTTCTCACTCCCCCAACAACATTAACTCTCTTTTTGACAAAGTGAGGGGTTTTCCACATAAGTTCTAAAACCCTTCTTTCCTAATTATTTTTTTAACAAACATAATTATTTTTATAATCACAAAAAGAAAAGGTTGAATTACACAAATATTTCAATGAACATACAATTATTTTTTTAAAGTGAAAATATGTTTAATCATTTGCTCAATAAAAATTGAGGTGGTGTTTTCACATAAATTAAGAAAAAAATACCCTTTTGGAAATAAAAATTACCACTGGTTGAATATGAGGTGTTTGAACATACAATTAAAAAAGGAGAATTTTAGGAAAATGTTCTCATAATGCTCAAAGTATATAAAAACGGGACATTCCATATAATTTTATAAATTTAGTCCCTATACTAAAAATACAATGGAAAATGGTGAAAAAAAGTGACGCTGGCGCGGACTAAAAAAATAAAGGTATTATACCACAGGGACCAGATTTATAAATGTTATTGTACCAAAGGGACTAGATTTATAAAATTGAAAATCATTGTCCTTAAAATTCAAATATAGGAAGGAACCTGACCTTTACCTTAATTCTCTATTAAAAAAAATTCACCCCTTTTGTTGTTACAATGACATATATAACGATTAATAACTTCTATTTTTTGCAAATGGTAGTTTTTGCTTCTATTTTTCTTAATTTACGCCAAACACCCCCATTTTTGAAAAAAATGTATTTAACATCTTTATAATTTTTAAAAATAAGTGTAAATTCTGATCCATTTATGTAATTTAGTACCTAGTGTTTATTTTTATGGAGCTTTGTAAATTTGGGACCTACTATAATATGTATTTTGAAAACAGGAAAACAAGCATTTTATTAATAGTTTTAGTCCCTATTTTTTAATAAAGTCGCTGACGCGTACCCATATTCATAAAACGTTAACCAATCACAGCATGTCACGTGTCCCTTTAATTTGAAAATAGGGATTAAAAATAAAAATAAAATATTTATTTTCCTATATCCATAATCAATATTATTTTAAATCCTAAAACTACATAATCTATATTTTTATTTTCAATAACACACCCGAGATACGGTTATCACATGGTGTAAGGGTGTAACATTAATTTTGTATATTTAATAAAGAATGAAACGGCACCTTTTAAACTTTAACTCTTATCTTGTGACAGCTCAATCCAACTTTAACACTTCATTTTCATCTTCTTCTCAAGGGATATTTTGTGTTTAAGTTAACCCACCGTTTGGCTGGTAGGTTAACTTAAACACAAAATATACCTTGAGAAGAAGATGAAGATGAAGTGTTACAGTTGGATTGAGTTGTCACAAGAGAAGAGTTGGAAAGTTAAAAAGCTGTCGTTTCATTCTTTATTTAATATAACCCTAGAGGTTTCCTAGTAGCACAATTCTCTTCTCTCTATCATGGATTATCCTAGCTACAACACTGGTGTCTTATTGATAGAATCAGAAAAAGAGTACCACACTTTTATACGGAACCATGAAAACACAAAATATCCCTTCAGAAGAAGATGAAGATGAAGTGTTAAAGTTGGATTGAGTTGTCACAAGGTAAGAGTTAGGAAGTTAAAAGGTGCCGTTTCATTCTTTATTAAATATAACCCAAGAGGTTTCTTGCCGTTTCACAAGGTAAGAGTTGTCACAATTCTCTTCTCTCTATCATGGATTATCCTAGCGACAACGCTGGTGTCTTATTGATAGAATCAGAAAAAGAGTACCACACTTTTATACGGAACCATGAAAACGTTGCTTGCCTTTTCTACCAAGAAAACGATATTGAAAGCGAGGTAGTCTACTCACTTCTTCTTCAATTAGGGTTTATGATAGTTGTTATATATATCTTATGAATGCATGTTAAAGGTTCTTTGTACTTCCTCGCTCCACACGTTTAGTGGTACGATGCCATAAAAATCTTATGGGGTTTGAGTTTAAAGTTATTGGGTAAATATTATTGATACAAACGAGTTTGATACGCTTCGAACATTAAAAAAATGCGACTCGAGATCCAAAATTACAGGACACAAACTGATTATGGATGAGCCACTAACCTTAGTTAAGTGCACGAACTAGAAAAATGATCCGAATTTGACACAATATATTGTGTTCGTGTCATGTTTGTGTTGGTTTTTATACACGAAGTTGCATACCATCCTGTCATACTCGTCTCGATTTTATTGAGTTCAAATTTTGTGATTCAATTTAAGAGGGGTCCTGGTGTTTTTCTTACATGATTGATGCAAATATTACAAATTGTAAGATTCATTGTGACTATTTATTTATTATTTGGCTGTTTTCTCCAATCATGTTAGGTGATCATCAAAATGCAGCATTTTCCTCTATTATAAGGCTACAAGATGGATTTCGTAGGTGGTGCTATCACCTGTAGGAAGATTTGTCTAGGTTGAGATATAATCATATACTGTAGTTACAGTAACTCCATTTTGGAACATTTTATTAACTATTCTCAACTGTGACGCTAGAGTGCATACGTGACAAAAAAATTAACATGCATGTACATGTGTATAAACGCCCCACGATTCATAAATCTCTATATAAGATTTATCTATATTAAAAACCAATCTATATAAACGCTGGTTGTAGTCCAAGCTTCCAATGGATTTGATCGGTTTTTGTTTTTTGTTATCCAGCAGATATGTTAAGCGCACACTCATTGGTATTTGTAATGTGGGTCAATCAATGTGTGTTTAACATATTATTTGGGTAATAAAAAACAACCACAGAAAAATATATAAAGAGTATTGCTCTATTTTTTATTATTATTTGCTGAGTATGCCTTAGATGGGTGAGGGTCAACATGGCGGTTGTAATTTTTGAATACTGACGGATTTTTAGGATTCGGGGTAAAATATATTTCAATGCAATAAAAATAATATGATAAAATATGTTTTCACATATTTAGAGTTTGATTTTCTTTTGTATTCTTATTTAAAGTTTTATAATTATAGGATGTGCACTTATCTATAATGTTAACTCAATAATAATTTAGTTTTAAGTATATAAAACTATATTTCTTCATATTATTTTTTATCTTAGTGAAACATATTTTACTCCAAATCAAATGGATGCATGTGGTAAAACTTTTCTAATATTGGTGATTGTAAAAAGTTAAAAAGTCTATGAAGTTTTCTTCTTCAGAAAATAAAATATGATTAATATTAATAGCATGCCTATGAGTGTTACAGGATGTGAACTGTTTTATGGAGGGATTGGTAGATGATCACGAGGATACAACCCACTTTGTTAATTTTTAAAAAAATGATCAATGTTAATTTTTAGCAGTTTAAAAATTAACATATATTTAATCGATTTCTTTAGAATAGAAAATAAATTCATTTTGAGTTAATTTTTTTAGGTTCATTGAAATATTTCAATACCGTAAAAAAATCAGCTAAAAATATATTTTTTTTTTACTATTTTAAAAAAATGTTTCAATACCGTTAAAAAATCAACTAAAAATATATATATTTTTTACTATTTTAAAAAAATGTTCCACTTTTTTGTCCTGTTTTTTATGTGTGTGCGTGTGCGTGCGTGTGTCTGTGTGTATATACCGATTTTTTAAAATAGTAAAAAAATTATTTTTCGGCTGATTTTTTTATGACATTTAAACTTTAAAAACTACAAAAGTTTGATCAATTTTTTAAAATAGTAAAAAAGCTATTTTTAAATTATTTTTTTATATGGGTCCCATAAATGTTTAAATACTACATAAAAAAAATTCAACTTAAAAGTAATTATTTTAATATTTAAAAAATTGATTTGCGCTATGTATACTTAATATATATTCCTCTCTCTCTCTCTCTCTCTCTCTCTCTCTCTCTCTCTCTCTCTCTTGATTTTTATTGTGCTCTCTATTTATTATATAATATTATATTTATTTTTTAAGGTAGTGCCGGACATTATGAAAACTGTGATGGATGAGTGGGGATCGGATGAGCTGGAGAAGATACTGTACGATCACGAAATAGTCTTTAAGTTTGAAGACACCAAGGAGCTTTTGGAATTTGATGAAGATTGGTCAGATTCAGATGATTGCTCGTATGGATAATTTTTTAAGAAATAAATCTTTCCTCAGTGATAAGTATCCTCTTAAGACTAGAGCTACTTGATTGAAATCACATACCACTCCATGTTTTGGTTGAGAATATATTTATTGTCAGAACTTAATTTCTTATGCCTAGTTCATGAGTTGTGCGGGTTTTTACTTAATAAAAGTGGACATGAAATATAATCCTCATAATACACTCACGTTTGCGTGCTCACATCACAAACACAAAATCACGATACAAAGGTGTGACGTAATTGATGTGTCTCACCTTCATTCGCTCGTGTTCGGACTCCATACGGCTACACTCTTAGTGGGGATCAGACACGAGCGAATGAGAGTGCGACACATCAATTGTGTCGTACTTTTATGTGCGACACATGTCCCGTTTATGTGTCAACGTAGCATTTTCGTACACTCACATGCAATATTTTGGCCGCAAATGCTTTACATCACTTTTAGTTCTTCCATTTGCTTACGTAATTCATATTACAAGGTGAGGCCTCTCTTGAGAACATAAACGACATCATACCATACCAAGAGAACACATATTCTTAGTACTCGTAGCGAATGAAGCAAATATCTTGTCAGTAGATTCATTGTGAATAATTGATATACAAGTATATCGAGCAACTATTTAAGGCCAGTAATTTTGTTTGGTTTCATTAATGAAATGATCCATTAATTGACCCATTTTAGCTCCAGTGAAATGCATCCATTTGAAATATGAGTCACAAAAAGTTCATCTGGTTTATCTCTCTGTCTCTCTCTCTCACTCACTCTCCCCTATTAAATTTTATGTTTTTTATTTAACCTTAACATATCAATATCAATTTTAGATTACCAAAATCGCCAAAAAATGGATTTAAAATCATTTCAAATCCCCTCATTTAAAATTCACTAATTCACAATGAATCAACTTACCTAATCAGGCAGTTTACGCAACCAAACTGGGCTTTAGGTAATCGATTTATAGTAATTTCATCAACTTGGATAGTACTTTCTTGCATAATTTTTACTCACCCCTCTTAGGGGGATGGAAACGAGTATACAAAAAATATACAATGGTCTATAAAAGACCAAAAATCAAAACCGGGGGTATGGAAACCAAAACTATCCCACCCCCTCTTCCTCAGAACCAAGTCAGGATATACATAATTAGACACTCATACCCATATACATCTCCTCCAAAAAATTTAGCAAACACGGTATATTTGTTTGTGCCTCTTCTTTGGACCACACATGAAAGTGTTTCAGAGGATGTATCGAAGTATTGCTAACTTGATTCTTAAAACCATTCATGTTCCTTTTTTTCCAAATTGCCCAAAAATACACAACGGAGCCATTCTATATATGGGACTAAACTCCTTCTCCACTATGCCCATATCCCCATGTTTCCATATTCCCTCTAATAGATTCAGCACCCACCCAATCCACTATATAAATGGAATATATGATCTCCCAAATCAGCTAATAATTCAGCAACAAGTGGTTAACAATGTCCTCAGTATTATTACACATCCAACAGTTACTTACCATGCACGTATCTCTCTTATTTAATCATTTTATCATCATAATAGCATTTTTTCATTGTCGTCTATGTAAATAAAGAAACCTTTGATGGACCCCAAGTACGCTAAATGCTCCTCTAAGGAAATTCTAACCCTTCCCTAGCCACAAAAAAACATAATAAAAACTCATCGAGAATCCCCTTTCTTGCTCCTAGTCCACAGAATACGATCCTAGCCTCTTAATGGAAAAACCCTTTCCTCGACATAGTCAAACATCTCCTTAGACTCTCATTCCGTAAGCCCATGTATCAATGTAGGGTTACATCTAATCATATCCACATCCTTACAAACGTGTTGAGTCGTCGATCCTTCCTTCTCACTCGTAATACAAAATGACCGAGGAAACATCTCCTTTAAAGGTCGACTTACCACAATGTATATCTCTTAAACCTACCATTTTCCACATCGTTGAGACACATACATATGGATTAGGAGCTCCCTCCACTCCTCTTAATGTGTTTTCACAACCCCACCCATGTGGACATTACCCTTCTTCTAAACCCCAGTTGTTGTAGCCAAAACCAAACCTGTCCACGCCACTGTTCTGCACATCTAGTCTACCTCACCCAAAAATCTTCACAACTAAAGCATTTTTTTATATTTTAATTTCGGATTCCCGCCCTTCCCTCCCTCGCCAATTTGCACACATTCTCTATGTTTACCGAACCATTATTGAAACTATCATCGTTCCCTTGTCACAAAACATCCTCTTTAAGTTATCAAGATTTTAATGAACTAAAACTGATAGAGGAAGAATGGAATGATACTAAGTGGGTAAACTAGACATGGTGCTCTTTATTCATATCAATGTGCCCCTTAGAGAAATAAATCGTTTTCCACCATTTAATCTCCTATCCACCCTCTCTATAATCGGATCCCAGATAGCCTTAGCTTTAAAGGACTTGTCCAATGGAAGTCCCATATTTTTTTAAAGAAATTTTATTTATAAACATATTGGAGAAAAAGTCCTTCCTAAGAGTCTTACAAGCGATAAAGAAACATTAAGAAAATTTAAAAATTCTTGAACAAGCAAAAGACCTCCTTAAATTATACTTAAGGGTTGATTTCTCCTCGTTAGTTAAGAACGAAAAAGAATCTGCATTGGAATTTTTGGTTCCTGTGGAAGAAGATGAATCTGCAAAATTGCTTAATACTTCAATCGAATTACAGACTTGGATATGATTTTGATATTTGCCACATTTTGTCCCAACCAAGTCTACAATGACAAAAGCTTGGGAGGAGTCATTCTCTGGGATTTCAACATATAAACTAAAATCTTTATCTTCTTCCTGCACTAAGTGATTTTTTGAGCTGACAAATCCTTGATTAAATTTGGAATATCTTCTAACGGAGGCATATCATCATAAGGGCCCGTTTGATAGAAAACTCGAAAAATATAAATGATTCCACGGCATTTGATTTTAGGACAAACAATTCCAAGGAAAATGAATATTTTCCGACTTATGTCCGTTTGATAGAAGTTGGAAAATCATCAATTTTCCACATTTTCTATCAAACACAAAAGCTGAAAAATAGATATAAATGTGAAAATTTTATTTACGGAATATATACGAAATATTAAATTAAATATATATAAATATATGCAATATATACATATATGCAATATACTCAATATACATATATACTAAAATACATAAAATATGCAAAATATATAGGAAACATATTTATTTACAAATTTATAAATAATATATATTTATGAAATATATAGAGTTCTAAAAAAATTTGATTTTCAGTGATTTTTCACCCAAAAGTGGCAAACAAAAACCTGACCCTCCCCCCCCCCCCCCCCCCCGCCACCCCCCTCCCCCACCCACCACACACACCATAAAAAAGAATTGGATTTCACCCAAAGGTGGCAAACTGTGCTTTAGGGGTGATGTAACTGGAAAACAAAATCCAAGCAAATTTAGGTTATCAAACGGTCTAAAAACTGATTTTTTTAAAAAATTTCCAACTTTTCTGAATTTTCCTTGGAATTTTAAGGCTATCAAACGGACATTATTGAAATTGTGATTGACGAGCGGGGATCAGATGAGCTGGAGAAAATATTGTACGATCACAAAATAGTCTTTAAGGTTGATGACACTAAGGAGCTTTTGGAATTTTATGAAGATTGGTTAGATTCGGATGATTACTCGTATGGATAATTTTTTAAGGAATAAAGTTTTCCTTTGTGATAAGTATCCTCTCAAGACTAGACCTACTTGATTGAAATCATATACCACTCCGTGTTTTGGTTGAGAATATATTTATTGTTAAAACTTAGTTTCTTATGCCTATTTCAAGAGTTGTGCGAGTTTTTACTTAAGAAAAGTGGCCATTAAATATAATCAGTATAAGACTCACATAACTCATATTACGCATAGAACACTGTAAGGACATAAATTTCTAATTGAGTTCATGTAATATTTTGACTTAATCTCGTGGACAAAACTGTGTTTGTAATATGTCATAGGGAGATCTCATTTTGTCACGATCCCACTTGGTCTATGACGTATTGAAGAAATTGAAGATGTTGCGGCAAAGCTTCAAAGAATTAATCATGCCGAAGTTTAATTGGTTCAAGTTTAATCGTCTTCAAAGTTAATTGCATTCCGAGATCACACATGTATTAATGCGTATAATTAATGGTGCTCGGAATTGTTTTTATAAAAGATAAGGATGCAATTTTATAAAGAAAATATTTTAAAATGTTTTTAAAGAGTTTTAAATAGCTTACACTACGTTTTATTCTGATAAACTCGAAATAGAGTTTGACTTATTTGGATCTCTTTCGAAAGAGACGTTTTAAACATAAAGTCGAAAAGCCAAACTGACAGGACTGTCGTTTGAACGACATCTGTTCTTGGTTTAAGAGAGATGTCTATGCCGCGCGAACGACTTGCCCATATCGTTTGAACGACACTGTATTCGAGGCAGCGTTTAATTCCTATTTAAAGTGTGGTTTCATCAGAGTTTCGCACATGTACATTCTGGAAAAAACTGTTTACGTTCTAGTATGAGTTTTGCACATGTTTTCTAAGGTTTCAAAGCATAAACACACCTTAGAAGTTTGCAAAGATCCGAGTAATCATTATTATATGTTTATATGATCTTGCTGCACAAAGAAGGTTTGATATACAATTGAACATCAGGGTTTTGCGGTGAAGAAAAGAGAAGGACTTCTTGTTCGAGATCGTAGACGAATCAAAGCCATTCGGTGGACAACAAGACATACGTGGACGCGTGTGTTGTGGACAGGTATCGAGAAAGAGGGAATTTCTGCGTGGGAACTATTGAAGAACGGTAGAAGATAAAAAGGAGCGTCAAGACTCGTGGGGATCGAGTCATTGAGTAAGGATAATCTGTCTTTGTAAAACATTTGTTCATAGTAATTGTCTGGCTTGGGCCGTCCGAGGTTGTTTTTCTGTTTTGAGTTTTTTCCTCGTACATCCGGCATTGTGAGTATTCTATACTTTACTTTACTTGATCTAATCACGATATGCATGTTTAGGTTTAATCAAGATAAAATTGGTTTAAAGTAAGAATTGGGTCTTCACAACTTGGTTTGGTGCACATTAAAAGTTGGATAATTTTTTGGATAAAAATTGGTTTGATTTGAAACACACTTGCACAAGGGACCACCCCGTTTCTATAAATTGGTATCAGAGCTAGAAAACATATTTGATTTATTTTGTGATCCCATGTGTTTTCAAAGTTGAATTTTGGATATAACAATTTTTCTCGAACTCGTGTTTTTATGGCACTAATTACACTTATTGGAATATGAGAATGAGATGTGCATTAAAAGCTATTGATGAGTGTATATGGCTAGAAGTTCAGAAAGGTTGGACACCCCCTGTCACTATTGTAAGTGAGGTCACTATTTTAAAGCCTGTTGAGTCATGGACCGAAACTAAACAAAGACTTTCACAATATAATTCTAAGGGTCTGCACGTTATTTCTTCACATGTCACACAGGAAGAATATAATAGAAATATGACTTGTGAAACATCAAAAGAGGCTTGGGATACTTTGGCACTCACGAGGGCACTAGCATGGTTAGGGCATTAAAACTTTAAAATCTCACTACATAGTTTGAGACCATTAGGATGTTAGAGAGTGAGACTTTTGATGACTTTTATTCTAGTTTGTTCAATCTTGTCAACTCGTCGTTTAACCTAGGTGAGAAAATTCCTGACAACCGTGTTATTAAGAAAATCCTTAGGTCGTTTCTTGATGTGAAAGTGACCATTTTAAACTCATTGGGTAAGTTAGATTCAACGAAACTAGAAGAGATTGTAGGTGACTTACAAACCTATGAAATTGACATGATTACCTCCAAGCAACTGCCTAAGAAAGAAAAGGGTATTGCTTTGAAAACCCGGAAGGAGGAAATTAAAGTTTTCAATTCCGATTCCGATTCTGATTTCGATTCCAATTCCGATTTTGAGGATGTTGCTTTATTGGCAAATAAATTTAAAATTTTATTAAATTTCAAAAGCAATCGAAAGATGCCAAGAAATTTGAAAAATTCAAGAATAACAAAGTTGATCCCACCTCTAAGGATAAGTTTGAGATGCCTAAGAGAGATGAGTCGGATAAGTGTTTTGGGTGTGAGGGGTACGGTAACAAAGTGAAGGAGTGTCCCACTAGACTTAAGAAAGAGGGCAAACAACCCATTGTTTATAATGCCACCTTAAGTGATATTGATCCGGAAGAGGGAGAGAGTTCCCCTATTGATCGTAACTTTGTTGCATTTATGGAATGTCATGTGAGTGACAACGACTCTCATGTGCATGACTGTTTCCCATATTAGTGAGGGAGAAGAGAGTGACGAGGAGGAGATAGATGTGAAAGAATTACAAAATGCGTTTAATGAGTTGTATGCCAAAACGGTGAAGGTGAAAAAGGCTTACTCAAAATTGCAAGCTAAGTTGAATGAGCATGCCATAGAAAATAATGATAGTTTGATTGAGGATCTTAGGGCAAGAGAGAAGAAGTTTAGGGAGAAACTAGAGTTTGTGGAGAAAGAGAGAGATAATATCCGTGGTTTGATGGAGTCTTTGAAAAAGGAGATCTTAGAGTTTGAGGAGTGTTGATGTAAAAAACTAGATTATCTCTAATTATTTTAATCACAGATAAAAAATGAATAAGTAAATGAGACAAAGATTTTTAAAGTGGTTCAGCCTTGTAAGAATGGCCTACGTCCACTGTTTTTGTTATTATTGAGTGTTTGTTTGGAATTCTCGATAATAGGTTTTACCAAGAAATTCCGAGTCCCCCCCCACAATGAGGAGATTACAATGTATTTATAGCCTTGAGGCTGTACATGTGAAAGAATAATACATAGCTATCCAGTATGAATGTACATCTGTACGATAATAACTGTGCATTTAATGCGTACTTATCTTTCGGTTTTCCTTAATGCGTACGCCAGAAGTATTTAAGTTGCTCGGACCGACTTAATAGCTCGGATCGACTTAGCAGCTCGACATGCTTGAACTTCTCGGGCCCGTGAGTTCCTCGTGGCTTCTTAGTTGTTCGGTGACCTAGAGTTATTGGGAGTATAATAATTCCTCGGGGGTTTGAGTAGCTCGGTACAACAAAGTTCCTCGGTCAATTCTTGCTGCTCGGAACCCTTTAGTTGGTCGGGGAGGCTAAGCTCTTCGGAGTCAGTGTTTTGTTCAAAGAGTGTTTGCAGGTGCCATTTTGATTGACACGTGTTTCCACATAATTGATCAGACTAAATTTGGTATCAACAGAAGCCCCTAATGTTACACAGTTCGAGGTTGAGGAGTGTGGAACATTCTTCTCGAAATATGGCGGTATTAAATAGTCATCCTGAATTTTAGGAGTTTCTTCCTTGTATTTATTTTTTCTTTTGAATTCATAGAATCAGACTTTTTGAATTTTGTAACTGCTTCGGTTTCCGTGCCCTTTTTTTTTTTATCTTTTTAGCCGCCGGTAGCGCAAACGTCTTTCTTTGTAATCATTATTTTTACCCCTTCCCAAGGTAAGGTATTTAAGCGTTGCAGAAAATCCTATCGTCTTTGACTTTTTCAAATCTGTATCTTTGAACTCTCCATTTCTTCTCTATCTTGGGCGTTCATTTCTTCCATCGTTCGTTGTCAACTGATTCACCCCCTTTCCTGTAAGATTTTCTTCCTTCTCCTTTATTTACTTTGTTCATCATGGTTTACGTTGTTGAATAACTTGACAAATTACGTTCTGAATTTTCAATTCCTTCATGGGTCACGTTGGAAGAGCTTTCTGAACTTTCTGACTATTTTTCTTTGGCTGAGGGACATTGGTTCCCCAGTCTCTTTGTGGCCGAATGTGGCTTTACTTTTCCTCCAAATCCTTTATGTTTGGAGTTCTGTCAGTATTTTGATGTTGTTCCTGCAAAAATAGCGCCAAATACTTAGAGAATAGTTAATGGAGTTCATAGGTTAAATCAACTTCATGGAACCCGTTTAGGGATTCCAGAGATAATGTACTGTTACAGATGGGTCGTTAGTGATAGTACTTTTTACTTAAAAACTAGGTTTTTGAATAGGGCCTTAGTTGTCAATCTTTCCGATGCCAATAGGGATTATTTTGAACATGGAGTGGTAATGAAAAATTGGCAACATCCTCCATTAAATGGAGACGGTGTATATCAAGGTCCTAGATGCCCTCCTTATGGCAATGGGATAAGTTGTTTTTATTTTTATTTCATTTTTGAAATTATGTTTTCTTTGTGTTCGATAAAATGCGTCATTGACATTTTAATTTTTGTTTATTTGCAGTTGACAGCAAAAGAAAATCCCCCAAAGAAACTGATGTCAATTTGAAGCACTTGAAACTTATCTGGAGTTTGCACCAAACCGTTGCTAACGAACATATTAGATTAGCCTCTTACTTATTGCAGTACAAGAGCTATACTTTTTCCTTCACTGCTCGTCTAATAGTGGTTGACATCGACCAAGTACCAGCTGCAGATGCCACTGTGGAAGGTTCTTCTTCAGAGTCAAATATTCCCATTAGTAGCATAATGAAGAGAAGATGAGCTCCTGCCTTCTTTGACAAATCAGACTCTGTTAATGTGGAGGCCAAGAAAAATAAGCAGGATGTCCCAGAGGAAGGGACAAGAAAAATTGATGCACCCCCTCCAGTTGCTGCTAAGAAAGTTGTTGAGAAGCCCCCTATGGTTCCAAGTAAGGTTGTGGTCATTTCTCCTCCTGATGAGGTCATTGTCATATCACCAACCAAGACTCCTTCAGTTAAAAATATTCCTGCTCCTTCGAAGAAATCAAAGAAAAGTTCCTCGGACAAACTGGCTGAATCTATCTCTCAGCCTTTAACTGTTGGAAGTGGTGTTCCCACTTTTGTTGCTCCGAGCTCTGCTATGGGCTCTATGAAGTCTTGGATTATCCCAGAAATCCAAGGTATTGAAGACACTCTTTCTCGGGATAGGGTCACCACCTTGGTAGCTCAACATATTGCCTCAGTAAGTATTATTAGTCTAAGTTTTCACTTTTCATTGATATGTCCCTGTATTGATTCCAAAATTATTTTTTTCCTCAGCTGGTAACCTGTTTCAACAGTATTCTGAAAAAGGATGAGGCTATTAAAGCTTCGAGCTCCTCAGGAGGTGTAGAGGAAGCTTTTGTGGGTCTGACTCAGTCCTTAAAGGACTCTCGTCAGAAATATAAAGAAGATAAAGAGGCTTGGGAGAAACAACTCAAGTTCATCGAGCAAGAAAAAGATCGAGCTTTGGAGGCCTCCTATGAGTTGGAGAGGAAAATGAAAGAGTTTGAGAGGAAAAATGAAGAGCTTGAAGAAAAGCTCAAGAATACTGGAGAGCTTAAGACTAAGCTCAAAACTGCTGAAGAGGAACTTGGTAGACTTCGTGAAGCTGATCGTCAGAAGGAAGAGGTAGAAGGGAAGTTGAAGGCTATCGAGGAGCTCCTAACGGAAAGGATCTCCTCGGAGAAAGCGAAAAGGAAAAAGGCTGTCAAAAAATCTTTCAGTGCTGGTTGGGATAAGGGTTGGAACAAAGGCTTGGCAGCCATGACTTCACAAATGGAATATGCCAGCCTCAAATACTTTAGGGACGGATGGGTCGCTGCTCTAAAAGAGATGAAAATTGTTGAGAACTCATAACTATTACAGCAACACATTTATGGCCCTCCTCCATCTCCTGAGGAAGAAGAAGAGGACAAGGCTTCCTTAGAGGAATTTTCCATTATGATTAGAGATCAAGTTCCTCCTGTTCCAGTTGTTCAAACTTTCTACGAGCAACTTCAGCCCACCAGTACCTCAGTCGAGCAACTTCCATTATCTTCCGAGCAACCATCCTCCTCATCCCAACTTCCCGAGGAAGTTGTAAAAAATAAGGAGAAGGTGTAAAGCTGCTCGGGTTTTAATTTTGTTTTTCCTTTTGAATGTAACCTTGAGCTTTCTACTTATTTTTATGATGAATAAAAATTCAAACTTTTGGTTGTTCACACTGACTTTTTCTTCTTCTTGCTTTGTCTTTATCTTTATTGATTCTGTTTATGCTTTCTCTTTGCTAGTTTATGGCCAGGATGGAGATATTATCAGCTCGTGATACAGAGTTGTTGAAAAAATGCAATGCTACTTCAAAGCTGGTCATGCAAATCTGAATGAAGCTTAAATTATCGACATCCTTGGTCTAGATACTTCTGAATGAGCAGTCAAAGCCAATCAATATTTGAAGTGCCTGCTCGACCGTGCAGTTGCCAATAATGTGGCATATTATGAGATGATTGAAGATCTTCAGGGTACCATCGAGGAACTTCAACAACAATATAAGGAATCTACTACCCTTTTGCATCAGGGGTATGAGAAAAAATATCAGCAGCTAAATGCTGACAAAGGATATGATAAGTTCATCGCTGCTTACGATAAGAAGGAGAGAACTCTAAAGGTTGAGGTTGAGGAGCATAGGCAAATTCGCTAAATTGTTATAGCAGGAAAATAATGTTTTGCGAGAAGAGATATCTCAATTAAAATATGTAGAATCCTCCTCGGGAGCCTTGGTCCCTGTTAATGACGAAGGTTTCTCTTTCTTGGAGGTAGAGAATGCCAACCTAAGAGATGAGTTGGAAACATTAAAAAGGGTTGGACCTTCCTCATCTACTCGGGGACGAGCAAGAGCTGCTCAAATTTCAATTGAAGAGCAAAGAACTCAATCAGCCTTGGAGATTCAGGCATTCCAGTTGATGGCAAAGAATCAAGCATTAACAGAGATGTCCAAGAAGATTCTGAACCTTGACGAGCAACCTTCTGCACAAAGTTCTGCCTTGGAGAATAAAACAAATCTGGTTAAGAATCTTCACGAGCAGCTAGAGAGGTTGAACTACCAGTTCCATAAACAGTCCAGAGAGTTTTGGATGGCTGGTTACAACGAAGCCCTCTATCATCTTGATGACCAGAACCAGCAGTTCAATAACGAGGGGTACAAACAGGGATGGCTGAATGCACTAGGTGTGCTGAAACTGGAGCGGGGTCACTACTTATGGGATTATTATGATTCTGGGTTGCTTGATTTGCCAGTGCCTCCTTTTAAGCTCGACATGAATTGGATTCCTGCTCGGGCAATCCCCCAGTGCCTGATGTCAAAGTACCTCGGTGATTACAGCCTCCATTCAAATTTTGACATCTCTCGCCCAGAGCATTTGCTTGATCGGCCATCAGTGATGAATGTTCGAATGCTTTGAGATATAAACTTCATAAATTCTCCTTATGCTTTAGACGATCCTCCTGCTGGAGTAGAACCTGTTTCAAAGGCAGAAGGGAAGAAACCTATACAATAGGATTTGCTCAATTGATATCTCATGTAATATGTTTTTTATTATCTATGTAATTTGTTCTGATTCTAATGAAGAAACTTTTAGTTTTCTCTGCAATCTTGATTGTCATTGTCTTGGAAATATATTATAAAACATCTCTTTTATTTATTGATGAATGTGTATGTACACCTGTAAAAAGACAAAAAATGTCCTGTGTTATTTTAAATTGCCGACTAACCGGAGTTGGTGAAAATTCATTGTTGACCAACCGGAGTTGGTGATAATTATTTGACGACCAACCGGAGTTGGTGATATTTTGTTTCCCGACCAACTTAGAGTTGGTGTTAATTTGATATGCCACAAGTAAAAAAATTATGTTTTATTTTTTGATTATAATGACTTATCACTTTTTAATTCTAAGGCATGAAACGACTTATATCCCATGATCCTGCTTGGTGTAACCAACCGGAGTTGTTTGCAATTGATTTATCAACCAACCAGAGTTGGTGGATATTTTTCCTGACCAACTGGAGTTGGAGGAGATTAATTTGTCGACCAACTGGAGTTGGTGGATATTTTTCCCGACCAACCGGAGTTGGAGGAGATTAATTTGTCGACCAATCGGAGTTGGTGGATATTTTTTCCGACCAACCGGGGTTGGAGGAGACTTATTCCTGACCAACTATAGTTAGAAGAGACTTATTCCCGACCAACCGTAGCTGGAAGAGATTTATTGACCAACCGGAGTTGGATTTTATCTACCAACCGAAGTTGGATTTTATCGACCAGCCGTAGTTGGATTTTATCTACCAATCGGAGTTGGATTTTATCTACCAACCGTAGTTGGATTTTATTGTCGACCAACCATAGTTGGAGGAGATTTGTTCTGAACTTGATGCGAACTTGATGCATAGTGTGTAGCAGTAATACTCCGAAAAAATTTCAACAAAAAGAGAGAACTGGGTAAATTATTCAAAACTTTATTCATACTGAAGAAAATTTTATTTACATGGGAATCTCAGCTACTGATAATACTTGCGTAGATGCTCTGCATTCCATGCATTCTTAAATTCTTCTCCCTCCAAGGTTTCAATTATGTATGTCCCTGGTCGAACAACTTCTGATATCCTATAGGGTCCATGCTAGTTAGCTTCCAGTTTATTGTGCTTTTGAATTACTTTATTTATAACATAGTCTCCTTCCTTCAAATCACACTTCTTTACTCTCTTGTTGTAAAACAGAGTTGTTCGTTGTTGGTATGCGACATTCCTGATTACTGCTTCTTCTCTAACTTCCTCAAGCATATCTAGATCTAATCGTCTCATCAAGTCACTGATAGGAGAATTGAAATTTAGCACCCTGTGTGT
Source organism: Sambucus nigra (assembly GCA_949130495.1). NCBI lineage: Eukaryota > Viridiplantae > Streptophyta > Magnoliopsida > Dipsacales > Adoxaceae > Sambucus > Sambucus nigra. The sequence goes on along the minus strand of OX422217.1, from coordinate 612,980,130 downwards.
GGGGAGACTCAACTCGGCAGGTATAACAGCTTCGCTTCCAAATGCCAGCATGTATGGAGATGCTCCTATTGCTGCTCGTGATGTAGTACGATAATCCCACAGCACATAATGTTGCTCGTTGATCCAATTTGCCTTTGCATCATCCAGTCTTTTCTTTAACCCAATCAGTAGAGTTATGTTCATCACCTCAGTTTGTCCATTGCTCTGGGGATGGCCTGGTGCAGAGTGGGTCTTCAATATGTTTGACTAATGACAGTATGCAGCGAACTCCTCGTTGTCGAATTGAGTTCCATGGTCTGTGATGAATGCATAGGGAAGACCATATCTATAAATAATATTCTTCCAAATAAATTGATACACCTTTTCATACGTCATATCAATAAGAGGCTCAGCTTTTACCCATTTAGTAAAATAATCCACAGCAACTACAAGGTATTTAAATCTTCCTCGGGTTATTGGAAGCGGCCCGACCAAGTCTATTACCCAAATGGCAAATGGCCAAGGAGACGTGATGGGTGTTAGCAATGCTTGGGGAGTTCTTCAGATGGAAGAGAAACGTTGACATTTTTCACATTTCTTGGCATAAGCTACACAATCAGCTCTCATCGTCGGCCAGTAATACCCTTGCGTTGTCATTCTTTACAAGAGTGTCCGACCTACTATATGGGCTCCACAAGACCCTTCATGGACCTCTTCAATCAAATTTTTCACCTCGGAGGGGTGGACACATCTTTATAAACATGCTATAATTCCTCGTCTGTATAAAATGCCATTAGTCAATACATAATGAGCAGCTTTAAACTTTAGCTTCTTGACTGCGAGTTTATCAGTTGGTAATGTCCCCTCCTCAATATAGGCCCTGATGGGATCCATACAAGATGGTCCTAAATCCAGGGTAATGAAGCTCATCATCATACCTTTCTCAATGCTCCTGCTAGTCAAAATTTCTATTGGGATTGTTCTTCACAGCTCAGTGCGTGTGGCTGAGTCTAACCGAGCTAAGGCATCTGCTCTTGTATTCTCCAATCTTGGTGTTCTAATTAACTGCACTGCATTAAAGCTCGATACAATCCCCATTGCTTTCGCAAGATATTTGATCATCAATTCTTTAAAAGTCGATATCGTTTGACTAAAGCATTGTTGTTTTTAGAAACAACTGCTCCTTAAAGGTTTTACCAAGAATAAGGCGTAAAAAGCTTAAGGTAGGGCGTTTCTCCTAAGCCTCAAGCCTAGGCGGGTTTTTTAGAACAATGATATATATATACACACAGAGAGAGAGAGAGAGAGAGTAGGTAGACACCTGAATGATGAACTACTAATGATGTTACACTAATAAAATACAACATTGTGGTTTTGTACAATGAACTTACGAATTCATGATTACAAAGATGCTGCAAGGCAAGAGCTTCCAGCTTATTTCATATTTAAAAGTACTTTGAAGTTACAGTTACTTATTGATTTAATTATTTCTCACATGTTGTATTAGTCATGATTATGTATTAGGTTGAAGAGATGATGATGGGCATTGTTATTGTTGAAGATAAAATTACAAGATGGAGGATCACAGCACAACACAAGGCATATGCAAGCAAAGTTGTTGAACTAGAATTTGTGGAACAGGTATAAAGGACCTCACAAAACCAAGTGGTAGTTTTATTTTTGTATGTGTTAGTTTGATCACTTCATTGGAAATTTCCCCTTTGTTTGAACCACCTAGATAGTTCAAATTTCTAACTATGCAATGTTATTTGTGTCATCATTATTCAACAGTTGCCTATTTAAAGGATGCTTGTAATATCTTTTCAATAATTTAAAATATAGATAAACGATAATTTGAAATTTTGAAATTTAAACATATCTTTAGAGGGTGAAAACCCAAACCAGCCCCCAAATGGCCTCGTAAAAGGCACAAACACCTCGTACGGGACTAATGTAACTCGTAGGAACTAACCATGTAGTCACGGGAATCCGAATTTGAGACTGTGATGATAATTTGAAAATATATATATATATATATATATATATATATATATATATATATATATACTTTGGCTTAAAAACATTCCGTGAGAGGGTGAAAACCCAAAATAATCCCCAAACAGTATCGTAAGAGGCACGAACACCTCGCACGGGACGAATATAACTCGTAGGAATTGACCGTGTAGTCACGGGACTCCCAGTTGGAGAATATGATGATAATAAAAAATATATAGATTAGGCTTAAAAATATGGCCGTTATAGGATGAAAACCAAATCAGCCCCCAAATGGCCCCGTAAGAATCACAGACACCTCGCACGGGACCAACGTAAATCGTAGGAACTAATCGTGTAGTCACGGGACTCCCAGTTTGAGAATATGACGACAATTTGAAATATTTAGAGTAAGCTTAAAAACATGTCGTTAGAGGGTAAAAGTCCAAAACAACCCTAAACCGACCTCGTAAGAGGCACGAACACCTTGCACGGGACTAATGTAATTCGTAAGAACTGACCACGTAGTCACAAGAGTTTTGGTTTGAGAATATGACTATAATTTGAAAATATCAGGAATTTGGCTTAAAAATATGCCGTCAAAGGGTGAAAACCCAACACCACCCCGAAACGGCCCCATAGGAAGCACTAATACGTCGCACGAGACCAATGTAACTCGTAGGAACTGATCGCATAGTCACGGGTCTCCTGATTTGAGAATATGATGATAATTTGAAAAGATCTAGATTAAGCCTAAAAACAAGTCGTTAAAAGGGTGAAAACCCAAACTAGCTCCCAAACGGCCCCATAAGAGGCAAGAACACCTCACACAGGACCAATATAACTTGTAGGAACTGATCGTGTAATCGCGGGTCTCTCAGTTTGTGAATATGACGATAATTTAAAATTATCTAGATTAAGCTTAAAAACATGTCATTAAGGGGTGAAAATCTAAATCATCTCTCAAACGATCCCATAAGAGGCACTAGCACCTCGCAGGGGACTAATATAACTCGTAGGAACTGATCGCGTAGTCACGGTTCTCCCTGTTTGAGAATATGATGATAATTTAAAAATATCTAGATTAGGCTTAAAAACAAGTCGTCGGTGAAAACCCAAACTAACCCCTACACGACCTCGTAAGAGGCATGAACACCTCGCATGGGACCAATGTAACTTGTAGGAACTGACGGCGTACTCACGAGTCTCCCGGTTTGATAATATGCAATTTTTTAGCTTGAATAAGATTTTTTTTTTAAATTACTTGGTTGCTAATATCATCTCTTTTTTGTATCTTATTTTTTTGCAGGATAATATTTATAATTATCTTTTATCCAATTGGCACACACGAAGAAGTCAATGATTTATAGCAAGGGTATTATTTATTTAATGTCGTTAATATTAATGATTCTATTTTTTGGGGTTATGGTCGTGCAAGCTTTTGTAGTTTTATTGTTAACTTTTATGGCCGTGCTGGCTTTTGTAATTTATTGCTATATTTTTTGGTCGTGCAGGCTTAACATTACGCAGGTTTTATATTTGCAGGTTTTAGAATGTCCAAAAAATAAAGGAAACTATGCCCTATTTTTTTTTTGTGAACTATTAAGACTTGTAATATTTTGATTTTTTTATGTACATTAGTTTATCAACAATGTACGAGATTTGCGATTATTGAATTTTCTTGTTTTCAAATAATTATTTTTTTTTCTTTGATACAAAAATTTGGCACAGTTCAAAATCGTGCCAAAAGTGTATCAAAATTTGGCACAGTTTTGAACTGTGCCAAAAGTGTACCAAAATGTACTCAATGTGGCACAGTTATAAATTGTGCCAAAATGTGTCAGAAATATCAAATTCTAACACGGTTTAAAAGTGTTTCAGAAGTGCTTCAGTTTGGCCAAATCTAGCACACTTTTAAATCGTGCCAGAAAAAAATGGTCATTTTTAAACACCTGATTCTGGCACAGTTCAAAACCGTGCCAGATTTGATCTGGCACTGTTTTAAACCGTGCCAGATTATTATTTTTGGTGTAGTGTACACACGTGCACACACACGCACACACACACACACACACACGTATATATATATATATATATATATATATATAAAGGGTCCTGTACGTACCAAGTTTACATACCAACTTTGCTTACTTAATTGAAAATGACATATTAGCAGTCATTTTGGATAAAACAAACTTCGATCATATACAAACCCTTTAAACAACTTTTAAAGCTCAAGACCCCAAATCCAAAACTGTTCAACTCCCAACATACTCTCTCTCTCTCTCCCCCTCTGAAATACTCTAGACATTTCCCATTTCAAATCCGACTTCAATTTTTATCTACCGAACTAGTAAATCACTTTTAAAACTCCGTTTTTATTTTTATACATGATTGCTACACTTCGTTTTAACTAAAGTTTGCATTTCTTTTTTTTAAACTCCATTTTATTAAATAATTACTCATCTTTTTTTTTTTACGAAATGGTTACTTTTCATTTTCCTTTCGAAGTGTTATCTTAATAAAGATTCAAAGTGTTTTAATTATATTATTTTCAATAGGTTAAGGTTGAGGCCAATACAAGTGACGTATATATAACCTTAAAGTGGCTAGCCGTAGAACCGCATCATTTTGCAATGTCATATTCCGGCTATATTATAAATGGAAAACGGTTTCACACCTCAGCAGTTAAAAAGTCCATGCAAGATTATGGTGTTTTTTTATAAGGTCGGGACTATATGTAGATCCAGTGCAAGGGATACCACTCATGTAGTTGAAAATGTTTCTTATTATGGGATCATAAGAGATATATTGTTACTGAACTTTCACACGTTCCGACTATCGATCTTCCTATGTGATTGGGCCAACATTGCCAATGGAGTTAAAATTGAAGATGTATTCACTTTGGTTAACCTCAACCAAGGAAAAAATCAATTGAAAGGAGATCATTTTATTCTATAATCACAAGCAAAAAAAGTATTTTATTCTATAAAAAGTACAATATCAAATTGGTATGTGGTTCTCAAGGTAGTGCTGCTAGATTTTCACTAACTGGAGACATATGATGATGGTGTTTATAATTAATATTGTCCATTTGATGTATCTAAACTTGAGAAAAATTATAGGGATAAAGATGAGCAACGTGTGAGGATAGATTATGAGGGCATAATTTCTTGATTATAAACTTAACTTTTGTTCATGATTTGGACTTGAATGTTAAATATAAACTTGACTCAAATATTTATGTGCATGATTTCAACTTTTTCACATTAGTTGTATAACATTGCATGTTAATTTATAAATTATTTCTATTTCATTAGTTTTGTGGTTAATGATATTATTCTTGTAAGTGTTTATTCTAATCTTTTTATTTTTCTTTTAGTTATAGATTGAATAGAAAGATTTGCAAAACGTTTGAAGAAAATAACACACATGTCAATAAGTAATTATCTAGAGGTGAGTTAATGTGTCATTTATCTATTTTATTTTTAAACATTTCAGTATGTGTTGGTAAATTCCTTATCATTTATATAATATACTTCATAAGTATTTCAGGTTGATATTTGTAAGAGACCGAGACATGTTTCCAGTTATTATAAGGGTAAGGAAAAGGAGGATGCCATTATATTTAGTGAATGATATAAATAAACACATGGGGAAGAGATAACATAATCCACTTTTGTAAAGAAGGGTAACAGGAGGAAAAAGGGCCCATCAAAATTGATTATAATAGCAACTCAATTGAAAGATCATAAAGAAATAAATTTCAATGAGTTGGGGTAGCCTATCGGAGACGTGTCAGTTCAATTAAGTTATATGCTTGGGATTGTGTTATGAGGGTATGTACTAATAATGTACCTTGTTGGGATAAGGTGACTAATGAAATAAAGAATCAAATATGGGAGTTTATAATTGTGAGGGACAAACCACAGTTAGGACCAATTCTTGCTTGCTTAAGCAAGCATAAAAACTCACGATGCCAGTCTGACCTAGTTAATTAGAGAAGAAGATCAATACAAGCATTTATCACATGGATAACTATCCTTTGAATAAGCTCACATCGGTTACCAAAAATCTTGAACGAGATATTCAAGGAATCACCACGAGAGCCAATAACGAACCAAGGGAGTTACTTGATCAATTAAACCACAACAGTTTTACACAATTATAAATACAACCGGCACACCAGAGCCAATGGGGATATAATTTTTAAACTTTGAGAGACATTAATAATAATTCAGTAATCTCCTTATGAACGCAGGTAATTTGTTCAACCACGTATATTTGGGTGTTATGTGTGACATTTGCATGCGCGTTATTTGATTGCTTTTTAGAATTATTACTTATGAATAATTTCACTCATAATTAGCACCATCTATTGGAAATTATTTTCTTTCTATGAAAGCAACCCCTACAAAAGTTTAAAATCATCGTAGGAAAAGGAGGGTGCAACCCAACCTGGTGACTTACGAGCTGACCTAGCTCCACTCAAGGTCGTATCTGAAGTTCGCCAAGATAGGAATCCAAGATTTCATCCGAGCAATATATTTCCAAGGAAAGCCACGGTCACCCTAGATCTATTGAGACCTTACGGTTGGTTGACACGTATAAAGCAAGACTTCAATAGCAGGAGGAGGCAGCTAGCCTCCAGATTGAGGATAATTCTCATCTATAGCGGCGACTGAAAAGAATGAAAAGAGAACTCCACCAAAAAAAATGGAAACGTCATGGTCGAACTCCTAGACCTCAGGCGAGCAAATCTCGCAACCGAGGAAGGATCACCGGGTGTGACCAAGAGCATTCGAAACATGGAAGTTAGCCAGGGAGGCTCCATAAAGATAATAATCACTATAAGGATGACATAATGACCTTAGTTTGAAGGGAAATGGACCATCACCAAAATCATTGAGGAGCTAGATCTATAGAGGAGCTAGCAAGGAGAGTTTTAGTTATTGAGATGAAGTCTCCTTACTTAAGGGATATTGAGGAGGAGGAACCGCCCGAAGAAGTTTACAGAACCCCGGTTCAAAATCTACGATGGCAAGACACACCCCAAAGATCATGTTCAGCAGTATAGGTAGGTCATGACCTGATGGAGTCACAACGATACCCTAATGTGTCGTATTATCTCTTCCAGCTTGGGAGATGTTACCCAGAAGTGGTTTGAGAGGTTGCCTCATAAATCCATTATGAGCTTCAAGCTCATTGCTAAGGACTTCACTAATCTCTTCATAACTAGCATCCCACACATGAAGAGGATGGACTCGCTGTCACATTGACAAAGAAGCCACAGAAGACTTTGTAAGTGTACACCAAGTATTATTAAAAAGTGTTCAATGAAGCGGAAGACTATTCTGAGAAGGTTACCGTGGAATCTTTCAAAATCGATTTACCCCTTCTTCCATGCTTCACCAGTCTCTCACCAAAAAGGAGGCTGATACCACTGACGATCTCATGTCGCGTATTGAAAAGTACACTAAGGTAGAGGATATGATCCAGACCAGCAAGGAAGAAATTGGTTCTGCTAAAGCAAACAAAGGAGGTTACAAGGAGAATAATCCTTAAAAGGGAAACAAGAATAAGAACAGGGGTAAAGAAGATTCATTTAAATATTTTAAAGCCATCAACACAGTTTTCAAATAACGATCTACAAGATTCTGGGGAAGATTAAGGATCAACAGTTTCTCAAGTGTCCAAAGAAGATGGGAGGGAATCTGACCAAGAGGAATAACACGCTCTAATGTGCATTATGTAGGGAAAATGGGCACAAGATAGAGAACTGTAAGGCACTAAAATATCATTTAGAGGTGTTGGCCTAGGATGGGCACTTGAATCAGTACATGGAGAAGAAGTTCGAATAGGTCTTCGACAATGGTGATCAAAAACTGAACAACGTCTTGGATGATGAGGTAGGACATGAATTCGCATTAATACATGAAGCCTTCGACCTTATACAAACCAAGAAAATGTTGTTCGGATGGAGCTCAAGAAGGTCACAGCTGTGATGGAGACTTTCTAGATAGATCCTGCCAAAAGCCAGTCTGTCAAGCACCGATGATAAAAGGATGTCAATTACAACAAGCATATTATTTTTACAGAGGAAGACTTGGTTGGGGTGAGAACCTAACACCACGATGTTCTAGTGATCACTCTCAGGATTACAAACTGGGATGTGGGCAAGTTATTGGTAGACCAGGGGAGTTCCTCAGAGGTGATGTACCTAAAACATTTCCAAAAGATCAAGCTAAAAATGTACAATTTGAGGTAAGTGACCATCCCATTGGTCGAATTTGGAGGAAATATGACCATGTCATTGGGAAAGGTGTTCCTCCCAGCGAGGGCAGGGAATATTTCAAAGCGCATTGAGTTCCTGGTGGTAAATCTTGAGTTGCCCTATCATGCCATTCTCTAAAGATGGTTACTTCATGCTATGAGAGTTATCCTTCATCCCTACCACCAAAAGCTCAAGTGCATCACAGATCGGGGCATTTTGAAGATAAGAGGCGACTAATCCATTACTCAAAAATGCAATATTATCGCCATAATACCCAAGCAGGAGAGAATGAAAGACAAAGAGATTCTTTCAAAGACACCCCTGGACGGGGTTACTTTTTGAAATAGCAACTATGGAATGGATGAGTAGGGGTGGAGAAGACTGAGATCCTCCCCGTTGATAGGGTCATTGAAAAACTGAAGGAGGCTATTTTTAAGAAAGCCGACCGAAAAGGAAGTTCCTGATCGATACAACATTGACCGGTCATCAGAGAGGGAAGTTAATATCCTTTTTAAAATATAACTTAGATGTGTTTCCATTGGGGACATACGATATGTCAGGAATCGATCCTATGGTCATCTACCACTGTCTTCATGTAGACCCGACATTCAGGTCGATCACATAAAAGGCTCACCGAACAACCTTAGAAAAGGAAAGGGTGGTAGAAAAGGAAGTAGGGAAACTTCTGGAGGCAAGGTCCATCAGACAAGTACAATTCCAAAAGTGACTATCGATTCTAGCCATAGTCTGTAAAAGAAACGGTAACTAGAGGGTCCGTTTAGACATCATCGATCTTAACCGAGTTTTCCCCAAGGACAATTTTCCCCTGTCAAAGATAGATCAACCGGTCGATGCCATTATTATCCATGAACGGATGAGTTTTTTAGACACTTACTCAGGGTATCACCAGATTTCTCTGTTCATTCCCGATCAAGATAAACTTCGTTCATAACACCATTGGCCTTGTACTGTTATAAGGTCACTCCATTCAGCCTTAAGAACGCTGGAGACACCTACCAGAGACGGTTTATAAAAAATTCAAATAATAAATAGGGGAAGCAATGGAAGTATACATTTATGATATTCTCATTAAAATCATAAGCGAGGGAGACCGCCTCAAAGACCTGACCAACACCTTTAAAATCCTCTAGTGTTATCGAATGAAGCTCAACACGAGAAAGTTCTCATTTAGGATCCAATCAGGAAAATTTTAGGTTACTTGGTCAGCAAAAGGGGAATCGAGGAAAACCTAGATCGGATAGAGGGTTTTAACAATGTCCAGATGCATCAGAGAGTACGTGAGATCCAAACGTTCATTGGGATGCTTGTAAAACTCAACCATTTTATTTACAAGTCATCAGAGAATTGCCGACCATTCTTCTAGATCCTTAAAAAAGATAAAGATCTCACCTGGAATGACGATCTCTCGAGGGAATTAAGTCCTACCTACGAAAATCTCCTTTACTGGAAATTATTGATCAAGGGGACCCTCTCTGCCTCTACCTTACAGTTTCAAGTCACACGAAGAGCTCGACCTTAGTCTATGTGAAAGAAGCAAAACAGTTTCATGTTTATTATGCCAGCATAATGCTCCTGGGTACTGGGCAACGCTACTTTTCATTGGAAAAATTGGATTATGCATTGGTGATAGCTTCCTGAAAGATTAAGCACTAATTTGAAGCCCACTATATCAGTATCATTACTTCTTTTCCTTACAAGGCTATCCTTCGCAAAACCGATCTCTCTGGGAGAATGTGAAAATGGTCAGTAGACCTTGGAAGGTTTGACATTCAGTTTCAACCAAGGATAATAATCAAAGGGAAGATATTGGCTGACTTTATAGCGTAATTCAGATGAGATGGTCCGACCAAATAATAGGTGGCCAAGCAAGCAAAATTCCATGAGCAGAGTCAGTCCGAGAGCTGGAAATTATATGTCGGTGGTGCCTCTATTTCCAAGGGAGCAGCTGTAAGAATTTTCCTCGTAACTCCAAAAAATGTAATGATCAAGAAAGGGATCAGGTTGAGATTTGAAGCCTATAATAATGAGGTCAAGTACGAAGCGCTCATATCTAGCCTGCACAAGACTCATTTGTTGAGGGCAAATCGGCTCGAAGTATACTGCGACTCCAAACTGGTGTCCAACCAAGTCAGTGGGGACTTTAACGCTAAGGATGCTAGGATAGAAGCCTACCTCGTGGTGGTGCGAGAGTTGTTGATGAAATTCAAGGAAGACCATGTTCAATAGTTCGCTCGCGTTCACAATAGTCATACGGACGCCTTAGCAACCCTAAGCTCAGTATTGGACTCTAATATTAGGAGAACAATCAAAGTGGAATTCCTCGTTAAATCTAGTATTAATAAAACGATGGCCTCTGAGAACATCCTATCCATTGAGAAGGGTTTCAGCTGGATGGATCCAATTCGCACATACTTACAGAATGCAACACTGTCAATCGATAAGAGATTGGCCCATCAAATCATAGTGAAAGTTTCTCTCTTGTACCTAGACCCCAAAAGGAAAATTTATAGGAGATATTTCATGGATCCCTACCTACAATGCGTATATCAAAAAGTCGTCGACCAAGATCTTTAAGAAAAAAATATGGGAATTTTAGAAGCCACGTAATAGGAAGGTCCCTGGCATTTCGAGTAGTCAAAGAAGGCTACTCTTGGTCGTATATGTATAAAGAGGCAAGTGTTTATATACAGAAGTGTGAGAAGTGCCAAAACTTTCCCCCTATGCTCCATCAACCGGTTAGCGACTGAGGCCATTGAACAATCCATAACCATTTGCATAATGGGGATTGGATATCATAAGGCTGCTATTTACTGCTCCAAGGAATCGCAAATAATTTTTGGTCGGCACTGATTATTTTAGTAAGTGGATTGAGGCGAAACCACTAGCAAACAACAGAGATACCGACATGAAAAGGTTTATCTTGAGAAATCTTATAACTTGCTTTGGGGTGCCCAGGACCATTATAACAGATAAGGGTACAAAATTTGAGAGTGGACCTTTTCAAGGCTTCTGTGACAAGCACGGAATCAAGCACCACTTTATCTCTGTAGTATACCCCCAAAGCAATGTCTAGGTAGGGGCCTCTAACAAGACGATTCTTGATGGCCTAAAAAAGATGCTGAAAGGACCGAAGGGAATTTGGGTGGATGAACTCCCTCATATCCTCTTAGCGTATCAGACCACGCCTAGAATACCCACAGGGGAACACCGTTCTCCCTCACATACGGAATAGAAGTTGTGATCCCACTCAAAGCTTGTCTCTCGACCATGAGAATAAAAATTTTCGATTAAGAATTGAACGATGATGCCCTTCATTCTGAACTTTACCTAGAAGAAAAATGAAAATAGCAGGATATGATCAAATTATCCTCCTACTAGTGAAATTTGGCGAAACAGTACAATAAAGGGGTCAATTCGAGGAAATTATAGATTGGGATTACGTCCTTAGAAAAGTTCTCGACAGTGCCATAAGGCCGTTAAATGGAAATCTAGGGCCTAAGTGGAAGGGTCCATTCAAAGTAATCAGATATGATTTGTAAGGAACCTATCTGTTGATACCAAAATTAATATGCTGATGTGGACGAATAATACTAAGACACGTGTCAATCTACATAGCATAATAGTAGCGAGGAAGTTCATTCCCCGACCAACCATGATTCTTTCCGAGCAACGAGGATACACCGAGGAACTCCAGCGCACACTAGTGCTCCGAGGAACTCCTGAGCAACGAGCAACTATGGCGGTCCGAGCTGCACCTCGGACGTATCATTAATTGCCAGATGATCAACAGTTCAAATATTCATTGAATGCTTATATTCTTGACGCGCACGCTGCATTAAATGTATTACCCTTTCACATGTATATCATTTAATGTATCGAACCTTTCATGTACAGCCTCAAGGCTATAAATATCTTGTATCATCCTCATTCAAGGAGGACGGGAATTTCTTGAGAGAACTTGTAATCAAGAATTCTGCAAACACTCAGTAATAACATAACAGTGGACGTAGGCTTTATTCCTAGCCGAACCACTTTAAAAATCTTTGTCTTATTTATTTATCTGTGATTAAATAATTAGAGAAATCTAGTTTTTTACATCAACACTATCACTTAGAAACAATGGGAGGCAGAGAAATACCTCGAGCATGGAATACGGCCAACCTCAAGAAAATCTATTTTTAATTTTTACTTTCGACAATAGGTTTTTGTAAATTTCCATTTTGAAACTCATGTTGCTTGATGTTTATTACTTCAGTCATGAATAAAGTCCTTTGTCATTTTCTCAATTTCTTAGTTGTTCAGTTGATGTACATTGTTTCCAAGTAACAAGCTCAAAATTGGCGTCAATATTTAAAAGTGACAAACAGGGTTTAACTTATTTAGAACGACAACCTTGCTTATTAAAATTAAAATTAAATTCCCCGGGTCCTTGTTATTATCAACATGACTGGCCTCATTACTTTCCCAGGCATGGAGGACCCCTAGACAGTAAACTAACTTTGTTTGGTAAGAACAAATCTTAAATGGGTGGATTGCCCATACACAAGGTGCATTTTTTTCATTATCTATTCTAGGCCTGAGGGAGTGTGATGACATGACCTAGAAGGTCAGATAGACAAATATAACACATGCTTTGCATAAAGGAATGGAAAAATGCACAGAAAATGATATTAATTTAACATTTTTGCAAAGTCAGATTACAAAACGATACTAATTACAAAAATCTACTACAAGCAGTACCAAAATTATTAAAACTATATATGGTTGGTGTAAGGACATAATTTTATAAATGTCCAGGATAGAATCTAGGAATTTTCTATTTGTCCAAGATCACAGTATGTATGTCTGATACCGCTACATTCTCCACGTCAACACGATCATCCACGACGGCCTTGATCCGAATCCAAGCATCCACCTTCTTCACACGTGCATCATGCTTCATGTGACGTGTTGCTCAATCGTTCCCACTACTCCACTTCCCGTTATCAGTAAAATGGTTTATTGGAGTTTTTAATATTTGCATAAATATTTGGAAAAATTTTAGAAAATATTTTTCGAAGTCTGATTTGTCTTTAACACAAAAGTAGAAATTTTTCCAAGTGTAGAAGCGAACTTTTTTGGTCGTCGAGCTCGTTCAAATGACATCGTTCTGTCGTTCAAGTGACATGAGTATGTCGCGTGATCTCGTTCGAGCGACACGTGTGTCTCGTTCGAGCGACATGCCTTTGTCATTCGAACGACGGTGCCTCCTCGATTTTTGTATAAATATGTGTGTACATTTCGCACGTTTTTCAAGTCTTTTACATACACGTTTCTGCTATTTACAGCCCAAAAAATAGACTTCAAGTTTTTAAGGTTTCATACCCTTTTTATTCACAAAACCATTCCTATATATGTGTGTGAATATTTAAACCTTTAAAGGATCGTTTTTACTCATCTGGAGTAATTTGTGGAGAAGCCAACTCTTTTCCATTGCTGCCCATCTGGAGTTCTTGCAGGAAATTCCAGCCGACGACATCGGAACCGACACCTGAGGGTATTTCGTATGTCACTCTTATTTTCAGTATAATCCGTGTAAACTATTCTTTACAAATTATAGTGAAAATAAAAGGTTTTGCCCATTTGGGGGATTTTTCCTCATTTGTGTGTTTGTTTGTGATTGAATGTTCTTGCATGAGTATATTGTCTTCAATCACACCTAGATGCATGTTTTGGATTTAATTGAAAAATTGAGTTTAATTAAATAATTTATTAGTTTGAACAAAAGCGCACTCTCAAATTGGTATCACAACCAATTACACAATTATACCATGTAATTTTCCAAAAAAAAAAAATTCTGAGATATCCATCTTTTGAAAAATAGATTTTTAAAAAAAGAGTGTGTTCAAAATGGAGAAATTATATAATAAAATGTCAGTTTTTTACGGGAATAATTATGATTACTAGAAAGCCCGTATAAAATCTGCTCTAAAAGCCATAGATGAAAGAGTTTGGATTTTGGCTGAAAGAGGGTGGACACCTCCCTCCATAACTATTGACAACGTGAAAAATTTAAAATCTGTGAATGCATGGACTGAAGATGAATTTAAATGGTCATCTTTTAACTCTAAGGGTCTTAGTGCTATTTTTGAATTCGTCACACCTAAAGAGTTCCAGCGGATAATGACGTGTACCACGTTAAACGAGGCATGGGATGTTTTACAGCTTACCCATGAAGAAACTAATACTTCGAAAGAATTAAAATTGTAAAACTTAACAACTCAATTTGAAACTATCACCATGCTTGAGTCTGAATGTTTTGATGAATTTTATACTAGGTTATCTTAATTGTAAACACTAGCTTTAATCTTGGTGAACACATTCCTAATAATAGAGTTGTTAAAAAGATTCTAAGATCATTGCCTAAGCGTTTTATCGCTAAAGTCACTGTGTTAAATTCTATGGGTAATTTAAACAAGCTTAAATTAGAGGAATTGGTTGGAAACTTACAAACCTTTGAAATTGATATGTTTTCTAAGTCTGTTAAACCAAAAGATAAGGTAATTACTCTTCAGCCCAGGATAGGAAGAGTGAGGGGTCGGCAAGAAAGAGAGTAGAGTCATCTAGAAAAAGGTAGAAAGAAACGTCAGATTTCGAGTGTGACCTTGACTTAGATGATTTGGCCTTGTTTGCAAAAAATTTTAAGAAAATTCTCAATTTCAAGAAAAATGGAAATTTAAAGATAAAAAGAATTTTGAGAAAAATAAGTTTGAAAAGAAAAATGAAAAATATTTTAAAGACCCTCCTAATAAAGATGGTGAGAGATGTTATGAGTGTGACGGTAAGGGTCATAGAGCTTTTGAGTGTGCTACTAGGCTAAACATACTTGCTAAAGAAAAGGGCAAAGTTGTCCTTAACACTACCCTTAGTGACGACAGTGAGTTCGAGTCGGTAGAGTCTGAAGATGAGTCATCGCATGAGTGTAAATTCACTACATTCATGGCTAGTCATGTGAGTACCTCCAGTGCTCCTCACGACAATGAGGATGCTACTTCACAGGGACACCTCGACAGTGAAAATGAATGAGTGAGAGGGAGGATGCTACAAGTGAGAGAGAGAGTGATCTTCAACGCGCCTATGCTAAGTTGTATACTGAGTCATTTAAAACTAAAAAGCGTAATAAAGCATTAGTTCTTAGGATCACCGCTTTAGAGGAATATTTAGGATAATCTAGAGAGAGAGTACTCCACTTGCACTACCTTGAGAGAGAGAGAGAGAGAGAGAGAGAGAGAGAGAGAGAGAGAGAGAGAGTTGTTTTGATAAAGAGAAAGGGAACTTGACTAATCAAATGCCTAGTCTTACAAGTGAGGTCCATTCCTCCTTGGAGACTCGGAAGAAACTTGAAGCCCTTACAGCCCAGCTTACTCATGATCTTGAGAGAGAACAGGAAGCCAAGGTTCAAATCGAGGACAGGTCTGGAAAGATGGGAAAGATGCTCCTCGGCCCTGCCTTAGGTTTTGGTGAAAGGCAGGGAACAGGTTTTGATGGTGCCTCCACGTCCCAAATTGCACCGGGACCAATTCTTACATTTACTACAACTCCATATGGCCATCGTAAAAAACTATGAAGAAGAATTTGACCAAGAAAAGCAAACCAAGGTCCGCCTAAGATTGTGTACTTTTGTACCTGCTGCAAAAGAAAGGGCAACCTCAGGGAGTTTTGCTATATTTTGGGGCGGACACGAAGTACTACTGCTTCTCCACCTACCACTAGCGATTTCTTGAGCCTTAGAGAGCAGGTTGAGTTCCTAGTCGCCACATCTCAGAGTTTAATGGCAGAATTCCAATGGATTTCCCTTCCGTCAGTGAATACTTACAAAAATCCGACTAGAACAACATTGACAAGGGCAAACAAAAGGCTACCTCATCATGGGTGCCTAAGCACGACATAAAAGACCTTATTGCACATGTTGCTCTTAAAGCATAAAAGACCTCACAGTTGTATTTCGATAGTGGGTGCTCCAGGCATATGATTGGTGATGTCTCATTTTTTACCTACCTAGAGGATCATAAGGAAGGTAAAGTCACCTTTGGAGACGGGAGCAAGTCTAGCATCGTAGGACGAGGTACAGTAGAGTTACCAAGATTTCCTAAGTTAGAGAATGTTTTGTACATCAAAGGTTTGAAAGAAAACATTCTCAGCATTAGCTAGCTATGCGACGCTAACTTTGTCGTAAAGTTTGACCAGGACATGTGTGATGTATAATCAAGACGGTAAACATTTAGTGCAAGGGGTGAGGACACAGGATAATTGATATGGGACTGTGCCCAAGTCCTCACTTGTATGCAACATCGCCACGATCACTCCTATGGATCTTTGGAACTAACGTCTAGGTCACATGAACTTTAGAGATTTAACACGATTAGCTAAAAAGGACCTAGTACGTGGATTACCAACACTTGGAAAGCCAACTTCCACGGTTTGTGGACCCTGTCAGTTGGGAAAGCAAATTCGTAGCCCCGATAGGATGTTGAATTCCATTACCACTTCACGAGTACTTGAGTTGATACACATGGATCTCATGGGTCCTACTCGTACAGAGAGTCTGGGTGGTAAGATGTACATCCTAGTGATGATTGATGATTTCTCCGGATATTCTATCATGGGATTTCTGAGAGAAAAATCAGATGCTGTTGAATTTCTGACGACCAAGTGCCGTGTCCTACAAATCCAACACGATGTCACTATGAATAGAATGCGTAGTGACACTGGCACTGAATTTATGGAGCAAAAAGTAGATCTTTACTGTGATAGCCTAGGAATTAAACATGAGTTTTCCAATGTGAAGACTCCTCAGCAAAATGGGATTGTTGAGAGAAAGAACAGGACGATTCAGGAAATGTCTAGATCTATGCTTGTAGGTCGTAAAGTTGCTAGGAGATTTTGGGCAGAGGTAGTGTCTACTGCATGCCATACGGTGAATAGGATTTACTTCCGTCCACACACACTTAAAAGGCCCTATGAATTGTGGATCGGAAAGAATCCCAACCTTGCATATTTCTGTATTTTGGGGAGTAAATGCTACATCCTATGGGATAGAGAGGAATTAGGAAAGTTTGACTCATGAAGAGACGAGGGAATATTTCTAGGATATTCATAAAATAGTAGAGTGTAACGGATTTTTAACCTGAAGAGGTCTACGGTGATGGAGTCAATAAATGTTACTGTGCCATATGACAAACCATCAACGTCTGTTGACTTCACCCATTTTAGTGAGAATGACACACTCCTTTTTTATGATCCCACTGTGTCTCCCACATCTAGGGTGGGCCCTACTCCTATTTTAGGGGACACACCTGCTTGGGTTTGCAAGAGTCGTGATCATACTTCTATTCTAGGAGATCGCACCTTAGGGGTCAAGACTCGTGCTCAGCTAGAGAATATTGTTAGCCATGTCTGCTACACATCTAAAGTTGAGACCAAGAATTATAAAGAAGCACTCCAGGATGAACACTGGATCTCTGCGATCCAGGACGAGTTACTTCAATTTAGAAAGAATGATGTTTGGGAATTAGTCCCCCGACCTAGTGAGACTAATGTGATAGGTACCATGTGGACTTTCAAAAATAAGATGGATGAGACTGGTACTATTATCATAAATAAGGCTAGCTTGGTTGCTCAAGGCTACACACAGATAGAGGGTGTAGACTTTGACGAGACATTCTCTCATGTTGCGAGGCTTGAGTTCGTCCGTTTACTGCTCACCATCGCATGTCATATGCGCTCAAGATATATTAGATGGATGTCAAGAGTGCCTTTCTGAATGGCATTCTACAGGAGGAGGTTTTCGTGGAATTACGTACCCTGAACACGTCTACTATCTAAGAAAAGCCTTACATGGTTTGAAGCAAGCACCCTGTACTTGGTACGAGAGTCTTACTTCGTATCTCTTAGCCCGTGGCTTTAAGAGAGGGGGAGTTGATATGACGTTGTTCATCAGGAGAGATGATAGTGCTATTTTAGTTGCCCAGGTCTATGTGGACGACATAGTTTTTGGGTCCACGTGCTCCCAACATGCTCATCACTTTGAGGAGGAAATGAAAAGTGAGTTTGAGACGAGCATGGTGGGTGAGCTTACTTTTTTCCTTGGTCTCCAGGTTCGTCGGCTAGAGGATGGGATGTTCATCTCCCAATCCAAGTATGCTATAGACCTAGTGAAGAAATTTGGTTTGGACTCTGCTAAGCACGCACGTACACATATGAGTACATCTACAAAGCTTAGTAAGGACACTTCAGGCAAGGACGTTGAGAAAACCTTGTATCAGAGTATGATAGGCAGTCTTCTCTACCTGACTACTAGTCATCCCGACATCGCCTTTAGTGTTGGAGTCTGTGAGTGATATCAAGCGTCCCCTAAAGATTCACACTTACTCACTCTTAAAAGTATTATCAAATACGTGAGTGGGACTATCTCCCATGGCATTTGGTATTCCTTTCATACCACTGACCATTTGTCCGCATACTCGGATGCTGATTGGGCTGGGGATGCAGATGGATGTAGGAGCACTTTTTGTGGGTGTTTCTTCTTTGGTTCTGATCTTGTCTCTTGGTTGAGAAAGAAGAAAAACTCCATCTCTTTATCCACTATGGAGGCTAAGTACATAGCCGTCGAAAGTTGCTGCACATAACTTCTGTGGATGAAGCAGATGCTGGAGGATTATGGGATATCACAGGACACCATGACCATCTCCTATGATAACATGAGCGCGATACAAATATCCCGCAATCTTCAGCATTCATGCACAAAACACATTAGGATACTCGAGCACTTTATCCGTGAGTTAGTTGAGGAGAAGGTCGTATCCCCGAGTTATGTGTCTACCGACCTCAAGTTAGCTGATAGTCTGAAGAAGCCTTTAGATGCCCTTAGATACGAGAGTCTTAGGAAGTCTTTATGTATTTTCACAGTTGACTGAAGGGGTTGGTCCTTGTATAGGATAGGATGCATTGTCATTATCATATCATATGATTCCTATTACTAGTTTGTATCATTTGTATTACTATTATTTTTTTTGCTTTTTATTCTTTTTTCGAAAAATCCAAAAAGATTTTCTTTTTATAAAAATTTTAGAAAAGCACAAAATTTTTTTTTTTATTTTGTTTACACCTCCTATGGATGAGCATTTAAGATAGCCAAGTCACAACTTCCATTTTCATTTTTTACGTGGCTGTTTGATAGTGATTTGAGACGCTACATCATTTCATTCGTGTACTTTACATTGTTTGGAGTCTTTGAGATGTGATTAGTGATATCTTTCTACATGCTTGGCTCCTTATCTCCTTTATTGCACACATGCACGGCTTTATTTGATTATTGTAATTGTCTATCACATATTGTCTTGAGTGTTTCCAACTCAATTCTATCTATACAACGAACCATATGCGATAAAACTTAACAAGATTGTAATGCATGTAAAAACCATTTGGTGAGTTTGTGTGATTTATTTGAAAATGGGGAAGGGCTGCGAAAGGTTCACATTTAACCTTTGCGAATACTAATCCACCGTTATATCAGACCTAAAAAAATTGAGGTATTTTAATTATTCGAGGTCCAAAGATGTTAAAAGAGCCCCAAAAAATTTAAAGACAATAAAAGCAATACATGCCGAATATGGGACATTAGGTTTCACCATCAATTATCCAATGTTTGAGAATTTAGATCACCTCTAATCAAAATATAAATCTGAGGGTGTTTGGTTGGAGAATTTAAACGGGGTTGCACTTCCTTGAAAGTACTGAAAAGGCATTAAATAGTTTTGGACGTTATTGGTGTGGAAATCACTTTGAGCTTTGATTTGCTGATTTGATTGAGTCAATTTCTTATAATTCCATCTTTTTACACCTAAGGAAGATATTGAGATCATTCGTTAGGAGTATTCGATATTCATCGTGCACATATGTTATGTTTGTATGCATTAATTTTCCTATCGAATTTGCTCACACCCCTTCATTTTCGCTATCATCGACTTGGTTGTTTTTGTGTTCTTTCATGGTGTGATTCTTTGTTGTATATTTTGTGTGAAAATTTTTAAAAAATTCAAAAAAATTAAAAGTTTATTACCTTGTGGCATTCTCCATTCGCATTTATTTGTGCTTCTCATATATGTCTATTTGGGGACACCATAAAAAGGGGGAGAATGAATTATGAGAATTGTTTGGTTGATTTATCAATGATTTGCTTAAGTTTAATTGATCTTTTATTTTTGCATGTCATTATATTTCAAACTGTTACGTATCACGGGTATCTGATTTATCTCATGCGTGTAGGTACAAAATTAATGAATATTGGATTGCACACGCTGATGAGAAAAGCTTTGAGAGTTTCTGAAAAGTTGAAGATTTGAAGATGTTGAACTTTAATTGACGACATGTCAGTTAGTATTCTCAGTTTGAGGGCTTAATGGGGATATTATCTTATATGTCATTTTCTTTATGGAGATAGCATAATTCGGATTTTTCATGTATGTACCGGCATAGACATAGGGGGAGATTTGTAAGGACATAGTTTTATAAATGTTCGGGGTAGAATCTATGAATTTTCTATTTATCCTAGATCATAGTATGTATGTCTGATACTGCTACATTCGGCACATCAACACGATCATCCACGAGGGCCTTGATCCGAATCCATGCATCCACCATCTTCACAAGTGCATCATGTTTCATGCGATGTGCTGCTCAACCGTTCCCACCACTCCACTTCGCGTTATTGGTAAAATGGTTTATTAGAGTTTTTAATATTCGCATAAATATTTAGGAAATTTTTAGAAAATATTTTTCGAAGTCTGATTTGTCTTTAACACAAAAGCAGAAATTTTTCCAAGTGTAGAAGTGGACTTTTTTGGTCGTCGAGCTCGTTCGAATGACATCGCTCTATCGTTCCAGCGACATGAGCATGTCGCGCGATCTCGTTTGAGCGACACGTGTGTCTCGTTCGACCAAAATGCCTATGTCGTTCGAACGCCACCGCCGCCTCGATTTTTATATAAATATGTGTTTCCATTCTGCACGTTTTTCAAGTCTTTTACATACACGTTTCTGCGATTTATAGCCCTAAAAATAGACTTCAAGTTTTTAAGGTTTCATACCCTTTTTATTTACAAAACCATTCCTATATATGTGTGTGAATCTTTAAACCTTCAAAGGATCGTTTTTACTCATCTGGAGTAACTTGTGGAGAAGCCGACTCTTTTCCATTGTTGCCCATCTGGTTTTCTAACGGAAAATTTCAGTCGACGACATCGAAACCGACACCTGAGGGTATTTTTTATGTCACTCTTATTTTCAGTATAATCCGTGTAAATCGTTCTTTACAAATTATAGTGAAAATAAAAGGTTTTGCCCCTTTGGGGGATTTTTCCTCATTTGTGTGTTTGTTTGTGATTAAATGTTCTTGCATGATTATATTGTCTTCAATCACACCTAGGTTCATGTTTTAGGATTTAATTAAAAAACTGAGTTTAATTAAATAATTTCTTGGTTTGAACAAAAACGCACTCTCAGTTGGTGAGACAGGAATTCTGCAATCTGCCTCCTCCAACTATCACTGGGATTCGATTGGTACTCGTCATCACTATTATGACCTTCTAAGTAGGTTTCATCAAGTTGGATAGGTATGGAATCCAAAGGGACCCACCTCTCATCCTTGCCAAAGGGAGGTCGCCTATAAGTTAAGCAATCAACATGGAACATGTACCAAATTTGAGAGTCATTAGTATCCTTCACTACTTTTAGGGCATTCAACCAGCTATGATTGTAGGCTACGTCTAGAGCCTCTTGTAGCCTAACTGGAGTATGTTTCCATCCCTCATCATAGCCTGCCGACCATGTACCAAGGGACCCATTCTAAACAAGTATCGAAGCTTCTTCACATTATGGCTGAGACTCATCACCATGACTCTGCCTCTCTGGATATCCTCCTCGAATTGAATAAGCTTTTTCTTGAGATCATCATTCTCATATTGGATTAGGGCACCGAGCCTCCCCTACATCCTTAGCCTCAGCAAGTTGGTTCTTCAAATTAGTTATTTCCTTTTGCGAGGAGGATCCCACATCATTTAAGTCCTTTAGATCATCCTTTAGCTTAGCGACCAAGGTGGAATGATCCTTATAGGCCTTAGTCATCTTCTTCAAGGCCTTATGAATAGACAAAAATGCCCAGTGAGCCTGAGCATTAGTGCCTTTTCCAATAAAACTACCATGGCTTCCAAAAAAGGAGGAATCTCCTCGGTAACAGGGTACAAAAGTAAATAAGCATATAACCAAAAAGATTTAGTAAGGGAATTCAAGATAATATGAACAATTATAAAAATAACTTTTCATTGATATGTATAACAAAGTGGGTAGAGCCCTTATAATCCGACTAGAAAAAGAAGAAAAAATACTAAATTCCACCAAACCCTAATTTACAAAGGTCGTATTTCTACACCATCTCCTCCGCCTCGGCCTCCTTTCCATATGCCTCCACTTCTTTAGCCTGGTTGACGGGGTTGCTGGTGGAAGCCTCCTCATCAATCTGTGGGGGAGTTCCAGGATGATGCTCATCGAAGAGCTTAGATTCATTAGGGGTCTCGGCCTTCACTAGGGCTGCATCTCAACCCTTTTTGAAGCTATCCTTTTGAATATAAGCTAGCTAGAGCTTATCATTTACATAGGCCTCTCTCCAGCCTTTCCCAAAATTGGTCCTTTTGGCCTCAGGAAACTCGAACCCATAATGATCAACCAAGTATTCTTTGTCTTAAGTTAAGTATCCTCAACCTTCAATAGGTTATTTTCAGTCTTCACTATGGCCATGACCTCAATGGATACCCTCTTCTCCTTGTCATCAGTTACCTTATTCTCCTCATTGTTCTTGATCTTCAGTTTGTCCATGTCCTCTTTTGAGATTTCTTGGGGCCTTGCTCAGTTCATCATTTATCTTGGAATGGTCTGAGCGACTATTCAAGAGATTGATAAAATCTTCCACAAACTGTAAAATATAGATACATGGCAAGTGTTAGACACATTTAGATCAAAGGAAGAGACCAAACAAAAATAAAGGGAAATAAAATTCTTACCATGAACAAAGTCTGGGAAGAACGAATGGTCCAATGACTTCAACTGCTCGCGATCCGTAGCGAGCACAACCTCCCTAAATGGACCATGGGCCAGAAATGGATTTTGGGCCACATACATGGTCTGGGAGGTTTTGGGGAGGGGGGACATCACTTTTCTTGGAAGGGGGAAGGATCATAGGGGACATTTCCTTCTCTTTCTTTTTTTCCCTAGTGACCAGACTTCGATCATCGCCCTTGGGCTTTAGGTTCAGTCCTCTTCTGGTACTTGGCTTTAAAGGAGATAGGGACATCATCATCATCTTTTATTAGCAGAACTCTCTTCCTAGGAGGTGGCATCAAATCCTCTTCGTCGATAATGATGGAATTGATGTCAAGAGACTCAAATGAAGAAGTAACAGAAGCCTCCTTATTTGGACTGAACATCTTAGGAATGTCATCTACCGGGCGAGCAGTAAATCTACTGGTAATATTGGTATACTCTAGGAGAAACAAGACCGACCGTGGGTGATCACCTATAGCAAGGTATTCTCTCACCCTCCAAGCCTTCAACAACTAAGTACCTTTTATATGGTGGATAGAGGGCTCTTTCTTCTTCCTGCGATCTGCCCAAAAACACAACATGAAGAAATATCAACGAAAACAGTTCAAAATAACAACCAAAAGGTAAAAAAAGGCAAGTATTAACCTATGTCACCCCCTCAATTCGGGCACAAAAACCTAGCATACTCTTCACCCTCGGACAGGGGTGGATGTTGCCAATTTCTAATAATAAACCTCTGATCCCAATAACCCTTGATGGAATCAAGGAGTTTCACAATCAAAATCTTGTTGGCTTTACTTGCTTTTAAGTAAACAAGGAAATTAGTGGCTTGGAACCAAGTGTAGCAATACCTAATTTCTGGGATACCAAGGCTAGTCCCATAAAACTCATTGATTATGTGCACCCCAATAATAATAGGTTATGTCTTGGGGGCACACTAAGCTATGACTACCCCAAAGAACTCCCAAAACTCTAAGAGAAAAGGGCTTGGGGAAATGCCAATCCCCTCTGGACCACAATAAGGGTATGAATCGAGTGCCCCCATCAACAACAATGACATTTCTTGGCATTGGGGCATAGTCAATTGTAACCCACAGGGAAATGGAATAAGTTTTCCTAAAATACTCTACATTTTTTCGATGAAGAGTTTTCACAATTTTCAGAAAATTTAACTATTATGACTGAAGAAAACAGAGGTGGAAAAAAAGAAAGCGACGAAGAATAATGAACGACAAAGACTAGGATAATTTACATAATGGATGAATGCTAACAGGAGATGTCTTAAGTCTTTTTAGCATAAGAGAGAGAGAAAAGTGATGATTTGGTATCGAGAGTGGAAGAAAATGATGTTTGAGAAGTATGTGCAATCTTGAAGAACTGGAATTGAAAACGTTTTTGCCACTTCACCTCTCCTCATGACGATCATACCCTTGCAAGTCCAAATCCTACCAGGGATGGTAGTAGCATTAAAGAGGTTTATTTCACGTGCCACGGATAAGTTTCCACCATTTTTAAGGTCCTGAGAAAGTCTTATACTTGGAATGATTAATGTGAACGAGCATTCCATGACCTCAAAAAATACTTGGGTACTAATCTATTTCATTCTAGAGCCACATCAAGGGAGAATGTATTCCTCTATTTAGTAGTGTCACCAGTGGTAGTGAGTTCATCTCTGATTAAGGATGGTGAAAGAGTCTAAAAACCAATATGCTACTCAACTCAAGCACTTCGATGAACTAAAATAAGATACCAAAAAATGGAGAAATTAGCTTTTTCCCTCATAATTGACTCAAGGAAGTTGCTCCCTTATTTTCAAGGTCATAGAAACATTGTGATGACCGACCAACCTCTTTGTAGAATACTTCACAAGCCATAACATCTGGGAATTTAATGATTTGATCTATGGAGGTGGGACAGTTTGACATAAAATATCGGACAAGGATTTCTATTAAAGGACAGGTCCTTACGAACTTTGTAACATAATTTACATCCATGGGAGAAGCCACACCAGAGAAAGCAGAAGAAGAGGAAGAAGATTTAGTGAAAAGTAAAGGGGTCAAATCGAGGATCCAATGATTCCAGTTTGGATCTTATATGTTAATAGATCGTCCAACTAGTTAAGAAGCGGAGCAAGACTAATTCTTGGGGTGACATATGGCATAGTAATTAGGAATTAAGTTCAACTTCAAGGCCTCTAACAACGAGGAAAAATATGAAGCATTGCTACACGATTTGAGGTTGGCCAAGGAGTTTAGAAGAGAACAAGTCAAAGTTCACATTGACTCTCAATTGGTAGTGAACCAAATCATAGGAGACTATGAAGATATGGAGGTCTACTTAGGAAAAGTCAAGAATCTTATGAGAGAGATAAAACATTTTGTGATCATAATAACCCCGATGGAAGACAATAATAGAGGAGACTCACTTGCAAAGTTGTCCTCCATGATAGAAAATTATAATTCCAGTCATGTTTCCATATTCCCTCTAATAGATTCAGCACCCACCCAATCCACTATAAAAATGGAATATATGATCTCCCAAAGCAGCTAATAATTCAGCAACAAGTGGTTAACAATGTCCTCATTAATATTACACATCCAACAGTTACTTACCATGCACGTATCTCTCTTATTTAATCATTTTATCATCATAATAGCATTTTTTCATTGTCGTCTATGCAAATAAAGAAACCTTTGATGGACCCCAAGTACGCTAAATGCTCCTCTAAGGAAATTCTAACCCTTCCCTAGCCACAAAAAAACATAATAAAACCTCACCGAGAATCCCCTTTCTTGCTCCTAGTCCACAGAATACGATCCTAGCCTCTTAATGGAAAAACCCTTTCCTCGACATAGTCAAACATCTCCTTAGACTCTCATTCCGTAAGCCCATGTATAAATATAGGGTTACATCTAATCATATACACATCCTTACAAATGTGTTGAGTCGTCGATCCTTCCTTCTCACTCGTAATACAAAATGACCGAGGAAACATCTCCTTTAAAGGTCGACTTACCACAATGTATATCTCTTAAACCTACCATTTTCCACATCGTTGAGACACATACATATGGATTAGGAGCTCCCTCCACTCCTCTTAATGTGTTTTCACAACCCCACCCATGTGGACATTACCCTTCTTCTAAACCCCAGTTGTTGTAGCCAAAACCAAACCTGTCCACGCCACTGTTCTGCACATCTAGTCTACCTCACCCAAAAATCTTCACAACTAAAGCATTTTTTTATATTTTAATTTCGGATTCCCGCCCTTCCCTCCCTCGCCAATTTGCACACATTCTCTATGTTTACCGAACCATTATTGAAACTATCATCGTTCCCTTGTCACAAAACATCTTCTTTAAGTTATCAAGATTTTAATGAACTAAAACTGGTAGAGGAAGAATGGAATGATACTAAGTGGGTAAACTAGACATGGTGCTCTTTATTCATATCAATGTGCCCCTTAGAGAAATAAATCGTTTTCCACCATTTAATCTCCTATCCACCCTCTCTATAATCGGATCCCAGATAGCCTTAGCTTTAAAGGACATGTCCAATGGAAGTCCCATATTTTTTTAAAGATATTTTATTTATAAACAGATTGGAGAAAAAGGCCCTCCTAAGAGTCTTACAAGCGATAAAGAAAAATTAAGAAAATTTACAAATTCTTGAACAAGCAAAAGACCTCCTTAAATTATACTTAAGGGTCGATTTCTCCTCGTTAGTTAAGAACGAAAAAGAATCCGCATTGGAATTTTTGGTTCCTGTGGAAGAAGATGAATCTGCAAAATTGCTTAATACTTCAATCGAATTACAGACTTGGATATGATTTTGATATTTGCCACATTTTGTCCCAACCAAGTCTACAATGACAAAAGCTTGGGAGGAGTCATTCTCTGGGATTTCAACATATAAACTAAAATCTTTATCTTCTTCCTGCACTGAGTGATTTTTTGAGGTGACAAATCCCTGATTAAATTTGGAATATCTTATAATGGAGGCATATCATCATAAGGGTCCGTTTGATAGAAAACTCGAAAAATGCAAATGATTTCACGGCATTTGATTTTAGGGCAAACAATTCCAAGGAAAATGAATATTTTCCAACTTATGTCCGTTTGATAGAAGTTGGAAAATCATCAATTTTCCACATTTTCTATCAAACACAAAAGCTGAAAAATAGATATAAATGTGAAAATTTTATTTACTGAATATATATATATATATATATATATATATATATATATATATATATATACGAAATATTAAATTAAATATATATATATATATGCAGTATATACATATATGCAATATACTCAATATACATATATACTAAAATTCATAAAATATGCAAAATATATAGGAAACATATTTATTTACAAATTTATAAATAATATATATTTCTGAAATATATAGAGTTCTAAAAAAAATTTATTTTCAGTGATTTTTCACCCAAAAATGGCAAACAAAAACCTGACCCTCCCCCCCCCCCCCCCCCCCCCCACACCACACACACACACCAAAAAAAAGAATTGGATTTCACCCAAAGGTGGCAAACTGTGCTTTAGGGGTGCTGTAACTGGAAAACAAAATCCAAGAAAATTTAGGTTATCAAACGGTCTAAAAACTGATTTTTTTTTAAAATTTTCCAACTTTTCTGAATTTTCCTGGGAATTTTAAGGCTATCAAACGGACATTATTGAAACTGTGATTGACGAGCGGGGATCAGATGAGCTGGAGAAAATATTGTACGATCACAAAATAGTCTTTAAGATTGATGACACTAAGGAGCTTTTGGAATTTTATGAAGGTTGGTTAGATTCGGATGATTACTCGTATGGATAATTTTTTAAGAAATAAAGCTTTCCTTGGTGATAAGTATCCTCTCAAGACTAGACCAACTTTGTTGAAATCATATACCACTCCGTGTTTTGGTTGAGAATATATTTATTGTTAGAACTTAGTTTCTTATGCCTATTTCAAGAGTTGTGCGAGTTTTTACTTAATAAAAGTGGCCATTAAATATAATCAGTTTAACACTCACATAACTCATTTTACGCATGGAACACTGTAAGGACATAAATTTCTAATTGAGTTCATGTAATATTTTGACTTAATCTCGTGGACAAAACTGTGTTTGTAATATGTCATAGGGAGATCTCATTTTGTCACGGTCCCACTTGGTCTATGACGTATTGAAGAAATTGAAGACGTTGCGGTAAAGCTTCAAAGAATTAATCATGCCGAAGTTTAATTGGTGCAAGTTTAATCTTCTTCAAAGTTAATTGCATTCCGAGATCACACAGGTATTAATGCGTATAATTAATGGTGCTCGGAATTATTTTTATAAAAGATAAGGATGCAATTTTATAAAGAAAATATTTTTAAATGTTTTTAAAGAGTTTTAAATGGTTTACACTACGTTTTATTCTGATAAACTCGAAATAGAGTTTGACTTATTTGGATCTCTTTCGAAAGAGACGTTTTAAACATAAAGTCGAAAAGCCAAACTGACAGGACTGTCGTTTGAACGACATCTGTTCTTGATTTAAGAGAGATGTTTATGTCGCGCGAACGACTTGCCCATCTCGTTCGAACGACACTGTATTCGAGGCAGCGTTTAATTCCTATTTAAAGTGTGGTTTCATCAGATTTTTGCACGTGTACATTCTGGAAAAAACTGTTTACGTTCTAGTATGAGTTTTGCACATGTTTTCTAAGGTTTCAAAGCATAAACACATCCTTAGAAGTTTGCAAAGATCCAAGTAATCATTATTATATGTTTATATGATCTTGCTTCACCAAGAAGGTTTGTTCTACAATTGAACATCAGGGTTTTGCGGTGAAGAAGAGAGAAGGACTTCTTGTTCGAGATCGTAGACGAATCAAAGCCATTCGGTGGACAACGAGACATACGTGGACGCGTGTGTGGTGGATAGGTATCGCGGAAGACGGAAGTTCTACGTGGGCACTATTGAAGAACGGTAGAAGATAAAAAGGAGCATCAAGACTCGTGGGGATCGAGTCATTGAGTAAGGCTAATCTGTCTTTGTAAAACATTTGTTCATAGTAATTGTCTGGCTTGGGCCGTCCAAGGTTGTTTTTCCGTTTTGAATTTTTTCCTCGTACATCCAGCGTTGTGAGCATTCTTTACTTTACTTTACTTGCTCTAATCACAAGATGCATGTTTAGGTTTAATCAAGATAAAATTGGTTTAAAGTAAGAATTGGGTCTTCACAACTTGGTTTGGTGCACATTAAAAGTTGGATAATTTTTTGGATAAAAATTGGTTTGATTTGAAACACACTTGCACAAGGGACCACCCCGTTTCTATAAATTGGTATCAGAGCTAGAAAACATATTTGATTTATTTTGTGATCACGTGTGTTTTCAAAGTTGAATTTTGGATATATCAAATTTTCTCGAACTCGTGTTTTTTATGGCACTAATTACACTTATTGGAATATGAGAATGAGATGTGCATTAAAAGATATTTATGAGCGTATGTGGCTAGCAGTTCAAAAAGGTTGGACACCCCCTGTCACTATTGTAAGTGGGGTCACTATTTTAAAGCCTGTTGAGTCATGGACCGAAACTAAACAAAGACTTTCATAATATAATTCTAAGGGTCTGCACGTTATTTCTTCACATGTCACACAGGAAAAATATAATAGAAATATGACTTGTGAAACATCAAAAGAGGCTTGGGATACTTTGGCACTCACGAGGGCACTAGCATGGTTAGGGCATTAAAATTTTAAAATCTCACTACACAGTTTGAGACCATTAGGATGTTAGAGAGTGAGACTTTTGATGAGTTTTATTCTAGTTTGTCCAATCTTGTCAACTCGTCGTTTGACCTAGGTGAGAAAATTCCTGACAACCGTGTTATTAAGAAAATCCTTAGGTCGTTGCTTGATGTGAAAGTGACCATTTTAAACTCATTGGGTAAGTTAGAGTCAACGAAACTAGAAGAGATTGTAGTTGACTTACAAACCTATGAAATTGAGGTGATTACCTCCAAGCAACTGCCTAAGAAAGAAAAGGGTATTGCTTTGAAAACCCGGAAGGAGGAAATTAAAGTTTTCGATTCCGATTCCGATTCTGATTTCGATTCCGATTCCGATTTTGAGGATGTTGCTTAATTGGCAAATAAATTTAAAATTTTATTAAATTTCAAAAGCAATCGAAAGATGCCAAGAAATTTGAAAAATTCAAGAACAACAAAGTTGATCCCACCTCTAAGGATAAGTTTGAGATGCCTAAGAGAGATGAGTCGGATAAGTGTTTTGGGTGTGAGGGGTACGGTAACAAAGTCAAGTAGTGTCCCACTAGACTTAAGAAAGAGGGCAAAACAACCCATTGTTTATAATGCCACATTAAGTGATAGTGATCCGGAAGAGGGAGAGAGTTACCCTATTGATCGTAACTTTGTTGCATTTATGGAATGTCATGTGAGTGACAACGACTCTCATGTGCATGACTGTTTCCCATATTAGTGAGGGAGAAGAGAGTGACGAGGAGGAGATAGATGTGAAAGAATTAGAAAATGCGTTTAATGAGTTGTATGCCAAAACGGTGAAGGTGAAAAAGGCTTACTCAAAATTGCAAACTAAGTTGAATGAGCGTGCCATAGAAAATAATGATAGTTTGATTGAGGATCTTAGGGCACAAGAGAAGAAGTTTAGGGAGAAACTAGAGTTTGTGGAGAAAGAGAAAGATAATATCCGTGGTTTGATGGAGTCTTTGAAAAATGAGATTTTAGAGTTTGAGGAGTGTGGATGTAAAAAACTAGATTATCTCTAATTATTTTAATCACAGATAAAAAATGAATAAGTAAATGAGACAAGGATTTTTAAAGTGGTTCAGCCTTGTGAGAATGGCCTACGTCCACTGTTTTTGTTATTGCTGAGTGTTTGTTTGGAATTCTCGATAATAGGTTTTACCAAGAAATTCCGAGTCCCCCCCACAATGAGGAGATTACAATATATTTATAGCCTTGAGGTTGTACATGTGAAAGAATAATACATAGCTGTCCAGTAGGAATGTACATCTGTACGATAATAACTGTGCATTTAATGCGTAGTTATCTTTCGGTTTTCCTTAATGCGTACGTCATAAGTATTTAAGTTGCTCGGATCGACTTAATAACTCGGATCGACTTAGCAGCTCGACATGCTTGAACTGCTCGGGCATGTGAGTTCCTCGTGGCTTCTTAGTTGTTCGGTGACCTAGAGTTATTCGGAGTATAGTAGTTCCTCGGGGGTTTGAGTAGCTCGGTACAACAAAGTTCCTCGGTCAATTCTTGCTGCTCGGACCCCTTTAGTTGGTCGGGGAGGATAAGCTCTTTGGAGTCAGTGTTTTGTTCAAAGAGTGTTTGCGGGTGCCATGTAGATTGACACGTGTTTCCACATAATTGATCAGACTAAATTTGGTATCAACAGAAGCCCCTAATATTTCACAGTTCGAGGTTGAGGATTGTGGAACATTCTTCTCGAAATATGGCTGTATTAAATAGTCATCCTGAATTTTAGGAGTTTCTTCCTTGTATTTATTTTTTCTTTTGAATTCATAGAATCAGACTTTTTGAATTTTGTAACTGCTTCGGTTTCCGTGCCTTTTTTTTAATCTTTTTAGCCGCCGGTAGCGCAAACGTCTTTCTTTGTAATCATTATTTTTACCCCTTCCCAAGGTAAGGTATTTAAGCGTTGCAGAAAATCCTATCGTCTTTTACTTTTTCAAATCTGTATCTTTGAACTCTCCATTTCTTCTCTATCTTGGGCGTTCATTTCTTCCATCATTCGTTGTCAACTGATTCACCCCCTTTCCTGTAAGATTTTCTTCCTTCTCCTTTATTTACTTTGTTCATCATGGTTTACGTTGTTGAATCACTTGACAAATTTCGTTCTGAATTTTCAATTCCTTCATGGGTCACGTTGGAAGAGCTTTCTAAACTTTCTGACTATTTTTCTTTGGTTGAGGGACATTGGTTCCCCAGTCTCTTTGTGGCCGAAAGTGGCTTTACTTTTCCTCCAAATCCTTTATGTTTGGAGTTCTGTCAGTATTTTGATGTTGTTCCTGCAAAAATAGCGCCAAATACTTGGAGAATAGTTAATGGAGTTCATAGGTTAAATCAACTTCATGGAACCCGTTTAGGGATTCCAGAGATAATGTACTGTTAGAGATGGGTCGTTAGTGATAGTACTTTTTACTTAAAAACTAGGTTTTTGAATAGGGCCTTAGTTGTCAATCTTCCCGATTCCAACAGGGATTATTTTGAACATGGAGTGGTAATGAAAAATTGGCAACATCTTCCATTAAATGGAGACGATGTATATTAAGGTCCTAGATGCCCTCCTTATGGCAATGGGATAAGTTGTTTTTATTTTTAATTCATTTTTGAAACTATGTTTTGTTTGTGTTCGATAAAATGCGTTATTGACATTTTAATTTTTATTTATTTGCAGTTGACAGCAAAAGAAAATCCCCCAAAGAAACTGATGTCAATTTGAGGCACTTGAAACTTATCTGGAGTTTGCACCAAACCGTTGCTGACGAACATATTAGATCAGCCTCTTACTTATTGCAGTACAAGAGCTATACTTCTTCCTTCACTTCTCATCTAATAGTGGTTGACATCGACCAAGTACCAGCTGCAGATACTAGTGTGGAAGGTTCTTCTTCAGAGTTAAATATTCCCATTAGTAGCACAATGAAGAGAATACGAGCTCCTGTCTTCTTTGACAAATCAGACTCTGTCAATGTGGAGGCCTAGAAAAATAAGCAGGATGTCCCAGAGGAAGGGACAAGAAAAATTAATGCACCCCCTCCAGTTGCTGCTAAGAAAGTTGTTGAGAAGCCCCCTGTGGTTCCAAGTAAGGCTGTGGTCATTTCTCCTCCTGATGAGGTCATTGTCATATCACCAACCAAGACTCCTTCGGTTGAAAATATTCCTGCTCCTTCGAAGAAATCAAAGAAAAGTTCCTCGGATAAACTGGCTGAATCTATCTCTCAGCCTTTAACTGTTGGAAGTGGTGTTCCCACTTTTGTCGCTCCGAGCTCTGCTATGGGCTCTATGAAGTCTTGGATTATCCCAAAAATCCAAGGTATTGAAGACACTCTTTCTCGAGATAGGGTCACCACCTTGGCAGCTCAACATATTGCCTCAGTAAGTATTATTAGTCTAAGTTTTCACTTTTCATTGATATGTCCCTGTATTGATTCCAAATTTTTTTCCTCGGCTGGTAACCTGTTTCAACAGTATTCTGAAAAAGGATGAGGCTATTAAAGCTTCAAGCTCCTCAGGAGGTGTAGAGGAAGCTTTTGTGGGTCTGACTCAGTCCTTAAAGGACTCTCGTCAAAAATATAAAGAAGATAAAGAGGCTTGGGAGAAACAACTCAAGTTCATCGAGCAAGAAAAAGATCGAGCTGTGGAGGCCTCCCATGAGTTGGAGAGGAAAATGAAAGAGTTTGAGAGGAAAAATGAAGATCTTGAAGAAAAGCTCAAGAATACTGGAGAGCTTGAGACCAAGATCAAACTACTGAAGAGGAACTTGGTAGACTTCGTGAAGCTGATTGTCAGAAGGAAGAGGTAGAAGGGAAGTTGAAGGCTATTGAGGAGCTCCTAACGGAAAGGATCTCCTCGGAGAAAGAGAAAAGGAAAAAGGCTGTCAAAAATCTTTCAGCGCTGGTTGGGATAAGGGTTGGAACAAAGGCTTGGCAGCCATGACTTCGCAAATGGAATATGCCAGCCTCAAATACTTTAGGGACGGATTGGTCGCTGCTCTAAAAGAGATGAAAATTGTTGAGAACTCAGAACTATTCCAGCAACACATTTATGGCCCTCCTTCATCTCCTGAGGAAGAAGAAGAAGAGGACGAGGCTGCCTCAGAGGAATCTTCCATTGTGATTAGAGATCAAGTTCCTCCTGTTCCAGTTGTTTAAACTTTCTACGAGCAACTTCAGCCCACCAGTACCTCAGTCGAGCAACTTCCATTATCTTCCGAGGAACCATCCTCCTCATCCCAACTTCCCGAGGAAGTTGTAAAAAATAAGGAGAAGGTGTAAAGCTGCTCGGGTTTTAATTTTGTTTTTACTTTTGAATGTAACCTTGAGCTTTGTACTTATTTTTATGATGAATAAAAATTCGTACTTTTGGTTGTTCACACTGACTTTTTCTTCTTCTTGCTTTGTCTTTATCTTTATTGATTCTGTTTATGCTTTCTCTTTGCTAGTTTATGGCCAGGATGGAGATATTATCAGCTCATGATACAGAGTTGTTGAAAAAATGCAATGACTACTTCAAAGCTGGTCATGCAAATCTGAATGAAGCTCAAATTATCGACATCCTTGGTCCAGATACTTCTGAATGAGCAGTCGAAGCCTATCAATATTTGAGATGCCTGCTCGACCGTGCAGTTGTCAATAATGTGGCATATTATGAGATGATTGAAGATCTTCAGGGTACCATCGAGGAACTTCAACAACAATATAAGAAATCTACTACCCTTTTGCATTAGGGGTATGAGAAAAAATATCAGCAGCTAAATGCTGACAAAGGATATGATAAGTTCATCGCTGCTTACGATAAGAAGGAGAGAACTCTAAAGGTTGAGGTTGAGGAGCATAGGCAAATCACTAAATTGTTATAGCAGGAAAACAATTATTTGCGAGAAGAGATATCTCAATTAAACTATACAGCATCCTCCTCGGGAGCCTTGGTCCCTGTTAATGACGAAGGCTTCTCTTTATTGGAGGTAGAGAATGCCAACCTAAGAGATGAGTTGGAAACATTAAAAAGGGCTGGACCTTCCTCATCTACTCGGGGACGAGGAAGATCTTCTTCTCGGGGACGAGCAAGAGCTGCTCGAATTTCAATTGAAGAGAAAAGAACTCAATCAACCTTGGAGAATCAGGCATTCCAGTTGATGGCGAAGCATCAAGCATTAACAGAGATGTCCAAGAAGATTCTGAACCTTGACGAGCAACTTTCTGCACAAAGTTCTGCCTTGGAGAATAAAACAAATCTAGGGAAGAATCTTCACGAGCAGCTAGAGAGGTTGACCTACCAGTTCCATAAATAGTCCAGAGAGTTTTTAATGGCTGGTTACAAAGAAGACCTCTATCATCTTGATGACTGGATCCAGCAGTTCAATAACGAGGGGTACAAACAGGGATGGTTGAATACACTAGGTGTGTTGAAACTGGAGCGGGATCACTACTTATGGGATTATTATGATACTGGGTTGCTTGATTTGCCAGTGCCTCCTTTTAAGCTCTACATGAGTTGGATTCCTTCTCGGACAATCCCCCAGTGCCTGATCTCAAAGTACCTCGGTGATTACAGCCTCCATTCAAATTTTGACATCTCTCGCCCAGAGCATTTTCTTGATCGGCCATCAGTGATGAATGTTCGAATGCTTTGAGATATAAACTTCATAAATTCTCCTTATGCTTTAGACGATCCTCCTGCTGGAGTAGAACCTATTTCAAAGGCAGAAAGGAAGTAACCTGTAGAATAGGATTTGCTCAATTGATATCTCATGTAATATGTTTTTTATTCTCTATGTAATTTTTTCTGATTTTAATGAAGAAACTTTTAGTTTTCTCTGCAATCTTGATTGTCATTGTCTTGGAAATATATTATAAAACATCTCTTTTATTTATTGATGAATGTGTATGTACACCTGTAAAAAGACAAAAAATGTCCTGTGTTATTTTAAATTACCGACTAACCGGAGTTGGTGAAAATTCATTGTTGACCAACCGGAGTTGGTGATAATTATTTGACGACCAACCGGAGTTGGTGATATTTTGTTTCCCGACCAACTTAGACTTGGTGTTAATTTGATATGCCACAAGTAAAAAAATTATGTTTTATTTTTTGATTATAACGACTTATCACTTTTTAATTCTAAGCCATGAAACGACTTATATCCCCTGATCCTACTTAGTTTAACCAACCGGAGTTGTTTGCAATTGATTTATCGACCAACCGGAGTTGGTGGATATTTTTCCCGACCAACCGGAGTTCGAGGAGATTAATTTGCCGACCAACTGGAGTTGGTGGATATTTTTCCCGACCAACCGGAGTTGGAGGAGATTAATTTGCCTACCAACCGGAGTTGGTGGATATTTTTTTCGACCAACCGGAGTTGGAGGAGACTTATTCCTGACCAACTGTAGTTGGAAGAGACTTATTCCCGACAAACCGTTGCTGGAAGAGATTTATTGACCAACCGGAGCTGGATTTTATCTACCAACCGAAGTTGGATTTTATCGACCAACCGTAGTTGGATTTTATCTACCAACCGGAGTTGGATTTTATCTACCAACCGTAGTTGGATTTTATTGTCGATCAACCGTAGTTGGAGGAGATTTGTTCTGAATTTGATGCGAACTTGATGCATAGTGTGTAGCAGTAATACTTCGAAAAAATTTCAACAAAAAGAGAGAACTGGGTAAATTATTCAAAACTTTATTCATACTGAAGAAAATTTTATTTACATGGGAATCTCAGCTACTGATAATACTTGCATAGATGCTCTGCATTCCATGCATTCTTAAATTCTTCTCCCTCCAAGGTTTCAATTCTGTATGTCCCTGGTCGAACAACTTTTGCTATCCTGTAGGGTCCATGCTAGTTAGCTTCCAGTTTATTGTGCTTTTGAATTACTTTCTTTAGCACATAGTCTCCTTCCTTCAAATCACACTTCTTTACTCTCTTATTGTAAAACATAGTTGTTCGTTGTTGGTATGCGACATTCCTGATTACTGCTTCTTCTCTAACTTCCTCAAGCATATCTAGATCTAATTGTCTCATCAAGTCACTGATAGGAGAATTGAAATTTAGCACCCTGTGTGTGGGGAGACCCAACTCGACAGGTATAACATCTTCGCTTCCAAATGCCAGCATGTATGGAGATTCTCCTGTTGCTGCTCACGGTGTAGTACGATAAGCCCACAACACAGAATGTAGCTCGTTGATCCAATTTACCTTTGCATCATCCAGTCTTTTCTTTAACCCGTTCAGTAGAGTTCTGTTCGTCACCTCAGTTTGTCCATTGCTCTGGGGATGGCCTGGTTCAGAGTGGGTCTTCAATATGTTTGACTGATGACAGTATGCAGCGAACTCCTCGTTGCCAAATTGAGTTCCATGGTCTGTGATGAATGCATGGGGAAGACCATATCTACAAATGATATTCTTCCAAATAAATTGATACACCTTTTCATACGTCATATCAATAAGAGGCTTAGCTTCTACCCATTTACTAAAATAATCCACATCAACTACAAGGTATTTAAATCTTCCTCGGGTTGTTGGAAGCGTCCCGACCAAGTCTATTCCCCAAATGGAAAATGGCCAAGGAGACCTGATGGGTGTTAGCAATGCTTGGGGAGTTCTTCGGATGGAAGAGAAACGTTGACATTTATCACATTTCTTGGCATAAGCTACACAATCAACTCTCAGCGTCGGCCAGTAATACCCTTGCGTTGTCATTCTTTGCAAGAGTGTCCGACCTGCTACATGGGCTCCACAAGACCCTTCATGGACCTCTTCAATCAAATTTTTCACCTCGGAGGGGTGGACACATCTTTATAAACCTGCTATAATTCCTCTTCTGTATAAAATGCCATTAGTCAATACATAACGAGCAACTTTAAACTTTAGCTTCTTGACTGCGAGTTTATCAGTTGGTAATGTCCCCTCCTTAATATAGGCCCTGATGGGATCCATCCAAGATGGTCCTAAATCCAGGGTAATGAAGCTCATCATCATATCTTTCTCAATGCTCCTGCTAGTCAAAATTTCTATTGGGATTGTTCTTCGCAACTCGATGCGTGTGGCTGAGGCTAACCGAGCTAAGGCATCTGCTCTTGCATTCTCCAATCTTGGTGTTCTAATTAACTGCACTGCATTAAAGCTCGATACAATCTCCATTGCTTTCACAAGATATTTGATCATCAATTCTTTAAAAGGCGATATCGTTTGACTAAAGCATTGTTGTTTTTAGAAACAAGTGCTCCTTAAGGGTTTTACCAAGAATAAGGCGTAAAAAGCTTAAGGTAGGGCGTTTCTGCTAAGCCTCAAGCCTAGGCGGGTTTTTTAGAACAATGATATATATATACACACAGAGAGAGAGAGAGAGTAGGTAGACACCTGAATGATGAACTACTAATGATGTTACACTAATAAAATACAGCATTGTGGTTTTGTACAATGAACTTACGAATTCGTGATTACAAAGATGCTGCGAGGCAAGAGCTTCCAGCTTATTTCAGATTCAGAAGTACTTTGAAGTTACAGTTACTTGTTGATTTAATTATTTCTCACATGTTGTATTGGTCATGATTATGTATTAGGTTGAAGAGATGATGATGGGCATTGTTATTGTTGAAGATAAAATTACAAGATGGAGGATCACAGCACAACACAAGGCATATGCAAGCAAAGTTGTTAAACTAGAATTTGTGGAACATGTATAAAGGACCTCACAAAACCAAGTGGTAGTTTTATTTTTGTATGTGTTAGTTTGATCACTTCATTGGAAATTTCCCCTTTGTTTGAACCACATAGGTAGTTCAAATTTCTAGCTATGCAATGTTATTTGTGTCATCATTATTCAACAGTTGCCTATTTAAAGGATGCTTGTAATATCTTTTCAATAATTTAAAATATAGATAAACGATAATTTGAAATTTAAACATGTCTTTAGAGGGTGAAAACCCAAACCAACCCCCAAATGACCTCGTAAAAGGCACGAACACCTTGCACGGGACTAATGTAACTCGTAGGAACTAACCATGTAGTCACGGGACTCCGAATTTGAGACTGTGATGATAATTTGAAAATATATATATATATATATATATATATATATATATATATATATATATATATATATATATATATATATACTTTGGCTTAAAAACATGCCGTGAGAGGGTGAAAACCCAAAATAATCCCCAAATAGTATCGTAAGAGGCACGAACACCTCGCACGGGACGAATATAACTCGTAGGAATTGACTGTGTAGTCACGGGACTCCCAGTTTGAGAATATGATGATAATAAAAAATATATAGATTAGGCTTAAAAATATTCCCGTTACAGGTTGAAAACCAAATCAGCCCCCAAATGGCCCCGTAAGAGGCACAAACACCTCGCACGGGACCAACGTAAATCATAGAAACTAATCGCGTAGTCACGGGACTCCCAGTTTGAGAATATAACAACAATTTGAAATATTTAGAGTAAGCTTAAAAACATGTCGTTAGACGGTGAAAGTCCAAAATAACCCTAAAACGACCTCGTAAGAGGCACAAACACCTTGCACGGGACTAATGTAATTCGTAGGAACTGACCACGTAGTCACAAGAGTTTCGGTTTGAGAATATGACTATAATTTGAAAATATCAGGAATTTGGCTTTAAAATATGCCGTCAAAGGGTGAAAACCCAACACCACCCCGAAACGGCCCCATAGGAAGCGCTAATACCTCGCACGAGACCAATGTAACTCGTAGGAACTGATATCATAGTTACGGGTCTCCCGATTTGAGAATATGATGATAATTTGAAAATATCTAGATTAAGCCTAAAAACAAGTCGTTAAAAGGGTGAAAACCCAAACTAGCTCCCAAACGGCCCCAAAAGAGGCATGAACACCTCACACATGACCAATATAACTTGTAGGAACTGATCGTGTAATCGCGGGTCTCTCAGTTTGTGAATATGATGATAATTTAAAATTATCTAGATTAAGCTTAAAAACATGTCGTTAAGGGGTGAAAATCTAAATCATCTCTCAAACGATCCCATAAGAGGCACTAACACCTCGTACGAGACTAATATAACTCGTAGGAACTGATCGCGTAGTCACGGTTCTCCCTGTTTGAGAATATGATGATAATTTAAAAATATCTATATTAGGCTTAAAAACAAGTCGTCGGTGAAAACCCAAACTAACCCCTACTCGACCTCGTAAGAGGCATGAACACCTCGCATGGGACCAATGTAACTTGTAGGAACTGACGGCGTACTCACGAGTCTCCCGGTTTGAAAATATGACGATAATTTGAAAATATTTATATTATGCTTAAAAACATGTTATTTTAGGGTGAAAACTCAATCCAGTCATCAAACGGCCCCGCAAGATGCACTAACACCTCATATGGTACTAATGTAACCCGTCGAAGCTGACCACGTAGTCACAATACTTCTGGTTTGAGAATATAATAATAATTTTAACTCGTATATGCAATTTTTTAGCTTGAATAAGATTTTTTTTTAAAATTACTTGGTTACTAATATCATCTCTTTTTTGTATCTTATTTTTTTACAGGATAATATTTATAATTAACTTTTATCCAATTGGCACACACGAAGAAGTCAATGATTTATAGCAAGGGTATTATTTATTTAATGTCGTTAATATTAATGATTCTATTTTTTTGGGTTATGGTCGTGCAGGCTTTTGTAGTTTTATTGTTAACTTTTATGGCCGTGCTGGCTTTTGTAATTTTATTGCTATATTTTATGGTCGTGCATGCTTAACATTACGCAGGTTTTATATTTGTAGGTTTTAGAATGTCCAAAAAATAAAGGAAACTATGCCCTATTTTTTTTTGTGAACTATTAAGACTTGTAATATTTTGAAGTTTGTATGTACATTAGTTTATCAACAATGTACGAGATTTGCGATTATTGAGTTTTCTTGTTTTCAAATAATTATTTTTTTTTCTTTGATACAAAAATTTGGCACAGTTCAAAATCGTGCCAAAAGTGTATCAAAATTTGGCACAGTTTTGAACTGTGCCAAAAGTGTACCAAAATGTACTCAATGTGGCACAGTTATAAATTGTGCCAAAATCTGTCAGAAATATCAAATTTTGGCACGGTTTAAAAGTGTTCCAGAAGTGTTTCAGTTTGGCCAAATCTGGCACACTTTTAAATCGTACAAGAAAAAAATGATCATTTTTAAACACCTGATTCTGGCACAGTTCAAAACCGTGCCATATTTGATCTGGCACAGTTTTAAACCATGCCAGATTATTTTTTTTGGTGTAGTGGACACACGTGCACACACACACGCACACAGACACATATATATAAAGGGTCCTATACGTACCAAGTTTACATACCAACTTTGCATACTTAACTGAAAACGACATATTGTGACACCCTGCCTAATTAAATACCGGGCGATCACTCCTTTATTAAATTAAAATCAAGGTGAACAGTTGGTTCATTCTTAGCATCACTGTCGTAAAAATACTTTTCCAATTTAAACACCCTAAATAATTAAGCTAAGTGTCAAGACCATTTAAAACCTTGTTCTCATTTTATTAAATCCGGTTATAAAACCTTAAACCATTAACATCTAAAGAGTCACACATTAAGAATAAAAATAGAATTGAACATACACGAATTTAATCATCAATAATAAATCCCAACATTTACAACACTAAAGGAAAACATCCTGACGGTAATAAATCCCGAAATAAAGGTACTGAAAGTAGAAATTTCAATCTCTGACTATACCAACTAAATAATAGAAAGAGGGCGACACATGCCCCTGCTGGATAAAACTGAACTAGGAGTAGAATCAAATGGATGAAGTCGTCTAAACGACAGGCCTGCAACTCCCACCTAAGCAGCAACACGTTCCTTCCAAAGGATCCTAACTAAGACGCCCCTGTGGCTGGGCACCTGTAATACATACATATATATACAAGAGAGAAAAGGAAATAGAAACGGATCAGAGCCCGATAGTGTATATGATTTAAAAATTCATTTAGTAAGTATTTAAATTGATACAGGCCAATGCAACAACATATTAGTGCGACACTCCCTTGAGAAATTCTCACCTCTCTTCTAATGTGCACACCTATCGCACTAACCTTCTCAATGGTCTATCTCGTCATATACCACACTATCTTTCCCCAATGATTTAACTTATCTTAGGTTATTCGCAGGTATTACAACTGAACAACACAAGTATTTAAAATGTAAGATTTCAATTTGTAACCAAGGTTCTCCTTTTAACTTTATTAATCAATAAGGTTTTCCAGTGTCATAATATACTTTCTCAAAACAATTATTTATAATTTGAGTCATCAACCATGTCCTACAAATCATATCACAATAGGCAGTTCCAGATTTCAGAATTTCATATATATATTAACTACTCGTATAATATATATATCATAATAGCACCCCACATAAAAACTATGGTGCGGGCATACTCTGCTATCCAATCCCCGTATCAATCGTACTAAAGGGAATACAAGTTCGGAATCACTCTTGAACTGTATAAATACATACACAAATAATATTGAGGCGAAGCATAGTTTCCAAGTCCAAGAGGTCAGTACATACCCTCACGCCTCTTAGGACCGTGACTACCGATTCGATAGCCTGTTCCTAGAATTCCTATCTTCTAAGGTACGAGTCAATATCCCCCATAAGGCATACGAGATAAGATCATCCCAGCGCGGAAACCTCAGGGATAGCAAGTAGCGCGGGCATGATTTTCACAAGTATATAATATATGCATACACAATCATATAAATATACCACTTTTATTATATCAATTTAGGTTTATCCCATAACCCACATTCACAACATTTATCCTTATTTTCCCATTATTATATATCAAGTATAATGGTTCGTTTCTAACTTTAATTCGAAGGTTTTTTTTTCCAACTTACTACGTAACCCTCATGGACTCTATTCTTCCAAATGTACAATTCAGTAGATATCCATTTATGTTCCAACGTAACTCT
Source organism: Sambucus nigra (assembly GCA_949130495.1). Lineage (NCBI taxonomy): Eukaryota > Viridiplantae > Streptophyta > Magnoliopsida > Dipsacales > Adoxaceae > Sambucus > Sambucus nigra. The sequence goes on along the minus strand of OX422217.1, from coordinate 612,936,943 downwards.
CTCTTACGTGTCTCTCCCCTTTAATATATACTTACATTATCCCTTATGCAAAATATCCCAAAAATATAGATTTCGCCTTACATTAAAGGATTTTGAATTTTATTTTCAAAGATGAGAATTTCAAACGGTTTCGAAATCGGAATTAAAATGGAGTTTTAATTGATTTTTTTTTATTACTTAGAAGAGTCCTCAAAATATAAAACTCTCTAAGAGTCCTCAAAACATAAAACTTTCTAGTAAAAATAATAGTTTTAGAAATCCGACCGTCTGATCAAGCTGAATTTTTGTCAGCAGTCCTGTCTCGCCGTTCGCTACAACATACTAAAATGTCAAGCGATTCCAATGGTCCGATCATCCAAAATAATTTTTTTAGTGTTTGTATCTGATTAGAACTCTTTTCTTAATCAAACTCTTAATCCTTTACATGACAAAGGGTTTCCAGAATATCATATAAATCATCACTACATGAAAATTTCCCATCTCAAATTGGATTTTTATTCCATAAATCTCATCCTAATAACTCCTAAACTAATATGGATGATGCATCAACGAAATAAGCAAGATAAACACTTACCCGGGATTTTCAAAAATCTGGTTTGGTGTTGAATTTGGTGTGGTTGCGTTCCCCGTCTCGCGATCTACGCGTTAGCGGTGGCGGCGGTGTAAACGAATGAGTTTTGATCATTGGAATGCCTTGAGAGCTCTCTCCTCTCCTCTCCAATGGCCGTTCTAGTGTTTTGATTTATCAAACCCTAGGAGATAACCTAAACATCCGATATAACCCCTTTAATTTTCGTGGGTTTAATTACCCAAAAATACAAAATGACTAAAATGCCCTCCCGAGGTACTAATTAGGCCTAAAAACGCCCCGAGACCCAAATCAAACCCCCGGGTATACTTTTCTGACTATCTCGACCCTTCCGGACGCGTTGGCGCACTCAAAACGACCATACGAACAACCTATAAAATATTCACTTTTATTAATCCACATTTAGTCCCGACATGACACAGGCGCGTCCCGACTTAAATTTCCACAATTGTCAATTTGTTCACACGTGACAATATTATAAAAATAAATCTCATATATTACTATACTCATCCAGTAATATGCAACAAATAATATACTCCCAATAATTACTAACTCTTGTCACGCTAGTAAATATTTAAAACAACATTTCGGATTAAAATTAAATTAATTTATCTCAATTAAATTTAATAAATCCTTAAATTTAAAAGCCATGAAAATACGGGGTATTACATACTTCCCCCCTAATAACGGAATTTTGTCCCGAAATTCGGAAAATAAGGCCTACCAGGTAGCACAATTCTGGATATCCTTGTCAGTACGCAAACTATCTACATAGTACGGCGCTCAATCACTATAGCTTTTTCCTCACAACAACATTGTTTTACATTCTCATTGGAGACACTTCACATTGCACTCCCAACTGACAACATTTGAATAGGTTACGTCTATACGTTATAAATTCCATTATCTCACTATCATTAGGAGGCCGCACCTCACTACATGACAACTACTCGGATTTATTCATACACAAAATTCCCATTCTGAGAAGATCATACGAACATTTGACCACTCTTGACTGCCTAAAACAGTCGTGGAATTCCACCATAGTTATCGAATATTTTCTCGATCGATCCAAAAATTTTGATTATCTACTCTCCTCTAAACATACGAAAGGAGAATAGTCGAGGTTCTTCCATAACAAAAACTTAATAAGTACCTCGTACGCGACAAACAGGTACGAGTGCTTCTACAGAGCATTCTTGAAATCATCGTACCAAAATTCCAAAATCTCCTTCACGTGGCTCCACTAATCTTTAATCACCATGCGCTTATTCCCTGGCTAAGGGTGATACATCCTACTCGAAACGAAATCTTATCTCCGCTGGTTCCTGAAATCCCATATCAAAGGTGGGATTCACCAATCTCATCCTCATTCAGAAATTTATACTGCGCCGGACCATGCACTGGCGCGATCCTTCCTTTCAAAGGAAGTCTGGGGCATACTAGTTAATATTGTAAGCCAGCCCAAAGGAATATCAATCACTTCCTTCTCGGCGACTTAATTCACATGTTCGGGATAAACCCTTGATCTTGTTTTGAGGATGGCAACCCATCCAAGAACTTTACCGACTTTACCAACCTCTTCCAATTTCAGGAATTTTCAATAAACACAAAACTCTTTGGTTGATTCTCATCTTTCAACCAAACCTTACCTATGGGCAGTGCATGTAGAGACTACTCACTACGTCTCGCTAAACATCGATTCTTCCCTTTAAATGTCTCACATTAAGTGACACGTAATACTCCCCTTCCTTCCTTGGAGTATGCCGAAAGTTCCGACCCGTTCTCTTCTCTCCACGAAGCGCACTTCTGGATCTCTTATACTATACTAACATCATTACTCTTTGTATGCGCAAGTCTCTCTCACACTTGACTAATAATAACTCCGCTCCGAGTGTGCTTCATACTAATTAAATTCTACTCTATTCAAGGAATACCAATTCTTGAATGGCTTCCCACAGCCTTCTAACCAAGTTAGGGCGTGTTATTCTAGTTGCACACTTATGTATGGATTATCACCCCTCATGTGACGTTTAATCCACTCTATCACTTCCACTTAGTTATACTAGTCCCACAAACATATATTTCACACGTCTATTACCACGTCCCTTCGACTCGAACTATTTTAACTGTAGTTAACCAAGATGCCCACATTTTTGCAACACTCCGACCGCCCTGGGAGAGCGAACGGCGTGCTACTCATCTGTAGGACTAACTAAATTCAACTCGATAGAAGGAATAGGGCATTCAAATTCCATAACAACAAAAGAGGAATAATAATTCTCAACCTTCCTCAGACAAGTGTAACAATTTTCCCAAATAGGTACAATAACCAAAATAATCACTAACGCTCTACTCATCAAAATAATTACAGGTCATCTCTTTTGTATAATATAAAGTTCTTTCCAGATAATCCATGCTAAAAATCATTCCAACTCTTTATTCACCTTGTGTTCTGTACGCGGTTATGACATTTGGGTACTCTCAATCACCCTAGAAATCAAAATTCTTAAATTCTCATTATCATCGTTCCACCCCTCAACTCGTGGGGATAACTTTTAATGCTTTCCTACCACAAAAATCCGGCTCCAATGACCTTAAAACAAAATTCAACTTCCAACTTACATACATAATTACTTGATCCCATTTCGACCAGGGTACCGAACTCATGGAATAGTGACCAAACGTCTCCCTATTTCCAACCTTACGCTAAGTTTCATGCGTGGAATGTCTCGCAAAGCGAAATCCAAACAAGGAACCCCCCGATACACTACTACCTAGCATTGTCGGTTATCGAAATCCGTTAGGTCCTCCGTCCATAGTATATACCCCTTTATTCCGTCCCTTGACAGAAAAGTTACAATTTCTCCCGTAATTATGCTTAACAAAGAACGTTTCACCAATTTCACTATCGTCCCGTATTGGTTGATAGTAATTAGATTCTATAAACCTCGGATACATAAGATCGAAATTATCTAAATTTCCTTTTTCTAACATTAGGGGTATAAATCTTAACTCCCACATCTCTTAAGGATAAATATAACAGTGCACTCTTCCTATCACTAAGTCCGGAGTGCTAAACATAATACCGAGTCAAGTCTTTTCGCTCAACGGTAAATCCCGGTACATACTGAATCATACTGACAAAGTCTATACATACATTGGTATCGAATATATAGAGCCCACTATCTTCTCCGAAGTCTCTAGGATATATAATATAAGTGTGAGTCCAACCTTCTTACAGGTAAAGCCTCGCCAAAACAAAACGTGTTGCACTAATGTAACTACTCCGATAGCCTTGCAATAAATGCCCACTATCATACTACCCATTTCTATAACATTTTAACAAAGATAATATCATACTCGTGTATCGCATCACTACAACGAGTAACCTCAATAAAGTATAAAACACTGTTAATATACTCATTCATCCCCCGCGGATAGAACCAAAGAAAAATCCCGCTATACTAAGGAAAAATATTCACATAATGGTAACATTTATAATGATATGCATTAAACTCGTCTCACATGCTAATCTAGCAATGAACAAAATATGGTGACTCGCTCGTGTCACATAAACACGCCGCATCCTCTAAGGATACAACTTATACTTCCATCCTGGCAATCATCTTGACTGTACAAATGGTTTTCGGACGTAACACGTCTGCCCAAACCAAAACAAAATTATTTTAATCATTGTCTTTTACTAGGCACCGTATTCTTGTCCTTTTTCTCATTTTGGAACATATTATCGTGAGCGATCTCACTCCGCACAAAATACCTCAACACATAATCCACTTACCACCTGTCCTACTAACCAGGTTAGGATTGTCCTTCTCTCGGACTTTAGTAGACTCGATTCCTGTTAGCAATCCCGGTTGTTCCCTTAGCTTTTTAGGCCATAAAGATCATGTTACTATCTATAATAGTACTTACTGAATTTACCATCACTTGGTAAGAATTTAACTATCTGAAGCATTTAAATGGTTTTCCTGATGTGTATCCACTTCCTTTTGTGGTGCTATACCACCACCGTTGTATTCAGTCTTATTCTCGACTAAATTCTTCGATTCCTTTAACTTCCCCCACAAAGAAGCGTTATCATCTATATTGACAAAATATGACATTGTCAACCTCTGAATTGGTCGTCCATCAGAATTTCTTCCTCGAGTATTATCAACTATTATTACAAGTTGGTCTCCCACTTGGAGTCGTTTCCTCCACTAATATCTACCTCTTTCGATACAAAATTTGCTAACGATTAGGATTCATATGCACAATTGGACTTCTGTCATGCCCTCCTGCGATGAGTTCAGAACCACGTTTGCTTCTCATCCTGAACAGTTGAGGAAGGAACATACGGTCAACACTGTACCTAAGGTTCTCCTATAGGCATAGCATTCCACTTCTAAAATTGGTGGTTAACTCCAACCATTATAATTTCGTCCCGAAAGCCAAGAAAATTTTCTCTAAATTTTCACTTTCAGTTTGCCACACTCCGTCCTATATTTAAGCCTTTGGATACTTTACCTCCTTTGGTAAACACATACAATTTTCGCGTTTCTAAAATTTTCCACTAACAGTCTCTACATGTTTTTATAATACGTTGGGTAAGTTTACCCTCGCACCTCATTTGACTATAACAGCATTTGAAAATCATTGCTGCACCTTAGTCGCCTTTCTAGTCGTGGCTTCTCGTTCCATAATGGAGGTGACCTCGACTACGGTCATCATCCTCGGATATATTTCATAATCTCAACTGAGCCCTGCCTCCTGATGTACGCTTAACGGTCCTCTTCTGACATCCGTCATCGCTCGGCACACGCACACATCCGAACGAAATTAGAATTCACTAGTGTATACACATTATAGCACGAGAACGAAATCTCGTCAAAGGAATCGATAATCCTAAACGTAGGGCTCTATATCAAACAAAGCAACGCTGAAAGCATAATAACCCGTACAGATCCTAAGGACACTAGAACCTGACGCTCTGATACCACCTGTGGCACCCCGCCTAATTAAATACCGGGCGATCACTCCTTTATTAAATTAAAATCAAGGTGAACGGTTGGTTCATTCTTAGTATCACCGTCGTAAAAATACTTTTCCAATTTAAACACCCTAAATAATTAAGCTAAGTGTCAAAACCATTTAAAACCTTATTCTCATTTTATTAAATGCGGTTATAAAACCTTAAACCATTAACATCTAAAGAGTCACACATTAAGAATAAAAATAGAATTGAACATACACGAATTTAATCATCAATAATAAATCCCAACATTTACAACACTAAAGGAAAACATCCTGACGGTAATAAATCCTGAAATAAAGGTACTGAAAGTAAAAATTTCAATCTCTGACTATACCAACTAAATAATAGAAAGAGGGCGACACATGCCCCTGCTGGATAAAACTGAACTAGGAGTAGAATCAAATGGATGAAGTCGTCTAAACAACAGGCCTGCAACTCCCACCTAAGCTGCAGCACGTTCCTTCCAAAGGATCCTAAGTAAGACGCCCCTGTGGCTGGGCACCTGTAATACATACATATATATACAAGAGAGAAAAGGAAATAGAAACGGGTCAGAGCCCGATAGTGTATATGATTTAAAAATTCATTTAGCAAGTATTTAAATTGATACAGGCCAATGCAACAGCATATTAGTGCGACACTCCCTTGAGAAATTCTCACCTCTCTTCAAATGTGCACACCTATCGCACTAACCTTCCCAATGGTCTATCTCGTCATATACCACACTATCTTTCCCCAATGATTTAACTTATCTTAGGTTATTCGTAGGATTTAAAACTGAACAACATAAGTATTTAAAACGTAAGATTTCAATTTGTAACCAAGGTTCTCCTTTTAACTTTATTAATCAATAAGGTTTTCCAGTGTCATATTATACTTTCTCAAAACAATTATTTATAATTTGAGTCATCAACCATGTCCTACATATCAAATCACAATAGGCAGTTCCAGATTTCAGAATTTCATATATATATTAACTACTCGTATAATATATATATCATAACAGCACCCCACATAAAAACTATGGTGCGGGCATACTCTGCTATCCAATCCCCGTATCAATCGTACTAAAGGGAATACAAGTTCGGAATCACTCTCGAACTGTATAAATACATACACAAACAATATTGAGGCGAAGCATAGTTTCCAAGTCCAAGAGGTCAGTACATACCCTCACGCCTCTTAGGACCGTGACTACCGATTCGATAGCCTGTTCCTAGAATTCCTATCTTCTAGGGTACGAGTCAATATCCCCCATAAGGCACACGAGATAAGATCCTCCCAGCGCGGAAACCTCGGGGATAGCAAGTAGCGCGGGCATGATTTTCACAAGTATATAATATATGCATACACAATCATATAAATATACCACTTTTATTATATCAATTTAGGTTTATCCCATAACCCACATTCACAACATTTATCCTTATTTTCCCATTATTATATATCAAGTATAATGGTTCGTTTCTAACTTTAATTCGAAAGTTTTTTTTTTCCAACTTACTACGTAACCCTCATGGACTCTATTCTTCCAAATGTACAATTGAGTAGATATCCATTTATGTTCCAACGTAACTCTCTCTTACGTGTCTCTCCCCTTTAATATATACTTACATTATCCCTTATGCAAAATATCCCAAAAATATAGATTTCTCCTTACATCAAAGGATTTTGAATTTTATTTTCAAAGATGAGAATTTCAAACGGTTTCGAAATCGGAATTAAAATGGAGTTTTAATTGAATTTTTTTTTTATTACTTAGAAGAGTCCTCAAAATATAAAACTCTCTAAGAGTCCTCAAAACATAAAACTTTCTAGTAAAAATAATAGTTTTAGAAATCCGACCATCTGATCAAGCTGATTTTTTTGTCAGCAGTCGTGTCTCGCCGTTCGCTACAACATACTAAAATTTCAAGCGATTCCAATGGTCCGATCATCCGAAATAATTTTTTTAGTGTTTGTATCTGATTAGAACTCTTTTCTTAATCAAACTCTTAATCCTTTACATGACAAAGGGTTTCCAGAATATCATATAAATCATCACTACATGAAAATTTCCCATCTCAAATTGGGTTTTTCTTCCATAAATCTCATCCTAATAACTCCTCAACTAATATGGATGATGCATCAAAGAAATAAGAAAGATGAACACTTGCCTGGGATTTTCAGTAATCTGATTTGGTGTTGAATTTGGTGTGGTTGCGTTCCCCGTCTCGCGATCTACGCGTTGGCGGTGGCGGCGGTGTAAACGGATGAGTTTTGAGCCTTGGAATGCCTTGAGAGCTCTCTCCTCTCCTCTCCAATGGCCGTTATAGTGTTTTGAGTTATCTAACCCTAGGAGATAACCTAAACATCTGATATAACCCCTTTAATTTTCGTGGGTTTAATTACCCAAAAATACAAAATGACTAAAATGCCCTCCCGGGGTACTAATTAGGCCTAAAAAGGCCTCGAGACCCAAATCAAACCCCCGGGTATACTTTTCTGACTATCTCGACCCTTCCGGACGCGTTGGGGCACTCAAAACAACCTTACGAACAACCTATAGAATATTCACTTTTATTAATCCACGTTTAGTCCCGACACGACACAGGCGCGTCCCGACTTAAATTTCCACAATTGTCATTTTATTCACACGTGACAATATTATAAAAATAAATCTCATATATTACTATACTCGTCCAGTAATATGCAACAAATAATATATTCCCAATAATTACTAACTCTTGTCACGCTAGTAAATATTTAAAACAACATTTCGGATTAAAATCAAATTAATTTATCTCAATTAAATTTAATAAATCCTTAAATTTAAAAGCCATGAAAATACGGGGTATTACACATATTAGCAGTCATTTTGGATAAAACATACTCCGGTCATATACAAACCCTTTAAACAACTTTTAAAGCTCAACACCCCAAATCCAAAACTGTTCAACTCCCAAAATACTCTCTCTCTCTCTCGCCCTCTGAAATACTCTGGACATTTCCCATTTCAAATCCGACTTCAATTTTTATCTACCGAACTAGTAAATCACTTTTAAAACTCCGTTTTTATTTTTATACATGATTGCTACACTTCGTTTTAACTAAAGTTTGCATTTCTTTTTTTTAAACTCCATTTTATTAAATAATTACTCATCTTTTTTTTTTACGAAATGGTTACTTTTCATTTTCCTTTCGAAGTGTTATCTTAATAAAGATTCAAAGTGTTTTAATTATAATATTTTCAATAGGTTAAGGTTGAGGCCAATACAAGTGACGTATATATAACCTTAAAGTGGCTAGCCGTAGAACCGCATCATTTTGCAATGTCATATTCCGGCTATATTATAAATGGAAAACGGTTTCACACCTCAGCAGTTAAAAAGTCCATGCAAGATTATGGTATTTTTTATAAGGTCGGGACTATATGTAGATCCAGTGCAAGGGATACCACTCATGTAGTTGAAAATGTTTCTTATTATGGGATCATAAGAGATATATTGTTACTGAACTTTCACACGTTCCGACTATCGATCTTCCTATGTGATTGGGCCAACATTGCCAATGGAGTTAAAATTGAAGATGTATTCACTTTGGTTAACCTCAACCAAGGAAAAATCAATTGAAAAGAGATCATTTTATTCTATAATCACAAGCAAAAAAAGTATTTTATTCTATAAAAAATACAATATCAAATTGGTATGTGGTTCTCAAGGTAGTGCTGCTAGGTTTTCACTAACTGGAGACATATGATGATGGTGTTTATAATTAATATTGTCCATTTGATGTATCTAAACTTGTGAAGAATTATAGGGATAAAGATGAGAGACGTGTGAGGATAGATTATGAGGGCATAATTTCTTGATTATAAACTTAACTTTTGTTCATGATTTGGACTTGAATGTTAAATATAAACTTGACTCAAATATTTATGTGCATGATTTCAACTTTTTCACATTAGTTGTACAACATTGCATGTTAATGTATAAATTATTTCTATTTCATTAGTTTTGTGGTTAATGATATTATTCTTGTAAGTGTTTATTCTAATCTTTTTCTTTTTCTTTTAGTTATAGATTGAATAGAAAGATTTGCAAAACGTTTGAAGAAAATAACACACATGTCAATAAGTAATTATCTAGAGGTGAGTTAATGTGTCATTTATCTCTTTTAATTTTAAACATTTCAGTATATGTTGGTAAATTCCTTATCATTTATATAATATACTTCATAAGTATTTCAGGTTGATATATGTAAGAGACCGAGACAAGTTTCCAGTTATTATAAGGGTAAGGAAAAGGAGGATGCCATTATATTTAGTGAATGATATAAATAACCACATGGGGAAGAGATACCATAATCCACTTTTGTACAAAAGGGTAACAGGAGGAAAAAGGGCCCATCAAAATTGATTATAATAGCAACTCAATTGAAAGATCATAAAGAAATAAATTTCAATGAGTTTGGGTAGCCTATCGGAGACGTGTCAGTTCAATTAAGTTATATGCTTGGGATTGTGTTATGAGGGTATGTACTAATAATGTACCTTATTGGGATAAGGTGACTAATGAAATAAAGAATCAAAACGGGAGTTTATAATTGTGAGGGCCAAACCACAGTTAGGACCAATTCTTGCTTGCTTAAGCAAGCATAAAAAGTCACGATGACAGTCCAACCTAGTTTATTAGAGAAGAAGATCAATACAAGCATTTATCACATGGATAATTATCCTTTGAATAAGCTCACATCGGTTACCAAAAATCTCGAACGAGATATTCAAGGAATCACCACGAGATCCAATAACGAACCAAGGGAGTTACTTGATCAATTAAACCACAACAGTTTTACACAATTATAAATACAACCCGCACACCAGAGCCAAGGGGGATATAATTTTTAAACTTTGAGAGACATTAATAATAATTCAGTAATCTCCTTATGAATGCAGGTAATTTGTTCAACCACGTATATTTGGGTGTTATGTGTGACATTTTCATGCGCAATCTTTGATTGCTTTTTAGAATTATTACTTATGAATAATTTCACTCATAATTAGAACCATCTATTGGAAATTATTTTCTTTCTATGAAAGCAACCCCTACAAAAGTTTAAAATCATCGTAGGAAAAGGAGGGTGCAACCCAACCTGGTGACTTATGAGCTGACCTAGCTCCACTCAAGGTCGGGTCTGAAGTTCGCCAAGATAGGAATCCAAGATTTCATCCAGAGCAATATATTTCCAAGGAAAGCCACGGTCACCTTAGATCAATTGAGACCTTACGGTTGGTTGACACGTATAAAGGAAGACTTCAATAGCAGGAGGAGGCAACTAGCCTCCAGATTGAGGATAATTCTCGTCTATAGCGGCGACTGAAAAGAATGAAATGAGAACTCCACCAGAAAAAATGGAAACGTCATGGTCGAAATCCTAGACCTCAGGCGAGCAAACCTCACAACCGAGGAAGGATCACCGGGTGTGACCAAGAGCATTCGAAACATGGAAGTTAGCCAGGGAGGCTCCATAAAGATAATAATCACTATAATAATGACATAATGAGCTTAGTTCAAAGGGAAATGGACCATCACCATAATCATTGAGGAGCTAGATCTATAGAGGAGCTAGCAAGGAGAGTTTTAGTTATCGAGATGAAGTCTCCTTGCTTAAGGGATACTGAGGAGGAGGAACCGCCCGAAGAAGTTTACAGAACCCCGATTCAAAATCTATGATGGCAAGACACACCCCACAGATCATGTTCAGCAGTATAGGTAGGTCATGACCTAATGGAGTCACAATGATACCCTAATGTGTCGTATTATCTCTTCCAGCTTGGGCGATGTTACCCAGAAGTGGTTTGAGAGGTTGCCTCATAAATCCATTATGAGCTTCAAGCTCATTGCTAAGGACTTTACTAATCTCTTCATAACTAGCATCCCACACGTGAAGAGGATGGACTCATTGCTCATATTAACAAGGAAGCCACAGAAGACTCTGTAAGAGTACACTAAGTATTATTAAAAAGTGTTCAATGAAGCGGAAGACTGTTCTGAGAAGGTTACTGTGGAATCTTTCAAAATCGATTTACCCCTGCTTCCATGATGCACCGGTCTCTCACCAAAAAGGAGGCTGATACCACTGATGATCTCATGTCGCGTATTGAAAAGTACACTAAAGTAGAGGATATGATCCAGACCAGCAAGGAAGAAATTTGTTCTGCTAAAGCAAACAAAGGAGGTGATAAGGAGAATAATCCTTAAAAGGGAAACAAGAATAAGAACGGGGGCAAAGAAGATTCATTATTAATTTTAAAGCCATCAAAACAGTTTTCAAATAACGATCTATAAGATTCTTGGGAAGATCAAGGATCAACAGTTTCTCAAGGGTCCAAAGAAGATGGGAGGGAATCTGACCAAGAGGAATAACACGCTCTAATGTGCATTTTGTAGGGAAAATGGGCACAAGATAGAGACCTGTAAGGCACTAAAATATCATCTAGAGGTGTTGGCCTAGGATGGGCACTTGAATCAGTGCATAGAGAAGAAGTCCGAATAGGTCTTCGACAATGGTGATAAAAAACTGCACAACGTCTTGGATGATGAGGTAGGACATGAATTCGCATTAATACATGAAGCCTTCGACCTTATACAAACCAAGAAAATGTTGTTCGGATGCAGCTCAAGAAGGTCACATCTATGATGGAGACTTTCTAGATAGATCCTGCCAAAAGCCAGTCTGTCAAGCACCGATGATAAAAGGATGTCAATTACAACAAGCATATTATTTTTACAGAGGAAGACTTGGTTGGGGTGAGAACCTAACACCACGATGTTCTAGTGATCACTCTCAGGATTATAAACTAGGATGTGGACAAGTTATTGGTAGACCATGGGAGTTCCTCAGACGTGATGTACCTAGAACATTTCCAAAAGATCAAGCTAAAAATGTCCAATTTGAGGTAAGTGACCATCTTATTGGTCGAATTTGGAGGAAATATGACCATGTCATTGGGAAAGGTGTTCCTTCCAGCAAGGGCAGGGAATATTTCAAAGCTCATTGAGATCCTGGTGGTAAATATTGAGTCGCCCTATCATGCCATTCTCGAAAGATGGTTACTTCATGCTATGAGAGTTATCCTTCAGCCCTACCACCAAAAGCTCAAGTGCATCACAGATCGGGGCATTTTGAAGATAAGAGGCGACTAATCCATTACTCAAAAATGCAATATTATCGCCATAATACCCAAGCAGGAGAAAAAGAAAGATAAAGAGATTCTTTCAAAGACACCCCTGGACGGGGTTACTTTTTGAAATAGCAACTATGGAATGGATGAGTAGGGGTGGAGAAGACTGAGATCATCCCCGCTGATAGGGTCGTTGAAAAACTGAAGGAGGTTATTTTTATGAAAGACGACCGAAAAGGAAGTTCCTGATCGATACAACATTGACCGGTCATCAGAGAGGGAAGTTAATATCCTTTTTGAAATATAAATTAGATGTGTTTGCATTGGGGACATATGATATGTCAGGAATCGATCCTATGGTCATCTACCACTGTCTTCATGTAGACCCGACATTCAGGTCGATCGCATAAAAGGCTCACCGAACAACCTTAGAAATGGAAAGGGTGGTAGAAAAGGAAGTAGGGAAACTTCTGGAGGCAAGGTCCATTAGACAAGTACAATTCCAAAAGTGACTATCGAATCCAATCATAGTCTGCAAAAGAAATAGTAACTAGAGGGTCCGTTTAGACATCATCGATCTTAACCGAGTTTTCCCCAAGGACAATTTTCCCCTGTCAAAGATAGATCAACCGGTCGATGCCATTATTATCCATGAACGGATGAGTTTTTTAGACACTTACTCAGGGTATCACTAGATTTCTCTGTTCGTCCCCGATCAAGATAAACTTCGTTCATAACACCATTGGCCTTGTACTGTTATAAGGTCACTCCATTCAGCCTTAAGAATGATGGAGACGCCTACCAGAGACGGTTTATAAAAAATTCAAACAAGAAATAGGGTAAGCAATGGAAGTATACATTTATGATATTCTCATTAAAATCATAAGCGAGGGAGACCGCCTCAGAGACCTGACTAACACCTTTAAAATCCTCTAGTGTTATCAAATGAAGCTCAACACGAGAAAGTTCTCGTTTAGGATCCAATCAGGAAAATTTTAGGTTACTTGGTCAGCAAAAGGGGAATAGAGGAAAACCTAGATCGGATAGAGGTTTTTAACAATGTCCAAATGCATCGGAGAGTACGTGAGATCCAAACGTTCATTGGGATGCTTGTAGAACTCAACCATTTTATTTACAAGTCATCAGAGAATTGCCGACCATTCTTCTAGATCCTTAAAAAAGATAAAGATCTCACCTAGAATGACGATCTCTCGAGGGAATTAAGTCCTACCTAAGAAAATCTCCTTTACTGGAAATTATTGATCAAGGGGACCCTCTCTGCCTCTACCTTACAGTTTCAAGTCACACGAAGAGCTCGACCTTAGTCTATGTGAAAGAAGCAAAACAGTTTCATGTTTATTATGCCAGCAAAATGCTCCTGGGCACTGGGCAACGCTACTTTTCATTGGAAAAATTGGATTATGCATTGGTGATAGCTTCCTGAAAGATTAAGCACTAATTTGAAGCCCACTATATCACTATCATTACTTTTTTTCCCCACAAGGCTATCCTTCGCAAAGCCGATCTCTCTGGGAGGATGTCAAAATGGTCAGTAGACCTTGGAAGGTTTGACATTCACTTTCAACCAAGGATGATAATCAAAGGGAAGATATTGGCTAACTTTATAGTGTAATTCAGATGAGATGGTCCGACCAAATCATAGGTGGCCAAGAAAGCGAAATTCCATGAGCATAGTCAGTTCGAGAGCTGGAAATTATATGTCGGTGGTGCTTCTATTTCCAAGGGAGAAGCTGTAAGAATTTTCCTCGTAACTCCAAAAAATGCAATGATCGAGAAAGGGATCAGGTTGAGATTTGAAGCCTATAATAATGAGGTTAAGTACGAAGCGCTTATATCCGGCCTACATAAGACTCATTTATTGAGGGCAAATCGGCTCGAAGTATACTGCGACTCCAAACTGGTGTCCAACCAAGTCAGTGGGGACTTTAACGCTAAGGACGCTAGGATAGAAGCCTACCTCGTGGTGGTGCGAGAGTTGTTGATGAAATTCAAGGAAGACCATGTTCAATAGTTCGCTCGTGGGCACAATAGTCATACGGATGCCTTAGCAACCCTAAGCTCGGTAGTGGACTCTAATCTTAGGAGAACAATCAAAGTGGAATTTCTCGCTAAATCTAGTATTGATAAAACGATGGCCTCTGAGAACATCCTATCCATTGAGAAGGGTTTCAACTGGATGGATCCAATCATCACATACTTACAGAATGAAACATTGTCAATCGATAAGAGATTGGCCCATCAAATCATAGTGAAACTTTCTCTCTTGTACCTAGACCCCAAAAGGAAAATTTATAGGGGATATTTCATGGATCCCTACCTACAATGCGTATATCCAAAAGTCGTCGACCAAGATGTTTATGAAAAAAATATGGGAATTTTAGAAGTCACGTAATAGGAAGGTCCCTGGCATTTCGAGTAGTCAAAGAAGGCTACTCTTGGTCGTATATCTATAAAGAGGCAAGTGTTTATATACAGAAGTGTGAGAAGTGCCAAAACTTTCCCCCTATGCTCCATCAACCGATTAGCGACTGAGGCCATTGAACAGTCCATAACCATTTGCACAATGGGGATTGGATATCATAAGGCTACTATTTACTGCTCCAGGGAATCGTAAATAATTGTTGGTCGACACTGATTATTTCAGTAAGTGGATTGAGGCGAAACCACTAGCAAACAATAGAGATACCGACATGAAAAGGTTTATCTTGAGAAATCTTATAACTCGCTTTGGGGTGCCCAGGACCATTATAACAGATAAGGGTACACAATTTGAGAGTGGACCTTTTCAAGGCTTCTGTGACAAGCACAGAATCAAGCACCACTTTATCTCTGTAGTATACCCCCAAAGCAATGTCTAGGCAGAGGCCTCTAACAAAACGATTCTTGATGGCCTAAAAAAGATGCTGGAAGGAGCGAAGAGAACTTGGGTGGATGAACTCCCTCATATCCTCTTAGCGTATCAGACCACGCCTAGAATACCCACAGGGGAACACCGTTCTCCCTCACATACGGAATAGAAGTTGTGATCCCACTCAAAGCTTGTCTCTCGACCATGAGAATAAAAAATTTCGATTAAGAATTGAACGATGATGCCCTTCGTTCTGAACTTGACCTAGAAGAAAAATGAAAATAGCAGGATATGATCAAATTAGCCTCCTACTAGTGAAAGTTGATGAAACAGTACAATAAAGGGGTAAATTCGAGGAAATTATAGATTGGGATGACGTCCTTAGAAAAGTTCTCGACAGCGCCATAAGGCCGTTAAATGGAAATCTAGGGCCTAAGTGGAAGGGTCCATTCAAAGTAATCAGAGATGATTTGTAAGGAACCTATCACTTAGAAACAATGGGAGGCAGAGAAATACCTCGAGCATGGAATACGGCCAACCTCAAGAAAATCTATTTTTAATTTTTACTTTCGACAATAGGTTTTTTTAAATTTCCATTTTGAAACTCATGTTGCTTGATGTTTATTACTTCAGTCATGAATAAAGTCCTTTGTCATTTTCTCAATTTCTTAGTTGTTCAGTTGATGTACATTGTTTCCAAGTAACAAGCTCAAAATTGGCGTTAATATTTAAAAGTGACAAACAGGGTTTAACTTATTTAGAACGACAACCTTGCTTATTAAAATTAAAATTAAATTCCCCGGGTCCTTGTTATTATCAACATGACTGGCCTCATTACTTGCCCAGGCATGGAGGACCCCTAGACAGTAATCCTAAATGGGTGGATTGCCCATACACCAGGTGCATTTTTTTCATTATCTATTCTAGGCCTAAGGGAGTGTGATGACACGACCTAGAAGGTCAGATAGACAAATATAACACATGCTTTGCATAAAGGAATGGAAAAATGCACAGAAAATGGTATTAATTTAACATTTTTGCAAAGTCAGATTACAAAACGATACTAATTACAAAAATCTACTACAAGCAGTACCAAAAATTATTACAACTATATATGGTTGGTGTAAGGACATAATTTTATAAATGTCTGGGATAGAATCTAGGAATTTTCTATTTGTCCAAGATCACAGTATGAATGTCTGATACCGCTACATTCGGCACGTCAACACGATCATCCACGACGGCCTTGATCCGAATCCATGCATCCACAATCTTCACACGTGCATCATGCTTCATGCGACGTGTTGCTCAATCGTTCCCACTACTCCACTTCGCGTTATTAGTAAAATGGTTTATTGGAGTTTTTAATATTTGCATAAATATTTGGGAAATTTTTAGAAAATATTTTTCGAAGTCTGATTTGTCTTTAACACAAAAGCATAAATTTTTCCAAGTGTAGAAGCGGACTTTTTTGGTCGTCGAGCTCGTTCGAACGACATCGCTCTATCATTCCAGTGACATGATCATGTCGCGCAATCTCGTTTGAGCGACACGTGTGTCTCGTTCGAGCGAAATGCCTATGTCGTTTGAACGCCACCGCCGCCTCGATTTTTATATAAATATGTGTGTCCATTCTGCACGTTTTTCAAGTCTTTTACATACACGTTTATGCGATTTATAGCCCAAAAAATAGACTTCAAGTTTTTAAGGCTTCATACCCTTTTTATTCACAAAACCATTCCTATATATGTGTGTGAATCTTTAAACCTTCAAAGGATCGTTTTTACTCATCTGGAGTAACTTGTGGAGAAGCCGACTCTTTTCCATTGCTGCCCATCTGGTGTTCTTACGGAAAATTTCAGTCGACGACATCGAAACCGACACCTGAGGGTATTTTTTATCTCACTCTTATTTTCAGTATAATCCGTGTAAATCGTTCTTTACAAATTATAGTGAAAATAAAAGGTTTTGTCCCTTTGGGGGATTTTTCCTCATTTGTGTGTTTGTTTGTGATTAAATATTCTTGCATGATTATATTGTCTTCAATCACACCTAGGTTCATGTTTTAGGATTTAATTGAAAATTTGAGTTTAATTTAATAATTTATTAGTTTGAACAAAAGCGCACTCTCAAATTGGTATCACAACCAATTACACAATTATACCGTGTAATTTTCCAAAAAAAAATATTTCTGAGATATCCATCTTCTGAAAAATTGATTTTTAAAAAAAGAGTGTGTTCAAAATGGAGAAATTATATAATAAAATGCCAGTTTTTTACGGGACTAATTATGCTTACTGGAAAGCCCATATAAAATCTGCTCTAAAAGCCATAGATGAAAGAGTTTCGATTTTGGCTGAAAGAGGGTGGACACCTCCCTCCATAACTATTGACAACGTGACAAATTTTAAATCTGTGAATGCATGGACTGAAGATGAATTTAAATGGTCATCTTTTAACTCTAAGGGTCTTAGTGCTATTTCTGAATCCGTCACACCTAAAGAGTTCCAGCGGATAATGATGTGTACCACGTCAAACGAGGCATGGGATGTTTTACAACTTACGTATGAAGAAACTAATACTGTGAAAAAATTAAAATTGTAAAACTTAACAACTCAATTTGAAACTATCACGATGCTTGAGTCTGAATGTTTTGAGGAATTTTATGCTAGGTTATCTTATATTGTAAACACTAGCTTTAATCTTCGTGAACACATTCCTAATAATAGAGTTGTTAAAAAGATTCTAAGATCATTGCCTAAGCGTTTTATCGCTAAAGTCACTGTGCTAAATTCTATGGGTAATTTAAACAAGCTTAAATTAGAGGAATTGGTTGGAAACTTACAAACCTTTGAAATTGATATGTTTTCTAAGTCTGTTAAACCAAAAGATAAGGTAATTACTCTTCAGCCCAGGATAGGAAGAGTGAGGGGTCGGCAAGAAAGAGAGTAGACTCATCTAGAAAAAGGGAGAAAGAAACGTCAGATTTCGAGTGTGACCTTGACTTAGATGATTTGGCCTTGTTTGCAAAAAATTTTAAGAAAATTCTCAATTTCAAGAAAAATGGAAATTTAAAGATAAAAAGAATTTTGAGAAAAATATGTTTGAAAAGAAAAATGAAAAATATTTTAAAGACCCTCCTAATAAAGACGGTGAGAGATGTTATGAGTGTGACGGTAAGGGTCATAGAGCTTTTGAGTGTGCAACTAGGCTAAACATACTTGCCAAAGAAAAGGGCAAAGTTGTCCTTAACACTACCCTTAGTGACGATAGTGAGTTCGAGTCGGTAGACTCTGAAGATGAGTCATCGCGTGAGTTTAAATTCACCACATTCATGGCTAGTCATGTGAGTACCTCCAGTGCTCCTCACGACAATGAGGATGCTACTTCACAGGGACACCTCGACAGTGAAAATGAATGAGTGAGAGGGAGGATGCTACAAGTGAGAGAGAGAGTGATCTTCAACGCGCCTACGCTAAGTTGTATACTGAGTCGTTTAAAACAAAAAAGCGTAATAAAGCGTTAGTTCTTAGGATCACCGCTTTAGAGGAATATTTAGGATAATCTAGAGAGAGAGTACTCCACTTGCACTACCGAGAGAGAGAGAGAGAGAGTCTGCCTATGTTGACAGAGAAAGTCAGTTTAGAGAAAGAGAGAGACTGTTTGGAGAGAGAGAGAGAGAGAGAGAGAGAGAGAGAGAGAGAGAGAGAGAGAGAGAGTTGTTTTGATAAAGAGAAAGGGAAGTTGACTAATCAAATGGCTAGTCTTACAAGTGAGCTCCATTCCTCCCTGGAGACTCGGAAGAAACTTGAAGCCCTTATAGCCCAGCTTACTCATGATCTTGAGAGAGCACAGGAAGCCAAGGTTCAAATCGAGGACAGGTCTGGAAAGATGGGAAAGATGCTCCTCGGCCCTGCCTTAGGTTTTGGTGAAAGGTAGGGAACAGGTTTTGATGGTGCCTCCACGTCCCAAATTGCACCGGGACCAATTCTTACATTTACTACAACTCCATATGGCCATCGTCAAAAACTATGAAGAAGAATTCGACCAAGAAAAGCAAACCAAGGTCCGCCTAAGACTGTGTACTTTTGTACCTACTACAAAAGAAAGGGCAACCTCAGGGAGTTTTGCTATATTTTGGGGCGGAAACGACATGCTACTGCTCCGCCACCTACCACTAGCTATTTCTTGAGCCTTAGAGAGCAGTTTGAGTTCCTAGTCGCCACATCTCAGAGTTTAATGGCAGAATTCCAATGGATTTCCCTTCCGTCAGTGAATACTTACAAAAATCCAACTAGAACCAACATTGACAAGGGCAAACAAAAGGCTACCTCATCATGGGTGCCTAAGCACGACATAAAAGACCTTATTGCACATGTTGCTCTTAAAGCATAAAAGACCTCACAGTGGTATTTCGATAGTGGGTGCTCCACACATATGATTGGTGATGTCTCATTTTTTACCTACCTAGAGGATCATAAGGAAGGTAAAGTCACCTTTTTAGACGGAAGCAAGTCTAGCATCGTAGGACGAGGTACAGTTGAGTTACCAAGATTTCCTAAGTTTGAGAATGTTTTGTACGTCAAAGATTTGAAAGCAAACATTCTCAGCATTAGCTAGCTATGCGACGCTGACTTTGCCGTAAAGTTTGACCAGGCCATGTGTGATGTATATAATCAAGACGGTAAACTTTTAGTGCAAGGGGTGAGGACAGAGGATAATTAATATGGGACTGTGCCCAAGTCCTCACTTGTATGCAACAGCGCCACGATCACTCCTATGGATCTTTGGAACTAACGTCTAGGTCACATAAAGTTTAGAGATTTGACACGATTAGCTAAAAAGGACCTAGTACGTGGATTACCAACACTTGGAAAGCCAACTTCCACGGTTTGTGGACCCTGTCAGTTGGGAAAGCAAATCCGTAGCCCCCATAGGAAGTTGAATTCCATTACCACTTCACGAGTACTTGAGTTGATACACATGGATCTCATGGGTCCTACTCGTACAGAGAGTCTGGGTGGTAAGATGTACATCGTAGTGATGGTTGACGATTTCTCCGGATATTCTATCGTGGGATTTCTGTGAGAAAACTCAGATGCTGTTGAATTTCTGACGACCAAGTGTCGTGTCCTACAAATCCAACACGCTGTCACTATGAATAGAATGCGTAGTGACAACGACACTGAATTTATGGAGCAAAAAGTAGATCTTTACTGTGATAGCCTAGGAATCAAACATGAGTTTTCTACTGTGAAGACTCCTCAGCAAAATGGGATTGTTGAGAGAAAGAGAAGGACGATTCAGGAAATGGCTAGATCTATGCTTCTAGGTCGTAAAGTTGCTTGGAGATTTTGGGCAGAGGCAGTGTCTACTGCATGCCATACGGTGAATAGGATTTACTTCCGTCCACACACACTTAAAAGGCCCTATGAATTGTGGACTGCAAAAGAATCCCAACCTTGCATATTTCTGTATTTTTAGGAGTAAATGCTACATCCTACGGGATAGAGAGGAATTAGGAAAGTTTGACTCACGAAGAGACGAGGGAATATTTCTAGGATATTCATAAAATAGTAGAGTGTAACGGGTTTTTAACCTGAAGAGGTCTACGGTGATGGAGTCAATAAATGTTACTGTACAAGATGACGAACCATCGACGTCTGTTGACTTCACCTATTTTAGTGAGAATGACACACTCCTTTTTTATGATCCCACTGTGTCTCCCACATCTAGGGTGGGCCCTACTCCTGTTTTAGGGGACACACCTGCTTGGGTTTGCAAGAGTCGTGATCCTACTTCTATTCTAGGAGATCGCATCTTAGGGGTCAAGACTCGTGCTCAGCTAGAGAATGTTGTTAGCCATGTCTGCTACACATCTAAAGTCGAGCCCAAGAATTATAAAGAAGCACTCCAGGATGAACACTGGATCTCTGCGATGCAGGACGAGTTACTTCAATTTAGAAAGAATGATGTCTGGGAATTAGTCCCCCGACCTAGTGAGACTAATGTGATAGGTACCAAGTGGACTTTCAAAAATAAGATGGATGAGACTGGTACTATTATCAGAAATAAGGCTAGCTTGGTTGCTCAAGGCTACACACAGATAGAGGGTGTAGACTTTGACGAGACATTCTCTCATGTTGCGAGGCTTGAGTTCGTCCGTTTACTGCTCACCATCACATGTCATATGCGCTCAAGATATATTAGATGGATGTCAAGAGTGCCTTCCTGAATGGCATTCTACAGGAGGTTTTCGTGGAACAACCAAAAGGGTTTGAAGACCCTACGCACCCTGAACACGTCAACTATCTAAGAAAATCCTTACATGGTTTGAAGCAAGCACCCCGTGCTTGGTACGAGAAGCTTACTTCCTATCTCTTATCCCGTGGCTTTAAGAGAGGGGGAGTTGATATGACGTTGTTCGTCAGGAGAGATGATAACCAAATTTTAGTTGCCCAGGTCTATGTGGACGACATAGTTTTTGGGTCCACGTGCTCCCAACATGCTCATCACTTTGAGGAGGAAATGAAAAGTGAGTTTGAGATGAGCATGGTAGGAGAGCTTACTTTCTTCCTTGGTCTCCAGGTTCGTCAGCTAGAGGATGGGATGTTCATCTCCCAATCCAAGTATGCTATAGACCTAGTGAAGAAATTTGGTTTGGACTCCTCTAAGCACGCACGTACACGTATGCGTACATCTACAAAGCTTAGTAAGGACACTTCAGTCAAGGATTTTGAGCAAACCTTGTATCAGAGTATGATACGCAGTCTTCTCTACCTGACTACTGGTCGTCCCGACATCGCCTTTAGTGTTGGAGTCTGTGAGCGATATCAAGAATCCCCTAAAGATTCACACTTACTCGCTCTTAAAAGTATTATCAAATACGAGAGTGGGACTATCTCCCATGGGATTTGGTATTCCTTTCATACCACTGACCATTTGTCCGCATACTCGGATGCTGACTGGGTTGGGGATGCAGATGGATGTAGGAGCACTTTTGGTGGGTATTTCTTCTTTGGTTTTGATCTTGTCTCTTGGTTGAGAAAGAATCAAAACTCCATCTTTTTATCCACTACGGAGGCTAAGTACATAGCCGTCGAAACTTGCTACACACAACTTATGTGGATGAAGCAAATGACGGAGGATTATGGGATATCACAGGACACCATGACCACCTCCTATGATAACATGAGCGCGATACACATATCCCATAATCTTCAGCATTCATGCACAAAACAAATTAGGATACGCGAGCACTTTATCCGTGAGTTAGTTGAGGAGAAGGTCGTATCCCCGAGTTATGTGTCTACCGACCTCAAGTTAGCCGATAGTCTGAAGAAGCCTTTAGATGCCCTTAGATACGAGAGTCTTAGGAAGTCTTTATGTATTTTCACAATTGACTGAAGGGGTTGGTACTTGTATAGGATAGGATGCATTGTCATGTTCGTATCATATGATTCCTATTGCTAGTTTGTATCATTTGTATTACTATTATTTTTTTTGCTTTTTATTCTTTTTTCAAAAAATCCAAAAAGATTTTCTTTTTATAAAAGTTTTAGAAAAGCACAAAAAGATTTTTTTATTTTGTTTACACCTCTTATGGATGAGCATTTAAGATAGCCAAGTCACAACTTCCATTTTCATTTTTTACGTGATTGTTTGATAGTGATTTGAGACGCTACATCATTTCATTCGTGTACTTTACATTGTTTGGAGTCTTTGAGATGTGATTAGTGATATCTTTCTACATGCTTGGCTCCTTATCTCCTTTATTGCACACATGCACGACTTTATTTGATTATTGTAATTGTCTATCACATATTGGCTTGAGTGTTTCCATCTCAATTCTGTCTATACAACGAACCATATGCGATAAAACTTGACAAGATTGTAATGCATGTAAAAACCATTTGGTGAGTTTGTGTGATTTATTTGAAAATGGGGAAGGGCTGCGAAAGGTTCACATTTACCCTTTGCGAATACTAAGCCACCGTTATATCAGACCTAAAAAAATTGAGGTATTTTAATTATCCGAGGTCCAAAGATGTTAAAAGAGCCCCAAAAAATTTAAAGACAATAAAAGCAATACATGCCGAATATGGGACGTTAGGTTTCACCATCAATTATCCAATGTTTGAGAATTTAGATCACCTCTAATCAAAATATAAATCTGAGGGTGTTTGGTTGGAGAATTTAAACGGGTTTGCACTTCCTTGTGAAAAAGAATTAAATAGTTTTGGACGTTATTGGTGTGGAAATCACTTTGAGCTTTGATTTGCTGATTTGATTGAGTCAATTTCTTATAATTCCATCTTTTTACACCTAAGGAAGATGTTGAGATCATTCGTTAGGAGTATTCGATATTCATCGTGCACATATGTTATGTTTGTATGCATTGATTTTCCTATCGAATTTGCTCACACCCCTTCATTTCCGCTATCATCGACTTGGTTGTTTTTGTGTTCTTTCATGGTGTGATTCTTTGTTGTATATTTTGTGTGAAAATTTTTAAAAAATTCAAAAAAATTAAAAGTTTATTACCTTGTGACATTCTCCATTTGCATTTATTTGTGCTTCTCATATATGTCTATTTGGGGACATCATAAAAAGGGGGAGAATGAATTATGAGAATTGTTTGGTTGATTTATCAATGATTTGCTTAAGTTTAATTGATCTTTTATTTTTGCATGTCATTATATTTCAAACTGTTGCGTATCACGGGTATCTGTTTTATCTCATGCGTGTAGGTACAAAATTAATGAATATTGGATTGCACACTCTGATGAGAAAAGCTTTGAGAGTTTCTGAAAAGTTGAAGATTTGAAGATGTTGAACTTTGATTGACGACATGTCAGTTAGTATTCTCAGTTTGAGGGCTTAATGGGGATATTATCTTATATGTCATTTTCTTTATGGAGATAGCATAATTCGGACTTTTCATGTATGTACCGGCATAGACATAGGGGGAGATTTGTAAGGACATAATTTTATAAATGTTCGGGGTAGAATCTAGGAAATTTCTATTTATCCAAGATCATAGTATGTATGTCTGATACCGCTACATTCGGCACATCAACACGATCATCCACGACGGCCTTGATCCGAATCCATGCATCCACCATCTTCACAAGTGCATCATGCTTCATGCGATGTGCTGCTCAACCGTTCCCACCACTCCACTTCACGTTATTGGTAAAATGGTTTATTAGAGTTTTTAATATTTGCATAAATATTTAGGAAATTTTTAGAAAATATTTTTCGAAGTGTGATTTGTCTTTAACACAAAAGCATAAATTTTTCCAAGTGTAGAAGCGGACTTTTTTGGTCGTCGAGCTCGTTCGAACGACATCGCTCTATCGTTCCAGCGACATGAGCATGTCGCGCGATCTCGTTTGAGCGACACGTGTGTCTCGTTCGAGCGAAATGCCTATGTCGTTCGAACGCCACCGCCGCCTCGATTTTTATATAAATATGTGTGTCCATTCTGCACGTTTTTCAAGTCTTTTACATACACGTTTATGCGATTTATAGCCCAAAAAATAGACTTCAAGTTTTTAAGGTTTCATACCCTTTTTATTCACAAAACCATTCCTATATATGTGTGTGAATCTTTAATCCTTCAAAGGATCGTTTTTACTCATCTGGAGTAACTTGTGGAGAAGCCGACTCTTTTCCATTGCTACCCATCTGGTGTTCTTACGGAAAATTTTAGTTGACGACATCGAAACCGACACCTGAGGGTATTTTTTATCTCACTCTTATTTTCAGTATAATCCGTGTAAATCGTTCTTTACAAATTATAGTGAAAATAAAAGGTTTTGCCCCTTTGGGGAATTTTTCCTCATTTGTGTGTTTGTTTGTGATTAAATATTCTTGCATGATTATATTGTCTTCAATCACACCTAGGTTCATGTTTTAGGATTTAATTGAAAAACTGAGTTTAATTAAATAATTTCTTGGTTTGAACAAAAGCGCACTCTCAGTTGGTGAGACGAGAATTCTGCAATCTGCCTCCTCCAACTATCACTGGGATTCGATTGGTACTCGTCATCACTATTATGACCTTCTAAGTAGGTTTAATCAAGTTGGATAGGTATGGAATCCAAAGGGACCCACCTCTCATCCTTGCCAAAGGGAGGTCGCCTATAGGTTAAGCAATCAACATGGAACATGACCTCAATGGATACCCTCTTCTCCTTGTCATCATTTACCTTATTCTCCTCATTGTTCTTGATCTTCAGTTTGTCCATGTCCTCTTTTGAGATTTCCTGGGGCCTTGCTCAGTTCATCATTTATCTTGGAATGGTCTGAGCGACTATTCAAGAGATTGATAAACTCTTCCACAAATTGTAAAATATAGATACATGGAAAGTGTTAGAAACATTTAGAGCAAAGGAAGAGACCAAACAAAAATAAAGGGAAATAAAAATCTTACCATGAACAAAGTCTGGGAAGAACGAATGGTCCAATGACTTCAACTGCTCACGATCCGTAGCGAGCACAACCTCCCTAAATAGACCATGGGCCAGAAATGGATTTTGGGCCACATACATGGTCTGGGAGGTTTTGGGGAGGGGGGACATCACTTTTCTTGGAAGGGGGAAGGATCATAGGGGACATTTCCTTCTCCTTCTTTTTTTCCCTAATGACCAGACTTCGATCATCGCCCTTGGGCTTTAGGTTCAGTCCTCTTCTGGTACTTGGCTTTAGAGGAGAGGGGGACATCATCATCATCTTTTATTAGCAGAACTCTCTTCCTTGGAGGTGGCATCAAATCCTCTTCCTCGATAACGATGGAATTGATGTAAAGAGACTCAAATGAAGAAGTAATAGAAGCCTCCTTATTTGGATTGAACATCTTATGAATTCCATCTACCGGGCGAGCAGTAAATCTACTGGTAATATTGGTATACTCTAGGAGAAACAAGATCGACCGTGGGTGATCACCTACAGCAAGGTATTCTCTCACCCTCCAAGCCTTCAACAACTAAGTACCTTTTACAATTTTTACATATAGGGCTCTTTCTTCTTCTTGCGATCTTCCCAAAAACACAACAAGAAGAATTGTCAACAAAAACAGTTCAAAATAACAACCAAAAGGTAAAAAAAGGCAACTATTAACCTATGTCACCCCCTCAATTCGGGCATAAAAACCTAGCATACTCTTCACCCTCGGACAGGGGTGGATATTGCATATTTCTAACAGTAAACCCCTGATCCCAATAACCCTTGATGGAATCAAGGAGGTTCGCAATCAAAACCTTGTTGGCTTTCCTTGCTTTTAAGAAAATAAGGAAATTAGTGGCTTGGAACCAAGTGCAACAATACCTAATTTCTGGGATACCAAGGCTAGTCCCATAAAACTCATTGATTATGTGCACCCCATTAATAATAGGTCATGTCTTGGGGCACACTGAGCTAAGACTACCCCAAAGAACTCCCAAAACTCTAAGAGAAAAGGGCTTGGGGAAACGCCAATCCCCTCTGGACCACAATAAGGGTATGAATCGAGTGCCCCCATCAACAACAATGACATTTCTTGGCATTCGGGCATAGTCAATTGTAACCCACAGGGAAATGGAATAAGTTTTCCTAAAATACTCTACATTTTTTCGATGAAGAGTTTTCACAATTTTCAGAAAAGTTAACTATTACGACTGAAGAAAACAGAGGTGGAAAAAAAGAAAGAGACGAAGAATAATGAACGACAAAGACGAGGATAATTTACATAATGGATGAATGCTAATAGGAGAACTCTTAAGTCTTTTTAGCATAAGAGAGAGAGAAAAGTGACGATTTTGTATCGAGAGTGGAAGAAAACGATGTTTGAGAAGTATGTGCAATCTTGAAGAACTGGAATTGAAATGGTTTTTTCCACTTCACCTCTCGTCATGATGAGCATACCCTTGCAAGTCCAAATCCTACCAGGGATGGTAGTAGCATTAAAGAGGTTTATTTCATGTGCCATGGATAAGTGTCCACCATTTTTAAGGTCCTGAGAAAGTCTTATACTTGGAATGATTAATGTGAACGAGCATTCCATGACCTCAAAAAATACTTGGGTACTAATCCATTTCATTCTAGAGCCACATCAAGGGAGAATGTATTCTTCTATTTAGTAGTGTCACCAGTGGTAGTGAGCTCATCTCTGATTAAGGATGATGAAAGAGTATAAAAACCAATATGCTACTCAACTCAAGCACTTCAATGAACTAAAATAAGATACCAAAAAAGGGAGAAATTAGTGTTTTCCCTCATAATTGACTCAAGGAAGTTGCTCCCTTATTTTCAAGGGCATAAAAACATTGTGATGACCGACCAACCTCTTTGTAGAATACTTCACAAGCCATAACATCTGGGAACTTAATGATTTGATCTATGGAGGTGGGTTTAGTTTGACATAAAATATCGAACAAGGATTTCTATTAAAGGACGGGGCCTTACGAACTTTGTAACATAATTTACATCCATGGGAGAAGCCACACCAGAGAAAGCAAAAGAAGAGGAAGAAGATTTAGTGAAAAGTAAGGGGGTCAAATCGAGGATCAAATGATTCCAGTTTGGATCTTATATGTTAATAGATCATCCAACTAGTTAAGAAGCGGAGAAAGACTAATTATTGGGGTGACATATGGCATAGTAATTAGGCATTAAGTTCAACTTCAAGGCCTCTAACAACGAGGAAAAATATGAAGCATTGCTACACGATTTGAGGTTGTCCAAGGAGTTTAGAACAGAACAAGTCAAAGTTCACATTAACTCTCAATTGGTAGTGAACCAAATCATATGAGAATATGAAGATATGGAGGTCTACTTAGGGAAAGTCAAGAATCTTATGAGAGAGATAAAACATTTTGTGATCATAATAACCCCGATGGAAGACAATAATAGAGGAGACTCACTTGCAAAGTTATCCTCCATGATAGAAAATTATAGTTCCAGTTATGTGGTATTCTTAGACCAAAATTGTAGTGAGGTCGAAGAGGAGCCTTATCTCATAGCTCCTGTAGAGAATTGTTAATATTGGATGGACCCCATCCAAGTCTACCTCGAAAGGGTAATAATACCGATAGAGAATATAGAGGCTAAGAATATCAAGTATAGGGCCACTCATTACACTCCCATCAACTGTTTCTTTTACAAACGAGCTTACACTTTTCCATTCATATAGTCCGCCCAAAAGAGGCTAACTATGCCCAAGGAGAGGTCCATGAAGAGATATGTGGGGGGGCATCAAGGCGCAAGGTCCCTTGATTATCGTGTGATAAGAAGGGATATTTCTAGACTACATTACTTAAGGATGCGAAAGAAATTGTAAAAAAATAATACAAGTGTCAAAGGTACTATAACATCCCAAGGAGACCACTAAGTGATCTAGTCCCAATAATCTCACCTTAGCCATTTTCTCAGTGGAGAATAAACCTATTAGGTCCTCTTCCTCATACTTGAGACCAGAATAAACTTACGATGGTGGTAATTTTAATTTCAAAAAATGGTTGGAAGCAGAACCCCTCACCACCATAACCAAGAAGAAGATTGATTTTTTTTTTTGTGGAAATCAATTGTTTCTAGGTTTGTCATCCTCGGGGTGATCATCAATGATAATGACACTCAGTTTGGTAATGACATCTTTAGAAACTTTTGTTCAGGATTGGCATTCCACAAGAATTATTCGGCACCCTCCCACCCACAAGCCAACAATCAAATTGAAGTAACCAATTGAACCATCATCCAAAGCTTGAAAAATAGGCTAGACGATGAAAAATGGCTATGGGGAGAACAAATCTTTGGCATCCTATGTCCTTATCGAATTACTATGCGGGGCTCAACAGGGGTGACATTATTCTCTTTAGGCTTTAGAACTGAAGTTGTTATACCAGTTGAAATTGGTCTCTAATATTATTGGACCTCGACAAGTACTACAAGAACAAAGTTCAACCTCGGAGTTTCTCTGTGGGAAACTTAGTCCTTAGGAGGATCACAATTTCTACTAATGACCAAAAACATGGAAAGTTAGGTCCTAACTAGTAATGGCCATTTGTGGTAACAAGGTTGACGAGGCCAGGAACGTATCATCTAAAGACTATGGACGGAAGGGAACTAAATGTTGAACATCTCAACAAATACTATCAATAGGGTGAGATACTATTTTTTTATCTCATGTCTTTGTTGTAATCAAGCATTAAAATTCTAGATATGAAAGAAAAAAAATTTTTGTCTAAAAATATTTCCATTTATATGATAAATACCAATGTCTCACACTTAATGTACGACCAAAAGGACTAAAATGACCACATTAGGCTATAGCCCAGAAGACCAAAGTCGCACACCTAGGTTAGGACCATAAGGTCTCAAATGACTAAGAAGCTAGGCTAAGGGCCCAATGTCCCAAATAACCCATCAATTAGGGTAAATCCCCAAGGTCCCTATTAGCTAAGTATATTTGCAATAACATATTTTTAGCATGAGTAAGAGTGGGGGCAGGGCAGGGCACGCATATAACTCAAATAAGACCTCAAGTAATAATCTTCTCATGTAAAAAAAATCAATTAAAGGAGCATTAAACTTAACGTGATATACAAGATTGATTTTGGCACAAAACATTTGAGAAAAAAAAATCTCATAACCCATCAATTGGGCACAAAACATTTTAGATAAACAAAATTTCACAACCCATCACTTGTGCCTTTTTCAACTTTATTTGACTATTGATCATAATCAAATTAAGGATCCTCGTGAGTAATATAAGCATCACAAGATAGAGAAATATGATTAACCTGAATGCGAGGCTTAAGACTGTCATATCCATCACTAAAAGCCTATCCCATATGGTATTAAAAGCGATTAGACTCTATGAATTCACCCATAGAACTCTTCCATACTTAAGGTACCAAGGTCTCAATCTCAAAAATCTTTCCCCGTTCTTTATCCCAATCTTCTTCCGTTACTCTCAAAAGATTCCTAAGCTGAATCAATTTCTGATTTTAATTCATCTTCACGATGCTTGGAGTCTTCCACCTTATTTTTCATAGTATCAACTTCTCTATGAAGGGTATCCTCATCACCTTTTTTTTCCTCACTCCCTAGCTCACCTTAAAGTATATCGATCAACTTCTCTGAAGAATTTCTATACATGTCCTTACATATATACGACACATAAAGGAATGTACCCTTAGTGTCCCGTTCGTGCTTTATTAGTAATTTCAATGGAGTCCCTCATCCGGACATCACAAAATACATTAAAATGCGGTGGTCCCTATGTGTACACCATTGCACGGTCCATACCCCAACGGTAACAATGGATCTCGACATCTACGCCTACCTTTCGTAAGTGGTGCTGTCACGTAGTACCTAAAATAATGACATATACAACACCCAGTCCACCTGTGTCGATATGTGCTACAGTCCCGAGATGCACTCAACCCCAATCTATATGTCATCCACGGACATGGGTATGTCCACATAAATAAATAAATAAATACATATTTATATTTATAATCAGTCTAAACACAATCGTGCCTGAAATAAAGTCCATCCCGAAATTACTAACTAAATATTTCGGTCTCAGATACCTTTCCATAGAAAATTCATAACTAATTAAAAAAATCATAAAAATACGAAACTTGTAGCCACACATTCGTAAGGAAAAGATCTGGCTTCACCCATAGGTCATTCGAACAAATATTAACCTCATTCGAATGAGAATCCCTACCTCATTCTAACGAGGTTCTAACGAGATTCCAAAAAATGACCTGATGTCCTCTTTCTTAGGCGGGATTCATACCCAACCTCCCAACTTCATTTCTAGGATTTTCTATACCCAAATTCCCAAAATTTTATTACATAGATAATTCATATAACCCAATCCCATTGTCATATACGTAAATCTAAGATGGAAATCATCATCAATTCAAGATTTAAACTCATATATCAAATTATTCATCAAGTTCTTATCTCTCATCTTAGTTCATTCTTTTCTTCGATGACAGCCCAAATTTTATCAATATAATCCAACCCCAAATCGTTCATTCATTCAATATTAACACGATTCCATTTTCTATGTTTATCACCAATTAGTTTAATTATTAAACACCTAAAATTTAGATTTGTCCTTCAATATGCATAAGGTTTATTCCCATCAAATAAACATCAATTTATCAAACTTAACCTAAAAATTCATATGAGAAAATACACCAATGAATTAAGAAACATATTGGAAATTAATTTAGTAAGATATTTCTTGCCTTAGTTTGAATATTAAGGGTCCCTTTCTCTTAGATCTTGATCTTTCTTCCCTCTCTTGATATTCTTCCCTTCTCTAATCTTGGTAACCTCTCCAATTAGGTGTGGGGCTGCTAGGGTTAAGTTTTGGCAGATGAGAAATGTCTTATTCATTGTTAATTAACTTATAATAACCACTAATTTCGAGTAACCCCATGCCCCCCACATTTGGAACCCAAAATGAGCCCGAAACCATAACCGAATTGGCTTAATAATTTTCTAAATGGTATAACTATACCCTGGCCTAATTTTAGATGTCTAAAACACATAAACGAGTCCCCAAATCATCCTGAAACATGCCTAAACTATCTTTATTCAAGCTACACATTTTTTATTAGATTGAAAACCACATATTTATTTAATAAACATGTAATTTTATTTCTATAAGTAAACATAGTCATGCATAAATGAACCAAATAAACATGCAATCATAAATAAGTAATTTATTCTCAAATTGAAATTCTACCACTTTAATTTAAATTCTACAAATTTAATTTATTCAAGAATTTATTTAATTAAATTCAACCAAAATAATTTATTACGAAAACACGGGGTATTACAGGCAGCCGTTGGTTGTGTGAGTGATACACGGGTTCCCATTAGTTTTTCATAGTTGAGAGAAAGAAATCGAAACGATCACAGATGACGCTAATTGTAGGCGGTAAAATCCTGTTAGAATATATTCAACGCAATCAAAGCCGAGAAGAGTATAATCATGCATAATGACATTCAAGAACATGATGTTCATGGTTCGGCAACGTGCATATGTCCGCGAGTATTTCTATTCTCTTTATTAATCAATTTCTGATGACAAAGATTACATTCCCCCTTTTCCAGTGTGGATTATTTGATTTATGGAGAAAAGAAATAGGTTTAACCGTGTTAGATTCCTTGCCCTTAGACAACAATCAACGGTTGATTGGAGGTATTAAATTCTGAGATTTTTCGTTGATCGGCTTCAACCATGCTTATCCTCTTGAACTATGATCGTTGATATGACTAATATGACCACATTTTTATCTCTAAGGTGTGGTCGAAGAATCCTCTCACAAAGAAAATATCCATCTCTTTACCCTATGGACGTAGGATAGGTTGACTTGTTGAACCAAGTAAATTCTATGTCTCTTTACATTCATCATTGCACTCAAGGCCTGCATTATTGTATATATGATTCCTAGACCAAAAGTTAAGAAAAAAATGTAGAATGAAAATACAAGGGTCATTTACTGTTTGGGGTACATTTATTTATAATAATTGGTTCTTGGGGTACACTAATTTTCATTATAGTTCATTGGGTATTATTTTAACGATTTGAGCTAACGGGCGTTTAACAACTGTATCCCTTTTTGTCAATTATCTAAAATACCCTTTGATATCTATATTTAAAATCCTCAATAAAATCCACTCTTCTCTCTCTCTCTCTCTTTCTCTCTCTCTCTCTCTCTCTTCCTCTCATCATTCTCACTCTTCTCCCTCCCTCCTAAAATACTAAAGCCAATAGCTTGATCAGGCAGAGCACGATTTGGTGTTGGTGATGTCGGATCGTCATTTGTAACGGATGGGGAAAGGAAGGAGAACAAGGGTTTCTAAAAGGGGCAGTGGGTATGGTTAATTTGTTGTCTCTCGAAAACCTTGGTGGTCAAAGGATTGTTGAGTTTTCTGTATAGTTCCTGGAGTTTGGGAGGTTCATTTTCTGTATGGTTCAAGTCGGACGTTCATTTTCTGTATTGTTTTCGATTTGGAGTTCAGAGTTTTGTTGGCCGAGGGTTTTGAGAGTTCCAATATGGAGTTCGGTGAATATGGCGAGAGGTTTGTTTTTT
Organism: Sambucus nigra; assembly: GCA_949130495.1. Taxonomy (NCBI): domain Eukaryota; kingdom Viridiplantae; phylum Streptophyta; class Magnoliopsida; order Dipsacales; family Adoxaceae; genus Sambucus; species Sambucus nigra. The sequence goes on along the minus strand of OX422217.1, from coordinate 612,903,181 downwards.
GGAAATTATTGTCATATTTTTTTTGTGTGAAATTATTTTTTTTCTTGTAATTTTTTTTACTGGGAATTGATTTTTTTGACTAAAATCAGTTCTATTTTCATATTTTTTGGCTTGAATTTATTTTGTTTGGTCAGATATTATTTTTTTGGCTTGAAATTATCTCTTTAGACCGGTTTTTATTTATTTTTGGTTAGATATTATTTTTTGGCTGGAAATTAGTTTTTTGATTGAACTCGGTTTTAGTTTCATATTTTTTGGCTGGAAATTATTTTCATACAGTTTTTTTTCTTTAAAAACACTTTTTTTTAATTAAATTATTTTATTTTTAACTTTTTTGCTGAAAATTATTTTTAGTTTGGGTGGAAATGTTTTTAAATGGAAACCTAATTTCTTTAGTTGAAAATAATATTTTTGGGTGCACAATTCTTTTCCCTCGAAATATATTTTATTTTGTTGAAAAATCAATTTTTTTTGCAGTTGGATTTTTTTTTTGGGAAATATATTTGTTTGACTGAAATTAGTTTTATTTTTTATCTTTATGGGTGGAAAACCTTTTTTATTTGGTGCAATTATTTTTTATACTTGAAATCAATTTTTTTATCAGTTATATTATATCGAAAATAATTTTTAATCAGTTATATTATACCTGTTTTAAATTTTTTATATTTTAACTGTTTTTAATTTAAAAAAAAAAGCACAGTTCAACATTTTATACAATTTTTTTAACTGTGTTTTTCTAAATATTTAAACAGTACACTTAAAAAGTAATTTTATATAAATAAATAACATTTATATATACAAAGGGTACATGCGTCATTACAAGTAAGGGTAATATTGGTAATTGAGTGTATATGATGAGGTGGCTAACGAAAATTAAGCTCAACCGTTAAAATAACACTCGTTTAATAATAATGGAAACTAACGTACTCCAAACACAAAATATTGTAAATAAATGCACCCGAGTCAATAAAGGACCCAAAATACAAAAGTGCGCAAAACGGTGAAGGTGAATTCTTACATTGAATCTCCCAACAAAGTTGATTTTGAAAGGTCCTCAATAGCATAAAAATATGGCATACTAAAATCAAATATACAGTATATTAAGTATTAAAAAATTTTGACAGTTAATTAAGATAAGAATGATGAGATTACAAAAGAGACTATAATAAAGAGTTTTTTACCAATTAGTCCCGTTTACTAAGTATGTAGTTGAATAGCTCCTAATATTTTTTTTTGGCTCCATCAGGTTCCATGAAAAATTATTTTTGTTCCAATAGATCATATTTGTAAACATACAGTGAATATTCACTATATATACAAATAAGACATATTAAGAAAAAAAATGTTGCGATAGGACCTATTAGGAAATGTCCCATGTAAATAGGACTTAATAGAAAGATTAAAAAAGATTAACGTTAAATCTCCAAATAAACAAGAATGCATTATTTTAACTCACGACTCCGCTATTTTGTTCAAGAGATTAAGTATAAAGATATTTTGTGTTTCACTCCCATTTTTTGGCATGATTTTGAGGTATCCCTAATTTTAAAGGAAATTGTTTTCTCACACCCCCAACAACGTTAACTCTCTTTTTGACAAAGTGGGGGGTTTTCCACATAAGTTCTAAAACCCTTTTTTTCTAATTATTTTTTAACAAACATAATTATTTTTATAATCACAAAAAGAAAAGGTTGAATTACACAAATATTTCAATGAACATACAATTATTTTTTTAAAGTGAAAATATGTTTAATCATTTGCTCCATAAAAATTGAGGTGGTGTTTTCACATAAATTAAGAAAAAAATACCCTTTTGGAAATAAAAATTACCACTCGTTGAATATGAGGTGTTTGAACATACAATTAAAAAAGGGGGATTTTGGGAAAATGTCCTCATAATGCTCAAAGTGTATAAAAACGGGATATTCCATATAATTTTATAAATTTAGTCCCTGTACTAAAAATACAATGAAAAATGGTGAAAAAAAGTGCCGCTGGCACGGAGCAAAAAAATAAAGGTATTATACCACAGGGACCAGATTTATAAATGTTATTGTACCAAAGGGACTAGATTTATAAACTTGAAAATCATTGTCCTAAAAATTCAAATATAGGAAGGAACATGACCTTTACCTTAATTCTCTATTAAAAAAAATTCACCCCTTTTGTTGTTACAATGACATATATAACGATTAATAACTTCTATTTTTTGCAAATGGTAGTTTTTGTTTCTATTTTTCTTAATTTATGCCAAACACCCCCATTTTTGAAAAAATGTATTTAACATCTTTATAATTTTTAAAAATAAGTGTAAATTCTGATCCATTTATGTAATTTAGTACCTAGTGTTTATTTTTATGGCGCTTTGTAAATTTAGGACCTACTATAATATGTATTTTGGAAACAGGACAACAAGCATTTTATTAATAGTTTTAGTCCATATTTTTTAATAAAGTCGCTGACGCGAACCCATATTCATAAAACGTTAACCAATCACAGCATGTCACGTGTCCCTTTAATTTGAAAATAGGGACTAAAAATAAAAATGAAATATTTATTTTCCTATATCCATAATCAATATTATTTTAAATCCTAAAAATACATAATCTATATTTTTATTTTCAATAACACACCCGAGATACGGTTATCACATGGTGTAAGGGTGTAACACTAATTTTGTATATTTAATAAAGAATGAAACGGCACCTTTTAAACTTTAACTCTTATCTTGTGACAGCTCAATCCAACTTTGACACTTCATCTTCATCTTCTTCTCAAGGGATATTTTGTGTTTAAGTTAACCCACCGTTTGGCTGGTAGGATTGAGTTGTCACAAGAGAAGAATTGGAAAGTTAAAAAGGTGCCGTTTCATTCTTTATTTAATATAACCCTAGAGGTTTCCTAGTAGCACAATTCTCTTCTCTCTATCATGGATTATCCTAGCTACAACACTGGTGTCTTATTGATAGAATCAGAAAAAGAGTACCACACTTTTATACGGAACCATGAAAACGTTGCTTGCCTTTTCTACCAAGAAAACGATATTGAAAGCGAGGTAGTCTACTCACTTCTTCTTCAATTAGGGTTTATGATAGTTGTTATATATATCTTATGAATGCATGTTAAAGGTTCTTTGTACTTCCTCGCTCCACACGTTTAGTGGTACGATGCCATACAAATCTTATCCCATAATCCTCATAATACACTCACGTTTGCGTGCTCACAAACACATGGAACATATAGTTTGATGGTCTATTCCCAAGGTTCGACATTTGTTTCCCTTTAACACACAATTCTTTCTTCACAAACACAAAATCACGATACAAAGGTGTGACGTAATTGACGTGTCTCACCTTCATTCGCTCGTGTTCGGACTCCATACGGCTACACTCTTAGTGGGGATCAGACACGAGCGAATGAGAGTGCGACACATCAATTTTGTCGTACTTTTATGTGCGACACATGTCCTGTTTATGTGTCAACGTAGCATTTTCGTACACTCACATGCAATATTTTGGCCGCAAATGCTTTACATCACTTTTAGTTCTTCCATTTGCTTACGTAACTCGCATCACAAGGTGAGGCCTCTGTTTAGAACATAAAAGACATTATACCATACCATGTGAACATGGATTCTTACTACAGGTAGCGAATGAAGCAAATATCTTGTCAGTAGATTCATTGTGAATAATTGATATACAACTATATCGAGCAACTATTTAAGGCCAGTAATTGTGTTTGGTTTCATTAATGAAATGATCCATTAATTGACCCATTTTAGCTCTAGTGAAATGCATCCATTTGAAATATGAGTCACAAAAAGTTCATCTGGTTTATCTCTCTGTATCTCTCTCTCACTCACTCTCCCCCATTAAATTTTAAGTTTTTTATTGAACCTTAACATATCAATATCAATTTCAGATTACCAAAATCGCCAAAAATTGGATTTGAAATCATTTCAAATCCCCTCATTTAAAATTCACTAATTCACAATGAATCGATTTACCTAATCAGGCAGTTTACGCAACCAAACTGGGCTTTAGGTAATCGATTCATAGTAATTTCATCAACTTGGATAGTACTTTCTTGCATAATTTTTAGCTCACCCCTCTTAGGGGGATGGAAACGAGTATACAAAAAATATACAATGGTCTATAAAAGACCAAAAATCAAAACCGGGGGTATGGAAACATAAACTATCACACCCCCTCTTCCTCAGAACCATGTCAGGATATACATAATTAAACACTCATCCCCATATACATCTCCTCCAAAAAATTTAGCAAACACGGTATATTTGTTTGTGCCTCTTCTTTGGACCACACGTGAAAAGTGTTTCAAAGGATGTATCGAAGTATTGCTAACTCGATTCTTAAAACCATTCATGTTCCTTTTTTTCCAAATTGCCCAAAAAATACACAACGGAGCCATTCTATACATGGGACTAAACTCCTTCTCCACTATGCCCATATCCCCATGTTTCCATATTCCCTCTAATAGATTCAGTACCCACCCAATCCACTATAAAAATGGAATATATGATCTCCCAAAGCAGCTAATAATTCAGCAACAAGTGGTTAACAATGTCCTCAGTATTATTACATATCCAACAGTTACTTACCATGCACGTATCTCTCTTATTTAATCATTTTATCATCATAATAGCATGTTTTCATTGTCGTCTATGCAAATAAAGAAACCTTTGATGGACCCCAAGTACGCTAAATGCTCCTCTAAGGAAATTCTAACCCTTCCCTAGCCACAAAAAAACATAATAAAACCTCACCGAGAATCCCCTTTCTTGCTCCTAGTCCACAGAATACGATCCTAGCCTCTTAATGGAAAAACCCTTTCCTCGACATAGTCAAACATCTCCTTAGACTCTCATTCCATAAGCCCATGTATAAATATAGGGTTACATCTAATCATATCCACATCCTTACAAATGTGTTGAGCCGTCGATCCTTCCTTCTCACTCGTAATACAAAATGACCGAGGAAACATCTCCTATAAAGGTCGACTTACCACAATGTATATCTCTTAAACCTACCATTTTACACATCGTTGAGACACATACATATGGATTAGGAGCTCCCTCCACTCCTTTTAATGTGTTTTCACAACCCCACCCATGTGGACATTACCCTTCTTCTAAACCCCAGTTGTTGTAGCCAAAACCAAACCTCTCCACCGCCACTGTTCTGCACATCTAGTCTACCTCACCCAAAAATCTTCACAACTAAAGCATTTTTTTATATTTTAATTTCAGACTCCCGCCCTTCCCTCCCTCGCCAATTTGCACACATTCTCTATGTTTACCGAACCATTCTTGAAACTATCATCGATCCCTTGCCACAAAACATCCTCTTTAAGTTATCAAGATTTTAATGAACTAAAACTGATAGAGGAAGAATGGAATGATACTAAGTGGGTAAACTAGACATGGTGCTCTTTATTCATATCAACGTGTCTCTTAGAGAAATAAATCGTTTTCCACCATTTAATCTCCTATCCACCCTCTATATAATCGGATCCCAGATAGACTTAGCTTTAAAGGACTTGTCCAATGGAAGTCCCATATTTTTTTAAAGAAATTTTATTTATAAATAGATTGGAGAAAAAGGCCCTCCTAAGAGTCTTACAAGCGATAAAGAAAAATTAAGAAAATTTACAAATTCTTGAACAAGTAAAAGACCTCCTTAAATTATACTTAAAGGTCGATTTCTCCTCGTTAGTTAAGAACGAAAAAGAATCCGCATTGGAATTTTTGGTTCCTGTGGAAGAAGATGAATCTACAAAATTGCTTAATACTTCAATCGAATTACAGACTTGGATATGATTTTCAAATTTGCCACATTTTGTCCCAACCAAGTCTACAATGACAAAAGCTTGGGAGGAGTCATTCTCTGGGATTTCAACATATAAACTAAAATCTTTATCTTCTTCCTGCACTGAGTGATTTTTTGAGCTGACAAATCCTTGATTAAATTTGGAATATCTTCTAACGGAGGCATATCATCATAAGGGTCCGTTTGATAGAAAACTCGAAAATGCAAATGATTTCACGGCATTTGATTTTAGGACAAACAATTCCAAGGAAAATGAATATTTTCCAACTTATGTCCGTTTGATAGAAGTTGGAAAATCATCAATTTTCCACATTTTCTATCAAACACAAAAGCTGAAAAATAGATATAAATGTGAAAATTTTATTTACTGAATATATATATATATATATATATATATATATATATATATATATATATATATATATATATACGAAATATTAAATTAAATATATATAAATATATACATATATGCAATATACTCAATATACATATATACTAAAATACATAAAATATGCAAAATATATAGAAAACATATTTATTTACAAATTTATAAATAATATATATTTCTGAAATATATAGAGTTCTAAAAAAATTGATTTTCAGTGATTTTTCACCCAAAAGTGGCAAACAAAAACCTGACCCTCCCCCCCCCCCCCCCCCCCCCCACCACACACACACACCAAAAAAAAAGAATTGGATTTCACCCAAAGGTGGCAAACTGTGCTTTAGGGGTGCTGTAACTGGAAAACAAAATCCAAGAAAATTTAGGTTATCAAACGGTCTAAAAACTGATTTTTTTTTTAATTTTCCAACTTTTCTGAATTTTCTTGGGAATTTTAAGGCTATCAAAAGGACATTATTGAAACTGTGATTGACGAGCGGGGATCAGATGAGCTGGAGAAAATATTGTACGATCTCAAAATAGTCTTTAAGATTGATGACACTAAGGAGCTTTTGGAATTTTATGAAGATTGGTTAGATTCAGATGATTACTCGTATGGATAATTTTTTAAGAAATAAAGCTTTCCTTGGTGATAAGTATCCTCTCAAGACTAGACCTACTTGATTGAAATCATATACCACTCCGTGTTTTGGTTGAGAATATATTTATTGTTAGAACTTAATTTCTTATGCCTATTTCAAGAGTTGTGCGAGTTTTTACTTAATAAAAGTGGCCATTAAATATAATCAGTATAACACTCACATAACTCATATTACGCATGGAACACTGTAAGGACATAAATTTCTAATTGAGTTCATGTAATATTTTGACTTAATCTCGTGGACAAAACTGTATTTGTAATATGTCATAGGGAGATCTCATTTTGTCACGATCCCACTTGGTCTATGACGTATTGAATAAATTGAAGACGTTGCGGTAAAGCTTCAAAGAATTAATCATGCCGAAGTTTAATTGGTGCAAGTTTAATCGTCTTCAAAGTTAATTGCATTCCGAGATCACACAGGTATTAATGCGTATAATTAATGGTGATCGGAATTGTTTTTATAAAAGATAAAGATGCAATTTTATAAGGAAAATATTTTAAAATGTTTTTAAAGAGTTTTAAATGGTTTACACTACGTTTTATGCTGATAAACTCGAAATAGAGTTTGACTTATTTGGATCTCTTTCGAAAGAGACGTTTTAAACATAAAGTCGAAAAGCCAAACTGACAGGACTGTCGTTTGAACGACATATGTTCTTGGTTTAAGTGAGATGTTTATGTCGCGCGAACGACTTGCCCATCTCGTTCGAACGACACTGTATTCGAGGCAGCGTTTAATTCCTATTTAAAGTGTGGTTTCATCAGATTTTCTCATGTGTACATTCTGGAAAAAAACTGTTTACGTTCTAGTATGAGTTTTGCACATGTTTTCTAAGGTTTCAAAGCATAAACTCATCCTTAGAAGTTTGCAAAGATCCAAGTAATCATTATTATAGGTTTATATGATCTTGCTGCACCAAGAAGGTTTGTTCTATAATTGAACATCAGGGTTTTGCGGTGAAGAAGAGGGAAGGACTTCTTGTTCGAGATCGTAGACGAATCAAAGCCATTCGGTGGACAACGAGACATACGTGGACGCGTGTGTTGTGGACAGGTATCGCGGAAGACGGAATTTCTGCGTGGGCACTATTGAAGAACGGTAGAAGATAAAAAGGAGCATCAAGACTCGTGGGGATCGAGTCATTGAGTAAGGTTAATCTGTCTTTGTAAAACATTTGTTCATAGTAATTGTCTGGCTTGGGCCGTCCGAGATTGTTTTTCCGTTTTGAGTTTTTTCCTCGTACATCTGGCATTGTGAGTATTCTTTACTTTACTTTACTTGCTCTAATCACGAGATGCATGTTTAGGTTTAATCAAGATAAAATTGGTTTAAAGTAAGAATTGGGTCTTCACAACTTGGTTTGATGCACATTAAAAATTGGATAATTTTTTGGATAAAAATTGGTTTGATTTGAAACACACTTGCACAAGGGTTCTATAAATTGGTATCAGAGCTAGAAAACATATTTGATTTATTTTGTGATCCCGTGTGTTTTCAAAGTTGAATTTTGGATATAACAAATTTTCTCGAACTCGTGTTTTTTATGGCACTAATTACACTTATTGGAATATGAGAAGGAGATGTACATTAAAAGATATTTATGAGCGTATGTGGCTAGAAGTTCAGAAAGGTTGGACACCCCCTGTCACTATTGTAAGTGAGGTCACTATATTAAAGCCTATTGAGTCATGGACCGAAACTAAACAAAAACTTTCACAATATAATTCTAAGGGTCTGCACGTTATTTCTTCACATGTCACACAGGAAAAATATAATAGAAATATGACTTGTGAAACATCAAAAGAGGCTTGGGATACTTTGGCACTCACGAGGGCACTAGCATGGTTAGGGCATTAAAACTTTAAAATCTCAGTACACAGTTTGAGACCATTAGGATGTTAGAGAGTGAGACTTTTGATGAGTTTTATTCTAGTTTGTCCAATCTTGTCAACTCGTCGTTTAACCTTGGTGAGAAAATTCCTGACAACCGTGTTATTAAGAAAATCCTTAGGTCGTTGCTTGATGTGAAAGTGACCATTTTAAACTCATTGGGTAAGTTAGAGTCAGCGAAACTAGAAGAGATTGTAGTTGACTTACAAACCTATGAAATTGAGATGATTACCTCCAAGCAACTGCCTAAGAAAGAAAAGGGTATTGCTTTGAAAACCCGAAAGGAGGAAATTAAAGTTTCCGATTCCGATTTCGATTCTGATTTCGATTTCGATTCCGATTTTGAGGATGTTGCTTTATTGGCAAATAAATTTAAAATTTTATTAAATTTCAAAAGCAATCGAAAGATGCCAAGAAATTTGAAAAATTCAAGAACAACAAAGTTGATCCCACCTCTAAGGATAAGTTTGAGATGCCTAAGAGAGATGAGTCGGATAAGTGTTTTGGGTGTGAGGGGTACGGTAACAAAGTCAAGGAGTGTCCCACTGGACTTAAGAAAGAGGGCAAACAACCCATTGTTTATAATTCCACCTTAAGTGATAGTGATCCGGAAGAGGGAGAGAGTTCCCCTATTGATCGTAACTTTGTTGCATTTATGTAATGTCATGTGAGCAACAACGACTCTCATGTGCATGACTGTTTCCCATATTAGTGAGGGAGAAGAGAGTGACGAGGAGGAGATAGATGTGAAAGAATTACAAAATGCATTTAATGAGTTGTATGCCAAAACGGTGAAGGTGAAAAAGGCTTACTCAAAATTGCAAGCTAAGTTGAATGAGCGTGCCGTAGAAAATAATGATAGTTTGATTGAGGATCTTAGGGCACGAGAGAAGAAGTTTAGGGAGAAACTAGAGTTTGTGGAGAAAGAGAGAGATAATATCCGTGGTTTGATGGAGTCTTTGATAAAGGAGATTTTAGAGTTTGAGGAGTGTTGATGTAAAAAACTAGATGATCTCTAATTATTTTAATCACAGATAAAAAATGAATAAGTAAATGAGACAAAGATTTTTAAAGTGGTTCAGCCTTGTACGAATGGCCTACGTCCACTGTTTTTGTTATTGCTGAGTGTTTGTTTGGAATTCTCGATAATAGGTTTTACCAAGAAATTCTGAGTCCCCCCCACAATGAGGAGATTACAATATATTTATAGCTTTGAGGCTGTAAATGTGAAAGAATAATACATAGCTGTCCAGTAGGAATGTACATCTGTACGATAATAACTGTGCATTTAATGCGTAGTTATCTTTCGGTTTTCCTTAATGCGTACGTCAGAAGTATTTAAGTTGCTCGGACCGACTTAATAACTCGGATCGACTTAGCATCTCGACATGCTTGAACTGCTCGGGCACGTGAGTTCCCCGTGGCTTCTTAGTTGTTCGGTGACCTAGAGTTATTCGGAGTATAGTAGTTCCTCGGGGGTTTGAGTAGCTCGGTACAACAAAGTTCCTCGGTCAATTCTTGCTGCCAGGAACCCTTTAGTTGGTCGGGGAGGCTAAGCTCTTCAGAGTCAGTGTTTTGTTCAAAGAGTGTTTGCGGGTGCCATGTAGATTGACACGTGTTTCCACATAATGGATCAGACTAAATTTGGTATCAACAGAAGCCCCTAATGTTTCACAGTTCGAGGTTGAGGAGTGTGGAACATTCTTCTCGAAATATGGCGGTATTAAATAGTCATCCTGAATTTTAGGAGTTTCTTCCTTGTATTTATTTTTTCCTTTGAATTCATAGAATCAGACTTTTTGAATTTTGTAACGGCTTCGGTTTCTGTGCCCTTTTTTTTATCTTTTTAGCCGCCGGTAGCGCAAACGTCTTTCTTTGTAATCATTATTTTTACCCCTTCCCAAGGTAAGGTATTTAAGCGTTGCAGAAAATCCTATCGTCTTTTACTTTTTCAAATCTGTATCTTTGAACTCTCCATTTCTTCTCTATTTTGGGCGTTCATTTCTTCCATCATTCATTGTCAACTGATTCACCCCCTTTCCTGTAAGATTTTCTTCCTTCTCCTTTATTTACTTTGTTCATCATGGTTTATGTTGTTGAATCACTTGACAAATTTCGTTCTGAATTTTCAATTCCTTCATGGGTCACGTTGGAAGAGCTTTCTGAACTTTCTGACTATTTTTCTTTGGCTGAGGGACATTTATTCCCCAGTCTCTTTGTGGCCGAATGTGGCTTTACTTTTCCTCCAAATCCTTTATGTTTGGAGTTCTGTCAGTATTTTGATGTTGTTCCTGCAAAAATAGCGCCAAATACTTGGAGAATAGTTAATGGAGTTCATAGGTTAAATAAACTTCATGGAACCCGTTTAGGGATTCCAGAGATAATGTACTGTTATAGATGGGTCGTTAGTGATAGTACTTTTTACTTAAAAACTAGGTTTTTGAATAGGGCCTTAGTTGTCAATCTTCCCGATGCCAACAGGGATTATTTTGAACATGGAGTGGTAATGAAAAATTGGCAACATCCTCTATTAAATGGAGACGATGTATATCAAGGTCCTAGATGCCCTCCTTATGGCGATGGGAAAAGTTGTTTTTATTTTTATTTCATTTTTGAAATTATGTTTTCTTTGTGTTCGATAAAATGCGTTATTGACATTTTAATTTTTGTTTATTTGTAGTTGACAGCAAAAGAAAATCCCCCAAAGAAACTGATGTCAACTTGAGGCGCTTGAAACTTATCTGGAATTTGCACCAAACTGTTGCTGACGAACATATTAGATCAGCCTCTTACTTATTGCAGTACAAGAGTTATACTTCTTCCTTCACTGCTCATCTAATAGTGGTTGACATCGACCAAGTACCAGCTGCAGATACTAGTGTGGAAGGCTCTTCTTTAGAGTCAAATATTCCCATTAGTAGCATAATGAAGAGAAGACGAGCTCCTGCCTTCTTTGACAAATCAGACTCTGTCAATGTGGAGGCCTAGAAAAATAAGAAGGATGTCCCAGAGGAAGGGACAAGAAAAATTAATGCACCCCCTCCAAGTGCTGCTAAGAAAGTTGTTGAGAAGCCCCCTGTGGTTCCAAGTAAGGCTGTGGTCATTTCTCCTCCTGATGAGGTCATTGTCATATCACCAACCAAGACTCCTTCGGTTGAAAATATTCCTGCTCCTTCGAAGAAATCAAAGAAAAGTTCCTCGGATAAACTGGCTGAATCTATCTCTCAGCCTTTAACTATTGGAAGTGGTGTTCCCACTTTTGTTTCTCCGAGCTCTGCTATGGGCTCTGTGAAGTCTTGGATTATCCCAGAAATCCAAGGTATTGAAGACACTCTTTCTCGGGATAGGGTCACCACCTTGGCAGCTCAACATATTGCCTCAGTAAGTATTATTAGTCTAAGTTTTCACTTTTCATTGATATGTCCCTTTATTGATTCCAAATTTTTTTTTCCTCAGCTGGTAACCTGTTTCAATAGTATTCTGAAAAAGGATGAGGATATTAAAGCTTCAAGCTCCTCAGGAGGTGTAGAGGAGGCTTTTGTGGGTCTGACTCAGTCCTTAAAGGAATCTCGTCAGAAATATAAAGAAGATAAAGAGGCTTGGGAGAAACAACTCAAGTTCATCGAGCAAGAAAAAGATCCAGTTGTGGAGGCCTCCCATGAGTTGGAGAGGAAAATGAAAGAGTTTGAGAGGAAAAATGAAGATCTTAAAGAAAAGCTCAAGAATCCTGGAGATCTTGAGACTAAACTCAAACTGCTGAAGAGGAACTTGGTAGACTTCGTTAAGCTGATCGTCAGAAGGAAGACGTAGAAGGGAAGTTGAAGGCTGTCAAGGAGCTCCTAACGGAAAGGATCTCCTCGGAGAAAGAGAAAAGGAAAAAGGCTGTCAAAAAATCTGCCAGCGCTGGTTGGGATAAGGGTTGGAACAAAGGCTTGGAAGCCATGACTTCACAAATGGAATATGCCAGCCTCAAATACTTTAGGGACGGATGGGTCGCTGCTCTAAAAGAGATGAAAATTGCTGAGAACTCAGAACTATTCCAGCAACACATTTATGGCCCTCCTCCATCTCCTGAGGAAGAAGAAGAGGACGAGGCTGCCTCAGAGGAATCTTCCATTGTGATTAGAGATCAAGTTCCTCCTGTTCCAGTTGTTCAAACTTTCTACGAGCAACTTCAGCCCACCAGTACCTCAGTCGAGCAACTTCCATTATCTTCCGAGCAACCATCCTCCTCATCCCAACCTCTCGAGGAAGTTGTATAAAATAAGGAGAAGGTATAAAGCTGCTCGGGTTTTAATTTTGTTTTTCCTTTTGAATGTAACCTTGAGCTTTGTACTTATTTTTATGATGAATAAAAATTTGAACTTTTGGTTGTTCACACTGACTTTTTCTTCTTCTTGCTTTGTCTTTATCTTTATTGATTCTGTTTATGCTTTCTCTTTGCTAGTTTATGGCCAGGATGGAGATATTATCAGCTCATGATACATAGTTGTTGAAAAAATGTAATGACTACTTCAAAGTTGGTCATGCAGATCTGAATGAAGCTCAAATTATCGACATCCTTGGTTTAGATACTTCTGAATGAGCAGTCGATGCCTATCAATATTTGAGGTGCCTGCTCGACCGTGCAGTTGTCAATAATGTGGCATATTATCAGATGATTGAAGATCTTCAGGGTACCATCGAGGAACTTCAACAACAATATAAGGAATGTACTACCCTTTTGCATCAGGGGTATGAGAAAAAATATCAGTAGCTAAATGCTGACAAAGGATATGATAAGTTCATCGCTGCTTACGATAAGAAGGAGAGAACTCTAAAGGTTGAGGTTGAGGATTATAGGCAAATCACTAAATTGTTATAGAAGGAAAACAATGTTTTGCGAGAAGAGATATCTCAATTAAAATCTACAGCATCCTCCTCGGGAGCCTTGGTCCCTATTAATGACGAAGGTTTCTCTTTCTTGGAGGTAGAGAATGCCAACCTAAGAGATGAGTTAGAAACATTAAAAAGGGATGGACCTTCCTCATCTACTCGGGAATGAGGAAGATCTTCTTCTCGGGGACGAGCAAGAGCTGCTCGAATTTCAATTGAAGAGCAAAGAACTCAATCAGCCCTGGAGAATCAGGCATTCCAGTTGATGGCGAAGAATCAAGCATTAACAGAGATATCCAAGAAGATTCTGAACCTTGACGAGCAACTTTCTGCACAAAGTTCTGCCTTGGAGAATAAAACAAATCTGGTGAAGAATCTTCATGAGCAGCTAGAGAGGTTGACCTACCAGTTCCATAAACAGTCCAGAGAGTTTTGGACGGATGGTTACAACGAAGCCCTCTATCATCTTGATGACTGGATCCAGCAGTTCAATAACGAGGGGTACAAACAGGGATGGCTGAATGCACCAGGTGTGCTGAAACTGGAGCGGGGTCACTACTTATGGGATTATTATGATCCTGGGTTGCTTGATTTGCCAGTGCCTCCTTTTAAGCTCGACATGAGTTGGATTCTTGCTCAGGCCATCCCCCAGTGCCTGATCTCAAAGTACCTCGGTGATTACAGCCTCCATTCAAATTTTGACATCTCTCGCCCAGAGCATTTTCTTGATCGACCATCAGTGATGAATGTTCGAATGCTTTGAGATATAAACTTCATAAATTCTTCGTATGCTTTAGACGATCCTCCTGCTGGAGTAGAACCTGTTTCAAAGGCAGAAGGGAAGAAACCTATAGAATAGGATTTTCTCAATTGATATCTCATGTAATATGTTTTTTATTCTCTATGTAATTTTTTCTGATTTTAATGAAGAAACTTTTAGTTTTCTCTGCAATCTTGATTGTCACTGTCTTGGAAATATATTATAAAACATCTCTTTTATTTATTGATGAATGTGTATCTACACCTTTAAAAAGACAAAAAATGTCCTGTGTTATTTTAAATTGCCGACTAACCGGAGTTGGTGATAATTATTTGACGACCAACTGGAGTTGGTGATATTTTGTTTCCCGACCAACTTAGAGTTGGTGTTAATTTGATATGCCACAAGTAAAAAAATTATGTTTTATTTTTTTATTATAATGACTTATCACTTTTTAATTCTAAGCCATGAAACCACTTATATCCCATGATCCTGCTTAGTTTAACCAACCGGAGTTGTTTTCAATTGATTTATCGACCAACCGGAGTTGGTGGATATTTTTCCCGACCAACCGGAGTTCGAGGAGATTAATTTTCCGACCAACCGGAGTTGGTTGATATTTTCCCGACCAACCGGAGTTGGAGGAGATTAATTTACCGACCAACCGGAGTTGGTGGATATTTTTTCCGACCAACCGGAGTTGGAGGAGACTTATTCCTGACCAACTGTAGTTGGAAGAGACTTATTCCCGACCAACAGTAGCTAGAAGAGATTTATTGACCAACGGGAGTTGGATTTTATCTACCAACCGAAGTTGGATTTTATCGACCAACCGTAGTTGGATTTTATCTACCAACCGAAGTTGGATTTTATCTACCAACTGGAGTTGAATTTTATCTACCAACCGGAGTTGGATTTTATCTACCAACCGTAGTTGGATTTTATTGTCGACCAACCGTAGTTGGAGGAGATTTGTTCTGAACTTGATGCGAACTTGAAGCATAGTGTGTAGCAGTAATACTCCGAAAAAATTTCAACAAAAAGAGAGAACTGGGTAAATTATTCAAAACTTTATTCATACTGAAGAAAATTTTATTTACATGGGAATCTCAGCTACTGATAATACTTGCGTAGATGCTCTGCATTCCATGCATTCTTAAATTCTTCTCCCTCAAAGGTTTCAATTCTGTATGTCCCTGGTCGAACAACTTTTGTTATCCTGTAGGGTCCATGCTAGTTAGCTTCCAGTTTATTGTTCTTTTGAATTACTTTCTTTAGCACATAGTCTCCTTCCTTCAAATCACACTTTTTTACTCTCTTGTTGTAAAACAAAGTTGTTCGTTGTTGGTATGCGACATTCCTGATTACTGCTTCTTCTCTAACTTCCTCAAGCATATCTAGATCTAATTGTCTCATCAAGTCACTGGTAGGAGAATTAAAATTTAGCACCCTGTGTGTGGGGAGACCCAACTCGACAGGTATAACAGCTTCGCTTCCAAATGCCAGCATGTATGGAGATTCTCCTGTTGCTGCTCACGGTGTAGTACGATAAGCCCACAGCATAGAATGTAGCTTGTTGATCCAATTTGCTTTTGCATCATCAAGTCTTTTCTTTAACCCGTTCAGTAGAGTTCTGTTCGTCACCTCAGTTTGTCCATTGCTCTGGGGATGGCCTGGTGCAGAGTGGGTCTTCAATATGTTTGACTGATGACAGTATGCAGCGAACTCCTCGTTGCCAAATTGAGTTCTATGGTCTGTGATGAATGCATGGGGAAGACCATATCTACAAATGATATTCTTCCAAATAAATTAATACACCTTTTCATACGTCATATCAATAAGAGGCTCAGCTTCTACCCATTTAGTAAAAAAATCCACAGCAACTACAAGGTATTTAAATCTTCCTCGGGTTGTTGGAAGCGGCCCGACCAAGTCTATTCCCCAAATAGCAAATGGCCAAGGAGACGTGATGGGTGTTAGCAATGCTTGGGGAGTTCTTCGGATGGAAGAGAAACGTTGACATTTATCACATTTCTTGGCATAAGCTACACAATCAGCTCTCATCATCGGCCAGTAATACCCTTGCGTTGTCATTCTTTGCAAGAGTGTCCGACCTACTACATGGGCTCCACAAGACCCTTCATGGACCTCTTCAATCAAATTTTTCACCTCGGAGGGGTGGACACATCTTTATAAACCTGCTATAATTCCTCGTCTGTATAAAATGCCATTAGTTAATACATAACGAGCAGCTTTAAACTTTAGCTTCTTGACTGCGAGTTTATCAGTTGGTAATGTCCCATCCTCAATATAGGCCCTGATGGGATCCATCCAAGATGGTCCTGAATCCAGGGAAATGAAGCTCATCATCATATCTTTCTCAATGCTCCTGCTAGTCAAAATTTCTATTGGGATTGTTCTTCGTAACTCGATGCGTGTGGCTGAGGCTAACCGAGCTAAGGCATCTGCTCTTGCATTCTCCAATCTTGGTGTTCTAATTAACTGCACTGCATTAAAGCTCGATACAATCTCCATTGCTTTCGCAAGATATTTGATCATCAATTCTTTAAAAGGCGATATCGTTTGACCAAAGCATTGTTGTTTTTAGAAACAAGTGCTCCTTAAGGGTTTTACCAAGAATAAGGCGTAAAAAGATTAAGGTAGGGCGTTTCTCCTAAGCCTCAAGCCTAGGCGGGTTGTTTAGAACAATGATATATATATACACACACACACACACACACACACACAGAGAGAGAGAGAGAGAGAGAGAGAGAGAGAGAGAGAGAGAGAGAGTAGGTAGACACCTGAATGATGAACTACTAATGATGTTACACAAATAAAATACAGCATTGTGGTTTTGTACAATGAACTTACGAATTCGTGATTACAAAGATGCTGCAAGGCAAGAGCTTCCAGCTTATTTCAGATTTAGAAGTACTTTGAAGTTACAGTTACTTGTTGATTTAATTATTTCTCACATGTTGTATTGGTCATGATTATGTATTAGATTGAAGAGATGATGATGGGCATTGTTATTGTTGAAGATAAAATTTAAAGATGGAGGATCACAGCACAACACAAGGCATATGCAAGCAAAGTTGTTGAACTAGAATTTGTGGAACAGGTATAAAGGACCTCACAAAACCAAGTGGTAGTTTTATTTTTGCATGTGTTAGTTTGATCACTTCATTGGAAATTTCCCCTTTGTTTGAACCACTTAGATAGTTCAAATTTCTAACTATGCAATGTTATTTGTGTCATCATTATTCAACAGTTGCCTATTTAAAGGATGCTTGTAATATCTTTTCAATAATTTAAAATATAGATAAACGATAATTTGAAATTTAAACATGTCTTTAGAGGGTGAAAACCCAAACCAACCCCCAAATGACCTCGTAAAAGGCACGAACACCTTGCACGGGACTAATGTAACTCGTAGGAACTAACCATGTAGTCACGGGACTCCGAATTTGAGACTGTGATGATAATTTGAATATATATATATATATATATATATATATATATATATATATATATATACTTTGGCTTAAAAACATGCCGTGAGAGGGTGAAAACCCAAAATAATCCCCAAATAGTATCGTAAGAGGCACGAACACCTCGCACGGGACGAATATAAGTCGTAGGAATTGACCGTGTAGTCACGGGACTCCCAGTTTGAGAATATGATGATAATAAAAAATATATAGATTAGGCTTAAAAATATGCCCGTTACAGGTTGAAAACCAAATCAGCCCCCAAATGGCCCCGTAAGAGGCACAAACACCTCGCACGGGACCAACGTAAATCGTAGAAACTAATCGCGTAGTCACGGGACTCCCAGTTTGAGAATATGACAATAATTTGAAATATTTAGAGTAAGCTTAAAAACATGTCGTTAGAGGGTGAAAGTCCAAAACAACCCTAAAACGGCCTCGTAAGAGGCACAAACACCTTGCACGGGACTAATGTAATTCGTAGGAACTGACCACGTAGTCACAAGAGTTTCGGTTTGAGAATATGACTATAATTTGAAAATATCAGGAATTTGGCTTAAAAATATGCCGTCAAAGGGTGAAAACCCAACACCACCCCGAAACGGCCCCATAGGAAGCACTAATACCTCGCACGAGACCAATGTAACTCGTAGGAACTGATCGCATAGTCACGGGTCTCTCGATTTGAGAATATGATGATAATTTGAAAATATCTAGATTAAGCCTAAAAACAAGTCGTTAAAAGGGTGAAAACCCAAACTAGCTCCCAAAGGCCCCATAAGAGGCATGAACACCTCACACGTGACCAATATAACTTGTAGGAACTGATCGTGTAATCGCGGGTCTCTCAGTTTGTGAATATGACGATAATTTAAAATTATCTAGATTAAGCTTAAAAACATGTCGTTAAGGGGTGAAAATCTAAATCATCTCTCAAACGATCCCATAAGAGGCACTAACACCTCGCACGGGACTAATATAACTCATAGGAACTGATTGCATAGTCACGGTTCTCCCTGTTTGAGAATATGATGATAATTTAAAAATATCTAGATTACGCTTAAAAACAAGTCGTCGGTGAAAACCCAAACTAACCCCTACACGACCTCGTAAGAGGCATGAACACCTCGCATGGGACCAATGTAACTTGTAGGAACTGACGGCGTACTCACGAGTCTCCCGGTTTGATAATATGACGATAATTTGAAAATATTTATATTATGCTTAAAAACATGCTATTTTACGGTGAAAACTCAATCCAGTCATCAAACGGCCCCGTAAGATGCACTAACACCTCATATGGTACTAATGTAACCCGTCGAAGCTGACCACGTAGTCACAATACTTCTGGTTTGAGAATATAATAATAATTGTAACTTGTATATGCAATTTTTTAGCTTGAATAAGATTTTTTTTAAAAATTACTTGGTTACTAATATCATTTCTTTTTTGTATCTTATTTTTTTGCAGGATAATATTTATAATTAACTTTTATCCAATTGGAACACACGAAGAAGTCAATGATTTATAGCAAGGGTATTATTTATTTAATGTCGTTAATATTAATGATTCTATTTTTTTGGGTTATGGTCGTGCAGGCTTTTGTAGTTTTATTGTTAACTTTTATGGCCGTGCTGGCTTTTGTAATTTTTTTGCTATATTTTATGGTCGTGCATGCTTAACATTACGCAGGTTTTATATTTGTAGGTTTTAGAATGTCCAAAAAATAAAGGAAACTATGCCCTATTTTTTTTTTGTGAACTATTAAGACTTGTAATATTTTGAAGTTTGTATGTACATTAGTTTATCAGCAATGTACGAGATTTGCGATTATTGAATTTTCTTGTTTTCAAATAATTATTTTTTTTTCTTTGATACAAAAATTTGGCACAGTTCAAAATCGTGCCAAAAGTGTATCAAAATTTGGCACAGTTTTGAACTGTGCCAAAAGTGTACCAAAATGTACTCAATGTGGCACAGTTATAAATTGTGCCAAAATGTGTCAAAAATATCAAATTCTGGCACGGGTTAAAAGTGTTCCAGAAGTGTTTCAGTTTGGCCAAATCTGGCACACTTTTAAATCGTGCCAGAAAAAAAATAGTCATTTTTAAACACCTAATTCTGGCACAGTTCAAAATCGTGCCATATTTGATCTGGCACAGTTTTAAACCATGCTAGATTATTATTTTTGGTGTAGTGTACACACGTGCACACACGCACACACACACACACACACACACACACACACACACACACACACATATATATATAAAGGGTCATGTACGTACCAAGTTTACATACCAACTTTGCATACTTAACTGAAAACGACATATTGTGACACCCCGCCTAATTAAATACCGGGTGATCACTCCTTTATTAAATTAAAATCAAGGTGAACAGTTGGTTCATTCTTAGCATCACTGTCGTAAAAATACTTTTCCAATTTAAACACCCTAAATAATTAAGCTAAGTGTCAAAACGATTTAAAATCTTGTTCTCATTTTATTAAATCCGGTTATAAAACCTTAAACCATTAACATCTAAAGAGTCACACATTAAGAATAAAAATTGAATTGAACTTACACGAATTTAATCATCAATAATAAATCCCAACATTTACAACACTAAAGGAAAACATCCTGACGGTAATAAATCCCGAAATAAAGGTACTGAACGTAAAAATTTCAATCTCTGACTATACCAACTAAATAATAGAAAGAGGGCGACACATGCCCCTGCTGGATAAAACTGAACTAGGAGTAGAATCAAATGGATGAAGTCTAAACAACTGGCCTGCAACTCCCACCTAAGCTGCAGCACGTTCCTTCCAAAGGATCCTAAGTAAGACGCCCCTGTGGCTGGGCACCTGTAATACATACATATATATACAAGAGAGAAAAGGAAATAGAAACGGGTCAGAGCCCGATAGTGTATATGATTTAAAAATTCATTTAGCAAGTATTTAAATTGATACAGGCCAATGCAACAACATATTAGTTCGACACTCCCTTGAGAAATTCTCACCTCTCTTCTAATGTGCACAACTATCGCACTAACCTTCCCAATGGTCTATCTCGTCATATACCATACTATCTTTCCCCAATGATTTAACTTATCTTAGGTTATTCGCAGGATTTACAACTGAACAACACAAGTATTTAAAACGTAAGATTTCAATTTGTAATCAAGGTTCTCCTTTTAACTTTATTAATCAATAAGGTTTTCCAGTGTCATATTATACTTTCTCAAAACAATTATTTATAATTTGAGTCATCAACCATGTCCTACATATCAAATCACAATAGGCAGTTCCAGATTTCAGAATTTCATATATATATTAACTACTCGTATAATATATATATATATCACAACATCACCCCACATAAAAACTATGGTGCGGGCATACTCTGCTATCCAATCCCCATATCAATCGTATTAAAGGGAATACAAGTTCAGAATCACTCTCGAACTGTATAAATACATACACAAACAATATTGAGGCGAAGCATAGTTTCCAAGTCCAAGAGGTCAGTACATACCCTCACGTCTCTTAGGACCGTGACTACCGATTCGATAGCCTGTACCTAGAATTCCTATCTTCTAGGGTACGAGTCAATATCCCCCATAAGGCACATGAGATAAGATCGTCCCAGCGCGGAAACCTTAGGGATAGCAAGTAGCGCAGGCATGATTTTCACAAGTATATAATATATGATACACAATCATATAAATATACCACTTTTATTATATCAATTTAGATTTATCCCATAGCCCACATTCACAACATTTATCCTTATTTTCCCATTATTATATATCAAGTATAATGGTTCGTTTCTAACTTTAATTCGAAGGTTTTTTTTTTCCAACTTACTACGTAACCCTCATGGACTCTATTCTTCCAAATGTACAATTCAGTAGATATCCATTTATGTTCCAACGTAACTCTCTCTTACGTGTCTCTCCCCTTTAATATATACTTACATTATCCCTTATGCAAAATATCCCAAAAATATAGATTTCGCCTTACATTAAAGAATTTTGAATTTTATTTTCAAAGATGAGAATTTCAAACGGTTTCGAAATCGGAATTAAAATGGAGTTTTAATTGATTTTTTTATTATTACTTAGAAGAGTCCTCAAAATATAAAACTCTCTAAGAGTCCTCAAAACATAAAACTTTCTAGTAAAAATAATAGTTTTAGAAATCCGACCGTCTGATCAAGCTGAATTTTTGTCAGCAGTCCTGTCTCGCCGTTCGCTACCACATACTAAAATTTCAAGCGATTCCAATGGTCCGATCATCCGAAATAATTTTTTTAGTGTTTGTATCTGATTAGAACTCTTTTCTTAATCAAACTCTTAATCCTTTACATGACAAAGGGTTTCCATAATATCATATAAATCATCACTACATGAAAATTTCCCATCTCAAATTGGGTTTTTCTTCCATAAATCTCATCCTAATAACTCCTAAACTAATATGGATGATGCATCAACGAAATAAGTAAGATAAACACTTGCCTGGGATTTTCAGAAATCTGGTTTGGTGTTGAATTTGGTGTGGTTGCGTTCCCCATCTCGCGATCTACGCGTTGGCGGTGGCGGCGGTGTAAACGGGTGAGTTTTGAGCCTTGGAATAACTTGAGAGCTCTCTCCTCTCCTCTCCAATGGCCGTTCTAGTGTTTTGAGTTATCTAACCCTAGGAGATAACCTAAACATCTGATATAACCCCTTTAATTTTCGTGGGTTTAGTTACCCAAAAATACAAAATGACTAAAATGCCCTCCCGGGGTACTAATTCGGCCTAAAAACACCCCGAACCCAAATCAAACCGCCGGGTATACTTTTCTGACTATCTCGACCCTTCCGGACGCGTTGGCGCACTCAAAACGACTATACGAACAACCTATAAAATATTCACTTTTATTAATCCACATTTAGTCCCGACACGACACAGGCGCGTCCCGACTTAAATTTCTGACTATCTCGACCCTTCCGGACGCATTGGCGCACTCAAAACGACTATACGAACAACCTATAAAATATTCACTTTTATTAATCCACATTTAGTCCCGACACGACACAGGCGCGTCCCGACTTAAATTTCCACAATTGTCATTTTATTCACACGTGACAATCTTATAAAAATAAATCTCATATATTACTATACTCATCCAGTAATATGCAACAAATAATATATTCCCAATAATTACTAACTCTTGTCACGCTAGTAAATATTTAAAACAACATTTCGGATTAAAATTAAATTAATTTATCTCAATTAAATTTAATAAAACCTTAAATTTAAAAGACATGAAAATACGGGGGTATTACATACTTTCCCCCTAATATCAGAATTTCGTCCTGAAATTCGAAAAATAAGGCCTACCAGGTAGCACAATTCTGGATATCTTTGTCAGTCCGCAAACTATCTACATAGTACGGCGCTCAATCACTATAGCTTTTTCCTCACAGCAACATTGTTTTACATTCTCATTGGAGACACTTCACATTGCACTCCCAACTGACAACATTTGAATAGGTTACGTCTATACGTTATAAATTCCATTATCTCACTATCATTAGGAGGCCGCACCTCACTACATGACAACTACTCGGATTTGTTCATACACAAAATTCCCATTCTGAGAAGATCATACGAACATTTGACCACTCTTGACTGCCTAAAACAGTCGTGGAATTCCACCATAGTTATCGAATATTTTCTCAACCGATCCAAAAATTCTGATTATCTACTCTCCTCTAAACATACGAAAGGAGAATAGTCGAGGTTCTTCCATAACAAAACCTTAATAAGTACCTCGTACGCGACAAACAGGTACGAGTGCTTCTACAGAGCATTCTTGAAATCATCGTACCAAGATTCCAAAATCTCCTTCACGTGGCTCCACTAATCTTTAATCACCATGCGCTTATTCCCTGGCTAAGGGTGATACATCCTACTCGAAACGAAATCTTATCTCCGCTGGTTCCTGAAATCCCATATCAAAGGTGGGATTCACCAATCTCATCCTGATTCAGAAATTTATACTGCGTCGGACCATGCACTGGTGCGATCCTTACTTTCAAAGGAAGTCTGGGGCATACTAGTTAATATTGTAAGCCAGCCCAAAGGAATATCAATCACTTCCTTCTCGGCGACTTAATTCACATGTTCGGGATAAACCCTTGATCTTGTTTTGAGGATGGCAACCCATCCAAGAACTTTACCGACTTTACCAACCTCTTCCAATTTCAGGAATTTTCGATAAACACAAAATTCTTTGGTTGATTCTCCACTTTCAACCAAACCTTACCTATGGACAGTGCATGTAGAGACTACTCACTACGTCTCGCTAAACATCGATTCTTCCCTTGAAATGTCTCACATTAAGTGACACGTAATACTCCCCTTCCTTCCTTGGAGTATGCCGAAAGTTCCGACCCGTGCTCTTCTCTCCACGAAGCGCACTTCTGGATCTCTTATACTATACTAACATCATTACTCTTTGTATGCGCAAGTCGCTCTCACACTTGACTAATAACAACTCCGCTCCGGGTGTGCTTCATAACAATTAAATTCTACTCTATTCAAGGAATACCAATTCTTGAATGGCTTCCCACAGCCTTCTAATCAAGTTAGGGCATGCTATTCTAATTGCACACTTATGTATGGATTATCGCCCCTCATGTGACGTTTAATCCACTCTATCACTTCCACTTAGTTAAACTAGTCCCACAAACATATATTTCACACGTCTATTACCACGTCCCTTCGACTCGGACTATTTTAACTGTAGTTAACCAAGATGCCCACATTTTTGCAACACTCCGACCGCCCTGGGAGAGCGAACGGCGTGCTACTCATCTGTAGGACTAACTAAATTCAACGGAATAGAAGGAATAGGGCATTCAAATTCCATGACAACAAAAGAGGAATAATAATTCTCAACCTTCCTCAGATAAGTACAACAATTTTCCCAAATAGGTACAACAACCAAAATAAATCACTAACGCTCTATTCATCAAAATAATTACAGGTCATCTCTTTTGTATAATATAAAGTTCTTTCCAGATAATCCATGCTAAAAATCAATCCAACTCTTTATTCACCTTGTGTTCTGTACGCGGTTATGACATTTGGGTACTCTCAATCACCCTAGAAATCAAAATTCTTAAATTCTCCTTATCATCGTTCCACCCCTCAACTCGTGGGGATAACTTTCAATGCTTTCCTACCACAAAAATCCGGCTCCAATGACCTTAAAACAAAATTCAACTTCCAACTTACATACATAATTACTTGATCCCATTTCGACCAGGGTACCGAACTCATGGAATAGTGACCAAACGTCTCCCTATTTCCAACCTTACGCTAAGTTTCATGCGTGGGATGTCTCGCAAAGTGAAATCCAAATAAGTAACCCCCCGATACACTACTACCTAGCATTGTCGGTTATCGAAATCCGTTAGGTCCTCCGTCCATAGTATATACCCCTTTATTTCGTCCCTTGACAGAAAAGTTACAATTTCTTCCGTAATTATGCTTAACAAAGAACGTTTCACCAATTTCACTATCGTCCCGTATTGGTTGATGGTAATTACATTCTATAAACCTCGGATACATACGATCGAAATTCTCTAAATTTCCTTTTTCTAACATTAGGGGTATAACTCTTAACTCCCGCATCTCTTAAGGATAAATAGAACACTGCACTCTTCCTATCACTAAGTCCGGAGTGCTAAACATAATACCGAGTCAAGTCTTTTCGCTCAACGGTAAATCCCGGTACATACTGAATCATACATGATAAAGTCTATACATACATTGGTATCGAATATCTCGAGCCCACTATCTCCTCCGAAGTCTCTAGGATATATAATATAAGTGCGAGTTCAACCTTCTTACAGGTAAAGCCTCGCCAAAACAAAACGTGTTGCACTAATGTAACTAATCCGATAGCCTTGCAATAAATGCCCACTATCATACTACCCATTTCTATAACATTTTAACAAAGATAATATCATACTCGTGTATCGCATCACTACAACGAGTAACCTCAATAAAGTATAAAACACTGTTAATATACTCATTCATCCCCCGCGGATAGGACCAAAGAAAAATCCCGCTATACTAAGGAAAAATATTCACATAATGGTAACATTTATAATGATATGCATTAAACTCGTCTCACATGCTAATCTAGCAATGAACAAAATATGGTGACTCGCTCGTGTCACATAAACACGCCGCATCCTCTAAGGATACAACTTATACTTCCATCATGGCAATCATCTTGACTGCACAAATGGTTTTTGGACGTAACACGTCTGCCCAAACCAAAACAAAATTATTTTAATCATTGCCTTTTACTAGGCATCGTATTCTTGTACTTTTTCTCATTTTGGAACATATTATCGTGAGCGATCTCACTCCGCACAAAATACCTCAACACATAATCCACTTACCACCTGTCCTACTAACCAGGTTAGGATTGTCCTTCTCTCGGACTTTAGTAGACTCGATTCCTGTTAGCCATCCCGGTTGTTCCCTTAGCTTTTTAGGCCATAAAGATCATGTTACTATCTATAATAGTACTTACTGAATTTACCATCACTTGGTAAGAATTTAACTATCTGAATCATTTAAATGGTTTTCCTGATGTGTATCCACATCCTTTTGTGGTGCTATACCACCACCGTTGTATTCAGTCTTATTCTTGACTAAATTCTTCGATTCCTTTAACTTCCCCCACAAAGAAACGTTATCATCTATATTGACAAAATATGACATTGTCAACATCTGAATCGGTCGTCCATCAGAATTTCTTCCTCGAGTATTATCAACTAATATTACAAGTTGGTCTCCCATTTGGAGTCGTTTCCTCCACTAGTATCTACCTCTTTCGATACAAAATTTGCTAACGATTAGGATTCATATCCACAATTGGACTTATGTCATGCCCTCCTGCGATGAGTTCAAAACCACGTTTGCTTCTCATCCTGAACAGTTGAGGAAGGAACATATGGTCAACACTGTACCTAAGGTTCTCCTATAGGCATAGCATTCCACTTCTAAAATTTGTGGTTAACTCCAACCATTGTAATTTCGTCCCGAAAGCCAAGAAAATTTTCTCTAAATTTTCACTTTCAGTTTGCCATACTCCGTCCTATATTTAAGCCTTTGGATACTTTACCTCCTTTGGTAAACACATACAATTTTCGCGTTTCTAAAATTTCCCACTGACAGTCTCTACACGTTTTTGTATTACGTTGGGTAAGTTTACCCTCGCACCTCATTTGACTATAACAGCATTTGAAAATCATTGCTGCACCTTAGTCGCCTTTCTAGTCATGGTTTCTCGTGCCATAATGGAGGTGACCTCGAATACGGTCATCATCCTCGGATATATTTCATAATCTCAACTGAGCCCTGCCTCCTGATGTACGCTTAACGGTCCTCTTCTGACATCCGTCATAGCTCGGCACACGCACACATCCGAACGAAATTAGAATTCACTAGTGTATACACATTATAGCAGGAGAACGAAATCTCGTCAAAGGAATCGACACTCCTAAACATAGGGCTCTATATCAAAGAAAGCAACGCTGAAAGCATAATAAGCCGTACAGATCCTAAGGACACTAGAACCTGATGCTCTGTTACCACCTGTGACACCCCGCCTAATTAAATACCGGGCGATCACTCCTTTATTAAATTAAAATCAAGGTGAACAGTTGGTTCATTCTTAGCATCACTGTCGTAAAAATACTTTTCCAATTTAAACACCCTAAATAATTAAGCTAAGTGTCAAAACCATTTAAAACCTTATTCTCATTTTATGAAATCCGGTTATAAAACCTTAAACCATTAACATCTAAAGAGTCACACATTAAGAATAAAAATAGAATTGAACATACACGAATTTAATCATCAATAATAAATCCCAACATTTACAACACTAAAGCAAAAACATCCTGACGGTAATAAATCCAGAAATAAAGGTACTGAAAGTAAAATTTTCAATCTCTGACTATACCAACTAAATAATAGAAAGAGGGAGACACATGCCCCTGCTAGATAAAACTGAACTAGGAGTAGAATCAAATGGATGAAGTCGTCTAAACAACAGGACTGCAACTCCCACCTAAGCTGCAGCACGTTCCTTCCAAAGGATCCTAAGTAAGATGCCCCTGTGGCTGGGCACCTGTAATACATACATATATATACAAGAGAGAAAAGGAAATAGAAACGGGTCAGAGCCCGATAGTGTATATGATTTAAAAATTCGTTTAGCAAGTATTTAAATTGATACAGGACAATGCAACAACATATTAGTGCGACACTCCCTTGAGAAATTCTTACCTCTCTTCTAATGTGCACACCTATCGCACTAACCTTCCCAATGGTCTATCTCGTCATATACCACACTATCTTTCCCCAATGATTTAACTTATCTTAGGTTATTCGTAGGATTTAAAACTGAACAACACAAGTATTTAAAACGTAAAATTTCAATTTGTAACCAAGGTTCTCCTTTTAACTTTATTAATCAATAAGGTTTTCCAGTGTCATATTATACTTTCTCAAAACAATTATTTATAATTTGAGTCATCAACCATGTCCTACATATCAAATCACAATAGGCAGTTCCAGATTTCAGAATTTCATATATATATTAACTACTCGTATAATATATATTTATATCATAACATCACCCCACATAAAAACTATGGTGCGGGCATACTCTGCTATCCAATCCCCATATCAATCGTACTAAAGGGAATACAAGTTCAGAATCACTCTCGAACTGTATAAATACATACACAAACAATATTGAGGCGAAGCATAGTTTCCAAGTCCAAGAGGTCAGTACATACCCTCACGTCTCTTAGGACCATGACTACCGATTCGATAGCCTGTACCTAGGATTCCTATCTTCTAGGGTACGAGTCAATATCCCCCATAAGGCACACGAGATAAGATCGTCCCAACGCGGAAACCTCAGGGATAGCAAGTAGCGCGGGCATGATTTTCACAAGTATGCAAACACAATCATATAAATATACCACTTTTATTATATCAATTTAGGTTTATCCCATAACCCACATTCACAACATTTATCCTTATTTTCCCATTATTATATATCAAGTATAATGGTTCGTTTCTAACTTTAATTCGAAGGTTTTTTTTTCCAACTTACTACGTAACCCTCATGGACTCTATTCTTCCAAATGTACAATTCAGTAGATATCCATTTATGTTCCAACGTAACTCTCTCTTACGTGTCTCTCCCCTTTAATATATACTTACATTATCCCTTATGCAAAATATCCCAAAAATATAGATTTTGCCTTACATTAAAGGATTTTGAATTTTATTTTCAAAGATGCGAATTTCAAACGGTTTCGAAATCGGAATTAAAATGGAGTTTTAATTGAATTTTTTTTCTATTACTTAGAAGAGTCCTCAAAATATAAAACTCTCTAAGAGTCCTCAAAACATAAAACTTTCTAGTAAAAATAATAGTTTTAGAAATCCGACCGTCTGATCAAGCTGAATTTTTGTCAGCAGTCCTGTCTCGCTGTTCGCTACAACATACTAATATTTCAAGTGATTCCAATGGTCCGATCATCCGAAATAATTTTTTTAGTGTTTGTATTTGATTAGAACTCTTTTCTTAATCAAACTCTTAATCCTTTACATGACAAAGGGTTTCCAGAATATCATATAAATCATCACTACATGAAAATTTCCCATCTCAAATTGGGTTTTTCTTCCATAAATCTCATCCTAATAACTCCTAAACTAATATGGATGACGCATCAACGAATAATCAAGATAAAGACTTGCCTGAGATTTTCATTAATCTGGTTTGGTGTTGAATTTGGTGTGGTTGCGTTCCCCGTCTCGCGATCTACGCGTTGGCGGTGGCGGCGGTGTAAACGGATGAGTTTTGAGCCTTGGAATGCCTTGAGAGCTCTCTCCTCTCCTCTCCAATGGCCGTTCTAGTGTTTTGAGTTATCTAACCCTAGGAGATAACCTAAACATCTGATATAACCCCTTTAATTTTCGTCGGTTTAGTTACCCAAAAATACAAAATGACTAAAATGCCCTCCCGGGGTACTAATTAGGCCTAAAAACGCCCCGAGACCCAAATCAAACCCCCGGGTATACTTTTCTGACTATCTCGACCCTTTCGGACGCGTTGGCGCACTCAAAATGACCATACGAACAACCTATAAAATATTCACTTTTATTAATCCACATTTAGTCCCGACACGACACAAGCGCGTCCCGACTTAAATTTCCACAATTGTCATTTTATTCACATGTGCCAATATTATAAAAATAAATCTCATATATTACTATACTCATCCAGTAATATGCAACAAATAATATATTCCCAATAATTACTAACTCTTGTCACGCTAGTAAATATTTAAAACAACATTTCAGATTAAAATTAAATTAATTTATCTCAATTAAATTTAATAAATCCTTAAATTTAAAAGCCACGAAAATACGGGGTATTACACATATTAGCAGTCATTTTGGATAAAACATACTCCGGTCATATACAAACCCTTTAAAAAACTTTTAAAGCTCAAGACCCCAAATCCAAAACTGTTCAACTCCCAAAATACTCTCTCTCTCTCTCCCCCTCTGAAATACTCTAGGCATTTCCCATTTCAAATCCGACTTCAATTTTTATCTACCGAACTAGTAAATCACTTTTAAAACTCCGTTTTTATTTTTATACATGATTGCTACACTTCGTTTTAACTAAAGTTTGCATTTCTTTTTTTTTTAAACTCCATTTTATTAAATAATTACTCATCTTTTTTTTTTTACGAAATGGTTACTTTTCATTTTCCTTTCGAAGTGTTATCTTAATAAAGATTCAAAGTGTTTTAATTATAATACTTTCAATAGGTTAAGGTTGAGGCCAATACAAGTGACGTATATATAACCTTAAAGTGGCTAGCCGTAGAACCGCATCATTTTGCAATGTCATATTCCGGCTATATTATAAATGGAAAATGGTTTCACACCTCAGTAGTTAAAAAGTCCATGCAAGATTATGGTGTTTTTTTATAAGGTCGGAACTATATGTAGATCCAGTGCAAGGGATACCACTCATGTAGTTGAAAATGTTTCTTATTATGGGATCATAAGAGATATATTGTTACTGAACTTTCACACGTTCCGACTATCGATCTTCCTATGTGATTGGGCCAACATTGCCAATGGAGTTAAAATTGAAGATGTATTCACTTTGGTTAACCTCAACCAAGGAAAAAATCAATTGAAAAGAGATCATTTTATTCTATAATCACAAGCAAAAAAAGTATTTTATTCTATAAAAAGTACAATATCAAATTGGTATGTGTTTCTCAAGGTAGTGCTGCTAGGTTTTCACTAACTGGAGACATATGATGATGGTGTTTATAATTAATATTGTCCATTTGATGTATCTAAACTTGAGAAAAATTATAGGGATAAAGATGAGCGACGTGTGAGGATAGATTATGAGGGCATAATTTCTTGATTATAAACTTAACTTTTGTTCATGATTTGGACTTGAATGTTAAATATAAACTTGACTAAAATATTTATGTGCATGATTTCAACTTTTTCACATTAGTTGTATAACATTGCATGTTAATGTATAAATTATTTCTATTTCATTAGTTTTGTGGTTAATGATATTATTCTTGTAAGTGTTTATTCTAATATTTTCTTTTTCTTTTAGTTATAGATTGAATAGAAAGATTTGCAAAACGTTTGAAGAAAATAACACACATGCCAATAAGTAATTATCTAGAGGTGAGTTAATGTGTCATTTATATCTTTTAATTTTAAACATTTCAGTATGTGCTGGTAAATTCCTTATCATTTATATAATATACTTCATAAGTATTTCAGGTTGATATATGTAAGAGACCGAGATAGGTTTCCAGTTATTATAAGGGTAAGGAAAAGGAGGATGCCATTATATTTAGTGAATGATATAAATAACCACATGGGGAAGAGATACCATAATCCACTTTTGTACAGAAGGGTAACAGGAGGAAAAAGGGCCCATCAAAATTGATTATAATAGCAACTCAATTGAAAGATCATAAAGAAATAAATTTGAATGAGTTTGGGTAGCCTATCGGAGACGTGTCAGTTCAATTAAGTTATATGCTTGGGATTGTGTTATGAGGTTATGTACTAATAATGTACCTTATTGGGATAAGGTGACTAATGAAATAAAGAATCAAAATGGGAGTTTATAATTGTGAGGGCCAAACCACAGTTAGGGTCAATTCTTGCTTGCTTAAGCAAGCATAAAAACTCACGATGCCAGTCCGACCTAGTTTATTAGAGAAGAAGATCAATACAAGCATTTATCACATGGATAATTATCCTTTGAATAAGATCACATCGGTTACCAAAAATCTCGAACGAGATATTCAAGGAATCACCACGAGATCCAATAACGAACCAAGGAAGTTACTTGATCAATTAAACCACAATAGTTTTGCACAATTATAAATACAACCCGCACACCAGAGCCAAGGGGGATATAATTTTTAAACTTTGAGAGACATTAATAATAATTCAGTAATCTCCTTATGAACGCAGGTAATTTGTTCAACCACGTATATTTGGGTGTTATGTGTGACATTTGCATGCGCGTTATTTGATTGCTTTTTAGAATTATTACTTATGAATAATTGCACTCATAATTAGCACCATCTATTGGAAATTATTTTCTTTCTATGAAATCAACCCCTACAAAAGTTTAAAATCATCGTAGGAAAAGGAGGGCGCAACCCAACCTGGTGACTTACGAGCTGACCTAGCTCCACTCAAGGTCGGGTCTGAAGTTCGCCAAGATAGGAGTCCAAGATTTCATCCAGAGCAATATAATTTCAAGGAAATCCACGGTCAACCTAGATCAATTGAGACCTTACGGTTGGTTGACACATATAAAGCAAGACTTCAATAGCAGGAGGAGGCAACTAGCCTCCAGATTGAGGATAATTCTCGTCTATAGCGGCGACTGAAAAGAATGAAAAGAGAACTCCACCAGAAAAAATGGAAACGTCATGGTCGAACTCCTAGACCTTAGGCGAGCAAACCTCGCAATCGAGGAAGGATCACTGGGTGTGACCAAGAGCATTCAAAACATGGAAGTTACCCAGGGAGGCTCCATAAAGATAATAATCACTATAATGATGACATAATGATCTTAGTTCGAAGGGAAATGGACCATCACTAAAATCATTAAGGAGCTAGATCTATAGAGGAGCTAGCAAGGAGAGTTTTAGTTATCGAGATGAAGTCTCCTTGCTTAAGGGATATTGAGGAGGAGGAACCGCCCGAAGAAGTTTACAGAACCCCGATTCAAAATCTACGATGGCAAGACACACCCCACAGATCATGTTCAGCAGTATAGGTAGGTCATGACCTGATGGAGTCACAATGATACCCTAATGTGTCGTATTATCTCTTCCAGCTTGGGCGATGTTACCCAGAAGTGATTTGAGAGGGTGCCTCATAAATCCATTATGAGCTTCAAGCTAATTGCTAAGGACTTCACTAATCTCTTCATAACTAGCATCCCACACCTGAAGAGGATGGACTCGCTGCTCATATTGACAAGGAAGACACAGAAGACTCTGTAAGAGTACACCAAGTATTATTAAAAAGTTTTCAATAAAGCGAAAGACTGTTCTGAGAAGGTTACTGTGGAATCTTTCAAAATCGATTTACCCCTGCTTCCATGCTGCACCAGTCTCTCACCAAAAAGGAGGCTGATACCACTGACGATCTCATGTCGCGTATTGAAAAGTACACTAAGGTAGAGGATATGATCCAGACTAGCAAGGAAGAAATTGGTTCTGCTAAAGCAAACAAAGGAGGTGACAAGGAGAATAATCCTTAAAAGGGAAACAAGAATAAGAACGGGGGCAAAGAAGATTCATTTAAATATTTTAGAGCCATCAACACAGTTTTCAAATAACGATCTGTAAGATTCTGGGGAAGATCAAGGATCAACAGTTTCTCAACTGTCCAAAGAAGATGGGAGGGAATCTGACCAAGAGGAATAACACGCTCTAATGTGCATTCTGTAGGGAAAATGGGCACAAGATAGAGAACTGTAAGGCACTAAAATATCATCTAGAGGTGTTGGCCTAGGATGGGCACTTGAATCAGTGCATAGAGAAGAAGTCCGAATAGGTCTTCGACAATGGTGATAAAAAACTGCACAACGTCTTGGATGATGAGGTAGGACATGAATTCGCATTAATACATGAAGCCTTCGACCGTATACAAACCAAGAAAATGTTGTTCGGATGGAGCTCAAAAAGGTCACAGCTGTGATGGAGACTTTTTAGATAGATCCTGCCAAAAGCCAGTCTGTCAAGCACCGATGATAAAAGGATGTCAATTACAACAAGCATATTATTTTTACAGAGGAAGACTTGGTTGGGGTGAGAACCTAACACCACGATGTTCTCGTGATGACTCTCAGGATTACAAACTGGGATGTGGACAAATTATTGGTAGACCAGGGGAGTTCCTCAGAGGTGATGTACCTAGAACATTTCCAAAAGATCAAGCTAAAAATGTCCAATTTGAGGTAAGTGACCATCCCATTGGTCGAATTTGGAGGAAATATGACCATGTCATTGGGAAAGGTGTTCCTGCCAGCGAGGGAAGGGAATATTTCAAAGCTCATTGAGTTCCTGGTGGTAAATATTGAGTCGCCCTATCATGCCATTCTCGAAAGATGGTTACTTCATGCTATGAGAGTTATCCTTCAGCCCTACCACCAAAAGCTCAAGTGCATCATAGATCGGGGAATTTTGAAGATAAGAGGCGACTAATCCATTACTCAAAAATGTAATATTATCGCCATAATACCCAAGCAGGGGAAAAAGAAAGACAAAGAGATTCTTTCAAAGACACCCCTGGACGGGGTTACTTTTTGAAATAGCAACTATGGAATGGATGAGTAGGGGTGGAGAAGACTGAGATCATCCCCGCTGATAGGGTCGCTAAAAAACTGAAGGAGGTTATTTTTATCAAAGCCGACCGAAAAGGAAGTTCCTGATCGATACAACATTCACCGGTCATCAGAGAGGGAAGTTAATATCCTTTTTGAAATATAACTTAGATGTGTTTGAATTGGGGACATACGATATGTCAGGAATCGATCCTATGGTCATCTACCACATTCTTCATGTAGACCCGACATTCAGGTCGATCGCATAAAAGGCTCACCGAACAACCTTAGAAAAGGAAAGGGTGGTAGAAAAGGAAGTAGGGAAACTTTTGGAGGCAAGGTCCATCAGATAAGTAAAATTCCAAAAGTGACTATCGAATCCAGTCATAGTCTGTAAAAGAAACAATAACTAGAGGGTCCGTTTAGACATCATCGATCTTAACTGAGTTTTCCCCAAGGACAATTTTCCCCTGTCAAAGATAGATCAACCGGTCGATGCCATTATTATCCATGAACGGATGAGTTTTTTAGACACTTACTCAGGGTATCACCAGATTTCTTTGTTCGTCCCCGATCAAGATAAACTTCGTTCATAACACCATTGGCCTTGTACTGTTATAAGGTCACTCCATTCATCCTTAAGAATGCTGGAGACACCTACCAGAGACGGTTTATAAAAAATTCAAACAAGAAATAGGGTAAGCAATGGAAGTATACATTTATGATATTCTCATTAAAATCATAAGCGAGGGAGACCACCTCAGAGACCTGACCAACACCTTTAAAATCCTCTAGTGTTATCAAATGAAGCTCAAAACGAGAAAGTTCTCGTTTAGTATCCAATCAGGAAAATTTTAGGTTACTTGGTCAGCAAAAGGGGAATCGAGTAAAACCTAGATCCGATAGAGGTTTTTAACAATGTCCAGATGCATCGGAGAGTACGTGAGATCCAAACGTTCATTGGGATGCTTGTAGAACTCAACCATTTTATTTACAAGTCATCAGAGAATTGCCCACCATTCTTCTAGATCCTTAAAAAAGATAAAGATCTCACCTGGAATGACGATCTCTCGAGGGAATTAAGTCCTACTTAAGAAAATCTCCTTTACTGGAAATTATTGATCAAGGGGACCCTCTCTGCCTCTACCTTACAGTTTCAAGTCACACGAAGAGCTCGACCTTAGTCTATGTGAAAGAAGCAAAACAGTTTCATGTTTATTATGCCAGCAAAATGCTCCTGGGCACTGGGCAACGCTACTTTTCGTTGGAAAAATTGGATTATGCATTGGTGATAGCTTCCTGAAAGATTAAGCACTAATTTGAAGCCCACTATATCACTATCATTACTTCTTTTCCCCACAAGGCTATCCTTCGCAAAGCCGATCTCTTTGGCAGAATGTCAAAATGGTCAGTAGACCTTGGAAGGTTTGACATTCACTTTCAACCAAGGATAATAATAAAAGGGAAGATATTGGCTGACTTTATAGAGTAATTCAGATGAGATGGTCCGACCAAATCATAGGTGGCCAAGCAAGCAAAATTCCATGAGCAGAGTCAGTTCGAGAGCTGGAAATTATATGTCAGTGGTGCCTCTATTTCCAAGGGAGCAGCTGTAAGAATTTTCCTCGTAACTCCAAAAAATGCAATGATCGAGAAAGAGATCAGGTTGAGATTTGAAGCCTATAATAATGAGGTCAAGTACGAAGCGCTTATATTCGGCCTGCACAAGACTCATTTGTTGAGGGCAAATCGGCTCGAAGTATACTGCGACTCCAAACTGGTGTCCAACCAAGTCAGTGGGGACTTTAACTCTAAGGAAGCCTACCTCGTGGTGGTGCGAGAGTTATTGATGAAATTCAAGGAAGACCATGTTCAATAGTTCGCTCGTGGGCACAATAGTCATACGGATGCCTTAGCAACCCTAAGCTCAGTAGTGGACTCTAATCTTTGGAGAACAATCAAAGTGGAATTCCTCGCTATATATAGTATTGATAAAATGATGGCCTCTGAGAACATCCTATCCATTGAGAAGGGTTTCAGCTGGATGGATCCAATCATCACATACTTACAGAATGAAACACTGTCAATCGATAAGAGATTGTCCCATCAAATCATAGTGAAAGTTTCTCTCTTGTACCTAGACCCCAAAAGGAAAATTTATAGGAGATATTTCATGGATCCCTACCTACAATGCGTATATCCAAAAGTCGTCGACCAAGATCTTTATGAAAAAAATATGGGAATTTTAGAAGTCACGTAATAGGAAGGTCCCTGGCATTTCGAGTAGTCAAAGAAGGATACTCTTGGTCATATATGTATAAAGAGGCAAGTGTTTATATACAGAAGTGTGAGAAGTGCCAAAACTTTCCCCCTATGCTCCATCAACCGGTTAGCGACTGAGGCCATTGAACAGTCCATAACCATTTGCACAATGGGGATTGGATATCATAAGGCTGCTATTTACTTCTCCAGGGAATCGCAAATAATTATTGGTCGGCACTGATTATTTCAGTAAGTGGATTGAGGCGAAACCACTAGCAAACAACAGAGATACCGATATGAAAAGGTTTATCTTGAGAAATCTTATAACTCGCTTTGGGGTGACCAGGACCATTATGACAGATAAGGGTACACAATTTGAGAGAGGACCTTTTCAAGGCTTCTGTGACAAGAACAGAATCAAGCATCACTTTATCTCTGTAGTATACCACCAAAGCAATGTCTAGGCAGATGCCTCTAACAAGACGATTCTTGATGGCCTAAAAAAGATGTTGGAAGGAGCGAAGGGAACTTGGGTGGATGAACTCCCTCATATCCTCTTAGCGTATCAGACCACGCCTAGAATACCCACAGGGGAACACCATTCTCCCTCACATACGGAATAGAAGTTGTGATCCCACTAAAAGCTTGTCTCTCGACCTTGAGAATAAAAATTTTGGATTAAGAATTGAACGATGATGCCCTTCGTTCTGAACTTGACCTAGAAGAAAAATAAAAATAGCAGGATATGATCAAATTACCCTCCTACTAGTGAAAGTTGGTGAAACAGTACAATAAAGGGGTCAATTCGAGGAAATTATAGATTGGGATTACGTCCTTAGAAAAGTTCTCGACAACGCCATAAGGCCATTAAATGGAAATCTAGGGCCTAAGTGGAAGGGTCCATTCAAAGTAATCAGAGATGATTTGTAAGGAACCTATCACTTAGAAACAATGGGAGACAGAGAAATACCTCGAGCATGGAATACGACCAACCTCAAGAAAATCTATTTTTAATTTTTACTTTCGACAATATGTTTTTTCAAATTTCCATTTTGAAACTCATGTTGCTTGATGTTTATTACTTCAGTCATGAATAAAGTCCTTTGTCATTTTCTCAATTTCTTAGTTGTTCAGTTGATGTACATTGTTTCCAAGTAACAAGCTCAAAATTGGCGTTAATATTTAAAAGTGACAAACAGGGTTTAACTTATTTAGAACGACAACCTTGCTTATTAAAATTAAAATTAAATTCCCCGGGTCCTTGTTATTATCAACATGACTGGCCTCATTACTTGCCCAGGCATGGAGGACCCCTAGACAGTAAACTAACTTTGTTTGGTAAGAACAAATCCTAAATGGGTGGATTGCCCATACACCAGGTGCATTTTTTTCATTATCTATTCTAGGCCTAAGGGAGTGTGATGACACGACCTAGAAGGTCAGATAGACAAATATAACACATGCTTTGCATAAAGGAATGGAAAAATGCACAGAAAATGGTATTAATTTAACATTTTTGCAAAGTCAGATTATAAAACGATACTAATTACAAAAATCTACTACAATCAGTACCAAAAATTATTATAACTATATATGGTTGGTGTAATGACATAATTTTATAAATGTCCGGGATAGAATCTAGTAATTTTCTATTTGTCCAAGATCACATTATGTATGTCTAATACCGCTACATTCGGCACGTCAACACGATCATCCACGACGGCCTTGATCCGAATTCATGCATCCACTATCTTCACACGTGCATCATGCTTCATGCGACGTGTTGCTCAATCGTTCCCACTACTCCACTTCGCGTTATTAGTAAAATGGTTTATTGGTGTTTTTAATATTTGCATAAATATTTGGGAAATTTTTAGAAAATATTTTTCGAAGTCTGATTTGTCTTTAACACGAAAGCATAAATTTTTCCAAGTGTAGAAGCGGACTTTTTTGGTCGTCGAGCTCGTTTGAACGACATCGCTTTTTCGTTCCAGCGACATGAGCATGTCGCGCGATCTCGTTTGAGCGACACGTGTGTCTCGTTCGAACGAAATGCCTTTGTCGTTCGAACGCCACCGCCGCCTCGATTTTTATATAAATATGTGTGTCCATTCTGCACGTTTTTCAAGTCTTTTACATACACGTTTATGCGATTTATAGCCCAAAAAATAGACTTCAAGTTTTTAAGGTTTCATACCCTTTTTATTCACAAAACCATTCCTATATATGTGTGTGAATCTTTAAACCTTCAAAGGATCGTTTTTACTCATCTGGAGTAACTTGTGGAGAAGCCGACTCTTTTCCATTGCTACCCATCTGGTGTTCTTACGGAAAATTTTAGTCGACGACATCGAAACCGACACCTGAGGGTATTTTTTATCTCACTCTTATTTTCAGTATAATCCGTGTAAATCGTTCTTTACAAATTATAGTGAAAATAAAAGGTTTTGCCCCTTTGGGGGATTTTTCCTCATTTGTGTGTTTGTTTGTGATTAAATATTCTTGCATGATTATATTGTCTTCAATCACACCTAGGTTCATGTTTTAGGATTTAATTGAAAATTTGAGTTTAATTAAATAATTTATTAGTTTGAACAAAAGCGCACTCTCAGTTGGTGAGACGGGAATTCTGCAATCTGCCTCCTCCAACTATCACTGGGATTCGATTGGTACTCGTCATCACTATTATGACCTTCTAAGTAGGTTTCATCAAGTTGGATAGGTATGGAATCCAAAGGGACTCACCTCTCATCCTTGCCAAAGGGAGGTCGCCTATAGGTTAAGCAATCAACATGGAACATGTACCAAATTTGAGAGTCATTAGGTTCCTTCACTACTTTTAGGGCATTCAACTAGCTATGATTGTAGGCTACGTCTTGATCCTCTTATAGCCTAACTGGAGTATCTTTCCATCCCTCACCATAGCCTACCGACCATGTACCCAGGGACCCATTCTAAACAAGTATCGAAGCTTCTTCACATTACGGCTGAGTCCCATCACCATGACTCTGCCTCTCTGGATATCCTCCTAGAATTGAATAAGCTTTTTCTTGAGATCATCATTCTCATATTGGATCATGGCACCGAGACTCCCCTACATCCTTAGCCTCAGCAAGTTGGTTCTTCAAATTAGTTATTTCCTTTTGCGAGGAGGATCCCACATCATTTAAGTCCTTCAGATCATCCTTTATCTTAGCGACCAAGGTGGAATGATCCTTATAGGCCTTAGTCATCTTCTTCAAGGACTTATGAATAGACAAAAATGCCCAGTGATCCTGAGCATTAGTGCCTTTGCTAATAAAACTACCAAGGCTTCCAGAAAAGGAGGAATCTCCTCGGTAACAAGCTACAAAAGTAAATAAGCATATAACAAAAAAGATTTAGTAAGGGAATTCAAGATAATATGAACAGTTATAAAAATAACTTTTCATTGATATGTATAACAATGTGGGCAGAGCCCTTATAATCTGACTAAAAAAAGAAGAAAAAATACTAAAGTCCACCAAACCCTAATTTACAAAGGTCGTATTTCTACACCGTCTCCTCCACCTCGGCCTCCTTTCCATATGCCTCCACTTCTTTAGCCTAGTTGACGGGGTTGCTGGTGGAAGCCTCCTCATCAAACTATGGGGGAGTTTCAGGATTATGCTCATCGAAGAGCTTAGATTCATTAGGTATCTCGGCCTTCACTAGGGCAGCATCCCAACCCTTCTTGAAGCTATCCTTTTGAATATAAGCTAGCTAGAGCTTATTATTTACATAGGCCTCTCTCCAGCCTTTTCCAAAATTGGTCTTTTTGGCCTCAGGAAACTCGAACCCATAATGATCAACCAAGTATTCTTTGTCTTAAGTTAAGTATCCTCAACCTTCAATAGGTTATTTTCAGTCTTCACTATGGCCATGACCTCAATGGATACCCTCTTCTCCTTGTCATCATTTACCTTATTCTCCTCATGGTTCTTGATCTTCAGTTTGGCCATGTCCTCTTTTGAGATTTCCTGGGACCTTGCTCAGTTCATCATTTATCTTGGAATGGTCTGAGCGAATATTCAAGAGATTGATAAACTCTTCCACAAATTGTAAAATATAGATACATGGCAAGTGTTAGACACATTTAGAGCAAAGGAAGAGACCAAACAAAAATAAAGGGAAATAAAATTCTTACCATGAACAAAGTATGGGAAGAACGAATGGTCCAATGACTTCAACTGCTCGCGATCCGTAGCGAGCAGAACCTCCCTAAATAGACCATGGTCCAGAAATGGATTTTGGACCACATACATGGTCTGGGAGGTTTTGGGGAGGGGGGACATCACTTTTCTTGGAAGGGGGAAGGATCATAGGGGACATTTCCTTCCCATTCTTTTTTTCCCTAATAACCAGACTTCGATCATCGCCCTTGGGCTTTAGGTTCAGTCCTCTTCTGGTACTTGGCTTTAGAGGAGAGGGGGACATCATCATCATCTTTTATTAGCAGAACTCTCTTCCTTGGAGGTGGCATCAAATCCTCTTCGTCGATAATGATGGAATTGATGTAAAGAGACTCAAATGAAGAAGTAATAGAAGCCTCCTTATTTGGATTTAACATCTTAGGAATGCCATCTACCGGGTGAGCAGTAAATCTACTGGTAATATTGGTATACTCTAGGAGAAACAAGACCGACCGTGGGTGATCACCTATAGCAAGGTATTCTCTCACCCTCCAAGCCTTCAACAACTAAGTACCTTTTACAATTTTTACATAGAGGGCTCTTTCTTCTTCCTGTGATCTGCCCAAAAACACAACAAGAAGAATTGTCAACAAAAATAGTTCAAAATAACAACCAAAAGGTAAAAAAATGCAAGTATTAACCTATGTCACCCCCTCAATTCGGGCACAAAAACCTAGCATACTCTTCACCCTCGGACAGGGGTGGATATTGCCAATTTCTAACAATAAACCCCTGATCCCAATAACCCTTGATGGAATCAAGGAGGTTCGCAATCAAAACCTTGTTGGATTTCCATGCTTTTAAGTAAACAAGGAAATTAGTGGCTTGGAACCAAGTGTAACAATACCTAATTTCTGGGATACCAAGGCTAGTCCCATAAAACTCATTGATTATGTGCACCCCATTAATAATAGGTCATGTCTTGGGGCACACTGAGCTAAGACTACACCAAAGAACTCCCAAAACTCTAAGAGAAAAGGGCTTGGGGAAACGCCAATCCCCTCTGGACCACAATAAGGGTATGAATCGAGTACCCCCATCAACAACAATGACATATCTTGGCATTGGGGCATAGTCAATTGTAACCCACAGGGAAATGGAATAAGTTTTCCTAAAATACTCTACATTTTTTCGATGAAGAGTTTTCACAATTTTCAGAAAAGTTAACTATTACGACTGAAGAAAACAGAGGTGGAAAAAAAGAAAGCGACGAAGAATAATGAACGACAAAGACGAGGATAATTTACATAATGGATGAATTCTAACAGGAGAACTCTTAAGTCTTTTTAGCATAAGAGAGAGAGAAAAGTGACGATTTTATATCGAGAGTGGAAGAAAATGATGTTTGAGAAGTATGTACAATCTTGAAGAACTGGAATTGAAATGGTTTTTTCCACTTCACCTCTCCTCATGACGAGCATACCCTTGCAAGTCCAAATCCTACCAGGGATGGTAGTAGCATTAAAGAGGTTTATTTCACGTGCCACGGATAAGTGTCCACCATTTTTAAGGTCCTGAGAAAGTCTTATACTTGGAATGATTAATGTGAACGAGCATTCCATGACCTCAAAAAATACTTGGGTACTAATCCATTTCATTCTAGAGCCACATCAAGGGAGAATGTATTCTTATATTTAGTAGTGTCACCAGTGGTAGTGAGCTCATCTCTGATTAAGGATGATGAAAGAGTCTAAAAACCAATATGCTACTCAACTCAAGCACTTCGATGAACTAAAATAAGATACCAAAAAATGGAGAAATTAGCGTTTTCCCTCATAATTGACTCAAGGAAGTTGCTCCCTTATTTTCAAGGGCATAGAAACATTGTGATGACCGACCAACCTCTTTGTAGAATACTTCACAAGCCATAACATCTGGGAATTTAATGATTTGATCTATGGAGGTGGGTTTAGTTTGACATAAAATATCGAACAAGGATTTCTATTAAAGGGCAGGGCCTTACGAACTTTGTAACATAATTTACATCCATGGGAGAATCCACACCAGAGAAAGCAGAAGAAGAGGAGGAAGATTTAGTGAAAAGTAAGGGGGTCAAATCGAGGATCCAATGATTCCCGTTTGGATCTTATATGTTAATAGATCGTCCAACTAGTTAAGAAGCGGATCAAGACTAATTATTGGGGTGACATATGGCATAGTAATTAGGCATTAAGTTCAACTTCAAGGCCTCTAAAAACGAGGAAAAATATGAAGCATTGCTACATGATTTGAGGTTGACCAAGGAGTTTAGAACAGAACAAGTCAAAGTTCACATTAACTCTCAATTGGTAGTGAACCAAATAATATGAGAATATGAAGATATGGACGTCTACTTAGGGAAATTCAAGAATCTTATGAGAGAGATAAAAAATTTTGTGATCATAATAACCCCGATGGAAGACAATAATAGAGGAGACTCACTTGCAAAGTTGTCCTCCATGATAGAAAATTATAATTCCAGTTATGTGGTATTCTTAGACCAAA
Organism: Sambucus nigra; assembly: GCA_949130495.1. Taxonomy (NCBI): domain Eukaryota; kingdom Viridiplantae; phylum Streptophyta; class Magnoliopsida; order Dipsacales; family Adoxaceae; genus Sambucus; species Sambucus nigra. The sequence continues at coordinate 612,859,303 of OX422217.1, read as the reverse complement.
ATTCTAGTGAGGTCGAAGAGGAGCCTTATCTCATAGTTCCTGTAGAGAATTGTTAATATTGGATGGACCCCATCTAAGTCTACCTCGAAAGGGGAATAATACCGATAGAGAATATAGAGGCTAAGAATATCAAGTATAGGGCCACTCATTACACTCTCATCAACTGATTCTTTTACAAACGAGCTTACACTTTTCCATTCATGTAGTCCGCCCAAAAGAGGCTAACTATGCCCAAGGAGAGGTCCATGAAGAAATATGTGGGGGGGCATCAAGGCGCAAGGTCCCTTGATTATCGTGTGATAAGAAGGGATATTTCTAGACTACATTACTTAAGGATGCGAAAGAAATTGTAAAAAAATAATACAAGTGTCAAAGGTACTATAACATCCCAAGGAGACCACTAAGTGATCTAGTCCCAATAATCTCACCTTAGCCATTTTCTCAGTGGAGAATAAACCTATTAGGTCCTCTCCCTCATACTCGAGACCAGAATAAACTTGCGATGGTGGTAATTTTAATTTCAAAAAATGGTTGGAAGCAGAACCCCTCACCACCATAACCAAGAAGAAGATTGAATTTTTTTTTTGTGGAAATCAATTGTTTCTAGGTTTGTCATCCTCGGGGTGATCATCAATGATAATGACACTCAGTTTGGTAATGACATCTTTAGAAACTTTTGTTCAGGATTGGCATTCCACAAGCATTATTCGGCACCCTCCCACCCACAAGCCAACAATCAAATTGAAGTAACCAATTGAACCATCATCCAAAGCTTAAAAAATAGGCTAGACGATGAAAAATGGCTATGGGGAGAACAAATCTTTGGCATCCTATGTCCTTATCGAATTACTATGCGGGGCTCAACAGGGGTGACATTATTATCTTTAGGCTTTAGAACTGAAGTTGTTATACCAGTTGAATTTGGTCTCTAATATTATTGGACCTCGACAAGTACTACAAGAAGAAAGTTCAATCTCGGAGTTTCTCTGTGGGAAACTTAGTCCTTAGGAGGATCACAATTGCTACTAACGACCCAAGACATGGAAAGTTAGGTACTAACTAGTAATGGCCGTTTGTGGTAACAAGGTTGATGAGGCCAGGAACGTATCATCTAAAGACTATGGACGGAAGGGAACTAAATGTTGAACATCTCAACAAATACTATCAATAGGGTGAGACACTATTTTTTTATCTCATGTCTTTGTTGTAATCAAGCATTAAAATTCTAGATATGAATGAAAAGTTTTTTTTGTCTAAAAATATTTCCATTTATATGATAAATACCAATGTCTCACACTTAATGTACGACCTAAAGGACTAAAATGAGCACATTAGGCTATAGCCCAGAAGACCAAAGTCGCACACCTAGGTTAAGACCATAAGGTCTCAAATGACTAAGAAGCTAGTCTAAGGGCCCAATGTCCCAAATAACCCATCAATTAGGGTAAATCCCCAAGGTCCCTATTAGCTAAGTATATTTGCAATAACATATTTTTAGCATGAGTAAGAGTGGGGGCAGGGCAGGGCACGTATACAACTCAAATAAGACCTCAAGTAATAATCTTCTCATGTAAAAAAAATCAATTAAAGTAGCATTAAACTTAACGTGATTGAAAGTGCGAGCTTTTCTTAATCAAAGCTCTGATAACAAGTGTTAATTTTCACAATTAAAAACAATTATAATTTCCTTTTAAACTAAATTCGATGCGGAAGCGGTGTGATGGTTCAACTTTAAAACAACAAATTTTAATTTCTTAAACAAATTAAAATTACACCAAGTGAAGTAAAATTAATCAATTAATATATTCACTTAAACCAAGTTAATTCAATCCAAGTCCTAGAATTTTCCTAAGACATAATTATCAATATTCCAAAGTTAGGCGAAACCAATTTTAGGAAAAGACTTGAATTAAATAAACTTTACACAATATTTAATTTAGCACCAAATTAAATGAGTGTGATAATTTAAACCAAATTTTATCTTGAATTATCCTAAGCATGCGTTCTAAATTATTTATGCAAGATAAAATAAATCAATCACACTACGCCGTGATGTACGAGGAAAAACCCAAGACGGGAAAAAACCTCGGACGACCCTAGCCACAAATCCACTAGATACGGAATTAGAAGTACAAGACAAAAGACTTACAACACACGACTCGATCCCTCTCAAGCCCCGACGCTTCTTCTTGTAGACACCTCTTCCTAGAGGATAACCACGGAACTCCACCGCGGTCTCGGAATCCACCGACAGGACTTTATATGGTCACCGTCACCCGTACATGGAGCCTTTCTCCAAGTGGGTGGAATCTCAACAAGACGTCTTCTTCTTTAGTGGATGTAGAAGCAAACCAAAACTTCTCTTTGAAACGGAAGAGATAAACCGGTGCCAAACTTCAAGAAATTGATATGTATATATGTGAACTTGGATAAACAATATGGGTGTAAAACTAGAGTGATAAAATATTTTCTCTTGAAAAATAGCACTCAAAACATGATCTTTTTCTCCTTTTGTTTTTTTCTCTCAAAACACTCTCTAAGAGTTTTTTATGATATATAAAAGATTTTTTATCAAAAGTGATTCCCGCACATAATAAAGTCTGAAAAAGTTGGTTAAAAACTTAATGGGGAAGTGGGCCAAAAACTGCTAAAAACTGTTCCCGCATGGCATCTCGTTCGAACGACATTTCGTTTGAACGACATTTCGTTCGAACGAAATCTCGTTCGAACGAGACTTCTAACGACGTTCCAGATTGAACTCGTTAGAATCTCGTTGGATATCTCGTTCGAACAGAAGGTTCGTTCGAACGACATATCGAACGACATGTCAGTGGCCTAATATGGGAACTCGTTGGCAGGTTCGTTCGAACGACATTTTCGTTCGAACGACAATCTCGTTCGAACGACTCTATCGAACGAAAAACCAGAAAGTTTGAATATTATTGTTTAAGCCCAGAAAACTTTATAAACATTTATTTAAAGTTTTAATTAATTCTTTCTTAAAACAAAACGCAGTTTTTATAAAACCTAACACCCAATAAACTTGTTCCAAGCTCCTATATATATAATATTGCATTCATACCTTGGGAGCATGGAACTATGGTTGATGAAGAAGAAACGAGGCACGCAAACCGGCATATTTGATGAGGCTTTATACTCTTTGCCGCTACGTCTTCAACAAACACTTCATAGGCTTGAGAGTATTACAATTACATACTATCCTATAAATAAATGTTTTTTTCCGGAATTGAGCCAAAACTATATATGGACTCAATTGGAAATTTGTGTCCTTACAGTGATATACAAGATTGATTTTGGCACAAAACATTTGAGAAAAAAAAAATCTCATAACCCATCAATTGGGCACAAAACATTTTAGATAAACAAAATTTCACAACCCATCACTTGTGCCTTTTTCAACTTTATTCGACTATTGATCATAATAAAATTAGGGATCCTCATGAGTAATATAAGCATCAGAAGATAGAGAAATATGATTAACCTGCATGCGAGGCTTAAGACTGTCATATCCATCACTAAAAGCCTATCCCATATGGTATTAAAAGCGGTTAGGCTCTATGAATTCACCCGTAGAACTCTTCCATACTTAAGGGACCAAGGTCTCAATCTCAAAAATCTTTCCCCATTCTTTATCCCAATCTTCCTCCATTACTCTCAAAAGATTCCTAAGCTGAATCAATTTCTGATTTTAATTCATCTTCACGATGCTTGGAGTCTTCCACCTTATTTTTCATAGTATCAACTTCTCTATGAAGGGAATCCTCATCACCTTTTTTTTCCTCACTCCCTATCTCACCTTAAAGTATGTCGATCAACTTCTCTGAAGAATTTCTATACATGTCCTTACATATATACGACACATAAAGGCATGTACCCTTAGTGTCTCATTCGTGCTTTATTAGTAATTTCAATGGAGTCCCTCATCCGGACATCACAAAATACATGAAAATGTGGTGGTCCCTATGTGTACACCATTGCACGGTCCATACCCCAACGGTGACAATGGATCTCGACATCTACACCTACCTTTCGTAAGTGGCGCTGTCACGTAGTACCTAAAATAATGACATATACAACACCCAGTCCACCTGTGTCGATATGTGCTACAGTCCCGAGATGCACTCAACCCCAATCGATATGTCATCCACGGACATGGGTATGTCCACATAAATAAATAAATACATATTTATATTTATAATCAGTCTAAACACAATCATGCCTGAAATAAAGTCCATCCCGAAATTACTAACTAAATATTTCGGTCTCAGATACCTTTCCATAGAAAATTCAAAACTAATTAAAAAAATCATAAAAATACGAAACTTGTAGCCACACATTCATAAGGAAAAGATCTGGCTTCACCCATAGGTCATTCGAACAAATATTAACCTCATTCGAATGAGAATCCCTACCTCATTCTAACGAGGTTCTAACGAGATTCCGAAAAATGACCTGATGTCCTCTTTCTTAGGTGGGATTCATACCCAACCTCCCAACTTCATCTCTAGGATTTTCTATACCCAAATTCCCAAAATTTTAATACATAGATAATTCATATAACCCAATCCCATTGACATATACGTAAATCTAAGATGGAAATCATCATCAATTCAAGATTTAAACTCATATATCAAATTATTCATCAAGATCTTATCTCTCATCTTAGTTCATTCTTTTCTTCGATGAAAGCCCAAATTTTATCAATATAATCCAACCCCAAATCGTTCATTCATTCAATATTAACACGATTCCATTTTCTATGTTTGTCACCAATTAGTTTAATTATTAAACACCTAAAATTTATATTTGTCTTTCAATATGCATAAGGTTTATTCCCATCAAATAAATATCAATTTATCAACCTTAACCTAAAAATTCATATGAGAAAATACACCAATGAATTAAGAAACATATTGGAAATTAATTTAGTAAGATATTGCTTGCCTTAGTTTGATTATTAAGGGTCCCTTTCTCTTAGATCTTGATCTTTCTTCCCTCTCTTGATCTTCCTCCCTTCTCTAATCTTGGTAACCTCTCCAATTTGGTGTGGGGCTGCTAGGGTTAACTTGTGGCAGATGAGAAATGTCTTATTCATTGTTAATTAACTTATAATAACCACTAATTTCGAGTAACCCCATGCCCCCCACATTTGGAACCCAAAATGAGCCCGAAACCATAACCGAATTGGCTTAATAATTTTCTAAATGGTATAACTATACCCTGGCCTAATTTTAGATGTCTAAAACACATAAACGAGTCCCCAAATCAACCTGAAACATGCCTAATCTATCTTTATCCAAGCTAAACATTTTTTAATTAGATTGAAAACCACATATTTATTTAATAAACATGTAATTTTATTTCTATGAGTAAACATAGTCATGCATAAATGAATCAAATAAACATGCAATCATAAATAAGTAATTTATTCTCAAATTGAAATTCTACCACTTTAATTTAAATTCTACCAATTTAATTTATTCAAGAATTTATTTAATTAAATTCAACCAAAATAATTTATTACGAAAACACTGGGTATTACAAGCAGTCGTTGGTTGTGTGAGTGATACACGGGTTCCCATTAGTTTTTCTTAGTTGAGAGAAAGAAATCGAAACGATCACAAATGATGCTAATTGTAGGCGGTAAAATCCTGTTAGAATATATTCAACGCAATCAAAGCCGAGTAGAGTATAATCATGCATAATGACATTCAGGAACATGATGTTCATGGTTCGGCAATGTGCATATGTCCGCGAGTATTTCTATTCTCTTTATTAATAAATTTCTGATGACAAAGATTACATTCCCCCTTTTCCAGTGTGGATTATTAGATTTATGGAGAAAAGAAATAGGTTTAATCGTGTTAGATTCCTTGCCCTTAGACAACAATAAAAGATTGATTGGAGGTATTAAATTCTGAGATTTTTCGTTGATCGGCTTCACCCATGCTTATCCTCTTGAACTATGATCGTTGATATGACTAATATGACCACATTTTTATCTCTAAGGTGTGGTCGAAGAATCCTCTCACATAGCTAATATCCATCTCTTTACCCTATGGACGTAGGCTAGGTTGACTTGTTGAACCAAGTAAATTCTATGTCTCTTTACATTCATCATTGCACTCAAGGCCTGCATTATTGTATATTTGATTCCTATACCAAAAGTTAAGAAAAAAATGTAGAATGAAAATACAAGGGTCATTTACTGTTTGGGCTACATTTATTTATAATAATTGGTTCTTGGGGTACACTAATTTTCATTATAGTTCATTGGGTATTATTTTAACGATTTGAGCTAACGGGCGTTTAACAACTGTATCCCTTTTTGTCAATTATCTAAAATACCCTTTGATATCTATATTTAAAATCCTCAATAAAATCCACTCTTCTCTCTCTCTCTCTCTCTCTCTCTCTCTCTTTCTCTCTCTCTCTCTCTTCTGCTCATCAGTCTCTCTCTTCTCCCTCCCTCCTAAAATACTAAAGCCAATAGCTTGATCAGGCAGAGCACGATTTGGTGTTGGTGATGTCGGATCGTCATTTGTAACGGATGGGGAAAGGGAGGAGAACAAGGGTTTCTAAAAGGGGCAGTGGGTATGGTTAATTTGTTGTCTCTCGAAAACCTTGGTGGTCAAAGGATTGTTGAGTTTTCTGTATAGTTCCTGGAGTTTGGGAGGTTCATTATCTGTATGGTTCAAGCCGGACGTTCATTTTCTGTATTGTTTTCGATTTGGAGTTCGGAGTTTTGTTGGTCGAGGGTTTTGAGAGTTCCAATATGGAGTTCGGTGAATATGGCGAGAGGTTTGTTTTTTGGAAATTATTGTCATATTTTTTTTGTGTGAAATTATTTTTTTTCTTGTAATTTTTTTTTACTGGGAATTGATTTTTTTGACTAAAATGAGTTCTATTTTCATATTTTTTGGCTTGAATTTGTTTTGTTTGGTCAGATATTATTTTTTTGGCTTGAAATTATTGTTTTTTGCTAGAAATTAGTTTTTGACTGAAATCAATTTTATTTTCATATTTTTTTTGGCTTGAAATTATCTCTTTAGACCGGTTTTTATTTATTTTTGGCTAGATATTATTTTTTGGCTGGAAATTAGTTTTTTGATTGAACTCGGTTTTATTTTCATATTTTTTGGCTGGAAATTATTTTCATACAGTTTTTTTTCTTTAAAAACACTTTTTTTTAATTAAATAATTTAATTTTTTACTTTTTTGCTGAAAATTATTTTTATTTTGGGTGGAAATGTTTTTAAATGGAAACCTAATTTCTTTAGTTGAAAATAATATTTTTGGGTGCACAATTCTTTTCCCTCGAAATATATTTTATTTTGTTGAAAAATTAATTTTTTTTGCAGTTGGATTTTTTTTTTGGGAAATATATTTGTTTGACTGAAATTAGTTTTATTTTTTATCTTTATGGGTGGAAAACCTTTTTTATTTGGTGCAATTATTTTTTATACTTGAAATCAATTTTTTTATCAGTTATATTATACCAAAAATAATTTTTAATCAGTTATATTATACATGTTTTAAATTTTTAATATTTTAACTGTTTTTAATCAAAAAAAAAAAGCACAGTTCAACATTTATACAATTTTTTTAACTGTGTTTTTCTAAATATTTAAACAGTACACTTAAAAAATAATTTTATATAAATAAATAACATTTATATATACAAAGGGTACATGCGTCATTACAAGTAAAGGTAATATTGGTAATTGAGTGTATATGATGAGGTGGCTGACGAAAATTAAGCTCAACCATTAAAATAACACTCGTTTAATAATAATGGAAACTAACGTACTCCAAACACAAAATATTGTAAATAAATGCACCCGAGTCAATAAAGGACCCAAAATACAAAAGTGCGCAAAACGGTGAAGGTGAATTCTTACAGTGAATCTCCCAACAAAGTTGATTTTGAAAGGTCCTCAATAGCATAAAAATATGGCATACAAAAATCAAATATACAGTATATTAAGTATTAAAAATTTTGACAGTTAATTAAGATAAGAATGATGAGATTACAAAAGAGAATATAATAAAGAGTTTTTCACCAATTAGTCCTGTTTACTAAGTATGTAGTTGAATAGCTCCTAATATTTTTTTTTGGCTCCATCAGGTTCCTTGAAAAATTTATTTTTGTTCCAATAGATCATATTTGTAAACATACAGTGAATATTCACTATATATACAAATAAGACATATTAATAAAAAAAATGTTGCGATAGGACCTATTAGGAAATGTCCCATGTAAATAGGACTTAATAGAAAGATTAAAAAAGATTAACGTTAAATCTCCATATAGACAAGAATGCATTATTTTAACTCACGACTCCGCTATTTTCTTCAAGAGATTAATTATAAAGATATTTTGTGTTTCACTCCCATTTTTTGGCATGATTTTGAGGTATCCCTAATTTTAAAGAAAATTGTGTTCTCACACCCCCAACAACGTTAACTCTCTTTTTGACAAAGTGGGGGGTTTTCCACATAAGTTCTAAAACCCTTTTTTCCTAATTATTTTTTAACAAACATAATTATTTTTATAATCACAAAAAGAAAAGGTTGAATTATAAAAAATATTTCAATGAACATACAATTATTTTTTTAAAGTGAAAATATGTTTAATCATTTGCTCAATAAAAATTGAGGTGGTGTTTTCACATAAATTAAGAAAGAAATACCCTTTTGGAAATAAAAATTACCACTCGTTGAATATGAGGTGTTTGAAAATACAATTAAAAAAGGGGGATTTTGGGAAAATGTCCTCATAATGCTCAAAGTGTATAAAAACAGGATATTCCATATAATTTTATAAATTTAGTCCCTGTACTAAAAATACAATGAAAAATGGTGAAAAATAGTGCCGCTGGCACGGACCAAAAAAATTAAGGTATTATACCACAGGGACCAGATTTATAAATGTAATTGTACCAAAGGGACTAGATTTATAAACTTGAAAATCATTGTCCTAAAAATTCAAATATAGGAAGGAACATGACCTTTACCTTAATTCTCTATTAAAAAAAATTCACCCCTTTTGTTGTTACAATGACATATATAACGATTAATAAATTCTATTTTTTTGCAAATGGTAGTTTTTGTTTCTATTTTTCTTAATTTATGCCAAACACCCCCATTTTTGAAAAAATGTATTTAACATCTTTATAATTTTTAAAAATAAGTGTAAATTCTAATCCATTTATGTAATTTAGTACCTAGTGTTTGTTTTTATGACGTTTTGTAAATTTAGGACCTACTATAATATGTATTTTGGAAACAGGACAACAAGCATTTTATTAATAGTTTTAGTCCCTATTTTTTAATAAAGTCGCTGACGCGAACCCATATTCATAAAACGTTAACCAATCACAGCATGTCACGTGTCCCTTTAATTTGAAAATAGGGACTAAAAATAAAAATGAAATATTTATTTTCCTATATCCATAATCAATATTATCTTAAATCCTAAAAATACATAATCTATATTTATATTTTCAATAACACACCCGAGATACGGTTATCACATGGTGTAAGGGTGTAACACTAATTTTGTATATTTAATAAAGAATGAAACGGCACCTTTTAAACTTTAACTCTTATCTTGTGACAGCTCAATCCAACTTTGACACTTCATCTTCATCTTCTTCTCAAGGGATATTTTGTATTTAAGTTAACCCACCGTTTGGCTGGTAGGTTAACTTAGACACAAAATATCCCTTGAGAAGAAGATGAAAATGAAGTGTTACAGTTGGATTGAGTTGTCACAAGAGAAGAGTTGGAAAGTTAAAAAGCTGCCGTTTCATTCTTTATTTAATATAACCCTAGAGGTTTCCTAGTAGCACAATTCTCTTCTCTCTATCATGGATTATCCTAGCTACAACACTGGTGTCTTATTGATAGAATCAGAAAAAGAGTACCACACTTTTATACGGAACCATGAAAACGTTGCTTGCCTTTTCTACCAAGAAAACGATATTGAAAGCGAGGTAGTCTACTCACTTCTTCTTCAATTAGGGTTTATGATAGTTGTTATATATATCTTATGAATGCATGTTAAAGGTTCTTTGTACTTCCTCGCTCCACACGTTTAGTGGTACGATGCCATAAAAATCTTATGGGGTTTGAGTTTAAAGTTATTGGGTAAATATTATTGATACAAACGAGTTTGATACGATTCGAACATTAAAAAAATGCGACTCGAGATCCAAAATTACAGGACACAAACTGATTATGGATGAGCCACTAACCTTAGTTAAGTGCACGAACTAGAAAAATGATCCGAATTTGAGACAATATATTGTGTTCGTGTCATGTTTGTGTTGGTTTTTATACACGAAGTTGCATACCATCCTGTCATACTCGTCTCGATTTTATTGAGTTTAAATTTTGTGATTCAAATATTACAAATTGTAAGATTCGTTGTAACTATTTATTTATTATGTGACTGTTTTCTCCAATCATGTTAGGTGATCATCAAAATCCAGCATTTTCCTCTATTATAAGGCTACAAGATGGATTTCGTAGGTGGTGCTATCACCTGTAGGAAGATTTGTTTAGGTTGAGATATAATCATACTGTAGTTACAGTAACTCCATTTTGGAACATTTTATTAACTGTGACGCTAGAGTGCATACCTGACAAAAAAATTAACATGCATGTACATGTGTATAAACGCCCCACGATTCATAAATCTCTATATAAGATTTATCTATATTAGAAACCAATCTATATAAACTCTGGTTGTAGTCCAAGCTTCCAATGGATTTGATCGGTTTTTGTTTTTTGTTATCCAGCAGATATGTTAAGCGCACACTCATTGGTATTTGTAACGTGGGTCAATCAATGTGTGTTTAACATATTATTTGGGTAATAAAAAACAACCACAAAAAAATATATAAAGAGTATTGCTCTATTTTTTTTATTATTATTTGCTGAGTATGCCTTAGATGGGTGAGGGTCAACATGGCGGTTGTAATTTTTGAATACTGGAGGATTTTTAGGATTCGGGGTAAAATATATTTCAATGCGATAAAAATAATATGATAAAATATGTTTTCACATATTTAGAGTTTGATGTGAAAGTGACCATTTTAAACTCATTGTGTAAGTTAGAGTCAACGAAACTAGAAGAGATTGTAGTTGACTTACAAACCTATGAAATTGAGATGATTACCTCCAAGCAACTGCCTAAGAAAGAAAAGGGTATTGCTTTGAAAACCCGGAAGGAGGAAATTAAAGTTTTCGATTCCGATTCCGATTCTGATTTCGATTCCGATTCCGATTTTGAGGATGTTGCTTTATTGGCAAATAAATTTAAAATTTTATTAAATTTCAAAAGCAATCGAAAGATGCCAAGAAATTTGAAAAATTCAAGAACAACAAAGTTCATCCCACCTCTAAGGATAAGTTTGAGATGCCTAAGAGAGATGAGTCGGATAAGTTTTTTGGGTGTGAGGGGTACGGTAACAAAGTCAAGGAGTGTCCCACTAGACTTAAGAAAGAGGGCAAAACAACCCATTGTTTATAATGCCACCTTAAGTGATAGTGATCCGGAAGAGGGAGAGAGTTCCCCTATTGATCGTAACTTTGTTGCATTTATGGAATGTCATGTGAGCGACAACGACTCTCATGTGCATGACTGTTTCCCATATTAGTGAGGGAGAAGAGAGTGACGAGGAGGAGATAGATGTGAAAGAATTAGAAAATGCGTTTAATGAGTTGTATGCCAAAACGGTGAAGGTGAAAAAGGCTTACTCAAAATTACAAGCTAAGTTGAATGAGCGTGCCATAGAAAATAATGATAGTTTGATTGAGGATCTTAGGGCACGAGAGAAGAAGTTTAGGGAGAAACTAGAGTTTGTGGAGAAAGAGAGAGATAATATCCGTGGTTTGATGGAGTCTTTGAAAAAGGAGATTTTAGAGTTTAAGGAGTGTTGATGTAAAAAACTATATTATCTCTAATTATTTTAATCACAGATAAAAAATGAATAAGTAAATGAGACAAAGATTTTTAAAGTGGTTCAGCCTTGTAAGAATGGCCTACGTCCACTGTTTTTGTTATTGCTGAGTGTTTGTTTGGAATTCTCGATAATAGGTTTTACCAAGAAATTCCGAGTCCCCCCCACAATGAGGAGATTACAATATATTTATAGCCTTGAGGTTGTACATGTGAAAGAATAATACATAGCTGTCCAGTAGGAATGTACATCTATACGATAATAACTGTGCATTTAATGCGTAGTTATCTTTCGGTTTTCCTTAATGCGTACGTCAGAAGTATTTAAGTTGCTCGGACCGACTTAATAACTCGGATCGACTTAGCAGCTCGACATGCTTGAACTGCTCGGGCATGTGAGTTCCTCGTGGCTTCTTAGTTGTTCGGTGACCTTGAGTTATTCGGAGTATAGTAGTTCCTCGGGGGTTTGAGTAGCTCGGTATAACAAAGTTCCTCGGTCAATTCTTGCTGCTCGAAACCCTTTAGTTGGTCGGGGAGGCTAAGCTCTTCGAAGTCAGTGTTTTGTTCAAAGAGTGTTTGCGGGTGCCATGTAGATTGACACGTGTTTCCACATAATTAATCAGACTAAATTTGGTATCAACAGAAGCCCCTAATATTTCACAGTTCGAGGTTGAGGATTGTGGAACATTCTTCTCGAAATATGGCGGTATTAAATAGTCATCCTAAATTTTAGGAGTTTCTTCCTTGTATTTATTTTTTCTTTTGAATTCATAGAATCAGACTTTTTGAATTTTGTAACTGCTTCGGTTTTCGTGCCCTTTTTTTATCTTTTTAGCCGCCGGTAGCGCAAACGTCTTTCTTTGTAATCATTATTTTTACCCCTTCCCAAGGTAAGGTATTTAAGCGTTGCAGAAAATCCTATCGTCTTTTACTTTTTCAAATCTGTATCTTTGAACTCTCCATTTCTTCTCTATCTTGGGCGTACATTTCTTCCATCATTCGTTGTCAACTGATTCACCCCCTTTCCTGTAAGATTTTCTTCCTTCTCCTTTATTTACTTTGTTCATCATGGTTTACATTTTTGAATCACTTGAAAAATTTCGTTCTGAATTTTCAATTCCTTCATGGGTCACGTTGGAAGAGATTTCTGAACTTTCTGACTATTTTTCTTTGGCTGAGGGACATTGGTTCCCCAGTCTCTTTGTGGCCGAAAGTGGCTTTACTTTTCCTCCAAATCCTTTATGTTTGGAGTTCTGTCAGTATTTTGATGTTGTTCCTGCAAAAATAGCGCCAAATACTTGGAGAATAGTTAATGGAGTTCATAGGTTAAATCAACTTCATGTAACCCGTTTAGGGATTCCAGAGATAATGTACTGTTAGAGATGGGTCGTTAGTGATAGTACTTTTTACTTAAAAACTAGGTTTTTGAATAGGGCCTTAGTTGTCAATCTTCCCGATGCCAACAGGGATTATTTTGAACATGGAGTGGTAATGAAAAATTGGCAACATCTTCCATTAAATGGAGACGATGTATATTAAGGTCCTAGATGCCCTCCTTATGGCAATGGGATAAGTTGTTTTTATTTTTAATTCATTTTTGAAACTATGTTTTGTTTGTGTTCGATAAAATGCGTTATTAACATTTTAATTTTTGTTTATTTGTAGTTGACAGCAAAAGAAAATCCCCCAAGGACACTGATGTCAATTTGAGGCACTTGAAACTTATCTGGAGTTTGCACCAAACCGTAGCTGACGAACATATTAGATCAGCCTCTTACTTATTGCAGTACAAGAGTTATACTTCTTCCTTCACTTCTCATCTAATAGTGGTTGACATCGACCAAGTACCAGCTACAGATACTAGTGTGGAAGGTTCTTCTTCAGAGTCAAATATTCCCATTAGTAGCATAATGAAGAGAAGACGAGCTCCTATCTTCTTTGAGAAATCAGACTCTATCAATGTGGAGGCCTAGAAAAATAAGCAGGATGTCCCAGAGGAAGGGACAAGAAAAATTAATGCACCCCCTCCAGTTGCTGCTAAGAAAGTTGTTGAGAAGCCCCCTGTGGTTCCATGTAAGGCTGTGGTCATTTCTCCTCCTGATGAGGTCATTGTCATATCACCAACCAAGACTCCTTCGGTTGAAAATATTCCTGCTCCTTCGAAGAAATCAAAGAAAAGTTCCTCGGATAAACTGGCTGAATCTATCTCTCAGCCTTTAACTGTTGGAAGTGGTGTTCCCACTTTTGTCGCTCCGAGCTCTGCTATGGGCTCTATGAAGTCTTGGATTATCCCAAAAATCCAAGGTATTGAAGACACTCTTTCTCAAGATAGGGTCACCACCTTGGCAGCTCAACATATTGCCTCAGTAAGTATTATTAGTCTAAGTTTTCACTTTTCATTGATATGTCCCTGTATTGATTCCAAATTTTTTTTTCCTCAGCTGGTAACCTGTTTCAACAGTATTTTGAAAAAGGATGAGGCAATTAAAGATTCAAGCTCCTCAGGAGGTGTAGAGGAAGCTTTTGTGGGTCTGACTCAGTCCTTAAAGGACTCTCGTCAGAAATATAAAGAAGATAAAGAGTCTTGGGAGAAACAACTCAAGTTCATCGAGCAAGAAAAAGATCAAGCTGTGGAGTCCTCCCATGAGTTGGAGAGGAAAATGAAAGAGTTTGAGAGGAAAAATGAAGATCTTGAAGAAAAGCTCAAGAATACTGGAGAGCTTGAGACAAAGATCAAACTGCTGAAGAGGAACTTGGTAGACTTCGTGAAGCTGATCGTCAGAAGGAAGAGGTAGAAGGGAAGTTGAAGGCTATCGAGGAGCTCCTAACGGAAAGGATCTCCTCGGAGAAAGAGAAAAGGAAAAAGGCTGTCAAAAAATCTTTCAGCGCTGGTTGGGATAAGGGTTGGAACAAAGGCTTGGCAGCCATGACTTCGCAAATGGAATATGCCAGCCTCAAATACTTTAGGTACGGATGGGTCGCTGCTCTAAAAGAGATGAAAATTGTTGAGAACTCAGAACTATTCCAGCAACACATTTATGGCCCTCCTCCATCTCCTGAGGAAGAAGAAGAGGACGAGGCTGCCTCAGAGGAATCTTCCATTGTGATTAGAGATCAAGTTCCTCCTGTTCCAGTTGTTCAAACTTTGTACGAGCAACTTCAGCCCACCAGTACCTCAGTCGAGCAACTTCCATTATCTTCCGAGCAACCATCCTCCTCATCCCAACTTCCCGAGGAAGTTGTAAAAAATAAGGAGAAGGTGTAAAGCTGCTCGGGTTTTAATTTTGTTTTTCCTTTTGAATGTAACCTTGAGCTTTGTACTTATTTTTATGATGAATAAAAATTTGAACTTTTGGTTGTTCACACTGACTTTTTCTTCTTCTTTCTTTGTCTTTATCTTTATTGATTATGTTTATGCTTTCTCTTTGCTAGTTTATGGCCAGGATGGAGATATTATCAGCTCATGATACAGAGTTGTTGAAAAAATGCAATGACTACTTCAAAGCTGGTCATGCAAATCTGAATGAAGCTCAAATTATCGACATCCTTGGTCCAGATACTTCTGAATGAGCAGTCGAAGCCTATCAATATTTGAGGTGCCTGCTCGACCGGGCAGTTGTCAATAATGTGGCATATTATGAGATGATTGAAGATCTTCAGGGTACCATCGAGGAACTTCAACAACAATATAAGAAATCTACTACCCTTTTGCATTAGGGGTATGAGAAACAATATCAGCAGCTAAATGCTGACAAAGATATGATAAGTTCATCGCTGCTTACGATAAGAAGGAGAGAACTCTAAAGGTTAAGGTTGAGGAGCATAGGCAAATCACTAAATTGTTATAGCAGGAAAACAATGATTTGCGAGAAGAGATATCTCAATTAAAATATACAGCATCCTCCTCGGGAGCCTTGGTCCCTGTTAATGACGAAGGTTTCTCTTTCTTGGAGGTAGAGAATGCCAACCTAAGAGATGAGTTGGAAACATTAAAAAGGGCTGGACCTTCCTCATCTACTCGGGGACGAGGAAGATCTTCTTCTCGGGGACGAGCAAGAGCTGCTCGAATTTCAATTGAAGAGCAAAGAACTCAATCAACCTTGGAGAATCAGGCATTCCAGTTGATGGCGAAGCATCAAGCATTAACAGAGATGTCCAAGAAGATTCTGAACCTTGACGAGCAACTTTCTGCACAAAGTTCTGCCTTGGAGAATAAAACAAATCTAGTGAAGAATCTTCACGAGCAGCTAGAGAGGTTGACCTACCAGTTCCATAAACAGTCCATAGAGTTTTGGATGGCTGGTTACAACGAAGACCTCTATCATCTTGATGACTGTATCCAACAGTTCAATAACGAGGGGTACAAACAGGGATGGTTGAATACACTAGGTGTGTTGAAACTGGAGCGGGATCACTACTTATGGGATTATTATGATACTGGGTTGCTTGATTTTCCAGTGCCTCCTTTTAAGCTCTACATGAGTTGGATTCCTTCTCGGACAATCCCCCAGTGCCTGATCTCAAAGTACCTCGGTGATTACAGCCTCCATTCAAATTTTGACATCTCTCGCCCAGAGCATTTTCTTGATCGGCCATCAGTGATGAATGTTCGAATGCTTTGAGATGTAAACTTCATAAATTCTCCTTATGCTTTAGACGATCCTCCTGCTGGAGTAGAACCTGTTTCAAAGGCAGAAAGGAAGAAACCTATAGAATAGGATTTGCTCAATTGATATCTCATGTAATATGTTTTTTATTCTCTATGTAATTTTTTCTGATTTTAATGAAGAAACTTTTAGTTTTCTCTGCAATCTTGATTGTCATTGTCTTGGAAATATATTATAAAACATCTCTTTTATTTATTGATGAATGTGTATGTACACCTGTAAAAAGACAAAAAATGTCATGTGTTATATTAAATTACCGACTAACCGGAGTTGGTGAAAATTCATTGTTGACCAATCGGAGTTGGTGATAATTATTTGACGACCAACTGGAGTTGGTGATATTTTGTTTCCCGACCAACTTAGACTTGGTGTTAATTTGATATGCCACAAGTAAAAAAATTATGTTTTATTTTTTGATTATAATGACTTATCACTTTTTAATTCTAAGCCATGAAACGACTTATATCCCATGATCCTGCTTAGTTTAACCAACCGGAGTTGTTTGCAATTGATTTATCGACCAACCGGAGTTGGTGGATATTTTTCCCGACCAACCGGAGTTCGAGGAGATTAATTTGCCGACCAACTGGAGTTGGTGGATATTTTTCCCGACCAACCGGAGTTGGGGGAGATTAATTTGCCTACCAACCGGAGTTGGTGGATATTTTTTTCGACCAACCGGAGTTGGAGCAGACTTATTCCTGACCAACTGTAGTTGGAAGAGACTTATTCCTGAATACCCGTAGCTGGAAGAGATTTATTGACCAACCGGAGCTGGATTTTATCTACCAACCGAAGTTGGATTTTATCGACCAACCGTAGTTGGATTTTATCTACCAACCGGAGTTGGATTTTATCTACCAACCGGAGTTGGATTTTATCTACCAACCGTAGTTGGATTTTATTGTCGACCAACCGTAGTTGGAGGAGATTTGTTCTGAACTTGATGCGAACTTGATGCATAGTGTGTAGCAGTAATACTTCGAAAAAATTTCAACAAAAAGAGAGAACTGGGTAAATTATTCAAAACTTTATTCATACTGAAGAAAATTTTATTTACATGGGAATCTCGGCTACTGATAATACTTGCGTAGATGCTCTGCATTCCATGCATTCTTAAATTCTTCTCCCTCCAAGGTTTCAATTCTGTATGTCCCTGGTCGAACAACTTTTACTATCCTGTAGGGTCCATGCTAGTTAGCTTCCAGTTTATTGTGCTTTTGAATTTCTTTCTTTAGCACATAGTCTCCTTCCTTCAAATCACACTTCTTTACTCTCTTGTTGTAAAACATAGTTGTTCGTTGTTGGTATGCGACATTCCTGATTACTGCTTCTTCTCTAACTTCCTCAAGCATATCTAGATATAATTGTCTCATCAAGTCACTGATAGGAGAATTGAAATTTAGCACCCTGTGTGTGGGGAGACCCAACTCGACAGGTATAACATCTTCTCTTCCAAATGCCAGCATGTATGGAGATTCTCCTGTTGCTGCTCACGGTGTAGTACGATAAGCCCACAGTACAGAATGTAGCTCGTTGATCCAATTTGCCTTTGCATCATCCAGTCTTTTCTTTAACCCGTTCAGTAGAGTTCTGTTCGTCACCTCAGTTTGTCCATTGCTCTGGGGATGGCCTGGTTCAGAGTCGGTCTTCAATATGTTTGACTGATGACAGTATGCAGCGAACTCCTCATTGCCAAATTGAGTTCCACGGTCTGTGATGAATGCATGGGGAAGACCATATCTACAAATGATATTCTTCCAAATAAATTGATACACCTTTTCATACGTCATATCAATAAGAGGCTTAGCTTCTACCCATTTAGTAAAATAATCCACAGCAACTACAAGGTATTTAAATCTTCCTCGGGTTGTTGGAAGCGTCCCGACCAAGTCTATTCCCCAAATGGCAAATGGCCAAGGAGACGTGATGGGTGTTAGCAATGCTTGGGGAGTTCTTCGGATGGAAGAGAAACGTTGACATTTATCACATTTCTTGACATAAGCTACACAATCAGCTCTCAGCGTCGGCCAGTAATACCCTTGCGTTGTCATTCTTTGCAAGAGTGTCCGACCTGCTACATGGGTTCCACAAGACCCTTCATGGACCTCTTCAATCAAATTTTTCACCTCGGAGGGCTGGACACATCTTTATAAACCTGCTATAATTCCTCTTCTGCATAAAATGCCATTAGTCAATACATAACGAGCAGCTTTAAACTTTAGCTTCTTGACTACGAGTTTATCAGTTGGTAATGTCCCCTCCTCAATATAGGCCCTGATGGGATCCATCCAAGATGGTCCTAAATCCAGGGTAATGAAGCTCATCATCATATCTTTCTCAATGCTCCTGCTAGTCAAAATTTCTATTGGGATTGTTCTTCGCAACTCGATGCGTGTGGCTGAGGCTAACCGAGCTAAAGCATCTGCTCTTGCATTCTCCAATCTTGGTGTTCTAATTAACTGCACTGCATTAAAGCTCGATACAATCTCCATTGCTTTCGCAAGATATTTGATCATCAATTCTTTAAAAGGCGATATCGTTTGACTAAAGCATTGTTGTTTTTAGAAACAAGTGCTCCTTAAGGGTTTTACCAAGAATAAGGCGTAAAAAGCTTAAGGTAGGGCGTTTCTGCTAAGCCTCAAGCCTAGGAGGGTTTTTTAGAACAATGATATATATATATACACACACATAGAGAGAGAGAGTAGGTAGACACCTGAATGATGAACTACTAATGATGTTACACTAATAAAATACAGCATTGTGGTTTTGTACAATGAACTTATGAATTCGTGATTACAAAGATGCTGCAAGGCAAGAGCTTCCAGCTTATTTCAGATTTAGAAGTACTTTGAAGTTACAGTTACTTGTTGATTTAATTATTTCTCACATGTTGTATTGGTCATGATTATGTATTAGGTTGAAGAGATGATGATGGGCATTGTTACTGTTGAAGATAAAATTACAAGATGGAGGATCACAGCACAACACAAGGCATATGCAAGCAAAGTTGTTGAACTAGAATTTGTGGAACATGTATAAAGGACTTCACAAAACCAAGTGGTAGTTTTATTTTTGTATGTGTTAGTTTGATCACTTCATTGGAAATTTCCCCTTTGTTTGAACCACTTAGATAGTTCAAATTTCTAACTATGAAATGTTATTTGTGTCATCATTATTCAACAGTTGCCTATTTAAAGGATGCTTGTAATATCTTTTCAATAATTTAAAATATAGATAAACGATAATTTGAAATTTAAACATGTCTTTAGAGGGTGAAAACCCAAACCAACCCCCAAATGACCTCGTAAAAGGCACGAACACCTTGCACGGGACTAATGTAACTCGTAGGAACTAACCATGTAGTCACGGGAATCCGAATTTGAGACTGTGATGATAATTTGAAATATATATATATATATATATATATATATATATATATATATATATATATACTTTGGCTTAAAAACATGCCGTGAGAGGGTGAAAACTCAAAATAATCCCCAAAAAGTATCGTAAGAGGCACGAACACCTCGCACGGGACGAATATAACTCGTAGGAATTGACTGTGTAGTCACGGGACTCCCAGTTTGAGAATATGATGATAATAAAAAATATATAGATTAGGCTTAAAAATATTCCCGTTACAGGTTGAAAACCAAATCAGCCCCCAAATGGCCCCGTAAGAGGCACAAACACCTCGCACGGGACCAACGTAAATCATAGAAACTAATCGCGTAGTCACGGGACTCCCAGTTTGAGAATATGACAATAATTTGAAATATTTAGAGTAAGCTTAAAAACATGTCGTTAGAGGGTGAAAGTCCAAAATAACCCTAAAACGGCCTCGTAAGAGGCACAAACACCTTGCACGGGACTAATGTAATTCGTAGGAACTGACCACGTAGTCACAAGAGTTTCGGTTTGAGAATATGACTATAATTTGAAAATATCAGGAATTTGGCTTAAAAATATGCCGTCAAAGGGTGAAAACCCAACACCACCCCGAAACAGCCCCATAGGAAGAACTAATACCTCGCACGAGACCAATGTAACTCGTAGGAACTGATAGCATAGTCACGGGTCTCCCGATTTGAGAATATGATGATAATTTGAAAATATCTAGATTAAGCCTAAAAACAAGTCGTTAAAAGGGTGAAAACCCAAACTAGCTCCCAAACGGCCCCAAAAGAGGCATGAACACCTCACACATGACCAATATAACTTGTAGGAACTGATCGTGTAATCGCGGGTCTCTCAGTTTGTGAATATGATGATAATTTAAAATTATCTAGATTAAGCTTAAAAACATGTCGTTAAGGGGTGAAAATCTAAATCATCTCTCAAACGATCCCATAAGAGGCACTAACACCTCGCACGGGACTAATATAACTCGTAGGAACTGATCGCGTAGTCACGGTTCTCCCTGTTTGAGAATATGATGATAATTTAAAAATATCTAGATTAGGCTTAAAAACAAGTCGTCAGTGAAAACCCAAACTAACCCCTACACGACCTCGTAAGAGGCATGAACACCTCGCATGGGACCAATGTAACTTGTAGGAACTAACGGCGTACTCACGAGTCTCCCGGTTTGAAAATATGACGATAATTTTAAAATATTTATATTATGCTTAAAAACATGTTATTTTAGGGTGAAAAATCAATCCAGTCATCAAACGGCCCCGTAAGATGCACTAACACCTCATATGGTACTAATGTAACCCGTCGAAGCTGACCACGTAGTCACAATACTTCTGGTTTGAGAATATAATAATAATTGTAACTCGTATATTCAATTTTTTAGCTTGAATAAGATTTTTTTTTTAAAATTACTTGGTTACTAATATCATCTCTTTTTTGTATCTTATTTTTTTACAGGATAATATTTATAATTAACTTTTATCCAATTGGCACACACGAAGAAGTCAATGATTTATAGCAAGGGTATTATTTATTTAATGTCGTTAATATTAATGATTCTATTTTTTTGGGTTATGGTTGTGCAGGCTTTTGTAGTTTTATTGTTAACTTTTATGGCCGTGCTGGCTTTTGTAATTTTATTGCTATATTTTATGGTCGTGCATGCTTAACATTACGCAGGTTTTATATTTGTAGGTTTTAGAATGTCCAAAAAATAAAGGAAACTATGCCCTATTTTTTTGTGAACTATTAAGACTCGTAATATTTTGAAGTTTGTATGTACATTAGTTTATCAACAATGTACGAGATTTGCGATTATTGAATTTTCTTGTTTTCAAATAATTTTTTTTTTCTTTGATACAAAAATTTGGCACAGTTCAAAATCGTGCCAAAAGTGTATCAAAATTTGGCACAGTTTCGAACTGTGCCAAAAGTGTACCAAAATGTACTCAATGTGGCACAGTTATAAATTGTGCCAAAATCTATCAGAAATATCAAATTCCGGCACGGTTTAAAAGTGTTCCAGAAGTGTTTCAGTTTGGCCAAATCTGGCACACTTTTAAATCGTGCCAAAAAAAAATGGTCATTTTTAAACACCTGATTCTGGCACAGTTCAAAACTGTGCCATATTTGATCTGGCACAGTTTTAAACCATACCAGATTATTATTTTTGGTGTAGTGTACACACGTGCACACACACACGCACACACACACATATATATAAAGGGTCCTGTACGTACCAAGTTTACATACCAACTTTGCATACTTAACTGAAAACGACATATTGTGACACCCCGCCTAATTAAATACCGGGCGATCACTCCTTTATTAAATTAAAATCAAGGTGAACAGTTGGTTCATTCTTAGCATCATTGTCGTAAAAATACTTTTCCAATTTAAACACCCTAAATAATTAAGCTAAGTGTCAAAACCATTTAAAACCTTGTTCTCTTTTTATTAAATCCCGTTATAAAACCATAAACATTAACATCTAAAGAGTCACACATTAAGAATAAAAATAGAATTGAACATACACGAATTTAATCATCAATAATAAATCCCAACATTTACAACACTAAAGGAAAACATCATGACGGTAATAAATCCCGAAATAAAGGTACTGAAAGTAAAAATTTCAATCGCTGACTATACCAACTAAATAATAGAAAGAGGGCGACACATGCCCCTGCTGGATAAAACTGAACTAGGAGTAGAATCAAATGGATGAAGTCGTCTAAACAACAGGCCTACAACTCCCACCTAAGCAGCAGCACGTTCCTTCCAAAGGATCCTAACTAAGACGCCCCTGTGGCTGGGCACCTGTAATACATACATATATATACAAGAGAGAAAAGGAAATAAAAACGGGTCAGAGCCCGATAGTGTATATGATTTAAAAATTCGTTTAGCAAGTATTTAAATTGATACAGGCCAATGCAAAAACATATTAGTGGGACACTCCCTTGAGAAATTATCACCTCTCTTCTAATGTGCACACCTATCGCACTAACCTTCTCAATGGTCTATCTCGTCATATACCACACTATCTTTCCCCAATGATTTAACTTATCTTAGGTTATTCGCAGGATTTACAACTGAACAACACACGTATTTAAAATGTAAGATTTCAATTTGTAACCAAGGTTCTCCTTTTAACTTTATTAATCAATAAGGTTTTCCAGTGTCATATTATACTTTCTCAAAACAATTATTTATAATTTGAGTCATCAACCATGTCCTACATATCAAATCACAATAGGCAGTTCCAGATTTCAGAATTTCATATATATATTAACTACTCATATAATATATATATCATAACAGCACCCCACATAAAAACTATGGTGCGGGCATACTCTGCTATCCAATCCCCGTATCAATCGTACTAAAGGGAATACAAGTTCGGAATCACTCTCGAACTGTATAAATACATACACAAACAATATTGAGGCGAAGCATAGTTTCCAAGTCCAAGAGGTCAGTACATACCCTCACGCCTCTTAGGACCGTGACTACCGATTCTATAGCCTGTTCCTAGAATTCCTATCTTCTAGGGTACAAGTCAATATCCCCCATAAGGCATACGAGATAAGATCGCCCCAGCGCGGAAACCTCAGGGATAGCAAGTAGCGCGGGCATGATTTTCACAAGTATATAATATATGCATACATAATCATATAAATATACCACTTTTATTATATCAATTTAGGTTTATCCCATAACCCACATTCACAACATTTATCCTTATTTTTCCATTATTATATATCAAGTATAATGGTTCGTTTCTAACTTTAATTCGAAGGTTTTTTTTTTCCAACTTACTACGTAACCCTCATGGACTCTATTCTTCCAAATGTACAATTCAGTAGATATCCATTTATGTTCCAACGTAACTCTCTCTTACGTGTCTCTCCCCTTTAATATATACTTACATTATCCCTTATGCAAAATATCCCAAAAATATAGATTTCGCCTTACATTAAAGGATTTTGAATTTTATTTTCAAAGATGAGAATTTCAAACGGTTTCGAAATCGGAATTAAAATGGAGTTTTAATTGATTTTTTTTTATTACTTAGAAGAGTCCTCAAAATATAAAACTCTCCAAGAGTCCTCAAAACATAAAACTTTCTAGTAAAAATAATAGTTTTAGAAATCCGACCGTCTGATCAAGCTGAATTTTTGTCAGCAGTCCTGTCTCGCCGTTCGCTACAACATACTAAAATTTCAAGCGATTCCAATGGCCCGATCATCCGAAATAATTTTTTTAGTGTTTGTATCTGATTAGAACTCTTTTCTTAATCAAACTCTTAATCCTTTACATGATAAAGGGTTTCCAGAATATCATATAAATCA
The DNA here is from genome assembly GCA_949130495.1 of Sambucus nigra. Classification (NCBI taxonomy): domain Eukaryota; kingdom Viridiplantae; phylum Streptophyta; class Magnoliopsida; order Dipsacales; family Adoxaceae; genus Sambucus; species Sambucus nigra. Next base: position 612,834,869 of record OX422217.1, on the reverse strand, counting down.
TCACTACATGAAAATTTCCCATCTCAAATTGGATTTTTATTCCATAAATCTCATCCTAGTAACTCCTAAACTAATATGGATGATGCATCAACGAAATAAGCAAGATAAACACTTACCTGGGATTTTCAGAAATCTGGGTTGGTGTTGAATTTGGTGTGGTTGCGTTCCCCGTCTCGCGATCTACGCGTTAGCGATGGCGGCGGTGTAAACGGATGAGTTTTGATCCTTGGAATGCCTTGAGAGCTCTCTCCTCTCCTCTCCAATAGCCGTTCTAGTGTTTTGAGTTATCAAACCCTAGGAGATAACCTAAACTTTCGATATAACCCCTTTAATTTTCGTGGGTTTAATTACCCAAAAATACAAAATGACTAAAATGCCCTCCCGAGGTACTAATTAGGCCTAAAAACGCCCCGAGACCCAAATCAAACCCTCGGGTATACTTTTCTGACTATCTCGACCCTTCCGGACGCGTTGGCGCACTCAAAACGACCATACGAACAACCTATAAAATATTCACTTTTATTAATCCACATTTAGTCCCGACATGACACAGGCGCGTCCCGACTTAAATTTCCACAATTGTCAATTTATTCACACGTGACAATATTATAAAAATAAATATTATATATTACTATACTCATCCAGTAATATGCAACAAATAATATACTCCCAATAATTACTAACTCTTGTCACGCTAGTAAATATTTAAAACAACATTTCGGATTAAAATTAAATTAATTTATCTCAATTAAATTTAATAAATCCTTAAATTTAAAAGCCATGAAAATACGGGGTATTACATACTTCCCCCCTAATAACGGAATTTCGTCCCGAAATTCGGAAAATAAGGCCTACCAGGTAGCACAATTCTGGATATCCTTGTCAGTACGCAAACTATCTACATAGTACGGCGCTCAATCACTATAGCTTTTTCCTCACAACAACATTGTTTTACATTCTCATTGGAGACACTTCACATTGCACTCCCAACTGACAACATTTGAATAGGTTACGTCTATACGTTATAAATTCCATTATCTCACTATCATTAGGAGGCCGCACCTCACTACATGACAACTACTCGGATTTATTCATACACAAAATTCCCATTCTGAGAAGATCATACGAACATTTGACCACTCTTGACTGCCTAAAACAGTCGTGGAATTCCACCATAGTTATCGAATATTTTCTCGATCGATCCAAAAATTCTGATTATCTACTCTCCTCTAAACATACGAAAGGAGAATAGTCGAGGTTCTTCCATAACAAAAACTTAATAAGTACCTCGTACGCGACAAACAGGTACGAGTGCTTCTACAGAGCATTCTTGAAATCATCGTACCAAAATTCCAAAATCTCCTTCACGTGGCTCCACTAATCTTTAATCACCATGCGCTTATTCCCTGGCTAAGGGTGATACATCCTACTCGAAACGAAATCTTATCTCCGCTGGTTCCTGAAATCCCATATCAAAGGTGGGATTCACCAATCTCATCCTCATTCAGAAATTTATATTGCGCCGGACCATGCACTGGCACGATCCTTCCTTTCAAAGGAAGTCTGGGGCATACTAGTTAATATTGTAAGCCAGCCCAAAGGAATATCAATCACTTCCTTCTCGGCGACTTAATTCACATGTTCGGGATAAACCCTTGATCTTGTTTTGAGGATGGCAACCCATCCAAGAACTTTACCGACTTTACCAACCTCTTCCAATTTCAAAAATTTTCGATAAACACAAAATTCTTTGGTTGATTCTCCTCTTTCAACCAAACCTTACCTATGGGCAGTGCATGTAGAGACTACTCACTACGTCTCGCTAAACATCGATTCTTCCCTTTAAATGTCTCACATTAAGTGACACGTAATACTCCCCTTCCTTCCTTGGAGTATGCCGAAAGTTCCGACCCGTGCTCTTCTCTCCACGAAGCGCACTTCTGGATCTCTTATACTATACTAACATCATTACTCTTTGTATGCGCAAGTCGTTCTCACACTTGACTAATAACAACTCTGCTCCGGGTGTGCTTCATAACAATTAAATTCTACTCTATTCAAGGAATACCAATTCTTGAATGTCTTCCCACAGCCTTCTAACCAAGTTAGGGCGTGTTATTCTAATTGCACACTTATGTATGGATTATCGCCCCTCATGTGACGTTTAATCCACTCTATCACTTCCACTTAGTTATACTAGTCCCACAAACATATATTTCACACGTCTATTACCACGTCCCTTCGACTCGGACTATTTTAACTGTAGTTAACCAAGATGCCCACATTTTTGCAACACTCTGACCGCCCTGGGAGAGCGAACGGCGTGCTACTCATCTGTAGGACTAACTAAATTCAACGGAATAGAAGGAATAGGGCATTCAAATTCCATAACAACAAAAGAGGAATAATAATTCTCAACCTTCCTCAGATAAGTACAACAATTTTCCCAAATAGGTACAACAACCAAAATAAATCACTAACGCTCTACTCATCAAAATAATTACAGGTCATCTCTTTTGTATAATATAAAGTTCTTTCCAGATAATCCATGCTAAAAATCATTCCAACTCTTTATTCACCTTGTGTTCTGTACGCGGTTATGACATTTGGGTACTCTCAATCACCCTAGAAATCAAAATTCTTAAATTCTCCTTATCATCGTTCCACCCCTCAACTCGTGGGGATAACTTTTAATGCTTTCCTACCACAAAAATCCGGCTCCAATGACCTTGAAACAAAATTCAACTTCGAACTTACATACATAATTACTTGATCCCATTTCGACCAGGGTACCGAACTCATGGAATAGTGACCAAACGTCTCCCTATTTCCAACCTTACGCTAAGTTTCTTGCGTGGGATGTCTCGCAAAGCGAAATCCAAACAAGGAACCCCCCGATACACTACTACCTAGCATTGTCGGTTATCGAAATCCGTTAGGTCCTCCGTCCATAGTATATACCCCTTTATTTTGTCCCTTGATAGAAAAGTTACAATTTCTCCCGTAATTATGCTTAACAAAGAACGTTTCACCAATTTCACTATCGTCCCGTATTGGTTGATGGTAATTACATTCTATAAACCTCGGATACATACGATCGAAATTCTCTAAATTTCCTTTTTCTAACATTAGGGGTATAAATCTTAACTCCCACATCTCTTAAGGATAAATATAACACTGCACTCTTCCTATCACTAAGTCCGGAGTGCTAAACATAATACCGAGTCAAGTATTTTCGCTCAACGGTAAATCCCGGTACATACTGAATCATACTGACAAAGTCTATACATACATTGGTATCAAATATCTCGAGCCCACTATCTCCTCCGAAGTCTCTAGGATATATAATATAAGTGCGAGTCCAACCTTCTTACAGGTAAAGCCTCGCCAAAACAAAACGTGTTGCACTAATGTAACTACTCCGATAGCCTTGCAATAAATGCCCACTATCATACTACCCATTTCTATAACATTTTAACAAAGATAATATCATACTCGTGTATCGCATCACTACAACGAGTAAGCTCAATAAAGTATAAAACACAGTTAATATACTCATTCATCCCCCGCGGATAGAACCAAAGAAAAATCCCGCTATACTAAGGAAAAATATTCACATAATGGTAACACTTATAATGATATGCATTAAACTCGTCTCACATGCTAATCTAGCAATGAACAAAATATCGTGACTCGCTCGTGTCACATAAACACGCCGCATCCTCTAAGGATACAACTTATACTTCCATCCTGGCAATCATCTTGACTGCACAAATGGTTTTCGGACGTAACACGTCTGCCCAAACCAAAACAAAATTATTTTAATCATTGTGTTTTACTAGGCACCGTATTCTTGTCCTTTTTCTCATTTTGGAACATATTATCGTGAGCGATCTCACTCCGCACAAAATACCTCAACACATAATCCACTTACCACCTGTCCTACTAACCAGGTTAGGATTGTCCTTCTCTCGGACTTTAGTAGACTCGATTCCTGTTAGCCATCCCGGTTGTTCCCTTAGCTTTTTAGGCCATAAAGATCATGTTACTATCTATAATAGTACTTACTGAATTTACCATCACTTGGTAAGAATTTAACTATCTGAAGCATTTAAATGGTTTTCCTGATGTGTATCCACATCCTTTTGTGGTGCTATACCACCACCGTTGTATTCAGTCTTATTCTCGACTAAATTCTTCGATTCCTTTAACTTCCCCCACAAAGAAGCGTTATCATCTATATTGACAAAATATGACATTGTCAACCTCTGAATTGGTCGTCCATCAGAATTTCTTCCTCGAGTATTGGTCTCCCACTTGGAGTCGTTTCCTCCACTAGTATCTACCTCTTTCGATACAAAATTTGCTAACGATTAGGATTCATATGCACAATTGGACTTCTGTCATGCCCTCTTGCAATGAGTTCAGAACCACGTTTTCTTCTCATCCTGAACAGTTGAGGAAGGAACATACGGTCAACACTGTACCTAAGGTTCTCCTATAGGCATAGCATTCCACTTCTAAAATTGGTGGTTAACTCCAACCATTATAATTTCGTCCCGAAAGCCAAGAAAATTTTCTCTAAATTTTCACTTTCAGTTTGCCACACTCCGTCCTATATTTAAGCCTTTGGATACTTTACCTCCTTTGGTAAACACATACAATTTTCGCGTTTCTAAAATTTTCCACTGACAGTCTCTACACGTTTTTATAATACGTTGGGTAAGTTTACCCTCGCACCTCATTTGACTATAACAACATTTGAAAATCATTGCTGCACCTTAGTCACCTTTCTAGTCGTGGCTTCTCGTGCCATAATGGAGGTGACCTCGACTACGGTCATCATCCTCGGATATATTTCATAATCTCAACTGAGCCCTGCCTCCTGATGTACGCTTAACGGTCCTCTTCTGACATCCGTCATCGCTCGGCACACGCACACATCCGAACGAAATTAGAATTCACTAGTGTATACACATTATAGCAGGAGAACGAAATCTCGTCAAAGGAATCGACAATCCTAAACATAGGGCTCTATATCAAACAAAGCAACGCTGAAAGCATAATAAGCCGTACAGATCCTAAGGACACTAGAACCTGATGCTCTGATACCACCTGTGACACCCCGCCTAATTAAATACCGGGCGATCACTCCTTTATTAAATTAAAATCAAGGTGAACAGTTGGTTCATTCTTAGCATCACTGTCGTAAAAATACTTTTCCAATTTAAACACCCTAAATAATTAAGCTAAGTGTCAAAACCATTTAAAACCTTATTCTCATTTTATTAAATGCGGTTATAAAACCTTAAACCATTAACATCTAAAGAGACACACATTAAGAATAAAAATAGAATTGAACATACAATAATTTAATCATCAATAATAAATCCCAACATTTACAACACTAAAGGAAAACATCCTGACGGTAATAAATCCCGAAATAAAGGTACTGAAAGTAAAAATTTCAATCTCTGACTATACCAACTAAATAATAGAAAGAGGGTGACACATGCCCCTGCTGGATAAAACTGAACTAGGAGTAGAATCAAATGGATGAAGTCGTCTAAACAACAGGCCTGCAACTCCCACCTAAGCTGCAGCACGTTCCTTCCAAAGGATCCTAACTAAGATGCCCCTGTGGCTGGGCACCTGTAATACATACATATATATACAAGAGAGAAAAGGAAATAGAAACGGGTCAGATCCTGATAGTGTATATGATTTAAAAATTCATTTAGCAAGTATTTAAATTGATACAGGCCAATGCAACAACATATTAGTGCGACACTCCCTTGAGAAATTCTCACCTCTCTTCAAATGTACACACCTATCGCACTAACCTTCCCAATGGTCTATCTCGTCATATACGACACTATCTTTCCCCAATGATTTAACTTATCTTAGGTTATTCGTAGGATTTACAACTGAACAACACAAGTATTTAAAACGTAAGATTTCAATTTGTAACCAAGGTTCTCCTTTTAACTTTATTAATCAATAAGGTTTTCCAGTGTCATATTATACTTTCTCAAAACAATTATTTATAATTTGAGTCATCAACCATGTCCTACATATCAAATCACAATAGGCAGTTCCAGATTTCAGAATTTCATATATATATTAACTACTCATATAATATATATATCATAACAGCACCCCACATAAAAACTATGGTGCGGGCATACTCTGCTATCCAATCCCCGTATCAATCGTACTAAAGGAAATACAAGTTCGGAATCACTCTCGAACTGTATAAATACATACACAAACAATATTGAGGCGAAGCATAGTTTCCAAGTCCAAGAGGTAAGTACATACCCTCACGTCTCTTAGGACCGTGACTATCGATTCGATAGCCTGTACCTAGGATTCCTATCTTCTAGGGTACGAGTCAATATCCCCCATAAGGCACACGAGATAAGATCGTCCCAGCGCGGAAACCTCAGGGATAGCAAGTAGCGCGGGCATGATTTTCACAAGTATATAATATATGCATACACAATCATATAAATATACCACTTTTATTATATCAATTTAGGTTTATCCCATAACCCACATTCACAACATTTATCCTTATTTTCCCATTATTATATATCAAGTATAATGGTTCGTTTCTAACTTTAATTCGAAAGTTTTTTTTTCCAACTTACTACGTAACCCTCATGGACTCTATTCTTCCAAATGTACAATTCAGTGGATATCCATTTATGTTCCAACGTAACTCTCTCTTACGTGTCTCTCCCCTTTAATATATACTTACATTATCCCTTATGCAAAATATCCCAAAAATATAGATTTCTCCTTACATCAAAGGATTTTGAATTTTATTTTCAAAGATGAGAATTTCAAATGGTTTCGAAATCGAAATTAAAATGGAGTTTTAATTGAATTTTTTTTTTTATTACTTAGAAGAGTCCTCAAAATATAAAACTCTCTAAGAGTCCTCAAAACATAAAACTTTCTAGTAAAAATAATAGTTTTAGAAATCCGACCGTCTGATCAAGCTGAATTTTTGTCAGCAGTCCTGTCTCGCCGTTCGCTACAACATACTAAAATTTCAAGTGATTCCAATGGTCCGATCATCCGAAATAATTTTTTTAGTGTTTGTATCTCATTAGAACTCTTTTCTTAATCAAACTCTTAATCCTTTACATGACAAAGGGTTTCCAGAATATCATATAAATCATCACTACATGAAAATTTCCCATCTTAAATTGGGTTTTTCTTCCATAAATCTCATCCTAATAACTCCTAAACTAATATGGATGATGCATCAAAGAAATAAGAAAGATGAACACTTGCCTGGGATTTTCAGTAATCTGGTTTGGTGTTGAATTTGGTGTGGTTGCGTTCCCCGTCTCGCGATCTACGCGTTGGCGGTGGCGGCGGTGTAAACGGATGAGTTTTGAGCCTTGGAATGCCTTGAGAGCTCTCTCCTCTCCTCTCCAATGGTCGTTCTAGTGTTTTGAGTTATCTAACCCTAGGAGATAACCTAAACATCTGATATAACCCCTTTAATTTTCGTGGGTTTAATTACCCAAAAATACAAAATGACTAAAATGCCCTCCCGGGGTACTAATTAGGCCTAAAAACGCCCCGAGACCCAAATCAAACCCCCGAGTATACTTTTCTGACTATCTCGACCCTTCCGGACGCGTTGGGGCACTCAAAACGACCATACGAACAACCTATAAAATATTCACTTTTATTAATCCACATTTAGTCCCGACACGACACAGGCGCGTCCCGACTTAAATTTCCACAATTGTCATTTTATTCACACGTGACAATATTATAAAAATAAATCTCATATATTACTATACTCGTCCAGTAATATGCAACAAATAATATATTCCCAATAATTACTAACTCTTGTCACGCTAGTAAATATTTAAAACAACATTTCGGATTAAAATTAAATTAATTAATCTCAATTAAATTTAATAAATCCTTAAATTTAAAAGCCATGAAAATACGGGGTATGACACATATTAGCAGTCATTTTGGATAAAACATACTCCGGTCATATACAAACCCTTTAAACAACTTTTAAAGCTCAACACCCCAAATCCAAAACTGTTCAACTCCCAAAATACTCTCTCTCTCTCTCTCCCCCTCTGAAATACTCTAGACATTTCCCATTTCAAATCTGACTTCAATTTTTATCTACCGAACTAGTAAATCACTTTTAAAACTCCATTTTTATTTTTATACATGATTGCTACACTTCGTTTTAACTAAAGTTTGCATTTCTTTTTTTTAAACTCCATTTTATTAAATAATTACTCATCTTTTTTTTTTACGAAATGGTTACTTTTCATTTTCCTTTCGAAGTGTTATCTTAATAAAGATTCAAAGTGTTTTAATTATAATATTTTCAATAGGTTAAGGTTGAGGCCAATACATGTGACGTATATATAACCTTAAAGTGGCTAGCCGTAGAACCTTCAAAGGGAAGAAATTTGTTTTGCTAAAGCAAACAAAGGAGGTGAGAAGGAGAATAATCCTTAAAAGGGAAACAATAATAAGAACGGGGGCAAAGAAGATTCATTTAAATATTTTAAAGCCATCAACACAGTTTTCAAATAACGATCTATAAGATTCTGGGGAAGATCAAGGATTAACAGTTTCTCAAGTGTCCAAAGAAGATGGGAGGGAATCTGAACAAGAGGAATAACACGCTCTAATGTGCATTTTGTAGGGAAAATGGGCACAAGATAGAGACCTGTAAGGCACTAAAATATCATCTAGAGGTGTTGGCCTAGGATGGGCACTTGAATCAGTGCATAGACAAGAAGTCCGAATAGGTCTTCGACAATGGTGATAAAAAACTACACAACGTCTTGGATGATGAGGTAGGACATGAATTCACATGAATACATGAAGCCTTCGACCTTATACAAACCAAGAAAATGTTGTTCGGATGCAGCTCAAGAAGGTCACAGCTGTGATGGAGACTTTCTAGATAGATCCTGCCAAAAGCCAGTCTGTCAAGCACCGATGATAAAAGGATGTCAATTACAACAAGCATATTATTTTTACAGAGGAAGACTTGGTTGGGGTGAGAACCTAACACCATGATGTTCTAGTGATCACTCTCAGGATTACAAACTGGGATGTGGACAAGTTATTGGTAAACCAGGGGAGTTCCTCAGAGGTGATGTACCTAGAACATTTCCAAAAGATCAAGCTAAAAATGTCCAATTTGAGGTAAGTGACCATCCCATTGGTCGAATTTGGAGGAAATATGACCATGTCATTGGGAAAGGTGTTCCTTCCAGCAAGGGCAGGGAATATTTCAAAGCTCATTGAGTTCCTGGTGGTAAATATTGAGTCGCCCTATCATGCCATTCTCGAAAGATGGTTACTTCATGCTATGAGAGTTATCCTTCAGCCCTACCACCAAAAGCTCAAGTGCATCACAGATCGGGGCATTTTGAAGATAAGAGGCGACTAATCCATTACTCAAAAATGCAATATTATCGCCATAATACCCAAGAAGGAGAAAAAGAAAGATAAAGAGATTCTTTCAAAGACACCCCTGGACGGGGTTACTTTTTGAAATAGCAACTATGGAATGGATGAGTAGGGGTGGAGAAGACTGAGATCATCCCCGCTGATAGGGTCGTGGAAAAATAGAAGGAGGTTATTTTTATAAAAGCCGACCGAAAAGGAAGTTCCTGATCGATACAACATTGACTGGTCATCAGAGAGGGAAGTTAATATCCTTTTTGAAATATAACTTAGATGTGTTTGCATTGGGGACATATGATATGTCAGGAATCGATCCTATGGTCATCTACCACTGTCTTCATGTAGACCCGACATTCAGGTCGATCGCATAAAAGGCTCACCGAACAACCTTAGAAATGGAAAGGGTGGTAGAAAAGGAAGTAGGGAAACTTCTGGAGGCAAGGTCCATCAGACAAGTCCAATTCCAAAAGTGACTATCGAATCCAGTCATAGTCTGCAAAAGAAATAGTAACTAGAGGGTCCGTTTAGACATCATCGATCTTAACCGAGTTTTCCCCAAGGACAGTTTTCCCCTGTCAAAGATAGATCAATCGGTCGATGCCATTATTATCCATGAACGGATGAGTTTTTTAGACACTTACTCAGGGTATCACCAGATTTCTCTGTTCTTCCCCGATCAAGATAAACTTCGTTCATAACACCATTGGCCTTGTACTGTTATAAGGTCACTCCATTCAGCTTTAAGAATGATGGAGACGCCTACCAGAGACGGTTTATAAAAAATTCAAACAAGAAATAGGGTAAGCAATGGAAGTATACATTTATGATATTCTCATTAAAATCATAAGCGAGGGAGACCACCTCAGAGACCTGACCAACACCTTTAAAATCCTCTAGTGTTATCAAATGAAGCTCAACACGAGAAAGTTCTCGTTTAGGATCCAATCAGGAAAATTTTAGGTTACTTGGTCAGCAAAAGGGGAATAGAGGAAAACCTAGTTCGGATAGAGGTTTTTAACAATGTCCAGATGCATCGGAGTGTACGTGAGATCCAAACGTTCATTGGGATGCTTGTAGAACTCAACCATTTTATTTACAAGTCATCAGAGAATTGCCGACCATTCTTCTAGATCCTTGAAAAAGATAAAGATCTCACCTGGAATGACGATCTCTCGAGGGAATTAAGTCCTACCTAAGAAAATCTCCTTTACTGGAAATTATTGATCAAGGGGACCCTCTCTGCCTCTACCTTACAGTTTCAAGTCACACGAAGAGCTCGACCTTAGTCTATGTGAAAGAAGCAAAACAGTTTCATGTTTATTATGCCAGCAAAATGCTCCTGGGTACTGGGCAACGCTACTTTTCATTGGAAAAATTGGATTATGCATTGGTGATAGCTTCCTGAAAGATTAAGCACTAATTTGAAGCCCACTATATCACTATCATTACTTCTTTTCCCCACAAGGCTATCCTCCGCAAAGCCGATCTCTCTGGGAGGATGTCAAAATGGTCAGTAGACCTTGGAAGGTTTGACATTCACTTTCAACCAAGGATAATAATCAAAGGGAAGATATTGAATGACTTTATAACATAATTCAGATGAGATGGTTCGACCAAATCATAGGTGGCCAAGCAAGCGAAATTCCATGAGTAGAGTCAGTTCGAGAGCTGGAAATTATATGTCGGTGGTGCTTCTATTTCCAAAGGAGCAGTTGTAAGAATTTTCCTCGTAACTCCAAAAAATGCAATGATCGAGAAAGGGATCCGGTTGAGATTTGAAGCCTATAATAATGAGGTCAAGTACGAAGCGCTTATATCCGGCCTACACAAGACTCATTTATTGAGGGCAAATCGGCTCGAAGTATACTGCGACTCCAAACTGGTGTCCAACCAAGTCAGTGGGGACTTTAACGCTAAGGACGCTAGGATAGAAGCCTACCTCGTGGTGGTGCGAGAGTTGTTGATGAAATTCAAGGAAGACCATGTTCAATAGTTCGCTCGTGGGCACAATAGTCATACGGATGCCATAGCAACCCTAAGCTCGGTAGTGGACTCTAATCTTAGGAGAACAATCAAAGTGGAATTCCTCGCTAAATCTAGTATTGATAAAACGATGGCCTCTGAGAACATCCTATCCATTGAGAAGGGTTTTAGCTGGATGGATCCAATCATTACATACTTACAGAATGAAACATTGTCAATTGATAAGAGATTGGCCCATCAAATCATAGTGAAAGCTTCTCTCTTGTACCTAGACCCCAAAAGGAAAATTTATAGGAGATATTTCATGAATCCCTACCTACAATGTGTATATCCAAAAGTCGTCGACCAAGATCTTTATGAAAAAAATATGGGAATTTTAGAAGTCATGTAATAGGAAGGTCCCTGGCATTTCGAGTAGTCAAAGAAGGCTACTCTTGGTCGTATATCTATAAAGAGGCAAGTGTTTATATACATAAGTGTGAGAAGTGCCAAAACTTTCCCCCTATGCTCCATCAACCGGTTAGCGACTGAGGCCATTGAACAGTCCATAACCATTTGCACAATGGGGATTGGATATCATAAGGCTACTATTTACTGCTCCAGGTAATCGTAAATAATTGTTGGTCGACACTGATTATTTCAGTAAGTGGATTGAGGCGAAACCACTAGCAAACAACAGAGATACCGACATGAAAAGGTTTATCTTGAGAAATCTTATAACTCGCTTTGGGGTGCCCAGGACCATTATAATAGATAAGGGTACACAATTTGAGAGTGGACCTTTTCAAGGCTTCTGTGACAAGCACATAATCAAGCACCACTTTATCTCTGTAGTATACCCCCAAAGCAATGTCTAGGCAGAGGCCTCTAACAAAACGATTCTTGATGGCCTAAAAAAGATGCTGGAAGGAGCGAAGAGAACTTGGGTGGATGAACTCCCTCATATCCTCTTAGCGTATCAGACCACGCCTAGAATACCCACAGGGGAACACCGTTCTCCCTCACATACGGAATAGAAGTTGTGATCCCACTCAAAGCTTGTCTCTCGACCATGAGAATAAAAATTTTCGATTAAGAATTGAACGATGATGCCCTTCGTTCTGAACTTGACCTAGAAGAAAAATGAAAATAGCAGGATATGATCAAATTAGCCTCCTACTAGTGAAAGTTGATGAAGCTGTACAATAAAGGGGTCAATTCGAGGAAATTATAGATGGCGATTACGTCCTTAGAAAAGTTCTCGACAGCGCCATAAGGCCGTTAAATGGAAATCTAGGGCCTAAGTGGAAGGGTCCATTCAAAGTAATCAGAGATGATTTGTAAGGAACCTATCACTTAGAAACAATGGGAGGCAGAGAAATACCTCGAGCATGGAATACGGCCAACCTCAAGAAAATCTATTTTTAATTTTTACTTTCGACAATAGGTTTTTTCAAATTTCCATTTTGAAACTCATGTTGCTTGATGTTTATTACTTCTGTCATGAATAAAGTCCTTTGTCATTTTCTCAATTTCTTAGTTGTTCAGTTGATGTACATTGTTTCAAAGTAACAAGCTCAAAATTGGCGTTAATATTTAAAAGTGACAAACAGGATTTAACTTATTTAGAACGACAACCTTGCTTATTAAAATTAAAATTAAATTCCACGGGTCCTTGTTATTATCAACATGACTCGCCTCATTACTTGCCCAGGCATGGAGGACCCCTAGACAGTAAACTAACTTTGTTTGGTAAGAACAAATCTTAAATGGGTGGATTGCCCATACACCAGGTGCATTTTTTTCATTATCTATTCTAGGCCTAAGGGAGTGTGATGACACGACCTAGAAGGTCAGATAGACAAATATAACACATGCTTTGCATAAAGGAATGGAAAAATGCACAGAAAATGGTATTAATTTAACATTTTTGCAAAGTCAGATTACAAAACGATACTAATTACAAAAATCTACTACAAGCAGTACCAAAAATTATTACAACTATATATGGTTGGTGTAAGGACATAATTTTATAAATGTATGGGATAGAATCTAGGAATTTTCTATTTGTCCAAGATCACAGTATGTATGTCTGATACCGCTACATTTGGCACGTCAACACGATCATCCACGACGGCCTTGATCCGAATCCATGCATCCACCATCTTCACACGTGCATCATGCTTCATGCGACGTGTTGCTCAATCGTTCCCACTACTCCACTTCGCGTTATTAGTAAAATGGTTTATTGGAGTTTTTAATATTTGCATAAATATTTGGGAAATTTTTAGAAAATATTTTTCGAAGTCTGATTTGTCTTTAACACAAAAGCATAATTTTTTCCAAGTGTAGAAGCGGACTTTTTTGGTCGTCGAGCTCGTTCGAACGACATCGCTCTATAATTCCAGCGACATGATCATGTCGCGCGATCTCGTTTGAGTGACACGTGTGTCTCGTTCGAGCGAAATGCCTATGTCGTTCGAACGCCATCGCCGCCTCGATTTTTATATAAATATGTGTGTCCATTCTGCACGTTTTTCAAGTCTTTTACATACACGTTTATGCGATTTATAGCCCAAAAAATAGACTTCAAGTTTTTAAGGCTTCATACCCTTTTTATTCACAAAACCATTCCTATATATGTGTGTGAATCTTTAAACCTTCAAAGGATCGTTTTTACTCATCTGGAGTAACTTGTGGAGAAGCCGGCTCTTTTCCATTGCTGCCCATCTGGTGTTCTTACGAAAAATTTCAGTCGACGACATCGAAACCGACACCTGAGGGTATTTTTTATCTCACTCTTATTTTCAGTATAATCCGTGTAAATCGTTCTTTACAAATTATAGTGAAAATAAAAGGTTTTGCCCCTTTGGGGGATTTTTCCTCATTTGTGTGTTTGTTTGTGATTAACTATTCTTGCATGATTATATTGCCTTAAATCACACCTAGGTTCATGTTTTAGGATTTAATTGAAAATTTGAGTTTAATTAAATAATTTATTAGTTTGAACAAAAGCGCACTCTCAAATTGGTATCACAGCCAATTACACAATTATACCGTGTAATTTTCCAAAAAAAAAATTATGAGATATCCATCTTCTGAAAAATTGATTTTTAAAAAAAGAGTGTGTTCAAAATGGAGAAATTATATAATAAAATGCCAGTTTTTTACGGGACTAATTATGCTTACTGGAAAGCCCGTATAAAATCTGCTCTAAAAGCCATAGATGAAAGAGTTTGGATTTTGGCTGAAAGAGGGTGGACACCTCCCTCCATAACTATTGACAACATGACAAATTTAAAATCTGTGAATGCATGGACTGAAGATGAATTTAAATGGTCATCTTTTAACTCTAAGGGTCTTAGTGCTATTTCTGAATCCCTCACACCTAAAGAGTTCCAGCGGATAATGATGTGTACCACGTCAAACGAGGCATGGGATGTTTTACAGCTTACCCATGAAGAAACTAATACTGTGAAAGAATTAAAATTGTAAAACTTAACAACTCAATTTGAAACTATCACCATGCTTGAGTCTAAATGTTTTGAGGAATTTTATGCTAGGTTATCTTATATTGTAAACACTAGCTTTAATCTTGGTGAACACATTCCTAATAATAGAGTTGTTAAAAAGATTCTAAGATCATTGGCTAAGCGTTTTATCGCTGAAGTCACTGTGCTAAATTCTATGGGTAATTTAAACAAGCTTAAATTAGAGGAATTGGTTGGAAACTTACAAACCTTTGAAATTGATATGTTTTCTAAGTCTGTTAAACCAAAAGATAAGGTAATTACTCTTCAGCCCAGGATAGGAAGAGTGAGGGGTCGGCAAGAAAGAGAGTAGATCATCTAGAAAAAGGGAGAAAGAAACGTCAGATTTCGAGTGTGACCTTGACTTAGATGATTTGGCCTTGTTTGCAAAAAATTTTAAGAAAATTCTCAATTTCAAGAAAAATGGAAATTTAAAGATAAAAATAATTTTGAGAAAAATATGTTTGAAAAGAAAAATGAAAAATATTTTAAAGACCCTCCTAATAAAGACGGTGAGAGATGTTATGAGTGTGACGGTAAGGGTCATAGAGCTTTTGAGTGTGCAACTAGGCTAAACATACTTGCCAAAGAAAAGGGCAAAGTTGTCCTTAACACTACCCTTAGTGACGACAGTGAGTTCGAGTCGGTAGACTCTGAAGATGAGTCATCGCATGGGTTTAAATTCACCACATTCATGGCTAGTCATGTGAGTACCTCCAGTGCTCCTCACGACAATGAGGATGCTACTTCACAGGGACACCTCGACAGTGAAAATGAATGAGTGAGAGGGAGGATGCTACAAGTGAGAGAGAGAGTGATCTTCAACGCGCCTACGCTAAGTTGTATACCGAGTCATTTAAAACAAAAAAGCGTAATAAAGCGTTAGTTCTTAGGATCACCGCTTTAGAGGAATATTTAGGATAATCTAGAGAGAGAATACTCCACTTGCACTACCTTGAGAGAGAGAGAGAGAGAGAGAGAGTCTGCCTATGTTGACAGAGAAAGTCAGTTTAGAGAAAGAGAGAGACTGTTTGGAGAGAGAGAGAGAGAGAGAGAGAGAGAGAGAGAGAGTTGTTTTGATAAAGAGAAAGGGAAGTTGACTAATCAAACGGCTAGTCTTACAAGTGAGCTCCATTCCTCCCTGGAGACTCGGAAGAAACTTGAAGCCCTTATAGCCCAGCTTACTCATGATCTTGAGAGAGCACAGGAAGCCAAGGTTCAAATCGAGGACAGGTCTGGAAAGATGGGAAAGATGCTCCTCGGCCCTGCCTTAGGTTTTGGTGAAAGGCAGGGAACAGGTTTTGATGGTGCCTCCACATCCCAAATTGCACCGGGACCAATTCTTACATTTACTACAACTCCATATGGCCATCGTCAAAAACTATGAAGAAGAATTCGACCAAGAAAAGCAAACCAAGGTCCGCCTAAGACTGTTTACTTTTGTACCTACTACAAAAGAAAGGGCAACCTCAGGGAGTTTTGCTATATTTTGGGGCGGAAACGACATGCTACTGCTCCGCCACCTACCACTAGCGATTTCTTGAGCCTTAGAGAGCAGGTTGAGTTCCTAGTTGCCACATCTCAGAGTTTAATGGCAGAATTCCAATGGATTTCCCTTCCGTCAGTGAATACTTACAAAAATCCGACTAGAACCAACATTGACAAGGGCAAACAAAAGGCTACCTCATCATGGGTGCCTAAGCACGACATAAAAGACCTTATTGCACATGTTGCTCTTAAAGCATAAAAGACCTCACAGTTGTATTTCGATAGTGGGTGCTCCTGACATATGATTGGTGATGTTTCATTTTTGACCAACCTAGAGGATCATAAGGAAGGTAAAGTCACCTTTTTATACGGGAGCAAGTCTAGCATCGTAGGACGAGGTACAGTTGAGTTACCAAGATTTCCTAAGTTTGAGAATGTTTTGTACGTCAAAGATTTGAAAGCAAACATTCTCAGCATTAGCTAGCTATGCGACGCTGACTTTGCCGTAAAGTTTGACCAGGCCATGTGTGATGTATATAATCAAGACGGTAAACTTTTAGTGCAAGGGGTGAGGACAGAGGATAATTGATATGGGACTGTGCCCAAGTCCTCACTTGTATGCAACAGCGCCACGATCACTCCTATGGATCTTTGGAACTAACGTCTAGGTCACATGAAGTTTAGAGATTTGACACTATTAGCTAAAAAGGACCTAGTACGTGGATTACCAACACTTGGAAAGAAAACTTCCACGGTTTGTGGACCCTGTCAGTTGGGAAAGCAAATCCGTAGCCCCCATAGGAAGTTGAATTCCATTACCACTTCACGAGTACTTGAGTTGATACACATGGATCTCATGGGTCCTACTCGTACAGAGAGTCTGGGTGGTAAGATGTACATCCTAGTGATGGTTGACGATTTCTCTGGATATTCTATCGTGGGATTTCTGTGAGAAAAATCAGATGCTGTTGAATTTCTGACGACCAAGTGTCGTGTCCTACAAATCCAACACGGTGTCACTATGAATACAATGCGTAGTGACAACGGAACTGAATTTATGGAGCAAAAAGTAGATCTTTACTGTGATAGCCTAGGAATCAAACATGAGTTTTCTACTGTGAAGACTCCTCAGCAAAATGGGATTGTTGAGAGAAAGAGCAGGACGATTCAGGAAATGGCTAGATCTATGCTTCTAGGTCGTAAAGTTGCTTGGAGATTTTGGGCAGAGGCAGTGTCTACTGCATGCCATACGGTGAATAGGATTTACTTCCGTCCAAACACACTTAAAAGGCCCTATGAATTGTGGACTGCAAAAGAATCCCAACCTTGCATATTTCTGTATTTTTAGGAGTAAATGCTACATCCTACGGGATAGAGAGGAATTAGAAAAGTTTGACTCACGAAGAGACGAGGGAATATTTCTAGGATATTCATAAAATAGTAGAGTGTAACGGTTTTTAACCTGAAGAGGTCTACGGTGATGGAGTCAATAAATGTTACTGTACAAGATGACGAACCATCGACGTCTGTTGACTTCACCTATTTTAGTGAGAATGACACACTCCTTTTTTATGATCCCACTGTGTCTCCCACATCTAGGGTGGGCCCTACTCCTGTTTTAGGGGACACACCTACTTGGGTTTGCAAGAGTCGTGATCCTACTTCTATTCTAGTAGATCGCATCTTAGGGGTCAAGACTCGTGCTCAGCTAGAGAATGTTGTTAGCCATGTCTGCTACACATCTAAAGTCGAGCCCAAGAATTATAAAGAAGCACTCCAGGATGAACACTGGATCTCTGCGATGCAGGATGAGTTACTTCAATTTAGAAAGAATGATGTCTGGGAATTAGTCCCCCGACCTAGTGAGACTAATGTGATAGGTACCAAGTGGACTTTTAAAAATAAGATGGATGAGACTGGTACTATTATCAGAAATAAGGCTAGCTTGGTTGCTCAAGGCTACACACAGATAGAGGGTGTAGACTTTGACGAGATATTCTCTCATGTTGCGAGGCTTGAGTTCGTCCGTTTACTGCTCACCATAGCATGTCATATGCGCTCAAGATATATTAGATGGATGTCAAGAGTGCCTTTCTGAATGGCATTCTACAGGAGGTTTTCGTGGAACAACCAAAAGGGTTTGAAGACCCTACGCACCCTGAAAACGTCTACTATCTAAGAAAATCCTCACATGGTTTGAAGCAAGCACCCCGTGCTTGGTACGAGAAGCTTACTTCCTATCTCTTATCCCGTGGCTTTAAGAGAGGGGGAGTTGATATGATGTTGTTCGTCAGGAGAGATGATAGTGTTATTTTAGTTGCCCAGGTCTATGTGGACGACATAGTTTTTGGGTCCACGTGCTCCCAACATGCTCATCACTTTGAGGAGGAAATAAAAAGTGAGTTTGAGATGATCATGGTAGGAGATCTTACTTTCTTCCTTGGTCTCCAGGTTCGTCAGCTAGAGGATGGGATGTTCATCTCCCAATCCAAGTATGCTACAGACCTAGTGAAGAAATTTGGTTTGGACTCCTCTAAGCACGCACGTACACGTATGCGTACATCTACAAAGATTAGTAAGGACACTTCAGGCAAGGAGTTTGAGCAAACCTTGTATCAGAGTATGATAGGCAGTCTTCTCTACCTGACTACTAGTCGTCCCGACATCGCCTTTAGTGTTGGAGTATGTGAGCGATATCAAGCGTCCCCTAAAGATTCACACTTACTCGCTCTTAAAAGTATTATCAAATACGATAGTGGGACTATCTCCCATGGGATTTGGTATTCCTTTCATACCACTGACCATTTGTCTGCATACTCGGATGCTGACTGGGCTGGGGATGCAGATGGATGTAGGAGCACTTGTGGTGGGTGTTTCTTCTTTGGTTTTGATCTTGTCTCTTGGTTGAGAAAGAATCAAAACTCCATCTCTTTATCCACTACGGAGGCTAAGTACATAGCCGTCCAAACTTGCTACACACAACTTATATGGATGAAGCAAATGATGGAGGATTATGGGATATCACAGGACACCATGACCACCTCCTATGATAACATGAGCGCGATACACATATCCCATAATCTTCAGCATTCATGCACAAAACACATTAGGATACGCAAGCACTTTATCCGTGAGTTAGTTGAGGAGAAGGTCGTATCCCCGAGTTATGTGTCTACCGACCTCAAGTTAGCCGATAGTCTGAAGAAGCCTTTAGATGCCCTTAGATACGAGAGTCTTAGGAAGTCTTTATGTATTTTCACAATTGACTGAAGGGGTTGGTCCTTGTATAGGATAGGATGCATTGTCATGTTCTTATCATATGATTCCTATTGCTAGTTTGTATCATTTGTATTACTATTATTTTTTTTGCTTTTTATTCTTTTTTCAAAAAATCCAAAAAGATTTTCTTTTTATAAAAATTTTAGAAAAGCACAAAAAGATTTTTTTTATTTTGTTTACACCTCTTATGGATGAGCATTTAAGATAGCCAAGTCACAACTTCCATTTTCATTTTTTACGTGATTGTTTGATAGTGATTTGAGACGCTACATCATTTCATTCGTGTACTTTACATTGTTTGGAGTCTTTGAGATGTGATTAGTGATATCTTTCTACATGCTTGGCTCCTTATCTCCTTTATTGCACACATGCATGACTTTATTTGATTATTGTAATTGTCTATCACATATTGGCTTGAGTGTTTCCATCTCAATTCTGTCTATACAACGAACCATATGCGATAAAACTTGACAAGATTGTAATGCATGTAAAAACCATTTGGTGAGTTTGTGTGATTTATTTGAAAATGGGGAAGGGCTGCAAAAGGTTCACATTTAACCTTTGCGAATACTAAGCCACCGTTATATCAGACCTAAAAAAATTGAGGTATTTTAATTATCCGAGGTCCAAAGATGTTAAAAGAGCCCCAAAAAATTTAAAGACAATAAAAGCAATACATGCCGAATATGGGACGTTAGGTTTCACCATCAATTATCCAATGTTTGAGAATTTAGATCACCTCTAATCAAAATATAAATCTGAGGGTGTTTGGTTGGAGAATTTAAACGGGTTTGCACTTCCTTGAAAGTACTGAAAAAGCATTAAATAGTTTTGGACGTTATTGGTGTGGAAATCACTTTGAGCTTTGATTTGCTGATTTGATTGAGTCAATTTCTTATAATTCCATCTTTTTACACCTAAGGAAGATGTTGAGATTATTCGTTAGGAGTATTCGATATTCATCGTGCACATATGTTATGTTTGTATGCATTGATTTTCCTATCGAATTTGCTCACACCCCTTCATTTCCGCTATCATCGACTTGGTTGTTTTTGTGTTCTTTCATGGTGTGATTCTTTGTTGTATATTTTGTGTGAATTTTTTTAAAAAATTCAAAAAAATTAAAAGTTTATTACCTTGTGACATTCTCCATTTGCATTTATTTGTGCTTCTCATATATGTCTATTTGGGGACATCATAAAAAGGGGGAGAATAAATTATGAGAATTGTTTGGTTGTTTTATCAATGATTTGCTTAAGTTTAATTGATCTTTCATTTTTGCATGTCATTATATTTCAAACTGTTGCGTATCCCGGGTATCTGCTTTATCTCATGCGTGTAGGTACAAAATTAACGAATATTGGATTGCACACTCTGATGAGAAAAGCTTTGAGAGTTTCTGAAAAGTTGAAGATTTGAAGATGTTGAACTTTGATTGACGACATGTCAGTTAGTATTCTCAGTTTGAGGGCTTAATGGGGATATTATCTTATATGTCATTTTCTTTATGGAGATAGCATAATTCGGACTTTTCATGTATGTACCGGCATAGACATAGGGGGAGATTTGTAAGGACAAAATTTTATAAATGTTCGGGGTAGAATCTAGGAATTTTCTATTTATCCAAGATCATAGTATGTATGTCTGATACCGCTACATTCGGCACATCAACACGATCATCCACGACGGCCTTGATCCGAATCCATGCATCCACCATCTTCACAAGTGCATCATGCTTCATGCGATGTGCTGCTCAACCGTTCCCACCACTCCACTTCGCGTTATTGGTAAAATGGTTTATTAGAGTTTTTAATATTTGCATAAATATTTAGGAAATTTTTAGAAAATATTTTTCGAAGTCTGATTTGTCTTTAACACAAAAGCATAAATTTTTCCAAGTGTAGAAGCGGACTTTTTTGGTCGTCGAGCTCGTTCGAACGACATCGCTCTATCGTTCCAGCGACATGAGCATGTCGCGCGATCTCGTTTGAGCGACACGTGTGTCTCGTTCGAGCGAAATGCCTATGTCGTTCGAATGCCACCGCCGCCTCGATTTTTATATAAATATGTGTGTCCATTCGGCACGTTTTTCAAGTCTTTTACATACACGTTTATGCGATTTATAGCCCAAAAAATATACTTCAAGTTTTTAAGGTTTCATACCCTTTTTATTCACAAAACCATTCCTATATATGTGTGTGAATCTTTAAACCTTCAAAGGATTGTTTTTACTCATCTGGAGTAACTTGTGGAGAAGCCGACTCTTTTCCATTGCTGCCCATCTGGTGTTCTTACGGAAAATTTCAATCGACGACATCGAAACCGACACCTGAGGGTATTTTTTATGTCACTCTTATTTTCAGTATAATCCGTGTAAATCGTTCTTTACAAATTATAGTGAAAATAAAAGGTTTTGCCCCTTTGGGGGATTTTTCCTCATTTGTGTGTTTGTTTGTGATTAAATATTCTTGCATGATTATATTGTCTTCAATCACACCTAGGTTCATGTTTTAGGATTTAATTGAAAAACTGAGTTTAATTAAATAATTTCTTGGTTTGAACAAAAGCGCACCCTCAGTTGGTGAGACAGGAATTCTGCAATCTGCCTCCTCCAACTATCACTGGGATTCGATTGGTACTCGTCATCACTATTATGACCTTCTAAGTAGGTTTCATCAAGTTAGATAGGTTTGGAATCCATAGGGACCCACCTCTCATCCTTGCCAAAGGGAGGTCGCTTATAGGTTAAGCAATCAACATGGAACATGTACCAAATTTGAGAGTCATTAGGTTCCTTCACTACTTTTAGGGCATTCAACTAGCTATGATTGTAGGCTACGTCTAGAGCCTCTTGTAGCCTAACTGGAGTATCTTTCCATCCCTCATCATAGCCTGCCGACCATGTACCCAGGGACCCATTCTAAACAAGTATCGAAGCTTCTTCACATTATGGCTGAGTCCCATCACCATGACTCTGCCTCTCTGGATATCCTCCTCGAATTGAATAAGCTTTTTCTTGAGATCATCATTCTCATATTGGATCATGGAACCGAGCCTCCCCTACATCCTTAGCCTCAGCAAGTTGGTTCTTCAAATTAGTTATTTCCTTTTGTGAGGAGGATCCCACATCATTTAAGTCCTTCAGATCATCCTTTAGCTTAGCGACCAAGGTGGAATGATCCTTACAGGCCTTAGTCATCTTCTTCAAGGCCTTATGAATAGACAAAAATGCCCAGTGAGCCTGAGCATTAGTGCCTTTGCTAATAAAACTACTAAGGCTTCCAGAAAAGGAGGAATCTCCTCGGTAACAAGCTACAAAAGTAAATAAGCATATAACCAAAAAGATTTAGTAAGGGAATTCAAGATAATATGAACAATTATAAAAATAACTTTTCATTGATATGTATAACAAAGTGGGCAGAGCCCTTATAATCCGACTAGAAAAAGAAGAAAAAATACTAAAGTCCACCAAACCCTAATTTACAAAGGTCGTATTTCTACACCATCTCCTCCACCTCGGCCTCCTTTCCATATGCCTCCACTTCTTTAGCCTGGTTGACGGGGTTGCTGGTGGAAGCCTCCTCATCAATCTATGGGAGAGTTCCAGGATGATGCTCATCGAAGAGCTTAGATTCATTGGGTATCTCGGCCTTCACTAGGGCTGCATCCCAACCCTTCTTGAAGCTATCCTTTTGAATATAATCTAGCTAGAGCTTATCATTTACATAGGCCTCTCTCCATCCTTTCCCAAAATTGGTCTTTTTGGCCTCAGGAAACTCGAACCCATAATGATCAACCAAGTATTCTTTCTCTTAAGTTAAGTATCCTCAACCTTCAATAGGTTATTTTCAGTCTTCACTATGGCCATGACCTCAATGGATACTCTCTTCTCCTTGTCATCATTTACCTTATTCTCCTCATTGTTCTTGATCTTCAGTTTGGCCATGTCCTCTTTTGAGATTTCCTGGGGCCTTGCTCAGTTCATCATTTATCTTGGAATGGTCTGAGCGAATATTCAAGAGATTGATAAACTCTTCCACAAATTGTAAAATATAGATACATGGCAAGTGTTAGACACATTTAGAGCAAAGGAAGAGACCAAACAAAAATAAAGGGAAATAAAATTCTTACCATGAACAAAGTCTGGGAAGAACGAATGGTCCAATGACTTCAACTGCTCACGATCCGTAGCGAGCACAACCTCCCTAAATAGACCATGGGCCAGAAATGGATTTTGGGCCACATACATGGTCTGGGAGGTTTTGGGGAGGGGGGACATCACTTTTCTTGGAAGGGGGAAGGATCATAGGGGACATTTCCTTCTCCTTATTTTTTTCCCTAATGACCAGACTTCGATCATCGCCCTTGGGCTTTAGCTTCATTCCTCTTCTGGTACTTGGCTTTAGAGGAGAGGGGGACATCATCATCATCTTTTATTAGCAGAACTCTCTTCCTTGGAGGTGGCATCAAATCCTCTTCGTTGATAATGATGGAATTGATGTAAAGAGACTAAAATGAAGAAGTAATAGAAGCCTCCTTATTTGGATTGAACATCTTAGGAATGCCATCTACCGGGCGAGCAGTAAATCTACTGGTAATATTGGTATACTCTAGGAGAAACAAGATCGACCATGGGTGATCACCTATAGCAAGGTATTCTCTCACCCTCCAAGCCTTCAACAACTAAGTACCTTTTACAATTTTTACATAGAGGGATCTTTCTTCTTCTTGCGATCTGCCCAAAAACACAACAAGAAGAATTGTCAACAAAAATAGTTCAAAATAACAACCAAAAGGTAAAAAAAGGCAACTATTAACCTATGTCACCCCCTCAATTCGGGCACAAAAACCTAGCATACTCTTCACCCTCGGACAGGGGTGGATATTGCCAATTTCTAACAATAAACCCCTGATCCCAATAACCCTTGATGGAATTAAGGAGGTTCGCAATCAAAACCTTGTTGGCTTTCCTTGCTTTTAAGTAAATAAGGAAATTAGTGGCTTGGAACCAAGTGTAACAATACCTAATTTCTGGGATACCAAGGCTAGTCCCATAAAACTCATTGATTATGTGCACCCCATTAATAATAGGTCATGTCTTGGGGCACACTGAGCTAAGACTACCCCAAAGAACTCCCAAAACTCTAAGAGAAAAGGGCTTGGGGAAACGCCAATCCCCTCTGGACCACAATAAGGGTATGAATCGAGTGCCCCATCAACAACAATGACATTTCTTGGCATTGGGGCATAGTCAATTGTAACCCACAGGGAAATGGAATAAGTTTTCCTAAAATACTCTACATTTTTTCGATGAAGAGTTTTCACAATTTTCAGAAAAGTTAACTATTACGACTGAAGAAAACAGAGGTGGAAAAAAAGAAAGCGACGAAGAATAATGAACGACAAAGACGAGGATAATTTACATAATGGATGAATGCTAACAGGAGAACTCTGAAGTCTTTTTAGCATAAGAGAGAGAGAAAAGTGACGATTTTGTATCGAGAGTGGAAGAAAATGATGTTTGAGAAGTATGTGCAATCTTGAAGAACTGGAATTGAAATGGTTTTTTCCACTTCACCTCTCCTCATGACGAGCATACCCTTGCAAGTCCAAATCCTACCAGGGATGGTAGTAGCATTAAAGAGGTTTATTTCATGTGCCACGGATAAGTGTCCACCATTTTTAAGGTCCTGAGAAAGTCTTATACTTGGAATGATTAATGTGAATGAGCATTCCATGACCTCAAAAAATACTTGGGTACTAATCCAATTCATTCTAGAGCCACATCAAGGGAGAATGTATTCTTCTATTTAGTAGTGTCACTAGTGGTAGTGAGCTCATCTCTGATTAAGGATGATGAAAGAGTCTAAAAACCAATATGCTACTCAACTCAAGCACTTCAATGAACTAAAATAAGATACCAAAAAATGGAGAAATTAGCGTTTTCCCTCATAATTGACTCAAGGAAGTTGCTCCCTTATTTTCAAGGGCATAAAAACATTGTGATGACCGACCATCCTCTTTGTAGAATACTTCACAAGCCATAACATCTGGGAATTTAATGATTTGATCTATGGAGGTGGGTTTAGTTTGACATAAAATATCGAACAAGGATTTCTATTAAAGGGCGGGGCCTTACGAACTTTGTAACATAATTTACATCCATGGGAGAAGCCACACCAGAAAAAGCAGAAGAAGAGGAAGAAGATTTAGTGAAAAGTAAGGGGGTCAAATCGAGGATCCAATGATTCCAGTTTGGATCTTATATGTTAATAGATCATCCAACTAGTTAAGAAGCGGAGCAAGACTAATTATTGGGGTGACATATGGCATAGTAATTAGGCATTAAGTTCAACTTCAAGGCCTCTAACAACGAGGAAAAATATGAAGCATTGCTACACGATTTGAGGTTGGCCAAGGAGTTTAGAACAGAACAAGTCAAAGTTCACATTAACTCTCAATTGGTAGTGAACCAAATCATATGAGAATATGAAGATATGGAGGTCTACTTAGGGAAAGTCAAGAATCTTATGAGAGAGATAAAACATTTTGTGATCATAATAACCCCGATGGAAGACAATAATAGAGGAGACTCACTTGCAAAGTTGGCCTCCATGATAGAAAATTATAGTTCCAGTTATGTGGTATTCTTAGACCAAAATTCTAGTGAGGTCGAAGAGGAGCCTTATCTCATAGCTCCTGTAGAGAATTGTTAATATTGGATGGACCCCATCCAAGTCTACCTCGAAAGGGGAATAATACCGATAGAGAATATAGAGGCTAAGAATGTCAAGTATAGGGCCACTCATTACACTCTCATCAACTGCTTCTTTTACAAATGAGCTTACACTTTTCCATTCATATAGTCCGCCCAAAAGAGGCTAACTATGCCCAAGGAGAGGTCCATGAAGAAATATGTGGGGGGGCATCAAGGCGCAAGGTCCCTTGATTATCGTGTGATAAGAAGGGATATTTCTAGACTACATTACTTAAGGATGCGAAAGAAATTGTAAAAAAATAATACAAGTGTCAAAGGTACTATAACATCCCAAGGAGACCACTAAGTGATCTAGTCCCAATAATCTCACCTTAGCCATTTTCTCAGTGGAGAATAAACCTATTAGGTCCTCTTCCTCATACTCGAGACCAGAATAAACTTGCGATGGTGGTAATTTTAATTTCAAAAAATGGTTGGAAGCAGAACCCCTAACCACCATAACCAAGAAGAAGATTGATTTTTTTTTTGTGGAAATCAATTGTTTCTAGGTTTGTCATCCTCGGGGTGATCATCAATGATAATGACACTCAGTTTGGTAATGACATCTTTAGAAACTTTTGTTCAAGATTGGCATTCCACAAGCATTATTCGGCACCCTCCCACCCACAAGCCAAAAATCAAATTGAAGTAACCAATTGAACCATCATCCAAAGCTTAAAAAATAGGCTAAACGATGAAAAATGGCTATGGGGAGAACAAATCTTTGGCATCCTATGTCCTTATAGAATCACTATGCGGGGCTCAACAGGGGTGACATTATTCTCTTTAGGCTTTTGAACTGAAGTTGTTATACCAGTTGAAATTGGTCTCTAATATTATTGGACCTCGACAAGTACTACAAGAACAAAGTTCAACCTCGGAGTTTCTCTGTGGGAAACTTAGTCCTTAGGAGGATCACAATTTCTACTAACGACCAAAAACATGGAAAGTTAGGTCCTAACTAGTAATGGCCGTTTGTGGTAACAAGGTTGACGAGGCCAGGAACGTATCATCTAAAGACTATGGACGGAAGGGAACTAAATGTTGAACATCTCAACAAATACTATCAATAGGGTGAGACACTATTTTTTTATCTCATGTCTTTGTTGTAATCAAGCATTAAAATTCTAGATATGAATGAAAAGTTTTTTTTGTCTAAAAATATTTCCATTTATATGATAAATACCAATGTCTCACACTTAATGTACGACCTAAAGGACTAAAATGACCACATTAGGCTATAGCCCAGAAGACCAAAGTCGCACACCTAGGTTAGGACCATAAGGTCTCAAATGAGTAAGAAGATAGGCTAAGGGCCCAATGTCCCAAATAACCCATCAATTAGGGTAAATCCCCAAGGTCCCTATTAGCTAAGTATATTTGCAATAACATATTTTTAGCATGAGTAAGAGTGGGGGCAGGGCAGGGCACGCATACAACTCAAATAAGACCTCAAGTAATAATCTTCTCATGTAAAAAAAATCAATTAAAGTAGCATTAAACTTAACGTGATATACAAGATTGATTTTGGCACAAAACATTTGAGAAAAAAAAATCTCATAACCCATCAATTGGGCACAAAACATTTTAGATAAACAAAATTTCACAACCCATCACTTGTGCCTTTTTCAACTTTATTTGACTATTGATCATAATCAAATTAGGGATCCTCGTGAGTAATATAAGCATCACAAGATAGAGAAATATGATTAACCTGAATGCGAGGCTTAAAACTGTCCTATCCATCACTAAAAGCCTATCCCATATGGTATTAAAAGAGGTTAGACTCTATGAATTCACCCATAGAACTCTTCCATACTTAAGGTACCAAGGTCTCAATCTCAAAAATCTTTCCCCGTTCTTTATCCCAATCTTCCTCCGTTACTCTCAAAAGATTCCTAAGCTGAATCAATTTCTGATTTTAATTCATCTTCACGATGCTTGGAGTCTTCCACCTTATTTTTCATAGTATCAACTTCTCTATGAAGGGTATCCTCATCACCTTTTTTTTCCTCACTCCCTAGCTCACCTTAAAGTATATCGATCAACTTCTCTGAAGAATTTCTATACATGTCCTTACGTATATACGACACATAAAGGAATGTACCCTTAGTGTCCCGTTCGTGCTTTATTAGTAATTTCAATGGAGTCCCTCATCCGGACATCACAAAATACATTAAAATGGGGTGGTCCCTATGTGTACACCATTGCACGGTCCATACCCCATCGGTGACAATGGATCTCGACATCTACGCCTACCTTTCGTAAGTGGTGCTGTCACGTAGTACCTAAAATAATGACATATACAACACCCAGTCCACCTGTGTCGATATGTGCTACAGTCCCGAGATGCACTCAACCCCAATCGATATGTCATCCACGGACATGGGTATGTCCACATAAATAAATAAATACATATTTATATTTACAATCAGTCCAAACACAATCGTGCCTGAAATAAAGTCCATCCCGAAATTACTAACTAAATATTTCGGTCTCAGATACCTTTCCATAGAAAATTCATAACTAATTAAAAAAATCATAAAAATATGAAACTTGTAGCCACACATTCGTAAGGAAAAGATCTGGCTTCACCCATAGGTCATTCGAACAAATATTAACCTCATTCGAATGAGAATCCCTACCTCATTCTAACGAGGTTCTAACGAGATTCCAAAAAATGACCTGATGTCCTCTTTCTTAGGAGGGATTCATACCCAACCTCCCAACTTCATTTCTAGGATTTTCTATACCCAAATTCCCAAAATTTTAATACATAGATAATTCATATAACCCAATCCCATTGACATATACGTAAATCTAAGATGGAAATCATCATCAATTCAAGATTTAAACTCATATATCAAATTATTCATCAAGTTCTTATCTCTCATCTTAGTTCATTATTTTCTTCGATGAAAGCCCAAATTTTATCAATATAATCCAACCCCAAATCGTTAATTCATTCAATATTAACACGATTCCATTTTCTATGTTTGTCACCAATTAGTTTAATTATTAAACACCTAAAATTTAGATTTGTCCTTCAATATGCATAAGGTTTATTCCCATTAAATAAACATCAATTTATCAACCTTAACCTAAAAATTCATATGAGAAAATACACCAATGAATTAAGAAACATATTGGAAATTAATTTAGTAAGATATTGCTTGCCTTAGTTTGATTATTAAGGGTCCCTTTCTCTTAGATCTTGATCTTTCTTCCCTCTCTTGATATTCTTCCCTTCTCTAATCTTGGTAACTTCTCCAATTAGGTGTGGGGCTGCTAGGGTTAAGTTGTGGCAGATGAGAAATGTCTTATTCATTGTTAATTAACTTATAATAACCACTAATTTCGAGTAACTCCATGCCCCCCACATTTGGAACCCAAAATGAGCCCGAAACCATAACCGAATTGGCTTAATAATTTTCTAAATGGTATAACTATACCCTGGCCTAATTTTAGATGTCTAAAACACATAAACGAGTCCCCAAATCATCCTGAAACATGCCTAAACTATCTTTATCCAAGCTACACATTTTTTATTAGATTGAAAACCACATATTTATTTGATAAACATGTAATTTTATTTCTATAAGTAAACATAGTCATGCATAAATGAATCAAATAAACATGCAATCATAAATAAGTAATTTATTCTCAAATTGAAATTCTACCACTTTAATTTAAATTCTACCAATTTAATTTATTCAAGAATTTATTTAATTAAATTCAACCAAAATAATTTATTACGAAAACACGGGGTATTACAGGCAGCCGTTGGTTGTGTGAGTGATACACGGGTTCCCATTAGTTTTTCTTAGTTGAGAGAAAGAAATCGAAACGATCACAGATGACGCTAATTGTAGGCGGTAAAATCCTGTTAGAATATATTCAACGCAATCAAAGCCGAGTAGATTATAATCATGCATAATGACATTCAAGAACATGATGTTCATGGTTCGGCAACGTGCATATGTCCGCGAGTATTTCTATTCTCTTTATTAATCAATTTCTGATGACAAAGATTACATTCCCCCTTTTCCAGTGTGGATTATTAGATTTATGGCGAAAAGAAATAGGTTTAACCGTGTTAGATTCCTTGCCCTTTGACAACAATCAAAGGTTGATTGGAGGTATTAAATTCTGAGATTTTTCTTTGATCGGCTTCAACCATGCTTATCCTCTTGAACTATGATCGTTGATATGACTAATATGACCACATTTTTATCTCTAAGGTGTGGTCGAAGAATCCTCTCACATAGAAAAATTCCATCTCTTTACCCTATGGACGTAGGCTAGGCTGACTTGTTGAACCAAGTAAATTCTATGTCTCTTTACATTCATCATTGCACTCAAGTCCTGCATTATTGTATATATGATTCCTAGACCAAAAGTTAAGAAAAAAATGTAGAATGAAAATACAAGGGTCGTTTACTGTTTGGGGTACATTTATTTATAATAATTGGTTCTTGGGGTACACTAATTTTCATTATAGTTCATTGGATATTATTTTAACGATTTGAGCTAACGGGCGTTTAACAACTGTATCCCTTTTTGTCAATTATCTAAAATACCCTTTGATATCTATATTTAAAATCCTCAATAAAATCCACTCTTCTCTTTCTCTCTCTCTCTCTCTCTCTCTCTCTCTCTCTTTCTCTCTCTCTCTCTCTCTTCCGCTCATCATTCTCTCTCTTCTCCCTCCCTCCTAAAAGACTAAAGCCAATAACTTGATCAGGCAGAGCACGATTTGGTGTTGGTGATGTCGGATCGTCATTTGTAACAGATGGGGAAAGGAAGGAGAACAAGGGTTTCTAAAAGGGGCGGTGGGTATGGTTAATTTGTTGTCTCTCGAAAACCTTGGTGGTCAAAGGATTGTTGAGTTTTCTGTATAGTTCCTGGAGTTTGGGAGGTTCATTTTCTGTATGGTTCAAGCCGGACGTTCATTTTCTGTATTGTTTTCGATTTGGAGTTCGGAGTTTTGTTGGCCAAGGGTTTTGAGAGTTCCAATATGGAGTTCGGTGAATATGGCGAGAGGTTTGTTTTTTGGAAATTATTGTCATATTTTTTTTGTGTGAAATTATTTTTTTTCTTGTAATTTTTTTTACTGGGAATTGATTTTTTTGACTAAAATCAGTTCTATTTTCATATTTTTTGGCTTGAATTTATTTTGTTTGGTCAGATATTATTTTTTTGGCTTGAAATTATCTCTTTAGACCGGTTTTTATTTATTTTTGGCTAGATATTATTTTTTGGCTGGAAATTAGTTTTTTGATTGAACTCGGTTTTAGTTTCATATTTTTTGGCTGGAAATTATTTTCATACAGTTTTTTTTCTTTAAAAACACTTTCTTTTAATTAAATTATTTTATTTTTTACTTTTTTGCTGAAAATTATTTTTAGTTTGGGTGGAAATGTTTTTAAATGGAAACCTAATTTCTTTAGTTGAAAATAATATTTTTGGGTGCACAATTCTTTTCCCTCGAAATATATTTTATTTTGTTGAAAAATCAATTTTTTTTGCAGTTGGATTTTTTTTTGGGGAAATATATTTGTTTGACTGAAATTAGTTTTATTTTTTTATCTTTATGGGTGGAAAACCTTTTTTATTTGGTGCAATTATTTTTTATACTTGAAATCAATTTTTTTATCAGTTATATTATACCGAAAATAATTTTTAATCAGTTATATTATACATGTTTTAAATTTTTTATATTTTAACTGTTTTTAATTTAAAAAAAAAAAGCACAGTTCAACATTTTATACAATTTTTTTAACTGTGTTTTTCTAAATATTTAAACAGTACACTTAAAAAATAATTTTATATAAATAAATAACATTTATATATACAAAGGGTACATGCGTCATTACAAGTAAGGATAATATTGGTAATTGAGTGTATATGATGAGGTGGCTAACGAAAATTAAGCTCAACCGTTAAAATAACACTCGTTTAATAATAATGGAAACTAACGTACTCCAAACACAAAATATTGTAAATAAATGCACCCGAGTCAATAAAGGACCCAAAATACAAAAGTGCGCAAAACGGTGAAGGTGAATTCTTACATTGAATCTCCCAACAAAGTTGATTTTGAAAGGTCCTCAATAGCATAAAAATATGGCATACTAAAATCAAATATACAGTATATTAAGTATTAAAAAATTTTGACAGTTAATTAAGATAAGAATGATGAGATTACAAAAGAGACTATAATAAAGAGTTTTTTACCAATTAGTCCCGTTTACTAAGTATGTAGTTGAATAGCTCCTAATATTTTTTTTTGGCTCCATCAGGTTCCATGAAAAATTATTTTTGTTTCAATAGATCATATTTGTAAACATACAGTGAATATTCACTATATATACAAATAAGACATATTAAGAAAAAAAATGTTGCGATAGGACCTATTAGGAAATGTCCCATGTAAATAGGACTTAATAGAAAGATTAAAAAAGATTAACGTTAAATCTCCAAATAAACAAGAATGCATTATTTTAACTCACGACTCCGCTATTTTCTTCAAGAGATTAAGTATAAAGATATTTTGTGTTTCACTCCCATTTTTTGGCATGATTTTGAGGTATCCCTAATTTTAAAGAAAATTGTGTTCTCACACCCCCAACAACGTTAACTCTCTTTTTGACAAAGTGGGGGGTTTTCCACATAAGTTCTAAAACCCTTTTTTTCTAATTATTTTTTAACAAACATAATTATTTTTATAATCACAAAAAGAAAAGGTTGAATTACACAAATATTTCAATGAACATACAATTATTTTTTTAAAGTGAAAATATGTTTAATCATTTGCTCCATAAAAATGGAGGTGGTGTTTTCACATAAATTAAGAAAAAAATACCCTTTTGGAAATAAAAATTACCACTCGTTGAATATGAGGTGTTTGAACATACAATTAAAAAAGGGGGATTTTGGGAAAATGTCCTCATAATGCTCAAAGTGTATAAAAACGGGATATTCCATATAATTTTATAAATTTAGTCCCTGTACTAAAAATACAATGAAAAATGGTGAAAAAGAGTGCCGCTGGCACGGACCAAAAAAATAAAGGTATTATACCATAGGGACCAGATTTATAAATGTTATTGTACCAAAAAGACTAGATTTATAAACTTGAAAATCATTGTCCTAAAAATTCAAATATAGGAAGGAACATGACCTTTACCTTAATTCTCTATTTAAAAAAATTCACCCCTTTTGTTGTTACAATGACATATATAACGATTAATAACTTCTATTTTTTGCAAATGGTAGTTTTTGTTTCTATTTTTCTTAATTTATGCCAAACACCCCCATTTTTGAAAAAATTTATTTAACATCTTTATAATTTTTAAAAATAAGTGTAAATTCTGATCCATTTATGTAATTTAGTACCTAGTGTTTATTTTTATGGCGCTTTGTAAATTTAGGACCTACTATAATATGTATTTTGGAAACAGGACAACAAGCATTTTATTAATAGTTTTAGTCCATATTTTTTAATAAAGTCGCTGACGCGAACCCATATTCATAAAACGTTAACCAATCACAGCATGTCACGTGTCCCTTTAATTTGAAAATAAGGACTAAAAATAAAAATAAAATATTTATTTTCCTATATCCATAATCAATATTATTTTAAATCCTAAAAATACATAATCTATATTTTTATTTTCAATAACACACCCGAGATACGGTTATCACATGGTGTAAGGGTGTAACACTAATTTTGTATATTTAATAAAGAATGAAACGGCACCTTTTAAACTTTAACTCTTATCTTGTGACAGCTCAATCCAACTTTGACACTTCATCTTCATCTTCTTCTCAAGGGATATTTTGTGTTTAAGTTAACCCACCGTTTGGCTGGTAGGATTGAGTTGTCACAAGGGAAGAATTGGAAAGTTAAAAAGGTGCCGTTTCATTCTTTATTTAATATAACCCTAGAGGTTTCCTAGTAGCACAATTCTCTTCTCTCTATCATGGATTATCCTAGCTACAACACTGGTATCTTATTGATAGAATCAGAAAAAGAGTACCACACTTTTATACGGAACCATGAAAACGTTGCTTGCCTTTTCTACCAAGAAAACGATATTGAAAGCGAGGTAGTCTACTCACTTCTTCTTCAATTAGGGTTTATGATAGTTGTTATATATATCATATGAATGCATGTTAAAAGTTCTTTGTACTTCCTCGCTCCACACGTTTAGTGGTACGATGCCATAAAAATCTTATCGGGTTTGAGTTTAAAGTTATTGGGTAAATATTATTGATACAAACGAGTTTGATACGCTTCGAACATTAAAAAAATGCGACTCGAGATCCAAAATTTAAGGACACAAACTGATTATGGATGAGCCACTAACCTTAGTTAAGTGCACGAACTAGAAAAATGATCCGAATTTGACACAATATATTGTGTTCGTGTCATGTTTGTGTTGATTTTTATACACAAAGTTGCATACCATCCATGTCATACTCGTCTCGATTTTATTGAGTTCAAATTTTGTGATTCAAATATTACAAATTGTAAGATTCATTGTAACTATTTATTTATTATTTGACTGTTTTCTCCAATCATGTTAGGTGATCATCAAAATCCAGCATTTTCCTCTATTATAAGGCTACAAGATGGATTTCGTAGGTGGTGCTATCACGTGTAGGAAGATTTGTTTAGGTTGAGATATAATCATACTGTAGTTACAGTAACTCCATTTTGGAACATTTTATTAACTATTCTCAACTGTGACGCTAGAGTGCATACCTGACAAAAAAATTAACATGCATGTACATGTGTATAAACGCCCCACGATTCATAAATCTCTATATAAGATTTATCTATATTAAAAACCAATCTATATAAACGCTGGTTGTAGTCCAAGCTTCCAATGGATTTTATACGGCTGATATGTTAAGCACACACTCATTGGTATTTGTAATGTGGGTCAATCAATGTGTGTTTAACATATTATTTGGGTAATAAAAAACAACCACAGAAAAATATATAAAGAGTATTGCTCTATTTTTTATTATTATTTGCTGAGTATGCCTTAGATGGGTGAGGGTCAACATGGCGGTTGTAATTTTTGAATACTGACGGATTTTTAGGATTCGGGGTAAAATATATTTCAATGCGATAAAAATAATATGATAAAATATGTTTTCACATATTTAGAGTTTGATTTTCTTTTGTATTCTTATTTAAAGTTTTATAATTATAGGATGTGCACTTATCTATAATGTTAACTCAATAATAATTTAGTTTTAAGTATATAAAACTATATTTCTTCATATTATTTTTTATCTTACTGAAACATATTTTACTCCAAATCAAATGGATGCATGTGGTAAAACTTTTCTAATATTGGTGATTGTAAAAAGTTAAAAAGTCTATGAAGTTTTCTGCTTCAGAAAATAAAATAGGATTAATATTAATAACATGACTATGAGTGTTACAGACTAAAGTGTAACAACTCTTGTTTAATCAAGGGAATAGGCGAAGATATGATATGACTTTTATTCTGTATTGATGAACCTTTTTTAAGCATATTTCATTTGGTTGGCAGCTTTGATATGATTGAAAGAGCATGAACTATGAAATATAATTTGTCTTTGCACATCCACACTCAAAACAAAATTCTATTACAAAAGGTGAAGTAAAGTTTAAGCCAAATTCCTTGGAGAACCAATTCAGATAGAAAGAAATTAATTGGCAAACTCAATGAGTCTATATTCTTTAAATTCTTGCAGGATGTGAACTGTTTTATGGAGGGATTGGTAGATGATCACGAGGATACAACCCACTTTGTGAAAATGTGTGCAGCAAAACATCCAGAGTTGGTTGCTAAGTTGAACATTACAAAATTACCAACCATTGCTCTTATAAAGAGTGGCCGACTGATACACCTTGTGGTATGTATGTGTTACAAGAATCTCCATTCCACAATGTCACTTAATTCTACCAATCTTAATAAAATAAAATAAAATAAACTCAAAAATATTTATTTATTATTTTAAAAAAAATGATCAATGTTAATTTTTAGCAGTTTAAAAATTAACATATATTTAATCGATTTCTTTAGAATAGAAAATAAATTCATTTTGAGTTAATTTTTTTAGGTTCATTGAAATATTTCAATACCGTAAAAAAATCAGCTAAAAATATATTTTTTTTTACTATTTTAAAAAAATGTTTCAATACCGCAAAAAAATCAACTAAAAATATATATTTTTTTTAGTATTTTAAAAAACTGTTCCACTTTTTTGTCCTGTTTTTTATGTGTGTGCGTGCGTGTGTGTGTGTGTGTGTATATATGTGTGTGTGTGTGTATGTGTGTGTGTGTGTGTATATACCGATTTTTTAAAATAGTAAAAAAAATTATTTTTCGGCTGATTTTTTTATATGACATTTAAACTTTAAAAACTACAAAAGTGTGATCAATTTTTTTAAATAGTAAAAAAGCTATTTTTAAATTGTTTTTTTTATATGGGTTCCATAAATGTTTAAAT
The DNA here is from genome assembly GCA_949130495.1 of Sambucus nigra. NCBI lineage: Eukaryota > Viridiplantae > Streptophyta > Magnoliopsida > Dipsacales > Adoxaceae > Sambucus > Sambucus nigra. The sequence continues at coordinate 612,797,861 of OX422217.1, read as the reverse complement.
ACTACATAAAAAAAATTCAACTTAAAAGTAATTATTTTAATATTTAAAAAAATGATTTGCGCTATGTATACTTAATATATATTCCTCTCTCTCTCTCTCTCTCTCTCTCTCTCTTGATTTTTATTGTGCTCTCTATTTATTATATGATATTATATTTATTTTTTCAGGTAGTGCCGGACATTATGGAAACTGTGACGGACGAGTGGGGATCGGATGAGCTGGAGAAGATATTGTACGATCACGAAATAGTCTTTAAGTTTGAAGACACCAAGGAGCTTTTGGAATTTGATGAAGATTGGTCAGATTCAGATGATTGCTCGTATGGATAATTTTTTAAGAAATAAAGCTTTCCTCAGTGATAATTATCCTCTTAAGACTACAGCTACTTGATTGAAATCACATACCACTCCATGTTTTGGTTGAGAATATATTTATTGTCAGAACTTAATTTCTTATGCCTATTTCATGAGTTGTGCGGGTTTTTACTTAATGAAAGTGGACATGAAATATAATCCTCATAATACACTCACGTTTGCGTGCTCACAAACACATGGAACATGTAGTTTGATGGTCTATTCCCAAGGTTCGACATTTGTTTCCCTTTAACACACAAGTCTTTCTTCACAAACACAAAATCACGATACAAATGTGTGACGTAATTGACGTGTCTCACCTTCATTCGCTCGTGTTCGGACTCCATACGGCTACACTCTTAGTGGGGATCAGACACGAGCGAATGAGAGTGCGACACATCAATTGTGTCGTACTTTTATGTGCGACACATGTCCTGTTTATGTGTCAATGTAGCATTTCGTACACTCACATGCAATATTTTGGCTGCAAATGCTTTACGTCACTTTTAGTTCTTCCATTTGCTTACGTAATTCATATTACAAGGTGAGGCCTCTGTTGAGAACATAAAAGATATCATACCATACCAAGAGAACACAGATTCTTAGTATTCGTAGTGAATGAAGCAAATATCTTGTCAGTAGATTCATTGTGAATAATTGATATACAAGTATATCGAGCAACTATTTAAGGCCAGTAATTGTATTTGGTTTCATTAATGAAATGATTCATTAATTGACCCATTTTAGCTCCAGTGAAATGCATCCATTTGAAATATGAGTCACAAAAAGTTCATCTGGTTTATCTCTCTGTCTCTCTCTCTCACTCACTCTCCCCCATTAAATTTTAAGTTTTTTATTGAACCTTAACATATCAATATCAATTTCAGATTACCAAAATCGCCAAAAATTGGATTTGAAATCATTTCAAATCCCCTCATTTAAAATTCACTAATTCACAATGAATCAATTTACCTAATCAGGCAGTTTACGCAACCAAACTGGCCTTTAGGTAATCGATTCATAGTAATTTCATCAACTTGGATAGTACTTTCTTGCATAAGTTTTAGTTCACCCCTCTTAGGGGGATGGAAACGAGTATACAAAAAATATACAATGGTCTATAAAAGACCAAAAATCAAAACCGGGGGTATGGAAACCAAAACTATCCCACCCCCTCTTCCTCATAACCAAGTCAGGATATACATAATTAGACACTCATCCCCATATACATCTCCACCAAAAAATTTAGCAAACACGATATATTTGTTTGTGCCTCTTCTTTGGACCACACGTGAAAAGTGTTTCAAAGGATGTATCGAAGTATTGCTAACTCGATTCTTAAAACCATTCATGTTCCTTTTTTTCCAAATTGCCGAAAAAATACACAACGGAGCCATTCTATACATGGGACTAAACTCCTTCTCCACTATGCTCATATCCCCATGTTTCCATATTCCCTCTAATAGATTCAGCACCCACCCAATGCACTATCAAAATGGAATATATGATCTCCCAAAGCAGCTAATAATTCAACAACAAGTGGTTAACAATGTCCTCAGTAATATTACACATCCAACAGTTACTTACCATGCACGTATCTCTCTTATTTAATCATTTTATCATCATAATAGCATTTTTTCATTGTCGTCTATGCAAATAAAGAAACCTTTGATGGACCCCAAGTACGCTAAATGCTCCTCTAAGGAAATTCTAACCCTTCCCTAGCCACAAAAAAACATAATAAAACCTCATCGAGAATCCCCTTTCTTGCTCCTAGTCCACAGAATACGATCCTAGCCTCTTAATGGAAAAACCCTTTCCTCGACATAGTCAAACATCTCCTTAGACTCTCATTCCGTAAGCCCATGTATAAATATAGGGTTACATCTAATCATATCCACATCCTTACAAATGTGTTGAGCCGTCGATCCTTCCTTCTCACTCGTAATACAAAATGACCGAGGAAACATCTCCTTTAAAGGTCGACTTACCACAATGTATATCTCTTAAACCTACCATTTTCCACATCGTTGAGACACATACATATGGATTTGGAGCTCCCTCCACTCCTCTTAATGTGTTTTCACAACCCCACCCATATGGACATTACCCTTCTTCTAAACCCCAGTTGTTGTATCCAAAACCAAACCTCTCCACCGCCACTGTTCTGCACATCTAGTTTACCTCACCCAAAAATCTTCACAACTAAAGGATTTTTTTATATTTTAATTTCGGACTCCCGCCCTTCCCTCCCTCGCCAATTTGCACACATTCTCTATGTTTACCGAACCATTCTTGAAACTATCATCGTTCCCTTGTCACAAAACATCCTCTTTAAGTTATCAAGATTTTAATGAACTAAAACTGATAGAGGAAGAATGGAATGATACTAAGTGGGTAAACTAGACATGGTGCTCTTTATTCATATCAATGTGCCCCTTAGAGAAATAAATCATTTTCCACCATTTAATCTCCTATCCACCCTCTCTATAATCGGATCCCAGATAGCCTTAGCTTTAAAGGACTTGTCCAATGGAAGTCCCATATTTTTTTTAAGAAATTTTATTTATAAACAGATTGGAGAAAAAGGCCCTCCTAAGAGTCTTACAAGCGATAAAGAAAAATTAAGAAAATTTACAAATTCTTGAACAAGCAAAAGACCTCCTTAAATTATACTTAAGGGTCGATTTCTCCTCGTTAGTTAAGAACGAAAAAGAATCCGCATTGGAATTTTTGGTTCCTGTGGAAGAAGATGAATCTGCAAAATTTCTTAATACTTCAATCGAATTACAGACTTGGATATGATTTTGATATTTGCCAAATTTTGTCCCAACCAAGTTTACAATGACAAAAGCTTGGGAGGAGTCATTCTCTGGGATTTCAACATATAAACTAAAATCTTTATCTTCTTCCTGCACTGAGTGATTTTTTGAGCTGACAAATCCTTGATTAAATTTGGAATATCTTCTAACGGAGGCATATCATCATAAGGGTCCGTTTGATAGAAAACTCGAAAAATGCAAATGATTTCACGGCATTTGATTTTAGGACAAACAATTCTAAGGAAAATGAATATTTTCCAACTTATGTCTGTTTGATAGAAGTTGGAAAATCATAAATTTTCCACATTTTCTATCAAACACAAAAGCTGAAAAATAGATATAAATGTGAAAATTTTATTTACTGAATATATATATATATATATATATATATATACGAAATATTAAATTAAATATATATAAATATATGCAATATATACATATATGCAATACACTCAATATACATATATACTAAAATACATAAAATATGCAAAATATATAGGAAACATATTTATTTACAAATTTATAAATAATATATATTTCTAAAATATATAGAGTTCTAAAAAAAATTGATTTTCAGTGATTTTTCACCCGAAAGTGGCAAACAAAAACCTGACCCTCCCCCCCCCCCCCCCCACCACCACCACCACACACACACACCAAAAAAAAGAATTGGATTTCACCCAAAGGTGGCAAACTGTGCTTTAGGGTTGCTGTAACTGGAAAACAAAATCCAAGAAAATTTAGGTTATCAAACAGTCTAAAAACTGATTTTTTTTTAAATTTTCCAACTTTTTTGAATTTTCCTGGGAATTTTAAGGCTATCAAACGGACATTATTGAAACTGTGATTGACGAGCGGGGATCAGATGAGCTTTAGAAAATATTGTACGATCACAAAATAGTCTTTAAGATTGATGACACTAAGGAGCTTTTGGAATTTTATGAAGATTGGTTAGATTCGGATGATTACTCGTATGGATAATTTTTTAAGAAATAAAGCTTTCCTTGGTGATAAGTATCCTCTCAAGACTAGACCTACTTGATTGAAATCATATACCACTCCGTGTTTTGGTTGAGAATATATTTATTGTTAGAACTTAGTTTCTTATGCCTATTTCAAGAGTTGTGCGAGTTTTTACTTAATAAAAGTGGCCATTAAATATAATCAGTATAACACTCACATAACTCATATTACGCATGGAACACTGTAAGGACATAAATTTCTAATTGAGTTCATGTAATATTTTGACTTAATCTCTTGGACAAAACTGTGTTTGTAATATGTCATAAGGAGATCTCATTTTGTCACGATCCCACTTGGTCTATGACGTATTGAAGAAATTGAAGACGTTGCGGTAAAGCTTCAAAGAATTAATCATGCCGAAGTTTAATTGGTGCAAGTTTAATCGTCTTCAAAGTTAATTGCATTCCGAGATCACACAGGTAATAATGCGTATAATTAATGGTGCTCGGAATTATTTTTATAAAAGATAAGGATGCAATTTTATAAAGAAAATATTTTAAAATGTTTTTAAAGAGTTTTAAATGGTTTACACTAAGTTTTATTCTGATAAACTCGAAATAGAGTTTGAATTATTTGGATCTCTTTCGAAAGAGACGTTTTAAACATAAAGTCGAAAAGCCAAACTGACAGGACTGTCATTTGAACGACATCTGTTCTTGGTTTAAGAGAGATGTCTATGTCGCGCGAACGACTTTCCCATCTCGTTCGAACAGCACTGTATTCGATGCAGCGTTTAATTCCTATTTAAAGAGTGGTTTCATCAGAATTTCGCACGTGTACATTCTGGAAAAAACTGTTTACGTTCTAGTATGAGTTTTGCACATGTTTTTCTAAGGTTTCAAAGCATAAACACATCCTTAGAAGTTTGCAAAGATTCGAGTAATCATTATTATATGTTTATATGATCTTGCTGCACCAAGAAGGTTTGTTCTACAATTGAACATCAGGGTTTTGTGGTGAAGAAAAGAGAAGGACTTCTTGTTCGAGATCGTAGACGAATCAAAGCCATTCGGTAAACAATGAGACATACGTTGATGCGTGTGTTGTGGACAGGTATCGCGGAAGACGGAATTTCTGCGTGGGCACTATTGAATAACGGTAGAAGATAAAAAGGAGCGTCAAGACTCGTGGGGATAGAGTCATTGAGTAAGGCTAATCTGTCTTTGTAAAACATTTATTCATAGTAATTGTCTGGCTTGGGCCGTCCCAGGTTGTTTTTCCGTTTTGAGTTTTTTCCTCGTACATCCGGCGTTGTGAGTATTCTTTACTTTAATTTACTTGCTCTAATCACGAGATGCATGTTTAGGTTTAATCAAGATAAAATTGGTTTAAAGTAAGAATTGGGTCTTCACAACTTGGTTTGGTGCACATTAAAAGTTGGATAATTTTTTGGATAAAAATTGGTTTGATTTGAAACACACTTGCACAAGGGACCACCCCGTTTCTATAAATTGGTATCAGAGCTAGAAAACATATTTGATTTATTTTGTGATCCCGTGTGTTTTCAAAGTTGAATTTTGGATATAACAATTTTTCTCGAACTCGTGTTTTTTATGGCACTAATTACACTTATTGGAATATGAGAATGAGATGTGCATTAAAAGCTATTGATGAGCGTATGTGGCTAGCAGTTCAGAAAGGTTGGACACCCCCTGTCACTATTGTAAGTGAGGTCACTATTTTAAAGCCTGTTGAGTCATGGACCGAAACTAAACAAAGACTTTCACAATATAATTCTAAGGGTCTGCACGTTATTTCTTCACATGTCACACAGGAAGAATATAATAGAAATATGACTTGTGAAACATCAAAAGAGACTTGGGATACTTTGGCACTCACGAGGGCACTAGCATGGTTAGGGCATGTTAAGGTTCTTTGAACTTCCTTGCATTGCACCACACGTTTAGTGATACGATGCCATAAAAATCTTATCGGGTTTGAGTTTAAAGTTATTGGGTAAATATTATTGATACTAACGAGTTTGATACGCTTCGAACATTAAAAAAATGCGACTCGAGATCCAAAATTACAGGACACAAACTGATTATGGATGAGCCACTAACCTTAGTTAAGTGCACGAACTAGAAAAATGATCCGAATTTGAGACAATATATTGTGTTCGTGTCATGTTTGTGTTGGTTTTTATACACGAAGTTGCATACCATCTTGTCATACTCGTCTCGATTTTATTGAGTTCAAATTTTGTGATTCAATTTAAGAGGGGTCCTGGTGTTTTTCTTACATGATTAATGCAAATATTACAAATTGTAAGATTCATTGTAACTATTTATTTTTTATTTGGCTGTTTTCTCCAATCATGTTAGGTGATCATCAAAATCCAGCATTTTCCTCTATTATAAGGCTACAAGATGGATTTCGTAGGTGGTGCTATCACCTGTAGGAAGATTTGTTTAGGTTGAGATATAATCATACTGTAGTTACAGTAACTCCATTTTGGAACATTTTATTAACTATTCTCAACTGTGACGCTAGAGTGCATACCTGACAAAAAAATTAACATGCATGTACATGTGTATAAACGCCCCACGATTCATAAATCTCTATATAAGATTTATCTTTATTAAAAACCAATCTATATAAACGATGGTTGTAGTCCAAGCTTCCAATGGATTTGATCGGTTTTTGTTTTTTGTTATCCAGCTGATAAGTTAAGCACACACTCATTGGTATTTGTAATGTGGGTCAATCAATGTGTGTTTAACATATTATTTGGGTAATAAAAAACAACCACAGAAAAATATATAAAGAGTATTGCTCTATTTTTTATTATTATTTGCTGAGTATGCCTTAGATGGGTGAGGGTCAACATGGCGGTTGTAATTTTTGAATACTGACGGATTTTTAGGATTCGGGGTAAAATATATTTCAATGCGATAAAAATAATATGATAAAATATGTTTTCACATATTTAGAGTTTGATGTGAAAGTGACCATTTTAAACTCATTGTGTAAGTTAGAGTCAACGAAACTAGAAGAGATTGTAGTTGACTTACAAACCTATGAAATTGAGATGATTACCTCCAAGCAACTGCCTAAGAAAGAAAAGGGTATTGCTTTGAAAACCCGGAAGGAGGAAATTAAAGTTTTCGATTCCGATTCCGATTCTGATTTCGATTCCGATTCCGATTTTGAGGATGTTGCTTTATTGGCAAATAAATTTAAAATTTTATTAAATTTCAAAAGCAATCGAAAGATGCCAAGAAATTTGAAAAATTCAAGAACAACAAAGTTCATCCCACCTCTAAGGATAAGTTTGAGATGCCTAAGAGAGATGAGTCGGATAAGTTTTTTGGGTGTGAGGGGTACGGTAACAAAGTCAAGGAGTGTACCACTAGACTTAAGAAAGAGGGCAAAACAACCCATTGTTTATAATGCCACCTTAAGTGATAGTGATCCGGAAGAGGGAGAGAGTTCCCCTATTGATCGTAACTTTGTTGCATTTATGGAATGTCATGTGAGCGACAACGACTCTCATGTGCATGACTGTTTCCCATATTAGTGAGGGAGAAGAGAGTGACGAGGAGGAGATAGATGTGAAAGAATTAGAAAATGCGTTTAATGAGTTGTATGCCAAAACGGTGAAGGTGAAAAAGGCTTACTCAAAATTGCAAGCTAAGTTGAATGAGCGTGCCATAGAAAATAATGATAGTTTGATTGAGGATCTTAGGGCACGAGAGAACAAGTTTAGGGAGAAACTAGAGTTTGTGGAGAAAGAGAGAGATAATATCCGTGGTTTGATGGAGTCTTTGAAAAAGGAGATTTTAGAGTTTGAGGAGTGTTGATGTAAAAAACTAGATTATCTCTAATTATTTTAATCACAGATAAAAAATGAATAAGTAAATGAGACAAAGATTTTAAAGTGGTTCAGCCTTGTAAGAATGGCCTACGTCCACTATTTTTGTTATTGCTGAGTGTTTGTTTAGAATTCTCGATAATAGGTTTTACCAAGAAATTTCGAGTCCCCCCCCCCCCCCACAATGAGGATATTACAATGTATTTATAGCCTTGAGGTTGTATATGTGAAAGAATAATACATAGATGTCCAGTAGGAATGTACATCTGTACGATAATAATTGTGCATTTAATGCGTAGTTATCTTTCGGTTTTCCATAATGCGTACGCCAGAAGTATTTAAGTTGCTCGGATCGACTTAGCAGCTCGACATGCTTGAACTGCTCAGGCCCGTGAGTTCCTCGTGGCTTCTTAGTTGTTCGGTGACCTATAGTTATTCGGAGTATAGTAGTTCCTCGACGGTTTGAGTAGCTCGGTACAACAAAGTTCCTCGGTCAATTCTTGCTGCTCGGAACCCTTTAGTTGGTCGGGGAGGCTAAGCTCTTCGGAGTCAGTGTTTTATTCAAAGAGTATTTGCGGGTGCCATGTAGATTGACACGTGTTTCCACATAATTGATCAGACTAAATTTGGTATCAACGGAAGCCCCTAATGTTTCACAGTTCGAGGTTGAGGAGTGTGGAACATTATTCTCGAAATATGGCGGTATTAAATAGTCATCCTGAATTTTAGGAGTTTCTTCCTTGTATTTATTTTTTCTTTTGAATTCATAGAATCAGACTTTTTGAATTTTCTAACTGCTTCGGTTTTCGTGCCCTTTTTTATCCTTTTAGTCGCCGGTAGCGCAAACGTCTTTCTTTGTAATCATTATTTTTACCCCTTCCCAAGGTACGGTATTTAAGCGTTGCAGAAAATCCTATCGTCTTTTACCTTTTCAAATCTGTATCTTTGAACTCTCCATTTCTTCTCTATCTTGGGCGTTCATTTCTTCCATCGTTCGTTGTCAACTGATTCACCCTCTTTCCTGTAAGATTTTCTTCCTTCTCCTTTATTTACTTTGTTCATCATGGTTTACGTTGTTGAATCACTTGACAAATTTCGTTCTGAATTTTCAATTCCTTCATGGGTCACGTTGGAAGATCTTTCTGAACTTTCTGACTATTTTTCTTTGGCTAAGGGACATTGGTTCCCCAGTCTCTTTGTGGCCGAATGTGGCTTTACTTTTCCTCCAAATCATTTATGTTTGGAGTTCTGTCAGTATTTTGATGTTGTTCTTGCAAAAATAGCACCAAATACTTGGAGAATAGTTAATGGAGTTCATAGGTTAAATCAACTTCATGGAACCCGTTTAGGGATTCCAGAGATAATGTACTATTACAGATGGGTCGTTAGTGATAGTACTTTTTACTTAAAAAATAGGTTTTTGAATAGGGCCTTAGTTGTCAATCTTCCCGATGCCAACAGGGATTATTTTGAACATGGAGTGGTAATGAAAAATTGGCAACATCCTCCATTAAATGGAGACGATGTATATCAAGGTCCTAGATGCCCTCCTTATGGCAATGGGATAAGTTGTTTTTATTTTTATTTCATTTTTGAAATTATGTTTTCTTTGTGTGCGATAAAATGCGTCATTGACATTTTAATTTTTGCTTATTTGCAGTTGACAGCAAAAGAAAATCCCCCAAAGAAACTGATGTCAATTTGAGGCACTTGAAACTTATCTGGAGTTTGCACAAAACTGTTGCTGAAGAACATATTAGATCAGCCTCTTACTTATTGCAGTACAAGATCTATACTTCTTCCTTCACTGCTCGTCTAATAGTCGTTGACATCGACCAAGTACCAGCTGCAGATACTAGTGTGGAAGGTTCTTCTTCAGAGTCAAATATTCCCATTAGTAGAATAATGAAGAGAAGACGAGCTCCTGCCTTCTTTGACAAATCAGACTCTGTCAATGTGGAGGCCAAGAAAAATAAGCAGGATGTCCCAGAGGAAGGGACAAGAAAAATTAATGCACCCCCTCCAGTTGCTGCTAAGAAAGTTATTGAGAAGCCCCCTGCGGTTCCAAGTAAGGCTGTGGTCATTTCTCCTCCTGATGAGGTCATTGTGATATCACCAACCAAGACTCCTTCGGTTGAAAATATTCCTGCTCCTTCGAAGAAATCAAAGAAAAGTTCCTCGAATAAACTGACTGAATCTATCTCTCAGCCTTTAACTGATGGAAGTGGTGTTCCCACCTTTGTTGCTCCGAGCTCTGCTATGGGCTCTGTGAAGTCTTGGATTATCCCAGAAATCCAAGGTATTGAAGACACTCTTTCTCGGGATAGGGTCACCACCTTGGCAGCTCAAGATATTGCCTCAGTAAGTATTATTAGTCTAAGTTTTCACTTTTCATTGATATGTCCCTGTATTGATTCCAAAATTATTTTTTTCCTCAGCTGGTAACCTGTTTCAACAGTATTCTGAAAAAGGATGAGGCTATTAAAGCTTCGAGCTCCTCAGGAGGTGTAGAGGAAGCATTTGTGGGTCTGACTCAGTCCTTAAAGGACTCTCGTCAGAAATATAAAGAAGATAAAGAGGCTTGGGAGAAACAACTCAAGTTCATCGAGCAAGAAAAAGATCGAGCTGTGGAGGCCTCCCATGAGTTGGAGAAGAAAATGAAAGAGTTTGAGTGGAAAAATGAAGAGCTTGAAGAAAAGCTCAAGAATACTGGAGAGCTTGAGACTAAGCTCAAAACTGCTGAAGAGGAACTTGGTAGACTTCGTGAAGCTGATCGTCAGAAGGAAAGGGTAGAAGGGAAGTTGAAGGCTGTCGAGGAGCTCCTAACGGAAAGGATCTCCTCGGAGAAAGAGAAAAGGAAAAAGGCTGTCAAAAAATCTTTCAGCGCTGGTTGGGATAAGGGTTGGAACAAAGGCTTGGCAGCCATGACTTCGCAAATGGAATATGCCAGCCTCAAATACTTTAGGGATGGATGGGTCGCTGCTCTAAAAGAGATGAAAATTGCTGAGAACTCAGAACTATTCCAGCAACACATTTATGGCCCTCCTCCATCTCTTGAGGAAGAAGAAGAGGACGAGGCTGCCTCAGAGGAATCTTCCATTGTGATTAGAGATCAAGTTCCTCCCGTTCCAGTTGTTCAAACTTTCTACGAGCAACTTCAGCCCACCAGTACCTCAGTCGAGCAACTTCCATTATCTTCCGAGCGACCATCCTCCTCATCCCAACTTCCCGAGGAAGTTGTAAAAAATAAGGAGAAGGTGTAAAGCTGCTCGGGTTTTAATTTTGTTTTTCCTTTTGAATGTAACCTTGAGCTTTGTACTTATTTTTATGATGAATAAAAATTCGAACTTTTGGTTGTTCACACTGACTTTTTCTTCTTCTTGCTTTGTCTTTATCTTTATTGATTCTGTTTATGCTTTCTCTTTGCTAGTTTATGGCCAGGATGGAGATATTATCAGCTCATGATACATAGTTGTTGAAAAAATGCAATGACTACTTCAAAGCTGGTCATGCAGATCTGAATGAAGCTCAAATTATCGACATCCTTGGTCCAGATACTTCTGAATGAGCAGTCGAAGCCTATCAATATTTGAAGTGCCTGCTCGACCGTGAAGTTGCCAATAATGTGGCATATTATGAGATGATTGAATATCTTCAGGGGACCATCGAGGAACTTCAACAACAATATAAGGAATCTACTACCCTTTTGCATCAGGGGTATGAGAAAAATATCAGCAGCTAAATGCTGACAAAGGATATGATAAGTTCATCCCTGCTTACGATAAGAAGGAGAGAACTCTAAAGGTTGAGGTTGAGGACCATAGGCAAATCGCTAAATTGTTATAGCAGGAAAAAAATGTTTTGCGAGAAGAGATATCTCAATTAAAATCTGCAGCATCCTCCTCGGGAGCCTTGGTCCCTGTTAATGACGAAGGTTTCTCTTTCTTGGAGGTAGAGAATGCCAACCTAAGAGATGAGTTGGAAACATTAAAAAGGGCTGGACCTTCCTCATCTACTCGGGGACGAGGAAGATCTTCTTATCGGGGACGAGCAAGAGCTGCTCGAATTTCAATTGAAGAGTAAAGAACTCAATCAGCCTTGGAGAATCAGGCATTCCAGTTGATGGTGAAGAATAAATCATTAATAGAGATGTCCAAGAAGATTCTGAACCTTGACGAGCAACTTTCTGCAAAACGTTCTGCCTTGGAGAATAAAACAAATCTGGTGAAGAATCTTCACGAGCAGCTAGAGAGGTTGACCTACCAGTGCCATAAACAGTCCAGAGAGTTTTGGATGGATGGTTACAACGAAGCCCTCTATCATCTTGATGACCGGATCCAGCAGTTCAATAACGAGGGGTACAAACAGGGATGGCTGAATGCACTAGGTGTGTTGAAACTGGAGCGGGGTCACTACTTATGGGATTATTATGATCCTGGGTTGCTTGATTTTCCAGTGCCTCCTTTTAAGCTCTACATGAGTTGGATTCCTTCTCGGACAATCCCCCAGTGCCTGATCTCAAAGTACCTCGTTGATTACAGCCTCCATTCAAATTTTGACATCTCTCGCCCAGAGCATTTTCTTGATCGGCCATCAGTGATGAATTTTCGAATGCTTTGAGATATAAACTTCATAAATTCTCCTTATGCTTTAGACGATCCTCCTGCTGGAGTAGAACCTGTTTCAAAGGCAGAAAGGAAGAAACCTATAGAATAGGATTTGCTCAATTGATATCTCATGTAATATGTTTTTTATTCTCTATGTAATTTATTCTGATTTTAATGAAGAAACTTTTAGTTTTCTCTGCAATCTTGATTGTCATTGTCTTGGAAATATATTATAAAACATCTCTTTTATTTATTGATGAATGTGTATGTACACCTGTAAAAAGACAAAAAATGTCCTGTGTTATTTTAAATTACCGTCTAACCGGAGTTGGTGAAAATTCATTGTTGACCAACCGGAGTTGGTGATAATTATTTTACGACCAACCGGAGTTGGTGATATTTTATTTCCCGACCAACTTAGAGTTGGTGTTAATTTGATATGCCACAAGTAAAAAAATTATGTTTTATTTTTTTATTATAATGACTTATCACTTTTTAATTCTAAGCCATGAAACGACTTATATCCCATGATCCTGCTTAGTTTAACCAATCGGAGTTGTTTGCAATTGATTTATCGACCAACCGGAGTTGGTGGATATTTTTCCCGACCAACCAGAGTTCGAGGAGATTAATTTGCCGACCAACCGGAGTTGGAGGAGATTAATTTGTCGACCAACCGGAGTTGGTGGATATTTTTTTCGACCAACCGGAGTTGGAGGAGACTTATTCCTGACTAACTGTAGTTGGAAGAGACTTATTCCCGACCAACCGTAGTTGGAAGAGATTTATTGACCAACCTGAGTTGGATTTTATCTACGAACCGAAGTTGGATTTTATCGACCAACCGTAGTTGGATTTTATCTACCAACCAGAGTTGAATTTTATCTACCAACCGGAGTTGGATTTTATCTACCAACCGGAGTTGGATTTTATTGTCGACCAACCGTAGTTGGAGGAGATTTGTTCTGAACTTGATGCGAACTTAATGCATAGTGTGTAGCAGTAATACTCCAAAAAAATTTCAACAAAAGAGATAACTGGGTAAATTATTCAAAACTTTATTCATCCAGTCTTTTCTTTAACCCGTTCAGTAGAGTTTTGTTCATCACCTCAGTTTGTCCATTGCACTGGGGATGGCCTGGTTCAGAGTGGGTATTCAATATGTTTGACTGATGACAGTATGCAGCGAACTCCTCGTTGCCGAATTGAGTTCCATGGTCTGTGATGAATGCATGGGGAAGACCATATCTACAAATGATATTCTTCCAAAGAAATTGATACACCTTTTCATACGTCATATCAATAAGAGGCTCAGCTTCTACCCATTTAGTAAAATAATCCACAGCAACTACAAGGTATTTAAATCTTCCTCAGGTTGTTGGAAGCGGCCCGACCAAGTCTATTCCCCAAATGGCAAATGGCCAAGGAGACGTGATGGGTGTTAGCAATGCTTGGGGAGTTCTTCGGATGGAAGAGAAACGTTGACATTTATCACATTTCTTGGCATAAGCTACACAATCAGCTCTCATCGTCGGCTAGTAATACCCTTGCATTGTCATTCTTTGCAAGAGTGTCCGACCTGCTACATGGGCTCCACAAGACCCTTCATGGACCTCTTTAATCAAAATTTTCACCTCGGAGGGGTGGACACATCTTTATAAACCTGCTATAATTCCTCGTCTGTATAAAATGCCATTAGTCAATACATAACGAGCATCTTTAAACTTTAGCTTCTTGACTGCGAGTTTTTCAGTTGGTAATGTCCCCTCCTCAATATAGGCCCTGATGGGATCCATCCAAGATGGTCCTAAATCCAGGGTAATGAAGCTCATCATCATATCTTTCTCAATGCTCCTGCTAGTCAAAATTTCTATTGGGATTGTTCTTCGCAGCTCGATGCGTGTGGCTGAGGCTAACCGAGCTAAGGCATCTGCTCTTGCATTCTCCAATCTTGGTGTTCTAATTAACTGCATTGCATTAAAGCTCGATACAATCTCCATTGCTTTCGCAAGATATTTGATCATCAATTCTTTAAAAGGCGATATCGTTTGACTAAAGCATTGTTGTTTTTAGAAACAAGTTCTCCTTAAGGGTTTTACCAAGAATAAGGCATAAAAAGCTTAAGGTAGGGCGTTTCTCCTAAGCCTCAAGCCCAGGCGGGTTTTTTAGAACAATGATATATATATACACACACAGAGAGAGAGAGAGAGAGAGAGAGAGAGAGAGAGAGAGAGAGAGAGAGAGAGAGAGTAGGTAGACACCTGAATGATGAACTACTAATGATGTTACACTAATAAAATACAGCATTATGGTTTTGTACAATGAACTTACGAATTCGTGATTACAAAGATGCTGCAAGGCAAGAGCCTCCAGCTTATTTCAGATTTAGAAGTACTTTGAAGTTACAGTTACTTGTTGATTTAATTATTTCTCACATGTTGTATTGGTCATGATTATGTATTAGGTTGAAGAGATGATGATGGGCATTGTTATTATTGAAGATAAAATTACAAGATGGAGGATCACATCACAACACAAGGCATATGCAAGCAAAGTTGTTGAACTAGAATTTGTGGAACATGTATAAAGGACCTCACAAAACCAAGTGGTAGTTTTATTTTTGTATGTGTTAGTTTGATCACTTCATTGGAAATTTCCCCTTTGTTTGAACCACTTAGATAGTTCAAATTTCTAACTATGTAATGTTATTTGTGTCATCATTATTCAACAGTTGCCTATTTAAAGGATGCTTGTAATATCTTTTCAATAATTTAAAATATAGATAAACGATAATTTGAAATTTAAACATGTCTTTAGAGGGTGAAAACCCAAACCAACCCCCAAATGACCTCGTAAAAGGCACAAACACCTTGCACGGGACTAATGTAACTCGTAGGAACTAACCATGAAGTCACGGGACTCCGAATTTGAGACTGTGATGATAATTTGAATATATATATATATATATATATATATATATATATATATATATATATATATATATATATATATATACTTTGGCTTAAAAACATGCCGTGAGAGGGTGAAAACTTAAAATAATCCCCAAATAGTATCGTAAGAGGCACGAACACCTCGCACGGAACGAATATAACTCGTAGGAATTGACCGTGTAGTCACGGGACTCCCAGTTTGAGAATATGATGATAATAAAAAATATATAGATTAGGCTTAAAAATATGCCCGTTACAGGTTGAAAACCAAATCAGCCCCCAAATGGCCACGTAAGAGGCACAAACACCTCGCACGGGACCAACGTAAATCATAGAAACTAA
This sequence comes from Sambucus nigra, assembly GCA_949130495.1. NCBI lineage: Eukaryota > Viridiplantae > Streptophyta > Magnoliopsida > Dipsacales > Adoxaceae > Sambucus > Sambucus nigra. The sequence continues at coordinate 612,781,949 of OX422217.1, read as the reverse complement.
TCGCGTAGTCACGGGACTCCCAGTTTGAGAATATGACAACAATTTGAAATATTTAGAGTAAGCTTAAAAACATGTCGTTAGAGGGTGAAAGTCCAAAACCCTAAAACGGCCTCGTACGAGGCACAAACACCTTGCACGGGACTAATGTAATTCGTTGGAACTGACTACGTAGTCACAAGAGTTTCAGTTTGAGAATATGACTATAATTTGAAAATATCAGGAATTTGGCTTAAAAATATGCCGTCAAAGGGTGAAAACCCAACACCACCCCGAAACGGCCCCATAGGAAGCACTAATACCTCGCACGAGACCAATGTAACTCGTAGGAACTGATAGCATAGTTAAGGGTCTCCCGATTTGAGAATATGATGATAATTTGAAAATATCTAGATTAAGCCTAAAAACAAGTCGTTAAAAGGGTGAAAACCCAAACTAGCTCCCAAACGGCCCCATAAGAGGCATGAACACCTCACACATGACCAATATAACTTGTAGGAACTGATCGTGTAATCGCGGGTCTCTCAGTTTGTGAATATGACGATAATTTAAAATTATCTATATTAAGCTTAAAAACATGTCGTTAAGGGGTGAAAATCTAAATCATCTCTCAAACGATCCCATAAGAGGCACTAACACCTCGCACGGGACTAATATAACTCGTAGGAACTGATCGCGTAGTCACGGTTCTCCCTGTTTGAGAATATGATGATAATTTAAAAATATCTAGATTAGGCTTAAAAACAAGTCGTCGGTGAAAACCCAAACTAACCCCTACATGACCTCGTAAGAGGCATGAACACCTCGCATGGGACCAATGTAACTTGTAGGAACTGATGGCGTACTCACGAGTCTCCCGGTTTGATAATATGACGAAAATTTGAAAATATTTATATTATGCTTAAAAACATGTTATTTTAGGGTGAAAACTCAATCCAGTCATCAAACGGCCCCGTAAGATGCACTAACACATCATATGGTACTAATGTAACCCGTCAAAGTTGACCACGTAGTCACAATACTTCTGGTTTGAGAATATAATAATAATTGTAACTCGTATATGCAATTTTTTAGCTTGAATAAGATTTTTTTTAAAATTACTTGGTTACTAATATCATCTCTTTTTTGTATCTTATTTTTTTGCAGGATAATATTTATAATTAACTTTTATCCAATTGGCACACACGAAGAAGTCAATGATTTATAGCAAGGGTATTATTTATTTAATGTCGTTAATATTAATGATTCTATTTTTTTGGGTTATGGTCGTGCAGGCTTTTGTAGTTTTATTGTTAACTTTTATGGCCGTGCTGGCTTTTGTAATTTTATTGCTATATTTTATGGTCGTGCATGCTTAACATTACGCAGGTTTTATATTTGTAGGTTTTAGAATGTCCAAAAAATAAAGGAAACTATGCCCTATTTTTTTTTGTGAACTATTAAGACTTGTAATAATTTGAAGTTTGTATGTACATTAGTTTATCAACAATGTACGAGATTTGCGATTATTGAATTTTCTTGTTTTCAAATAATTATTTTTTTTCTTTGATACAAAAATTTGGCACACTTCAAAATCGTGCCAAAAGTGTATCAAAATTTGGCACAGTTTTGAACTGTACCAAAAGTGTACCAAAATGTACTCAATGTGGCACAGTTATAAATTGTGCCAAAATCTGTCAGAAATATCAAATTCTGGCACGATTTAAAAGTGTTCCAGAAATGTTTTAGTTTGGCCAAATCTGGAACACTTTTAAATCGTGCCAGAAAAAAATGGTCATTTTTAAACACCTGATTCTGGCACAGTTCAAAACCGTGCCATATTTGATCTGGCACAGTTTTAAACCATGCCAGATTATTATTTTTGGTGTAGTGTACACACGTGCACACACACAGGCACACACACACATATATATAAAGGGTCCTGTACGTACAAAGTTTACATACCAACTTTGCATACTTAACTGAAAACGACATATTGTGACACCCCGCCTAATTAAATACGAGGCGATCACTCCTTTATTAAATTAAAATCAAGGTGAACAGTTGGTTCATTCTTAGCATCACTGTCGTAAAAATACTTTTCCAATTTAAACACCCTAAATAATTAAGCTAAGTGTCAAAACCATTTAAAACCGTGTTCTCATTTTATTAAATCCGGTTATAAAACCTTAAACTATTAACATCTAAAGAGTCACACATTAAGAATAAAAATAGAATTGAACATACACGAATTTAATCATTAATAATAAATCCCAACATTTACAACACTAAAGGAAAACATCCTGACGATAATAAATCCCAAAATAAAGGTACTGAAAGTAAAAATTTCAATCTCTGACTATACCAACTAAATAATAGAAAGAGGGCGACACATGCCCCTGCTGGATAAAACTGAACTAGGAGTAGAATCAAATGGATGAAGTCGTCTAAACAACAGGCCTGCAATTCCCACCTAAGCTGCAGCACGTTCCTTCCAAAGGATCCTAAGTAAGACGCCCCTGTGGTTGGGCACCTGTAATACATACATATATATACAAGAGAGAAAAGGAAATAGAAACGGGTCAGAGCTCGATAGTGTATATGATTTAAAAATTCGTTTAGCAAGTATTTAAATTGATACAGGCCAATGCAACAACATATTAGTGCGACACTCCCTTGAGAAATTCTCACCTCTCTTCTAATGTGCACACCTATCGCACTAACCTTCCCAATGGTCTATCTCATCATATACCACACTATCTTTCCGCAATGATTTAACTTATCTTAGGTTATTCGCAGGATTTACAACTGAACAACACAAGTATTTAAAATGTAAGATTTCAATTTGTAACCAAGGTTCTCCTTTTAACTTTATTAATCAATAAGATTTTCCAGTGTCATATTATACTTTCTCAAAACAATTATTTATAATTTGAGTCATCAACTATGTCCTACAAATCAAATCACAGTAGGCAGTTCCAGATTTCAGAATTTCATATATATATTAACTACTCGTATAATATATATATCATAACAGCACCCCCCATAAAAACTATGGTGCGGGCATACTCTGCTATCCAATCCCCGTATCAATCGTACTAAAGGGAATACAAGTTCGGAATCACTCTCGAACTGTATAAATACATACAAAAACAATATTGAGGCGAAGCATAGTTTCCAAGTCCAAGAGGTCAGTACATACCCTCACGTCTCTTAGGACCGTGACTACCGATTCGATAGCCTGTTCCTAGAATTCCTATCTTCTAGGGTACGAGTCAATATCCCCCATAAGGCATACGAGATAAGATCGTCCCAGCGCGGAAACCTCAGGGATAGCAAGTAGTGCGGGCATAATTTTCACAAGTATATAATATATGCATACACAATCATATAAATATACCACTTTTATTATATCAATTTAGGTTTATCCCATAACCCACATTCACAACATTTATCCTTATTGTCCCATTATTATATATCAAGTATAATGGTTCGTTTCTAACTTTAATTCGAAGATTTTTTTTTCCAACTTACTACGTAACCCTCATGGACTCTATTCTTCCAAATGTACAATTCAGTAGATATCCATTTATGTTCCAACGTAACTCTCTCTTACATGTCTCTCCCCTTTAATATATACTTACATTATCCCTTATGGAAAATATCCCAAAAATATAGATTTCGCCTTACATTAAAGGATTTTGAATTTTATTTTCAAAGATGAGAATTTCAAACGATTTCGAAATCGGAATTAAAATGGATTTTTAATTGTTTTTTTTTATTACTTAGAAGAGTCCTCAAAATATAAAACTCTCTAAGAGTCCTCAAAACATAAAATTTTCTAGTAAAAATAATAGTTTTAGAAATCTGACCGTCTGATCAAGCTGAATTTTTGTCAGCAGTCCTGTCTCGCCGTTCGCTACAATATACTAAAATTTCAAGCGATTCCAATGTTCCGATCATCCGAAATAATTTTTTTAGTGTTTTTATCTGATTAGAACTCTTTTCTTAATCAAACTCTTAATCCTTTACATGACAAAGGGTTTCCAGAATATCATATAAATCATCACTACATGAAAATTTCCCATCTCAAATTGGGTTTTTCTTCCATAAATCTCATCCTAATAACTCCTAAACTAATATGGATGATGCATCAACGAAATAAGAAAGATAAACACTTACCTGGGATTTTCAGAAATCTGGTTTGGTGTTGAATTTGGTGTGGCTGCGTTCCCCGTCTCGCGATCTACGCGTTAGCGGTGGCGGCGGTGTAAACGGATGAGTTTTGATCCTTGGAATGCCTTGAGAGCTCTCTCCTCTCCTCTCCAATGGCTGTTCTAGTGTTTTGAGTTATCAAACCCTAGGAGATAACCTAAACATCTGATATAACCCCTTTAATTTTCGTGGGTTTAATTACCCAAAAATACAAAATGACTAAAATGCCCTCCCGGGGTACTAATTAGGCCTAAAAACGCCCCGAGACCAAATCAAACCCCCGGGTATACTTTTCTGACTATCTCGACCCTTCCGGACGTATTGGGGCACTCAAAACGACCATACGAACAACCTATAAAATATTCACTTTTATTAATCCACATTTAGTCCCGACACGACACAGGCGCGTCCCGACTTAAATTTCCACAATTGTCATTTTATTCACACGTGACAATATTATAAAAATAAATCTCATATATTTCTATACTCATCCAGTAATATGCAACAAATAATATATTCCCAATAATTACTAACTCTTGCCACGCTAGTAAATATTTAAAATAGCATTTCGGATTAAAATTAAATTAATTTATCTCAATTAAATTTAATAAATCCTTAAATTTAAAAGCCATGGAAATACGGGGTATTACACATATTAGCAGTCATTTTGGATAAAACATACTCCGGTCATATACAAACCCTTTAAACAACTTTTAAAGCTCAACACCCCAAATCCAAAACTGTTCAACTCCCAAAATACTCTCTCTCTCTCTCTTCCCCTCTGAAATACTCTAGACACTTCCCATTTCAAATCCGACTTCAATTTTTATCTACCGAACTAGTAAATCACTTTTAAAACTCCGTTTTTATTTTTATACATGATTGGTACACTTCCTTTTAACTAAAGTTTGCATTTCTTTTTTTTTTAAACTCCATTTTATTAAATAATTACTCATCTTTTTTTTTTACGAAATGGTTACTTTTCATTTTCCTTTCGAAGTGTTATCTTAATAAAGATTCAAAGTGTTTTAATTATAATATTTTCAATAGGTTAAGGTTGAGGCCAATACAAGTGACGTATATATAACCTTAAAGTGGCTAGCCATAGAACCGCATCATTTTGCAATGTCATATTCCGGCTATATTATAAATGGAAAACGGTTTCACACCTCAGCAGTTAAAAAGTCCATGCAAGATTATGGTGTTTTTTTATAAGGTCGGGACTATATGTAGATCCAGTGAAAGGGATACCACTCATGTAGTTGAAAATGTTTCTTATTATGGGATCATAAGAGATATATTGTTACTGAACTTTCACACGTTCCGACTATCGATCTTCCTATGTGATTGGGCCAACATTGCCAATGGAGTTAAAATTGAAGATGTATTCACTTTGGTTAACCTCAACCAAGGAAAAAATTAATTGATAAGAGATCATTTTATTCTATAATCACAAGCAAAAAAAGTATTTTATTCTATAAAAAGTACAATATCAAATTGGTATGTGGTTCTCAAGGTAGTGCTGCTAGGTTTTCACTAACTGGAGACATATGATGATGGTGTTTATAATTAATATTGTCCATTTGATGTATCTAAACTTGAGAAAAATTATAGGGATAAAGATGAGCGACGTGTGAGGATAGATTATGAGGGCATAATTTCTTGATTATAAACTTAACTTTTGTTCATGATTTGGACTTGAATGTTAAATATAAACTTGACTCAAATATTTATGTGCATGATTTCAACTTTTTCACATTAGTTGTACAACATTGCATGTTAATGTATAAATTATTTCTATTTCGTTAGTTTTGTGGTTAATGATATTATTCTTGTAAGTGTTTATTCTAATCTTTTTCTTTTTCTTTTAGTTATAGATTGAATAGAAAGATTTGCAAAACGTTTGAAGAAAATAACACACATGTCAATAAGTAATTATCTAGAGGTGAGTTAATGTGTCATTTATCTCTTTTAATTTTAAACATTTCACTATATGTTGGTAAATTCCTTATCATTTATATAATATACTTCATAAGTATTTCAGGTTGATATATGTAAGAGACCGAGACAGGTTTCCAGTTATTATAAGGGTAAGGAAAAGGAGGATGCCATTATATTTAGTGAATGATATAAATAATCACATGGGGAAGAGATACCATAATCCACTTTTGTACAGAAGGGTAACAGGAGGAAAAAGGGCCCATCAAAATTGATTATAATAGCAACTCAATTGAAAGATCATAAAGAAATAAATTTCAATGAGTTTGGGTAACCTATCGGAGACGTGTCAGTTCAATTAAGTTATATTCTTGGGATTGTGTTATGAGGGTATGTACTAATAATGTACCTTATTAGGATAAGGTGACTAATGAAATAAAGAATCAAAATGGGAGTTTATAATTGTGAGGGCCAAACCACAGTTAGGACCAATTCTTGCTTGCTTAAGCAAGCATAAAAACTCACGATGCCAGTCCGACCTAGTTTATTAGAGAAGAAGATCAATACAAGCATTTATCACATGGATAATTATCCTTTGAATAAGCTCACATCGGTTACCAAAAATCTCGAACGAGATATTCAAGGAATCACCACGAGAGCCAATAACGAACCAAGGGAGTTACTTGATCAATTAAACCACAACAGTTTTACACAATTATAAATACAACCCGCACACCAGAGCCAAGGGGGATATAATTTTTAAACTTTGAGAGACATTAATAATAATTCAGTAATCTCCTTATGAATGCAGGTAATTTGTTCAACCACGTATATTTGGGTGTTATGTGTGACATTTGCATGCGCGTTATTTGATTGCTTTTTAGAATTATTACTTATGAATAATTGCACTCATAATTAGCACCATCTATTGGAAATTATTTTCTTTCTATGAAAGCAACCCCTACAAAAGTTTAAAATCATTGTAGGAAAAGGAGGGTGCAACCCAACCTGGTGACTTACGAGCTGACCTAGCTCCACTCAAGGTCGGGTCTGAAGTTAGCCAAGATAGGAATCCAAGATTTCATCCAGAGCAATATATTTCCAAGGAAAGCCACGGTCACCTTAGATCAATTGAGACCTTACGGTTGGTTGACACGTATAAAGGAAGACTTCAATAGCAGGAGGAGGCAACTAGCCTCCAGATTGAGGATAATTCTCGTCTATAGCGGCGACTGAAAAGAATGAAAAGAGAACTCCACCAGAAAAAATGGAAACATAATGGTCGAACTCCTAGACCTCAGGTGAGCAAACCTCACAACAGAGGAAGGATCACCGGGTGTGACCAAGAGCATTAGAAACATGGAAGTTAGCTAGGGAGGCTCCATAAAGATAATAATCACTATAATGATGACATAATGAGCTTAGTTCGAAGGGAAATGGACCATCACCAAAATCATTGAGGAGCTAGATCTATAGAGGAGCTAGCAAGGAGAGTTTTAGTTATCGAGATGAAGTCTCATTGCTTAAGGGATATTGAGGAGGAGGAACCGCCCGAAGAAGTTTACAGAACCCCGATTCAAAATCTACGATGGCAAGACACACCCCACAGATCATGTTCAGCAGTATAGGTAGGTCATGACCTGATGGAGTCACAATGATACCCTAATGTGTCGTATTATCTCTTCCAGCTTGGGCGATGTTACCCAGAAGTGGTTTGAGAGGTTCCCTCATAAATCCATTATGAGCTTCAAGCTCATTGCTAAGGACTTCACTAATCTCTTCATAACTAGCATCCCACACCTGAAGAGGATGGACTCGCTGCTCATATTGACAAGGAAGCCACAGAAGACTCTGTAAGAGTACACCAAGTATTATTAAAAAGTGTTCAATGAAGCGGAAGACTGTTCTGAGAAGGTTACTGTGGAATCTTTCAAAATCGATTTACCCCTGCTTCCATGATGCACCAGTCTCTCACCAAAAAGGAGGCTGATACCATTGACGATCTCATGTCGCGTATTGAAAAGTACACTAAGGTAGAGGATATGATCCAGACCAGCAAGGAAGAAATTGGTTCTGCTAAAGCAAACAAAGGAGGTGACAAGGAGAATAATCCTTAAAAAGCAAACAAGAATAAGAACGGGGGCAAAGAAGATTCATTTAAATATTTTAAAGCCATCAACACAGTTTTCAAATAACGATCTATAAGATTCTGGGGAAGATCAAGGATCAACAGTTTCTCAAGTGTCCAAAGAAGATGGGAGGGAATCTGACCAAGAGTAATAACACGCTCTAATGTGCATTTTGTAGGGAAAATGGGCACAAGATAGAGAACTGTAAGGCACTAAAATATCATCTAGAGGTGTTGGCCTAGGATGGGCACTTGAATCAGTGCATAGAGAAGAAGTCCGAATAGGTCTTCGACAATGGTGATAAAAAACTGCACAACGTCTTGGATGATGAGGTAGGACATGAATTCGCATTAATGCATGAAGCCTTCGACCTTATACAAACCAAGAAAATGTTGTTCGGATGGAGCTCAAGAAGGTCACATCTGTGATGGAGACGTTCTAGATAGATCCTGCCAAAAGCCAGTCTGTCAAGCACCGATGATAAAAGGATGTCAATTACAACAAGCATATTATTTTTACAGAGGAAGACTTGGTTGGGGTGAGAACCTAACACCACGATGTTCTAGTGATCACTCTCAGGATTACAAACTGGGATGTGGACAAGTTATTGGTAGACCAGGGGAGTTCCTCAGAGGTGATGTACCTAGAACATTTCCAAAAGATTAAGATAAAAATGTCCAATTTGAGGTAAGTGACCATCCCATTGGTCGAATTTGGAGGAAATATGACCATATCATTGGGAAAGGTGTTCCTGCCAGCGAGGGCAGGGAATATTTCAAAGCTCATTGAGTTCCTGGTGGTAAATATTGAGTCGCCCTATCATGCCATTCTCGAAAGATGGTTACTTCATGCTATGAGAGTTATCCTTCAGCCTTACCACCAAAAGCTCAAGTGCATCACAGATCGGGGCATTTTGAAGCTAAGAGGCGACTAATCCATTACTCAAAAATGCAATATTATCGCCATAATACCCAAGCAGGAGAAAAAGAAAGATAAAGAGATTCTTTCAAAGACTCCCCTGGACAGGGTTACTTTTTGAAATAGAAACTATGGAATGGATGAGTAGGGGTGGAGAAGACTGAGATCATCCCCGCTGATAGGGTCATTGAAAAACTGAAGGAGGTTATTTTTATGAAAGCCGACCGAAAAGGAAGTTCCTGATCGATACAACATTGACCGGTCATCAGAGAGGGAAGTTAATATCCTTTTTGAAATATAACTTAGATGTGTTTGCATTGGGGACATATGATATGTCAGGAATCGATCCTATGGTCATCTACCACTGTCTTCATGTAGACCCGACATTCAGGTCTATCCCATAAAAGGCTCACCGAACAACCTTAGAAATGGAAAGGGTGGTAGAAAAGGAAGTAGGGAAACTTCTGGAGGCAAGGTCCATCAGACAAGTACAATTCCAATAGTGACTATCGAATCCAGTCATAGTCTGCAAAAGAAATAGTAACTAGAGGGTCCGTTTAGACATCATCAATCTTAACCGAGTTTTCCCCAAGGATAATTTTCCCCTGTCAAACATAGATCAACCGGTCGATGCCATTATTATCCATGAACGGATGAGTTTTTTAGACACTTACTCAGGATATCACCAGATTTCTCTGTTCGTCCCCGATCAAGATAAACTTCGTTCATAACACCATTGGCCTTGTACTGTTTTAAGGTCACTCCATTCAGCCTTAAGAATGCTAGAGACGCCTACCGGAGACGGTTTATAAAAAATTCAAACAAGAAATAGGGTAAGCAATGGAAGCATACATTTATGATATTCTCATTAAAATCATAAGCGAGGGAAACCGCCTCAGAGACCTGACCAACACCTTTAAAATCCTCTAGTGTTATCAAATGAAGATCAACACGAGAAAGTTCTCGTTTAGGATCCAATCAGGAAAATTTTAGGTTACTTGGTCAGCAAAAGGGGAATCGAGGAAAACCTAGATAGGATAGAGGTTTTTAACAATGTGCAGATGCATCGGAGAGTACGTGAGATCCAAACGTTCATTGGGATGCTTGTAGAACTCAACCATTTTATTTACAAGTCATCAGAGAATTTCCGACCATTCTTCTAGATCCTTAAAAAAGATAAAGATCTCACCTGGAATGACGATCTCTCGAGGGAATTAAGTCCTACCTAAGAAAATCTCCTTTACTGGAAATTATTGATCAAGGGGACCCTCTCTGCATCTACCTTACAGTTTCAAGTCACACGAAGAGCTCGACCTTAGTCTATGTGAAAGAAGCAAAACAGTTTCATGTTTATTATGCCAGCAAAATGCTCCTGGGCACTGGGCAACGCTACTTTTCATTGGAAAAATTGGATTATGCATTGGTGATAGCTTCTTTAAAGATTAAGCACTAATTTTAATCCCACTATATCACTATCATTACTTATTTTCCCCACAAGGCTATCCTTTGCAAAGCCGATCTCTCTGGGAGAATGTCAAAATGGTCAGTAGACCTTGGAAGGTTTGACATTCACTTTCAACCAAGGATAATAATCAAAGGGAAGATATTGGCTGACTTTATAGCGTAATTCAGATGAGATGGTCCGACCAAATCATAGGTGGCCAAGCAAGCAAAATTCCATGAGCAGAGTCAGTTCAAGAGCTGGAAATTATATGTCGGTGGTGCCTCTATTTCCAAGGGAGAAGCTGTAAGAATTTTCCTCGTAACTCCAAAAAATGCAATGATCGAGAAAGGGATCAGGTTGAGATTTGAAGCCTATAATAATGAGGTCAAGTACGAAGCGCTTATATCCGGCCTGCACAAGACTCATTTGTTGAGGGCAAATCGGCTCGAAGTATACTGCGACTCCAAACTGGTGTCCAACCAAGTCAGTGGGGACTTTAATGCTAAGGACGCTAGGATAGAAACCTACCTCGTGGTGGTGCGAGAGTTATTAATGAAATTCAAGGAAGACCATGTTCAATAGTTTGCTCGTGGGCACAATAGTCATACGGATGCCTTAGCAACCCTAAGCTCGGTAGTGGACTCTAATCTTAGGAGAACAATCAAAGTGGAATTCCTCGCTAAATCTAGTATTGATAAAATGATGGCCTCTGAGAACATCCTATCCATTGAGAAGGGTTTCAGCTGGATGGATCCAATCATCACATACTTACCGAATGAAACATTGTCAATCGATAAGATATTGGCCCATAAAATCATAGTGAAAGTTTCTCTCTTGTACCTAGACCCCAAAAGGAAAATTTATAGGAGATATTTCATGTATCCCTACCTACAATGCGTATATCCAAAAGTCGTCGACCAAGATCTTTATGAAAAAAATATGGGAATTTTAGAAGTCACGTAATAGGAAGGTCCCTGACATTTCAAGTAGTCAAAGAAGGCTACTCTTGGTCGTATATGTATAAAGAGGCAAGTGTTTATATACAGAAGTGTGAGAAGTGCCAAAACTTTCCCCCTATGCTCCATCAACCGGTTAGCGACTGAGGCCATTGAACAGTCCATAACCATTTGCACAATGGGGATTGGATATCATAAGGCTACTATTTACTGCTCCAGGGAATCGTAAATAATTGTTGGTCGGCACTGATTATTTCAGTAAGTGGATTGAGGCGAAACCACTAGCAAACAACAGAGATACCGACATGAAAAGGTTTATCTTGAGAAATCTTATAACTCGCTTTGGGGTGCCCAGGACCATTATAACAGATAAGGGTACACAATTTGAGAGTGGACCTTTTCAAGGCTTCTATGACAAGCACAGAATCAAGCACCACTTTATCTCTGTAGTATACCCCCAAAGCAATGTCTAGGCAGAGGCCTCTAACAAGACGATTCTTGATGGCCTAAAAAAGATGCTGGAAGGAGCGAAGAGAACTTGGGTGGATGAACTCCCTCATATCCTCTTAGCGTATCAGACCACGCCTAGAATACCCACAGAGGAACACCATTCTCTCTCACATACGGAATAGAAGTTGTGATCCCACTCAAAGCTTGTCTCTCGACCATGAGAATAAAAATTTTGGATTAAGAATTGAACGATGATGCCCTTCGTTATGAACTTGACCTAGAAGAAAAATGAAAATAGCAGGATATGATCAAATTAGCCTCCTACTAGTGAAAGTTGGTGAAACAGTACAATAAAGGGGTCAATTCGAGGAAATTATAGATTGGGATTACGTCCTTAGAAAAGTTCTCGACAGCGCCATAAGGCCGTTAAATGGAAATCTAGGGCCTAAGTGGAAGGGTCCATTCAAAGTAATCAGAGATGATTTGTAAGGAACCTATCACTTAGAAACAATGGGAGGCAGAGAAATACCTCGAGCATGGAATACGGCCAACCTCAAGAAAATCTATTTTTAATTTTTACTTTCGACAATAGGTTTTTTCAAATTTCCATTTTGAAAATCATGTTGCTTGATGTTTATTACTTCAGTCATGAATAAAGTCCTTTGTCATTTTCTCAATTTTTTAGTTGTTCAGTTGATGTACATTGTTTCAAAGTAACAAGCTCAAAATTGGCGTTAATATTTAAAAGTTACAAACAGGGTTTAACTTATTTAGAACGACAACCTTGCTTATTAAAATTAAAATTAAATTCCCCGGGTCCTTGTTATTATCAACATGACTGGCCTCATTACTTGCCCAGGCATGGAGGACCCCTAGACAGTAAACTAACTTTGTTTGGTAAGAACAAATCCTAAATGGGTGGATTGCCCATACACCAGGTGCATTTTTTTCATTATCTATTCTAGGCCTAAGGGAGTGTGATGACACGACCTAGAAGGTCAGATAGACAAATATAACACATGCTTTGCATAAAGGAGTGGAAAAATGCACAGAAAATGGTATTAATTTAACATTTTTGCAAAGTCAGATTACAAAACGATACTAATTACAAAAATCTACTACAAGCAGTACCAAAAATTATTACAACTATATATGGTTGGTGTAAGGACATAATTTTATAAATGTCCGGGATAGAATCTAGGAATTTTCTATTTGTCCAAGATCACAGTATGTATGTCTGATACCGCTACATTCGGCACGTCAACACGATCATCCACGACGGCCTTGATCCGAATCCATGCATCCACCATCTTCACACGTGCATCATGCTTCATGCGACGTGTTGCTCAATCGTTCCCACTACTCCACTTCGCGTTATTAGTAAAATGGTTTATTGGATTTTTTAATATTTGCATAAATATTTGGGAAATTTTTAGAAAATATTTTTCGAAGTCTGATTTGTCTTTAACACAAAAGCATAAATTTTTCCAAGTGTAGAAGCGAACTTTTTTGGTCGTCGAGCTCGTTCGAACGACATCGCTCTATCGTTCCAGCGACATGAGCATGTCGTGCGATCTAGTTTGAGCGACACGTGTGTCTCGTTCGAGCGAAATGCCTATGTCGTTCGAACGCCACCGCCCCCTCGATTTTTATATAAATATGTGTGTCCATTCTGCACGTTTTTCAAGTCTTTTACATACACGTTTATGCGATTTATAGCCCAAAAAATAGACTTCAAGTTTTTAAGGCTTCATACCCTTTTTATTCACAAAACCATTCCTATATATGTGTGTGAATCTTTAAACCTTCAAAGGATCGTTTTTACTCATCTGGAGTAACTTGTGGAGAAGCCGACTCTTTTCCATTACTGCCCATCTGGTGTTCTTACGGAAAATTTCAGTCGACGACATCGAAACCGACACCTGAGGGTATTTTTTATCTCACTCTTATTTTCAGTATAATCCGTATAAATCGTTCTTTACAAATTATAGTGAAAATAAAAGGTTTTGCCCCTTTGGGGGATTTTTCCTCATTTGTGTGTCTGTTTGTGATTAAATATTCTTGCATGATTATATTGTCTTCAATCACACCTAGGTTCATGTTTTAGTATTTAATTGAAAATTTGAGTTTAATTAAATAATTTATTAGTTTGAACAAAAGCGCACTCTCAAATTGGTATCACAGCCAATTACACAATTATATCGTGTAATTTTCCAAAAAAAAAAATTCTGAGATATCCATCTTCTGAAAAATTGATTTTTAAAAAAAGAGTGTGTTCAAAATGGAGAAATTATATAATAAAATGCCAGTTTTTTACGGGACTAATTATGCTTACTGGAAAGCCCGTATAAAATCTGCTCTAAAAGCCATAGATGAAAGAGTTTGGATTTTGGCTGAAAGAGGGTGGACACCTCCCTCCATAACTATTGACAACGTGACAAATTTAAAATCTGTGAATGCATGGACTGAAGATGAATTTAAATGGTCATCTTTTAACTCTAAGGGTCTTAGTACTGTTTCTGAATCCGTCACACCTAAAGAGTTCCAGCGGATAATGATGTGTACCACGTCAAACGAGGCATGGGATGTTTTACAGCTTACCCATGAAGAAACTAATACTGTGAAAGAATTAAAATTGTAAAACTTAACAACTCAATTTGAAACTATAACCATGCTTGAGTCTGAATGTTTTGATGAATTTTATGCTAGGTTATCTTATATTGTAAACACTAGCTTTAATCTTGGTGAACACATTCCTAATAATAGAGTTGTTAAAAAGATTCTAAGATCATTGCCTAAGCGTTTTATCGCTAAAGTCACTGTGCTAAATTCTATGGGTAATTTAAACAAGCTTAAATTAGAGGAATTGGTTGGAAACTTACAAACCTTTGAAATTGATATGTTTTCTAAGTCTGTTAAACCAAAAGATAAGGTAATTACTCTTCAGCCCAGGATAGGAAGAGTGAGGGGTCGGCAAGAAAGAGAGTAGACTCATCTAGAAAAAGGGAGAAAGAAACGTCAGATTTCGAGTGTGACCTTGACTTAGATGATTTGGCCTTGTTTGCAAAAAAATTTTAGAAAATTCTCAATTCAAGAAAAATGGAAATTTAAAGATAAAAAGAATTTTGAGAAAAATATGTTTGAAAAGAAAAATGAAAAATATTTTAAAGACCCTCCTAATAAAGACGGTGAGAGATGTTATGAGTGTGACGGTAAGGGTCATAGAGCTTTTGAGTGTGCTACTAGGCTAAACATACTTGCCAAAGAAAAGGGCAAAGTTGTCCTTAACACTATCCTTAGTGACGACAGTGAGTTCGAGTCGGTAGACTCTGAAGATGAGTCATCGCATGAGTTTAAATTCACCACATTCATGGCTAGTCATGTGAGTACCTCCAGTGCTCCTCACGACAATGAGGATTCTACTTCACAGGGACACCTCGACAGTGAAAATAAATGAGTGAGAGGGAGGATGCTACAAGTGAGAGAGAGAGTGATCTTCAACGCGCCTACGCTAAGTTGTATACTGAGTCATTTAAAACAAAAAAGCGTAATAAAGCGTTAGTTCTTAGGATCACCGCTTTAGAGGAATATTTAGGATAATCTAGAGAGAGAGTACTCCACTTGCACTACCTTGAGAGAGAGAGAGAGAGAGAGAGAGAGAGAGAGAGAGAGTCTTCCTATGTTAACAGAGAAAGTCAGTTTAGAGAAAGAGAGAGACTGTTTGGAGAGAGAGAGAGAGAGTTGTTTTGATAAAGAGAAAGGGAAGTTGACTAATCAAACAGCTAGTCTTATAAGTGAGCTCCATTCCTCCCTGGAGACTCAGAAGAAACTTGAAGCCCTTATAGCCCAGCTTACTCATGATCTTGAGAGAGCACAGGAAGCCAAGGTTCAAATCGAGGACAGGTCTGGAAAGATGGGAAAGATGCTCCTCGGCCCTGCCTTAGGTTTTGGTGAAAGGCAGGGAACAGGTTTTGATGGTTCCTCCACGTCCCAAATTGCACCGGGACCAATTCGTACATTTACTACAACTCCATATGGCCATCGTCAAAAACTATGAAGAAGAATTCAACCAAGAAAAGCAAACCAAGGTCCGCCTAAGACTGTGTACTTTTGTACCTACTACAAAAGAAAGGGCAACCTCAGGGAGTTTTGCTATATTTTGGGGCGGAAACGACATACTACTGCTCCGCCACCTACCACTAGCGATTTCTTGAGCCTTAGAGAGCAGGTTGAGTTCCTAGTCGCCACATCTCAGAGTTTAATGGCAGAATTCCAATGGATTTCCCTTTCGTCAGTGAATACTTACAAAAGTCCGACTAGAACCAACATTGACAAGGGCAAACAAAAGGCTACCTCATCATGGGTGCCTAAGCACGACGTAAAAGACCTTATTGCACATGTTGCTCTTAAAGCATAAAAGACCTCACAGTGGTATTTCGATAGTGGGTGCTCCAAACATATGATTGGTGATGTCTCATTTTTTACCTACCTAGAGGATCATAAGGAAGGTAAAGTCACCTTTGGAGACGGGAGCAAGTCTAGCATCGTAGGACGAGGTACAGTTGAGTTACCAAGATTTCCTAAGTTTGAGAATGTTTTGTACGTCAAAGGTTTGAAAGCAAACATTCTCAGCATTAGCTAGCTATGCGACACTAACTTTGTCGTAAAGTTTGACCAGGACATGTGTGATGTATATAATCAAGACGGTAAACTTTTAGTGCAAGGGGTGAGGACAGAGGATAATTGATATGGGACTGTGCCCAAGTCCTCACTTGTATGCAACAGCGCCACGATCACTCCTATGGATCTTTGGAACTAACGTCTAGGTCACATGAAGTTTAGAGATTTGACACGATTAGCTAAAAAGGACCTAGTACGTGGATTACCAACACTTGGAAAGCCAACTTCCACGGTTTGTGGACCCTGTCAGTTGGGAAAGCAAATCCGTAGCAGCCATAGGAAGTTGAATTCCATTACCACTTCACGAGTACTTGAGTTGATACACATGGATCTCATGGGTTCTACTCGTATAGAGAGTTTGGGTGGTAAGATGTACATCCTAGTGATGGTTGACGATTTCTCTGGATATTCTATCGTGGGATTTCTGTGAGAAAAATGAGATGCTGTTGAATTTCTGACGACCAAGTGTCGTGTCCTACAAATCCAACATGGTGTCACTATGAATAGAATGCGTAGTGACAATGGAAATGAATTTATGGAGCAAAAAGTAGATCTTTACTGTGATAGCCTAGGAATCAAACATGAGTTTTCTACTGTGAAGACTCCTCAGCAAAATGGGATTGTTGAGAGAAAGAGCAGGACGATTTAGGAAATGGCTAGATCTATGCTTCTAGGTCGTAAAGTTGCTTGGAGATTTTGGGCAAAGGCATTGTCTACTGCATGCCATACGGTGAATAGGATTTACTTCCGTCCACACACACTTAAAAGGCCTTATGAATTGTGGACTGGAAAGAATCCCAACCTTGCATATTTCTGTATTTTTAGGAGTAAATGCTACATCCTACGGGATAGAGAGGAATTAGGAAAGTTTGACTCACGAAGAGACGAGGGAATATTTCTAGGATATTCATAAAATAGTAGAGTGTAACGGGTTTTTAACCTGAAGAGGTCTACGGTGATGGAGTCAATAAATGTTACTGTACAAGATGACGAAACATCGACGTCTGTTGACTTCACCCATTTTAGTGAGAATGACACACTCCTTTTTTATGCTCCCACTGTGTCTCCCACATCTAGGGTGGGCCCTACTCCTGTTTTAGGGGACACACCTGCTTGGGTTTGCAAGAGTCGTGATCCTACTTCTATTCTAGGAGATCGCATCTTAGGGGTCAAGACTCGTGCTCAGCTAGAGAATGTTGTTAGCCATGTCTGCTACACATATAAAGTCGAGCCCAAGAATTATAAAGAAGCACTCCAGGATGAACACTGGATCTCTGCGATGCAGGACGAGTTACTTCAATTTAGAAAGAATGATGTCTGGGAATTAGTCCCCCGACCTAGTGAGACTAATGTGATAGGTACCAAGTGGACTTTCAAAAATAAGATGGATGAGACTGGTACTATTATCAGAAATAAGGCTAGCTTGGTTGCTCAAGGCTACACACAGATAGAGGGTGTAGACTTTGACGAGACATTCTCTCATGTTGTGAGGCTTGAGTTCGTCCATTTACTGCTCACCATCGCATGTCATATGCGCTCAAGATATATTAGATGGATGTCAAGAGTGCCTTTCTGAATGGCATTCTACAGGAGGTTTTCGTGGAACAACCAAAAGGGTTTGAAGACCCTACGCACCCTGAACACGTCTACTATCTAAGAAAAGCCTTACATGGTTTGAAGCAAGCACCCCGTGCTTGGTACGAGAATCTTACTTCATATCTCTTAGCCCGTGGCTTTAAGAGAGGGGGAGTTGATATGACGTTGTTCGTCAGGAGAGATGATAGTGCTATTTTAGTTGCCCAGGTCTATGTGGACGACATAGTTTTTGGGTCCACGTGCTCCCAACATGCTCATCACTTTAAGGAGGAAATGAAAAGTGAGTTTGAGATGAGCATGGTAGGAGAGCTTACTTTCTTCCTTGGTCTCCAGGTTTGTCAGCTAGAGGATGGGATGTTCATCTCCCAATCCAAGTATGCTATAGACCTAGTGAAGAAATTTGGTTTGGACTCCTCTAAGCACGCACGTACACGTACGCGTACATCTACAAAGCTTAGTAAGGACACTTCAGGCAAGGAGTTTGAGCAAACCTTGCATCAGAGTATGATAGGCAGTCTTCTCTACCTGACTACTAGTCGTCCCGACATCGCCTTTAGTGTTGGAGTCTGTGAGCAATATCAAGCGTCCCCTAAAGATTCACACTTACTCGCTCTTAAAAGTATTATCAAATACGTGAGTGGGACTATCTCCCATGGGATTTGGTATTCCTTTCATACCACTGACCATTTGTCCGCATACTCGGATGTTGACTGGGCTGGGGATGCAGATGGATGTAGGAGCACTTCTGGTGGGTGTTTCTTCTTTAGTTCTGATCTTGTCTCTTGGTTGAGAAAGAAGCAAAACTTCATCTCTTTATCCACTACGGAGGCTAAGTACATAGCCGTCGAAACTTGCTACACATAACTTATGTGGATGAAGCAAATGATGGAGGATTATGGGATATCACAGGACACCATGACCACCTCCTATGATAACATGAGCTCGATACACATATCCCATAATCTTCAGCATTCATGCACAAAACACATTAGGATACGCAAGCACTTTATCCATGAGTTAGTTGAGGAAAAGGTCGTATCCCTGAGTTATGTGTCTACCGACCTCAAGTTAGCCGATAGTCTGAAGAAGCCTTTAGATTCCCTTAGATACGAGAGTCTTAGGAAGTCTTTATGTATTTTCACAATTGACTGAAGGGGTTGGTCCTTGTATAGGATAGGATGCATTGTCATGTTGTTATCATATGATTCCTATTGCTCGTTTGTATCATTTGTATTACTATTATTTTTTTTTCTTTTTATTCCTTTTTCGAAAAATCCAAAAAGATTTTCTTTTTATAAAAATTTTAGAAATGCACAAAAAGATTTTTTTTATTTTGTTTACACCTCTTATGGATGAGCATTTAAAATAGCCAAGTCACAACTTCCATTTTCATTTTTTACGTGACTGTTTGATAGTGATTTGAGACGCTACATCATTTCATTCGTGTACTTTACATTGTTTGGAGTCTTTGAGATGTGATTAGTGATATCTTTCTACATGCTTGGCTCCTTATCTCCTTTATTGCACACATGCACGGCTTTATTTGATTATTGTAATTATCTATCACATATTGGCCTGAGTGTTTCCATCTTAATTATGTCTATACAACGAACCATATGCGATAAAACTTGACAAGATTGTAATGCATGTAAAAACCATTTGGTGAGTTTGTGAGATTTATTTGAAAATGGGGAAGGGCTGCGAAAGTTTCACATTTAACCTTTGCGAATACTAAGCCACCATTATATCAGACCTAAAAAAATTGAGGTATTTTAATTATCCGAGGTCCAAAGATGTTAAAAGAGCCCCAAAAAATTTAAAGACAATAAAAGAAATACATGCCGAATATGGGACATTAGGTTTCACCATCAATTATCCAATGTTTGAGAATTTAGATCACCTCTAATCAAAATATAAATCTGAGGGTGTTTGGTTGGAGAATTTAAACGGGTTTGCACTTCCTTGAAAGTACTGAAAAAGCATTAAATAGTTTTGGACGTTATTGGTGTGGAAATCACTTTGAGCTTTGATTTGCTGATTTGATTGAGTCAATTTCTTATAATTCCATCTTTTTACACCTAAGGAAGATGTTGAGATCATTCGTTAGGAGTATTCGATATTCATCGTGCACATATGTTATGTTTGTATGCATTGATTTTCCTATCGAATTTGCTCACACCCCTTCATTTCCGCTATCATCGACTTGGTTGTTTTTGTGTTCTTTCATGGTGTGATTCTTTGTTGTATATATTATGTGAAAATTTTTAAAAAATTCAAAAAAATTAAAAGTTTATTACCTTGTGACATTCTCCATTTGCATTTATTTGTGCTTCTCATATATGTCTATTTGGGGACATCATAAAAGGGGGGAGAATGAATTATGAGAATTGTTTGGTTGATTTATCAATGATTTGCTTAAGTTTAATTGATCGTTCATTTTTGCATGTCATTATATTTCAAACTGTTGCGTATCACGGGTATCTGCTTCATCTCATGCGTGTAGGTACAAAATTAACGAATATTGGATTGCACACTCTGATGAGAAAAGCTTTGAGAGTTTCTGAAAAGTTGAAGATTTGAAGATGTTGAACTTTGATTGACGACATGTCAGTTAGTATTCTCAGTTTGAGGGCTTAAATGGGATATTATCTTATATGTCATTTTCTTTATGGAGATAGCATAATTCGGACTTTTCATGTATGTACTGGCATAGACATAGGGGGAGATTTGTAAGGACATAATTTTATAAATGTTCGGGGTAGAATCTAGGAATTTTCTATTTATCTAAGATCATAGTATGTATGTCTGATACCGCTACATTCGGCACATCAACACGATCATCCACGACGGCCTTGATCTGAATCCATGCATCCACCATCTTCACAAGTGCATCATGCTTCATGCGATGTGCTGCTCAACCGTTCCCACCACTCCACTTCGTGTTATTCGTAAAATGGTTTATTAGAGTTTTTAATATTTGCATAAATATTTAGGAAATTTTTAGAAAATATTTTTCGAAGTCTGATTTGTCTTTAACACAAAAGCATAAATTTTTCCAAGTGTAGAAGCGGACTTTTTTGGTCGTCGAGATCGTTCGAACGACATCGCTCTATCATTACAGTGACATGAGCATGTCGCGCGATCTCGTTTGAGCGACACGTGTGTCTCGTTCGAGCGAAATGCCTATGTCGTTCGAACGCCACCGCCGCCTCGATTTTTATATAAATATGTGTGTCCATTCTGCACGTTTTTCAAGTCTTTTACATACACGTTTATGCGATTTATAGACCAAAAAATAGACTTCAAGTTTTTAAGGTTTCATACCCTTTTTATTCACAAAACCATTCCTATATATGTGTGTTAATCTTTAAACCTTCAAAGGATCGTTTTTACTCATCTGGAGTAACTTGTGGAGAAGCCGACTCTTTTCCATTGCTGCCCATCTGGTGTTCTTACGGAAAATTTCAATCGTTTTACATAGAGGGATCTTTCTTCTTCTTGCGATCTGCCCAAAAACACAACAAGAAGAATTGTCAACAAAAACAGTTCAAAATAACAACCAAAAGGTAAAAAAAGGCAACTATTAACCTATGTCACCCCCTCAATTCGGGCACAAAAACCTAGCATACTCTTCACCCTCGGACAGGGGTGGATATTGCCAATTTCTAACAATAAACCCCTGATCCCAATAACCCTTGATGGAATCAAGGAGGTTCGCAATCAAAACCTTGTTGGCTTTTCTTGCTTTTAAGTAAATAAGGAAATTAGTGGCTTGGAACCAAGTGTAACAATACCTAATTTCTGGGATACCAAGGCTAGTCCCATAAAACTCATTGATTATGTACACCCCATTAATAATAGGTCATGTCTTGGGGCACACTGAGCTAAGACTACCCCAAAGAACTCCCAAAACTCTAAGAGAAAAGGGCTTGGGGAAACGCCAATCCCCTCTGGACCACAATAAGGGTATGAATCGAGTGCCCCATCAACAACAATGACATTTCTTGGCATTGGGGCATAGTCAATTGTAACCCACAGGGAAATGGAATAAGTTTTCCTAAAATACTCTACATTTTTTCGATGAAGAGTTTTCACAATTTTCAGAAAAGTTAACTATTACGACTGAAGAAAACAGAGGTGGAAAAAAAGAAAGCGACGAAGAATAATGAACGACAAAGACGAGGATAATTTACATAATGGATGAATGCTAACAGGAGAACTCTGAAGTCTTTTTATCATAAGAGAGAGAGAAAAGTGACGATTTTGTATCGAGAGTGGAAGAAAATGATGTTTGAGAAGTATGTGCAATCTTGAAGAACTGGAATTGAAATGGTTTTTTCCACTTCACCTCTCCTCATGACGAGCATACCCTTGCAAGTCCAAATCCTACCAGGGATGGTAGTAGCATTAAAGAGGTTTATTTCATGTGCCACGGATAAGTGTCCACCATTTTTAAGGTCCTGAGAAAGTCTTATACTTGGAATGATTAATGTGAACGAGCATTCCATGACCTCAAAAAATACGTGGGTACTAATCCATTTCATTCTAGAGCCACATCAAGGGAGAATGTATTCTTCTATTTAGTAGTGTCACCAGTGGTAGTGAGCTCATCTCTGATTAAGGATGATGAAAGAGTCTAAAAACCATATGCTACTCAACTCAAGCACTTCGATGAACTAAAATAAGATACCCAAAAATGGAAAAATTAGCGAAGTTGCTCCCTTATTTTCAAGGGCATAGAAACATTGTGATGACCGGCCAACCTCTTTGTAGAATACTTCACAAGCCATAACATTTGGGAATTTAATGATTTGATCTATGGAGGTGGGTTTAGTTTGACATAAAATATCGAACAAGGATTTCTATTAAAGGGCGGGGAAATACGAACTTTGTAACATAATTTACATCCATGGGAGAAGCCACACCAGAGAAAGCAGAAGAAGAGGAAGAAGATTTAGTGAAAAGTAAGGGGGTCAAATCGAGGATCCAATGATTCCAGTTTGGATCTTATATGTTAATAGATCGTCCAACTAGTTAAGAAGCGGAGCAAGACTAATTATTGGGGTGACATATGGCATAGTAATTAGGCATTAAGTTCAACTTCAAGGCCTCTAACAACGAGGAAAAATATGAAGCATTGCTACACGATTTGAGGTTGGCCAAGGAGTTTAGAACAGAACAAGTCAAAGTTCACATTAACTCTCAATTGGTAGTGAACCAAATCATATGAGAATATGAAGATATGGAGGTCTACTTAGGGAAAGTCAAGAATCTTATGAGAGAGATAAAACATTTTGTGATCATAATAACCCCGATGGAAGACAATAATAGAGGAGACTCACTTGCAAAGTTATCCTCGATGATAAAAAATTATAATTCCAGTTATATGGTATTCTTAGACCAAAATTCTAGTGAGGTCGAAGAGGAGCCTTATCTCATAGCTCCTATAGAGAATTGTTAATATTGGATGGACCCCATCCAAGTCTACCTCGAAAGGGGAATAATACCGATAGAGAATATAGTGGCTAAGAATATCAAGTATAGGGCCACTCATTACACTCTCATCAACTGATTCTTTTACAAACGAGCTTACACTTTTCCATTCATATAGTCCGCCCAAAAGAGGCTAACTATGACCAAGGAGAGGTCCATGAAGAAATATGTGGGGGGGCATCAAGGCGCAAGGTCCCTTGATTATCGTGTGATAAGAAGGGATATTTCTATACTACATTACTTAAGGATGCGAAAGAAATTGTAAAAAAATAATACAAGTGTCAAAGGTACTATAACATCCCAAGGAGACCACTAAGTGATCTAGTCCCAATAATCTCACCTTAGCCATTTTCTCAGTGGAGAATAAACCTATAAGGTCCTCTTCCTCATACTCGAGACCAGAATAAACTTGCGATGGTGGTAATTTTAATTTCAAAAAATGGTTGGAAGCAGAACCCCTCACCACCATAACCAAGAAGAAGATTGAATTTTTTTTTGTGGAAATCAATTGTTTCTAGGTTTGTCATCCTCGGGGTGATCATCAATGATAATGACACTCAGTTTGGTAATGACATCTTTAGAAACTTTTGTTCAGGATTGGCATTCCACAAGCATTATTCGGCACCCTCCCACCCACAAGACAACAATCAAATTGAAGTAACCAATTGAACCATCATCCAAAGCTTAAAAAATAGGCTAGACGATGAAAAATGGCTATGGGGAGAAAAAATCTTTGGCATCCTATGTCCTTATCGAATTACTATGCGGGGCTCAACAGGGGTGACATTATTCTCTTTAGGCTTTAGAACTAAAGTTTTTATACCAGTTGAAATTGGTCTCTAATATTATTGGACCTCGACAAGTACTACAAGAAGAAAGTTCAATCTCGGAGTTTCTTCGTGGGAAACTTAGTCCTTAGGAGGATCACAATTGCTACTGACGACCCAAAACATGGAAAGTTAGGTCCTAACTAGTAATGGCCGTTTGTGGTAACAAGGTTGACGAGGCCAGGAACGTATCATCTAAAGACTATGGACGGAAGGGAACTAAATGTTGAACATCTCAACAAATACTATCAATAGGGTGAGACACTATTTTTTTATCTCATGTCTTTGTTGTAATTAAGCATTAAAATTCTAGATATGAATGAAAAGTTTTTTTTGTCTTAAAATATTTCCATTTATATGATAAATACCAATGTCTCACACTTAATGTACGACCTAAAGGACTAAAATGACCACATTAGGCTATAGCCCAGAAGACCAAAGTCGCACACCTAGGTTAAGACCATAAGGTCTCAAATGACTAAGAAGCTAGGCTAAGGGACCAATGTCCCAAATAACCCATCAATTAGGGTAAATCCCCAAGGTCCCTATTAGCTAAGTATATTTGCAATAACATATTTTTAGCATGAGTAAGAGTGGGGGCAGGGCAGGGCACGCATACAACTCAAATAAGACCTCAAGTAATAATCTTCTCATGTAAAAAAAATCAATTAAAGTAGCATTAAACTTAACGTGATATACAAGATTGATTTTGGCACAAAACATTTGAGAAAAAAAAATCTCATAACCCATCAATTGGGCACAAAACATTTTAGATAAACAAAATTTCACAACCCATCACTTGTGCCTTTTTCAACTTTATTTAACTATTGATCATAATCAAATTAGGGATCCTCGTGAGTAATATAAGCATCACAAGATAGAGAAATATGATTAACCTGAATGCGAGGCTTAAGACTGTCATATCCATCACTAAAAGCCTATCCCATATGGTATTAAAAGCGGTTAGACTCTATGAATTCACCCATAGAACTCTTCCATACTTAAGGTACCAAGGTCTCAATCTCAAAAAAATTTCCCCGTTCTTTATCCCAATCTTCCTCCGTTACTCTCAAAAGATTCCTAAGCTGAATCAATTTCTGATTTTAATTCATCTTCACGATGCTTGGAGTCTTCCACCTTATTTTTCATAGTATCAACTTCTCTGTGAAGGGTATCCTCATCACCTTTTTTCCTCACTCCCTAGCTCACCTTAAAGTATATCGATCAACTTCTCTGAAGAATTTCTATACATGTCCTTACATATATACGACACATAAAGGCATGTACCCTTAGTGTCCCGTTCGTGCTTTATTAGTAATTTCAATGGAGTCCCTCATCCGGACATCAAAAAATACATTAAAATGTGGTGGTCCCTATGTGTACACCATTGCACGGTCCATACCCCAACGGTGACAATGGATCTCGACATCCACGCCTACCTTTCGTAAGTGGTGCTGTCACGTAGTACCTAAAATAATGACATATACAACACCCAGTCCACCTGTGTCGATATGTGCTACAGTCCCGAGATGCACTCAACCCCAATCGATATGTCATCCACGGACATGGGTATGTCCACATAAATAAATAAATACATATTTATATTTATAATCAGTCTAAACACAATCGTGCCTGAAATAAAGTCAATCCCGAAATTACTAACTAAATATTTCGGTCTCAGATACCTTTCCATAGAAAATTCATAACTAATTAAAAAAATCATAAAAATATGAAACTTGTAGCCACACATTCGTAAGGAAAAGATCTGGCTTCACCCATAGGTCATTCGAACAAATATTAACCTCATTCGAATGAGAATCCCTACCTCATTCTAACGAGGTTCTAACGAGATTCCAAAAAATGACCTGATGTCCTCTTTCTTAGGCGGGATTCATACCCAACCTCCCAACTTCATTTCTAGGATTTTCTATACCCAAATTCCCAAAATTTTAATACATAGATAATTCATATAACCCAATCCCATTGACATATACGTAAATCTAAGATGGAAATCATCATCAATTCAAGATTTAAACTCATATATCAAATTATTCATCAAGATCTTATATCTCATCTTAGTTCATTCTTTTCTTCGATGAAAGCCCAAATTTTATCAATATAATCCAACCCCAAATCGTTCATTCATTCAATATTAACACGATTCCATTTTCTATGTTTGTCACCAATTAGTTTAATTATTAAACACCTAAAATTTAGATTTGTCCTTCAATATGCATAAGGTTTATTCCCATCAAATAAACATCAATTTATCAACCTTAACCTAAATATTCATATGAGAAAATACACCAATGAATTAAGAAACATATTGGAAATTAATTTAGTAAGATATTGCTTGCCTTAGTTTGATTATTAAGGGTCCCTTTCTCTTAGATCTTGATCTTTCTTCCCTCTCTTGATCTTCTTCCCTTCTCTAATCTTGGTAACCTCTCCAATTAGGTGTGGGGCTGCTAGGGTTAAGTTGTGGCAGATGAGAAATGTCTTATTCATTGTTAATTAACTTATAATAACCACTAATTTTGAGTAACCCCATGCCCCCCACATTTGGAACCCAAAATGAGCCCGAAACCATAACCGAATTGGCTTAATAATTTTCTAAATGGTATAACTATACCCTGGCCTAATTTTACATGTCTAAAACACATAAACGAGTCCCCAAATCATCCCGAAACATGCCTAAACTATCTTTATCCAAGCTACACATTTTTTTATTAGATTGAAAACCACATATTTATTTAATAAACATGTAATTTTATTTCTATGAGTAAACATAGTCATGCATAAATGAATCAAATAAACATGCAATCATAAATAAGTAATTTATTCTCAAATTGAAATTCTACCACTTTAATTTAAATTCAACCAATTTAATTTATTCAAGAATTTATTTAATTAAATTCAACCAAAATAATTTATTACGAAAACACGGGGTATTACAGGCATCCGTTGGTTGTGTGAGTGATACACGGGTTCCCATTAGTTTTTCTTAGTTGAGAGAAAGAAATCGAAACGATCACAGATGACGCTAATTGTAGGCGGTAAAATCCTGTTAGAATATATTCAACGCAATCAAAGCCGAGTAGAGTATAATCATGCATAATGACATTCAAGAACATGATGTTCATGGTTCGGCAACGTGCATATGTCCGCGAGTATTTCTATTCTCTTTATTAATCAATTTCTGATGACAAAGATTACATTCCCCCTTTACCAGTGTGGATTATTAGATTTATGGAGAAAAGAAATAGGTTTAACCATGTTAGATTCCTTGCCCGTAGACAACAATCAAAGGTTGATTGGAGGTATTAAATTCTGAGATTTTTCGTTGATTGGCTTCAACCATGCTTATCCTCTTGAACTATGATCGTTGATATGACTAATATGACCACATTTTTATCTCTAAGGTGTGGTCGAAGAATCCTCTCACATAGAAAATATCCATCTCTTTACCCTATGGACGTAGGCTAGGTTGACTTGTTGAACCAAGTAAATTCTATGTCTCTTTACATTCATCATTGCACTCAAGGCCTGCATTATTGTATATATGATTCCTAGACCAAAAATTAAGAAAAAAATGTAGAATGAAAATACAAGGGTCATTTACTGTTTGGGGTACATTTATTTATAATAATTGGTTCTTGGGGTACACTAATTTTCATTATAGTTCATTGGGTATTATTTTAACGATTTGAGCTAACGGGCGTTTAACAACTGTATCCCTTTTTGTCAATTATCTAAAATACCCTTTGATATCTATATTTAAAATCCTCAATAAAATCCCCTCTTCTCTCTCTCTCTCTCTCTCTCTCTCTCTCTCTCTCTCTCTCTCTCTCTCTCTTCCGCTCATCATTCTCTCTCTTCTCCCTCCCTCCTAAAATACTAAAGCCAATAGCTTGACCAGGCAGAGCACGATTTGGTGTTGGTGATGTCGGATCGTCATTTGTAACGGATGGGGAAAGGGAGGAGAACAAGGGTTTCTAAAAGGGGCACTGGGTATGGTTAATTTGTTGTCTCTCGAAAACCTTGGTGGTCAAAGGATTGTTGAGTTTTCTGTATAGTTCCTAGAGTTTGGGAGGTTCATTTTCTGTATGGTTCAAGCCGGACGTTCATTTTCTGTATTGTTTTCGATTTGGAGTTCGGAGTTTTGTTGGTCGAGAGTTTTGAGAGTTCCAATATGGAGTTCGGTGAATATGGCGAGAGGTTTGTTTTTTGGAAATTATTGTCATATTTTTTTTGTGTGAAATTATTTTTTTTCTTGTAATTTTTTTTTACTGGGAATTGATTTTTTTGAATAAAATGAGTTCTATTTTCATATTTTATGGCTTGAATTTATTTTGTTTGGTCAGATATTATTTTTTTGGCTTGAAATTATCTCTTTAGACTGGTTTTTATTTATTTTTGGCTAGATATTATTTTTTGGCTGGAAATTAGTTTTTTGATTGAACTCGGTTTTATTTTCATATTTTTTGGCTGGAAATTATTTTCATACAGTTTTTTTTCTTTAAAAACACTTTTTTTTAATTAAATTATTTTATTTTTTACTTTTTTGCTGAAAATTATTTTTAGTTTGGGTGGAAATGTTTTTAAATGGAAACCTAATTTCTTTAGTTGAAAATAATATTTTTGGGTGCACAATTCTTTTCCCTCGAAATATATTTTATTTTGTTGAAAAATCAATTTTTTTTGCAGTTGGATTTTTTTTTTGGGAAATATATTTGTTTGACTGAAATTAGTTTTATTTTTTATCTTTATGGGTGGAAAACCTTTTTTATTTGGTGCAATTATTTTTTATACTTTAAATCAATTTTTTTATCAGTTATATTATACATGTTTTAAATTTTTTATATTTTAACTGTTTTTAATTTTAAAAAAAAAAAAAGCACAGTTCAACATTTTATACAATTTTTTTAACTGTGTTTTTCTAAATATTTAAACAGTACACTTAAAAAATAATTTTATATAAATAAATAACATTTATATATACAAAGGGTACATGCGTCATTACAAGTAAGGGTAATATTGGTAATTGAGTGTATATGATGAGGTGGCTGACGAAAATTAAGCTCAACCGTTAAAATAACACTCGTTTAATAATAATGGAAACTAACGTACTCCAAACACAAAATATTATAAATAAATGCACCCGAGTCAATAAAGGACCCAAAATACAAAAGTGCGCAAAACGGTGAAGGTGAATTCTTACATTGAATCTCCCAACAAAGTTGATTTTGAAAGGTCCTCAATAGCATAAAAATATGGCATACTAAAATCAAATATATAGTATATTAAGTATTAAAAAATTTTGACAGTTAATTAAGATAAGAATGATGAGATTACAAAAGAGACTATAATAAAGAGTTTTTTACCAATTAGTCTCGTTTACTAAGTATGTAGTTGAATAGCTCCTAATATTTTTTTTTGGCTCCATCAGGTTCCATGAAAAATTATTTTTGTTCCAATAGATCATATTTGTAAACATACAGTGAATATTCACTATATATACAAATAAGACATATTAAGAAAAAAAATGTTGCGATAGGACCTATTAGGAAATGTCCCATGTAAATAGGACTTAATAGAAAGATTAACGTTAAATCTCCAAATAAACAAGAATGCATTATTTTAACTCACGACTCCGCTATTTTCTTCAAGAGATTAATTATAAAGATATTTTGTGTTTCAGTCCCATTTTTTGGCATGATTTTGAGGTATCCCTAATTTTAAAGAAAATTGTGTTCTCACACCCCCAACAACGTTAACTCTCTTTTTGACAAAGTGGGGGGTTTTCCACATAAGTTCTAAAACCCTTTTTTTCTAATTATTTTTTAACAAACATAATTATTTTTATAATCACAAAAAGAAAAGGTTGAATTACGCAAATATTTCAATGAACATACAATTATTTTTTTAAAGTGAAAATATGTTTAATCATTTGCTCAATAAAAATTGAGGTGGTGTTTTCACATAAATTAAGAAAAAAATACCCTTTTGGAAATAAAAATTACCACTCGTTGAATATGAGGTGTTTGAACATACAATTAAAAAAGGGGGATTTTGGGAAAATGTCCTCATAATGCTCAAAGTGTATAAAAACAGGATATTCCATATAATTTTATAAATTTAGTCCCTGTACTAAAAATACAATGAAAAATGGTGAAAAAGAGTGCCGCTGGCACGGACCAAAAAAATAAAGGTATTATACCACAGGCACCAGATTTATAAATGTTATTGTACCAAAGGGACTAGATTTATAAACTTGAAAATCATTGTCCTAAAAATTCAAATATAGGAAGGAACATGACCTTTACCTTAATTCTCTATTAAAAAAAATTCACCCCTTTTGTTGTTACAATGACATATATAACGATTAATAACTTCTATTTTTTGCAAATGGTAGTTTTTGTTTCTATTTTTCTTAATTTATGCCAAACACCCCCATTTTTGAAAAAAATGTATTTAACATCTTTATAATTTTTAAAAATAAGTGTAAATTCTGATCCATTTATGTAATTTAGTACCTAGTGTTTATTTTTATGGCGCTTTGTAAATTTAGGACCTACTATAATATGTATTTTGAAAACAGGACAACAAGCATTTTATTAATAGTTTTAGTCCCTATTTTTTAATAAAGTCGCTGACGCGAACCCATATTCATAAAACGTTAACCAATCACAGCATGTCACGTGTCCCTTTAATTTGAAAATAGGGACTAAAAATAAAAATGAAATATTTATTTTCCTATATCCATAATCAATATTATTTTAAATCCTAAAAATACATAATCTATATTTTTACTTTCAATAACACACCCGAGATACGGTTATCACATGGTGTAAGGGTGTAACACTAATTTTGTATATTTAATAAAGAATGAAACGGCGCCTTTTAAACTTTAACTCTTATCTTGTGACAGCTCAATCCAACTTTGACACTTCATCTTCATCTTCTTCTCAAGGGATATTTTGTGTTTAAGTTAACCCACCGTTTGGCTGGTAGGTTAACTTAAACACAAAATATCCCTTGAGAAGAAGATGAAAATGAAGTGTTACAGTTGGATTGAGTTGTCACAAGAGAAGAGTTGGAAAGTTAAAAAGGTGCCGTTTCATTCTTTATTTAATATAACCCTAGAGGTTTCCAAGTAGCACAATTCTCTTCTCTCTATCATGGATTATCCTAGCTACAACACTGGTGTCTTATTGATAGAATCAGAAAAAGAGTACCACACTTTTATACGGAACCATGAAAACGTTGCTTGCCTTTTCTACCAAGAAAACGATATTGAAAGTGAGGTAGTCTACTCACTTCTTCTTCAATTAGGGTTTACGATAGTTGTTATATATATCATATGAATGCATGTTAAAGGTTCTTTGTACTTCCTCGCTCCACACGTTTAGTGGTACGATGCCATAAAAATCTTATCGGGTTTGAGTTTAAAGTTATTGGGTAAATATTATTGATACAAACGAGTTTGATACGCTTCGAACATTAAAAAAATGCGACTCGAGATCCAAAATTACAGGACACAAACTGATTATGGATGAGCCACTAACCTTAGTTAAGTGCACGAACTAGAAAAATGATCCGAATTTGACACAATATATTGTGTTCGTGTCATGTTTGTGTTGATTTTTATACACAAAGTTGCATACCATCCATGTCATACTCGTCTCGATTTTATTGAGTTCAAATTTTGTGATTCAAATATTACAAATTGTAAGATTCATTGTAACTATTTATTTATTATTTGACTGTTTTCTCCAATCATGTTAGGTGATCATCAAAATCCAGCATTTTCCTCTATTATAAGGCTACAAGATGGATTTCGTAGGTGGTGCTATCACCTGTAGGAAGATTTGTTTAGGTTGAGATATAATCATACTGTAGTTACAGTAACTCCATTTTGGAACATTTTATTAACTATTCTCAACTGTGACGCTAGAGTGCATACCTGACAAAAAAATTAACATGCATGTACATGTGTATAAACGCCCCACGATTCATAAATCTCTATATAAGATTTATCTATATTAAAAACCAATCTATATTAACGCTGATTGTAGTCCAAGCTTCCAATGGATTTGATCGGTTTTTGTTTTTTGTTATCCAGCTGATATGTTAAGCACACACTCATTGGTATTTGTAATGTGGGTCAATCAATGTGTGTTTAACATATTATTTGGGTAATAAAAAACAACCACAGAAAAATATATAAAGAGTATTGCTCTATTTTTTATTATTATTTGCTGAGTATGCCTTAGATGGGTGAGGGTCAACATGGCGGTTGTAATTTTTGAATACATACGGATTTTTAGGATTCGGGGTAAAATATATTTCAATGCGATAAAAATAATATGATAAAATATGTTTTCACATATTTAGAGTTTGATTTTCTTTTGTATTCTTATTTAAAGTTTTATAATTATAGGATGTGCACTTATCTATAATGTTAAGTCAATAATAATTTAATTTTAAGTATATAAAACTATATTTCTTCATATTATTTTTTATCTTACTGAAACATATTTTACTCCAAATCAAATGGATGCATGTGGTCAAACTTTTCTAATATTGGTGATTGTAAAAATTTAAAAAGTCTATGAAGTTTTCTGCTTCAGAAAATAAAATAGGATTAATATTAATAGCATGCCTATGAGTGTTACAGACTAAAGTGTAACAACTCTTGTTTAATCAAGGGAATAGGCGAAGATATGATATGACTTTTGTTCTGTATTGATGAACCTTTTTTTAGCATATTTCATTTTGTTGGTAGCTTTGTTATGATTGAAAGAGCATGAACTATGAAATATAATTTGTCTTTGCACATCCACACTCAAAACAAAATTCTATTACAAAAGGTGAAGTAAAGTTTAAGCCAAATTCCTTGGAGAACCAATTCAGATAGAAAGAAATTAATTAGCAAACTCAATGAGTCTGTGTATTCTTTAAATTCTTGCAGGATGTGAACTGTTTTATGGAGGGATTGGTAGATGATCACGAAGATACAACCCACTTTGTGAAAATGTGTGCAGCAAAACATCCAGAGTTGGTTGCTAAGTTGAACATTACAAAATTACCAACCATTGCTCTTATAAAGAGTGCCCGACTGATACACCTTGTGGTATGTATGTGTTACAAGAATCTCCATTCCACAATGTCACTTAATTCTACCAATCTTAATAAAATAAAATAAAATAAACTCAAAAATATTTATTTATTATTTAAAAAAAAATGATCAATGTTAATTTTTAGCAGTTTAAAAATTAACATATATTTAATCAATTTCCTTAGAATAGAAAATAAATTCATTTTGAGTTAATTTTTTTAGGTTCATTGAAATATTTCAATACCGTAAAAAAATCAGCTAAAAATATATATTTTTTTTACTATTTTAAAAAAATGTTTCAATACCGTAAAAAAATCAACTAAAAATATATATATTTTTTACTATTTAAAAAAAATGTTCCACTTTTTTGTCCTGTTTTTTTATGTGTGTGCGTGTGCGTGCGTGTGTATATGTGTGTGTGTGTGTATATACCGATTTTTTAAAATACTAAAAAAAATTATTTTTCGGCTGATTTTTTTATATGACATTTAAACTTTAAAAACTACAAAAGTTTGATCAATTTTTTAAAATAGTAAAAAAGCTATTTTTAAATTGTTTTTTTTATATGGGTCCCATAAATGTTTAAATACTACATAAAAAAAATTCAACTTAAAAGTAATTATTTTAATATTTAAAAAAATGATTTGCGCTATGTATACTTAATATATATTCATCTCTCTCTCTCTCTCTCTCTCTTGATTTTTATTGTGCTCTCTATTTATTATATAATATTATATTTATTTTTTCAGGTAGTGCCGGACATTATGGAAACTGTGACGGACGAGTGGGGATCGGACGAGCTGGAGAAGATATTGTACGATCACGAAATAGTCTTTAAGTTTGAAGACACCAAGAAGCTTTTGGAATTTGATGAAGATTGGTCAGATTCAGATGATTGCTCGTATGGATAATTTTTTAAGAAATAAAGCTTTCCTCAGTGATAAGTATCCTCTTAAGACTAGAGCTACTTGATTGAAATCACATACCACTCCATGTTTTGGTTGAGAATATATTTATTGTCAGAACTTAATTTCTTATGCCTACTTCATGAGTTGGGCGGATTTTTACTTAATAAAAGTGGACATGAAATATAATCCTCATAATACACTCACGTTTTCGTGCTCACAAACACATGGAACATGTAGTTTGATGGTCTATTCCCAAGGTTCGACATTTGCTTCCCTTTAACACACAAGTCTTTCTTCACAAACACAAAATCACGATACAAATGTGTGACGTAATTGACGTGTCTCACCTTCATTCGCTCGTGTTCGGACGCCATACGGCTACACTCTTAGTGGGGATCAGACACGAGCGAATGAGAGTGCGACACATCAATTGGGTCGTACTTTTATGTGCGACACATGTCCTGTTTATGTGTCAACGTAGCATTTTTGTACACTCACATGCAATATTTTGGCCGCAAATGCTTTACATCACTTTTAGTTCTTCCATTTTCTTACGTAATTCATATTACAAGGTGAGGCCTCTGTTGAGAACATAAAAGACATCATACCATACCAAGAGAACACAGATTCTTAGTCCTCGTAGGGAATGAAGCAAATATCTTGTCAGTAGATTCATTGTGAATAATTGATATACAAGTATATCGAGCAACTATTTAAGGCCAGCAAATGTGTTTGGTTTCATTAATGAAATGATCCATTAATTGACCCATTTTAGCTCCAGTGAAATGCATCCATTTGAAATATGAGTCACAAAAAGTTCATCTGGTTTATCTCTCTGTCTCTCTCTCTCACTCACTCTCCCCCATTAAATTTTAAGTTTTTTATTGAACCTTAACATATCAATATCAATTTCAGATTACCAAAATTGCCAAAAATTGGATTTAAAATCATTTCAAATCCCCTCATTTAAAATTCACTAATTCACAATGAATCAATTTACCTAATCAGGCCGTTTACGCAACCAAACTGGGCTTTAGGTAATCGATTCATAGTAATTTCATCAACTTGGATAGTACTTTCTTGCAGAATTTTTAGCTCACCCCTCTTAGAGGGATGGAAACGAGTATACAAAAAATATACAATGGTCTATAAAAGACCAAAAATCAAAACCGGGGGTATGGAAACCAAAACTATCCCACCCCCTCTTCCTCAGAACCAAGTCAGGATATACATAATTAGACACTCATCCCCATATACATCTCCTCCAAAAAATTTAGCAAACACGGTATATTTGTTTGTGCCTCTTCTTTGGAACACACGTGAAAAGTGTTTCAAAGGATGTATCGAAGTATTGCTAACTCAATTCTTAAAACCATTCATGTTCCTTTTTTTCCAAATTGCCGAAAAAATACACAACGGAGCCATTCTATACATGGGACTAAACTCCTTCTCCACTATGCCCATATCCCCATGATTCCATATTCCCTCTAATAGATTCAGCACCCACCCAATCCACTATAAAAATGGAATATATGATCTCCCAAAGCAGCTAATAATTCAGCAACAAGTGGTTAACAATGTCCTCAGTATTATTACACATCCAACAGTTACTTACCATGCACGTATCTCTCTTATTTAATCATTTTATCATCATAATAGCATTTTTTCATTGTCGTCTATGCAAATAAAGAAACCTTTGATGGACCCCAAGTACGCTAAATGCTCCTCTAAGGATATTCCTTCCCTAGCCACAAAAAACATAATAAAACCTCACCGAGAATCCCCTTTCTTGCTCCTAGTCCACAGAATACGATCCTAGCCTCTTAATGGAAAAACCCTTTCCTCGACATAGTCAAACATCTCCTTAGACTCTCATTCCGTAAGCCCATGTATAAATATAGCGTTACATCTAATCATATCCACATCCTTACAAATGTGTTGAGCCGTCGATCCTTCCTTCTCACTCGTAATACAAAATGACCGAGGAAATACATTGTCGTCGTCTATGCAAATAAAGAAACCTTTGATGGACCCCAAGTACGCTAAATGCTCCTCTAAGGATATTCCTTCCCTAGCCACAAAAAACATAATAAAACCTCACCGAGAATCCCCTTTCTTGCTCCTAGTCCACAGAATACGATCCTAGCCTCTTAATGGAAAAACCCTTTCCTCGACATAGTCAAACATCTCCTTAGACTCTCATTCCATAAGCCCATGTATAAATATAGCGTTACATCTAATCATATCCACATCCTTACAAATGTGTTGAGCCGTCGATCCTTCCTTCTCACTCGTAATACAAAATGACTTACCACAATGTATATCTCTTAAACCTACCATTTTCCACATCGTTGAGTCACATACATATGGATTAGGAGCTCCCTCCACTCCTCTTAATGTGTTTTCACAACCCCACCCATGTGGACATTACCCTTCTTCTAAACCCCAGTTGTTGTAGCCAAAACCAAACCTCTCCACCGCCACTGTTCTGTACATCTAGTCTACCTCACCCAAAACTCTTCACAACTAAAGCATTTTTTTATATTTTAATTTCGGACTCCCGCCCTTACCTCCCTCGCCAATTTGCACACATTCTCTATGTTTACCGAACCATTCTTGAAACTATCATCGTTCCCTTGTCACAAAACATCCTCTTTAAGTTATCAAGATTTTAATGAACTAAAACTGATAGAGGAAGAATGGAATGATACTAAGTGGGTAAACTAGACATGGTGCTCTTTATTCATATCAATGTGCCCCTTAGAGAAATAAATCATTTTCCACCATTTAATCTCCTGTCCACCCTCTCTATAATCGGATCCCAGATAGCCTTAGCTTTAAAGGACTTGTCTAATGGAAGTCCCATATTTTTTTAAAGAAATTTTATTTATAAACAGATTGGAGAAAAAGGCCCTCCTAAGAGTCTTACAAGCGATAAAGAAAAATTAAGAAAATTTTCAAATTCTTAAACAAGCCAAAGACCTCCTTAAATTATACTTAAGGGTCGATTTCTCCTCGTTAGTATAGAACGAAAAAGAATCCGCATTGGAATTTTTGGTTCCTGTGGAAGAAGATGAATCTGCAAAATTGCTTAATACTTCAATCGAATTACAGACTTGGATATGATTTTGATATTTGCCACATTTTGTCCCAACCAAGTCTACAATGATAAAAGCTTGGGAGGAGTCATTCTCTGGGATTTCAACATATAAACTAAAATCTTTATCTTCTTCCTGCACTGAGTGATTTTTTGAGTTGACAAATCCTTGATTAAATTTGGAATATCTTCTAACAGAGGCATATCATCATAAGGGTCCGTTTGATAGAAAACTCGAAAAATGCAAATGATTCCACGGCATTTGATTTTAGGACAAACAATTCCAAGGAAAATGAATATTTTCCAACTTATGTCCGTTTGATAGAAGTTGGAAAATCATCAATTTTCCACATTTTCTATCAAACACAAAAGCTGAAAAATAGATATAAATGTGAAAATTTTATTTACGGAATATATATATATATATATATATATATATATATATATATATATATATATATATACGAAATATTAAATTAAATATATATAAATATATGCAATATATACATATATGCAATATACTCAATATACATATATACTAAAATACATAAAATATGCAAAATATATAGGAAACATATTTATTTACAAATTTATAAATAATATATATTTCTGAAATATATAGAGTTCTAAAAAAAATTGATTTTCAGTGATTTTTCACCCAAAAGTGGCAAACAAAAACCTGACCCTCCCCCCCCCCCCCCCCCCCAACCACCACACACACACACCAAAAAAAAGAATTGGATTTCACCCAAAGGTGGCAAACTGTGCTTTAGGGGTGCTGTAACTGGAAAACAAAATCCAAGCAAATTTAGGTTATCAAACGGTCTAAAAACTGATTTTTTTTTAAATTTTCCAACTTTTCTGAATTTTCCTTGGAATTTTAAGGCTATCAAACGGACATTATTGAAATTGTGATTGACGAGCGGGGATCAGATGAGCTGGAGAAAATATTGTACGATCACAAAATAGTCTTTAAGATTGATGACACTAAGGAGCTTTTGGAATTTTATGAAGATTGGTTAGATTCAGATGATTACTCGTATGGATAATTTTTTAAGAAATAAAGCTTTCCTTGGTGATAAGTCTCCTCTCAAGACTATACCTACTTGATTGAAATCATATACCACTCCGTGTTTTGGTTGAGAATATATTTATTGTTAGAACTTAGTTTCTTATGCCTATTTCAAGAGTTGTGTGAGTTTTTACTTAATAAAAGTGGCCATTAAATATAATCAGTATAACACTCACATAACTCATATTACGCATGGAACACTGTAAGGACATAAATTTCTAATTGAGTTCATGTAATATTTTGACTTAATCTCGTGGACAAAACTGTGTTTGTAATATGTCATAGGGAGATCTCATTTTGTCACGATCCCACTTGGTCTATGACGTATTGAAGAAATTGAAGACGTTGCGGCAAAGCTTCAAAGAATTAATCATGCTGAAGTTTAATTGGTGCAAGTTTAATCGTCTTCAAAGTTAATTGCATTCCGAGATCACACAGGTATTAATGCGTATAATTAATGGTGCTCGAAATTGTTTTTATAAAAGATAAGGATGCAATTTTATAAAGAAAATATTTTAAATTTTTTTTAAAGAGTTTTAAATGGTTTACACTACGTTTTATTCTGATAAACTCGAAATAAAGTTTGACTTATTTGGATCTCTTTCGAAAGAGGCGTTTTAAACATAAAGTCGAAAAGCCAAACTGACAGGACTGTCGTTTGAACGACATCTGTTCTTGGTTTAAGAGAGATGTCTATGTCGCGCGAACGACTTGCCCATCTCGTTCGAATGACACTGTATTTGAGGCAGCGTTTAATTCCTATTTAAAGCGTGGTTTCATCAGAGTTTCGCACGTGTACATTCTGGAAAAAACTGTTTACGTTCTAGTATGAGTTTTGCACATGTTTTCTAAGGTTTCAAAGCATAAACACATCCTTAGAAGTTTGCAAAGATCCGAGTAATCATTATTATATGTTTATATGATCTTGCTGCACCAAGAAGGTTTGTTCTACAATTGAACATCAGGGTTTTGCGGTGAAGAAAAGAGAAGGACTTCTTGTTCGAGATAGTAGACGAATTAAAGCCATTCGGTGGACAACGAGACATACGTGGACGCGTGTGTTGTGGACAGGTATTGCGGAAGACGGAATTTCTGCGTGGGCACTATTAAAGAACGGTAGAAGATAAAAAGGAGCGTCAAGACTCGTGGGGATCGAGTCATTGAGTAAGGCTAATTTGTCTTTGTAAAACATTTGTTCATAGTAATTGTCTGGCTTGGGCCGTCCGAGGTTGTTTTTCCGTTTGAGTTTTTTCCTCGTACATCCGGCGTTGTGAGTATTCTTTACTTTACTTTACTTGATCTAATCACGAGATGCATGTTTAGGTTTAATCAAGATAAAATTGGTTTAAAGTAAGAATTGGGTCTTCACAACTTGGTTTGGTGCACATTAAAAGTTGGATAATTTTTTGGATAAAAATTGGTTTGATTTGAAACACACTTGCACAAGGGACCACCCCGTTTCTATAAATTGGTATCAGAGCTAGAAAACATATTTTATTTATTTTGTGATCCCGTGTGTTTTCAAAGTTGAATTTTGAATATAACAAATTTTCTCGAACTCGTGTTTTTTATGGCACTAATTACACTTATTGGAATATGATAATGAGATGTGCATTAAAAGCTATTGATGAGCGTATGTGGCTAGCAGTTCAGAAAGGTTGGACACCCCTTGTCACTATTGTAAGTGAGGTCACTATTTTAAAGCCTGTTGAGTCATGGACCAAAACTAAACAAAGACTTTCACAATATAATTCTAAGGGTCTGCACGTTATTTCTTCACATGTCACACAGGAAGAATATAATAGAAATATGACTTGTGAAACATCAAAAGAGGATTGGGATACTTTGGCACTCACGAGGGCACTAGCATGGTTAGGGCATTAAAACTTTAAAATCTCACTACACAGTTTGAGACCATTAGGATGTTAGAGAGTGAGACTTTTGATGAGTTTTATTCTAGTTTGTCCAATCTTGTCAACTCGTCGTTTAACCTAGGTGAGAAAATTCCTGACAACCGTGTTATTAAGAAAATCCTTAGGTCGTTGCTTGATGTGAAAGTGACCATTTTAAACTCATTGGGTAAGTTAGAGTCAACGAAACTAGAAGAGATTGTAGGTGACTTACAAACCTATGAAATTGACATGATTACCTCCAAGCAACTGCCTAAGAAAGAAAAGGGTATTGCTTTCAAAACCCGGAAGGAGGAAATTAAAGTTTTTGATTCCGATTCCGATTCTGATTTCGATTCCGATTCCGATTTTGAGGATGTTGCTTTATTGGCAAATAAATTTAAAATTTTATTAAATTTCAAAAGTAATCGAAAGATGCCAAGAAATTTGAAAAATTCAAGAACAACAAAGTTGATCCCACCTCTAAGGATAAGTTTGAGATGCCTAAGAGAGATGAGTCGGATAAGTGTTTTGGGTGTGAGGGGTACGTTAACAAAGTCAAGGAGTGTCCCACTAGACTTAAGAAATATGGAAAACAACCCATTGTTTATAATGCCACCTTAAGTGATAGTGATCCGGAAGAGGGAGAGAGTTCCCCTATTGATCGTAACTTTATTGCATTTATGGAATGTCATGTGAGCGACAACGACTCTCATGTGCATGACTGTTTCCCATATTAGTGAGGGAGAAGAGAGTGACGATGAGGAGATAGATGTGAAAGAATTACAAAATGCGTTTAATGAGTTGTATGCCAAAACGGTGAAGGTGAAAAAGGCTTATTCAAAATTGCAAGCTAAGTTGAATGAGCGTGCCATAGAAAATAATGATAGTTTGATTGAGGATCTTAGGGCACGAGAGAAGAAGTTTAGGGAGAAACTAGAGTTTGTGGAGAAAGAGAGAGATAATATCCATGGTTTGATCGAGTCTTTGAAAAAGGAGATTTTAGAGTTTGACGAGTGTTGATGTAAAAAACTAGATTATCTCGAATTATTTTAATCACAGAGAAAAAATGAATAAGAATATGAGACAAAGATTTTTAAAGTGGTTCAGCCTTGTAAGAATGGCCTACGTCCACTGTTTTTGTTATTGCTGAGTGTTTGTTTGGAATTCTCGATAATAGGTTTTACCAAGAAATTCCGAGTCCCCCCCACAATGAGGAGATTACAATGTATTTATAGCCTTGAGGTTGTACATGTGAAAGAATAATACATAGCTGTCCAGTAGGAATGTACATCTGTATGATAATAACTGTGCATTTAATGCGTTGTTATCTTTCGGTTTTCCTTAATGCGTACGTCAGAAGTATTTAAGTTGCTCGAACCGATTTAATAGCTCAGATCGACGTAGCAGATCGACATGATTGAACGGATCGGGCATGTGAGTTCCTCGTGGCTTCTTAGTTGTTCGGTGACCTAGAGTTATTCGGAGTATAGTAGTTCCTCGGGGGTTTTAGTAGCTCGGTACAACAAAGTTCCTCTGTCAATTATTGCTGCTCCGAACCCTTTAGTTGGTCGGGGAGGCTAAGCTCTTCGGAGTTAGTGTTTTGTTCAAAGAGTGTTTGCGGGTGCCATGTAGATTGACACGTGGTTCCACATAATTGATCAGACTAAATTTGGTATCAACAGAAGCCCCTAATGTCTCACAGTTCGAGGTTGAGGAGTGTGGAACATTCTTCTCGAAATATGGCGGTATTAAATAGTCATCCTGAATTTTAGGAGTTTCTTCCTTGTATTTAATTTTTCTTTTGAAATCATAGAATCAGACTTTTTGAATTTTGTAACTGCTTCGGTTTCCGTGCCATTTTTTATCCTTTTAGCCACCGGTAGCGCAAACGTCTTTCTTTGTAATCATTATTTTTACCCCTTCCCAAGGTAAGGTATTTAAGCGTTGCAGAAAATCCTATCGTCTTTTACTTTTTCAAATATGTATCTTTGAACTCTCCATTTCTTCTCTATCTTGGGCGTTCATTTCTTCCATCGTTCATTGTCAACTGATTCACCCCCTTTCCTGTAAGATTTTCTTCCTTCTACTTTATTTACTTTGTTCATCATGGTTTACGTTGTTGAATCACTTGACAAATTTCGTTCTGAATTTTCAATTCCTTCATGGGTCACGTTGGAAGAGCTTTCTGAACTTTCTGACTATTTTTATTTGGCTGAGGGATATTGGTTCCCCAGTCTCTTTATGGCCGAATGTGGCTTTACTTTTCCTCCAAATCCTTCATGTTTGGAGTTCTGTCAGTATTTTGATGTTGTTTCTGCAAAAATAGTGCCAAATACTTGGAGAATAGTTAATGGAGTTCATAGGTTAAATCAACTTCATGCAGCCCGTTTAGGGATTCCAGAGATAATGTACTGTTACAGATGGGTCGTTATTGATAGTACTTTTTACTTAAAAACTAGGTTTTTGAATAGGGCTTTAGTTGTCAATCTTCCCGATGCCAACAGGGATTATTTTGAACATGGAGTGGTAATGAAAAATTGGCAACATCCTCCATTAAATGGAAACGATATATATCAAGGTCCTAGATGCCCTCCTTATGGCAATGGGATAAGTTGTTTTTATTTTTATTTCATTTTTGAAA
Organism: Sambucus nigra; assembly: GCA_949130495.1. Classification (NCBI taxonomy): domain Eukaryota; kingdom Viridiplantae; phylum Streptophyta; class Magnoliopsida; order Dipsacales; family Adoxaceae; genus Sambucus; species Sambucus nigra. Next base: position 612,738,596 of record OX422217.1, on the reverse strand, counting down.
TTATGTTTTCTTTGTGTTCGATAAAATGCGTCATTGACATTTTAATTTTTGTTTATTTGCAGTTGACAGCAAAAGAAAATTCCCCAAAGAAACTGATGTCAACTTGAGGCACTTGAAACTTATCTGGAGTTTGCACCAAACCGTTGCTGACGAACATAGTAGATCAGCCTCTTACTTATTGCAGTACAAGAGCTATACTTCTTCCTTCACTGCTCGTCTAATAGTGGTTGACATCGACCAAGTACCAACTGCAGATACTAGTGTGGAAGGTTCTTCTTCAGAGTCAAATATTCCCATTAGTAGCATAATGAAGAGAAGACGGGCTCCTTCCTTCTTTGACAAATTAGACTCTGTCAATGTGGAGGCCAAGAAAAATAAGCAGGATGTCCCAAAGGAAGGGACAAGAAAAATTAATGTACCCCCTCCAGTTGCTGCTAAGAAAGTTGTTGAGAAGCCCCCTGTGGTTCCAAGTAAGGCTGTGGTCATTTCTCCTCCTGATGAGGTCATTGTCATATCACCAATCAAGACTCCTTCGGTTGAAAATATTCCTGCTCCTTCGAAGAAATCAAAGAAAAGTTCCTCGGATAAACTGGCTGAATCTATCTCTCAGCCTTTAACTGTTGGAAGTGGTGTTCCCACTTTTGTTGCTCCGAGCTCTTCTATGGGCTCTGTGAAGTCTTGGATTATCCCAGAAATTCAAGGTATTGAAGACACTCTTTCTCGGGATAGGGTCACCACCTTGGCAGCTCAACATATTGCCTCAGTAAGTATTATTAGTCTAAGTTTTCACTTTTCATTGATATGTCCCTGTATTAATTCAAAAAAAAAAAATTCCTCAGCTGGTAACCTGTTTCAATAGTATTCTGAAAAAGGATGAGGCGATTAAAGCTTCGAACTCCTCAGGAGGTGTAAAGGAAGCTTTTGTGGGTCTGACTTAGTCCTTAAAGGACCCTCGTCATAAATATAAAGAAGATAAAGAGGCTTGGGAGAAATAACTCAAGTTCATCGAGCAAGAAAAAGATCGAGATGTGGAGGCCTCCCATGAGTTGGAGAGGAAAATGAAAGAGTTTGAGAGGAAAAATGAAGAGCTTGAAGAAAAGCTCAAGAATACTGGAGAGCTTGAGACTAAGCTCAAAACTGCTGAAGAGGAACATGGTAGACTTCGTGAAGCTGATCGTCAGAAGGAAGAGGTAGAAGGGAAGTTGAAGGCTGCCAAGGAGCTCCTAACGGAAAGGATCTCCTCAGAGAAAGAGAAAAGGAAAAAGGCTGTCAAAAAATCTTTCAGCGCTGGTTGGGATAAGGGTTGGAACAAAGGCTTGGCAGCCATGACTTCGCAAATGGAATATGCCAGCCTCAAATACTTTAGGGACGGATGGGTCGCTGCTCTAAAAGAGATGAAAATTGCTGAGAACTCACAACTATTCCAGCAACACATTTATGGCCCTCCTCCATCTCCTGAGGAAGAAGAAGAGGACGAGGCTGCCTCAAAGGAATCTTCCATTATGATTAGAGATCAAGTTCCTCCTGTTCCAGTTGTTCAAACTTTCTACGAGCAACTTCAGCCCACCAGTACCTCAGTCGAGCAACTTCCATTATCTTCTGACCAACCATCCTCCTCATCCCAACTTCCCGAGGATGTTGTAAAAAACAAGGAGAAGGTGTAAAGCTGCTCGGGTTTTAATTTTGTTTTTCCTTTTGAATGTAACCTTGAGCTTTGTACTTATTTTTATGATGAATAAAAATTCGAACTTTTGGTTGTTCACACTGACTTTTTCTTCTTCTTGCTTTGTCTTTATCTTTATTGATTCTGTTTATGCTTTCTCTTTGCTAGTTTATGGCCAGGATGGAGATATTATCAGCTCATGATACAGAGTTGTTGAAAAAATGCAATGACTACTTCAAAGTTGGTCATGCAGATCTGAATGAAGCTAAAATTATCGACATCCTTGGTCCAGATACTTCTGAATGAGAAGTCGAAGCCTATCAATATTTGAAGTGCCTGATCGACCGTGCAGTTGCCAATAATGTGGCATATTATGAGATGATTGAAGATCTTCAAGGTACCATCGAGGAATTTTAACAACAATATAAGGAATTTACTACCCTTTTGCATCAGGGGTATGAGAAAAAATATCAGCAGCTAAATGCTGACAAAGGATATGATAAGTTCATCGCTGCTTACGATAAGAAGGAGAGAACTCTAAAGGTTAAGGTTGAGGAGCATAGGCAAATCACTAAATTGTTATAGCAGGAAAATAATGTTTTGCGAGAAGAGATATCTCAATTAAAATCTGCAGCATCCTCCTCGGGATACTTGGTCCCTGTTAATGACGAAGGTTTCTCTTTCTTGGAGGTAGAGAATGCCATCCTAAGAGATGAGTTGGAAACATTAAAAAGGGTTGGACCTTCCTCATCTACTCGGGGACGAGGAAGGTCTTCTTCTCGGGGACGAGCAAGAGCTGCTCGAATTTTAATTGAAGAGCAAAGAACTCAATCAGCCTTGGAGAATCAGGCATTCCAGTTGATGGCGAAGAATCAAGCATTAACAGAGATGTCCAAGAAGATTCTGAACCTTGACGAGCAACTTTCTGCACAAAGTTCTGCCTTGGAGAATAAAACAAATCTGGTGAAGAATCTTCATGAGCAGCTGGAGAGGTTGACCTACCAGTTCCATAAACAGTCCAGAGAGTTTTGGATAGCTGGTTACAATGAAGCCCTCTATCATCTTGATGACCGGATCCAGCAGTTCAATAATGAGGGGTACAAACAGGGATGGCTGAATGCACTAGGTGTGCTGAAACTGGAGCGGGGTCACTACTTATGGGATTATTATGATCCTGGGTTGCTTGATTTGCCAGTGCCTCCTTTTAAGCTCGTCATGAGTTGGATTCCTTCTCGGGCAATACCCCAATGCCTGATCACAAAGTACCTCGGTGATTACCGCCTCCATTCAAATTTTGACATCTCTCGCCCAGAGCATTTGCTTGATCGGCCATCAGTGATGAATGTTCGAATGCTTTGAGATATAAACTTCATAAATTCTCCTTATGCTTTAGACGATCCTCCTGCTGGAGTAGAACCTGTTTCAAAGGCAGAAGGGAAGAAACCTATAGAATAGGATTTGCTCAATTGATATCTCATGTAATATGTTTTTTATTCTCTATGTAATTTTTTCTGATTTTAATGAACAAACTTTTAGTTTTCTCTGCAATCTTGATTGTCATTGTCTTGGAAATATATTATAAAACATCTCTTTTATTTATTGATGAATGTGTATGTACACCTGTAAAAAGACAAAAAATGTCATGTGTTATTTTAAATTGCCGACTAACCGGAGTTGGTGAAAATTCATTGTTGACCAACCGGAGTTGGTGATAATTATTTGACGACCAACCGGAGTTGGTGATATTTTGTTTCTCGACCAACTTAGAGTTGGTGTTAATTTGATATGCCACAAGTAAAAAAATTATGTTTTATTTTTTGATTATAATGACTTATCACTTTTTAATTCTAAGCCATGAAACGAGCAGCTTTAAACTTTATCTTGCTATAATTCCTCGTCTGTATAAAATGCCATTAGTCAATATATAACGAGCAGCTTTAAACTTTAGCTTCTTGACTGCGAGTTTATCAGCTGGTAATGTCCCCTCCTCAATATAGGCCCTGATGGGATCCATCCAAGATGGTCCTAAATCCAGGGTAATGAAGCTCATGATCATATCTTTCTCAATGCTCCTCCTAGTCCAAATTTCTATTGGGATTGTTCTTCGCAGCTCGGTGCGTGTGGCTAAGGCTAACCGAGCTAAGGCATCTGCTCTTGCATTCTCCAATCTTGGTGTTCTAATTAACTGCACTGCATTAAAGCTCGATACAATCTCCATTGCTTTCGCAAGATATTTGATCATCAATTCTTTAAAAGGCGATATCGTTTGACTAAAGCATTGTTGTTTTTAGAAACAAGTGCTCCTTAAGGGTTTTACCAAGAATAAGGCGTAAAAAGCTTAAGGTAGGGCGTTTCTCCTAAGCATCAAGCCTAGGCGGGTTTTTTAGAACAATGATATATATATACATACACAGAGAGAGAGAGAAAGTAGGTAGACACCTGAATGATGAACTACTAATGATGTCACACTAATAAAATACAACATTATGGTTTTGTACAATGAACTTACGAATTCGTGATTACAAAGATGTTGCAAGGCAAGAGCTTCCAGCTTATTTCAGATTTAGAAGTACTTTGAAGTTACAGTTACTTGTTGATTTAATTATTTCTCACATGTTGTATTGGTCATGATTATGTATTAGGTTGAAGAGATGATGATGGGCATTGTTATTGTTGAAGATAAAATCATAATATGGAGGATCACAACACAACACAAGGCATATGCAAGCAAAGTTGTTGAACTAGAATTAGTGGAACAGGTATAAAGGACCTCACAAAACCAAGTGGTAGTTTTATTTTTGTATGTGTTAGTTTGATCACTTCATTGGAAATTTCCCCTTTGTTTGAACCACTTAGATAGTTCAAATTTCTAACTGTGGAATGTTATTTGTGTCATCATTATTCAACAGTTGCCTATTTAAAGGATGCTTATAATATCTTTTCAATAATTTAAAATATAGATAAACGATAATTTGAAATTTTGAAATTTAAACATGTCTTTAGAGGGTGAAAACCCAAACCAGCCCCCAAATGGCCTCGTAAAAGGCACAAACACCTCGCACGGGACTAATGTAACTCGTAGGAACTAACCATGTAGTCACAGGACTCCGAATTTGAGACTGTGATGATAATTTGAAAATATATATATATATATATATATATATATATATATATATATATATATATATATATATATATATATATATATATATATATATATATATATATATATATATATATATATATATATATACTTTGGGTTAAAAACATGCCGTGAGAGGGTGAAAACCCAAAATAATCCCCAAACAGTATCGTAAGAGGCACGAACACCTCGCACGGGATGAATATAACTTGTAGGAATTGGCCGTGTAGTCACGGGACTCCCAGTTTGAGAATATGATGATAATAAATAATATATAGATTAGGCTTAAAAATATTCTCGTTACAGGTTGAAAACCAAATCAGCCCCCAAATGGCCCCGTAAGAGGCACAAACACCTCGCACGGGACCAACGTAAATTGTAGGAACTAATCGCTTAGTCACGGGACTCCCAGTTTGAGAATATGATGACAATTTGAGATATTTAGAGTAAGCTTAAAAACATGTCGTTAGAGGGTGAAAGTCCAAAACAACCCTAAAACGGCCTCGTAAGAGGCACGAACACCTTGCACGGGACTAATGTAATTCGTAGGACCTGACCACGTAGTCACAAGAGTTTCGGTTTGAGAATATGACTATAATTTGAAAATATCATGAATTTGGCTTTAAAATATGCCGTCAAAGGGTGAAAACCCATCACCACCCCGAAACGGCCCCATAGGAAGCACTAATACCTCGCACGAGTCCAATGTAACTCGTAGGAACTGATCGCATAGTCACGGGTCTCCCGATTTGAGAATATGATGATAATTTGAAAATATCTAGATTAAGCCTAAAAACAAGTCGTTAAAAGGGTGAAAATCCAAACTAGCTCCCAAACGGCCCCCTAAGAGGCATGAAAACCTCACATAGGACCAATATAACTTGTAGGAACTGATCGTGTAATTGCGGGTCTCTCAGTTTGTGAATATGACGATAATTTAAAATTATCTAGATTAAGCTTTAAAACATGTCGTTAAGGGGTGAAAATCTAAATCATCCCTTAAACGATCCCATAAAAGGCACTAGCACCTAGCACGGGACTAATATAACTCGTAGAAACTGATCGCGTAGTCACGGTTCTCCCTGTTTGAGAATATGATGATAATTTAAAAATATCTAGATTAGGCTTAAAAACAAGTCGTCGGTGAAAACCCAAACTAACCCCTACACGACCTCGTAAGAGGCATGAACACCTCGCATGGGACCAATGTAACTTGTAGGAACTAACGGCGTACTCAAGAGTCTCCCGGTTTGATAATATGATGATAATTTGAAAATATTTATATTATGCTTAAAAACATGTTATTTTAGGGTGAAAACTCAATCCAGTCATCAAACGACCCCGTAAGATGCACTAACACCTCACATGGTACTAATGTAACCCGTCGAAGCTGACCACGTAGTCACAATAGTTCTGGTTTGAGAATATAATAATAATTGTAACTCATATATGCAATTTTTTAGCTTGAATAAGATTTTTTTTTAAAATTACTTGGTTACTAATATCATCTCTTTTTTGTATCTTATTTTTTTGCAGGATAATATTTATAATTAGCTTTTATCCAATTCACACACACGAAGAAGTCAATGATTTATAGCAAGGGTATTATTTATTTAATGTCGTTAATATTAATGATTCTATTTTTTTGGGTTATGGTCGTGCAGGCTTTTGTAGTTTTATTGTTAACTTTTATGGCCGTGCTGGCTTTTGTAATTTTATTGCTATATTTTATGGTCGTGCAGGCTTTATATTTGTAGGTTTTAGAATGTCCAAAAAATAAAGGAAACTATGCCTTATTTTTTTTTGTGAACTATTAAGACTTGTAATATTTTGAAGTTTGTATGTACATTAGTTTATCAACAATGTACGAGATTTGCGATTATTGAATTTTCTTGTTTTCAAATAATTAATATTTTTTCTTTGATACAAAAATTTGGCACAGGTCAAAATCGTGCCAAAAGTATATCAAAATTTGGCACAGTTTTGAATTGTGCCAAAAGTGTACCAAAATGTACTCAATGTGGCACAGTTATAAATTGTGCCAAAATATGTCAGAAATATCAAATTCTGGCACGATTTAAGAGTGTTCCAGAAGTGTTTCAGTTTGGCCAAATCTGGCACACTTTTAAATCGTGCCAGAAAAAAATGGTCATTTTTAAACACCTGATTCTGGTACAGTTCAAAGTCGTGCCATATTTGATCTGGCACAGTTTTAAACCGTGCCAGATTATTATTTTTGGTGTAGTGTACACACGTGCGCACACACGCACACACACACACACACACACACATACATATATATAAAGGGTCCTGTACGTACAAAGTTTACATACCAACTTTGCATACTTAACTGAAAATGACATATTAGCAGTCATTTTGGATAAAACATACTTCGGTCATATACAAACCCTTTAAACAACTTTTAAAGCTCAAGACCCCAAATCCAAAACTGTTCAACTCCCAAAATACTCTCTCTCTCTCTCCCCCTCTGAAATACTCTAGACATTTCCCATTTCAAATCCGACTTCAATTTTTATCTACCGAACTAGTAAATCACTTTTAAAACTCCGTTTTTATTTTTATACATGATTGCTACACTTCGTTTTAACTAAAGTTTGCATTTCTTTTTTTTTTAAACTCCATTTTATTAAATAATTACTCATCTTTTTCTTTACGAAATGGTTACTTTTCATTTTCCTTTCGAAGTGTTATCTTAATAAAGATTCATAGTGTTTTAATTATAATATTTTCAACAGGTTAAGGTTGAGGCCAATACAAGTGACATATATATAACCTTGAAGTGGCTAGCCGTAGAACCGCATCATTTTGCAATGTCATATTCCGGCTATATTATAAATGGAAAACGGTTTCACACCTCAGCAGTTAAAAAGTCCATGCAAGATTATGGTGTTTTTTTATAAGGTCGGGACTATATGTAGATCCAGTGCAAGGGATACCACTCATGTAGTTGAAAATGTTTCTTATTATGGGATCATAAGAGATATATTGTTACTGAACTTTCACACGTTCCGACTATCGATCTTCCTATGTGATTGGGCCAACATTGCCAATGGAATTAAAATTGAAGATGTATTCACTTTGGTTAACCTCAACCAAGGAAAAAATCAATTGAAAAGAGATCATTTTATTCTATAATCACAAGCAAAAAAAGTATTTTATTCTATAAAAGTACAATATCAAATTGGTATGTGGTTCTCAAGGTAGTGCTGCTAGGTTTTCACTAACTGGAGACATATGATGATGGTGTTTATAATTAATATTGTCCATTTGATGTATCTAAACTTGAGAAAAATTATAGGGATAAAGATGAGCGACGTGTGAGGATAGATTATGAGGGCATAATTTCTTGATTATAAACTTAACTTTTGTTTATGATTTGGACTTTAATGTTAAATATAAACTTGGCTCAAATATTTATGTTCATGATTTCAAGTTTTTCACATTAGTTGTATAACATTGCATGTTAATGTATAAATTATTTCTATTTCATTAGTTTTGTGGTTAATGATATTATTCTTGTAAGTGTTTATTCTAATCTTTTTCTTTTTCTTTTAGTTATAGATTGAATAGAAAGATTTGCAAAAAGTTTGAAGAAAATAACACACATGTCAATAAGTAATTATCTAGAGGTGAGTTAATGTGTCATTTATCTCTTTTAATTTTAAACATTTCAGTATGTGTTGGTAAATTCCTTATCATTTATATAATATACTTCATAAGTATTTCAGGTTGATATATGTAAGAGACCGAGACAGGTTTCCAGTTATTATAAGGGTAAGGAAAAGGAGGATGCCATTATATTTAGTGAATGATATAAATAACCACATGGGGAAGAGATACCATAATCCACTTTTGTAGAGAAGGGTAACAGGAGGAAAAAGGGCCCATCAAAATTGATTATAATAGCAACTCAATTGAAAGATCATAAAGAAATAAATTTCAATGAGTTTGGATAGCCTATCGGAGACGTGTCAGTTCAATTAAGTTATATGCTTGGGATTGTGTTATGAGGGTATGTACTAATAATGTACCTTGTTGGGATAAGGTGACTAATGAAATAAAGAATCAAAGACGGGAGTTTATAATTGTGAGGGCCAAACCACAGTTAGGACCAATTCTTGCTTGCTTAAGCAAGCATAAAAACTCACGATGCCAGTCCGACCTAGTTTATTAGAGAAGAAGATCAATACAAGCATTTACCACATGGATAATTATCCTTTGAATATGCTCACATCGGTCACCAAAAATCTCGAACGAGATATTCAAGGAATCACCACGAGAGCCAATAACGAACCAAGGGAGTTACTTGATCAATTAAACCATAACAGTTTTACACAATTATAAATACAACCCGCACACCAGAGCCAAGGGGGATATAATTTTTAAACTTTGAGAGACATTAATAATAATTCAGTAATCTCCTTATGAACGCAGGTAATTTGTTCAACCACGTATATTTGGGTGTTATGTGTGACATTTGCATGCGCGTTATTTGATTGATTTTTAGAATTATTACTTATGAATAATTGCACTCATAATTAGCACCATCTATTGGAAATTATTTTCTTTCTATGAAAGCAATCCCTACAAAAGTTTAAAATCATCGTAGGAAAAGGAGGGTGCAACCTAACCTGGTGACTTACGAGCTGACCTAGCTCCACTCAAGGTCGGGTCTGAAGTTCGCCAAGATAGGAATCCAAGATTTCATCCAGAGCAATATATTTCCAAGGAAAGCCATGGTCACCCTAGATCAATTGAGACCTTACGGTTGGTTGACACGTATAAAGCAAGACTTCAATAGCAGGAGGAGGCAACTAGCCTCCAGATTGAGAATAATTCTCGTCTATAGCGGCGACTTAAAAGAATGAAAAGAGAACTCCACCAGAAAAAATGGAAACATCATGGTCAAACTCCTAGACCTCAGGCGAGCAAACCTCGCAACCGAGGAAGGATCACCGGGTGTGACCAAGAGCATTCGAAACATGGAAGTTAGCCAGGGAGGCTCCATAAAGATAATAATCACTATAAGGATGACATAATGAGCTTAGTTCGAACGGAAATGGACCATCACCAAAATCATTAAGGAGATAGATCTATAGGGGAGCTAGCAAGGAGAGTTTTAGTTATCGAGATGAAGTCTCCTTGCTTAAGGGATATTGAGGAGGAGGAACCGCCCGAAGAAGTTTACAGAACCCCGGTTCAAAATCTATGATGGCAAGACACACCCCACAGATCATGTTCAGCATTATAGGTAGGTCATGACCTGATGGAGTCACAACGATACCCTAATGTGTCATATTATCTCTTCCAGCTTGGGCGATGTTACCCAGAAGTGGTTTGAGAGGTTGCCTCATAAATCCATTATGAGCTTCAAGCTCACTGCTAAGGACTTCACTAATCTCTTCATAACTAGCATCCCACACCTGAAGAGGATGGACTCGCTGCTCACATTGACAAAGAAGCCACAGAAGACTCTGTAAGAGTACACCAAGTATTATTAAAAAGTGTTCAATGAAGCGGAAGACTGTTCTGAGAAGGTTACCGTGGAATCTTTCAAAATCGATTTACCCCTGCATCCATGCTGCACCAGTCTCTCACCAAAAAGGAGGATGATACCACTGACGATCTCATGTCGCGTATTGAAAAGTACACTAAGGTAGAGAATATGATCCAGACCAGCAAGGAAGAAATTGGTTCTGCTAAAGCAAACAAAGGAGGTGACAAGAAGAATAATCCTTAAAAGGGAAACAAGAATAAGAACGGGGGCAAAGAAGATTCATTTAAATATTTTAAAGCCATCAACACAGTTTTCAAATAACGATCTATAAGATTCTGGGGAAGATCACGGATCAACAGTTTCTCAAGTGTCAAAAGAAGATGGGAGGGAATCTGACCAAGAGGAATAACACGCTCTAATGTGCATTCTGTAGGGAAAATGGGCACAAGATAGAGAACTGTAAGGCACTAAAATATCATCTAGAGGTGTTGGCCTAGGATGGGCACTTGAATCAGTGCATAGAGAAGAAGTCCGAATAGGTCTTCGACAATGGTGATCAAAAACTGCACAACGTCTTGGATGATGAGGTAGGAAATGAATTCGCATTAATACATGAAGCCTTCGACCTTATACAAACCAAGAAAATGTTGTTCGGATGGATATCAAGAAGGTCACAGCTGTGATGGAGACTTTCTAGATAGATCCTGCCAAAAGCCAGTCTGTCAAGCACCGATGATAAAAGGATGTCAATTACAACAAGCATATTATTTTTACAGAGGAAGACTTGGTTGGGGTGAGAACCTAGCACCACGATCTTCTAGTGATCACTCTCAGGATTACAAATTGGGAGGTGGACAAGTTATTGGTAGACCAGGGGAGTTCCTTAGAGGTCATGTACCTAGAACATTTCCAAAAGATCAAGCTAAAAATGTCCAATTTGAGGTAAGTGACCATCCCATTGGTCGAATTTGGAGGAAATATGACCATGTCATTGGGAAAGGTGTTCCTGCCAGCGAGGGCAGGGAATATTTCAAAGCTCATTGAGTTCCTGGTGCTAAATATTGAGTCTCCCTATCATGCCATTCTCGAAAGATGGTTACTTCATGCTATGAGTGTTATCCTTCAGCCCTACCATAAAAGGCTCAAGTGCATCACAGATCGGGGCATTTTGAAGATAAGAGGCGACTAATCCATTACTCGAAAATGCAATATTATCACCATAATACCCAAGAAGGAGAAAAAGAAAGACAGAGATTCTTTCAAAGACACCCCTAGACGGGGTTACTTTTTGAAATAGCAACCATGGAATGGATGAGTATGGTTGGAGAAGACTGAGATCATCCCCACTGATAGGGTTGTTGAAAAACTGAAGGAGGTTATTTTTATGAAAGCCGACCAAAAAGGAAGTTCCTAATCGATACAACATTGATCTGTCATTAGAGAGGGAAGTTAATATCCTTTTTGAAATATAACTTAGATGTGTTTGCATTGGAGACATACAATATGTCAGGAATCGATCCTATGGTCATCTACCACTGTCTTCATATAGACCCGACATTCAGGTCGATCCCATAAAAGGCTCACCGAACAACCTTAGAAAAGGAAAGGGTGGTAGAAAAGGAAGTAGGGAAACTTCTGGAGGCAAGGTCCATCAGACAAGTACAATTCCAAAAGTGACTATCGAATCCAGTCATAGTCTGTAAAAGAAACGGTAACTAGAGGGTCCGTTTAGACATCATCGATCTTAACCGAGTTTTCCCCAAGGACAATTTTCTCCTGTCAAAGATAGATCAACCGGTCGATGCCATTATTATCCATGAACGGATGAGTTTTTTAGACACTTACTCAGGGTATCACCAGATTTCTCTGTTCGTCCCCGATCAAGATAAACTTCGTTCATAACACCATTGGCCTTATACTGTTATAAGGGCACTCCATTCAGCCTTAAGAACGCTGGAGACACCCACCAGAGACGGTTTATAAAAAATTCAAATAAGAAATAGGGGAAGCAATGGAAGTATACATTTATGATATTCTCATTAAAATCATAAGCGAGGGAGACCGCCTCAGAGACCTGACCAACACCTTTAAAATCCTTTAGTGTTATCGAATGAAGCTCAACACGAGAAAGTTCTCGTTTAGGATCCAATCAGGAAAATTTTAGGTTACTTCGTCAGCAAAAGGGGAATCGAGGAAAACCTAGATTGGATAGAGGTTTTTAACAATGTCCAGATGCATCGGAGAGTACGTGAGATCCAAACGTTCATTGGGATTCTTGTAGAACTCAACCATTTTATTTACATGTCATCAGATAATTTCCGACCATTCTTCTAAATCCTTAAAAAAGATAAATATCTCACCTGGAATGACGATCTCTCGAGGGAATTAAGTCCTACCTAAGAAAATCTCCTTTACTGGAAATTATTGATCAAGGGGACCCTCTCTGCCTCTACCTTACAGTTTCAAGTCACAAGAAGAGCTCGACCTTAGTCTATGTGAAAGAAGAAAAACAGTTTCATGTTTATTATGCCAGCAAAATGCTCCTGGGCACTGGGCAACGCTACTTTTCGTTGGAAAAATTGGATTATGCATTGGTGATAGCTTCCTGAAAGATTAAGCACTAATTTGAAGCCCACTATATCACTATCATTACTTCTTTTCCCCACAAGGCTATCCTTCGCAAAGCCGATCTCTCTGGGAGAATGTCAAAATGGTCAGTAGACCTTGGATGGTTTGACATTCACTTTCAACCAAGGATAATAATCAAAGGGAAGATATTAGCTGACTTTATAGCGTAATTTAAATGAGATGGTCCGACCAAATAATAGGTGGCCAAGCAAGCAAAATTCCATGAGCAGAGTCATTTCGAGAGCTGGAAATTATATGTCGGTGGTGCCTCTATTTCCAAGGGAGCAGCTGTAAGAATTTTCCTCGTAACTCCAAAAAATGCAATGATCGAGAAAGGGATCAGGTTGAGATTTGAAGCCTATAATAATGAGGTCAAGTACGAAGCGCTTATATCCGGCCTGCACAAGACTCATTTGTTGAGGGTAAATCGGCTCGAAGTATATTGCGACTCCAAACTGGTGTCCAACCAAGTCAGTGGGGACTTTAACGCTAAGGACGCTAGGATAGAAGCCTACCTCGTGGTGGTGCGAGAGTTGTTGATGAAATTCAAGGAAGACCATGTTCAATAGTTCGCTCGCGGGCAAAATAGTCACACGGATGCCTTAGCAACCCTAAGCTCGGTAGTGGACTCTAATCTTAGGAGAACAATCAAAGTGAAATTCCTCGCTAAATCTAGTATTGATAAAACGATGGCCTCTGAGAACATCCTATCCATTGAGAAGGGTTTCAGCTGGATGGATCCAATCATCACATACTTACAGAATGAAACACTGTCAATAGATAAGAGATTGGCCCATCAAATCATAGTGAAAGTTTCTCTCTTGTACCTAGACCCCAAAAGGAAAATTTATAGGAGATATTTCATGGATCCCTACCTACAATGCGTTTATCCAAAAGTCGTTGACCAAGATCTTTATGGAAAAAATATGGGAATTTTAGAAGTCACGTAATAGGAAGGTCCCTGGCAGTTTGAGTAGTCAAAGAAGGCTACTCTTGGTCGTATATGTATAAAGAGGCAAGTGTTTATATACAGAAGTGTGAGAAGTGCCAAAACTTTCCCCCTATGCTCCATCAACCGGTTAGCGACTGAGGCCATTGAACAGTCCATAACCATTTGCACAATGGGGATTGGATATCATAAGGCTGCTATTTACTGCTCCAGGGAATCGCAAATAATTGTTGGTCGGCACTGATTATTTCAGTAAGTGGATTGAGGCGAAACCACTAGCAAACAACAGAGATACCGACATGAAAAGGTTTATCTTGAGAAATCTCATAACTTGCTTTGGGGTGCCCAGGACCATTATAACAAATAAGGGTACACAATTTGAGAGTGGACCTTTTCAAGGCTTCTGTGACAAGCACAGAATCAAGCGCCACTTTATCTCTGTAGTATACCCCCAAAGCAATGTCTAGGCAGAGGCCTCTAACAAGACGATTCTTGATTGCCTAAAAAAGATGCTGGAAGGAGCGAAGGGAACTTGGGTGGATGAACTCTCTCATATCCTCTTAGCGTATCAGACCACGCCTAGAATACCCAGAGGGGAACAGCGTTCTCCCTCACATACGGAATAGAAGTTGTGATCCCACTCAAAGCTTGTCTCTCGACCATGAGAATAAAATTTTTCGATTAAGAATTGAACGATGATGCCCTTCGTTTGGAACTTGACCTAGAAGAAAAATGAAAATAGCAGGATATGATCAAATTAGCCTCCTACTAGTGAAAGTTGGTGAAATAGTACAATAAAGGGGTCAATTCGAGGAAATTATAGATTGGGATTACGTCCTTAGAAAAGTTCTCGACAGCGCCATAAGGCCGTTAAATGGAAATTTAGGGCCTAAGTGGAAGGGTCCATTCAAAGTAATCAGAGATGATTTGTAAGGAACCTATCACTTAGAAACAATGGGAGGCAGAGAAATACCTTGAGCATGGAATACGGCCAACCTCAAGAAAATCTATTTTTAATTTTTACTTTCGACAATAGATTTTTTTAAATTTCCATTTTGAAACTCATGTTGCTTGATGTTTATTACTTCAGTCCTGAATAAAGTCCTTTGTCATTTTCTCAATTTCTTAGTTGTTCAGTTGATGTACATTGTTTCCAAGTAACAAGCTCAATATTGGCGTCAATATTTAAAAGTGACAAACAGGGTTTAACTTATTTAGAACGACAACCTTGCTTATTAAAATTAAAATTAAATTCCCTGGGTCCTTGTTATTATCAACATGACTGGCCTCATTACTTTCCCAGGCATGGAGGACCCCTAGAGAGTAAACTAACTTTGTTTGGTAAGAACAAATCCTAAATGGGTGGATTGCCCATACACCAGGTGCATTTTTTTCATTATCTATTCTAGGCCTAACGGAGTGTGATGACACGACCTAGAAGGTCAGATAGACAAATATAACACATGCTTTGCATAAAGGAATGGAAAAATGCACAGAAAATGGTATTAATTTAACATTTTTGCGAAGTCGGATTACAAAACGATACTAATTACAAAAATCTACTACAAGCAGTACCAAAATTATTACAACTATATATGGTTGGTGTAAGGACATAATTTTATAAATGTCCGGGATAGAATCTAGGAATTTTCTATTTGTCCAAGATCACAGTATGTATGTCTGATACCGCTACATCCGGCACGTCAACACGATCATCCACGACGGCCTTGATCCGAATCCATGCATCCACTATCTTCACACGTGCATCATGCTTCATGCGACGTGTTGCTCAATCGTTCCCACTACTCCACTTCATGTTATTAGTAAAATGGTTTATTGGAGTTTTTAATATTTGCATAAATATTTGGGAAATTTTTAAAAAATATTTTTCGAAGTCTGATTTGTCTTTAACACAAAAGCAGAAATTTTTCCAAGTGTAGAAGCGGACTTTTTTGGTCGTCGAGCTCGTTCGAACGACATCGCTCTATCGTTCCAGCGACATGAGCATGTCGCGCGATCTCGTTTGAGAGACACATGTGTCTCGTTCGAGCGAAATGCCTATGTCGTTCGAACGCCACCGCCGCCTCGATTTTTATATAAATATGTGTTTCCATTCTGCACGTTTTTCAAGTCTTTTACATACACGTTTCTGCTATTTACAGCCCAGAAAATAGACTTCAAGTTTTTAAGGTTTCATACCCTTTTTATTCACAAAACCATTCATATATATGTGTGTGAATATTTAAACCTTTAAAGGATCGTTTTTACTCATCTGGAGTAATTTGTGGAGAAGCCAACTCTTTTCCATTGCTGCCCATCTGGAGTTCTTGCGGGAAATTTCAGCCGACGACATCGGAACCGACATCTGAGGGTATTTCGTATGTCACTCTTATTTTCAGTATAATCCGTGTAAACTATTCTTTACAAATTATAGTGAAAATAAAAGGTTTTGCCCATTTGGGGAATTTTTCCTCATTTGTGTGTTTGTTTGTGATTGAATGTTCTTGCATGAGTATATTGTCTTCAATCACACCTAGATGCATGTTTTTGGATTTAATTGAAAAATTGAGTTTAATTAAATAATTTATTAGTTTGAAGAAAAGCGCACTCTCAAATTGGTGTCACAGCCAATTACACAATTATACCGTGTAATTTTCCAAAAAAAAAATTCTGAGATATCCATCTTCTGAAAAATTGATTTTTAAAAAAAGAGTGTTCAAAATGGAGAAATTATATAATAAAATGCCAGTTTTTTACGGGACTAATTATGCTTACTGGAAAGCCCGTATAAAATCTTCTCTAAAAGCCATAGATGAAAGAGTTTGGATTTTGGCTGAAAGAGGGTGGACACCTCCCTCCATAACTATTGACAACGTGACAAATTTAAAATTTTTGAATGCATGGACTGAAGATGAATTTAAATGGTCATCTTTTAACTCTAAGGGTCTTAGTGCTATTTCTGAATCCGTCACACCTAAAAAGTTCCAGCGGATAATGACGTGTACCACGTCAAATGAGGCATGGGATGTTTTACACCTTACCCATGAAGAAACTAATACTGTGAAAGAATTAAAATTGTAAAACTTAACAACTCAATTTGAAACTATCACCATGCTTGAGTTTGAATGTTTTGATGAATTTTATGCTAGGTTATCTTATATTGTAAACACTAGCTTTAATCTTGGTGAACACATTCCTAATAATAGAGTTGTTAAAAAGATTCTAAGATCATTGCCTAAGCATTTTATCACTAAAGTCACTGTGCTAAATTCTATGGGTAATTTAAAAAAGCTTAAATTAGAGGAATTGGTTGGAAACTTACAAACCTTTGAAATTGATATGTTTTCTAAGTCTGTTAAACCAAAAGATAAGGTAATTACTCTTCAGCCCAGGATAGGAAGAGTGAGGGGTCGGCAAGAAAGAGAGTAGAGTCATCTAGAAAAAGGGAGAAAGAAACGTCAAATTTCGAGTGTGACCTTGACTTAGATGATTTGGCCTTGTTTGCAAAAAATTTTAAGAAAATTCTCAATTTCAAGAAAAATGGAAATTTAAAGATAAAAAGAATTTTGAGAAAAAAATGTTTGAAAAGAAAAATGAAAAATATTTTAAAGACCCTCCTAATAAAGACGGTGAGAGATGTTATGAGTGTGACGGTAAGGGTCATAGAGCTTTTGAGTGTGCTACTAGGCTAAACATACTTGCCAAAGAAAAGGGCAAAGTTGTCCTTAACACTACCCTTAGTGACGACAGTGAGTTCGAGTCGGTAGACTCTGAAGATGAGTCATCGCATGAGTTTAAATTCACCACATTCATGGCTAGTCATGTGAGTACCTCTAGTGCTCCTCACGACAATGAGGATGCTACTTCACAGGGACACCTCGACAGTGAAAATGAATGAGTGAGAGGGAGGATGCTACAAGTGAGAGAGAGAGAGTGATCTTCAACGCGCCTACGCTAAGTTGTATACTGAGTCATTTAAAACTAAAAAGCATAATAATGCGTTAGTTCTTAGGATCACCGATTTAGAGGAATATTTAGGATAATCTAGAGAGAGAGTACTCCACTTGCACTACCTTGAGAGAGAGAGATAGAGAGAGAGTCTGCATATGTTGACAGAGAAAGTCAGTTTAGAGAAAGAGAGAGACTGTTTGGAGAGAGAGAGAGAGAGAGAGAGAGAGAGAGAGAGAGAGAGAGAGAGAGAGAGAGTTGTTTTGTTAAAGAAAAAGGGAACTTGACTAATCAAATGGTTAGTCTTACAAGTGAGATCCATTCCTCCCTTGAGACTCGGAAGAAACTTGAAGCCCTTATAGCCCAGCTTACTCATGATCTTGAGAGAGAACAGGAAGCCATGGTTCAAATCGAGGACAGGTCTGGAAAGATAGGAAAGATGCTCCTTGGCCCTGCCTTAGGTTTTAGTGAAAGGCAGGGAACAGGTTTTGATGGTTCCTCCACGTCCCAAATTGCACCGGGACCAATTCTTACATTTGCTACAACTCCATATGGCCATCGTCAAAAACTATGAAGAAGAATTCGACTAAGAAAAGCAAACCAAGGTCCGCCTAAGACTGTGTACTTTTGTACCTACTGCAAAAGAAAGGGCAATCTCAGGGAGTTTTGCTATATTTTGGGGCGGACACGACATACTACTGCTCCGCCACCTACCACTAGAGATTTCTTGAGCCTTAGAGAGCAGGTTGAGTTCCTAGTCGCCACATCTCAGAGTTTAATGGCAGAATTCCAATGGATTTCCCTTCCATCAGTGAATACTTACAAAAATTCGACTAGAACCAACATTGACAAGGGCAAACAAAAGGCTACCTCATCATGGGTGCCTAAGCACGACGTAAAAGACCTTGTTGCACATGTTGCTCTTAAAGCATAAAAGACCTCACAGTGATATTTCGATAGTGGGTGCTCCAGACATATGATTGGTGATGTCTCATTTTTTACCTACCTAGAGGATCATAAGGAAGGTAAAGTCACCTTTGGAGACGGGAGCAAGTCTAGCATCGTAGGACGAGGTACAGTAGAGTTACCAAGATTTCCTAAGTTAGAGAATGTTTTGTACGTGAAAGGTTTGAAAGCAAACATTCTCAGCATTAGCTAGCTATGCGACGCTGACTTTGCCGTAAAGTTTGACCAGGACATGTGTGATGTATATAATCAAGACGGTAAACTTTTAGTGCAAGGGGTGAGGACAGAAAATAATTGATATGGGACTGTGCCTAAGTCCTCACTTGTATGCAACAGCGCCACGATCACTCCTATGGATCTTTGGAACTAACGTCTAGGCCACATGAACTTTAGAGATTTGACACGATTAGCTAAAAAGGACCTAGTACGTGGATTACCAACACTTGGAAAGCCAACTTCCATGGTTTGTGGACCCTATCAGTTGGGAAAGCAAATCCGTAGCCCCCATAGGAAGTTGAATTCCATTACCACTTAGCGAGTACTTGAGTTGATACATATGGATCTCATGGGTCCTACTCGTACAGAGAGTCTGGGTGGTAAGATGTACATCCTAGTGATGGTTGACGATTTCTTCGGATATTCTATCGTGGGATTTCTGAGAGAAAAATCAGATGCTGTTGAATTTCTGACGACCAAGTGCCGTGTCCTACAAATCCAACACGGTGTCACTATGAATAGAATGCGTAGTGACAATGGCACTGAATTTATGGAGCAAAAAGTAGATCTTTACTTTGATAGCCTAGGAATCAAACATGAGTTTTCTACTGTGAAGACTCCTCAGCAAAATGGGATTGTTGAGAGAAAGAACAGGACGATTCAGAAAATGGCTAGATCTATGCTTCTAGGTCGTAAAGTTGCTAGGAGATTTTGGGCAGAGGCAGTGTCAACTGCATGCCATACGGTGAATAGGATTTACTTCCGTCCACACACACTTAAAAGGCCCTATGAATTGTGGACTGGAAAGAATCCTAACCTTGCATATTCCTAGATTTTTGGGAGTAAATGCTACATCCTACGGGATAGAGAGGAATTAGGAAAGTTTGACTCATGAAGAGACAAGGGAATATTTCTAGGATATTCATAAAATAGTAGAGTGTAACGGGTTTTTAACCTGAAGAGGTCTACGGTGATGGAGTCAATAAATGTTACTGTGCAAGATGACGAACCATCGATGTCTGTTGACTTCACCCATTTTAGTGAGAATGACACACTCCTTTTTTATGATCCCACTGTGTCTCCCACATCTAGGGTGGGCCCTACTCCTATTTTAGGGGACACACCTGCTTGGGTTTGCAAGAGTCGTGATCCTATTTCTATTCTAGGAGATCGCACCTTAGGGGTCAAGACTCGTGCTCAGCTAGAGAATGTTGTTAGCCATGTCTGCTACACATCTAAAGTCGAGCCCAAGAATTATAAAGAAGCACTCCAGGATGAACACTGGATCTCTGCGATGCAGGACGAGTTACTTCAATTTAGAAAGAATGATGTCTGGGAATTAGTCCCCCGACCTAGTGAGACTAATGTGATAGGTACCAAGTGGACTTTCAAAAATAAGATGGATGAGACTGGTACTATTATCAAAAATAAGGCTAGCTTGGTTGCTCAAGGATACACACAGATAGAGGGTGTAGACTTTGACGAGACATTCTCTCATGTTGCGAGGCTTGAGTTCGTCCGTTTACTGCTCACCATCGCATGTCATATGCGCTCAAGATATATTAGATGGATGTCAAGAGTGCCTTTCTGAATGGCATTCTACAAGAGGAGGTTTTCGTGGAATAACCAAAAGGTTTTGAAGACCCTACGCACCCTGAACACGTCTACTATCTAAGAAAAGCCTTACATGGTTTGAAGCAAGCACCCCGTGCTTGGTACGAGAGGCTTACTTCCTATCTCTTAGCCCGTGGCTTTAAGAGAGGGGGAGTTGATATGACGTTGTTCGTCATGAGAGATGATAGTGTTATTTTAGTTGCCCAGGTCTATGTGGACGACATAGTTTTTGGGTCCATGTGCTCCCAACATGCTCATCACTTTGAGGAGGAAATGAAAAGTGAGTTTGAAATGAGCATGGTAGGTGAGCTTACTTTCTTCCTTGGTCTCCAGGTTTGTCAGCTAGAGGATGGGATGTTCATCTCCCAATCCATGTATGCTATAGACATAGTGAAGAAATTTGATTTGGACTCCGCTAAGCACGCACGTACACGTATGAGTACATCTACAAAGCTTAGTAAGGACACTTCAGGCAAGGACGTTGAGCAAACCTTGTATCAGAGTACGATAGGCAGTCTTCTCTACCTGACTACTAGTTGTCCCGACATCGCCTTTAGTGTTGGAGTCTGTGAGCGATATCAAGCGTCCCCTAAAGATTCACACTTACTCGCTCTTAAAAGTATTATCAAATACGTGAGTGGGACTATCTCCCATGGAATTTGATATTCCTTTCATACCACTCACCATTTGTCCGCATACTCGGATGCTGACTGGGATGGGGATGCAGATGGATGTAGGAGCACTTTTGGTGGGTGTTTCTTCTTTGGTTCTGATCTTGTCTCTTAGTTGAGAAAGAAGCAAAACTCCATCTCTTTATCCACTACGGAGGCTAAGTACATAGCCGTCGAAAGTTGTTGCACACAACTTTTGTGGATGAAGCAGATGCTGGAGGATTATGGGATATCACAGGACACCATGACCATCTCCTATGATAACACGAGCGCGATACACATATCCCACAATCTTCAGCATTCATGCACAAAACACATTAGGATACGCGAGCACTTTATCTGTGAGTTAGTTGAGGAGAAGGTCATATCCCCGAGTTATGTGTCTACCGACCTCAAGTTAGCCGATAGTCAGAACAAGCATTTAGATGCCCTTAGATACGAGAGTCTTAGGAAGTCTTTATGTATTTTCACAGTTGACTGAAGGGGTTGGTCCTTGTATAGGATAGGATGCATTGTCATGTTCATATCATATGATTCCTATTACTAGTTTGTATCATTTGTATTACTATTATTTTTTTTGCTTTTTATTCTTTTTTCGAAAAATCCAAAAAGATTTTGTTTTTATAAAAATTTTAGAAAAGCACAAAAATATTTTTTTATTTTGTTTACACCTCTTATGGATGAGCATTTAAGATAGCCAAGTCACAACTTCCATTTTCATTTTTTACGTGATTGTTTGATAGTGATTTGACACGCTACATCATTTCATTCATGTACTTTACATTATTTGGAGTCTTTGAGATGTGATTAGTGATATCTTTCTACATGCTTGGCTACTTATCTCCTTTATTGCACACATGCATGACTTTATTTGATTATTTTAATTGTCTATCACATATTGGCTTTAGTGTTTCCATCTCAATTCTGTCTATACAACGAACCATATGCGATAAAACTTGACAAGATTTTAATGAATGTAAAAACCATTTGGTGAGTTTGTGTGATTTATTTGAAAATGGGGAAGGGCTGCGAAAGGTTCACATTTAACCTTTGTGAATACTAAGCCACCGTTATATCAGACCTAAAAAAATTGAGGTATTTTAATTATCCGAGGTCCAAAGATGTTAAAAGAGCCCCAAAAAATTTAAAGACAATAAAAGCAATACATGCCGAATATGGGACATTAGGTTTCACCATCAATTATCCAATGTTTGAGAATTTAGATCACCTCTAATCAAAATATAAATCTGAGGGTGTTTGGTTGGAGAATTTAAACGGGTTTGCACTTCCTTGAAAGTACTGAAAAAGCATTAAATAGTTTTGGACGTTATTGGTGTGGAAATCACTTTGCGCTTTGATTTGATGATTTGATTGAGTCAATTTCTTATAATTCCATCTTTTTACACCTAAGGAAGATGTTGAGATCATTCGTTAGGAGTATTCGATATTCATCGTGCACATATGTTATGTTTGTATGCATTGATTTTTCTATCGAATTTGCTCACACCCCTTCATTTCCGCTATCATCAACTTGGTTGTTTTTGTGTTCTTTCATAGTGTGATTCTTTGTTGTATATTTTGTGTGAAATTTTTTAAAAAATTCAAAAAAATTAAAAGTTTATTACCTTGTGACATTCTCCATTTGCATTTAGTTGTGCTTCTCATATATGTCTATTTGGGGACATCATAAAAAGGGGGAGAATGAATTATGAGTAATGTTTGGTTGATTTATCAATGATTTACTTAAGTTTAATTGATCTTTCATTTTTGCATGTCATTATATTTCAAACTGTTGCGTATCACGGGTATCTGCTACAAAATTAATGAATATTGGATTGCACACTCTGATGAGAAAACCTTTAAGAGTTTCTGAAAAGTTGAAGATTTGAAGATGTTGAACTTTGATTGACGACATGTCAGTTAGTATTCTCATTTTGAGGGCTTAATGGGGATATTATCTTATATGTCATTTTCTTTATGGAGATAGCATAATTCGGATTTTTCATGTATGTACCGGCATAGACATAGGGGGAGATTTGTAAGGACATAATTTTATAAATGTTCGGGGTAGAATCTAGGAATTTTTTTTTTATCCAAGATCATAGTATGTATGTCTGATACCGCTACATTCGGCACATCAACACGATCATCCACGACGGCCTTGATCCGAATCCATGCATCCACCATCTTCATAAGTGCATCATGCTTCATGCGATGTGTTTCTCAACCGTTCCCACCACTCCACTTCGCGTTATTGGTAAAATGGTTTATTAGAGTTTTTAATATTTGCATAAATATTTAGGAAATTTTTAGAAAATATTTTTCGAAGTCTGATTTGTCTTTAACACAAAAGCAGAAATTTTTCCAAGTGTAGAAGCGGACTTTTTTGGTCATCGAGCTCGTTCGAACGACATCGCTCTATCGTTCCAGCGACATGAGCATGTCGCGCGATCTCGTTTGAGTGACACATGTGTCTCGTTCGAGCGAAATGCCTATGTCGTTCGAACGCCACCGCCGCCTCGATTTTTATATAAATACGTGTGTCCATTCTGCACGTTTTTCAAGTCTTTTACATACACGTTTCTGCGATTTATAGCCCAAAAAATAGACTTCAAGTTTTTAAGGTTTCATACCCTTTTTATTCACAAAACCATTCCTATATATGTGTGTGAATCTTTAAACCTTCAAAGGATCATTTTTACTCATCTGGAGTAACTTGTGGAGAAGCCGACTCTTTTCCATTGCTGCCCATCTGGTGTTCTTACGGAAAATTTCAGTTGACGACATCGAAACCGACACCTGAGGGTATTTTTTATGTCACTCTTATTTTCAGTATAATCCGTGTAAATCGTTCTTTACAAATTATAGTGAAAATAAAAGGTTTTGCCCCTTTGGGGGATTTTTCCTCATTTGTGTGTTTGTTTGTGATTAAATGTTCTTGCATGATTATATTGTCTTCAATCACACCTAGGTTCATGTTTTAGGATTTAATTGAAAAACTGAGTTTAATTAAATAATTTCTTGGTTTGAAAAAAAGCGCACTCTCAGTTGGTGAGACAGGAATTCTGCAATCTTCCTCCTCCAACTATCACTGGGATTCGATTGGTACTCGTCATCACTATTATGACCTTCTAAGTAGGTTTCATCAAGTTGGATAGGTATGGAATCCAAAGGGACCCACCTCTCATCCTTGCCAAAGGGAGGCCGCCTATAGGTTAAGCAATCAACATGGAACATGTACCAAATTTGAGAGTCATGAGGTTCCTTCACTACTTTTAGGGCATTCAACCAGCTATGATTGTAGGCTACGTCTAGAGCCTCTTATAGCCTAACTGGAGTATCTTTCCATCCCACATCATATCCTGCCGACCATGTACCCAGGGACCCATTCTAAACAAGTATCGAAGCTTCTTCACATTACGGCTGAGTCCCATCACCATGACTCTGCCTCTCTGGATATCCTCCTCGAATTGAATAAGCTTTTTCTTGAGATCATCATTCTCATATTGGATCAGGGCACCGAGCCTCCCCTACATCCTTAGCCTCATAAAGTTGGTTCTTCAAATTAGTTATTTCCTTTTGCGAGGAGGATCCCACATCATTTAAGTCCTTCAGATCATCCTTTAGCTTAGCGACCAAGGTGGAATGATCCTTATAGGCCTTAGTCATCTTCTTCAAGGCCTTATGAATATACAAAAATGCCCAGTGAGCCTGAGCATTAGTGCCTTTGCCAATAAAAATACCAAGGCTTCCAGAAAAGGAGGAATCTCCTCGGTAATAGGCTACAAAAGTAAATAAGCATATAACCAAAAAGATTTAGTAAGGGAATTCAAGATAATATGAACAATTATAAAAATAACTTTTCATTGATATGTATAACAAAGTGGGCAGAGCCCTTATAATCTGACTAGAAAAAGAAGAAAAAATACTAAAGTCCACCAAACCCTAATTTACAAAGGTCGTATTTCTACACCATCTCCTCCGCCTCGGACTCCTTTCCATATGCCTCCACTTTTTTAGCCTGGTTGACGGGGTTGCTGGTGGAATCCTCCTCATCAATCTGTGGGGGAGTTCCAGGATGATGCTCATCGAAGAGCTTAGATTCATTAGGGATCTCGGCCTTCACTAGGGCTGCATCCCAACCCTTCTTGAAGCTATCCTTTTGAATATAAGCTAGCTAGAGCTTATCATTTACATAGGC
This sequence comes from Sambucus nigra, assembly GCA_949130495.1. Classification (NCBI taxonomy): domain Eukaryota; kingdom Viridiplantae; phylum Streptophyta; class Magnoliopsida; order Dipsacales; family Adoxaceae; genus Sambucus; species Sambucus nigra. The sequence continues at coordinate 612,713,080 of OX422217.1, read as the reverse complement.
CTCTCTCCAGCCTTTCCCAAAATTGATCTTTTTGGCCTCAGGAAACTCGAACCCATAATGATCAACCAAGTATTCTTTGTCTTAAGTTAAGTATCCTCAACCTTCAATAGGTTATTTTCAGTCTTCACTATGGCCATGACCTCAATGGATACCCTCTTCTCCTTGTCATCATTTACCTTATTTTCCTCATTGTTCTTGATCTTTAGTTTGGCCATGTCCTCTTTTGAGATTTCCTGGGGCCTTGCTCAGTTCATCATTTATCTTGGAATGGTCTGAGCGACTATTCAAGAGATTGATAAACTCTTCCACAAACTGTAAAATATAGATACATGGCAAGTGTTAGACACATTTAGAGCAAAGGAAGAGACCAAACAAAAATAAAAGGAAATAAAATTCTTACCATGAACAAAGTCTGGGAAGAACGAATGGTCCAATGACTTCAACTGCTCGCGATCCGTAGCGAGCACAACCTCCCTAAATAGACCATGGGCCAGAAATGGATTTTGGGCCACATACATGGTCTGGGAGGTTTTGGGGAGGGGGGACATCACTTTTCTTGGAAGGGGGAAGGATCATAGGGGACATTTCCTTCTCCTTCTTTTTTTCCCTAATGACCAGACTTCGATCATCGCCCTTGGGCTTTAGGTTCAATCCTCTTCTGGTACTTGGCTTTAGAGGAGAGGGGGACATCATCATCATCATCATCATCATCATCATCTTTTATTAGCAGAACTCTCTTCCTAGGAGGTGGCATCAAATCCTCTTCTTCGATAATGATGGAATTGATGTCAAGAGACTCAAATGAAGAAGTAACAGAAGCCTCCTTATTTGGATTGAACATCTTAGGGATGCCATCTACCGGGCGAGCAGTAAATCTACTGGTAATATTGGTATACTCTAGGAGAAACAAGATCGGCCGTGGGTGATCACCTATAGCAAGGTATTCTCTCACCCTCCAAGCCTTCAAAAACTAAGTACCTCTTATATGGTGGATAGAGGGCTCTTTCTTCTTCTTGCGATCTGCCCAAAAACACAACAAGAAGAATTGTCAACAAAAATAGTTCAAAATAGCAACCAAAAGGTAAAAAAGGCAAGTATTAACCTATGTCACCCCCTCAATTCGGGCACAAAAACCTAGCATACTCTTCACCCTCGGACAGGGGTGGATGCTGCCAATTTCTAACAATAAACCCCTGATCCCAATAACCCTTGATGGAATCAAGGAGGTTCGCAATCAAAACCTTGTTGGCTTTCCTTGCTTTTAAGTAAACAAGGAAATTAGTGGCTTGGAACCAAGTGTAACAATACCTAATTTCTGGAATACCAAGGCTAGTCCCATAAAACTCATTGTTTATGTGCACCCCATTAATAATAGGCCATGTCTTGGGGCACACTGAGCTAAGACTACCCCAAAGAACTCCCAAAACTCTAAGAGAAAAGGGCTTGGGGAAACGCCAATCCCCTCTGGACCACAATAAGGGTATGAATCGAGTGCCCCCATCAACAACAATGACATTTCTTGGCATTGGGGCATAGTCAATTGTAACCCACAGGGAAATGGAATAAGTTTTCCTAAAATACTCCACATTTTTCGATGAAGAGTTTTCACAATTTTCAGAAAAGTTAACTATTACGACTGAAGAAAACAGAGGTGGAAAAAAAGAAAGCGACGAAGAATAATGAACGACAAAGACGAGGATAATTTACATAATGGATGAATGCTAACAGGAGAAATCTTAAGTCTTTTTAGCATAAGATAGAGAGAAAAGTGACGATTTGGTATCGAGAGTGGAAGAAAATGATGTTTGAGAAGTATGTGCAATCTTGAAGAACTGGAATTGAAATGGTTTTTGCCACTTCACCTCTCCTCATGACGAGCATACCCTTGCAAGTCCAAATCCTACCAGGGATGGTAGTAGCATTAAAGAGGTTTATTTCACGTGCCACGGATAAGTGTCCACCATTTTTAAGGTCCTGACAAAGTCTTATACTTGGAATGATTAATGTGAACGAGCATTCCATGACCTCAAAAAATACTTGGGTACTAATCCATTTCATTCTAGAGCGACATCAAGGGAGAATGTATTATTCTATTTAGTAGTGTCACTAGTGGTAGTGAGCTCATCTCTGATTAAGGATGATGAAAGAGTCTAAAAACCAATATGCTACTCAACTCAAGCACTTCGATGAACTAAAATAAGATACCAAAAAATGGAGAAATTAGCGTTTTCCCTCATAATTGACTCAAGGAAGTTGCTCCCTTATTTTCAAGGGCATAGAAACATTGTGATGATCGACCAACCTCTTTGTAGAATACTTCACAAGCCATAACATCTGGGAATTTAATGATTTGATCTATGGAGGTGGGTTTAGTTTGACATAAAATATCGGACAAGGATTTATATTAAAGGGCAGGGCCTTACCAAATTTGTAACATAATTTACATCCATGGGAGAAGCCACACCAGAGAAAGTAGAAGAAGAGGAAGAAGATTTAGTGAAAAGTAAGGGGGTCAAATCGAGGATCCAATGATTCCAGTTTGGATCTTATATGTTAATAGATCGTCCAACTAGTTAAGAAGCGGAGCAAGACTAATTCTTGGGGTGACATATGGCATAGTAATTAGGCATTAAGTTCAACTTCAAGGCCTCTAACAACGAGGAAAAATATGAAGCATTGCTACATGATTTGAGGTTGGCCAAGGAGTTTAGAACAGAACAAGTCAAAGTTCACATTGACTCTCAATTGGTAGTGAACCAAATCATAGGAGAATATGAAGATATGGAGGTCTACTTAGGGAAAGTCAAGAATCTTATAAGAGAGATAAAACATTTTGTGATCATAATAACCCCGATGGAAGACAATAATAGAGGAGACTCACTTGCAAAGTTGCCCTCCATGATAGAAAATTATAATTCCAGTTATGTGGTATTCTTAGACCAAAATTCTAGTGAGGTCGAAGAGGAGCCTTATCTCATAGCTCCTGTAGAGCATTGTTAATATTGGATGGACCCCATCCAATTCTACCTCGAAAGGGGAATAATACCGATAGAGAATATAGAGGCTAAGAATATCAAGTATAGGGCCACTCATTACACTCTCATCAACTGATTCTTTTACAAACGAGTTTACAATTTTCCATTCATGTAGTCCGCCCAAAAGAGGCTAACTATGCCCAAGGAGAGGTCCATGAAGAAATATGTGGGGGGGCATCAAGGCGCAAGGTCCCTTGATTATCGTGTGATAAGAAGGGATATTTCTAGACTACATTACTTAAGGATGCGAAAGAAATTGTAAAAAAATAATACAAGGGTCAAAGGTACTATAACATCCCAAGGAGGCCACTAAGTGATCTAGTCCCAATAATCTCACCTTAGCCATTTTCTCAGTGGAGAATAAACCTATTAGGTCCTCTCCCTCATACTCGAGACCAGAATAAACTTGCGATGGTGGTAATTTTAATTTCAAAAAATGGTTGGAAGCAAAACCCCTCACCACCATAACCAAGAAAAAGATTAAATTTTTTTTTGTGGAAATCAATTGTTTCTAGGTTTGTCATCCTCGGGGTGATCATCAATGATAATGACACTCAGTTTGGTAATGACATCTTTAGAAACTTTTGTTCAGGATTGGCATTCCACAAGCATTATTCGGCACCCTCCCACCCACAAGCCAACAATCAAATTGAAGTAACCAATTGAACCATCATCCAAAGCTTAAAAAATAGGCTAGACGATGAAAAATGGCTATGGGGAGAACAAATCTGTGGCATCCTATGTCCTTATCGAATTACTATGTGGGGTTCAACAGGGGTGACATTTTTCTCTTTAGGCTTTAGAACTGAAGTTGTTATACCAGTTGAAATTGGTCTCTAATATTATTGGACCTCGACAAGTACTACAAGAAGAAAGTTCAACCTCGGAGTTTCTCTGTGGGAAACTTAGTCCTTAGGAGGATCACAATTGCTACTAACGACCCAAAACATTGAAAGTTAGGTCCTAACTAGTAATGGCCGTATGTGGTAACAAGGTTGACGAGGCTAGGAACGTATCATCTAAAGACTATGGACGAAAGGGAACTAAATGTTGAACATCTCAACCAATACTACCAATAGGGTGAGACACTATTTTTTTATCTCATGTCTTTGTTGTAATCAAGCATTAAAATTCTAGATATGAATGAAAAGTTTTTTTGTCTTAAAATATTTCCATTTATATGATAAATACCAATGTCTCACACTTAATGTACGACCTAAAGTACTAAAATGACCACATTAGGCTATAGCCCAGAAGACCAAAGTCGCACCCCTAGGTTAAGACCATAAGGTCTCAAATGACTAAGAAGCTAGGCTAAGGGCCCAATGTCCCAAATAACCCATCAATTAGGGTAAATCCCCAAGGTCCCTATTAGCTAAGTATATTTGCAATAACATATTTTTAGCATGAGTAAGAGTGGGGGCAGGGCAGGGCAGGGCACGCATACAACTCAAATAAGACCTCAAGTAATAATCTTCTCATGTAAAACAAATCAATTAAAGTAGCATTAAACTTAACGTGATACACAAGATTGATTTTGGCACAAAACATTTGAGAAAAAAAATCTCATAACCCATCAATTGGGCACAAAACATTTTAGATAAACAAAATCTCACAACCCATCACTTGTGCCTTTTTCAACTTTATTCGAGTATTGATCATAATCAAATTATGGATCCTCGTGAGTAATATAAGCATCACAAGATAGAGAAATATGATTAACCTGAATGCGAGGCTTAAGACTGTCATATCCATCACTAAAAGCCTATCCCATATGGTATTAAAAGTGGTTAGACTCTATGAATTTACCCATAGAACTCTTCCATATTTAAGGGACCAAGGTATCAATCTCAAAAATCTTTCCCCGTTCTTTATCCCAATCTTCCTCCGTTACTCTCAAAAGATTCCTAAGCTGAATCAATTTTTTATTTGAATTCATCTGCACGATGCTTGGAGTCTTCCACCTTATTTTTCATAGTATCAACTTCTCTACGAAGGGTATCCTCATCACCTTTTTTTCCCTCACTCCCTAGCTCACCTTAAAGTATATCGATCAACTTCTTTGAAGAATTTCTATACATGTCCTTATATATATACGACACATAAAGGCATGTACCCTTAGTGTCTCGTTCGTGCTTTATTAGTAATTTCAATGGAGTCCCTCATCCGGACATCACAAAATACATTAAAATGCGGTGGTCCCTATGTGTACACCATTGCACAGTCCATACCCCAACAGTGACAATGGATCTCGACATCTACGCCTACCTTTCATAAGTGGCGCTGTCACGTAGTACCTAAAATAATGACATATACAACACCCAGTCCACCTGTGTCGATATGTGCTACAGTCCCGAGATGCACTCAACCCCAATCGATATGTCATCCACGGACATGGGTATGTCCACATAAATAAATAAATAAATACATACTTATATTTATAATCAGTCTAAACACAATCGTGCCTGAAATAAAGTCCATCCCGAAATTACTAACTAAATATTTCGGTCTCAGATACCTTTCCATAGAAAATTCATTACTAATTAAAAAAATCATAAAAATACGAAACTTGTAGCCACACATTCGTAAGGAAAAGATCTGGCTTCACCCATAGGTCATTCGAACAAATATTAACCTCATTCGAATGAGAATCCCTACCTCCTTCTAACGAGGTTCTAACGAGATTCCAAAAAATGACCTGATGTCCTCTTTCTTAGGCGGGATTCATACCCAACCTCCCAACTTCATTTCTAGGATTTTCTATACCCAAATTCCCAAAATTTTAATACATAGATAATTCATATAACCCAATCCCATTGACATATACGTAAATCTAAGATGGAAATCATCATCAATTCAAGATTTAAACTCATATATCAAATTAGTCATCAAGATCTTATCTCTCATCTTAGTTCATTCTTTTCTTCGATGAAAGCCCAAATTTTATCAATATAATCCAACCCCAAATCGTTCATTCATTCAATATTAACACGATTCCAATTTCTATGTTTGTCACCAATTAGTTTAATTATTAAACACCTAAAATTTAGATTTGTCCTTCAGTATGCGTAAGGTTTATTCCCATCAAATAAACATCAATTTATCAACCTTAACCTAAAAATTCATATGAGAAAATACACCAATGAATTAAGAAACATATTGGAAATTAATTTAGTAAGATATTGCTTGCCTTAGTTTGATTATTAAGGGTCCCTTTCTCTTAGATCTTGATCTTTCTTCCCTCTCTTGATCTTCCTCCCTTCTCTAATCTTGGTAACCTCTCCAATTAGGTGTGGGGCTGCTAGGGTTAAGTTGTGGCAGATGAGAAATGTCTTATTCATTGTTAATTAACTTATAATAACCACTAATTTCGAGTAACCCCATGCCCCCCACATTTGGAACCCAAAATGAGTCCGAAACCATAACCGAATTGGCTTAATAATTTTCTAAATGGTATAACTACACCCTGGCCTAATTTTAGATGTCTAAAACACATAAACGAGTCCCCATATCATCCCGAAACATGCCTAAACTATCTTTATCCAAGCTACACATTTTTTTATTAGATTGAAAACCACATATTTATTTAATAAACATGTAATTTTATTTCTATGAGTAAACATAGTCATGCATAAATGAATCAAATAAACATGCAATCATAAATAAGTAATTTATTCTCAAATTGAAATTCTACCACTTTAATTTAAATTCTACCAATTTAATTTATTTAATTAAATTCAACCAAAATAATTTATTACGAAAACACAGGGTATTACAGGCAGCCGTTGGTTGTGTGAGTGATACACGGGTTCCCATTAGTTTTTCTTAGTTGAGAGAAAGAAATCGAAACGATCACATATGACGCTAATTGTAGGCGGTAAAATCCTGTTAGAATATATTCAACGCAATCAAAGTCGAGTCGAGTATAATCATGCATAATGACATTCAAGAACATGATGTTCATGGTTCGGCAACGTGCATATGTCCGTGAGTATTTCTATTCTCTTTATTAATCAATTTCTGATGACAAAGATTACATTCCCCCTTTTCCAGTGTGGATTATTAAATTTATGGAGAAAAGAAATAGGTTTAACCGCGTTAGATTCCTTGCCCTTAGACAACAATCAAAGGTTGATTGGAGGTATTAAATTCTGAGATTTTTCGTTGATCGGCTTCAACCATGCTTATCCTCTTGAACTATGATCGTTGATATGACTAATGTGACCACATTTTTATCTCTAAGATGTGGTCGAAGAATCCTCTCACATAGCTAATATCCATCTCTTTACCCTCTGGACGTAGGCTAGGTTGACTTGTTGAACCAAGTAAATTCTATGTCTCTTTACATTCATCATTGCACTCAAGGCTTGCATTATTGTATATTTGATTCCTAGACCAAAAGTTAAGAAAAAAATGTAGAATGAAAATACAAGGGTCATTTACTGTTTGGGGTATATTTATTTATAATAATTGGTTCTTGGGGTACACTAATTTTCATTATAGTTCATTGGGTATTATTTTAACGAATTGAGATAATGGGAGTTTAACAACTGTATCCCTTTTTGTCAATTATCTAAAATACCCTTTGATATCTATATTTAAAATCCTCAATAAAATCCACTCTTCTCTCTCTCTCTCTCTCTCTCTCTCTCTCTCTCTCTTCCGCTCATCATTCTCTCTCTTCTCCCTCCCTCCTAAAATACTAAAGCCAATAGCTTGATCAGGCAGAGCACGATTTGGTGTTGGTGAAGTCGGATCATCATTTGTAACGGATGGGGAAAGGGAGGAGAACAAGGGTTTCTAAAAGGGGCAGTGGGTATGGTTAATTTGTTGTCTCTCGAAAACCTTGGTGGTCAAAGGATTGTTGAGTTTTCTGTATAGTTCCTGGAGTTTGGTAGGTTCATCTTCTGTATGGTTCAAGCCGGACGTTCATTTTCTGTATTGTTTTCGATTTGGAGTTCGGAGTTTTGTTGGCCGAGGGTTTTGAGAGTTCCAATATGGAGTTCGGTGAATATGGCGAGAGGTTTGTTTTTTGGAAATTATTTTCATATTTTTTTTGTGTGAAATTATTTTTTTTCTTGTAATCTTTTTTTACTGGGAATTGATTTTTTTGACTAAAATCAGTTCTATTTTCATATTTTTTGGCTTGAATTTATTTTGTTTGGTCAGATATTATTTTTTTGGCTAGAAATTATTGTTTTTTGCTAGAAATTAGTTTTTGGCTGAAATCAATTTTATTTTCACATTTTTTTGGCTTGAAATTATTTCTTTAGACCGGTTTTTATTTATTTTTGGCTAGATATTATTTTTTGGCTGGAAATTAGTTTTTTGATTAAACTCAGTTTTATTTTCATATTTTTTGGCTGGAAATTATTTTCATACAGTTTTTTTTTCTTTAAAAACACTTTTTTTTAATTAAATTATTTTATTTTTTACATTTTTGCTGAAAATTATTTTTACTTTGGGTGGAAATGTTTTTAAATGGAAACCTAATTTCTTTAGTTGAAAATAATATTTTTGGGTGCACAATTCTTTTCCCTCGAAATATATTTTATTTTGTGGAAAAATCAATTTTTTTTGCAGTTGGATTTTTTTTTGGGGAAATATATTTGTTTGACTTAAATTAGTTTTATTTTTTATTTTTATGGGTGGAAAACCTTTTTTATTTGGGCAATTATTTTTTATACTTGAAATCAATTTTTTTATCAGTTATATTATACCGAAAATAATTTTTAATCAGTTATATTATAAATGTTTTAAATTTTTTATATTTTAACTGTTTTTAATTTAAAAAAAAAAAAAAGCACAGTTCAACATTTTAAACAATTTTTTTAACTGTGTTTTTCTAAATATTTAAACGGTACACTTAAAAAATAATTTTATATAAATAAATAACATTTATATATACAAAGGGTACATGCGTCATTACAAGTAAGGGTAATATTGGTAATTGAGTGTATATGATGAGGTGGCTGACGGAAATTAAGCTCAACCGTTAAAATAACACTCGTTTAATAATGGAAACTAACGTACTCCAAACACAAAATATTGTAAATAAATGCACCCGAGTCAATAAAGGACCCAAAATACAAAAGTGCGCAAAACGGTGAAGGTGAATTCTTACATTGAATCTCCCAACAAAGTTGATTTTGAAAGGTCCTCAATAGCATAAAAATATGGCATGCTAAAATCAAATATACAGTATATTAAGTATTAAAAAATTTTGAGAGTTAATTAAGATAAGGATGATGAGATTACAAAAGAGAATATAATAAAGAGTCTTTTACCAATTAGTCCCGTTTACTAAGTATGTAGTTGAATAGCTCCTAATATTTTTTTTTGGCTCCATCAGGTTCCATGAAAAATTATTTTTGTTCCAATAGATCATATTTGTAAACATACAGTGAATATTCACTATATATACAAATAAGACATATTAAGAAAAAAAATGTTGCGATAGGACCTATTAGAAAATGTCCCATGTAAATAGAACTTAATAGAAAGATTAAAAAAGATTAACGTTAAATCTCCAAATAAACAAAAAAGCATTATATTAACTCACGACTCCGCTATTTTCTTCAAGAGATCAATTATAAAGATATTTTGTGTTTCACTCCCATTTTTTGGCATGATTTTGAGGTATCCCTAATTTTAAAGAAAATTGTGTTCTCACTCCCCCAACAACGTTAACTCTCTTTTTGACAAAGTAGGGGGTTTTCCACATAAGTTCTAAAACCCTTTTTTCCTAATTATTTTTTAACAAACATAATTATTTTTATAATCACAAAAAGAAAAGGTTGAATTACACAAATATTTCAATGAACATACAATTATTTTTTTAAAGTGAAAATATGTTTAATCATTTGCTCAATAAAAATTGAGGTGGTGTTTTCACATAAATTAAGAAAAAAATACCCTTTTGGAAATAAAAATTACCACTCGTTGAGGTGTTTGAACATACAATTAAAAAAGGAGGATTTTGGAAAATGTCCTCATATTGCTCAAAGTGTATAAAAACAGGACATTCCATATAATTTTATAAATTTAGTCCCTGTACTAAAAATACAATGAAAAATGGTGAAAAAGAGTGCCGCTGGCAGGCACGGACCAAAAAAATAAAGGTATTATACCACAGGGACCAGATTTATAAATGTTATTGTACCAAAGGGACTAGATTTATAAACTTGAAAATCATTGTCCTAAAAATTCAAATATAGGAAGTAACATGACCTTTACCTTAATTCTCTATTAAAAAAAATTCACCCCTTTTGTTGTTACAATGACATATATAACGATTAATAACTTCTATTTTTTGCAAATGGTAGTTTTTGTTTATATTTTTCTTAATTTATGCCAAACACCCCCATTTTTGAAAAAATGTATTTAACATCTTTATAATTTTTAAAAATAAGTGTAAATTCTGATCCATTTATGTAATTTAGTACCTAGTGTTTATTTTTATGGCGCTTTGTAAATTTAGGACCTACTATAATATGTATTTTGGAAACAGGACAACAAGCATTTTATTAATAGTTTTAGTCCCTATTTTTTAATAAAGTCGCTGACGCGAACCCATATTCATAAAACGTTAACCAATCACAGCATGTCACGTGTCCCTTTAATTTGAAAATAGGGACTCAAAATAAATATGAAATATTTATTTTCCTATATCCATAATCAATATTATTTTAAATCCTAAAAATACATAATCTATATTTTTATTTTCAATAACACACCCGAGATACGGTTATCACATGGTGTAAGGGTGTAACACTAATTTTGTATATTTAATAAAGATTGAAACGGCACTTTTAAACTTTAACTCTTATCTTGTGACAGCTCAATCCAATTTTGACACTTCATTTTCATCTTCCTCTCAAGGGATATTTTGTGTTTAAGTTGAGAGGAAGATGAAGATGAAGTGTTACAGTTGGATTGAGTTGTCACAAGAGAAGAGTTGGAAAGTTAAAAAGGTGCCGTTTCATTCTTTATTTAATATAACCCTAGAGGTTTCCTAGTAGCACAATTCTCTTCTCTCTATCATGGATTATCCTAGCTACAACACTGGTGTCTTATTGATAGAATCAGAAAAAGAGTACCACACTTTTATACGGAACCATGAAAACGTTGCTTGCCTTTTCTACCAAGAAAACGATATTGAAAGCGAGGTAGTCTACTCACTTCTTCTTCAATTAGGGTTTATGATAGTTGTTATATATATCTTATGAATGCAAGTTAAGGTTCTTTGAACTTCCTTGCATTGCACCACAAGTTTAGTGATACGATGCCATAAAAATCTTATCGGGTTTGAGTTTAAAGTTATTGGGTAAATATTATTGATACTAACGAGTTTGATACGCTTCGAACATTAAAAAAATGCGACTCGAGATCCAAAATTACAGGACACAAACTGATTATGGATGAGCCATTAACCTTAGTTAAGTGCACGAACTAGAAAAATGATCCAAATTTGACACAATATATTGTGTTCGTGTCATGTTTGTGTTGGTTTTTATACACGAAGTTGCATACCATCCTGTCATACTCATGTCTCGATTTTGAGTTTTATTATTCATTTTATATTGTGTTTTATTGAGTTCAAATTTTTTGATTCAATTTAAAAGGGGTCTTGGTGTCTTTCTTACATGATTGATGCAAATATTACAAATTGTAAGATTCATTGTAACTATTTATTTATTATTTGACTTGTTCCACCAATCATGTTAGATGATCATCAAAATCCAGCATTTCCCTTTATTATAAGGCTAGAAGATGGATTTCGCAGGTGGTGCTATCACCTATAGGAAGATTTGTTTAGGTTGAGATATTATCATATTGTAGTTACAGTAACTCCATTTTGGAACATTTTATTAACTATTCTCAACTGTGATGCTAGAGTGCATTCTTGACAAATGGGTAGAAAGGATATAGATAATTCCCAGCGAGGCAGGGGCAAGTCAGGGAGAATATTTAGACCGGTTCGGTCGGGTTGACCATCTTTAACATAAAGATTATATTTTTTTAGATGGGAGACTAATTTCTTTAGTTTAAAATAATATTTTTCGGTGCACAATTTTTTTTTCTTGGAAATATATTTGTTTTTGTTGAAAATCAAAAATTTTTTGCAGCTGGATATTTTTTGGGGAAATATATGTTTTTCGACTGAAATCGGTTTTATTTTTATTTTCATTTTTAATGGTGGAAAACATTTTTTATTGGATGAAATTATTTTTAATACTGAAAATCAATTTTTTTATAAGATATATTATACTGAAAATAATTTTTAATCAGTTATATTATAATTGTTTAAAATTTTTTATATTTTAACTGTTTGTAATTGGAAAAAAAATACGGTTCAACATTTAAACAATTTTTTAACTGTTTTTTTTCTAAATATTTAAACAATACAATATATATATATATATATATATATATATATATATATATATATATATATACTTGAAAAGTAATTTTATATAAATAAATAACATTTATATATACAAAGGGTACATGCGTCATTACAAGTAAGGGTAATATTGGTAATTGAGTGTATATGATAAGGTGGTGACAAAAATTAAGTTCAACCGTTAAAATAACAGCCATCGAACAATAATGGAAACCAGCGTACTCCAAGCACAAAATATTATAGACTAACGTACCACAGTTAATAAATGATCCAAAATACAAAAGAGAGCAAAACGGTGAAAGTGAATTCTTACATTGAATCTCCCAACAAAGTTGATTTTAAAAGGTCCTCAATAGCTTAAAATATGGCATACTAAAATCAAATACACCGTATATTAAGTGTTAAAAAAATTTGAAAGTTAATTAAGATAAGAATGATGAGAATACAAAAGAGAATATAATAAAAAGTTTTTTACCAATTAGTCTCATTTACTAAGTATGTAGTTCAATAGATCCTAATATTTTTTTTTTGCTGTTTCGTGTCCATGAAAAATAATTTTTGTTCCAATTGGTCCTATTTGTAAACATACAGTAATATTTACTATATAGATAAATTGGACCTATTAAGAAAAAAATGTTGTGATAAGACATATTAGGAAATGTCCCATGTAAATAGGACTTAATAGAAAGATCAAAATAGATTAACGTTAAATCTCCAAATAAACAAAAATGCATTATTTTAACTCACGACTCAGCTATTTTCTACCAAGAGATTAATTATAATGATATTTTGTGTTTCACTCCCATTTTTGGGCATGATTTTGAGATATCCCTAACTTTAAAGAAAATTGTGTTCTGGCTCCCCCAACAACGTTAACTCTCTTGATGCCTACTATAGTAACACAATGGTGTCTTATTGATAGAATCTGAAAAAGAGTACCACACTTTTATACGGAACCATGAAAACGTTGATTGCCTTTTCTACCAAGAAAACGATATTGAAAGCGAGGTAGTCTACTCACTTCTTCTTCAATTAGGGTTTATGATAGTTGTCATATATATCTTATGAATGCATGTTAAGGTTCTTTGAACTTCCTTGCATTGCACCACACGTTTAGTGATACGATGCCATAAAAATCTTATCGGGTTTGAGTTTAAAGTTATTGGGTAAATATTATTGATACTAACGAGTTTGATACGCTTCGAACATTAAAAAAATGCGACTCGAGATCCAAAATTACAGGACACAAACTGATTATGGATGAGCCACTAACCTTAGTTAAGTGCACGAACTAGAAAAATGATCCGAATTTGACACAATATATTGTGTTCGTGTCATGTTTGTGTTGGTTTTTATACACGAAGTTGCATACCATCCTGTCATACTCGTCTCGATTTTATTGAGTTCAAATTTTGTGATTCAATTTAAGAGGGGTCCTGGTGTTTTTCTTACATGATTGATGCAAATATTACAAATTGTAAGATTCATTGTAACTATTTATTTATTATTTGACTGTTTTCTCCAATCATGTTAGGTGATCATCAAAATCCAGCATTTTCCTCTATTATAAGGCTACAAGATGGATTTCGTAGGTGGTGCTATCACCTGTAGGAAGATTTGTTTAGGTTGAGATATAATCATACTGTAGTTACAGTAACTCCATTTTGGAACATTTTATTAACTATTCTCAACTGTGACGCTAGAGTGCATACCTGACAAAAAAATTAACATGCATGTACATGTGTATAAACGCCCCACGATTCATAAATCTCTATATAAGATTTATCTATATTAAAAACCAATCTATATAAACGCTGGTTGTAGTCCAAGCTTCCAATGGATTTTATACGGCTGATATGTTAAGCACACACTCATTGGTATTTGTAATGTGGGTCAATCAATGTGTGTTTAACATATTATTTGGGTAATAAAAAACAACCACAGAAAAATATATAAAGAGTATTGCTCTATTTTTTATTATTATTTGCTGAGTATGCCTTAGATGGGTGAGGGTCAACATGGCGGTTGTAATTTTTGAATACATACGGATTTTTAGGATTCGGGGTAAAATATATTTCAATGCGATAAAAATAATATGATAAAATGTGTTTTCACATATTTAGAGTTTGATTTTCTTTTGTATTCTTATTTAAAGTTTTATAATTATAGGATGTGCACTTATCTATAATGTTAAGTCAATAATAATTTAATTTTAAGTATATAAAACTATATTTCTTCATATTATTTTTTATCTTACTGAAACATATTTTACTCCAAATCAAATGGATGCATGTGGTCAAACTTTTCTAATATTGGTGATTGTAAAAATTTAAAAAGTCTATGAAGTTTTCTGCTTCAGAAAATAAAATAGGATTAATATTAATAGCATGCCTATGAGTGTTACAGACTAAAGTGTAACAACTCTTGTTTAATCAAGGGAATAGGCGAAGATATGATATGACTTTTGTTCTGTATTGATGAACCTTTTTTAAGCATATTTCATTTGGTTGGCAGCTTTGATATAATTTGTCATTGCACATCTACACTCAAAACAAAATTCTATTACAAAAGGTGAAGTAAAGTTTAAGCCAAATTCCTTGGAGAACCAATTCAGATAGAAAGAAATTAATTAGCAAACTCAATGAGTCTATATTCTATAAATTCTTGCAGGATGTGAACTGTTTTATGGAGGGATTGGTAGATGATCACGAGGATACAACCCACTTTGTGAAAATGTGTGCAGCAAAACATCCAGAGTTGGTTGCTAAGTTAGACATTACAAAATTACCAACCATTGCTCTTATAAAGAGTGGCCGACTGATACACCTTGTGGTATGTATGTGTTACAAGAATCTCCATTCCACAATGTCACTTAATTCTACAATCTTAATAAAATAAAATAAAATAAACTCAAAAATATTTATGTATTATTTTTAAAAAAATGATCAATGTTAATTTTTAGCAGTTTAAAAATTAACATATATTTAATCGATTTCTTTAGAATAGAAAATAAATTCATTTTGAGTTAATTTTTTTAGGTTCATTGAAATATTTCAATACCGTAAAAAAATCAGCTAAAAATATATTTTTTTTTTACTATTTTAAAAAAATGTTTCAATACCGTTAAAAAATCAACTAAAAATATATATTTTTTTTACTATTTTAAAAAAATGTTCCACTTTTTTGTCCTGTTTTTTATGTGTGTGCGTGTGCGTGCGTGTGTGTGTGTGTGTGTGTGTGTGTGTATATACCGATTTTTTAAAATAGTAAAAAAAATTATTTTTCGGCTGATTTTTTTATATGACATTTAAACTTTAAAAACTACAAAAGTTTGATCAATTTTTTAAAATAGTAAAAAATCTATTTTTAAATTGTTTTTTTTTATATGGGTCCCATAAATGTTTAAATACTACATAAAAAAAATTCAACTTAAAAGTAATTATTTTAATATTTAAAAAAATGATTTGCGCTATGTATACTTAATATATATTCCTCTCTCTCTCTCTCTCTCTCTCTCTCTCTCTCTCTCTCTTGATTTTTATTGTGCTCTCTATTTATTATATAATATTATATTTATTTTTTCAGGTAGTGCCGGACATTATGGAAACTGTGACGGACGAGTGGGGATCGGATGAGCTGGAGAAGATATTGTACGATCACGAAATAGTCTTTAAGTTTGAAGACACCAAGGAGCTTTTGGAATTTGATGAAGATTGGTCAGATTCAGATGATTGCTCGTATGGATAATTTTTTAAGAAATAAAGCTTTCCTCAGTGATAAGTATCCTCTTAAGACTACAGCTACTTGATTGAAATCACATACCACTCCATGTTTTGGTTGAGAATATATTTATTGTCAGAACTTAATTTCTTATGCCTATTTCATGAGTTGTGCGGGTTTTTACTTAATGAAAGTGGACATGAAATATAATCCTCATAATACACTCATGTTTGCGTGCTCACAAACACATGGAACATGTAGTTTGATGGTCTATTCCCAAGGTTCGACATTTGTTTCCCTTTAACACACAAGTCTTTCTTCACAAACACAAAATCACGATACAAATGTGTGACGTAATTGACGTGTCTCACCTTCATTCGCTCGTGTTCGGACTCCATACGGCTACACTCTTAGTGGGGATCAGACACGAGCGAATGAGAGTGCGACACATCAATTGTGTCGTACTTTTATGTGCGACACATGTCCTGTTTATGTGTCAATGTAGCATTTTCGTACACTCACATGCAATATTTTGGCTGCAAATGCTTTACGTCACTTTTAGTTCTTCCATTTGCTTACGTAATTCATATTACAAGGTGAGGCCTCTGTTGAGAACATAAAAGATATCATACCATACCAAGAGAACACAGATTCTTAGTATTCGTAGTGAATGAAGCAAATATCTTGTCAGTAGATTCATTGTGAATAATTGATATACAAGTATATCGAGCAACTATTTAAGGCCAGTAATTGTATTTGGTTTCATTAATGAAATGATTCATTAATTGACCCATTTTAGCTCCAGTGAAATGCATCCATTTGAAATATGAGTCACAAAAAAGTTCATCTGGTTTATCTCTCTGTCTCTCTCTCTCACTCACTCTCCCCCATTAAATTTTAAGTTTTTTATTGAACCTTAACATATCAATATCAATTTCAGATTACCAAAATCGCCAAAAATTGGATTTGAAATCATTTCAAATCCCCTCATTTAAAATTCACTAATTCACAATGAATCAATTTACCTAATCAGGCAGTTTACGCAACCAAACTGGCCTTTAGGTAATCGATTCATAGTAATTTCATCAACTTGGATAGTACTTTCTTGCATAAGTTTTAGTTCACCCCTCTTAGGGGGATGGAAACGAGTATACAAAAAATATACAATGGTCTATAAAAGACCAAAAATCAAAACCGGGGGTATGGAAACCAAAACTATCCCACCCCCTCTTCCTCATAACCAAGTCAGGATATACATAATTAGACACTCATCCCCATATACATCTCCACCAAAAAATTTAGCAAACACGGTTTATTTGTTTGTGCCTCCTCTTTGGACCACACGTGAAAAGTGTTTCAAAGGATGTATCTAAGTATTGCTAACTCGATTCTTAAAACCATTCATGTTCCTTTTTTTCCAAATTAGCCAAAAAATACACAACGGAGCCATTCTATACATGGGACTAAACTCCTTCTCCACTATGCCCATATCCCCATGTTTCCATATTCCCTCTAATAGATTCAGCACCCACCCAATCCACTATAAAAATTGAATATATGATCTCCCAAAGCAGCTAATAATTCAGCAACAAGTGGTTAACAATGTCCTCAGTATTATTACACATCCAACAGTTACTTATCATGCACGTATCTCTCTTATTTAATCATTTTATCATCATAATAGCATTTTTTCATTGTCGTCTATGCAAATAAAGAAACCTTTGATGGACCCCAAGTACGCTAAATGCTCCTCTAAGGAAATTCTAACCCTTCCCTAGCCAGAAAAAAACATAATCAAACCTCACCAAGAATCCCCTTTCTTTCTCTTAGTCCACAGAATACGATCCTAGCCTCTTAATGGAAAAACCCTTTCCTCGACATAGTCAAACATCTCCTTAGACTCTCATTCCGTAAGCCCATGTATAAATATAGGGTTACATCTAATCATATCCACATCCTTACAAATGTGTTGAGCCGTCGATCCTTCCTTCTCACTCGTAATACAAAATGACCGAGGAAACATCTCCTTTAAAGTTCGACTTACCACAATGTATATCTCTTAAACCTACCATTTTCCACATCGTTGAGACACATACATATGGATTAGGAGCTCCCTCCACTCCTCTTAATGTGTTTCCACAACCCCACCCATGTGGACATTACCCTTCTTCTAAACCCCAGTTGTTGTAGCCAAAACCAAACCTCTCCACCGCCACTGTTCTGCACATCTAGTCTACCTCACCCAAAAATCTTCACAACTAAAGAATTTTTTTATATTTTAATTTCGGACTCCCGCCATTCCCTCCCTCGCCAATTTGCACACATTCTCTATGTTTACCGAACCATTCTTGAAACTATCATCGTTCCCTTGTCACAAAACATCCTCTTTAAGTTATCAAGATTTTAATGAACTAAAACTGATAGAGGAAGAATGGAATGATACTAAGTGGGTAAACTAGACATGGTGCTCTTTATTCATATCAATGTGCCCCTTAGAGAAATAAATCGTTTTCCACCATTTAATCTCCTATCCACCCTCTCTATAATCGGATCCCAGATAGCCTTAGCTTTAAAGGACTTGTCCAATGGAAGTCCCATATTTTTTTAAAGAAAATTTATTTATAAACAGATTGGATAAAAAGGCCCTCCTAAGAGTCTTACAAGCGATAAAGAAAAATTAAGAAAATTTACAAATTCTTGAACAAGCAAAAGACCTCCTTAAATTATACTTAAGGGTCGATTTCTCCTCGTTAGTTAAGAACGAAAAAGAATCCGCATTGGAATTTTTGGTTCCTGCGGAAGAAGATGAATATGCAAAATTGCTTAATACTTCAATCGAATTACAAACTTGGATATGATTTTGATATTTGCCACATTTTGTCCCAACCAAGTCTACAATGACAAAATCTTGGGAGGAGTCATTCTCTGGGATTTCAACATATAAACTAAAATCTTTATCTTCTTCCTGCACTGAGTGATTTTTTGAGCTGACAAATCCTTGATTAAATTTGGAATATCTTCTAACGGAGGCATATCATCATAAGGGTCCGTTTGATAGAAAACTAGAAAAATGAAAATGATTCCACGGCATTTGATTTTAGGACAAACAATTCCAAGGAAAATGAATATTTTTCAACTTATGTCCGTTTGATAGAAGTTGGAAAATCATCAATTTTCCACATTTTCTATCAAACACAAAAGCTGAAATGTGAAAATTTTATTTACGAAATATATATATATATATATATATATATATATATATATATATATATATATAAGAAATATTAAATTAAATATATATAAATATATGCAATATATACATATATGCAATATACTCAATATACATATATACTAAAATACATAAAATATGCAAAATATATAGGAAACATATTTATTTACAAATTTATAAATAATATATATTTCTGAAATCGATAGAGTTCTAAAAAAAATTGATTTTCAGTGATTTTTCACCCAAAAGTGCCAAACAAAAACTTGACCCTCCCCCCCCCCCCCCCCCCCCACACACACACACACACACACACCAAAAAAAAGAATTGGATTTCACCCAAAGGTGGCAAACTGTGCTTTAGGGGTGTTGTAACTGGAAAACAAAATCCAAGCAAATTTAGGTTATCAAACGGTCTAAAAACTGAATTTTTTTTAAATTTTCCAACTTTTCTGAATTTTCCTTTGAATTTTAAGGCTATCAAACGGACATTATTGAAATTGTGATTGACGAGCGGGGATCAGATGAGCTGGAGAAAATATTGTACGATCACAAAATAGTCTTTAAGATTGATGACACTAAGGAGCTTTTGGAATTTTATGAAGATTGGTTAGATTCGGATGATTACTCGTATGGATAATTTTTTAACAAATAAAGCTTTCCTTGGTGATAAGTATCCTCTCAAGACTAGACCTACTTGATTGAAATCATATACCACTCCGTGTTTTGGTTGAGAATATATTTATTGTTAGAACCTAGTTTCTTATGCCTATTTCAAGAGTTGTGTGAGTTTTTACTTACTAAAAGTGGCCATTAAACATAATCAGTATAACACTCACATAACTCATATTACGCGTGGAACACTGTAAGGACATAAATTTCTAATTGAGTTCATGTAATATTTTGACTTAATCTCGTAGACAAAACTGTGTTTGTAATATGTCATAGGGAGATCTCATTTTGTCACGATCCCACTTGGTCTATGACGTATTGAAGAAATTGAAGACGTTGCGGCAAAGCTTCAAAGAATTAATCATATCGAAGTTTAATTGGTGCAAGTTTAATCGTCTTCAAAGTTAATTGCATTCCGAGATCACACAGGTATTAATGCATATAATTAATGGTGCTCGGAATTATTTTTATAAAAGATAAGGATGCAATTTTATAAAGAAAATATTTTAAAATGTTTTTAAAGAGTTTTAAATGGTTTACACTACGTTTTATTCTGATAAACTCGAAGTAGAGTT
Organism: Sambucus nigra; assembly: GCA_949130495.1. NCBI lineage: Eukaryota > Viridiplantae > Streptophyta > Magnoliopsida > Dipsacales > Adoxaceae > Sambucus > Sambucus nigra. The sequence goes on along the minus strand of OX422217.1, from coordinate 612,692,446 downwards.
TGACTTATTTGGATCTCTTTCGAAAGAGACGTTTTAAACATAAAGTCGAAAAGCCAAACTAACATGACTGTCGTTTGAACGACATCTGTTCTTGGTTTAAGAGAGATGTCTATGTCGCGCGAACGACTTGCCCATCTCGTTCGAACGACACTGTATTCGAGGCAGCGTTTAATTCCTATTTAAAGCGTGGTTTCATCAGAGTTTCGCACGTGTACATTCTGGAAAAAACTGTTTACGTTCTAGTATGAGTTTTGCACATGTTTTCTAAGGTTTCAAAGCATAAACACATCCTTAGAAGTTTGCAAAGATCCGAGTAATCATTATTATATGTTTATATGATCTTGCTGCACCAAGAAGGTTTGTTCTACAATTTAACATAAGGGTTTTGCGGTGAAGAAAAGAGAATGACTTCTTGTTCGAGATCGTAGACGAATCAAAGCCATTCGGTAAACAACGAGACATACGTTGACGCGTGTGTTGTGGACAGGTATCGCGGAAGACGGAATTTTTGCGTGGGCACTATTGAAGAACGGTAGAAGATAAAAAGGAGCGTCAAGACTCGTGGGGATCGAGTCATTGAGTAAGGCTAATCTGTCTTTGTAAAACATTTATTCATAGTAATTGTTTGGCTTGGGCCGTCCGAGGTTATTTTTCCGTTTTGAGTTTTTTCCTCGTACATCCGGCGTTGTGAGTATTCTTTACTTTATTTTACTTGCTCTAATCACGAGATGCATGTTTAAGTTTAATCAAGATTAAATTGGTTTAAAGTAAGAATTAGGTCTTCACAACTTGGTTTGGTGCACATTAAAAGTTGGATAATTTTTTGGATAAAAATTGGTTTGATTTGAAACACACTTGCACAAGGGACCACCCCGTTTCTATAAATTGGTATCAGAGCTAGAAAACATATTTGATTTATTTTGTGATCCCGTGTGTTTTCAAAGTTGAATTTTGGATATAACAAATTTTCTCGAACTTGTGTTTTTTATGGCACAATTTACACTTACTGGAATATGAGAATGAGATGTGCATTAAAAGCTATTGATGAGCGTATGTGGCTAGCAGTTCAGAGAGGTTGGACACCCCCTGTCACTATTGTAAGTGAGGTCACTATTTTAAAGCCTGTTGAGTCATGGACCGAAACTAAATAAATACTTTCACAATATAATTTTAAGGGTCCGCACGTTATTTCTTCACATGTCACACAGGAAGAATATAATAGAAATATGACTTGTGAAACATCAAAAGAGGCTTGGGGTACTTTGGCACTCACGAGGGCACTAGCATGGTTAGGGCATTAAAACTTTAAAATCTCACTACACAGTTTGAGACCAATAGGATGTTAGAGAGTGAGACTTTTGATGAGTTTTATTCTAGTTTGTCCAATCTTGTCAACTCGTCGTTTAACCTAGGTGAGAAAATTCCTGACAACCGTGTTATTAAGAAAATCCTTAGGTCGTTGCTTGATGTGAAAGTGACCATTTTAAACTCATTGGGTAAGTTAGAGTCAACAAAACTAGAAGAGATTGTAGGTGACTTACAAACCTATGAAATTGACATGATTACCTCCAAGCAACTGCCTAAGAAAGAAAAGGGTATTGCTTTGAAAACCCGGAAGGAGGAAATTAAAGTTTTCGATTCCGATTCCGATTCTGATTTCGATTCCGATTCCGATTTTGACGATGTTGCTTTATTGGCAAATAAATTTAAAATTTTATTAAATTTCAAAAGCAATCGAAAGATGCCAAGAAATTTGAAAAATTCAAGAACAACAAAGTTGATCCCACCTCTAAGGATAAGTTTGAGATGCCTAAGAGAGATGAGTCGGATAAGTGTTTTGGGTGTGAGGGGTACGGTAACAAAGTCAAGGAGTGTCCCACTAGACTTAAGAAAGAGGGCAAACAACCCATTGTTTATAATGCCACCTTAAGTGATGGTGATCCGAAAGAGGGAGAGAGTTCCCCTATTGATCGTAACTTTGTTGCATTTATGGAATGTCATGTGAGCGACAATGACTCTCATGTGCATGATTGTTTCCCATATTAGTGAGGGAGAAGGGAGTGACGAGGAGGAGATAGATGTGAAAGAATTACAAAATGCGTTTAATGAGTTGTATGCCAAAACGGTGAAGGTGAAAAAGGCTTACTCAAAATTGCAAGCTAAGTTGAATTTTAGGAGTGTGGAACATTCTTCTCGAAATATGGCGGTATTAAATAGTCATCCTGAATTTTAGGAGTTTCTTCCTTGTATTTATTTTTTCTTTTGAATTTATAAAATCAGACTTTTTGAATTTTCTAACTGCTTCAGTTTTCATGCCCTTTTTTATCCTTTTATCCACCGGTAGCGCAAACGTCTTTCTTTGTAATCATTATTTTTACCCCTTCCCAAGGTAAGGTATTTAAGCGTTGCAGAAAATCCTATCGTCTTTTACTTTTTCAAATTTGTATCTTTGAACTCTCCATTTCTTCTCTATCTTGGGCGTTCATTTCTTCCATCGTTCGTTGTCAACTGATTCACCCCCTTTCCTGTAAGATTTTCTTCCTTCTCCTTTATTTACTTTGTTCATCATGGTTTACGTTGTTGAATCACTTGAAAATTTTTGTTCTGAATTTTCAATTCCTTCATGGGTCACGTTGGAAGAGGTTTCTGAACTTTCTGACTATTTTTCTTTGGCTGAGGGACATTGGTTCCCCAGTCTCTTTGTGGCCGAATATGGCTTTATTTTTCCTCCAAATCCTTTATGTTTGGAGTTCTGTCAGTATTTTGATGTTTTTCTTGCAAAAATAGCGCCAAATACTTGGAGAATAGTTAATGGAGTTCATAGGTTAAATCAACTTTATGGAACCCGTTTAGGGATTCCAGAGATAATGTACTATTACAGATGGGTCGTTTGTGATAGTACTTTTTACTTAAAAAATAGGTTTTTGAATAGGGCCTTAGTTGTCAATCTTCCCGATGCCAACAGGGATTATTTTGAACATGGAGTGGTAATGAAAAATTGGCAACATCGTCCATTAAATGGAGACGATGTATATCAAGGTCCTATATGCCCTCCTTATTGCAATGGGATAAGTTATTTTTATTTTTATTTCATTTTTGAAATTATTTTTTCTTTGTGTTCGATAAAATGCGTCATTGACATTTTAATTTTTATTTATTTGCAGTTGACAGCAAAAGAAAACCCCCCAAAGAAACTGATGTCAATTTGAGGCACTTGAAACTTATCTGGAGTTTGCACCAAACCGTTGCTGAAGAACATATTAGATCAGCCTCTTACTTATTGCAGTACAAGAGCTATACTTCTTCCTTCACTGCTCGTCTAATAGTGGTTGACATCAACCAAGTACCAACTGCAGATACTAGTGTGGAAGGTTCTTCTTCAGAGTCAAATATTCCCATTAGTAGCATAATGAAGAGAAGACGAGCTCCTGCCTTCTTTGACAAATCAGACTCTGTCAATGTGGAGGCCAAGAAAAATAAGCAGGATGTCCCAGAGGAAGGGACAAGAGAAATTAATGCACCCCCTGCAGTTGCTGCTAAGAAAGTTGTTGAGAAGCCCCCTGTGGTTCCAAGTAAGGTTGTGGTCATTTCTCCTCCTGATGAGGTCATTGCCATATCACCAACCAAGACTCCTTCGGTTGAAAATATTCCTGCTCCTTTGAAGAAATCAAAGAAAATTTCCTCGAATAAACTGGCTGAATCTATCTCTCAGCCTTTAACTGTTGGAAGTGGTGTTCCCACTTTTGTTTCTCCGAGCTCTGCTATGGGCTCTGTGAAGTCTTGGATTATCCCAGAAATCCAAGGTATTGAAGACACTCTTTCTCGGGATAGGGTCACCACCTTGGCAGCTCAACATATTGCCTCAGTAAGTATTATTAGTCTAAGTTTTCACTTTTCATTGATATGTCCCTGTATTGATTCCAAAATTATTTTTTTCCTCAGCTGGTAACCTGTTTCAACAGTATTCTGAAAAAGGATGAGGCTATTAAAGCTTCGAGCTCCTCAGGAGGTGTAGAGGAAGCTTTTATGGGTATGACTCAGTCTTTAAAGGACTCTCGTCAGAAATATAAAGAAGATAAAGAGGCTTGGGAGAAACAACTCAAGTTCATCGAGCAAGAAAAAGATCGAGCTGTGGAGGCCTCCCACGAGTTGGAGAGGAAAATGAAAGAGTTTGAGAGGAAAACTGAAGAGCTTGAAGAAAAGTTCAAGAAAACTGGAGAGCTTGAGAGTAAGCTCAAAACTGCTGAAGAGGAAATTGGTAGACTTCGTGAAGCTGATCGTCAGAAGGAAGAGGTAGAAGAGAAGTTGAAGGCTATCGAGGAGCTCCTAACAGAAAGGATCTCCTCGGAGAAAGAGAAAAGGAGAAAGGCTGTCAAAAAATCTTTCAGCGCTGGTTGGGATAAGGGTTGGAACAAAGGCTTGGCAGCCATGACTTCGCAAATGGAATATGCCAGCCTCAAATACTTTAGGGACGGATGGGTTGCTTCTCTAAAAGAGATGAAAATTGCTGAGAACTCAGAACTATTCCAGCAACACATTTATGGCCCTCCTCCATTCCTGAGGAAGAAGAAGAGGACGAGGCTACCTCAGAGGAATCTTCCATTGTGATTAGAGATCAAGTTCCTCCCGTTCCAGTTGTTCAAACTTTCTACGAGCAACTTCATCCCACCAGTACCTCAGTCGAGCAACTTCCATTATCTTCCGAGCAACCATCCTCCTCATCCCAACTTCCCGAGGAAGTTATAAAAAATAAGGAGAAGGTGTAAAGCTGCTCGGGTTTTAATTTTGTTTTTCCTTTTGAATGCAACCTTGAGCTTTGTACTTATTTTTATGATGAATAAAAATTTAAACTTTTGGTTGTTCACACTGACTTTTTCTTCTTCTTGCTTTGTCTTTATCTTTATTGATTCTGTTTATGCTTTCTCTTTGCTAGTTTATGGCCAGGATGGAGATATTATCAGCGCATGATGCAGAGTTGTTGAAAAAATACAATGACTACTTAAAAGATGGTCATGCAGATTTGAATGAAGCTCAAATTATCGACATCCTTGGTCCAGATACTTCTGAATGAGCAGTCGAAGCCTATCAGTATTTGAAGTGCCTGCTCGACCGTGCAGTTGCCAATAATGTGGCATATTATGAGATGATTGAAGATCTTCAGGGTACCATCGAGGAACTTCAACAACAATATAAGGAATCTACTACCCTTTTGCATCAGGGGTATGAGAAAAATAGCAGCTAAATGCTGACAAAGGATATGATAAGTTCATCCCTGCTTACGATAAGAAGGAGAGAACTCTAAAGGTTGAGGTTGAGGAGCATAGGCAAATCGCTAAATTGTTATAGCAGGAAAATAATGTTTTGCGAGAAGAGATGTCTCAATTAAAATCTCCAGCATCCTCCTCGGGAGCCTTGGTCCCTATTAATGACGAAGGTTTCTCTTTCTTGGAGGTAGAGAATGCCAACCTAAGAGATGAGTTGGAAACATTAAAAAGGGCTGGACCTTCCTCATCTACTCGGGGACGAGGAAGATCTTCTTCTCGGGGACGAGCAAGACCTGCTCGAATTTCAGTTGAAGAGGAAAGAACTCAATCAGCCTTGGAGAATCAGGCATTCCAGTTAATGGCGAAGAATCAAGCATTAGCAGAGATGTCCAAGAAGATTCTGAACCTTGACGAGCAACTTTCTTCACAAAGTTCTGCCTTGGAGAATAAAACAAATCTGGTGAAGAATCTTCACGAGCAGCTAAAGAGGTTGACCTACCAGTTCCATAAACAGTCCAGAGAGTTTTGGATGGCTGGTTACAACGAAGCCCTCTATCATCTTGATGATCGGATCCAGCAGTTCAATAACAAGGGGTACAAAGAGGGATGGCTGAATGCACTAGGTGTACTGAAACTAGAGCGGGGTCACTACTTATGGGATTATTATGATCCTGGGTTGCTTGATTTTCCAGTGCCTCCTTTTAAGCTCGACATGAGTTGGATTCCTGCTTGGACAATCCCCCAGTGCCTGATCTCAAAGTACCTCGGTGATTACAGCCTCCATTCAAATTTTGACATCTCTCGCCCAGAGCATTTGCTTGATCGACCATCAGTGATGAATGTTCGAATGCTTTGAGATATAAACTTCATAAATTCTCCTTATGCTTTGGACGATCCTCCTGCTGGAGTAGAACCTGTTTCAAAGGCATAAGAGAATAAACCTATAGAATAGGATTTGCTCAATTGATATCTCATGTAATATGTTTTTTATTCTCTATGTAATTTGTTCTTATTTTAATGAAGAAACTTTTAGTTTTCTCTGCAATCTTGATTGTCATTGTCTTGGAAATATTTTATAAAACATCTCTTTTATTTATTGATGAATGTGTATGTACACCTGTAAAAAGACAAAAAATGTCATGTGTTATTTTAAATTGTCGTCTAACCGGAGTTGGTGATAATTATTTGACGACCAACCGGAGTTGGTGATATTTTGTTTCCCGACCAACTTAGAGTTGGTGTTAATTTGATATGCCACAAGTAAAAAAATTATGTTTTATTTTTTTATTATAATGACTTATCACTTTTTAATTCTAAGCCATGAAACGACTTATATCCCATGATCCTGCTTAGTTTAACCAACCGGAGTTGTTTGCAATTGATTTATCGACCAACCGGAGTTGGTGGATATTTTTCCCGACCAACCGGAGTTGGAGGAGATTAATTTGCCGACCAACCGGAGTTGGTGGATATTTTTCCCGACCAACTGGAGTTGGAGGAGATTAATTTACCGACCAACCGGAGTTGGTGGATATTTTTTCCGACCAACCGGAGTTGGAGGAGACTTATTCCTGATCAACTGTAGTTGGAAGAGACTTATACCTGACCAACCATAGCTGGAAGAGATTTATTGACCAACCGGAGTTGGATTTTATCTACCAACCGGAGTTGGATTTTATCCACCAACCGGAGTTGGATTTTATCTACCAACCGTAGTTGGATTTTATTATCGACCAACCGTAGTTGGAGGAGATTTGTTCTGAACTTGATGCATAGTGTGTAGGAGTAATACTCCGAAAAAATTTCAACAAAAAGAGAGAACTGGGTAAATTATTCAAAACTTTATTCATACTGAAGAGAATTTCATTTACATGGGAATCTCAGCTACTGATAATACTTGCGTAGATGCTCTGCATTCCATGAATTCTTAAATTATTCTCCCTCCAAGGTTTCAATTCTGTATGTCCCTGGTCGAACAACTTCTGCTATCCTGTAGGGTCCATACTAGTTAGCTTCCTGTTTATTGTGCTTTTGAATTACTTTCTTTAGCACATAGTCTCCTTCCTTTAAATCACACTTATTTACTCTCTTATTGTAAAATAGAGTTGTTTGTTGTTGGTATGCGACATTCCTGATTACTGCTTCTTCTCTAACTTCCTCGAGCATATATAGATCTAATCGTATCATCAATTCACTGATAGGAGAATTGAAATTTAGCACCCTGTGTGTGGGGAGACCCAACTCGGCAGGTATAACAGCTTCGCTTCCAAATGCCAGCATGTATGTAGATTCTCCTGTTGCTGCTCGCGATGTAGTACGATAAGCCCACAGCACAGAATGTAGCTCGTTGATCCAATTTGCCTTTGCATCATCCAGTCTTTTCTTTAACCCGTTCAGTAGAGTTCTGTTCGTCACCTCAGTTTGTCCATTGCTCTGGGGATGGCCTGGTGCAGAGTGGGTCTTCAATATGTTTGACTGATGACAGTATGCAGCGAACTCCTCGTTGCCGAATTGAGTTCCATGGTCTGTGATGAATGCACGGGGAAGACCATATCTATAAATGATATTCTTCCAAATAAATTGATACACCTTTTCATACGTCATATCAATAAGAGGATCATCTTTTACCCATTTAGTAAAATAATCCACAGTAACTACAAGGTATTTAAATCTTCCTCGGGTTATTAGAAGCGGCCCGACCAAGTCTATTCCCCAAATGACAAATGGCCAAGGAGACGTGATGGGTGTTAGCAATGCTTGGGGAGTTCTTCGGATAGAAGAGAAACATTGACATTTATCACATTTCTTGGCATAAGCTACACAATCAGCTCTCATCGTCGGCCAGTAATACCCTCGCGTTGTCATTCTTTGCAAGAGTGTCCGACCTGCTACATGGGCTCCACAAGACCCTTCATGGACCTCTTCAATCAAATTTTTCACCTCGGAGGGGTGGACACATCTTTATAAACCTACTATAATTCCTCGTATGTATAAAATTCCATTAGTCAATACATAACGAGCAGCTTTAAACTTTAGCTTCTTGACTGCGAGTTTATCAGTTGGTAATGTCCCCTCCTCAATATAGGCCCTGATGGGATCCGTCCAAGATGGTCCTAAATCCAGGGTAATGAAGCTCATCATCATATCTTTCTCAATGCTCTTGCTAGTCAAAATTTCTATTGGGATTGTTCTTCGCAGCTCGGTGCGTGTGGCTGAGGCTAACCGAGCTAAGGCATCTGCTCTTGCATTCTCCAATCTTGGTGTTCTAATTAATTGCACTGCATTAAAGCTCGATACAATCTCCATTGCTTTCGCAAGATATTTGATCATCAATTCTCCTTTTGTTGCGTATTCCCCCAGCATTTGATTTAAGATCAACTGTGAGTCACTAAATACAATGACCTGCTCTGCCCCCATGATTTTTTCTAAACTAAGACATGTGATCATAGCTTCATATTCAGCCTCATTATTAGAAGCCTTGAATTGAAAGTGCAGAGCATCCACATCGATATCATCCGGGCTGTTTAAAACAATCCCTGCCCCACAGCCTGTAGTGCAAGATGAGCCATCCACATATAGATTCCATATAGGTACTTCATCTTCAAATTTTTGATCGGATAAAGTTCCTCGATGGAATATTTGTTGCTTCTTTATCTCTTACTCTAACACTTCTTGCTGCTCGTCGACCATCTCCTCTTGCTCGTCAACCAACTTAAATTAATCGAGGTTTAAATTTGATGATCCTGTAACATCCACAGGTTGGTCGGTATTCAACTTTTGCTCCTCGGAGGTGTCAGGATAAGTGAATTCTGCGATAAAATCTACCACTGCTTGCCCTTTAAGCGAAGATCTAGGCTCATCAACTATGTCATATTCACCAAGCTCTACTGCCCAATACATCAATCTCCTTGATTTTTCTAATTTATGAAGAGCTTGCCTCAACGGCATATCGGTATACATGACTATAGTATGAGCTTGGAAGTATAAGCTTGGAAGTACGGCCTCATTCTTAGATCAATGCCAGCGCCAACTTTTCCAGTCTTGGATATCTGATCTCTGCTCCTCGGAAGGCCTTGCTAGTGTAATAAATTGGTTTTTAGACTCCATCCTCCATTCTTATCAACACCGAGCTAACTGCATTCTCCCAAACTGCTAGATACAAATACAATCTTTCTCCCACCACTGGTCTGGACAACAGTGGAGGTGCTCCCAGGTATTTTTTCAACTCTTGAAAGGCCCTCTCACATTCATCATTCCATTCAAACGTTTTTCGGAGTGTTTTGAAGTATGGGAGACATTTATCAGTTGCTCGTGACACAAATCTATTAAGTGTTGCAACTCGCCCTGTGAGACTCTGCACTTCCTTCTTTGTTGTTGGAGATCGAAGCCCCAATAGAGCCTTGATCTTTTCACGTTTCGCTTCCATACCTTGTTGGTTGACAATATACTCAAGAAACGTGCCTTCTCGTACTCCGAATATGCATTTGGTAGGGTTCAACTTCATTTGATATTTATTTAATTGATCAAAGGTCTGGCCTAAGTCAATTAGATGATCAGCAGCTTTCTTGCTCTTCGTCAGCATATCATCGACATAAACTTCCATATTGTGACTGATTTTCTCTACAAACACCTTATTCATCAGCCGTTGATATGTTGCACCTACATTTTTCAATCCAAAAGGCATAACATTATAACAATAAGTTCCCCTAGTGGTAATAAAAGAGGTACTCTCCCTGTCTTCAGGTTTCATTTTGATCTGGTTGTAACCAGAATAAGCATCCATGAAGCTCAATAGCTCGTGTCCCGAGGTAGCATCCACTAATTGATCAATTTGGGGAAAAGGAAAATGATCCTTTGGGCATGCCTTATTGAGGTTGGTGAAGTCAACACACATCATCCACTTGTTATTATTCTTCTTCACCATCACCACATTAGCTAACCATTCAGGATATTTGACGTCTTCAATAAAATAGGCTTTCTGAAGCTTCTCGACCTCTTCTTGTATAGCTTGGTTCTTTTCAGGGATGAATACTCTTCGTCGCTGCTTCACTGGCTTGATTTCCTTGTTCACATTGAGCTCGTGACACAAGAAATTTAGGTTTATCCCTAGCATATCTTCGTGAATCCATTCAAAAGTCTGCTTTCTGCTTCTTAGAAATGCTATCAGCTCTTGCTTTATTGACACATCTAGTGACGCACCGATTTGAGTTGTTCGTTCTGGATGTTCTTCGTCCAGAATGATATTTTCATTAGCCTCCATGACTTTACCCTTAACGAGCTGAGACTCGTCTCTAGGGTCTATTGTTTCAATTTCTGCACCTTCATCCACCTAATAGGTAGTAGTCTTTTTCCTAGATTCTTCCAGTTTTTTTGCTCGGCAGATGAATAATAGCATTCCCGAGAAACTTTTTGGTCACCCTTCACAATTCCTTCTCCAAAATTAGTTGGAAATTTTAGGCATTGATGTACAGTAGATGGTACTGCTTCGAACTTCTTCAAACCTATCCTTCCCATGATGATATTGTAAGATGATTGGACATTCTTATCCATTACAAAAAGCTCACTCTTTCTGTTCGACAAGCAGGCCATGTACAGATGAACATATCTAACTTGATCGTCCCAAGTGAAAAAACTTTCTCGCCGATAAAACCGAGGAGGGGCCTATGATAAGGCTCCAACTGAGACAACTTTAGATTTAAACTGTCAAAGCATGAGTAGAACATGATGTCCACCGAGTTGCCATTATCTACCAGTACTCTTGAGATCATTATTTCCTTCATTCTCATTTTGATCACCAATGGGTCATCATGAGGATATAGCACACCTGCGAGGTCGTTCTTAGAGAAACCGATGATCAGTTTGTCTTTGTTCACCTTCCTCGGGCGATCATCTTCAGCTAGATTTATTCGCTGAATGTATGAACAAGCTTGAGCCTCATTGAGATAAGGTTTCCTCTCTGCAGTAAGGTTTCCACCTCCTGCATCTCCACCTGTAATAACATTGCAATCAAATGATCCAAAACGAATTGAAAATACCTCCCGTTCTGGTTGTCTTGGTCTTTTGGGGAGATCGGGGTCGTCTTATGGGTCATATTCATGATCCCTTTTCTTGTCTTCTTTTGTTTGAAGGGGAGATTTATACCTCTGCCTTCCTCGTTCTCTGGTTCGACCACCGTTTTGACGATCAACATATTTGGTCAATTTTCCTCGTCTAATGAGTGCTTCAATTTCGTTCTGGAGAGCTATGCAGTTTTTGGTCATGTGACCATGATCCTTATTAAACTCGCAATATTTGGACTTACTCCTTTTGTCAGGATCTGTCTTCATTTTTTTTGGGCCAGTTTAGCTCCTCGCTGTTCTTGATCTCTTCCAGAATGTGGTTTATAACTACTTTCAAAGGAGTATAATTTCCAAATTTCTTCAATTGTTCCAGTTCTTGCTTTGCCTTTGATTGCTTGTTGCCACCATTATTCTTATGATCCTTCTTCTCAACCTTCTCGGCCTCAACTTTGGTTTCCTTAGTGTCCATGTTCTTCTTCGCAGCTATAGCTTCCTCGGCATTCATGATTTTGGCTGCTTTTGCCATCAGTTCTGACATGGTCCTGGGCGGATCTTTGGCCAAAGTGTAGTACAATTTATTGGGCAACAGTCCACTCATCAAAGCAGTAATCGCAGTCTTCTCCTCATAGTCAATTACTTCCAGTTTCTCGTTATTGAAACGAGTAATGTAATCTCTGGTACTTTCACCTGCCTTTTGTCTAACACTTAATAAGTGTGCTACTCGTTTAACAGGTTTTGCTCCAAAACAGAAATTTCCAATAAAGAGCTCGGCCAGTTGAAAGAAAGTCTCAATCTTCCCCCGAGGAAGATTGTTGTACCATATTTGCACAGATCCGGTAAGAGTTCCTGAAAATGCCCTGCATCTCATCTCATCTGGAACTGCGTAGATATCATCAGTAGCATGGTATTGTTCTATGTGGAGAACAGGATCAATTTTTCCATCATACTTTGGTGTTACTACTGGGGCTTTGAATTTTGACGGTGTGGGAAAGTCCACAATCTCTTGTACGAATGGTGTTCCTCGGACAAAAGTCCTTTGTAGAGGATTCTTGGTTTTGGCCATATCCCCTAATCTATCCTCCAACCTTTGAATTGAGCCCTTCCACGCCTCATTTCCTTCCTCAATCCTATTGGTTCGAGCAACTGATCGTGTTGAATTTGCCTCTTAGGATCTTTCATAACGAGCAGCTGGTCGCGTTGGGCAGATCCTTCCTTTAAATCAGATGGTCGGTGAGAGTACCTCGGCACTATCCTAGGGGGACTTCTATTCCTCTTAGGACCCAAACGATCAAAAGGAGAGACTCTAATCAACCTTTCAAGGGCACTCGTCCTTTCTGGGGATAGAGTGATGTTTTGTTGAGTATCTGTAGCTCGTACCGAGGAAGTCCATTCAGGCTGATAAGAAGGATCATGAGATCTCTCATTATGATATGAATCGGTGTGTCTGGATCGAGATTCTTCTAAGAATAACGTTTTCCTAGAAGGTAATCGGGTATTTCTCTGAATGCTTCGTTGTCCTGACAAGGTCGGCGCTCCACCTTGGATAGTTTGCATGAGTTATCGCATGGTCTCTTGCATGGTCGTCTGGCCCTAGGCCAAATTAGCCATTATTCCAGCCAGATCTTGGATATTTGGAGGAGTAGATGGGTTTGAAGGAATCCCAGCGTTTCGATTACTGGATTCTGAATGATCAGCCATTGATGATAAATGGTTTTGGTGAAAAACGATAATTACAGTCGTTTCCCACAGACGGCGCCAATCTGTTGATGTAAAAAACTAGATTATCTCTAATTATTTTAATCACAGATAAAAAAATGAATCAGTAAATGAGACAGAGATTTTTAAAGTGTTTCAGCCTTGTAAGAATGGCCTACGTCCACTATTTTTGTTATTGCTGAGTGTTTGTTTGGAATTCTCGATAATAGGTTTTACCAAGAAATTCCGAGTCCCCCCCACAATGAGGAGATTACAATGTATTTATAGCCTTGAGGTTGTACATGTGAAAGAATAATACATAGTTGTCCAATAGGAATGTACATCTGTACGATAATAACAGTGCATTTAATGCGTAGTTATCTTTCGATTTTCCTTAATGCGTACGCCAGAAGTATTTAAGTTGCTCGGACCGACTTAATAGCCCGGACCGACTTAGCAGCTCAACATTCTTGAACTTCTCAGGCCCGTGAGTTCCTCATGGCTTCTTAATTGTTCGGTGACCTAGAGTTATTCGGAGTATAGTATCTCCTTGGAGATTTGAGTATCTCGGTACAACAAAGTTCCTTGGTCAATTCTTGCTGCTCGAAACCCTTTAGTTGGTCGGGGAGGCTAAGCTCTTCGGAGTCAGTGTTTTGTTCAAAGAGTGTCTGCGGGTGCCATGTAGATTGACACGTGTTTCCACATAATTGATCAGACTAAATTTGGTATCAGCAAGCGTCCACGTCCACGTGTTTCCACGCAATTGACGTGTCGCATCCTCATTCTCTTGTGTCCGGACTCCATAAGGATACACTCATACTGGGGACCAGACACGAGCGAATGAGGGTGCGACACATCAAATGTGTCTTACTTTTATGTTCGGTTTATGTGTCAGCATAGAATTTTCATACACATACATGCAATATTTTGGCCACAAATGCTTTACATCACTTTTAGTTCTTCCATTTGCTTACGTAACTCGCATCACAAGGTGAGGCCTCTGTTTAGAACATAAAAGACATTATACCATACCAAGTGAACATGGATTCTTAGTACAGGTAGCGAATGAAGCAAATATCTTGTCAGTGGATTCATTGTGAATAATTGATGTACAAGTATATCGAGCAACTATTTAAGGCTAGTAATTGTGTTTGGTTTTATTAATGAAATGATCCATTAATTGACCCATTTTAGCTCCAATGAAATGCATCTATTTGAAATATAAGTCATGAAAAGTTCATATGGTCTCTCTCTCTCTCTCTCTCTCTCTCCCCCTATTCAATTTTAAGTTTTTTTATTGAACCTTAACATATCAATATCAATTTAAGATTACCAAAATCGCCAAAAATTGGATTTAAAATCATTTCAAATCCCCTCGTTTAAAATTCACTAATTCACAATGAATCAATTTACCTAATCAAGCAGTTTACGCAACCAAACTAGGCTTTAGGCAATCGATTCATAGTAATTTCATCAACTTAGATAGTACTTTCTTGCATAATTTTTAGCTCACCCCTTTTAGGGGGATGGAAACGAGTATACAAAAAATATACAATGGTCTATAAAAGACCAAAAATCAAAACCAAGGGTATGGAAACCAAAACTATCCCACCTCCTCTTCCTCAGAATCAAGTTAGGATATACATAATTAAACACTCATCCCCAAATACATCTCCTCCAAAAAATTTAGCAAACACGGTATATTTGTTTGTGCCTCTTCCTTGAACCACACTTGCAAAGTTCTTAAAAGGATGTATCGAAGTATTTATAACTCGATTCTATACATGGGACTAAACTCCTTCTCCATTTTGCCCATATCCTCATGTTATCATATTCCCTTTAATAGATTCATTACCCACCCAATCCACTCTAAAAATGGAATATGTAACCTCCCCAATCACCCAAACCACCCAATAATGCAGCAACAAGTGACTAACAATTTCCTCAGTATTATTGCACATCCAACACTTATTTACCATGCACGTATCTCTCTTATTTAATCCTTTTGTCATCGCAATAGCATTTTTCATTGTCGTGCAATTAAAGAAACCTTTGATGGAGCCCGAGTACGCTAAATGTTCCTCCACGGAAATTCTAACCCTTCATTAGCCACAAAACAATATAATAAGTCCTCACCGAGAATCCCCTTTCTTGCTCCCAGTCCACAGAGTACAATCCTAGCCTCTTGATGGAAAAACCCTTTCCTCGACATAATCAAACATCTTCTCGAAATCTTATTTCCTAAGCCCCTGTATAAATATAGGGTTAGATCTAATCACATCCCCATCCCTACAAATGTGTTGAGCCATCGATCCTTCCTTATCACTCGTAATATAAAATGACCGAGGAAACATCTCCTTTAAAGGTCTATTTACCACAATGTATCTCTCTAAAACCTACCCTTTTCCACATCCCCGAGACACAAAGACATATGTATTAGGAGCTCCCTCCACCCCCCTTAATATGTGTTCACAACCCCACCCATGTGTACCCTACCCTTCTTCTACACCCCAATTGTTTTAGCCAAAACCAAACCACTCCACCGTCACTCTTCTCCACATCTCGTCTACCACACCCAAAAATATTCACAACCAGATTCCCTAAATCATTTTTTGATATTTTAATTTTGGACTCCCACCCTTCCCTCCCTCGCCAATTTGCACACATTCTCCATTCTGATCAAACCATTCTTGAAACTATCCTCATTCCATTATCTCAAAACATCCCTCTTTAAGTTTTTAAGATTTTAATGAACTGAAAATCGATAGACGAACAATGGAATGATAATAAGTGGGTAAACTAGACAGGGTGCTCCTTATTCATATCAATGTGCCCCTTAGAGAAATAAATCTTTTTCCACCATTTAATCTCCTCCCCACCCTCTCTATAATCGGATCCCAAATAGCCTTAGATTTGAAGGACGTGCCCAATGGAAGTCCCATATTTTTTTTAAGAAATTTTATTCATAAACAGATTGGAGAAAAAGGCCCTCTTATGGCTCTTACAAGCGATAAAGAAAAAATTAAGAAAATTTACAAATTCTTGAACGAGCAGAAGAACTCCTTAAATTATACTTAAGAGACGATTTCTCCTCATTAGTTAAGAACGAAAAAGGGTCCGCTTTGGAATTTTTTGTTTCACTCGAAGAAGGTGAATCTTCAAAGTTGCTTAATACTTTAATCGAATTATGGACTTGGATATGATTTTGATTTTTGCCACATTTTGTCCCAACCGAGTCTATAATGACAAAAGCTTGGGAGGAGTCATTCTTTGGGATTTCAACATATAAACCAGAATCTTTCTCTTTTTCTCGCACTGAGTATTTTTTTGAGCTGACAAATTCTCAATTAAATTTGGAATCTCTTCTAATGAAGGCATATCATCATAAGAGTCAATGGAAGAAATCTCATTATCTCCAAAATAAATAATTTTACGAAACTTTTATTTAATTGTTCCTTGTAAATCATCCAAAAAAAATTTGTTCCTTTTAAACATGCTTGACTTGAGGAAACCTCTTGAGCCATTATTCCATGTGTGGTCAAAAATCGAATTCTTCCAGGTGAATGGGATACTGATTTGAAATTTTGATTGTTTTCTCCCCTTACTTCAGAAGCTTTTAGAGATCCATTATTCACCTTTTATAGGATTATTTTGCCCTCTTACTTTAGAAGTTTTTGACCCACTGTTATTATTTTCTCCTCTAACTTGAGACCTTTTGTTCTCATCACTTATCATTGCCACCTGACCAGTCTCTACCGCCCCTAACATCAAGGAATTCAAATTCATGAGCTGATCACCTTTGATTGATACTAAACTATGGAAATATTAGAAATGTTGGTTTACCTAATGACTTTCCATGTTGAGCATATAATGTTCCTTGCTTAGCCTTGAGATTTAAATTGTAGTTTTCAACTATTTGAGTATCATTGTGCTCAACAGGTATTTCTATTCCACCTAACTCAATTTGAACTTCTGGATTTGGTGGGATTATCCCATTGTCATTTTGAGCAGTCAACACCTGTTTTTGCATAGGAAGATCGGCCAACTCTTTGGGCTAGTTTTGACACTTTTGAACAGGAATGTCAGTAGCACCATTTTCACCAGTTTTGATGCTTTGAACAGGTTTTTTACACAACTATTTTTAGAGATCATTTTCCATATTTGTATGAGTTTTAGAAGGAGTATTAGCAACTATTTTTTAATATTCCCACACTCACTAACATTGTGACCAACCGCCCTACTGAAGTTGCAAAAGCTAGGTAGAGATTCATAACAAAATTTAACAAAGAAGATGCTTTCACCTCTTTTAACAAGAAGTTTATCAAGAGGTTTTTAGGACATATCCATATCAACAAGAACCTTAAAAAAAACTCCACAAGACCTATTCAAGGTAGCCTTGTCAATTCGTAAAGGAATACATGCACTTCTAGAAATTTACAAAAGAAGTCGCAGGTTCTTATATTCTTAGCATAAGCCAATGAATCTAACCCAAATAGTAGCAGTAACGCTGGTTTTAAGAATGAGTGATTTCCCTTCTCCGACCCTTAATTCCCAACCTGAGAGCGGACAGCTAATGCTTTCCACTTATTGAACAGGGTTCTATGGTCGGTCCGTGACCCCTAATGGGTTGAAGACCATATCAACAGGTCTTCCATTTTTTAAATAAGGCATATCTTGTCTAGGCAAAATTTTTGAGATGATACCCTTATTTCCATGCCTTCCAGCTACTTTATCGCCTACTTTAATTTCACGTTTCTGTGAAATATATACACTAATCGTTTTTGGATTATAACTCGAACTCCCCTTTTTCTGGATCCATCTCACATCAATAACCCGACCCCTACCCCCTATAGGTAGTTTTAGACAAGTTTCTTTTGAAGTAGATACCTGAATGCCAAGTATGGATATAACATGGGTATCCAGATGAATATATGGAACCCGTTGAAAAGGCTTAAATAAACTAGTGTAAAGTTTAGAAAACCAAATGTTCCATACTTTATTCATCTCAAGTGATCAAGAAAAACAAAGGTTATAATAGCCTTTACCAATGTGAGTAAGAACCCAACCATTTGGAATTTTCCAAACATTAGTGAGATGAGCTTTCAATTCTTCCAACTTCCATGGTTGTCACATTTGGAAAGCATGATTCTACCAATGAGATTAGATGAATTGTAATCTTTAATGTAAAAACCCCATTTTCTTAGGTAAAGATTGGCTAGAAACGATATGCCGAAGATGGGGCTTGTTTGTCAGTTAATACCATTCTTAGCAACAAAACATATAAAGCATTTATTACTAAACCATAATTGAGTTGAAATTAGTATCCTAACGATAATAAAATACAATCAAACACAAAGCGTATGATAAATCCAACATAACAGTTAATATTTCAAATCGACATGAAGTAAATAAATCACGGGCTTATGCTCATACAATAATACCAAATAAAATAGAAAAACTGAAGGGGAGTAGCACCTAAACTAGAATCAATAAATTTGGAAAGTCTGATAAGTAAAAGGAGACCACAAGGCTGATCCTCCAACAGTCCTACTATCCCTATCTAGGAGCACTTGGGGGGAAAAAGAATTTAAATTTGGGTCAACACCCTAGAGTTGCAAGAATTATTTTATATAATTTTAAGTGAAATCAATACAATCCATTCAAAGTAAATATCCCCCAGCGTCACTCACATACGATTTACATTTCACCCCTTAGCTAAGTGTGATATTAATCGTATCCAAACAAGTCCCAAAATAATATATGATGGCGTAAAAAACGTATCTCGTATTACCTGTATCTCATAAGAAATGTTGTCTTCGAGATATCCTTCTCCCGTACTCTCAAGTAATGACAACCCTATCTCAAGTCAATCTTAGAGAAATATGAAGCACCCCTCAGCTAGTAAAATAAATCATTAATGCGGGGTAACGGATGTTTATTCCGTATGGTGACCTTGTCCAACTCCTTGTATTCGATACAAAGTTGCAATGATATGTCCTTTTTCTTGACGAATAAAACTAGAGCACCCTGGGCGAAGTACTCCTCCTAATGAACCCCTGTCCTAATAACTGCTCAATCTGATCATGAAGCTCCCTTATCTCTAGAGAAGCCTTCTGATGCAGTGCATGTGCAATAGGCCTCGTGTCTAGAATCAAATCAATCACGAAGTCTATCTCTCGACTAGGTGGTAATCCTGGGATCTCCTCAAACACATCCAAAAACTCGATAACTATTTGGATGGAATCTAGCGACACCACAACCTCCAAATATGTCTTCTCCTCGATATAGTATAAGCGTGTGTTTGACCCACCTCGAGGGTGCAGGATCACAACCAAGTACATCTCTTATCTCGGAATAGCGAAGATGATGGACCTACCATAACAATCAGCATGTGCCCTGTATGTAGCTAGCTAAGCCATCCCCAATATAACATCATACTCGTGCATATTAAGTACCAGTAAGTTGGTTACAAAACTGAGTCGCCCTATCTCAATCCTATAACCCGACATACCGAACGTATGAGTGCCCATATATCCACTGGTAAGTCTATGTGTAGTACTATATAAGAAGTAAAGTCTATCATCCTAGTCTCACGTCTAAAACCCGTGCTAACAAATGAG
The DNA here is from genome assembly GCA_949130495.1 of Sambucus nigra. NCBI lineage: Eukaryota > Viridiplantae > Streptophyta > Magnoliopsida > Dipsacales > Adoxaceae > Sambucus > Sambucus nigra. Next base: position 612,672,808 of record OX422217.1, on the reverse strand, counting down.
TGAGATGCGTCCCTATCAAATAAAATATGACCTGCGTGTCCAAAGATCAAGAACATACCCTCAACTCGGCGCAATGTGATAAACATGTTCATACTGTAATGGTGTCGGTCATCCCTGAGGTGGGGCAGCATGTGCTAGAGCGGCTAGTGCAGCAACTCGTAGAACTTGTAACATTGGGGATGTCCCTATGGTTCCTAATGTCTCCTCTGACCTCCTTGATCATGAACTACCTGATTACCTTGAGGACATCGCCTCGAAATGTGACCTCTCTCTCTGTAAGTATAATAATTCCCATAAAATAGGCATCGTTATGCCTGTTGGCCTCGACCCTGCTGGCCTCTACGCTACTGGCCCTGTCCCAGATGTCCATGGCCCTACTGGCCTTTTCTTATTCTAATCATCAAAACCCCTAAATCTCTTATGCTGATCTGCGGATGAAGTACCCTTGAACTTCTAGGTCTTGGATCTGCTACCCCACTCGTCTTGCCCCGCTGGGTGGAGAAGTGCGATGTTTACTATCTGATTATACGTGTTGAAGGTCGGGTTCCCCAAAAGATCTTTCATAATGTTCCAAGATGATATCGCTATGAATCTGTCCATCTTCATTTGCTCAGTATTCACATCTTCCTTTGTAAAGTATGAAAGGGCCGTAAATTCCTCCTCATACTCGTCCACGGTACATCCCTCCTACCTGAGCTCCATAAATCGTCTCCTCATCTCAGACTGCATAGCCTGGGGAAAATACTACCCCTCAAATATATCCTTGAACTCATCAATCTTAAATCTATCCGTATCTGCAACTGACGTGACTGACTCCCACCACTAGAGCGTGGTTCCCACTAGCCGAAATGAAGCTACCATCTTCTTTTGTACTGGTGTGCACTCAACCATATGTAAATTTCTCTGTATATCTTTCTTCCATATGCTTACCACTAAAATATTTGGACTGCCCAAGAACTCTAGAGGTTGCCCCTTTATGAAGGCCTCCCTAGCCCTATCCTAAACTAACCCCAGCACTTGGGTTGGTATGGACACTTGCTTTGGCAGTGGTGGTGGCTGCAGCTGATCCTGTGGCGATGGAAAGTGCTGGACCATAGACGTTATGGAAGTGGAAACCGCTTGGGTCACAAGAGTGGTGATCTCTGCTGGAGTAATCAATTGTGGGGCCGGTTGGACTGGCGGCCGCGGTTGTGGCTCCGATTGGGCCACCTCCTCCGTAACGAATGAAATTATGCACCTAGGTCTACCTCTTAGTTTTCCATCTAAAACAAAATAAGGTTCTAATTTGTACAAATCGCAACAATACAATGAACCCTAAGCATAGGCTCTACGTATCAAAGGATGCAATGCATAACATAATGAATGCAACACAAATCCTAAGGACACTAGAACCTAGATTCTCTAATACCAACTGTAATAACCCCTATTTTCTCACGTAAAGGTTTTACCAGGCATGATAAGCCAAAGATGGGGCTTGTTTGCCAATTAATACAATTCTCAGCATTAAAACATATAAAGCATAAATTACTAAGCCATAATTGAGTTTAAATTAGTATCCTGACGGTAATAAAATCCAATCAAACACAAAGCATATGATAAATCCAACATAACAGTGAATATCTCAAACCAACATGAAGTAAATATATCCCGGGCTTATTCCCATACCAAAATATTAAATAAAATAGATAAATTGAAGCAGAGTAGCACCTAAACTAAAATCAATAAATCTGGAAAGTCTGATGAGCAAAAGGAGATTATAAGGACATATATTTCCAATTGAGTCCGTTGTAGTTTTGGCTCAATTCCGGATTCAAAACGTTTATGTCATAGGATAAAGTTATTGACCATCCTTCAAGCCTATGATGTACTAAAGTTGAATACGTAGCGTCTAAGTTTAAAGCTTCATCAAAATGCTTAGTTTATTGTGCCTCATTTCTACGTCAACAACATTTGTTCCGTTTACTCCTAAGGTATGAATGCATTACATATTTATATATGAGCTTGGAACAATTTGGGTTGGGTGTAAGTTTTGTTTAAACAGTTATTTATTTTCAGAAAGTTACTTTAACACTTAAAAATAAAGTTTCTGGGCTAAAATCGAATTTTTAGGCTTTCTGGTTTTTCATTCGATATTGTCGTTCGAACGAGAATATCGTTCGAACGAGGTTTGCCAACGATCTTGCCACTGGAACTTCGTACGATATTATCGTTCGAACGAGTTAGTTTGTTCGAACGAGAATGTCGTTCGAACGAGTTTGGCAATGAGATTTCCCATCAGGCCACTGGAACTTCGTTAGAAGGGTCATTCGAATGAGACTTCGTTCGAATGAAAATCTCATTCAAACGAGATTTTCGGCGGGAAATTAAAATGGCAGTTTTTGACATTTTCCCCACTACTTTTCCACACTAACTTTTGACAGACTTATGAATTGTGGGAACCAACTATTTTGAGTTAACTTTTTCATATCCTTCCATCTCCAAGAGAGAGTTTGAGAGAAAAATTCCAAAAGGAAAAATTTCATGTTTTGAGTGTTCATTTTTTCAAGAAAAAAATCCTTAAACACTTTTGTTTTACACCCATAGTTTATTTATTCCAAGCTTCCATATAAATATCTTGGTTGGAGTGTTTGGCACCAATTTATCTCTACACCTCGAAGAAAAGAAGTTTGGGTTTACTTCTACATCCCTCAAAGAAGAAGTCTCGTGTTTTGCAGGGGCATTCTCACATGGTGAAAGGAACCATGTGTGGTTGACGGTGTACATAAAGTCTCATTGGTGAAGTTCAAGATTCCTATGGAGCTCTGGGGTTGTCAACTAGGCGGAGGTGTTTACAAGAAGACGCATCAAGGCTTGAAAGGGATCGAGTCGAGGAAGTAAGTCATCTGTCTTGTAATTGTAAAACCATACTTAGTGGACTTAAGGTTAGGGTCGTTCGAGGTTTTTCCCATTATGGTTTTTTCCTCGTACATCGCGGCGTAGTGGTTCTTTGTTTATTTTATCTTTTGCAAAATCACCTAGAATGCATGCTTAGGTAAAAAGATAAAAATTGGTTGAAATCACTAATGTTTAATTTGGTGCTACATAATAATTTGGGTAAAAATTAATTTAATTCAAGTCGTCGTTTAATTTGTTAAAATTGGTTTGGCCTTTTTTGGTAATATTAAAAATATAACTTAGACAAATTTCTAGGACTTAAGTTAAATTGGTTTAAGTGAAAAATTCATTGTTAATTAATTTAATTTCACTTTGAACTTGATTAATTTTAATTTAAAAAGAAATTAAAATTTGTAATTATTTAATTGAACCATCTCCGCTTTCGCATCTTAAAAAGGAAATTGCTTTTTGATTATAAGATCTAAAAATTGGGGGTCGCGTGTTTCAACAAGTGGTATCAGAGCGGGATCGCTAAATTATTGCGTTTAAGATCCTTTAAATATTTTTGACAAAAATGGAATTTTCCCCATTTTTAAAATTTCTTATATTCAATGGTTTTAGTTACGCGTAATGGAAAGCACGCATGAAATCGTCACTAAAGTCTATTGACTAGAAGGTTTGGTAATCTGTTGTTAACGGGTGGTCCCCATCTACACATTTAGTAGATAATGAGCGTGTTCCCAAACCCAGCGATAGATGGAGTGAGAACGAATTTAAACTTGCTAACATTAATTCCCGAGATTTAAATGCCTTGTTTAGCGTTGTCACACCGGATGAATTCCGACGTATTATGACATGTGAAACCACTAAAGAAGCTTGGGATGTTTTACAACTCACTCATGAAGGAACTAGTGTCGTTAAGGCTTCGAAACTCCAAAACCTCACCACTCAATTTGAAACCATCAAAATGAACGAAAAAGAAACTTTTGATAAATTTTATACTAAACTTTCCGATATAGTTAATTCATCTTTTAATTTGGGAGAGAAAATACCCGACAATAGAGTAGTAAAGAAAATTTTAAGGTCCCTACCCGATAGATTTATTTCAAAGGTGATCGTGTTAAATTCTTTACCAACTTTAGCCTCTACAAAATTAGAAGAGTTCGTAGGTGATTTACAAACCTATGAACTAGACATGCTTCCCTCTAAAACTGAAAAGAAAATAGATAACGGCGTTGCTTCGAAAGCCCAGAAGGAGGAAAAACAAGTAGTAGAGAGAGAAAGTGATAGTCACTCAGAAAATATGGCTATGTTTGCTATAAAGTTTCAAAAAATTCTTAAATTTAACAAAGATAAATTTAAAAATGATTTTAAGAAATTTAAAAAATCTACGCATGACAAAGTCGGGAAGATCCCTAAAACTATTAATGAAAATTTAAATAGGGATGAGTCTAATAGGTGTTTTGGTTGTGAAGGGTATGGCCATAGGGCAAAAGAGTTCCCCACTAAACTAAGGAGAGAGGGTAAGCAACCAATTTCTTTTAATGCAACCCTTAGTGATAGTGATAATGAAGAGGGACCCGATTCCCCCACTGAGCCCAACTTTGTGGCTTTTATGGCTAGTCATGTGAGTGATAGCGAGCACTCTTCTATTGATGAAATTTTAACACATGACACTTCCAAGATCGAAGTTTATGATTCCCTTATTTTTTATGGTAGTGAGAGTGGAAAAGAAAGAGAGAGTGAAAGTGAAAATGAGGTTTATGTGAGTGTACTTCAAAATGCTTTTCAAGAACTTTATGAAAAATCTATTATATTAAACAGAGTTAATTTGAAGTTAGAAGCGAGCTTAAAAGAGCGTGTCGAGGTCGTTGATGATAGTTTGTTGGTTGAAGACCTTAGAACACGTAAGAGAGCTCTTCGTGAGAAGATTAAATATTTAGAAGGCGAGAGAGATAGCCTTAAAAGTTTAATGGAATCATTAAAAAAGGAGCTTCTCGCATTTGAAGAGCGTAATATTTTATTAGAGTCTAACATTTTAGAATTAGAAAATAAATTAAAAGACTCTAATAAAGTCAAATTTGATTTGGAGTGTCGTTCAGAGAAATTAGATTAAAGTTTAGGAATGGTCCAAATTAAAAATGACACTTGTGGTTTAGGCTTTGATACTTGTAATGAATCTACTCATAAAGTCAAAACCCATGTTTTAGGAGAATCACCTAGGAAATCCTTTAGAGATCAATCCTTAGGTACCAATTTTCGACGTGTTTTTACTTGTGCATATTGTGGTCGAAAAGGTAATCTTAGAAAAAAAAATTTGATCTTAAACGAGGTCCTAGAAAATCCCTACGTAAGGCAACCAAGGTAGCCAAGATTCCCATTTCTCGAGATCGTCATTCATCATTAATTTGGGTTAGGAAATCCGACTTGGTAGCTTTATAAGATAGGGTATTTCATTCTCATTTGGTTTCACATGCTTCCTCCCTTGTAAAATCTAAAGGTTGAATGTGTTAGTTTTATTTGCATACTTTAGCTTTTGTACTTCATGCTATATTATCATTCTAATTGTATGCTTCTTAATCATTTTGTAGTCTATGCTTCATGCTTAATCACATGCTAGAATAATGGTTTTTGTTTATCTTTTGTATTATATTTCTTTCATTTTAGTTTGCATTAAATGAAAAATACAAAAGATTTTTTTTATCATTTGTGTTTTATATTTTGAGTTATTTAAGCTAAATGAAAAATACAAATGATTTTGTTTGTCTTTTGAGTAAATATTTTTATTTTTGGTTAAAAATTTCAAAAACTCAAAAATATTTTTATTTTGTGTGTATATTAGTTTGACACACTTTATGTGGTATATACTTGTGTTTGAATTCCTTCTTTTTCACTCCCATGTGACTAGAACTTTTGGTTAAGATTGTAAATCCTTATTATGTTATTTGCCATGCTTAGATGGAGTAGTTGGATTTTGTGTTGCCTAAATGGATTCTATTTTTATATGCCACAATTTACACATGCACGAGCTCTTTTGAAATTTAATCGTCACATGGTATATTTGAGCTTTGTGAGGTGTTCTCCTACCAATATTGTCATCTACATATCTGTGACCTAGGAGGACTAGTGCATGTCAAAATCCGTTGCACGTGAGATTCGTGAAATATAAAAAGACATATATAAATGTGCACGGAGAAGGGCTCCAAAAGTAATTATTATCCTTTGCAAATAGTAAGCCACCGTTTGAAATGGACCTAAAAGAAATACGTGGTCCTAAGGCCTAAAAACAAAATAATGGAATTAAAAAGAAAAATTATTGCCTAGGCCTATTTTTATTTGATATATTCATTCAAATATATATGCTTATTGAGGGAGATTGGATGGTATATAAACGGTTTGCACAATGTCCGTTTATCCTAGTTGCGCTTTCAATGTCATGACTCTATTGGTTTGTAGAATCATCAACATGCTAGGCTTGTATGCATTGTGTATGTTTGTTCATTGAGTTCAATCTATATTGTCACATGAGGTTATATTCAAATGTGATGAAGTTTGCAATCAAATAATAACTCCGTGAACATGTTTTAAGTGATTGGGTATAAATTTAATTGTTACTAGTTCACACCCCAACACTTTCATTTCCACATGACACATTTTTGCCATACAAGTGTGAAAAGCTTATTTTATTTTGTGTCATGTGTGGTATTAATACCTTGTATTTTTGTGTGTGTGTTAAGGATATTAATTATGTTCTCTTATACGAGGTATTTTATTTGTCTTTGCCTTGCTTTCTATATCATTTATGTCATAATTGGTATCTATCTTGTTCCACTTCTTTGTTGATATCACATGCTTAATACTTTATGTATCATATTGGTATCATTTTCTTGCATCTTAGTTGGTATTCTTTATTATTTGTTAGATTAGTTATGATTTTGTTGCCCATGTGCTTTACTGTTCTCATCACCTTATGCACTATTGCATGTTTAGCTTGTTATCCCATTATTTTCATCCCTTGTTTAGTTTAGGGGGATTATATGCTTTAATTGGGGGAGATAAGTTATATTTTGATTCTTTAGCCTTTGTCTATTCCTGAACAAAAAGGGGGAGAATGATAGGGGAGAAATGGTATCTAATCCTATTGTAATCTTATCTAAGTTTAGGAGATTTAACTTAGGGTAAGAGCACTATCTTCTTAGGTTGATCATAGTTGATAAAGGGGAGAATTAATTTAGGGGGAGTATTTAATTTATATGCATTTAATATTCTTGATATTCCCTATGCATTTGATAGTTTGCTTATGTGTGCTGGCATTCTTCTAAGTGGAAACTTTCTTCATCAGCAAAGATGTTGATCCTTGGGTTGTTTGAGTCGAGCTATTGTATTTTTATTTTGGGTGGGACATTTTTATAAGTCTAGTAGAGCTTTACGGCCCTTTAAAAAAAAATTGGTTTTTGTCCCGGAATAGCCAAAGGGGGAGATTTGTAAGGACAAAAATTAAAATTGAGTCCTTTGTAGTTTTGGCTCAATTCCGGACAAAAATATTTGTGTCATAGGATAGAGTTATTGACCATCCTTCAAGCCTATGGCATACTAAAGTTGAAGACGTAGCGGCCAAGTTTAAAGCTTCATCAAAATGCCGAGTTTATTCTGCCTCGTTTCTACGTCAACAACATTTGTTCCGTTTACTCCTAAGGTATGAATGCATTACATATTTATATAGGAGCTTGGAATAATTTGTATTGGGTGTAAGTTTTTTTTAAATAGTTGTTTATTTTTAGAAAGTTACTTTAAAATTTAAAAATAAAGTTTCTGGTCTAAAATCAAATTTTTAGGCTTTTGGGTTTTTCTTTCGATATTGTCGTTTGAACGAGTTTTTCGTTCGAACGAGGTTGCCAACGATCTTGCCACTGGAACTTCGTTCGATATTATCGTTTGAGCGAGTTGGTTTGTTTGAACAAGAATGTCGTTCGAGCGAGTTTGGCAATGAGATTTCCCATCGGGCCATTGGAACTTCGTTAGAAGGGTCGTTCAAACGAGACTTCGTTCGAACAAAAATCTCGTTCGAACGAGATTTCCGACGAGAAATTAAAATGGTAGTTTTGGGCTATTTTTGACAGTTTTCCCATTACTTTTCCCCACTAACTTTCGACAGACTTATCAAGTGCGGGAACCAACTATTTTGAGTTAACTTTTTCATATCCTTCCATCTCCAAGAAAGTGTTTGAGAGCAAAATTCCAAAAGGAAAAAGTTCATGTTTTGAGTGTTCATTTTTTCAAGAAAAAAATCCTTAAAAACTTTTGTCTTACACCTATAGTTTATTTATTCCAAGCTTCCATATAAATATCTTGCTTGGAGTCTTTGGCACCGGTTTATCTCTACACCTTGAAGACGAGAAGTTTGGGTTTACTTCTACATCCTTCAAAGAAGAAGTCTCGTGTTTTTCTGCGACATTCTCACATGGTGAAAGGCACCATGTGTGGTTGACGGTATACCTAAAGTCTCATTGGTGAAGTCCAAGATTCTAGTAAAGCTTCGGGGTTGTCAACTAGGCGGAGGTGCTTACAAGAAGACGCGTCAAGGCTTGAAAGGGGTCGAGTCGAGGAAGTAAGTCATTTATCTTGTAATTGTAAAACCATACTTAGTGGACTTAAGGCTAGGGTCGTCCGAGGTTTTTTCCCGTTTTGGGTTTTTCCTCGTACATCGCGGCGTGGTGGTTCTTTGTTTATTTTATCTTTTGCAAAATCACCTAAAATGCATGCTTAGGTAAAAAGATAAAAATTGGTTGAAATCACTACTCATTATTAATTTGGTGCTACATAATAATTTGGGTAAAAGTTAATTTAATTCAAGTCGTCGTTTAATTTGTTAAAATTGGTTTGGCTTTTTTTGGTAATATTGAAAATATGACTTAGGCAAATTTCTAGGACTTAGGTTAAATTGGTTGAAGTTAAAAATTCATTGTTAATTAATTTAATTTCACTTTGAACTTGATTAATTTTAATTTGAAAAGAAATTAAAATTTGTAATTATTTAATTGAACCATCTCCGCTTTCGCATCTTTAAAAGGAAATTACTTTTTTATTATAAGATCTAAAAATTGGGGGCCTCGTGTTTCAACAGAGATCATAAGTCTAATCAACCAATAGTCATGATATCCCTATCTAGGAGCACCTGGGGGGGAAAACATTTAAATATGGGTCAGTGCCCTAGAGTTGTAAGAATTAACTTATTTAATTTAAAGTGCAATAAATACTTTCGATTCAAAGTAAATATCCCCCATCGTCACTCATATACGATTTACATCTCACCCCTCAACTAAGTGTGATATTACCTGTATCCAAATAAGTCCCGAAATAATATATGACTACTGTGTCGATTTAATATCAAATGCATCAACTATAGTCAACATGCTAAAGTGTAACCTCCTATATTCATATTAACCATGCCCATTTATCCCAGTATTATATATCTCGTGAAGGTGACATAAACATCTTTCATGCACAACATAGTACAGGTCTGTAATTTATTATCTAAGTTCTTAGACATATTATTAAATCTTATTTAATTCGGTTAATTTATATATATGTCATTTTATATATGCGACATTCAAAAGCATCTACTATTGGTGTATCTTTAGTGATCTATCGGTAAGTCCGAAGAAAATCTCTATCCTATCAGACATCACAAAATATACATAAGTGGAGTGGTCCCTGCGCTTTACACGAGTTTACGGTCCATACCTAGCGGTGACAAAGGATCCCAGCATCTACACCTACCTCTCATAGATGGCGCTACTACATAGTACCTATGAAAATGACCTACACAACGTCTAGGCCACCTGTGTCGATGAGTGCTACGGTCCCGAATGCGAAAAAACCCAGCTGTACCTACGGTCCTGAAGTTCTAGGCCACCTGTGTCTTGACAATAATTCAGCATGTATACTAGCTAATTGAATGTTGTTATATGATATTCTTTTGAGTGTTATAGTAGGTAAAGGACAATTTGGATTGTCGCATATGTGAGTTTCTATATTATCATGTGTACTATTTAATTTTAATAATGGTATAGGATTGTTTGGTGTCAGATTTGACATAGTTGTATCTATTTTTACACCATCAATTTTGGGTGTTAATTCAGTGTCATTGGACACTTTAACTGAGGCTTGGGTTGTTGGCAAAATCTTTCCTTTACCTCTTACTTCCAAAAATTCATAATATATGGTCATGTATGTTCTTTGTTCACTAGATTCATATATCTATAGGGTGTAACATAAGGCATGATATTTTCATCAAAAATAACATGTCTTGACACATGCACTCTCCTTGTAGAGAATTGATAACACCTATATCCCTTATGCAATGAGCTATAACCAATGAAGACATAAGGAAAATATTTAGGAGTGAATTTATGTTAAGTTTTTCTCTAATATAATGGAAACATCTACACCCAAACACCTTAAGAGATTCATAACAAGGTTGCTTGGGATATAACTTGGAAGGAGGAGTTTGTTTATTGAGCTTGGAAGAGGGTAGTCTATTTATGAGAAAACTGCAGTTAAAAAAGCATTAACCTAAAGATACAAAGGCATTTTTGCATAGAGCATAAGATTTAGAGCAATTTCAACAATGTGTCTATCTTTTCTTTCAGCAACTCCATTTTGCTCAGGAGTGTCTGAGCAAGAAATTTGTCTAAGTATACTAGGGTTATGTAAGTGTTTAATAAAAATATTACTTGAAAATTCTCCTCCTCCACCACTTGAAAAAACTTTATTTTCTTATCGAACTGAGTTTCAACCATCTTTTGAAATTGGAGAAAAGTTTCATAAAGATCATATTTATTTGTAAGAGGAAATAACCAAGTATATCTAGAATAGTCGTCTATAAATACAGCATAGTACTTCATATTTTGAGATGAGCTAAATGGAGCAGGTCCCTATAAATCGGAATGAATTTTAATAAGAGGTTCTGAGGAAATTTATCATTCAAATTAGAAGGTTTCTTACAACTCTTTCCCATTTGACATGAAACATAAGCAGTAGAGTTTTTATTTCAATGTGTAACATCAAGACGCTTATTTCTAGATAATAATTTTAGAGTTTAGTTACTAGTATGGCCTAATCTCATGTGCCAAATATCATCACTACCCTTGATCCATTGATTGGCAATTTTTGCTTGAAATTTATTTTCATCAAAGGCATATAAAGACCATTGTCTAGTTCGTTTGGCCATCACCTATTTGGTCTTCTTGTCCTTAACAACAAAATCATTGTCAATAAATTCTAGGGTGCATTCATTTTCTTTAGCAAGATGAGAGATAAAAATAAGAGAGTCTCCAAGTTTTGGGACCATAAGAACATCTTTAAGTGTGAGTCCATTTACTTTATTTTCACTGACATGTGTTATGTCTAATTGAGAGTCATCACCTACTACTACTTTATTATTACCAAATACGGTTTTAAATTTTAAATTTTACCTATTGTGTTGGTCATATGAGTAAAGGTACCTGAGTTAACATACATGTTATGATCAGTAGGATATTATTGTGGACTAACTGAGAAGTCCCACCTATAGTAACAGGTTAGTTATTTATGTTTGCTTGAACCACATATTTTCACTCCACTTGCGTTGCATTGTTTCCTTCTCTGAGCATTCTATTTAACACTAAATTTGTGTCTCTAAAAGGATCACTATCTATATGAAAGGGCCTTACTTCTTGCCCAAAGCCTTGAATTATCTCAGTTTGACGATTATTATTGTTGTCATACCTACCATTTTGATTAAAAGATGAGTTAGAGTTAGGATAATAACCTACTGGTCTAAAATATGACCTCTTGAGTTGTAGTTTCCTCCATAATTGCCTTTGCTTCTATGTTATCTTTCACGTGCATATACTTGGTATCCTCCTCTTTATGCCATAAAAGCCAAAGAATGATATATCAATGGATGAGTGTTCTTGAGTTATAGTATTTGGCTCCTTTTCTTCTCTCATATTAAAACCTCTCAAAGGTTTTATGAGTTGTCGAATAGTACGGTAAGGATGTTTACCAATCATAATAAGACCAAAAGTTTTATATTTTGTTCCTAGCCCTTGGACAAAACTGATAACCTTTGAGTCATCGTCAAAAGGTTTATTGATGGCTATTAGTCCATCACAAATATCTTTAAAATATTTAACATATTCATTAATAGTTTTTCCTTCCATTGATATGTTTCATAATTGTTCCTCGAGAGAAAATTCTTTTTCTTTAGAGACTTGGCGATATTGGTCTTCTAGAGTCTAGCATATTTGTTTGGCGGTATTGCAACCCACTATTAAATACATAAATTCATCACTCATTGTGCTTGAGATTCAGGTGCTCAAAATGAAGTCTTTTTCTTCCCACGCGCCATATGTAGACTACTCCGTGTCTACTTATTTATTTTTATTATTTGTAGGATGCATAGGTGACTCATCATAGAGAAGACGAGTTCACCTTTAAAGATTGAATAAGTTGTAACATTTGAGTTTTCCAAATGATATAGTTGATGGGTTTGAATTTCAAGGGACAAATGGTTATTAACAGATGAAGAGAACTCAATGAGAAACTTAAACCAAATGAAGTCATTTAAGATGAACCACTCAACTCTGATACCATGACAATAGAAGATAAAAACATGAAACTGTATGTTTGATATATTGGCTGAAATAATAGAGTTGTTATATGAATAAAAATTGCTCTATGGGCTTTACAAAAAGACGTGTTGCACTATTTATAAATATATCCAGTATGTGTAGTTTATAAGAGATACTATGATTGCATGAGAATAGCAATTCATCATGACTATTTCTATAACATTAAAGTATCAGGTTTGTCATCATAATAGGAGATATACCCCTTCCAACTTTGAATTGCTAGTTGTCAAATACAACCAATCTTCCTTAATTGTAGGAGAGAACATGTGATAATATTGTTCATGTGGGATATGGTATTCTATCAGTTTTCCGGACATATAGTTGCTATAGGTGAGTTTAAGAGGAGTTTTGTAATAATCCATAATTTTAGAATAAAATATTTTGACTCATTTAAATTTGCTAATTTAATAATAATTTGGTGTAAGGACACAAATTTCCAATTGAGTCCATATATAGTTTTGGCTCAATTCCGGACAAAAACATTTATTCATAGGAATGTATTTGATTGTAATATTCTCAAAGCCTATGAAGTATATGTTGAAGACGTAGCGGCAAAGAATTTAAAGCTTCATCAAAATGCCGGTTTGTGTGCCTCGTTTCTACGTCATCAACTAAGGTTCCATGCTCCTAAGGTATGAATGTAATTATATTTATATAAGAGCTTGGAACAAAGTTTAATGGGTGTTAGGTGTAATAAAAACTGCATTTTATTTTCAGAAAGAATCAATTAGAAACTTTAAATTAAGTATATAAAAGTTTATAAAAGTTTCTGGGCCAAAATCGAATTTTTCAATCTTTCTGGTCGTTCGTTAGAAATGTCGTTTGAACGAGTTTTTTCGTTCGAACCAGGTTTCGTTCGAACGAGTTTTGTCGTTCGAACCAAATTCGTTCGAACGAGTTTGCCAACGACCCTAAACTGGTCAGTCGTTCGATATGTCGTTCGAACGAGTCTTTCGTTCTAACGAGGTATCTAACGAGATTTTAACGAGCCCAGACTGGTCGCTCGTTAGAAGTCTCGTTCGAACGAGAGTCAAATTCGTTCGAACGAGACGCCAGGCGGGAACGGTTTTCAGCAGTTTTTTGGCAGTTTTCTCCCACTTTCCCCACTTGGTTTTTAACCAACTTTTTCGAGACTTATTATGGACGGGAATCACATTTTTCTAAGTAACTTTTCCAACCTTGTTTATCTCCTAGAGAGAGTTTGAGAGCAAAATTAGTTTAGGAAAATGTTCAAGTTTTGAGTGTTTATTTTTAATGAAAAATTCATACACACTCTAGTTTACACCCAATAATTGTTTATCCAAGTTTCTATATTTATATCAATTGCTTGGAATTTTTGGCACCGTTTTTCTCTACCGAATTCAAGAGACGTTTCGGGTTTGCTTCTACACCCCATCACAAAGAAGACTTTTGTTGAGATTCTACCCACACGGAGAAAGGCTCCTTGCTTGGGTGACGGTGACCATATAAAGTCCCATCGGTGGATTCCGAGACCGCGGTGGTGTTCCGAGGTTGTTCGCTAGGAAGAGGTTTCTACGAGAAGGAGCGTCGAGGCTTGAGAGGGATCGAGTCAGTCGTTGTAAGTCTACCTGTCTTGTAATTGTAATTCCATATCTAGTGGACTTGTGGCTAGGGCCGTCCGAGGTTGTTTCCCGTCTTGGGTTTTTCCTCGTACATCTCGGCGTAGTGTGATATTGTTTATTTTATCTTGCACAATAATTTAGAACGCATGCTTAGGTTTAATTCAAGATAAAATTCGGTTTAATTATCACACTATATTTAATTTGGGACTAACTTAAATATTGGGTAAATTTGGTTTATTCAAGTCATTTGCTAAAATTGGTTTCGCCTAACTTTGGATAATTGGTAATTATGACTTAGGCAAATTCTAGGACTTGAATTATGTTTTAATTTGTTTTGAGAAATTAAAACTTGTTGTTAATTTTTTGGAAGTTGAACCATCACCCATTTATTACGCTTCCGCATATCATCTCGAGATTTTATATTAAAAGGAAATTATATTTTAATTGAGATAATTAATCACCGGGGATCCAACATTTGCGTTTTCAAATTGGTATCAGAGCCAAAAACGATAAATTATTTCGTTAAGATCCTTTAATTTTTGGCTAAAATGGACTTTTCCCCATTTTCAAAATTTCCTATTTTTGATGGTTCAAACTACGCGTATTGGAAAGCGCGAATGAGATCGGCACTAAAATCTATCGACGAGAGAGTTTGGATGTCTGTTGTTAACGGGTATTCCCCACCAACTTATTTAGTTGAAAATGAACGTGTTATCAAACCCGCCGATAGATGGACTGAAAACGAGTTTAAACTTGCTAACTTTAATTCCCGAGGTTTAAATGCCTTGTTTAGCGCTGTCACACCGGATGAATTCCGACGCATTATGACGTGTGAGACCGCTAAAGAAGCTTGGGATATTCTACAATTAACTCATGAAGGAACTAGTGTCGTTAAAGCTTCAAAACTCCAAAACCTCACCACTCAATTTGAAACTATCAAAATGGATGAAAAAGAAACTTTTGATAAATTTTATGCTAGACTTTCTGATATTGTTAATTCATCCTTTAACTTGGGAGCGAAAATACCTGACGACCGTGTAGTAAAGAAAATTTTAAGGTCCCTACCCGATAGATTTATTCCAAAGGTGACCGTTTTAAATTCTTTACCCACTTTAGCCTCTACAAAATTAGAAGAACTTGTAGGTGATTTACAAACCTATGAACTTGATATGTTTCCCTCTAAAAATGAAAAGAAAATTGAAAAGGGCGTTGCTTTAAAAGCCCGCAAAGAGGTCAAACAAGTAGTAGAGAGCGATAGTGATAGTGACTCGGAAGATATGGCTTTGTTTGCTCGTAAATTTAGAAAATTTCTTAAATTTAACAAAGATAAAGTTAAAAATGATTTTAAGAAATTTGATACTTCTAAACATGATAAAAGCGAGAAGGTTTCTAAAGCCGAGAAGATCCCTAAACCTAGTAATGAAAATTTAGATAGGGACGAGTCTAATAAGTGTTTTGGTTGTGAAGGTTATGGCCATAGGGCTTATGAGTGCCCCACTAAACTAAGGAAAGATGGTAAACGACCCATTTCATATAATGCTACCCTTAGTGATAGTGATAAGGAAGAAAAGCCCGAATCCCCCACTAAGAAAAATTTTGTGGCTTTTTTGGCTAGACATGTGAGTGATAATGAGAACTCGTCAAATGATGAAATTATAGCACATGCCACTTCCAAGGTCATTGTACATGATTCTCTTATTTTTAATGATAGTGAGAGTGAAGAAGAAAGAGAGAGTGAAAATGAAGATGAGGTTGATATGAGTGAACTTCAAAATGCTTTTCATGAATTATATAAAGAATCTATTAAATTGAAAAGAGCTAATTTGAAGTTAGAAGCTAGTTTAAGAGAGAGTGTCAAGGTCATTGATGAAAGTGCCTTAATAGAAGACCTTAGGACACATGAGAGGACTCTTCAAGAGAAGCTTAACTATGTAGAAGGCGAGAGAGATAGCCTTAGGGGTTTAATGGAATCCTTGAAAAAGGAGCTTCTTGCTTTTGAAGAGCGAAATGTTTTACTAGAATCTAAAATTCTAGAATTGGAAAATAAATTAAAAGATTCTAGTAATGTCAAATTTGATTTGGAGTGTCGTTCGGAAAAACTAGATAAAATGTTAGGAACGGTCCAAATTAAAAATGACACTTTTGGTTTAGGTTTCAATTCTTGTAATGATTTTAACCCTAAAGTCAAAACCAATGTTTTAGGAGAATCTTCTAGGAATGCATTTAATGATCACTCCTTAGATAAATCTTTTCGACATATTCTTACTTGTACACATTGTGGTCGAAAAGGTCATCTTAGGAAATTTTGTTTAGATCTTAAACGAATTCCTAGAAAATCCCATAGTAATGTAACCACGATAGCTAACGTTTCTACACCCCAAGATAGTAATTCTTCATTAATTTGGGTTAGGAAATCCGACTTGGTTGCCTTACAAAATAGGGATTTTGATTCTCATTTACTTTCACATGCTTCCTCTCTTGCTAAATCTATAGGATAAATGTGTTAGTGTTTGCATACTTTAGCTTTTGTACTTCATGCTATATTCATATGCTAAATGTATGCTTGTTTAGTCATTTTCTAGTCATTGCCTTATTTCATATCACATGCTAGAAATTATGACTTGTTTATCTTTTTGTATTATTTTTTTGTGTTTGACTTAACTGCAAAATATAAAAAGATTTTTGTTTATCATTTGTGTTTTATTTATTTCATTTATGCTTAATGAAAAATACAAATGATTTTTTTTTTATTTAGTCTTTTGAGTATATATCTTTATTTTTGATTAAAAATGTTAAAAACTCAAAAAGATTTTGTTTTGTGTGTGCTTTTGTTTGACACACTTTATGTGGCAAATATTTGTGTTTGAATCCCATCTTTTACGCTCCCACGTGGCTAGAACTTTTGGTTTAGATTTTCAATCCTTAAAATGTTCTTTACCGTGTTCTATATGGAGTAGTTGGATTTTGTATTGTTAAAATGGATTCTATTTCTATATGCCTCTTTCCACACATGCACGAGCTCTTTTGAAATCTTAATGTCACATGTTATATTTGAGCCTTTTGAGGTGTTCTCCTATCAATCTAGTCATCTACATATCTATGACCTAGGAGGACTAGTGCATGTCAAAATCCGTTGCATGTGAGATTTGTGCGAAAAATGAAAACATGATAATTAATATATGCACGGGGAAGGGCTCCGAAAGGATGAATTAAATCCTTTGCGATAGTAAGCCACCGTTGATTGGATCTAAAAGAAATACGTGATCCAAAGGCCTAAAAACGGAATATTTGGCATTAAAAAGAAAATAAATTGCCAAGGCCTATGTTTGTTTGATATATTCCTTCACAAGCAAAAGAATATATATGATTATTGAGGGAGAATTGGATGGTATATCAACGGTTTGCACAATGTCCGTTTATCCTAGTTGTCTTTAATGTCATGACTCTATTTGGTTTGTAGAATCATCATCATGCTAGGCTTGTATGCATTGTGTATGTTTGTTCATTGAGTTCAAACTTTATATTGTCACATGAGGTTATATTTAACTGTGATGAAGTTTGCAATCAAATGAGAACTCCGTGAACGTTTATTAAGTGTTTGGGACTAAATTTAATTGTTGCTAGTACACAACCCTACACTTCCGTTTCCATATGACACATTTTTGCCATACGAGTGTGCAAACTTATTATATTTTGTGTCATGTGTGTGTTTATATCTATATATATATGCAAGTGCTCTAATGGTATATTTCTGGTATCTATATATATGATATTTGTCTTTGCCCTGCTTTTATTGCCCGTATGCTTTCATGTCTTATCACTTTAAGCTTTCACATGCTGTTTATTAGTTCTTTATCCTTTGCCTATTCTCGAACAAAAAGGGGGAGAATGATGATAGGGGGAGAAATGGTATCTAATCCTATTATTATCGTAGATTTATCTTAGGGGGAGACGTCTTTCTAAGTAGATCATGTGGTCATGTGTTTTAAAATGGAGAATTAATTTAGGGGGAGTAATTACTTAATTGCATTTAGTATTTTGATATTCCCTATGCATTTGATGAGTTTGCTTAAGTGTGCAGGAATTATTCTAAAGCGGCATCTTTCTATGGCAAAGCGTTTGATCCTTGGGTTGAGTCAAGTTTGGGCGGGTTATGTTTTTGAGTCTAGTAGAGCTTGACGGCCCTTTAGGATTTTTGTTTGGTTTTTGTCCCGGAATAGCCAAAGGGGGAGATTTGTAAGGACACAAATTTCCAATTGAGTCCATATATAGTTTTAGCTCAATTTCGGACAAAAACATTTATTCATAGGAATGTATTTGATTGTAATATTCTCAAAGCCTATGAAGTATATGTTGAAGACGTAGCGGCAAAGAATTTAAAGCTTCATCAAAATGCCGGTTTGTGTGCCTCGTTTCTACGTCATCAACTAAGGTTCCATGCTCCTAAGGTATGAATGTAATTATATTTATATAAGAGCTTGGAACAAAGTTTAATGGGTGTTAGGTGTAATAAAAACTGCATTTTATTTTCAGAAAGAATCAATTAGAAACTTTAAATTAAGTATATAAAAGTTTATAAAAGTTTCTGGGCCAAAATCGAATTTTTCAATCTTTCTGGTCGTTCGTTAGAAATGTCGTTTGAACGAGTTTTTTCGTTCGAACCAGGTTTCGTTCGAACGAGTTTTGTCGTTCGAACCAAGTTCGTTCGAACGAGTTTGCCAACGACCCTAAACTGGTCGGTCGTTCGATATGTCGTTCGAACGAGTCTTTCGTTCTAACGAGGTATCTAACGAGATTCTAACGAGCCCAGGTTGGTCGCTCGTTAGAAGTCTCGTTCGAACGAGAGTCAAGTTCGTTCGAACGAGACGCCAGGCGGGAACGGTTTTCAGCAGTTTTTTGGCAGTTTTCTCCCACTTTCCCCACTTGGTTTTTAACCAACTTTTTCAAGACTTATTATGGACGGGAATCACATTTTTCTAAGTAACTTTTCCAACCTTGCTTATCTCCTAGAGAGAGTTTGAGAGCAAAATTAGTTTAGGAAAATGTTCAAGTTTTGAGTGTTTATTTTTAATGAAAAATTCATACACACTCTAGTTTACACCCAATAATTGTTTATCCAAGTTTCTATATTTATATCAATTTCTTGGAGTTTCTGTCACCGGTTTTCTCTACCGAATTCAAGAGACGTTTCGGGTTTGCTTCTACACCCCATCACAAAGAAGACTTTTGTTGAGATTCTACCCACACGGAGAAAGGCTCCTTGCTTGGGTGACGGTGACCATATAAAGTCCCATCGGTGGATTCCGAGACCGCGGTGGTGTTCCGAGGTTGTTCGCTAGGAAGAGGTTTCTACGAGAAGGAGCGTCGAGGCTTGAGAGGGATCGAGTCAGTCGTTGTAAGTCTACCTGTCTTGTAATTGTAATTCCATATCTAGTGGACTTGTGGCTAGGGCCGTCCGAGGTTGTTTTCCGTCTTGGGTTTTTCCTCGTACATCTCGGCGTAGTGTGATATTGTTTATTTTATCTTGCACAATAATTTAGAACGCATGCTTAGGTTTAATTCAAGATAAAATTCGGTTTAATTATCACACTATATTTAATTTGGGACTAACTTAAATATTGGGTAAATTTGGTTTATTCAAGTCATTTGCTAAAATTGGTTTCACCTAACTTTGGATAATTGGTAATTATGACTTAGGCAAATTCTAGGACTTGAATTATGTTTTAATTTGTTTTGAGAAATTAAAACTTGTTGTTAATTTTTTGGAAGTTGAACCATCACCCATTTATTACGCTTCCGCATATCATCTCGAGATTTTATATTAAAAGGAAATTATATTTTAATTGAGATAATTAATCACCGGGGATCCAACATTTGCGTTTTCATTTGGGAATAAATTAAATTGGACTAATTCAAATTTAGATGAGTAAAAATTTTAATTTTTAAATAACCATGATAACATAAAGATAGAACTCAACTAGAAATAATGGATTTGCGAGTGAAAAATAAATAACACATAAACAAATTTATGGGAGCGTGTCTTTTTAACATAATAAAAATATCTAAGTGAAATAAAAATAAGCGGGACGCATTTTAGGAAGCTTTAGAGACTCAGTTTAGTGTTTTAAATATTTTGAATTGGTCCCGGATTATAGGTATAAGAGTTGGGGAGCTTTGGGGCTAGTTGGGTTATGGATTCGGGCCTATTTGGGGGTCCAAAAGTTGGGTTTTAGGCCCAACTCGGGTTTAACCACTAATTAAGTGTTTATGTGGGGGTAACCCACTCCCCCACTATCATTAAAGAAAACCTATATTAGCAGCCACGGGAGAAGAAAAGGAGAAATACCAAATAGGGAAGAAATGAGGAAGAACTAAAGGGAAAATCAAGGGTTCTTCTATAGATTTTAAAGGCAAGAACTCTCTTGCTTAATTTGTGTTTCCAATATATTTCTGAATGCATCATAATTGTTCCCTTAGATTTTTGGGATTTAGGGCTTAAGGTGTTTGATTTGATGATAAATAACACTTGTAGAGGTTTGATTTATATGTAGAGATTGTCCCAGAATTAGGTATCGAAAATATGAAATTCGAGATACATTCCGTAAGGTCTTGATTGTTAAACTTGATGTATACGACTATTTAAGTTAAGGAATGTTGTTGTAAACTTAGGAACTGCATATTTATAAACCTCCTGACAGATGACCCCTTGATGTAAATTTAATACGAAAAAAAATCTGGAGTATCTCCTAATAATCATACACATAAATTTTGGGGTTAGGAATACATAAATTTTACGTTGATTTCTGGGATGGAGATTAACTGTGTTGGGTTCCATGTAGATGATTCTGGGTAGGAGTTTTGTTAACCTGGAGAGTATTGAGAATGGAGGAAGGAAGTGGGGAAGAAGGGACACGTCACTCAAGCGACATGGGCCATCATTCGAGTGACATGCCTTGTCGCGCGAACGGCCCTAGTGGTCATTTGAGGGACCTAGGGTGGATTTTGGCTTTTTGTTTAATTTTTTCGAAGATGGGTGGGTAGGATTATAAACTATGTTGCGCCCATACTTGGTTTAGTACTGTTGAAATAAAGAATGAATTGAAGAGAGGAAAATTTTAATGAATGGATCAAATAATATTAGGGCCATATTTTAGTGGGAATAATCACCACTAATTAGCCGATTAAGTAATTTTTGATGGAGTAGAATTTATAATTTATTAGAAGGTAATTTCGGGGTATTGAGGAAAATAAACATTAACAAGGGTATTAGGCCTGACATTTTGTTGCGAATATTTTATGAGTCCAAATGAGTGAGTTGAACCGGGTTGGAAAAATAATGAATTTCTTAAAAATGCTGATGTGCCCACTTTAAATTAGAAAAATTACAATTAACTAGTTGGTTAAATAAATTTTGATGGAATGGAATTAATAATTTATTAGATGGTAAATTATTAATAAATGAAAAGATGTTGTGGACTTTGGTTGGATTTTTTGGGTAATTATGGAGTAATTACCTTTATATATTATATGGGATAACAATATGTACTATTATGTATTTGTGTGGACATAAAAGTGGACCGTCCTATCGGATAGGGGGTTCGCGCGTTCGGATCGCGTACCACATGTCGGCATAGGTGGGCTTGACAATGTGTAGGCTATATAGGTACTACGTGGAGGCTCCACCCACGAGAGGTAGGTGTTGACGTTGATCGTTCATGCATCATCTCTAGGTATGGGCCGTGTATAGGTGTCTTGCGTAGGTACCTCCCCCAAATTGTGTTTTTTTTTGTGATGTCCGCTTTGGATAAGGGATTCCTCCAGACTTGTCGATAGAGTACGAATTAGACACCAACGGTAGATGCCATCTATTATATATATATATATATATAATTATAATTACCCGCGATTTATATGAGATAAATTGAAATGTCTAAGAATGTCGACATAAATTAAAATTGTGATCCTTTATTGCATAATAGATGTTTATGCTTCTTATGTGAAAATTATGAGACTGGAAAATTATAGAAATTGATAATTAAATGTAGTCGGTACACTTAAATCATTTAACCATCTTATTAAACTAACACGTAATCGTAGTTATTATTTGGGGGCCTTTGGGATACGAGACATGTCACACTTAGATGAGGGGTGAGGTGTTATATGCATGTGAGTGACGAAGGGAAAATGGTTATTGTGCATTAACTCTATTATTGCATCATAAATTAAAAAATTTAATTCTTGCACATCTCGGGCTCTAACCCAAATTATAAATTCCCCCCCCCCCCCCCCCCAAGGTTATTTCTAGATAGGGATAACAGGACCGTTGTTGTACCAGCCTTGCAATCTCTCAGTGTTTAGTAGATTTCCAAATTATTGACTCTAACCTAGATGCTTTTCTGCCAGAGTCTAGTTATTTTATTTGTAAAACATTGGAATGGCATAAGTCGAAGATTTATTTCTTTATTTACATTATGCTGAGTTGTGGTATTACTTGTTGTTAAATTTATTATTCAGTTGGTGTTGGTTGAGTTTAATTATTGCCAGTGCGATATTCTTAAAGTTTAGAGTATTGCCCTTTTTTAAATAACAATATTAATATTATTTTGTGCTGAGAATGGTAATAATTTATCAACAAGCCCGGTCTTCGGCGTATCGTGTCTAGCGACCCTTCACGTGAGAAAATGGGGATTGTTACAGTTGGTATCAGAGCACGGTTCTAGTGTCCTTAGGATCTGTACTTAAGCTCGTTACGTTATGCATTGCATCCTTTGATGTAGAGCCCTATGATTAGGAATCATTGTATTCTTTGCTAGCCACTATACCCGTTCGGGAAGGGGTCAGTTTTAGAAAGAGAGTCATAGAGACGTTAGTGTGGGTCACTTATTAGAATATTGAGGAGTCTGGGAAATTTATTATATAATAATCTTATGAATGATATTATGGGAATTTGAGGAAGTGGTAATGAGCAACAATCCAGAAACAGAGGTTAGTTCGTGTAAACTAGGACCCACAGTGAGATGGGCATCGGATTATAGATAACAATTATATGGGAAAAAGAGACTAGTGATAGTATCGATGGTAAAAGATGTGTTTTTCCCTATTTTGGAGTATGTAGAATATGTTTTGTTTGATATTGGAGCTTAGTGTTCACTTAGATTTTATTAGTACATTGGAGAAATGGACTTCGTATTTGGGATAGTGTTTTACATTGGCTCTCCGTGGGTGACAAGAGGCAATCTGAGGTTGGTTAGTAGATGTATAAAAATTCCTATGGGTATGCTTATGCTTATTTTAGGCAAAATTATTAAACTATGTCGTAGTAGATACTTACCCAGTGATGAATCCTTCCTATATGTGTTAAGAGTATGCAAAGCGAAAGGAATTCGTATTTTAGAAGTATTTGGTTCCTTTAGAAGTATTAGGACTAGTGGTAGTCCCGATTACACGATGAGGTTTACAATCATAAATAATGTTATTATAATTCTGATGCAATTGGAAATGGATGGTGATAGCCTTATGGGAATGCGTAGGTTTGTGAAGCCATATAAATTAATTAAAAAAAATATTAATAAACTTAGGTCCTGGACCAACAGATCATAGTGACCGACAGAGCTTGCATAGTAGTGTATTGGGAGGGTTCCTTGTTTAGATTTCGTTCGTGAGATGTCCCATACACGAAAGTAGAAAATGTCGGGAGTTGAGAGATGTTAGATTCTAGGATATTTTGTTAATGTTCTTGGTACTGTCATATTGATAAATTATCGGACATTAATATTTGTTTTCACGGTAGAAAATACTAAAGAAATTGGGACATCTTGAGTTTAAATATGGTTAAATAGGAGACTATAGGGCCTAGAGAGCCGTATAAAATTAATTGAGCACATTATAGACATGGGTCGTCCTGGACTGACGGATCTCAGCGACTGAAAATGCTATACAGTAGTGTATCGGGAGGGATCCTTGTTTGGATTTCTCTTGCGAGACATCCCACGCATGAAAGTAGCAAAGGTAGGGAGCTTAGAGATGTTAGCCCTAAGAAATTTGGGTTCTAGTTATTATCATAATTAAATGGGTAAATTTATTAGGATTTAGTGTATCCCTTTGGTGATATGAGACATTAGTTGACAATGGGCAAAAGTTAAAACCTATATTATTACTGGACACATTCATGTTTATTTCTTTTAATCTTGGGTCGATGCAGCTCAATAACTTACTAAGTCGCACAGTAGTGTATTGGGAGGGTTCCTTGTTTGGATTTTGCTTGCGAGACGTCCCACGCACAAAATTGACAAAAGTCGGGAGTTGAGGTAAGTTAGATACTGAGATCATTATTTTTCTTTATCATGTACATATATGGTGGTATATTTGGTGTATGGATATTCTTGGTATGAATGGGAAAAATTAGATGTATATGTGACATGCATTTGTTAATGTTATGTGTGTGTACATATAATGTGGAATATATGAACACCCCAATAATGTTATGATAGGCATGGGTGAGCCTTTTCTTTTATTCATGGGATATGGGTGTGAAATAATTGAACATAAAACTTGGGTAATAACGCGGATAAAAATATAAGGTTAGGCTTTAGAGAATTCCGGGGATGAAATTCTGTTATAAGGGGAGGAGAATGTAATACTCCGTAATTTTATAATAAAATATTTTGATTGATTTGAATTTGCTAATTTAATATTAATTTGGGAATAAATTAAATTGGATGAATTTAAAATTAGATGAGTAAAAATTTTAATCTTTAAATAAACAATTACTCATGATGACATAACGATAGAACTCAACAGGACATAATGGACTTGCGAGTGAAAAATACTTAACACATAAATAAATTTATGGGTGCGTGTCGTTATAACCTAATAAATTTTTTGTGAAATAAAAATGAGTGGAATGTGTTTTGGGAAGCGTCAAAGACTCAGTTTAGTATTTTAAATATTTAGAATTGGTCCTGGGTTATAGGTATATAAGTTGGGGAGCTTTTGGGCTAGTTGGATTATAGATTCGAGTCCATTTGGGGGTCCAAAAGTTAGATTTTAGGCCCAACTCGGGATTAACCACTAATTAAGTGTTTAAGTGGGGATAACTCACTCCCCCACTATCATTAGAAAAAACCTAGATTAGCAGTCACAGGAGAAAAAAAGGAGAAATACCAAATAGGGAAGAAAAGCGGAAGAACAAAGGGGAAAATCAAGAGTGCTTCAAGAGGATGTCTTCTATAGATTTTAAAGGCAATAATTCTCTTGCTCAATTTGTGTTTTCAATTTATTTCTCAATGCATCATAATTGTTCCCTTAGATTTCTGGGATTTAGGGCTTAAGGTGTTTGATTTGATGATGAATAACACATGTAGATGACTGATTTATATGTAGAGATTGTCCCAGAAATCAGGTATCGAAAATATGAAATTTGAGATAGATTCCATAAGGTCTCGATTGTTAAACTTGATGTATACAACTATTTAAGATAAGGAATGTTGTTGTAAACTTATGAGCTGCATATTTATAAACCTCCTGACAAATGTCCCCTTGATGTAAATTTAATACGACCAAAAATCTGGAGTATGTCCAAATGATCATAAACATAAATTTTGGGGTTTGGAATACATAAATTTTATGTTGAATTTTGGGTTGGAGATTAACTGTGTTGGGTTTCGTATAGATGATTTTGGGTATGAGTTTTGTTAACCTGGAGAGTACTGAGAATGGAGGAACGAAGTGGGGAAGAACGGACACATCCCTCAAGCGATATGGGCCATCGTTCGAGCGACCTGCCTTATCACGCGAACAACCCCAGTGGTCATTTGAGAAACCTAGGGTGGACTTTGTCTTTTTGTTCTTTTTTTTCGACACTGCGTGGGTACTTGGTTTGGTACCGTTTAAACATAGAATGAATTCAAGAGACGAAAATTTTAATGAATGGATTAAATAATGTTAGGGCTATAATTAAGTGGGAATAATTACCACTAATTACTCAGTTAAGTAATTGATGCTGGAGTACAATTTATAATTTATTAGACGGTAATTTCGGGGTATTGAGGAAAATAAACATTAACAAGGGTATTGGGCCTAGAATTTTGTTGCGAATATTTTATGAGTCCAAGTGAGTGAGTTGAACCGGGTTGGAAAAATAATGAATTTCTTAAAAATACTTATGTGCCCACTTTAAATAGGAAAAATTACAATTAACTAGTTGGTTAAATAAATTTTGATGGAATAGAATTAATAATTTATTTGATGGTAAATTATTAGTAAATGAAAAGATGTTGCGGACTTTGGTTGGATTTTTACGGTAATTATGGAGTAATTACCTTTATATATTATATGGGATAATAATATATACTATTATGTATTTGTGTGGACATACCAGTGGACCGTCCTATCCGCTCGGCGGTTCGCGCATTCGGGTCGCGTACCACACGTCGGCACATATGTGCTTGACGATGTGTAGGTCATATAGGTACTACGTGGAGGCTCCACGCACGAGAGAAGGTGTTGGTGTTGACCGTTCTTGTATCACCGTTGGGTATGGGCCGTGTACAGGTGTTCTGCGTAGGGTGCGCCCCCAAGTTGTTCGTATTTTCTGATGTCCGCTTAGGATAAGAGATTCTTTTAGACTTGCCGATAGAGTACGAATTACACACCAACTGTAGATGCATTTGTGTGTCATATGTATATATTGACATATATATATATATATATATATATTACCCGAGCTTTATATGAGATAAACCGAAATGTCTAAGAATGTGGACATAAATTAAAATTGTGATCATTTATTGCATAATAGATGTTTATGCTTCTTATGTGAAAATTATGAGACTAGAAAATAATGAAAATTGATAATTAAATGTAGTTGGTACACTTAAATCATTTGAACATTTTATTAAATTAACATGTAGTCATAGTTATTATTTGGGGGCCTTTGGGATGCGAGACATGTCACACTTAGATGAGGGGTGAGGTGTTAAATGCATGTGAGTGAAGAAGGGAGAATAGTTATTATCCATTGACTGTATTATTGCATCATAAATTAATTTTTATTATTAATGTTAACATTTCTTATCTACTTATACTTTTATGTGTTATCTTCACATATATTTTAATTCACTCATTGTAGTATATATTTAGGTCATAAGATTTAGAGGTGCACCCATGCTTGTTTTAAAAGAAAAAGGGCTATATGCAGTTTGGGGTACATTTCTCTTTTTTTTTTTTTTGGGTGGATGTCATTGATTCTTGTATTAATCTTTAGGAGCTATTCCTCACGAAATATGCTAATGCAACATTTGTCATTTGACAACAATCTTTAAGGAATGCAAATAACTCTTTTGTCCTTCTAAATCCTTTTGCCCCTCTAAACAATCTCATAAGCATTTGATTTTAACAAACAACATATAATTGTTTTGTTAGAAGAAAAATGGATGTATCTATTTAAAAAAACAATATTATTTTTAAAATGATGTTATTTTATAAAGAAAATAGAGTTTGATAAAAAAAAGTTAAAAATAGAATTTTTATATGCAAAATCGTCAAATCCAAAAAAAAATTAACTTTTTTATAAAACATTTTTATGAAATAACTAATATCCAACTTTGTTTCTTAGAATATTATCCAGTTTTTAACAACTATTATAAATAAGGTCAAGCAATTTTTTTTAAACTTTATTCTATATTTTTTTTAATAAAAAATACCATTTGTTAAAAAAGTTATAAAAAGGTATTTTTTATATTAGAACAACATCCGTTTTTCTATTGACGAACCATTTTTTGAAAAATGTTTTTACAAAAAACATTTTGTAACGGTTTTAATAAAAAAAATTATCAATAACGTCGAGCTATTTTTTATAAAAATGTTATAAACATTTCAACAAACATTATTTCGTAAAATCATTTTATAAAAAAAAAATCAGTAACTTAAAAAAAGTTACAAACATGTATTTTATAATAAAAAAATGTTCCATTTTTTTTACTAATAGGTCAATTTTTTTAAATGTTTTTACAAAAAAGGTTTTTAAAAAAAAGTTATATCCAACTAGTTGTTTTCTTTTAAAAGAAAAGATAACGTGGAGTTTTTTAAAAAGTCAAATAAACAGTTTTTTTTACAAAAAAATAATCATTTTGTAAATAATATAGTTTGTTTAAAAAAGTTTTGAATATGTATTTTTATTGTAAGGACACAAATTTCCAATTGAGTCATTCGTAGTTTTGGCTCAATTTCAGACAAAAACAATTGAGTTATAGGATAGTGGTCTTGTGTATCCTTCAAGCCTATACCATGTGAAAGTTGAAGACGTTGCGGCCTTCTTATCAAGAGAACATCATTGTCGTTTTACATGTACCTCATTTCACGTCATCAACTTAGTTCCAATCTCTCCTAAGGTATAAATGCATTACATATATATATATAGAAACTTGGAACATTTTTTATTGGGTGTAATATTATTTTAAAATAAATTTTATTTTCAGAAGGTTACTTTATAACTTTGTATAAAAAGTTTTGGGGCTTAATTTTGAAAATGAAAATTCTGTCACTTCGTTCGATATTGTCGTTCGAACGAGTTTGCCAACGACTTTTCCCTTTTGGCCTTTGAAACTTCATTAGAAAGTTCGTTCGAACGAATTTTTTGGTGGAAAAATATTTTGACAGTTTTTGACAGTTTTCTCCATGTTCCCACTTCTTTTGTCCCACTATCTTTTTCCAGATTTAAAAAGTGCGGGAACCAAATTTTTAAAAGTAACTTTTTCATCTCCTACAATCTCTAGAGAGAGCTTTTGAGAGCCTAATTCCTCTTAAAAAGTTCATGTTTTGAGTGTTTGTTTTTCAAGAAAATTATTCTTAAACACTTTTGTTTACACCCATATTAGTTTATTCCAAGTACCGCATATATATATTTGCTTGGAGTTTGTTTGGCACCGGTTCACTTTTCTACGTAAGAAGGAAAGAGTTTGGGTTTATTTCTACATCCCTCAAAGAAGAAGTTTGGTTTTGGCTGCGGCGTTCTCATACTGTGAAAGGCGTCGTGTGTGGTTAACGGGTTCCTAAAGCTTCATTGGTGCATTTCAAGGTTCCGGTGAATTTCGGGATTGTCGACTAAGCAGAGATTGGTACAAGAAAACGCGTCAGGGCTTGAAAGGAGTCGAGTCAAGTTGAGTAAGTCATTTGTCTTGCACTTGTAAAATTCCCTACTTAGTGGACTTAAGGCGAGGGCTGTCCGAATTTTTTTTTCCGTTGTAGATTTTTCCTCGTACATCGGCGCATAGTGGTTGTGAATTTATTTTATCTTGCAAATCACCTAGAACTCATGCTTAGGATTAAAAGATTAAATATGGTTTAATTCACTTCTCTTGTTTATTTTGGTGTATGTTTAATTATTTGGGTAAATTTTGTTTGAGTTAATTTAATTCAAGTTGGCACTAAATTAATTGGTTAATAGTCTTTTATAATTTATTTAAACTTGATAATTAAATTAATTTGGTTTGAGTGAATTTAAAGTGTGTGTGAGTTTATTTTAATTCTCTTTGTTGTGTTTAATTTTAATTTGTTTTAAGAAATTAAAATTTGTCAATTGAGTGTGTTGAACCATCTTCGTTCCGCATTAAAGGAAATTCATTTTTATAAAATTAAAATTGGGTGTCTATGTTTCCAACAAGTGGTATCAAAGCATTGATTTAGAAAAACTCACGTTCTCAGATTGGTATCAAAGCCGGAGCGCTAATTTACTGTGTTAAGGTCCTTTTATTTATTTTGGTTAAAAATGGATTTTTTTACCATTTTCAAAATTTCCTATTTTCGATGGTTCTAATTACGCATATTGGAAAGCACGTATGCATTCGACACTTAGTTCTCTAGATGAGATGGTTTGGTTGTCAGTTGTTAACGGGCGGTCCCCACCCACATATTTAGTAGAAAATGAGCGTATTCCCAAACCCACAGATAGATGGAGTGAGAATGAATTTAAACTTGCTAATTTTAATTCCCGAGATTTAAATGCCTTGTTTAGCGCAGTCACACCGGATGAATTCCGATGCATTATGACGTGTGAAATCGCTAAAGAAGCTTGGGATATTAATCTTGGGATATTTTACAACTCACTCACGAGGGAACTAATGTCATAAAAGCTTCTAAACTCCAAAATCTCACAACTCAATTTGAAACCATCAAAATAAATGAAAAAGAAACATTTGATGAATTTTATGCTAGACTTTTCGATATAGTTAATTCATCTTTTAATTTGGGAGAGAAAATACCCGACGACCGAGTAGGAAAGAAAATTTTAAGGTCCCTACTCGATAGATTTATCCCTAAGGTGACCGTGTTAAACTCTTTACCCACTTTAGCCTCTACGAAATTAGAAGAGCTCGTAGGTTATTTACAAACCTATTAACTAGACATGTTTCCCTCCAAAACTGAAAAGAAAATAGATAAGGGCGTTGCTTTGAAAGCCCGAAAGGAGGAAAAATAAGTAGTAGATAGTGAAAGTGATAGTGACTCGGAAGATATGGCTATGTTTGCTAAGAAGTTTCATAAATTTCTTAAATTTAACAAAGATAAATTTAAAAATGATTTTAAGAAATTGGAAAAATCTAAGCATGACAAAGCCGAAAAGATCCCTAAAACTTTTAATAAAAATTTAAATAGGGACAAGTTAAATACGTGTTATGGTTGTGAAGAGTGTGACCATAGGGCTTTTGAGTGCCCCGCTAAATTAAGGAGAGAAGGTAAGCAATCAGTTTCTTACAATGCAAACCTTAGTGATAGTGATAAGGAAGAGGGACTCGCTTCCCCCATTGAGCGCAACTTTGTCGCGTTCTTGGCAAGTTATGTGAGCACCGGTAATGAATCTTTCCATGAAGATAAACAAATTCATGACACTTCTAAGGCCTTTGTTTGTGAAGCTCAAAATGATGATGGTAGTGAGAGTGGAGAAGAAAGAGAGAGTGAAAATGAAGAAGAAGTTAATGTGAGTGAACTTCAATTTGCATTTGAATAACTATATGAAGAATCTATTAAATTAAAAATAGAAAATTTGAAGTTAGAAGCAAGTTTAAGAGAGCGTGTCAAGGTTGTTGAGGATAGTGTGTTGGTTAATGACCTTAGGACACGAGAGAGAGGTCTTCGAGAGAAGCTTGAGTATGTAGAAGCCAAGATAGATAGTCTTAGAGGTTTGATGGAAACCTTGAAAAATGAGCTTCTCAAGTTTGAAGAGAGAAATATTTTATAAGAGTCTCACATTTTGAATTTAGAAAATAAATAAAAAAACTCTAGTAAAGTCAAATTTGATTAAGAATGTCGTTCGTAGAAGTTAGATAAAATATTAGGAACGGTCCAAATTAAAAAGACACGTGTGGTTTAGGCATCGATACTTGTAATGAGTTAACTCATAAAGACAAAACCAATGTTTTAGGAGAATACTCTAGGAACAATGTTATAGATCATTCCTTAGGTAAGTCTTCTCGCCGAGTCTTTAGGTGCTAACATTGTGGTTGAAAAGGTCATCTTAAGAAATTTTGTTTTGATCTTAAACGAGGTCCAAAAAAATCTCAATGTAAGGCAACCGAGATAGCCAAGATTCCTACACCCCAAGATCATCCTTCATCATTAGTTTGGGTTAAGAGATCCGACTTGGTACCTTTACAAGATATAATTTTTATTCTCATTTACTTTCACACGATACCTTCGTTACTAAATCAAAAGGTTGAATGTGTTAGTTGTTTGCATACTTTAGCTTTTGTTCTTCATGCTATATTATCATGCTAATTGTATGCTTGTTTATCATTTTCTAGTCATTGGTTTATCGCATATCTCATGCTAGAATTATGATGTTTGTTTATCTTTTGTATTATAGTTCTTGAAATCTCATTCTTCTTATGTTGGCTCAATCTTGAGACAAACAATTTTTTATTTATATGCTCTTGCATTTTTTTATTTTTATACAAATCTATTTTTTATATCTTAAATCATATTTTTCTATATTGATTTATTATATAAATTAATTTTTTTTGAGAAAAATATTTTTTTTGTGTAATGTACAAATTATTTTGGGTGTCATATAATTTATTTATTTATTTTTTTTGTGTGAGGTTTGATATTTTTCTGAATTTAAAGTTTATTTTATATTTCAAGTCTTTTATTTTATTTGACTTGATATATAAAATATTTTTTTATTCAGAATATTTATTTTGTGTTTTTTTTTGTTTCATTTTTTTTGTCTTATTTTTTATTTTTTATTTTCGGACTTTATATTTTTTTTTGTGTGTGTTTTTATTTTTTTTGGGCTTTTTGGAAAGCCCTTTAGGGTTTGTTTTATTTTTTTGGGTATAAGAACACATTTTCTCTCTCTCTCTTGGCTCTCTAATTTTTAACTCAGCCGCCCCTCTCTTTTTTTCAGCTTGGCCGAAACCCTCTGCTCTCTCTCTCTCTTGCTCGTTTTTTCTTTCCCCATTTGAGAGTTTGTAGGTGTGGTTTCAGTTTGGGGGTTTAGAGATCGGAGTTGAGGTTTTTCTGGTCGCATTTCTTTGTCAATCGTTTGGGAGATCGGGTTTGATTCCAGATCTTTGTACGTGTGAAGATTGGCCGTCGTTTTTTTAAAAAAAAAAAACAACAACAGCGATTTGAGGTGTTGGGGGTTCCGGTTTGAAGATCGGTTTGGGTTCATTGTTTAAGGAGATCGGAGGTCAATTATTTGGGTGTTCCTGTTTGTTTTTTGTTGGCCGAAAGTTCCAGCTCCGGCCTGGTGCGATTTCCGGTGGACTCAGGTTTCCGGCGACCATTTTTTTTGGTAACTGTTCTCTCTCTCTATATATATATATATATACTGATATATACTATTATATATATATTTACATATACATATACATCTGATATACATATATACAAATATATATATATATATATATATATATATATATATATATATATATATATATATATATATATATATATATATATATACATACTATTATATATAAACATACATATACTTTGTCTTGTTTGTTTTGGATTTTTTTTAGATCTGTGTGTACTGTGTGTGCATGTGTACTGCCTGCGTGTGTGCGTGTACTGTGTTTGCTGTGTGTGTGTGTGTAACAGCGTGTGTGTGTGTGTGTGTAACAGCGTGTGTGCGTGTGAACTGTGTGTTGGTGTGTGTGCTGCGTGAGTTTTTGTTGATATATATATATATATATATATATATCGAGATATTCATACATATACAGTTTTATCCATATTTATGCACACACACAGTTTTATACATATATATACATATATAGTTGTATAAAGTTTTGTAAGTTTTGTTTAGTTTAGTAACAAAAGTGGGTTTAGTTCATTAACAGGTCTTTGCAACACTAAGTTGTGTTTGGACAAATCTGCTTGTGGTGTGAATTAAATATTTAGACTAAATAATTTTCTTTGGACTAAATATTTTATTTGGATTAAACTTTTTGACAAAAATTAATTTGTTCTTGAACATTAATTTGAACCATTAATTAATTTGAACTGGATTTATTTTGAACTGAAATTTGGAACTGTTTTGGACTAAGTCCTTTTGTTGGGTGTTTTTGTTGGAGCTTATTTTACACCCAACTCATTTATTGTGTGTACACATTTTTTATTGGACTTAGATTATTTTGTGTCACACACTGTTTATAAAAATAATATTTTAATCTGAATTAAAATTTATTTGGGTGTTGGGTATTTGTTGTTGGAGCTTAGTTCATACCCAACCCATTTAGTGTGTGTACACGTTGTTTATTTGGGCCAACTTTATTTGGATAAATTTATTTGGACTAAAATTTGTTGGGACTGAATTTTAGTAAGGTTATTGGGTGTTTGGTTTGTAGAGTTTATTTACACCCATTTCAGTTTGTGTGTACACTTTATTATCAAGACTTATTTTAGTGTGTCACACATTTTTATTTATTATTATAATCTGATTTGATTTATTTGGGAATAAAGATATTTGATTTTTGACTCTAACTAGTTACACCCTCTAAGTTGAACTTTTGTGTGTTCACTTTATTTAGTTGGGTTTAATTAGTGTGTAGTCTTTATATCACATCTTTATTTATTTAAATTTTATTTTAGTTAAACCCATCCTATTTTAGTGAGTCGAGTGCTACACTCTTTATCTCGTACTCACTTGACTTGGATTGGACCATTTTACTCGTACACTTTTTATTGCCTAAGTTGAATACTTTTTGTTGTATTCTTTTATAACTTAAGGTGGTGTTTATGTGTGTATGAGTATTTGATCCAACCTTTGTCATAGTATTGGTTTATACTAAAAGTGGAATTTAATATTTGTGAACTTATTTTATTTATTTTTATTAAGTCTCAATTTATATGAGCTAAGTGCTACACTTATTTATCTTTTGCTCATTCTACTTGGACTTAATATTTTTAACATAACACCTATTTAAATTGATTCATATTATATTTGGTGTTAGGTTAATTTTCTATCTTAGTTGCGCGACACAATTGTTGGAATTTTATTTCCTATTTTATTTGTGGTCATTTGCGCCAACTAATTTGTTTTTAGAATTAATCTTTACTTGAATATTAAATATTAAGGAAGACCTTACTTGTGTCTTGGGACTTAATATTTAAGCATTCTTTTTAGTATTGATTAATTCAATATTGTCTTACCTTTCAATTAGTCCTTGATTGGTAATTTGTCTTGTCAATTAAAATAGATTTAAACCTTGGTTGTTTGGTCTATTTTTAAACAAGATTATTTTTGTTGTTTTGATTAAAACAATATCTATTATTATATTTGTGTGTTGCACAACTTCACGGGGTCTCAGGTTTGAGTGTGTCGTTGTGCTTGTGTTGTGAGTGAGTGATAGTCTCTATTACCGGGGTGTTATTGGGTTGACTGATTTTCAGTCAAGTTGGGTTGTTTTAGACTAGGCTGGGTGTACTGGTTTGTATTTGCTTAGTTTAATTCATTGTGGACTTGGAGGACTGTAATCTGTAACTTGTAATCGGTAATAGTGGACTTGAGTGCGCGGGCTGTCCTGGGACTAGGGACACGGGGTTTACCACTAAGGTGGGTTCCTCGATAACATATATTGTGTCACACTCTACTTTTCCTCATCTCATTCTTAAAGGGAATTATTCTTTACTTCTAGCATCATCACCTTTACTAATAGTGTGCATGAGTGTTTTCTCACTTAAAATTTATAATAGATTTTGTATTAAAGATTTGAAAGAGTTGGAGATTTTTTAATTTACCTAATACGCATTAGCAAGTACCCCTTGGTTCTTTCTAGTGTGACCCTTGGGTCCTTTTTCAAGTGGTATCAGAGCTTCAGGATTCACTTTATAAAAGTTTTTATTCCGCAAAGATCCTGAACTCCTTTTAAAAATCTATATTTTATATCATTTAAAATCTATTTTTTATTATGGGAAAACAAATTGGTGATGCTATTTTTTCTTTGAAAAAATCCCTTTATGAATGTTCTAATGATGAAAAGCTTTACTCTCAATATAACATTCCAAAATCTTCTACATCTTGGTTTAAAGTGTGGGATGATATGTCTGATAGTGATAGTGATGAGGATAATTTTAACCATATATTGCCTTCTACACCTATTTGTGATACTAAATTTGTTGCCCCTATTTCTACAAATATTTGGGATGGTATTACTGATAGTGATACTGATAGTGATAAAGATAATTTTGATCACTTATTATCTCCTACTACTATTTGTTGCACTAAATCTGTTATTGCCCCACTTACTTTATCCAAATGCACTTATGATTGCGTATCTACTAGTTCGGATGATTCCGATTTATGTGTAGATAATTCTGTTTTAGACAAAGTAATTTTATCTCGTACCTCACCTACTCCATGTCACCCTAAATTCACAGCTTCTATATCTAATGTTGATGATATTTTTGGTGATGTTGATGAATCTGAAAATGAAGACAATGATGTCATTTTGGAAGGGTGCGTGAGTACAAATTTAGAGGATTGTGTGAGTAATAAATCTTTTGAGAACACGATTGAGGATTGCAATGACTTAGGTCAAATTAATTCTAGTTTAATGGCTAAAAATGACATTTTAAGCGATCAAATCAAGTTAATAACCGAAGAATCTGTTTTTCGTATTGATGAACTTGAAAATGATGTTTCATTTTTAGAGAAAAGGATTGTCATGTTAACCGAGCTTAACCATTCTCTTGAAACCAAAAACAAGGAATTTTTACTTAAATTTGATGAATCTCAAGTTGAACTTAAGGCCGTTTTAGATAAGTATGATGAATGCCAAAGAGAACTTAAGATTGCATCTATAAATGTTGATGGTTTTTGTAATTCTCGATTAATTGCCGAATCTCATAATAAGTATGTTAAGGAATTTGTTCCTTTTAGAGCACTTGGATTTAAAGGCGAAACTTGTGATGAAAGTAAGTTTGTTAGTTGTAGCGAACAATGTCCTGATTCGACTGAATTTAAGCTAAGCTATAAAAATACTAATTTTGAGGATTCTAATACCATATGTGTTAAGCCGGTCTTTGTTTGTAGTTTTTGTCATAAAAATGGTCATTTAGAAAAATTCTGCTTTAAGAAATTAGGGCAAAATTATTCTGATTTAGGCAAATTCAAAATGTTGGGAATCTTAAAACTCCTAAGCCTTCACTTAAATGTAATTTCTGCTCTAGAAATGGACATTTGAAAAATTCTGCTATAAAAGAGTTGGGCAGAATAATGCAAAGATAGGAATTTTTAGAAAAATTAAAAATCAGAGAAATGTTAAACCTGCCAAACCTATGCTGAAATGCAGTCTTTGTTCTAAAACTGGCCATATTGAAAAATTTTGTGTTCAGAAATTAATGCAGAAACAAGCTGTTTTGGGCAAAAATAGTCATTTTAATAGAAATAAACATGCTTTAAATTCTGTTTTTAGGTGTAAAATCTGTTTTAAAATGGGTCATTTAGAGCAGTTTTGTCATAAAAAGTTGAATTTTGAATCTGAAAAGCTGCCCACTAAATGCAGAAATTCTAAAGTGCCTCTGAATGCTAAGTGTAAACATGCTGTTAAACCTGTTTATAAATGTAACTTTTGTTCCAAATATGGACATTTAGAACAATTCTGTTTTGAGCGTTTGAATTTAACTAGAAAATCTGCATATGATAAAAATGTGAGCTTTCATGATAATGCTAAATCGAATGATAGGCATGTATTTAAATGCAGTTTTTGTCTTCAAAAGGGTCATTTGGGACAGTTTTGCTATAAGCGTTTAAGTAGACAATAAAGTGGTGTTAAAAAGTTGTCCAAGATCCATTTAAAGTCTAATGTTGTTAAGAACTGTTCTCATACTAATGTTAATTTTTTCCCATTTAAGACCGTTATTCCTAATGTTAAATCCAAATGGGTTAAGAAAGATGATTTAGGTACTCAAATGAGGAGTATCGAAATTTCAAACTAATTTTGCTTTAGTTTGTTTTAGTTTATTTGTTAGTACTTTTTAAATTGTATACTCATGTTGTACTAACTTTTATTTTGTAGGATTCTTCCCTACCCTTTGTCCCTTTGAGACAAACAGGGGGAGAATTGGAGACTCTTTTGGTGTTGTATTTTTGAGTCTTTTAGGAATTTGTGCTGTTAGTTGAGCTTTGTTCTCTTCTATGTTTGATTAGGACTCTTGTGGTTAGTAGAGTTATGTATCATCTTTTGTTTTAGGACTCATGTGTATAGTTGAGTTATGTAATTTGTGTCGTTCTTTGTTTTTGAGTCTCGGTTTTTGTTTGTCTCAAAATTGGCCAAAGGGGGAGATTGAAATCTCATTCTTCTTATGTTGGCTCAATCTTGAGACAAACAATTTTTTATTTATATGCTCTTGCATTTTTTTATTTTTATTCAAATCTATTTTTTATATCTTAAATCATATTTTTCTATATTGATTTATTACATAAATTAATTTTTTTTGAGAAAAATATTTTTTTGTGTAATGTACAAATTATTTTGGGTGTCATATAATTTATTTTTTTTTTTTTTTGTGTGAGGTTTGATATTTTTCTGAATTTAAAGTTTATTTTATATTTCAAGTCTTTTATTTTATTTGACTTGATATATAAAATATTTTTTTATTCAGAATATTTATTTTGTGTTTTTTTTTGTTTCATTTTTTTTGTCTTATTTTTTATTTTTTATTTTCGGACTTTATATTTTTTTTTTTTTGTGTTTTTATTTTTTTTGGGCTTTTAAGCTTTGGGCTTTTTGGAAAGCCCTTTAGGGTTTGTTTTATTTTTTTGGGTATAAGAACACATTTTCTCTCTCTCTCTTGGCTCTCTAATTTTTAACTCAGCCGCCCCTCTCTTTTTTTCAGCTTGGCCGAAACCCTCTGCTCTCTCTCTCTCTTGCTCGTTTTTTCTTTCCCCATTTGAGAGTTTGTAGGTGTGGTTTCAGTTTGGGGGTTTAGAGATCGGAGTTGAGGTTTTTCTGGTCGCATTTCTTTGTCAATCGTTTGGGAGATCGGGTTTGATTCCAGATCTTTGTACGTGTGAAGATTGGCCGTCGTTTTTTTTAAAAAAAAAACAACAACAGCGATTTGAGGTGTTGGGGGTTCCGGTTTGAAGATAGGTTTGGGTTCATTGTTTAAGGAGATCGGAGGTCAATTATTTGGGTGTTCCTGTTTGTTTTTTGTTGGTCGAAAGTTCCAGCTCCGGCCTGGTGCGATTTCCGGTGGACTCAGGTTTCCGGCGACCATTTTTTTTGGTAACTGTTTTCTCTCTCTCTATATATATATATATATACTGATATATACTATTATATATATATATACATATACATATACATCTGATATACATATATACATATATATATATATATACATACGGTTATTTATAAACATACATATACTTTGTCTTGTTTGTTTTGGATTTTTTTTAGATCTGTGTGTACTGTGTGTGCATGTGTACTGCCTGCGTGTGTGCGTGTACTGTGTTTGCTGTGTGTGTGTGTAACAGCGTGTGTGTGTGTGTGTGTAACAGCGTGTGTGTGTGCGTGTGCGTGTGAACTGTGTGTTGGTGTGTGTGCTGCGTGAGTTTTTGTTGATATATATATATATATATCGAGATATTCATACATATACTGTTTTATCCATATTTATGCACACACACAGTTTTATACATATATATACATATGTAGTTGTATAAAGTTTTGTAAGTTTTGTTTAGTTTAGTAACAAAAGTGGGTTTAGTTCATTAACAGGTCTTTGCAACACTAAGTTGTGTTTGGACAAATCTGCTTGTGGTGTGAATTAAATATTTAGACTAAATAATTTTCTTTGGACTAAATATTTTATTTGGATTAAACTTTTTGACAAAAATTAATTTGTTCTTGAACATTAATTTGAACCATTAATTAATTTGAACTGGATTTATTTTGAACTGAAATTTGGAACTGTTTTGGACTAAGTCCTTTTGTTGGGTGTTTTTGTTGGAGCTTATTTTACACCCAACTCATTTATTGTGTGTACACATTTTTTATTGGACTTAGATTATTTTGTGTCACACACTGTTTATAAAAATAATATTTTAATCTGAATTAAAATTTATTTGGGTGTTGGGTATTTGTTGTTGGAGCTTAGTTCATACCCAACTCATTTAGTGTGTGTACACGTTGTTTATTTGGGCCAACTTTATTTGGATAAATTTATTTGGACTAAAATTTGTTGGGACTGAATTTTAGTAAGGTTATTGGGTGTTTGGTTTGTAGAGTTTATTTACACCCATTTCAGTTTGTGTGTACACTTTATTATCAAGACTTATTTTAGTGTGTCACACATTTTTATTTATTATTATAATCTGATTTGATTTATTTGGGAATAAAGATATTTGATTTTTGACTCTAACTAGTTACACCCTCTAAGTTGAACTTTTGTGTGTTCACTTTATTTAGTTGGGTTTAATTAGTGTGTAGTCTTTATATCACATCTTTATTTATTTAAATTTTATTTTAGTTAAACCCATCCTATTTTAGTGAGTCGAGTGCTACACTCTTTATCTCGTACTCACTTGACTTGGATTGGACCATTTTACTCGTACACTTTTTATTGCCTAAGTTGAATATTTTTTGTTGTATTCTTTTATAACTTAAGGTGGTGTTTATGTGTGTATGAGTATTTGATCCAACCTTTGTCATAGTATTGGTTTATACTAAAAGTGGAATTTAATATTTGTAAACTTATTTTATTTATTTTTATTAAGTCTCAATTTATATGAGCTAAGTGCTACACTTATTTATCTTTTGCTCATTCTACTTGGACTTAATATTTTTAACATAACACCTATTTAAATTGATTCATATTATATTTGGTGTTAGGTTAATTTTCTATCTTAGTTGCGCGACACAATTGTTGGAATTTTATTTCCTATTTTATTTGTGGTCATTTGCGCCAACTAATTTGTTTTTAGAATTAATCTTTACTTGAATATTAAATATTAAGGAAGACCTTACTTGTGTCTTGGGACTTAATATTTAAGCATTCTTTTTAGTATTGATTAATTCAATATTGTCTTACCTTTCAATTAGTCCTTGATTGGTAATTTGTTTTGTCAATTAAAATAGATTTAAACCTTGGTTGTTTGGTCTATTTTTAAACAAGATTATTTTTGTTGTTTTGATTAAAACAATATCTATTATTATATTTGTGTGTTGCACAACTTCACGGGGTTTCAGGTTTGAGTGTGTCGTTGTGCTTGTGTTGTGAGTGAGTGATAGTCTCTATTACCGGGGTGTTATTGGGTTGACTGATTTTCAGTCAAGTTGGGTTGTTTTAGACTAGGCTGGGTGTACTGGTTTGTATTTGCTTAGTTTAATTCATTGTGGACTTGGAGGACTGTAATCTGTAACTTGTAATCGGTAATAGTGGACTTGAGTGCGCGGGCTGTCCTGGGACTAGGGACACGGGGTTTACCACTAAGGTGGGTCCTCGATAACATATATTGTGTCACACTCTACTTTTCCTCATCTCATTCTTAAAGGGAATTATTCTTTACTTCTAGCATCATCACCTTTACTAATAGTGTGCGTGAGTGTTTTCTCACTTAAAATTTATAATAGATTTTGTATTAAAGATTTGAAAGAGTTGGAGATTTTTTAATTTACCTAATACGCATTAGCAAGTACCCCTTGGTTCTTTGTAGTGTGACCCTTGGGTCCTTTTTCAGTTCTTTCATTCTAGTTTGCATTAATGAAAAATACAAAAAAAAATTGTTTATCATTTATGTTTTACCGTTTTAGTAATTTAGGCTTAATGAAAAATACAAATGATTTTTGCTTGTCTTTTGAGTAAATATTTTTATTTTTGGTTTAAATTTTCAAAAAACTCAAAAGATTTTTTTTGTGTGTATTTTAGTTTGACACACTTTATGTGTCATGTACTTGTGTTTGAATCCTTTCTTTTTCGCTTCCATGTGGCTAGAACTTTTAGTTAAGATTGTCAATCCTTAAAATGTTCTTTACCATGCTTACATGGAGTAGTTGGATTTTGTGTTGCTATAATGGATTCTATTTTTATATGTTTCAATTCACACATGCATGAGCTCACTTGAAATTTTAACTTCACATGTATATTTGAGATTTGTGAGGTGTTCTCCTACCAATCTAGTCATCTACATACTTTTGACCTAGGAGGACTTGTTCATGTTAAATCCGTTGCACTTGAGATGTGTGTGATAAAAATGATATATGAATGTGCATGGGGAAGGTATCCGAAAGGAAATATTATCCTTTGCGAGTAAGCCACCATTTTTAATGGACCTAAAATAAATACGAGGTCCAAAGGCCTAAAAGAAAATGGCATTAAAAGAAAAATATTTTCTAAGGCCTATTTTGTTTAGTTGATATAGTCATTCCATAACTGTATACATACTTTGAGGGAGTTTGGATGGTATATCAACGGTTTTGCACAATGTCCGTTTATCTTAGTTGCGCTTTCATTGGCATGACTCTATTGGTTTGTAAAATCATCAAAATTTTAGGCTTATGTGCATTGTGTATGTTTGTTCATTGAGTTCAATTTATATTGTCACATAAGGTTATAACTAAATGTGATAAAATGTTGCACTCAAATGAGAACTCTGTGAACATGTTTTAAGTGATTGGGTCTAAATTTAATTGTTACTAGTTCGCACCCCTACACTTCCATTTACCACATGTATTTGGACACATTTTTGTCATACGAATGTAAAAAGCTTAATGTACTTTGTGTCATGTGTGGAGTTTATACATATATATATATATGTGCGTGTGCGTTAGTGATATTCATTATGTCTACAGATATATGGTAATTTTTTTCATTGCCTTGCTTGATAGTTCATCCATGCTTCTAATTCATTATTAGTATCTATCTTGTTGCATATTTTGATTGATATCACATACTTAGTATCGTTTGTATCAAATTGGTATCATTTTCATTGCATTTTAGTTGGTATCCTTATTTTTTTGTATGGATTAGTTATGAATTTGTTGCCCGTATGCTTACATGCTCTTATCACCTTATGCATCATCTTGTTTTATTAATTCTTTCGCCTTTGTCTATTCCTGAACAAAAAAAGGGAAAATGATAGGGGGAGAAATGGTATCTAATCCTATTATAATCGTATCTTAGTTTAGGAGATTTAACTTAGGGGGAGTGGCGACCTTCTTAGGTTGATCATAGTTGATAAAGGAGAATTAATTTAGGGGGAGTATATAATTTCATTGCATTTAAATCTTTGATATTCCCTATGTGTTTAATGTTTGCTTAAGTGCGTAGGAATTCTATTTAGCAACAACCTTTCATCGGCAAAGATAGTCATCCTTAGGTTTTGAGTCAAGCTTGTATTTTTCATTTTGGGTGGGATGTTTTTGAGTCTAGTAGAACTTGACGGCCCTTTAGGATTTTTATTTGATTTTTGTCCCGAAATAACCAAAGGGGGAGATTTGTAAGGACACAAATTTCCAATTGAGTCCTTTGTAGTTTTGGCTCAATTCCTGACAAAAACAATTGAGTCATAGGATAGTGGTCTTGTGTGTCCTTCAAGCCTATGTCATGTGAAAATTGAAGACGTTACGGCCTTCTTATCAAGAGAACATCATTGTCGGTTTACATGTGCCTCGTTTCACATTATCAACTTAGTTCCAATCTCTCCTAAGGTATGAATGCATTACATATATATATATATATATATATATATATATATAGGAGCTTGGAACATTTTTTTATTGGGTGTAATTTTATTTTTAAATAAGTTTTGTTTTCAGAAGGTTACTTTAGAACTTTGTATAAAAAATTTTAGGGCTTAATTTTGAAAATGAACATTCTGTCACTTCGTTCAATATTGTCGTTCGAACGAGTTTGTCAACGACTTTTTTCTTTTGGC
Organism: Sambucus nigra; assembly: GCA_949130495.1. Lineage (NCBI taxonomy): Eukaryota > Viridiplantae > Streptophyta > Magnoliopsida > Dipsacales > Adoxaceae > Sambucus > Sambucus nigra. Next base: position 612,629,291 of record OX422217.1, on the reverse strand, counting down.
CTCTAGAACTTCGTCAGAAAGGTCGTTCAAACGAGATTTTCGGTGAGAAAATATTTTGGCAGTTTTTGCCATGTTCCCACTTCTTTTGTCCCACTATCTTTTGCAAGATTTAATAAGTGCGGGAACCAACTTTTTAAAAGTAACTTTTTCATCTCCTACAATCTCTAGAGAGAGTTTTTTAGAGCCTAATTCCTCTATGAAAAAGTTCATATTTTGAGTGTTTGTTTTTCAAGAAAATCATTCTTAAACACTTTTGTTTACACCCATATTAGTTTATTCCAAGTACCACATATATATATTTGCTTGGAGTTTGTTTGGCACCGGGTTCAGTTTTCTACCTAAGAAGAAAAGAGTTTGGATTTACTTATACATCCCTCAAAGAAGAAGAAGTTTGGTTTTGGCTGCGACGTCTCATACGGTGAAAGGTACCGTGTGTGGTTGGCGGGTTCCTAAAGCTTCATTAGTGAATTTCAAGATTCTGGTGGATTTCGGGATTGTCGACTAATCAGAGGTTAGTAAAAGAAGACGCGTCAAGGGCTTGAAAGAAGTCGAGTCGAGTTGAGTAAGTCATTTGTCTTGTACTTGTAAAATTCCATACTTAGTGGACTTAAGGCTAGGGTCGTCCGAGGTTTTTTTTCGTTGTGGGTTTTTCCTCATACATCGGCACGTAGTGGTTGTGAATTTATTTTATCTTGCAAATCACCTAGAACTCATGCTTAGGATTAAAAGATAAAATATGGTTTAATTCACTTCTCTTGTTTATTTTGGTGCATGTTTAATATTTGGGTAATGTGTAATTTAATTTAATTCAAGTCTAAATAATGTAATTTGATAAAATTTGGTTTGGCCTGATTTGCAAAATGAATTAATTAATGTTAGGTAAATTTCTAGGACTTGGATTAAATTATTTTGGTTTAAGTGAATTTCTAGTGTGTGTGTGTGTGTGTGTGTGTGTGTGTGTGTGTTCATCACAATTCACTTATTCAGGTTTAATTTCAATTTTGTTTTTTAGAAATTAAAATTTGTATTTAATTTGAGAAAAATTAAATTGTTGTGTTGAACCATCTTTATTCCGCGTCTAAAAGGAAATTCTATACTTGAAAATTTTAAAATTGGGGGTCCCAACACTTTTCATTTATATTAAAAAAAGACTAGTTTTTTAATAAAAACAATATTTTTGGAAAACTTTTTTACAAAACAGTTTTTTTTCAAATAAGTTGTATCCAACTATTTGTTTTTGAATAAAAGATAACGTCGAGTTATTTTTAAAACTAAATACAAATTTTTTTTTACTTTTTGCACAAAACAACATTCGTCTTATAAATAATATATTTTGTAAAAAAAAATTACAAAAAGGTTTATTTTTATATTAAAAAAATTCCAATTTTTTTAAATAACATTTTTTTTAACAAAACTTTTTTTTTAAATAAGTTATATCCATCTTTTTTTAATAAAAGAAAAGATAGCGTCCGTTTTTTTATTAAATAAACAATTTTTGTTTTTACTTTCTTTACAAAACAATATTCGTTTTATAAATAATACAGTTTGTTGAAAAAAGTAACAAACATGTATTTTTTTAATACTAAAAGGTCCGATTTTTTTTTAAATAACAAAACATTTTTTTAACTTTCTTACAAAAAAGTTTTTTTTAAATAAGTCATATCCAAGTATTTGTTTTTTGAAAGAAGAAAAGAGAATGTCCAGAGTTTTTAAAATTAAATAAACAGCTTGTACTTTTTTTACAAAAGAGTAATCATTTTATATAGCATTTGTTAAAAAACATTACCCACAAGTATTTTATTATTTTAAATCCAACTTTTTTTAATAACAAAACATTTTTCACAATTTTTTTATGAAATAGACTTTTTGAAATAAGTTATATGCAGCTTTGTTATTTTAAATAACATTCAGCTTTTTTAAATAACGAAATTATTTTCTTTACAAACATTTGTTAAGACCAAATGTTCTTTTAAATAACGACAACTTATTCATAAAAAATAACATACAATTTGTTAAGATCAAATGTTTTTGAGATCGTTTAGAGGGGCAAAAGATTCATTTTCTTTCTTTTAAGATTGTTGCCAAACATTGCATTGACAGCATTCGGGAGAAATGGTCTCCAAAAATTAATAGAAGAAACAATGGCACCCGACCAAAAATAAAAAATAATAACTCTACCTCAAACAACAAATAAACCCAAGAAAAAAGGTCATCCCCCTTTGTGAGTGATATCAATATAAATTAGGTTATTTTGGGTTTAACCCTCATTTATTTTTCAATATTCAATTAAACCTCTCCATGTTGACCTTTTGGGGTTGACTATTTGTCCACTCAAATTTTAGTGCTTTTAACCGTTTTTTCCTTCAATTCAACTATTAATAATTAAAGTCGTTATCTTTTACAATACGTAAAAATAGTTTTTTTTTTCTTTTCCAAAAACAGTTTGTAATAAACTTTTATATTAATATAAAAATAGTTTTTTGTATAAAGGTTGATATTTTTATTCATAGTCGTTAGCATATATCTAAAAAGTAGCTTTTTAATATAACGTTAACATTTTTATAGTTTTATATTCTATAGTTTTTTTATGTAAACGTTAATGTTTGCATTCTGCATTTTATATAAACATTTTTTCAACTATTTTTTACTTAAAATATATTTATAGGTTATTTAATTATTTTATATTTATAGTATATGTAGGATAATTTTAAAAAATTAATAGTGTTTTCTACATAAAAAACTAAAAGACATGATTTTTTATAAATAAAATATAGTCTTTTTATACTTAAATATTGAAAATGAATACGTAGTTTTAAAGTTTCATACAAAAGTGATTTCAGAAAAACTATTTTTCAGAGAAGTAATTATACATAAAACTATAGTTTTAACTTTTTTTTATAATATATGTTTTTTTAGAAACATAGAACTTTTTTGACAAAAAAATCTAGATATTGTCAACAGCTTTTCATAAAAATTAATTTTATAAAAAATAATTTTCGTAAAATTGATTTTATAAAACTGTAGTTTTATCTTGTGTTTTTATAAAAAAAAATATTTTTTTAAAAAAATTGTCATCATAAAAACATTTTTTAACTTCTTCGCATGTATTTTTTTTACAAAAGTTATACATATTTTACTTGCTTTTCAGAACAAAAGAAATTTTATAAAATATGTTTTTACTTGTCTTTTATATAAAAAAAATGTATAGTTTTTTTTAAAACATTTAGGGTTAATTTGACTTTAGTACATAGCTAATAGACGAATTTAGCTTTAAATACGAATTTGTTTGGAGATTAGATTTTAATACAAAAAGTCAGAGAATCCGTTAACCTTAACTGACATGTGGCTTTTTTAATTATAATAATTCAAAAAAATTTAAAAACTTTTATGAAAGAAAAAAGATAATGAATTACTAAATAAAAACTATTAAAAAAAACTACATCTCTTACACTCACCCACGGCCTCTCCTCGGCAACCACCCTATCCCAGCGCTTTCTCCACCAGGCCCCAACTCATACAACCCCCTTCCACAAGCCCCAACTTCCCACTGCTCCTTCCACCAATCGCGAGTAATCTCTCCCCCTCATGGCAAACCCCCAACCCTGTACCTCTGACAAAAAAGCCCCATAAACAAAATATGAAGCCAAACGAGTTAGTAACCTCAGAAAATCACAAAAAAATATATATATATGAGATTTGAAATCTAAAACCACTAAACAAATCTCAAAACCAAATATTAAAAACAAAAAAACAAAACTAGATTTCAAAACAAAATCTAAAAAAAATCTTCAATTTGCTTTTCGATTTTTAACAGAATACATCAGGGTGGGTGGGGTGCTGTGGGTAGTTGAAATCGTGCAGCGGGGGTGTTTAGGGGTGGCTCGGTGGAAAGGGGTTGGGAGGGTAGAGAGAGAATTTAGTTTTTTTTCTTTTAATTTTTTTGAATATTTTATTTTATTAATTTTAAGAGTTTTTTTAATTTTTTAAATTATTTTAATTGAAAATGTTATGTGGGTGTTAAACTTAATAGATTTTTTGACATTTTGTATGAAAGTCTAATTTTCAAACAAATTTGTATTTAAGCATAAATTCTCCTATTAGTATGCTTACATTTTCATAAAATTAGTTTGTAACAAACATTTTTTTATAAGAAAATTAAAATATAATTTTTATAAAATTAATTAATTTAAAAATAGTTTTTATAAATTTACTTTTTAGTAAAAGTTAAAACATTTTTCTTAAAATATTAACAACTAAGAATATAGATATTAACGTTTATAAAAAAAACTTTTTATATATGGTTGTGGTGACAAATATCTCAACACAAATAATAATGAAAGACAATCACCAGGAAAAGAAGAACAACAAAGATCACAATCACACAACACAAAGATGTATGTGGTTCGGCAAATTGTCTACGTCCACGGAGAGGTCTACTGTTATATTAAGTATCTCTCTAGAGAAATTTTTCTGTATACCTTTTATCCCGGGTCAGGGCTACAATATATATTCCATAAAGGAGAGAGGGGTGCTGATAACTACCCCGGTAGCCCACTATCCCCTGAATATCTCCTCCGAGATTGTGGGGATAGAATGGGTCAAATCCTCAATACTAACCGTTATTCAGAGCATCCCATAATTTGAGTCGGGCATATCTTATTTTTAGTTGGGCTTTGTCCGGCTACTCTCATGGACCTAAAAGATAAAGAAGGTACCCACAATTGCCCCTAAAATTTTAGGGTTATAAATTGGGCTCAAAAATTTAAACATTGACTTCGGTTCCTTCCAGATGGCACCGTAGTGAATTATAAAAGATTTGGGTGCGAAATGTATCTTTATAGGAGATTGAGGCGGCAAATCCTCTTCGATCAGAGTGTACCATCATTGGAAGGTCTAAACTCTTAAGTTGGACGATCATCAACATCACTTCAAACTCTTTCCATCTCAAATCATCTCTTGCTCTTCTAAGCTTCTGCTTGTCCTTAGGCTTGTTCTTCATCGTCCTTAATCTAGTTTATGTCCCTCAACTTCATTTACCTGTGGCCCTGCATCGTCTGAGGATGCCCTTTGCAGTGTAAGTTTCCAATTCTCTTCTTTTTCTGCCTTTCTTTCTTTTCTACTGTGATTAGGATTTGTCTATGGCACAGATAGACAACAAGTCTCTAGCTGAATTTTAGAAATGCTACAATATCCCCAGCTGGGTGGATATTGAGTGTGCTCTCGTTCCTCTAACGTTCGAGGCATTGAGGATGAGCACTGGATTCATGTTATTTTACTGTCCCAGGGAGGTTTAACTTTTCCCCCAAATCGCCTCTTCTTACATTTCTTTCTATATTTCAATATAGTTCCAGCCCATTATTCTTCGAACATTTGGAAGATCGTCAATGGTGTTCATAGAATAAACCAACTCTATGGCACTAGGTAAGGCTTGGTTGAAATTTATTTTTGTTACTTCTTTTCTCGTACCAGTTCTGGTCTTCTTTATTTGAAAGCGAAGAGTCCTAATAGGGTGTTGGTAGTTAATCTAACTGATTCCCATAAAGATTATTGGATTGAATGATTCATAGCTAGGAATTGGAAGTTCCCTCCTCAGGTAGGAGGTACGAGGTACACAGGACCTCGAATTCCCACCTATGGGGAGGAATATATAGGTTATGTTCAACCTCTTTGTCTTTTTATTGCTACCACAATGTGTTTCTTTTTTAATGCTTTCCTTTTTCTTTACAACAAAGTCCAATAATCAGGAGCCCGCTCTCCAAGAGATCCGTGCTGCTGAGTTACTTAAGGCTTGGAATATACGAGATTCCATTGCAGAAGGAGAACATCCGAGATCGGATTCCTTATTATTGGAATATAAGAACACTACCTCCAGCTTCATCCCCCGCCTAGTTGACTTTATTCCTCATCTTGAGATTTCAGAGGAAGAAGAGGAGGAAGAAGGCGCTCTTCAACCTATCGACCTAGACGAAGAGGAGGATAACAGTTCGAAGTCTAGTACTGTGAGAGGTGGTGGTGAGGCAGGATCTAGTCAGGGGGAGTCCATCGAAGAGGGTTCAGGTAGTGGAAGGTCAGTCGTGGGAACCTCCAACTCGGAATCAGGTTTAGAGAGCTCGAGCAGGGAGGATATGGCTCCCCCATGGAGGAAAAATCTAATCATTGATGATGATGATGATGATTATGTTATGTTATCTCATAGGTTAAAGATACAGAAGCCTGGGTCTGGCGATACTACCAGTGGTTCCCAGATCGCAGCACATGAAAAGGAAGGGAAGAATAAATATGATGAGTTGAGGAGAGAGAATGAGAGAAAAAGAGAAGAAGAGAGAAAGAGAAGGGAGGCTGAGAGAGAGAGAGAGAGAAAGAGAGGAGAAGCGAGGAGGCGAGGACGAAAAAGGCACAGGCTGTTCTGGTCCCTATGTTTGTCCCAACTGAGGGAGACTTTGTATCTTTGACCCCTCAGCTCGCTCCTGCGATGATCGAGAGGGTAGTTCTATCAATGGACCGCAAGCAGTCATAAAAAATGGGACTTGGCCAGTTAGTCCTGAAGGCAAGTCAAGGGCTTACATTGGTAAGTATATTCATTCTTTCCTCTATTTGTTGTAGTTCCTCTTATATTCTGTTTACTCATATTCAATCTTTCTCTACAGTTCTTGTCTGACTACACCGTTCTCGACCGCAATTGGAGCGAGCTAATGAGGAGGAATTCTGAGCTCGAGGCAAGCTTTAAAGTTCCCAGTGAGGATCAGAAGTTCTCTGAGCGTGCCCTTATATAGGCTAAGGCCTCTTTTGATAAGGAGAAAGAAGTAACAGCCAAGGAACTTCGGGAGTTGCGGTAGTCTTATGGCCTGGTTGTGGCGAGCAAACTGGTAGTCACCGAAGAGAACAAGGTGCTCTTCAAGGAGGTGGAAAAGCTGGAGTTCGTGGCTTCCTCCATCAAGAAGGGTGCTTCCAACGATGGATGGGCGGTGGGGTACGATAATGTCAAAGTTCAAATTGGTTACATTAGTCGTTCTAACTTCAAAAAGGATTGGGACGGGGCTTTGCTTGTTGCTCTACTTGTTTCTGAGGTGGCTACTGATTCCCCTATTTTTGACGAGCAAGATCTAGGTACCAAACCAGTTATAGAAGATGTGCCTGCTCCTGTTGTTGAGGAAGGGATTCCAGCTGTTCGAACTGCTGAAGGCCCCATTGCTGCTAATTCTCCTGTTGATTAAGGAGTGGGTGTTGCTCCGATTGAGGGAAGGGTAAGTGGAACTAGGACGAGCGAGTATGCTGCTGATAAAGGAAAAGAACCAACCACCTCTGAGCAGGTCGAGGTTGCTAACTAGTCTCCTAGGATTTTTCTTGTATTTTTTTGTAACAAATTACAGTCTATTCAATGTTGTAAAGATAATGAGGGCATTAAATGTGTTAAATAATCTTTCTGGAGTTGAAAGTGAGATTCAAAGATGGAAATATGATGTTATTGTATATGCTTTTGGTCTTAAAGTTCCATTTGGAGCAATGAAAGGTTATGTGGTGAGGAAATGGAACTCAAAACTGAGGTATTCGTAGTTGTCTTTTATAATAGGGAGGTTCAATTGCAAGTTATAGAATCAGGACCTTGGTCTTTTGATTATAGACCAATGGTTATTAAGCCATAGAACACTGGTGTCGGCATAGATAAGGAAAGGATAAAGAAAATTCTAATTTGGATTAGGTTCCTAGGTTTGAAGCTATATATGTGGTCTGATGTTGTTTAAAGAAAATTAGCCTATTTGATTAGAAAATCATTATTCACTAATAAAATAACTGAAAAAAGAGAAATATTAAATTTTGCTATAGTTTGTGTTGAGATAAATATGTGGAGTGAGTTACCAGACAATATTACCATTTATGATCAAGAAGGAAGGAAGTTGAAATGGAGAGTTGAATATGAATGGGTTCCCAATAGATGCACTAAATGCAAGATATTTGGACATAAAGATGAGGGATGCAAATTTTGGAAGAAAACTAATCAAATGTGGAAGAAAGTGAATGAAGGAATTAGCAGTCGTATTAATGAAAAAGATGGGCCTAGTTTCATAGATTAAGATGGAGACAGATTAGAAGACAAAGAAGAATGTGTTGTTGATAAAAGTACAAGCAGACAAAGAAGGTAAATAAAGAAGTTGCACTAGTTATCTTAGAAAAGGAAACTCATGTAATCAAGAAAATTAATGCTTTACAAGTTAGTAGAGTCCCATTAGGCCTGGAGTGTCTATGACTAATTCTTTTGAAGATTTGATCCCTGAATAGGAAGATAATAGTAGAAATATGGTTTCATTTGAAGACACAAATGCAGAGATAGATAGTGAATAAAAGTAAAAATATATTGATCACAATCCAATCAGTGAAGCGGGGAGAATTTTAAGTCCAAATGAGAAGTCAATTAATGGTAATACTCAAGTCATTCATAATAATCAAAAGCCAGTGATAATGAAAAATAGTGTGTCCACAAGCAAGGTGAGGAAGAGGGGAGGAAAGAGGCATCATAAACCCAAACCATAACAAAGTTTGTTATATGGAATACTAGGATCTACAATGACCCTCACAAGTAAGGAGAGGTTCGTAAATGCATAAGGGACAATATTATTAGTCTTATATGTTTGGTTGAAATAAAGGTTAGAATGAATAATATTAGTTGTGTGAAAAATGGATGTTTTTCCATGGAATCTAATTTATAATACCCTTAATAGGGGGCTTGGTAGAGTCTGGATAGCCTGGGATCCTAATATGTTAGAGGTTGAAGAATTAAGTACTATGGAACAAGCGATGACTCTGAAAATAACATTTAAAATTTTAATATATCTTCTATCTTTACTGGAGTTTATGAAGATAATAAAAAAAACTCCCTAAAAATTACTTATAGGGATATTTGGAGTCTATTTCAATTTTTTTTTAATAATGAGCTTAGATCATTTGGGGGGAGGGAGGTTTAATGTGGTGAGAAGAAGTGATGAAAGATTAGGGGGAAATGACATTGATTGGGAGAAAACTGGTGATTTTTACTATAAGGGCATAATTTTATAAATGTCCGGAGTAGAATCTAGGAATTTTTTATCTGTCCAAGATCACAGTATGTATGTCTGATACAGCTACATTCGGCACGTCAACACGATCATCCACGACGGCCTTGATCTGAATCCATGCATCCATCATCTTCACACGTTCATCATGCTACATGCAACGTGCTGCTTAACCGTTCCCACTACTCCACTTCGTATTATTGGTAAAATGATTTATTGGAGTTGTTTATATTTTCATAAGTATATGGGAATTTTTTTTAGAAAATATTTTTCGAAGTCTGATTTATTTTTATCAAAAAGCAGAATTTTTTTTAAGTGTAGAAGCAGACTTGCCTCGGTCGACGAGCTCGTTCAAACGACATCACTCTGTCATTCAAGCGACATGAGTATGTCGAGTGAACTCGTTCGAATGACATCTCCCTGTCGTTCAAGCGACATGAGGATGTCGCGCGATCTCGTTCGAGCGACGTCGCTGCCTCGATTTTCATATAAATATCTGGGTTCATTTTACACGTTTTTCAAGTCTTTTTTGCACACAATTTTTGCATTTTACAGCCCAAAAAACAGACTTCGTGTTTTAAGGTTTCATGCCTTCTTTATTCACATAACCACTCTCATATATGTATGTGAATCTTTAAACCTTCTAAAGGATCGTATGTACTCATCTGGAGTAACTTGTGGAGAAGCTGTCTCTTTTCCATTACTGCCCATCTGGAGTTCTTGTGGGAGATTCTAGCCGACGACATCGGAACCGACACCTGAGGGTATTTCGTATGTCACTATTGTTTTCATTATAATCCGTGTAAACCGTTTTTTACAAATTATAGTGAAAATAAAAGGTTTTGCCCCTTTGGCGGATTTTTCCTCATTTGTGTATTTGTTTGTGGTTGAATGTTCTTGCATAATCATATTGTCTTCAATCACACCGAGATCCATGTTTTAGGATTTAATTGAAAAACTGTGTTTAATTAAATAATTTCTTTATTTGAACAAAATCGCACTCTACAAATTGGTATCAGAGCAGGTTACACTATTTTATTGTGTATTCCTATTTTTCGCAAAATCTGTGTGATATTGAGTTTTTTGAAAAATCAGTTTTGTGAAAAATCGCAATTTTTCCAATGGAACGCCCATTTAATGAGGAGCCTATTTCTGAAAAAGTTCACGACGGTGCTGAAAAATTAAAACTTTTGAATTTGAAACTTCGCAAAAGAATTAAAGTTTTGGAAAAAGAAAATTCTCATTTTAAATTCGCAATGGATCTTTTGCAAACGGTTCAAAACCAAAGAGATTTGTATCGTGAAAAATTTCTTTCTTTTGACCATGAATTTAATGCTTTAAAACTGTCCAAAAAGAAGAGTGTTGACAGAGTCCTATCTTTAGAAAAGGAACTGGAGGACTTAAAAAATTCTTGGGTTCCCATTTGTGCCGTCGAGGATAAAAAATTAATCGATGATTTTACGGCATGTGAAAAGACTCTTAGAGATAAGTTTGTTTTAATTGAAGGGGAGCGCGATAAACTGTTTAGTTTAATTGAAAATTTGAAAAAGAAATCTCTGTCTTTGGAAGAGTCTAATTTGTTGCTTGAATCAAATATTTTGAAATTGAAAATGATTTAAATGATTCAAGTATGTTTGATAGTGATGGTAATGGCTCATTTTGTTCTCATGCTTCTAGTGCTAAAGCCAAAACCATTATTTGTTTTAGAGGGTCTATTAATCCCATGGCCGTTAGAAAAGATCACACTCTAGGTTACATTCCACCCGTTTACACGTGTTCATATTCTGGTAGGAAAGGTCACCTTAGGCGTTTTTGCTTTGATGTTGGAAAAAGTCTTAGGAAGTTTATGTCTAGTGTTCCCTTGGTTCCTAAATCCTCCACACGATGTTTCACATCTATTTGGATTAGGAAATCACTTTTAGAGGCACTAGATTTTAGACAAGTTGATTCTTGTTTGCTTACACATGATTCTTCTCTTGTCATGTCATATAGATGATTGTGTTCACTTGTTTGTCATATGATAGTTTTTTGTTTCATGATATTTATGTTTGCTAGCGTTGTGACATGTACCTTTTGTATTAGATTTTTGTTTTTGAAAAATTTTGAAAAATACAAAAAGATTTTATTTTGATAAAATTTTTGAAAAATTCAAAAATAATTTTGAATTTTGTTTACACCTTTTATGGATGAGCATTTAAGATAGTCGGATCACAATTTTCATTCCATTTATCAATATGACTATTTGATAGTGATTTGAGACGCTACGTCATTGCATCCATGTGCTTTACATTATTTGAGGTCTTTGAGATGTGATTAGTGATATCTTTCTACATGTTTGGCTCCTTATCTCCTTTATTGCACACATACACGGCCTTATTAAATTATTTTACTTGTTTATCACATATTGGCTTGAGTGTTTCCATCTCAATTCTGTCTATACAACGAACCATATGCGATAAAACCTGACAAGATTGGAATGCATGTAAAAAAATGTTTGGTGAGATTGTGTGGTATTTTAAAACGATGAAGGGCGACGAAAGGTACTTAGCTATCCTTTGCGATTAAGCCACCATTATATCGGACCTAAAAAATTAAGGAATTTTATTATCCGGGGTCCACAGAGGTTAAAAGAGCCCGAAAACATTTAAAGGCCATAAAAAGAAATTCTGGCCGAATAAGGACCATTAGGTTTCACCATCAATTCTCCAAAGTTTGAAAATTTAGATCACCTCTATTCAAAATATAAATCTGAGGGAGTTTGGTTGGAGAATTTAAACGGGTTTGCTCTTCCTTGAAAGTCCTGAAAAAGCATTAAATCGTTTTGGACGTTATTGGTGTGGAAATCACTTTGAGCTTTGATTTGCTGATTTGATTGAGTCAATGTCTCATATTTCCATCTTTTTACACCTAAGGAATTTATTGAGTTCATTCATTAGGAGTATCCGATATTCATCGTGCACATATGTCATGTTTGTATGCATTGATTTTCCTATCGAATATTATCACACCCCTACGTTTCCACTATCATCGACTTGGTTGTTTTTGTGTTTGTTCCTGGTGTGATTCTTTGTTGTATATTTTGTGTGAATTTTTTTTTAAAATTCAAAAATAGAAATGTTTTTTTTACCTTGTGACACTCTCCATCTGCATTTATTTATGCTTCTCATATCTGTCTATTTGGGGCATCAAAAAAAGGGGGAGAATGAATTATGGGGGAGAATTTTTTTGATTTATCAATGATTTGCTTAAGCTTAATTGATCTTTAATTTTTTCATATCATTATATTTTAAACTCTTGCGTGTCACGGGTATCTGCTTTATCTCATGTGTGTAGGTACAAAGTTGATAATTATTGGATTGCACACCTTGGTGAGAAAAGCTTTGAGAGTTTCTGAAGAGCTGAAGATTTGAAGATGTTGAAGTTTGATTGAAGACATGTCAGTTAGTATTCTTAATTTAAGGGTTTAATGGGGATATTATCTTGTATGTCATTTGTTTTATAGAGATAGCATAATTTGGATTTTTTATGTATGTACTGGCATAGACATAGGGAGAGATTTGTAAGGACATAATTTTATAAATGTCTAGGGTAGAATCTAGGAATTTTCTATTTGTCCTAGATCACAGTATGTATGTCTGATACCGCTACATTCGGGACATCAACACGATCATCCACGACGGCCTTGATCCGAATCCATGCATCCATCATCTTCACACGTGCATCATGCTACATGCGACGTGATGCTTAACCGTTCCCACTACTCCACTTCGTATTATTAGTAAAATAATTTATTGGAGTTGTTTATATTTGCATAAATATTTGGAAATTTTTTTAGAAAATATTTTTCGAAGTCTGATTTGTTTTTATCAAAAATCAAAAAAAAAATTTTAAGTGTAGAAGCGGACTTACCTCGGTCGACGAGTTCGCTCAAACGACATCACTCTGTCGTTTGAGCAACATGAGGATGTCACGTGAACTCGTTCGAACGACATCTATCTGTCGTTCAAGCGACATGAGGATGTCGCGCGATCTCGTTCGAGCGACGTCGCCGCCTCGATTTTCATATAAATATCTGGCTTCATTCTACACGTTTTCCAAGTCTTTTTCGCACACAATTTTTGCATTTTACAGCCCAAAAAACAGGCTTCATATTTTAAGGTTTCATGCCTTCTTTATTCACATAACCACTCCCATATATGTATGTGAATCTTTAAACCTTCAAGAGGATCGTTTGTACTCATCTGGAGTAACTTGTGGAGAAGCCGTCACTTTTCCATTGCTGCCCATCTGGAGTTCTTATGGAAGATTTCAGCTGATGACATCGGAACCGACACCTGAGGGTATTTCGTATGTCACTTTTGTTTTCATTGTAATCTGTGTAAACCGTTTTTTACAAATTATAGTGAAAATAAAAGATTTTATCCCTTTGGGGGATTTTTCCTAATTTATGTGTTTGTTTGTGATTGAATGTTCTTGCATGATCATATTGTCTTGAATCACACCTAGATGCATGTTTTAGGATTTAATTGAAAAACTAAGTTTAATTAAATAATTTCTTTATTTAAACAAAAGCGCACTCTACAAATAAATGAATCATGAGAGAGAATTTTTTTGATTTATCAATGATTTGCTTAAGCTTAATTGATCTTTGATTTTTGCATATCATTATATTTCAAACTGTTGCGTGTCACGGGTATCTATTTTATCTCATGTGTATAGGTACAAAGTTGATAATTATTGGATTGCACACCCAGGAGAGAAAAACTTTGAGAGTTTCTGAAGAGCTGAAGATTTGAAGATGTTGAAGTTTGATTGACGACATGTCAGTTAGTATTCTCAGTTTGAGGGTTTAATGGGGATATTATCTTGTATGTCATTTGTTTTATGGAGATAGCATAATTCGAAGTTTTTATGTATGTACGGACATAGACATAGGGGGAGATTTGTAAGGACATTATTTTATAAGTCCGTCACAATTTATTATGGCGTATACCGCTACACTGTCGAAGAGCATTCAAGAACATTCAAGCATCAAAGATGGATCCAAATATCAAGGTTCTTCATCAAAAAGACTCCGCAAAGTTTACTTTGGTAAGGTTTTATTTTAAATACCTTAACTTTGCACTTAGATCTTTTGGAATATTTTTACAAAATATTTTCTAAGTGTTGGAGCGAACTTTTTTGTCAAAATTTGAGAATGAGTATTTTTTCTAAGTATTGTAGCGTACCTCAGTTTTGATGTCAGTTCATTCAAACGAGATGTCATCTCGTTGGAGCGACATGTGCATGTCACGCGATGTCGTTCAAGCGACATCTGTACTAGACCTGTCAATGGGTCGTGTCGAGTCGTGTTCGTGTCATTTTTTATCGTGTTAGGGATTTTAGGTTCGTGTCTAAACGGGTGACTTTTTTATCGTGTGAAAAAATCATATCAAAACCCGACCCGTTATGTTAATGTGTCGTGTCGTGTTCACTCATTAATACCCATTACAATAATGAATTATTTTGAATTGTAAACAAGTTGACATGTTATCTTATTTTTGAACCCAAGTAGACGCATTAATTCATTGCATTACTAAATCTCTCATTTAGTAAAATTCATTATGATTAAATTAACATTATGCTACATAAATTAGTTATAAGTTACAAGAGTATATATTATTCACTTAAATTAATGGGTTATAATGGGTCTCATCGGGTATTAACGGGTGAAGGGGGTCAACACTAATCCGGTCCGTTAATTATCGTGTCTTATAGGGTTGGCACTTATATGACCCGAACCCATTAAGGGTCCACCCATTAATTTATAACTTCGTGTCGTGTTATCGTGTCGTGCCTCATTTTTCTAGGTATAAGATGTACTTTGTTCGCGCGAGATAGCTATTTTGTTCGAGCGACTGAGACGGAGCATTTTTCTATAAATACTCATTAAATGGTTTCGTTTTTATTAAGAAGTCCCAGCATTTTGAAAGACAGAAAACTGCAAAACTGCAAAATCTTTTTGACTTCTTCTTTTAGGGTTTAATCCTTTTTTTGTTTTCAATTCACAAAAATCCCATATGTTTTGGTGTTGAAGAACACTCCTTGGCTTTTGTTCATCCTTTGTGGGGAGATCTCTACAACCGAGAGCTGCGTGCTATTGTGGAGGGAGTCTCTATAAAGTTTTTGGGTTGCGGTCCTTGTGGTATAGCTGCACGTGAACCATTACAGATTTTTAGCCGTTGCTTTAGAGGTTTGATGAAGACACCGTGCATTACACTTGTGGACAATTATCAGGTTGTATGTAAGTCAATGGTCTTGTGAATTCTTCAAAGTTCTAGAAATAAAAGGTTTTGCCCTTCGGAAATTTTTCCTGAAATTTGTGTCGCATACTTTATTTATTTATGGGTTGACACACGCACACACGTAGTTGCATGTCTAGGGGCTGAATTAATTTGGTTTAAATAGACTCTAATTAAATAAATGTGCCAAATTAGAAATTTACGAATTTAATCAATTATCACACAGTCATACGTTTTACATTAACAATTGTGTTGAGTATATAGGTGTTGATGATCTTCCTATAAGGGGAAATTGGTTTAGTTGGAGTAGTGGTAGGGGTAGTGAGGCTAACATCAAAAGTAGAATTGATAGAATCCTTCATAATGTATTAGCCTTAATTCTTTTATGGAATGTGAAGTTCAGGTGCGTCTTCCTGGTGTATATATGATCATACTCCTTTGATTCTTTCTTTCCATTTAGATAAAGAAATGATTAATAGGCCTTTCAAATTTTTCAAGCTCTAGATGAGAAATAGTTCCTTTAAGGATGTCTTGAGGAGAGGTTGGGAGATTCATGTTAATGGTAATATATGTTCATTATTGCTAAGAAGTTGAAATTACTTATAAAGGATTTTAGAGAGTTGAATAAGAAGTGCTATTCTAATTGTGGTGACAAATAATATTCAACACAAATAGATAAGAGAAACGCAATCACCGAACAAAATAAAAGAAACGTAAATGCCAATCACACAACAGGAGATGTACGTGGTTCAATAAGAATGCCTACGTCCACGGTGGTGCAGTCAGTATTATTTCTATTTACTCTGGGGAGTGTTTACAGAGAATACAGTCGGTGCCTCTTGCCCCGAGCCTAGGGCTTATTTTATGCATGCATATCTTCGGGGAGTGGGGGTGTTGGACTCCCCCACGTCCATCTTTCTCTCCTGGAATATCTCTGTCCGAGATTTTAGGAAAGGACTAAGTCATAACTGAATTAAATTAAGGTGCGTCGGGCTTGGACTTTGGGCCGTTTTAATTAGGCTACTCGTCCGGGCCCGTAATGCCAAATCCGGGTACCCACAATTGCCCCTAGATTTGTTGGGCTATAATTTGGGCTCAATAAATTTAAATTATTAGCCATAATGGCTCTTTTTCATATCGTGCAACTCTTTCCAATGTTTGAGGCCTGATTTAGGCGGCACTTGCTTCGTGTTCTGCGCACTATGATTAGTAACATTCAAAAGTTATTCTGAGCAGTCGTTTCATAATCGTCGTTTCAAGCTTCTTAGTACTCTTCCATTTTCTGCGAGTTCTAGAGATTTGCGTTCCCTTCTCCAGGTTTTCATTCTTTTCGCTTTCGATCTCCCTCGTCATTTGGGCTTGTGATTCTTCATCATTCAAGTGAAACTTCCATCTTGTAAGTCTCCTGTGCCTCCTCTTTTGTGTTTTTTCTTTGAATTTGTAGTTTTAGGGTTTACAAATGGCGAAGATTGGTAATAGATTGGTGTCTGAGTTTAGGAAGTTTTACAATATCCCAGAGTGGGTGGAGATTGAGTGCGCCTCTCCCCCTATAAATGTTAGAGAGATAGAGGGTGCCCATTGGATTCACGTCTTGTTGCTCTACCAAAGGGGCCTTACTTTTCCTCCAAACAATTTATTCTTGCACTTCTTTGGTTATTTCAACATTGTTCTTGCACAGTGTTCTCCCAATGTATGGAAGATAATCAATGGCGTCCATAGAATAAATCAGCTCTATGGCACCAAATTAGGGCTCGTCGAAGTCTGCTTTTGCTATTCCTTTTCTCGAACTAGTTCTGGTGTTCTCTATCTCAAAGCCAGGAATCCTGACAAGGTATTGGTAGTAAACCTACCTGATTCCCACAAGGACTATTGGCAAGATGGCTTTCTTGCCAAAAATTGGCAGTTTTCCCCCCAGACTGAGGGGTCGAGGTCTGATAGGTTCACTGTTCCCTTTTATGGGGAAGAGTATATAGGTAGTCTTTGCTCTGTTCTTTCAATTTCTTTATTAATGTGTGATATTTCTGACTCTTTCCTATTTTTTCTTCAGCGAGGTCGAAGAACTTGGAACCTGCTCTCAGCGAGGTTTGTCTTTCTGAGTTGGTCAAAGCTTGGAATATCAGGGAGCCCCTAGCTGACGGCAAGCATCTCCGGTCTGCTGCTTCTTGCTTGAGTACAAAAACATCAGTTCTAGATTTATAGCTAGGCCGATAGATAGAATTCTTGAGTTTGATACCTCTGAAGAGACTGATGCCGATAATATTCAGTTAGACGAGGGGGAGATCAGTTCTAAGAGTGATATCGTAGGCGGTGCTGAAGGAAATTTTGGTGAGGGGATCTCCAGTGGTGATAGTTCTTCTTATTCAGAAGAGGTTTTTAAAGCCCGAGAACCTTCGATCACGTCCATCAGTTCAAGCGAGGAAATGGTTCCTCCAAGGAAAAATTTGATCCGGGATGACGATGATGATGATCATGTGCTCCTCACTCAGAGGTCGAAGAAGCAGAAGTCTAGTACTGGGGCTGTTGCCACTGGTTCTCGGTCTACTGCTCAGGAGCAAGAGAGGAAAAGGAAAGAAGAAAAACAGATAAGAGAGAGAGAGAGAGAGAGAGAGAGAGAGAGAGAGAGAGAGAGAGAAAATGAAGAGGAAAGAAAGAAGATAGAAGAGACGAAGAGGATGGAGGAGAAGAAAATAATGGAGAAGGAAAAGAAGAGGGAGGAAGAGAGAAGAAAAATGGAATCGAGGATGAAGGCTGGGCAGGCCTTAGTTCCTGTGTCCGCACTGCCCGAGGGGGCCTCAGTTGTCATTTCTCCTTAACTGGCCCCTACGCTGCTCGAGAGGGCAGTCCTTCCTACAGATCGCTAAAGGGCGACGGGGTCCAATCAATTGGCTCAGCAAGCTAGTTAGAGGCTAGCCTTGGTAAGACCTTTTTCCTTTCTCTAATGCTTTGATAAGTTTCAGCTGTTTCCTTCTTCTAATATCTTCTTTTACTTGAAGTTTATGATTGACTTCGCCACGCTTTATCGCTCTAATGATGAGCTGGTGAAGAAAAATGGTGAGCTGGAGCAGAAAAATGCTGCCTTGAAGCTTAAGGGTACAGAGCTCGAGGCTGGTTTGAAGGCCACTAATGCTGCTCGGGACGCTTCTAATCTGGATCTTGTTAATGCCAATCGAGAGAGGGATACGGTGGCCAAAGAACTGAATGAGCTGCGACAAGCCTACGATCTGGTCTGCTCGATCAAGCTGGCTATCATGGAGGAGAACAAAGTGTTGACCGAGCAGCTGAAGGCAAAAGAGTCCCAGGCAGCCACCATTAAGGAGGATTCATATAACTCCGGGTGAGTTTCTGCGTATGAAGATGCTGAGGTTCAGATAGGCTACATTAGCCATCTAAACTTCAAGAACGGCTGGAACAAGGCCCTTTTGGCTGCTAGTGTGGATGTTGCTTCTCCTCTGTTCGACGAGCACGATCCAGGCCCTAGGCTAATTATGGATGAAGTCCCTACCCCAGCCTACGAAGGTGTTGATCCTTCCTCCCAGTTAGTCCCTGCTGATGCCCTTCCTGTTCAGGTGACAGAGGTTATTCCTGCTGAGGGAGGTGTTTCTACTTCTGCTGACAAAGGGAAGCAGCCAGCTACTTCTGGGCAGCCTGAGGTTGCCAGCTAATTCACTTTTAGGATTACTTTTGTATTTTTTGTTTGTAATTTTCCTTTTGACCCTTCCATATACTCTGATCCTCTTTGTATGAATGAAATGAGAAGGTTTTTCATTTCTTTAGTGTACTGAATGATTCTGTCTTTCATTGCTCTTTTATTGCTTGTAGTTGATTGATATTGATGATTATATACCAGCCACTTCTTAATTGGGAAGAATGCTTGGACCTGATGTAAGCTCTGAAGTTCGTCATACCTTTATGAGGATTTGCAAATCATTGCGATTGAGGAACAAGCGTTTCATATAGCAGACCGAGCTTATCGTTAAACTGAAAGACAAGCTCCAAGAGATGGAGGAAGTTGGTTCCTTAGTCCAAGAAAAAGTGAGAGTGAAGCTTCTAGATGCTTCTGAGATCAACCAGATTAGGGAAATTCTTCAGCAAGATAATGAGGTTTTGAGGAGAGAGGTCTCGCGACTTAGGGAGCATGCGTCGAGCATCGCTCCTGCAGTATTACGAGGTTCCTCCTCGTCGCGAGCTAGAACTGGCCCGAGCGATGTTCCTCCAGTGCTGCGAGGCTCGACCCCGCTAACTGTTACGCGAGCCAGTAGGAGCGCAAGGAGTTAAGTTAGGGAAATGGAAGAGCTTCGAGGTGATGTTTAACGAGCATACGTGATTGCTGCTGGGCTTCAGAGGGACATCACCCGGCTAAGGAATTTATTTAGGAGAGGACCTCGACAAGTGTGGGCCGACGGTTACGACCAGGGTTGGTTAGATGATCCAACGAGGCTAACAGAGTTTGAAAAACTCGCCTTTATCAGGGGACGGTTGAGTTCTCTGAAGGAGCTGCAAGTCCCAATGAACTCAATGCTCTAGTATCGCCATGAGATCTCTCCTTGAACTTTAATGCCTAACCCCTTTCGGAGAGATGATCAGTGGATCCCCATTGATGCCATCCCTCGGCAGCTACTGGAGTCGGATGAGAATGAAGTCGAGGAGGAGTTAGTCCCCCATCCTGGCGACGATCGAAGAACTCAAGTGGCTAATTATCTCGTTCAGAGGCCTCAACCTCATTAAGATTTTTGCCAGTAGTAACCCTCTATATATATGTAATGAAGCGATGTAATTTTGATGATAGTCGGCGAGCTCGCCGACTAAGCATGTATTGTATTTGTTGTAAATGTGATGAATTAGTATAAAATTTATGTTTTGGGCGAATTTGCCGACTAAAAAAATGTCTTATATTTTCCACATCTTTGCTCAATAATCTTGAGCCTCTCTTGGCTGACTAGATTTGTAAGTTTGCATTATCAAGTAAGTGTCCCTCCAGTCCAGTATGCCAACAAGATACCATTCTTCCCCACTTTACCTTTTAGGTTGTGTCGTCACACTCCCTTAGGCCTAAGTGTGGCAATTGGCGAGGACACACCTGGTGTTGGATGCTCTATACGATCAGGATTTTATTCAACCAAACATTGTTTGGTGACCAATTTTGACTTAGCCATATTGCCTAAGGATCTCCAGTAGGGCTTCATATATTGTCAGGGGAAATGTTAAGAGGTCTTTCGTGTTTCATAACGAGAACCTGAGGAGGTTTATTTCCCTGCTATAGTGTAATGATCAGTGTGCATGTCACTTGGAAAAGGTGTGTGGGTTATAAAGTTTATACATTAGTTAATTGACACCTCATAGAATGTAAATAGTTAACTGGTACTTCGTAGAAAACAACTGCCAAATAACTTGTATTAATGATAAGGAAATGAACTTCCAGTTTCATAACTAAAGAGTAAATGAAGAATCTAGAAATAGAATTTCTTAAGATTGGCTGCATTCCATGCTCAGGATATCTCTCTGCCTTCTAGCGTTTCTAAGTGATAGGCTCCCTGTAGATCATCTCTAGTTATCTTGAATGGTCCTTCCCAATTTGTCCCTAGCTTTCCGTCAGATGGTTTTACTGCGCTGCCCTGGACTTTCCTTAGGACATAATCCCCAACTCGGAATGCCCTTGGATTGACCTTCTTGTTATAGTGCCTTGCGAGCTGTTGCTGATAGCTCGCTAGTTTTACTAGGGCCATCTCGCAGCGTTCATCGTCTAGGTCGAGCTCAACGAGCAATGCTGTATCATTACGGCCCTAGTCGACAAGGCTGGACCTCATTGTTGGCAAGCCTACTTCTAATGGGATGACTGCTTCCATTCCATACGTCAATGAGAATGGGGTTTCCCCTGTCGCTCGTCGTGGAGTAGTACTGTAGGCCCATAGAATATGTGGTAGCTCATTTACCCATGTGCCTTTGGCTCGCTCTAATCATTTCTTTAACCCGTCGATCACCGTTTTATTGGAAGCCTCGGCTTGGCCATTGCTCTGAGGATAGGCCACCGAGCTGAAATGGTGTCTGATTCTATGCTCGTCACAGAAACTTTGAAAGGAGCCACACTCGAACTGCGTTCCATTATCAGTGATGATGCTTATGGGGATGACAAAATGGGTGTTTATATTTCTCCATATGAATCTTATTATATCTGCATCTCGGATGTTCGCTAGGGGTTCCGCCTCGATCCATTTGGTGAAGTAGTCAGTTGAGACCAACAGATACTTGCGATTGCCGGCGGTGGTAGGAAGTGGTCCTACGATGTCCATTCCCTATTGGGCGAATGGCCATGGGCTGGAAAGTGATTTTAGATCGCTAGCAGGTTGATGGACCATAGGAGTATGAAGTTGGCATTTCAGGCACTTGCGAACATACACCGCAGAGTCCCTTTGCATATACGGCCACTAGTAGCCTTCCTCGATTGCTCGGAAAGATAGAGACCTTCCTCCAATATGGCTTCCACAGATTCCCTCATGAAGTTCATGTATAACTTGCTCGACATTCCTCGGGTGAATACATTAAAGGTAGGGATCGAAAAACGATCTCTTATATAGCTTTCCCTCAGGAGATAAGTGAAAGCGAGCAGCTTTGACTCTTATCTGGTGGGCGGTCTTCTTATCGTTTGGAAGTGATCCATCCTTCAAATAGTCCTTAAAGGATCCATCCAACTGGGTGTTGATTCAATTTGGAGCACATGTTCGACGGTTGGTAGTTCATTGTCATGGTTAATACTCGAATGAGCGAGGAAGTCGATGGGGATTGTTCTTTTTAAATCAGAATCGATTGCCGAACTCAGGGTTGTTAGGGCGTCGGCATGGATATTCTGTCCTGCTGGACACTGACTTCCTCGAAGCTAGCCATTGGCCTTTTTGCTAAGGAGAGGTAGGCTGCCATTCTTTCATCTTTTACATTGTAGTCTCCACTTATCTGATTGGAGACTAATTAATAATCGCCGAACACTTGTAAATGCTTTGTCCCAAAGTGTGTGCCTTCTGGGGGCTGGCTATTAAAGCTTCATATTCTGCTTCGTTATTGGAGGCTGCAAATCCAAGCCTGATTCCTTGTTCAAGGAATGTACCCTCTAGAGTAATAAGGACAATGCATATTCTTGCCCCCTTTGAGTTGGAGGCTCCATCAATGAATAATTTCAGACTACCTCTGTTGCGTGGTTTTCTCTTTGTATTACTAATTGAGATTGGCCGAGGGGCTGCTCACCTGTGAATTCGGCTATGAAATCGGCAAGGACCTGCCCCTTGATTGCGTTCCTTGGTTAAAATTAGATATCAAATCGTCCGAGCTTGACTGACCATTTAGACAGTCTGCCCGACAAATTTTCCTTCCTCAGGATTGCTTTAAGGGGGTGCGATGTAAGGACGATGATAGTGTGAGCTTCAAAGTAGTGCTTCAGCTTTCTTCAAGCCACTACTAGTGCAAAGGCGAGCTTCTCTAGTGGTAGGTACCGCTGCTTGGCGTCTAATAAGGTCTTGCTCACATAGTAAACGGGGTGCTGGGTTCCTGCTTTCTTGCACATCAACACAGAACTGACAGTGTGGTTGCAAACGGTGAGGTATAAGTGTAAGGAATCTGTTTCTCTTGGTATGATGAGTAGTGGTGGCGAGCTAAGGTAAGCCTTGAGCTCGTCCAATGCCCGCGAGCAATCTTGATTCCATTATACTGATTTTTTCCCTTTAGGAGCTGGAAGAATGGTTTGCACTTCTCAGAGGATTTTGAGATAAAACGGTTCAAGGCAGCGAGCATGTCGGTGAGTTTCTGTACGTCATGGATTGTGCGAGGAGGTTGTATCCTGTTTATAGCATCGATCTGGTCTGGATTAACCTCAATACCTCTCTTACTGATCAAGTACCCAAGAAATTTTCCTAACTTGACATCGAAAGAGCACTTGCTTGAGTTAAGTTTCATTCAGTATTTCTTGAGGATTTCGAAGGTTCTTGATAGGTCTGAGAGGTGGTCTTCTCTCCTCTTGCTCTTGATGAGCATATCGTCGATGTAGACCTCCATGGTGTCCCCTATTTGGTCTTTGAACATTTTGGTAACCAACCGCTGGTAGGTTGCCCCTGCATTTTTAAGTCCAAAGGGCATGACCTTGTAACACTATAACCCAACTGTGGGGATGAATGATGTCTTGTCTTGGTCTGGAGTATACAGAGGGATCTGATGATACCCCGAGTATGCGTTCAGAAAACTCATTCTCTCGTGAGCTGCTGTGGCGTCCACCAGTTGATCAATTTTTGGAAGGGGGAAACTGTCTTTAGGGCATGCTCTATTAAGGTCAGTGAAGTCGATGCAAACTCTCCATTTCCCATTACTTTTTGTAACTACTACTCGGTTGGATAACCATTTAGGGAATTAAACTTCCCGTATGGATCCTGCATCCAGTAGTTTCTCAACTTCTTTTTCTATGACTTTGGCCTTCTCAGAGGCGGCTCTCCGTGCCTTCTGCGTGATAGGTTTGAAAGTGGGGTCGACATGCAACCGATGACAAACCATACTGGGATCAATTCCAGGTAGCTCGTATGGCTCCCACGCAAAAACATCTACGTTTCTTCGTAACAGAATTGTCAATTCTTTTTTCTCTTTATCTGTGAGAGAAACTCCAATTAAAAAAATCCTGTCATTGCTGCTATCTCCGGCTATAACTTCCTCCAGGTCCTCGACGACCCGTTCAGAGGAGAGGAGCTTGATCTCCTCCACTCCGGATCTTCCGAACTTTAACTGCTATTTCGAAGGTGTCAGACCTTCTTGATCCTCAACTTTCTCTCTAGGCTTATCGACCTTCTTCTCTGGTCTTGGACGGATGGCCGCTATGAAACACCTTTTTGCCATTGCCTGATTGCCATGGATCTCCATTACTCCTAGATTGGTCATATATTTGAGTTTCTGATGGTAGGTCGAGGAGACTGCCTTTATCGCGTGCAGCCATCCTCTGCCGAGGATGGCTTGGTATGGCGAGTCGATGTCGACTACCAAAAACTCAATCATCTTGGAGACATTTCCTACTCGTACTGGCAGCACGATCTTTCCCAAGGGCATAGTTACTTTTCCAGCGAAGCCAACTAAAGGGACAATAGCTTCCCTTAGGTCGGCGATGCTTAACTTTAATTTCCTGAACAGGTCGAGATACATATGAGCTTCCTTGGTCGACGAGCAATTTTTCAATGTCATAGTTAGCAATCCTGAGAGTAATGATCAAAGCATCATGATGTGGGGTTCTCACTCCCACCAGATCTTCATCTGTGAATACAATATGCTTACTATAGTCGATGTCATATGCTCGCCGACGTTTTCCTGACTGTGTTTTTGCTGGATCGATCTAAAAAGCTTGCATTACCGCTGTAATATTTTTTACCTCCATTCGAGCTGAGTTTCCTTGAATCTATTTGACATCAGATGCTCCATGAATTACTGCGAACTCATGTCCAGTATCATCTTCGAGCACGTTGTCAGGTCTCGCTTTTCCATTGGCAGTAACTTTCTCTGCCTTCCTCTCCACAAATTCGTTCCAATGCCCAGATTGGGCCAGCTCCTCTAGGTGGGACTTAAGAGCTTTGCAATGATCGATCTTATGTCCTCCCTCTTTATGAAAAGTGCATCTCAGCACGTTATTTCTCTTTGAGGGATCTCCTCCCATCTTTCTGGGCCACTTAATAAATGGCTCGTCCTTGATCTTTGTGAGAATCTTGTAGATCGATTCTTTGAAGACATTATTGATCGCTTGAAATGCTTTTGACACATCATTCTTGCCTCCTTTGTTGGATCCATTCTTGCTCCCATTATTTCCTCCTTTCTTCTGGTTCTCATTTCTGTCACTGCTTTTAGCAGTGAGCTTGGTTCGACCGTTTTCTCCAGTGCTGAGGCGAGTAACATCTTCTACCTTGGCGTATTTCTCGATACGAGCCATCGGGTCGTCGATGGTCGTGGCCTCTTTCTTCATCAAGGACTGGTACAGGAGGTAGGAGCTGGGTAGACCAATTTTGAAAGAGGCCACCGCTACCTGCTCCGAGCAGTCCTCCACTTCGTTGAATAACTCCCAGTATCTCTTCGCGTAGTCTCGGAGGGTCTCTTGAGGTGTCTTTTTCATTGTGAGTAAAGCATCCATCCTTTTGGGATGGGAGCTACTAGTAATGAAGCGGGCTGTAAAGATCTCGGCCAGGGATTCGAAGCTCCTGATAGACCTGTGGGGGAGCCTTTCGATCCACTTTTGGGCCACTTTATGCAAGCTCGAGGGAAAGATTCGGCACATCAGTGCGTCTCGATGGCTCTAGAGGGTCATGGCTTGCCTATATTGTCTGACGTGATCAATGGGATCAGTTTTACCATCATAAATCTTGAATCTCGGAATAGCAAATTTCTTGGGGGCTTCCTCCTCCTCTACTTCCCTTGATAAAGGGGACTTCATCTGAGTTTGGAGTGCTCGCCTAGCGAGCTCTCGGGTTGACCTGGCGCCGCGATGTGCAGGGTGTTTGTCCATCTCCCTTCGGACCAAATTTTGTATTTTCTCATTGCTGCGAGCTAGGCTCCTATAATGGCAAGCTAATCGCAATTGCTCGAACAGGTCATATTCTGACTCGTTTTCCTCAACCTTCTGGGATCCGCGTCTGGGGCTCCTTCCTCGGCTGTGAGACTTGCTTGCCTGAGAGCTAGGAGTTTGATACGGAAGTCTCCTGGCGCCATGATGGAGCTCTCTCTCCATTCTTTCTAACCTTCTTTTGAGGCGAGCATTCTCAGCTTCGTGCTTGCGAGAAAACTCCTTTTGCTCTTGAAGCCTTGCCTCATATGCATCAATTAATCGGTAGATTTGTGTGGACCTCGCTGGTCCTTGGCTTTCTTCTGAGGCTGGCCTTTCCAGGCGAGCCCTCTGATCTGAACGTCGAACTTCAGACCTGATTCTGCGAGGAGCAGGTTGTTCCTGGATATCTCCTGCTTAAGGAGCATTACTACTGTGACCAGACATTTCGAACTAATTTGCTGGTGTGGGCTTTCTCCGGGAAGATAAACGTTTCCCACAGACGGTGCCAATTGTGGTGACAAATAATATTCAACACAAATAGATAAGAGAAACGCAATCACCGAATGAAATAAAAGAAACGTAAATGCCAATCACACAATAGGAGATGTACGTGGTTCAGCAAGAATGCCTACGTCTATAGTGGTGCAGTCAGTATTATTTCTATTTACTCCGGGGAGTGTTTACAGAGAATACAGTCCGTGCCTCTTGCCCCAGGCCTAGGGTTTATTTTATACATGCATATCTTCGGGGAGTGGGGGTGTTGGACTCCCTCACGTCCATCTTTCTCTCCTATAATATCTCTGTCCGAGATTTTAGGAAAGGACTAAGTCATAACTGAATTAAGTTAATGTGCGTCGGGCTTGGACTTTGGGCCGTTTTAATTAGGCTACTCATCTGGGCCCGTAATGCCAAATCTGGGTATCCACATTAATATATCCTTTAGAGTAAATGCCAAGAAAATTTATTTTGATGCCATTCAAGAGAGGCTTATAGGTGACGGATGTAATGAAGAATTGATTGAAGCCAAGAAGAAGTGCCAAATTGATTATTTAGAACTAAGAGATTTGGAAGAAGACTTTTTTAAGAAAAGATCAGGGATCAATTGGTTGGATCTTGGGGATAAGAACAGCGTTTCTTTCATAAAAAAGTCAAATGTTATTATAGTAGAAATAAAATACTTTCTATCAATGATAAGGATGGTAATACTTATTTTGGGCAAAAGGAGGTTAAAAGGGAAGCCATGAGATTTTTAAATAGCTTGCATGGTAATGATATGGGAAGTTATAGGTCATCTTATAATAGACTTGGAAGGATAAGACAAATATACTTGAGTGTTAATCAAACTGACTTACTTCAGGCCCTTGTTGACCCGGTTCAGATTAAATCTGCACTTTTCATTATAGATACTAATAAATCCCTTGATCCTAATGGTAACCATGTTGGGTAATTTCAAAGTAATTAGGATATTAAAGGTAATGAGCTTTGAGTTGTTGTGCTATATTTTTAGGTATGGGAGGATGCTAAAAGAATGGAACGGTACTATGACTAGCCTTATCCCTAAAGTTCCTAATCCTAACACCATGAAAAACTTTAGACCCATATCATGTTGTAATACTACTTACAAAGTCATATCTAAAGTTTTGGTGAATAGCATTGGATGAATTATTCCTGGTTTGGTGAGTAATAGAAAGTTAGCCTTTATTAAAGGTAGAAATATATCTGATAATATTCTTCTAATGCAAGAAGTGGTTAGAGGGTATCGTAGAGATAATGGTCTAGCTAGATGTGCCTTAAAGATAGATTTGATGAAAGCCTATATTTCTATCAAGTGGGTTTTTTATCTTAGATATATTAAAGTTCATGAATTTCCCCCATATTGTTATACAGTGGATTCAATAATGTTTTATGACTATTAGTTTCTCTGTCAGTATTAATGGAGGTATGTAGAGCTGACACTTTGCATGATCCACTCAAATGTTACACTCTCGAATCCATCGATCCTGATATAGGCCACTGATTAACCCCTCCTCAACTTGAATATTATACCAGTACCACCTACTAATATGTAACCTAAACTAGATGTGTATCCTATCTCTTCCTCTTTTGTTGTCCCATTTTCTGATAATAATGTAATCGAGACCTCCTTTGACGAGGTTCTCAATGTTATTTTTCTCGAGAATGAAATAAACGAAGATTTTGAGTATCTTGTTGTGCCTTATTTTAATTGTCTTGATTCTAATCAAATTCTTTATGATGATGATTTTGGAAATTAATAATTCTTAAATTATCTTAATAAGGTTAATAACAAACAACATAATTGCATTCAAATTAATAAGGATAAAACTGTTATTATTAATCTCGATCCTAGTAGCCAATTGTGTGAGATTAGGATAGGGTCCACCTTTGACGAGCATGAGCACGCACAACTCAAAGAACTATTGAAGGAATTCATAGATGTCTTTGCATAGTCCTACGATGACATGCCCGGAATCGATCCCGAGATAGCTCAGCACGAGATTCCAACTATCCCAAAATGCAAACCGATCAAACAGAAACTACGAAAGCTCCGAACCGAACGTTCGCTCAAGGTTAAAGAAGTGGTGATAAAATAGTTAAACGTAGGCTTCATCCCGATAATCTAATATCCCACGTAGCTAGCCAATATTGTTCTCGTACCGAAATTCGAAGGGAAAGTCCACATGTGCATTGACTACAGGAAATTGAACAAGGAATCTCTGAAAAATGATTAACCACTGCCCAATATCGACATGAATATGGATAACACAACTGGTCACGCTCTCAAGTCATTTATCGATGGGTTTACCGAATACAATCAGATCAAGATGCACCCTGATCATGAAGAAAAAATGGATTCCTCACCCCTTGGGGAACTTTTTGGCACACAGTTATACCATTCGGACTCAAAAATGCAGGGGGTACTAACAAAAGGGCTACCACAACCATCTTGCATGATCTTATACACAAATAGGTTAAGGTAAATGTGGATAACATGATAATTAAGACTTGGTAAATTCGTGTTGTTATTTACCGGATTATGAAAAATTAATATATATATCACTAAATAAATAAACAGTAATTAAAATTAATTAATTACTCTAGAAAAACAGAACAGTAAAGGGAGATAAGAAGAACATACAGTTTGTGATTGAAACAATCACTTGTAGAATTTTGACCGAGTCGAAAGTTGAACTATCTCTCCATAAGACAGAATACGCCCCCGCTACGGTGCTGACAGCAGGTTCAATGGGCGTCTGCCTCCTAGGATGAAACGATCAACGATTGTTGCAAGAAGCACTTCAGTGCAACAGTCCCACGAACCAACAATGGCGAATTTCTCTCAAACAGTAAGAAGGGAACAAGGACAGTACTAGGGAATTCGGGTAGATTTTATAATATCTTAAATGAACTGCATATGGTCCCTTTTATAAGTGGTGAAGGGATGCAACTCATGGCTTTTCCCATAACAGATGTGACAGTTTGAACAGTTGCATCTCTTTAATAAAGCAACTCAACGTTTTAATTAATTAATTAAAAAACGACAGCATTTTTTAAATAATTAAAAACGACAGTGTTTTTAAATAATTAATTAATGCGGAAAATAATTAATTCGTAATTAATCCAGATTTTTTGGTTCAGAAAATAAATTTTAAAACCCAAAGGTCAATTAAAATTTGTCCAAAAAATTTAATAGTTGCTCAAGAAAGACCCACGACCCGGACACGGGCCGGGCCGTATGGCGGTGGCGGCGCGCGCGTGCGTGTGGGCTTTTAGCCCAAGCCCAACACATGCATAGTGTAGTTCATCTCACCTTCAAAGAGTTGGGATAGCCCAAGGCATCCAAGCCTTAGTCCCATAACTTGGGTATATTAACTCCAAGCATTTCTACCACTTTTCCAATGTGGGACAAACCCACTAACTATGTTACACCATCTAGCTTAAACTCAAATGGGTCACTTTAAGTCCAAATTTTTCATCCATTACTTCATTATTTTGAACGAGTATACCAAATTAATCTCCTTGCTACAAAGAACATATTGGTACTAAGACACGTCACTTTTAACATATGTGTCTTAATTAAAATTGACTCTAAAGTTTGACCAAATAAGCTGGCATTTTATGAAATATACAACAATCACCCACATAAATGAAATTTGAAAGAATCAAATGAATACAGATGCAAACAGAGAGTTGTTCTAGGAAAAAACATTGCATCGAAAAAGATAGCTTGTGGCTTTGAATCTTTCCTAGTGAGATACTATCGAGCTTACTAGCCAATCAATGACCGTGATGTCCTGAATTGATCGACCATTTGTGTAAACTGAGACAATAGTATTCACACAATGTTTTTCCAACCTTATTGGTTCTAATTGTTGTGTCCATTTTGGCCTTGGACACCTCCTGGTTTCATAAGTGTGCTAGAGAAATAGCCTTCGTTATTCTCATAGAAGCGGCCCCTTCTCACTCACATAGGTGATTTCTATAAAGAGTATCCTACTAATACCCCACTTGACCTAGACATTCAAGATATAGAAATCATTAAAAACATAGTTTATCCTTATACACGCGGCAGTTTGTGCACTGACTCATCTTCGGAATGGGAGGAAGTAATTAAAGTATTACTTCTCAGTGCAAACTGAGTCATCATAATTAAGTTGTCCTTTTGAACCTATTTCTTGGCATCTCCAATCATTTAGGTTGGGTTTCCATTAAGACGACTCTTTAGAATTTTACAGGCTTTAGGCCCATTCCACGTGATGAACTTACAACTTGCTCTCCAGGTATACCTTTATTTTGTGGATCCGCAATATTTTCCTTTGACTTTACATAGTCAACAGAAATAATTTCAATTGAGATAAATTGTCTAATGGTTTGGTGTCGACGACGTATATGTCATGATTTGCAGTTATAGTTATTATTTTCTACCCTAGCAATTGTCGATTGACTATCACAATGTATTATGATAGGTGGCACGGGCTTTGACCATATTGGAATATCCTCTAAGAAGTTTCTAAGCCATTCAGCCTCTTCCCCAGCTTTATCTAAAGCAATAAATTCAGATTCCATCGTGGATCTTGCAATACACGTTTTCTTAGAGGATTTCTAAGATACGGTTGCACCTCCAAGGGTAAATACATATCCACTTGTGGATTTCGAATCATTTGAGTCATATATCCAATTTGCATCGCTATAGCCTTCAAGTACAGCTGGATATCGTTTGTAGTGCAACCCATCCCCCAAAGAGTATCGAAGATATCGAAGAACTCTTATCAAGGCTTTCCAATGATCTTTCCCGATATTACTCGTATATCGACTGAGCTTACTAATCGAGTATGCTATATCAGGTCGAGTACAGTTTGATAAATACATCAAACTTCCAATAATACGAGAATACTCTAATTGAGATATACCTTCACCTTTATTTTTAAGGAGGTGATGACTTGGATCTACAGGTGTTCTCACTGGACTTTGATCATATTTATTATACTTTTGAAATATTTTTTAAACGTAATGTGATTGAGATAAGCTAGATCCTTGAGGGGTTATAATAATTTAAATTCCTAGGATGACATCAGCCAATCCCATGTCCTTCATTTCAAATCTACTAGTCAACATTTGTTTAGTATAATTGATAACATTATTATTATTATTACGAATTATTAGCATATCATCTATATATAGACATACAATCACATGTCCCGCTTGAGTGCTTTTGATGTAAACACATTTGTCACACTCATTTATTTTGAAACCATTTGACTTCATGAAATTGTCAAATTTTTCATGCCATTGTTTAGGTGCTTGTTTCAACCCATATAATGACTTCACAAGTTTACATACTTTCCTTTCATTTCCAGGAGATCTAAAACCTTCCGGTTATTCCATATATATTTCTTCATCTAATTCACCATTCAAAAATGTCGTTTTAACATCCATTTGGTGTATTTCCAATTTATGTATTGCTGCAATTGCAATTAACATTCTAATGGATGTAATCCTTGTAACAGGTGAATAGGTGTCGAAATAATCTATTCCCTCTTTTTGCTTGTATCCTTTAGCTACAAGTCTAGCCTTATATTTATCAATGATACCATCAGCTTTCATTTTTCATTTGAATATCCATTTACACCCTAACGGTTTTGTCCCTGGTGGTAGGTCCACCAATTCCCAAGTATGATTTTGCAAAATGGATTTAATTTCACTATTGATAGCTTCTTTCCAATATGAGGCTTCCGGAGTGGATAGAGCTTCTTTTACCGTTTGAGGTTCACTTTCTAACATATATGTTAGAAAATCTGAACCGAAAGATTTTGAAATCTTAGCTCTTTTGCTACGTCTAGGTTCTTCCTCAATAATATTTTGAGGTTCACCATTTGTAACTTCAAGCATTCTTTTGTTAGAAGTTGTTTCTTGTGTATTTTTACAAGGAAATATATTTTCAAAGAATGATGCATTCCTAGATTCTATGATTCTATTTTCATGAATTTTAGGAAAGTCAGACTTATGCACAAAAAACCGATATGCACTACTATTATGTGCATAACCAATGAATATGCATTCAATAGTCTTTGGACCAATTTTCACCTTTATAGGTTCAGGAATTAGTACTTTTGCAAGACACCCCCACACTTTTAAGTATTTGTAGGAAGGCTTGCGTCCTTTCCACAACTCATAGGGTATCTTATTTGTTTTCTTATGAATCAATTTGTTGAGAATGTAATTAGCTGAAAGCAATGCTTCCCCCCACATGTTTTGGGGTAATCCCGAACTTATTAATAATGCATTCATCATTTCTTTTAAAGTTCGGTTTTTACATTCCGCAATCCCATTTGATTGAGGAGAGTAAGGTGCGGTAGTTTGGTGAATAATACCATTTTCTAAACATATTTCCTAAAAGGGATATTCATATTCACCACCTCTATCGCTTCTTAATTCTTTAATCTTTTTACCAAGTTGATTCTCAACTTCTATTTTGTATTGCTTAAAAGCTCTAATTGCTTCATCTTTACTTCTTAAAAGATAGACATGGCAATATCTAGTGCAATCATCCACAAAGGTAATAAAGTATTTTTTCCCACCTCTAGTTTGAACAAATTTTAAATCACATATATCGGTGTGAATTAAATCTAAAGGTTCACTATTCCTTTCAATTGAATGAAAAGGTGTTTTGGTTAATTTAGCTTCTACACATGTTTCATATTTGTGACTTGTATCAATGCTAAATTTAGGAATTAATTCTAAGTGAATTAATTTACTTAAAGTACTATAATTAACATGTCCAAGTCTACCATGCCACATATCCATAGACCCATGTATATAAGCAGAACATATCATATTATTATTATCATTGTTACTTTTAGGTACAACAGTCATGACGTTCACACATATATCATTTCCCTACATACATTCCATCTTTACTTAGTACAAATATGTCTCTAACAAAGACTAGCTTAAATCCTTTCTTGCTTAGCACGGAACCAGAAACAAGGTTCTTTCTAATGTCAGGCACATGAAATACATCGTTGAGTGCAAGATGCTTCCCCGAAGTCATTTTCAGCACTACTTTGCCTTTACCTTCAACCTTCGAGGTGAAGGAGTTTCCCATGAATAATTGTTCTCCATTTGCAATTGGTTGGTAGGTTGTGAACATACTTTTATCAGAACATACATGGCGTGTAGCGCCGGTATCAACCCACCACTCTTTGGTATTACCCACCAAATTTACTTCAGATACAACTGCGGAGAGAGAAACATTGAAAACATCATTGGATAATGCATCAACTTCTATCATGTTGGCTTGTGTTGCTTTCTTATTGAAGTTATCTTATTTTTTTGGCTTGCGATAATCCTTGGCCCTATGACCTTCTTTGTTGCAATTAAAACATTTTCCTTTGAACTTCTTAGCACCGCCTTGTTGACTTGTGCCTTCATTTTTATGCTTCCTCTTTTTATTGAATTTTTGTCCATCCTCAATAATATTTGCTTTTACAGACATAGCATGGTTACCATTTTTCTTTTCAGATTTAGGATTATCTTCTTTTATCCTTAACCGAACAATTAAATCTTCAAGTCCCATTTCTTTTCATTTATGCGTCAAATAATTTTTGAAATCCTTCCAAGAAGGAGGTAATTTTTCAATTACCGTAGCAACTTGAAGTGTTTCACTTATGACCATATTTTCAGTAAGTATTTCATGAAAAAATAATTTAAGCTCTTGGACTTGGCTTATGACAGTCTTTGAATCAACCATTTTATACACGAGAAATCTACCGACCACGAATTTTTTCATGCCGGCATCCTCGGTTTTATATTTTTTATCCAAAGACTCCCATAACAATTTAGCGGTTTTGATTGGACTATATACATTATAAAGTGTATCGTCCAATCCATTAAGGATATAGTTTTTGCAAATAAAATATGAATGTTTCCATGCTTCTACAGCTAACAAAGTTGTCTTATCCGTTTCATTTTTATTAACCACAGGAGCATCTTCGTTAATAAACCTCGCAAGATTAATGGTAGTTAAATAGAACAACGTCTTTTGTTGCCAACGTTTGAAATCAGTACCATTAAACTTTTCGGGTTTTTCTTCATGAGTTAAATGAGTAGGAACGGTATTAGGAATACTAACCGTCACATCATTTTGAGGAACAGACATCACATTTTCAGAGGATTCAGTAGCCATTATTCTGTTATTGAATAACACAAAAGCAATTTATGAAATGTATAGAAATTGTTTCCAAAATTATAATTGTAAGAAAAGAAATATTCAAAGTAAACATGTTTTAGTATGTAAATAAAACAGGTAAATCGTTACCAATCTAATTTCAATTAAGAAAATTATTTATTTAGTTAAAACACAAAAAAAATATAAATATTTTGTCTTAAGATTGTTGTTTACCGGATTACAAAAAATTAATATATATATATCACTAAATAAATAAACAGTAATTAAAATTAATTACTTACTCTAGAAAAACAGAACAGTAAAGGGAGATAAGAAGAACATACAGTTTGTGATTGAAACAATCACTTGTAGAATTTTGACCGAGTCGAAAGTTGAACTATCTCTCCATAAGACAGAATACGTCCCCCGCTATGGTGCTGACGGCAGGTTCAATGGGCGTCTGCCTCCCAGGATGAAACGGTCAACGACTGTTGAAAGAAGCACTTCAGTGCAACATTCCCACGAACCAATAATGGCAAATTTCTCTCAAACAGTAAGAAGGGAACAAGGACAGTAGTAGGGAATTCGGGTAGATTTTGTAATATCTTAAATGGACTACATATGGTCCCTTTTATAAGTGGTGAAGGGATGCAACTCATGGCTTTTCCCAGAACAGATGTGACTGTTTGAACAGTTGCATCTCTCTAATAAAGCAACTCAACATTTTAATTAATTAATTAAAAAATGATAGCTTTTTTTAAATAATTAAAAACGACAGAGTTTTTAAATGATTAATTAATGCGGAAAATAATTAATTCGTCCAGATTTTTTGGTTCAGAAAATAAATTTTAAACCCCAAATGTCAATTAAAATTTGTCCGACAACCCATGACCCGGACCTGGACACGGGCAGGGCTGGACGGACGGACGGCGCCGACGCGCGCGAGCGTGTGGGCTTTTGGTCCAAGCCCAACACATGCATAGTGTAGGTCATCTCCCCTTCAAAGAGTTGGGATAGCCCAAGGCATCCAAGCCTTAGTCCCATAACTTGGGTATATTAACTCCAAGCATTTCTACCACTTTTTCAATGTGGGACAAACCCACTAACTATGTTACAACATCTAGCTTAAACTCAAATGGGTCGCTTTAAGTCCAAATTTTTCATTCATTACTTCACTATTTTGAACAAGTGAGTATACCAAATTAATCTCCTTGCTACAAGGAACACATTGGTACTAAGACACGTCACTTTTAACATATGTGTCTTAATTAAAATTGACTCTAAAGTTTAACCAAATAAGCTGGCATTTTATAAAATATACAACACATGTTCCCGCCCTTCGAAAGTTCTTCAAACGGTTATGGCAATACCAGATACGACTTAACTCACAGAAATACATTTCCAGCATCACCAAAGAAGAAATTTTTGTGATTCATGGTCAGAGAGAAAGTAATTCAAGCAGTCCATATCAAACTGAAAGCCATACTAGAAATTCCACCACCTCGAACGGAGAAGGAAGTTTGGGGTTCATCAGTCAGTTGACTTCTACTTGTGAAACCATCTTCAAACTCCTTCAAAAGGATTCCACCAAGATCTGGAATGAGGCTTGTCAGGAATCCTTCGACAGAATCAAGAAGTATCTTACCCGACCTCTGTTACTCATGCCACCGCAATTCGGTCTCCTTCGACTCCTATACTTAACTGTAACAGAAAATGCAGTTGGGGCTTTGCTGGCCCAACGCTTTGAAGAATCCAACAAAGAAAGGAATATTTACTATGCCAGTCACAAATTGGTCGGGTACGAAGTCAACTATACTGCCTTAGAAAAAGCATGTGTCGTCCTTGTCTAGGTTACTCATAAATTACAGCATTACATGCTCTCTTTTCCCATCAAACTTGTATCTCAAATGGATCCTATTAAATACCTTCTTGAGAAATCTGCCCTGTCTAGCCAAATGGCCTGATGCTTTATGCTGCTAGCCGAGTTCGATATTGTGTATGTCAGGCAGAAAGCTATGAAAGGAAAAGTTATCTCTGACTACCTTAGTGACTACCCTATGGAAGAAGCCGGCATTT
The DNA here is from genome assembly GCA_949130495.1 of Sambucus nigra. NCBI lineage: Eukaryota > Viridiplantae > Streptophyta > Magnoliopsida > Dipsacales > Adoxaceae > Sambucus > Sambucus nigra. The sequence continues at coordinate 612,592,655 of OX422217.1, read as the reverse complement.
GGATCTTCGAGTTATCGAACGAAAAATTCCTTTGTACCTCTCAAGAAGACCTCCAGTGGCAAATATTCTTTGACGCTGTTGCCAACAAGAAGGGATACAGCATTGGAATACTCCTAATCGTCCCTGATGACTCTCACACTCCCATTGCCATCAAGATGGATTTTTTATGCACTAACAACATAATCGAATACGAGGAATGGACCGTAGGCCTCAAAGTCGCTCTCAAGAAAGGTATACAGTGCCTAGATGTCTACGAGGATTCTTCCCTCATTATCTGTCACGTCCTTAGAAGATGGAAAGTCAAAGATGAAAAACTCTTACCCTTCCATACCCACCTAGAAGAGCTGGCCTCCCGATTTTGAGATATCACATTCCACTACTTACCCCAAGCAAGGAACAGCTTAGCAGATTCTCTTTCTACTCTTGCTTCCATGGTCGACATACCCGAGGGAATAACGATGGCCCTATTTATAGTCCAAAAATAAGCAAAATCGACCCACTGCTACCACATTGAGCTTGTCCCAGAAAAGGATTTTGATATGACCGAGTGCTAGTATTATGATATTTGGCTCCTCCTCAAGCATAGTATATGATGATACGAGAAATTATCCACTAGTCGTTCTCGTACCAGCAAATTGAGAGAAAAGTGCATAATAAACAAGTAAAGCAAGTAAATAAAGAGAAGACAAGATATAGAGTGGTTCAGCCTTTAAAATAGGACTACGTCCACTGTGTTGCTCCGTTCTCATAATATGAGTTGCGTTTGTACAATATAATTTTGCCTAAAGAGGCGTACAAGTATGAGAATAAAGGAGAATACATGATGACTGAGGATTTCGGTGTGTCGAAGAGGTAGCTGTGTTGTAGATATATGGCCTCCAAGTCGTATGTTGGGGTTGTGTAGAGGAAATCTGTATTGTAGAACCTGCCCCGGGCGTGTGGAATCGATCTCCCCTTTCGAGGTGTGATCCTCTATTTATAAGAGGTATGTGTGTCGTGTCACGTGCCCTGAGAACATGACGTATATCAAGTCTGGGGTAGTTGCGAATGAGGGAGATGCGGCCTGCAAGGCAAGCAGTGTTGAACATGTGGTGCTGGAGGCAAAGATGCTGAGCCCTGTACTGAGTAGTGCCGCGGCTTCTTCTTGGGGAATAATTATTAGGTGTCGCACTCTATAATAGACAGGTCCGCACCCCGTGCCACCAATATCCATTGCGTCTTGATGGAGGCCGCGCCCTTTGGTGAGGTGGGCCGCTCCCTGTATCCTACAGGGCCGCGGCCTGTATTTCTGTAGGACCGTGGCATTTTAGCATTTGTATTGTAGAATACTATCCGTGGCAGGGTGCTATATTTGTATTATCAATAAGCCCCCAAGTCGTAGTGCCAAGAGGTAGTGATTTTGGGGCTGCGACTGAATTATGTACTGCTGTGGAGACTGTGAGGCAAAGTCTCATCTTCCCATGCCCTTGCGTAAGTGGGATCTAGTCGTATCGTGACCTGTGTGAGTCCAGGCGATGACCTAGTACTTTAGGACGTGTCGCGGCCTGTTTGATACCAGACGACGGATAAGTACTTTAGAATACGCGTCGGTTTAGGTGTCGCGGTTCCTCCAAAGCGACGATTCGTCTTCCGCGCTCTCTTATATAAATTGTTTATGTTCGTGGACTTCATTACGTTTCCAAAACTTTGAGAGCAAATCGAGAGCGAATTTTGTTCTTCCTTTCTCTTGCATATTCCGACAACCTTCCAAGGTTGCGTGTGGTGGTGCAAGGCGGTTTGAAGCTGAGCATTGCAAGTTTCTTCATTTCCAGGTAATTTTTCAACCACTCATCTTTTTAAATAGATTTCGAAGTTCATAGTTTTTCTTTAAGTATACGAACACATGAATTCTTCCCTTTTGATATGATGACTTGCATTTTCCTGGATTATTTTATAGAAATCTAGGGTTTTGTTTGAATAATTTTCTCTTTCCCTCATATGCCGCACACGACCCCCGATCTTCCAAATGCCATAAAAATTATATAGTCGTTCTTGTTGTTCATAAACAAACTCTTCATATTCTGTGAATTTGATTCTAAAAATGATTAAACATAAGATACTCAACTGTTTAAAAAAGGGGTTGCGGCATGATAGGATTTCAATGATCCATTCCTCGGAGTTGTTTTGGTCTTTATCTACGTTACCGTGCCAAATGGTCGCGGTCCCTTAAATTATCATCTGTGGCACTTTGATGCATACAACATATTCTGCCGCGGTGGTATGGTGTTTTTTTTTCTCTGAATAGCCACTCTTCTAGTCTTGAACAGCCTTCAAACTTTCATGAACCTAATACACATCCATGTTAAATAACTGTATTTGCTACTAGAATTCCTTGAATCGACTTAGCCATCTTAGGATAGCTGTGGCCAAGAATATTTTTAATCAATTTGAGCCTATATCTGTGGCAGTATATGGTCCCCTGATGAAGTAGATGGCTGCGGCTAGTAGGGCCAGATGACCCCTTGTGCTCAAGCAGTAGGGTTTGAACAAATTTTTACTATTTATAAATAATCCTTCCATGGCTTCCTGAAGTCTTTTCCAAACCATATTGGCTGCTGCGCCTAACTGCGAACTCTGCCTTTTAGGTACTGTTGCAGCCATATGAGCTTTAACCCAGACGAGTTTCTGAGAGGCTTTTGGGTAAAGCACTTTGGAACCTCTCCTCCTGAACTCACTTACGTGCCCCCTCTAAGATCAATAGAGCCTTGCAAACTAAAGGATTGCCCAAACTGCGTGATACTAGACTCAGACTCCGCGGACTCTGCGTTTGGGAAGGATTTTCAATTCGTGCAGATGGAAGAAGAATCCAACTCAAGTAATCATCCAATGGGTGCAGCAAATGATGTCGCGGCAGTTAGAGATAACCCAGCCGGTATATCTGGGAGGGCTGAGAGACCCTTAGCTGCCCTTGATATTTGCGGCGCCATGACCCAAGATTGGGTTGAGCAGGTGGCTGAGGCCTTCGAATTTCCAGAAAATTTGATGTGCTCGGCGCCTGTCGCAAACCAAAGACCTTGAACAGTTCTAGCCGATGATGGAATTTTCTTCCCACTACATGCCTTTATTTACGGGTTGCGGCTGCCTGTTCCAGTTCCCATCCGTTGCCTTTTTTAGACAATGAAACTGGCCCCAGCACAGTTAGATCCTAATGGTTGGAGAGCCATTCTTGCCGTGGTTGTCCTTTGGGAGAACTTATTCAAAAAATACATCGCTCCCACGAAATTCTTTCACTTCTACCGACCAAAGGAGAACTCAGTGAAGTTCACGGGCTACTACTACTTCTCTGTTCGTGGCAGGGACGAAACCCTTTACACTGGGAGGCCGACCAGTGTGAAGAACTGGAAGGGGAAATATTTTTACATCTCTGGCGAAGGCTAGGAGATGCACCCCGAGGAGAATGGGAGGGAAAGGACATATAGAATGTCGCGGCAATGGGGTTCTCCCTCTAAATTAGGTACTAAGACTATAGCTGCGTCCTTTTATCATATTTTGTATATTAACTTCCACTAACCTTTACATTGTTTTTTCTGAAGCTCTTGACAATTTGCATTTGAACAAGCGACAGGAAAAGAGAGTCGCTGAGGCCGCGGCAGTTCCTGCTGAACATAAAAAGTTCAGCACTCTTGTTACATCAGCGACCATATTTGAAGCATGATTTTTCCCAAACAAGTCCATTCCTCAACAGATGGGCGCGGAAGGTAATTCACCGCGTTATGATTTTTATTCCGCAGTCATTTATGCTTTTAAATTCCTTTCCCAATATTCGTTGTTGCTTTTTCAGGTGAGGAAGTTGACAGGGAATTGCTAGTCGCACAACTGGAGAAAATGGACGAGGACGCAGTCGTCCTAAACAACACTGCGCGGAGCAGAAAGAGAAAAAGGTGCAAAGCCAAGGCACCTGCCGCGGCTCATTCCTCGAAACAAAATAAAGCTCCTGCTGCGGCTCCTTCATAGACAGGAATACAACTCTTGCTGTGAAAAAAATGGAAAATGTTGAGAACCCCCCGCAGGACGAATTTGATGATGACATAGGGGAAAACTTGGTCGCGGTGGGCTTAATGTCAACTGACGCGCCCCATCATTCGGCATCTCCACCGTCGCCACCTGTGGTGGCCATAAATGCAAACCTGGCACCTCCCCAATTTTGCTGCGGAACTGGTCCTGATGGTAGACCGTGGCCCCAATTGAGGCAGCCTGACCCTGAGTCCTCATGGGACACTACTAGAAAGGCTTCGCACCGAATGAAAAGAATTATTGATGCCGCAGACATGGATAGGTTGGTAGGTGTAGACCACGACGATTTGGAGGACTGTGGTCTCCATAGCCTTCTGAGGGTAAGTGCTACCATTCTTTAATTTTGTTACCAACTTTTTTGCCTCCCATATTTTTCTAACTTGTTTTAGTACAGGCCGCGGATGTTATGGTGGCCCTGAAGAGGAAGTATGAAGCCCCTTATAAGCTGAAGGAGGCTACAGATAGGGTGCATACTTCTGACCTGGAAGCTGTACGGACTTCATCCTTTGAAGATGGAAAGAAGTCTTCTGTCGTGGTCCTTCAGGCATCCCATATGGACCTGGAGAAGGCCAACAAGGTGAGGGAGGAAGAGAAAGAGAACTTTAAACAGGCCGCGAACTCACTTTAATCCTCCCAGACCCAGACTGCGGAAGATGCCCGTATCGCGGAGATTTCAAGCAGTAAGCTCACTCTTCTTCAGGAGAAGTACGATGAGTTAGAGGCGAAGTCTGCCCAATAAGCCCAAGAGCATGCCGCGATAATAAAAAAGATGGAGGCTGATCATGGCGACGCCCTCCAGCTGGCCATAGACCACGCCGTAGAGTCATCCAAAGGCTCCAAGGACTTCTTCTTTATCAACAACAGGGCTTACCTCCGCGGCTACCAGGAGCTTCGGCAGAGGTTCGTAAAAAACTTCCCTAAGGCCAAAGATTCGGTTCTTGCTTGGAAACTCAACGATGTAGAGCATCAAGAATGCATTTCCGAGCTTAAGGTCGCGGCCGAAGAGAGAGCGAGGTTAAGGGCAGAGGCAGAAGCGGAAGTCGTGGATGGAAAAACTGAGACAGCCGCGAACGGCGAGGAGGCTGATGAGGATGATGACGCAACTTCTTCAACTTGTATTCAGTTTCATCAATACAGGGTTGCGTCCCTCCCTTTACTTTATTTCGGTCGTGGTTGCGGCCTACTTTTCTGTAATCTTAACTGCTAATATCAAGGCTGCGGCCATATTTGATTGCTTGCAACTCTTTATTCTATTACTTTGCTTGCTTTAATGAATGGTCGAATGTAACTATTTTTCATATTTGAAAATGCATTCTTGATTGGATGAACATAATATTTTCAGTCCGCGAATAGCATGCGATTTCCTCGTAGGATGATTATTTGCTGATGTTCGCGTCCACATAAATAGTGTAATGTTACCTACTAAAATACAGGTTGTGGCTGTGCTTTTTCATATGGCTGCGGCCCTTTCGCCATTTTCAACGAAAGTTCAAGTTGAATACTGTCGCGTCCTCTTAAGCAATTTCACTTGATGGCCGCAGACGGGATTGTAAGGCTGCGGCACTCTAAATATCTTCACAGACTGCCTTCATTGCACTTGGTTGCCTAAACTGCTTAGTTGTTGTTATCCCATAATCAATATGGAATATGTAGATAAGCCCTTACTTCTAGTGCTTCAATTGCCAAATCACCGTGCCAGAGAAGAACGGCTTTTGGGATGTTATACATTTTCTAATTTTCCCAGTCTTGATACATTGTAGCTTTCTCATGCCTTAAGATGCTAGTGCCTCAGCACTTTCATAAATGAATGGCTCCTAGAGATCTGTAACCATATCGGTGGGCTGCGACACATTTCTGGTCCTTGCATCTGAACAATGCGCCTCTGCAGACATACATGGTATTTTCAAGCCTTCTCGGACTGAGCTATGTTATCAAGCCATCCACAGCTATCACATAGGATATTTTCAAGCCTCCTCAGGTTGGGTTACGTTATTAAGCCACCCACAACTAATATATAGGATATTTTCAAGCCTCATCAGGCTGGGTTATGTTATTAAGCCACCCACAGCTAAAATATAGGATATTTTCAATCCTCCTCAGGCTGGGTTATGTTATTAAGCCACCCACAGCTAATATATAGGATATTTTCAAGCCTCCTCAGGCTGGATTATGTTATTAAGCCACCCACAGCTAAAGTATAGGATATTTTCATGTCTCCTCAGGCAGGGTTACGTTATTAAGCCACCCACAGCTAAAACATATGTAAGGCCATCCCTGGTTGGATATTATAAGCCTCCCAGCTCGATGACGCATCCCAAAAGATAAGAACGGGCATTGTAAGCCCCCGTGGCTAATGATGCTTTCCAAAATCTAAGAACGGGCATTATAAGCCCTCGTGGCTAATAAAAGCTCCTTGAATCCTCATATGCTCTCGTGAATATGATCATCGTACAACAAGATATAGTTGCACATCGTGAGGGGAACTTCTGAGCTAATTAAGATCGTAATCCCGTCGTAGGTGCATCCCGAAATAATAATAATCTTTCAAGATAACTTATTATTCTTCCCTTGGAATCTGTTTAGGACAAAAGGTCTTTTTGTGAGATGACAGATTATGAAAACAAGAGAAAAATCAGATATGGCAAAATTTAATAATTCATATATTTATATATGTATGTTCCAGCTAATGACTTTGTTAATAAAACATAAAGTCTTGAAGATTAGGGCTATAATGAGCTTCTAAAACATAAATAAAAATAGTAGAAATTTGGAAAAACTAAGGATGAGATGCGGTATGCAGCCTCTGTCAGGTTTGGCTGAATCCTTTATGCATTCTTCAGGAATCGCTGCAGCATCCCTTGCCCAATTAGCCTTTCGACTTCATCCTTCAGAGCATAGCATTGCTCAGTTTCATGGCCATGGTCCTGGTGGAATTCGCACCAGGTAGCTTTGTTCCTCTTGTGGGGTGGAGCCCTCATCTTTTCTGGCCAATTCAACAGTTTGTCTTCTTTGATGAATTCAAATATCTCTTCAATCGGGAAGGTCAACGGAGTGTAGGCCCCCGATTTCTTTTTTGCCTTCTTCATTCTCCTTTTCTGGCTCCTGCTAGCTGATTCCGCGGCCGGATCCTCCTGAAGTGTCGCGGCAAAGAAGACTGGTGCTATTTTCATAGGCGCCGCACCCATATTTGGAGAGGCCGCGGCCTCTAGCATTAGAACCCTCTGAGTTATGTAGTTGACCTAGGTCTGAAGTGAGGCATGACTGTCATAGAGGTGGTTAAGGTGATTGTACAGCTGCACAATCTCATCTTTGATTTATGTGCTCTCGCTGGACTCTCCCTCCATTTTTCTGCTTTTATTAGTCTTTACAAAGTATGTGTAATATGGGAAAAAACTAGCAAAAGTGAGTAATCATAGAAGCACAAAGTAGGGAATGGGGATGCAGCGCTTTACTGTTGCGTTGTTGAAGGACTCCGCGGCCAGTATAAGTGAACTGTCGCGACCTTTGTATGACTTTCACCAAGGTTAAGCTGGAGACCACCCAAGATTGAAACCCAGGAACCGAGTTTTTCTCCCGAAATACGGGGAGAGCATACTGTAACAACCCGCGTAATTTTTGGGGTATTTTCGAAATTAAGAGGAAAAAAAATAGATTTTGAGATAAAATTATTTTTGTTGCTCAAATATGTTGGTTATTATTTTTAAAGGCGAGAATTTCAAACGGTTTCGGAATTGGAATTAAAATGGAGTTTTAATTGAATTTTTATTATATAGAAGAGTCCCCAAAGTATAAAACTCTCTTAGAGTCCTCAAAACATAAAACTCTATAGCAAAAGAAAAATATTTAAAAATATTTAACGGTCCGATCGAGCTGAAATTTTTTGGACAGCTTCCTCTCGTCTTCAGCTAATTCTCTGTTAAATTTCATCCAATTCCAACGGTCTAATCGTCCGGAATAAAAAAAATTAGTGTTTGTATCTAATTAGAACTCTTTTCTTAATCAAACTCTTAGTCCTTTATATATCAACAAATTCGTGGCTTGGCTCTTCAAATCACTTTTTCTCAAACTTTTCAACAAGAATACCTCTCCAAAATTACTCCCTTTCATCTACAAACCATAGCCCTAAACTTATTCAAGATTTCAACCTTAGATTAGAAGGCTTATTTGGTGTTTTCTCGAGTTTGGGCTAGAACGAGATTTGTATTTATTTTCTTTCGAGTTAGATGTTGTATTTATTCGAGAGACTTGTTGTATTTATTTGAAGAGATTTGAGATTAGTGGGTTTTTTTATATTATGGGATTTAGATGCTCTATACCTTGTTATATTGTGGAATTGATTTAGTTTATCGTAGTAGCGCTCCGCTCGCTCTCCTCGGGCGGGCGGGATGTTACACATACCTACTAGGGTCTATCCCTGAGAGAATAATCTCTCTGTGCGCCTAATGGCACAATTATAATGATAAGACCCCAGATCATAGGCTAAGAATCACAAAAAAAAGTGTAAACATAATTCTTCCCTAATCAACCACCTTTACGGGGCTAAAGCCCATCAAGCCTTCCAGCTTTATCTAGGTGGGGTGATATCACAGGGGTATGTAAAATATATCTAAGGTTATAAAATGGAGACCCGAGAGCAGATCTGAAGGTACGAAATACCCACTTAAGGGTGTAAGTATAAAATAGAGCTCAATAACCAAAATTTAGTCATGCGATGATGATCCAGAGGATCCCCATGAATAGAATAAGGTGTTTAAGAACTCAAATATATAGAGAAACAAGATTGAAATATCTCGATTCCCACAGACGGCGCCAAATTGATTATATGAGAAATTATCCACTAGTCGTTCTCGTACCATCAAATCAAGAGAAAAGTGCATAATAAACAAGTAAAGCAAGTAACTAAAGAGAAGACAAGATATAGAGTGGTTCAGCCTTTAAAATAGGCTTACGTCCACTGTGTTGATCCGTTCTCAGAATATGCATTGCGTTTGTACAATATAATTGTGCATAAAGAGGCGTACAAGTATGAGAATAAAGGAGAATACATGATGACTGAGGATTCCGGTGTGCCAGAGAGGTAGCTGCGTTGTAGATATATGGCCTCCAAGTCGTATGTTGGGGTTGTGTAGAGGGAATCTGTATTGTAGAACCTGCCCCGGGCATGTGTGGAATCGATCTCCCCTTTCGAAGTGTGATCCTCTATTTATAAGAGGTATGTGTGCCGTGTCACGTGCCCTGAGCACATGACGTATATCAAGTCTGGGGTAGTTGCGAATGAGGGGGATGCGGCCTTCAAGGCAAGCAGTGTTGAACCTATGGTCCTGGAGGAAAAGATACTGAGCCCTGTACTGAGTAGTGCCGCGGCTGCTTCTTGGGGAATAATTATTAGGTGCCGCGCTCTATAATAGACAGGGTCGCACCCCGTGCCACCAATATCCGCGACGTCATGATGGAGGTCGCGCCCTTTGGTGAGGTGGGCCGCTCCCTGTATCCTACAGGGCCGCGGCCTGTATTTCTGTAGGACCGTGGCATCTTAGCATTTGTATTGTAGAATACTATCCGCGGCAGGGTGCTATATTTGTATTATCAGTATATACCCCCAAGATGCCAATAAGAAAGACAACGACACCCTTTGCAAACTAGTTGCCTAGTATACTATCTGCGATAAAGCATTGTTTAAGAGAAACTTCGATGGAACCCATTTGCAGTACATCACAGGGGATGACATTGAAGAAATGATGAAGAAAATCCACAGTGGGGAATGAGGACCTAATATGAACGGCCATATGCTCGTTGAGAAGATTGTTCGGTAGGGTTACTAGTGTACCAGCATAGTTTAGGATCGCACCACCTATGTCTAGAGATGCCTGAAATGCCAATAGTTTGCCAATATCGAGCACTTACCTCTGCGAGAATCATACAACATGACTTCACCTAGCTGTTCTACACATAGGGCATCGATATCATAGGGAAAGTCACACCCAAATCTTCCAATGGGCATGAGTTTATCCTAGTTGCCATTGATTACTTCACCAAATGGGTCAAAGTCGAGTCATATGCGGTACTAAAGGCCAAAAAGGTAGCCAAGTTTATCTGAAAAAACATCATCTGCCAATACGAGGTTTCGCATGAATCAGTGTCAGATAATGGGTAACATTTTATGGCAAAGGTCACTAAATTGGTCGATGAGTACGGGATTCGGAGACACAAATATTCCCCCTACCGACTACAAACCAAGGTTGTAGTTAAAGCCACCAAAAATAACCGCAAATAAATCATCAGCAAGATGACTGAAAGTTACCAAGACTAGGTCAATTGGATTTTTACACCCTCTGGTGCTACCACACTGCAGTCCGGACATCTACTGGGGCTACCCCTTACTCTCTGGTATACGACATAGAAGTAGTCCTTTCCGTCGAACTGGAAATACCTTCATTATATATTATGCTTGAGAGCAAAGTCATGGAGAAAGATTGGCCTCAGAGCCGTTTTGACGAGTTGTCACTCTTAGACGAAAGGAGGTTAAAGACTCTATATCATATATAAGGGTACCATTGCCAGATAGTATGATCTTTCAACCGAAGGATCAAGGACCACAGTATTCGAGAAAGAGACTTAGCCCTCAAAGAAATCATAGAACCCGTCTAGGACCCTAGAGGGAAATTCAAGCTGCACTAATGTGGCCCTTACATTGTGAAGAAGATCTTGTTCAGTGGTGCCGCTATGCTCACTGACCTTGACGGAGAAGAGATGGACCATCCAGTTAACCTGGACCATCTCAAGAAATTCTACCCTTAGTCTGAAATCTCGATGCGTTATGAATTCTCTCATCCCCCTTCTATTCCAAAAAAAAAGAATTCTTTATTTCCCTCTACTCAGAACTACGTGGGGGATCCTCTAAAAAATCATTTTTTTGTCAAAATGAAACTCAGAAAATTTTCAAACCCCCCAGAGGTATGTTAGCAGCTGATATGCTTTACATTGGAGCGGTCACCTTATTTTTCACAAAATACTATTCTTTTCTTACCTCCAAGAACGACAATTCATTTTATCATTTACATGAACAAAAGGATTATGTATGCCTTAGCGGTTGGTCTAGATAATTCAAATGTAAAACTCATTAAGAGATAAAACAATATAATTAAAATCTTTTTTTATTCCATAAAAGGGAAAATACGGCACAATTACATGAAATATCTGCATAGGGAGTCAAACAACTACCCCCGCCAACCAAACTACCTCTGAAAACAATCTAACCAAACCTTCCCAAACTTATTCCCCAAAAAAACCAAAAATAACCTCCATCACAAAAGCTTCATAAACAAATGTTGGCTTCGTAAAAGACCCTATCTGCAGCTACCGGGATACCCAACCCCATCATTATCTGCTCCTTAAGGACCCCAAACTTCCCCTGCTTGGATGGTATGCCAAAGGCTCTCCATTGAGCGATAAGCTCGGACCAGCCAACAGAAAACTACTACGCCCCCTCCATAGTGTCAAACATGACAAACCATCTTTGACCAGTCTTCTCTGCCAAGATCTTAGCCACTATCGTCTTCCATAGCCATTCATATAATCTACAGAAACATGCCAAATCCTGCCAAGAGATTGAGAAGGACGGGTTTACGGCCAATAATTCTCCCAAAGAGAACCTAACCACATGCGCAAACCTTCGATCAAATCCTCTACATGAAATAAATCCAGGGTGCGGGGAGTCACAATTTGCTCATATCCTACTTGTCGCCAAAGCCTCCAGGGAAAATAGAATGAGGTCTCTCGAAGGAAAACTAACGGAACATATCGGTATTCCCTCAGTTCCAGACTGGGTTGTAGCTCCCCCACCATGGCACAGACCAGCGCAGATGTCGAGCTCCGTGCTTCGCGAACCAGTTTACCTAGTTCTCTATGTATGGGCCAAAGCTGATGAAATAAATAGTGAAGAAATTCGGCACGACTGCCAAGGGATATTTAGGGTGGATCGTGAAACGAAATATCTCAACCAGCCACATGAATGGCATAATCGGGCTTCCTCTCAAAAACATAAAATGGCCTTCTCGCCAAGCATCTAGACCATTCAGGGTATCTGTCAGTATCACCGTCGCAAGGTTGCGATGATATAACATCCACACTGTCATAGAAACCAGTTGAAGGTCCACCATTAGGTCCCCGATCACTAGTAGTAGCTTCAAAGTTAAGCCTAGGGCAATAACTTTGGCATGGCCCACATCATTGAAATCCCATAGACACACAGAATATAGGATAACTGAAAGAGAGATCATTCCCCTAGTGACCAATGGTCGAGCCATCGAAGGAGAGATGTGGATAAGTCCTACTAACAGCTCCCGATGAGACTGAGAGAATTCAGGCATGGTCTCCGTCATATTGGAATTAACCCCCCCTATAGTTGAAAACTCCTCATAGATCGGACAGACCTCATCCAAGCCAAAGAGAAATATATGATTCTCAGGATATCAAAACTGCGTTGTCGCTGCCAGCATGCTCCAGGCAATGCACCGATTGTGCCATAAAGGGACACGGCGCAAGTTAAAAGCATCGTAATCTACGTTGTACGGACACACAGACTCTAGGTTCTCAAGATATTAAGTGAATTTTTCACTCATGGGAAGGGCCATTTAGGAAATAATAAGACAAAAGGCAAGAAATAAGAAAGAAAGGAAATAAAATGTGAATGGGTGAAAAACCTCACCACCTCACCCCCTTTTATACATGAAAATCTTGGCTAACAACAAGAAATCTGAGAAACTCGAATAAATGCCCTCCCCACCAAGTACTTAGAAGATGTAGAAAATGCAATCAAAACAATAGGGTGATTTGTTAATGGGCAAGACAAGGGGTTTGCCTATCGGCACACCCCTTATTTTAGAAAATTCTATCTTTCCTTTTTTGTGAAAATCAAAAATCTAAAAAAAAATCCTTATTTCAAAAAATTCGGGTTGTTTCTTCCTATATTATCCATTTTTACTCAACCTTTCTCAAAATAAATTTCTCTTAAGTTATTTAAAAAATCCCATCCTTTTTATAGTCTCAGCAACAAAGTAAAAAGTGCATGTAGATTTAAGTTATTTAAATAAAAGATAAATAAACGAAAATCTCAATCATTTTTCCATTCGCATCGTTACATTTTTTCAGGAAAAAAGAAGAAAAAAAGAAAAACAAAAAATAGTGGGACTTAGCCCGAAAACCCCCACTCTCTCACCACTCTCTCTAAGTTCCCCATCCCTACACTGAGCGCGTTTCCCCCGATGACGAGCTAGAGAGCCTCCACTTCCCAATCCCGATCCCTCCTCTGAGGAAGCAAACGACACAACACAAGAAAGATCCAGAACTGAGTCCCTAATGTAGGTAGTCACTGAGGCAACCTAGTCCCAGATGTCCATAAGCCAAGTAGTCGACACCCGGACATGCTGCAGACAAAGTAACAAAAACAAAATGCAAATCAGTTTGTCTAAAGCAAAGAAAAAGCTAGACAAGGACAAAGAAAGAAAACCAATATATCTCTAGATTAACGGTGTCATCTACCAGACACAACACCCCCAGATCCACAGCATCAGGGCGGTGCGGCATACACAGCGATCCCCCTCCAGCCAATCGAAAATTATAGGAAGATGGAGCAAGATGGATGAATGGAACCTTCATTGTCGCTGCCGATGCCAACGCACCACTTGTGATATGGGCGGACCCCACCGGCCTACTTATACCCATGCCCGAAGTCGTAGGAGGTGAAGGTATGTTCACCATATCGTAGATACAAGAAGGCATCCGCCATCTCATCGCAAAGTCAAGATAGTCATAGGTCACCACCATATCCGTATATGATGAATAAGGCTCACTAACCATAGTTGTCACCCTAGCATCTTCCAACATCTCCCTTATCATCCTCATGTACAACGGGGGCACCACCGATGGGACCACCACCTCATCCTCCACTATCTGTTGAACCAGTCTCTCCCTAAATACCAAGAGTAGCCGAAATCATACGCCAGCAGTCGATGCATCTATGTATGCACCCCAGTCACCCCAGTGTACTGAACAGTCATCCCCCAGGGATAAAAAGTCACCTGCCTTTTCCCCTTCCCAAGGAAACCCAGAAGATCGTGTCATTGCCAAACGGAAACCCTTGTAACATGCCGGTCAACAACCCCCTTAAAATTTTGTACAAAAAATCCCAGAAAATGCCAAAAAAAAATCAAAAATTCTGCGAAACATTTCTAAAATTGCCAAATAAATATTAGAATAGTTCTTCACCAAGAAAAACATTTTTCAAGATCTCAAACTCACCTCCCGGATTAAAACTACATGCTTATCACCGATTTAAACCCTAATACTACAATTCCCCAATACGAATCCCAAAACCTCAAGTCATTAACTATTTCCCAAGCATAACTTCCAAATGCAACTTCCCTAGTGGAGCTATAAGTCAGTAAGATATCTCTCTCTGACAATGTCTCAGAGAAACACATTCTCCAGCGAAATCCCAAAACCTAAAGTCATCAACTGTTTCCCCAGCAAATTTCCAGACTAAACTTCACATAATCCCCAGCTAGATGTCTCTTTCCTAGTATAGTCTCAAAAAAGGAAAATTAAATATTCCCAAGAGAGCACAACTTTATGTCCACATAATTGACCTCGACCCGCAGAATTGGGCGCCACTACTTTAGGCCCACGAAATTGGTCACCTCTACTTTAGGCCCGTAGAGTTGGTTGCCACTATTTTAGGCCATAAGAATTGGTTTCCTTTATTTTAGGCCCGCAGAATTAGTTGCCATAACTTTAGGCCCACAAAATTGGCCTCGACCCACAGAATTGGTCGCCTCTACTTTAGGCCTGCAGAATTGGCCTCGACCCGTAGAATTAGTCGCCTCGACTTTAGGCCACAGAATTGGTCTGGACCCCTAAAATTAGCGTTCAACCCGCATAATTAGTCACCTCTACTTTAGGCTCCTAGAATTAGCCCCAACCCGCAGAATTGGTCGCCTCTACTTTAGGTCCGTAGAATTGACCTTGACCCGTAGAATTGGTCGCCACAACTTTTGGTTCTCATAATTGACTACGATCCACATAATTGGTCGCCACAATTTTAGGTACTCAAAATTGACCTCGTCCCGTAGAATCCGTCGTCCCTATCATTACCTTAGGTCCTCAAAATTAGAACTCGACCATCTAAAATAGTCATCCTCGTCCCTTTGGTCCGCAGAATTAACCTCTTTCCCAAAACATCATGTAGTGTATATTCGATGGCTTTCACTTGTTCCCAGATCACCCATTGAGGTTCTCTATAGACATCATATTCTAGTCCACCTAAGTCCTTCTTTAGGTCCCTAACATCTTCTGGTTTACCACAAATCCTATGTTATATGCCTAGTATCGATCTAGAAGCCATCAGGCACTCTCGAGTCACGTTTGACTCTGATCAACTTTATCATCAGAGAAAAAAGATTAATGAATCTTTAAAAGGAATAGTCTTCCCCATAAATGAATCGACATAACAGTTCGGACGAATGAATCATTTTACTACCAAAAACTTATCTGAAGGCCACCGAGCGCTCTTGGGCCCCGATTTGACCCCAATAAACTTTATTTTGAGAAAAAACTCAATGAATCTTCAAAGGTCACTTAATCCCCTTTCCAATGGTCTGCCCCATGCATGAAATGGCATAACCGTTCGAACTAATGATCCATTTTCCCCTAAAAACTAATCCGTAGACTACCCAGTGCTCCCGGACTCTGTTTGACTAAAGTCAGTCCTTCATCTCGAACGAGATTAAATGAATCTTCGAAGGATACTAAATACCATTTTCAAAGGTTTGCCTCGTGCCTGAATCATCCTTACGGTACGGACGAATGACCCATTTTACTCCGAAAGGTCATCAGACACTTTCGGGCCTCGTTTGACCAAAGTTAACTCTCCGAAAAGAGAAAAGCTCTTTATAACATCGAAGTGCCCCGCATAACCTTTACAATGGTCCACCTCATGCATGATCAGACTTAAGTTTTGGACGAATGATCCCTCATCATCCGACGATATCCAATCCAAAGGATTGATGGGCACTTTCGAGACTTTTTTGATATAAAGTCAACTCCTGAACTAGGGAGTGGACCAATGATTCTCAAAGGTTTCTGAATAAACATTCCAACGGTATGCCCCATGCGTGATTTGGACTTATGGATTGCGTTTTATGATTATTTGTTGGGAAAATCTGCACGAGACTGCCAATTGGCAGGTCCATTTCTCTACATGTCGACAGTGTGTCTAAGGTTACCTGCCCATAGGCAGGGCAAGGACAATGCTGATCGGAAGTTCCTTGACCCCATATAAGGATAGCATTAGCTCAACCTCAAGAGGCACCTCAGAAACATCAACTTCAGTGATCTCAGTAACATTCTTCTTAAGTCAGCTAGGTTTCCTTATTTTAAACCTTCCTCCACCTTTTATTTCCATCACTTTTACACCTAATTTATAAAAATCCCCTACATTATTCACCCACTTCCAAGGAAGCTCATTAACAATCATATCAGTCTCCAAAGAAGGTCCAAACACTCTTCCCTCTCTATAAATTTCTATATTTATATAAGTTCTTAATTTAGCTTTTACTTTAGATCATACACATATTTATCTTCAATCATTTATTAGTAATATTGCACATAAAATATTTTCTATAAAAAAATAAGAAAAAGAGGGTTACACCTATAATTTCAACTGGATTTTTCACCACATTCTCTCAAAACTAAAAATACATTTTTCGTACACACGCATATAATAAAATCTCCGTTTGAATTTATGGGATAAACCCCACCTCGTGTCGCATGAGAACTATGTGGATTTTGATGCCTTTATAGGCTACGTAGGCATGCCGGCTAAAACCCGATACTCGAGTCTTATTTTCCTAATTTCCTCTTTTTTATTGTTTTATCCATACATTATTCATACATATCATACTTGTGATTCATATTTGCCTCTTATCAAACATATATTATCGTTTCATCATAATGGTCAATATTTCGATAAGCGCACGCATCACATTTTTAATTATTATTTTAGGAACATTCTTATAGATGACCTCACTCTGTCTTTTCCATGATGCGAGTTGAGCGATTCCGATCTCCACTTATATATACATGCACACACACTTCACAGAGAAATTAAGAAAAATTGTAACGTAAGCCCGTGAGAGACCGAAAGGGCGAGATGGGTTCCTAACACCTCCCTATTCCATAACTCAACCCCCGAAACTCTATTCTAATTGGTTTCACAAGCATCATTTTTCTTTGATGTCGGTCTCTCGAGGCGACAACAAGTTCGTTTGCTTGTTTTGTACAAAATAGGCTAGACACTCTATCTCTTTAGATTACCCCACATTAACAACGACTGAAGCATTCCTAGAAAGGGCGCTTTACCTCTCTCTTTCTCCACCGCACACTCAAGCGTCGACCCCTGAGATGGAAAAGGAGATGGAAACTGGACCGGGGAGGGATGGCCATAACATAATTCTACGAAAGAAAGCTCAATCACGAAGTAAATCGAGAAGACTTCTTTGGAAGAGAGCTCACTATTTTAATCGGATGAGCAGACTGCTATGGTAGATATCTCATCCCTTAACTCGATCGATCATATTATTGATGTACAATAGTCTTTAGCTAGGTAAAAAAAAGTGTTTATTACTTGGATCAAATGAAAAGTTATTCAAGTATGGCAGTTTAACCGATGAAAATTTTGAAGAAGAACCTCACATTTGGCAATTGTTTATGGATAGATTATCCTGTGTCACTAGTGTGGATCGGGACTGATAGGATGGTATTTATGTATAATATAACCAAGGTTCCAATTTGAGGCCTCCAATAATAAGGCCTAGTATAAGGTGCTCACAACTATATTTGAGCTAGCTTCATCTCTTGGCACCGAATAGATACTGTTACACAACGACTCTCAGCTCATTATGAATTAAGTGTTGGCCATTTATGAAGCAAGAGAAGCATATATGGAAAAGTACTTAGTCAAAGCTAAGGGCCCGTTTGGTTCTGTATTCAAAAAACTCGATTTAAACACTGTTTTTAAATACAATTTTAAAATTCAGTTTTTTTGTCTTTGTAACTATTAGTGCGCGTCTGGTAAACTTATTTTTAAATACTGTTTTTTGAAAATTTGACAAAATTGGCAAGCATGTATATTTATATTATACATGTGTGTGTGTGTGTGTCTGTGTGTGTGTGTGTGTATATATATATATAAACATACATAAAGCTTTCATACATACATACATGATACATGAATGTATACATATATACGATACATAAAACTTTCATACATGATACACGAGTGATTTTCATACATGCATGATACATGAATGTATACATATATATGATATATAAAAAATTCATACATAATACATGAGTTTATATTTAATGAGGTATATTGAGCAGTTGAACTATATATATATATATATTACATGTATAATTTACTATAAAATTATATACATACATGAATTGATAATATTTTTAATACATAGGTACTATATGTATATTTTATATTATTCCATACATTAATAATACATGTATAAAACTATATATAAATATCATATATCTATTGATAATATTATTTAACTTTATATTATTCCATACGTAACTTTGTGTACCTGTACATATATATTTTTTTATTTATAAGAATTACACATATATTAATGTATTATGTATGTATATTATATATTAAGGTATAAATGCATTAAAATATTAAGAATGGATAATTCTGAGTTGAAAAATAAAAAATAGAATTTATAAAACACCCTCAACCTGTTTTCTGAAAGACTTGATTATAACACAGAAATATTATAATTCAGTGTTTAAAAATAGGTTGTCAAACACAAATTTTTATCAGAATTGTATTTAAACACAAAAAACAGAATTATAGTTGCAAACCAAACAGGCCCTAAGCGATTATAGTTAGAATTCCCCATAGTCACGATGGTCAAAATTATAAGGGTAGATAATATCCGAGCAGACGTGCTCACTAAACTAGCATCCCCCACAAGAATAGAGTTGAGAAGAAAAAATCTTATGGGAATCCTCATCCATCATAGTACTGATGAGGATATTGATTTGGGGTCATCCTTGATGGACCCAATACAAAAATATTTATAGATCGGTGCAGTTATAAAAAAATCCTAAAGAAACAAGGAGACTCCATGACAAAGCCGCGAGATATGTGCTCGAAAGAGGATACTATTCATAATAGGGTTCATCGTTTCATTGCTCATATGTGTTTATCCATCCGAACCTAATGTCTTAATCGAAGAGGTGCACAAAGGATCTAATGGGGCACACTTAGTAGGAAGATCACCGATACAGTGGGTGGCCATGCAAGGCTATCACTACCCCACCATGAAGGCAAAATGTGCAGAAAGTGCCATAATATGTCACGATACACAAAACCCTAGGGGTATAACTCATGTCAATCACATTCATGTGGACCTTTTCAATATGTGGAATATATTTGGCCATCCCTTTCCCAAAGACTAGAGGGAGGTTAAAATATCTGGTGGTAGCAATGGATTACTTCACCAAATGGGTAGAGGACGAGCCACTAGTGGAAATCACATATGAGAAAGTCTTCCATTTCATCTCGAAGTACATCATTTGTATCTATGGGATGATATATGCCTTTATCATGGACAACAGAATTCAATTGGATTGTACACATTCTAAGATCCGGAAAGTACACTAAGCAACAGGTCATCCGCAATGTAATGGACAGACGAAGGTGATTTACTAGACCCTACTAGACGGAATAAAGAAAATATTCGATGAAACGAAAAAGAACTGGATTAATGTGATCCATAGTGTCCTTTAGGCATACCAAATAATGCCAAGAATATAAACATGAGAAACACCTTATATGGTTGCTTTCAGAACAGAAGTAGCTGTCCCAACATATATTGGTCTACCTAGTCACCGCATCTTTAATTTTGACTCATTCACCACAAAGCGACCTAGTGATAAATATGGATTTGGATATCATGGAGGAGGTCAGAGAACATGAAACACTTCGGGTGGAAGAATACTAATAGTGGACTACTTTATTTTATAATAAAAGAGTGGAAACATCCACTACACCAAAATGGCCAAATTGTCACCTTTCTGCCGACCACCCTTGTTAAGGTCATTCACCGTGACAACAAACACGCATTTTGTGTCACGGTCATTGACCGTGACAAGACCGTGATAAATAATTGTCACGGTCAATGACCGTGAAAATGCGGCATGATATATATTAGTGGGTGTGTCAATTCGTATATCGTGTGGCCTATTCACCTCCTCACATTTACCCCAGACATGTAGTGACATTATTTTTAAGTTGGTGCATTTGAATTATATTTGGATTATATCGTCATTTATATTGTTTCTATTTTGAATATATATTTTCATTATCTTTAGTTTATTTGGATATATGATGTTGCTATAACAAGTACAAATATAATGCTGGGCAGTGGCAGTGACCATACTGCCCAGCAGATTTTTTTTAAATTTTGCCCAAAATTGTCACGGTCATTGACCGTGACAATTTTTTTAAAAGGGTCAAGGCTTTGTCACGGTTATTAACCATGACTAAACTTGTCACGTTCATGGCCCGTGACACGGCTGTGACAATTCTAACGAATTTGTCACGATCAATGACCGTGATACGTCCGTGACAAAAAAAATTGTCTCGCCCCGAATTGTCACGGTCATTGACCTTGACACTTGTCAAGGTAAATGATCGTGATAATTAGGCAGATTTGGTGTAGTGATCCACTTTAAAGGAGGGCGACTATGTACTGAAGAAAGTTATTAAGAAAGGGAACAAATTAGAGCCTTATTTGCACGATACATACAGAGTATCTATTATTATCTGTCCAGGAACTTATAGAATTAAAATCTTAGAAGGAGAATAATTTAAAAACCCATGGGATGTTGAACACTTAAGGAAGTATTACCAATAAATGGAAAAAATGCAAAGTCTTTTCAGTCTTTACCTTCTTTGTAATCTAGTCCAGTAATAAATAAAATATTTTATTCCCCCATAAATATTGTTAGCATGCATAATTAAAAACAAGTAACTGCTATCTCGATAAAGAATCTCAGCATGCATAATCGAAAACAAATAAGCATCATGTGTGATGTATCTTCAAGGCAGATTGCGAACGAGAAATTTATCAAATCTAGGAAATCCAATGCAGTAAAATGGATGATAATATTTGACCATAACTGACTAACGCATGGATAAATCCTAGCACATTTGGTCATCTCAGGAAACTGGTGCTAACACTCGGCCAAGATAACAAGATTTGTCCATATGACCAGTAAGTTAGAATAAGCATCGGTAAAACATAGGACCGGATAACCCGAGTTCATCCAAAACTAGTAGCTAGTAAGGTAGATCAATTAGGAAGTAGCTCACTATATGGCCATAAGAATAAACTACTAGTAGTCCCATATCAAACACTTAACACTTAGAAAGTTGATATGGTCAGTAGACTTAATGCTACAGTAAGTCCATCGGATAAAAACTAATTAAGTTGATATCCAATCACATTTACTTATCCTAAAACATTTTGAAGGAAAATCGTTCACAAGTACAAGTGTTTGGGAATCCAGACGAGCAAAACATGTTGGCAAGAAACTCAAATAAATAAATAAATATGTGTGTGTGTGTGTGTGTGTGTGTGTGTGAACAAAGAAGACAACATATATGAAGAAAAAAATGTTCACTACAAACAATGCGAAAATCCATTTATTACGAAATACCAAGTTAAAGTGTTTATAATAAAAAGAAGTAATAAATAAAATCTTTATAAAAGAACTAAGCCTGAAGGACATAACTTTCTTCAACCTAAGAGGTTTAGTCGACAACCACTTTAGCCATTTAACATCCTCAAGCGTAGGAGGAAACACTGGTCTGATAAGAATGATCTTTAATTCAGCATGTGTATATCTTCATCCTCAGTAACTTCTTCGAACACGGCTTCACGTTCAGCTACTAGGGATTTGACTTTCTCATCATCACCCTCCTAAGCCTGAATAATTTGAGTGATATTCGAAAAGTGTTTGATTGTCCTCTTCTTGAGCTTATCATAGCCTTCCATTAAGAAAGTGACCAAGTTAATATTATACTCCCTAGATATTTTGAACTTTTTGACCCCTTCCTCTTCAATATGTGCAAGTGCAGCAGTGGCCTTCTCCAAGCCTTTATTATTAGACTTAAGGGCATTATTTTCCTTTTTTAGATATTCTACTCACTTGGTGATTGCCTCATTAGAGGATTTGATCTTGACTACCATCGTCTCAACCTGATCCTTTAGTTTTCTATCCTCCTCTCCTCTACTTAGATCAGGACGGTCTTATTGGCCACCAACTGCTCTTCTTTCTCTTTTATCTCCTTGCAAACCTTGTCATAATCAGCCTCGGGTGTTTTCATCATCTCAAAAAGGGTCTCGTATTAACCGAGGATCTCATTATGCTCACCCTTCAGGTTGTCATAGGAGTTCTAGAATGAAGCAATATGTTCCTCATACTGGTGGAACCCATAACTTCCTAAAGACTATAAGTCAAACATGTCATTAATCAAAGTCTAAAAATAAAAAATATAAAGACAAGTATAAGTTCAAACTAACCACCATCATTTTACGTTGCACTATGTTCCAAATTTCGTCAGCTTTGAACTGTTACAAGTATTGGAAGTCCATGGCATAGCTATGATACTCAGGGATATTAGAAGCACTTTCCCGATGGCAGTAGATGGAATCCTTCTTACTCTTTAGCTTTTCCTGAGTGACAGGATGCTTGGGGCCCCATGTATAGGGCTCCACCTCTCCGTAGGGAGATGAGGATCCAGCACCTCATATAAGGCACCAAGTAAGGGCTCTTATAATTTGAACCCTTTTTCCCCTAGATTTAGTTTTCTAATTTTTAGGGCTAGGCTGGGGAGGGGGAACTCCACTGGCCTTTTTTAACGAAGCACATGCCCGTCATTGAAGGAAACAACATTACACTTGCCCTAGGACTTGGAAGAGATAGTAGCAATAGTTGTAGCCTCAACATTGGCGTGCCTATTTCTTACATATTTAGCATTCTTTCTGAACTAAAAAATAACCCTTTTTCTATACCATCCTTTTTATACTCCCTGGCTTCAACATTGGCAGTAACCCACCTCTTCTTAGCCTCAGCATCTAGTTTCCTCTTTTTGACAATCTGTATTTTGTACTATCAAGAGCTGGAGGTGTCATTGTGCCTGCTGGAATGAATGGACTAGGAGAAGAAGCTATATAAGATGACATATGGTCATAACATCAAGCCATATACATAAGTCAATGTATTAAACAAGGGTGATCACATTTTTCAGCAACATACCTTCTTTAACCTCCTTTTCATCAAAGCCTTCTTGGATTTCTGGATGAGAAAAATAATAAACTGCAGCTGCTAACTCAATCTGCTTGTCTTCTGGAAGAGCACATCCCAGGGTAAAGTAATACCCCAATTCAAGAAACTTCTAAATTAAGAATAACTTCTCGAACTCAGTTCGGTTAGAAGAACAATTGGTCCTGATCATCTCTCTCGAGAATCTTTGAGGATCGAGACGAGCTTAAAAATTGGTCAGTAAGCATAAATGAAAACAAATTGACTATAGCACAGTGTTAGTTGTATACTAATATGATGTGGATGACACCAATAGCGAGGGATATTTCAAAACTTATCACACTTATTGAAAAAAATCACAATCGCTTTTTATAAAGATGAATTGGTTTTTCTAGTTGTGGTTACTTGTTTTCATGACCTTCTCCATTTTATGTTCATATTTATGATGAGAAAAATAATAATAAACATAGCCTTAGCATTATTTTTTATACCATAAAAAAACCCGAAGATGTCTTTGTCCAGGTTAACACTAGTATAGAACTTCTAGTACACCATAGATCTCGAATGGTTCTATAGTCATATGGTGGAAGCTAAGTGGGAGACACTCCATAACCCCTCAGAATGTATGTGATGGTGGGGTGAAATAGAAGATGAACTCCCATTTATAATTCCTAAACTAGGAAACAAATCTCATCAGCATTAAGTCATCTATAAATGCTTTCATCATAATATGGTAGCCACATAGAAATGCCTATGGGGATTTATACATATTGTGACAACCCGCTCCTTATAATAACGGGTGGCCAGCCCTATACTATAATAAATCAGGTATCTCAGATGGCACGGTCTCAACATCAATTGACAATACTAAATAATATAAGGCTAACTACCCGAAATCGTAAAAAGTGAATTGTCAAAAATTTAAAACTTTTATTTAATAACAACAACAAAACCAACAATGCAAACATAACCAACCATACACATCTAAGTATGATGAGTGATATGTGCAAACTCCAGTAATAAGAAAGAGTACAATACATATACAATAAAAATCTCAACAATGAAATACCCGAATAAGCTGTCGGGTCACAGGCAATACAATAATCGGAGAAATGAAATATAAAAGTGTTAATCTACAACACTTGAATACTAACTCAATATACAATTTGAATCCTAATCTAGATATACAAAGATAGGAATCGACTATAGCAAAGTGCCGCAACAGTCCGCTACTGCCACAGCTCCACGAATACTGGATGGATGAACATCAATGGCGTCCTTGCGTAGGAACGCCTAAAGTAATACAATATATACATGGAGGAGAAAATATAAACGGGTCAGAGCCCGAGTTGAAAAACATTTTATAGCAAGTGTATTAAAATGTATAATAATTATAAATGCATTATTACATGATTAAGGTGGAATCAAACTCTCCATAATAATTCAACTCACCTCTCAACTAAAGCGCGCACTAAGCGTATGCACGTGATCTCCAAATGGATGCCCGATTATAATTTAGGTAAGAGAATTCTAACTTAAACCCAAATGAAGTATTTAGGTGAAACCATCTAACCTATCTTCCAATCTACACTTATTTCTATAATCTATAAATTATATACACTAACTTTAAAGTAATATTTATAGTTATCTTTATAATGTTCATTTGTTGAACATATAAAGTTGTACCATCATCCTCATAACCATATCATCACAATACATCAACATTATCAATTACTAGAATTTTATATTCTAGTGATGCCCTTATTTGGCATGTAAACATATATATATATATATATATATATATATATATATATATATATATATATATATATATATATATATATATATATTTTGTATGAGTTATTAGCATCAAGAGTTAAGGACTAAACTCCTCCCGATTCTCAACACGGCACCGCGTTTCGTGCGTGGGACGTCTCGTTGAGGCGAAATCCAAACAAAGAGCCCCCCCGTTATACTACTCCTGACCGTATTGATCCTCGGGGCTCATTATGCCCTCAATGCATGATGCATGTAACCCAATTTATTATCCAATTTTAATTAATTAATATTCCCAATTCTCAACAGTACACGGCGTTTCATGCGTGAGACGTCTCGCCTAAGCGAAATCCAAACAAGGAACCCCCCCGTTACACTACTCCTGGCACTGTCGATCGTCGGGATAGGTGATAGATATATATATATATAAGTATGAGCATTAAGGACTAACTTATCCCCAATTTCCAACATTACACTGCGGTTCGTGCGTGGGGCGTCTCGCCGAGGCGAAATCCAAACAAGGAACCCCCCCGATACACTAGTCCTGGCAATGTTAGTCCTTGAGGTCCATTATGCCCTTGATACTCATGTACAAGCACAAGCAATAATAACCATCCAACCGAGCTATAACTCGAAGGACGCGGGCTCACATGCTATCATCTTCCAGTTTCCCATATACGTAGCCAACTGGGGCCACCTGGTGGGGTTTAACGACACCCACCTCGTGATCTACTCACGCACACGATGTTCCGGGAAGCGGTCATAGCTCCTAATCGGCAAGTGAGAGCAACAAATACCCACGACCTCTCACCCCCAAAATAAATAAATGTATACCACATAATAATCACATGGAGGACTATGACATGGGGAATATCTACAGCCTGCTCTTTGAGCCAGGATGCTCACCCTCTACGCACGTAACTTCCCAATGATAGCAAGGAGAGGGTATGCCTAACTATGCATATATACCATCATATAGGGTATACATACATCACCACATAATAAAGATATACCATCATATAAGGGATACATGCCACATCATTTTCATATTCATTATACGCACTTAGGCGCAATAGATTTAATATTATTGTTTAGTAAATCTCTCTCTTGATAAACTAATCGTCAATTCTCACATATCTTCCCCACTTAGTATACACTATACTATTTCTCACTTGAAGCTCACATGTCGCTTCTAATATGAATTGCCTCTCAATTCTATTTAAGTTAAGGATATTCTTTATCATAAAGCACCTCAATTTACATTTACAATTGTACATCCATAATATGGTTCAATTCATTTTATGAACCTTGAAAGTTATCCCATTTGGGATTGGATCCTAAGATCCGATATCTCTAAGTTATTCTCATTTCCTCATGTGAGTTGTAATTATTATCTCCAAGTATAATCTCCAAATCAAGGTGGGCTTCCCCACTTAGAATATACCATAACATCTATTCGGTATTCCTCAAATTTAGTCAATATGACTCCAATAATTTCTTATAAGGGAAACTCGCTAAAAGTCTCCAAAACATACTCCAAATAACTCCTATAGAGGTTCCCAATTGATAACCTCGAACAAAACGGAATGAAATTCTCCTTCGAAAACATCCCTTGAAAAAGCCTTGTTTCCAAATCGATTCTGGCCAATTCCGAATCGATTCGGCCCAGCGAATAGATTTGGCCAGGAAGGCGAATCGATTCGGGTCATTAGAGCTGGGACTCTATCTCAGGCCGAATCGATTCGGCTGGGGTCCGAATTGAATCGGTCACTCAGACCTGGGCACCTGCATATTTCTGAATCGATTCGGCTTGGGGATCGAATCGATTCGGCCTACCTGGGGGCTCGAAAATGGCTACTTTTCACTTAGCCTAAAATTCCCAAAATTCATTTTAATCATTTTCCATTTCTCTTCAACCCAATCACATATATATCATCAATATTCATCCTAGAATACTTATAAACTAATTTCTATCCTCAAATCAAAGATCTACATATTAAATCTAAGATTATACCCAAAAGTTAGGTTTTGATAAACTAAACCTAAAACCCAAAGATTCAATCCACAAATCATGCAATAATTAGTACACAACAATTATTTAGCAAGTTTAATCACTTGCCTCGGGTTCATAGGGTCTGAATCCGCCTTGAGATCGCGTATTGGCCGGAAATCTCCACTTACTCTCTCTTTTCTCCTTCCTTTTCTACTTCTTTCTTCTTCTCTGTTTCTTTCTTTCTATTTCTCTTTCTCTCTTTTGGAGAAATGAATCTCCCGCAGGCTTATAAGCCCTAAATCCCAAGACACACATCTTTAAATGATAATACACACTTTAAATGACTCGGTGACTTTAATTCGAGTCAAACAGTCCTAATTTATTTTGGAACCTAAATAGACCCCAATTACAGTCATTTCGACTATCTCGACCCTTCCGGAAATAATGGTACCCTCAGAATCGCCATTCGACACACTTTATAAAGACCTCAAATTTTGACCTCAATTGCCAATTTAATTTTTCTCCGAATAAAATAATATTTATTTCTCCCAAAATAATTAAATCATCGTCTCCAAGACCTCAGGTTGTTACACATATCCCTCAAGTCCTATAGCTCGTCCTCTAAGATATCACATCTATTGTTTAAAGCGTTAGTGGTGGATAGATCCAAGGAATCAGATACCCTATAAGTTCCTTCCGCAGTGAGGGGTATCACAACAGAAGACGTGGAGGCCATTTGGTCGTCAAGCAATGTACGAGGAGGGGACAAATCCAAATCAATAACAGACAAGGACATGATTTTAATAAGCTTCTCGTCACCAATTGGGCGGTCCACCATAGTGGTATCTGCAATAATTGAAGTTTCAAGCCTAGTGGTTGGGGTTATAGAGTAGACTATGAAAAACGTTGCTAATGCCGTTTAACACAAGGTTAAATTGTATAAGTAACTCCGAAAGTTTGTTGGAGAAACCCTTTTCTTTTGAAAAATAAAAATTATAAACAAGATTTGTTTACAAAGATACTTATGTACGAGAGTAATAAAGAATGTGTAATCAGTTTTTAAAACTAAGGCAGTTTCAAAAAAACAGCACACTTAAAGAATGAGGTGAGTAGATGAAGATAATCAACACACGATTTTTAACGTGGTAAAACCTCTCCCAACAGAGGAAACATCCACGGTGACTTCTAAGTCACAAAAGCAAAAATCCACTAATAACAAAAATTAGTTACAAACAATACAACATGCAAGCACACAAATCAACCTATTCTAAGTTTAGGAATATACCCCACTTGGTGTCCTTCTAACTTCTGATAGATCTGATTGTTGTTGATGTTTCTCCAGTTTGTTAACTTCCTTTGCTTTAGCTTCCTTACGTTGACTCAATGATCTCAGATCTTAAACACAACACTTCCAGTGTAGTAGTGTGTTAAGTGTTTGTGTAGTGATTCCTATTCACATGCATGAACTCACCCACACTTAGATTTACAAACAGTCCTAGTAAATTACATATAAAGTCTATATGCAGTGATTTTATTTTATTTCTTTCTGACAGAACTCAAATCCTTTTGACCTTTAAAGATAACCCAGATTCCACGGAGATCTTGCTTAAGAAATCGGTCAAGACCTTAATCAATCTCTTTTTGAAAACATTTATGAGATTGAAAACCCTCCAAGTGCGAATCCAACTAGGTCAGGATTAAGTTTCATAAGAAAAGAAACCAGAGAACATTTTAAAAACCAAATCAGTAAGATTTTCTTAAATCAAGTATAAAAATGCAGATCTAGTGAAACTGTAACATGCAGAGTATAGATCTAACGTTTCTATGGAAAAAGAAACAAGATCTTCACTCTAACGTTTAAGTTGTGTATAAGATCAGAGATAATGAGGTTACAGCAACAATAAAAAACAAACTACTCTCTCTCTCAAACACTCAGGATGTGTTTGGGGTTGAATGAACGAAGGTTTGTTTCTGAGAAGGTGAACTGTTTAGGGTTTGGTTTGGCTAACAGGTTTCCCTCTCTCTCTCTCTCTTCTCTCTTTTCTTTTCTCTCTTCTCTCTCACTTCTCTCTTATTTTTTTTTCTCTCAGAAAGACGAATGCCCAAAAGTTCTCTAAGGCTGAGAAGTGAGGGGTATTTATAGTGCCTGGGGAAGGTTCTGGATGATCGAGGCAAATCAAGGGATGAGATCAAGTCTTGCTAGGTTTGACTTGATCCAAAGGTTATAAAACAGCGGTGGTTTAAAAGGATTCTAATTGGTTCATATGGTTTGTACCGGGATTAACCAAGAACACATGCAGACCCTTGATTAGGAATGATCCAACGATCATCAATCACTCATCCAGCCCTCTCACATAAGAAACACAAATACGTTCACCCGGAGGATGACAAGTGTTGGCTGGTAAGTGGCTCTCACACGCGCGTCAAATTAATTACAAAACATCACCCTGAAGTCTCTAGCGCTTTGAGATCGTACCCAACCAAACATTACAGTGAAAAATGTAGTTTCCAAAATAGTAAATTAACCCCACAAACTTTAAAATCCTATTTTATTAATAAAAACATTTATTTAAAAAAGGTTTAAAAAAGGTTTAAAAAAGGTTTAAAATAATTTAAAAATTCCCAAAAAAATATTAAAGCTCCAATTCAAGGGGAATTACACACACACTCAATTTTAAGCAATATGAACACATGTATGCACTTCTAATTGTGTGTAGTGTGATTCATTTTGTATCTTCATAGTTTATTGAAGGGGATTAGAGAGAACACTACACCAAAATGGGCAAATTGTCACCTTTCAGCCGGCCAGCCTTGTCAAGGTCATTGACCGTGACAAAAAAACACGCGTTTTATGTCACGGTCATTGACCTTGACACGACCGTGATAACTAATTGTCACGGTCATTGACCGTGACAATTCTTGTCACGGTCAATGACCTTGACACGACCGTGACAACTTTTCCAGCAAAAACCCTTTCCCCCTTCTTTTTTCCCTCCCACCGTTCCCTCCCTCTCTCTCTCTCTCTCTCTCGACGCTGCTCTCTCTCTCTCTCTCTCTCAGGTCCAATTTCTCTCTCTCTCTTCCATTTATATATATATTTGTCTGTATATTTATGTGTGTATGTGTATATATATATGTGTGTATGTGTGTGCGTGTGTGGGGGGTGGGGCAGGGTGGGGCGGGGTGGGGCAGGGTGGGGGAGGGGGTGGTGGAGGGGGGCAGGGGGTGGGGCGGGGTGGGGCAGGGTGGGGGAGGGGGAGGGGGTGGTGGAGGGGGCAGGTGGTGGGGTGGGGTGGGGTGCGGTGTGTGTGTGTGTGTGGTGGTGTGTTTTGGGGGAGGGGGGAGGGGGTGGTGGAGGGGGGTGGGGTAGGGTGGGGTGTGTGTGTGTGTGTGGTGGTGTGTGGTGGGGGAGGGGGTGGTGGTGGGGGTGTGTGGTGTTATGGCCGAAAAACACAACCCAAACTCTCCCTAAGATTTAGAAAGGATTAAAATGTAATTTTTAAAGAGTTAAAAATGTGTATATATTCAATTAAAAATACCCCTAAATAATTTTCAGTTAAGAAAAAAATCATAAAACAAATTTTCACACATTATTATCTCAAAATATCATTTTTCATAATTTTAGCATTAGTAAACATAGGATAAAAATATCTGATTAATTCCTAGGTTAAATTAAATTAAATTAATTTTAGTGCTTAAATATTATTAAATGGTTTTGAATTTTTTAAATATTATTAAATGGTTCTGGGGGAGGGGGTGGTGGAGGGGGCAGGGGGTGGGGGGTGGGGTGGGGTGGGGTGCGGTGTGTGTGTGTGTGTGTGTGGTGGAGGGGGGCAGGGGGTGGGGTGGGGTGGGGTGTGTGTGTGTGTGTGGTGGTGTGTGGTGGGGCAGGGGTGGGGGTGGGGGAGGGGGGCAGGGGGTGGGGTGGGGTGGGGTGTGTGTGTGTGTGTGTGGTGTGTGGTGGGGGAGGGGGTGGTGGAGGGGGGCAGGGGTGGGGTGGGGTGGGGTGTGTGTGTGTGTGTGTGTGGTGGTGTGTGGTGGGGGAGGGATAATTCACGGGCTTTAGCTAAACTAGGGTTTTATAGAGTTTCGCTCCTACTACTTGGGCAATGACTATACTAGGGACCAAAGATAAATAAATAAACTGGATTCAAAGTAAATACTAGGAAATCCCAATTTATAACCGTCTAATTTATATCATTTATTTATTTAATCACGATTCATTCCACTAAATAATCATGATTGCACTCAAATTTAATTATTTATAAATCACTCGAAAGAATGTGTTCTTATTATTAAAGTTGATTACGGTATATTATGATTCCCCACGTTATGTTTTCGATACCCTCTTGGTTAAATAAATTTTCTACTAACCGATTTTAATGAATATCTGATCAATTCCTTGATTCTAAAACTTAATTCTATAGGATTATAAAATAGTTCATCGGTCGGGTAAACAAAACATATAAGTCTATCAAGGGGTATCACAATCCAAATTATTTCTTGGACGTGAATTCCTCCAAATTATGATCTCATACATATTCACACAATGATTGACCAACTTGCGAGGATCTATTGTTCTAACATATAATTGAACTTCACCCATCGCAATCAAAGAAATAATTGTGAAAGAAATTTGATATCCATAACCCTAGGGATTAAGAATCTATGAACTTTTTGCAAACGATATGAGATTTCCCATTTTTAATCAAGAACATCCTTAGACTTGTAGGGGGTGGGGTGGGGTGGGGTGGGGTGTGTGTGTGTGTGTGTGGTGGTGTGTGGTGGGGGAGGGGGTGGTGGAGGGGGGCAGGGGGTGGGGTGGGGTGGGGTGGGGTGGGGTGGGGTGTGTGGGTGTGTGTGATGTTCAATTTAGTTGGTGCACAAACTAACGGTCAAAGTAATAGTATATAATTCCAACATTTCAAACTACTTGAACATCACAAATGGATACAAACTTAAAATATAAATTGAGATAACCTTAGAATCTAATTAGGGTAAAAATATAATGGCATCAACTAACATATATGTAGGGGTGGGGTGGGTAGGGGTGGAGGTGGGGTGTGTGTGTGTGTGTGTGTGTGTGTGCGTAGGTGCGTAAGTGTGCGTGTGTGTGTGGCGGTGGGTGGGGGTGGGGGTGGGGCACCCATTTAATAACTCTTTAAATATTTGGAAAAAACATAATATTACAAAATTGAAACGAAATGGTATTGACGGAACTTACACATATGTTATAATATAGATGGAACATTTTTTTATCTGTACTATTAATTCAATTAATTCAATTAGGTAAAATGAAATGTGTACTATTAACATTTTTTTTTATCTGTACTAATAACATTTTTTTTTATCTGTACTAATAACATTTTTTTTACAGCAAAAATGTCTCCTTCAGATGTTAAGGCGAAGATGATGATGCTGTTTATGATGATGTCGTCTGGGTTCGGTGGTAGCGGAGGCGACGAGGGCTCCTCCGCCGCTAGGCTCCCCAAATATGGAAAATTTGGGATTACCGTCGAAAACAAGTCGGAGCTTTTAGCGAGATCCCTCGAACTGCTAAAGACGGTCATCGGCCCGGGGTTTATGAGTTGGAAGGAGGTGAATTATGAGCTCAAGTTAGCTGTTTGGGCGGCACTACAAGTAATATTTATATGAATATTTCAATTTATATTTATATTTATATTTATTCGCAACTAACATTGTATTTGTTGGACAGGAACAATTCAACTTGGATCCAAAGCTACGCGATTCCGTCTTGGAGCAGTTGAGGGAGCAACACAAGACATGGAAGAAAAATATGTGGACACGGTACTTTGAAAAAACACGAGAGTCCATTTTACAATGGCGCGGATCCGTCTCGACCAAGGAGCCGATCTCATTGGCACAATGGCAAAAGTTCATTGACAATGAGATTGAGGATCGACAATTGGCATCTCGCCAATCGGGGAAGGAAAATCGGGCTAAAAAGACGGACGTGCACTACTCCGGCCGGACCTCTTACGCTGAGGTGGAGCATAGGATGCAAGTAAGATTTAATTAATCTATAACTACAGAAATATATTATTGGATATTATTTTACTTTACGGGGCCGATACTAATTTTACTTTACTCTATTTTATTTCAGGGGGTAGGGAGTGGGCCAGGAGGTAAGCCACATAGGCTCGATACTTATGTGGCTCTTCGGACGAAGAAGGGGAAGGACAAGGAGGTGTCCCCGAGCGTCGCGGCCACGATTGTAAGTAATCCGACAGTTTAATTATTGTTAATTACGTTATAATTTTTTAGTTTACTTATTTTACTAATCATGTGCTTTTTGTCATTTCAGGCAAAGCTTAAGGAAGTGCATGAGTCGCAGTCTGATGCCGACAAGGCATCTTTGTCCACAGACGCACTCAGCCAAGTGCTTGGCTCTGATCGCAAAGGGAGGACAAGGGGAGTGAGCTCGCGGGTGGCCAAATCTAGGATCATCGGATTGGAGACGAGCGACACCGAGTTGTCTCGAACGGTGGATTCACACGACGCGAAGCTGTCCCGTTTGGAGGCGACGGTCCAAGATATGTACGCATTCATGAAGCGTACGTTGGGTGGAGACCGTAAAGGGAAAGGGAAAGGGAAGGAGAAGGCGGTGGAGGAGGAGGTGCGGGAGGACGAGGCGCAGGATGACGAGGATGTGGACCTCGATGCTTCATCACCGACACATTCGTACTTCGACGATCCACTTCCCTATTTGACGCCCTCCAACAGACCATTATCGACAATTGGTTGGCCGAGCGTGTTCATATTGGACGTATTTGATGGCCAGCGGATAGGGCGGGGGTTGAGGGACCCGAATATCGTCGAGGGTGGAATAGTCCATGGACGTGTGCTTCAAGAGATGGAGTCCAGGGTGCTCGTCAACCATGTCATACCCGGGAAGGAGAACTCCCTATTGTGGTTGCGCGAACAATGCGGCACGATGTATATTAGTGGGTGCGTCAATTCGTATGTCGTGTGGCCTACTCACCTCCTCAGTTTTATCCAAGACATGTAGTAACATTATTTTTAAGTTTGTCCATTTTAATTAAATTTGGATTATATCGTCATGTATATTGTTTTTACTTTGAATATTTGGATTATATCGTCATGAATATATATTTGCATTATCTTTAGTTTGTGTTGGATATATGATGTTTGGAACAGGTACAACGTTGCTATAACAGGTACAAATATACTGCTGGGCAGTGGTGGTGGCCATACTGCCCAGCAGATTTTTTTTAAATTCTGTCCAGAATTGTCACGGTCATTGATCGTGACAATTTGGGTCACGGCTTTGTCACGGTTATAAATCGTGACAAACGTGTCAATGACACGACCGTGACACAAAACGCGAGTTTTTTGTCAAGGTCAATGACCGTGACACGACCGTGATAAAAAAAGTTGTCTCGCCTCGAAATGTCACGGTCATTGACCTTGACAAGGTGAATTTGTCAAGGTCAATGACCTTGACAAATGGGCAGATTTGGTGTAGTGGAAAGGTTCTGAGGCTTTTTGGATTCTAGGATAGACAACAAATTTTGTCAATATTTCCAAACTAGTTGAACACTTATACAGTATAGACTTAAGTAAGTCAAAGGTATAAGGTGCTTCAATCTCCCCCTTTGGAAATATGAGACAAAATCTCCTTTGAGTTAGCTTAAAACTCGTAGGGAACCAAAAAAATAAAACCTAGTCCTATACAAAAGATTCTATCTACCCATTTCCTAGAAAGTCAAAAATTACATAACTCAACTATTACAAATTTTTACACTAGAAATGGTAGACAATCAGAAGAAGAGATTCCTGCAAATATACACACTAAGATCAAGCAGTTTAGATGAAATGTGAACAAAAAATTGAACTCATAAAACTCAAATTTCTCCCCCATTTTGTCTCAAATGGACAAAGGGTAAAAATTAAGGTCTTAAGAGTTTAATCAGCGCATACTATGCCTATAAAATTACGCAAATACAGAAATCTGTTATAATCTAGAGGTTTAGTGAACATGTCTGCAAGCTGCAGATCAGTAGGCAGGTAATGAATTTCTAACTCCTTAGTTTCAACAAGTTCGCGTATAAAATGATGTCTTATCTTAATATGCTTAGTTCGCGAGTGTTGAACCGGGTTTTTAGATATGTTAATGGCGCTTTGATTGTCACAATACAATTGTAATTGATCTTCCTTAATCCCATAATCGCTTAACATCTGTTTTATCCATAATAATTGAGCACAGCAACTTCCTGCTGCTATATATTCGGACTCAGCCGTGGATAAAGATGTGCAGTTCTGTTTTTTACTACTCCAACCAACTAAATTATTGCCGACATAATAACAGGCACCTGAAGTACTTTTACTATCATCAGTACAACCGGCCCAATCAGCATCAGTATAACCTATGATGGTGCTACAGGTATCCTTAGTATACCTAAGTCCAAGATTGAGAGTGCCTTTTATGTACTTTATTATACGCTTTACACACAATAAATGGCTCTCTTTAGGGTTATTCTGGTAACGAGCACACAGACATACAGCATACATTATGTCTGGTCGTGAGGCAGTTAGATAGAGTAGGCTACCAATCATACTACGATAAAGTGTGGAATCAACTGACTTTCCTTGTTCATCTTTACATAATTTAACAGTAGTACTCATAGGTGTTTTGGCAACTTTAGCATTCTCTAAGCCAAATTTCTTAACAAGGTCTAAGGCATACTTAGTTTGAGAGACAAATAGACCATCAGAATTCTGTTTCACTTGAAATCCTAAGAAAAGTTGTAGCTCCCCCATAAGGGACATGTGAAACTCTTTGTACATAATAGCAGAAAAGGATTTAACTTCAGAATTTGAAGTTGACCCGAAAATGATGTCGTCTACATAGACTTGGGCTATAATAATGTTTTTGTCAAAATGTTTGACAAAGAGAGTCTGGTCATTTCCCCCTCTCTTAAAACCCTTATCCAACAAAAAGTTGGAAAGGCGTTCATACCAAGATCTAGGAGCTTGTTTTAAGCCATACAGAGCCTTTTTTAGACGAAAGACATGGTTAGGGTGTTTAGGGTCAATGAACCCTTTGGGTTGTTCTACATACGTTTCTTCGGACAGGATTCCATTTAGGAAAGCAGATTTTACGTCCATTTGATAAAGTGTGAATTTTAAGTAACAAGCTATGGCGAAAAGAAGTCGAACAGATTCAAGACGAGTGACAGGGGCAAATGTCTCGCTGAAATCTATCCCTTCTATTTGAGAGTAGCCTTGAGCAACAAGTCTAGCTTTGTTTCTAAGGATTACCCCATTTTCATCAGATTTGTTCTTAAAAATCCAACGTGTTCCAATAACATTTTTGTTTTGAGGCCGAGGTACAAGATACCAGACATCGTGAATGACAAATTGTAAAAGTTATTCCTGCATAGCAGAAATCCAGTGTGTGTCATTCAATGCTTCATTAACATTTTTCGGTTCCACAAGGGAAACGAAACATGCATAATTAGCATAATTTCTTAACTGGGATCTAGTACGAAATAGGATTACCGACCACGTTGTCAATGGGATGGTCTTTAGAGACCCAGCCAGGTACTTCTGGACTCTCAATAGGTAATGAGTCATCTATTTCTGGTGAATCAGTTTTGAAATCATTTTCTGATTCAACCACAATAGGTGATTCAGATATCTTATTTTCGACAATAGTGTCACTTACAATTACATTTATCGATTCCATAAGGGCCTTAGTATGCAGATTGTATATACGATAAGCACGACTGTTTGGGGAGTATCCTAAGAAGATGGATTTATCACCACGAGTTTCGAATTTGGACAGGTGTTCTCTGTCTTTACAGACATAACACTGACTTTCGAAGGTTCTTAGGTATTTCAGGTTAGGCTTCTTACCGTACCACAACTCATAAGGGGTTTGTTTAGAGTTTTTCCTAAGATATACCCTATTAGTGATGTGACAGGCAGTTCTATTGGATTCTACCCAGAAGTATTTAGGTAGGGATTTGGCATGCAACATGACACGTGCCATCTCTTGAAGAGTTCGGTTTTTCCTTTCAGCAATGCCATTCTGCTGAGGAGTTTTAGGAGCACTAAATTCATGTTTGTAGCCGTTGTAGTCACAATATTCAACTATTCATGTGTCTATGAACTCTCCCCCTCTATCACTACGAATGCGATTGACTTGTGTGTCCTTCTCATTTTCAATTCTTAAAAGAATTTTCAGAAAATTCTGAAACGTGTCAGATTTATGTTTCAAGAAGGCTACCTAAGTGAATCGTGTAAAATCATCAACCATGACAAGGATATAACTGTGTCCACAAAGACTAATAGTTCTAGAAGGACCAATAAGGTCCATATGGATGAGATCTAAAGGTCTAGAGGTGAGGATGTCTTTAACCTTTTTATGCGAAGTCTTAACTATTTTTCCTTCCTGGAAATGACCACAGACAACACTTGAAATAGGTTTAATTTTAGGAATTCCTCTAACTATCTCTTGACTAGACAATCTTCCAAGGATATCATAACTTAAGTGACCCATACGATTATGCCAGATTTCATTGTCATCCATTCTGACAATGTTACAGGTTTCAGAACTAGTCTTGACAGTATAACAATTGTCAGGTGTTCTAAATCCTTTAATAATGCATTCACCTTTATCATTTAGAATTTTACAATTGTTCTTTGAAAAGGTGACAGTATGGTCAGAGTCACAAAATTGGGATATACTTAGGAGGTTGGCTTTAAGGCCTTTAACTAATAGTACATTTTCAAGAGTAGGTATTCCCTCTTCTTTTAGGGTTCCTTTACCTATGATCTGGGATGAAACACCATCACCAAAAACAACTTTCCCACCAGCAAATCAGGTTTTGTTTAAAAGTTTGGTTTCATCTCCTGTCATATGTTTGGAACATCCTGAATCTAAATACCAACCAGATGAAGTGTGTTCAGCTTTTAAAGCAGTGATGACAATGTTACACTTCATTTGGGGTAAAAGATCCTCTTTTCTAACCCAAATAGCTCTAGTTTTAATTTTGCGCAAGTTTGCCCTCATTTGATAAAATTTTCGAGACACAGCTTTTTGTCGAAAAACATTTGGAGCAGCAAACTGATTATTGTGAAAAAATTGAGCTTTTGGTTTAGGAAAGTTTCTGGGAGCCTTTCTCTTAAATGAACTCTTAGTTTTGGTCTTTCTATTTTTGTAGTTAGAGTTCTTATCATGTTGTCTTGGAAGGATATAATGGTTACGATTTTGCCTAGAATAGTTAAAGTTCTTATAGACAGAAGTGTTGTACACAAGGGTGTTTAGACGCCTAGCATAACAACCTTCAAAGGAGTGACCATAAATGTCACAGTATGAGCAATATTGATTGCTCGAGGGATGAACTTCCTTAGGAAAACTTCTAAAGATAGGTTTGACAGCATTCTGTTCAGAAAGGTTATTCCTAGGAGGGATGGTCTTATAGGTAGAATCAGCCTTTCTGATCAAAGGACAGACGTATTTAGTCTTAAGTGTCGCGTCAGCCTTAGAGTTACTAGACTCTCCAATGTCTACTTGTTGCTTTTGATCAAATTCCTTTTTAATAAAATGAAAATCTGGACATGTTTCAATTGGTCTTTTGCCCCCAGACACAAACTTAATAGGTTCAAGTTTTGTAGTTTGAGATTTGTTCTTAGGGCAAAATCCAATACCGGTTCTATCATCAGAATTGGTCTTGGAGTCAACAACAAAGTCAGTAAAACAATTTGAATTGTTTTCAAACTTAGAAAACTTTTTGAAAACAGTGGTTGTCTTTGTTTTTGCTTCCTCCAGTTCTAATAATGTTCCCTTGTATTTTATTTCCAGGATTTCATTAGTTTTAGTCAACTCTTTTAATTTTTGATCAAAAGTTTCAATTTCAGATTGATGAGACAGACACTGGTTAGTGTACTCTTCAGCATTCAACTTCACAATAAGACTTAGATCATCTAATTTCTTAGTCAGGTCTCTAACAGTCTTTTCCAGTCTAGTGCCTTTTTTAAGAGTTTTAGCATACAAGGTATGGATATCTGGGAGGTCATCTGTGTCTGAGTCGCTAAGTGAAGTGTGTGTAGTGACCCCTAACGATTCAGTTTTAGTACTCACACACCCATTTGCATCGTTATTATCGAGATCACTTTGACTCACACACACGGAACTAGAACTAGCAACATTTTCAGATAGTAAGGCATCTAGGCCAGTCAAAACAGTATTCACACAAGCAGGAGTAGAAGCATCATTATCATACATAGGCATATCATTATTGTAAATGATCTTGGCATAAAAAGACATGCAAGGGTCAAGTACATTAGATGGCTCAAGTTCCTCTTCATCAGAGTCACTTTAATCATTCCAAGTTTTACAGACATTGGCTCTATTGTGTGTGTTGGCTTTATTCAGATTAACTCTGCAATCGTGAGCAATGTGACCTAGTTTCCCACATCTAAAACATTCAATCTTTTTAAGGTCTCTTGTGGGTCTGGAGTTATTGTCCTTAGGATGCTTGTCAAGACCTTTCTCATGAGGTTTGGGATTAAACAGAGTAGGATAATTAGGCTTGCCTTGTTTAGTTGCCTGTTTGTTTCGAAATTTGACAATTTTCTTAAATTGTTTAGACATCAAGGCAATCTGATTATCTAGTTTGTCTATGTCGCAATCCTCATCAGAGTCAGAGTTGATCAAATTGGTCTCAAGTTTAGATATCTTAGAGGCAAAACTTAA
This sequence comes from Sambucus nigra, assembly GCA_949130495.1. Lineage (NCBI taxonomy): Eukaryota > Viridiplantae > Streptophyta > Magnoliopsida > Dipsacales > Adoxaceae > Sambucus > Sambucus nigra. Next base: position 612,552,684 of record OX422217.1, on the reverse strand, counting down.
GTTAGAGTTGGGCTGTTTCCTTTGAGAATGATTCAATTATTTCTTAAAGTCTAATTCCATTTCCACAGTTCTAAGTTTGCTACTGAGTAACTCAGGGGTAAGGTTTTGATCATTCATTTCCTCAATAGCATACCTCTTACTGTCAAACTTTTGTGGTAATGATCTTGGGATTTTAGAAACAATTTCATTTCTATCATAAGTAATACCATTAGCATGCAACTTAGTGACTATATCAGTTAAGTTCATGTAGAAATCATCAAAAGATTCAGAATCAGACATGATCAAAGAGTTGTACTGCTGGATAAGCATTTGGGTTTTAGCAGCTTTAACTCTTGAGTCTCCTTCATGTGCAGTGATTAATGTGTCCCACGCTTCCTTAGAAGTGGCACAAGATGAGATTCTCTTGAACTCATACTCATTAATGGACATAAAAATGGCATTCTTGCCTTTATTGTTATTTCGAGAAATGGTTTTCTCTTCTTGGGTAAATTCATTTAAGATTTTCATTACCCTCTCATCACTTCCTTCAGTGGCTGGTTTAGTAGGATAAGTGTATCCATTTTCTATAATGTCCCAGACATCATCTCCTAAAGTCCCTTGGATGAAGGCAACCATTCTTACTTTCCAGTAAGCAAAGTTATTTCCATCAAAGAGTGGAGGTCTGGACAGATTACCAAATCTTTCATTCTTCTCGTCCATAGTTAGATTTTTCAGAATCACAAGATCTTTTGAAATAAAAAGTTAACAGGGCTCTGATACCAATTGAAAAACGTTGCTAATGTCGTTTAACACAAGGTTAAACTGTATAAGCAACTCCGAAAGTTTGTTGGAGAAATCCTTTTCTTTTGAAAAATAAAAATTATAAACAAGATTTGTTTACAAAGAAACTTATGTACGAGAGTAATAAAGAATGTGTAATCAGTTTTTAAAACTAAGGCAGTTTCAAAAAAACAGCACACTTAAAGAATGAGGTGAGTAGATGAAGATAATCAACACACGATTTTCAACGTGGTAAAACCTCTCCCAACAGAGGAAACATCCACGGTGACTTCTAAGTCACAAAAGCAAAAATCCACTAATAACAAAAATTAGTTACAAACAATACAACATGCAAGCACACAAATCAACCTATTCTAAGTTTAGGAATATACCCCACTTGGTGTCCTTCTAACTTATGATAGATCTGATTGTTGTTGATGTTTCTCCAGTTTGTTAACTTCCTTTGCTTTAGCTTCCTTACGTCGACTCAATGATCTCAGATCTTAAACACAACACTTCCAGTGTAGTAGTGTGTTAAGTGTTTGTGTAGTGATTCCTATTCACATGCATGAACTCACCCACACTTAGATTTACAAACAGTCCTAGTAAATTACATATAAAGTTTATATGCAGTGATTTTATTTTATTTCTTTCTGACAGAACTCAAATCCTTTTAACCTTTAAAGATAACCCAGATTCCACGGAGATCTTGCTTAAGAAATCGGTCAAGACCTTAATCAATCTCTTTTTGAAAACATTTATGAGATTGAAAACCCTCCAAGTGCGAATCCAACTAGGTCAGGATTAAGTTTCATAAGAAAAGAAACCAGAAAACATTTTAAAAACCAAATCAGTAAGATTTTCTTAAATGAAGTACAAAAATGCAGATCTAGTGAAACTGTAACATGCAGAGTATAGATTTAACGTTTCTATGGAAAAAGAAACAAGATCTTCACTCTAACGTTTAAGTTGTGTACAAGATCAGAGATAATGAGGTTACAGCAACAATAAAAAACAAACTACTCTCTCTCTCAAACACTCAGGATGTGTTTGGGGTTGAATGAACGAAGGTTTGTTTCTGAGAAGGTGAACTGTTTAGGGTTAGGGTTTGGTTTGGCTAACAGGTTTCCCTCTCTCTCTCTCTCTTCTCTCTTTTCTTTTCTCTCTTCTCTCTCACTTCTCTCTTATTTTTTTTTCTCTCAGAAAGACGAATGCCCAAAAGTTCTCTAAGGCTGAGAAGTGAGGGGTATTTATAGTGCCTGGGGAAGGTTCTGGATGATCGAGGCAAATCAAGGGCTGAGATCAAGTCTTGCTAGGTTTGACTTGATCCAAAGGTTATAAAACAGCGGTGGTTTAAAAGGATTCTGATTGGTTCATATGGTTTGTACCGGGATTAACCAAGAACACATGCAGACCCTTGATTAGGAATGATCCAACGATCATCAATCACTCATCCATCGCTCTCACATAAGAAACACAAATACGTTCACCCGGAGGATGACAAGTGTTGGATGGTAAGTGGCTCTCACACGCGCGTCAAATTAATTACAAAACATCACCCTGAAGTCTCTAGCGCTTTGAGATCGTACCCAACCAAACATTACAGTGAAAAATGTAGTTTCCAAAATAGTAAATTAACCCCACAAACTTTAAAATCCTATTTTATTAATAAAAACATTTATTTAAAAAATGTTTAAAAAATGTTTAAAAAAGGTTTAAAATAATTTAAAAATTCCCAAAAAAATATTAAAGCTCCAATTCAAGGGGAATTACACACACACTCAATTTTAAGCAATATGAACACATGTATGCACTTCTAATTGTGTGTAGTGTGATTCATTTTGTATCTTCATAGATCATTGAAGGGGGTTAGAGAGAAAGGTTCTGAGGCTTTTTGGATTCTAGGATAGACAACAAATTTTATCAATATTTCCAAACTAGTTGAACACTTATACAGTATAGACTTAAGTAAGTCAAAGGTATAAGGTGCTTCAGACTATGTGGATGAAGCAGTGGTAAGATTGTATCTAGGATGTCCTGAATCGTCCTTGGGTCGAACAACCTCAAAAGGCCCGGGGAACCTCCTTTTAACTATACCCGGGCAAGATCGGTCTAAATTATCCAAGTACACCAACGACCTACGGATATGAGGTTCATAATTCATCAATTGGACAGAATCAAAGAGAAAAGAAAAGGACAATTTGGGTAAATGATGCTAATCTCGATTGCATAGCCAAAAATTTGGAATCCTAAGCTGAAAAACTCAATGGTTGCCTAAATACTGTCTCTCCTCTAATCAATCACCAGACAAAAAAGTGACTACAACACTTAAAGAAAGGTGGAACGACAAATAATGAAGAAATTTATTGAAAAATCCCTATCAAGCAGAGAAACCAATAAGGCATACCTGAAAATCCTAATAAGGATTGAAAATGGACTGAAAACACCTTAACATTGGAGGAGAATAATAAAAAGATAAGAAAGATCACTAACAATGGAGAAAATAGGGAGTTTGTTTGATAAAGGAGAAGGTCAGTTGAAGAAGGATTAGTTTCCCTCTCTAAAACGCTAACACGTTAAGGAAAATGATTGGGAAAAAGGTGAAGGGACAATAGAAATTCGTATTTATACTTTTAAAGAGGTTGCAATCATTACTCTTGAAAGGGTGGCACATGACGTCATGCATTCAAAAGATAAGTAATGTTTAGGGGCTGACATGTGTTGCCCAAACACGTCCCTTATAATGACACCTAACACATTCCTCGAGCTTCATACGCGTCCAAACCAACCCTTGCAGTAAAGCCCAAATCAATTTGGTTGGCGTATGACAAAGAGATTTAAATACAATTTGAAATCCAGAGGCCAGTGATATTCTCGTATTTAACATTGCACTCATTCAAATCACCTATCGAATGCTAAGAAGATACAACACTTCGGAGAATCTGCTATAAGCTCTACCCATGAGAAAAGTCTTGGGGTTAAATATAAGATATTGAACAGACCAATTAGATAGAGACACATGTCATCAAAAGGTACTAAAAAGAGCTCGTCTTGTCAATCAAACTTGGTCGACCAAATTAATCAGGTCGGCGCAGTAATGATTTTTCCCGGATGGATAAACGGCATCAGTTAACACTATTAATTGATTCTATCAAGACATACATATATTACGTGGGGGAATATGGATATTCCCACTCACACCGTTGCATATGTGGGGTAGTATACATGATAGTCCATTTTTTATTAGGTTGTAACCAACTCATGATTATTCAGCTCATGGCATGTTAAAGGTGTAACTGTCGGACCTATAAAGTCACTCCACCTCTCTCTCTCTCTCTCTCTCTCTCTCTCTCTCTCTCTCTCTCTCTCTCTCTCTCTCTCTCTCTCTCTCTCTAATAACTACCTATAAGTAACACTCAATCCCACAAAATAAGAGATCCAAAAATATTCCACTTAACATGCATATGCAAAACCCTATAGGAAACTTTAAGAGCTTGTAATTATTCCTTTCATGGATATTGCCCATTGAAATACATACAATTTTCACTGCACCTGTGGACTTAGGCACCGCATTGGGATGAACCATGTTAATCTTTGGTTACCTTCTTTATCCGTCATCCCTCTCTTTTCATCCCAAATTGGCAAGTTGGTAGTTGTAATTTCTTTATTAATAATTGTTTATTATTAGTATATTATTAATAAGGATAAAAATTCATTTACTAGTTTTAGACGATAATAGTGAAGATAACCCACGTTCAATCACTGAGATCGTGAACACTGAAATATAACATGGGTCCAAGTTATAAAGATTCTTGTCATTGAAAATTATTCGTGAATGTTTTATTTAATATTAAAATACCTAAAGTCATTATTAGAGGATACCATATATTTCCTTAGTGTCTTATCCATCATGAGAACTAGTTACAAACTTTTTGCGTGTCAGTCGTTGTCTTCAAAAGTCGAGTCTCAAAATCCCTTGAATACCTACAAAACTTGTTAAATAACTCATATTGCGATAAGTACGGATATCAATCTAACTTTCAAGGCGAAACAAATAGCGTGATATATATATATATATATATAAAATTTCAATGGAGAATTAACTAATTAATGCTAAAAATCTGAAGTGACTACATAACTAAAAATGACATGGAACCAGTGTGATAAATGTGAGAAGGTACAAGAGATGGGATTACACCGCATGATCAATTATTTTAATTTCTTAATTTATTGAATTGAAATATTTCGACATAACATTAAATTCATAATCTAACTCTCGTTACAATTATAAATTGAATAATATCTTTTTCAGAAAACTAATTTAAAATTGTCATACTTTAAAAAGAACTAAGATTTATAGTTTTTTTAATAAATTGCCCTCTAAGATCAATTTAATAGAAATAATATGAATCCTCAAATTTTAACACTGAATTAATATTCAAAATTTAGGAAAAAACTATCTTTAGTTGGAATCCCGAATCTAATAATAAAACTCAATTAATTTACTCTCGCTCGATATTCAAAATTAGTTGGATAATGGGTCGTGGTTTGATGGTTGGGTGAAATCGTTGGTCAGGTAGGTGGGGTGGGATGCACCAAATTTTAGCTCCGGGGTTTGAGTTTCTCCGGAGATTGAGTATGGTGGTCGGGGCTTCACCGGCAAGGTGGTAAGTTGGTCAGAGGTGAAACAGGTCTCCGAAAATGGGTTTTGTTGTGGAGGTTAGGGGGCTGTCATGGTCGATTTTAGATTGGGATTGTCTGGGGTGATTTGAATGGTTCCAGGTTCGATCTCAAATGAGCAGTTGGTTTTGGAATAGTGATTAGGAGAAGGAAGGTATACGGTGGTGGAGTTATGACTATGAAAGTTAGGAGAGAGGAAAGAAGATGATAAGAGATGTGTTTATGTGTGTGAGGGGTGGTGTGTGTTAAGGAGGATATTTGGTGTAGGTAAGTTAGTGTGTGTTTACATTTGTACCTAAATTAAAATAAAAGAACATAAAAAAATAATAAAATAGTTATAACTCAAAATAATATGTTACCAAAACAAAAAGATAAATTCCTAACCAATTAAAAAAATCAAATAATAAAAACTAAAAATTAAATAACAATAAAATCACATCTATTATATATATATATATATATATATAAATGGCGCACGATACGGACTCATATATATACCTATACACACAAATAAATTCTAAAAATATGCAAGACTCAAAATAAAATATAAAATAAATTCTAAAAAAATCCAGAAGGTGAAAACTAAATACACACGAGGCTCGGGACATGATTAGGGAGGTTTGGGATCGATTAGGGGACAAGGTAATAGGTACATGGATTGGGGGTTAGCTTCTTTTACCGCATTTGTGTCACATTTTACCTTGATTTAGCACTATTTGATGTTGCAATTGTCAATTGAACTGCAATATAGGTAAATACGAACATAAGGCCATTTTATTACGAATGAGTGACTAAAATGCACAATTTAGGGTATAAAATACACATTTTTGGGTGCTTATCAAGAACAAAAGTAGCGGACACTTGAATAAAATGATGGAAATTTTTTAAGAGGAATAGATATCTTTTAAGCGGAGAGAGAGGCGGGGGGAGAGAGAGAGAGAGAGAGAGAGAGAACCTGGTTAAATTAAGATAAGAAAAATGGATTTTGGACCCCTTATAACTTCAGCCACGCAAAGGCTATAAGTGATAAATTCTTTTGAGGAGAGTCACATTCTCACACCCCGAGTATACGTCTTGAACATGCCATTTTGGTCTAGGGAAGTGCTCGATGTTGCACTGAGAGTACGCTATCCGGATCTTAATGGATTATTTATATAATTAAATATCCAACACACAATATCCAAATTTTATCTTCTTATCCTAAGATATATATCTAGGTGATAAAACAGATAATTTAAAGCATGAAAATAGACAAGGCCTGATGAGGAAAAAAAACTTATGGGTCTTTTTTTCAATCATCATTTTAGAGTTTTATAAGGCACTACTTATAAAACCTCAAGCGGCGGTACTCGTTTGAATGAAAACAAGATAATTCGAACAAAACAACTATCTCGTTTGAACAAGCTTCAAACGATGCAAAACAATAAGCCTTCGTTCGGTGTTTGATCAATGTATACTTGAAACAAGACTTCGAATGAAAATGGGATCTCGTTCGAATGAGAATCACATTTTCTTTAAAGAGGTGAGCGACCTTTGAAAAAATTTAAGTAAGAAAATTGCCTCAATTTTTTTAACAAAAACATCTCCCAATATAAATGTAAATGAATTCAAAATCCAAAATTATTTTATACCTTCATAACGTGGAGATCATCTTGAATTTGGAGATCTTGGAGATTCAGTTCTTTGTGACGGCTCGAGTCAAATGGTAACGGGATATGCCAAAAACTATGTTAGCCAAATCTATAAGCAAATAATAGAAATTATGCTCTTACATGCACACATCCGTAGGCCTAGGAATTACGTGAGATACTTTTCCTCATTGCGTTTAATTAAAGGGAAGTGGTATGCACAACACCATTACAGAGACCCTCCTAAAATACCCACTCAAGTCCAATTGGAATTAGAATCGAAACAATTTAACCAAAAGACTGATTATTAAAATCCCAGGGGCAGTGGAAGGGAAATGTGACCATCCTATCCCACTCGGCAGGACACATGGCATAGACACCCTAAGGGGAAAATATAATAGTATAATATACTCGATGTGCTACATATAATAGATTGTCTAAATTACATGCCCCAAAGATGTTTGAATTATTTTCTAAAAGGTCACTTGAAATATTTTTCAATGAACCAGATTCACTAAATACCAAACCTCAAGTACACCACTAAGGAAAAGGTATAAGACTTAACAGACTTAGATTCACCTTGTTTAATCAATTTTTATATATTGAAAAATATTTTTAATTAACCTAGATTTTATAATTTTTTAAATACACATGAAACTATTCTTTTCATATAAAAATATCTATTTTATAAAGAATCTCATATTTATGATTATTTTAAGTATATATGTTTATGCGAGAAATAAAAATACTTGGAGTTTGTCCTAAAAAATTTATTAAATTTTTTTAAGGCAAACTCGAAAAAATCTAGACATATGCACGACCTGAAATGCCTCATCTTTGTCTCAAAAAATGGTTTGCTTCATGATAGGGATACTTGTCACTGAAACGGTCTTATTTATATTTCAAAATCTTTGAACAACAGTCGGACTTGCTCTGCTATAGTTTCTCCACAATGATGGTATCCTCGTTATAGCAGGACTCGCTCATTAGCCGCTTGTGTCCTCTTTGAAAAAAGTCTGAACTAGTATGCGACCTGGATTGCTTCAGGTTTACCATAATGACACAATATCTCACTGCAATGACCATACGGCAAAACAAGTTTGACAGTGCCGAAAGTCACTTTTTACAAGATCTTTCTTTAACATCTTCTTTGTTAGTCTATCAAGTATATATTTTTTATGTGACTATTTGACACCTTAAGAGTTTGACACCTAGCTTTTAGACCTTTAAATATTTTTGAATAAAAGTCTATAAGTTATTGTGTTGCCTTTTCTTCGTAACCAAGAGTGAGAGATTTTCTGAAAAAATATTTTTGCTGATAAATTTTTTTCATATATTTGAGAGTACATTTTTTCACTCCTCTTCTTTGAGTTTTCAAGCCATTATTTCTAATAGAGTTATATTTACCCATATTGTATTCAAATCCAATCTTCGTTGTTGAGTAAATACTTTCACTTCCTTGTCTTGGAAGACCTCATTTTTTTATATTTAAAGAACCACACCCTTTGCACACACCCCAACACACACATATATATAAGATTCCCTCCAAAATGGTAGGTGAAGCATTTTGGTTGCTTGAAGATTCCATCCTGGAACAAAGTTTTTCTTTAAAATTTAAACAAATAAATTTTTCTTTAAAGAAGAAATATTTTGAGAGAGGATTCGAAGACATTGGTTATGGAGTAAAATCAATCTCAATTGTGCAGCATACTCCTGCTCTTCGCGCGCTCTATATAGAATATGGTGGAAATGAGTATCTATTATGTTGTAGCTTCATGGGGTTGTAAATATATTTCTTCTAGTTATAAAATTCTACTAGTGTGTATTTGTCGTTCTTATCGGCCCGAGTTTTTTTTTCGTTAGTGGGTTTGTTCATCGTACATCCGGTCTTGTGCTTATTTTATTCTTTTCTCATCTTTTAGAATCATTGTCTTAATTAAAAAGGTAAAACTTAAAAGTTTCTAAAATTTAGTAAAACATTCTGCCACATAGACTTTTGGATAGTTAATCCTTTTATAATAATAAATTAATAAAAAAAATCTTCAATTAGGAGAATTAATTTTTATTTTGGTAGCTACCGTTGAGAGGCACACTCTCAACTGGTATTAGAGCAAGTCTCCAAGTTTATGTGTAAAAACCTAGGTATAGATACTTTTTGTGTGCATTGGATTTAAGTTCAACCCTCCGACCACTTCTATTTCATGGTATAAATTATTCCTATTGGAAAGACCGTATGATAGCGGATTTAATGTCTATGGATGACCTTTTATGGAATAGTGTGCTTGTGGGATGGACTTGTCCTAAAACCATTTTTGATAAAATCGAGGTTGATAAGTTTAGGTCTAGTTAGGACGACAACGATTTAAAGGATATTGGGTGCAATATGAAGGGACTTAACGCTATTTTTAGTTGTGTGTCCCCGAGTGAGTTTAGCCATATATCCACATGTATAATGTATAAGTTGGTGTAGGATGTTTTAATAATGACTTGCGAAGATACTTACACTGTGAAGTATTCCAAGCTTCAACAACTTACCACCCATTTTGAACTTCTTACCATGAAGTAGAATGAAACTTTTGATGGGCTTTATCTCAAGTTAAACGACATAGTTACCTCTGTCTTTGCTTTGGAGAATACTGTAAAAGAGAATAAAATTGTTTATAAACTCTTACGATCTCTTCCCCTAGGTACCGTCGTAAAGTGAATGTCATTGAAGAGGTTAGGGTGTTCCTTTCTAAACCAGTATGTGTAGACAAATTGGTTGTCTCTCTCCAAACTTATGAGGTGAATTTGTATTATCGCTAAGGAGTGACTCTAAAGGAAAAAAATCTAGATTTTGAGGCTAAGAAGGCATCTCTCGATTTTAGTTCCTCTAATGTTCGTGAGGATGATATGCAGTTTCATAAAAAAATATTAAGAAATGGAAAAATTGTTCCAGTATAGAGGCGCACCCAAAAATTATCTGTCTAGACTTTATATTGGTCATGGAAGTGAACAAAAGAAAAACGAATATTCAATGATCACCTTGTGCTTTACGTGTGGTTGACAATGGAATATGTAGAAGCAATGTACCTCAAATATGAGTCTTGATGATGGCAAAAATGCATATCGAAACACTTTTAGGGATGTTGATGTGGCTCTGAAGATGACAGTAATACTCCATATTTTTATGCATATTATTTAATTAATTAAATTGTGGAAATTAACGACGTGACCTTATTATGACTAGGGATGTCAACATTTATACCATTATGGGCTATTTAAGTTGGATTGAATCTTGGACTTAAGACATGGTGATTAATTAATTAAATTAATTAATATTTGAACTCGTATTGGAAAATTATTAAATAATTGAGTTATTAGTTATTTATTTTAAGTATATTTGATAATTGGATTTTAGGACGCATAGAATGTCCGTTTATAGTTTAAAACAATGGTTTAAAAAACTATTGGGTTAGTATAAAGCTCTGGCATAGTTTTAAATCATTTATAGATGTTTTTAGGGTCTTTTAAGTGAGGCCCATTTGGTGGTCAAACTCAATTTGTGGATTAAAGGGTTATAAGAGGTCATTCGGGATCTCATTTTACTAAAAACACAACGAGGAAGAACGAGAGGGGATAAATAGAGAAAGCACCAAGAGGAAAGGAAGATTTGGGGGAACTTGGGATTGATTTCTCAATCAATCCACAATGCAAGTTCTATATAGAATATGATGATGATTTTATGTGCGCATATATTGTACGTATTCATTGCAAATCTAAATCCAATCATTGTGTAAATATACATTTAGATAATTAATTAGTAATTTTTGTAATTAACATAATCTAGGTGTTAATTAGGTTGATTTTCCCTCTATAATGATTAATTCCTTCATAAACTTGGAACAAAACTAATAGATGATGATTTGAATCTATTTTATAGTGTTAATATCATATAATCCCTATTTTTGTAAGAGCGATATTTTATAATTTCTCATAGCTTAGTTATTTTTGTGTATCCCATTACAAACCGTTGCTACAAACCAAACACTACATCCTCATTTGCCTCCATAATCATTTGAAAATATGTTAGTGATCGAGCATCATGTCCGAGGTTTAAGTCATTTGAATCGTCACAAACACATTATGGATGTATACGAACTTGTAGTTTTGATTTTACTCAATCAAGTTTTTCTAGGATGCTTGTTTTTTACTCTAGGTATTTTTTATAAAATGGTTTTTGTAAATATTTTTTTGTGTTTTTAATCTCGTTATAAGGAAATAAAACACCCTAAATCTTTGATTTACTTGAGTTTATATTATTTAAGCGCTTTAACTAGTTTGGATATTGTGTCAAAACATATTTTTAATCCGAACCCACTCTATGGTACATCATGCAACACTGTCATTGTCCAAGATCCCTCACACCCCAAAACTCTACTCAACATACATATCTGAATTAAGGTATATCACATGTGGTTGCACACAGTGGCGGAGCCAGGATTTCACGCCAGGGCAGGATACTACTTAACGGTGATTTTCGGTGGTTCGGGGGCGAGGGCCCCCGACCCGAATTTTTAGTATTCACCAAATAATTACTTAAATATAATTAAATATTTTTTAGTATTCACCAAATATTCAACGAAACCCTAATTAAAAATTACCAAATATGTTTTTATTCTTTCTTGATAAAATCCCTAATTGAAAATTACCTTGATAAAAAGTCATTAAAAATTAACAAGTGAGATAATGAAATAATATTATATTTCAACATTTGAAGACATAGAATAGAATAGAAATATGAAAATTACCAACCAAGTGAAGCCTTCCTTCACTAGACTTATAAAACAATCTAAAAAATGGATTTTGTTAACCTTAAACCAACCACAAAAAGGGATACATACTTGTTGTTATTATTGTTTGTTGAACTGAACAAAAACAGTGAGGTATCGAGTTGAGATGAGCAGGAGCGGCGGTGGGGGTCGGCGGTGACAGGGGTTGCCTGGGTCATGATTGGCCGGTTGTCGAGGAGAAAAGGGAGAGAGATGAAAAGATAAGAGGGTAATGGCATTTTAGGTTTAATTCTTAAAAGAAAGAGGCGGTGGGCTACTGAACTTCAAATGGTTTGTTTTATAACTTTTTATGTTTAGGTTTTGTCCCCTAATACTTTAAAGTAAGAAATAGGGTGGGCTGAACTTGAAATATATAAAAGTTCCCTCTGTTTTTTTTTATATAAAACAGGGCGGGCGGGCACCCTCCCCAGCCCATACCTGCCTCCGCCCCTAGTTGCACATATATGCACTTGACACATTAGGCACTCGTGCATTTATTGATTGATATTATTGATTGTGTCTAAATTGTTTTCTAACAAAAAAATTAGATTATTTTTGTTATAAATAATTTTTAAATAAAATTGGCATGATTTTTGTTTAAAATGAAATACTTATTTTTAAAATAAATTTCAGAATTTATTTGAAGATTAAAGTGAATGTTAAAAAAATAATTTTTTGGAATTTTAGAGGATGAAATATGATTTCTGTTAAATAATTTTTTTGTGGATAAATTGTCATTCGTGTGTACAGTTTACCACTTAATAGGTTTAGCTATTAGGATCATAGTTGTTGGCAACCTTTTATTTTGATAGAATTTATGATTTAACCCCATAGGATTAGATGGAAAACTTCTTGACGGAATAAAAGTTTTGGTATTCTTTTATTTTAAGACCATTCCTTTTATTTGTTAGACCTGCTTGGTCTAGATGGCTTAGACCTAAATCGATTGGGCCTTCCATTGTTTTGATCACGTATATCACCATATTAGGTTCAATTGATTTGATCGTATAATATTATCTTTGGGTTGGGATCCTGATATTTCCACCAAAAGTATTACTCCAAAACACCCTTTTGTACAAAACACTATATAAGTACCCAATATTTATACAAAGCACCAAACACATACCACACTACATTAACCTTGACCCATATAAAAACCCAAAGAATTTCAAACCTCAATTTTTCTATTTCCTCTCTCTCTCTAACTTATCACCCAAACCTTTTAACCTTCAGCTTACTTCCATTTTCTCTCAAACCCTACTACTTACCCTCAAGCTTCATTAATGGTATGTTACACCATTAAAATTTACTCCCATTAGTATTATGCTCTCATTTTGTGTATTAAACCCTATCATGCAGACTACATATAAAAAATCCATTATAAACTCATTAAACCATATTAAGTATAACCCTAATTAATCTAACTGGAAATATATTGCATTTGGGCTATTAAAAGCCAGGGTTTAATTGGTTTCAACAACCTAAGGTTTACTATTTAGAAAAAAAATAACTGCTCTCTGCACCTATGGCCTCCCATCGCCAAATGTGCTAAGGGTATTCGGTCGCATCCAACCGTGATTCACCTATTTATGGCCATATCTCACCGTGTTTTGATTATCACGACTGTTGATGTAAAAAACTAGATTTGATCTAATTAATTAATCGCAGATAAAAATGAGTAAAGAAATAAGACATGAAATTTTTAAACTGGTTCAACCTTAAAGAAATGGCCTAAGTCCACTGATTTGTATTATCTGGTGTCTTGCTTTGGTTTCGATTATTCTCGCTTGCCCTGCCAAGAGGGTATTACAATGTAGTTATAGCCTTTGGGCTATCAATGTGAATAGATAATGTACCTTTATCGAATAGGCATTTACGTCTGTACGGAAATGACCATAGTATAATAAGCATTGAATATGTTTAGTCGTTTGGCATTCCCAATAAGTTTCTGAGTTTGATTGGTAGCTCGGTACGCTGAGTAGCTCGGTACACTGAACTTGTGCCATATTTTTTTTTAAGGAAGAGGACTAGCCCCTATTTATTGATAACTGAAAGCTCTCAAACATACAAGAAATCAGATGACTTTATAATGGAGTCACCTTTACAAAAGAAGCAAAAAAGACTACTTGTAAAATCTAAAATTTGGATATCCCCAAGCATCCATGTTTAGAAGACCTTTTAACTCTCTAGGAAAATCATTCACGGAACTTGACTGAAGATGAATTTGAGATGAAGCACCATAGTTGGCAAGAAGATCTGCACATTTATTTCCTTCTCTAAGAACATGACAAAACTTGACATTGTATCCTTTAATCTTGTGCCATATTGGATGATACGTGTCTTCATATAATTGGTCCATGCCAGCTAACTAATTTTTGTATCAACAAAAGCCCCCAATATTTCACAGCTGAAGTTGGATGCGAGAATGTGTAATATTTTTCCCAAAAAGTTATTCGGGCACATTTCCCATATCTTGGTTGATTACAGACCTTTAACACTTGTAGAATTTTTCCACTTTGCGTAACAGTTTTGAGCTCAAAATGGAAAATTTGTAAATATTTTGAGTTTTGGAGAACACTTGGGTTTTTGCATCTTGTTCCTTTCATTAGTCGTCGAGAACGCAACCGTCGTCAGTTTTGATCATTACTTTTCTCGTTTTCTGAGGCAGCATATATAAAGATGGTAAAATCTAATTTTCTTCTACCTTTTGCCATTTTTGCTTCCAAAATCCTTGTTTTCTCATTTTTCTCCTTACGAACATTCTTTATGTCATTTGTCTTAGCTAATTCCTTAATCTTCTGTAAGAATTTCTTCCTTCCTTCTTCTTTCTTTGCATTAGTCACCATGGTTTACTCTATTGAGTCTTTGGATAAGTTTAGAACCGCTTTTGTGATTCCTTCATGGGTTGATTTGGAAGAAACTGTTTATCCTTGTGATTTCTTTTCTTTAGAAGAGGGACACTGGTTTCCCTCCATTTTTGTGGTTGAATGTGGTTTTTCTTTCCTGCCTAATCCCCTAGGTTTGGAATTTTGCCAATATTTTGATATTGTACCTGCAAGAGTAGTTCCAAATACACGGAGGGTAGTTAATGGTGCAAATACATGGAACCCACCAAGGAATTCCTGAAATTAAGTTTTGTTATAAATGGGTCACCAGTGACACTACTTTTTATTCAAAAACTAGGTATGTTAACAGAGCTTTGGTGGTCAATCTCCCTGATTCTAATAGGGATTATTTTGATCATGGTGTTGTGATGAAAAATTGGCAACACCCTCTATTAAATGGCGATGATGTGTACCATGGTCCCAGATGTTCACCTTATGGCAATGGGATAGGTTGTTCTTTATTTTTAAACTAGCTCTGTTTTTGTTTGATAAAATATTTCACTGACTTTTTCTTTTTACAATTTTAATTTACAGTTGACATTAAAAGAAAACTCCCAAAAGAGAGTGATATTAATATGTTGAAGTTTATCTGGGGTCTTCAACAATCAATTGTTGGGGATCACGTGAGATCTGCTTCCTATTTATTGGAATACAAGAACATTACTTCCTCCTTTATTGCTCAGCCTGTTGTTCCACCTACTTTGTTGATCGATCTTGAGCAAAGTCCAGCATCTCTTTCAGTTGTTGAAGAATCTTTCTCTGATTTGGGTACCTCCCTTGCTGATCTAATGATGAGGAAGAGGAAAGCCCCTGATCTTCTTGCTAAGATTTTCCCTGGTACTGAAGGGGCAAGAACAAAGAAAATGTTCTAGCTGAAGGGATTAAGAAAAAGGATGTTACTCCATCTGTGGGAGCAACTACATCTGTTAAGCAGGTTATCAAGAAGCCCCATGGTATTTAAAAATAGGCAGCACCTTTGATTGAAGAGGTTGCACCTTTGAGAAGACTAAGAAGGGGTCCTGCTGAAAGGGCCATTGATTCTGCTGCTCAACCTACTGGGGTTGAATTACCTTCCTTGCTTACTGGTCCTCCAGCTTTCATTACTCCTAATTTGGCCAGGAAATAGATCTGGTCTGGAACTCTCCCAGATCACAGAGCTGCTGAGACCTCTACTCCTTGGGGGAAAGTCTCTGATTTGGTTTTCTAACACCTTGCATTAGTGAGTGTTATTTTACCTTGACATTTTCATTCTTCTTTCAATTGTCATATACTAACTTGAGTTTCTATCTGTCTTATAGTTTTTTATGTATTTCAATAATATCTTGAAAAAGGATGAAGCTATCAAAGCTGCTTCCTCTTCTAATGAAGTAGAAGAGGCCCTTACTGGGTTATCAAAATCTTTGGAGGACTCCCAGCGACAGTATGAGGTTGATAAGACCTCATGGGAAAATAAAATGAAGGATGCTGAAAAGGCTAAGCAAGCAGCTATTGATGCTGCAAATGAGGTAGAGGAGAAATTAAAGGTCGCTACTACCAGCAAGGAAGAAGCTGAGAGCAAGCTTGAAGAAGATGAACGGCATAAGAAAGATCTTGAAGAGAAGATACAATATGTTGAAGACCTACTTAGGGAGAAGGTTTCCTCGGAGAGGATGAAGAGGAAGTCTGCTATGAAAGATTCCTTTAGCTATGGATGGGACAAAAAATAGAATAAGGCTTTAACTACTGCCTCTGCTCAAATTGAGTATGCAAGTTTGAAATTATTCAAGGATGAATTGGTTATAGTGCTGAAAGAGTTGAACATTGTTGAAGGCTCTGAATTATTTCAGAAATATGTACATGGACCTCCTCCTACCATTGAAGAGGAAGATGAAGATGAAGCTGGATCTAATGAATCTTCTTTGATGGTGGTGGAGCAAACACCTATTGTTATTATCCCTCAGTCTTCGAGCAAACCCAACAAACAGTGCCTTCCTACGAATAACATCAGCTACCCTCCGAGCAACTTCGACAACCGACTCCTTCTGGATAACCCCAGCCCCCAATTCCCACTTCGAAATGAACTGAGAAGGCGGTGGGTGATAAAGAGAATGTGTAGAGTTGTTCGACAGCTTTTCTTTGATTTCCTTTATTTTTCCTTTCTTTTGTACCTCTAGTTGTACTCCCATTTTCTATAATCAATAAAATTGACTTGTTACTTATCTAAATTTCTCCTCTACTGTTCAATATATTTGTTGTTAATATTTTTTTTACTTTTCCTTGCTAGTTTATTACCAGGATGGAACTCCATTATACATAATTGATGAAGAAATGTACAGATTACTTCAAGCTGGTCGTGCAGATTTTATCGAAGCATAAATAATTGACATCCTTGGTCCCGATGTCTCTGAACGAGCAATTGAGGCTTATCAATACTTGAAATGCTTACTTAATCACGTAGTAGTGAATAACGTAGCTTACTACAAAATGATTGAAGATATTCAAGGAATGATTGAAGAACTTTAACTTCAACACAATGAAGCCACTGCTCTTCTTCATCAAGGATATGAGAAAAAATACCAACAGTTGGGCACTGCTCAGGGCTATTATACATTCATTTCTTCCCATAATAAAAGAGAGTGTGTGCTGAAATTTGAAATTGAGGAGAATAGAAACATTGCCAAACTGCTGGAGGAGGAAAATAATGCTTTGAGAGAAGAATTGAGACAGTTAAAATCTACTTCTTCCTCTAGAGCTATAGTCTCGATTAATGATGAAGGTATTTCCTTTTTGGAGACTAAAAATGCTTCGTTAAGAGAAAAATTAGAAACTTTGAAAAGAATTAAACCAGCATCCACTTCTCGGGGTAGAACAAGAGCGGGTCAAAGTAGTATTGAAGAGACTAGAACTCGGCAAGTCTTAAAAAATAAGATTCTTAATTGAAGGTGAAAAATCAAGCTCTAACAGAGATGTCCCAAAAAATTCAAACTCTTACAGAACAACTATCCACACAGAGTTCTTCTCTATCGAATAAAGAAAGTGTGCTGACAAGACTGCACTAATATGTTGAATGACTAACTTATCAGTTTCACAAGAAGCCCAGAGAGTTCTGGATGAAGGGATACTATAAGGCGTTATATCATCTTGATGCCATATTGAAGCAATTAAACAATGAAGGGTACAAACAGGGATGGATGAACGCTTTAACTATAATGAAAGTTGAGCAAGGAACTGAACTGTGGGATTGGTATGACCCCGGGCTACCTTGATCTGCCAAATCCAACTTTCCAGTTAGATGTTAATTAGATTCCAGTTCGCTCTATTCCTCATTGTTTGATTTCTAAGTACCTAGTTGATTACAGTCTTTATGAAGAATTTGAGATATCTCGAACTCCTCATTTGCTAGACTGACTAAGTTCAAGTAACACCAGAATGCTTCAGGATGAATTTTATCTATTCTTCTTATGTTTTAGATGACCCTCCTACTGGAATGGATCCTGTATCAAAATTTGAAGGAAAGAAACCAATAGAATAGGCTATTTGTATTTTGTTAGTAATTATTGTTGTAAATGAAGAAAAATCATCTTCTTGTAATTTTGTTTCTTTGAAAATAAAATAATTTCATGATGTTTATTTTGTCAATCTTTGTTCATAGCATTAGATCAACAATACTAGTATTTTACTAATAATAATAACAGGTAACTTATCAGTCGTTGAATATATATATTTGAGTGGACAGTTTGCCCTTTTTGATTTGATTGCCTAGACAATGGAACTTTTGCCCCATGTGTTTGTCTAGTTATAGTGATTTTTTTATCACCCACAAGTGCCTAAGTAATGGAATGTTTATCCCATGTTCCTGCTTATTTGTAGCAATCTTATCTAGACGTATAGATAAATAGTTGCCTTGGTTCCCAGGCAGTGGATATTTTACCCAACTTCTTGCCCAGTTTAGATGCCTCTCGGGTCACCCATGTTTGAGTCAAGCAGGACTTTCCTTGCTCGATTGTTTTGCCAACATTATTGGTGTCTTTGTTGATGTCGACCAATATTTGGATGATGGTTGTTGATACCGACCAACATTTAGTTGGTGGTTACTGATGCCGACCAACATTTAGTTAGTGGTTGCTGATACCGACCAATATTTAGTTATTTTTATTTTCAAATGTTATTGTTAATTTAAGTGTAGTGTGTAGCACTATTACTCCAAAAAAATGAATGGGGAAATCATCTTTTTCATTCATATTGAAAGAATTGGGTATATTGACTGTTACATCACTGGTAGTACTTTCGTAGGTGCTCTGCATTCCATGCATTCTTGAATTCTTCCTCTTTTAGAGTTTCTATCCTATAAGTGCCAGGACAAACAACTGATGTGATGCAATATGGTCCATGCCAATTGGCCTCCAACTTATTGTGCTTTTGAATTACCCTCTTGAGCACATAATCACCCTCTTTTAGATCACATTTTTTTACCCTCTTGTTATAGAAAATGGCAGTCCTTTGCTGGTAGGCTGTATTTTTATTGTTGCATCTTCCCAAACTTCCTCTAGCGTGTCCAAATCTAACCTTTTCGTTAAATCACTTACTAGAGAGTTAAAGTTGAGCACCCTATGAGTAGGTAATCCGAATTCAGTAGGTATCACTGCTTCACTTCCAAAAGCTAGCATGAATGGTGTCTTTCTCGTAGCTGTTCTGGGAGTTATTCGGTAAGCCCATAAGATGGGTTATAACTCAATAATCTAATTCCCCTTTGCATCATCTAATACCTTCTTCAACCCATTCAATAGAGTTATGTTTTTTACCTTTGTTTTTTACCATTACTGTAGGGATAACCTGGAGCCGAATGGACTTTTTAAATGTTGGACTGAAACCAGTACGCTACAAACTCATCATTGTCGAACTGGGTACCGTGATCTGTGATAAAGTCATGGGTCAGACCATATGGACAAATGATGCTCTTTCAAATAAATTGATAAACCCTTTCATTGGCCATATCTATAAAAGGTTCGTCTTCCACCCACTTCGTGAAGTAATCAACGGCTACAATTAAATATTTAAATCTTCCTCGTGTAATTGGCAGAGGCCCGACCCACATAGCAAATGGCCAAGATAAAGTAATTGGTGTTAGTAGCGCTTAAGGAGTTCTTCGTATAGTAGAAAATCACTAACACTTGTCACATTTTTTATCATAAGCCGTATAATCAGCGCGCATTATTGGCCAGCAGTACCCTTGCATACTTATTCTCTGTAGTAGATTTCTTCCTGCTACGTGAGCTCCATAAGACCCTTCGTGAATTTCCTCTATCAATTCTTTAACTTTTGCTGGATGAACACACCTTTGTAGACCAGCTATCAAACCTCTCATGTACAAAACTCCATTATTTAAAACATATCTAACAGCCTTGTACTTAAGCCTATTGGCTGCAAGTGGTTCGATTGGTAAAATACCTTCTTCAATATAAGCTCTAATGGGATCCATCCATGATGGTCCTATCTCCAATGGTATAACATTCACCACTAGATCTTCATCAAAACTTCTTCTAGCAAGTATCTCAATGGGGATTGTTCTTCGTAGCTCGGTGCGAACCGAGCAAGTGCATCTACTCTTGTATTCTCCAATCTAGGTATTCTAACCATCTGAACGGCTGTTAAATTAGCTACAATATTCAAAGTCTTGGCTAAGTATCTTAACATTAACTCCCCTTTTGATGCATAAAGACTTAGCATATGATTCACCACTAATTGCGAATCATTGAATACCATAACTTGCTCTGCACTCAATGATTTAGCTAAGTTGAGGCCCATAATCACGACTTCATACTCAGCTTCGTTATTGGAAGCTTGGAATTAGAAACGCAGAGCGTATTCAATGTCTATCCCATCTGGATTGTTGAGAATAATTCCAGCTCCACACCTGTTGCACATGAAGAATCATCGACATATAAATTCTATATAGGATTATTATCATCAAACCCTTGGTCTGACAGAATCCCTTGATGGAATATCTTTTCCTTCATCTCTTCATACTTCTTTTTCAACTCTTGTACTTTACCAAAGGATTCTGGTTGATCAGTTTCCATCCCTTTTGGGAATTCTACTGTTGGGAGTTGATCGGGGGTATTTTCAGTAGACTTCCTGGCCTTCTTGAGTTGCTCTATCTTAGCCCCTTATTGATCGGGGACATCTGGGTAAGTAAATTCAGTAATGAAATCTGCCACTACCTGGCCTTTAAAAGAAGACCTTGTCTTATAAATAATGTCATACTCCCCTAATTCCACTGTTCAGTACATTAATCTTCCGAATTTTTCTGGCTTATCTTATGTAAAGTTTATCTAAGTGGCATATCAGTATACACCACTATAGTGTGGGCTTGAAAATAAGGTTTCATTCTCTGACTCGCCTCAATTAACGCCAAAGCCAGATTCTCCAAATTGGGGTATCTAATTTTTGCTCCTCGAAATTCTTTGATAATATAATACACCGACTTCTATACTCCATTCTCAACTCTGATCAAGGCAGAACTGACTGCGCTTTCTGAAATAGCTAGGTACAAATATATTTTTTCTCCTGTTACCGGTCTAGATAATAAAGGAGGTTTCCCCAAGTATTTCTTTAATTCCAAAAATGCCTTCTCTCATTCCTCATTCCACTCAAAGGTCTTCCTAAGCACCTTGAAGAATGGAAGACAACTATTAGTTGCTAAGGAGATAAATATGTTAAGAGCTGCAACACGCCCCGTAAGGCTCTGTACTTCCTTTTTGGTGGTTGGAGATTGTAACTCCAGCAAATTTTTTATCTTGTTAGGGTTTGCTTCAATACCTCTTTGATTCAAAATGTATCCGAGGAACATGCTTCATGTACGCCAAAAATGCACTTGGTCGGGTTCAGCTTCATTTGGTACCTCTTCAGTTGATCAAATTTTTAGCTCAAATTAATTATATGGTTGATAGCTTTCTTGCTTTTAGTCAACATGTCGTTGACATATACTTCCATATTTTTGCCAATTTGTTCTTCAAACACCTTATTTACCAACCGCTGATAAGTAGCACCTGTTTTTTTAGACTAAAGGTCATAACGTTATAACAATATGTTCCTTAGGGGGTAATGAAAGATGTACTTTTCTTGTCTTCGAGCTTCATTTTAATCTGGTTGTACCCAAAATAAGCATCTATGAAGCTTAGCAGCTCATGTCTTGAAGTTGCATCCACTAGTTGATCTATTCTGGTCAGAGGAAAATGATCTTTTGGGCAAACTTTATTCAGATCTGTAAAGTCCACACACATTCTCCACTTATTGTTCTTCTTTTTTACCATCACAGTGTTAGCCAACCAATCAGGATATTTTACATCCTCAATAAACGAATCTTTCTGTAGATTTTCCATCTCTTTTTGGATAACCTGGTTTTTCTTCGGACTAAAAACTCTTCTCCTTTGCTTCACTAGTTTGATCTCCTTGTTGATAATGAGCTCATGGCATAAGAAAGATAGGTTTATCCCCATCATATCTTCGTGACTCCACATAAATACTTGTTTTCTTTGCTTCAAAAATGCTACCAGCTCTTGCTTCAGTTCTGGATCGAGTGAATCACCCATGTGAGTTATTCTTTCTGGTTGCTCGTCATCCAGAATAATACTTTTTGTTGCCTCCATGACTTGGCCTTTAACGAGTTCCGTTTCATCTCTTGGGTCCAAAGTTTCAATCTCAGACTCATAAGATTCATCCACTTGATAAGTGGTTATTTTATTCCTAGCATCCTCCAATTCCTCTTGCTCGGCGGAAGAGTACTAGCATTCCCAAGCTACTTTTTTATCTCCATTTACAACTCCAACCCCAAAGTTGGTCAAGAACTTCAAACACTGATGTAATTTGGATGGAACTGCTTCAAACTTTTTCAAGTCTACTCTTCCCATGATTATATTATAAGCTGACTGGACATTCTTGTCCATCACAAAGAAACGTACTTTCATTGTTCTGCGAACTGGATAGGTACCAATCAACATGTCTATCTTGATCGTTCCCAGTGGAAAAACTTTTTCTCTAGAAAACCCAATAAGGGGCCTGTGATACAGCTCCAAATGACTAAGTTTCAAGTTCAAACTATCAAAATAAGGGTAAAATATGATGTCTATCGAGCTACCATTATCCACCAGCACTCTCGAAATGATTATGTCTTTTATTCTCATATTGATCACCAGAGGATCATCATGAGGATATAAGACTCCTTCCAAATCGTTTTTAGAAAAACCAATGACCATCTTATCTTTGTTAACTTTCCTTAGGCGATCTTCTTCAGCCAGTTTTATTTATTGTATATAGGAACAAGCTTGAGCTTCATTGAGGTAAGCTTTCATTTCAGCGGTATGATCACTTCCTCCTGCATCTTTACCTGTAATCATATTACAGTCAAGTGAATCGAAACGAATCAAAAATACCTCACGCTCGGGTTATCTTGGCCTTTTGGGAGATTGGCATCATCTTCAAGGTCATATTCATGATCCCTTTTCTTATCTTCTCTGATCAACAAGGAGATTTGGATCTCTGTCGACTTATGTTGTTGGTATTTCCGCCGTTCTGACAATCAACAAACTTATTCAGCTTTCCTCGTCTAATGAGTGCCTCTATCTCATTTTGGAGAGCTATACACTGCTTGGTTGTATGGACATTATCTTTGTGGAACTCGTAATATTTGGATTTATCCATCCTCTTAGGGGTTGTCTTTAGCTTTTCTGGCTAATTTAATTCCTCGTTGTTGTTGATTTCCTCCAGAGCATGATTTATGTCCACTTTCAAGGGAGTATAGTTAGTATACTTCCTTAAATGATCTAATGTTTCCTTTTCCTTTGACTGCTTGCTTCCACCATTATTCTTGTTATCTTTCTTCTTCGATTTACTCTTATCTTTATTCTGCACTTTTGCCTCAACATTTTTCTTCGCAGCCATAGCCTCGTCGGCATTCATGATTTTTGTTTCTTTGACCATTAATTCTGCCATGGATTTTGGAGGATCCTTAGCCAAGGTATAATGCAATTTATCTGGTAAAAAACCTCTCATGAGATCTGTGATGGTTGTCTTATCCTCATAGTCTATGACCTCCAGTTTCTCGTTGTTGAAACGAGTGATGTAGTCTCTAGTACTTTCACCTGCTTTCTGCCTAATGCATAACAGATGAGCTACCCTTTTAATTATCTTTTCACCAAAATAGAAATTACCTATAAAGATCTCTGTCAGCTGGTGGAAGGTTGCAATCTGCCCCCGAGGAAGGTTGTTGTACCATATCTGAGCAGATCCGGTAATGGTTCCTGAAAACGCCCTGCACCTAATTTCATCTGGGACCACATAAATATATACCGCGGCCTGGTACTGCTCTATGTGACGGACAGGATCTGTTTTTCCATCGTAATTTAGTGTGACCGCAGGAGCCTTAAACTTTGTTGGTGTGGGAAAATCCATAATCGCCTGTACAAATGGAGATCCTTTAATAAAGGTTCTTTGGAGAGGGTTCTTGGCCTTGGCCATCTCTCCTAACCTGTCTTCCAACCTCTGAATAGATCCTTTCCATGCATCATTTCCAGCCCCTGACTTATTAGTATTTTCTCAAGCAACAGATCGCGCAGAATTTTCCTCTTGGGATCATTCTCTTCGAGCTACAGGTCTCGGGTTTGGATGTGATTGGGCTGAGCCTTCCCTTAAATCATTTGGTCATCGAGAATTTCTCGATGAAAACCATGAAGGATTTATATTCCTCTGGGTCCCAAACGATCGAAGGGAGAGTCTGTGCTCAACCTTTCCTAAGCACTTGGTCTCTCTGGCGTTAGAGCGATGTCTTCCTGAGAATCTAAAATTCTTATAGGGGAAGTTACGCCGAGGCGATAGGATGGATATCTTGAATTCTTAGAATAATTGAATTCAGTGTGCCTGGATCGTAATACAGATCGTGACTCGGTGTGTCGCGAAGATGGCGGATGCATGCTTCTCTGGATGTTTCTTTGGCCTGTTTGGGCAGATACTCCGTTTTGAAAGGTCTGGGATAACTGTCGCATAATTTTTTGCATAGCTTTTGTCCCATGGCTAGATTAGTTAACATTCCTGTCAAATTATTCGTATCTGGGGGGTAGAAGGATTGGGAGGATTCCCTTCATTATTCCTATTACTGGATTCTGGGATTTTAGCCATTGATGATGTGTTTTTGGTAAAAAACAACGCTATGTATAGTCGTTTACCAAAGACGGCGCCAATCTATTGATGTAAAAAATTAGATTTGATCTAATTAATTAATCACAGATAAAAATGAGTAAAGAAATAAAACGAGATATTTAAAGTGGTTCAGCCTTAAAGAAATGGCATACGTCCACTGATATGTATTATTGGGTGTCTTGCCTTGGTTTCAATTATTCTCGCTTTCCCTGCCAAGAGAGTATTACAATGTATTTATAGCCTTTGGGTTTTCAATGTGAATATTTAATGTGCCTTTATCGAATAGGCGTTTACATCTGTACGGGAATGACCATAATACAATAAGCATTGAATCTGTCTGGTCATTTGGCATTCCCAATAAGTTGGTCGATTTGATTGGTAGCTCGGTACTCTGAGTAGCTCGGTACACTGAACTTATGCCATGTTAGATGATATGTGTCTTCATATAATTGGTCCACGTTAGCTGATTAATTTTTGTATCAACAACGACCATAAACCACCGTGGATTGGGTTTTCACAGTCTTTTCTTACCGTGGTGTGTTATTTCCTGGCCAATAATCACCGTATATAACAATGTATTTCATATTTTATATATTCATGTATTTTAGCAATGTTATCATTTTTAGTCCCTTACATATTATGTGATAGCCATCCATTATAAATTTTCTTCATATTGAAAATATTTACATTTATTTTTAATGTACGCATGTATACTTGATTGTGCAAGTTTCAACATGATGAACATAATTATGTATGCATGTATTTCAAAAACAATTATCATTTTTAGGCCCTTATATATTATTGTTTCTTCGTTGGTATGAACTTATTAATTTGACGTTCATTTGCTAATATAATTTTATTAATTTATTACGTAGGTCATAAATAGGAAGAAGGAAAAATCCTCCTACAGCATCTAAGCGGAAGAAGAGGTTGGAGGCGGCGAAGGCAGTATGACCACCCCTATCTTCCTCTAGTAGTAGTAGTACCGATGAGGCCACTAGTTAGAGCAAAGGATATACTCCTACGAGGTCGTTAGATAAAGTAGTCGACCAAGTAGCGTGGGATTTACTTATTGTTGGTAAGGGTGCTACGTCACAATCAATTGAGCAAGTGGTTGAGGCGGTGGTAGGTGATTTTATTGGGGGTGAGGTAAGAGCGGAATATAAAGAAGAGAAAGACACTACACCAAATCCTGCGAATGGTCACGCCGAGTTGGTCACGGCCCAAGTCCGCGACCCGTTGGTCGCGGACTTGGGCCATGACCAAGGCTGTTTTGGGCGTGACCATATTTATTATCACACTAGACCATGGATGCTTTGAAAGTGGTCACGGCCCAAGTCCCTGACCACTGTGGGTCACGGACTTGAGCCGTGACCAGGCCGTGACCATCTTGGCGCCAAATTCGCGCCAAAATTCCCTCCAAACTGGTCGCGGATGGGGTCACGGCCCAAGTCCGTGACCAAAGGCACGACGAAGTAAATAACACACACATTTAGGGTCACGGCCGAAGACCCTGACCATTTCTGGGTATGGGTCACGGCTTTAGGCCGTGACCATCCTTCATTCGAGCAGTGGTGGTGATGGTTTGCAGGTTGCGCAATGGGGGTCACGGGTCACGGCTGAGGGCCGTGACCATTTCCTTGTATGGGTCACGGCTTTAGACCGTGACCATCCCTCATTCGAGCAGTGGTGGGGTTTGCAGGTTGCGCACTGGGGGTCACGGCTCTGGGCCGTGACGAGGTTCAATCGAGCAGCAGTTCATTTAAGGGTCGCGCATGGTGGGTCACGGTGGTTGGCCGTGACCTGGTTCAGTCCTTAAAAAAAATAATCGCGCCTCCCTCATTTCATTTCTGTCGATCGAGGTCAGTGTCTAAAGCCCTAGGCGATTTGTGCGATTTCCATCCTTGAGATTTCGGCTCAGAAAGGTATTGTGTGTTTATTTGTGCGATTTCCATCCCTCATTTCGATTCTCGTGCATTTCGATTCTCATTGTGTTATTATATGTGTGTATATGTGTGTGTATGTATAGATTTATGTGTGTGTATGTATAGATTTGTATATATGTGTGTGTATGTATAGATTTATGTTTATATGTGTGTGTGTATGTATAGATTTGTATATATGTGTGTGTATGTATAGATTTATGTTTATATGTATGTGTGTATGTGTGTTTATGTGTGTAAATACAAACAAATTGTATTTTATTTCAATAAACCCTAGACATTGTATTGGGATTTTTTTTTTTGACAAAATATTATTCAAAATATAACCCTAGACATTATATTTTTTTTGACAAAATATTATTAAATGGATTCTTAATAAGTAAAAAAAAAAATTACATCTACCTCGTGGGATTTTATAGGGGGTTATATGCGTGCCATCATACTATATTGGGGGTTATATGCATGTCGTGTTGGATACTATGTTGAATTTATTGAATTGATACTAGTGTCGATAAATGTATATGTTATAAAATTTGTTGGATACTACTTTTCTCAGGAAAAATGAGGCACGGTGATAAATACTGTCAACAAGAGTGGGACAGGTTGCAATTAGACCGCACACATAACTCTTTTATTAGCGTGCGTCATATAGAGGGTACTCCTATTTATAGGTACGGAAATAAAAAGATCGAACAATTTAACTACCTTATAAATCATGGATTTGATATCCAGCAAGATTACTTGTTCGATCGTATTCTATTTTCTCTACCAGAAAACTGGGATGACGTTATACAAAATATATTTCACACACATAATCCCGACATAGCCCTGACCTTGGTTACGTTGTTGGAGAAGGCGGAAAAAAAAATCCACCCGTTATGGATACAACTGCGTACAGAGAGCATTGACATAGACTGTGATGTCTCGCGCCACATGCACGTAAAATTGAATCTTGCCAACAAGTTGAGAAATAGGGGATTCCGAGTTCATGTCACTGACATCTACACATCAATCATAGATACCCTTCCTTCTAGTTGGCCACGTGCAAAAATTTATAGGTTCTTAAAAACTAATACCGAATGGATGGAGATCAGACACATTGAACTTATTCTAAAGTCTTACTTTGAAAAGGTATCTATCTATCTATTTATATATCTAAAACTAATTAAGCTTGATTAATTAGTTATAATTTCATATTACTATAATTATTTAGTCACTCATATTTTTTAATTTTTGTAGATAATGTCGAGAGGAAACAACCCTAGGGTACCAAGTGCCGATGTGACACCACAACGAGGTTCACCATCTTCTGCAGAACCCGAATTCTCAACACCAATGGCTGAGCAATTCACAACTCCACCAATGGTTCACTCCTCACCAAGTCCAACCCCAAGTGCTCCTACACCCCAATCCGGCACTCCCGTTGCTTTAACGCCCCAATCCAACACTCATGATGCCTCCCGCTCAAATGAAAAGAAGCCTATTGGATTCTCCCTTCTCGGGAATAACCCGATGGGTGATAGGAGTGACGTGCTGAACTTTAAAGCCCGGTGTTTGTCGCTGGGAAAAATGAACGTGGGAGTCGGTGGACCAGATAATTGGAACCTTGTTGATCAATCTGTCAAAGATGACATATATAACCAACTTTGCAAGCATTTCTCATTTCCTGACCGTTCCAAGAATAAGGTTCTATCTCGGGTTGCTGAAGGATTGAGGACATACAGGAGAAACCTTCGGAAGAAACATTTCCCGAAAGAGGTAGCGAGCTCCGATATTTTGGCTTTGAAAGAGAAAGTGCCTCCCAATGTTGAAATGCCGGTGGATCAGTGGAATAAGTTTTTGGAGAATGAGGCGAAGGAAAACAAGTTGGTCCAGAGGGAGCAAAACAAAAAAAATAGGGCACAAAAAACTGATATCCATAGGCTGGGATCCAAATCATATGAGGATTTGAAGAATGAATGGGAGAGTAGGACAAAAGATGGTCCAGATGCCGGTAAAAACCCAAATCGATCCAACTTATTCCTTCATGCTCGACGGGACAAAGATAATAAATTCCCCCTGCAGTTGGCTAAGACACTGGAATCAATAGAGGCCATCAGCAGTCAATCAGATTCGTGCCCTACTGATGACTTTGACCTTGAAAATGATGCCCTGACTAAGACCTTTGGAAAGGACAAAAGGGGGAGGACGAGAGGCGTTGGCTCACATATGCCAAAAACAAAACTTCAACACATTGCACCTCTTGTGGACGAGCTATCTTCGGTCAAGAATTATATCTCATCCCAAAAGGAGCACCAACAGAAGACCGATGGGGATGTCCATGACCTTAAAAATTCCCTGGGATTATTGAACAATCAAATTGGGAAACTTGTGAATCTTATTGAAAGTTATAGGCCCCCAATGCCTCCTCAAGATTTCACACATCCTTCCCCTCCAACATTCCCCTCTCAAATGCCTCATCCTCCAATCACGGGGCTCGGATCATCGTCAACAGCTCACGGTGACTATGGCGAAGAGTACTATATCAAGGACATGAGCAATTCGAGGTTTGTTGGCGTGTGCATACTCATCTCCAGGGAAAGGGGGACTCTAGTACATCGCCGACCTTTGGAGAAGGGTGAGGCTAAAATAATGGTCGATGAAATATACAACGGCTGCGGAGATGTACCTGTGTACGTTAACAGCGGGGATGGGATGGAATTGAGGAATTATGCAAAATCTTTTATTACTTGGCCACTTTATCTGTTGGCCAAGGTTTAATAATATTTTCTTTCGTTTCAGTTGTAATAATTTTTTTTTGTTTTAATTGTAAGAATATTGGTTTTGCTTCAGTTGTAAGAATATTGGTTTTGTTTCAGTTGTAAGAATATTGGTTTTGTTTCGTATGGAATGATATTTTTTTTGTTTCAGTCGTAAGAATATTCTTTCTGTTTCAGTTGTAATAATATTTTTTAACCTATTACCACAGGACTGAAATTTGAAGATTATTACATGGATTTCCCACAATACAAAGAGTGGATGGGAGAGACTAACCGGATATCAATTAATCATGTAAAGGGCGTTTATGAATTTGTTAAATATGCTTCCAAAAATCTTAAAAGTGAGAAGATTCCGTGTCCGTGCACTCATTGTATTAACGGAAAATATAAGTCATTGGAAGTTGTTGAGTTGCATTTACTAAAGTGGGGAATCTGTCAAGACTATATAATATGGACATACCATGGTGAAAAAGTTGTACCTTATGTTCCAGAAGAATTACCGGGAGCCGACCGTGTAACGGAACCTCAAGGAGTAGAAGTGGTACATGATTCACCAACACATCGTCCATTGACCGACTTAATTGATGATGCTTACGGACTCCACAACCAACAAAACCACCAACCTATGGATACAAATAATGTGCATTATGACCAAGTAAATGAACAAATTGATGCTGAACTACTAGGAGATCGGGAATACATACGGTTGAAAGCAGATGCGGCTAGACCGTTGTATAAAGATTGCGATGAAGATCACTCGGTATTATATGCAATGATTGGTTTGCATAATTTGAAGAGTCAATTTGGTTTGTCTGGAAACAGCGTAACCGGAATTCTTAAGTGGGTTAAAGAAATTCTCCCAAAAGAGAACATGTTACCAGACAATTATCCTACCATGAAGAAGAGTTTGAAGGGTTTAGGTTTGAAATACAAATCTATTCATGCTTGCAAGTATGATTGCATATTGTACCGGAATGAGCACGAAGAGAAGGATGAATGTCCTGTATGCAGTGAGCCTAGATATATGGTTTGTGAGAATGGAAATGACAAACATGCAAAAAATCGCAAGTGCTCGCAAGTCCCACAAAAGGTTTTGAAATATTTTCCACTTGGGCCACGGTTAAAACGTTTTTTTACTGTACCGTGGATAGCGGAGGCCATGACATGGCATGCTCGATGCGAGGTGGGTGGGAATTTGATGCGTCATCCGGTTGATTCACTCATCTGGCAAATTTCAAATGCACAACACCATGAATTTGCAAAGGAACCGCGCAACGTTCGTCTTGCAATCTCAACCGATGGGTTTAACCCTTTCGGTAATTTAAGTACTAGTCAGAGTTATTGGCCAGTTCTTATGGCGCCTTTAAGTCTTCCTCCGACGTTATGCATGAGAAAGGAGTTCACATTGTTATCTCTGTTGATACCCGGGCCTAAGGCTCCCAGTGATGATATTGATATATTCTTAGCACCATTAATCGAAGAACTTAAAGAGTTGTGGGATAAAGGCGTGACGGCGTTCGATTCTCATAAGGGTGAAGAGTTCACACTTAAAGCAATGGTGATGTGGGCGATCCACGATCTTCCTGCTTATGGGACCTTGTCCGGTTGTAATGTTCATGGTTATTATGGATGTCCCATATGTGGGGAGGAAACTGAAGCCTGTTGGTTAAAACATAGTGGTAAGTTGAGTTACACGGGTCATCGTAGATTTCTGCCGACCAGTCACCCTTTTAGGAACGACAAGTCTAACTTTTTGCCTGTCGGTCACGAGCGAAGAACGGCACCTAGTCGACTTTCTGGTCAGCAAATTGAGGAGAAGGCGGTGGCTGCGACTGCGGGGAATAGGTATGTAGGCAAACACCCCCAGTTTGTAAACCTGAAGCGTAAAGCTAGGGAGGATCCGAACGACCCTAGTAAAGCGAAGCCATGGTCCAGGCGATCAATATTTTTTGATTTGCCGTATTGGAAAGATCATCGTGTAAGGCATATAATTGATGTGATGCACACAGAGAAGAATGTTGCAGAACATTTGATAGGAACATGTCTGGGTGGATCTCATTCCAAAGATGGAGAGCGTGCCCGCCGAGATCTACAGGATATGAAAATAAAGAAGAGACTGTGGTTAAAAAATGATCCAACGACAGGAAGAATTTCTATCCCCCCCACTGCTTTCACTTTGACTACTAGTGAGAAGAAGATCCTCTTAGACACGTTGTTCAACTTGAAGACTCCAACCGGTTATTCTGGTAATTTACGTAGGGTAGTAAACTACCAAGCAAATGACTTGAAACAGTGCAAGTCTCACGACTGGCACGTAATCATCCAATTAATCCCGTTGTTATTTCGGCATTGCTTCTCTGAACACAAAGATCTCCGTCGGGCAATTATGCAAATCAGTTTGTGTTTTACCCTACTTTGTGCAAAAGTGGTAAACAGAAGACACATTAAAGCTGCGAAATCAACTTTAGCCGAGGCAGTTTGTGTGTTAGAGAAATATTTTCCTCCGTCATTCTTCGATATCAGTATCCACCTGCTTGTGCATTTATGCGATGAAGCTTTATTATGTGGTCCCGTGAGGTATCGTTGGATGTATCCTTTTGAGCGCTTGATGAAAACCTTCAAAGATTATGTAAAGAATACACGGTATATTGGAGGGTCAATTGCTGAAGAATACGTAACGGTGGAATCATCGCTATACGCTAGGGAACATATGCCAGAACAAGAGGTGAGGAGGTTTAATCCTCGTGGAGAACGAGTGATAGAGGAACCTGACGAGTTTGAGGACGAATTATCGTTTGGGAACCCTAAAGAGGTGAAACTCACAAACCTACAATACGAGCAAGCAACTCGTCATGTCTTCGAATCGCAAGATGAAGTCCAAGACTGGAGACAGTGAGTATCTACTGAATTCTTCTTCTTTGATTATATGTATTTTTTATTTTATGATCTAAACTCTATAATTTTTCGGTAGGAAGTACGAGAACGAAATTATCCAAAATCAAAGGAGAAATTGGACGACAACTGACTTTAGGGCATGGGTGTCAAAAGAGGTACTTTTCACATCTTATGTGTGCGGTTATTTATTCATGTGTGGTAAAAACATGCCCTAATACAAATTCATTAATAAATGCAGCTTCTAAAAAGAGGTGATGTCTCTTCCAGACTTGCACGCCTAGCAAAAGGTCCTAGTTTTCGTGCAAAAGAGTTTAAGAAATTCCGCACCAACGGTTTTGATTTCATTTCATATCCATATGAGGAAAAGCTTTTGACGCAAAACAGTGGAATATCAATTTCTGCCTTGACCACCTGTATCGCTAGCAAAAGTGATAAAAATCCAAAGAATACGGTGCTAACCTATTATGGGATAATTCAACAAATCCTAGAACTTGATTACTTGGATTTCACAGAAACCGTATTCTATTGTGATTGGGTAAAGGTGGAGGATACAACGAATGCTTGCAAAGTTGATCCCGACTCCAAACTTATTATGGTAGATTTATCAAAGCTGAAGACTAAAGACCGCATAGTCGACGAGCCTTTTATTTGTGCCTTTCAGAATGTAAAGAAGGTATTCTACTCGAAGTGCATAAACGATGGCAATTGGTCTATTGTTGTGCATGCACCAAAGGGTATGACTACTGAAGTAGACGCATTAAAGGCTCCAAAAGAGTTCCAGTCAGCTCTTGATGACAACCCTAATTTGAAGGATCTTTTAGTTGATTTAGAGGAAGATTGAGTATCAAAATATTATTTTATCCTCATCAATCTTATTTGTATCCTATTATGATATTGACATTGTATTAGCACTTTACATTAATTTATGAATTTCATCTACTTTTAAGTGTAATGTCCCGCTATTTTTTGGTTCTACCATTTTTTTAATTGAACATAACTGTTTGCAAAAAATTCATTATTTTTTCACTGTCATAGGATACATTGATGTTGGGGTCGAACTACTATCAAACATAATCTGAAATTGCATCGCTGCTGGCATAGAGAAGGTTCTGATTGGCGTTGGGTGTAACAAAATATCCAGGTAATGGATAGACCTATGATGAACTTTATTTTAAGGTTAAATATGCATTGATTCAATTTTTTAATTATTTTGGGTTTGGATAACTTTTGAACACGTAAAACAGCCTTAAAATAGCCATCGAACGGTGAAAACGTAAAACACCCACAAAACGGTCCCGCAAGAGTCACGAACATCTCGCACGGGACCAATGTAAGTCGTAGGAACCGACCGTGTAGTCACGGCGCTCCCGGCTTGTGTGTGTGCGTGTGTGCATGTTTGTGTGTGTGCGCGTGTGAGTGGGAAAGGGGGGAGGGGATGGGCAGGGGGCGCGTGTGTGCGTGTGTGCATGTTTGTGTGTGTGCGCGCGTGTGAGTGGGAAGGGGGGAGGGGACGGGCAGGGGGCGCGCGCGTGTGTGTGTGCGTGTGCGTGTGTGTGTGTGTGTGTGTGTTTGTGTGTGTGTGTGTGTGTGTGTGTGAGTGGGGAAGGGGGGAGGGGACGCGGCATGTATGCATATATGCATATGCATATATGTAGTGAGAGTGTGCGTGCGTGCGTGCGTGTGTTTGTGTGCGCGTGTGAGTGTGTGCATATTGGTGATAAAATCCAAAATAATTTGAAGCACTTCCTCCTTTTTCAACAGTCCACACAAGCTCCAGATTTTTTAAGCCACTTTGCATCGAAACGAGATGTGTTTGATAGATTCCATCTCCTGGCCCTACGGGAGGAGATTTTTCCGCTGGGAATTGTGGGGACTCACACGTCCACCCAGATGTTCACGCACTCACCATTGCCAATACGCCATCTTAGACCTGATTAAAGAAGATCATTGCCTTCCATAAGACTGCTCCACACCTTAGATGGTCTGTGGCCCGTTTTTGCTTCTAAGAACAAACAATTAGGGAAGTAAATATTTTTGAGGATTTTAGAACACAAGGAATTAAGGTTTTTCATAATTCTCCAGCACATGTTTGCAAGCAAACCTCGGTTAAAACTTTTGAAATCTCTAAATCCCATCCCCCCCTCCACCTTGGGAAAAACTACCGTATCCCAACTAATCCAGTATATACCATTTTTATCCTGGCAGCCCCTCTACCAAAATTTTCTGACATGGGATGTGAGGCTATTACATAATTTTTTTCGGGAGTAAAATGCAGGGCATGGCAAAGGTGGGGATTGCGTGCGTGCGTGCGTGTGTTTGTGTGCGCGTGTGAGTGTGTGCGTGCGTGTGCTTGTGTGGACTGTTGAAAAAGGAGGAAGTGCATATATATGCAGCCATATAACTGCTGCATATATATGCATATATATGCAGTGCTGCATATATATGCATATATATGCTGCATATATATGCAGTGCTGCATATATATGCATATATATGCAGTGCTGCATATATATGCATATATATGCTGCATATATATGCATATATATGCAGCACTGCATATATATGCATATATATGCAGCATATATATGCATATATATGCCAACTGCTGCATATATATGCTGCCCACCCCAGCCCACCTGCTGCCGTAACCGCCCCCTATGCAAACACCCTGACCTGACCGCCTTCGCACCCACCCTCCCTCCATCGCCTGAAACTTGCGCCCACCTTACCCCTGCCGACGCACCTCCCGAGCCCAAAAAAATAACCCCCCAGCCTGCATCTGACCCAGGACAGCCTCCCGAAATCCCCCCAACCACTTCCGACCCCTTCGCAGCTCCCCGGCCTTCTTCCAATGGCAGCCCCTACCTTCATGTCCCCGGAAAATACCCATATTCCGGCAGATCTGCCCCAGACCCTAACCAGCTCGTTCACACCTCTCATCCACAAACTCCCGTCCCTCAACCTAGCCCAATTCAGCCCCTACACTACACAGCCCCCAATCCCGCTAATTCTTTTTAGGGGTCCACCTCATTTCACCCACCCGACCCCCAAAATGATCCACATCCTTTTACGGGTTTCATACCTACTTCAAACCCCCACCCGACCTCCTATTTCCATCCTTCCACCCCATTTCACCCACCCTTATCATTTACCCGCACCACTTTTACCCCAAATCCTCGAACCGATGTACATCCCCAACCCCTCGTTACAGCCATTAACCTCGCAACCCTAAACCACCTCAAAATAGCCCCCGAACGGCCCCGTGGGTGGCACCAACACCTCCCACGGGACCAACGTAACTCGTGGGAACCGACCCCGCAGCCGCGGGTGTCCCGGTTTGAGAGTACGACGGTAATTTGCGTATTTCCACACTTAGGCTTAAAAACATGGCGTTAGAGGGTGAGAACTCGAAACAACCCCCGAACGGCCCCGTGGGTGGCACCAACACCTCCCACGGGACCAACGTAACTCGTAGGAACTGACCCCGCAGCCGCGGGTGTCCCGGTTTGAGAGTACGACGGTAATTTGCTTATTTCTACACTTAGGCTTAACATGGCGTTAGAGGGTGAAAACTCGAAACAGCTCCCGAACGGCCCCGTGGGTGGCACTAACACCTCCCACGGGACCAACATAACTCGTGGGAACGGACGCCGCAGCCGCGGGTGTCCCGGTTTGAGAGTACGACGGTAATTTGCTTATTTCCACACTTAGGCTTAAAAACATGGCGTTAGAGGGTGAGAACTCGAAACAGCCCCCGAACGGCCCCGTGGGTGGCACCAACACCTCCCACGGGACCAACGTAACTCGTGGGAACGGACCCCGCAGCCGCGGGTGTCCCGGTTTGAGAGTACGACGGTAATTTGCTTATTTCCACACTTAGGCTTAAAAACATGGCGTTAGAGGGTGAGAACTCGAAACAGCCCCCGAACGGCCCCGTGGGTGGCACCAACACCTCCCACGGGACCAACGTAACTCGTAGGAACTGACCCCGCAGCCGCGGGTGTCCCGGTTTGAGAGTACGACGGTAATTTGCTTATTTCCACACTTAGGCTTAAAAACATGGCGTTAGAGGGTGAGAACTCGAAACAGCCCCCGAACGGCCCCGTGGGTGGCACCAACACCTCCCACGGGACCAACGTAACTCGTGGGAACGGACCCCGCAGCCGCGGGTGTCCCGGTTTGAGAGTACGACGGTAATTTGCTTATTTCCACACTTAGGCTTAAAAACATGGCGTTAGAGGGTGAGAACTCGAAACAGCCCCCGAACGGCCCCGTGGGTGGCACCAACACCTCCCACGGGACCAACGTAACTCGTAGGAACTGACCCCGCAGCCGCGGGTGTCCCGGTTTGAGAGTACGACGGTAATTTGCTTATTTCTACACTTAGGCTTAACATGGCGTTAGAGGGTGAAAACTCGAAACAGCCCCCGAACGGCCCCGTGGGTGGCACCAACACCTCCCACGGGACCAACGTAACTCGTGGGAACGGACCCCGCAGCCGCGGGTGTCCCGGTTTGAGAGTACGACGGTAATTTGCTTATTTCCACACTTAGGCTTAAAAACATGGCGTTAGAGGGTGAGAACTCGAAACAGCCCCCGAACGGCCCCGTGGGTGGCACCAACACCTCCCACGGGACCAACGTAACTCGTAGGAACTGACCCCGCAGCCGCGGGTGTCCCGGTTTGAGAGTACGACGGTAATTTGCTTATTTCTACACTTAGGCTTAACATGGCGTTAGAGGGTGAAAACTCGAAACAGCCCTCGAACGGCCCCGTGGGTGGCACTAACACCTCCCACGGGACCAACGTAACTCGTGGGAACGGACCCCGTAGCCGCGGGTGTCCCGGTTTGAGAGTACGACGGTAATTTGCTTATTTCCACACTTAGGCTTAAAAACATGGCGTTAGAGGGTGAGAACTCGAAACAGCCCCCGAACGGCCCCGTGGGTGGCACCAACACCTCCCACGGGACCAACGTAACTCGTGGGAACGGACCCCGCAGCCGCGGGTGTCCCGGTTTGAGAGTACGACGGTAATTTGCTTATTTCGACACTTAGGCTTAAAAACATGGCGTTAGAGGGTGAGAACTCGAAACAGCCCCCGAACGGCCCCGTGGGTGGCACCAACACCTCCCACGGGACCAACGTAACTCGTAGGAACTGACCCCGCAGCCGCGGGTGTCCCGGTTTGACAGTACGACGGTAATTTGCTTATTTCTACACTTAGGCTTAACATGGCGTTAGAGGGTGAAAACTCGAAACAGCCCCCGAACGGCCCCGTGGGTGGCACTAACACCTCCCACGGGACCAACGTAACTCGTGGGAACGGACGCCACAGCCGCGGGTGTCCCGGTTTGAGAGTACGACGGTAATTTGCTTATTTCCACACTTAGGCTTAAAAACATGGCGTTAGAGGGTGAGAACTCGAAACAGCCCCCGAACGGCCCCGTGGGTGGCACCAACACCTCCCACGGGACCAACGTAACTCGTGGGAACGGACCCCGCAGCCGCGGGTGTCCCGGTTTGAGAGTACGACGGTAATTTGCTTATTTCGACACTTAGGCTTAAAAACATGGCGTTAGAGGGTGAGAACTCGAAACAGCCCCCGAACGGCCCCGTGGGTGGCACCAACACCTCCCACGGGACCAACGTAACTCGTAGGAACTGACCCCGCAGCCGCGGGTGTCCCGGTTTGAGAGTACGACGGTAATTTGCTTATTTCTACACTTAGGCTTAACATGGCGTTAGAGGGTGAAAACTCGAAACAGCCCCCGAACGGCCCCGTGGGTGGCACTAACACCTCCCACGGGACCAACGTAACTCGTGGGAACGGACGCCACAGCCGCGGGTGTCCCGGTTTGAGAGTACGACGGTAATTTGCTTATTTCCACACTTAGGCTTAAAAACATGGCGTTAGAGGGTGAGAACTCGAAACAGCCCCCGAACGGCCCCGTGGGTGGCACCAACACCTCCCACGGGACCAACGTAACTCGTAGGAACTGACCCCGCAGCCGCGGGTGTCCCGGTTTGAGAGTACGATGATAATTTGCTTATTTCCACACTTAGGCTTAAAAACATGGCGTTAGAGGGTGAGAACGCGAAACAGCCCCCGAACGGCCCCGTGGGTGGCACCAACACCTCCCACGGGACCAACGTAACTCGTGGGAACGGACCCGCAGCCGCGGGTGTCCCGGTTTGAGAGTACGACGGTAATTTGCTTATTTCCACACTTAGGCTTAAAAACATGGCGTTAGAGGGTGAGAACTCGAAACAGCCCCCGAACGGCCCCGTGGGTGGCACCAACACCTCCCACGGGACCAACGTAACTCGTGGGAACGGACCCCGCAGCCGCGGGTGTCCCGGTTTGAGAGTACGACGGTAATTTGCTTATTTCCACACTTAGGCTTAAAAACATGGCGTTAGAGGGTGAGAACTCGAAACAGCCCCTGAACGGCCCCGTGGGTGGCACCAACACCTCCCACGGGACCAACGTAACTCGTAGGAACTGACCCCGCAGCCGCGGGTGTCCCGGTTTGAGAGTACGACGGTAATTTGCTTATTTCTACACTTAGGCTTAACATGGCGTTAGAGGGTGAAAACTCGAAACAGCCCCCGAACGGCCCCGTGGGTGGCACTAACACCTCCCACGGGACCAACGTAACTCGTGGGAACGGACCCCGCAGCCGCGGGTGTCCCGGTTTGAGAGTACGACGGTAATTTGCTTATTTCCACACTTAGGCTTAAAAACATGGCGTTAGAGGGTGAGAACTCGAAACAGCCCCCGAACGGCCCCGTGGGTGGCACCAACACCTCCCACGGGACCAACGTAACTCGTGGGAACGGACCCCGCAGCCGCGGGTGTCCCGGTTTGAGAGTACGACGGTAATTTGCTTATTTCCACACTTAGGCTTAAAAACATGGCGTTAGAGGGTGAGAACTCGAAACAGCCCCCGAACGGCCCCGTGGGTGGCACCAACACCTCCCACGGGACCAACGTAACTCGTGGGAACGGACCCCGCAGCCGCGGGTGTCCCGGTTTGAGAGTACGACGGTAATTTGCTTATTTCCACACTTAGGCTTAAAAACATGGCGTTAGAGGGTGAGAACTCGAAACAGCCCCCGAACGGCCCCGTGGGTGGCACCAACACCTCCCACGGGACCAACGTAACTCGTAGGAACTGACCCCGCAGCCGCGGGTGTCCCGGTTTGAGAGTACGACGGTAATTTGCTTATTTCCACACTTAGGCTTAAAAACATGGCGTTAGAGGGTGAGAACTCGAAACAACCCCCGAACGGCCCCGTGGGTGGCACCAACACCTCCCACGGGACCAACGTAACTCGTAGGAACTGACCCCGCAGCCGCGGGTGTCCCGGTTTGAGAGTACGACGGTAATTTGCTTAATTCTACACTTAGGCTTAACATGGCGTTAGAGGGTGAAAACTCGAAACAGCCCCCGAACGGCCCCGTGGGTGGCACTAACACCTCCCACGGGACCAACGTAACTCGTGGGAACGGACGCCGCAGCCGCGGGTGTCCCGGTTTGAGAGTACGACGGTAATTTGCTTATTTCCACACTTAGGCTTAAAAACATGGCGTTAGAGGGTGAGAACTCGAAACAGCCCCCGAACGGCCCCGTGGGTGGCACCAACACCTCCCACGGGACCAACGTAACTCGTAGGAACTGACCCCGCAGCCGCGGGTGTCCCGGTTTGAGAGTACGATGATAATTTGCTTATTTCCACACTTAGGCTTAAAAACATGGCGTTAGAGGGTGAGAACGCGAAACAGCCCCCGAACGGCCCCGTGGGTGGCACCAACACCTCCCACGGGACCAACGTAACTCGTGGGAACGGACCCCGCAGCCGCGGGTGTCCCGGTTTGAGAGTACGACGGTAATTTGCTTATTTCCACACTTAGGCTTAAAAACATGACGTTAGAGGGTGAGAACTCGAAACAGCCCCCGAACGGCCCCGTGGGTGGCACCAACACCTCCCACGGGACCAACGTAACTCGTGGGAACGGACCCCGCAGCCGCGGGTGTCCCGGTTTGAGAGTACGACGGTAATTTGCTTAATTCTACACTTAGGCTTAACATGGCGTTAGAGGGTGAAAACTCGAAACAGCCCCCGAACGGCCCCGTGGGTGGCACTAACACCTCCCACGGGACCAACGTAACTCGTGGGAACGGACCCCGCAGCCGCGGGTGTCCCGGTTTGAGAGTACGACGGTAATTTGCTTATTTCCACACTTAGGCTTAAAAACATGGCGTTAGAGGGTGAGAACTCGAAACAGCCCCCGAACGGCCCCGTGGGTGGCACCAACACCTCCCACGGGACCAACGTAACTCGTGGGAACGGACCCCGCAGCCGCGGGTGTCCCGGTTTGAGAGTACGACGGTAATTTGCTTATTTCCACACTTAGGCTTAAAAACATGGCGTTAGAGGGTGAGAACTCGAAACAGCCCCCGAACGGCCCCGTGGGTGGCACCAACACCTCCCACGGGACCAACGTAACTCGTGGGAACGGACCCCGCAGCCGCGGGTGTCCCGGTTTGAGAGTACGACGGTAATTTGCTTATTTCCACACTTAGGCTTAAAAACATGGCGTTAGAGGGTGAGAACTCGAAACAGCCCCCGAACGGCCCCGTGGGTGGCACCAACACCTCCCACGGGACCAACGTAACTCGTAGGAACTGACCCCGCAGCCGCGGGTGTCCCGGTTTGAGAGTACGACGGTAATTTGCTTATTTCCACACTTAGGCTTAAAAACATGGCGTTAGAGGGTGAGAACTCGAAACAACCCCCGAACGGCCCCGTGGGTGGCACCAACACCTCCCACGGGACCAACGTAACTCGTAGGAACTGACCCCGCAGCCGCGGGTGTCCCGGTTTGAGAGTACGACGGTAATTTGCTTAATTCTACACTTAGGCTTAACATGGCGTTAGAGGGTGAAAACTCGAAACAACCCCCGAACGGCCCCGTGGGTGGCACTAACACCTCCCACGGGACCAACGTAACTCGTGGGAACGGACGCCGCAGCCGCGGGTGTCCCGGTTTGAGAGTACGACGGTAATTTGCTTATTTCCACACTTAGGCTTAAAAACATGGCGTTAGAGGGTGAGAACTCGAAACAGCCCCCGAACGGCCCCGTGGGTGGCACCAACACCTCCCACGGGACCAACGTAACTCGTGGGAACGGACCCCGCAGCCGCGGGTGTCCCGGTTTGAGAGTACGACGGTAATTTGCTTATTTCCACACTTAGGCTTAAAAACATGGCGTTAGAGGGTGAGAACGCGAAACAGCCCCCGAACGGCCCCGTGGGTGGCACCAACACCTCCCACGGGACCAACGTAACTCGTGGGAACGGACCCCGCAGCCGCGGGTGTCCCGGTTTGAGAGTACGACGGTAATTTGCTTATTTCCACACTTAGGCTTAAAAACATGGCGTTAGAGGGTGAGAACTCGAAACAGCCCCCGAACGGCCCCGTGGGTGGCACCAACACCTCCCACGGGACCAACGTAACTCGTGGGAACGGACCCCGCAGCCGCGGGTGTCCCGGTTTGAGAGTACGACGGTAATTTGCTTATTTCCACACTTAGGCTTAAAAACATGGCGTTAGAGGGTGAGAACTCGAAACAACCCCCGAACGGCCCCGTGGGTGGCACCAACACCTCCCACGGGACCAACGTAACTCGTAGGAACTGACCCCGCAGCCGCGGGTGTCCCGGTTTGAGAGTACGACGGTAATTTGCTTAATTCTACACTTAGGCTTAACATGGCGTTAGAGGGTGAAAACTCGAAACAGCCCCCGAACGGCCCCGTGGGTGGCACTAACACCTCCCACGGGACCAACGTAACTCGTGGGAACGGACCCCGCAGCCGCGGGTGTCCCGGTTTGAGAGTACGACGGTAATTTGCTTATTTCCACACTTAGGCTTAAAAACATGGCGTTAGAGGGTGAAAACTCGAAACAGCTCCCGAACGGCCCCGTGGGTGGCACTAACACCTCCCACGGGACCAACGTAACTCGTGGGAACGGACGCCGCAGCCGCGGGTGTCCCGGTTTGAGAGTACGACGGTAATTTGCTTATTTCCACACTTAGGCTTAAAAACATGGCGTTAGAGGGTGAGAACTAGAAACAGCCCCCGAACGGCCCCGTGGGTGGCACCAACACCTCCCACGGGACCAACGTAACTCGTGGGAACGGACCCCGCAGCCGCGGGTGTCCCGGTTTGAGAGTACGACGGTAATTTGCTTATTTCGACACTTAGGCTTAAAAACATGGCGTTAGAGGGTGAGAACTCGAAACAGCCCCCGAACGGCCCCGTGGGTGGCACCAACACCTCCCACGGGACCAACGTAACTCGTAGGAACTGACCCCGCAGCCGCGGGTGTCCCGGTTTGAGAGTACGACGGTAATTTGCTTATTTCTACACTTAGGCTTAACATGGCGTTAGAGGGTGAAAACTCGAAACAGCCCCCGAACGGCCCCGTGGGTGGCACTAACACCTCCCACGGGACCAACGTAACTCGTGGGAACGGACGCCACAGCCGCGGGTGTCCCGGTTTGAGAGTACGACGGTAATTTGCTTATTTCCACACTTAGGCTTAAAAACATGGCGTTAGAGGGTGAGAACTCGAAACAGCCCCCGAACGGCCCCGTGGGTGGCACCAACACCTCCCACGGGACCAACGTAACTCGTAGGAACTGACCCCGCAGCCGCGGGTGTCCCGGTTTGAGAGTACGATGATAATTTGCTTATTTCCACACTTAGGCTTAAAAACATGGCGTTAGAGGGTGAGAACGCGAAACAGCCCCCGAACGGCCCCGTGGGTGGCACCAACACCTCCCACGGGACCAACGTAACTCGTGGGAACGGACCCCGCAGCCGCGGGTGTCCCGGTTTGAGAGTACGACGGTAATTTGCTTATTTCCACACTTAGGCTTAAAAACATGGCGTTAGAGGGTGAGAACTCGAAACAGCCCCCGAACGGCCCCGTGGGTGGCACCAACACCTCCCACGGGACCAACGTAACTCGTGGGAACGGACCCCGCAGCCGCGGGTGTCCCGGTTTGAGAGTACGACGGTAATTTGCTTAATTCTACAATTAGGCTTAACATGGCGTTAGAGGGTGAAAACTCGAAACAGCCCCCGAACGGCCCCGTGGGTGGCACTAACACCTCCCACGGGACCAACGTAACTCGTGGGAACGGACGCCGCAGCCGCGGGTGTCCCGGTTTGAGAGTACGACGGTAATTTGCTTATTTCCACACTTAGGCTTAAAAACATGGCGTTAGAGGGTGAGAACTCGAAACAGCCCCCGAACGGCCCCGTGGGTGGCACCAACACCTCCCACGGGACCAACGTAACTCGTAGGAACTGACCCCGCAGCCGCGGGTGTCCCGGTTTGAGAGTACGATGATAATTTGCTTATTTCCACACTTAATTTTTATATTTCTACTTGGTTACTGATAATTTTAACTCATATATGCAATTTTTCAGCTTAATTAATTTTTTTGTAAAATTACTTGGTTACTGATACTTTTATTTTTTGTATCCTATCATTTGTAGGATTTTTGCGCGTGGATCAAATGAAGGAGGCAATGTTTTACAACATGATGATTATTTATATGTTGTGGACATTCAGGATAATGTTTTTTATGTGTTATAGCCGTGCAGGCTTTTATTGTTTAGTTTTATGGCCGTGCGGGCTTTTATAATTTGATTGTTGAATTTTGTAGCCGTGCGGGCTTTATAATAAGCAGGTTTTTCATTTACAGGTTTTGGAATGTCAAGAAAATAGAGGAAACTCTGCCCAATTTTTTTTTGGTCTGTGAATTATTAAGACGTGTAATATTTTTATGTTTGTATATATATTTGTTTATTAACAACATTCTCAATTCGCAATTTGTGATTTTTTTTTATTGTTTTGCCTATAATAAATATTTGTAACACCTCGTAGCAACCGATGATGCACTCACAGGAACCCCAATTTTAGGATTGGGCAAAAAAAAATACATTTTTTTTAAATTACAGATAAATATGGTCATGGACTTTGTCCATGACCATTTTTACTTTTTTTTGTCGCGCTTAAAAATGGTCGCGGCCAAAGTCCGCGACCATTTTTTTTATTTTTTGTCACGGTAATGGGTCGCGGACTAGGGCCGCGACCAATTTTTTTTAATTTT
This sequence comes from Sambucus nigra, assembly GCA_949130495.1. Taxonomy (NCBI): domain Eukaryota; kingdom Viridiplantae; phylum Streptophyta; class Magnoliopsida; order Dipsacales; family Adoxaceae; genus Sambucus; species Sambucus nigra. The sequence continues at coordinate 612,507,958 of OX422217.1, read as the reverse complement.
TTTTTGTCACACACATGGGTCGCGGCCAAAGTCCGCGACCAATTTGTCACGGTCGTGGGTCATGGACAAGGACCGTGACCAATTTTTTTAATTTTTTTTTGTCGCGCACATGGGTCGCGGACTTTGGCCGCGACCAATTTGTCACGGTTGTGGGTCATGGACAAGGGCCGCGACCAATTTTTTTAATTTTTTTTTGTCACGCACATGGGTCGCGGACTTTGGCCGCGACCAATTTGTCACGGTTATGGGTCACGGATTAGAGCCGCGACCTATCACGGCATGGGTCACGGCCTAAGTCCGCGACCATCTGCCGTGACCCCTCTCGGCCGTGACCATTTTTTGGTCACGGACTTGGGCCGCGACCCACGAAAATGGTCACGCCCGAAATGGTCACGGCCCAAGTCCGCGACCCACAGGTTTGGTCAGGGATTTTGGCCGTGACCAATCGCCAGTTTTGGTGTAGTGAGAAGATGAAAAATCACGAGAGCAGGAAAGAGAGAATGAAAGAGAGGAAGAGAGAGAGTAAGTAAGAAAGGAGGAAATATGTGAAGAAAGATAGGAAGAGAGAGAGGAGGAAAGAGATGAAGAAGGAGAGAAAGTAAAAGAGGAAGAAGAGGTAGAAAGAGTGAAATAAGTAGAGGGGTGCATGGACGAGTCTTCTTCATCGGAAGATGCAATTCAAATGCCCACATCTAAAGCGCCCAAGAAGAAAGCACGTAAAAAAATAAGCCACTCAAATTTTCGACCGCTTGAGGGGTGCACACCAAATAACCCCAAACTGTTGAAAAATTTTAATAACCATATCAATTATTCTATATGGAATCGAGATATGGAGAGGGAATAATGAAGTTTGTGTACTACTACAAAAAATTTACTGAGTGCAACATATAGACGGAGGTTGAATGGGTTATCGAGTTGGTGAAGAATTCGGGTATGTGGGATCTGATAAAACACCCCTATCGATACATAGACTATGTATCGATGTTGGTATTCATCGAATGGTGGCATTCGAAGACGAATTCATTTCATATGGCATTCGGTGAGATGACCATCACCCTTAATAATGTATACCATCTCCTTCGAATCTCGGTAGTTGGTATACCGGTGTACAGTACTGTTTTTAAAAAAGCCAAGGATAAGGCAACCCAAATCGAATGGCTTAAGAAATATCTGGGTTGTACCGAGGATGAGGCTAAGGAGGAGTGCAAGTCTGTCTATGCCGTTCATTTTGACTGGGGGAGGGTGTCACTAAGAGACAGATTCAGCAAGCTGCTAGGGGGTACCTATTTTTCATGGTCGGTTGCTTATAACTCACGGCCAAATCAGGGAATCGAGTCTTAGTGTACTACCTATAGTCTTTACAAAAAATCGGTGAATGAAGAGACTATGCTATGGGGATGGGTGTATTGGCCCATTTATATCAGCACTTGGGGATTGCCTCACGGGTAGACGTTCGGCAGGTGGTCAGATATCTTCCCTTTCCTGTGGTACATATTTTAAATTTAACAAGTGCTTTTAGTTTTTAATTGTAATATATGAATTTCCTAATTAATATGTCTAGTTAACTGCAGGAATGGATATACAATCACTTCAATTAGGCCATGGGTGTTAGAAATCTCGAGTTTAAGCATAGCGAGCCGCGTCTATGCAAATGGAGGGCGCAAACGGTGTTAGGTGATCCATTTGCACAAATTCTGGAGCTAAGAGAAACCTTAAATGATTTAAAACCTTCAGACATAACTATTATTTGTTTTAAAGTCAGTATTTTTTTTTATGTACTAACATTTGGAAATACGTTTAGGTTTTATGGGATCCCTACTCTGAAAACAGTGAGACCTACCCATTTCAGGAGCTCTCATGGTACAATGGCCTCCTCATTTCTATGATGTCGGGTAACCCTATTACTCGGAGAGGGTCCTACCCCAGGCTATCCAAGTTCAAACAATCTCTAGACCACCAATGCTTCCTTTATCAGAGGAAAGAGGAAAGACCCAGGCCGCAACAAATTAAAGTTTGATATCTAGAAATGGTATCAACTTAACTGGGTTGACCATGTTCTTTCCGATGCCAGACGCTTAACCATGGTGAGGTTCGTGCCTTGGGAATGTGTGGATAGTTATATGTCTTGGTACCTAAAAAGATCCCATCCATGCATTCAAAATCCCAAGCATAGGCAATGCGAGCTGGAGTTAACGCACTCGGATAAAATGGTAAATGTTTCAAAATTTATCCGCAAATTGATTTATTTTCTTCAAATATTGTCTAACACATTTTATGTTAATTTTTATATAGGCCCAGTGGAGCCATTAGCCTGCTCTAGGAAGCTATTGAAGTAGGCTCGAACAAGGTGGCTTCGGATGTCCTTGAACTATCACGTGTAGTGCTTGATGCCATGCTTGAGGCAAAGGGAATGCACAAACATAAAGGAAAAATAAAGGGACTGGGGTATCAAGAAACTCGGACCAAGGCATGATACGATCCATCCCCCAAGCCGAAGGTCCCCCAATAAAAAAGCCCCCCGAAGAAGCGTTTAAAGCGAAAGTAAATAGATTTTTATGGAAGAATTTTGCAACTCAACTGTGTTATAAAATAATTTTGAGGTATGGCATGTTGTAACAAATTCTAAGGGTTTTGACATGTATGAATAATATTTTGATGTGTTTTAATGTAATATTAACATGCCTTGTTTGAAATTATTCTTGTATGAACTATTTTAATTTTTTAAATAATATTTTATTTGAACAATTGATGGTAAATTATTATTGGTTCATTGTAAATTACGTTGTAAATTACCTTTATATATTTTACAAACAATTATAAACAAATACTAAGGCGTGCATATAATGTATAGCGGGATCCAACCATTTGTGCGATGTACACAGTGTGGTGTGACCGTGAGACAAAGATCATAGTGTGGTGTTACTGGGAAAAAGTAGCATAAGGTTTCAATTCACCATGAGAATTCACTAGGGTAAAAATTTCATGTCTCTGCCTCAATGGGACGGTGAGGTCCAGCCGAGATATAAGCTAGTACGACTACAAGGCACCTTGAAAAATGATTAAATGGTTTCATTTCACTTTGATTGTTGTGTTAAAAAATAGCCCAAGTCTCTTCCTCAGTGAGATGGTGAGGTTACATCGTGGTATATAAACATACGACCACAAGTCACCATGTCCATATAGTAAACGATTTCATTGAACCGCGATGTTTGGGTTGAAAATAGCTAAGTCTCTACCTCAATGGGACGGTGAGATTAAACCGTTATAAATGAACATACAACTATAAGGCACTGTGAAAACAGATTAAACAGTATCATTTGACCGTGATTGTTGGGTTGAAAAATAGCCCAAGTCTTTGCCTCAATTGGACGGTAAGGTTACATCGTGGTATAGAAACATACATCCATAAGGCAATATTTATATATAGTAAACGGTTTTATTTAATCTTGATGTTTGGGTTGAAAAGTAGCTAAGTCTCTGCCTCAATGGGATAGTGATATTAAACCGTGATAAACGATCATACAGCTATAAGTCACCGTAAACATATAGTAAACGATTTCATTTTACCGTGATTGTTGGGTTGGAAAATATCCCAAGTCTCTTACTCGGTGGGACAGTGAGGTTACACCATGGTATACAAACATACGGCCATAAGGCGCTATGTCCATATAGTAAATGGTTTTATTTAACTGTGATGTTTGTGTTAAAAAATAACACTAGTCTCAGCCTCAATAGGACAGTGAGATTAAACCGTGATAAATAAATCTATGGCTATAGGGCACTGTTAACATATAGTAAACGGTTTCATTTGACCGTGATTGTTGGGTTGAAAAATAGCCCAAGTCTCTGCCTCAATGGGATGGTGACATTAAACCGTGGTATGTGATATTATAGCTAAAACACTGTGCATATGTTAAGCATGGTTTAATATGGCCAAGATATTTGGGTTGGAAAATAGCCCTAGTCTCTGCCTCAATGGGACAGTTACATAAAACCGTGTCCTATGTTGTCACTATATGGTGTCACCGTATATTTTGTTGTCACGATATGGTGTCACCATCATTATATATATACAATTTCAAAAGACCGTATGTTACTTACAATACCGTATATTTGAACAAAAACTTAAAAAAGTTACAATCAATACTTGGTAAGACTTTGGATAAAAAAACAAATTTATATTATACTAATAATTGCAAAAAGTTACAAATACTTACATACAACAATTGATTGCAAAAGGTTACAATCAATAATTGGCAAGACTTTCACTAATAAATAATTTACATATAATCATTGATTGCAAAAAGTTATAAAAAGTTACAATCATCCCCAAGACTTTCTCCAATAACCAATTTCCATACAACCAAAATTTACAATAAAAGTTACAAAAAGTTACAATCATCCCTAAGAATTTCACCAATTTAAGTCGTCATCAAGTCCTCATCTTCATCCGACGATATCAAGCACGGTTCATCTTTCATTGCAATGTCTTTGGAACATATATTCTGAAACGTTTGTTAGCAGAACTTAAACAAAATAGGCCACTCTAGGGCATATTGACTAGCACTCGATCTCCAGTGAGAGGCAATTGGTGGTAGGGGACAAAATCTTGTGCATTTCAAACTCACCCAATGAATATTTGATACATTAAGGATAAAGATGATGCGATTCTCTTCCATCATAGATTTTAGCCCAACATCTAATGGAACAAAAGTTAAACATTGAAACTTGGATATCAACACAATCATTAGCTTAAGTGCATTTTCCACAAGGTAGCCAAACTCTGGCATTATAAGCCAAAGCTCGCTTGTGCATTAGTGTCTGAAATAGTCCAATGTCATCTCATACTCCTCAATATCATAGGAGGTTATAATGGTAGCCCAAAATGACTTGTCCCTACGTAGTTCAGACAACAAAGAACTATGAATATCATGAGAATTATCTAGTTCATCCCCAAGACCCACACCTTTAGAAATAGCCATATATCTATAGTTCTCATCCAATTTTACATCATATATATCATCCAGAAATGATTGGAGGAACTCGGGAACGTGCTTCATATACATCTTCTTCTCTCGAGACCATGTATCCTGTTTCGCGGCCGTCAGGGGGTCTTGTTTGCAAAGATTTTTTTAAGTTCTGATGTGGACGATACATTTTGATCCCAAGCACAAGGGGTTCTTTTCGTAGATATATCAGCAGACTTTTTCCCTTAGGTGGCCTACCCTTTTGATGAAGTTGTACGAGTTCCATCAATGGTGTGTTAGAGGGTTAAGCAATTTCTATTAATCTTCTTAGCATCATCTTTCTAACGGCTTAACCTTACTCAGTCCACTATTTCTTAAACAATATCATCTCGGGAGTATATTCAAGGTCAGGGTACCGAGGAATGTCGGGGATAATGGCAAGTTTCTTCCAATAATGGTCTAGCACCCACAGTGGAAATGTTTGGCCTAGTTTCTCCCATTGGGACAACTCATGGACACGTGGTAATCCGTAGATGGTGCGAAGTACGTGGGATTATAGTACCTCCGTATATTGGGTGTTAGAGGCTAATACGCTCAACACCAATCGCATCCAATCGATCTTAATAATAATTAGGTCCAAGGCATAGTGTGATTACCTACCATAGGTCTCGTGTAACAACGCGTCGTTGTGTCCGCGCTTAGTGGATTAGAGTGATTTTTGAAACTTCATTTTTATTTGAGTGACTTGGTGGCTAAGCAATGCGTCCATACCCTTTCACACCATCGCAAATGAATCGGTGCTATTAGTTTAGTGTTTCAGTTGGGCATGAGCACCCTCCGTTGTCATGGTGGGGTACGCGATTAGTCCATGAATACGCAAACTGAAAATTCAAAGGCATCTCGTTCTTCTGTATGTAGCCAATCATGTTCGGGTAGTTTTGCCAGTTTTGATAAAAGTTAGCCAAGAATTCTTAATGTCGAACGGATTCTCTTACTCCACTACCCCAATCCAACCCTGCATAAATACCTTATTGTCCTGATCTTTGATGTTGTGCTTCACTTATGCACCTTTAATGTTTTTAATATAAAATAAGCATAATATAATGGTGGCAACTGGAAACACGTTTGGCAAAGTGTTTAGATAATATTGTGTTTGTTAAAGACAACAACTTGCGGCAAAGCTTTTGGCTCGTATAGTGACCGCAAATATTGCAGAGCCCAGTTAAAATTCTCCTCTTTCTCACTCTTCAGAAATGTAAATACAACGCAAAATGATTGTCCGATGGAAGTGACCCTAACCATCTCAAATAATGGCATATTGTACCGATTGGTCTTATAGGTGCAATCAATCACCAGTACACTCGGAAAGCATTTCACCAACAAGCAAGAGGTGGGATGTGAGAAAAATAAATCCTCCACCACATAAGTTTTCTCATTGCTTCTATGCTAGTGGACATAACTCTTCTCCGTGAGCAAATGCACCAACTATTGCATGGCACTGTGCCCTTGCATCTCAACGTTTTTCATTTTTCTTTTAGTGTTTTAAATTTTTTGTATGGATGAACAGTTATAATCCGATCTCTTTTTCAATGTTTGGAGTACTTCCTTCGGGCCCACCCTATTGTTGATCATCTCAGTAGCAATGTTCCACTTTTCTTGGGAAAGTCAATCGGCATAAGGGTGTCTAATAATTAATTTAGACACATCATGGTTGTGTAGACCACAGACAACGTCCACTACCCCAACGGCCATTATCGTGGGGAATGCCTTTCAATCGAAAGGGAAAATCACACTTTCGCGTTCCGGAACACAACTTTCTTTTCTTGTCCATCCCCTCGTCTTTTCTGGGTCTATGAAGATCGTTTCGCTCACAACCAAGTACGACCCTACCCTTTCGGACTAAATTGACCTTGTTGGATTTCAGAATGATCACGATCGCGTGAAGCTTGCGACCAACTTATTGACACTAATCAATCATCTTGTCGCGATCATCAAAAATATGCACAAGACGAACATTGTTAGATGAAAGGATAGATTAAATAGAAATTTTAAGTATAAATAAAAAATCATATTGAGTACAATATAAATAAACTAAATATGCCTCCTCAGTGGTGAATTCGATTGTATTAACATTCAATCCTTCTTCTATTTTTGCATCCTAACAATGCATACAATCAAATTGTGTCATACAATCATGTCATACATTAAAAATCTCAAATTGTTGAAATATAAAAAGTTGATATAATTTTTTACCATAGACGATGTCAAATATGAAAACAAATCCGATAAACATTTGGGCGAGGTTGATGTCGTTGCTTGTTCGCTCATATTCGGTTCATGCATATTCGGTTCCTCAATGGCAGCACGTTGAGTAGTTACACTCAGTACAATAATATAGTCTATATTTTGCTAAAATGTATCAGCAAGTACCGACTAATCTAACGGAAATGATAATACAATAAGAATTGACAATATAATAACATAAATCAGTAGGAAGACTTACACCATTTAATAAATGAACTTTAATTTCAATTTGGATCCCATAGCTAATTACAACCACTATATGGGTACATACAGTGTAAGGTAGCCATGAATGGTAAAACCACGGCCACGTAAAACCGTGAAATGCTTGACACGGTTACATGAAACTGCCCTTTATAACCCCACGGACAGATACAGCCGTGATTGAATTATTGACTAATGAAATCGCAGAATCACTTTAATACAGTCACTTATGACCGAAAGTAACCATCACTTACGGCGATGGGTAACCGTAAGTGCAGTCACCCCGAGTTTTTTTAAGCTTTTACTCATTTTAAATATTGTTTTACAGATTATATAGTGTGTAGAGGTGTTTTAATACCTAAAAATCATCAAGAGGGAATTATATGTTCTGCGTTTGGGAATCTTGAACATCAACTTTCCTTTCCTCAACCATTACAATGTATTCCCTTTATCCTTGATTTCTGTATAGAAACAACACAACAAAAACCACAACAAACACACGAAAATGGAGATTCGGGGAGAAATGAACAAGATGATTTGGGCTAGGTTTAACAGTGGGTTTGAAAATTTCGATGGGAAGATCAATATTTTTTATTTTTGTTTATTTTGGTGTTTTAGATTATGTGGTGTTAATTTGTGTGTAATTTTTTGTTTAATTTGGCATATATTAGACATTTTAAAGGAAATAAAAGGTACAACATTTTTATGTGTGGTTAGTAAAATTTGTATTTAATTTTTATGTGGTGTTTTGGAGAGATTTTTTTGGAGTAAATATCAAGACCCTTTGGGTTATGAGATGATAAGTCCAACCTTTAGCAATAACTTTAGCCATTTTTGTCTTTATCATTTGTGTACCTTCTAGTGACCCCGCTAATGCCACATATAGGTTCCTATTTCTTTTGAACTTAGCATAAATTTCCAGTTGTACCTGGTGCCATATTAGTATTTATACATTGGTTTTGCCTTAGAACCCTTTAGACCAAACAGTGTCGGTTATACACCAATAGGTAATTAACTTGATATAGGTTCCGATTTGACCTTTAAACTTTAAGAGCCACACACATATATATTGTTTATATATTTTCTTATGGTTGAATAGACCCATTAGATTTCCATTTCAAATATAGGCCACTAATTAGTTCTCATATATGTAATGTTAGGCACTTGAAATTTTCTCTCTAGCTATAATACTCTCACCGTGCATGGTGCCCATGCAAAACCCTTTGATTTCACTACGAAAGAGAAGGTCAATATGAATTCTACTGATTTTAAGATAGAGGCTACAAGAGTTGATAAAGATAAAGAACAAAAAGTGTTTTCCAATAAGGATGCTATGGGAAGAAGGTCAAACTCCGACATTTATTTTGACGATGTTAATTATATGCGGTCGGATGAAGAAATGGACGTGCCTATAAAAAATAACGATTAAATACAAAGGACCTTAACACTATCCCGGAAGGAGAAGAAGAAGAAGAAGAAGAAGAAGAAGAAGAAGAAGAAGAAGAAGAAGAAGACCCACTTATAATACCCCGTACTTTTAATGATTTTTAATTGTGGAATTAATTAACTTAAAAACGGGAAATTTATTTATAAATAATACGAATTTAATTAAATAATTACTAGTGCGATGAGGGTTAGTATTTATTGATGTGAATTATATTAATATTACTTAGTGAGTTATGACACCCCGCCCAATTAAATATAGGGTGATCAGTCCTCTACCAATTTAAAACAGGATATTCAGTTGGTTCATTCTCAGCATCACTGTCGAAAAAACTTTTTAACATATTAATCCCCTAATATAAAATTAAGCTAGGTGACAAAACATTTCCAATTTTAATAAAACTAAGTAAATCCATTTCTTTCCATATTAAAATATAAACCATTCACCACACATAGGAATGTAAATAACTCCTGAACATGAAACAAGTACTGAAATAAATAAGACTGAGTAAAACTCTCAGTTCAAAACTCCAAACCATACAATAAACTGAACACAATATCTCTGATGAAAGAACTAGAAGTGGGCGACATATGCCCTAAACAAGAAGTCTAGATAAAACTGAACGGAAATGATAGATGCGTCTATTGGAATGACCTACAGCTTCCACAACAGCTGCAGCACGTCAAGCAATCCAAATCTCTAAATCTGATACTCCTGTGGCTGAGCACCTGATAATATATATATATATATATATATATATATATATAGCAAAAGAGAGAAGAGATACAAGAAACGGGTCAGAGCCCGATGTGTAAAAAATATTTTAGCAAGTATTTAAAACTGGTTCTTAAAACAAGTCTTATACGCATGTTAGTTATCGAACTCTCACATGAGTTTCTCACCTCTCGTCTATTGTGCACGCCTAACGTACATCTAATCTCCCCCTAGTTATACCTCCCAGTCTAACTAGTCAGTAATCATACTAATACTAACTATACTCACTAGTAGTATTCCCGTATCGCCCATACAATACGCTATTCAGATAGTTTATCTCACATACTTAATTTCATTATTCACCGTTTAAATGGTTAATCTTTTATTCACTAAGATTATTTTACTTCTCATTTTCATTTTATCTACTAGTCTCACAAAGTAGAAAATTGCTTAATTACACTCATACATATATATATATATAGTCTCATCATCCCTATATATATACACTAATCCTGCACCCTTAGGTTAAGACCACTTGGTGCAATGTAACAATTATTATTATTACCAAGTCTACTAATTTCACGTAGTAGCAATATTCACAAGTCCATATATATATATATACTAATTCTGCACCCCCGGCTAAGACCCATTAGTGCACATATTCTGGAAATCATGCATCCCCGGGTTAGCACCCATTAATGCACCTATCAATAATAATTCAATACCCCCGGGTTATCACCCATTAGTGCGCCTAACAATAGAATTTTTCATCCCCGGGGTTAGCACCCATTAATGCACCTATCAATATTAATCCAGCACCCCCGGGTTATCAACCATTAGTGCGCCTAACAATAATCATCTTTGTACCCCTGGGTTATCACCCATCGGTATACTTATCAATAGAGTTTCTGCACCCCCGAGTTATCACTCATTAGTGATCTTAACTATAAGGTCACCCCCGGGTTATCACCCATTAGTGCTCTTAACAATAATATCACATAATAGGCATACACACATCCTATTATAAATTATAGGTATTTCTCCAACCTACATATATACTCCCCCATACGTATCTTAACCTCGTTACTACGTATAGTATAAATAATTAGATTACTATCTCTCTCGTAATCTCCAAGGTACATTCTCTCTATATCGAAATAATTAAAGTATTAATTCTCACATACTTTTCCCAAAATTCCTTTTTATTTTAATTTACTATTTGGTAGTTTCTCTCACCCCAATAAACCGGCAAACTCAAAACTAAACTTTGAGAAAATTCCCAAAAATTCCCTCTGTCGCTCCAACCAGAAGGGTTGTCGTTTGAACGACTTCCACGTATCGTTGGAGCGGCTTCGCGAGAGATGCCATCTCGCTCGAACGACTTCGCGCGAGATCTCCATTTCATTTGAACCACTTCGCGCGAGATCCCCATCTCGTTTGAACCACTTCGCGCGAGATCCCCACTGTTCGTCTTCTTCACCAAACTTCAACGTTTCTCACCATTTTTTAACCTAAAAACCTCTAAGATTCAATTCCCAGCAACTCATCATCAATACCCATCAACCCCTAACAGGTTATAGATCATTTCTATCATCCTAGGATCCTTAATTCGTCATTAATCATCATAATTATATAAAACCTCCAAATTAATTCACATGAACCCTAGTTTTCAAAATTCCAATTCAAGAACCTAATCAACCCAGATTCGTTCATCAATATATAATCAAATTTCGTGATTAATCCTCTACATACATGAAGTAATTTCAGCCACTAATTAAACCAATCCTTAATCATAATTTAAATCTCCTATTTTCACCCGATTAACATATAAATCATGATTAAATCCACCTATACTAACATGAGCATGATTATTGCTAAAAGAATGCATGTAATAAACACTTGCCTCGAATATGACGGTCTGATCCATTGGTGATGTTGGTACATACGCGTTCCTCTCTTCTCGATCTACGCGTTGGTGGTCACGGTTGTGCAAGGTGATGCCAAATGACCCTTCTCTCTTGGAATTTAGTTCTCCCTCACACCCTCCATGGCCGTTCTAACTTCCTGTCACTTCTTAACCCTAATGGACTTTCCTTAGATGATATAATTAATCCCAATTTTCGTCCATTAGTTTAGCCCAAAAACTCAAATTACAAAACTACCCCTACGGGGTGCCGGTTTGGCCTAAAATCTTCCGGAGTCCAAATAAAATACCCGGGTAGTGTTTTCTGATTATCTCAACCCTCCCGGACTCAACGACACACTCTAAATGACCATACAAGTTAATAAAAATAAATTCTCTTTTTATTCCATTCAATTAGTCCCGACACGACTCACACGCGTGACAGACTTAAATTACCAAACTGCCGTATTTCTCACTTCCGATAATTTATCAAATATCATAATTCCATATTACATATCACACAGTAATATTCAGTAGTTCACAACAATAAGTATTAACCCTTGGCATGCTAGTTAATAATTATTTTAATCCGGATTAATAACAAATTAATTTCTCACATTTTAATTTAATTAATCCAACAACAATAATTAATTGCATATTTATTCCCATAATAATAATTAATCACATAATTATTTAAATCATCAAAAATACGGGGTATTACATGAGTATAGTAATATGTAATTATGAATTAATTATCGCGAGCGAATAATACGACAGTTATGGAAATTATGTCGGGACGCGCGTGTCAGTCGTGTCAGGACTAGGTTTAATGAAATAAAAAGTAATTTATTTATAATTCACCTATATGGTCATTGCAAGTGCGCCAAAGTGTCATGAAGGGTCGAGTTAGTTAGAAAAGCCTACTCGGGGGTTCAGTTTGGGTCCCAGGGCATTTTTATGCCAAACCGGCACTCCGGAAGGGTATTTTAGTCATTTTTATTTGGAGTAATTAAACCCACGAAATTCCTAAGTCTATATAGGCTGCTAGGGTTAGGCCTTCTAGATATATCAAATAAAAAGGCTTGGGAAACCATAGGAGCAGGAGAGTGAAAGGTTTTCTAAGGCTTGAACCACCGTTGGAGCACCGTTTGGAGCACCGTTTGCACCACCATAGTCGCCAACGTATAGATCGAAGAGAGAGGATCAACCGCATACCTTTCATCACCAACTGACCAGACCTTCTACATAAGGCAACTAATTAAACTGCGTAAACTTATGGTATATATATGATCCATGTTAGAATAGGGTAACATTCATGTGAATATTTCATGCTTTGGAAGAATTTAGATAGTGTAAATCATGATTCCTGGGTTAAAATTTCAATGAAATAGGTTCGATTATGCATGTAGAATCAAACCCACATTATTATAATCAAATTGGTTGAAGAAATCTGGAAATTTCATGTTGAATTGAAGATGAAGTGAAAACTAGGGTTCTCGAGACTAAAGATGGAAATTGGGTGAATTTACGCATGTTGATGTTGTTTAAACGATTTGCATACGTTAGGAATTGTTCATACATGTTAGTATAGGTTCTGGATTTCATGTATATAAATTTGGATATGTTTAAAGACGATTTTGGTGGTTAAAAATCTCAAAACTCGTAACAGTTAAGAAAATATGGGCAAATAACTGGTTGGTCGATCAATCGACTCAAGAATGTCGATCGATCGATCGACCCATTTCATCAATCGATAGACTCCCCTCGAAAATGTGACTTGTTTCCTTTTAATATTTGATTTAATCCTAACATTTAGAAATATTTAGTGTTGATTAATTAAGCATAATGAGACTTAGGGAAGGGCAGTAGGATATACTTAAGACCCATAAAATGTTATTTATGCATGGGATTAATTGGGGAAATTACGAGTGTTAATCGAATGAGTTACGACTGGAAATTTTATAAATTGGGGTTTAAAACGGATGAACGATAACATAAGGTTAATACCAGTGGTGGGGGTATATTTTAGTTACTAAAATAACCCAATGAATAGAAGGAAACTTAGTTACCTTTTGGGATAAGGTACTTGTAGTTATGTGATGTAAGTTACCGCATTAAATAAAATATTACGTAAGATATTCGAGATATAAATATACTACGTATGAAACTTATAAAATGGGACGGGCGTATACCTATATGGATTTTATATATACTTAGGTTATGTGATTACCTATAGTATGGATTATTATGTGTAATGCATCATACCGCGCTACTTGTTATCAAGGAGGTTTCCTCGTTAGGACAGTCTTATTCTGATGAGCCCATCTGGGGAATATGGACTTGTACCTTAGAACCATAGAACCTTAGTACAGCCTATCTGTGAATGATAGTGAAGGCGTTCATAGGGGTGAGTGGGTATGTGCATCTCCCTTGTGACTTGGAGCTATGATTCGCCTCCATTATTTGTGAATTTTGTTTTATACAGTTCTAGATTGATTATGAACCTATAGTCCTCCATATAGTATGTGATATACTGGGACTTGATAGCAGATTATGCATGCATCATAGCTTAGTCTCAGGATGCCTTATAAGTATATATATTATGATAGTGAAGTCTATAACTGTACTGGTGATTATTATACTGTGTGGCTTAGTAGATGAGAGAGTATGTCATATAAAATATGTTATAATCATTTAATTTCTTTCATGCTTTAATAAAAAGATAAAATTTGACATTTGATTTTTAAATACTAGGTGGTTAGTAATTAATAAAAAGTTTTCGACAATGATGCTAAGACTGATCCAACTGGACATTCTGTTTAAATTTAATGAAGGGCTACTATCCCGATATTTAATTAGGCGGGGTGTCACACCACTTTTCCCAATTATCTCAATTCCTCAAAGGCAATTCAAAAAGCTAAGAATAAAGTGGAATGATAGTGTCATAGTAAGTCTTATTGGGAAATCCATTAGCTGTAATGGTCTATCCACTGGGGTTCCATCCTTTTGGAATCTACAGAGAGACTGCGAATTGGTGGACCTTAAAGAAGGACATTTTCGGTTAAAATTTAATATAAAGGAGGACTACTATAATGTACTGACGGGAGGCCCTTGGATCATCAATAACCACTACTTGATTTTTAGAAAATGGATCCCAAATTTTTACCCAATGGAGTCAAATTGAGTTATTACAGCACTGTGGGCCAGGCTACCTTGAATTTCTATTGAATGATTTTATGAGAGGATACTATTTCAAATTGGAAGTAAAATCGAAAAACCTATCAAGACCGGCTTCAACTCGGCATCATCAACTAGAGGTAAATACTCTAGAATATGCACTGAAGTGGATCTTTCTAAACCAATGATACCTTATTACAAGCTGGATCAAAGAAAATAGAGCGTTGAATATGAGTTCCTCTTATATATTTGTTTCAAGTGTAGCAAAATAGGGCACAAAATGGAATTCTACCTTCTCCATGTGCCTTAATAAAAAAAACATTAAGCCATCAAAAAATTTAAATCCAAAAAATAATGTGGTGACTCAGGCAACTCTCACCAATAACGGCTATATTTACATAAATAATAGTGGGGGTAACAGGTTAATTTTAGAAGCTGATAAGGAAAACTGGTTTGGTCCATGAATGCTAGTGAAACGTAATCAAAGGTGTGTAAGAAATCAACCAAGTCCAATTAGAACCAAAGGCAACTATGGAAAAGTTAACAATAGGTTTGTTGCTCTAGATGGCAGTATAAATGAGAAACTCCACATGAATAATGACAGGACACATGGGAAAGGATAAGTAGATGCTAGAAAATAGTCCTTGAAAGGACATAACTCAAATTTTAGTGGAGTCCTTCTACGAAAATACTTTGTAAAATGTCTTTGTTATTCGTTGGTGAATATATATATATATATATATATATATATATATATATATATATATATATATATATGTGTGTGTATAAGGACAAAATGTCCTATTTTGTTTTAGACAATGGAACTTGTCCCATTTCTTGTCTGATTATAGTGACTTGTCACTCTTTGTGCCTAAGCAATGGAATGATTTGCATCCCATATTCCTGCTTAGTTGTAGTAGTCGTGCCAGGATTACCTTGTTGCCTAGATAGTGGATGCCCCGGGAGGTCACCCATCTTCTTGTCTAGTTTGGGGTATCCCTTGAGATCACCCGTGATCAAACAGGCTTTTGCCTTGTATGATTTTTATTTACCGACCAACCGAAGTTGGTGGTTATTGAATTGCCGACCAACCGGAGTTGGTGGTTACTGAATTGCGGGTGTCCCTTGAGATCACCCGTGATCAAATAGGCTTTTACCTTGTATGTGAAGAGTATGGTTTTCCTTTTATGTAAATCGATGATGCGGAAGCGTTAGGAAGGACGATGGTTCAACTTAATACAAAATTCCAAATTTTAATATTCTTAAAATTAAATAAAAATTAAACCAAGTGAAGTCAAATTAAACAATTAATATATTCACTTAAACCAATTAATTAATCCAAGTCCTAGAATTTGCCTAAGTCATATTTATCAAAATTAGCAAATTAGGCGAAACCAAATTTTAGCAAATGACTTGAGTTAAATAAACTTTACCCAATATTTAATTTAGCACCAAATTAAATTGAGTGTGATAATTTAAACCGAATTTTATCTTGAATTATCCTAAGCATGCGTTCTACATTATTTTGCAAGATAAAATAAACCAATCACACTACGCCGCGATGTACGAGGAAAAACCCAAGACGGGAAAAAATCTCGGACGGCCCTAGCCACAAATCCACTAGATACGGAATTACAAGTACAAGATAAATAGACTTACAACGCACGACTCGATCCCTCTCAAGCCTCGACGCTTCTTCTTGTAGACACCTCTTCCTAGAGGATAACCTTAGAACACCACCGCGGTCTCGGAATCCACCGATAGGACTTTCTATGGTCACCGTCACCCGTACATGAAGCCTTTCTCCAAGCGGGTAAAATAACATAAGAACACTTCTTCCTTCTTCGTGGGAGGTAGAAGTAAAACCCGAAACTTCTCTTAATCAATTCGGTAGAGAAAACCGGTGCCAAACTCCAAGCAATTAATATGTATATATGTGAACTTGGATAAACAATCTTTGGGTGTAAACACTAGAGTGATGGAAATTTTTCTCTAAACATCTCACTCAAAACATGATCTTTTTCCCTCTTTGAATTTTCTCTCCAAACACTCTCTAGGAGTTAGAAGGTTGTGAAAAATATTGATCATCAAAAGTGATTTCCGCACATATTAAAGTCTGAAAAAGTTGGTTAAAAACCAAGTGGGGAAGTGGGTGCAAAACTGCCAAAAACTATTCCCGCCTGGCATCTCGTTCGAACGACTTTTCGTTCGAACGAAATCTCGTTCGAACGAGACTTCTAACGACGTTCCAGATTGAACTCGTTAGAATCTCATTGGATATCTCGTTCGAACATAAGGTTCGTTCGAACGACATATCGAACGACATGTCAGTGGCCTATTATGGGAACTCGTTGGCAGGTTCGTTCGAACGACATTTTCGTTCGAACGACAATCTCGTTCGAACGACTCTATCGAACGAAAAAACAGAAAGTTTGAATATTCTTGTTTAAGCCCAGAAAACTTTATAAACATTTATTTAAAGTTTTAATAAATTCTTTCTTAAAACAAAACGCAGTTTTTATAAAACCTAACACCCAATAAACTTGTTCCAAGCTCCTATATATATAATATTGCATTCATACCTTGGGAGCATGGAACTTTGATTGATGACGTAGAAACGAGGCACGCAAACCGACATATTTGATGAAGGTTTATACTCTTTGCCGCTACGTCTTCAACAAACACTTCATAGGCTTGATAGTATTACAATTACATACTATCCTATGAATAAATATTTTTGTCCGGAATTGAGCCAACACTATACATGGACTCAATTGGAAATTTGTGTCCTTACAGTATGATTTTTATTTACCGACCAACCGAAGTTGGTGGTTATTAAATTGTCGACCAATCGGAGTTGGTGGTTGCTGAATTACCGACCAATCGGTGTTGGTGGTTGCTGAATTGTTGACCAGACGGAGCTGGTCTTTGCTGAATTGATGACCAACCGGAGTTGGTGGATGCTGATCTGGTTTGTGTAGTGTGTAGCATGAATACTCCAAAAAATTTCAACAAAAGAAAGAAATGGGAAAAATATCACTTTTATTCATATTGAAAGAAATGGGTTACACATGAATTTTTATTACTGATAATACTTGCGCAGATGCTCTGCATTCCACGCATTTTTGAATTCTTCTCCCTCCAAAGTTTCAATTCTGTATGTCCCCGGACGAACAACTTCAGTTACTCTGTAAGGTCCATGCCAGTTTTCCTCTAGTTTATTGTGCTTCTGGATCACCTTCTTCAGCACATAATCCCCCTCTTTCAAGTCGCACTTTTTCACCCTTTTGTTGTAGAACAAGGTTGTTTGTTGTTGGTAATGATCGCTGCTTCTTCTCTAACCTCTTAGAGCCTATCCAGGTCTAAACGTCTCATCAAATCGCTTACAGGGGAATTGAAATTAAGCACCCTATGCATGGGTATACCCAACTCAGCAGGTATAACGGCTTCACTTCCGAAGGCTAATAAAAGTCTTCTTTATGCGCCTTAAAAATGCCACCAGTTCCTGCTTTATTGATAAATCCAATGACGCACCAATTTGAGTTGTTCGTTCTGGGCGTTCGTCTTCCAGAATGATATCCTCTGTAGCTTCCATAACCTAACCCTTCACGAGTTGAGATTCATCTCTAGGGTCCAAGGTTTCAATCTCTGCATCTTCCATTTCATCCACTTGATACGTAGTAGTTTTCTTCTTGGCTTCTTCCAGTTCTACCTGTTCGGCAGAGGAACGGTAGCATTCCCGAGATACTTTCTGGTCGCCCTTCACAACTCAATTTCAAACATTGATGTACTGTAGATAGCACTGCCTCAAATTTCTTCAGACCTACTCTCCCCATGATAATATTGTAGGTTGATTGGACGTTTTTATCCATTACGAAAAAGCGTACTCTTTTTGTTCGGCAAGCAGGCCACGTACCAATAAATATGTCCAACTTGATCATCCCAAGTGGAAAAACCTTTTCTCCAGTGAAACCGAGGAGGGGCCTATGATATGGCTCCAACTGAGCTAACATCAGATTCAAGCTGTCGAAGCATGGGTAGAACATGATATCTGTAGAGCTACCATTATCCACCAATACCCGTGAAATCACCACATCCTTCATTCTCATCTTGATCACCAAGGGGTCGTCATGAGGATATAGTACACCTGCCAAGTCATTTTTAGAAAAAACGATGATCAGTTTATCCCTATTCACCTTCCTCAGGCGATCGTCTTCAGCCAAGTTTATGCGATGTATGTAAGAACAAGCTTGGGCCTCATTTAGGTAAGCTTTCCTCTCTGCACTAAGATATCCACCTCTTGCATCTCCCCCTGTAATGACATTACATTCAAAAGATCCAAAATGGATTGAGAATACTGTCACACCCTGCCTAATTCTGGCGTCGGACTCCACCAAAACTAAGCTGGGCGTGAACTAAATAAAATACCATTCTTAGCATGAGACAGATATGATACATAAATAGATCAGTCCATAAAATAAATAATTGAATCAAACTCAATTGCTCATAACCAACTAAGCGATAAAAGATCCATCACGTGCTAACTCCAAAAATCCATTCTCCAATAATGATTAAATAAATTTAAAATAATCCCAAAATAAATTCTCCAAACAACTTTGGAACCGAGTGGCCCAACAAAACTCAAAAGAAGTCTCATAATTAAATACACTGAAAAGGAAAGTCTAACTAAACTATGCAATAAAATGAATAACTCCAGCTGCACCTCCAAATGATAACTTCGATAATCCTATGCAGCTTCTCCAAACCTTATCCTGAAATATTAGTCAACGTATGAGGTCAGAGCCCCGAGCATGAATACACACTACTCCCCTCAAATAAGGTTCGTGAACCCAGACAATAGCATTATACGCAATAAATATCACAATAGAATATTTTAGATTAAACGGAATAATTTAAACGCGATAAATAGCAATTACTAATTACCCACAGAAATCCCATTTATAAAGGCACACCAATATGATTTTAAAATTTTCAAGTCCCACGATGTTAATTTAAATAAATTAACCAACTTTTATTATAGTTCTCACTTTTTATTTAAGTGTCACACTTCCCCTTGTCAATCGCCCTCTGACCCGTTTAAACTGTCGGCCCCGACACATGACAAGGTTCCCCTTGTCAATCGCCTTCTGACCCGTTTAACTGTCGGCCCCGACACATGATAAGGTTCCACAAATCGACAAGACATTAATTTCCCTCTGTCTCGTTTAAACTGTCGGCCCCGACACATTATGTCGCCACAAATTTTAATACCCGTTTTTATCTTGGGCATTAATTCTCAGTTTCTCAATTTATAGTCACCCCACCCTTTTAATCGATGTGAGATCCTCAAAATACCCCTTAGTCCCATACCTAAGGGTCCCCAAGTTATCAATACGTCCTATCCTATATATAGGAGGATTTTCAAACATAAATCTTAACTTAATTTCGTACTTAGACTACCGTAATGACGATAAAGTAATAAAAATCAGCCCACCCCCAACACAATAAAATCGTGATAATTTTTCCTCACTAGTCCCATTCCTAAAAGGCATTCTAAAATATAGGGAGAGCAATAATACCCAACAACCCATCGTCACAATGATATTTAATAATACCAACAAGTCATGCCAACAAGAATAATTAGTCAACGTATAAAACTGCGCATGATAGTCCAATTCAATTAAATCTTTAATTTAATTATCACAACGTCAACAATACCCAAATAATCTTATTTAATTATTTTAAATTAAATATATCAAGTTTTCATCATATATACATCAAAAACCAAATTTCATTATCTCTACATGTATTACATGAGTTATACGCGCCCAAAAGTTATTTAATTTAAAACTAGAGTTTTTCTACATGCAACCTACACCAATAAAATCCAAAATCACTCATAAATCCTACGTACCCAAAGGGTTATGAATATTATTCAGATTAAAAGGTTTTATAAAAATAGCCCCGTAATTAGTGTTCACTTTTTCTAATTAAGTTACTAATTATTTTTAAGAACACATGTAATTAAGTGTTTAGGCGACACTTAAAATGCATAATACTAAAGGGAGAGAATAGAGTATTCATGCCTGTAAAGATCGTGTTGAAAATCTGATTAGAAATTTGGATTCCTCTCGAAAAATTAGCAAAAGAGTGTTCTTGAACGATCTTGATTAAACCACAATTAAGCCTTCAAAAACTTGTGCCAAAACTTGTAACAAAAACATGATTTTGTTGAAGGTTGATGATTATGAGTGAGAGGAAAAATATTTGGAAGTGTTCTCTGGTGAAAAATTGAAGAAAAAGTGATTGTGAGAAGTCCCCCTACGGATTAACAAGGTTATATATTGATTAGGAGTCATAATCCTACACAAACTCTAAAAACAACTTACAGCGCACGTTTTCTGGGAGGGTCGATCGATCTACCCCCAGGAGTCGATCGATCGATCACCCTGAAAAACTGACAGTTTACCTAAAAAATGCCTGTTGATACCAAATTTAGTCCGCTGACATGGCCCAATTGAATGAAGACACGTGGCAATCTACGAGGCGACAACAAACACTTCCGAGGAACTCACACGCTCCGAGGAACCATACTACAACGAGGAACACTGCTTTCCCGAGGAACTCATACGCTCCAAGGAACAAGAACTCTCCGAGGAACTCTTGAGTACCGAGAAGCTTAGGCGATCCGAGTAACTCAGGCGGTCCGAGCTGTACCTCGAACAAAGCATTAATAGCAGGATAACCAACGTTTGACTGTTCATTAAATGCTTATCATTCAGACGCACACGCTTAAGGGGCATTGAATGTATTACCCTTTCATATGTACATCATTTAATGTATTACCCTTTCACATTACAGCCTCAGGGATATAAATACATTGTACAATCCTCATTGTAAGGGGACCGGAATTTCTTGATAGAACTTGTAATCGAGAATTTCCAAACACTCAGCAATAACATAACAGTGGACGTAGGCCATTCTTATAAGGCTGAACCACTTTAAAAACTCTTTGTTTCATTTATTTTATCTGTGATTGAATAATTAGATATGATCTAATTTTTTACATCAACAGATTGGCACCGTCTGTGGGAAACGACTGGCAATATCGTTTTTCATCAAAAACAATTCATCACAAATGGTGATATTCCAGAATCCAGCAATCGAAACGCTGGAAGCCCTCCAAATCCATCTACTCCGCCAAATATTCCAGATCTGGCTGGAATAATGACAAATCTTGCTCAAGGCCAGACCGTCATGCAAGAAACTATGTGACAACTCATACAAACCCTCCATGGCAGTGCACCAACCCATTCAGGACAGTATTCAAAGAAATACCCATTTACCTTCTTCACGTACTAGGCGTACTGATTCATATCGAAATGAGGAGTCTGAAGATTTTTCTTATCAACCTGGATGAACTTCGTCAGTGCGAGCCACAGATACTGAACAATGTGTCACTCTCTCTCCAGAAAGGACTAGTACGCTAGAGAGGTTAAGCAGGGCATCAGCTTTCAATCAATTAGGACCTAGAAGGAGTAGAAGTCCTCCTAAAGTCGCATTGAGGAGTTTTCGATGACCATCAAATTTAAGGGAAGGATCTGCCCAGTCGTGACCAGCTGCTCGTCAAGATAGATCCCAGGAAGCCACATCAACGCGATCAGTTGCTCGAACCAACAGGCCCGAGGAAGGAAATGATGCATGGAAAGGCTCTATTCAGAGGCTGGAGGATAGATTAGGGGAAATGGCTAAAGCCAAGAACCCTCTTCAACGAACCTTTGTTCGAGGAACACCTTTTGTCCAGGCCATTGTAGATTTTTCAACACCATCAAAGTTCAAAGCACATGTTGTAACCCCCAAATATGATGGAAAGACTGACCCTGTCCTTCATATAGAACAATACCAAGCTGCAGCCGACATCTATGCTGTTCCAGATGAGATGAGATGCAGAGCATTCTCGGGAACTCTTACCGGATCTGCTCAAATATGGTATAACAATCTTCCTAGGGGTAAGATCTCAATTTTTCTTCAACTGGCCGAGTTATTCATTGGGAATTTCTATTTTGGGGCAAAGCCAGTTAAACGAGTAGCGCATTTATTAAGTGTTAGACAAAAAGCTGGTGAGAGCACCAGAGATTATATAACTCGTTTTAATAACGAGAAACTCAAGGTCATTGATTATGAGGAGAAGACAGCGATTACCGCCTTGATGAGTGGACTACTGCCCAACAAGTTGTATTACACTTTGGCCAAAGATCCACCTAGAACTATGTCAGACCTGATGGGAAAAGCGTCCAAGATTATGAATGCCGAGGAGGCTATGGCTGCGAAGAAGAACAGGGATGCCAAAGAAACCAAGGTGGAAGGTGATAAAGCTAAGAAGAAAGAGCATAAGAACAATGGTAATGATAAACATTCAAAAACTAGGTCGGTATGGGATGTAATGAAGAAATATGATAATTATACTCGTTTGAAGAAGGACATCAACCATGTTCTAGAAGAAATCAAGAACAATGGGGAACTAAACTGGCCAGAGAAAATGAAGGCAGGCCCTGACAAGAGGAATAAGGCGAAGTATTGCGAGTTTCATAAAAATCATGGCCATATGACCAAAAATTGCATAGCTCTTCAAAATGAGATTGAAACACTCATCCGATGAGGAAAGCTATCAAAGTATGTTGATCGTGGAAACAAAAGAAGAAACAATGACCGAATAAGAGAGAGGTCTAGATCTCCTCATCGAGCAGAGGAGAACAAGAAAAGAAATTATGAAGTTGATCCAGAAGACGACCCCGATCTTCCCAAGAGACCAAGGCAGCCAGAACGAGAGGTATTTTCAATACGCTTTGGGTCATTTGACTGTAATGTTATAACTGGTGGAGATGCAGGAGGAGGAGAACTTACTACCGAGAGAAAAGCTTACCTCTGTGAAGCTCAAGCTTGCTCATACATTCAACGAATAAATCTAGCTGAAGAGGATCGCCCGAGAAAGGTAAATAAAGAGAAATTGATCATTGGTTTCTCAAAGAATGACATGGCAGGTGTTCTATATCCTCATGATGACCCATTGGTGATCAAGATGAGAATGAAGGAGGTAATGATTTCCAGAGTACTGGTAGATAATGGTAGCTCGGTAGACATCATGTTCTACTCGTGCTTCGACAGTTTAAATCTAAAGTTATCTCAACTAGAGCCTTATCATAGACCCCTCCTCGGTTTTGCTGGCGAGAAAGTATTTCTACTTGGGACGATCAAGTTGGATATATTCATTGGTACGTGGCCTGCTTGTAGAACAGAAAGAATACGTTTCTTCGTGATGGATAAGAATATTCAATCATCATACAATATCATCATGGGAAGAGTAGGATTGAAGAAGTTCGAGGCTGTACCATCTACAGTTCATCAGTGCCTAAAATTTCCAACAAATTTTGGAGTAGGAGTTATGAAAGGTGATCAGAAAGTAGCTCGGGAATGCTATTATGCATCCACCGAGCAAGAGGAACTGGAGGAATCAAGGAAGAAGACTACTACCTATCAAGTGGATGAAGGTGCAGAAATTGAAACATTGAATCCTAGAGATGAGTCTCAACTCGTGAAGGGTCAAGTGGTGGAAGCTACTGAAAACATCATTCTGGACGACGAGCACCCTGAGCGAACTACTCAAGTAGGTTCGTCGTTAGAAGCCTCACTAAAACAAGAATTGATAACTTTCCTAAGAAGCAGAAAGCAAACTTTTACGTGGAGTCATGAAGATATGCCTGGAATAGATCTAAATTTCTTATGTCACGAACTCAATGTGAATAAGGAGATCAAGCCAGTGAAGCAGAGAAGAAAAGTGTTCAGCCCCGAGAAGAACCAAGCTATACAGGAAGAAGTCGAGAAGCTCCAGAAAGCTTGTTTCATTGAAGATGTTAAATATCCAGACTGGTTAGCCAATGTGGTGATGGTAAAGAAGAAAAACAACAAGTGGAGGAAGTGTGTAGACTTCACCGACCTCAACAAAGCATGCCCAAAGGATCACTTTCTATTGCCCCGAATTGATCAACTAGTGGATGCTACCTCGGGACACGAGCTGCTGAGCTTCATGGATGCTTATTCTGGTTACAATCAGATTAAAATGAAACCTGAAGACAGGGAGAGTACTTCTTTCATTACCCCTAGGGGAACTTATTGTTATAATGTTATGCCTTTTGGTTTGAAAAATGCAGGTGCGACATATCAGCGGCTGATGAACAAGGTCTTTGCTGAACAAATCAGTGGTAATATGGAAGTCTATGTTGACGATATGCTGACAAAGAGCAAGAAAGCTGCCGATCATCTAGTTGACTTAAGTCATACTTTTGATCAACTGGATAAATATCAAATGAAGCTGAACCCGACGAAGTGCATATTTGGAGTACGAGAAGGCATGTTTCTCGGATACATTGTCAACCAACGAGGCATTGAGGCAAATCCTGAACAGATCAAAGCTCTATTAGGGCTGCGATCTCCAACGACGAAGAAAGAGGTGCAAAGTCTTACAGGACGAGTAGCAGCACTCAACAGATTTGTATCAAGAGCAACTGATCGATGTCTCCCATTCTTCAAGACACTCCGAAAGACTTTTGAGTGGAATGATGAATGTGAGAAGGCTTTTCAAGACTTGAAGAAATACTTGGGAACACCTCCAATGTTGTCCAGGTCGGTGATGGGAGAAAAATTATACTTGTATCTAGTAGTATCGGAGAATGCAGTTAGCTCGGCGTTGATAAGAGTGGAGAATAGAGTACAAAAACCAATCTACTACACAAGTAAGGCCTTCCGAGGAGCAGAGATCAGATATCCAAGGCTGGAAAAGTTAGCACTGGCGTTGATTGAGGCGAGTAGGAGAATGGGGCCATACTTCCAGGCTCATACCATAGTAGTATATACTGATATGCCATTGAGGCAAGCCCTTCATAAACCAACAAAATCAGGGAGATTGATGTACTGGGCAATAGTTCTCGGTGAATATGATATAGTTTATGAACCCAGATCATCGCTAAAAGGGCAGGCTGTAGCAGATTTTATAGCAGAGTTCACCTATCCTGATACCCCCGAGGAGCAAAAGTTGCTCGCTGATCAACCTGTGGATGTTACAGGATCATCAAACACAAGCTCAGACCAACTTCGATTAGTAAAAGGGCAAGTGGATGTTACAAGATCATCAAATTCGAGCTCAGACCAACTCCGATTGGTAAAAGGGCAAGAAAAGATGATCGACGAAGAGCACAAAATATCAGAGGAGGATGAAAGGAAGTAACAAATATTTTACCGAGGAACTCTGTCAGATCATAAGTTTGAAGACGAGTTACCTATATGGAGGCTATATGTAGATGGCTCATCTTGCACAACAGGCAGTAGGGCAGGGATAGTTTTGAGCACTCCGGACGAGGTCGACATGGAATACGCCCTACGTTTCCAATTCAAAGCTTTCAATAATGAGGCTGAGTATGAGGCCATGATTGCAGGTCTTAATTTGGCAAAAATTATGGGCGCAGCAGGTTATTGTTTTCAATTATTCTCAATTGATCGTAAACCAAATGATGGGAGTATATGCGATCAAAGGAGAATTAATGATCAGATATCATGCAAAGGCAAAGAAGTTGGTGTCAGAATTTGCTGCTATTCAGCTGGTTAGAATACCAAGAATAGAGAATGCGAGAGCAGACGCTTTAGCTCGATTAGCATCAGCTACTCGTACCGAACTACGACGAACAATCCAAATTGAAATTTTAGCTGGTCGGAGTATAGATGAAGATCTGACGACGAACTTTATTACCCTTGATTTAGGACCATCTTGGATGGATCCCATCAGGGCATATATTGAGGAGGGAGAATTACCAATTGACAAGCTCGCAGCCAAGAAATTGAAGTTTAAAGTTGCTCGGTATGTATTAACTAACGGTATTTTATATAAACGAGGAATTATGGCATGTTTGCAGAGATGTGTGCATCCCACCGAGGTGAACGATTTAATTGAAGAGAGCCATGAAGGATCCTGTGGAGCCCATGTAGCAGGTCGGACGCTTTTGCAAAGGATGATGACGCAGGGATACTACTAGCCGACGATGAGGGCTGATTGTATAGCCTATGCCAAGAAATGTGACAAGTGCCAGCGTTTTTCCTCCATCCGAAGAACTCCACAAGCATTGTTGACACCCATAACTTCCCCTTGGCCATTTGCCATATGGGGAATAGATTTGGTCGGGCCACTGCCAACGACCAGAGGAAGGTTCAAATACCTCGTCGTCGCAGTGGATTATTTTACTAAGTGGGTAGAAGCTGAGCCTCTTATTGATATGACGTACGACAAGGTGTACCAATTTGTTTGGAAGAACATCATTTGTCGATATGGTCTCCCTCATGCTTTCATCATAGACCATGGAACACAATTTGATAACGAGGAGTTCGCTGCCTATTGTCATCAGTCAAATATTTTGAAGGTCCACTCAGCACCCGGCCATCCTTAAAGCAATGGACAAACTGAAGTGACAAACAGAACGCTGCTAAATGGCTTGAAGACAAGACTAAGTGACGCAAAAGAAAACTGGATCAACGAGTTACAGTCAGTACTGTGGGCTTATCGTACTACTCCCCGAGCAGCAACTGGAGAATCACCATACATGCTGGCGTTTGGAAGTGAAGCTGTTATACCTGCCGAGTTGGGCCTCCCAACACACAGGGTACTAAATTTTAATTCCCCTGTCGGCGACTTAATGAGAAGATTGGATTTAGACATGCTCGAGGAAGTTAGAGAAGAAGCAGCCATTAGAAATGCTGCTTACCAGCAGCGAACAGCTTTGTTCTACAATAAGAGGGTGAAGAAGTGCGACCTGAAAGAAGGAGATTATGTGCTAAAGAAAGTGATTCAAAAGCACAACAAACTGGAGGCAAACTGGCATGGACCATACCGAGCTACAGAAGTTGTTCGACCAGGAACTTACCGAATAACAGCTTTAGAAGGGGAGGAGTTTAAGAATGCATGGAACGCAGAGCACCTACGCAAGTATTATCAGTGATGAATAAAATGAAGATATTCTACCGAATTCTTTCTTCTTATTAAAAATTTTTCGGGGAATACTAGTGCTACACACTAATCGGCAAAACTCGGCAAAGCTCAGACTACTCAAATTTTCAAATTTATTCTCGAAAATGCCAACTAAGGTTGGTCGAGAAACCTATATTCCTCCGGGAAGTAAAGCTACCAATATTCCTCCGGGAAGTAAAGCTACCTATACTCCTCCGGGAAGTAAAGCTACCTATATTCCTCCGGTAAGTAAAGCTACCAATATTCCTCCGGGAAGTAAAGCTACCTATATTCCTCCGGGAAGTAAAGCTACATATATTCCTCCGGGAAGTAAAGCTACCTATATTCCTCCGGGAAGTAAAGCTACTTGTATTCCTCCGGGAAGTAAAACTTGTATTCCTACGGGAAGTAGAACTATATGTTCCTCGGGAAATAAAAGTATTCCTAAAAATGCCAACTTATGTCGGTTAGGAAGTAAATATATTCTCTAAAATGCCAACTTGAGTTGGTCGGGAGGTAAAATTATTCCAAAAAGACAATCAAAGTTGCTCGTTAAGAAAAAAATTTACTAACTATGGCTGGTCAGGGATAAAAACCCACTAACTGTAGTTGGTCGACAAGGAAAATTTACCAACCTTGGTTGGTCGGAAACATTTTATGAAGACAAGAAAGTGGTCGAGCAATATTTTTGATACTCGTAACTTTTTACTAAGTTGGTCGAGAAACAAAACATTATTTTTGTCAAATAATTACCACAAATTCAAGCTAGTTGACAATAAGTTGATCGACAAATAATACAATATTGTTATCTTTTTAACAGATATACATGCACAGAAGTAAAGTATTACAAGACAATAGCAATTAAGATTGCGAATAAAAATGAAAGTCTTTCATTAAATCCAAAAATAAATTACATCGATAATGAAATGTATACAAATTTATTACATTAATATTCCTATTATATTGGTCTTTTCCCCTCTGCTTTTGAAACAGGTTCCTCGCCTGCAGGCGGATCATTTAAAGCAAGAGGAGAATTTATGAAATTGAGATCTTTTAACATCCTGATATTCATCACGGATGGTCGATCTAGGAGGTGCTTGGGACGAGATATCTCGAGATTTGAATGGAGATTGTAGTCGCCGAGATATTTGGAAATCAAGCATCGAGGAATGGACCGAGCAGGGATCCAACTCATATCCAATTTGAATGGTGGCACAGGTAGGTCGAGCAGCCCAGGATCGTGGTAGTCCCACAGGTAATGACCCTGTTCGAGTTGCAGCACACCTAAGGCATTCAACCAGCCTTGCTTGTAGCCCTCATTGTTGGCATTCTGGATACGATCGTCCAAGTGGTATAGAGCCTCGTTGTATCCAGCCATTCAGAACTCCCTGGGCTGTTTATGGAATTGATATGTCAATCTTTCCAGCTGCTCGTGGAGATTTTTGATGAAGAGTTCCTTGTTCTCCAAGGTAGACTTCTGCGTGGAAAGTTTCTCTTCCAGGTCCAAAATCTTCTTTGACATTTCAGCCAATGCCTGGTTCTTCACCATCAGCTGGAAGGCCTGGTTTTCTAAGGCAGATTGAGTCCGCTGTTCCTCGATAGGAATCCGAGCAGCTCTTTCTCGTCCCCGAGGAGCTCTTGCTCGTCCACGAGATGATGTAGAGGGGCCAGCTCTCTTCAAGGTTTCCAACTCATCCCTCAAGTTGGCATTCTCGACCTCCAAGAACGAGAATCCCTCATCAGTCACTGGGATCAAGGCCTGTGAAGTGGAAGCTGCAGACTTCAACTGTGATAACTCTCTTTGCAGGTTGTCATTCTCTTGCTCTAATAATTCAGCTATTTGTCTGCACTCCTCGACCTCACCCCTCAGAGTTCTCTCCCTCACATCGTAGCCAGCAAAAAGTTTCTCGTACCCCTTGTCGGCAATGATCTGCTGGTACTTCTTCTCATACCCCTCGTACAAAAGGGCAGTGGATTCTTTGTATTGTTACTGAAGGTCTTCAAGCGTGCCTTGGAGATCCTCAATCATATCATAATAAGCCATATTATTGGCCACTACACGATCAAGAAGACACTTCAATTATTGGTAGGCTTCAACTGCCTGTTCAGAAGCATCTTGGCCGAGGATGTCGACGATTTGTGCTGCACTCAGATCTGTGTGACCAGCCTTAAAATAATCATTGCATTACCTCAGCAGCTTTATATCGTGAGCAGATAATAATTCCATCCTGGCCAGAAACTAGTAGAGGAAGAAAAAGCAGTAATCAATAAAAATCAAAACAGAGCATGAAGAAGAGACAACAGTATGCAAAAACAAAAGTTCAAGTTTTATTATATCACAAAATTCAGAGTTACATGTTCATGGTTACATTTGACAAAGGAAAAATAAAATAGAGATAAATCCGAACAACTCTACACCTTTTCCTTGTCTCCCGAAACTTTCTCGGGAGGCTGGGACGAGGAGGTAGGTTGCTTGGATGGAGCAGATAATAGATGGGGAAGTGCTTGAGGTTGCTCGAATGAAGTAGCGAGCTGCTAAAGTTCCTCGGTAGCAGGCTGGATGGCTGGGGGATGATCTCCCATCACCATAGAAGACTCTTCGGAGGTAGCTTCGTCCTCTTCTTCATCTTTAGGAGTTGGAGGGGGACCAGGGATGTGTCGCTGGAAGAGCTCAGAAGTTTCATCAACCTTCATCTCCTGAAGAGTTGCGACCCACCCATCTCTAAAATATTTTAGGCTGCCATTTTCGACTTGCAACATCATGGCAGCCAAGCCTTTGTTCCACCCCTTGTCCCAGCCAGCGCTGAAAGACTTCTTCACAGCCAAATTTCTCTTTATCTTCTCCGAGGAAAGCTTCTCGGACAGAAGGTTATCAGCAGCTTTCAGTTTATTCTCAACCTCCTCCTTCTGCCGACTTACTTCCTGAAGTCGACTTAACTCTTCCTCAGCAACCTTGAGTTTGTCTTCAAACTTCTCAGCATTCTTGAGCTTCCCTTCAAGCTCTTTATTCTTCTCCTCTAGACTAGTTAATTTTTTCTCCAACTCCTTGGAGACTTCAATAACTTGAGCCTTCTCCTGCTCGGTGGAGGTAAGTTTTTTCTCCCAGATTGCCTTGTCAGTAGCATATTTCTGGCGAGAATCTTCCAAAGACTTAAAAGCTTCCTCCAGAGCTCCCTCCACACTAGACGAGGAGCTTGAAGCTTTAATTGCTTCATCCTTCTTCAAAATTGTATTGAAGTAGCTCACCAACTGTGAAAAGAAAATGAAAGCAAGTCATAGATAGATATAGCAAGGCAAAGAGGAAAAGTTCAAAGTAATAAGACTTACAGAAGCTATATATCGAGCAGCCAATGAAGTGACCATGTCCCGAGTAAGGTTTTCTTTAAAACCTTGGATCTCGGGAATGATCCAAGTCTTCACCGAGCTCATGGAAGAACTCGAGGGAACAAAGGTAGTAACACCAGTTCCAGTAGTTGGGGGCTGGGAGATGGTTTCAGCCAAATTCATCGAGGAGCTCTTCTTCATCTTCCTCGGGGGAACAGGAACAGTTTCGACCAAGGAAGAACTCTTGGTCGGTGATATTACAATCACTTCTCCTGGAGCAGCAGACCTGCTCGGAGCCACTTGGGGTTTCTCGACAACCTTCACAACAGCAGCCGAGGAAGGTGCATCATTTTTCTTCGTCCCCTCTCCTGGGATGTCAATCCTACTTCTTTTTGCCTCTCCAGCATCAGAGGCAGGTTTCTCAAAAAGGGTGGGAGGTCTTCTCTTCTTCATCCTTTCACTTAAATGGACGTGTGACTCAGGCGACGAACTGGTAGAAGCTGGTACAGGTTCTGCTTCACTTATTACCGGACGAGCAGTAAAAGAAGTAGTGTTACTGTTGTACTGCAGCAGATATGAGGCTGACCTAATGTGCTCATCGGCAACACTCTGATGCAAACTCCAGATAAGTTTTAAGTGCCTTTTATTAACGTCTGCTTCCTTTGGACACTTTCTTTTGCTATCAACTGCAAATAAATCAAAATTACAATATCAGTGGCACATTTTGTCAAACACAAAGGAAGCATAATTTCAAAATAAATAAAATGAAATAAAAATAACCTATCCCATTGCCATAGGGAGGGCATTTGGGACCCTGATACACTTCATCTCCAGATAAAGGAGCATATTGCCAATTTTTTATGACAACCCCGTGCTCAAAATAGTCCCTATTGGCATCCGGGAGATTAACCACTAAAGCCCTATTTAAAAATCTAGTTTTTAAATAAAAGGTGTTATCACCAACTGCCCATCTATAGCAATACATGATTTCTGGAATTCCTATGCGAGTTCCATGGATTTGATTTAATCTATGAACCCCATTAACTATTCTCCATGTATTGGGGGCTATTCTTGCAGGAACAACGTCAAAGTATTGACAGAATTCCAGACATAAGGGATTGGGTGGAAAAGAAAATCCACACTCAGCAACAAAGAGACTGGGGAACCAGTGTCCCTCAGCCAAACGGAAATAGTCAGAAGGCTCAGAAAGCTCTTCCAAAACAACCCAGGAGGGAATAGAAAAATCAGAGCGAAACTTATCAAGAGATTCAACAGGGTAAACCATGATGAATAAAGGAAATGAAGAAGAAGGAAGAAGATCTTAAAGAAAAAGAGTGGATCTGTTGACAACGAACGATGGAAAGGATGAACGCACAAGAGAGTAAGACAATAGAAAACTCGAAGATACAAATTTGAAAAAGTAGAAGACTATGGGATTATCTGTGACGCTTAAATACCTTACCTTGGGAAAAGGAAAAAGTAATGATTACAAAAAGAAACGATTACGCTACCGGCGGCTAAAAGGACAAAAAGTATGCGGAGATTGAGGCGATTATAAAAAATTCAAAAAAACATGATTCTACGAATTTTGAAGGAGAAATAAATACAAAAGACTCCTAAGTATCAGGAGGACCATTTAAAACTACCATATTCCGAGAAAGAGTGTTCCATACTTCTCAAATTTCGAACTATGAAACATTGGGGGCTTCTGTTGATACCAAATTTAGTCCGCTGACATGGCCCAATTGAATGAAGACATGTGGCAATCTACGAGGCGACAACAAACACTTCCGAGGAACTCACACGCTCCGAGGAACCATACTACAACGAGGAACACTGCTTCCCCGAGGAACTCATACGCTCCGAGGAACAAGAACTCTTCGAGGAACTCTTGAGTACCGAGAAGCTTAGGCGGTCCGAGCTGTACCTCGAACAAAACATTAATAGCAGGATAACCAACAGTTTGACTGTTCATTAAATGCTTATCATTCAGACGCACACGCTTAAGGGGCATTGAATGTATTACCCTTTCATATGTACATCATTTAATGTATTACCCTTTCACATTACAGCCTCAGGGCTATAAATACATTGTACAATCCTCATTGTAAGGGGACCAAAATTTCTTGATAGAACTTGTAATCGAGAATTCCCAAACACTCAGCAATAACATAACAGTGGACGTAGGCCATTCTTATAAGGCTGAACCACTTTAAAAACTCTTTGTTTCATTTACTTTATCCGTGATTAAATAATTAGATATGATCTAATTTTTTACATCAACAATGCCTATAAGGCAAAATATTATAAAATCAATATAAAATCCGTTTTAACTCCGATTTTAATTCCGCTTGAAGTTTTATTCTTCTAAAATCATAACCAACATATTTAGCCAATAAAAATTATTAAATTCAAAAATTTATTTTTCTCAAAAATTTCAATTAATTAATTAAAATAATAAATAAAAACACGGGGTGTTACATACTTCCCCACTAGCAAAGAATTTCGTCCTCGAAATTAGACGAAGCATACACATCAACGCATAAATCTCGCAAAAGAAAATATGGCTCACATATGCTTACCCATAGAATGCCATAATTGGGCGCCCATACACCCAATCCTATGCGCGCACCTACCCCTCGAACATCAAAATAATATATATATTGCCTATTTGCAGCACATTTGGTGCGACACGGTGACATGTCGTATCAGTATTAGCTAATGTTGTTGGTGCAATCCCACATCCATAAGGCAATAGCCAATATCGGTGCAACATGTCACTGTGTCGCACCACTCTATATCGCAAATCTGTGTCGGCCTAGTATTTCTGAATTTTAGACCACGCTGCCTCCAGCAGCAAGAAACATACGGATCTTCAAAAAGTTTTATTGACAAGTATACAAACGGGGGGAAAGGTAAAATCCTGATGCATTCTACCAAAAGGGCTTGATCAAAAGCAATCGGCATGACAAGGCTAATAAGGTTGAAATGTCGACAAAACAAATCATTGAACAAGACCTTAGTACTAGTGTGTGCTTACAAACCAAGGTAAGGACAACAAAAACATTAAATGGGATAAGATTAGAGAATACCATTTACGACGTTTGGCATCGGAATAAGGGGCCTCAATAGGTAATATTATATCCTTAAAATTTGTCAATATTATAAACGTCGATAATAATAATTAGTCCCTTAACACTAGACAAAAAAAACAGTCTCCGCAACCTAAAAATAACTGCCACTGTGTAAAAAAATAGACCTCCCTTATCCATTATCCATGCTAGTGATGTTCAAATCCAAAATCATTTCCTGGTTAGGGGATAAGCTTTATTCAACATGGCGGGGAAGGTGGAGGAAGCAACAATATTCCAAGTGAGATAGAAAATCTCCAAAACCCAACTAGTTATCAATTCACTGGAATCATTATAGGGGAACAAAGAGGAAAATACTGTGATGATGGTGGAAAAAAGTTTCAATTAATATTGTCACCAAGAGATAGTTAATTGATGAAAATGGATGATCGGTAACATCGAGATTCTCATTCAACATATTCCGTCAATGGCAGTGATCATATGGGATTGTAGAGGGACTAGAAAGTCTCTATTTAAACCCACTCTTACTGAGTTGAAGAACATTTACAATCCTTACATTGTTGTCATTCGGAAACATATATACCTATCAATAGCTTGGGAGAGTTTTTTTACAGCCTCGGGCTCACCAATAAGGAAGTTTATGAACCAGTTGGAATGTCGAGAGGAATTTGGGTTACTTGGAATCCTAATTACATTACCCTCTAAATCCTATCCATCTCCACTATCCCATTTTCATCCATTTTGAAGGTAAATTACCCCTCTCCCTTATTCCCAAACCTTTTAGATTTCTGAAAAGATGGTTTGATAGATATGATTTTAATGACCTTATCAAGTCAACTGGAATAATCTGTTCAACCTTAAAACTAACATCCGCGAGTGTATGGAAAAAAATTAAAACTTGGAATAAGTGTGTCTATGATAACATTTTTAATAATAAAAAAAGTATTCTTCGTAGATTCTGTGGGATTCAAAAAACTTAAGAAACTTCTTAGTATCATAGTCGGAATGAATTTAATACTATGCTTAGACATGAAGAAAGCCTTTGGAAACAAAATTCTATAATCAAATGGCTTAACGAAGAAGATAGGAACACCAAGTTTTTCCACACTTCCATCAATATATGGTGTAGAAGAAATCGTATTGACAGACTTAACATTAATGGTAGTTGGACTAACAACTTAGAAATAATTTTTAACCATGTTAATGACTACTTCATTGAACTTTTGAGGGTTGACTTTAGTTTTGATGTTCAAGACCAATTACGCTATTTGGATTGTATTAAATTTATGGATGATGACAACAATTTCTTGACACTCCCCCTCTTATTAGGGGAAGTTAGGAAAGCGACTTTTACTATAAAAGCTTTGAAAGCTACTGGACTGGAGGGTGTGCAACTTTATTTTATCAACACCTTTGGAACACCATTTCTGAAAGTATTTTTTCTTTTACTCAAAGATGTGTCAAAGAGAAAATTTTCCCTTTGGAACTTAATATAATAGTTTTATCAACCTTATTCGAAAAGTGGACAATCTGGAGAACATTACGCAATTTAGACCAATTACCCTTTGTAATGTTTCCTATAAAATTCTTGCCAAAGTTATTGTCAACAAGAGCAGACCTATTCTCCATCATAATATTATCCCTCATTAGGCTAGTTTCCTTTCTGGGAGACAAGCTTAAGATAATATCATTGTCACTCGAGAGATTATGCATTCTCTTATGCAAAAAAATAAGTAAAAGAGGAGGATATATTCTTAATATTGACCTTGAAAAAGCCTATGACAGGGTTTAATGGGATTTTTTGGAGGGATTTCTAAAGTGGTTTAATATTGATAAGGACTTTAGCTCTCTTATTATGAGTTGTGTCAAGAATACCATCACCTTTATACTCTCGAATGGTACCCCTCTCCCTAGTTTCAAACCTTTTAGATGCCATAGACAAGGTGACCCTTATATTTTTGTTATGTGTATGGACTATTTTTCTACAATGATTATCGATAAGGCTAAATGTAATAAATGGAAAGGCATCAAATCCTCCCCCAATGGCCCACCCATCACTCGCCTCTTCTTGGATGATGATTAAATCATATTTTTTGAAAATAATAAAACTTATTAAAAGGCAACGATGAAAACCTGGGAGGTATTTTTTCATGTTTCTGGGCAAAAAGTGAATTGTATTAAATCCAAAGTGTTTGTTTCACCAAATCTCCCTAGAAAGGAGGATATTGAGATGAGTCACTTTTTTGGTATGAGCCTTACTAATGACCTTAGGAATTATCTTAGTACTAATCTCATACATGGTCACATTAATAAATCCCATTTTAAAGATATCATTAACAAAGTTCAAAAGAGATTGGCAAGGGAGAAATCTAAGTTTCTTTCCCTCATTGGTATAAAGACTCTTATTCAGGCTATTACATCCAGCGTACCCACTTACAACATACAAATGGTTATGTTTCCTAAGAGAGTTAGTGATATTCCCCGATTGTACCACCTCGGCTCAGAGGCACCAATCTCGGTCATGGGCATGGCCGATGATTGGAAGGGCCTTGGATCAACGACCAGCGGCCTCGTCCCAAGCAAGGTCGGCCACGGTCGACGTTACTACCAACCTCGTCACAGGAGAGGCCTTCATGATCATTTGGAAGTCATTCATCAGGACGACCAGGGGATGACAACCTCGGTTGGGAGTAGGACGAGGTTACAACTATGCTACCATCAAAGCCAGCTTCGATAAGGAACCAGCTGACGTCCCTGATCTGTATCAGTTCAACCTCGGTCCAGGCCGACCTTGTTACAATACTTCCCTAACCTCGGCTCTGTTTAGGCCGATGTCATCATGACTAACCTGACTCGGATAACAGCTAAGTTCACCAACCTCGTACTCTTCCAGGCCGAGGTTGGGACCAGGCACAGAAGGCCGAGCTCTTATGCGCATTTGTTTGGATAAGGACACGTGCACACAAATTAGTTATAACAAATCATTCCCCTCACAGGGGGGAATATTTCATCATCATTCTCTACATGTGACAGGGACAGCTGTCTTCATCATATTGGCTAGATCAACACACACATGCTCATTGCATGCATAGGGGATACACTACACCCCCCACCTACTATATATACTTGTCTTCTCCTGCTCAAAGGGGGACGGAGATTAACAACCCTAGCTGAAACTCTGTTCAAATACACAGTAGAGAGAGAAAGCTTGAGAGATTGTATCCATGACCATTAGAGCCCTCACACAGTGATACATATCATACACTTGCATAGTGGACGTAGGCCTGATTGGCTGAACCACTTATATTCTGGTGTGAATCCTCTTCTCCTCACCTCCTTCTACTATATGTGTATATACTCTTATGCTACCATTGTTAACATTGAATTGAGCTCACAAACACCTTGAAGGGTGGTGCTGTTTCCAACATCATCATTTTGGCGCCATCTGTGGGAATTTGTCTCTTCCTCTTCTTCAGCTTAACCTCACCGGAGACTCTGGTGGTGAACCAGGCCTCACCCCTTACGTGGAGTTGTTTCACCATTGAAGGAGGTCCTTTAAGGTATAAAGCTCATCTGCTACTCAAGCTCTTTAGTGTTAACATATGGCACCGAAATTACCACCACCTCTTCTGCCACCTGGTGTGGGAGGACCTAGTTCCAGCCAGGCACCGCCTCAGTCCGAAATGGCGGAGGTGGCTGCAGCTTTGAGGTCTTTGGCAGCAACACAATAGGAAATGAAGGAGCAATTTGCCCAACTCAGCCAAAACATCATGAGACCACCTGGGGTCTCACCGGAGATGATTACTCCGGCGACAGTTCAGCCCCATCCTGAAGCCAGGGGACCACCCCAGGCACCACGAAAAGACCAGCCTACTCTCCAACGGAGGAGGGACATTGTTGACCCTAGGCGTTTACGCCAGGGGAGGCAAGGACACCCTTGCCCTGAGGACAGATATGATGACATGGACGCTGAATACATTCCGGAAGAGTGTTAGGAGTCATATGAGGTTTCGAATAATACAGTGCGTCCTCTTCTGCAGAGCCGAGGTTGTGGTGGTAAAAGAGGTGAAGAATCCCAACAGCGAGGATTAGCTTTTGATTGATTAAGCAGAGGGTTGGCCT
Organism: Sambucus nigra; assembly: GCA_949130495.1. NCBI lineage: Eukaryota > Viridiplantae > Streptophyta > Magnoliopsida > Dipsacales > Adoxaceae > Sambucus > Sambucus nigra. The sequence continues at coordinate 612,469,662 of OX422217.1, read as the reverse complement.
TTGAAAGGCTATGCCCAGTAAATGACCTAAGACAGAGGTTATCAAGGTCGAGAAGTGCAGCCGGCTCGCGAAGAGAAGACGGACAGCTTCGGCCTCATCAAGGCCAACCTCATGTAGGAAGAGGTAGAGACCAGGAAGAGGTCAACAACCGACGTTGTGCTGTAGCTGGGGAGCCCTCAGTCCACCCCTTGGAAGTGGCTGGGGATAACCTCGGCCAGGTCGACGTTGCAAGACCCTCGAATGAATCTATTCAACGTCTTGAGGAGAAGATAGGAGACCTCATCAAAAGCCGAGACCCATTGCAAAGAGGTTTCTCTGAAGGCTCCCCATTTGTGGCCAGGATAGTGAGTTTTCCAACTCCTGCTAAGTTTAAGCCACTCATGGTGTCTCCCAAGTATGATGGTAGCACCAACCTTGTACATCACATTGAGATGTATCAGTTAGCGGCGGACATCTACTCAATACCTGATGAGATGAAGTGTCGGGCCTTCTCTGGGACTTTAACAGGAGCAGCACACAGTTGGTTTACTTCTCTTCCTAAGAATTCAATTGAGAATTTTAATGTTTTACCTAAACGATTCATTCACAACTTCTGTTTTGGGGTAAGACCTTAAAAGAAGACCACTCATCTGTTGTATGTCAAGCAAGGCAAAGACGAGAGCCTAAGAGACTACATCGCCAGGTTCAACAAAGAAAAGCTTGAGGTTGAAGATTATGAAGAGAATATAGCCATGATCGCCCTCATAGGAGGTCTTCAGAAAGGGAAGTTGTTGTGGAAACTCGCGAAAGACCCTCCCAGGACTATGGCAGAGCTATTGGCAACTGCGGGAAAAGTCATGAATGTCGAAGAGGCAATGGCCGCTAAGTATGAGGATGAGAACCATGGTAGTAGAGAGAAGACCCAAAGAAATAAAGATGGAAAGAAGAGGCCGGCCGATGACAAGTTCGCTCACTATACTCCTCTAACTGTGAGCTGTGAACATATCCTCAACGAGATCAAGAATGACATGTCTGTAAGATGGCCGGAGAAATTGAAGGCCCCTGCGCATAAGAGGAACAAGAACTTATAGTGTGAGTTCCACCAAGACCATGGCCATATTACAGACAGGTGCTTTGCCTTGAAGGATGAGATCAAAAAGATATTAAAATCTGGAAAGTTGAGGAAGTATGTTGATGGCAAGGCTCCTAAAGGTGGAAGAGATGACCCTAAAAAGAGGAGGAATGACATATGCCGTGACGATACCCCAGCTAGAAGAGACAAGGATTCAGAAGGTGATTATGATAACGATCTGGACCTTCCGCCGAAAGATGACAACGCCCCGATGAAGAGGGTTGGCATGATCTCCTTTGGTGTTGACACCATATGCGGAGGACTTGCGGGTGGTGGCTCTGAAGTGGCTGACAGAAAAGCTCATGTGGCAGAGGCCAAGTCGGTGGCCAAACTAGAAGTTGTAAATCTGACGTCTTCCGATACAGCACAGAAGAGAAAAAAGGTGGACATGGACACTCTTATAGTTGGGCTCTCCCGACTCGACTTCAAAGGTATCTTAGCCCCACATGATGACCCTTTGGTAATAACTACAAGAGTGAATGGATACGAGGTGCAGAGAATCCTCGTGGACGGGGGAGTTCAGCAGACGTGATGTTCTGGCCCTGCTTCAAAAGTCTAGGTCTCAGCAGAGCCAGGATAATACCCTATCATCATCCTTTAATGGGCTTCAGCGGCGAAAAATTCCACCCATTGGGCATGTATGAGATGGAGGTACGGATGGGTGATGAGTGGCCTAAGAGGTTAACCCGGAAGATAATTTTTTTCATTATGGACGAAAATGTCTTCTCGGCCTATAACCTCATCATAGGAAGAGTAGCCTCTAAGGAATTCGAGGTCGTGCCCTCAACGGTCCACCAGATGCTAAAATTTCTGACCCCCTATGGGGTAGGGTAAGTGCAAGGTGACCAGACCATAGCACGGGAATGCTACTTCAACTCGACCGAAGAAAGAGAGGCCCATAAGAGGGCAACAACCACTTATAACATTGATACACTTGACCCAAGAGATGAAACAAAGTTGAAGAAGGGAGAAACCGCATAAGAGGTAGAATCCATCGTCCTCAATAAGGACGAACCGGAAAAAACCATCCAGATTGGCAAAGCCCTAAAAGCAAAAATCAAGGAAGAGTTGATAAACTTCCTGAGGAAGAGACAGAGTGTCTTCGCTTGGAGTGACTCAGACATGCCCGGCATCGACCCTGAGGTTATGTGCCACAAGCTCAATGTGACTAAAGATGCCAGGCCTATCAAATAAAGGTGAAGAGTTTACTCCAGGGAGAAGTACGATGTCATCCGAGAAGAGATTAAAAAATTAGAAGAGGCTGAATTTATCAGAGAAGTCATATATCCAGAGTGGCTATCGAATGCAGTCATCGTGTCCAAAGCCAATAGAAAACAGAGAATGTGCGTTGATTTTACTGACCTGAACAAGTCTTGCCCAAAAGACAGATATCCCTTACCTCGGATAAATCAGTTGGTAGACGCTACTGCAGGGCATGAGCTCATGAGCTTCATGGACGCATATTCAGGCTACAATTAGATCTTCATGGATACAGAAGACTCATAGAAGATAGCCTTCATCACCAACAAAGGGACATATTGCTACAAGGTGATGCCCTCCGGGTTGAAAAATACACGAGCAACATATCAACGTCTTGTAAATAAGATGTTCGAAGACCATATAGGCAAGACTATGGAGGTGTATGTAGATAACATGCTGACGAAGAGCTTAAAGTCCTACACTCACGTGGAAGACCTAGAAAAGACCTTCGATACCATGGACCTATACAGAATAAAACTCAACCCAACGAAGTGTGTCTTCGGGGTAGGAGCTGGGAAGTTCCTTGGGTTCATCGTCAATCAAAGAGGAATCAAAGCAAACCCTGAGAAAATCAAAGCTTTGCTTGATATGAAGACGCCTAGGAGTATCAAGGACGTCCAAAGGCTCACGGGGAGAGTGGCCACACTCAACAGGTTTGTTTCCAGAGCAACGGACAAGTTCCTTCCATTATTTAAAGTGCTTAGAAAGGCCTTCCAGTGGGATGAAGAGTGCGAAGAAGCCTTTAACCAACTCAAGTCTTACCTTGGGTCTCCCTTGTTATTATCTCGGCCCTTAGCAGGAGAGAAGTTGTATGTTTATCTAGCTGTCTCTGAGTCGGCTATAAGTGCAGCTATAGTACGAGAAGATGTTGGAATCCAAAGGCCTGTGTATTTCAACAGTAAAGCCCTTCAAGGATCTGAACAAAATTATCCTCGTATGGAAAAGTTAGCCTACGCCCTGATACATGCTTCCAGGAAGATGAAGCCTTACTTCCAAGCCCATTCCATGGTCATCCTCACAGATTCCCCACTCAGACAGGTCCTCCATAAACCTGAGAACTCGGGAAGATTGATGACCTGGGCCATTGAGTTGGGGGAGTATGACCTTACTTATCAACCTATGGTAGCCATCAAAGGGTAGGCCCTTGCAGACTTCGTCGTTGAGTTCACATGGGAAGAGCCCGAGGTAGAGAATGATCTAGTAAATGCTGAAGGGTCAAACAACAATGTCTTTCGGGAATCGAGAGAGGTTGCACCAAACGTCTTTCGGTACCGGGAAGAGGTTGTATCCAAAAAGATCAGGAATGATATGACAGAGAACGAGGAGGATCGGTACCTCTTTGGGCAAGGAGTAATGTCTGAAGGGGTCTTCTCATCAGATAAAAACATCTGGAACCTCTTCGTTGACGGTTCTTCCTGTGACAGTGGAAGCGGTGCAGGGTTAATACTTTCATCTTCATATGGTACTAACATTGAATACGCTTTGAGGTTTAACTTTAAGGCATCCAACAACGAGTCAGAATATGAGGCCATGATAGCAGGTCTCTCATTGGCAAAGACTTTGGGAGTAAGATGACTCCTACTTCATAGCGACTTAAGGTTAGTTATCAATCAAGTATTGGGGGTCTATGAGGCCAAAGATGACAGGATGGCCAAGTATCTAAAGAGGGTGATAATGATGTTAGAATACTTCGAAGAGACAAAATTGAAGAGAGTACCTCGGCAAAACAACAGCCACGCAGATGCATTGGCAAGGTTGGCTTCAGCGACAAAGACAGACGTCAGAAGAACAGTTCTGGTCGAGGTCTTACCAAAGGTGACCATTGAGGAAGAAGAGGTTAGCAACCCTTGTCTCAATTTGAACCTAGGAGACTCATGGATGGACCCCCTCGTCAGATATATTAAAGAGGGAGAGCTACCAGAATCCAAGCTAGAGAGGAGGAAATTAAGATACAGGGCTGCCAAATTCACCATAGTAGGAGACGTCCTATATAAGAAGGGATTTCTATTCCCTCTCCTCAGATGTGTTCATCCCACAGAAGTTCCTTGCGTCTTACAAGAAGTTCATGAGGGTTCTTGATCCAGTCACATAGGAGGAAGACCCTTGTCCAAGAGAATTATTACACAGGGGTACTGGTGGCCAACCTTGGCCAAATATGCTGCAGCTTACGTGAAGAGGTGCGATAAATGTCAGAGATTCTCCACTATTCCTCACCAACCTCATCAACCTATGACGTCAATCACTTCTCCTTGGCCATTTACAGTATGGGGAATTGACTTAGTAGGACCACTACCGAGAGCTGCTAATAATTACCGATTTCTGATAGTTGCCATTGATTACTTCTCAAAATAGGTGGAGGCAGAGCCAATGATAATGATTACAGAACAAAACACCTTCTAATTTATTTGGAAGAACATCATATACAGACATGGCCTCCTAAACACTCTCATCTCAGATAATGGAACCCAGTTCAAGAACTCTTCCTTAGAGAAATATTGCGAAAGAGTTGGAATAAAGCAGTTTTTCTCTTCTCCTAGCCGACCTCAGGCAAACGGTCAGACCGAAGTCACAAACAGAATAATCCTCGATGGAATCAAGAAGAGGTTAGAAGAAGCTAAGGGGAGATGGACCGAAGAAGTTTATGTTGTGTTGTGGGTCTACAGGATAACGGTAAGAACACCGACAGGAGAAACCCAGTTCATGTTAGCACATGGCTCAGAGGCCGTCATACCAATAGAAGTGGGACTCCCTACTCATAGGGTTCAGACCTACGACCCGGATAAAAATGGTGAAAAAATAAGACTAGACCTAGATCTGATTGAAGAGAGAAGGGAAGACGCAGAAATCAGACAAGCAGCTTACTAGCAGAGAGCAGCAAAATTCTATAATCAGAGGGTGAAATCAAGACCCATTGTCGTGGTAGACTTAGTACTGAAGAAGACTTTACAAAAAATAAACAAGCTCCACCCAAACTGGCATGGTCCCTACAAAGTGATTGTAGAGGTTGTTCCCGGGACCTACAAGCTAGAAAACCTAGAAGGGGAGCCTTTTGCCAACCCCTGGAATGCTGATCATCTAAAGAAGTATTATATATGATGTTACAAGAATTTTATGTAAATGTATCATCCTGTGAAGAGATTATTAATGAGAGATCAATTTCCTTGTCGATTATTGCTTCATTGTGCTCTAATGGTAGAATTTATGAGGATAACATCTTAGTGATGACCTCAGACCTTATAACATCATGATTTGGTGGTAAGGTCTGAGGTCAGACATCATACTTGGATGACCTCAGACCTTTAACATCATTAGTTTGGTGAAATTATTTATGAGGATAACATCTTAGTGATGACCTCAGACCTTATAACATCATGATTTGGTGATAAGGTCTGAGGTCAGACATCATACTTGGATGACCTCAGACCCTTAACATCATTAGTTTGGTGAAATTATTTATGAGGATAACATCTTAGTGATGACCTCAGACCCTTAACATCATTAGTTTGGTAAAATATGAGGATAACATCTTAGTGATGACCTCAGACCTTATAACATCATGATTTGGTGACAAGGTCTGAGGTCAGACATCATACTTGGATGACCTCGGACCTTTAACATCATTAGTTTGGTGAAATTATTTATGAGGATAACATCTTAGTGATGACCTCAGACCTTATAACATCATGATTTGGTGGCAAAGTATGAGGTCAGACATCATACTTGGATGACCTCAGACCCTTAACATCATTAGTTTGGTGAAATTATTTATGAGGATAACATCTTAGTGATGACCTCAGACCCTTAACATCATTAGTTTGGTGAAATTATATATGAGGATAACATCTTAGTGATGACCTCAGACCTTATAACATCATGATTTGGTGACAAGGTCTGAGGTCAGACATCATACTTGGATGACCTCAGACCCTTAACATCATTAGTTTGGTGAAATATGAGGATAACATCTTAGTGATGACCTCAGACCTTATAACATCATGATTTGGTAACAAGGTCTGAGGTCAGACATCATACTTGGATGAACTCAGACCCTTAACATCATTAGTTTGGTGAAATTATTTATGATGATAACATCTTAGTGATGACCTCAGACCTTATAACATCATGATTTGGTGACAAGGTCTGAGGTCAGACATCATACTTGGATGACCTCAGACCCTTAACATCATTAGTTTGGTGAAATTATTTATGAGGATAACATCTTAGTGATGACCTCAGACCTTATAACATCATGATTTGGTGACAAGGTCTGAGGTCAGACATCATACTTGGATGACCTCAGACCCTTAATATTATTAGTTTGGTGAAATTATTTATGAGGATAACACCTTAGTGATGACCTCAGACATCATCTGGCTCAATAAAGACATCATTGTACCATGACTTCAGAGCTGAACATATTGCATGACAAAGAAAATCACTCAATAAACAACGAAGCAAGAGAAGAAATAAAAACCTTCCTCAGAGGTTTATAATATCTTATATTTTTAAGTTACAGAAAGCAAAAATATAAAGCGACATTGTTCATCAGGGATTACAATTAATCAAGTTGCAAAAAGATGGCATATAGCTTCACAAGAATTTTAAGGATTTGTAGCCTCAGGGTTAGTGGACAAGTCTGCATTTCCTTGGCTGAGGGTGGTCACTTACACCCCATCATCTTGGGCACCGACATCTTCAGTCATAGTGTCTCCTTGCGGGGCAGTCTCGATGGGGGCAACACCTCCCTCTTCTTCAATCTCCTGCAAGGCCAGAGCAAACTTCGGGTCGGCATAACCCAGGCCGATGAAGTCGATAGCTGTAAGAATTCATGTCTCCTTCTCTTTCATGGAAGCCCATTTCCTAGTTGCCTTGACGCCCCTCTCCAGATATTCAAAGCCGAAGCTTACAAACTCGTCAGAGACCTTATACTCCTCCAAGATCTTCTCGGAGGCATCTTCTAAGGCTGCCTTAACTACAACATCAACTTTGTGCTGAAGGGAGTCAGCCTGAACTTTCATGGCAGTGTCATGATCTTCCTTTTGCTTATCCATGTCCTTTTCCATCCCCTTCACACTTACCTCGGCCTTCTTCAGAGCAGCCTTCAGTTTCTCCACTTCAGCATTTAAAGTGGCCTCAGTCTTCTCAGCCTCTTAGCCTTTCACTATCAAAGGGAGCTTACCCAAAGTCCAGTTAACATAGTGATACATTATGACAAGACCCTACAGAACAAAAGCAAAGAAGTCAGTCTAGGGTCTTATGCAGTTCAAATGCCGATGTAACACTTGTAAAAACTAAACTCATAAGCAAAAACTTAAAGGTCTTACTTGGATGGAGCGGTGAAGAGAGAACTCTGCAAGCAGAGGCTTATCCATGGACCAGCAGAAGCACTTGTCAGACTCGGTCATGACACCGCTGATAGGATCTAAAGCCTTAATACTTTGACCAATGACACTATCACCGATCTTTAACTGCTCCGGACGAGCAATCAAGGCATCCTCGAAGGAAATGGGGATGGCACGATCCCCACCTTTCTTCTTCTGCCTCTGATCCTCAGGGGCAGGGTCAGCAACCTTCCTCTTCTTGGTGGCCTCAGCCCTCGATGTGGATGGAGGGGGAAGAGGAGCATTCAGACCTGCCTTTTTGACGAGCTTTGTCAAACTTGGTGCGGCCATCTCCCACAACTCGTCTGAAATTCCTTTTAGATGCACTACAAAGTAGAAAGGTCTGAGTTAGAGAATCAAATATATATTAATTCAGAGGCATAACTTGGAATAAAAAGCACTTACCAAGCTCTGGAAGAGGACTTCCCCCTAGACCAGTCTCAGATAGGTAATAGGGGGTCATCAGGTGCTCGAATTTTATAAGCAGACCATGTTCCCCCAGATCCTGAAGGTCTTTGACCTTCTTAAGATTTTGTTGGCTTAAATGAGGGTCGGCCCTAGCTGCCATTGTAACCTTTCCCCATCTTATTGGTATCCTCGGATCTGAAGAGGAAGAGGGGGCACATGGACCTAATTCCCATGGCCCTGATGCAAAGAAGTAACAAGGCTTCCAGTTATGGTTCGAGGTTTGGGTAATCTGAAGCATTTTCTTATTTGCCTTCCGAGATAAAAAATGATAGTAGCTCGGATGGTTCCTGGCAGATGAAGGGATATAGCACCATGTAAAGACTTGGACAGGAAGGTCTGCGTGATGAACAGCCCTCCATAAGACAATGGCTCCAATTATCACCCTCCAAGCATTGGGTGACAATTGGGAAGGGGCCAAGTTGATATAGGCCAATATAGACCTGATGATGGGATGGATGGGTAGACGAAATCCCAACTTGAACATCTGCTCGTATAGGCATATTTCACCTTTTCGACCGTCATAAGCCCTCTCCCTCAGAGGTCTCCTGAGTTTTATAGAGGGGCTTATGGAATATAGATATCTTAAGGACAAAAGGTCGATCTCACTGACTGTACTCTCAATCTCGACCGCCTCAGAGACGTCAACATCACTCTTAGCATCATCATCATCATCATCATCATCTAGCTCAACATCGGCCCAAGAAGATGAGGGGGCACCACCTCGAAACCTCTGAGCGAACTCAGCCCCTGTGACTGCCGATAGAGGAATGGCTTCAAGAATTGGGGGAACGGCCATACTTGGTCCAATAATCTCAACCTTTGAGGAAGAAGTTGATGTGCTTGAACTTTTATGAGACGAGGCCCGACTAGAAACCTCTACCCGATCAGGGACCTGATCTTATTGATTTGAGAAGTCCATGGCCTCTTGGAAGGAGTCCACGGACATAGGATCTGAGGTGGATGACTCAGACTCCAACATTGGAGAGGGTTCAACTGGGACCTCTGCTTGGTTAACTGGGTCGGTTGGTTTGGGGTATATGACCTTCAGAGGTGGTGGAAAGATAGGTCTGAGGGGGAATTTCTCTGACCTACGAGCTTCCTCTTGCACTCTTTCTATTTGCCTAATTTTCTCTAAGGTCTTCTCTCTGAGAGAGGAGAATTCCTCTAAGAGTTGGCAAATAGGTCTGAGCATATGAGGCAGACGTCAGACTTGTATCACTCTCCTTAAATCACAAACAAAGACTGGCCTAAGGAATGATGGAACGAAGGATCAAACTATAAAATTTTGAGGGATAACCATGAAGAACATACTAGAACAGTTCACTAGAAAAATAAGAACCTCGTCGAAAAACTCTTAAATCTCATCGAAAAACTCTTAAATTTCACCGAAAAAAGCAAAAACAATACCAAGGCAGAAAAATGAATGATGAAGAGATAGCAAAGGGTACCTGAAGAATAACGAAGAGAAGCAGGAGAAGGACCACCCAAACGCAATGCAAAACCAAGAGCTCTTCTAGAGAGAGAAAGTTGCAGAAAATGCCCAAGTTTGGAGAAAGAGAGAAATGGGGAAGAAAGAGAAGAATGGGGTATTAAACCTTAAGTGTGGGTGCACGAGACCCAAGGTCCATCATTGCCCTGGGAGCCCAAAAGACAACCATCATCAAACCTGTCAGGCACGCTACCTACCCCAATGGTTAACACTTGTCAAAAGGATATTTGACACCTGGAGAAATCCAACCTCGGACTTATACACCCCTTAGATACCTGACCATACAGGTAACTAAGGGCTAGGGGGTGATTGATATGACCCGATTGTACCACCTCGGCTCAGAGGCACCAATATCGGCCATGGGCATGGTCGACGATTAGAAGGGCCTTGGATCAACGACTAGCGGCCTCGTCCCAAGCAAGGTCGTCCATGGCCGACGTTACTACCAACCTCGTCACAGGAGAGGCCTTCATGATCATTTAGAAGTCATTCATCAGGCCGACCAGGGGATCACAACCTCGGCTGGGACTAGGCCGAGGTTACAGCTATGCTACCATCAAAGCCAGCTTTGAAGAGTACAAGGTTGGCCGAGGAACCAGCTGACGTCCCTGATCTGTATCAGTTCAACCTCGCCCCAGGCCGACCTTGTGATAATGCTTGCCTAACCTCGGCTCTGTTTAGGTCAATGTCATCATGACTAACTCCGGCTTGGATAATAGCTAAGTTCACCAACCTTGTACTCTTCCAGGCCGAGGTTGGGACCAGGCATAGAAGGCCGAGCTCTCATGCGCATTTATTTGGATAAGGACACGTGCACACAAATAATTCCCCTCACGTGGGGGGAATATTTCATCATCATTCTCTACATGTGATAGGGACAGCTGTCTTCATCATATTGGCTAGATCAACACACAGATGCTCATTACATGCATAGGGGGTACACTACACACCCCAGCTAATATATATACTTGTCTTCTCCTGCTCAAAGGGGGACTGAGATTAACAACCCTAGCTGAAACTCTGTTCAAATACACAGTAGAGAGAGAAATCTTAAGAGATTGTATCCATGGCCATTAGAGCCCTCATACAGTGATACATATCATACACTTGCACAGTTGACGTAGGCCTGATTGGCTGAACCACTTATATTCTGGTGTGAATCCTCTTCTCCTCACCTCCCTCTACTATATGTGTATATACTCTTATGCTGCCATTATTAACATTGAATTGAGATCACAAACACCTTGAAGGGTGGTGTTGTTTCCAGCATCATCAATTAGTAAAGAAATTGATAGACTTAATCGTTATTTTCTTTGATGGGATGAAAATAAGAAAAAAAATCCACCTTGTTAATTGTGATAAAGTTTATTGCCCTAAAATGAATGGGGGCCTTGGGCTAAGAAAATGTGGTTTAAATAACTTAGCTTCCATTACCGAACTTGGATGGAAAGTTACGAATAATAATAAATCACTTTGGGCGGATGTGTTAAGGAAAAAGTACAAAATTCATCAAAACCCGAGACTTTAGACGAGAAAGAACTAGGCGTCCTATATTTGGAGAGGTATTTTTAAAAGACGTGAAAGCCTTGTTAAAAATGTTAAATGGAGTGTAGAGAATGGAAAAAACGTAAGCATCCTCAAAGACTGGTGGATCGGGGATAACCATCTTAATCAGCTTGATCAACCGGGTAACCTAGAGGATGTTATTGTTTAGTCCATTGTTAAGGATAATAGGGACTGAACCAGAACTCAATTGCTAGATCATTAAATTTTAATACCATGAATGATATCCTTAATATCCCTCTTCCTAGAACGATTATGCATCTTGATAGACTCTCATGGGCACCCCGTCCAAATGGGAAATTTTCTACAAAATCTTGCTATCACTCGTTGATCGCTAAAGAAGAGGAGACTTAACCATGGGAGGTTTGGAAAATAATTTAGAAACTTGACATCCCACCTAAACACATTATTTTCACATGGTTGATCCTTGGTGATGAGATCCTTACTAATGAACACCACATGTGATGGGTTTTGGCTTCTAATAGGGAATGCTCACTGTTGATACAAAAAATTATTTTTCTACGTGGACCATTGGGATACTGACACGTGTTATACACTGGAAGATTAATCCTTGTTAGCAAGGATGAAATGTCGACCAACACTAGGGATACCGACCAACAGCAGGAAGACCGACCAACGATGACAGGAAAACACCAACAGTGGTATACATAAATGATTGTATAAATGTAAATGTCTACGATATAAAAACATTCCATCTTTTGATATTCCAACTCTTATACACCCCCTAGGGGCTATAAATACATTGTAAACCCTACATCCAATGGATAAGAAAAGAGAGGAAATTGAACAATCTCAAAGCAATACATAACAGTGGACGTAGGCTCTTCCCTTAAGTCGAACCGCTTTAAAAATCTCTTGTCTCTTTTATTTCTATTTATCTGTGATCAATTAATTATCCTAGTCTAGTTTTTTGCATCAATAGATTAGCACAGTCTGTGGGAACGATATTTGTAATCGATCTCACTCAATCAAACATCTAAATGGTTGATATTCATGAATCAAGTATCAGGAACGAAGGTATTCTGCCTGCTCCTTTTGATCTCCCATATGTAAATGATTTAACTGGGATTCTAGACAGTCTTGTAAGAGGCCAAGAGGCTATGCAAGATATTATCAGGAAACTTGCACAAACTCTTCAAGCCAGGGCCCCTGCTCTATCTGCCTAGAGAAATATGCCACCCCCCCCCCCCCCCCACCCCACCCCCACCCCCACCAAGAGGTGATCGGCGCAGACAATCAATGACAATAAGGGATGTCTCCTACCATCCAAGGCCAAATTTATTGCTCAGACATCAGAATCTTTTCACATGCAATTATTCTCCAGAGAGGCTGAATGCCTTAGAGAGATTAAGTCGCACTTCTCCCTTCGACATTTGGGAACCAGGGGGAACATAAATGTTCCTATGGAAATGTCAGGTAACTCCCGATGACCATCTGATCAAAAGGAAATCATATCTCAATCTAAATTAAATGCCCGATGAATTTCTACTCGGATCGAGCAATGGCTTTAGGAAGAAAGCTCAGCAACTAACAGAGTTGCAAAGCATAAATCCGGTGCTGCCAATAATGCATGAAAAGGCTCCATAGAGATATTGGAAGACAGATTAGGAGAAATGGCGAAGACGAGAAACCCACTACAAATAAGTTTTGTAAAAGGGTCTCCATTTGTGCTGGCAATTGTGGATTTTTCTACTCCAGCAAAGTTCAAGGATTCGGTAGTAACACCCAAATATGACGGAAAAACTGATCCAGTTCTCCACATAAAAAATATCAGGCAGCTGCTGATATTTATGTCGTCCCCGACGAAATGAGGTGTAGAGCATTTTCTGGAACCATTACTGGATCTGCCCAAATCTGGTATAATGGTTTGTGACACCCTGCCTAATTAAATACCGGGTGATCAGTACTTTATTAAATTAAAATCAAGGTGAATGATTGTTTCATTCTTAGCATCACTGTCGCAAAATAAAATTTCCAATTTAAACACCCTAAATAATTAAGGTAAGTGTCAAAACAATTTAAACCTTAATTCTATTTTATTTAATTCCATTAAGAAAACCTTTTCAATAATTAACAGTTTAAGAATCGTATAAATGTTAAACATGGCAATTAACACACAAGAATTTAACCATTCAGATAAACAAATACCAAGTTTAAAAACTACAAATAAAATCATCCTGACATGAATTACATCCCAAAGAGTACCAAATACTGAAAATAAATGAACATAAATCTCTGACAAATCCAACTGAATAGAGAAATGGGTGACACATGCCCCAACTAATCAGAACTAAAATAAGAGTAGAGTAAAAAATGAGGTCGTCTAAGCAATGGCCTGCAACTCCCACACAAGCTGCAGCGCGTCCATTCCAAGAAATCTAAGCATGACGCCCCTGTGGCTGGACACCTGTAATATATACATATATATACAAGAGAAAAGAAATGACAGGAAACAGGTCAGAGCCTGAGTGTAAAACAGTTTAACAATAGTTTAGTAAGTATTTAAAATGCTTACTGGCTAATGAAACAACCATGTTAGTATGCGACACTCTCTTGAGAAATTCTCACCTCTCATCTAGTGTGCACGCCTACCGTACTATTAATCTCAAAAGTTTGTTTTAACTTAACTTTATCATAAGGTTTAATTCCGATAAATACTATAGCTAAGATAATTAATTTCTAAAAAATTAAGCTCTCTCATATATCTTATATTATTTAAAATAACCCAGTGATGTCACAAAATTTCCAAACACTTATAATACAGTTGGAGTATTTATTCATTACTTAACTACTTTTATGCATAGTAGAAAGTTCCCATACTTAAGTGTGTGTGTGTGTGTGTGTCTATATATATATATATATATATATATATATATATATATACTATCGGCACCCCACATAAAATCTATAGTGCTGGCATACTTTGCTATCAAGTCCCCGTATCACTCGTACTAAGGAAATACTAGTTCGAAATCACTCTCGAACTGTATTAACATAAAACACATACAATTGGAGGATAAGTATAGTTCCAAGTCACTGAGAGGTCAGCACATACCCTCATGTCCCTTAGGATCATCTGACTATCACTCAAATAGCCTGTATCAAGGATACTATCTTCTAGGGTACAAGTCGTTATCCCCCATAAAGGCCCAATCGAGATAAGACTGTCTCGGCACGGAAACTCCCGTGATAGCGAGTAGCTCGGGTATGATTTTTACACAGATATATAATATATGCACAATCACGCAATCATATATATATATAAATATTCACATTTCTAAATTAGGTGCGCACACGACCCATAATTATAATTATCCGTTCTTAGCACATTTTACTCGGTTATTTCTCATAACGGACTCGTCACTTTTATTCTCATATATAAGTTACTCCATACTTACTTCTCATCTCTCGAAGTATTCTATCTCCCAAAGTATAATTTCAGTAGGCATACTCTTGCTTACCTTCTAGTCTAACTCCCTTACGAGTCTCGATCTTTTATTAAAAGTACGCATGATTTCTTATTGTGTGAATAACTCCCCGTTAACCCATAATTTTATCCTACATTAAACGGGGTCCACCTAGACCCTACTGGTCCTCTTTATATCCCATTATGCTCTAACAATAATAATCAAGGGTTCCTATAAATTTTAACCGGATTAAACCAACAGAAGAAAAATATGCAGTTTTCCAGGAGGGGTCGATCGATCGAGGAAACGGGATCGATACCGTCGATCGATCGATGTTCTTGATCGATCGATCGATCAAGTAGTTATGACGAATTATGCCATTGACAAGTTACGGGTTTACCTCTCCAACCTCTACCAAATCTCCATTATAGATCCCTAAACTTCCAAACAACATTACTACAGGTATTATATACCTAACTAAATAACTTTCTACGTAAAATATGTCCGATTTCATCAAGTTTAACGATTTAATGGAGTAAAATTGACATAAACTTCAAGAACCCTAATTTTTTTCTTTAATTTCCATTCTTCCAATTCTTTTCCAGATTACTTGCTTCTAAATCCATATAAATTCGTGACTTATCTTCTACATGTGATTTAGATGTCCAAAATATGTCTACTTCCTCTACAACATATGATTTTAAGTCTCAGAAATATTAATTTCTTCCATTAAGCATGTTCTAAACAACCCTAGACTAACATGATTGAAACATTAACTAAAATAAAGCAAGATAGATACTTGCCTGGAATTTGAGTTTCTGATTTGTGGACGAAAGAGGTATGGTTGCGTTCTTTGTCACGCGATCTACGTTTTGGTGGTGGTGGCGGTGCGAACGAGTTAGTCTTTGGCCTTGAGTTGCTTGGAAAGCTCTCCAACTTCTTCTCTAATGGTCGTTCTTTAATTTTGTGTTTGTTAAAGGCAACTCCTAAAGGCTGATTTATCCTTAGGAAATTCGTGGGTTTAATTACCCAAAAATGTCAAATGTCTATAATACCCTCCCGGGATGACAATTAGGCCTAAAAACATCCGGAGACACAAACTAAACTCCCGGGTACATTATTTTGACTATCTCGACCCTTCCGGACATATTGGTGCACTCGAAATGACCATACAGGTGACTTATAATTTATTCACTTTTAATAAAAATAATTTAGTCTTGAAACGACACAGGCGCGTCCCGACTTAAATTTCCATAATTGCCATTTTATTCACTTGTGACAATTTTTATAAAATCAATCTTATATATTACTTTACTCATTTAGTAATATTCAAAAATTTCCCAATAATTACTACCTCTCGTCACGCTAGTAAATATTTAAATAAATTTTCGGATTAATATTAAATTAATATCTCAATTTAAATTTAATAAATCCCCAAATTTTAAAAGTCATAAAAATGCGGGGTATTACATGGTCTTCCTCGGGGACAAATTTCTAGCTTCAACCAAATGGTTGAGCTATTTATTAACAACTTTTACTTTGGAGAAAAACTTATGAAAATGGTGGCACACTTACTGAGTGTGAGACAGAAAGAATGAGAGACCACCAAAGATTACATCACCCGTTTTAATAACGAGAAACTAGAAGATGTCGATTATTAGGAAAAGACTGCAATAACTGCCCTCATGAGTGGATTGCTCCCAGAAAAGTTGTATTACACTCTTTTCAAGGATCCTCCGAAGATAATGGTAGAATTGATGGTTAAAGCAGCAAAGATCATGAATGTCGATGAAGCAATGGCAGCCAAGCGTAGCTCGGGCACAAAAGCTGATGGAAAAAATGATAAGAAAAATCATAAAGACCCTAAATAACACGGGGAATCAAAATAAAAAGGAGTTTTGGAGCGACTTAAGAAGTACAACGACTATACTCCGTTAATCATGGGAATTCACCATGTTTTTGAAAAAATCAAGCATAATAAAGATGTTCGTTGGCCTGATAAGTTAACAAGTTCCCCGACCAAGAGAGATAAAACTAAGTACTACGAATTCCACATGGATCATGGTTACAGAACGGAACGTTACATAGCTCTTCAAAATGAGATTAAAACTCTCATTTGACGAGGAAAGCTGAATCGGTATGTTGATCGGTAGAACAACGAAGATTAAAATCTCCTTGCAAGCCCAGAGAGGAGAAGAAAATAACTCATGAAGATGACCAGGATGATGTTCTCGGTCTCCTTAAAAAAGCCCGACAACTAGAACGTGAGGTATTATGTATCAATTTTGGTCATTTTGATTGCCAAATGATTACAGGTGGAGATGTAGGAGGAGGAGATCATACAGCCGAGTAAAAATCTTACCTCAATAAGGCACCAGCTTGCTCGTACATATAGATGATCAACCTTGCTGAGGAAGATCGACCAAGGAAGGTTAACAAAGATAAACTAGTAATTGGTTTCTCTAAAAATGACCTTTCAGGAGTACTATATCCTCGTGATGACCCATTAGTAATCAAGGTCAGAAAGGAAGAAATCATTCTCTCTAGAGTACTAGTAGATAATGGCAGCCCGATGGATATCATGTTCTATTCTTATTTCAGTAACATAGATTTTAAACTCAGCCAATTATAGCCCTACCATCGATCACTAATAGGCTTTGCAGGTGAGAAAGTCTTTCCTTTGGGAACCATTAAGATGGAGGTGATGATAGGCACCTGGCCAGCTAGCCGAATAGAGAAGATTCATTTCTTTGTAATAGATAAAAACATTCATTCAGCTTACAATATAATCATGGGAAGAGTAGGGCTAAAGAAGTTCAATGCAGTACCATCCATTGTTCATCGGTGTTTAAAATTCCCTACTAACTTTGGTGTGGAAATCATGAAAGGTGATCAGAAAGTAGTTCGGGAATGTTACTACTCTTCTGCCAAGCAAAAAGACTTGGAAGAAATAAAGAATAAAACCACTACCTACTAAGTGGATACTCCTGAGCTTGATGAAGAATCTGAGGTTGAAACCTTAGACCCAAGGGAGGAAACAGAGCTGGTAAAGGGACAGATTGTGGAAGCAACTGAAAGCATTGTGTTAGACGCTGACAAACCGGAGCACATCACTCAAATAGGGACAATACTGGATCCTGATCTTAAACAGGAACTGGTGAGCTTCCTTAAACAAAGAAATCATGTGTTTTCATAGAGTCATGAAGATATGCCTTGGATAGATCTCAATTTCCTTAGCCATGAGCTCAATGTAAACAAAGAAGTTAAACCAGTAAAGTAAAGACAAAGAGTGTTCAGCCCCGAGAAGAACCAAGCCATGCAGGAAGAAATCGAAAAGCTTCAAAAAGCAAATTTTATTAATGAAGTGAAATATCCAGGTTGGTTGGCCAATGTAGTTATGGTCAAAAAGAAAAACAACAAATGGAGGATGTGTGTAGATTTCACATATATAAATAAAGCATGCCCTAAGGATCACTTTCCTTTACCCCAAATAAACCAACTAGTGGATGCAACGTCAGGACATGAATTACTCAGTTTTATGAATGCTTATTCTGGTTATAGCCAGATAAAAAAGAAGCCTGATGACAGGAAAAGCACTTCTTTCATCACTCCCCGAGGAACATATTGTTATAATGTTATGTCTTTTGGTTTGAAAAATGCAGGTGCTACATATCAAATAGGCAAGAATATGGAAGTCGACATGGATTATATGCTTATAAAAAGTAAAAAGGCGTCTGATCACATTATCGACCTTAGCCAGACTTTTGATCAACTTGAGAAAACCAAATGAGGCTGAATCCGACCAAGTGCATTTTTGGAGTGCAAGACGAAATGCTCCTCAGGTACATAGTAAATCAAAGGAGAATTAAAGAAAATTCGGATAAGATAAAGGCATTAATTGAAATGTAATCCCTAACTTGCAAGAAGGACGTGCAAAGACTGACTGGATGAGTAGTAGCATTGAAAAAATTCGTGTCCCGAGCTACAGATAGGTGCCTGCCATTCTTCAAGGTGTTCAGAAAGAATTTTGAATGGAATGAAGAATGTAAAAAAGATTTTGTTGAATTAAAAAAGTATTTGGTTTCACCTGCATTACTCTCCCGACCAATCACATGTGAAAAATTGTACTAGTACTTAGGTGTTTCTGAATCAGTCGTAAGTTTTGCATTGATCCGAGAAGAGAATGGAGTTCAAAAACCCGTCTACTATACCAGTAAGGCTTTTCGAGGAGCAGAAATCAAGTATCCTCGTTTGGAGAAATTGGATTTATCTCTAATTGAAGCATCCAATTATATGAAACCTTATTTCCAAGCCCATACAATCGTAGTTTACACTGATCTACCTCTAAGGCAGGCTTTGCATAAATCGAAAAAATCTGCTAGATTAATATACTGGGTTGTGAAATTAGGGGAGTATGATATCATATATGAACCAAGGTCTTATTTGAAAGGCCAATCAGTGGCAAATTTCATAGCGGAGTTCACTTACTCTGAGGTCCCCGAGCAATAAAGTACATAGGCAGAATAAGAATCAGGAGGAAGTGATGTTAACAAGAAAGCTCTCGAAGAACCTTCTTCAAAATAAACGGTTATCGACCTACCAGATTCCTCTTCCCAAACACAAGAGATGACCAAAAAGTATGAAGAATCAAAGGGTAAAATATTCCACTATGGGAATTTAACTGACCAAGCATTTGACAACAATGCCCCAATATGGAACTTATATGTTGATGGATGATCTTGTTCAATCGACAATGGAGCAGGTATAATACTTAACACTCCTGATGGTATTGATATTGAGTATGCACTATGTTTCTGATTCCAGGCTTCAAATAATGAAACAACGTATGAAGCTCTTATTGTGGGCCAAAGGTTAGCCCAATCATTGAGTGCCGAGCAAGTTGTAGCACACAGTGACTCTCAGCTGGTGGTGAACCAAACACTGGGTTTATATGGAGCTAAAGGAGAATTAAAAACCAGGTATTTATCCAAGGTGATGGAAGTCATTGGAAAATTACCAGCAGTTCAGATGAACAAAAACCTTAAGTTGGAAAATGCCCGAGCTGACGCCCTTGCTCGACAAGCCTCAGCTACCAGAATTAAACTCCGACGAATTATCCCTATTGAGATTTTGGCCAATAGGAGCATAGATGAATATTTGATGATAAATTATATTACCATGGATATGGGTCCATCAGGGATGGACCCAATCAGAGCATACATTGAAGAGGGAACTCTACCAACAGATATGGTGGAAATAAAGAAGTTTAAGTACAAAGTAGCTCGGTATGTATTAGATAAAGGGGTTTTGTACAGGAGAGGACGAACAGTCATTTTACAATGTTGTATACATCCATCATACGTCTAAGATCTAATTCAAGAGGTACACGAAGGATCATGTGGAGCTCACATAGCGGGGATAACACTTCTGTAGAGAATCAATACGCAAGGGTATTACTGGCCAGCAATGCGAGCAAATTGTGCAACTTTTGCCAAGAAATGTGATAAATGTCAAAGATTCTCCATCATTCGAAAAACTCAATAGGATGATCTTACTCCAATCACTTCACCATGGACATTTGCCATGTGGGGTATAGACTTATTTGGACCACTACCGACCACCCGAGGAAGATTTAAATACTTGGTTGTCATTGTGGATTATTTTATAAAATGGGTTGAGGCAGAGCCCTTGATAGACATACCTTATGAAAAGGTCTATCGGTTCATACGAAAAGGCATCATCGGTAGGTATGGGTTGCCCTATGCTTTTATTACCGACCATGGAACACAGTTTGATAATGATGAATTCTCAACTTACTGTGCTCAGTCCAATATTCAAAAATTACATTCAACTCGAGGATATCCTCAGAGTAATGGATAAACTGAAGTTACGAACATAACTTTGCTTAACGAGCTAAAGAAAAGGCTTGATGATGCCAAAGAAAATTGGATCAATGAGCTACATTCTGTCTTGTGGCATATCAAATAACACCGAAAACAGCAACAGGAGAATCCCCATACATGTTAGCATTTAAAACTAAAGTTGTCATTCCTACCGAGCTAGGCTTACCATCCCATAGAGTTTTAAATTTTAACTCTCATGTAAGTAACCTAATGAGAAGGTTTGATCTAGATATGTTGGAAGAAGTAAGAGAAGATGTTGCCCTGAGAAATGAAGCCTACCAACAGAGAATAACCTATTTTTATAATAAAAGGATGAAATCGACCAACTTGAAGGAAGGAGATTATGTGCTGAAGAAAGTGCTGCAGAAAAATAATAAGCTTGAGGCCAATTGGCATGGGGCATACTGTATTTCAGCAGTAATTCGACATGGCATGCAGAGCATCTCAGAAAATATTACCAATGATGTTGTAATCAGTTTGAAATCAACTTTCAGTATTAATAAAATCATTCGTTCTTTTAATTTTTATTTTAACTTTTTCTGGAAGTACTAGTTCTATGCACTACTATAGCTACATATTGTTCTTCGAAATATTTGCATAAACTCAGCAAGTATTACCCCAAAAGATGCTGGGCATAATACGAGAATACAAATGAGTTGCTTGGCACAAGCAATAAGTTGCTCGGGAAAGCCACAGACTTGATCGCTGATACACAAAGCCTAAGTCAACAGGATGCTAAGTCCACAAGAAACTTGGTCCACAAACATAAGGATAAAACAATATCTTTATCCTAATGGGTAAAGTACAGGAAGAACGTTACAAAGATTCGTCAAGAGGAATGTAAGCACATATTCCAGAAATGCCCGGTCACACCACTAGTATCTAATGCAAAAACCTAACACTTGGGTGTATTAGTAAAACCTTTGGAGACACATGGGTAACTAGTTCAAAATTAACATATTAGTTTAAGCATGCTAGTAAAACTTATGTATTCGTCTAAGTAGCTCTAAATTTAGATTTTAATCAAAGTATGCTAGTAGAACATCACCACTCATTGGTAATTGATACTCAACTTAATCAAAATGTATCAATAGAACTAATGATAAAGATAAGATATGTTGATCAAATTTTTATTTCATTCAATCAAATTAATTACATGACTGTGTTAACAAAATAAAGTACAAAGCTTCATTCTGCAGGAAGTTTCCCTTCAGCTTTGGAAACAGGATCCATTCCAGCAGGAGGATCATCTAAAGTGTAAGGAGAATTAATGAAGTTAAAATCCTAAAGCATTCTGGCATTGTTGATACTAGGACAATCAAGCAGGTGAGGAGGTCAGACGATTTCTAATTCATTATGAAGCTCATAATCTCCCAAGTATTTTTAAATCAAGCCTTGAGGAATACGATGGACTCGAATCCAATTGACATATAATTTAAATGGGGGATTGTCAAGGTTAAGCAATCCTGGATCATATCAGTCCCACAATTGGCTATTTTGATCCACCTTCATCACTGTCAAAGCATTCATCCAACCCTATTTATAGATTTCATTCTTAGCTTATTGAAGATTATCATCAAAGTTCCCCAGAGCTTCATTATACCCATACATCCAGATTTCCCTTGGTTGTTTATGGAATTAAAAGGTCAATCTGTCAACTTAGTCATGCAGTTTCTTTAACACTCCATCCTTAGCTTGTAACTGAGAAGATAGAGTGGGTAGTTTCTCGAACAAGGCTTGTAGATTCTAGGGCATCTCAATAATGGCTTGATTTTTGGCGTTTAATTGTGCAGCTTGAGTAGTAAGGGTCTATTGGGTCCTGACTTACTATCTAGTACCTCGGTCAGGTTTGACTCTAGCTCAGGAAGATAAAGAAGCAGGTTATAATTTCTTCAGAGCCTCTAACTCCTAATTTAACCTTGCATTCCCAGCCTCCAAGAATGGATGACCCTCATCTGTAGTAGTAACAACAACAGTGAATGAATTCAAGGCATTAAGTTCATCTCTTAAATTGTTATTCTGCTCCTCCAAAAGCTTAGCAATATCCCTTGCTTCATCTACTTTACGTTTAAGCAGGAATTCTTGCCTTCGAAAATAAGAAGAAAATTTATCTAACTTTTGCTCAAAGCCCCAACCTTCGCTAAGGGCCTGGAATTTCTTCTCATAATCCTCATGTAAACGTGTTTTAGTTTTATTATGGTCCTCTTACAGCTTTTCAATCATTTCATAGTGGGCAAAGTTATTGGTTACTGCCCGATCAAGAAGACACTTCAAATGAACATAGGCTTCTTTGACTTATTTGGATACTTCTTCCCAGAGCAATTTCAGTAGGTCAGCATCAGTCAAAGATAAGTGACCAGCTTTGAAAAGATCATTACACCTCTGGAGTATCTCAAAATCATTAGATGATAAGTATTCCAATTTATCCATAAGCTATAAAAAAGAAGAAAACCATCAATCAGTAAGGTGCAAAGCATAGAAAAACACAAGTAGAGGAACAAAAACATTTCTCGTTTTATTAATAAAAAGGGGAAAGTACAGATACGTCTTAAAAAAGTAACAGAAAAAATACAACTATTAAAAAAGGAAAATAAAAAGATTCTTGGTTCTACACCTTCTTCTTATCTTCTTCAGGATTAGTTGAAATAGAAGCAGGAGCAAAAGGAGGAAGAGGAGGATTAACTGTGGAGGGGGAAGAAGAATTAACATCCTGGTGTTGATCGGCATACTCCATCGTTATCATGGATTTACTAAAAACCCCATCATCATCAACTTCCTCGTACAGGTTTAAAGGGGACCCAGGATCATGTCGCAAGAACTGATCAAAATATTTTGGAGTGTCAACCTCCTATAGGGCAACAAACTAGCAGTCCTTAAAGCATTTCTTCTTTAGAAACTCAATTTGCAAAGAAGCTGCTCTAATGGCCTCTATTGAAGCCAGCCTCCCTAGCCTTAGTCCTCTTTGCCTTATCAACACCCAAATCCTTCTGTAACTGGGCGATCTTGACTTTCTCAGTATTCAAGTCTTTTTGCATCTTAATAGCCAGACCTCGAGCAGTTTCAGCAGCCCCTCCAACAGCTTTCACCTTCTCCTCCTATTTTATTTTACTCATTGGCAAATATTTGTTGGGAATCAAGCACTGACTTTTTCATCTCATTAAAAAGTTCTTCAACTTCACCAGAAGAAGCTCTCAAAACCTCATCTTTCTCCAACATGTTATTGAAGTCAACGAGGAACTGCACAAGAATAAGAAGGAAAGTCGTAATTATGAAGAACAAAAAAAGAGACAGAAAAATAAAGAAGGTAAAAGAATATACTATAGCAAGGCTTTGAGCAACCCTGTCAGAACTTTTGGAACGAGGTAGTGCAGCTACAGCACCCCTGTGGTCTGGAAAAGTCCCATACTTTATCAGTTGTCTTGCCAATCCAGATCCAAGGACAATTGGAGAGGCAGAAGAAGATATATCGACCAACTCACGCTGGTCAGTAAGGGCAGAAGAACCTTCTGCTAACTTAGAAGGAAGCCCTTTCTTTATTATTTTTAGGGGGCTCGCTTTAACTTTCTTGGCATGGTTTTTTTTCCCAGTTTTATCTTTATTTTTCACCCCTTCATCAACTTGTTTGGAATGGGTATTAACAGTTATATCTCCTAAAATATTGGGAAGCATCATCTTTCCCATAGCTACGGCAAGGGGTAAGTTTGAATCTAAAGAAGAAGGGGAGTAGGTAGTAAGATCACCACTGCCAGATGTAGCAGCTGAGGAAGTAGAAAGAGGTTCTTGATCAAGGTCAATTATAGGGGAAGGAGTAGGATGAGCAACAAAGGAGGAAATTGTATTCTTGTACTGCAACAAATAGGATGCAGACCTAACGTGCTCCTCACCAATCCTCTGATGAAGTCCCCAAATAAATTTCAATTCTCTAAGATTCACTTCACTTTCCTTTGGGTACTTTCTCTTCTGATCAACTGCAATTAAAATTTACAGAGTAAAAATTAGTGTTACATTTAAACAAGTATGTACAGGGCAAAATAGTTAAATGAGGAATAATCTATCCCATTGCCAAAAGGAGGGCATCTATGCCCCTGGTACTCAGCATTCCCAGTCAAATGAGCGTATTGCCAATTTTTTCCAACAACTCCATGCTTAAGATAATTCCTATTAGAGTATGGAAGATTAACTACTAAACGCTTTGTTTACAGCCCTAGTCTTTAAATAAAAAGTGGTGTCACTAGTCACCCACTTATAACAAAACGTTATTTCTGGAATCCCTAGACGGGTTCCATGGATTTGTTTCAACCTATACACTCCATTTACGACCCCCAAGTATAGGGGGCTACCCTAGCTGGGATAACGTCAAAGTATTGATAAAACTCAAGGCACAAGGGGTTGGGAGGAACACACTCAACTATAAAAATAGAGGAAAGCCAGTGACCCTCAGCAAGTGAGAAACAATCAACAGGCAAATTAGCATGTTCCAAAATAACCCAAGAATGAATCTTAAATTCATTTATGAATTCATCAAGAGAATCAATAGAGTAAAAACCATGATGAAGAATATAAGAAAAGAGAAAAAGTTCTTACAGATATTAAGGATTTAGCAAGAACTAAAAAACAGAAAATGATCGCTCTAGAGAGAAAAAGAAAGCTTGAAAGACACTATAGCAAAAAACACTCAGAAAATTTGAGATAAGAAACGATCATGGCTTTTCTCGCTCTTTATAGGTTGCCTCGAAAACTGGAAAAATAATTATTAAAAGGCAACGTCGATTGAACTGGAGGGGGCTAAAGGCAGAAAAACGGATTTGCCCAAAAACAATTTGTTAAAGTTGTGGATAATTTCAAAAATGCCACTCGAATTATATTTCCATAAGTAAACCATAATTTTTACAAATATGGGAAGTCGACAACTGACCAAATCTAAAATTGTTGCCTGAGCAACTTTAAGAGCTAAATGCTCCATACTCTTGTAAAAACTTCAAGCATGAAACATTGGGGGCTTCTGTTGATACAAAAAATTATTCATCTACGTGGACCATTCGGATACTAACACGTGTTGTACAGTAGAAGATTAATCCTAGTCAGCAAGGATGAAATTCCAACCAACACCAGGGATGTCGACCAACACTAGGAAGACCGACCGATGATGACAGGAAAACACCAACAGTTGCATACATAAATGATTATATAGATGTAAATGTCTACGATATAAAGGCATTCCTTCTTTTGATATTTCAACTCTTATACATTGTAAACCCTACATCCAAGGGACACGAAAATTTAGGCAATTGAACAATCTCAAAGCAATACATAACAGTGGACGTAGGCTCTTCCCTTAAGCTGAACCACTTTAAAAATATATTGTCTCATTTATTTATATTTATATGTGATCAATTTATTAGCCTAGTCTAGTTTTTTGCATCAACACTCACGTTGTGGCATGGTTGAGGATAACTCCCACTTGTTTAAGGATTGTTACCACATGAGGGAGGACACGGAGGTACTCGATTATAACCATTTAGCCTATAACACTCTCCAGTTGATATTTAATGATTAGATCACAGATAACGTTTGGGGACACTCTGGCCATCACAAATACAAAATATTTATTATAATTTTATGGCATATTTGGAATAATTCCCAGCTAACTATTGCTAATCTATCTATAAAATTCTTAACAAACCTTTTTGAATATCAAAATGTTAAGAGAGTAAACGTCAGTAGTGAAAAGTCACCATTTCTCACTTTTTATTCGATCTTTGATGCAGGTGCATTCCTCATCCATACTGATGGTGGCTTTGATAATCATAGTGGTATGGGCTACTTTGAAAGGGTGGTTAGAAACGACAGGAGATAATGGATTTTGGGATTTGTGGGGAGAATCCAAGGCACTGCTAATCCGCTCCGTGCATAGTTTGAAGGAATATACTACGACCTCAATGTTTCTCTCCAAAGGAAATGGAAAAAAGTGTATTTGAAAAATGACTGCCTGGAAGCGATAAACCTCATAAATCAAGAAAACACAAGCAACCACCCAGTAGCGAGCATAATTGAGCATTGCAAGGAGCTCTGGAGACTTTTGAATATGACTATCATGCATGTCCCTAGAGCCTACAACATTGAAGATGAATGAGTTGTATGTCGAATATGAAACAGTTTTGGATGAGTTAATCATATCACCCAAAAAAAAATATATGTGTTATTAGTATCTTACCTGTTAGGTCTGGCCTTTGATAACCTTAGAGTTATTTTATACTCATAGATGTTATATTGTATATGTTTCGGGAATTTTCTTTAACCGCTAGTTTTTGAATCCATAGGATTGCCAACTGCTCGATTTGACCTTAGATCTGCATTGCCTGTAGATTTTGTCTAGTTGTCCTAAATATGAACCTTAGAGTTTGTTAGACAAAACCCTCTACCAACTTATTTTATCTTTTAATGGTTTTAGGTTATTTAGGTTTTTATAACAAATTTAGTTCGTTTGGATTGTTAAAATTTGTTAATTTGTTATAACCAGATTCAATCTCAACCTTAGGATTAAAAACTTTTAATTTGAGCCCTTTATTTCATGTTTCTAGATTATTCTCTTCTTTACTATATATACTTGTTATAATCATTATGAGGGTTAGATGGTGAGAGTTGGATATTTTAGCCACATAATCTAGAGTGAGAAATAAATTAGGGTTACATATTTTGTAGAGAGAAAAATATAAAGAATTAGAGAAAAGTATTCTGAGAGAGAGAGAGAGAGAGAGAGAGAGAGAGAGAGAGAGAGAGAGAGAGAATGTGTTATTTTACACATTGTGTTGATTTCTTCTTCATCTCGTTCTAGATTTTGTCTTTAAATTCTCAACGATTTTACACATCATCTCATATTTTAGAGATTGAAATATTGTGTTATTGTAAAGAGAATTTTTTTGCTTTAATATTGAAATATTTTTCACAAAAAAATATTCTCTTAGATTTTTAGATCTGAAATTTTCATGTTTAATTTTTATGATCTAAATATTCTGATTTTTGTATTGAATGCTATATAGTGTTAAAATCAGAATTTATCTGGATCTTGCATGTTTATTGCAAATCTATTATAGATCCGTCTTCTCTTATATTTGTGAAACAAATTTTTAACATTACTCTCATAAAATCTGATTTTATATTTTCGAGAGATTGAGAACACATTTTAATTTGATTGAATATTCTTATCGTGTCTCCTTGTTTAGTTTGTACGTATTTATTAGAAATAATGTTTTAGGATTAATGATGATATTATTTAAATTCTTCATTGAATGTTGTACTATGTCGATTTATGCTTAAAATGATAATTTCTCTAATATTGTTTAGTAAAAATATTTTATTTAGACAAATGCTTGATTAATTTATTTTTAAATTTCTTGAAAATATATTTATGAGAATATGTTTAAATTGATTCTTTCATATTCTTATGCTTAAATGATAATATGTCTTGAAATCTATGTGAATCGAGTGTATGAAAAGTAATAATTGAAAATTTATTTTTAAGTTATTATAGAAAACTAATGTGCTTGTTGTTGTGTGAGTTAAGTTCTTGCATGATTTGCATTTAGAACATATGTAGTACAGTACACATGTCACACTTCACTAAACCACTGGTACTCTAAGTTTCATGGGTTATGTTCAAGACGAGGAGTATAGAGAAATTAGGAGAAGGAGCTGGATAAACAAAAGAGAGAAACTCAAAGCAAGGAAATACTATTGTTGGAGAGTTTCTCATATTTTGTATATTTTGAGTCTTGTACTTTTGATTTTGAGTTTTATTTTGTATGCTTGTAAACTGATTTATTTTTAGTGGAATTTTTGTTTTAGTCCATAGAGGGAGTCGTGGATGATTTCCCTACGTTTGGGATCTTACCACATCAAAAAATCTTGCATGTTACTCTTCTTTGACTCATCTCCTTCTATGTATGATTTGTATTAAATTTGTTATATGATTTAATTACATGAATTAGAGTAATTCATCATATGTGATATATAGAATTATAATGTAATAAATCAGATTAATTTGACACTAGAATAAATCATATTTAATTGATTAAAATTTCTGTATGTATTAAAATCTGATTATGTTAAATAATAAAAAATTTCTTGATTTGATTTTATATTTGTTATTATAAAAAAAACTTGCACATATCGAAATTATTTCACTAGCGTGTTTTTTTCAGGAGATGTAAATCTCGTTAGAATGGACACCGTAGCTCATTCAAACGAAGTCTAAAGTCATTAGAACAAAATGCGAATTTCATTATGATGGGCTTCTAATGAGCATCTAATGAGATGGTCTCTGTTTGATAGAACAACTCTCAATGGAAGTTCGTTGTAAGGTCGATCGAACGAAATAGGCTCGTTGTTCAAACGAGATTGGACCTCGTTAGAATGAACCAACAGTTTATTTTTTAATGAGATTCTATTTTTTGTCGAACAAGATCCTATTTTCGTTCGAACGAGATTTCCACCTCAAAATTCATGTTTTTTTGTGCATTTTTTCTCGAGACTTTTGATGAAAACTAAATCCCCATACCTGTTCCAATAGTGTTCACCTTTTTGTTTCTTAGAAACAAGTTTTACTTTTCCAAATCACCCATCCCCTAAAATGATTTGTTGAGTGTCAAACCTAATTTTTTTTACTTTTCATCAAACCCTTATAAAGTTTATTATACTCTTAATTGGTGTGATAAAATTCTCTCCACCCCTCTATGTTGAGGATTTATATTTTTAGCAAATACCTCAATATAGAGGTGTGTATTAAAAATTATCTCTAGGATAAATTTCACCCCACCCCTCTATTGTGAATTATTGCATTTTTAGCAATTAATTCAAAATAGATTGATGTAGTGAAATTTATCCCTTATGGGAGGTAAATTCTAACCCATTACTTTATGTTGAGATTTTGCAGTTTTTAACAATTATCTCAATATAAATTAATGATCTAGAATTTATTTCTTTGGATGAGTTCTAATGTACAATTTTATAATTTTAGGATTTGCATTTTTAGCAAATCTCTTCTATTATATAATTGTTCATTATGAATTCATCCACTATCCTTTTTATTTTTATTTTGTAATTTTTAGTTTATAATCATCATCGAAAGAAGAAGCTTTTAGATAGAAAAATTCTAGAGAGAGAATTGTAGGGAAAAACACCTTTTGTATATAGTTTTATTTCATTCTTTTTATTTTTGTTAGATATTTGTGAGATTAAATATTGTTAGAGAATTAATTGAGTGGATACTTTAATTTCATATCATTTGGATGATCAATTAAGAGGTGTATGCTTCAATTTCAAGGATTGGAGTTCAACTTAATCAAAGAGATTTGGTTTGATTGTTCTTTTCCCTTCTTTTATTATTTTATGCCTTTGAATATTAATTTGTCATATTTTATACCATGTTAGGATAAAACCCCTTTCAAGGGGTGGGGTAAAACCCTTATTTGATGTTATTGTATTTTAATTAGTTTAATTACTCGAAAAGTCCTTTGAATGTTAAATTTGATCCCTCACCCTTAAATTTACGCCTCGAGAGAGGGTAAATGATTTTCGAGAGAAAATCGATATTCTAGTGATAATACCCACTTTAGATTCGAACTAGAGATAGGAGTTTCTTAAGTGGGGTATTATCACTTAAATTTCAACTCTAAAATTATTTCCTAAGATTGACATAAATTCTAATTGATCGATCCTAGCGGGTGATTAATTAAAAGGAGTGTGATCTATTTTTCTAGAGTTGTGGGGTGTTAAACTTAATATTCTAAAAGATTACTATTATAATTACACTTGCAACAAGAGTTGATTTGTAATTTTGATATTAATTTGGGATAATTCCAATAATAAAAATAATTAATTATAATAACTAAAATTTGTGGTGTAATCACATTCCTTGATTGTTCTCACAATTATTTACCTTACTTTATCTCTTATTTTTAGTTTAGACTTTAATTTTCATTTTAGTAACTTTCTAGTTAGTTGTTTTCATTTTAGTTTAGTTAGTTTAAATCTCACCTCACCCTATTGTTTTAATATTGAAAAAGCTAAAAAAATTAGAAAAAGTGAAAAAGCACAAAAAGAAAATAAAAAGTGAATTACAATTGAGTTTGCCTCTAGCTTACTCCCTAGGAAGTGAATTGATACCCTTACTTACCTCTATACTTGAGTTTAATTATATTTTGTAGGTACATAAGGATTTTGATTGAAGGACTTTTTCAAGAAACAACAAAGAAAAATATATACCGAAAAGTTCTCTTCATCAAATGGCACCGTTGCCGTTCTTGGGATTGTGACTCTCGGAGCGGATTTCATCTTGTAGTTCATTTAATTTTTTTGCACTTTATTGTTTTTTGTACCATTTTTATATTTTTAGAAGGCTTGTATTAGGAATTTTTATCATTGCTTGTATTGCGGTGCATAGGGACACCATTTATTCTCCATTTAAATTTGTAATAATTGAAGACAAGCGTGATAGGAAAACCGGACAAGGTAGAGAGAGGGCGTCCAATGGCAAGGATTTAGAAGCCTCTCTACATTGGGTCGGTAGGACTCCCGGGGACGAATGAGATTGGCGTATTCTCCCCCCGGTCGACTCAAAATTTTCGACACCCCACGGCGTAAAAACTGTGGGAGGTACATTTCTAAAACCCTCGCGCCTCTCCTGTTAGCGAGTCCACTATTGTGTGTGCTTTGTGTGCTCTTATGTGATTTTATTCTCGCATTTATTTTCGAATGGTGTGATGAATTAAATTACTAAGACCTACACCCGGTCACTCACGAGAAGAGATTTCATCACCCGACTCACTCGCTTATCATTGTGTGTTACCCTAGCCATCACTAAATTTAAATTCAATTAACTAGGTAGCCCACTAGGAGAATATTTTGCAAAGGCGATCACTAAAATATTACCGTGATTTTTATCTCCCGCGGACTTAATTAAAATTTGACAACCCTTTCACTAAATTCAAAGATAAAAATTGGCTATGTGCTAGTTAGGAAATTTCCTTGACTTGTGTGTGTGTCCAATTCATTTTTTTGGTAGTCGATTTTAGTTGGTTCATGCAAATTCAAAGAGTCCATATTTTTTCCCCACCTTTTCTTTCAAAAAAAAATCCAAAAATATCTTCTTTCTTTCCTTTTTAGAGAAAAATCCAAAAAATATTTTCTTTTTCTCATTTTTAGAAAACTCCAAAAATATTTTCTTTCCTTTTGAAAAAATTTAAAAATCAAAAAATATTTTCTCTCCTCATGGCCGAAGAACGTCCTTTACGGGACTACTTTGGTTATTTTCCATTGACAAGTGACACGTGTGAGAGTGATCCCGAGCGGTCTCTTTATGATATTCTTCATGATTTCACCTCTCTCACGAGTACCGTTGGTACTCTTAACCCATCCATGCATGCACCTCCTATTCCATCACCCTCGGTGTCAAATGTTGACGTGTCTCCTCCTTTGTTGTGCACCCACTGTTATTATGCCGATCACATGTCCCATGAGTGTCCATACTTGTCATATCCATCCGCACCCACCGTGGAACATGTGTTTTCATATGACACTGTTCCAGAACCCACCTCGGCCTACTACCCCGCTATACCCAATCCCGAGTTGTGTGAGTCTCCGAGCTATTCGTGGAGGCCTGATTACCCTTACACGCAATACGAATCCCAACCCGATGTTGTGGATCCTCACATGTTCCAACAGTCACCATGGCAACCTTGTGCACCTGTTCACGATTAGTTCCCTCACTACGCACCCCATGCGTTTTAACCATTTGTCCATCACGAAAGCGATCATTTCGTGTATGATGAACTTGACCTCACCCCACACACTTCATATGAGTATTCTCCATACACTCATGATAGTAGCATGTTGTGTCCACCTCCACCACTGCCACCACCCATCATTCCACCAACACCTTCATCCACATCCTCTCTCGAAACCGTCTTGCAAAAGTTCATACTTGAGCAAGAGCAAGCAATTCAAACTCAAGCTCTCCAAAGGCTTGAACAAAGGTTAAATGAATTGGAGTGTGCGAGAGAGTCGGATATTCCCATGACCCCACCCATCGTTGCAACCGAGTGTGATGATGTTGTGTCCTCTTGTGACACGAATTATGAGTGTGACCAATCCTACCACCCTTAGAATCTCGAAGTTGAGACCATTCCATGGTCCGGGTCCCAAGTCGATAATTGTGTTGACTTACCTTTCGATAGTGAGCCTGATCCAACCCCACCATGTCCACATGAACCTACCAATGAGGTTCCTATTCCCATTCACCTTCCCACTCCCGTAACATCTAAAAAAATGCCCGAGTCTACACCTATCAAGCTTCACCCTTGTGTTTCCGAGGAACCAATTTATCCTAGGTTAGCTCAGGCTACGAGTGCTCACCAATTTCCCGATATAGAATCCGTGATAGTTCCTAACTATCCAGATATGGATGATGTCCCACCATGTATGGCTCCCGTTGAGCCCGATATTTTTAGTGATTCCTCTATCTCTGATCTTGGTGCCTCATCTTACCCACCCACCACATTCCCAGATACTACTCTTATGGATAAGTTGACAACTCCATCTTTAGAAACCACACTCCCTTGTGAGTATTCATTTACTCCTCCCAATGAGTGTGTGTCTCTCACTCTTGAGTTGGATCATCTTCCTCCACCAGTTATCCCATCCGATACACCATTTGTCCCACCCGACCCACCCATTATCCTTTCCACCCCACCACCTGGTTTGGATCTTGATTTTGCACATTTTAAGTTTCCACCTACATTTTTAGATCCTCACCTGAAGCCATCCACCACCCATGAGAGTATTTGTGCTGCTACTCTCCACTTCCGTGACACCGAGCTTGTTACTCCATGCGCGTGTCATGGCGCGACCATTATCATCGCCCATTCATAGAATGGTTGTGCGCTTTCTATGAGCCCCAGCCCATTCCACTTTCACCGCCATATTTCCTTCCTCACCAACTTGATCAACATGCTTATAGGGCCCTAGTTTTCCTCACCTTTCGGCTCAATAAAGCCCGAGATCGATACCTTTTCACCCTCACCCTTACCTTAATACCCACCCGCCCTTGGTCCACCGATGCTTTGCATCGCGTGATGCACTTTGCTATACAAGTGCATTGACCCGTTTTAGCCTCTATCCAACAAGACAGACGCTTCAGTCTTGTTTGGGGGTGATTCTCATCACCCAATTCTTTTGCCACCCTTCGCTTTCATAGATCTTATCTTTAGGGTGAGAATTGTTCGGTGTGGCTGAAGACATTAAACTTAGCGCTACCGGGAGGCAGCCCGCGTTTCTTGTACTAGTCTCATCTTGTTTGGGGGTGGTGTTTCACATCACCCTCTGCTTTATCATGCTTATCGACTTGTACATTTTATTTTTTTATTTTTTTTTCTCTTATCATTTGTTCAGGTTTATTCTTGGCTACATTTTTCCACTTCATTAGCGGTTCATTCTGGTAATCTCTTTCCTACCTTATCCTTTCAATTTTAAAAATCATTTTACTTAACATCGAGGACGATGTTCCTTTTTGTTTGGGGGTGGAGAATTTTATCAAAATCATACCTCTTTTGAAAAATTTAGATTTTTAAACCTGATTTTTATAACTTCGTGCATTTTCTTTCGTCTCATTTATTGATGTGAATTTTCAATCATCCATCTTTCAAAAGTCTAGGAATCAAGCTAGAGAATATTTTTTTCTAAATAGCTTATGTAATACGTAACAAGGCATGTTGCACCATGAATTTCTAGACTCAATAAAATTTGTGCACTTATCATGTCACTACGATTTAGAGTTGAAGAGTACTATAATTCTAAAGAGAACCTTAAGGATCACTAGTGGAGACTTTAGCTTGTGAGATTTGTGTTTTTCACCCTTTTAGAGTGTTTTACACAATCTCCGAGTCACAAGTTGATTCAACTTCTTTGGGTTCGCATTAAATCGTTGTATGATCTCATTTTCTTTCATAAAATTTTGGCTTGATCACTGAGAACGACATCATTTTCGAGTTGTAAGAAACGCGTGTCTTGAAATTTGTCCCGAATACTAGATTTTCATCCATACACTTACCACTTTTTCATACACCATTTACCATACACCTCACCCATTACATTCCCATATTATTCCATATTCACATCTATTCCCCTCACCATCCACATATTTCACCATCACCTATCATCTCCGTATCATCGTTCATTTTCAAATAAAAGAGTGTGATTTCAAATGTTAAATGTCTTCATTATTGGTTTGAAAAGAGATAAGAAAAAGAAAAGAAAAATCGAAAAAAAAAGAGAAAAGAAAAGAAAGAGAGTTTGTAGTTAGTTTTTAAATAAAGACATTTGTGCCTAAAGTATAAAACACTCTTCCATCATATACATTCATCCATCATCCTTCATCATTCATATCACCATTATATCCTACATATCGCATCCATCTTTTATCCATCACACACCCATCACTCGTCACACATCCATCATACCACACCTCATACCATCCTTCCCATTTCATTTTCCCCTCACCCATATACATACATGTTCCCCTAGGTGTTCGGGCAAATGAAAGTCGACGTGGTGAATAACTCGACGTTCTCACTATAGTGATTAGCATTCCTTTCATGAGATCATTTTTTTTTCTAATTGTTCATTCTTTCTTATGTGTGTGTGAGACGTTTGAACTTGCTTACATTTACTCACCTCCTCACACACAATAGCGATACACGAACCCTAATCTCGAGAGTTCGTTTGAGAGAGATATATCCGTGAGATTTGAAGTTGAAGCGTTGATTCTGAAAAGGCAATCTAGGAATTACTCTTGTGATACTCGACCCGTTTTGACTGATTCACACTACACACGTCGAGTTTAGGAAGGATGTGCCTTGAGTATTTACTTAGCTAAACTTTTTACACATTCTAGCTTGTATTTCTGAAAACATTTATCTCATGTGATGGATTGTGCGATCATTTTATGTCTAATAAGATATTGACTGCCTTTCAATAAATCATTTCAAATAAAGAATTTTGTGGGTATATTCCCTGCAAACCCTCACGAGACACAACTCGTCCTGTAGGGCAACCTATAGGTTTAAAGGCTTGTTGCACATGCTAAGTGCAATCGCAAGTGCCCGCAAAAGTTGTACACTTTTGGTTACTTATCTTTCTCTTTCTCTTTCTCTCTATCTTATTGCTCGAGGATTAGCAACGCTCTGTTTGGGGGTGGTGTGATAAGCACCCAAAACTGTACAATTTATACCCCGAATAGATGTATTTTAGTTGCTAATTCTCGATAATATGGGTCTTATGCCCTGAATTATTCAATATGCAGGCTTAATTGCAGTTGCGGTGTCAAAAGTTATATTTCAAGACAATTTGAAACAAAATGGAGCTAAATACCCTTATCCCGTATCCTAGCCTACCCAAACCGAGCCTAAACCTAGCCTAAACCGTGTGTGTGTTGAGTTTGTGCCCTTTTATTATTTTTTAGATTTTTAGTTTGAGTCATTTTTAATTTTAGGATTATTTTAGAATTTTTAGTTTTTATTTTCTATTTTTCTATTTTATTTTTATTAGTATATTTTTATTTTATCTTTATTTTTATTAGTTATTAGTTTTATTTTTATTAGGATTATATTTTTTTTTAGGATTTCTTTTATTGGTTTTATATTGATTTTACATTTAATTAGAATTTTAGTTTTAGTTTTATTAGATTTTATTCTTATTTTTATTTTCATTTCTTTTTAGTTTCAATTTTATTTGAGTTTTTATTTTATTTTAGAATTATATTTTATTAGGTTTTTATTTTATTTTATTTTATTAGTGTTATTTTTTTTAGGTGCCCTAATTAAACACACACACAACTCCCCTTATCCTAATATCACTCACATACACCACTACCTAAATGCCTACACCCTCACCACACCAAATCAACCCCACTTAATCTTCCCCACCAAAACCCTCATCCTCACCACACTCCCATACACCCCCTACACCAAATCATTCCCTCTCATCTTCTCCAACAAACTCAAACACCATTAACCTCACCACTCTCTCTCATCAAACCCAACCACCTGCACATACCCCCATCCCCGAACCCTCCAATCTCCCTACACCGGACCTGATCGCCAGCGACCTGCCACCTCCTCCCTCACCCCAGCTCGTCACCAACTGCTGCCAGCCACTGGCGGTGCTAACCCAAACGACCCCCGCCTAACCTACCTCCGACTGACGGCATTCCGACCTGCAAAACCCACCGTCCCCTCTCCGCCGGAAAACCCCTCCAACCGAGCCGCCGCAACTCCCTCCGACGACCCTTTACTATCCGATCTCTCTAGATAGGAATTCTAGAGAGAGAATTGTAGATAAAATTATTCTTTGTAAATAGTTTTTCCTTTTTTTATTTTTAGATATTTGTGAGATTAAATATTGTAAGAGAGTTAATTGAGTGAATATTTCAATTTCAAATCAATTGGATGCTCAATTAAGTGGTGTATGCTTCAATTTGGAAGAGTAAAGTTCAACTTTCTCAAAGAGATTTGGTTTGCTTGTTCTATTCTCTTCTCTTTTATTTTAGTAGCCTTGATTATTAATTTATCATGTTTTATACCATGTTAGGCTAAAACCCCTTTCAAGGGGTGGGGTAAAACCTTTATTTGATGTTATTTTATTTTAATTAGTTTAATTACTTGAAAAGTGTCTTTGGATGTTAATTTTGATCCTTCACCCTTTGATTTACGCCTCGAGAGAGGGTAAATGATTTTTGAGAGAAAATCAAAATTCTAGTGATAATACCCATTTTAGATTCAAACTAGAGATAGGGTTTTTTTAAGTGGGGTATTATCACTTGAATTTCAACTCTAAAATTATTTTCTAAGATTTACATGAATTTTAATCGATCGATCCTAGCGGGTGATTAATTAAAAGGAGTGTAGATCTATTTTTCTAGAGTTGTGAGGTGTTAAACTTAATTTTCTAAAAGATTAAT
Organism: Sambucus nigra; assembly: GCA_949130495.1. NCBI lineage: Eukaryota > Viridiplantae > Streptophyta > Magnoliopsida > Dipsacales > Adoxaceae > Sambucus > Sambucus nigra. The sequence continues at coordinate 612,432,048 of OX422217.1, read as the reverse complement.
ATTATAATTACACTTGCAACGAGAGTTGGTTTGTAATTTTGATATTAATTTGGGAGAATTCAAATAATTAAATTAATTAATTAGAATAACTAAAATTTGTGGTGTAATCCCACTCCTTGATTGTTCTCACAATTATTCACCTTACTTATCTCTTATTTTTAGTGTTAGACTTTATTTTCCATTTTAGTCACTTTCTAGTTAGTTATTTTCATCTTAGTTTAGTTTAGTTTAAAACATCACCTCATCCTATTGTTTTAATATTGAAAAAGCTAAAAAAAAATAGAAAAGTGAAAAAGCACAAAAAGAAAATAAAAAGTGAATTACAATTGAATTTGTCTCTAGCTTACTCCCTAGGAAGTGGATTGATACCCTTACTTACCGCTACACTTGAGTTTATTAATTTTGTAGGTATTTGAGGTTTTGATTAGAAGGACTTTTCAAGCAACGACGAGAAAAAAAATATACCGAAAAGTCATTTCTATCAAGCGGCTTCCTGTGGACGATGTCGGACTGTGCGATATCTGTTGAATATTTGAAGACATGTGCATCATACTTAGTGGATATCTAAGTAGTCTGTAAGTCATCGAGTCTGCCAAACTCTTTAACTGTGCTGAAATCTAGGTTTTTCCCAAAAGGGATTTTTCCTCATTTCTTCTTCTGCATGGTTTGATTGTTTGGGTTAAATATAATTTAAATTTGGACTTGAGATTGCATGCACACCTAATTATTAATTTGGATAAAATTGGATCTTTCTGTGTATATCTTAAGTTACAGATAAGCCCACATGGCCCCAACTGCATTTTTGAATTGATATCAGAGCGGGTTACACTATTTTGCCTTGTGATCTTTAAATTATGTTAAAATGGACAATTTGTATAATAGGGTTCCGATTTATTATGGGTCAAATTATTCTTATTGGAAGGAAAGAATGAGGTCACTTTTAAAATTAATTGTTTGAAAGGGTTTGCCTTATGTGTGAAAGAGGTCGACACCACCCACTGTGATTAATGGCGATGTCATAAGTCCTAAACCAATTACCTCTTGAACAGACGAAGAATTTAAATGGGTTAATTTCAAATCTCTCCCCTTAAGTTCCAATTCGGGAGTCGTTACCCTGATGAATTCCGCCGCATCATGATGTGCACCACATCTAAGAAAGCAAGAGATACCCTCCAACTCACTTACGAGGGTACCAATGTTGTGGAAGCTTTTAATCTTCAAAATCTCATTACACGATTTAAGACCATTACTATGCTAGAGATTGAGATATTTGATTAATTTTATGCATAGTTTTTGGAATAGTAAATTCTAGTTATAATTTGGGTGAGAACATTCCCGAGATGGGAGTAGTGAAACAGATTTTGAGATCCCCACTGTCCCGATTTATCCCTAAAGTCATTGTTCTTACTTCATTAGGAATATTAGTTATGCTTACGTTAGAGGCACTCGTAGGAGACCTTCAAACTTATGAGACCGACATGTTTCCCAAATTTGTTAAGCCAAAAGAAAAAGTGTTTTCTTTAAAAGCCTAAGATAAAAAGAAAGATGAGCTCTTTTTTAACTCTCAATATGATTTTAACTTAGATAATATTATCCTTTTTGCAAAAAAGTTTAAAAAATATTCTCAAGCTTAGAGAAGAAAATACTTCCAAAGAAAACAAAAGTGTTGAGAAAGATAAAAAGTTTATGTCGGGAAAGAAAAGTTTTGAAAAAGCGAGAGGAGAGTAGTCTAAGAAAGATGAAGATATATGTTATGAGTCCGAGGGTAAGGGTCACAAAGATCATGAGTGTGCTCCGACGTTGAAGATACATGTTAACAATAAAGCTTTTTTCAATGCCACGCTTAGTGATACTGATGCCAAGTTGGTGGATTCCGATGATGAATCACTGTATGGACGTGACTTCACCGCTTTCATGGCCAGTCATGTTAGTATATCAGGTACACTTCATACCAATGAGGAAATTGATAAACATGATGAAATAGACAATGAGTCTAGTCATTCTGAAGAGAGTGAGGGATATGACATTTTGAGTGAGAGAGATAGTGACCTTCAACGCGCTTATGCCTTGCTTTACGTCGAGTTATTTAAAACAAAAAAGTACAATAAAAGTTTGGCGCTTAGGGTATAAGATTTAGAGAATGAGTTTAAAGATTCGAGAGTGATCGAGTCCTTGGTTAAAGTTTCTTTGGGAGAGAGAATCTTTTTAGTGGAGAGGGAAAATCGTGATAACCAACAAAGTGGCTACTCTTGCGAGAGATCTTCAAGCTTCATTAGAGACTTGATAGAAACTTGAAGCCCTTGTATCCCAACTTAAGAAAGATATCAAACGGGCTCGAGAGGTCAAGGTTACTATAGAGAATACATCAAAAAGGGTAGGAAAGATGCCTACTTTAGGATTTAGAGAGGGCCAAGGATAAGTTACGACGATGCATCTACTTCCCATGTTGCGCTGAAACCGTTCCCTAAATTTGTGATAGATCCTTATGGGCCTCTACCTAAACCACAAAAGAAAGTTCAACCTAAAAGAGCGAATGAAAGTTGACCCAAACAAGTCTATGTTTGAACCTATTGCAAAAGAAAAGGTCAAGTTAGGGAATTTTGCTACATATTAGGGAAAACTCAAAGTATGCATACTCTCATGAACCGCTATATAAACTTTGCTAGTCTTAGAGATCAATTTAAGTTCCTAGTCACAACCTCTCCAAGATTAATGGAAAATTTTCAAATGATGTCTATGCCACTAGAGAATATTACTAATGCTACGACCAGATCCAACAAAGATAAGGGGAAACAAAAGGTTACCTCCACTTGGGTACCGAAGTAAGAGAAAAAGCCCTTGTTATTATATTGCTCTTAATGTTAAAGATACCTCCTAATGGTATTTTAATATTGGGTTCTCTAGGCACACGACTTGTGATAATTCATTTTTTTACCAACCTTGTGAATCACAAGCAAGAAAAAGTCACCTTTGGAGATGGGAGTATGTCTAGAATTTTAGGATGTGGTTATGTTGAGATGCACGGATTCCTAAACTGGACAATGTGTTGTACGTTGAAGGTTTGAAAGAGAACTTAATTAAAATAAGCCAATTGTGTGACGCAAAATTTGCTGTAATGGTTAACCGATCTGAATGTAACGAATATGATCAATCCTATGAACAGTAAACTATTACTACACGGATTGAGGACAAAAGATAATTACTATGGGATCATTCTTAAGTCCTCCTTTGGGTACAAAAATTCCACAGTCTCCTCTATGAACCTTGGGCATCAATGATTAGGCCATGTGAACTTTGGAGATCTTGAGAGATTAATGAAGAGAGACCTAATTCGTGGCTTACCATCACTTGGGAAACCCACTTCTACGATTTGTGATCCTTACTAAAAAGGAGAAATTTAAAGTCCCCATTGGAAGTTGAATAACATTACCACCTCACGTTTGTTGGAGTTAATACTATGGATCTTATGGGTCATACTTGTACGGAGAGAATAGGTGGTAAGAGATATATTCTCATGATGGTCGATGACTTTTGAGATACTTTATTGTGGGGTTTCTTAGAGAAAAGTATGATATGGTCGAACTCCTAAAAATCAAGTGTCGTGTCCTACAAAATCACACAGAGCCACTATCAATCGGATGCATAGTGACAACAAAATTGAATTTAAAAAAGCCAAAATGGATATCTATTGTGATAAAGTGGGCATCAAACACGAGTTTTTGACTGCTTGTATTCCTCAATAAAATGGGATGGTTAAGAGGAAGAATCGGTTGATACAAGAGATGGCTAGAATTATCCTTCTCAGGAGAAATGTACCTAGAAATTTTAGAGCAGAGGTAGTTAATACTACATGCCATATAGTGAATCAGGTATATCTTCATTCACACACGTTATCCATGTTATATTAGTTGTGGATAGGGAAGAAACCCAACCTATCATATTTTTATGTCTTTGGGAGTCCTTGCTTTATTTTGAGAGATAAAGAAAACTTAGGAAAGTTCGACTCCTAAGGTGATGAGGTGATATTTTGGGGTTATTTGTCATCAATTAGGTCTTATAGGGTGTTTAACCTTACAAGCTCTAAAGTTACTGAGTTAATAAACATCATGATTAGAGATTATGAGTCGTCGATGTCTATTATCCCTGACCCCGAGTGTAAGCACAATACATCCCTCGATGATGATACCAGCGTTCCTTCTATTACCCTGATAGACCCCACTCTTAATTTGGAGTATCCACCCTTTTGGGTTCGAAAGAGTCATGACTTTCCCGATATACTTGGTGATCCCACATCAGGTGTCAAGATTCGACTCAACTTGAGAATGAGGTTTGGTACTTTTATTACACCTCCCTAGTAGAGCCCGGGAATGTGAAAGAAGCACTCAAGGATGAGTATTGGATATCCGATATGAAAGATGAGTTGTTTCAATTTTGTAAGAACGATGTTTGGGACCCCCGACCAAGTGAAACTAATGTAATTGGTACCAAACGGATTTATAAGAATAAAATTGGTAAGAATTGTACCATAGTTCAGAACAAGGCTAGGTTGCTCACTCAACGCTACACACAGATTAATGGTGTAGACCTTGATGAGACATTCATTTATATTGCTAGGCTTGAGTCTGTTCGCTTACTACTCGACATAACATGTCATCTATACTTCAAGTTATATCAAGTGGATGTCAATAGTTCCTTCCATAATGTCATTCTATAAGAGGACTTTCACGTTGAATAACTAAAGTGATTCAAAGACCTAAAGCACCAGAGACATGTTTATAATCTTCAGAAGGCATTGTTTGGTTTGAAACAAGCACCTCATGCTTGGTACGAGAGGCTCACTTCTTATCTCTTATCTCCTGGATTCAAGAAAAGGGGAGCGGATAAGATGCTGTTTATGGGGAGAGAGAGTGTCACTATATTAGTTGCCCAAGTCTATATGGATGACATAGTCTTTGGGTCCACATCTTGCCAAGATGCTCACACGTTTGAGGGGGAGAAGAAGAATGAGTTTGAGATAAGAATGGTTGGTGATCTTATGTTCTTCTTAGGTCTCAATTTGTGTTAACTTGAGGAAAGGATATTCATATCTCGATCCAAATATTATAGGGACATAGTGAAGAAGTTTGATTTACACTTCACTAAACATTCACACACCCCTATGAGTAGATCGACTAAGCTAGGCAAAGATGCTTTAGACAAGGATATAGAGCAAACACTTTTATAAGAGCATGATAGGTAGTCTTCTCTACTTGTCCACTAGTCATCCCAATATTGCCTTTAGCATTGGAGTTTGTGGTCGGGACCAAGCATCCCCAAAAAAGTCTCACTTTCTCACACTTAATCATATCATCAAATATTGATTGGCAATCTTTCCTATTGTATTTGATATTCCTTTGATACGATGACCGTTTGTCCGTCTATTCGGATGTCGATTGGGCCAGAGATGTTGATGGTTTTAGAAGAACCTTGGGTCGGTGTTTTTACTTTGGAAGTGTTTTTTCTCTTAGTTGAGCAAAAAGAAAAACTCTATATATTTGTCTACGACGGAGACCTATCATATAGCCTCGGGGAGGTTATGCACAAAACTCTTTTGGATGAAGCATTTATTGGACGATTATAGGACTTCCCAAGGCACAATGACTATTTCGTGTCATAATACGAGTGCAAATAATATATCATGTAATCCGATCTGACACTCTTGTACAAAGCACATTGGATACATGATAGTTTATTCGTTATCTCATTGAGGAGAAGGTGATATCCTTGAGCTTTATGAGCACCAAATGTTTATTAGCCGATATTTTCCCAAAACCTTTAGATGCACTTATATTCAAGAATCTTAGGAAGTCTTTGGGTATTAATTCTTTTGATTGAATTCGGTCATTTATCTAGTATAGGGTGATTATCATGTTCATATCTTTTATCCCTGCTGCTAAATCGTATTTATATTGTATTCTTATATTTATACATGCTTTTTCTTTTGGATATATTTTTAAAAATCCAAAAAGATTTTCGATTTTAAGAAAAAGTTTGAAAAAATCCAAAAATATTTTATTTTGATAAAATTTTTGAAAAGCTAAAAAGATTTTTTGTTTTTCACCATATATGGATGTGCATTTAAGATATTCGGATCACCCCTGTATTACATCCATTCAAGTGAATTTTTAATGGTGTTTGGATACATGAATTCATATATTTAGTGTGCCTAATAATGGTTGGATAACATTTCGTTGATCATTGATGACTACTTTCTTCATGTTAGATTCTTTATCACCTTTATTACACACGTGCACGAATATTTTGAACATTGTACTTACTTGTCATATGCCAAATATGGTGTTCTTATCTCAATCGTAACGAACCAAATTTATTAGAGATAAGTTGTGCTTGTAAGAATCATTGCACGAATTTCATTTTCTGAAAAAATTACTAAATGTTAAGCGATGGAATGGAGCTAGGAAAGAGAAAAATTCTCTTTCCATAAAAGCCACCATTTTCAAAAAGAGCCTAAAAAGATTAACGACACACAAAAACAGAAGTTCCAAGGCTAATTTTATATCAGTGATGCTTTGCTACATATGAGCACATTATCTTTAAAATTTGAGAGTGAATTCTTATATATGTCAGATTTTGAGGGCATTATAAAGTATTAGATCAATGGGTTTGCCAAACGGGCTCTCTTGAAAAGCATTAAACGGTTTGGCGTTATTGATTTAAGAAGCATTTAAATTCCTGGAATGTTGCATAAGTCAAATCAATTTCATATAAGTTCAACACTTTTACACCTAAGGTTGAAACCGAGTTCTCTCTTTATAAGTTTCTCTTGACTTCGTGGACCTATGTTATGAATGACTTTGTTGATTTGCCCATAAAGAATGTCTACATTAATTCATACCACTTTCACGATTCAGACATAAAGAATGTCTACATATTTGTATATTTTATACCTTCTTTTAATACTTAAAATTTTTGAAAATTTTGCAAAAATAGTTGGTATGCTTCTTCAAAATTTCATCGAATGTGCTTAATTTATATCTTTGTGATGGTATTTCTATTATATTCAGTGATGCTTATTATTCATGATTAGTTTATAACCCTTTATCTCATACGGACAAAAAGGGGAGAATAAATTGAAAGAGGGAGTTTTATTTTTCTTTAAACTCATATGTGTTATGGTATTCTTTTATTTCATGGGTGTAGGTATCTTCAACTTTGATGACGATTCATGGACTACACAAAATGAAGAATTTAAGTTGAACATAAAGTATCAAATGTCATTTCATTTTTAGGTTTGGGAGGACATTAGCAAAATATTGTTTCAGGGATTTTATTATAATTTGGCTTTGATTTTTGTTTTTATACCATAATAGACAAAAGGGGAGATTTGTAAAAGCAAGATTTTATAGTTAATAATATCTTAGTTATTTTGGTGTATCCCATTACAAACCGTTATTATAAACCAAATACTACCTACGCATTTACCTCCACGATCATTTGAAGACATGTTCGCGACCGAGAATCATTTATGAGATTCAAATTGTTAGAACTATCACGAACACTTTAAGGAGATATACGAACTTAAGGTTATTATTTTACTCGATCAAATTATTCTTGGATGTTTGTTTTTTACTCGAGGCATTATTTATAAATTGTTTTTGAAAATATTTTTTTATTTTCAATCTTATTAGAACGAGATGTAGATCTCGTTAGAACAAACACAATAGTTCGTTCAAACGAAGTATAAACTCATTTAAACGAAATGCAAATTTCATTAGAACGAACTTCTAACAAGCAACTAATGAGATGGTCACTATATGACAGAACAACACTGGTTGAAAGTTCATTAGAAGGTCGATTGAACAAAACTCGTTCGAACGATATGGGACCTCATTAGAATGAACCCATAGCTTTCGTTGGAATGAGATTCTATTTTCGTTCGAACGAGATCTACGCCTCAAAATTTGTGTTTTTTTACTAAAAAAACTTATGTGAACAGTTTTTCTTAAAAGTTTTGTCAAAAACTAAATCCCCATACCTGTTCCAAAAGTGTTCACCTTTTTGTTTCTTTGAAACAAGTATTAATATTCCAAATCACACGTCCCCTCAACTAATTTGTTGAGTTTCAAACCCAAGTTTCCGTACTTTACATCGAACCCTTATAACGTTTACTCTACTACTAATTGTGGATTTGCGACTTTATGGTTGAACAAGAAAGAATATCGCAGCCTGAGACTGATCGATGGATACCGAGAGAAGAGATGCTTCATATGGGCGGTGATGGATTGTACGTATTTGTTGAAGATTTAAAGGCGTGTGCATTATATTTAGTGGATCTCTAATTAGTCTATAAGTCATCAAGTCCTTCAAACTCTTTACTAAAAGGGGTTTTTCATTATTTCTTCTTTTGTTTAGTTTGATTATATGGGTCGAATATAATTTAAATTTATAGCTGAGTTTGCATGCATACCTAATTATTAATAAAGATAAAATTTAGTTAAGAATTTGGAAATTTGTGCATGTATCCTTAAATACAGATAAGTCTATATAGCCCTAAACGTGTTTTCAATGTTTAATTGAATAAATCCATGATAATTTGTAAAATTGGACAATCTAGGGCTTGTGATCAGTAAATTGGGTTTTCATTTTAATCTTGGTGTAGGTTTGGGATTTGAAGATGGAAATAGGTTCCAATTGTTATTTTGATGTGTTTTTATCATTTAAAGAATCTTTTTTAATTCATTAATGGAGTTTTGAGAGAGAAAATTGGTCTTGAAGATTAAGAAACCTAGAATGGGGAAACTTGGATGGACCTGTGTTGATCGATCGATCCGTCTTAAGATCCCAGACTACTGATGGTAACAGGTATAACCTATTTAGGCCTCTATGATATTGTTTAGTAATTTTGGATTTTAGGACTAGGACTAGGATTTCTTGGCCTATAGTTTTATGTACTCATGGAACAGAGACAAATTCTTATTATTTAAACGGTTGAAAATTGATTTTTAGCGTATTTGAATATTTAGGAAAATCGTTGATTTAAATGGGTTAAATGGGGGATTTGGTAGTCAAGTGTAGATAGGAGTGTAGAATGGGTTTGTTAATTTGGAATTGGTAAGTTAGAGGGTTGGTCTGGTTAGCCGGTATTTATTTGAATTGTTAAAATGCATGAATGGCATGAATATTCTTTGGGTGAGATATGGTTTGGGTTATAACTTCCCCGAGTGAGGTAATTATTATGTTTCGTGATTTCATTTTATACAAGTGTGTGATTATATCTTGATGTGATGCCTAGGGAGAATATACTTAGGCTAATCAAGATTAAAAATAGTTGATGTATGGTTTTTAATCTATAATAGAGTGTGATTACACCTAGAATTAGGAACCAGGGAGGATTGGGTTATTTTATTATGGGATGAATATAACGTATAAATGTGTTATACCTTTCTATGATAGCGATGATAGCATGACCTAATAGCATAGGGTCAGTATGTATGCGTAGAAACCACATTTTAGGACCCTCTTAAGACTCTCCTTAGGCCCCTAGCACTTCCCCATTCGTCATAGAACTCAAGGTCATACTACTAGTACCGATCTAGAGGCCACCGGGCGCCCCTGGGTCCCGTTTGACTCTGATCAACTTTTTCGTCTAAGAAAAATCTCAATAAATCTTTGAAGGGCACTAAATCCCCTTTCCAACGGTCCTCCTAATGCGTGAATCGGCCTTATGGTTTGGACGAGTTGTCTGTTTTACTATCGAAAATCAATTTCGAGGTCATCAGGCACTCCCGAGCCCCGTTTGGACCCCAATAAACTTCCTCTTCCAAGTGAATGCTCAATAAATCTTCAAATGGCTATCAATCCCCTTTCCAACTGTCTTTCCTGTGCTCTAATCGGCCTTACCGTTCGGACGAACAATATGTTTTCCTGTAAAAAAAACTAATTCGGAGGCCACCGAGCGCTCTCGGACTCCATTTGACTCATGTAAATTCTTCAGATTAAATACGACTGAATGAATATTTAAAGATTACTGAAAACCCTTTCCAACGGTCATCCATATGCGTGAATCAGTCTTACGGTATGGATGAACAAATTATTTTACTCTGAAGGTTAATCAGGCGATTTCGAGCCCCGTTTGACCAAGACCAACTCCATAAATCGAACGAGACTAAATGAATATTCAAAGGGCTCTGAATACCCTTTCCAACGGTCCATCCCATGCCCAAATTGGCCTTACGATTCAGACAAAAAATTCGTTTTACTCTCAAAAGCTCTTGTCTAAAAGACCATCGAGCACTTCTGAGCCCCGTTTGACCAAAGTCAACTCCTGAACCCGGAAGAGGTCCTAAGGATTCTTAAAGGTTTATGAATACCCTTTTCAACGGTATGCCATGTGCGCAATTCGGACTTATGGATTGCATTTTAAGACCATTTTTTTTAGAAATACGAATGAGATTGCCGAATAGCAAACCCATTTCCCTGCCTATCGACAGTGTGTCTAGGGATGTCTACCGATAGGCAGGTCAAGTACAATGCTGATCGACCCCCCCTTGACCCTATATAAGGAGAGCATAGGCTCACTTCAAAAGGCACCTCAAGAACATCCCTCTCAATGATCTCAACAATATTCTCTCAAAGACATCGTGGTTTCTCTACTGAAATATTGCCTCCACATTCCATTTCCATCCCTTTCACACCCAATTTAGCGAAAATCCTTTTCCTCTCCTCCTACAACCTCCATCCACTTGTGAGGGAAGACTTTTCATCAATCAATATCAATCTTCAAGTCTCCAAAGAAGGTCATAACATTCTTCTCTCTCTTTTAATTTTCGTATTAGTTATCTAATCTTTAATTTAGCCTTTCATCTTTATTAGTCCACACATATTAATAATCCCACATTTTTTAGTAGTATTGCACATAACATATTTTCTAACACAAACATAAGAACAAGAAAAAGAAAAATAGGGTTTGAACTCCAAACGGGATTCTTCACCACATTTTCTCAAATCATAACATCCTTTTTCTACACACACACACATCTAAATAAAATCCCCGGTAGGATTTATGGGATAAACCCCACCCTCGTATTACTTGCGAACTATGTGGACTTTTATGCCTTTTTATATTACGTAGGCATTTTGGTTTAAACCCGACACTCGAGTCCTCCTTGCATATTTTTATTCATATATTATACTTGTGATTCTTATGCACGCTTTATCTAACACACATCATCATTTTATCATAACGATCAATATCCTGAGGAGCGCACACATTATATTTTTAATTATTATTTCGGGAACACTCCAACGGATGACCTCACTCCTCCTTTATCCATGACGTGAGTTGAGAAATTCCATTCTCCATTTATATATGCACGCGTATACACTTCACGGAGTTTTTAAGGATAATAATAATAATACATGCCCGTGAGAGACCTAAAGGGTGAGATGGGTGTCTAACACCTTCCCATTCCGTAACTTAGCGCCTAAACCTTTGAGCTAATGGTTTCACAAGTATCAGTGTGTCTTTGATGTCATTATCTCAATGCGACAACATTTCTTTTGCCTGTTTTGTACAAAATAGGCTAGCGGCTCTATCTCTTTACACCATCCCACATCAATGACGGCCAAAGCGCTCCTCAAAAAGGCATGAGACATTTTCTCTCCCCTAAGCCGCGCGCGGGACCACTGATGCCCACCCCCACCCCCTATCCCCGCGCCCGCGGGGGTGGAAAGAGGCGAGGGATAGCCACAGTGGTGACTCTGCTGGGGAGGACTTATCATAAGAAGGCTAGACTCTATTTGCATGGGTGTTATCATTTCCTACATGTGTGAGTATGCACCTACCTGTATGTGCCCTTTCTCCTCTATCTATTTCTTATATATATTTATCTCATGCTTATATCACTCATTTTTCACTATCACTCACTTTTAAATATCTTCCATGTACATCTCACACTACTTACACTTATACGTAGAATTACTTATATCCGCATGTTTCACGCACCACTTAGAATATTCATAATTAGGTTTCACTAGCACACACCTCCACTTATCACACTTATATATATACATGCTCACTTGAACTTATCACACACCACTTATAATATCCATGTTTAGGTTCACTACCACACACTCACTTGTAGATATTCACACTTACACGTATCCATGCGTAGTGTAATCTTCATGATCTATGCTAGATTTACTTTTCATGATACTTGTACATTCTTTCCTATTAGTATAGTGCTTATTTTACTCATCCTGCCAAATAAAAGACGCTCTCCATAATATACTAACCAAAAATCATGCATTTTGCACACTACATCACTAAGAACATGGCTATTAACCCAAATTTTATCCCGTACTGAGTGGTCACTTTGTGATGGGCACTAGTCTAGCAGGTCGTAGTTAGCCTAAGCAATATGACTATCACCTTCCATTGTCCTAGAACCTTCGACGTATATCTAATGGCTCCCCCGCATCGTACTGCATGACCGAACTCATAACGGGAGGTATATAGCAGGGAACTCGTCACGTACGTTGAGTATATAGAATTTGCTCTCACAAGTACTGTCCCCATGAGGTATATAGTGAGACAATTAATGTACACTTATTGTATATCAAATGTCTTGTCCACACGTACCGATTGCCCTAAAAACAATAAGTATATCGTGGAAGTCATGCCAAAAGGGGTAACCTTTCCACTAACCCAACAACTGTATAAATCTCATATAGGCATCAAACCCATGACACTCATATATAGTTTTTCAGTTACTAGACGAAACTCTGCCAAAATGTCGTGTCAGCATGCCGCCCAAATTTTCGCATAATTTTGTCTTTTGTTCAAAATAAGACCTGGTCCATGAGCCTGGAAACAAGCCAAGCCCTATCTTACCTATTTTTCAAACCCAATTTTCCCAGGCTCAGGTCCTTTTCGACCTTTCTTTTGCATTTAGATAAACCTAATACAAGTGAAAACATAAATATAATAATAAGCATTCTGAGACTCTTCTCTCATTTTCCCTTCCTTTTTACCAAAAATACCAAAAACATTTTTCCTCCTTTTCATAAAAAACGTCAAAAACATTCCTCCTCATGTTTACCAAAAATGTCAAAAACATTTTTCCTCTTTTTCATCAAAATAAAAAAAAAATCCTTATATTTGCCAAAAATGTCAAAAAACATTTTCCCTCTTCTTCAAAAACCAATTATTCTCTCTCTTTCAAAAATAAATTTGAATCTTTTTCCTTCTCAGGTCGATCACATACCTGATTCTTAGCCTGGCTCCATATTATCTTCAATCATTCGTCAAACCGCCCCGAAGCTTCGCCAGTTCCCCTGCAACTTTATTAGAGTATGAAATTACCTTCTTAAGTGTCTAATGGAAAACATCGATCAAGCACCAAACGTACAACCAGGTCTGATAGCGGTTATAGTCCAACTCGGTGCCAAGATTTACAATCCTCAAATCGAGGTCCATGAGAACTTAAGGTTCTCTTTCCTTGTGTCATGGGTTTGCCCGTTCCCGAGCCTGTTTGGGTCCTAGAAGAATATCAGCATGTTTTGCATGCCCCTCCTGCCAATGGGCCACCGCCAGCTCTGCTCCCTATGCCAAACCTTTCCCTCAAGGGGATAACTTTCCATTACCCCTTGATACTTAGGAGGAAGTACTAAACAAGGTTAAGGAAGACCTCGAGATGTTGTCGAAGAAGTTTAACCAAGTTAAGATATCCAGGAACTAGATGGACTACACTCACATGTCTCCTTGGTGACATAAAATAGATAATGGCCCAGACGTTCCAAAAGACTTTGAAGGACAGCACTCTTCGTTGGTTCCTATCCTTAGAGGAATCCAGAATCCACAGTTGGGAAGATGTTGCCGGGGAATTTATGTCACAGTACAAGTACAATTAAGAACTAGGGGTTACACGTCGAGATCTAGAGATTTTTAAGAAGAACCCTGAAAAAACTTTCAGCAACTTCATAGCAAGGTGGAGAGATAAAGATGCCACCATGACCAATCGGCCCTTAGAAGAAGACCAAGCCGTCATAGTGACGAAAAATTTCCTTCCCCATATCAGAGCAACTATGGGAGGTCAGTATTACCGACACTTTCGAGCTTTCTGGAAAGTGGGTGTGTAAATTAAAGAAAATGTTACCAAGACAGAAGTCAAGCCTAAGAAAGTGTTCGGACAGTTCACCCCCAAAAAGTAAGAGAAGCTTGCCAATTCCACAATCTCACCCATCAATAATATCTCCCAGACGCTACCTCTTGCGTGTCAGAAAGTCGCTCTAACCCCACTAGAAAGGAATACACCGAGCTCCATACTCCCCTCTCTAAAGTCTACCAAGACTTGTTAAGTCCAAGTCTTATCATACCTTTGAACCCTCATCCATTACCAAACCCACTTCCCAAAAACTTTAAAACTAATGCCCAATGTGATTTCCAGCAGTTTGTCGACCATACTACTAATCAGTGCTTCCATATCCGGAATGTAATACAATGTCTAATTGACTGGGGTATCATTTCCCCACCAAATAATCCTAAACCTAACACCACTCACAACCCACTTCAGCCGACACCAATGCCATCTTCTAAGCAAATAACACGGAATTCGACCCATCAACCCAAATTATGCCCAGTAAAGCACCCATTATACCTGTATTTTCACCCAAGCCTCTCAAAGTTTGCCCATATTTTCTCCTGCACCCTACCCGCTTCATCAATTAAGCTCTTTAACTCCTCACGAGGGCTTGTATTATCGTTCGTACCCGATCCGAAGGAAAAGATATGGAGTTATCAGCTGTTCTGAATCAGCTTCTGGATTTTGGGCTGAAATTTCCCTCTTAGATGACCATCTACTATCAAAAGCTCAGCATCCTATTCATGAATTCCCGAAAGTGGGATTGGGAGTAAGATAATTGGGTGATACCTATTAATGAAATCAGTTTGGATTATGTAGTGCAGATTATGGTAGACATGTTCTGACAGACCGACGAAATCTATAGCATTTTCGATCTACTCACCACACTAAAGTTTGAAGGGCGGTTGGTCCCTTCACTCTCGCACCTTCGCATTAAGTGGGAGGATTTATATGAAGAAGTCATTAAGGTCGTGGAATGCATTGACTTCTCTTGGAAGGGAGACATCGTTTCCATCGGATGGGGGGATGAATTTGACAGCTCTGATGATGAACCGAGTCAGAAAAAGTTATTCCAGTAATCAACATGTGCAGGATGATCTCCTTTAAAGACTTGTTATGGGAAATCAGTAAAGTTGCCATACAGCTAGAAATTAATGAAGAAACGGGGTTATTGTTCTTCCTCGCCTCTGTAAACCATATGACCATATCAGGGAGATACTACCAAGATTCAAATCCTCGGCCATCAATGAATAGACAGGGGAAAGGAAGTTATCGAGGAACTCCCCATGTTAGAGATGACCATAGAGGAAAGCAAGGTCATAGAACAACTCAAAAAGACTCAAGCCAAAATCATCTTGTGGGTACTCTTCATGTCTTCCCAACTACATCAAAATACTCTGATAAAGTTTCTTACTAGGCCCACAATCACTCCTTTTACTACTCTAAAAAAATCCATAAACTTGGTTGGATCCTTGACCACCACTAGAATCTTTTCCTTCTCCGAAAAAGAAATCCAAAGGTTGGTCCTGATCACAACTACGCCATGTCCATTGAAATGATGGCAAAGACATTCCCCCACTCACTTATAGACAATGGCTCTGCCCTCATTATTTTCCCGTTAAGAACCTTAAATTGCTTGGGGTTAAAAGTAAGTTACCTAACTCCTACTTCTGCCACAGTGCGTGCCTATGATAACACTCACCGAGAGGTGATGGGATCCATAACACTCATAATAGGGAATGGCCCTATCAATCCCATTACTGAGTTTCAAGTTATTGACTTACCCGCATGCTGCAACCTGTTGCTTGGTTGACCGTGGCTACACATCATTCGAGAGGTGTCTTCCTCCCTTCATCAGAAGTTGAAATTCTTCGTCAAAGGGCAAATCATTACCATTTTGGGAGATGGTGACAGTACTGAAAATGCTAGCACCATTAATTCGTGAAAAAATGGTGATCGCTTAAATAAGCTCTTATACCAATTTGAAAAATGTGTAAATGCGGTGTATTATATCGATTTGAATTAATTCGTAAATGTTTACTTTGGCACACTTAATTAATTAGAGTTTATTTAAACCAAATTAATTCAGCCCCTAAACATGCAACTATGTGTGTGCGTATGTCAAACCATAAATAAGTAAAGCATGTGAGACAAATTTAAGGAAAAATCCCCGATGGGAAAAACCTTTTATTTCTAGAACTTTGAAGAATTCACAAGACTATTGACTTACATATAACCTGATAATCGCCCACAAGTGTAACGCACGGTGTCTTCGTCAAACCTTCAAAGCAACGTCTAGAAATTTCGTCGGCTGGAATCTCCTGTAAGAACTCCAGACGGTCAGTAATGAAGAAGAAAACGGCTTCTCCATGAGTGTGAACTTTATAAGGACTCCCTCCACAATAGCACTTAGCTCTCCGGTTCTAGAGTTCTCCCCACAAAGGTAAACAAAAGCAAAAGTGTGTTCTTCAACACCAAAACAATTCACCAAAGCATATGGGATTTTGGCAAATTGTAAACAAAAAAGGATTAAACCCTAAAAGAAGAAGTCAAAAGGATTATGTAGATTCACAGCTTTCTGTCTTTCAAAACGCTGGGACTTCTTATTGAAAACAAAACCATTTAATGAGTATTTATACAAAAATATGTCGCCTCGGTACGAGCTCGTTCGAACGAGATAAGAATCTCGCTCGAATGACGTACATATATCGTTCAAACGACATCGTGCGACATTCATAAGTCGCTCGAACGAGATAGCTATCTCGCTTGAACGACCTGGGCGTCAAAATCGAGGTACGCTTCAGGACTTAGAAAAAATACTCATATACAAATTTTCACAAAAAAGTCTACTCCAAAACTTAGAAAATATTTTGTAAAAATATCCCAAAAGCTCTAAGTGGAAAGTTAAGGTATTAAAAACATAACCTTACCAAAGTAAACTTCGCGGAGTCTTTTTTATGAAGAACTTGATATTCGGATCCGTCTTTGATGCTTGAATGTTCTTGAATGCTCTTCGACAGTGTAGCGGTATATGACATAATAAATTGATAACGGACTTTGAAAATATGTCCTTACAAATCTCCCCCTATGTCTATGCCGGTACATACATAAAAACATCTGAATTATCAAATACCAAATGACCTATACAACTCTACCCTCCATGAATAAAGTTGCAAGATCTCAAACTGTTCTTCAAAAAGTCTTCATCAAATCTCAAAGCTTTTCTCATCAGGGTGTGCAACATAATGATCTTCAGTCTTTGTACATACACACATGAGATAAAGCAAAAAACTTTCGTGACGCATCAAGTTTGAAATGATATAAGAATAAAGAATAAAGCATTAATAAATCAAACTCTCCTCCATAATGCAAAAACTCTCCCATAACATGATAATTCTTTCTCCCCCTTTTTATGATGTCCACAAAAAGATAGATAAGAAGAAAAAATCAAAATAAGCTCTGATACCAATTTGTAAAACCGTATGACGTGTGATGATTGATTAAATTCACAAATTTCTAATTTGGCACACTTATTTAATTAAAGTCTATTTAAACCAAATTAATTCAGCCCCTAAACATTCAACTATGTGTGTACGTGCGCCAACCCATAAATAAAGCATGTGACACAAATTTAAGGAAAAATTCTCGAAGGCCAAAACCTTTTATTTCTAGAACTTTGAAGAATTCATAAGACCATTGACTTACATATAACCTGATAATCGCCCACAAGTGTAACGCGCGGTGTCTTCATCAAACCTTCAAAGCAACGACTAGAAATGTCGTCGGCTGGAATCTCCCGCAAGAACTTCAGATGGTCAGCATTGAAGAAGAAAATGGCTTCTCCACAAGTGTGAACTTTATAAGGACTCCCTCCACAATAGCATGTAGCTCTCCGGTTGTAGAGTTCTCCCCACAAATAATGAACAACAGCAAAGTGTGTTCTTAAACACCAAAATAATTCACCAAAGCATATGAGATTTTTGTGAATTGTAAACAAAAAGGGATTAAACCCTAAAAGAAGAAGTCAAAAAGATTATGCAATTTCGCAGTTTTCTGTCGTTCAAAACGCTGGGACTTCTTAATGAAAACAAAACCATTTAATGAGTATTTATACAAAAATGTGTCCCCTCGGTATACGAGCTCGTTCGAACGAGATAAGGATCTCACGCGAATGACGTATAGATATCGTTCAAACGACATCGCGCGACATCCATAAGTCGCTCGAACGAGATAGCTATCTCGCTTGAACGACCTGGGCGTCAAAATCGAGTTACGCTTCAGGACTTAGAAAAAATACTCATACACAAATTTTGACGAAAAAGTCTGCTCCAAAACTTAGAAAATATTTTGTAAAAACATCCCAAAAGCTCTAAGTGGAAAGTTAAGCTATTAAAAACATAACCTTACCAAAGTAAACTTCGCGGAGTCTTTTTGATGAAGAACTTGATATTCGGATCCGTCTTTGATGCTTGAATGTTCTTGAATGCTCTTCGACGGTGTAGCGGTATATGATATAATAAATTGATAATGGACTTTGAAAATATGTCCTTACAAATCTCCCCTATGTCTATGCCGGTACATACATAAAAACATCCGAATTATCAAATACTAAATGACCTATACAAATCTACCCTCCATGAATAAATTTGCAAGATCTCAAACTGTTCTTCAAAAAGTCTTCATCAAATCTCAAAACTTTTCTCATCAGGGTGTGCAACATAATGATCTTCAGTCTTTGTACATACACACATGAGATAAAGCAAAAAACCTTCGTGACGCATCGAGTTTGAAATAATATAAGAATAAAGAATAAAGCATTAATAAATCAAACTCTCCCCCATAACGTAAAAACTCCCCTATAACATGATAATTCTTTCTCCCCCTTTTTATGATGTGCACAAATAGATAGATAAGAAGAAAAAATCAAAATAAGCTCTGATACCAATTTGTAAAACCGTATGACGTGTGATAGTTGATTAAATTGGCAAAATTTCTAATTTGGCACACTTATTTAATTAAAGTCTATTTAAACCAAATTAATTCAGCCCCTAAACATGAAACTATGTGTGTACATGCGCCAACCCATAAATAAAGCATGCGATATAAATATTCAGGAAAAATCCTCAAAGGGAAAAATCTTTCATTTCTATAACTTTGAAGAATTCACAAGACCATTGACTTACATAGAACCTGATAATCGCCCACAAGTGTAACCCGCGGTGTCTTCGTCAAACCTTAAAAGCAACGGCTAGAAATGTTGTCGATTGGAATCTCCCGCAAGGACTTCAAATGGTCAGCAATGAAGAAGAAAACGGTTTCTCCACAAGTGTGAACTTTATAAGAACTCCCTCCACAATAGCACGTAACTCTCCGGTTGTAGAGTTCTCCCCACAAAGAATGAACAACATCAAAGTGTGTTCTTAAACACCAAAATAATTCACCAAAGCATATGAGATTTTTGTGCATTATAAACAAAAAGGGATTAAACCCTAAAAGAAGAAGTCAAAAGTATTTTGTAGTTTCGCAGTTTTCTGTCTTTCAAAACGTTGGGACTTCTTAATGAAAATGAAACCATTTAATAAGTATTTATACAAAAATGTGTCGCTTCGGTATACGAGTTCATTCGAACGAGATAAGGATCTCGTGTGAACGACGTACAGATGTCGTTCAAACGACATCGCGCGACATTCATAAGTCGCTCTAAAGAGATAGCTATCTCGCTTGAACGACCTGGGCGTCAAAATCGAGGTATGCTTCAGGACTTATAAAAAATACTCATACACAAATTTTGACGAAAAAGTCTGCTCCAAAACTTAGAAAATATTTTGTAAAAATATCCCAAAAGCTCTAAGTGGAAAGTTAAGGTATTAAAAACATAACCTTACCAAAGTAAACTTTGCGGAGTCTTTTTTATGAAGAACTTGATATTCGGATCCGTCTTTGATGCTTGAATGTTCTTGAATCCTCTTCGACGTTGTAGCGGTATATGACATAATAAATTGATAACGGACTTATAAAAATATTTCCTTACAATCCGGTACTAGAAATACAGTATGGGACGAATGACATGCTTATTTTCAGCTTCAAGGTTGATCCGCTTCCCCTTTCGGTAAGGGACAATTTCAAAGACTGATTCTGTCCAAAGCACAGCCCTCACGGCAATGTCAATGTGATACAGATGTTCAAGAATATTCCCTTTATTCCAGGACTCGGGCCGGGGCGACTCAATAAGGAATACTATAGCCCATAGTCCTGAAAAGGGCATTTCCCCCATGTGGAATAGGTTATCATATTTCACTAGAAGAACTTAGAATGCTCTACTAACTACGATTGAAGATAAGTTTAGAAGATGCCGAGACTATCTCGAGGGATTCCTTGAATGGGAGATTCATCAAAGAGGGTGAATACTTCCCCTTCTATGGCTTTCCTGAACTATGGTATAATCATGTGGATAAGAAGATGAAGTCAGGGATGGAAATCTTCTTTCAATACAGCTAGACCTGGGTCGAAGACTGTCAGCATCAAGTGCAACCTCTCACTCAAAAAGCCATAACGATTATTATGGTCTGCGAGGAAAGTGACTCCATAGACTTGCTCAATCTGCAGACACTAGGGCTGACACTCTGTATGATCCATTCAGGCACTATATCGTCAAATATATCTACTTTGAACAAGGACACCAATGCGCCTCTCCTCAATTGGAATGCTATACCACTCCCACTTATTGAGATGCAACCCAACCTTATTGTTTACCATATCTCTTCATCTTTGGTTGTTCCTACTTTTTCTGATAACAATGTAATCGAGATCTCTTTTGATGAGGTTCTCAATGTTATATTCCCCGAAAGTGAAATGAACGAAGATTTTGAGTATCTTGTTGTGCCTTATATTAATTATCTTGATTCTAGTCAAACTCTTGATGATGGTGACTTTATAAAAGAATAATTCTTAACTGATCTTAATAAGGTTAATAACAAACAACATAGTTGCGTTCAAATTAATGAGGATGAAACTGTTATTATCAGTCTCGGTTCTAGTAGCCAACAACGCGAGATTAGGATAGGTTCCACCCTTAACAAGAATGAGCGCGCGCAATTCGAAGAGATGTTGAAGGAATTTATGGATGTCTTTGCATGGTCCTATGACGATATGCTCGCTATCGATCCTAAGATCACCCATCACGAGATTCCAACCATCCCATAATGTAAATCGATCAAATAGAAGCTACAAAAACTCTACATTAAATGGTCACTTAAAGTTAAGGAAGAGGTAATCAAATAGTTGAATGTAGGCTTCATTCGGGTGATTAAATATCCCACATGGGTAGCCAACATTATACTCGTACCGAAATCAGGAGGCAAAGTCCGCATGTGCGTCAACTACCAGGATTTGAACAAAGAATCACTAAAGAACGATTACCCAGTGTCCAACATCGACATGATTGTGGGCAACACGGCTAGTCATGCCCTCAAGTCATTCGTCGATGGGTTCTCTGACTATAATTAAATTAAGATGCACCTTAATTATCAAGAAAAAACTGTCTTCATCACCCTCTTGGGAACTTTTTATTACATGGTTATGCCATTCGGGCTTAAGAACGCAGAGGCTACCTAACAAATGGTTGCCACAACCATCTTGCTTGATCTGATACACAAGGATGTCAAGGTATACTTAGATGACATGATTATCAAGTTTAAGACTCGGGATGGTCATGTTCCCGCCCTTCGAAAGTTTTTCGAATGACTGCGGCGATACCAGATGTAATTAAACCAGTAAAAATGCATTTTTGACATCAGCAAAGGAAAGATTTTAGGATTCATGGTTAACGAGAATGGAATCGAGGCAGACCCTGCCAAACTGAAAGCCATACTCAAAATTCCACCACCCTGAACAAAAAAGGAAGTTCGGGGATTCTTGGGAAAATTATAGTATATCAGTCGATTCCTCAGCCAATTGATTTTTATTTGCGAACCCATCTTCAAACTCCTCCGAAAGGATTCTACCAAAATCTGAAATGAGGCATGTCTGGAAAACTTTGACAGAATCAAGCTATACCTTACCCGACCTCTGGTACTCATGCCACCGCAGCGTGGTCTCCCTCTACTTTTATACTTACCCGTAACAGATACCGCAGCAGGGTCTTTGTTAGACCAATACATTAAAGAAACCCACAAATAAATAGTCATTTACTATGCCAATCGAAAATGGTTGGGTATGAAGTTAACTACACTGCCTTGGAGAAAGCATGTGTCGCCCTAGTCTGGGTCTCTCAAAAATTAAGGCACTACATGCTTGCTTTTCTTATCAGGCTTGTGTCCCGAATAGACCCCATCAAATACTTGCTTGAGAAACCTGCCCTATCTAGTCGAATGGCCCGATAGCTGATATTGCTATCTGATTTTGATATAGTGTATGTTATAAAGAAAGCTATAAAAGGGAGAGTTATCTTCGATTATCTTGCTAACTACCCCAAGGAAGATGTTGATGCTTGGGTCTATTAATTCCCAGATGAAGATATTCTATACACCTCTTAAGAGGACATTCAATGACAAATGTTCTTTAACGGCCCTTCCAACAAGAAGGGATACAGTATTGGGATAATCCTGATCTCCCTTAATGACTCTCATAGTCACATTGCCATTCAACTAATTTTTTCCCTGCACCAATAATATGACCAAATACTAGGCCTTAAATTCGCCCTCAAGAAAGGTATTAAACACATGTATGTCTACGGGGACTTTGCCCTCATCATCGGTCAAGTCCTTAAAAGATGGAAAGTCAAGGACAAGAAGCTCATATGGTTCCATGTCCATTTAGAAAAGTTGTCCACCTAGTTTTAAGATATCACCTTCCACTACTTGCCCCGTGCAAATAACAGTTTAGTAGGTGCCCTTGCTACTCTAGCCTCTGTAGCCGATATGCCCGAGGAGATAATAATGGACCCCTTTATAATCCAAAAATAAGCTATGCCAACCCACTGTTATCACATTGAGCTCATCACAATAAAAAAGACTATGCGATCCTTCACAATTGGCTGACCAGTACATCATCTGCGCCAAAGCATTATTAAAGAGAAACTTCAATGGAACCCTATCTACGCTACATCGCAGGGCTGACATTAATGAAATGATGCAGAAAATCCACAACGGGAAATGCAAACCCCATATAAACCAGTCACATGCTTGCCAAAAATATCATCCGTCAAAGGTACTATTAGACCAGTATGATTCCATATTGTAGTGCTTATGTTCACAGATGCCTCAATTGTCAGCAGTTTACTAATCTCTGGCACTTACCTCCTCGGGAATTGTTTAAAATGACTTATCCCTGGCCGCTCTCCACTTGGGGCATTGACATTATAGGGGAAGTCACACCCAAAGCTTCCAATGGGTATGAGTTCATCCTGGTTGCTATTGATTACTTCACCAAATGAGTCGAAGCTGAGGCATATGAAGTACTGAATACCAAAAAGGTAGCCAGATTTATCCAAAAGAACATTATCTGCTGATATGAAGTCCCCCGCGAGATGGTATCAGATAATAGGTTACACTTCGAAGTCGAGGTCATATAACTAGTCGAGGATTATAGGATTCAAAGATGCAAATCTTCTCCCTACCAACCCCATACTAATGGTGCAGTTGAAACTGCCTACAAAAACCCTATTGAAATCATTAGTAAAATGATCAAAAGTTATCGAGATTGGGCCGATCGGATCCCTTACACCCTCTGGGTCTACCGCACTTCATTCAGGACATTTACCGGGCTAACCCTACTCTTTAGTAAATAGCATGGAAAAAGTCCTACCCGTTGAGCTAGAAATACCTTCCTTAGGCGTTATGCTTGAAAGCACAGTCATCGAGGAATATTGGTATCAGATCCACTTTGACGAACAATCACTCTTAGATGAAAAAAGGTCGAAGGCTCTATACCACATACAAGGGTACCATCGTCGGATAGCACGATCATTCAACATAAGAGTCAAGGACCATGGTGTTAGAGAAGGAAACTTGGCCCTTAAAGAAATCATGGATCCTATCTAAGACCCCAAAGGGAAATTCAAGTCAAACTCGAGTGGCCCCTACATCGTGAAAAAAATCCTGTCAGGCGGCACTGTTATGCTCCCTGACCTTGATGGAGAAGAAATGGCACGTCCAGTGAGCATGGACCGTCTCAAGAAGTTCTACCCTTTGTCCGATATCTCGATGTGCTACTCCTCCTCTCATATCCCTTCTATTATAAAAAAATTCTTCGTTTCCCTTTACTCATAATTACGTGGGTCCTAATCCTCTAAAAAACTTTTTACTATCAAAATGAATCTCAGATAATTTTTAAAACCCCAGAGGTACGTAAGCAGCTCATATGGTTTACATGGTCATGGTCCCCTTCTTTTTCACAAAATTTTATTCTTTTCTTACCTTCGAGTACGACAATTCATTTTATTATTTACATAAACAAAAGTATTATGTGTGCATTGGCGATTGGTACAGATAGTTCAAATGAAAAACTCATCAAGAGGCATACTAATATTATCAAAATATTTTTTATTCCAAATAGGGGAGTTCAGTACAATTACACGAAGTATTAGCGGAGGGAGTCAAAACAACCACCCTCAGCTAACCATATTATCCCTAAAAAACAAGCCTAACCAAACCTCCTAAAATTATTACCAAATCTAAAAAATAAAAACCAAAAAATATGCAAACGCATCCCAGTCATAAAAGCTTCACAAGAAATGAATCAAGCTTCAAAAAGACCCTATCCGCAGTTGCCGAAAGACCCATCCCCATCATTATCTGCTCCTTGAGGCCCCCAAACTTCCCTTGCCTGATTGGTGTTCCAAATGTTCTTTATAGAACGGTATGCCCTGACCAGTCTGGAAAAAACCACTACTCTCCCCTCTATAGTGTCAAAAAGGACGAACCACCTCTGACCGGTCTACGCCGCCAAGATCTTCGCCATGACCTACTGCCATAACCATTTTAGATAGTCTCTCGACACATGCCAAACCCTGCCTATGGATTGAGATGAATGGGTTTACGACCGACGATTCTCCCACAGAGAACCTAACCTCATGCGTATGGATTCAGTTAAGTCTTCCACTGGAAAAAGTCTATTGCCCAAGGTGGCACTCTTTTCTCCCATCCGACTTGGTACAGAAGCTAAAGGGAAAATAGAATGAGGTATGTCGAAGGCCAACTAACTGAACATACCGGTACTCTCTGGAAAAAAACTTGTTAACAAGATTAATAACAAAAAGTTATAAGTTGAGTAAACTCCGAAATAAACTCGTTGAACGAAACTCTTTTCAAAATGAACACTAGATGTGTTAAAACATTTTTCTGAATATGATCTTTAGAATCATTAGTTTGATTACCTTGAGTTTTTAAAACTAAAACGTTCAATTTAAGTCTCGAGTACGATATTATTCACCAAAGTAGTTAAGAAGATTCAAGCAAATAAGACACGTGATTTTTAACGTGGTAAAATTCTAAAATAAGGGAAACATCCACGGCCCCCTCTACGGAGCAAAACAAAATTCACTAAAATCACAACCAAGTTACAATACTAAAGCATGCAACTAAGAACCAAAATACAAGATCAGAAGACGTACCTACCTGAGTTACTCCACTCTTAAAGCATTTTATCTTGATTTGTTCTTCTCCATGCAGCTTCCTTGAATCCCGGATTCCAGCAGCCCCACAAACAAAATATTTCACCAACAACCACAACTCCTAAGTGTTCGTGTGAGAGTGAGAGTGTTTGTGAATTAAACTAGATGCAACAAATGTATCTCACGCCTCTCAATCAAATACAAGCAATATCCTATTATTTACAAACCACTTCTATATGAAATGCAATTAATTTCAAATATGCTTTGAATTCAAGACTTCAAAAATTTCAGATTTGGAATAAAAATTTCAAATCAAGTTTTATTTCAAAATTATTTATCTCCAAAATTTATTTCCCCAATTTGTGATATTAATTTTTTGAAACAAAAAAAATATTCCTCAAATCTGAATATAAAACACAACAATAAGTCTTGAGTTTCAAATTTACTTGAAACTATATTCTTGGATAAAAAAAAACAATAATACACAAATGATCCAAGAACAAATACACAACAATCCTAAGAATTAGTGTACTAAAAAGTTCCCTAAGAGATATAGGGTTTGAGGGGTACACAAATCTGAAAGAGGTTCAAAAATTCCGGCGATGAAGATCCGGTGATGGAACTCCGGCAGCGGTCTCTCTCTCTCTCTCTCTCTCTCGGTGTTTAAGTCCGTCGACGGAAGGTCCAATGGTGGCTCTCGATTTTGGGATAACTCTGGCAGTCTTGGTTTACGGACAGCAGCGGCGATCGCGATTTTTCACAAATCCGGTGATTATGTCTCACTCTTGTTCTCGAATTTGAATCCGGTGATCTCGGGTCACAGTTCTGGTGATGGACTCGGTTTGAATCTGTCGGCAACGTCGATCTCGATCTCCCGTTCTGAATCCGGCGAAGCCCTCTCTCTCCTTAGTTTTTCTCGGGCGACAGCGGTTCTTTCTCTCCCCTCTTTGTTCGACGACGAACAGTCGCGTTCTCTCTCTCTCTCTCTCTGTCTCTCTCTCTCTCTCAGATTACTCCGCCGGTAGCACACTCTTCTCTCCCTCTCGATTTTGGTAAAGGAAGGAATGGAGAAGAATATGTGTTTTCTCTAAAAAATATTCAGCCGCCACTTCTCTCATCTAATCCAAGAATAAGAAACCCTAAAAGATATTATATATGATGCAAAAGGGTTTGTTATAAATGGAGGGTTTAGATAAACTCTCCAAGATCTAAAGGTGTAGAAAGAAAGTGAGATAATTAATTTGATTTGCTAAAAGGCGTTCACTAGGATTGAGGCACTAAAAATATGGTTCATTGATAACCACTCAATCTAGGATCACAAATGAGTCTAACCACCAAGACACTAAACAAACACAAATAGCCTTATTAAAAAATAACAAACATGTGTTTTATAAAGTCTTGGAAAAAAAAATCGACTAAAAAAAATATTAACCAATTAAAAATTGAACCAATCAAATTTTTATCATAAAAAATATTCTTATGTTTAACATCAAATATATTTTTAAAATCATATTTCAATTAAATGAAAAACCATTTTAAATGATTAAAAAAATATTCAAATGAATTTCTTTTTCCAAAAAAAATATTTGAAGCAACAACACCACCATAAAAAATATGCACACACAATAAACATGTCTATGCAGTGTATGTGTCATAATTATGGTTCAAGAGTTGTACTTACCTCTTTGTGTCGCATTGGAGTACTTGGACTAGGATACCTTGGAGCCTTTTTGAGATAGAGTAACTCGAAAAAATCTAATCCTATTTTGTCTCGATATCCAAACTAGTTGGAACTCCTATATGACACAGACTCAAGTAAGTCAATTATATAGTGTGTTCTCACTCTCCCAGTTCCAGGATGGGTTGTAGCTTTCCCCACCAGGGTACCGACCAGCAAAGGCATCGAGCTCCATGCTCCATGAACCCATTTAGCCAGTTCTCTATGAATGGGCCAAAAATAATGGAATATCGAGTAAAGTAATTCGACACAGCTAGGGATGGCAACGGGTCGGGTTTGGGGCGGGTTTTCAAAAATTCTAACCCGCCCCGTTGTAAAAAAATCCTAACCCGCCCGCGCCCCGTGACCCGTGACAGGTTTACTTGTAGGAGCGCCGAACCCGTTTAAATATTTTTTTTATAAATCCTAACCCGCCCCGCCACAATTAACTTTCGCGGGTCAAAAACCGCCCCGTTTATATTACTCTGCCCCGTTTGTTTTAATAATAATAAAAAAATCAGCATCTGTAATTTAGCATTAAAAACCAACAAACCCAACAACAGCAAGTGGAAGAGCATTGTATTGTACTTTTTTTATATTTGTATTGTATTTTTTAAAATATAAAAAAAACAGCATCTATATATACCTTCGGTATATATATAACTTCAATTGAATTCGATTAAATAGTTGTTTCAAGATCGGAGATTAAAATAGCAAAAAACTATTAAAACAACAAAAAAAGATTAAAGGAAAGGATGGCATAATATTTACCTTCGGGTATATATAACGAACCTGATCGGTGTTTACAACACCCCAAAAAAAGATTAAAGATTAAAACAGCAAAAAATAAAAGATTACAGGAAGGAAAATACCTTCGGGCCGGAGAGGAGAGGAGAGGAGAAGATCCGCAATGATCGGAGAGGAGAAATGCGAGGATCGGCGATGATCGAACAAGAGAAAAGAGAGGAGAGGATGATCGGCTGCTACGTTTTGGGTGCCGATGAGCTAATAGACGAGAGGATGAGAAAGTGTGATATAATGGTATTTAGTTTTAGGGTTTCTTACAGGGTATTTATATATGTATGGTATTTTTGTAATTAATATAACTCTAAATGGTATTTATATAAGTAAAAGATAAATGGGGCGGGGCGGGTTTATATGAGTTCACTCCTAACCCGCCCCTTTTAATAAACATTTTTTTTAAATTCTTACCCGCTCCTAATTTATTAATCGAGTTTAAAAACCCACCCCATTAGGGTCGGGGCGGGGCAGAAATCCTACGGGTCGGGTTAAATTGCCATCCCTAGACATAACTACCAATGGGTACTTAGGGGGTATAGCCAAATTTAATCTCTTAGTGAGCCATATGAACAGCATAACCGAGCTCCCTTTTAGAAAATCAGAGTGGCCTTCCCGCCAAGCATCTAGACCGTTCAGGGTCTCCACCAGTATCATCGCCACAAGATTACGACTACATGACATCCACATAGTAATAAAAACCAATTAAGGGTCCACCATAAGGTCCCCTATCACCGATAAGAGCCTCGAAGTTAGGCCCAGGGCAACAGCTCTGGCATGGCCTGCATTATTGAAATTCCTGAGATGCACAGAATACATGACAGCAAGAAGAGAGATCATTCCCTCAGTGACCAGCGGACGAGCCTCCAATGGGGAAATGTGGAGCACCTCTGCTAATAGCGCTCAAGGAGATCGAGAAAATTTGGGCATGGCCGCCGCTATGCTGGGATTAATTCCCAACATGGATGAAAACTCCTCGTAGGTCGGATGAACCTCGTCCAAACCAAAGTGGAAAACGTGATCCTCGGGGTACCAGAATTGCGTTGCCACCGCCAACATGTTCCAATCAATAGCACGATTGCGCCACAAGGAGACTCGATGAAAATTGAAGTCTCCGTACTCCACGTTATAAAGGCGCATTACGTCTAGGCTCTCGAAGTATGAAGCAAATTATGTACTCATTAGAAGGTCCATTTGGGAAATAATAAGGCAGAAGGCAAGAAATAAAAAGGAAGAGAAAGTGAGAATGGATGAAAAACTACACTTCATTTACCCCCCCTTTTATACACAAAGGCCTTAGCTAAAGACAAGAAACCTAAAGAGCCCGAAATAAAGCCTACCCTACCAAGTACTTTGGGCTGAAAGAAAGTGCAATCAAAGCCTTAGGGTGATTTGAGTGGACCCATATGCCAATAGGCAGGACAAGGGGTATGCCGATCGGCTACCCCCTTATTATAAAAAATTATATCTTTCGTTTTTGTCAAAATCAAAAACTCAAAATATAAATCCTTGTTTTAAGACCCCCGGGTGATTTCTTCTAAAATTATCCATTTTCACCCATTATTTCTCATTTCTAAATAAATATCCTATCATTTTTATAGTCTCGGAACCACAATTAAAAAGTGCATGTAGCACCAACACCTCTCAATATTTGGCGTGACCATATTTATTATCACACTAAATTATTGATGCTCGGAACAGCCCCCGAACGGCCCCATGGGTAGCACCAATACCTCCCACGGGACCAATGTAACTCGTAGGAACTGACCCCGAAGCCGTGGGTCTCCCGGTTTGAGAATACGACGATAATTTACATATTTCTATACTTAGGCTTAAAAATATGGGGTTAGAGGGTGAAAACTCGAAACAGCCCCCGAACGTCCCCGTGGGTGGCACCAACACCTCCCACGTGACCAATGTAACTCGTAAGAACTGACCACGCAATCGCGGGACTCCCGATTTGAGAATACGATGGTAATTTGCATATTTTTGGACTTAAGCAAAACATAGCGTTAGAGGGTGAAAACTCGAAACGGCCCCCGAACGTTCCCGTGGGTGGCACCAACACCTCCCACGGGACCAATGTAACTCGTAGGAACTGACCCCGCAGCCGCGGGTCTCCCAGTTTGAGAATACGATGATAATTTGTATATTTCTAGACTTGAGCTTAAAAACATGGCGTTAGAGGGTGAAAACTCGAAACAGCCCCCGAACGTCCCCGTGGGTGGCACCAACACCTCCCACGGGACCAATGTAACTCGTAGGAACTGACCACGCAGTCGCAGGACTCCCGGTTTGAGAATACGACGGTAATTTGCATATTTCTAGACTTAGGCTTAAAAACATGGCGTTAGAGGGTGAAAACTCGAAACAGCCCCCGAACGTCCCCATGGGTGGCAACAACACCTCTCACGGGACCAATGTAACTCGTGAGAACTGACCACACAGCCACGAGATTCCCGGTTTGAGAATACGACGATAATTTTTATATTTCTAGACTTAAGCAAAACATGGCGTTAGAGGGTGAAAACGCAAAACAATCCCCGAACGTCCCCGTGGGTCGCACCAACACCTCCCACGGGACCAATGTAACTCGTAGGAACTGACCCCGCAACCACGGGTCTCCCGGTTTGAGAATTCGACGATAATTTACATATTTCTATACTTAGGCTTAAAAACATGGGGTTAAAGGGTGAAAACTTGAAACAGCCCTCGAACGTCCCCGTGGGTGGAGTCAACACCTCCCACGTGACCAATGTAACTCGTAAGAACTGACCACGCAATCGCGGGACTCCCGATTTGAGAATACGACATGAATTTGCATATTTCTAGACTTAAGCAAAACATGACGTTAGAGGGTGAAAACTCGAAACAGCCCCCGAACGTTCCCGTGGGTGGCACCAACCCCTCCCACGAGACCAATGTAACTCGTAAGAACTGACCCCGCAGCCGCGAGTCTCCCGATTTGAGAATACGACGGTAATTTATATATTTCTAGACTTGGGCTTAAAAACATGGCGTTAGAGGGTGAAAACTCAAAATAGCCCCCGAACGTCCCCGTGGGTGGTACCAACACTTCCCACGGGACCAATGTAACTCGTAGGAACTGACCACGCAGCCGCGGGACTCTCGGTTTGAGAATACGATGGTAATTTGTATATTTCTAGACTTAGGCTTAAAAACATGGCGTTAGAGGGTGAAAACTCAAAACAGCCCTTGAACGTCCCCGTAGGTGGCAGCAGCACCTCCCACGGGACCAATGTAACTCGTAGGAACTGACCACGCAGCCGCGGGACTCCCGGTTTGAGAATACGACGGTAATTTGCATATTTCTAGACTTAGGCTTAAAAACATGGCGTTAGAGGGTGAAAACTCGAAACAGCCCCCGAACGTCCTCGTGGGTGGCAACAACACCTCCCACGGGACCAATGTAACTCGTAGAAACTGACCACGCAGCCGCGGGACTCCCGGTTTGAGAATACGACGATAATTTGCATATTTCTAGACTTAGGCTTAAAAATATTGATATGTTGATAATTTTAACTCATATATTCAATTTTTCAGCTTGATTAAATTTTTTGTAAAACTACTTGGTTACTGATATTTTTTTTTATGTATCTTATCATTTGTAGGATTTTTGCAAGCTGAACAAATGAAGGAGGCAATGGTTTACAGCATGAAGATTGTTTATATGTTGTGGGCATTCAGGATTTTATTTTTTGTGTTACAGTCGTGCGGGCTTTTATTGTTTAGTTTTATAGTCGTGCGAGTTTTTATAATTTGATTGTTGAATTTTATGACCGTGCGGGCTTTATAATAAGCAGGTTTTACATTTACAGATTTTGGAATGTCAAGAAAATAGAGGAAACTCTGCCCAATTTTTTTTTTGTCTGTGAATTATTAAGACGGGTAATATTTTTAAGTTTGTAAATATAGTTGTTTATTAACAACGTTCTAGATTCGCAATTTGTGATTTTTTTTATTATTTTGCCAATAATAAATATTTGTAACACCTCGTACGCGTCAAACGTTACACGTAGCAACCGACGGTGCACTCACAGGACCCCCAATTTTAGGATTGGACCAAAAAAATACGTTTTTTTTTATATTATAGTTAAATATGGTCATGGACTTTGTCCATGACCATTTTTATTTTTTTCGTCACGGTTGTGGGTCACGGACTTGGGCCGCGACCATTTTTTTTTGTCACTATTGTGGGTCACGGACGAAGTCCGCGACCATTTTTTTATATTTTTTTATCACGGTAGTGGGTCACGGACTTGGGCCGCGACCAATTTTTAAATTTTTTTTGTCACGATTGTGGGTCGCGGACTTTGGCCGCGACCAATTTGTCACGGTTGTGGGTCACGAATGAGGGTCGCGACCCATCACGGCATGGGTCACGACCCAAGTCCGCGACCATTTGTCGTGACCTCTCTCAGCCGTGACCATTTTTTGGTCACTGACTTGGGCTGCGACCCACGAAAATGGTCACGCTCGAAATGGTCACGGCCCAAGTTCGCGACCCACAACTTTAGTTAGGGATTTTGGCCGTGACCAATCACCAGTTTTGGTGTAGTGTCCGTAATCCCTATCAATCCTGGATCCACCACATTAGGGTGGTACGGCAGTCTCAGTGATCCCCCTCCAGTCAACCGAACATTAAATGAGGGCAGAGTGGCCTGAATGAGCAGAGCCTCCTTTGTCGCTGCCACCACCGACGACATACCACATGTTCTGTAGGCATATCCCACCGACCTACTCATACTCCTACGAACTGCCCGAAATCGTAGGAGGTGGAGTCATATTCACCATATCATAAATACATGACATTATCATCCAGCTAATCGCGAAATCGATGTAGTCATAAGTCACCATTATTTCCGTATAGAGCGAATAAACCTCGCCTAGCATCGCTGCCATCCTATCCTCATCTAAAATCTTCTGCAGCCGCCTAATACACATCGGAGGCACCGCCGATGGTGCCCTCGCTGGTACTGCCACCTCTTACTCCATTAATTGTCTCTCAACCCTCTTTCTGAAGTACCAAGAGTACCCAAACTCATGGTCTATCAGTTGTCTAATTTGTATATGCATGCCTGTCACCCTTGTGTACTGAGGAGTCGTCCCCCGGGGATAAAAGGTCACTTGCAAGCCCCGACATAAAGATCATTATTGGTGCAAAGAAAGAAAATGTAGAAAGAAGATTCAAAAGAAAAAATGAATAACCTAATCACTCGCCAAGGTGTTCAGGTCCTGTCGCACTACCTCCAGAGATAAAGATGTAATACCCTGTAATTTTATTGATATTTATTTAAGGGATTAATTAAATTAAATGTGAATTAATTGAGAATTAATCCGGATATAAATACTAACGAGATGTGAGTTGGTATTTAATTATGATGTGAATATATGGCAATATATGAATATTGAAAATATTAAAATTATCGCGAGACTGACATACGACAATTTGGGAAATTTAGTTGGGACGCGCATGTCAGTCACGTCAGGAATGTAATTATTTCAATTAAAAAGTGAATTTTATTTTTATCAACCGAATGGTCATTTTGAGTGTGCCAACAAGTTCGGAAGGGTCAAAAGTCAGAAAACACTAGCCGGGGATTTAGTTTGGGTCCTGGGGCATTTTTGGGCCATACCGGCAACTTAAAAGGGTATTTTGGTAATTTTAAAAATTAGGGATTAAAATCCACGAAAATTGGAGCTTATATTTATAATTTTAAAGGGGCCACTAAGGCCATTACCAGCAAACGTTTAGAGAGTGGGCTACGGGAGTTTTGAGAGAAGTTGGAGAGAAGTTACAAGAACCAAAACCAAGCCATCTTCAACCTTGGGAGAAAATCTGTAGAGAAATGAGAGAATCAACCTTCATTCACCAACATCAATTCTAAAGAATAATCTAAGGCAAGTGATTTGATATTTTTAGTGCATTGAATATGTCTTCCATGTTTAGTGTAGTAATTATCTTATATTGAAATTTTTGAAGAAAACCCATGAAATTGTTGGAGAAACTTTGAATTTGGATTAGGATTTGCATGTAGAATGATGATGGACTAAATTAATATTCGAAGAGTTATATATGATGATTTAATAAACGGATTTATGATGAATAATTTGGCATAAGAAAATTATGAGTTCATGTTCTTAGGGTTTGGGGAAATATTTGGAGATTTATATTAATTCCTTGATGATTTGTAAGATTTGATCCCTAAAATAGGTTAAGAGATGATCTAGGATGATTAGAAATGGTTTAAAAACGTTGAAACATAAATTAGATGGTCTTAGGGTGGATTTAGAAGAGAGAAGAATTGAGAAAAATGGACTTGGGAATTTCTGGGCTGAAACTGCCATCTCGTTAGAAGACCTGCCCAGGTCGTTCGAACGAACTTCTAACGAGATGACAGTATCCCTTCTAATGAGTGGTAGTTCATTCAAAGCCTTTCGTTCGAACGACACTCGTTCGAAGGACCTCGTTCGAAGGACCTCGTTCGAATGAGATTTCTAACGAGTTGACAGAATGGCCTTTTTGGCCTGAAATGATTTCTAGTATCCCGTAAACTTATTTAAATGGCGAGATAACTTTCCCTTATTAACTAGTGGGTATAGTTGGGAGATTGGGGTACATTGAGGAGTAAAACTTAGAATAGTGTCTTAAACCGGATGACATTTGTGGATTGGGAAGCGAGTAACTAATCACGAAGTGAGAATAATTGATAACTTAAATACATATAAATCGGGGACTTGTGATTTGTATAATGCTAAGTGTTGGTATAAGAACGAGAAGTATACCACTAATAAAATATTGTAATATCTAAGATGTATGAATGCTTAGTATATGTAGTTATCTGTGTATAACATACCTACCGTACTTGCTATCATGGGAGGTTGGCGTTCGTTTAGGGCCATCTAATCTTTGTGTGCCTACGGGGGGATCTAGATTGGTACCTCGAGGACATAGGTCAGATAAGGGATTATTGAGAAGTTAATAAGTCTGCTGATCATGGGAGCGTAGGTATGTTCGTGACCCATGTGATGTGAACTATGTTCACCTCCATTGATTGTGGTTGTTGTTTAATGAAACGATTCCTGAGAGATTCGGAATACGTGGTCCTTATGTACGTGATGTACCGGGATTGGATAGCAGAGTATGTGTGCACCGCAGCTTAGTCTCGGGGTGCTAGTATTGTATATTTATGATGAGAATAATATACTGTTAATTGAAATGTATTGTCATAAATAAATGTGAATATTAATAATAGCAACAGTTTGTCAAGTGAAAATGGAAAATCTCTAGTAATTAGTAGTGCTAATATGGGAAACTGTATAACAAGTTATAACACTCTGTTAACTAAAAGTTATTAGGAATTTGAATTGAATATCGTATAGAAATGTTAGATTTTAGTATCGGACTAGTTAGAAATGGAAATGACTAGAATGGGTACGGGTGCGATAGGAGTGCACAATTAGTTGAGAGGTGAGGAACTCATGTGAGTGCACACACTATCATGTACTTTATATTCACTGTTTAATGATATTAAACACTTGCAAATTTTTAAACAATTTTCACAAACGGGCTCTGACCCGTTTGCTTTCATATCTATTTTGCTATAAAATCTTTTAGGTGCCCAGCCACAAGGACACCATGCATAGGAGTTCTATTCAGGTGACGTACTGTAGCTGCTGTGGAAGTTACAAGACCTTGATAGTAGACGCCTCCACTTCCGATCTTGACTCCACTATCAGGTTTTCTCGTTTGTTGGGCATGTCGCCCCATTTCTTTTAGAGACAACTTACTTTTCAGTTATTTCAGACTTTGGGTTGTAATTAATTTAGTGATGCAGACTATGTATTTATTTATTTCAGTATTCTGATTGTTGTGAGGAGTATTCCTCCAGACTCATTATCATTTGATGGTTATTCTATTGTGAATATGTTGTGGTGGTTATGTTAGCATTTCATAATTTATTTATTATATGTTAATCGGATTTAATTAAAATTGGCAACTCATTTTTTAAATACTAGATGGTTAGTAATTATTAAAATGTTTTCGACAGTGATGCTATGAACTGAACCAACTTGGCATTTTGTATTAATTTAATAAAGGAGTAGCTACCCGGTATTTAATTAGTCGGGGTGTCACAAAAGACTAGTTCGACAGCCTATTGAAGTTCTGTTATCCGTACATCCGACAAAAGTCCCCAAGCCCTCGTCTTCCAGGGCTATCAACTTGGCATTGAGCCCAATCACCTCATAAAACCTCGTATGTAGAAAGGATAGAGTCAGCAATCAGAAAAAAGTAAAAAGGAAATGCAATAAAATACAAGAAAAAAATGCCAGAATAACCTCCAACAAGTACATGACCCCCATAATGGTCTGTCGGCAGCACCGACTGAATGCATCCGGAGAAGAATGAAGGGTTACTAAGGTCAAGCTCCCCCAATCATAGAGCGGGACATCCAAAAAGATCCTCAAAAATGGCACAAACAAATTATGGACGATGTCGCCACTCGTCGCCACCAAGAAACCACTCAATAAAAGCAAGATAAATAATTGGGCTATCTACCTCACCTGCCGCCCGTCCATCTCGTCAATCATCTGACTCAAAGGAATCTCCCTCGGAGAGGAAATGCGAATAGAATCTCTAGAAACTATCCTACCCACATCCCCCAAACCTGCCTAAATATACTCCGACGCCAACCTCACCGTACGATTCACCTCTATCTTCACACCCTAGCAACTGTTACACATCAATCGGAGTCACAGTCATCTCCCCCAAACCCAAGTGAATGGTGTGGGTAGTGTCCCATCACCTCTCTCCCAACGCGCATACAACCGTAGTGGAATGCGGTCTCTCATATAAGCATGTGCCAAGCAGCCAAAGCCAACGGAAGTAACTACCCAGCGCACCGTTGCCCAAAGACTCTCCCACACGTTCTTTAACCCCGTCATCTCCTAAAACACACGCTTGAAGGAACGATGTCAGTATTTCAAAACCAAAAAGATAAGGAAAAAAAAACTTTCATTAGCACAAGAAAATAAAGAAAAGAAGAAGAAGAAAAAAGAATGCCAAAGGTCACTATACTTACATATACCTTGCCTTAGAAGAACAGTTATGTGAGAGATAACACATAAGAAATTGATCCTCATTCACTGGCTCAAACAAGTCACAAGCTCACCATTCTAGGCCCGCCCAAACATTAATGCTTAACCACTCCAAGTTGTATCCCTCACCGCTGGGGGAAGCTTCCATTTAAATTATTGAGGAAAGAAAGACTTAGAAATAGATCTCAGAGAGAATAAGCAAAAGATTCAAATGCAGAAAGATATGAAAAATGAGGAGGGTTCACCCCCTTTTATATGAGTCTACATAGCATGTCGATCGGCATACCCCTGCCAACACCTATCGGCACATGCATGCTCCTCTGCCCAAGGAAACCAAGGATTCCATGTCACTTTCCAAATGGCCACCCCTACCACATGCCAGTCGAAATACCCCCTGAAATTTTGTACAAAAAATGTCATAAAAATCCAAAAATTCTCTGAAAAATTCCTGAAAATGCCAAACAATTATTAGAACATTTCTTCACTAAGGAAACCATTTTAAGCTCCTACAATCCCCAAAAGGATTAATATCACATTCTTACACCCATTACAACCCCTAAAACTCATGCCACAAAATGGTTCGTCCTAAAAAGGTCCACTATAATTACCTAGGGGAATAAATTAAATGCTTCCCCAATAGAATTACATAATATTCCCATTTCCCTAGAGTAATTTCCAGAAAACATACTCCAAAGAGTACATAATCCCCAGTCAGATGACTTAACCTATTATAATCTCAAAATTACAACACTACAAGAACAAAAGACTCCACAGGAGAGAAACTCCAACTTTAGGTCCTTGTTGACCTCAGCCTATATAATCGATCGTCATCAACTTTAGGTCCTCATAATTGGCCTCAGCCCACAGAATTATTCATCCAAACTTTAGGTCCTAAGAATTAGCCTCGACCCGCAGAATCAGTCGTCCTGACTTTAGGTCCTCATATTGACCTTGGCCTTTAGAATCGATCATAGTAACTTTAGGTCCTCATAATTGACCTCGTCCCACAGAATCGGTCGTCATCACTTTAGGTCTTTAGAATTGACCTCGACCCGCAAAATCAATCATCATAACTTTAAGTCCCCAGAATTGACATCAACCCTCAGAATCGATCATCAAAACTTTAGGTCCTCAAAAAAGACCTCGGCCCGCAGAATCGTTCATCCTAACTTTAGATCCTTAGAATCGGTCCCCTGAACTTTAGGTCCTCAGAATTAACCTTGACCCTCAGAATCGTTCGTCACAACTTTAGGTCCTCAGAATTGACATCGACCCTCAAAATTGGTCATCACAACTTAAGTTCCTCCAAATTGACCTCGGCCCTTCGAATCAGTCCCCTCAACTTTAGGTCCTCGAAATTATCCTCAGCCCATAAAATTGGTCATCTTAACTTTAGGTCCTCAGAATTAACCTCGGCCCTCAGAATCGGTTATCATAACTTTAGGTCCTCTGAATTGACCTCAACCCTCTAAATCGATCGTATGAACTTTAGGTCCTCAGAATCGACCTCGACCCTCACAATCGGTCGTCCAAACTTTAGGTCCTCATAATCTTCCTCGGCCCAAATAATCAGCCATCACAACTTATGGCCCTTAAAATTGACCTCGACCCGTATAATCGGTCCCCTCAAATTTAGGTCCTCAAAATTGACCTCAACCTACAGAATCACTCCCCTCAACTTTAGATCCTCAGAATTAACCTCGACCCATAGAATTGTTCGTCCCCATCATTATCTTAGGTCCTCAGAATCTACCTCGACCCTTTGAATTGGTCATCCTCTTCCCTTTGGTTCATAAAATCGACCTTTCTCCCAAATATCTATGTGGTATCTATTCAATGGCCTTCACTTGTTTTAAGCTCGCCTGTTGATGGGATCTGTAGAAATCACATTCTAGGAGCCTCCTAAGACTCTCCTTAGGTCCCTATAACTTCCCCATTTACCATGAAACCACAGGTCATACTCTAAGTACCAATTTAGAGGCAAGAGGGCTCCCCTGAGCCCTTTTTGACTCCTGTTAACTTTCTTGTCTAAGCGAAAGCTCAATAAATCTTTGAAGGGTTCTAAATCCCATTTCCAATGGTCTACCTCGTGCACAAATCGGCCTTACATTTCGGACGAGCATCCATTTTACTATCAAAAATCTATATAATGGCCACCGGGCTCTCCCGAGGCCCGTTTGGACCCTAATCAACTTCCTCGATCGAGTAAAGCTCACTGAATATTTGAAGGGATCTAAATCCCCTTTTTAATGGCCCACCCCATGCACAAATTGACCTTAACGTTCGGACGAACGATTCATTCTCCTCCTAAAACTGGTCTAGAGGCCATCGGATGTTCCTGGACTCCATTTGACTCCTGTTAACTCTTCATCTTTAATGAGACTGAATGAATCTTTAAACATCACTAAATACTCTTTCCAACGATATGTCCCGTGCATGAATCAGCCTTATGAACGAATGAGCCATTTTACTCCAAAGGGTCACTGAGCACTTTCAGGCCCCATTGGCCAACGTCAACTCTCCGAACTGAATGAGACTGATTGAATCTTATAAGTCCTCTGAATACCCTTTCCAACGGTCCATCTCGTGCATGAATCAACCTTATAATTTGGACGAATGATCTGTTTTCCTTTGAGAATCTCCTATTCATAAGACCATTGGAGGCTTCCAAGCCCATTTGATAAAAGTCAACTCCTAAACTCGAGAGCATGCCTAAGGATTCTTAAAGGTCTTTGAATACCCTTTCCAACGGTATGCCTTGTGAGCAATTCAGACTTACAAATTTTGTTTTACGACCATTTTTTGCGAAAAATCTGCATGAGATTGTCAAATGGAAAACCCATTTCCCTGCCAATCGGCAGTGTGTTTGGAGATGCTTATCGATAGGCAGGTTAATTACAATGCCAATCATAACCCCCTTGACCCTATATAAGGAGAGCATGATCTCACTTCAAAAGGCACCTCAGAAACATCTGTCACAGTGATCTCAGCAATATTCTCTCAAAGTCAGCGTGGTTTCTCTATTAAAATCTTTCCTCCGCATTTTATTTCCATCCCCTTCACACCAATTTAGCAAAAAGCCTTTCCCTCTCCTCCTACACTATCCATCCACTTGTGAGGGCTGCCTTTTTAACAATCAAGATCAATCTTAAAGTCTCCAAAAAAGGTCCAAACATTCTTCTCTCTCTTTTAATTTCCTTATTTTCGCGTTAGTTATCTAATTTTTACTTTTGCCTTTCATCTTTATTAGTCCACACATATTAATAATCCCACTTTTTATTAGTAGCATTACACATAACATATTTTCTATAAGAAACACAAAAAAAGAAAAAGAAGGTTTGCTCATAAACTCCAAACGGGATTCTTCACCACATTTTCTCAAGTCAAAACATCCTTATTCTACACACACACATTTAAATAAAATCCCCGATTGGATTTATGGGATAAAACCCACCATTGTATTTCATGCGAAGTACGTGGACTTTAATACCTTTTTAGGCTATGTAGGAATTTCGGGTTAAAATTTGAGACTCGAGTCATCCTTGTATTTTTTTTATTCTTATATTATTTATATATATTATACTTGTGATTCTTATTTGTGCTTTATCTAACACGTATTGTCGTTTCATCATAACGATCGATATCCCGAAGAGCGCATACATTATGTTTTTAATTATTATATGGGTAACACTCCTACAGATGACCTCACTCCGCATTTCTCCATGACGTGAGCTGAGAAATTATATTCTTCATCTATATATACACGCGCACACACTTCACGGAGTTTTTAAGGAGAATAATAAGACATGCCACTAAGAGACCGAAAGGGAGGGATGGGTGCCTAAGACCTTACCATTCCATAACTTGGCCACCGAACCTTTGAACCATTAGTTTCGCAAGCATAAGTGTATCTTTGATGTCGTTCTCTCGAGGCAACACCATTTGTTTTGCCTGTTTTGTGCAAATAGGTTGACGACTCTATCCCTTTACATCATTCCACATCGACGACGGCCAAAGCGCTCCTTTAAAAGGTGTGAGGCCTTCTCTCTCCCCCAAGCCTAACTCGCGAGCGCCAATGCCCCCCCCCCCCCCCCCCCCGTCCCTAAGAGGAAGGAAGCGAAGGATGGCCAAAGTATGTGATTTATCTTAACCCATTTATGAGGGTTACGTATGTTCATGATTTAACCTATTAGTGATGGTGAAAATTACTTGTGCATTTTATGTGCAATGTGTGGACATGCCAAGGAGGGCAGGGAAGGTGTCCCCTCTTTTTTGTGCGTGCATGCGGGATTCTGCCCTGTATTAGGGCCAATGTTGGGTAATATGTAGAGATAGATTCGCCAGCATATTTTGCACAAAATAGGCAAATGAAATATTTTTGCCTCGAGATAACGTCATCAAGGACAATACTGATGCTTGCGAAACCAAATAGTTCAAAGATCTGGGGACTAAGTTACACAATGGAAAGGTGTTAGGCACCCATCCCACCCTTTTAGTCTCTCATGGGAATGTGTTAATCTTCTCATGTTAGACTTTGTGAAGTGTGTGCTTACGTGCATAATATAAATGGAGAATGGAATCATTCGACTCATGCCGTGGAAAAGGACGGAGTGAGTTCATCCTTAGAAGTGTTACTAAAATAATAATTCAAAATATAATGTAATTTTTTATCGATTTATAAGTCATTATAGAAGTACAAATGTATACATCGATAGAAGCTAGGGGTGCCTCCCTCGATCCTTATCTTTCATCAGCTAGTAGGATCACCGACATCAACCTTTGCACAACAAAGTCAACATACGAGATAATATAGTTGAAATGGATTCTCACTACTAGGACTACCGTGGTGTATGCCTCCATTCATCAGGAGCAAGTAAATTTGCTCACTCATCTCGAAGAGGGCGCTAGTGGAGGAACCAACTGAGCCTAAAGGGGACAATAATAGACAACCATATCTCTTAGGTAGAAAGTTGCAGCCCCATCATTGTAAAAGGAAAACTGAGAAGTGCTTTGGGTACTGGCCCTATCAGTGGCTCAATCTCTTTAGTACATAGCCTAGGGGGAAAAGGTGACCTGTAATTCCATAAAGAATAATGAGGAATGAAAGAATGATAAGAAAAAGAATACATACCCTATTTTTTGTCAGCTTGTATGAGAATGTGTTATATCTCCATGAGAATACATTTGGAAGCCCTCTCCTATATTTCCCTTCTGTAATCTCCTCTGATGAGGCCGATAATATTCTTCTAGCACACTCAAAGAATCTCGATAAAGTTTGAAAACCTCGAAAGTCAATAGTTGTACATAAAAAGGAAAAGACAAAGAACATAAGAATGGAGTACCTCCTAAACCACCATCTAATCGACAATATTCATTGTCACTCATCTAGAAAGGGTGCTCTTTCAAGAAAAGAGAAACCCTAGAGCAAAACAACACCAGTCATGCTGACAGATTCAACTGCAATATTAGAAAGGCAAGAGAAACCCCTTATGGATTGGCTCATTATGGGAGGATTAGATGGTGTGAGCCAGCATGAAGAGTAGAAAATTTTGAGTGAACTGAAAATTTTGAGTCGCATCCATTATTAAACACCACCAATGTGCCCGTATGTGGACATCGAGAGAGTTGAGTGAGAATGTCGCACCTGAGCGATTAGTAGGAATGAATTCGATCGCCACCCAAATATCTTCCACTATCAGTCAGATATGGTGGAGAATCATCACTGGAAATGGACTAGATGACAAACTGGTGAAAACATGCAAGTTCAGTAGGGTGAGTGTAATCTTCACCACTAGGAGGTGGAAGTCTTGTCCCACTACTTCTCCACCAACACCTGAGTCACGGAGGTACTGCGGACTGTCACCAAAGAATCTAAAAAATGGCTGAAGTCCTAACCTCATACAATCTCCCGAACGAAAGCATGAAAGTACTCGTCAACCCACAAAGCCACCACTCTATTAGGGTAACCCTTATGAGAAAGAGGGATTTTATAGATAGTCCA
Organism: Sambucus nigra; assembly: GCA_949130495.1. NCBI lineage: Eukaryota > Viridiplantae > Streptophyta > Magnoliopsida > Dipsacales > Adoxaceae > Sambucus > Sambucus nigra. The sequence continues at coordinate 612,388,660 of OX422217.1, read as the reverse complement.
TATAGTAGGTTCCTCGCACAAAATTTCCAATTTTAAATCAAATTTTATCTTGATTAGCAATTAAGTGTTCATGCGATGATAAAGTCCAGTTTGATTATAATCAATCACACAATAAAAAACATACATGAGAAGAAGTAGAAAAATCCCTCGAAAGGGCAAAACTTTTAATTCAGCACAATAGAGAAATTGACGGACACATTCGACTCATAGATTACTTAGCACGACTAAGTATAACGCGTAGAGTCTTTAATTCTTCTGTAAACTACGGCTTAGTCCAGTACCATCCACAGGAAGCGGTATTCCCTCGTATCCACCGATCAACTTTCTTTTGCAGTAGTATAATCTCTATTCCACAATTCAGCAGTAGAGATGGATTGTGCAAGTGTTTATGCAAGGTGTATTAAACTAGGGTTTCATAAACTCATAAAACACACATGGGAATGTATTATTTGGAAAAAAAGGGTTTTTGAAAAATAAAATACATGAACTTTTGGAACAGGTATTGGAAAAAAAAATCGCCAAAGTTCTTGAAAAATTCTGAATAAAGCAGGTTTTTATAGCAAAATCACGAATTTCTAAGTGGCGGGGTCGTTCGAACGAAATTATACCCTGTTCGGACAAAAATAATAGTTTCATTCGAATAACATCACTTCTCATTCTAATGACATCCATTTTTCTTTCAAAATGACTTCTCACGAGCTTCAAATGACAAATCTCTATCAAAACAATGATGTTTCGTTTGAAGGTCTTTGATAAGTGATTTCAAGGAGACTTCGTATCTCATTCGAACGAGATCAAATCTCATTTGAATGAGACTTAAAAAAAATTCTTTTTATAAAAATCCTCAATTTTAAGATAAAACATCCCAAAATATGATTTATATTAATTCGTGAAAGTCATGAGTTTTTATACCCCCATAAAGTGTCGGTGATGAATCCAGAGATGAAAATCGATCACTGGCGTGTCTTTAAATGAACTTAGAGATGTAGTGTTTGATTTGAGATGTCGGTTTGTAATGGGATACGCCAAAACTATAAAATAGCCTATGCTATGAGCAATTATAAAAACTTAATCTTACAAATCTCCACCTTTGTCTATTCCGAAAATAAATTACAACAAAACCCTCTAAGACAATGAATCTTAATGTCCTCCCAAACCCAGAAACATAACGACATTTGAAACTTGTTCTCCCCTTGGTCAACCTTGTCTTTATCTTGTGTAGTCTATGAAATCACCATCAAACCATAAGAGACATACACATATGAAGCAAAGAAATACCGTTACGCATATGAGTTTTAAATAAAAATAAAACTCCTCCTCAATTTTTCCTCCCCCTTTTTGTCTGTAATGGACAAAGGAGAAGAAAATAGTCATGAATAATAAGCATCACATTAAAGAGAGTCAATAAAGCACACGTAATGGTATTCTCAAAAGGCAATTGTCTCCGCCTACTGTTTTTTATTTTTTTGCAAAATTTTCAAGCATAATATATAAAATGTACAAATACAATACACTGTGGAATAACACTAAAATATCTGAATCAGGAAAATGGAATGAAATTGTGTGAATATTTTTCATAGGCAAATCAACATAAATATTCATAACATAGGTGCACTAAGAAAGAACTCAAAGTCTACCTTAGGTATAAAATTATGAACTCCGATGAAATTGACTCAACTAAATCAATATGTCACGAATTTAAATGATTGTCACACCAATAATGCCAAACTCTGTAATATTTTTCAAAAAAGTTGGTTGTGCAAACCCATTGATCTTATACTTTATAACTTCCTCAAAATCTCACATATATATGAATTTACTCTCAAATATTTTGAATAAATAATAATACTTATATGTAGCGAAACATCAATGAATTTAAACTAAATGCCCTTGGCAATTATGTTTTGTGTGTTTTTAATCTTTTTAGGCTCTTTTATGCAAAAGGTGGCATTTAACAAAAATAATATTTTGATCTTTCGTAGCCCCTTTCCATTGTTTATCATTTACCAATACTTTTTAAGAAAATAATTCGAGCAATAGTTCTGACATTCACAACTAATCTATTTTTACATTTGGTTCGTTATTAGGTAGAATTGAAATGAGAACATCATATTTGACACATGACAAGTAATCACAATGTTCATAAAGTTCATGCGCATGTTCAATAAAGGTGACAACGAGTCAAACATGTAGAAAGTAGTCATCAATGATCAATGTAATGATATCCACACATTATTAAGCACACTAATGAAATAAAGTCATATCTCAAAGCACTATGAAATTGTCACGTGAATGGATGGAATGTGGGGGGTATCTAAATATCTTAAATGTTCATCCATATATGGCGAAAAATAAAAATACAAAACTCTTTTCGTCTTTTTCAAGAATTTTATAAAAATAAAATCTTTCTCACTTTTTCATAAAAATTGAAAAGCTTTTTGAATTTATCAAACTTTTTCCAGAAAAACAAAACTCTTTTTGGATTTTCATAAATATATCAAAAAGAAAAATATACAAATACAATGATAATGCAATCTAGCAATAGGGATATGAGATATGATCATTCTAAACTCCCAATTCTAGAAACAAGTCTCAACCTCAATCATTATGCTTAGAGGAGTTCTCAAAAGGAGAAGGTATCCTATGAATTCCTCCATCAAATATTGTGAAATCTTGACTAAATACTCTACTTGCTCTCGAAAACTCTCTAGATCTCTATGACGATGTGCGGGAGCATGTGGAGTAACGTGCATGGGAGTGTATGCTGGAATATGTGTAAAAACTCTAGTGGGAGCATACCCAGGAACACACATGTGAAAAACTCTCCCTAACTTAAAATAGAACTCTCTAAGGTGGCCTCTTTGTTTGCAGTGGGAATAAATACAAACATGCTTGGATCCACATTGCTCAGAACGTCTAGAACGAGATCTTCTTGTTAGGTTAGGTCACCTTGGTGGGTTAGGTTGAGGGCCATAAGGATCCATCACAAACTCGGGAACCAGTTCGAGTGATGCTTTGGAAATTATGCACTGTCATAACCTGCTCCTTAACTCTCAACATTACCTAAAACGGGACTGAGGAGCATCTTTCCAACCTTATTAGATGTGTCCTCTAAAGTGACATTGACCTCTCGAGCACAATCGAGATCAATATCGAGTTGGGATACACAGACTTCAAGTTTCTCACGAGTCTCCAATAAATATTGAAGATCTCTCAAAAGACTAGCCATGGTGTTGATCAAATCGGCCTTCTTCATATCTATAACAATTAACTGCTCATACAAAGAATCTTTCACCTTCTCAAGTTGACTCACCAATGCCTCGCGCTCTCTCAAAACTTTCACCTCCTTCTCTAAATCTAATACCTTAAAAGATAAATCTTTATTAAGATTTTTTATTTTTAAAGTCTCGATGTAAAGATCACTAAAGGCTTTTTGTATCCCAGCTTCTCCCTCACTCACATTCTCTTCCACGCTCTAACGCTCTTCAGAATTATTCGAAACATCGTCGAGGCTCTCATATTTAGAAATATCCTCATCGACATGGGATAAACTAGAGTGCTAGCGTGACTTGCCATGAACGCACATAAATTTTGTTCATATGGTGATTCATCCTCGAAATCCACCGACTCGACGTCACTATCTCTAAGAGTGTCTTTATGTGCAACTTTCTTGACTTATCTCTTAAGACTGGTGGAAATAGCATTTTATCTCATCTTTCTCACAAGCATTCTTGCCCTCAATCTCCTATTTATTTTTCTCTAAAATCTTTTCTTTGGAAGAATTTTCTTTGTTAAATTTGAGATTTTTTTTGCAAAAAGGGCTAAATATTTTTGTCATTTGTTTCGATATTGTATTTTTATTAAGAACCCTCACTGGGCATTGGCTTAACCCATTTCTTTGTTACAACAGGTTAATCGCCAAACTTAATTGTCAGATATTGGCTCAATTAAAATGGACTAGAAATATTATTCAAGTTGTTTCACTTCACTCCACACTTTACGCAGTCAGACCGGACTGGGTTGACCCACGGGTGATCCATAAATCCAGGTTGAGATGTTACACAAAGTATGAAAAATAATGTAGACGCATCTTTCAAGATACACAATCCAATTTTTCAAAGACTTACAAAGTTTCAAAAGAGTTTTCGTGTGAGAGTGAGATACTATCGAGTTTCATGAATTCTAAGTAAACCTATTATTTATAATCCCTCCAGTACTCTTCATAAGAAAAATATTTCACTACGAGCAATCATGTGGGTTATTAGCCCGTAGCATTCATGTGGGTTGATCATTGCTGCCAAAGAGATTAGTGGATATAAAGGTTTGAGGACTATGCAAGGTGAGTCCAGGTATAAATAAGCTAATTTCCAGTACGAGTAAATGCATCAGATCAAAACACAAGAAATATATTTCATGGCGGTAATCGATGTCTTATATTTAAGTTTTTCTCGTCGGTCGTAAGTCCTGAAATTCACAGTACTAGTCGAGTTGTTGGGCTGTGGCAATGGTGGTTTCTCTCTTCACTTCAAATCCTCGTGCATCGTGTATGATTATATTTTATCTTTTTCATTTATTCTGGATTCCCCTTATGTAAATTGACCTAATTAATTTTATTCGATAAAATTAAACCCAGTTAAATTAAAAATGATTTGATTTTAACAGGATGTGGTAATTATTAATTTGGCTAGATCCTCAGGGAAATGCTCTTTCATGGAGAAATGTCGTCGAAAATCATCAAAAATGTGGAATCATGTCGCGATCTAAAAAATATGACTCAATTGACGACAAATATATAAAGCCTCCAAACAGGAAGAGGGGAAGAAAATCAATTGCAACTCCTATCATCGCATCCTCCAACCAAGCATGGTGCAGTATTATCAATAGGAATGACCCTAATGACAAACCTATCATAACATGTAAGATATAACAGAGTAAGGGTTATCTCTCCAACTAAAAGGTGAAAAGTGGTTGTTGTAGATCAAGCACTATCGTACTACTAAATATAGTGACAACAGAGTCCAAGAGAGGTCCACATTCCATTTGATGTACAATCTCCCTGACTATCTCAGAGAAATGATCATAGGTCAAAAGGAACACGACCTGATTAGAGAATTATCAAAACTGGATGCAATCAAAATGTCCCACATATGGATGATGCAAAAAATAAATGTGAATAATAAACGACAACCATCTAAGAAAGAAATTGACTTTGAAAATGAAAGTTAAAAAATGTACCTTTCCACAAAGAATAAATCGTGGATACATGGAAATAAGGATCACAAAGCAACTCATCTCGTGGACATATCCCGCACCCCTAACCTAAGGCTCCATCATCAACTTGATGTCCTCCAACATCCACCTCTCCACATTAATGAACCATTTTCCATTCTTTTATATTATAAACAATGTCATCATTTAATTATAATTCTTTAATATGTCCTACTAATTTATTCCTAGGATATTTTGGTTGACACCTTTGTCTTTTACCCTCTATTTTCATTAGTCTACCTCTTATTATTGGTGCATTTAATGGCCCACACAATATATTCTCATATATCTAAGTCTACTTTATCTTATCTTATCACTAATGGGAACCAATCCTACCTTTGTGTAGCATATTAGTTTTTAATCTTTTTACTAATGAACCCTACACATTAACCAATAATTGTCAACAACTAAGGTGTTGTTTGTTTTTACCTCTAAAGTCTCAATGTAAGTTTATTGATACTTTAGAGGTGCTAAATGTTATTTGTTTTTTTTTCAAAATATTAATATGTTAGTTGTTAAAATTCAAATTTTAGATTAAAATGTTATATTGCCTCAAAAGTTGAATCAAGACCAAATACGCTCATTTAAGAGTTTTATTCAAATAAACAACTATAAATATATTACATTCAGATTCTAAACTTCAAATTCAAATAAAAAAAACACAGCTTAAGAAGGGTGTGATATAAGGGTATAATTTGAGGGTATATGTAGAAATTAAGGTTTTATATGGGTCGATTTGGTTGGATTCCATAATAACTATAACCAAAACCAATGTAGTTCGATTCCATGATTTTGAAACCAAAAGAAAAAACAAATACGTGGAACTGAACCAATCCAACCCATCAGTTCTCGTGTTGGTTCGGTTTGATTCTCGATTCTAACTATTTTTTGAAGATCCGTTGAGGGAATGTGGGGCAGGAGTTAAAATTTTGGATATTTTAAATAGATTTCTTTTGAAAAATTGGTTGTAGAGATTTACGGTTGAGGCAAATATGTCGTAGATAAGGGTGGCAGTGGAGAGGTTTGGGCTTGGTCACAATGGGTGGGGGTCAGGGAAAGAGTAATTTCCATATAAGGTGGGTTTGTGGAAGCACATTGTCGGGGTGGGTGGGTTCCTGAGGTATACTCTGTTATGTTTAGTAAATGGGGAGAGGGCTAGGTCTTGGAGAGACAAAGGGTTGGGGAGAGATCAATCTTTGGAGGGGATATTTCCCGGGTCATTCCATTTTACAAGTGAGAGGGAAAGTTCGATGGCACGATATATGTGGAGAGATGGTGACAGAATAAGATGGATCCCTAGTTTTAATAGGAAACATAGAGATTGCGAGTTAAAAGAGGCGAGTGAGGTGTTTGATTGGTTGGGTGGGTGGGATGGGCTTTCCACACATGGGAGATGACAGTTTGCAGTGGAGGGGAAGTAAGAAAGGGGAATTATTGGTGAGAACATTTTATGCTGATTTTGTAGGTCATAGAGGGATTAAGTTTCCTTAAAGGAACATTTGGCCTTCACGGGCTTCACCAAAAGGTATTTTCTTTGCATCTGCAATCGTAAGATAGGCTATTATAATACAAACGACTTAAATAGGTGATATAAGCGCATGGTTGGTAGGCGTTGGATGCATAAGAATACTTAGGAAACAACAATTCAATTGTTGTTGCCTTGTTGGGTGGTTAAGGGCTTATGTAGGATTATTTATTCTTTTTTTAGGGTGATATGGGTGGTAGGCTATTATGATTGAAGGTAGCTACGTAAAATTCTGGGTAGTCTTGCGTGTGTGTGCTAGACTTGTCCCTTGAGCTAAGAAAAATAAGATGTTTATAATGGTCTGGGAAATCAATGGGCGAAATACCTTTATATATCCAGGCATTTACAGACGAACACATTGAATGAGATGAGACTATTGATCTTCTAAGGCACATGTGGAATGTCTCTCGATAATTTCCATGTGAATGACCTTTTTTCTTCCCGATGGTTCATCTTCTTAAGTTGGTCGACCGGTATGCCGGCCAAGTAATTTTGGGGTCGCCTAAGCACCAATAAAGCGCTGAGGTGTATATTTATAGTACACCAAAATGAGTAAATTGGCACCCTTCTAGCGGCTAGCCTTGTCACGGTCATTGACCGTGACAACAAAAATACGCGTTTTTTATCACGGTCAATGACCGTTACAAACCTTATAATATTGTCAAGGTCAATGGCCGTGACACGTCCGTGACAATTTGTTCAGTAAAAAAACCTATGCTTTCTTTTTTTTCCCACCCTTTTTGATTTCCCTCTCTTTCTCTCTGTAAGCGATTTCGAGCTCTCTCTCTCCCTCTCTCTCTCTAAGGTATGTGTTTTTCCTCTCTTTCTCTTTCATTTCTATATGTGTATGCATGTGTGTGTGTATATATATGTGTGGTGGTGTGTGGTGGGGGAAGGGGGGCAGGGGGTGGGGTGGTGTGTGTGCAGGTGTGTGCATGTGTGTGGTGGGGGGAGGGGGTGGTGTGGTGTGTGTGCATATACGTGTGCGTGTGTGTGGTAGGGAAGGGGAGGGGGTGGGGTGGGGTGTGTGTGTGGTGGGGCAATCTCAATAATTGAAACGGACAAATTGATTAATAAAATATGTATTGCCCCTTTCATATGCAAGTAGGATTGCCTCTCATTAACAGATAATTGTTGAGATTCGAAATAACTTTAATTGTATAGCTTTAATAAAATAAATTGTATAACTTTAATTGTAACTTTAATTGTATAGTTTTATATGAAAGTAAATTAATAATTAGTGCCCATTTCATATGAAAGTAGGATTGCCCCTAATTGTAAATTAGTAAATTAATAATTGTATACTTTAATTGTTAGTTTAATTGATGAAATGATTTAATTGAGTAGATGAATTAGAAGGAGTACGGGATACACATTTGTTGTTGCGGTTGGATTATAGTGGATCGATGTTGGGTTGGTGGTGGTGTGTGTGTGTGGTGGGGCAATCTCAATAATTGAAACGGATAAATTGATTAATAAAATATGTATTGCCCATTTCATATGCAAGTAGGATTGCCCCTCATTAACAGATAATTGTTGAGATTCGAAACAACTTTAATTGTATAGCATTAATAAAATAAATTGTATAGCTTTAATTGTAACTTTAATTGTATAGTTTTATATGAAAGTAAATTAATAATTAGTGCCCATTTCATATGAAAGTAGGATTGCCCCTCATTGTAAATTAGTAAATTAATAATTGTATACTTTAATTGTTAGTTTAATTGATGAAATGATTTAATTGGGTAGATGAATTAGAAGGAGTACGGGATACACATTTGTTGTTGCGGTTGGATTATAGTGGGTCGATGTTGGGTTGTTGTGGTGTGTGTGTGTGGTGGGGCAATCTCAACAATTAAAACGGACAAATTGATTAATAAAATATGTATTACCCCTTTCATATGCAAGTATGATTGCCTCTCATTAACAAATAATTTTTTAGATTCGAAATAACTTTAATTGTATAGCTTTAATAAAATAAATTGTATAGCTTTAATTGTAACTTTAATTATATAGTTTTATATGAAAGTAAATTAATAATTAGTGCCCATTTCATATGAAAGTATGATTGCCCCTCATTGTAAATTAGTAAATTAATAATTGCATACTCTAATTGTTAGTTTAATTGATGAAATTATTTAATTGAGTAGATGAATTAGAAGGAGTACGGGATACATATTAGTTGGAAGGAGGTGCCATATGAGCTCAAGTTAGCTGTTTGGGTGGCACTACAGGTAATGTATTTATATTTATATTTATATTTATATTTACATTCATATGAATATTTCAATTTCGATTTCAATTTCATTTTATATTTATATTTATATTTATTTGCAACTAACATTATATTTGTTGGACAGGAACAATTCAGCCTGGATCCAAAACGCGATTCCGTCTTGGAGCAGTTGAGGGAGCAACACAAGACGTGGAAGAAAAACTATGCGGACCCGGTACTTTGGGAAGACACGAGAGTCCATTATCCAAATGCGTGAATTCGTCCCGCCGAAGGAGCCGATCTCATTACCACAATGACAAAAGTTCGTTGACAATGAGATCGGAGAGCGACAATTGGCATCTCGCCAACCAGGGAGGGAAAATCGGAAAAAAAGACGGACGTGCACTACTCCTGCCGGACGTCTTACGCCGAGGTGGAGCATAGGATGATGGTAAGATTTAATTTTTCTATAACTACAGAAATATATTATTCTGCATTATTTTACTTTGCGGGGCCGATACTAATTTTACTTTATTTTATTTTAGGGGACAGGGAGTGGCCCTGGGGGTAGGACACATAGGCTCGATACTTATGTGGCTCTTCGAAGAAGGGGAAGGACAAGGAGGTGTCCCCGAGCGTCGCGGTCACGATTGTAAGTAATCCGACAATTTACTTTTTGTTAATTACGTTATAATTTTTTAATTTACTTATTTTACTAATCATGTGCTTTTTGTCATTTCAGGCAAAGCTTAAAAAAGTGCATGAGTCGCAGTCTGATGCCGACAAGGCATCTTTGTCCACAGACGCACTTAGCCAAGTGCTTGGCTCTGATCGCAAGGGGAGGACAAGGGGGGGAGCTCGCGGGTGGCCAAATATAGGATCATCAGATTGGAGACGAGTGACACCGAGTTGGCTCGAATGGTGGACTCGCATGACGCGAAGCTGTCCTGTTTGGAGGTGACGGTCCAAGATATGTTCTCATTCTTGAAGCGTTCGTTGGGCGACGGAAAAAGCAAGAGGAAAGGGAAGGAGAATGTGGTGGGGGAGGGGGTGCGGGATGACTAGGTGTGGGATGACGAGGATGTGGACCTCACTGCTTCATCGTTGACACGTGCGGATTTTGATGATCCACTTCCCTATTTGGCTCCCTTCGACCGACCGATGTCGACGCTTGGTTGGCCGAGCGTGTTTATACTGGACATATTTGATGGCCAGCGGATAGGGCGGAGGTTGAGGGACCCAAATATCGTCCAGGGTGGACTAGTTCATGGACATGAGCTTCAAGACTTCGAGTCCAGGGTGCTCGTCACGCATGTGATACCCGGGAAGGAGAACTCCCCGTTGTGGTTGCACGAACAATGCGGCACGATGTATATTAGTGGGTGTGTCAATTCGTATATCGTGTGGCCTACTCACCTCCTCGGATTTAACCTTACCCAAGACATGTAGTGACATTATTTGAATTGAATTGTATTCTTTTTTAGTTGGAACATTTTAATTGTTTTTAAGTTGGTACATTTGAATTATATTTGAATTATATCGTGATGCATATTGTTTTTATTTTGAATGTATATTTGCATTATCTTTAGTTTATTTGGATATATGATGTTTGAACAGGTACAACGTTGCTATAACAGGTACAAATATACTGCTGGGCAGTGGCAGTGGCCATACTGCCCATCAGATTTTTTTCCAATTCTGCCCAGAATTGTCACGGTCATTGACCATGACAAGTCCGTGACAAAGAAAGTTGTCACGATTAATGGCCGTGATAATTTTTAGAAGAATGTCACGGGCTTGTCACGGTTTATAACCGTGACAAACTTGTTACGGTCATTGACCGTGACAACTCTAATGAACTTGTCACGGTCAATGACCGTGACATGACCGTGACAAAAAAAGTTGTCTCGCCCAGAATTGTCACAGTCATTGACCTTGACAAGTTGAAATTGTCAAGGTCAATGACCGTGACAATTCGGTATATTTGGTGTAGTGTCATAAGGATAAGTGCCCCAAAGTCACAGGTCCACTTGGCATGGACAAATTGGCCCACGACAATAACCATAAACAAAACTAATGTAGGTTGGTTCCATACTCTTAAAACCAAAACAAAAAATGAACACGTGTAACAGAACCGATCTAACCCATCAGTTTCCATGTTGGTTCAGTTTGATTCTCGATTCCAACAATTTTTTAAAGATCTATTGAGGGAAGGTGAGGAGGGAGTTAAAATTTTGGATATTTTTAATCGATATCTTTTTTGAGAAAGTGGTTGCGGAGGTTTACGATTGAGCCAGATATAATGTTGGTGGTGGCGAGGTTTGGGTTTGGTCACAATTAGTGAGGATCAGGGGAATGGCAATTTCCACACGGGGTGGGTTTATGGAAGCACATTGCACGGGGAGGAAGGGGTAGTTCCTTAGGCATACTTCCTTGTGTTTGGGGAATGGGGAGATGGCTAGATTTTGGTGAGATAGATAGAGGGGGATTGATCTTTAGAGGGGACATTTCCTCAGTTATTCCATATTGTGAGTGAGAGGGAAGGTTCGGCGGCACACCATATTTAAAGGGATGGTAATAGGATAAAGTTTTAGAAGGAGACTTAGGGATTGGGAGTTAAAAGAGTTGAAAGAGGTGTTTGATTGGTTGAGTGGGTGGGACGGTCTTTCGACAAAGGGGAGAGGACAATGTGCGGTGGAGGGGAAGTAAGAAAGGAAAATTCTCGATGAAAACATTTTATGTTGATTTGCTGGGTCATGGATTTATTGAGTTTCCTTAAAGGAACATTTGACCTTCATGGGCTCCACTAAAAGTTATTTTCTTCGCATGTGCAATAGTAAGATAGGCTATTATGATACAAACAACATTAAAAAGTGAGGTAGTCGCGCGGTTAGTAGGTGTTGGATGTGTAAGAATGCTAAGGGAATGATAAATTACTTGTTGCATTGTTGGGTGGTTAAGAGATTATGAGATATCACTTGTTCCCTCTTTAGGGTGAGATGGGTGTGTTCTGAATCAATAAGAGATGAGGTAGCAACTTGGGGATATCGAGTGGTGGTGGTGGGGAGATACGTTCTGTGTGGATAATAAGCCCTTTATGCATTTTTCGAACGATTTAGAAATAGAGGAATACGAGGTATTTCGAGGGAGAAGATACTGAGCCAACAAAACTACGATACATTATTTTAAGCTCCTTGCATATGTAGTTCAAGGCAGACGCACAAACAACGATCCCTTACTCGTTAATTTTTTAAGAATTCGTAGACATCGGGTAGTTAATTGTATAATTTATGTGCTATTTTTGTGTTTAGCATTTTCTCAATCCCATCCTCAATTTTTGTATCTTTATATATCTCCAATATACAAGTTTTTCGAATTTAATTAATATAATAGTATTATATCTTATCATAAGAAAAAAATGTATGTGTAAAAGACTTTTTGGATGGAACATTTTCAAATGTATGTGTAATTTAACTTTTTAGTCTAAAAGGATGGAACATTTTCAAATCTAATTTTCATATTTTTCACACACTCTCTCTCATTTCTTATCAACTCTCTCAATAGACTTCCCAGCCCGTCTCCGTTTAACCGCCCAGCCTTCTCTCTCTCCGGTAACACCCCTCTCTCTCTATATCTATATCTATATTTGTATCTATATATTTATGTAGATCTGGTTTGTATAATACAGATCTACTTCATCAAAAATTGAATCAACAATAAATTGCTTCAACAATCTATTACATTCATTTCAAGTGTTATACGATCTTTCTCCAAAGGTATGATATCATTTTATTATAAGATTAATTTATTTCTTACATAATTTCGCTAGGGTTTGTTTTTTAAAGCTAGTTATTAAAATTTGGTATTATATTGTGAATGATTATGATTTCTGCGTAATAAATTGAAAATCTATGTTGCTTTTGTTGTTTATAAGTTTTTTTGGTTGGTTAATTGATCATATATACGGTAACGAAATTTCGCTAGGGTTTGTTATTTGAGTTAGGTTTCAAAATTTGGTATTATATTCTGTATGATAATGATTTGTGCGTAATTAGTTGAAAAATAGATGTTGCTTTTGTTGTTTATAAGTTTTGTTGGTTGGTTAATTGGTCATATTTATGGTAACGAAATTTCGCTAGGGTTTGTTTTTTGAGTTAGGTTTCAAAATTTGGTATTATATTGTGAACGATTATGGTTTGTGCGTAATAATTTGAAAATAGATGTTGCTTTTGTTGGTTATAAGTTTTGGTTGGTTGGTTAACTGGTCATATTTGTGGTAACGAAATTTCGCCAGGGTTTATTTTTTGAGTTCGGTTTTTTAAATTTGGTATTATATTGTGAATGATTATGATTTGCGCGGAATAAATTGAAAAATAGATGTTGCTTTTGTTGTTCATAAGTTTTGTTGGTTGGTTAATTGATCATATATATGGTAACGAAATTTCGTTAGTTTTTTTTTTTTGAGTTAGGTTTCAAAATTTGGTATTATATTGTGAATGATTATGATTTGTGTGTAATAAATTGAAAAATAGATGCTGCTTTTGTTGTTTATAAGTTTTGTTGGTTGGTTAATTGGTCATATTTATGGTAATGAAATTTCGCTAGGGTTTGTTTTTTGAGTTATGTTTCAAAACTTGGTATTATATTGTGAGTGATTATGATTTGTGCGTAATAAATTGAAAAATAGATGTTGCTTTTGTTGTTTATAAGTTTTGTTGGTTGGTTAATTGGTCATATTAATGGTAACGAAATTTCGTTAGGGTTTGTTTTAGAGTTAGGTTTCAAAATTTGGTATTATATTTGTGAGTGATTATGATTTGTGCGTAATAAATTGAAAAATAGATATTGCTTTTGTTATTTATGACAGTTAGTTTTGTTGGTTGGTTAATTGGTATTATATTGTGAACTATTATGATGTGTGCCTAAAAATTGAAAAATAATGGTTCTTTTGTTATTTATACCTGTTAGTTTGGTGGGTTGGTTATTCGCTAGGGTTTGTTTTTTGAGTTAGGTTTCAAAATTTGGTATTATATTTTGAATGATTATGATTTGTGCGTAATGAATTGAAAAATGATGTTGCTTTGTTGTTTATAAGTTTTGTTGGTTGGTTAATTGATCATATTTATGGCAACAAAATTTTTCTAGGGTTAGTTTTTTTAGTTAGGTTTCAAAATTTGGTATTATATTGTGAATGATTATGATTTGTGCGTAATATATTGAAAAATAGATGTTGCTTTTGCTGTTTATAACATATAGTTTTGTTTTTGGATTAATTGGTCATATTTCTAGAATTAGAATTTAATTGCAATTGTAATTTTGTGGAATTAGAAGTCAATAGATTCCAAATCCGTGACCTTATAATTAAATTGTTTGGTTCCTCTGTGGAATTTAATTAAAATTTTGACCTCATGTCTGTGTTGTAGTGTTTGTGTAATACTGTGCCTGTGCAGTGTGCGCTTGTGTTGTTGAAACTGTATGTGAAATTTTGTGGGTTTGTGTTTGACCAACTCTGTGCAATGCGTGTGTAAAACTGATTGTGTGCAGCATGTGTGCATGTGAAACTGTGTGAAACTCTGTAATTAATTCCATAAAAATATGATTTTGTAATTATCTAGTTTTACTATGAAATTCAATTTATGGAATTGGAATCCTTGGGATTAGAGTTCCATGACAATTCCAAACTTCAATTTTTGAACCAAACAATGGAATTTGAATTCAAGGACCCAATTCCAAAGCTTAGAATTGGGGTTGACAAACACACCCTAAATGGTCTCTTATTTCTGCAAGAAAATGGTTATCCAACAATTTTTACCATAAATATGACCAATTAACCAATATTTTAAATCGCGGTCGCGCAGGGTGTCGCGTTCTGGCTCCTAAGTAGCGTCGCACTAATCGCGTCGCTCATCGCGCAAGCAATTCATGCATTCCCGCTTTTTAATTAAAAAACTTATACAAAAAAATATAAATAAAAAAATAACATTTTAAAATGAAATTTGTAAGAAAGTAACATTTTAAACTGAAATTGGTAAAAAAAGTTATAATTGAAATTGATTTTTTTTATTTTTTTCTAAATTTACTTTTTAAATTGACAATTAAAAAAATAATAATAATAACATTTTAAACAGAATTCTGAAAATAAGTAACATTCAAAGCTAAAAATAATAAAATAAATAAAATTTTAATATGAAATTTGTAAAATAAGTCAAGTTTAAACTTAAAATTATAATATAATAACATTTTAAACATAAATTTATAAAACAAGTAGTATTTTAAATTGACAAATATAAAAATAATAATAATAATAATAATAATAATAATAACAACAACATTTTAAACAGAAATCTGAAAAATAAGTAACATTTAAAGCTGAAAATCATAAAATAAATAACAATTTAAACAGATATTTATGACACATGTAGCATTTTAAACTGACAATTATTAAAAAAAAAACATTTTGAACTGAGATTAGTAACATTTAAAACTGGAAATTATAAAATAAAAAACATTATTTACTGAAAAATGTAAAATAAGTAAACGTTATAGTAACCGAGAGTTTGGAATAGAAAATATTAAATAAAAGTAACCTTTTAGGCTAAACTTTTTAAAAAAAGCAAATAACATCATTGAGACCTTCGTAAATAAGTAAATTGAGGGTTTGGAAAAAAGAATTCCTCACCCAAACAAAGTCCGTACGTGAAATACGGTAACACTTTTCCCCCTCCTTAACTAAACTGTGATTTCTAAAAAAAAACATGAATAGCGTTCCTGTTGCGCCAAATAGCGTAAAATAGCGCAAAATAGCGCCAAATAGCGCCAAATAGCGCACGCTTTTTGAGCATCCCAAATAGCAGCCTTGTTTGCCTTGCTTTTTTCCACCGCAAAACGCAATAGCGCGCAATAGCGCGCTTTTAAAAACATTGCAATTAACAAACCAACAAAACTTAACTGTTACAAATAACATATTGTTTCATCGAAACATATAAATGTTGTATCAACTCATTTCCATTTCCAGTTGCATCTGTTGCCAATTCCAATTGGAGTAGAAAATTCTCTTATTCCGTCGTTAATACACACACACAAATCATTACAGATATGGAGTTGGGTTGTTATGTCCCCAACTGTTTAAATGGGATACAACAGAATATGGGAACAGAATTTGGAAGGATTAAATGTAAGCCACCTTTGGAAGAAGATGAACTAGCCTAATTCCAACTTTGATCTATAAAGAAGGTCCTCTCTTTACTAAGAAAGAATAGAGCCAAAAGGATAATGATCATTATTTCATTTCATCGATTGATTTTTCTAATACAAGAGATTGGTATTTATACACAAGTGAACCCACATATAGGACATTCAACTATATTCTCTCATATACATGCTCCCTCATGACATAACCACCTGCTTAACTAATCCATTCCATTCTCTAACTAATCTAACTACTTAAACTAATTACTAATATTAATTCAAATAATACTTTTCTAATATCCCAGGGTCATTATATTCAATTTCCTTTAAAACATCCTTGTTTTCAATGATGGAAATTTGAATAAGAAAATGCATCCACCCGGATCAGTCACAGCTAAAATGTTTAAATATTTCTGAGGCATTTCGTCAGTACTCAATAAGCTACGTAGCATCCCCGTTTTCTCTTCTTGGACAAGTGCATGGCGAAAATTTAATCCAATGATTTCTTCTATAGCTTTTTGTCCCTATTCTGGTGTGCCAATTTTTGATACTGTGGGAGTAGACTATTTTAAGAAGCAAGAAATAAATTCCAGATTGGGTGGAGAAGTTTCGGATACATTGGCTTAAATGGATAGTTATTTGAGAAATTTCCCCAAGGGACGAAACCAATGAACTTGTCTTCGTCTCAGAAATCGGAAGAGTTTGGTGTGGGTTTGGGAGGGAGGGAGGAAGATGGATGGATAAAAGGTTTGGTATTGGGTGGGATGTGGTGGGACTCAAAATCGGACTAAAGGGAGGGTCATGGGAAGGGTCAAGGGTCAGAGGGGAAGAGTAGTGAGTTAGAGCGAGTCAATGCTGGTGTCGTCAAAGTGGTCAAATTCCAAATTGGCAGTTATAGAGGGGAGGAAGAACTGGGGACTAGGGAGAGAGATGATGGAGGGGGTGTAGGAGCTCTAATTCTAGTAGCTGGACGTAGAGAATTTAGACGATGGAATTTCATAAATGGCACCTTAATATAGTCTCAATTGCAGAGGTTAACTTCTCTATTGGTTTCATCTACCAACTCATTTTTATTTTGTTCCGTCCATGACTCGAGGGATTAGGGCTGGGTTAATCTCACATTCTCTCTTTGGTCTTTTCTCCCATTTCTTTTATTGTGGAAATTTTGGAGTGACCTTCAGCCCCAACTGTTGTATCTCTACTATTTTCTCACTTGACTCGTCTAAACTGCTACTTTTAGTTGCTTTCTGTCACAATTGCTCACAGTCCTCAGAGATTTAATCAGTCTTCCTCTTCATATCCTCTAACCATTGATAAAATACTAAATTACTAGAAAGTCAATTTAACAAACTACCATGTGGAGTGTTTCCCAGTCGAATCTTGTTACTGTTTTTGTGCACTTGGTGAAAACCTTCCAGCAACAAAGCTTCCTTGTAACGAGCCATATTTGTATTGAATCTAGTGCCAGCAGCCATGGAAGCTTGCAACTCCAAGAAAGTAACTGCTCTGCACCATTTGTCATGTCCCCAACAATTTAAAAGGGACGCAACAGAAAATCTACGATAACAATGAAAAATAGCAGCAAAATTTGCAAAGATAAATCTAAGCCACCTTTGGAAGAAGATGAACTGAGCCTAATTCCAATTTTGATCAACGAAGATGGTCCTCTCTTTACCCACAAAGAATAGAGCCTAAAGCATAATTAATTCATTTCATGGATTGACTTTTGTAATACAAGAGCTGAGTTTTTATACACAAGAGGAACCTACTTCTAGAACATTGCTCCCTCATCATATCACCACCAACCTAACTAATTTATTTCATCTTCTAAATAATCTAAATAATTACTAATTATTTAACTAATACTTTATTTCCCACGGTCATTATATTGGGTAAAATTTCATGTGATTTAGTAAACAGACTATAAATTCCCCCATGATTAGATCATCTATATGATTCGGTTTATATTCCCTTTGGCATTTTTTTCTTGTTTGCTTTTGATTTTCTTTTACTCACGAGAGAGATTGTTTTATGATGGTAATATTGTGAATGTTTTTGTTGCTAATGAGATTCCTGTTATTGTTTGTCATAGATGTTGAATATGCAATGATTGTCATTTTATTATAGTCTCTCTCTCTCTCTCTCTCTCATACACACACATCTCTCATTTTGTTTAGGATTGAAGCTTATAAGCTTCATGGCGAGGATCAAGCCTCAAGCTCTGCTACTACAAAGCAAAAAGAAGAAAGGACCAAATCGTATAAGTGTCACAACGATCATGTTATATGGCCTAATTGTCCTTGTGATGGTGTTTTTCCTGTTTTCCACATACAGACACTGGACTCGTAGGTCTGTGAAACTCTCATTGTTAATTATCCTGTATGTTAAGTGGAAGCCATAACAGACGATTATAGTTTTGTGGGTGTGTTGATTGGAGTCATGGAAAAAATATCTTAGAAAAAAATTTCCATCGCTCATTAAAACAAAAAATTTCCACGGAAAATGTCCAAAATGTGCATTAGCAGGTTATACTCGAGGCAAAACTGGAAAATTATGATAATCGAACACATCAAAAGTGTGAAAATATTGTCAATCAAATACACCCTAAGATTTTGGAAAATAATTTTAATGTTTTGACAATAATTGTGAAACAATAAGGGTGTGTTTGATTGGAGCGGGAGGAGAAAATCTCCATGAATAAATTGTCTTACCTACCCCCAAAGAAAATTTTTTCATTGAAAAGGTCTAAGATGTGCATTATCAAGTTGTACATAGGCAAACTTGAAAATAAATTTAGCCAAATTTAGACGTTCAAAAGCACCAAAAGTTAGAAAATATGGAATATTTTATATTCTGCATGAAAATTTTGCCAACAAACACTCCCTAATTTTTCAGGGTGAGAAAGAAAAATGACATTTTCCAATCACCTTGGCATGTTGGGTCAATTAATTTTTTATTTTAACAATTTTGTTACATCATAGGCATATTGAGGCAAGTCAAATTCTGATATTATCCCTTTCAATATATATTTTTTTAGTATGTTACGTGCCTATATATTGATTAGAAAGTGAGAATAGTATTGACCAAATGGATACAAGGCAGTGGTATATCATGCGATAAAATAGAAACTCATTGATAAAGAATGATGTTTTACAGATGTTTCATGTCAGTTAGCTTTATGAATAAGATTAAGGATTAAAGAATAAATGTATTGATTTATAACTTCATGTACTCATCTGTTTTTAGGACAAGAATTCAGACAGAAGATGGATCATCAATTATTGAGGTACAAAACTTTGGACAATTTTGTTCTTTTATTTATTGAACAGTTATATATATATATATATATTTAATAGATGAATCCTTAATAACTAATGTACTTTTTACTTGCTACAGGGTGACGATACTTTTGGTGATCTGAAAAATTCGGATATTCCTAGATATGCTGTAAGTTTTCACGTATATTGGTTTACTTTGCTTTCTTAAATGTTGATCCATTTATATTTTAAATTAAACATTGATTTTCTAGTTTTACTCTTCATAAATAATTTACGTTCTGCCATTCGCATATGTGAATGTGATCTCTAACATTAAAATATATCAGATATGATTTGTTGCCATAGTATTTTATATTGGAATAAATAAATAATGAAATAAAAACAATTTATTATAAGCCAAACTTTTCCCTTCAAATTTTAGCGGTTTACTCAATAATATTGTGCCGTAAATTTGAAACCCAAACTTTCAAATCATATTCTGAATAGTCTTACTCTCCCCCTAGAACATCTTTGTATCGATGGGCCAGTTAGTTCATTAGAAAATGACCGCTTCGAAAAATACTGATTGATAGTCATTTAATAACAGTCGAATGACATAGCACATACACTAATCAAAGACCAATCGATGATGTACAATTCGGATGCAAAGTTATTGAACTTTACTTTGAAAACCTTTTTTGATGTGAACGTGGGATATCCCACGTGGGGCCATTTATTTTTCAGCACATGTTTATTTTATTTTTAGTATTAATTAGTTCTTATCTAGATTATTATTAGTATTATTAAAGATAATTATTAGGTGTTAGTTATCTATTTTAATTAGATTATCTTTTATCTTTTTTAGTTCCCTTTTTAATTAGGAATCTTGCTCCCTAAGTCTAGATTTCATCATAGATAAGGGCCTTGGCCTCCCACTGTATACAGATTATTGATATCATGAATTAAATTGAGGGTTGAGAGGTGAAGCTTAAATTGTGCGTTTTTATTATTCTGTTGCGCTCACATCAAAGTAGTATTAAAGCAGCGTCCGCTCCCTATTTTCCATACTAGTGTGTGTGTCAATCGTGTGTGTGTACTAAGGTCACGAGTTATGGCAAGAGATAGGAGCAACCTATCGTATGATGTGTACCCGACGACAATCAATACTCTAAAACTGGCCACCACAAGTGGAGTATCATTCTTCCGCAAACGATGCTTCGCCTCTCAATTTTCAAACAGTTCATCATCGTCGATGGATCTTCAAGATCGTCTCCAACTGGACAACATTTCAGCCGTCCGAGAGATTTTTCGCCATTCATCACCACCATTGACCACCTCGCCTTTGGCAACCCCTTGTAACAACGCATTAAACCCCACCATAACCCAATTTTCCGTTCAGATTCGTACAGCCGAAAACCCTAGATCCGCTATAAAAAAAACCCCATAACGTCGTTTCGCCTCTTTTATGGCTCGGACGACTTCACTGGACTGAAGGCGTCTCCAGTAGAGCTCCGGTGGGTCCACAAAGTGTGGGAGGAAAGACAGTTAAGGATTGTAATGAAAAAGTGGCAGCTAGGGTTTCTTGTGATGAGATGGGGTTTTTAAGTGAAGGTTGGGGTTTAAGGCTTTGTAAGAAAGTGGATGGACTTTATTTGACTTTGGCCCATTTTTAAGAGGCAAAACGCTTGGGTTGGAGATTAATGGTCCAAAATTTGATTTTTTTGTTGTGGAAAAATTTGAGCAGCCTCCAATTTTTAAAATGCTGAAAGATATATTACTCCCCAAAAGCTTTAAAAAAATTATTTTTCACCCCCAATAAAAGAAAAAAGGTAAAAAATATTCAAAGTTATTATGAGTGTGGCATGGGCTCTTACAAATATTCCCTACCGTGCGTGTTAAAGCTTTTCGAAGAAGGGGAGGGAGGGCACAACTTGTTTGATATATTCAACGTTTAAGGCATTAGCGCTTGGGATGAGCTTTTCGAAGGGGAGAGTGATGTGAACATGGGATAGCCCACGTGGGGAAATTTATTTTTCCGCACATGTTTATTTTATTTTTAGTATTAATTAATTATGATCTAGATTATTATTAGAGATAATTATTAGGTGTTAGTTATCTATTTAGTTAGATTATCTTTTATCTGTTAGTTCCCTTTTTAATTAAGAGTCTTTGCTCCCTAAGTCTAGGTTTTATTATAAAAAAGGCCATTGGCCTCCCACGGTATTCAAATTATTGATATGATGAATTAAATTGAGGCTTTGAGAGGTGAAGCCTAAATTGTGCATTTTTATTATTCCGCTAGATTCCCATCATTTTTACTTTCTATTGATTTGAAATTAATGTGTTTGAATTTGGGCGCCATAATATTTTATATGTATAGCATATTACATATATACACTTTAGATCTTTGATATGGGATAAGAATGGAGATAGAAGAAGATGGTCACAAGCTTTACCCAAATCATAATTAATGTTCTAAAAAGCGCAAGGCGGAAGGCCGTTAGGAGGAGTGCTATCCGGCCAAATTTATAGTCCTACTTTCCATTTCGGGACATCCCAATTATGAGTCCACTTCCTTTTTTGGACCTAATTAATGAACTAAATTTCATGGTAGTAAATAACTCGTGATCTTGACTTTTGATTATTGACTATAGATTAAGTGTATACTTAAAAACCGTTGTTTTTAAATAGACTATTAAGTTGGGCTGGAGGGAGTATAATGGTACAAAAATTAATTACTAGTGCACAGTTAACAATTCAATACCCAAGTCAAAGTAGGCAGTTTAATGTTAAAATAACAGTATATACACCAAAACAATAGCTATATATATATAGATATATGTATGTATTGATGTTATAAACTAAACTCTCATTGATAATTAATTGATTACAATGAAGGGATAGGCCCTTATTTAAACTATCGAAGGAGCAATCCGTCCTAGGCAATTAAAAGGAATAAGGAAATTAACAATTGTAACTTAAGCTAATTAGTAGACAAATTCTTAATAGTAAAAGATGCCTTCGCCCCAAAATTAATAATCTTTGTTGAAAGCCAAAACATTTTAAGAAAAAAAATTATATTCCAAATTTATCCTCTTAAAAATAATGAATATCTTTGAATTAATGTAAGATATGCACTTGTATCATTGTATACTCCCTCCTCCAAAATTAATAGTCGTGATTTCGTTTTTAGTCCGTCCCAAAGTAGCAGTCATGTTTCCAAAAATAGTATATAAAATTGAATGGGATTACAAAGTTACCCATCCTAAGGACGGATAGAGTACTACTTTTAGAAATTTGGGACGAAAGGAGAATCCACCCCAAGGGGTGTAACTTATGCGCATATATATATATATATATATATATAAGACAATGATTCAAGTGCATGTCTTGCATTTAAAGGTATTTATTAATTTTAGGAGGATAAATTAAAAATGTAAAAACTTCTCTTAAAATGTTTGACTTTCAAACGACGACTATTAATTTGGGACGGAGGGAGTACTACTTTTAGAAATTTGGGAAGAAAGAGAATCCACCCCAAGGGGTGTAACTTATGCATATATATATATAAGACAATAATGATTCAAGTGCATGTCTTGCATTCAAAGGTATTTATTAATTTTAGTAGGATAAATTAAAAATGTAAGAACTTCTCTTAAAATGTTTAATTTTCAAACGACGAAAAAATAGTACGCCCTCCATCCCAAATTAATAATCGCTGCTTGGAAATCAAACATTTTAAGAGAAGTTTTTACATTTTTATTTTATCCTCCTAAAATTAATAAATACCTTTGAATGCAAGACATGCACTTGAATCATTGTTGTCATATATATATATAGCCCTTGTTGAGACTACAAAACACCACCTACGACGCCTAGGCAACTGGTCATAATTTAACACTAATTAATTAATGTAATTTCATCATTATTTATAGGATATGAAATTCTAACGCAATATAAGACTACTAAGAAATCGAAATTGTAAAAAGTAATACTAACCTAATTGAATACTTATAATTCTTAACAACCTTAATGGCTCATTTGAAGAAAGGAAGAAGGAAGCAAAATGGGGAGATACAGTTTTTCCATCCGCAAGGGAAAGAAAAACTTTTCCCCTAGTTTTGTTTGGAATGAAGGAAGGAAAATATAGAGAAAATCTTTCCTTCCTTGTGTTTGGTAGTAAGGAAGGAAAACGTAAAATTTATGTGTTTTACCAACCTCTAGAGTAAAACACTTGAATGAAAGTATTATAAAAAGGGTACTATATCAACTAATGTTTATATGAGTAAGAAATTCTCCCATCTTTCTCTTTCCTTCTACTTTTCCTCCCATTTTTGGAGGAATACATTTTGGTGGGTTAGGAGGGAAAATGAATAATTTCACTTTTCCTTCCTTCCACGTTTCCTCCTATACCAAACGAAGGAAAGTATTTAATTCCTCCCACTTTTCCTTCCTTCTTTTTCCTTCCTTCCACTTTTTCACTCTACCAAACAAACGATAAATTGAATCAGTCCTACATGTATATTCCAAGATTTTAATTCGTAAATAAAACCTTACTAAACACCATCTTATGCAACTTGATATTCCAAAATTCAAATTTGTAAGTAAAACCTAACTAAACACAATATTATGTAACTTGTTCATGCGTTCGCATCACTCCCCTACATTTGAAAAAACTCGACCTCTAAAGTTGTAGTGGTGAAGAATGTGAAAGGCATTGGATATCTTGTTGAATCGATTCTTGAGGTGGCTTGCATTGAAAGAATAGAAAATGTTCAAAACCATCCTCCACTACCACGTTGTTTCCAAAAAAACCCACCTACAAAATGGTTGAAAATATAGGATCGATCTGAAAAATCTGATTGTCCTACAATAAGTCGTCGCTAAAGGCATCGATTTGGAAAACCTTTTGGAAACTGGCTTTGTTGGTAAAAACATGTGGTAGAAGGATCGTTTCGACTTTAACCCTTAAAAGAATGGCCGGTACTTGTTATAATCAATTGGAATCATAAATTTTACTGCTTCAATTACCTGTAAATGAGGGACCTTCTTGGATTGCTTCTAGTCATCATTCTCTTCATACCCCCTTGAACTTCAACTTCAACCTGAGTTGGAAGTTTTTTCACCAATTTTGTATGATTTGTTTCAAAAAGGGTTAACTATACACCCCCCTGAAATTCACCCGAGTTCCACTTCTCCACGAACTCAATTTGTAACACTAACCCCCCCTAATTAGTTAAAATGACTCAATTTTCACACCCTCCTAATTTTTTAGAATGAGACTCAATTTTCACACCCTGTTATACAGACCACCGCTATATTAGAAGTAGTAAGAGACATAGACCTCCTTTTGCTTTCTCGTCAATATTAATTAGGGAAATGAATTTATAATCAATCCTAAGTTATTGTTTTTTAGTTGTTGGTACTTATTTAATAAAAATGGGATACATGTCATTCTTTACGGAAATGAAGATGGGATGTTAGAGGCGGTTATGGGTGGTTATGAACTTAATACAATTTTAAAAATACAAGAAATGGAAGCCCATGAAATCTTTGAAAATGAGACTAAAGTCTAAATCTCTATATACAGGATTGCTATTGGGAAGGCTTTATGCCTAAGCTTATTAAGCCTAGCACATGTCAGTGTTGTAGTCAGGGGCGGATGGACGTTAGGCCTGTCAATGGATCGGATTTTATCCGAATACGATCCATATAAACGGATATGGATCATGCCCAAAATCTGATTATCTGATTCCCCGATTACCCATTTATTAAATGGAGCGGATTTGGATTCATATACTCCGATCCGTTAATGATCCAATCCGATCCGATTAGTATTTTTAATATATATATATATATATATATATTATGTATAATATATTTTTAATTAATATATGTTGTATTTAATAATATTTTAAATATATATTATAATAGTTATAATATGATATTAAAAAAAAACTCCCTCATATAAATGGAAAATGACACAAACACACGGCTCCTAAAAGTTGAAAATTCAAATGTTGCAAATCTAGTGGTCCAAATTATATGTTTTGACATATCATTATTTATTTTTTTAATGAAAATTATTATAAATATAAATAAAAATAATATGTCAGATAATCGGATCGGATCCGAATCCGTTTAACATAAACGGATATGGATTTGGAACCCTAACAGATAATTCGACGGATAATCGGATCGGATATGGATTTGGATTTGCCTGATCCGGTCTGAATTCGATCCGTTTACAGGCCTAGGGGCAGTCGCCCCAGGTGAAGTTTAATTTTTTTGATTTTATATATATAGGGTTTTTTGGTAAAATTTTAAGCTTAAAGGTTACTATTTATATTTTACAAACATGAGGATAAGTTTTTGTAATTTTTTTAATAAAAAAACACATGCTCTTACTAAACAAGCCAACCGAACCTCTCTCATCCCTTTAAACTTATAACCATAGTTGCCAAATCGCGAATCGTATCGTGAATCGCTTACCCCCCGAATCGCGAATCGAATCAAAACCAAATAATAAAAATGTAGTAAAACATACGTAAATGGAATTTAACACTATAGAATTTGTAATTAAGCATAATATGACAAAACTAATCGTAGCACATGATAATATACCAAAATATATCACAAAAATATATCATAAAACAACCTACATATTAATTTAAAACAATATTAATTTAAAACAAAAACATAAATACTAAGATTAATTTAAAACAGTAAAACTATAAAACAAATACTTCAAAAATTTTTAAACCGCCTACCTACTAAGATTAACAATATTAATTTAAAACAACCTACAAAATTACTACAATATTAATTTAAAACAGTATGCCATATTAATTTAAAACAATAAAACAAATACTAAGATTAATTATAAAACAAAACAAATATACCTTCAAAGATTTTATAACAAATACAAAGGTTTTACAAAGAAAAAGCAAAAGATAGAAGACACTCAGCCAAGAGAATAGACTAGAAAAGTCAGCTAATAACCGAGCCGAGCCGAGCCAAGAGAACATGTTTTTCTTTAAAACTCAGTTTCTTAATGGTATCCTTTTGTTGTTTGCTTCTTTTTTATTTGTTTTATTAAAACACACGTATGGTTAAGGTAAAAAAAAATAAAAATAAAAATAAAAAGTGAATTGGGCTTGAATCGTGAATCGGCCCCGAATCGGATCCGAATCGTGAATCGCCGATTCAGCCCGATTTTTTAACCCTATACGATTCTCAACTTGATTCGAATCGTTTTATGGGGGAATCGAATCGAATCGTACGATTTTGACAACTATGCTTATAACCTGAAAAACACTTGCTGCTACTCTCAATCCATTCCTCTTGTGCCGCTCGCTGCCTCTCCACCCTTGCGCCGCCCTTGCTCCGCTGCCACTCCACTTCTCCTCTGCCTCTCTCACTTCTCTCACAACGACAGCAGCAGGTATGGGGATTCTTCCTTCCTCGCGTTATTTTTAATTGTAAATAGGTATAGGTGTTATAATTGTGGATAGGGGTAAAAATTATGAATAGGTGTTATTAATTCTGAATCTCAGTTATTATTTGTGAATCTCAGTTATGATTAATCTTAAATTAGTAATTGGTGTGATTAATTAGTCTGAAATTTTGATAAATTTGTGTATAAAATTAGCAATTGGTGTAAATGTAAGAAGTCATGGAGAATTTTTTTAAATGGAAAAGAGGAGACAACAACACACAATCCGTTAGGGTAATATTATGCTGAAATATTATAAAAAAATCCATGAACAAAGTAGGAATTCAAATTTAGTTAATTAATACCTCCAACATTTTTAGGGTTAAAAATTGAAAAAAAAAAAAAGAAGTTAAAAGCAAGCCAAAAAAATTACCTCAGGGCTCCCGTCCCCGAACCTCCGAGCTTCATCAGAACTTTTCGGCCCCCTTCCACTGGTTGTGTAAATAGATTGAACTGGGGCAGACTAAAAACACATTAATAGTGTACAGAAATTGATTAGACTTTAAACCTGAAAAAAATACTCTGAAAGAAAAAAAAAAGTTGGATCTTAAGTATTTAGTTCCATGTATGATGATTTAGTTGCATCCGATTCCATGCCTTTTTATTTTTAGTTGTTGGTCCTGCTGAGCGGTGGTTAAAAACTTAATGGGACGTGTGTCATTTATTAAAGAAATGCAGAAGGGTGGTTGTAGGCGGTTACGAGAGGTCATGGACTGATTACAATTATAAAATACATGGGATGGGTGACAATGAAATTTTTCAAAGTGGGATTAAAGCTTAACAAACTAAAAAAAAATGCACCTAAACTAACTTGATATAAGCTGCAATACCTTTAAAGCCCCCACCAAGTTCATAATCAAAGTACAATTAAAGAACATATTTCATCAAATTGATATTCCTACAATCAAAATATGACGTCACCTTGATTTTTTTCAAAATGGTTAATTAATTTTACATACACACAATAATAGTTTACCCGAATAACTATCATCATCCGAAGTTGCATCTTCATTGCACGTGAAAGATCTACATGAATGCCAAATAATTAACAAATGAATATTCTTGATACATTAATAAGAAAGGAAAAAAATATTTAATGGAATTTTCTTAAACATCTACGACAATGTCTGCCTTTTTATTTTTCCCCTCAACGCCTTCTCTTTTCCCCTGTTGAGCCTTTTCCCCCTCACTTGACTCGGTTCATGATTTCTACAACTCTTTTCCCCAGAAATTCCGAGACTTGCGCTAGAACCAGCCACTTGATTACCCTGCTCACCAGAATCTCCTGCACTAGGTACTAAGTAACCATTTGATTAATTTTCTCAAATGCACTACCCAAAGCATTTTTGTAAACCTTGGTAGTTTCTTCACTTTCAAGAGCTTTATCCAATTTATTTAAAGAAAATTGGATCAATTGACTCACCTATCTCCACGACGCCATCAGTTGTCGGTGTCCCAGACTTTACAAAATTAGATCTCTTCAAAATGTATTGATTTGGCAAATTATCAATGTCATACTTTTTGTTTAAATATGCCAAGAAGTGTCAGAGTGGGATTCCCCAACTCCCAAATTATTTGCAGCTACAAGAAGCGATATCCAAGTCTTTCTTATAAAGAATTTCTTGTTCGCTACAGTTCTCAATATCTCTGTTTTGAACCTTATACATGCATTGATTGTTGATCTCTCCAGTTAGCTCAAATTTATAATTCAGCCCCCCAACAACTCATCTTGAAATTTGAAAAAAATTTAGTGTTTGTATACCAGTCATTTGCATAAAAACCCATGGAGCATTTTCGCTTTAGTGAGATGAGCAGGATAGGGATTGGAGCAAATGGGTTTTCAAGTTGTATATGTATCCTGAACTGACCCGCGTTATTTAAACTGTTGTTATTAAATAGCTGAATATACAAATATAAGTTCATGGGCGAAGTGAAACTAGGTTGGGAGGGTTTTGTGTAAAAAATTTAAGTTTATGGGTGAAGTGAAACTAGGGGTAAAGTTCAAGGGGGCAATTATAAGAATAATGGTCCGGAGCATAGTTGTCAAATCGCGAATCGTATCGTGAATCGTTTACCTCCCGAATCGTGAATCGAATCGTAAATCGAATCAGTCGAATCGAAATCAAATGATAAAAATGTAGTAAAGCATACGTAAATGGGATTTAGCACTTAAGAATTGGTAATTAAGCATAATATGACAAAAAACTAATCATAGCACGTAATCATTTACGAAAATATCACAAAAGTTAAATGTAACACGTGTTCTCATTCGTTTTAAGCTTCAAAATGTAAAAAACAAAAATATATCATAAAAAGTCATCATCAATGATTCTTCTTCATTCATCATCATCATCAAGACCCATCGTCATCGTCGTCATCGTCATCATCATCATCATCCTCTATGACAATTCAATCTTCCTCCTCTTCAAATTCCTCTTCCTCTTCATCTTCATCTTCATCTTCATCTTCATCTTCATCATCGTCCTCCTCATCATCAAGAATTTCAATATCTTCATCTATGACCTGTTTGCCTCTCCTCTTGGCATTTAAATTCCTTGGCCTATATAACACAAAATAATTTTGACATATATTAACAATAAGATTAGCATATATTAGTAACAAATAAACAATAATTAAAGTAATTCTACATATTTTCACCTCGCTTCCTCTTTTTGCTAGGCCCTTCATCTTGAAAGCATTCGTGAACATCCAACCATGAATGGTCGATGGGAACACGGTTCCTCTATATCTCTCTCAGTGATCCACTCATCATCGTCCTCCATATCGGATAGACATATTGGATCGAAGTCACCACATTCTCTCCTTTGCTCTCGTCTCATTTCATGTTGAAGATTATACTTCACGAAAACAAGAGCATTCAACCTTTGTTACTCCAAACAATTTCTTTTCTTGGAATGCACATGATCAAGTGTGCTCCAATTTTACTCACAACCTGTCGTACTACATGTGAGATTAAGAACTCGTATAGCAATCTTTTGAAGCTCCATTACATCTTCACGAAAACTTTCCCACCAATTGGCTATATAAACAAAAGAATATAAAAAATTCAGCAACATATAAATTCATTAAAATAAAAAATTCAGCGACATATAAATTGATTAACATAAAAAAATCAGCGACATATAAATTAATTAACATAAAAAAATCAACAACATACAAACTTACTGGATTGTTTTTATCTCTAATTAGAGTTGCCGAACTTCTGCCAAACAATCCCGCACACATTTTAAATTTATTCACTTGCTCTTGTACGGTGATTATTGTATCGGTGTCCGAGGACCTCCTCTCTATCGTGTCATACAAACCACGCTTCACTTCTCTATCGGCCTTAAAGTCATCACTGAAGTGGAATCTTCAAATATAAACAAAAAATATATTTTAGTCCTTTATATAATATAAATTAGAATATAGTGGAATCTTCAAGTAAAGTATTTAATATAAATCATATTACCTTGGGTTCAAATAGTATCCCGCGGCATGAAGTGGCCTATGAAGTTGAAGATCCCATCTTGTGTAAATTATTTTCCAAATCTTCATATATCTCTTCTCTACGTGATTAAATTTAACCGCAATTTGCTCCTTCTCCCAATCCATAGCTTCATATATGTAACCCATTGCTGGTTTTGCATTTCCATCAACAAGCCTCAAAACTTTGTAAAGTGGATGTACACTTTTCTAACAATATTTAATCGCTTTCCAGAAATTTGTGTCACCCAAAATGATACCCTCCACTTTATTCGCGTCCACCTTGTTGGCAAAAGTTCCATTCATCTAATCGACCGACGTAAACATGCGCTTCAATGCCCCTTTATTTTCTCCAAAACACTTGAATGTGAGAAAGGAAGTGGCAAATCTAGTTGCTCCCGCTCTAGTAAGTTCTCTCTTTTTTGAAACTCTTCTAAACAAGACAAGCACCCATGTATGCCTATAAATATACCCGACAACTTCAGTTGCCTTTGTAATTGTGTTTTGAAATATAGGCAAGTTACCAATGTCGGTAAGCATCAAATCAATCAAGTGGGCGGTACACGGGTTCCAAAATAAATTCTTTCTTTTCTCTTCTAACAACCCCCCCGCGGCTACATACACCGATGCACTGTCCGCCACCACTTGGACGACATTTTCTTCCCCAATCTCTTCTACCATACTATCAAACAACTAAACAATCTCACCGCATCTTTGATGATCGAGGAGGTGTCCACGGATTTAAGAAAAACCGTCCCGCTCGGGCTATTTACTAAAAAGTTAGTGAGCGATCTTGATTTTCCATCGCTCCATCTATCCGACATTAAAGTGCACCCCGTTTTTTGCATTCCTTTTTATACTTCTCGAACAAGCTATGCACACTTTCCACTTCCTTTTTCAAATACATGACCCTAGCTTCATGATAGCTAGTGGCCTTCAATCCCTTGCCATAATCTCCAACCGACACCAACATCCTTTTAAAAAGTGGACACTTCATAAGATTGAATGATACAACATTCTTATGGAAAAACCTCAATATATCCTTAAACATCGGTTTCCTATCCTTTAGCATTTGATTCATGGTTTATTGTTTACCCTTACCCCCACCCCCTAATAACAAACCTATCCATCCTCCCTTTCGCCTTCCCCGTCAAACCCCCCTCATCATCGTTCCCCCCTTGAAAGCATTCATCTTCAACATTTGCTTGACTTTGATTCCTACCGACCGTGGAAGTAGCATTTTGACACAAATACTCTTGAAAAAATATTCTAACGGCCTCGGGACATTGTTCACACATACTAGTATCGCTATGAGTTCCGTCAAATGTTGTTTCATTCGGAAAACTCCTTCCCATTTTATTGCTCCACATTAATTATATCTCAATTGCATTCTATTGTTCTCATTCACCTTGGTACAATGAACCCGAGTTGGATCGGTTTCTTTCTTGCCCTTTGACTTTACCATCTTGATTTTTAAAGATCAAACAACCTAAAAATCAATATTAATTTATTTAATAAACAACTCAAACGCTAAGATTAAAACAACAAAAACTTCAAAATTTTTGACACTACTACAAACGAAATTAAGCAAATACAACCCCAAAAAAAGAGAAAAAAACAACAAAAGAACTTAAAAAAAAAACCCAGCAAATGAACTTAAAAAAAACAGCAAAAATAATTAACGTATAGTTTTATAACAAAAAAAAACAGCAAAAGAACGTCTAAAACGTATGCTTTTATAACAAAAAACAAAAAAAACAGCCAAAGAAATGAAGAAAACATAACAAAGAACATACCGGCCTTCGATTAAGCAAAAGAAGACATACCGGCCTTCGATTTGGCTTCGGTAGCAAAAGCAGGGCTTCAGTTGCAAGAACGGGACTTCGGTTTGGCTTCGTAATGGTTTGGGATTTGTAATAGGGTTTCGTAATGGCAGTTGGTTTGGTCGAAAAGTGTTTTTTGTTTTGCTGGGTTAAAAAAAAAGGAACGCGTGGGTCAATAAGTGAATCGTTTAAGGAAACGATTCACGATTCAAACTCGGATCGGCCAATTCTTTAGCCAATTACAATTCTACCCCTGATTCGAATCGGTATGGCCCTGAATCGAATCGAATCGTATGATTCGACTTGTGAATCAGACGACTTTGATAACTATGGTCTGGAGTTACTGGGCTTCCTTTAATCTTACATTAATCTGGTTGTGATGTATGGATCGGTATTAAATTAATAATGAGGCACGCATGAAGAAGTTATTTAAGATACTGTTAGTTAGGTTTTATTTTGTGTTTATATTTTGGGATATGTATATAGTAGTCGATCTAGCCGAATTCTTGAAAAATCATTTTAAATCTTCATGGTTGGGAAGTTGATGATTTTGTCTCGCTTCTTACTTTGATTGACAGAGTACGTTTGTTCCCATCTTGGAGGATGAATGAGGTTAGGATGGTAAATTAAGTGCTTAATCTCGTAAATTATATTTTCCAAACTTAATTGAATCTTGATGCCATCTCTGTTTGAACCATATCATATGATTTTGAAGCGGTATCCCTCCAATAAATATATGCTTGGTTGTTTTGAACGAGAAGAGTGAATACTTTTGATCCCTTCCATTGGAAATTGCCTCATATTTGCTGGCAGCTTCCTGATGCTGCATTGTGCAAAAAAACAATGATTCCATTGACCACATTCTTCGTCATTTCCCTTCTACAATATTTTTATGGAGTAACAAAGAGATATATATTCTCTTTTGGCATTTGAATCTAGCTTGGGGTGTCCCGACAAACCTCTTTAACGCATTCGATTTATTCTTGCATCACACAATCAACCCTACAGGGCCGTGCTTAAGTCAATCCAAGATTTACATATGCATTGGTGGCCTTCTTAGGGTTGATTACTACTTTTTTTACTTCATAAAGAAGTGGAAAACTCCATCTAGCATATCTATCTCAGGTGCTTCGGATATCTAGATACCTCATCTATAACCCTTTAGCAACTGAGGTTTTAGTGAACGCTGAAAGATTTAGATACTGATATATGTGATGTGTTTTGTGATACGTAGCGACACGTAGCGCGTGGTTGTGCTCCCGGGAGAAGACTATCTTTTATTTTGTATTTTAGTTTAGGGTAATATAGTCATTTTCTTTTATTTTTAGTTTTTAATTGGTCTCCAAGCATGTTTCGGGCCAATTAATCATTTTTAATTATTAGTTGTCCTTTTTAGTCTTTTCGGTCATTACTTGGTTACCAAGTAATTTTTCTCCTGTAAATAGGCCAATGGCATTCATTTGTAATTACACTTAAATATTGTGAAAGAAAATATATAGAGAGAAAGAAACCCATTTAGTTTGGTTTTATTTGTTGTTGTTGGTGTTGTGTAATTAGTAGTTGTTGTGTAGATGTAATAATAATGCTTCTGCATTCATTGATTCACATCAAATTGGTATCAGAGCTGAGCTTGTTCTTGGTGTTCGTCATGGTGCGTAAAGTGGGTATCGAGTTGTGGTTTCAACTTGGGCAACCCTTCAATCGTTAGATTGACAAATGTCCAAATAGGAATCGGCTGGATGGAAATCCTATATTCCATAGCTGCTAATTGGGGGGAAACCAATTCTTTTAGCCTCCATCTTCCACCCCCTCCACCACCATCTTCCTCCACCTCCATTTCCTGCTGCCAGACAACCTCCACTTCTCCAAAATGAAGCACCATCTTCTATCTCACCCCCAATTGAAACCCTAACACTAACCACAAATTCACCCCATCGCCTTCCTGCCATAATCACCTTTTATAGACCCCATGATCATCGCCCAGAAAACCCCACCTGTTGCCGCCCCTCCATCGCCATCGGAAAATTTCAACCTCCTTCGATCAACGTCAAAATTTACCAGTTTACTCTCCTTGGGCCATTCTATCAGTGTCTCCAAGGGAGTGACGCAAAAAAAATACTGGAAAAGGGTAAAAAATGCCGACGACGACCTGCCTTCGGCGAAGTTGGCGCTCAGTTTTTGTCGCCCTTTTGCTATTTTTTTGACATTTCTTCCCCAAATCCATCATGCCCACACCTGGACGAGTGTCAAGTATACCCTTCGACCCCATATGCCACATTCGGCGGCCTGTCCGGCGACCCTCTGGCATGTCAGCAATTGGCCCAACCCCCTTTTTCTCCCTCTTTTTCCAACCTTTTTTTCCCCATGAAATACTCCTCCATCGCCCCTCCCCCTTCCCCTTTCACCCCACCTCAAACCCTAGTTCCCTGTCCCCCTTTTCTTAGCCCTAATCTGCCCCCACCCTCTTTTTACCCTATTTTCATCCATTCCCAGCTCGTCTATGCCCAACCACTATCAAACTCGATAAAAAATGGGCTTCCCTACTTTGACCCGATCCCTACCCCCTATTTGACCAAAAATCCGATCAAAATTAGTCTTATGGCCTATTGTTGACACGACTTAAGACTTCCATGAAAAATGGGTGCCACTTGGGATCCATTTCCGACTATTTTCCATTTTTGGGTCTGGCTTTCCGGAATGTCGCCGCCTTCAGTCTGCTTGCTTCGCCATCTTACTCACAAAGGTGCGGTCGTCGGAGTTTTCTTCCAGCCAGATTCAAGGGTTCACCAAGGCAAGTTGCAACCATGTGCTCGTGGTGTAGAGAAGGCGGATATGGTCGTTAGTTTTTGGTTGCTCGGATTTCGTAGGAAACATTGCTAGAATTTGAGTATATTAGACCCATTATTGATGAGGTTCATATGCATGAGGTAATTAAAGTTTGGGCAGTCCACTTTTGGTTGATTTTGATTGGGGTTCGAAATTTTTCAAGAGTTATATCATGTGGCATTGATGAGTTGCCCTACACATTCTAGGACGAGCTTTACGAAGACGGGGAGAATGATGTTTTTTGTGATACGTAGCAACATGTAGCGCGTGGTTGTGCTCCCGGGAGAAGACTATATTTTATTTTGTATTTTAGTTTAGGCTAATATTATCATTTCCTTTTATTTTTAGTCTTTAATTGGTCTCCAAGCATGTTTGGGGCTAATTAGTCATTTTTAGTTATTATTTACCCTTTTTAGCCTTTTGGGTCATTACTTGGTTACCAAGAAATTTTTCTCCTATAAATAGGCCCTTGGCATTAATTTGTAATTACACTTGAATATTGAGAAAGAGAATATAGAGAGAGAAAGAAATCCATTTAGTTTAGTTTTATTTGTTGTTGTTGGTGGCGTTGTGTAGTTAGTAGTTGTTATGTAGTTGTAATAATAATGCTTCTACATTCATAGATTCACATCAATATGAGAGCGAGTCATTCTCATTTTATTAAAATTAAGTTCTCCATTTATTTGCTGTTTTTTTTTGGTACATCCTTTATTTAGTTAACAATTTATTGTTTTTTTTTATTCGTTCATTTATGTTTACTTTTCCAGGGAATGCTACTAAAATGGTTTTGTATCAACAGGTTTTCAATACCTCTAAAGGTTTAATAACAGTTGAACTTCACAAAGAAAGTTCTCCTGGAGTTGTTGATGAATTTATTGACTCATGGTGAGTACTAGGCTCAACTCTATTATATTCACTAGTTCCTGTAGAGTTTTTGAAAAGCTTTTCATGCAGCTGACCTTGTTCATATCCTGGAATTCTTCTTATAAATATCTACTAATTTCTATGTTTGTATGGAAAATAGATGTTATAGCGTTTACTACGATCACCCATATCTTTAACCTTTTGAAGTGATGTGGCTAATCTTTTTCATAGTTTATATAATTTAACTAGAGTGTTGGTGACATGAGTGAAACAAGATTTTGTTAGCATTGTAAATAAATCTGCATGAAATGATTTTGCAGTCAGAAAGGGCACTTCAAAGGGATGCGTTTTCACCGTGTGATAAAACACTTTGTAATCCAAGGAGGCGATCCTGAAAGACAGAGTTCTACCGAAGATTGGACTACTAGAGGAAAACATTACGGTCAACTTGATTCAAGGTTTTTCCCACTGCCACTACACACTAGGGATATTTTGGTTTTTTGATGTGTGTTATATCATTTATTGCCGAGGAAGATTTGATAACTTCCGCTATGGTACAAATTGTAAAGCCCATAATTTTCTTAGGGGAGGATTTTTTTTCTAGGCACTCCAATTAATTACACCCCTAGGTTTTCAGTTTCACTTGTCAAAAAAGATATGGGTCATTTAGCCTCTTGTGCCGTGTTATGGGTGCCCAAGTTTCTGCTCTGTTTTTAATTAATAGTGCAGTTTCTAAACATAGTATTAAAGTAGATGAAACAACGTACCAATCCCATCCGAGAGTAATGAACCAAGTGCATATGTTGCTTTCCCAGCAGTATATATAATTTTAAAGAGGATAAATGTGGAAAGTGAAATATTTCCTTAAAATTCACTTTCATATGGGGACTATTTATTTGGGATGGATGGTATCACTTTGGTTACCATAATCCTTTTTTTGCAAACTTAGTTGAAAAAAAAAGTGTCGCAAAATGTTGCAAAAAATGAAATTGGTACCCAAAGGGATATATACGTTTAACTTGACACAAAAAGTGATACGGAATAACTAATGGGGGCCAAAGGTCCAAAGACCCAAAAAATATTTATTTTAGATTTTGATTATTTTCCTGGTTGGTTATTGATTTTCATGATTTTCATCCAGTATGAAGCATGAAGCATTTATGATTGGCACTTCTAAGGGAAAACATGGCAAAGAAGGATTTGAGCTTTTTATTACAACTGCACCAATCTCAGATCTGAATGAGAAGCTTAATGTGTTTGGGCAGGTCATCAAGGGAGAAGATGTTGTTCAGGTGATAAATAAACTTGAAATTTCTCCTCTCCCCTCTATTATTTAGTAATTGTTATTTATCTGGATTTTGGTAGAGTTTAGCTGCAATCAAGGAATCAAAAAAAAACTTGGGACTCCCTTTTGTACACATGAGCCTTCATTATAATATTGTCAGTAGGCCTGCCAATGGATTAGAATTAGTATGAATCCGAGCTAATTAAACGGATATGGATGACAGATCATTATCCGATAATCTTTTTTATACAATAAGTATTTGGATTGGATAAATATTTTGTATTTATTTCCGGATTATTATTGTGTATAACTAAAAATATTACATGTTTAATATTCTTAATAAATGAATTTGGATTTTGGATTGACTTTACTCCGATCCGAATCCAGTTCGTTGACAAGCCTACCTATTAGTGTCACAACGACACATAATTAGTAAGTTAGCTCCACCTACTTAATAATATAGGGTCGTGCTAAAGGCACCCCTAATTTTTTTCACTTGCACCACTTTAAAAGAAAAAAACACTTGAATTATGGCACCCACAAAATTTAACCATTTTTTAAAGTTTTAAAAATATAAGTCAAACCCACAATTTTTCTATAATTTAACTTTTAAACCTTAAAGAAACTAAAATTTAGTTTTAGCCCAAAATATTTCAAACCCTAACTTCACCGCCACCACCACCACCCTCCTCATCCTAAACCTAACCTACAACACTACTACCACTTCTGACCTCAAACCTAACCCTAACCCTAACCCTAACCTCCACCCACCAACATAAAAATTACCACCAAATCACCCCCACTACACACCACAACCAACCAATCCTCAACTTCCAACGACGACAAAATTACCACAACCCTCCACCCCAAAATCTTCTATGCTGATCTGAACCGAAAAGAAAAACAAATCTGAAAAAAATCATTCTCTTTCTGTGAGTCGATTTATATATATATGTATATATACAGTCTTACAGATTGTAGATATCTATATATGTAGATTTGAAAAGGGAGAAGAAAAAAATGGAGAAAAGAAGAGAGGGAGAGAGGGGGGGGGGGGCAGAAGCAGGTGTGGGGGTTGAGGTGGCAGTATAGCTAGGGTTAGGATTTTTTAAGTTTGAGAGAGAGAGAGAAATGTACAAAGAAAAGATGGGAGATAATGACTATGAATGAAAAAGATGGCTTAAATACCTTTGACTTGGGGTGCCTCACTCTTGGGTAGGCCTGTCAATGGGTCGGGTCTGCACCCGACCCGACCCGAACCCGATCCGTATAATAGGGCCTGAGCATATTTTTTGGACCCGATACCCGAAGACCCGAATACCCGAAGATCCGTTTATTAAACGGGTAGGGTCTGGATCTTATACAAGACCCGGACCCGAAGACCCGACCCGAATTATATATTATTATTTTTTAAATATATATATACATATACTATAGATTTATATATATTTAGAAATATATCTCATCAATATAACATGTAAGTAATATATATTTATGTATATAATAAATATAAATAATATATGTTTTATTTATACTAATAATATTCTATAATACATTACAAAATATTTATTTTAAGATTAAAAAATAAAGAAGGGGGATAATATAAAATAAATATAAAATAAATGTATATACTTGGCCAGACCCGGACCCGAACCCGAGACCCGAAGACCCGAACGGATCCGGGTCTGGATCCAATATTGTAGACCCGATGAAGACCCAGACTCGAACCCGAACCCGATGAAGACCCGATTACACGGATCTGGATCTCCCTAAACCCGACCCGGCTCCGACCCGTTGACAGGCCTACTCTTGGGTGGTAAGGATAATTTTTGACAACTATTATGATATTTTTAGTAGGTGGTGCTGATGAAAAAATTAGGGGTGCCTTCAATATGACTCAACAATATGTACACAAGCTAAAAGATATAAAAGTAGCTGTTGTCCTTTCCAACAATATGTACACAAGCTAAAAGATATAAAAGTAGCTGTTGTCCTTTCCTAAGACTTGTAACCATTGCATACTTTTAAGGTATAGTTAAAAGATAATTATAATTATAATTATTTTAAATTGTAATTTGTTTTTTAGGGGAAAGTTATTAACATCCACTCTTGTACTCTACAAGTGTCAGTTGGGACATTTTGAATTTACCCGCCAATTGGTTATCATTTCTTATTTGTTATTATTGGAGTCCGGAGTCCAAAGCTCCCCTATACATATCTTGTATGTGTGGCATAAGAAACACTTCTCTTTCCTTCCTCTCCATCTTTCCCCACTCAATCCACTCACCTCCACTATCACCACTATCTCCTCCATTTTATAACCCACTCAAGTCTCTAACTTCTTCCACACATGTAAATTTCATTCTTTAATATTAGTTCCTTTACGCAGTTTTGTAATTGGTCCTTTAGTCTTAACCACCATTTTGAACTTCACCGATGCAAAAAGGGTTGCAAAAAGTGTAAAAATGCCTTAAAAGTCTAAAAGAAAACAAAATGTTGGCTAAAGTTGAAAGATGGTAGCTGGGTAAAGTCAAAATGACCTTAAAAGTCATGTGTCAAGAAAGACCTTCACAAAGTAAATTGCCATAGTCTTACCTTATTGTTATTTCTTAAAACACATGTAATTCTTTTTATATTAATGTTAAGATTTTAATAATAATACAAAAGATATTCTTTTTTTTTTTTCCTTTTTACCTGGTGTCACCCTTGTTCTAATTTATAAAGTGTATGGGGTGGTGATTTATTTCTTTATTTTTATTTATTATTCCAACTAGAGCTTTTATTTATTGGGCAATTTACAATTAGGTCCCTTGGTAATAATTTTTAAACATTTAAAGAACAATTTACAATTAGGTCCACTTGATATGTCACTAGCGTGGACTTCTACAAGAAGAGAATTAGTGGACCTAAGTGTTTAAAATTTGTCAAAATTCCTTTAGTATTTAAAATTTATTTGTGAGGGATTTAAGAGTACTTTCCCCTTATTTATTTCATTTAAAGAAATAAGATGATCTACCTTCGATTTTGTGTTAATTTGTTTGTCCCTGAATGTGTTGTACAGGAAATTGAAGAGGTGGACACGGATGAACATTATCGACCGAAATCTGCAATTGGGATTACTGATGTCACATTAAAACAGAGAATATAAATGTTCCCGCTAAACGATAAACACTTATAAGGATTGCATGTTTTACCCGCGGCAGATAAAACAACCTCTAGAAGATCGTCGGACAAAGAAATATTTCATTTTTCTTTTGGGGAAGTTTTTTAATGGCCTGGTATTGTCAGTTGTGGGTTTGGTTTTCTTGTATTGCAATGAAATAGCTTTTAGTTATTGCTTGTGATACTGAAAAAGGTTTATTTGTTTCATTTTTTTTTATGTTGATACTCTTTTGTACAACAGTGTAGCCCTTGCCCCCGCTAATGACTAAGAAAGGAAAATTGTGATTCTGATCTGACTGGTCTGTTGTCTACCCTTTTGGGGGCAACTTTTAACCGTAGTGAACTTTTATTTTTATTTTATATTTTTTTAGAGAATTATAATATTGAAGTTATTGTAATATCTTTTTCATACCATGCAAAATTAACTGATGGGGTGTGGTTGTGCATAATATTGACAGCATCCCTACCATGTAGGATAATTTACGTTTCTTCTGAGTCTTGTATTTTTATGTTTTTTAATGAAATCCATATTTTTTAGGAGTGGCTAACGAGAACATTTCACTAAGCAACACATTTTTTTTGAAACTTAAATGAATGTTATGTAAAGAGATGTTGGACCCATTCAATTTCAGACTCCAAGTGTGACCATTGAAAGCAATTTTGTTTTCTATTTTCAGTTTTTATTTCTATTTTTAAATTGCATTTTGAATAGAAAATTAGAAAACTGGGGAACCATGTTCATTGGATAGAAATAAACTATTATTTTCAAAATGTAATTAATAGAAGTTTTGAGAGTCAAAATGGAATTTACAAAAGGCTGATGGGCCAAAAGAATATTAATAGAAAGTGTTGGACATCTCATTGTTTTATTAAAATTTAGGGGTGAAAGTTGTATTTTTTTAAAACTTTGAGGGTAGGAATGTAATTTACAAAAGTTAGGAGTCTAATATAATTTCAAAGATAAATGTTGCTTTGAAAATTGGTTGAATACATGTGAGAAGTTTTCCAATTTTTCAGAAAATCGAAAAAAGAGAAATATTATTGTCCATTTTTTCTCGGTGGAAAATTATAAAATTTGAACATACTTTTTCAATTTTTCATTTTGTGAAACTATGTTTAGAAGATTATCTTGAAAAATAACTTTGTTTTCTACAACTAAACAAACTCTTGAGTTCAGGAGAAAAACAACTTTAATATTCTGCACCCTTGCAATCGTAAATTGATGTGAACGTGTCCAAAAATGCTCCTTTGAGTTGTTTATGCTGGAGTTTGCAACACTTTTAACGGAGGAGGTGGGTTTGATGGAGGATGAGAGAGAGGAGAGGGAGAAACGTGATCTATTGTAATATAAAGACTACGTGTTTGTAATATCCTGTATTTTCGTGGATCATATTGATTATTTATTAAGAATTAATAAATTAATAAATGGAATCAATTATTCTTGTATGACTTAGTAATAATAATTCGGCACATTTTCGCTGGTAATTGAAAATGTATACGCATAAAATAATTATGTATGTCGTTTTATTTACGCCGTGAGGTACTACATGTATTGTGGTGGTATCATTTAAACTAAACTCTGGGATGACACGGATATCCATTTATGTAATTTTATCACTTTAAAATGGACATGAGAGGTAGGTATACCCTTAGGAGAGATTTTGGGCTATTGCGGGTAGCATTCTGGGCCTTTTAAGGTATCGAAATTAGGCCTTATGGGGAGATACGGGATTAAGGGGTTTAATTATAATATAAGCCACCCTAATTAGGTTTCCTATCCATCTCTAATTAAACCCAACATCCACAAACATTCTTGGAGAAGTTAATAAGTTGAGAGAGGAGCAATGGAGGAAAATCTCAAAGGGAGAAGCCTTCATTCATCTTTTAAGGCAAGAATTTTCTTGCAATATCTTTAATAATGTGTTTCTTGATTTATAAGCATGCTTTCTCATATGATTTCGAGTTTTTGATTATATTGGAGACGAATTTATATGATGATTTGCGATTTGGGTTAATTAGGAGTGACGTGAATCCCTCCTGCATTGAGTAGTTGTACCTTGATGATTAAAGCATGGAATTGATGGATTAAATGATGTATGGAATATAATTGATGTTTTATAATGAAATTTCATTATTACGAATTATTCCCTGTTAATTTGAGGTTTAAGGCTGGAATTAATGATGAACAAACCCTACGTTGATTTAAAGATGACTTGTGTTGCAAAGTTTGAATATTTAAGTTTGAATCTTGGACCCATAAGATGGTGTAAAAAGGTTTAGAAACATTTTTCTATACTTACAATGGGTTGGGGTATCAATTGGGTCCTATTTTAGAGCTTGGTTTGGGCGTTAATGAAGGTTTTGGAGGCTTCATCTTCGTCCTTAAACCGTTTTGGATTCTGATCGCCTAGTGGCGAATCGATTCGGTCCTGAAATTTTAGATCTTTTTATTACAAACGAGTGGCTGCCAGTTTTGTATTTTTTTGAATTAGTTATGAATTTTCTACGGAAGGGTGCGCCAGACCGAAATTTTGAGTTGGTGATTTTGGGATGACTTTATTCTAAGCATGATTATGTTTAGAATATTTATAAACTCGTGTGGATGTATTCCCTTAGCTATTATGAAATCGTAGTTGATAGAATTGAGTTCTACAAAGCTTTGAAATCGTCAATGGAGATTAAAGAAGATGACCCGTTTTAGAATAAGACAAATCTTGGCGTACTATCCGTCCCGAATCGATTTGGACCTAATAGTGAATCAAATCGGTGCAGGGCGAATCGATTCCGCTTCATGAGGGGAATCGATTAAGCCATCGGAGTGGGTCGGGTCAGACCAGGGGAAATGGTCATGGGATTTTTACGAGTTCATCTGAATATATGGGAGGTTATCCAAGTGAGGGATGGTTGGCAGAAATTAATAGATAAGTTTATTAAGGTGTAAACAACTAGATAAATTGTGTAATTTTAACTAAGGTAGAAGAATGGTTAGGATCTTAATTAATTCTACCATTTGACATTTGGGAATTCGATTAGATTAAGTGGGTGCACGAGAGAGCGATATCCTCTAGTCGTGTGTACTCATTGAGCTTATATAGTAATGAGTTAAAGTGTTTGAGAGATTAGTCCAGGTCTTGAGAGATTATGGGCCGTGAAATTAATTTAATAATTAAATGATGAGACACTTATGTACATTTCGAGAGTGTGTGTATATATATATAGAGAGATATATGTACTCATAGTTTAGAGATGCAATAAGCTAAGAGTTAAATTTAATAAGGTTAAGAGTGTATAAACATAAGAACATAAAGATTAATCCGATGTTTAAGGATTTAAAGTTATTTGGGATACGCTTGCGTGTATGCGCGATATCCTACTTGTTTATATATGTTTAATCTGGTTTTGAAAAGATTGTAAACCTTATTTAAATAAGGATCCAACGATACGGGGACCTCGATGGTTGGGTATGCTCGAGTATATGCGTTATCCTATATATATGTTGTGTGTGTGATTATGTGGATATACCTGTACTCGTGGTGAATCTATCGGTTGGGGCTTGGGGGTTGTGTTCGACATCGAACCGTGTACCATACGTCGACTGAAATGTGCTGTCATAGTGGAGGTCGTTATTTTAGATCATACGTTCAGGGTCACCGCTTCGTGATGAGAGAAGTAGGATGGTCGGATCCATCTACTTAGCCTCGGAATGGGAGAGGGGATGGTGTACTGCATAGTGATCGCCTCACTTATATGTATTTTATTTAAGTTCATTAAGTGAGGGACTCCTCCGGACTTGTCGATAGAGGCACGAGATGGACACCGATGGTAGATGCCTTCGTATGCTATATATATATATATGTGTGTGTGTGTGTGTGTGTGTGTGTTGTGTAAGAATTTATATAGTCTAACGACAGACGTTGATAATGAACGATTTACTTATATGTCCCTTGTGTGTGTTGTGTAAGAATTTACATGCGTGTCTCATTCCTTTGTCCTGCATATGTAGTTACGACTTATCACTTATGGTAGTGGGATAATAATCCGTTTGATTAAAATATATTTAAATAGGTAGAGTATTATGTTTATGAAACTAAGAATACGTTAATAAAAATATATGTGTTGACCTTTGGTGTGAAATCCTATTTTACGCTATTGGTAGCGTTCCATAATAGTTGTTATTTACGTGGGTTGTATTTGTGAAGGTAAGATTGAGAGTACCCTATTAGAGGCAATTAGGGAAAATGGAAGAGGATGTTACGAAATAGTGAGTTGGGCAAAAAGATAGAGAAAGAACTCCTAAGATGAATTGTGATTATGATTTTACGATGTGTAATGTGTGGCCATATGGTTGATAGGTGTCTGAGTGTGGATTCTGGGTATGATAGCGTATGAACAAGAATGGTTCGGTTGAGGTTTGCAGATGTCTATGTAATGGGCGTTACCATTGGCACTCGAGTTATAGCCGTGGGTTTCGCATGATTTGGGAAGTATCGCCTATGAGGATATTAAGTTGGATATTGACGTAGTTCTTAGAGTAGGGATATAATGATTTTCGAGTTCCGAGTACTT
The DNA here is from genome assembly GCA_949130495.1 of Sambucus nigra. Taxonomy (NCBI): domain Eukaryota; kingdom Viridiplantae; phylum Streptophyta; class Magnoliopsida; order Dipsacales; family Adoxaceae; genus Sambucus; species Sambucus nigra. The sequence goes on along the minus strand of OX422217.1, from coordinate 612,343,700 downwards.
ATATGGACTATGTGCTAGTAGTGGCATACTTTATAAGAAGGCTAAGTGGGATGGTTAGCCGATGATGGATTTATCTTACTATGTAAAGATATGCGTGATGATAAGCATTTATATTATACAAGTTTTGGATTATTTTGAGAACTTTATAGCTAGTGACAACCTCAGTTACATGAAGTTGTGTACGGTCACGTATGGTATTAGCATAACAACCACTACACCAAAAATAATAAATTGGCACACCCTGATATTAAAAATCTGGCACAGTTTAAAACTGTGCCAGATTCTGGCACGGTTTAATAACAATCTGGCACACTTTAAAACCGTGCCAAAATTTGGCACTGTTTAAAAGTGTACCAAGATTGGGCACACTTCGATAAAATATAAATACCCTACAAAAATAATACTCCCATTAATTTTTTTTTCTCTCCCGCTCACTTTCCTCTCTAATTCAGGTCTCCCGCTCTCTCTCGTGTGCTCTCTCTTACATCTAACCCTGTGTACAAACCTTCACTCCTATGGGTTGATTGAGAACGGGTTAAAGATGGGATGTTAATGGTGGGGATTCAATGAGTATCCGGGTTCACGGGTTACTAGATCGGAGGTATGTATCGGGTTAGCTTCGGGTTTTGAAGGTGGGTTTACAAGTCTGGGCGGACAGAGAGGTCGGGTAATGGCCAGAGGGTTGCTGATGGCTTCGGTTTTCGATGAATATGGAGTCATTTTTGGGATGGTCAGGTTCGAGACTTTGTTTCCGTTTTCCTGTCTAAAATCAAACATAGAATTTGAAATTTAGTTTGTTCATCCATTTAGTTATTTATGTGTGCATAAATGCGTTCTTGATGTAGAATATATATGCGCTTTTGATGTATATGGACTTCAATTTGAGATATCTTGAGGGCCGTTACAAGTAAAACTCTACATCTGTAAACTCATTTTTAATTTACCAAATTTTGAGTAAATGTAATTTAGTTATTTGTTGGATCGTAGGATTATAGAGGACGAGTTTTTCAAGCAGGATTGAAGGAGTAGAGCGAAGATCCAGATATGCCAGTTTATTTTCATTAAATGGATTTTGTGTTTCTTTGTTGGACTTACTGTTAGTGGTGTTGCTGTAAGGACACAAATTTCGATTTGAGTCCATGTATTGTGTTGGCTCAATTCCGGACAAAAACATTTATTCATAGGATAGTATGTCATTGTTATACTCTCAAGCCTATGAAGTGTTTGTTGAAAACGTAGCGGCAAAAAATATAAAGCTTCATTAAATATGCCGATTTGCGTGCCTCGTTTCTACGTCATCAACTATGGTTCCATGCTCCCAAGGTATGAATGCAATTATATTTATATAGGAGCTTGGAACAATGTTTATTGGGTGATAGGTTAAAAAAAACTGCGTTTTACTTTCAGAAAAATTTAATTAGAACTTTAAAAATAAAGTATATAATATTTCTAGGCCAAAAATCATATTTTCTGGAAGTCGTTCGAAATGTCGTTCGAACGAGTTTTTCGTTCGAACCAGGTTTCGTTCGAACGAGTTTTCCAACGAGCCTATACTGGTCTGTCGTTCGAAATGTCGTTCGAACGAGTTTTTCATTCTAACGAGGTTTCCAACGAGATTCTAACGAAGTCCATACTGGTGTGTCGTTAGAAGTCTCGTTCGAACGAGAGTTCGTTCGAACGAAATGTCGTTCGAACGAACTGCCAGGCGGGAACAGTTTTTGGCAGTTTTTAACCCACTTTCCCCACTTTTTTTGTAACCAACATCTTCAGATTTTAATAGTGACGGGAATCACTTTTGTTAAGGCATCTTTTTCATATCATACAAACTCTTAGAGAGTGTTTTGAGAGCAAAAACAAAAGTAGAAAAGGATCATGTTTTGAGTGAGATTTTTAGAGAAATATTTTCATCACTCTAGTTTACACCCAATTGTGTTTAGTCCAAGTTCTTACATATATATCAAATTGCTTGGAGTTTTGGCACCGGTTTTCTCTACCGAATTGAAGAAGAAAAGTTTTGGGTTTTGCTTCCACCACCCACAAAGAAAGAAGGAGTGTTTCTATGTTATTTTACCCACACGGAGAAAGGCTTTGTGTACGGGTGACGGTGACCAAATAAAGTCCCATCGGTGGATTCCGAGATCGCGGTGGAGCTCCATGGTTGTCCGCTAGGAAGAGGTGTCTACAAGAAGGAGCATCAAGGCTTGAGAGGGTTCTAGTTGAGGAAGTAAGTATTTTGTCTTGTAATTGTAAAATCCATATCTAGTGGACTTGTGGCTAGGGCCGTCCGAGGTTTTTTCCCGTCTTGGGGTTTTCCTCGTACATCGCGGCGTAGTGTGACATTGTGTATTTTATCTTGCATAATAATTTAGAACGCATGCTTAGAATAAATTCAAGATAAAATTTGGTTTTAATTATCACACGCATTTAATATGGTGCTAAATTAAATATTGGGTAAATTTGGTTTGTTTTGAGTTGGACCATCATTGTTCGCTTCCGCATCTCGAGTTTGTTTTACACATATAAAAAGGAAATTACCTCGACTTTTCAGATTGGTATCAGAGCAAAAAACGATAAGTTATTTCGTTAAAGATCTTTAAATAATTTTTGGCTAAAATGGATTTTTCCCCATTTTCTAAATTTCCTATTTTTGATGGTTCAAACTACGCGTATTGGAAAGCGCGTATGAGATCGGCACTAAAGTCTATCGACGAAAGAGTTTGGATGTCTGTTGTTGACGGGTGGTCCCCACCAACTTGTTTAGTTGAAAATGAACGTGTTCCCAAACCCGCCGATAGATGGACCGAAAATGAGTTTAAACTTGCAAATTTCAATTCCCGTGGTTTAAATGCATTATTTAGCGCTGTCACACCGGATGAATTCCGACGTATTATGACGTGTGAGACAGCTAAAGAAGCTTGGGATATTTTACAAATAACTCATGAAGGAACTAGTGTCGTTAAAGCTTCAAAACTCCAAAACCTCACCACTCAATTTGAAACTATCAAAATGAATGAAAAAGAAACGTTTGATGAATTTTGTGCTAGACTTTCTGATATTGTTAATTCATCGTTTAACTTGGGAGAGAAAATACCTGACGACCGTGTAGTAAAGAAAATTTTAAGGTCCCTACCCGATAGATTTATTCCAAAGGTGACCGTTTTAAATTCTTTACCCACTTTAGCCTCTACGAAATTAGAAGAGCTTGTAGGTGATTTACAAACCTATGAACTGGATATGTTTTCCTCTAAAACTGAAAAGAAAATCGAAAAGGGCGTTTCTTTAAAAGCCCGAAAAGAGGTCAAACAAGTAGTAGAGAGTGAGAGTGATAGTGACTCGGAAGATATGACTTTATTTGCTCGTAAATTTAGAAAATTTTTTAAAATTAACAAAGATAAATTTAGAAATGATTTTAAGAAGTTTGAATCTTCTAAACATGATAAAAGCGAGAAGATTTCTAAAGCCGAAAAGATCCCTAAACCTAGGAATGAAGATTTAGATAGGGACGAGTCTAACAAGTGTTTTGGTTGTGAAGGTTATGGCCATAGGGCTTTTGAGTGCCCCACTAAACTAAGGAAAGAGGGTAAGCGACCCATTTCTTATAATGCGACCCTTAGTGATAGTGATACGGAAGAGAAGCCCGATTCCCCCACTAAGAAAAATTTTGTGGCTTTTATGGCTAGTCATGTGAGTGATAGTGAGAACTTATCGATTGATGACACAATAGCACATGCCACTTTCAAGGTCATTGTTCATGATTCTCTTGTTTTTGATGATAGTGAGAGTGGAGAAGAAAGAGAAAGTGAAAATGAAGAAGAGGTTGATGTGAGTGAACTTCAAAATGCTTTTCAAGAACTATACAATGAATCTATTAAATTGAAAAGGGCTAATTTGAAGTTAGAAGCTAGTTTAAGAGAGAGTGTCAAGGTCGTTGATGAAAGTGGTTTAATAGCAGACCTTAGGACTCGTGAGAGGACTCTTCGAGAAAAGCTTGATTATGTAGAAGGCGAGAGAGATAGCCTTAGGGGTTTAATGGAATCCTTGAAAAAGGAACTTCTTGCTTTTGAAGAGCGAAATGTTTTACTAGAATCTAACATTTTAGAATTGGAAAATAAATTAAAAGATTCTAGTAATATCAAATTTGATTTGGAGTGTCGTTCGGAAAAACTAGATAAAATGCTAGGAACGGTCCAAATTAAAAATGACACTTGTGGTTTAGGCTTCAATACTTCTAATGAAACTACTCATAAAGCCAAGACCAATGTTTTAGGAGAATCTAATAGGAGTATATTTAAAGATCACTTCTTAGGAAAATCTTTTCGACATGTTTATACTTGTTCACATTGTGGTCGAAAAGGTCATCTTAGGAAATTTTGTTTTGATCTGAAACAAATTCCTAGAAAATCCCATAGTAAAGTAACCACGATAGTTAAAGATCCTACAGCCCAAGATAGTCATTCTTCATTAATTTGGGTTAGGAAATCCGACTTGGTTGCCTTGCATAATAGGGTTTTTGATTCTCATTTACTTTCACATACTTCCTCCCTTGCTAAATCTAAAGGATGAATGTGTTAGTGTTTGCATACTTTAGCTTTTGTACGTCATGCTATAGTCTCATGCTAAATGTATGCTTGTTTTGTCATTTTCTAGTCATTGCCTTATTTCATATCATATGCTAGAAATTATGACTTGTTTATCTTTTTGTATTATATTTTGTATGTGAATTAATTGAAAAATATAAAAAGATTTTTGTTTATCATTTGGATTTTATCTCTTGGTAATTTAAACTTAATGAAAAATTCAAATGATTTTTGTTTATCCTTTTGAGTATATATATTATTTTTGGTTAAAAAGGTTAAAAACTCAAAAAGATTTTATTTTGTGTGTATTTTGGTTTGACACACTTTAAGTGGCATATACTTGTGTTTGAATCCCATCTTTTACGCTCCCACGTGGCTAGAACTTTTGGTTTAGATTTTCAATCCTTAAAATGTTCTTTACCATGTTTTATATGGAGTAGTTTGATTTAGTATTGTTTAAATGGATTCTATTTTTATATGCCTCTATTCACACATGCACGAGCTCTTTTGAAAATTTTAACTTCATATGTATATTTGAGCTATGTGAGGTGTTCTCCTACCAATCTTGTCATCTACATATTTGTGACTTAGGAGGACTAGTGCATGTCAAAAATCCGTTGCATGTGAGATTTGTGTGAAAAATGAAAACATGATAAATAAAATGAGCACGGGGAAGGGCTCCGAAAGGACTAAGTGATCCTCTGCGATAGTAAGCCACCGTTTTTGAATGGGCCTAAAAGAAATACGTGGTCCAAAGGTCTAAAAACAGAAAATATGGCATTAAAAAGAAAAATAAATTGCCAAGGCCTATGTTTGATTGATATATTCATTCAAAATTAATATAAATGCATATTGAGGGAGATTGGATGGTATATCAACGGTTTGCACAATGTCCGTTTATCCTAGTTGCGTATTTCATGTCATGACTCTATTGGTCTGTAGAATCATCAATATGCTAGGCTTGTATGCATTGTGTATGTTTGTTCATTAAGTTCAATATATATTGTCACATGAGGTTATATTCAAATGTGATGAAGTTTGCAATCAAATGAGAACTCCGTGAACGTTTATTAAGTGTTTGGGTCTAAATTTAATTGTTGCTAGTTCACACCCCTACACTTCCGTTTTCATATGACACATTTTTTCCATACGAGTGTGAAAGACTCCTATTATATGTTATGTGTGTCATTTGTATGTTTATATCTATACATATGTGCGTGTGCATTATTGAAATATTTCTAGTACATATATATATGATAGTTTGTTTTGCCTTTGCCTTGATTTTGTTGCCCATATGCTTTCATGTCTTATCACCTTAAGCTTCCACATGCTTTTATGGTTTGATTCTTTAGCCTTTGTCTATTCCTGAACAAAAAGGGGGAGAATGATGATAGGGGGATACATGGTATCTAATCCTATTGTTATCGTATCTTAGTTTGGGGGAGATTTATCTTAGGGGGAGACGTCTTTCTAAGTAGGTTATGTATTTGATAAAGGGGAGAATTAATTTAGGGGGAGTAATTTAATTAACTGCATTTTATATTTTGATATTCCCTATGCATTTGATGAGTTTGCTTAAGTGTGCAGGTATTCTACTAAAGCGGTATCTTTAAAAGGCAAAGTGTTTAATCCTTGGGTTGAGTCAAGTTATGGGTGGGATATTGTTATGTATTGAGTCTAGTGAGCTTGACGGCCCTTTAGGATTTTTGTTTTGGTTTTTGTCCCGGAATAGCCAAAGGGGGAGATTTGTAAGGACACAAATTTCCAATTGAGTCCATGTATTGTGTTGGCTCAATTCCGGACAAAAACATTTATTCATAGGATAGTATGTCATTGTTATACTCTCAAGCCTATGAAGTGTTTGTTGAAAACGTAGCGGCAAAAAATATAAAGCTTCATCAAATATGCCGGTTTGCGTGCCTCGTTTCTACGTCATCAACTATGGTTCCATGCTCCCAAGGTATGAATGCAATTATATTTATATAGGAGCTTGGAACAATGTTTATTGGGTGATAGGTTAATAAAAACTGTGTTTTACTTTCAGAAAAATTTAATTAGAACTTTAAAAATAAAGTATATAATGTTTCTAGGCCAAAAATCATATTTTTTGGAAGTCGTTCGAAATGTCGTTCGAACGAGTTTTTTGTTCGAACCAGGTTTCGTTCGAACGAGTTTGCCAACGAGCCTATACTGGTCTATCGTTCGAAATGTCGTTCGAACGAGTTTTTCATTCTAACGAGGTTTCCAACGAGATTCTAACGAAGTCCATACTGGTGTGTCGTTAGAAGTCTCGTTCAAACGAACTGCCAGGCGGGAACAGTTTTTGGCAGTTTTTGGCCCACTTTCCCCACTTGTTTTGTAACCAACATCTTTAGATTTTAATAGTGACGGGAATCACTTTTGTTAAGGCATCTTTTTCATATCATACAAACTCTTAGAGAGTGTTTTGAGAGCAAAAACAAAAGTAGAAAAGGATCATGTTTTGAGTGAGATTTTTAGAGAAATATTTTCATCACTCTAGTTTACACCCAATTGTGTTCAGTCCAAGTTCTTACATATATATCAAATTGCTTGGAGTTTTGGCACCGGTTTTCTCTACCGAATTGAAGAAGAGAAGTTTTGGGTTTTGCTTCCACCACCCACAAAGAAAGAAGGAGTGTTTCTATGTTGTTTTACCCACACGGAGAAAGGCTTTGTGTACGGGTGACGGTGACCAAATAAAGTCCCATCGGTGGATTCCGAGATCGCGGTGGAGCTCCGTGGTTGTCCGCTAGGAAGAGGTGTCTACAAGAAGGAGCATCAAGGCTTGAGAGGGTTCTATTGAGGAAGTAAGTCTTTTGTCTTGTAATTGTAAAATCCATATCTAGTGGACTTGTGGCTAGGACCGTCCGAGGTTTTTTCCCGTCTTGGGTTTTTCCTCGTACATCGCGGCGTAGTGTGACATTGTTTATTTTATCTTGCATCATAATTTAGAACGCATGCTTAGAATAAATTCAAGATAAAATTTGGTTTTAATTATCACACGCATTTAATATGGTGCTAAATTAAATATTGGGTAAATTTGGTTTGTTTTGAGTTGGACCATCATTGTTCGCTTCCGCATCTCGAGTTTGTTTTACACATATAAAAAGGAAATTACCTCGACTTTTCAGATTGGTATCAGAGCAAAAAACGATAAGTTATTTCGTTAAAGATCTTTAAATAATTTTTGGCTAAAATGGATTTTTCCCCATTTTCTAAATTTCCTATTTTTGATGGTTCAAACTACGCGTATTGGAAAGCGCGTATGAGATCGGCACTAAAGTCTATCGACGAAAGAGTTTGGATGTCTGTTGTTGATGGGTGGTCCCCACCAACTTGTTTAGTTGAAAATGAACGTGTTCCCAAACCCGCCGATAGATGGACCGAAAATGAGTTTAAACTTGCAAATTTCAATTCCCGTGGTTTAAATGCATTATTTAGCGCTGTCACACCGGATGAATTCCGACGTATTATGACGTGTGAGACCGCTAAAGAAGCTTGGGATATTTTACAAATAACTCATGAAGGAACTAGTGTCGTTAAAGCTTCAAAACTCCAAAACCTCACCACTCAATTTGAAACTATCAAAATGAATGAAAAAGAAATGTTTGATGAATTTTGTGCTAGACTTTTTGATATTGTTAATTCATCGTTTAACTTGGGAGAGAAAATACCTGACGACCGTGTAGTAAAGAAAATTTTAAGGTCCCTACCCGATAGATTTATTCCAAAGGTGACCGTTTTAAATTCTTTACCCACTTTAGCCTCTACGAAATTAGAAGAGCTTGTAGGTGATTTACAAACCTATGAACTGGATATGTTTCCCTCTAAAACTGAAAAGAAAATCGAAAAGGGCGTTTCTTTAAAAGCCCGAAAAGAGGTCAAACAAGTAGTAGAGAGTGAGAGTGATAGTGACTCGGAAGATATGGCTTTATTTGCTCGTAAATTTAGAAATTTTTTTAAAATTAACAAAGATAAATTTAAAAATGATTTTAAGAAGTTTGAATCTTCTAAACATGATAAAAGCGAGAAGATTTCTAAAGCCGAAAAGATCCCTAAACCTAGGAATGAAGATTTAGATAGGGACGAGTCTAACAAGTGTTTTGGTTGTGAAGGTTATGGCCATAGGGCTTTTGAGTGCCCCACTAAACTAAGGAAAGAGGGTAAGCGACCCATTTCTTATAATACGACCCTTAGTGATAGTGATACGGAAGAGAAGCCCGATTCCCCCACTAAGAAATTTTTTATGGCTTTTATGGCTAGTCATGTGAGTGATAGTGAGAACTCATCGATTGATGACACAATAGCACATGCCACTTCCAAGGTCATTGTTCATGATTCTCTTGTTTTTGATGATAGTGAGAGTGGAGAAGAAAGAGAAAGTGAAAATGAAGAAGAGGTTGATGTGAGTGAACTTCAAAATGCTTTTCAAGAACTATACAATGAATCTATTAAATTGAAAAGGGCTAATTTGAAGTTAGAAGCTAGTTTAAGAGAGAGTGTCAAGGTCGTTGATGAAAGTGGTTTAATAGCAGACCTTAGGACTCGTGAGAGGACTCTTCGAGAAAAGCTTGATTATGTAGAAGGCGAGAGAGATAGCCTTAGGGGTTTAATGGAATCCTTGAAAAAGGAGCTTCTTGCTTTTGAAGAGCGAAATGTTTTACTAGAATCTAACATTTTAGAATTGGAAAATAAATTAAAAGATTCTAGTAATATCAAATTTGATTTGGAGTGTCGTTCGGAAAAACTAGATAAAATGCTAGGAACGGTCCAAATTAAAAATGACACTTGTGGTTTAGGCTTCAATACTTCTAATGAAACTACTCATAAAGCCAAGACCAATGTTTTAGGAGAATCTAATAGGAGTATATTTAAAGATCACTTCTTAGGAAAATCTTTTCGACATGTTTATACTTGTTCACATTGTGGTCGAAAAGGTCATCTTAGGAAATTTTGTTTTGATCTGAAACAAATTCCTAGAAAATCCCATAGTAAAGTAACCACGATAGTTAAAGATCCTACAGCCCAAGATAGTCATTCTTCATTAATTTGGGTTAGGAAATCCGACTTGGTTGCCTTGCATAATAGGGTTTTTGATTCTCATTTACTTTCACATACTTCCTCCCTTGCTAAATCTAAAGGATGAATGTGTTAGTGTTTGCATACTTTAGCTTTTGTACGTCATGCTATAGTCTCATGCTAAATGTATGCTTGTTTTGTCATTTTCTAGTCATTGCCTTATTTCATATCATATGCTAGAAATTATGACTTGTTTATCTTTTTGTATTATATTTTGTATGTGAATTAATTGAAAAATATAAAAAGATTTTTGTTTATCATTTGGATTTTATCTCTTGGTAATTTAAACTTAATGAAAAATTCAAATGATTTTTGTTTATCCTTTTGAGTATATTTATTATTTTTGGTTAAAAAGGTTAAAAACTCAAAAAGATTTTATTTTGTGTGTATTTTGGTTTGACACACTTTAAGTGGCATATACTTGTGTTTGAATCCCATCTTTTACGCTCCCACGTGGCTAGAACTTTTGGTTTAGATTTTCAATCCTTAAAATGTTCTTTACCATGTTTTATATGGAGTAGTTTGATTTAGTATTGTTTAAATGGTTTCTATTTTTATATGCCTCTATTCACACATGCACGAGCTCTTTTGAAATTTTAACTTCATATGTATATTTGAGCTATGTGAGGTGTTCTCCTACCAATCTTGTCATCTACATATTTGTGACTTAGGAGGACTAGTGCATGTCAAAAATCCGTTGCGTAGTCCCGGGTCTCCCGATTTGAGAATATGACGTTAGTTTATAAAAATCGCACTTAGACTAGAAAACAAGCCGTTAAAGGGTGAAAACCCAAACCATCCCCCGAACGACCCCGTAGGAGGCATGAACACCTCTCACGGGACCAATGTAACTTGTAGGAACTGACCGCGTAGTCCCGGGTCTCCCGGTTTGAGAGTATGGCGATAATTGGCAAAAATCACACTTAGAGTTAAAAATAAGCCGTTAAAGGGTGAAAACCCAAACCATCCCCCAAACGACCCTGTAGGAGGCACGAAAACCTCGCACGGGACCCATGTAACTTGTAGGAACTGACCGCGTAGTCCCGGGTCTCCTGATTTCAGAATATGACGATAGTTTGTAAAAATCAACACTTAGACTTAAAACATGTCGTTAAAGGGTGAAAACCCAAACCATCCCCCAAACGACCCCGTAGGAGGCACGAACACCTCGCACGGGACCAATGCAACTTGTAGGAACTGATCGCGTAGTCCCAGATCTCCCGGTTTGAGAGTATGACGATAATTTTCAAAAATCACACCTAGACTTAAAAACATGTCGTTAAAGGGTGAAAACCCAAACCATCCCCCGAACGACCCCGTAGGATGCATGAACACCTCGCACGGGACCAATGTAACTTGTAGGAACTGACCGCGTAGTCCCGGGTCTCTCAGTTTGAGAGTATGACGATAATTTGCAAAAATCACAATTAGAGTTAAAAACATACCGTTAAAGGGTGAAAATCTAAACCAGCCTCCAAATGACCCCGTAGGAGGCACGAACACCTCGCACGGGACCAATGTCACTTGTAGGAACTGACCGTGTAGTCCCGGGTTTCCCGGTTTTAGAGTATGACGATAGTTTGCAAAAATCAACACTTAAACTTAAAAACATGCCGTTAAAGGGTGAAAACCCAAACCATCCCCCAAATGACCCCGTAGGAGGCACGAACACCTCGCACGGTACCAATGTAACTTGTTGGAACTGATCGCGTAGTCCCGGGTCTCCCTGTTTGAGAATATGATGATAGTTTGTAAAAATCGCACTTAGACTAGAAAACAAGCCGTTAATGGGTGAAAACCCAAACCAATCTCCAAACGACCCTGTAGGAGGCACGAACAACTCGCACGGGACCAATGTAACTTGTAGGAACTGATCGCGTAGTCTCGGGTCTCCCGATTTGAGAGTATGATGATTGTTTGCAAAAATCAACACTTAGACTTAAAAACAAGCCGTTAAAGGGTGAAAACCCAAACCATCCCCCAAACGACCCCGTAGGAGGTACGAACACCTCGTACGGGACCAATGTAACTTGTTGGAACTGATCGCGTAGTCCCGGGTCTCCCGGTCTGAGAATATGACGATAGTTTGCAAAAATCACACTTTGAGTTGAACACAAGCCGTTAAAGGGTGAAAATCCAAACCATCCCCCAAAAGACTCCGTAGGAGGCACGAACACCTCGCACGAGACCAATCTAACTTATAGGAACTGACCGCGTAGTCTCGGGTATCCCAGTTTGAGAATATGACGATAGTTTGCAAAAATCAACACTTAGACTTAAAAACAAGCCGTTAAAGGGTGAAAACCCAAACCAGCCCGCGCGATGTGCGGGCTGGTTCGTTCTACACTTGGCCGCCCCGCGCGATGCGCGGGCGGTCATGTGTGAAATGAAATTTATTTGAAATATTTAATAAAATTAAATACACATGCATAAAGAAATCAAATAATTATATTGAATGACAAATGAATTAGCGTAGTAATTGCATTACAAAAATTAATAGAAGTTTATGGTATTCAATGTGGTGTTTTAAAGAAAACCCCTAACGTAACACTTATTGAAATGAGAACAACTATTCATCATTGAAGACATCTTTTTACTCCTTCAATCCTCCATCTCTATTCGTTTGCTCCTGCAAAGTATTGACATGTAATGTTTAAAAATATAGAGTATTTATAAAATAAGCTAATGTTATAATGACTATTAGTATATGTAACATAATATATTTAACTTTGCTAAGAATATTGTATTCGCTTTGACGTTCTTGTGTTGTTACCTTTGTCATTATGTTCGAGGTCTGAATTAAGAGAGCTTGATTCATGTGCAAGATGCACATCTCGAGATCGCAATTTTGTCTTTTATTGACCATCTTTTTCGTGACAGGAGATGGAAATGACCCGCATTACGTTAGGGATAGAAAGGAATAAATAGTTTAAACAATTGACTTGGATAGGTGAAAATGGAATGCGAAAGACGAATTGGATGAAGGCAATATAATGATTTTGCTGTATAAAATATTAAAGAGTAGATTACCACATTTTAACCTATTTCTAAATAGCTATATGAATGGAGATATAAATAACATTAAAAGCAAAAGGGATGTTAGACGAATACGACATTTATCCTCTTGAAATCTAACAACATTAATTAATAATTAGAATCGTGAGCAATCAAGTGAGAATGTCAAAGACTTTATAGAGTAAGAATCAGAACAGTGTCGTAGACTTAACAATCAAGTGTACATGTCAAATTAGGGCATGTAATCAGAATAGTAATTGAGAAAATGTATATATGTTGTTATACCATGTGTGATTCATTATCGGAATGTGGGAAATTTCATAACCTAAGCCCACATGCTTAAGCAAATGGTATCACATGCGTAAACAGTTAAATTGAATAGTTATTTTATAATGTTATAACAGTATTGAACAGGGGCATATGGGTAACAATAATTTAACATATGTAGTTATATCAAGTCTTAAACATTTATTTAAAATCCCGATGATACAATGACTTAAGCATACACATTATTATTTAGATATGACATCAATTTATCAATTCAGAACATCATTGATAACAGAATTTATGAGTGTCCAGTCCTCGATAGGACGAAGCGAACCCCTAAATTATACCATTTCTGATCAAAATTCAGTGGTGTATCTAAATAACAAAAATGTTTGCAATGACTAAGGTTTAGTTACAATTGGTATTAGCATTTCGAAGCGTAACAATGCAAAGTCAGAAACTATGAGAAAGTTTACTACTCAAGGTATACAGTCCTCGACACGACTAAATGGCTGCAAAAACTACTCATGAATTGATGGATGTTAATAGTTCTAAAGTCTAGTCGGTGGTATATGAAAATGTGAAATACTTTACAACACGATAGAATATGATGAAGGTCCAACTGTAAAGAGCACTTCCTAGGCTAATCAAACAAATTAAAACATTGTGAAACAAAACAGTGATAGAATGAATCAAATTACTTATACCCAGAACTGTGAATAAACAAGCATAGTCTCAACATCTCTTGAATATATTACTAATGTTAAGTTTTAACTATTAAGATCAATTCTAAGCGTAATGAAGCAAAGTCCGATCCTATGCGAAAGGAAAGAGGTCGAGGTAATCAGAAAGTAGCAGGGTGTAGTCTTTGACCTGACCAAACGGAGGTGAAAACTGATAATGTATTGATAAAGTTTTCATCTCAAATAAGTGATCGACATTTATCCTCTTGAAATTGAACAATGATGGGGTATGCACTTGTGATATAGCTGGGAATAGTGGGGTTGAACCAAACAGTGATAGCTGGGAATTGATGGAAGTTTTGATCTCAAATCGAAGACTTGTCTAAACGAAAATGTGAAAATGTTTACGACATAATAGATGACATTGTATTTCGAACTGCTAATAGCACTTTGAAGCCAAAGCAAACAAATGCAGACAGTGGGAAAGAAAGTATAGATTGAATAAATGAGATCACACAAACCAAGGACTGTGAATAAACCAGCCTAGACTAAATGGAATTATATTTGCATGCATAATTTTTTCTTCTTATGTATTGATATCTGTTCAGGTGCATGTGGTTCCTGCTCACATGTTTCGAAACGTCATCAGCATTACCAAGTCTCACTGCAAACTTGGGTTAACTGGTATGCTGTTGATAACTGCTCACATGTGTGTGTGCGTGCGCGTGTCCCAACGGTTAGACTTCACCCTTTTGTGCTCAAGTGTGAATGTGTTTAAACTGCAGCTACACTTGTAAGAGAGGATGAAAGGATTACAGATTTGAACTTTCTCATTGGTCCCAAATTATAAGAGGAAAATTGGTTGGATTTAGTGAAAGGGAGATTCATTGCAAATGTACAATGTGCTGAAGTGTGGTGTCCAATGACGAAGGAGTTCTTCTCTGAATATCTGAAGAGAGAAAATTCTAAGAATAAGCAGGTCAGTTGGTTGAAAATTCTACTGCCCCTCCCTCTCTGCCTCCCTCCCTCCCTCGCTGCCTCCATCAGGTATGAAAGCATATATGCATATATCTGCATATATGCATATATCTTCATATATGCTTGCATATATGCATATATCTACATATATGTAGATATATGCATATATGGATGGGGAGTGGGGTGGGTTAAATTTGACAATTAGCTTTTCTCTTAGATCACGGAGAAGATTCACAAACTTAAATCAAAAGTAAAACGTAATAAATATAAAACGCTGATGATAGAGACCTAACAAATCACACAATTAGGATAGTCCCGCGTACGAACTGACCGCGTACAATTGATAAAAACAAGCCATTTGAGGGTGAAAATCCAAACCAGCCCCCAAACGGTCCCGTAAGAGGCACAAAAACTTCGCTCGGGACCAATGTAACTTATATGAACTGACTGCACAGTCTCGGGTCTCCCGGTTTGAGACTATGACGATAGTTCACAAAAATCAACACTTAGAGTTAAAAGGAAGCCGTTAAAGGGTGAAAACCCAAACCAGCCCCCAAACGACCCCATAGGAGGCACGAACACCTCGCACGGGACCAATGTAACTTGTAGGAACAGATCGCGTAGTCCCGGGTCTCCCGGTTTGAGACTATGATGATAGTTTGCAAAAATCACACTTAGACTTGAAAACAAGCCGTTAAAGGGTGAAAACCCAAACAAGCCCCCAAATGACCCCGTAGGAGGCACGAACACCTCGTACGGGACCAATGTAACTTGTATGAACTGACCTCGTAGTCTCGGGTCTCCCGGTTTGAGACTATGAGGATAGTTTGTAAAAATCAACACTTAGAGTTAAAAGCAAGCCGTTAAAGGGTGAAAACCCAAACAAACCCCCAAACGACCTCGTAGGAGGCACGAACACCTCGCACGGGACCAATGTAACTTGTAGAAACTGACCTTGTAGTTCCGGGTCTCCCGGTTTGAAACTATGATGATAGTTTGCAAAAATCACACTTAGACTTGAAAACAAGCCGTTAAAGGGTGAAAACCTAAACCAGCCCCCAAACGACCCCGTAGGAGGCATGAACACCTCGTACGGGACCCATGTAACTTGTAGGAACTGATCGCGTAGTCCCGGGTCTCCCGGTTTAAGAGTATGACGATAATTTTCAAAAATCACACTTAGACTTAAAAACATGCCGTTAAAGGGTGAAAACCCAAACCATCCCCCAAATGACCCCGTAGGAGGCACGAACACCTCGCACGGGACCAATGTAACTTTTAAGAACTAACCTTGTAGTCCCGGGTCTCCCGGTTTGAAACTATGATGATAATTTACAAAAATTAACACTTAGAGTTAAAAGCAAGCCGTTAAAGGGTGAAAACCCAAACCAGCCCCCAAACGACCCCGTAGGAGGCACGAACAACTTGCACGGGACCAATGTAACTTATAGGAACTGATCGCATAGTCCCGGGTCTCTCGATTTGAAAGTATGATGATAATTTGCAAAAATCACACGTAGACTTAAAAACTTGCCGTTAAAGGGTGAAAACCCAAACCATCCCCCAAATGACCCCGTAGGAGGCACGAACACCTCGCACGGGACCAATGTAAATTATAGGAACTGACCGCGTAATCCTGGGTCTCCCGATTTGAGAGTATGACGATAATTTGCAAAAATCACACGTAGACTTAAAAACATGTCGTTAAAGGGTGAAAATCCAAACCAGCCCCCAAACGACCCCGTAGGAGGCACGAACACCTCGCACGGAACCAATGTAACTTGTAGAAACTGACCGCGTTATCCCGAGTCTCCCTATTTGAAAGTATGACGATAATTTGCAAAAATTACACGTAAACTTAAAAACATGCCGTTAAAGGGTGAAAATCCAAACCATTCCCCAAATGACCCCGTAGGAGGTACGAACACCTCGTACGGGACCAATGTAACTTGTAGTAGTCCCGGGTCTCCCGGTTCGAGACTATGACGAAAATTTGCAAAAATCACACGTGGACTTAAAAACATGTCGTTAAAGGGTGAAAATCCAAACCAGCCCCCAAACGACCCCGTAGGAGGCACGAACACCTCGCACGGGACCAATGTAACTTGTAGGAACTGACCGCGTTGTCCCGAGTCTCCCGGTTTGAGAGTATGACGATAATTTGCAAAAATCACACTTACAGTTAAAAACATGCCGTTAAAGGGTGAAAACCCAAACCAGGCCCCAAACGACCCCGTAGGAGGCGTGAACACCTCGCTCGGGACCAGTGTAACTTCTAGGAACTGACCGCGTAGTCCCGGGTCTCCTTGTTTGAGAGTATGACGATAATTTCCACTAATATATGTAATTTTTTAGTAGTGAGTAATTTTTTTTGTAAATTATTGGGTTACTAATATCGCATCTTTTTTGTATCCTATTTTTTTTGCAGGATAACCGTTTATCGTTGGCTTTGATTCACGTGGAACACACAAAGAACTCAATGGTTTACAACAAAGGGTTTATTAATGATTCCATTTTTTTGTGTCATGGACGAATGGTCTTTTTGTTGTTTTATTGTTGACTTTTATGGCCGTGCGGGCTTTTGTAAGTTAATTGTTATATTTTGTGGCCGTGCGGGCTTTATGTTAGGCAGGTTTTATATTAACAGGTTTTGGAATGTCCAGAAAATAGAGGAAACTCTGCCCAATTTTTTTTGGGCCTGTGAGCTGTTAAAGACTTGTAATATTTTGATGTTTGTATGTACATTAGTGTATTAACAATACGCAATATTATTAATTTGTGAATTTTGTGCTTTTAAATATTTTTTTTATAAAAAATTTGGCACAGTTCAAAACCGTGGCAAAAGTGTATCATATTTTGGCACGGTTTTGAACTGTGCCAATTTTTTTTTAAATTGTGCTGAATCTGGCACAGTTAAAAACTGTGCCAGAAATATCAAATTCTGGCACGGTTTAAAAGTGTGCCAGATTTGTTCCTATTTTGCTGAATCTGGCACAGTTAAAAACTGTGCCAAAAGTTTTTCAGAAATATCAAATTCTGGCATGGTTTAAAAGTGTGCCAGAAGTGTTCCTATTTTGCTGAATCTGGCACAGTTAAAAACTGTGCCAAAAGTGTCAAATTCTGGCACGATTTAAAAGTGTGCCAGAAGTGTTCTTGTTTGGCTGAATTTGGCACACTTTTGAGCCGTGCCAGAAAAAAATTACCATTTTGGAACACCTGATTCTGGCACAGTTCAAAAACGTGCCAGATTCCTGTTTTTGGTGTAGTGAACGTTGTCAGGGAGACTAATAATAGACGCTTATTGAAGTGGTTAGATGTTCAGAAATTTAGGAGTGGTCGAACACGGTATTGGAGTTAAGGATGGAAAGAGGGAGTCCTACCCGATAATTGAAAAAAATCATGATGTTTTTTAGCATTATTGGATTGATTAATTTAAAGGGGTTTGGTATCACTCTTGGAAAGGGTGAGCCTTTTATTGGAATTATCATAAGTTGAGATTTGTGTGGTTATAGCATTATTTTGCGTTTGGTATTGGGCTAATGGATCTCGATAACTGACTGAGCTACATAGTAGTGTATTAGGAGGGTTCCTCGTTTGGATTTCACTTGCGAAAGGCCCCACAAATGAATCTTAGTAAGTGTTGGCAGTTGAGAGATGTTTGGGCTCTAGGACGCTAGTTTAATACTTTAGACATTGCGTGTGTGAAAATAAAACGTATCAACTATCGAGATATTATATGATTTGAGGAGAGTGGGGCAAAGGAGTGCAGCGTCGAGAGCACTTAGGAATGTTTGCAACACTAGTTGAAGAAGTGGGACAATCTTAAGAAGAATTGAGTCACGTTTAGTGGGGTATTCAAGTATACCTTTACTTTACAGTTATGCATTGTATGTGTGATTGATTTTTGGATGTGTATATATGTGTCATATATGTGATATTTGTGCGTGTGTGCACGTGGTATATGGTGTATGGGAGATCCATTCGTGGAACACTATGGTAGGCGTATGTTAGTCTTTTTTTAATATCTCGTGGGATACGGGTACGGACTAATTGTATATATGATATTTGTGTGAGTTATGTTTTGACGTTATGATTTAGCGAATTCCTAAGATGAAATTTTTTCATTAGGGGGGAAGAATGTAATACCCCGTATTTTTGTGGATCATATTTATTATTTATTAAGTAATTAATAAATTATTAAATGGAATTAATTATTACTTGAATGGCTTAGTAACAATAATTTGGCACATTTTAGATGGTAATTCAAAATATGTACGGGTAGAATAATTATGTGTGTTTATTGACACTGTGAGGTATTACCATGTATTCTGGGTATTATCATTTAGACTGGACTCAGGGATGACAAGAATGTTTGTTTATGTATTTTTATCGCTTTAAATCAGTCCCGGTGGTTAGGTATACCCTAAGGAGATATTCCAGGTAGCATTCTGGGACCTTTTAAGGGCCCAAAATTAGGCCTTATGGGGGCTATACATGATTATGGAGTTTAATTATAATATAAACAACCCTAATTATATTTCCTATCACTTTTTAATTAAACCTAGCAACTTCAAAATTTCTGGGAGAAGTTAACAAGTTGGGAGAGGAGCAAAGGAAGAGAATCTCAACACAGAAGCATTCATTCATATTCTAGGGCAAGAATTTTCTTGCAATATCTTTAGCAACGCATTTCTTGATTTATGAGCATGCTTTATCATATTATTTTGAGTTTTCGATTATATTGGAGACGAATTTATATGATGATTTACGATATGGGTTAATTAGGAACGACATGAATTTATCCTGCAATAAGTAGTTGTACCTTAATGATTAAAGCATGAAATTGATGGATTAAACGATGCAGATATGAAATATAATTGATGTTTTAGAATGAAACTTCATTATTACAAATTATTCCCCTATTAATATGAGGTTTAAGGCTTGAATTGATGATGAATGTCCTAAGTTGATTTAAAGATGAGTTATGTTACAAAGTTTGAATCTTTAAGTTTAAATCTTAGATTTGATGTTATTGGACTCATAAGATGGTGTAAAAAGGTTTATAAACATTTTTCTATACTTACAATGGGTTAGGATATCGATTGAGTAGTATTTTAGAGCTTGGTTTGGGCATTGATGGGGGATTTTTGAGGCTTCATCTTCATGCCTAGACAATTTTGGATTTTACCCAGAACTGAATTGATTCAGTCGAGTGGTGAATCGATTCGGGTTATGAAATTATAGATATTTTTATTACAAATGCGTGGCCACCAGTTTCGTATTTTTTTGATTATTTTTGAATTAGCTATGATTTGTCTACGGAAGGGTGCGCTAGATCGAAATTTTGAGTTGGTGATTTTTGTATGGACTTTATTGTAAGCACGATTATGTTTAGAATGATTATAAACCCACGCGGATGTATTACCTTAGTTATTATGAATTTATAGTTGATAAAATTTAGTTCTACAAAGCTTTGAAATCGTTAATGGAGATTAGAGAAGATGACCCATTTTAGAATAATTCAAATCTGGGCTTACTTTCCGGCCTAAATCGATTCGGACCTGATAGAGAATCGAATCGGTCCAGGGCAAATTGATTCCTTTTTATGAGGGTAATTGATTCGACAACTGGAGTGGGTGGGTTCTGATCGGGGTATTTGGTCGTGGTATTTTTATGAGTTCATTCGAGTACGTGGGAGGTTATTCAAGTGAGTAATGGCTGACAAAAATTAAAAGTTAAGTTTATTAGTATGTAAACAACAAGGTAAATTGTGTAATTTTAAATAAGGTAGAAGAATGGTTAGGACCTTAATTAATTGTACCATCTGGCATTGGGAATTATATTAAATTAAGTGGGCACGCGAGAGAGAGATATCCTCTACTCATGTGTATGCATTGAGCTTATAGAGTACCGAGTTAAAGTATTTGATAGATTAGTCCAGGTCTTGAGAGATTATAGATCGTGAAATTAATTTAGTAATTAAATGAGGAATCACTTATGTACATTACGAGGGTGTGTGTATATATAGAGATAGACGTACTCATAGTTTAGAGATGCAATAAACTAGGATTTGAATTTATTAAGGTTAAGAGTGTATAAACCTAAGAACATAAAGATTAATTCGGTATTTAGGGATTTAAAGTTATTTGGGATACGCTTGAGTGTATGAGTGATATCGTACTTGTTTATATATGTTTAAATCTTGTTTTCAAAAGATTATAAACCTAATTTAAATATGGATCCAAGGATGTGGGAACCTCGATGGCTGGGTAGGCCGAGTATAGGCGTTATCCTATGGCTATATATATATATATGTGTGTGTATTGTGCGTGTATATATATATATTTTGCATGATTATGTGGACATACCCGTACTCGTGGTGAATCTATTGGTTGGGGGTTACGTTTGATATCGGACCGTGTACCATACGTCGGCTGAGATATGCTGCCGCAGTGGAGGTCATTATTTTATAACATACGTTTGGAGTCACTGCTTTGTGACGAGAGAAGTAGGGTGGACGGGTCCATATTCTTAGCCTGGGTATGGGCGAGGGGATGGTGTACTGCGTAGTGATCGCCCCACTTATGTGTTTTTTATTTAAGTTCGTTAAGTGAGGGGCTCCTCCAGACTTGCCGATAGAGGCACACGATGCACACTGGGGGTAGATGACTATATATGTATACATATTACGCAAGAATATATGTAGTCTAATGACAGACTTTGGTAATGAACCTTACGCTTTATGAGGTTTACTTGTATCATATGTCCTTTGTGAGTGAAATTGTGGGGGTAGGTTTTTGGGTTGTATTTTTATATGTGTGTCTAGTTACATTCCTTTGTCATGCATATGTAGTTGTGACCTATCCCTTATGGTAGTTAGATAATAATTCGTTGAATTAAAAGATATGAGGCTAAGAATACGTTAATAAAATATATGTGTTGATCTTTGGCGTGAATTCCTATTTTAGGTTATTGGTAGCATTCCATGGTAGTTATTCGTTGTGTGATAGTGCTTAATTGTCTCGATATAAACTTTTAGCGTAGTTATGCCTTGGGTTGGGACATACGCATAGTAATGCACTTAAGTGAGAGGTGAGATACTTATTGCATGTAAGAACCGATGGGGGGCACGTATTGTGAATTGACTACATCATTATTTTTTGGTATTGAAAGTTAATTCTTGCAACTTTAGGGCATTGACCCAAATTATAAAATATTTCCCCACCGGTATTATTATTTTATAAATAGGTTAATAGAAATAAGTGGTTAGACTTACGGTTGTGGCGATCCAAAACATAATAATTACATAAAGTATCAGTGACAAGGAAGTCTTAAACTACCTTCATAACCATACTAGCCCTACGACCTAAGCTACTCAAACATAAGTACACCTGCTACCAAACTTTCCCCATACCTTTAAAAAACCTACCTCAATTACCTTGAAGACGAGAAACGGCACCAATTAAACTTCAGTATGATTAATTCCTTGTAGATTTGCCACAACGTCTTCGACAAGTCATAATCTCATAGTGATCGGACAATAAAAATCTATCTCATTACTTGGTTTCAGGAACATGGATGAAAGGAAAGAAAAAACAGCATTATGAGAAGTGAATATTGGAAGTTTTCTACTCCAATAATCATTATCTATCTACTCAATTTAGACGTGGAAGAAGTTTATGAGCTTGAGGATGATCGGACGGATCCGTGGATTGAGTGTGCAGCTGTGGCTCGCTTAAGTCTAATTTTTTGCAAATTTACGTCGTACACTCCAATCGGGAGCCCTGTGACTACGCGGTCGGTTCCTACGAGTTACATTGATCCCGTACGAGGTATTCATGACTTTTGCGGGACCGTTTCACGACTACACCAAATCTGGCGATTGGTCACGGCCAAAATCCCTGACCAAAACTGTGGGTCGCGAACTTGGGCCGTGATCATTTCTGGCGTGACCAATTTCATAGGTCGCGGCCCAAGTCCGTGACCAAAAAATGATCACGGCCCAGAGGGGTCACGACAGATGGTCGCGGACTTGGGCCGTGACCCATGCCGTGACGGGTCGCGATCCTCGTCCGTGACCCACAACCGTGACAAATTGGTCGCGACCAAAGTCCGCGACCCACGACCATGACAAAAAAATTAAAAAAAAATGGTCACGATCCTCATCCGTGACCCACAACCGTGACAAATTGGTCGCGGCCAAAGTCCGCGACCCACAACCGTGACAAAAAAAATAAAAAAAAATGGTCGCGGCCCAAGTCCGTGACCCACAACCGTGACAAATTGGTCGTGGACTTGGGCCGCGACCCACAACCGTGACGAAAAAAAAGAAAAAAAATGGTCGCGGACTTTGGCTGCGACCATTTTTATGCGCGACGGAAAAAATAAAAACAGTCATGGACAAAGTCCATGACCATATTTAACTATAATTTAAAAAAAATGTATTTTTTTGGTCAAATCCAAAAATTGGGGTCCTGTGAGTCCACCGTCGGTTGCTACGTGTAACGTTGGACGCGTACGAGGTGTTACAAATATTTATTATTGACAAAACAATAAAACAAATCACAAATTGCGAATCGAGAACGTTGTTAATAAACAAATATATATATAAACTTAAAAATATTACAATTCTTAATAATTCACAGACCAAAAAAAAATTGGGCAGAGTTTTCACTATTTTCTTGACATTCCAAACCCCGTAAATGTAAAATCTGCTTATTATAAAGCTCGCACGGCCATAAAATTCAACAATCAAATTATAAAAGTCCGAACGGACATAAAACTAAACAATAAAAGCCCGCACGACCATAAAACTAAACAATAAGAGCCCGCACGACTATAACACATAAAAAACATAATCTTCATGTTGTAAACCATTGTGAAAAACCCGAAAAGGTTCGGTGTGTGATAATTGATTAAATTTATATTTGCAAGATTCCAATAAACCCTTATCTAATTAGGGACTACTTTTAAATCAAATAAATTCAGCCCTTAAACATGCATCTAAATCATCCCATCAAATAAAAAGCATGCGACACGGTAAATATGCTGAGACATAGATTTAAGGAAAAAAAACCTTTCGAGTAAAACCTTTATTTCACTATGAATATACAAATCGCAACTTACAATTACATAGAGAAATCTGCAATGGATCAACGCACAGCCAACCCACAAAGACACGCCGTCTTGAACTCAGCAAGAGAATACACGCAGCACCCTCCAAGGACTCGCAGCCCAAACAACAAAGAAAGAACCGCAACTCTCCTCAATGACACGCAGCCATAAAACTTTGTAGAGACTCCCTCGGAAATGACACGCAACCCTCGATTGCAAAGATCTCTCCACAAAGGTTTGAACAAACACAAGGTTGTGTTCTTGGGTTACCAAAAAGATTCACAAAGGTTTGGCAATTATTTGAATCAAAACATGAGTCTTGAGACTCAAAAAATATGAAGAATAAAGGTATTTGGACTCTAAAAAACGTCTTCCAAAGTCTTGCAAAATATTTCCCCCGAAGTTGGTTTAAATAGGAAAACTACATGAAGAGTTTTGCAAAATAAAAACACTGAAATTCTTTCCAGCGTACAGGGACCCCGAACCGATTCGGGTACCCTGCGAACTGGTTCGCCCCCCTGAACTGGTTCGGGCTGGGTTCGGGGACATTCGCTGGTCAAAAGTGCTTTTAACACTTAGAAAAATTTCCAAGGATTTTTCTTGGAATTATCTCCATTTTCAACGGGACATAACTTCTTCACCGTAGCTCGAATTGAGGTGCCGTTTCTTCCAGAATCTTTGTTACGACAAGCTCTTCAACTTTCCAGTTGACCGGTCCTCCAGACGGTGGCTATTAAATTACCAAATTTCCCTTGAACTTTCCTATCGTGCCTTTTTTCAGTGTTTTGACTTCTCTTGCGTACCACTTGCATTGAGTCCCTAAAATCATGGAACGTGAAGTCGTTCAGGCAGATGAGGGACACGTGATGGAGATAATAAAAGCTTGATTCCTGAAATTCGGATTGAGGACGTCGTGAGAGATCTTGAGGTGACGTGCCAAATGTAGCGGCGTACGACATACACACATGAAACATGTTGGACATGAGAAAAATGTCCTTACACATTGCCTCCTTCATTTGTTCCACGTGTAAAAATCCTACAAATGATAGGATACAAAAAAAAAAAATCAGTAACCAATTAGTTTTACAAAAAATTTAATCAAGCTGAAAAATTGCATATATGAGTTAAAATTATCAACATATCAATGTTTTTAAGTCTAAGTCTAGAAATATTCAAATTACCGTCGTATTCACAAACCGGGAGTCCCGCGGCTGCGTGAACAGTTCCTACGAGTTACTTTGATCCCGTGGGAGGTGTTGGTGCCACACACGGGATCGTATGGGGGCTGTTTCGGGTTTTCACCCACTAACGCCATGTTTTTAGACCTAAGTCTAGAAATATGCAAATTACCATCGTATTCCCAAACCGGGAGTCCTGCGGCTGCGCGGTCAGTTCCTACGAGTCACATTGGTCCCGTGGGAGGTGTTGGTGCCACCCACGGAGCCGTTCGGGGGTTATTTCGGGTTTCCCCCCACTAACGCCATGTTTTTAAGCCTAAGTCTAAAAATATGCAAATTATTGCTGTATTCTCAAACCGGGAGTCCCGCGGCTGTGCGATCAGTTCCTCCCAGTCACATTGGTCCCTTGGGAGGTGTTGGTGCCACCCACGGGGCCGTTCGGGGATTGTTTCGAGTTTTCACCCTCTAAATCCATATTTTTGTGTTCGTGCGTGGCAATTTGAAAAAATCGTGTTAATCGTGGCGTGTCGTGTTTTCACGTGTTTTGTGTTCATGCAATTAAAAAAAACACGAAGTCGTGTCATGTTCGTGTTTAATGTTTCGTTGTCGTGTCATATCGTGTTAGGCGAAGACACGATCCAGTAACATGAATTGCCAGTCCTAAAGGAGAGTATGATCACATTGTATAGAAAGACGGTAGATGAAGGGAAGCAGAGTTGTGCTGATTCGATAGGAACAACAAAATACAATCAAGCAATCACAATGCTACATATAGAAACTTATACTTGAGTTTACAAAAATTAATACTGAAAATATCAAGCGATTTATGTGTCTCTCTCAAAATTCGGGTTATACTTTGTTCTACTGAAACAAGGCTGAACATAGAAAAGAACAATTACCTCACAATCTCCACAGCCATAACCCTCTTTGACCATCTCTACAAGTTGTCTCTGTTGAGGCCCACCCCCATAAGAAAAGCACAAGAACAAAACCCCCAAACCCAATCTTTACCCTCTACTTTCCACCAATAACCTGAAAAAATTAAAAATAAAGCTAAACCTAAAACACTCTATAAAACTTCATTGCCTAATTGTTTCCCCAAAATTAACCACAACCCTAAAACAGAAACAGAAACCACCATTAGAAACAAAAAAAGCCATGATTTTGTCTTTCTCCTCCTCCTCCTCCTCCTTCGTTTGGGGAAGAAATCTCCACGAATGCTACCCAACGCTGCTCACTCCATCACCAACATCTCAACTTTTCCATAGCAACATCGCAACGTTTGGGGGGAACCAGCGTTTGGGAAAGAAAAAAATAAGATATGAGCGGGGTAATACGATGTGAATACCCTGCTTTTTAAATCTAATTAGGTTAGATACGCCCAATTAAATTAAAGCGGAGCTTCAATATGTTGGCATTAGAAACAAAATTTAAATAAATGCAGTAAAGTAAACATGTACACTCTCATATGTGTAACCAAATCATATAATGACAACTATAATAAGTGAAACCAACTCATAACTATTAACTGCAATAATGCATCAGTAATCTCAAACTGAAAAATATAAAATGCCAATACATGCGGCCCAACACAAAATGGGAAATAATAATACAACAATTCTCTCAAATACCAAGTAAAAACAACGCGATATTAATCTCTGATACCACCCTCAAGAAAAGGGAAACAAGCGACATAAATTAAAATAGAATAACTCCACAGCTACAAGAATCCTAAGATTGATATGATCTCATCAAGCTCCATAGTCTCTTGTCCATCGGGACGAGGACCTGTCATATATTATATATATAGGAGAGGAGCAAGAAGCAAGATAGACGAACGTCAAAGGAAGAAAACAAGCTATAAGATTATAAGATGTACTTATAATCAAAGCACACTAGTCATTACTCATCTCCAGTAATTAAGTTGTTCAATTACCCAACCAATGTTCCTATGTCGTGACTACCCAACCCAATATCGAGTAACGTGTAGTCTCATATCGTATCATGATTAATCATTATTAATCTCATTTCAGTATTTAACGTATCAAAATATTTCCTTCAAGTATAATATCAAATGCATCGATTCGGGATATTCTTTTAAGACACAAGCATAATATCTCACACAACAAGTCATATCGGGTCACTATCGTTACCCGGGGGAACAAGTCGTAACGCTAGGCCTACGCACGAATACTCCCCAATATTACGTGGCAAGGGCAATCGTACTAAGTCCTAAATCACATGGCGTTTCAAGGTCTTTCTATCCGACCCGCATTACAACCACGTGTCCGGTTCCGGTGATTTATCTCCGACACGACACTCGAGCGGAACCTAATCGGATCAATCACAAAAAATCGCATTCAACATGTGCCTACGTCGACTGGAGGACTAGTCTAGTGTATACTCGACAATATACATGTAAAACAATTTCACGCTTATGTATATATACAATCATGTCAAGTCTATTACTCGAGTTATACAATAGTCATTATTTATAATATGATATAATTTACGTCATTAATTTACTAATTCAACATCAAATCATTTCATGGTTATATATCCCTAATAACCATAAGTATGTGATCAAGTTAGGATATTAGGCACAACACCACAATTATCTTACTAACAACATGAAAAATATTATCACTCTTATTTCAACAACATGCTGCCCAGAATTTAAAATGCAGATTCGAGGCTCTTCCGATCCGTTTTTGGAAAAACTTAAAACTACAAAGTTGTTCAGAACATGATTTTCTATAAGTACACGCGTGCACGTTTCTATAGTCTGCATAAAATAGACCCGAAACTAATATATAATATTCGCCCCTGTTTTCGGCAACTTTCTGCCCAAAATTTTAAAACGCCGATTTGAGGCTTTTCCGATCTGTTTTTGGAAAAACTTAAAACTACAAAGTTGTTCAGAACGTAATTTTATACAAGGACATGTGAGCACGCTATCGTAGCCTCCTTAAAACAGACCCGAAACTAACATATAAAGTTCGTACCTGTTCACGACAACTTTCTGCGCAGAATTTTAAAACGCCGATCTGAGACTTTTCCGATCCGTTTTTGAAAAAACTTAAAACTACAAAGTTGTTCGGAATATAATTTTCTGTCGGCAGCGTGGACGAAACATCCATTTTCGGAACCAAAACAGCTCAAAATAGTTTTTAATATGACGATTTACAAGTTCATAGATTTCTCAAATTCAAGAGGTTGTTCAACGATTCAATCCCTATAATGATGTTATTGCATTTGAATCTACATGGAGGGTGATCCTAATACATTGCATATCATTTTTAACATCAATATCATATTAATTTAGGGATCCAAATACATGTTCATGTGAAATTTCATTATAGATACATAATATACACAAATAGGTTATTAACTTGCCTTGGATTGTATGGAGAAGTTGAATCCTCTTAAAATCCTCTTAGATTTCTTCTCTTCTTACTCTCTATCTCTGTACCAAACCCTAGCCCCCATTTGTGAAATGATAAAATGAAGACTTCTTCTCTTCTTTTCTATTTATACCTAGATTTAGTTTATTTACAAAAATGCCATTGCCCCCAATTTTAACCCTCTCGATCCTTTTACGCATTAATTCGCTTCTAATATTTAAGTCGCACATTCATATCTCAATGAATTCATTTTAACTTTTCATTTCCAAACATTTCGAATATATATACTGACATAGTTTTTTTTCCCCAATTTTAATTCCATAAAAAATGCGGGGTATTACATTCTCCCCCTCTACGAACGGGATTTCGTCCTCGAAATCCAAATTAAAACAAATCAATTCAAGTCAAGTAAGATAGTTTCGCATGTACCTTCCATGAACAAATATGGGTGACTAATTCGTAAGTCATCCTCTCTCTCCCAAGTGTCCTCAGACTCATCATGATTACACCACATAACACGAACAAGAGGAATACCTTTTGACCTCTACTGCTTCTCACGACGCTCTCGGATCCTGACCGACCTCTCCTCATAGGTTTCATCGGGCTGCAGCTCAACCCCATCTAACTCTATGTGTAGGTGTGAGTCCTCGGGACGTAAGAACTTCCTCAACATGGATACATGAAAAATATCGTGTACCCGCTGGAGCTGGTCGGGTAGGCCTAAACGGTAGGCAACTAACCCCAACCTACCGAACACTGTTAATGAACCCACGTATGACGGTGAAAGCTTACCTTTGGCACCAACGCGAACAACACCTCTTATGGGTGGGACCCTCAACAACACTTGGTCCCCAACGACGAACTCTAACTTCCTCCGTCTTATGTCAGCATAAGTTTTCTGACGATCTTGCGCGGTCTTCATCCGTGCATGAATCGTGTCAACCTTTTCCGAGGTCTTCCTAATAATATCCGAACCCAACATCCGGTGCTCTTCGAAATCCAACCAACATGTAGGGTATCGACATGGCCTGACGTATAAAGCCTCATATGGTTCCATGCCAATAGTCTGCTGATAACTATTATTGTATGCGAACTCCACCAGTGGTAAATGTGTATCCCAACCACCTTTGAAGTCCAACACACAAACTCGTAACATGTCCTCCAAAATTTGGTTTACCCGCTCCGTCTGACCATCAAACTGAGGGTGGAACGCAGTCCTCAAACTCAATTGAACTCCCATCGCCTCCTGAAGACCGCCCCAAAAGTGCGAGATAAAGGCACTTCCATGGTCGGACAAGATATCATGCGGTACCCCATGCAACTTCACAATCTCGTTAATAAACACCATAACATACTATGCTACCATATAATCCGTCCTCACCGAAAGGAAATGAGCCACCTTTGCTATTCTATCGACGATGACCCAAATCAAATCATGATCGCGTTGCTATCATGGTAACCCAACAATGAAATTCGTGGACATACTTTCCCATTTCTAATTGTAAAATCGAACTCTCACCATGAAGCCTAACATAACTAAACTACTAAGTTGATCCATAAATCAATACCCCCAAGTCCCGACTCGCTAAGTTTCGTGCGTGGAGTGTCTCGTAAGCGAAATCCAAACAAGGAACCCCTCCGATACACTACTGTCAGCTTGTCGAGATAAGGAATTTGTCAAATCAAGACCCCTAGTGATACAAGAATAATCTAACTCCAAAAACCACTTATCTCTGGACTCAACGGTTCATCACACAACAAATAATCCAACTTCACCTATTTAATACAGATGTTACTATTCATCAATCATGCCTCGATACTCAACTCATAATCAACTAAGAGATTATACTGAAAGCTCAAAAGACAATTCTACTCGGAGTTATCAATAACACTTGCCTTGCACTTAAATTGATGGTGAGTCAACCGATATGGCAACCCTTATTATCCACTAATGTTATACATGTGCATAAGCATATGACTTCTTTGCACTTACAAATATTATTCCATCTTTCCAAGTCTGGACTTAAGTAAATAATATCAGCAAGGTTTAAACTCTCTCGAACAAGACAACACCGACAAAGTTGCATTTTGGGCGGTCAACGATCCCTCACCCAAAGGTTTCGAACTAACCTAAGCTGCAATGTGCCCCTTGCCTAACTTCTCATGGTTTGGTCGCTCTAACCCAAGGCGATAAACCCTCGCTAGATTCGACTTACCGCTCTTTTGTTAAAAACACGTAAGGAATTCAACCTATCCGACATGATTTTCCTTGGACTGTGAGTATATTAGAATTTTCTCACTGAACAAGAAATGAACTTGGTTCTTCAAACCACGAATAAGTCTTGTACATTTGCCAAGCAATGAGGTAAGATAAAAAATTACCACTTATCTTACCAAATCAGAATATAGGATTTGGCACACTCACCATCCGAATACTCATCTTCCAGCACACCAATGCTACCTGATCTTTATGAAGAACGGTGTGCTATCCAACATGTCAAAGGTTGTAAATATAAGGTAGCGGGTACCTTCACGTACCATAACCCCAATTAACACTCAGTAATCCACGCATAACTGAAGTAAAAATTAAATATCTTATGAACCCATTCGCGGGTGTTTGCCCAAGAGTACACACCCTCCTTACAAAACTTCTCAACAACGGTCGAAACACTCTCTTGTTGTCCCCTACAGTGGAGGTTATGACAACCATTTCAATGAATGGTCCGATATTTGGAATCCCAAACTGTCTCAACCCTTGCCATTAATGACGACACTCAGCTGGTAGCACTATCATCAGTCAACCGAAAACTGATCGAGCTACACGCGACTCTACCATTATCAAAAGACCATCATGGTGTGAATATTCACTAGTATAGACGTCACCATAATCGAACATCTGACACTTGGTTTAACGCATCTTTAATCACACACGGTTTAAGTAAACATCATGTCACTAACTACACACTCGTCCTCTAATTCACATTAATACATAACGAGGGCCAAAACATAGCCACATTCCCATATCTGATGGATTCAAAATCAAGCACCACCATTATCATGGTGCAACAAATTAGTACCCCCAATCAGCGGGTGATAATATAAAATTGAACTCATGGATATATCACCAACTCAAGAGATCACACTCGCATCAAATGAAACGCCTATTGAACACTCCCTCGTGATGTTCTCACTCGATAACTCGTCCATCGAGATTCTCTACTCACTGTAGGGTTCACAACTGGTAACTCCAGCTTAAGTCCATTCCTTAGCACACACATATTCACGTCTCGATCTCGATAACTTTGAACAAATATACTGATGTTACAAAACAAGATAACCACATCTTATCGAACACCCATTCTAATCTAGGGCTTTACGAAAAATACTTAACTCCAATCATTACCAAATTTGGAAAGAAGACTCCATCGATAATTCTGGATTTCTCCAATGTCAATCCTCGTATGACCTTGCGATATGGATTTCCTCATCCCTAGTTCCATGGCCAAGACATCGCATCATTACTGGTACGTTCTCACGATCTTGTTCGGGATAACTCACCGAAACATTCCACTCTGAACATGTGAGTACCCAACCCGCTAACATATCTTGTACATGACTGAACACACACCTAATCGGCCTTAAGTTGATTCCATTACGAATTTTATCAGATCAAAACACTATGGAACCACTGTGTCACCCCAATACGACATCTATCACTTGTGTGGACAACGTGTAGGTTTACGTGCCTACCAAACTTTCCTGATACCAACACAATATTTCAAGGATAATCACTTATCCATTCCAGATTTAGACTCATGAATCTCCCATTGAACATCATCAAATGGATGAATCTAGTTCATGCTTTTCATAAGTATGATAACACTCTTGCGTACACCAAAATTGGACCACTCAGGTCATCCTTTGATGGTGTGGGACGTACATCGATTTGGAGTAGTCCTCTCTCAAATCACAACCCTTCCTTTACATGTTCATGAGTAATAATATACTCTTATTATCACAAGACTTACTTTGTTAACCATTCACTTATTAATACGTCATCGAATTCCTCAACAGTCTGTCCATTACGGGTGGAGCGTGATAATTTCTTCTCAGGAAAATGTCACAACAACAACTGGACCACATCATTTTGAGGTGTGCCATATCTAAAGCTCTACCCTTCCACATTGAAAACAAATTCAGACAACTACACACGCAAGAGGTACCAGCAACTCAGTGAAACTACAGGGTGGGCTATAAATTATACCAACTTCTTTACAGCCATAAGAGTGATGATATTCAAAGTTGATAATGCACAGCAAATATACGGGTGTTTCCTCACCCTAAAGCACCAAAAGTCAACTCAATTATTGAGTTCAACATCGGTTTTCTCGCCTACTGGTGGGTGATGAAACTACGATAGTTGCACGCGAATTGCGGTCTCTTAAAATGCTTGGACCCTATACTCTCATACAGTCCACATCTCATCAAATTACCATCTTAAAATATAGTAAGTTAACATATATCCTCAAAAAATTATTGAAATGGAGCACTAGTCAAAATTACAACAAGTACTCACACATGGACCTCACGCGTACTATCATGTGGTCGATCGGAGATTTACCTCATGCGTGGGACGTCTCACGAATGAAATCCAAACAACGAACCCTCCTTATACACCAGGCTAGATCCAAATCTCCCGTCGAAATCATAGCGTGAAGATCTTCCAAGTCATTGAATACAAGACCTAATCGTTAGGCTCTACGTATCAAGGAAACGAAGCGCGAAAAACGTAACAGACGCCCTCAGATCCCTAAAGGCTCTAAAACCGTGCTCTGATACCAACTGTGACAACCCTGCTTTTTAAATATAATTAGGTTAGCTATGCCCAATTAAATTAAAGCGGAGCTTAAATATGTTGGCATTAGAAATAAAATTTAAATAAATGCAGTAGAGTAAACATGTACACTCTCATATGTGTAACCAAATCATATAATGACAACTATAATAAGTGAAACCAACTCATAACTATTAACTGCAATAATGCATCAGTAATCTCAAGCTGAAAAATATAAAATGCCAATACATGCGTCCCAACACAAAATGGGAAAGAATAATACAACAATTCTCTCAAATACCAAGTAAAAACAACGTGATATTAATCTCTGATACCACCCTCAAGAAAATGGAAACAAGCGACATAAATTAAAATAGAATAACTCCACAGCTACAAGAATCCTAAGATTGATATGATCTCATCAAGCTACATAGTCTCTTGTCCATCGGGACGAGGGCCTGTCATATATTATATATATAGGAGAGGAGAAAGAGGCAAGATAGACGAACGTCAAAGGAAGAAAACAAGCTATAAGATTATAAGATGTACTTATAATGAAAGCACACTAGTCATTACTCATCTCCAGTAATTAAGTTGTTCAATTACCCAACCAATGTTCCTATGTCGTGACTACCCAACCCAATATCGAGTAACGTGTAGTCTCATATCGTATCATGATTAATCATTATTAATCTCATTTCAGTATTTAACGTATCAAAATATTTCCTTCAAGTATAATATCAAATGCATCGATTCGGGATATTATTTTAAGACACAAGCATAATATCTCACACAACAAGTCATATCGGGTCACTATCGTTACCCGGGGGAACAAGTCGTAACACTAGGCCTACACACGAATACTCCCCAATATTACGTGGCAAGGGCAATCGTACTAAGTCCTAAATCACATGGCGTTTCAAGGTCTTTATATCCAACCCGCATTACAACCACGTGTCCGGTTCCGGTGGTTTATCTCCGATACGACACTCGAGCAGAACCTAACCGGATCAATCACAAAAAATCACATTCAACATGTGCTTACGTCGACTGGAGGACTAGTCTAGTGTATACTCGACAATATACATGTAAAACAATTTCACGCTTATCTATATATACAATCATGTCAAGTCTATTACTCGAGTTATACAATAGTCATTATTTATAATATGATATAATTTACTTCATTAATTTACTAATTCAACATCAAATCATTTCATGGTTATATATCCCTAATAACCATAAGTATGTGATCAAGTTAGGATATTAGGCACAACACCACAATTATCTTACTAACAACATGAAAAATATTATCACTCTTATTTCAACAACATGCTGCCCAGAATTTAAAATGCAGATTCGAGGCTTTTCCGATCCGTTTTTGGAAAAACTTAAAACTACAAAGTTGATCGGAACATGATTTTCTATAAGGACAAGCGAGCACGTTTCTATAGTCTGCATAAAATAGACTCGAAACTAATATATAATATTCGCCCCTGTTTTCGGCAACTTTCTGCCCAGAATTTTAAAACGCCGATTTGAGGATTTTCCGATCCGTTTTTGTAAAAACTTAACACTACAAAGTTGTTCAGAACGTAATTTTATACAAGGATTCTCGAGCATGCTATCGTAGCCTGCATAAAATAGACCCGAAACTAACATATATAGTTCGGACCTGTTCACGATAACTTTCTGCGCAAAATTTTAAAACGCCGATCTGAGACTTTTCCGATCCGTTTTTGGAAAAACTTAAAACTACAAAGTTGTTCGAAATATAATTTGATGTCGGCATCGCAGACGAAACATCCATTTTCGGAACCAAAACCGCTCAAAATAGTTTTTAATATGACGATTTACAAGTTCATAGATTTCTCAAATTCAAGAGGTTGTTCAACAATTCAATCCCTATAATGATGTTATTGCACTTGAATATACATGGAGGGTGATCCTAATACATTGCATATCATTTTTAACATCAATATCATATTAATTTAGGGATCCAAATACATGTTCATGTGAAATTTCATTATAAATACATAATATACACATATAGGTTATTAACTTGCCTTGGATTGTATGGAGAAGTTGAATCCTCTTAAAATCCTCTTAGATTTCTTCTCTTCTTACTCTCTATCTCTCTACCAAATCCTATCCCCCATTTGTGAAATGATAAAATGAAGACTTCTTCTCTTCTTTTCTATTTATACCTAGGGTTAGTTTATTTACAAAGATGCCATTTCCCCCAATTTTAACCCTCTCGATCCTTTTATGCATTAATTCACTTATAATATTTAAGTCGCACATTCGTATCTCAATGAATTCATTTTAACTTTTCATTTCCAAACATTTCGAATATATATACTGACATAGTTTTATTTCCAAACATTTCAAATATATATACTGACATAGTTTTTTTTTTTCCAATTTCAATTCAATAAAAAATGCGGGGTATTACATACGAGGCACTTGAGTTTTGGTTTAGCATTGTCATAGGTCACGGCCTACAGCCGTGACCCACCTCGCGACCCATTAATGAAAGTAAGTCTCGTGTATACAGTCTACTGGTCACGGCCCATAGCCGTGACCCAATCCAAAAATTGGTCACGGACCCCAGTCGTGACCCAATATGTGTGTGTATAGTGCTTCGTCATGCCTATGGTCACGACCCAAGTCCGTGACCCATGCCAAAAATTGGTCACGACCCCTAGTCGTGACCCAGTATTTTTGTGTATTGTGCTTCGTCATGCCTATGGTCACGGCCCAAGTCCGTGACCCACGCTAAAAATTGGTCACGGCCCCCACCCGTGACCCAGTATTTGTGTGTATTGTGCTTCGTCATGCCTACGGTCACGACCCAAGTCTGTGACCCATCCCAGACCAATTTTGGAGGGAATTTTGGCTCCAAGATGGTCACGGCCCAAGTCCGCGACCACCATGGTCACGAACTTGGGCCGTGACCACTTCTAGAGCATCGATAATTTAGTGTGATAATAAATATGGTCACGTCAAATAGTGAGTGGGTCATGGCCCAAGTTCGCGACCAGCTGGTCGCGGACTTGGGCCGTGACCCACTGGGCGTGACCATTCGCAGGATTTGGTGTAGTGTGCGTTCTCCTTGTTGATAATAATATGGGGAAAATATTGGTTGAATGCAACAATTGTATTGTATATACAACCCTCCATGAGCGAGAAAACATCGTAAGATGGATTAGATCCTAAAAGTCCTTTTATATTTTACGTTTTTGGAATATTCTTTGCTTGGCATTCCCAGAGTTGGAGTCGCTGGTTCAGTATAGCTGCCAACATATGTGGAGTTACATGGAAGGGTTACCTCTGTACTCTATTTGTATTTCAATTGGAATTTTGTAGT
Source organism: Sambucus nigra (assembly GCA_949130495.1). NCBI lineage: Eukaryota > Viridiplantae > Streptophyta > Magnoliopsida > Dipsacales > Adoxaceae > Sambucus > Sambucus nigra. Next base: position 612,307,180 of record OX422217.1, on the reverse strand, counting down.
TAGAGGAAGTTTGAATTGTCCTCTATTATTCAGTTGAGTAAGTGTAATTAGAGGCTTTTATATAGTGGAATCAGTTTTCCCAGTTTAGTATTTCTGTTCATCATCTCTTATTAAATCTTTTGTTGTGTTGGTTTTAATTCACTATGATTTTTAGTTTACGTTAATGTTGAGAATGATATAAATTGTTTAGACATCCCTGGTATTTCATGTACGCCCTCATCAATCGGGGTGGCAAATTGAGGGTGTCACAATGCATTAGAACATCTCTAGAGCATTTGGGGATTTTGTTAATGTAAAAAAGCTCCATGTTATTATTTCACACCAAAAACTTACTTGAGTTCCTGGGACCCTCCCACATTTGGTTTGCTGTGTGTGAAGGAAACCCTTGCAGAAGTTCAATGCCATAACACCAAGTCATTTATTCTAATGACCAATTTAGTGTGTGTGTGTATATATATATATATATTTCACAACATCCTCACATTATATCCTAAGTCTAAGAGAGTTGGACAACCGCTATTCATTCCTAAACACAAAAGTTTGAGAGAAGAGAGAGAGGATAAAGAGGAAGGAGAAAAGAGGAAGGAGAAAGAGCATTTCGGGCAAAGTTTTCGAGAAGAGATCGCTGGATTTATTCCATAAGGCAAGTGTTTTCTTGCTTTATGTGATTTGTAGTTAATGATGTTGATTTTTGAATTTATGCTGACAAATCTAGTAATTAAAAGACTTGAAGTATAAATCTTGCTAATTATATATTGAAGAAAAATGAATTTAAACCCATGTGAATAAATAAATTTTGAGAACATACCATGTTAAAGGTTTGTAAGACGATGATAATCAAGTTAGTGATGGAACTCATGCTCATGTAAAATTATGGGTTCAGACCTTAAATTAAAACTGTTAATCGTGTGTGTAGATTAATTATGAAGAAGCGAAAATTTTGAAATTTATGATGATATTGATGTTGTAATCATTAGGAACATATTTGGGGATGAAATTGACTGATTAAAGGAATGTAAAAGAAGAAGGGGGAAAGGAAAAATGAAGAACTGAACTGGGCCGTTCAGGTAGGCCCGGTTGACCGGGGGTCCCAAGCCGGTCAACTGGTGGTCGTGATTTTAGCCTAATGAGGTAACAACAGGTACGTAAAAGAGGGGGCGGTCGACCAAAGGCCCAAGGACGATCGTCTAGTAGTCATAATTTTGCCTACGGGGGGAAACATTAGAGGTGTAAGGTGAGGGCCGATCGACCGAGGGTCCAGGGCCGGTCGATCGGTACCCTATTTTTAGGCATAGTTTAGCTCTAAAAGGGGGAAACTCTAGCGTGAATAAATTTTACATACGGAATCGGAGTGTCGTTGTGACAACCCGCTCACCAAAATAAGGGGTGGCCAGCCCAATACTCCAATATAACGGAATCATAGATGGAATCATTCTCAGCATCACAATAAAATATATAGTATCCAGGATAACCACCCAGTATTTCAGAGAACGGGTTGCAAAAATTTTTGAACTTAAAGTAAATAAAGGAAAACAAATAACCCAATTCCTGAAAAGATAGGTGAAGACCCAAGACATATATAAATAATACAACAAGAATACAATGAAAAGACCGAATATGTTACCGGTCACCAAACTGATACACCAATAATACACAAATTCAATAGGTTACATATTACATTTCATTAGACATTTACAAAAGCTTGGGCCCCTCGCTCGAATAAAAGACTTGATCTTAACTAGAATGCAAAAATGAAAACGTCTATACCAATTGTGTCCCTTAATACCCGCAATGCATCACGGCTCGCCGAGGGCATCGGAATAGGAATTCAAATCAGGCATCCCCGCGGAGGAGTACCTGAGCAAAGACAAGATGCATATGAAACAAGAAGTGTAAACGGGTCAGGGCCCGGTTCTATATGATTACCAGATAAATAAAGAGTATGACAATTATGAATATCATCATACTAGAAAAGACAAAGGAACCAAATCTATCTACACAGATCTACAGCATAAGCTAACGAAATGAAGAAAATCATGAGTTTAATTTAACTAAGCAGGGGAAAAGAAATATTAACATAATTAAAACTTCTATCATATACCCCGATTTATGTCATAGTTTATTCCTCAACAGGAAAATAAATCTATAACTATAAGCTCTTTATGAATTTTATCTCAATTTTAAGCTCTTTGTGGCTTTTATTTTAATTACATGCCCATCCTGGTATTACCATTCCTTAGCAGGAATATAATCAACATTAAATTCTCTTTATGGAATTTATCATACATCAAGTCCCACTTGATTTAGAATGGTTATATTCTTATGCATACAACGATTCTAAGACCGCCCCTCCGAGTTTCCCCACTGGGCGCCCCCCTAAATGACCATCATCTTCCAGGGCCTATCTATACAAGACAACCTGGGCTCATAACGCAAACGTCGGGAAGAGTCCATATGCCTGCGGGAGAGTCAGGACCACACCCGGAATCCCCTTACCAGCGCAGAAAACATAACATAATCACGCATATGGCCTAGGACTATATCCACCCTGCATTCATTAGCCAGGGGGCATCACCAAGCGCGCGAACTTTCCTTATGATGTCATTTAGAGAGGTGTGTTTAACCAAATTACCATTTATCATGTTAATGATTAAGTAAATTATCATTTACCTTCATTTCCATATCAAATTTCAATTAAGGAAATGTATATTTTATACTCAATTCCATTCACATTTTAGCAAATGTATATCCCATTTATCCGAAACCATATTCATTTACATTTTGTAATTATTTTGCCTTTTTTAAATCCGGAGCCGTACGTATTTACATTGTCAGTTTGACCTCAAAGAATAAATAGACTTTCAATTATTCTCCCAAGATTCGTTGATAGATATAATAAACCATCAAAGGATAACATAGCTCCAATGAGCCTCTAAGGTCTCCCAAACATAATAATGCATCCCCTAGTTTAATAGAAATTAACTAGAAGAAAGAATGCCCTAACATCAATAAGCATAATCCCGAAAAACCCCGACTAAACCATTTCTAATCTAGGGTAGTATCGCAACTCATCAAGAACTCTAGGACTCTAAATTTACTTCATACAAGAAGGTTCCTAGTTCCTATTAAAGAGAATAAACCTAGGAAACAAAATAAGGTATAAAGGTGAAAAATAGGGGACCGGTCGACCGGTCCCAAGACCGCGGTAGACCGCGTCTCCAAATTTGGCCTAAGAAGAAAAATAGAAGACTCGGGTGGGAGGGGCCGGTCGATCGGTAAGGGGACCGCGGTCGACCGCGCTCAAAATTTATGCCTTTGTAGGAAAGCAGTAAGCCTCCCACAAAAGCCCGGTCGACCGGTCCTGGGACCGCGGTCTACCAGTCGTAGCAGACCTAGGGTTCTTCCTTCTTCCAAAAGCTAAACCCCAAGCTGAAATCTGTTTCATTTTAAACATAACCAACCACTTTTATCTACCTAAAGATTATCCTACATGATTTATAACCATTAAAACTCACAATTTTATCATCAAAACTAAGATTAGGGTTTAAATCCCATAAATTCCATCTTTTGATCCATAAATGCAAATACACAACTATCATACAAATTATTCATCTTAGATCACATATTAGCAAGTAGAAAACTTTCCTTAGGGTTGCAAATTCATATTTCTTGGTGGTTGAAGCAATCTCCCATCTTCAATCTTCATTTTCTCTCTTCTTTCTCCTCTTTTCTCTTCTTCTTTCTTTCTCTCTATGTTCAAGACATAAAATGGGGAAAAATAAGGGATTTTAGAAGACTAAATCGTGGCTTAAGTTAAAACTCCCAACTTAAATGGTTAATATCACATTAAAATGACTCCCCAAATACGCATTTAAGTTAAAACCAGGTAAAAGTGCCCGGAACCCAAAAATACAATATGGCACTTATTTCGACTGTCTCGAACCATCCGAGACTAACTACACCCTCTAAACTGGCATCCGAAAATTTTATAATTTATTTATAGTCCCACTAACATTTAAACTATAATGTTATTTAATATACATGACACTATAAAATATACAACATGAGGATATTTACCTACATATATGGTAAATATACAACATCCCAGTAAATATTTACTTCTATTTCATTCAATTAATATTTACTCCAGTCCCCACATTTTATATAATTACCTTATGCGGTAAAATTAGTATAAAATGAGCCTCCCAGAATCGAGGGTTGTTACAGTCATTTGCGGACTCGCGTAACTAAATTTGAGTAGTACGCTGTCCTAGAGAATTTTATTACTTAGACCTAGAACGTGAATGGTGGAAAATAGCCTTCAGGTTAAAATGAGTGATGATACTCTCCCGATTTGAAATTAAACTTACCGGGAACATTTGCGGGACTAATACAAACCTAATTGAGTATATAAAAGGCGAACCATAAGGTCCTATAGTTCAAAATAAATGGTGGGGTGTAGCTATTTAGGGTTGGAATATATATATATATAAGTGTGTGAATTATATATATGTATGCATGTGAGTTGAATGCAAATTGTGTTTATTTAAATGTTTGTACTCGAGGATGCTATCGGGGAGGTTGTGCGTAGTGGGCAGTCCCACCCTGGCGATTCCAGTGGGGTTTGGAATGTAACTCCATGTTATAGTGCTCGGGTGGCTCCTAGTATGATGAGAGGTGGATGTCACGCAGGTCTTCAAGGAAGGTGTATTGAAACCCTAAGGCCTATGTACGTATAACCACCTCCATTATTTGTTTATGACTTGGGCTCGGTGGTGAGATTCCGAACCGGTGACCAGAGGTGACACGAGATGTGCCTGGAACCTGATACCATGTATGAGAAATGCATCTAATAGGACCAAGCTATTAGAATGCTATGTGTATATATACGTAGTGAGTGATATGTGTATATATCTATAGATAATGTGTGATTATCTATTGACATTTATCGATGTGATATTTATTATATTCATATAGATGAGGGTTATGTATGTTATACTGATTGTGATTGTGTGTTTGACCTTCGATGGGGTGATTAGCGGGCTAGCTTAGATAGCTTTTCTGGTCTAGTTGGATCGAGTAATAACTAGATGAAATAAATGAATACGATAAATGTACACTGTAAAATGGAGGTGAGGCTGTCTTCAAGAGAGTGCGACCGTGAAATCAATTATGAACATTATATACTACGCATTTCATTTATTGCAATAAAATGCTTGCTAAATATTTTTAAAATAATTAGGCTCTCACCCATTTGCAAAATATTTTCAAAACCTTTTAGGTGCTGAGCCATAGTGACGCCAAGCCTGAAGAATTATTCCAGGGATACGATGCTGCAGCATATGTAAATGTATGCAGGATTTGGACTAGACACCTCCATATTTCTTTCCTAGATTATGAATCTTACTTCAAGTATTTCTTTACGGGCGTGTTGCCCCTCAACTATATTATTCAGTTTTAATCATTTTAGATTTCTAGTTGGACTTATTTATTTGAATTTGTTTTGGAGCCGATGTTTCATTCGACCCTTATTTATATTACTTAGATGTTCGGACTCCTATGATGTTGTGTGAATGGTTTAAAGTTATTTTTATTCATCATATGAAAGAAAGATAAAATTTGACACCTGCTTAATTACCTAATAGGTGATTAGTATTTAAGCAAAGTTTTAGACAGTAATGCTAAGAATGATCCAAATGGGAATCCTGTTTAATAAGATAAAGGAAAGATCACCCGGTATTTAATTGGACGGGGTGTCACAGATGGTATCATAGCATCACGTTCTAGTGTCTATATGATCTGTGCGATTTACTACAATGTTAGCGTAGCGTTCTTTGACATAGAGCCCTACTATATGATTGTTGTATCCTCATCGTACGCACGTTTACATTCTCCTACTATTATGTATAATTAATTCGAATCATATACGAGTTAGGTTGGGTTTTATACGCCGAACAATATCGGGCAACCAATGAGGGGCGTTACAAGGACTGCAAGAGGAGGGGCTTAGGAAAAGCCATAGAGTATTCTGGAAATAGTGACCACGATAGGAGTCACCATGATTATTGTTCAGGAGAATTACGATAGAATAATCACTCGGGCGCAATAGTTTCCCTAAGCACCATCATAGAGAACGGTGGTGCAAATTCAGACTCACCCAACGTAGTCAGTAAAGGGGGAAGTCGAAGGGAAACTTTCGAAGAGCCATCTGTAATGGTTCAGAGAAGAGAGGAAGTATGATGGGCCAATGGAAGGATGTAATCCAAAGGAAATTTCATATGGTGGAGTGCAGTGGCACCCAGGATTTAAATTTTGATTTAAAATTTTGCTCATAGGAACAATGTTGCCATGGTGGGAGACAGTTACCACATATAAGGAAGTAGATAAGGAACTAATCGAGAAATTTTGGGCGCGATTTAATCGTAAGTCCTGTAATCTGTGGTTCAGACAAAAATGCGAACGAATTTTTTGGACTTATCATAGGAGGGGCGGACAGAGGCCAATTATGATAAAAGAATTATTTTTTTAAGTGACTTCGTACTTCGAGAGATAGGTAGTGAGGAGGAAGATCATTAAGCATGATCATGGGCTCACGAGTAGGAGTTACCAGTACTTAAGGGAAATCATTCTTGGATGACTTTATGCACATGGCATCAATGACGTACTTTTATAATGTTTATATCAATGCTTCCATAAGAAAGGAGCCAATAGAGTTGGAGAGCCTAGCCAGAAAGGCAAGTCTGAATGAAATTGGTTATATCCAGACACCACAAGGGGGTACCCAACAGGGGATACATTTAAATGATTTAGATCAATGAAATTCCTACCAAGTGATGGTGGATTCAGTCAGGGCCATCAGGGCAAGCAGTGCGTTCCACAGGGCCAGTAGAGCCAAATGAACAACAAGGGTATCAATCGGGGCCCAAACTACTAGGTCCATGAGAAGGACAACCCTGATATGATCAGTAGGGCCAGAGATCGAGGAATAATGTAGAGAGGTGTCTTATGTGTGAAAAGTAGGACCACATGTGTGGATCTTATCCGCAGCGAGTTAGGGGATAGGAACGGGATGCCCTGTTGAGGCAACAATTATATGAAGTTTTTGTTCGGTTGGGACGAGAGTGTTATGTCCAGGTACCATTTTAACCACCAATGCTATTCGCAATTTAAAGTGTGAGTTTTATCCCAATGTGAATAGGATCTATTTTGTGTGACACGAGCGAGTCACATTATTTCTTTATCACTAGGCTTACGCGTGAGACAGGTTTAATGCGTGTATCGTTAGTGTTACTTTTTTGTGTATATATTTACCGTTGAGTGGCGGGGCTCTTTTTGGTTCCATCTTCAAGGGAGCGGGTGGGAACACTGAGAGGATGTATTTTAGTGGGTTAACTCGTATCGAGAGATGATATTTGAGTATAGTGTTATCCTGGGTATGGGTTGGCTAGCAACGAATTGAGCGATGGTAGGCTGTGAAGCAAGGCTATCGTGTTCTCTATTCCAGGGAAGGATGTGTTATTTAGCGATGTGTCTCCTAGAAGTGGGTTGAGCTCATGTTTATATTATATTGTGGAGGAGAATTCATAGTTTATAGTCATGTCATTATGTTTGATCCCAGTGTGTAGTGACTTTACTGATATGATTCGGGGTATATTAAGTTTACGACCGAGCAGAGAAATTTAACTCGTTATCGACTTAGCGCGGGAAAACTAGTGATAATGAGAGCGTCGTATTGTATAACTCCTTTAGTGACGTAGGAGTGGGAGATTAGACTTGCACATCTTGGGATATCCTGGTTATGTGCTTTGGATGTACGGATTCGATGACGGGCAATGCTAGGTAGTTTTGTATCGACGAGGGTCCCTTGTTTGTATTTCACTAGCGAGACATCCCATGCATAAACCCTCGAACGAACGTCTTGGTCATAAGGGCATAGCTTTAGGTCATAAGGGCATAGGTTTAGCACTTTGATTATTACACGTGTATGTTGATGAAAATATGAGCTGAGAGCTATTCTATGATATAAGACCTGTAGAGTCGAGTAGTGCAGTGTGGGGAGCACCGGGAAAATTTTGGCACCACTGTTTGATGGGTGGGGAAGTCTTGAGGAGAACTAAATCATTTAGTATGGTAACTGAGGTTAGCCATACGGTATAGCCACGTTGAGAATGCGGGGCCAGACTTAAATGCAAATTGGTTATTACAAGTGTGTGAATTATATATATGTATGCATGTGAGTTGAATGCAAATTGTGTTTATTTAAATGTTTGTACTCGAAGATACTATCCGGGAGGTTGCGCATAGTGGGGGGTCCCATCCTGGTGATTCCAGCGGGGTTTGGATTGTAGCTCTAGGTTATAGTGCTCGGGTGGCTCCTACCGTGATGAGAGGGGGATGTCACGCAGGTTTTCAAGGAAGGTGTTTTGAAACCCTAAGGCTTATGTACGTATAGCCATATCCATTATTTGTTTACGATTTGGGCTCGGTGATGAGATTTCGACCCGGTGACCAGAGGTGACACGAGATGTGCCTGGAACCCAATAGTAGTTACGAGAAATGCATCTAATAGGACCAAGCTATTAGGATGCTATGTATATGTATACGTAATGAGTGATATGTGAATATATCTATAGATAATGTGTGACTATCTATTGACAATTATCGTTGTGATATTTAGTATATTCATATAGATGAGGGTTATATATTCTATACTAATTATGATAATGTGTTTGACTTGTGACGGGGTGATTATCGAGCTATCTTAGATAGCTTTTCTGGTCTAGTTGGATCGAGTAATAACTAGATGAAATAAATGAATGCGATAGGTGTGCACTGTAAAAGATAGGTGAGGCTGTCTTCAAGAGAGTGCGACCGTGAAATAAATTATGAACATTTATACTGTGCATTTCATTTATTGCAATAAAATGCTTGCTAAACATTTTCAAAATAATTGGCGTTTGACCCGTTTGCAAAATATTTTCAAAACCTTTTAGGTATCCAGCTACAGGGACGCCAAGCTTGAATATCTGTTCCGGGGATGCAATGCTACAGCATGTGAGGATGCATGCAGGATTTGGACTAGACTCCTTCACCTTTCATTCCTAGATTATGAATCTTAATTCAAGTATTTCTTTACGGGTGTGTTTCCCCTCTGCTACATTATTTAGTTTTATTCATTTCAGATTTGTACTTGGACTTATTTATTTGGATTGTTTTTGGAACCGATGGTTTATTCGGACCTTATTTATATTACTTTGATATTTAGACTTCTATACTATTGTGTGAATCGTTTAAAGTTATTTTTATTCTTCATATTAAAGAAAGATAAATTTTGGCACCGACTTAATTAACTAATTGGTGATTAGTATTTAAGCAAAGTTTTTGACAATGATGCTAAGAATAATCCAAATGGGAATCCTGTTTAATAAGATAAATAACTGATCACCCGGTATTTAATTGGTCGGGGTGTCACATCCACCACTCTATTTCGTGTTCTATAAATTATTCCAAGTAAAAAGTACATTTGGACAATGTATCTTCTTTGAGCTAGTATATATCATGACTATTATTAGGGTAGTTCATCTCAAATATACTTGTATAGATATTCTAAATCAAACATATGGATGCGTGTTAGAAAATATACACATTGAACGTGATCGATTCTACAACATCTAATGAAATTGCTAATATGTTAGAATATCTAATAGGCTACAATTAATACAAATAATCATTGACAGGAGGCATCACAAGAATCTTATATGTATGATAAAAGTAATTTAATGTTGATGAGAGATTTATCTATATTAGGGTAAAGCATATTTAATTTTAGGGGTATTCTTGTGCATATGATTAATGTCTGGACCAATAAGGAATCCATCAATCCTATCAAGGAGAGAATACCCTATTCGTATTGACATGATCTATTCTTGAGAAGTTTATATACATGGAAGAACGATAATTTGAAAGTGAAAATCGAATTCGTATCCTTATTATAATAACCATTTAGATCTAAATGCATATGATCAAATAATGGAATTTACATTAATAATCCAATAACTATATAGCTTGTTGGAGATATTGGATATCATGGAAGGATTAGATTGTATTGTAACCAATAGTGGAAAGATTTACAATGGTCATTCCCACTAAGAAAAAGTCATTATATTGAGCTTCTTAGATGTCTCTTATGATTGTGAGTTAAAGAGACGAGACTCTTATTAATATCGGTTGAAATAATTGATTTTACTTGGGATTAGATTTAATTAATTTCACACTTAGCCCACACCGAACCTAGTGGATCACACATAATAGGGGAGTTATGACAAGAATAAAAGTTTTGAAGGTGTTTTGTGTAATTACAGAGACTTTCGATGACTTTTTATATATGTTGATTGACGCGGATGAATTGTTAGATAACATATCTAAGGTGATTGTGTTTAGAATAATAAAAACCATGGGTCGTATTTAAATATTTTCAGGTTATATGGAGGCTAATTGATAAGGGTCTTAAAGAATCCACTACGTAAACCTAATAGTCTTAATAGCCTTCCCATCCCATCCCATCCCATCTCTCCCTCTCTCTCTCTCTCTCTCTCTCTCTCTCTCTCTATATATATATATATATATATATATATATATATATATATATATATATATATATATGTGTGTGTGTGTGTGTGTGTTCTCGTAGGTACTCAATCTCATATTTGAGTTATTTTACCACCCCTAAAGTGGAATAATTATTCTTCAAGTGCGGATACAGTCACAATGTCCTTCTAGTTGCGGGGCTTGATGTGTTCACGAGATCGTGCTGAAGATTTTTTGTGAAGGATCTAAAATTCTAGTTCATATATTCACGGAAAGCTTATAATCAAGGTAATTATATCCAATATCCTACTAGATTAATTTATTTTGCATGTCATTACATTCGTGAGACCGATCTTGCTAAAAATAATATGAACAACATTTTTTTTGTTTTCCTTTTCCTTTGCATGTCATAATCTTTTAGTGATTTCAGAGCCTCTTTCGTAAATCTAATAGCCGCATTAAGTCAAAACCAGTGGCGAATCCAGGAATTTATATTGGTGTGTGTGTGTGGGGGGGGGGGGGGGGAGCATTAAGTAAACAAAATATAAATATGAATAAGTAAAGCATATGAATAAATAATACTAAAAATTCATTACGTAGATCTTTATTAACATAGACACCATTGACACAGATAATTAAAAAAAATGACCTTAACTACATAGGAATTTTTGGCATCGCAAATTGTGATCGACGTTCCTTCATTTCATAAAATTCATCTACAATGTCATCAACTTCAAAATATTGAGCAATTTCTTTCTCAATATATGTAATCAAATAATTTACAAGAAAGTCATCCTCCATCTTGTTCCGTAGCTTAGTCTTAATGAGACTTATGGATGAAAATTCACGTTCTGTTGTTGTGGTTGAAACGGGGAGAGTTAACACTAGGCGAATCAACCTATCAACAATGGGATAAATTGTTGCTTTTCTCGTTTTCACTAAAACTTGCATAACTAAAAAATTGTGGACACCCTTTGTAGCTCAATATTTCTACGAATGTCAAGCCCATAATGCTCCAGTTGAGACCTCAAACACAAACTCTCTTGTTCATAGAAGTCATTAGGATAGAATTTTTTTCCAAGTTTGCAAATATGATCAATGTTGAATGACTTATAAAAATCATAAGGGTCGAGTGCCGTGCTCAGAATAAGAAACTCCATCACATCTTCTTTAAATCTATGATTCAATTCTTTTATTTGAGAATCTATTGCAGCAGTAAACACTTCAAGCTGAAAATGATGTTCAATTATAATGTCGCTTTCCCGAGATATACCCCGACCACCACTATAATGAGCACTGATAGTGGGAATTTCTATCTTACGCTCTTCACAAAATGATTCCACTTTATCCAATGAAGGATCCCACCCATATTCTCTCACCTTTTGCATAAGAAATTTTGTTGTTGATACCAAATGCATTGCATTCACTATATTTTGGGATTTACGTTGTAAGGTTTGGCAAAGATAATCACTAATCCCTATGATCTCTCTTATAAGATGTAAGTTAAATATGAATTCAAAGAAGTGATCAAATCATAAACTCCATTTGCATCTCCACGTTGAACATAACTTGTTCCATCAACAATAACATTTTTTAAGACTGAACAAGTTGCATCAAACATAAATATCAAGCGACGAAGGGATCCTCAGCTTCTTCAATGGAAAGTTTTTTTGCAATTTCTTCCGCTTGTGTAATTTTCAATTGATCATTCCATTTACAAGAGGAACCAACTGCATTAACAATAAGGGGTGAATAATTAAAAAATTGATGAACAAGAAAAACCTCTCGCGACATAACCACAAGTGCTAATTGCAAACGATGAGTAAGACAATGAATATAGTATGCAAAAGGGCACTCGTTTAAAAAAGGGCTTGTAATCCATTCCATTCTCCACGCATATTACTATCACCATCATATCCTTGACTTCGCATAATCTGTATACTAAGATTATTATTAGAAAGGACAAGTGATATTTTTTTCTTCAAAGTTGGTGAAATAGTATCAGCTACATGAATCAAATAAAAAAATCGCTCTCGTATAAATCCATATTTATTGACAAATCTGAGGACAATGGCCATTGGCTCCCTTTTTTCTTCATCCCGGGACTTGTCCATAATAATACAAAATTTAGCGTCATTAATTTCTTCTCGAATGACCTCCCGAATTTTCCTTGCATAGATTTGTGAAATTTCCTTTTGAATCACATGAGAAATGTATATAGCATTTTGAGGAGCTCTATCTAAGACCATTATAGCAACCTCCTCACTATAGGATGCCAAATTTTTTAACAATTCAATAAAATTTTCCCGATTTATCAACTCAGGCCGTTCATCATGACCTCTAAATGCACAAGCTTGAAATGTGAGCCATTTAACTGTATCTATTGAAGTCTTCAATCTCAATCTATTTCTTTTCGAAGATTGTTTTTCAACAATCTCCACAATATGTTGCGATTGTTTAATGAGATCATGGCAACACTTCACAGCATTCTTGTGTAACAAATTTGGATCTTTACTAACATGATTTAAAAGATCATAATTGACACCACAATTAGCTTTCTTACATGAACAAAATCCCTCCACTGTGAATGCACTTGACCCAGAGTGACTCGATAGTTTGGTATAAAGAAAGCAAGGAATACAATAAATCCCATCGGTAGTTAGTGAATATTCCAACTAATTTGGAAACATTTTGAACCAAGAATCTAGAAATTAGCGAGGATGTTTATCTTCATTAAATGAGTATGGTGAAAGAAGATGTTGATATGGACCGAATTTAATGTAAGCTCATCGAAGTTCATCACGTTGATTATACGGATACTCCCATATTTGTTGGCGTAATCCCGAATCACGTTCGAAAATTTTTTGATCTTTTTCAATCGAGCTGATTTTGGAAAACTTGGAGGGTCGATGTTCAGGTTGTTCGGTAGAAGTCGGTGCACTAACATCTAATTTTTCAACATCATTTTTCTTGAAAAATGCATCAATAGTTGTTCTCTTGACCATAAGGAACTATCAAAAAATTAATAAACAAAGAACAACAATTTTACTAACTTGTAAAGAATTTTTCAATAAACATTGAATCGAATCATATTCTAATTAAGAGACACAAAACAAATAATACAACATAAATAAAACTGCTATTAATCAGAAAAATATTTGTTTCCAAACAAAATTAAAACTGTTAAAAAAACTTAACAATTTTTTTTTATTAACAATATTATTTAACATTAAGCATTTACAAAAATCATCTTTTGCTAATTATTGTATTTTTTCTTCTTTTTATTAAAGGAAAGAATAAAATAAAAAAAATTTGAATCTTAAAGATGCAAACCAAAAGGAAAGTGAAAAGAAAAAAAAAATACCCTCAAAAAGATGATTTTTTCTTTTCGTGGCGTTTGTGTCTTCTTGAAATTTCTCCTTTCTTTTGTTGTATGTATTTGGATGCTATTTGGTTTGTTTGTTTTTTAAACCCAAATATTAAAAATTCACTTTTGTCCTTTTATAAACTCCACCAGTCACGTTTACTCCACCAACCGCAATTTTTTGTTTTAGTTTAAAAAATTGGGAGCTTTTGTGGGGGCTACTTATTACCAATCATCTTTTATTTTTATATAACCTCTATCTCTCACAAGTAATTATCACCTGTTAAAAAAATTGGGGAAATTTTGCACGGCCCAGCCCCCCCTATCCGCCTCTAGTCAAAACAATACTATGGCAATAAAATAGTGATTTGGTGTTCTTAATGTTCACCATTTTGCACAAAAATCAATTAAAAAGAAATTTGTTCAGTATTTAAAAAAATTATTCCGCACGTGATCATCTCTATGTATGTGTATTCTTTGTCTTGGATCCACTAATGGTTGAATGGAACTCAGGGTTTGTGTTTAAAGAGTTTGACCCAAATTTTAAATATAAGAAACATTAAATTTCATTTATGTAAGGCACTATGTGAATTTATAGACACCCACACCTACCCACACCCCCAAATATATAAGAAAGGGAAAAGGGCAAACCTAATGCACAAGGTGTCCACCACTAAGGGGTACTGGGAGGGTTAAATGTACGCAACCTTACTTCTGCATATGCAAATAACCTGTTTTCGCGACTCGAACGTGTGACCTCCAGATCACAATGGGGCAACCTTACCGTTGCTCCAGGTTCACACCTGCATATAATATGTTTTTATTCACACACACACACACACACACACACACACACACATATATATATATATATATATATATATATATATATATATATGAAGGTCCATATGAAATTATGTAGATATATTACACACATCGTATTAAGGCCTTGTTTAATACACTGGATACAATAATTGGATGAGATAAGAGTTATCCCATCCCAACGATAAAATTATCCCCCTAGTTAGGATTGTTTTATCCTACACCTATTGGGATAAGATATCCTAACTAATCCAACTTGAAATAGTATTCCATCCAACAGTAAACACGGGATGAGATAACTTACCCACTTAAAATCTTATTTCGTCCAACACCAAACATGTGATGGGATAAAAGTATCCTATCCAACCTTCTTATCTCGCACATCAAACAAGACAATTAATATTAATTGACGAGTCCTGATTGCATGATTTCCAAGTCATAAAACTATTGAAGATATTTTGACCAAAACTAAGGAATAACTGATGGTGGAATGAAGGAAAAATTGGGTTGGGATGAATGACTTAGTGTAGTTCACGGCGATGACTAAATCAATCCAATTTAATTAGAAAAAAGGGCCCAATGTCATTCTTTTCAGAATGAAATGTTTTAAAAATATTTTATGGTATTTAAAATTGCAAAAGAATTAGCAAATTATTTTAATTTAAATTTAAAATTATCTCAATCCCTTGAAAAATTATATTTTGGGGTTGTAATAGTTCTAAAATTATTTCGGGACATATAAATTTCTAGTAAATTTCGAGAAATTATTTAGCATAATTTGATTGTGTAGAATAAGTATAAATTATCTTGAGTCCCTTAAATTTTTAATTTTGCCTTTAGGAGTTTAGGGAAACTAGTTGGGCTACATTAAAATTATTCATTTGAAATTAACAATTGTTCTAAAATTAGTGGATTAATAATGGAACTATTTTATTTAGAATATAATTGTTCCGACCCATTAGATGGTGATGATAATTGGTACGACTTACTTTTATCTTTTCAATTTATTTATGCAATGTAATTGTTAATATTAATGGAGGTTGAGTATGGACTAAAACTATATAAATGAAAATGTGAATTGTTTATCTTTGATGTGATATAATGGTTTTCTTTATTCATATTATATATTGTGGTTGATGGGGACAATGTTTGTAGCCATTCTCTACTTATTCTCTATGTAATTTTCTCCCTCATATGCATTTCCATTCACTCTAGTAAAGGTTTTTTTATTTAGTAAAGGATATTATATTAGGATTTACATATTTGAATATCATAAGATTACAAACTTATGTATACCAAAGGGATTTACTTAGGATTTAAGGGTAATACAAAGACTCCAGTAGGGAAATTAAACTGGCTTATCAAAGTTAGGCTGACTAATAGAAATATAGATTTTCACGTTTTTTTTAAATATTTAAAAGAAATATATATTTTAAAATAATGTAGATGTATTCGCTCGGAGTCCCTATTGTCTGTCATTCTTAGATTCACAGGTAGTTTGTTATTGGTTGCACGTGGTATCAAGAAAAAATCTCGGAAATCACACCCTGAAAAACTCAGAGTGGTGGAGGACGAAGTTGATAAGAGATTTCAAGACGGTTCTTTCAAGGAAGTCCAATTTTCAAATTGGTTTTCAAACACTATGGTTATTAGAAAGAATAATGAAAACTGGTGAGTTTGTGTTGATTTCAAAGACCTTAACAAAGAATTTCTTAAAGATAGTTTCTATAACCACCCACATATTTTTCTATTGAGGGTGATTAGGGATCGATACCAAGATATGCATATTGCTATAATTAAAATACCATCCTTAGCATGTGGCATAAATATGATACAATTAAAACTTTTTCACATGATATATTTTGAGGTAAACCACAATTGTTATACCACAAATATGGTATGGCTTGCAGACCAATCAGAAGAGGACACTTATGCTCGCATAAGCATAAATGAGGTCGGCTTAGCTATAAATCTGATTGGCCTTATATATGTCGGCCCAGATTGTTCTGACAGTTCACTTTACATCGTTGGTTCGGAGTTAGTTGACACCGTTGGTTAACTCCGATACAATCAGCAATATTGTGTGATTTGGTGACGTCAGTAACACTGATTACATGTGCACATGTGGGAGATATGCAAATATTCCCCTACATGGGCTAATAAATAATTTAATGATTATTCTCTCATATGTATGTAAATGGTGTACCTACCTAACCTATAAAGGCAACCCACATGTCACTCACATTTCTCTCTCCTCCAATAACCTATAAATAACACACCACACCCACATAGGTGGGGATATGATCTTTTACGTATTGTTACGCTGTCAAATTCTAGAGATAACTTGAGAGCTTGATTATTATAATCTGATAACAGGGGTAAATTGGGCATTCGTGTAAGTTACACTATCATTATTTTTGACTCCCAATGCTATGCAAAAATTTAAACTACGACTACACTTTTTACGAGAGTGTAGCGGCTAGTCCGGGTATTGAATCCATGAGGAATGTTGCTAGACATTAATTGATTTTATACTTCTCAATAAAAGTGTAAAAGATGATAGTTTTAACAAGATATTAATCCAGGTATGTATTTAAACTAAGATTAACAAAACGAGTAAAAACTATAGTATGGGAATAATACCCCTCACCTCAGGTTAATTAGTATAAATGGTTACATGGAAATAAAATCTTACCAAGATTAAATGTCATTTTATAAATGAATCAAATCTATAGTTGACACCCCCTAAATTCTCATAAAATCCGACTATGATTTTGGCATCAACAAATATTTTGGAGATTACACACAGAAGGTTGTAAATACAGCATATACATGACATATACTATTAAATATCCTAGGCATAAAATTAAGAATAATCTGACCCATTAAAACTAATCTAATCTATCAACAAAGTAAAGCACCCAACTAATCTAAGGTGAGTTCAATCATTTCAACCAAATTAACTTCGCTAAAAAGCATATTAAATGACATGAAAGTAAAGGAAAACAATAAATTAAGCAATAACAAAGCAAGAATCTAGGTTAACAAAGCAATAAAACAAGAAATACAACTTATATATATGGAGGAGATCATGAATAGTTACCTTACACACAAATCCTTGGAGAGAGAATGGAGGCAAACTCCCAACACTAACCAAACCCTAGTCTAAACTAATAAAAAATGAAAAATATTTCTCCAAATATCCAACTTACATATATATAGTAAGTAATATTAAAAGAAAAGGGAAAAGAAAACAATAAGAATAATTGCCAAATATCTGTGTTGATCGGTCAATCGGTGGTCTTGAAAAATACCCACTGTCTTCCTTTATAGGCAAAATCTGATTGAATGATCGATCGGTTGACCATAACTCTGTTTTCTAGGATCCTTTTGCTTCAAAAAGGGGAAAAGTTTCACAAAATGGAAACGAAAATAACTTGACCATCCGTAATCAAAACGATGTGTCATTTGTGGCTACACGAAGCAAACTCAACGAACTACACCCTTATATAGTTCTGTTGTCCGGACCAAGAAGTCTAAAATGATAATATTTCCCTTAAAGTTACACAAAATGATGAACTTTCTCGAAGCACAACCAATTGATTTGTTAAGTGTTCGTATACCTACAAAATTCATATAAACCTTTCACATCATATAAACAAAGTCTAACCACTAGGTGAGTATAAAAATTAGAAATAACGGATATAATTGTGTCAGAATGTATAAGAATAAAGGGTGATTATATACAATATTATTAAGCCCTAAACATGCATCTATGTGATTAAATCAAAACGTGCAAAGCAAACAATCACAAGAATAATATAAGTAACAATCAAATTTAGGAAAAATCCCTGAAGGGCAAAACCTTTATTGCACTATTAATTGTAAAACTCAACTTACAATTACATAGAGAAATCTACAATGAATTTCTCGAAAAAAATCCACAAAAATTGCAGTCTTCAAACCAGCAAAGATCATCTCGAGAACCTCAAGAACTGCAGCTCATCCTTCAGCAGTGAATACCCTCGAGTATCCCCAATGATCGTAGTCATCAGCAATAGCTCTCGCAAGATCTACCAATCCAACAGTAGAGAATCCTTCTCTACAAGAGAAACCTCAACAAAGAAGTGTTTTGGGTTCCAGAATGATTCACAAAAGTATATGGGATGTTTTGTGTAAATCTAAAACATAAATTTGCCTTAAAAAGTGAAGAATAAAAGTCTGCAAATACGTAATTTTCGTGCAGTAAAAGTCTTGAATGAAAAGTCTCACGAAATAGGTATTTATAAGCAAATAAAAAACTTGAGGCGGTGCAAGTCATTAGAACGACTTCTTAATGTCATTTGAACGACATTAGATGTCATTAGATCCTCCAAGTAATGACGTATATAAAACCAAAGCAGTGCCATGTCTTTTGAAGAAATGAAGAAACAACCAAATTAACGTCCTAAGAAAGGACATGTGATGTCGTTAGATGAGATCATTTGATCGACATGTCAACGTCTTTTGAACGACACTGCCTTGTAGTTTGAACGACAATAACGAAAAAAGAATATTTTTTAATGTTCGCCTACGGGTCTTCCAAAAAATATTTTAACTTAAAAAAATGCTTCATTTCGATTTAAAATAGGTTAGAAAAATATCCCAATACTAAAGTAAAATATTTACGAAACTTAAACACATTCTTTACCAAAATCAATCTCATAGAGGACTGTTATTGAAGTCGTTTGATATTCGGATCTGCCTTCTTAAACATATGAATTTGAACTTCTTTTGATGGTTGTAACGATATAAGACATACATAATGTAATCTAGGGACAATGGAAATTATAGCCTTACACTTTGGGTATTTTTTCCGTTGATTGAGTTTGGGTACTTTATCTAGTATAAGATATTTATCTTGTTCATATCTTATAACCCTATTGCTAGATTGCATTTCTATTGTATTGTACTCATATGTGTTTCTTTTTTATATATTTTGAAAAATTACAAATAAATTTTTGATTTTTTAAGAAAAGTTTGAAAAATTGAGAAAGATTTTATTTTGATAAATTTTTTAAAAAAGACAAAAAGTTTTTTGTAGTTTCGTTTTTTACCATATATGGATGAACATTTAAAACAGTCGGATCAACCCTTCATTCCATCCATTCACGTGTCTTTTTCATAGTGTTTTTAGACATAGCATTGTTTCGTCAGTGTGTTTAATAATGTGTGGATAACATTTCGTTGATCACTGATGATTACTTTCTAAATGTTAGACTCCTTATCACCTTGATTGCACAAATGCGTGGATTTTTTTAACATTTTACTTTCTTATCATGTATCGATTATGGTGTTTTCATCTCAATCCTGCTTAATAACAGAGAATGCAAGGATTCCGTGGAATGATTCGTACATTAGGCCAACCTTACTCAAATTCAATTTTACCAAATTTTATCTTTGAATTAATTTTATGTGCATATAGAGACGTTTTCTAAATTAAATATAGCAAACCAAGCATGCAAATACGCGAGGAAGGAGGAAAATTCCATTTTGAGCAAAACCATGAATACAACATTATACAAGAATTAATAGACACAACTGACTTACAACTACTTAGCTCACTAAGTATGATGTGTAGTTCTTTAAATCTTCTACAATAACGACACACTCCAGCACCACCCACAGGAAGCAATCTTCCCTTAGTATCCACCGATCAACCTTCTTCTTTAGCAGTAGAGCCTTTGCTCCATAAATCAACAGTAGAGATGAACTCTACAAGGGTTCGTGAACATGAAAGCGTTCTTCTTGATTTGATATAGTGATCACTAAATTTGCAAGGGGTTTAGATGATATTTGGAAGAGTTTGATCACAGATAGAACTCTAAAAGGGTGTGGAAAAGTTTGTAAAAGAGCTTTTTTAGACTTTAATCCCGTATATCTATTTAGAAGGAAGTTTGTTATAAAAAGATAAACATAAGAGATTTGGATAAGATTTTATTAAAAAATAATTTTTCACATGCTCGTTCGAATGAGTTGGTACCTTGTTCAAATGACGTACTCGTTTTCATTCGAACCAGCTTACAACAACCTATCGAATGACATTCCAAAGAAGGACAAAAAATTGACTTATTCAATCGTGGGAATCTAATTCTAATGATCTCATGTATCTCATTCAAACGTCAAGGCAAACTTGTTCTTACCACCCAATGAGATTTCCAAAATTTTCTTAAAGAAATATTTTAAACCGTTTGGAAATACAAGCTCTTAAAATTATAAATTTCCTAAAAAATTAAGGCTTTACCAAAGCAACCATAACTATTTAGAATGTTGTTGAGACGAGCGGTTCCTCGATCCTCTAAAAGTCTTCAACTTTGTCTTCAAATACGTAGAAGCATTCATGAAGATGTAAATTATGTGCAACAGGATAAGCCAAAATAAAAATACCTTGAGCAATTAAAAAATTTGCTTTTACAAATCTCTCCCTTTGACTATTTCGGTACAAATTACAAACCGAAGACAAATTGACCCCTAAAGACTAATATAACTAATGACCTCCTAAATTAAGAAAGGTAAATGCATAAATGTATAAGTCTTCAACTGGAATTATTCCCCCCTTAGCTAGCTTTGTCTTCATCTTGTGCGGTCTACGAAATCATCATCAAGGCGGAATGATCTAGACACATGAGACAAAAGAAATATTGTGATGAATATGATATTTATATAAAAATAAATAAAACTCCCCCTCAATTTGTTCTCCCCTTTTTTATCCATAATAAACAAAGGAGTAGAATCTAATTATGAATAAAAGTATCACATGAAGAAGAAAGATATCATCACAAAGATAATCAATAAGCACAAGTAATGATAATCTAAAAAGGCATATGTTCTCCACCTACTATTTTTGAAAATTTTCAATATTTTTTAAGTATAAGGTATAAAAAGTACATATAGATACAAAAATACATAGTCATGATGGAATAACATTAAAATATCTGAATCGTGAAGATGAAATGTAATTGTGTGAACATTTTTCATAGGCAAATTAACATAAACATTTATAATATAGGTGCATGAAGTAATGAGATACTTTTAAAGAAAAATTGGATTGCAACCTTAGGTGTAAAATGGTGAACTAAAGTGAAATTAACTCGATTTATGCAACATGCCATAAATTTTAATAAATCTCAAAATAATAACACAAAACAATTTAATGTTTTTCAAGAAAGTCTGTTGTGCAAACTCGTTGATCTTCTACTTTATAACTCCCTCAAAATCTCACATACATAAGAATTCACTCTCAAATAATTTGAAGAAATCTTAATGCTCATTTATAGATAAGCATTGATGAATATAAACTTAATGGCTTCGGCAAGTATATTTTTGTGCGCCGTTAATCTTTTTAGGCTCTTTAATGAAAATGGCGGATTTTAACGAAAACAATATTTTTCTCTTTCGTAGCCTCTTTCCATTACTTAACATCTATCAAAATTTTCTAGGAAACGAAATTTGGACAATGGTTCTTACAAGCACAACTTATCTCTATTTACATTTGGTCCGTTATTAATCAGAATCGAATGAGAACATCGTATTCGATACACGACAAGTAAGTACAATGTTCAAAAAATCCGTGCACATGTGAAATAAAGGTGACAAAGAGTCTAGCATTTAGAAAGTTATCAACAACTATCAATGAAATATTATCCACACATTATTAAGCACACTAACGAAGTCATGTCTTAAAGCACTATGAAAACCTCACGTGAAAAAATGAAATGTAGGGGCGATCCGAATATCTTAAATGCTCATCCATATATGGTGAAAATTAAAAATAACACAAAACTCTTTTTGGAATTTTTGAAAATATATTAAAAAGAAAACATATCAGTACGATGATGAAACAATCTAGAAATAGGGATATAAGATATGATCACGATAATCGCCCTATTTAAGAAATCTCCTCATTGGTATGGGACAAACTATAAGTATTAATGTGGTAGCCATGAACGCAAGACTTGGTTCATGTGGTGATTCATCTTCAGAATTCACTAACTCGACGTCACTATCGCTAAGAGTGGCCTTATGTGCAACTTTTCTTCCTTGTCTCTTTAGCCTAGTGGGACACTCATGTGCCATATTCCATATTCCCTTACATTCATGACATCTTGTCTCATCCTCACAAACCTTCTTTTCCACATTGCCATTTTTATTTTTCTCGAAAACCTTTTATTCGAAAGAATTTTCTTTATTAAATTTGAAAATTTGTTTGAAATGTTTAACAAATATGGCAAGATCATCAACCTCAAAATAAAGCTCAGACTTAAAATCACAAACTTTTTCTTTCCTTTTTTAATACTGGGCCTTCAAGGAAATTCCTATTTCCTTTTTCTTTTTAGTTTTAGGAAACATGTCAATTTCACAAGTTTGAAGGTCTCCTACAAGTTCTTCTAACCTAAGCGTATCAAAAATTCCCTACGAATTCAAAACAGTGACTTTAGGCATAAAAATGGTTGGCAGGGATCTTAAAATATTTTTCATAACTCGCATCTCAAGAATTTTCTCACCCAAATTAAAACTCGAATTGACTATGTCCGACAAACGTGCCTAAAACTCACCAAAAGTACAGACTCATCCATGGTGCTAATCTCAAACTAAGCGGTGAGATTTTGAAGCTTAGAAGCTTTCACTGCGTTGGTATCCTCGTGAGTGAGTTGGAGGGTGTCCCACGCTTCCTTCGATGAAGTGCACGTCATGATTCGGAGGAACTCGTTAGGGGTTACAGCTCCAGATTTAGCACTTAAACCGCGAGAGTTGTACCTAGTCAATTTAAATTCATCGTCCGTCCAAGCAGTGACGGGTTAAATATTTTCGACGTTGTCGTTAGTCACAATAGGTGGTGTCCACCCTCTTTCACTCACAATCTAGACTCTTTCATCAATTTATTTTAAGGCAGACCTTATTCTAGCTTTTCAGAAGGTATAATTAAACCCATCGAAAGTAAGCATCCTATTATACAAATTATCCATAAAATCCAAAATTTTAAAGATAATTTTTTTAAAAATTGATGTTAATATTTTTTGTAAAAAGGATCCCACAATATTTTAGTGCAACTTGCTATGATACCAATTTCAAAAAATTTGCATCTAAAAAATAAAATCCGTAAAAATGAGGACCACACAATATTTATTGCAACCTTATCTCATACCAAATTTGAGAATGATGGGATTTTATGAAATGATTCGTCTATTAGGCCAACCAAACAAGAATTCAATTTTATCAAATTTTATTTTTGAATTAATTTAGTGTGCATATAGAGATGCGGTCTAAATTAAATATAGAAAACCAAGCATGCAAATATGCAAAAAAGTAGGAAAAATCCCTTTTGAGCAAAACCTTAAATTCAACACTATACAAGATTTGACAGATACACTCGACTTACAAACAACTTAACTCACTAAATATGTTTTGCAGTTCTTCAAATCTTCTACAATAATGGCACAGTTTAGCACCGCCCACAGGAAGCAGTCTTCCCTTGGTATCTACCGACCAGCCTTCTTCCTCCGCAGTAGATCTATTAGTCCATAAATTAGTAGTAGAGATGAACTCTATAAGGGTTCTTGAACATGAAAGTGTTCTTATTGATTTGATAAAGTGATCTCTAAATTTCTCAGGGGTTTGGATGATATTTGAAAGAGTTTGATCACAAATGAAACTTTAAAAGGGTGTGGAAAAGTTTGTAAAAGAGTTCTTTTTGACTATAATCTTTCATCTATATTTAAAAGCAGTTTGTTATAAAAGGACGAACATAAGAGATTTGGATCAATTTAATTAAAAAATAAATTTTAGCATGCTCGTTTAATTGACTTGGTACCTCATTCGAACGACGTATCCATTTTCGTGTGAACCATCTTCCAACGACCTATCGAATGATATTCCATAGAAAGGATGAAACATCGACTCGTTCTATCATGGGAGCCTCGTTCTAATGATCTCGTGTGTCCAGTTCGAATGACAAGGTAAACGCGTTATAACAAACCAGTGAGATTTTCAAAATTTTCTTAAATAAATATTTTAAACTATTTGAAACTACGAACTCTTAAAATTATAAAATCCCCTGAAAAATTAAATGCTTAACCAAAGTAATGTTGAGATTAACAATTCTTCAATCTTCTAAAAGTCTTCAACTTTGTCTTCAAATACGTAGAAGTGGTCATGAAGGTGCAGTATATGTCCAACAGTATAAGACAAAATAAAAATACATAGAGCAATTATAAAACTTGCTCTTATAATGACGAACCAAATGTAAAACAAGATAAGTTGTGGTTGTAAGAACCATTGACGAGATTTTTTTTCTCAAAAAATATTAATATATGTTAAGCATTGTAAATGAGCTACGAAAGAGCAAAGTACTCTTTGCGTTAAAAGCAACCGTTTGCAAAAAGAGCCTAAAAAGATTAACAATACACCAAAATAAAAGTGTTAAGGCCATTTATTTTATATTCATTGAGGCTTTACTACATATGAGCATTATGATCTCTTTAAAACATCTAAGAATATATATATATATATATATATATATATATATATATATATATATATATATATGAGATTTTGAGGATGTTACAACGTAAAAGATTATTATGTTTACACAACGGACTCTCTTAAAAAACATTAAATAGTTTGGCATTATTGTTTTGAGAATCATTAAAATTCATAGCATATTACATAAGTAGAGTCAATTTCATTTGGGTTCAGCATTTTACACCTAAGGTAGAAATTGAGTTCTTTCTTTAGAAGTATCTCATGACTTCATGAACCTATGTTATGAATGTTTATGTTAATTTGTCTACGAAATTTTTTCACACAATTTCATTCTATTTCAACGATTAAGGTATTTTGGTGTTATTCCATGATGACTATTTGTTTTTGTACCTATATGTACTTTTTATACCCTTTACTTGAATTTTTTTGAAAAATAGTCTTTATGCCTCTTGGATTATCACTGCATGTACTTTTTCATTTGATGATTTTTATTTATGCTTAAATTCTAACCCTTTGTCTATTACAGACAAAAGGGGAAGAACAAATTGAGGGGGAGTTTTATTTTTTATTTAAAACTTGTACGCCTCACGGTATTTCTTTGTTTTATGTTTGTAGGTCTCTTCCGTTTTGATGATGATTTCATGGACTACATAAGATGAAGACAAAATTGATCAAGGGAAAGAACAATTTTAAGTTGAAGATAAAGTTTCAAATGTCATTCCATTTTTGGGTTTGGGAGGACATTATGATACATTGTCTTAGGGGTTTTATTATAATTTGATTTTCGATTTTGTTTAGTACCGAAATAGCCAAAGGGGGAGATTTTTAAGAGTAAGATTTTATAATTTCTCATAGCTTAGGTTTTTTGATATTTTGGTATATCCCATTACAAACCTGAGTTACAAATCGAGCATCGTTTTCGAATTTGTCACCAACACTATATGGAAATATACAACTTATGGTTTTTATTTCTCATATATATTATTTTTTAGGATGTTTATTTTTTTAAATCGAGGCTTTTTATTAAATAGATTTTAAGAGAAAGTTTTTTTTAAATCTCATTCGAACGAGATTAAGATCTCGTTTGAACGAAAGATTGTTCTCATTTTAACATGCTTCGAATGAACATCAAACGAGAGTCCACTGTTTAACAATACACTCTCATTGGAAGGTTGTTAAAAGGTTGTTTAAACAAAAATAAGGTATCATTTAAACGAGACCAAATCTCGTTAGAAGAAAAACACTATTTTTATTCGAATGACCCCGGTGCCTCGAAATTTGTGTTTTGCTATAAATACCTATTTTGTTAAGAATTTCATAAGACTTTTGGTGAAAACAATTTTCCTATACTTGTTCCAAAAGTATTCATCCTTTATTTTTCAAAACACCTTTTGTTTTCCAAATCATACATCCAACTATATAATTTGTTGAGTTTATGAAATGTAAGAGAAAGATTTTGTAATTGCTCATAGCTTAGCCTTTTTGATATTTGTGGCGTATCCCATTATTAATCAGCATCTCAAATCGAACACTACATTTACACTATTTCCAAGTTCATTCGAAGACACGTTAGTGACCGAGCACTGTTTCTGGATTTGTCACCGACACTATACGGAGGTATAAAACTTGTGGTTTTCATGTCTTCTATAAATTATATTATGAGATGTTTAATTTTAAAATCGAGGCTTTATATACAAAAATTTAAAAGAAAAGTTTTTTTTGTTCTTGTTCGGATGAGATTACGATCTCATTCAAACGAGGTAGTGTTATCATTTGAACCAGTTTTGAATGAGCATCAAACGAGAGTCCATTCTCCTGATAAAGCACTTTCATTAGAAGCTCGTTTGAAGGGTGCTCAAATGGCAGGACATTCTTGTTAGAGCGAGCTTTTAGAGACCATCTAACAAGAGTCCATTGTTTGACAAAAAACTCTCGTTGGAAGATCGTTAGAAGGATGTTCAAATGAAAACAAGGTTTCGTTAAAAAGAGGCACAATATCGTTTGAACAAAAATACTATTTTTGTTCGAACGAGATGATGTTTTTATTTGAACAAACCAACCACCTCAAAATTCGTGTTTTTACTATAAAAACCTATTTTGTTCAAAATTTCATAAGACTTTTGGCGAAATCGATTTTACAATACCTGTTCCAAAAGTGTTCATCTTTAGTTTTTCGAAACACCATTTTTTATATGATTTGTTGAGTTTATGTAATCCTAGTTTCCATACACTAGCATAAATCCTTGTAAAGTTCTACTTTACTGCAGACTTGTGGTGCTAAGGCTCTACTGCTGAAGAAGAAGGCTGATTAGTGAATACCAAAGGAAGACTGCTTCCTGTCGATGGTCCTGAACTATGCCGTATTCTATAAATGATTTGAAGACCATATGCGTTATACTTAGTTGTGCTAAGTAGTCTGTAAGTCGATTGTGTTTGTCAAACTCTTTACAGTGCTGAATAACAGGTTTTGCCCGAAAAGAGTTTTTCCTTACTTAAGCACTAATCATAGTTATTAGTCAATTCTCATTAAACCTTTAAGTTTCCCTCCAACACTGTGCATGAGAATAGAGTTCACATTATTGTCACATAGATACCTGGGCCAAGGCTCTCGATGGTGATATTGATATTTTCTTAGCCCCGTCAATTGAAGAACTTAAAGAGTTATGGGATAAAGGCGTGAGGGAATTTGGTGCCCATAAGGTTGAAGAGTTTACACCTAAAGAAATGTTATTGTGGGCTATCCATGACTTTCTTGTCTATATAACATTGTTCGATTGCAATTTTCATGGTTACTATAAGTGTCCCATCTATGGAGAGGAAACTGAATCCATTTGGCTACATCATAGTGGTAAGATGAGTTATGCCAATCATCATAATATTCTGTCGAATAGTTACCCGTTTTGGAACGACAAGTTTAAATTTTCACCCATCGGTCACGAGTAGAGAACGAAACCTGCTCAACTTTCTAGTTATCAAATCTAGGAGAAGGCGAAGGTGAAGGCTAGGACTATGGGGAATAATAAATTTATAGGCAAACGCCCTCAGTTTGTAGGCTAAAAGCATAAAGCTAGGGAAGATTCGAAAGATCCCAGCAAAATGAAGGCATGGTTTATATGATTAATCTTATTTGACTTGTCGTATTGGAAAGAGAACCGTATAAGAAATGTAATTGATGTGATGCACATGGAAAAGAATTTGTGAAACATCTGATGGGAACATGTATGGGTGGGTGCTCCGCAATTTAAAGTAGATAAAAATAAAATAAAATTTGGCTAACAACTAATCCTATAATTAATAATATGAGTGGGGGTTCTGTCCCTCTTCTTTAAAAAAAAAACTAATCCCATAATAGGAAGAAATTTGATTCCCACGGGTGCTTTCACTTTAACTAATGATGAGAAAAAATCCTCCTAGAAATCTTGTACAACTTGAAGACTCCGATTGGTCATTCCAGTAATTTACATTGGGTCGCAAGCTACTAAAAAAATTACCTGAAATATGTGACACCCCGACTAATTAAACACCGGGTAGCTACTCATTTATAAAATTAATTCAAAATGCCAAGTTGGCTCAGTTAATAGCATCACTGTCGAAAACGTTTTATTATTACTAACCACCTAGTATTTAAAAAGTAAGTGCCAAATTTTATTAAATCTGATTAACATGCAACAAGAGTAATGAATAACTAAATAACACCATCCACCATACTGAAGTAAAACGAATAACCATCACAAAATGTAAATAAACTCTGGAGGAAAACTCCTCAATACAAATCCCACAACTGATAAGTAAACTGAAATAAATAACTAAAACTGAATACTGAGCAATACATGCTAGAGTCTGAAAACTGAAATGTAAAAATGTCTAATAGAATTGGGCAACATGCCCTACAACTGATAGATGCTGAGACTGGAATCCAAATGAGAGAAGCGTCTACATGCAAATCCCTGTAGCTTCCACAAACAGCTACAGCTCGTCACCTGAATGAGAATCCTATGCTTGGTGTCCTTGTGGCTGGGCACCTAAAATGGTTTTACAAAAATATATATTTGGAAGCAAATGGGTCAGAGCCCGAAAGTGGAAGTCATTTTAAAAACCTGCAAGTGCTTTAAAAACATTTAAAACATTAAATGCAAAGTACATGTTAGGACGTGCACTCACATTAAATTCTCACCTCTCGACTAACTGTGCACTCCTAACGTAAGTACCCATCTATAACTACCCTTTCCACTAGCTAAGTGACAACGTAAACTAGCTAGACAACCAAAGGTTCTACCCATTTTGCTCGGTTGATTTAACATAACAACGCTTGTAATTTAATAGAGGTTTAACGTAAACTCAGTTACTAACTATGCCATTGATATAACTATCAGCTAACTCATTATATATCTCGAAACAATACCGGAATATTTTTACAACATTAACATGAGGATTTCCATAAATTTAATGTATATTATTCACATCATAAATATACGATACAAGCACCCCGCAATCTAAGCTATGGTGCACACATACTCTGCTATCCATCCCGGTACATCACGTACATAAGGATCACATATTCCGAATCTCTCAGGAATAGTTCAGATAACACAAATCACAAATAGTGGAGGCGAACATAGTCACCATCACATGGGTCACGCACATACCTACGCTCCCATGGTCAGCGGACTTATTAATATCACAATAAGTCTTTCTATGACCTATGTTCATCAAGGTACCAGTCTATATCCCCCCCGTAGGCACACAAGGATTAGAGGGTCCTAAGCGAACGAAATCTCCCGTGATAGCAAGTATGGTAGGTATGTCATACATACAATCCATATATCAATACTAAGTAAACACACATCTTAGTAATATCGTATTATATTCGTAGTACATATTGCACTCTCGTACTAATTATAATTATCACAACTTATTTTATTCCGGTTCATAATTATACGTGCCATAATTTATCCTCACATCGTAGAAGACACTCACGTCTCAACCCAAACGGTTCATTGAATATAACTCTCGTGTATGATTTACTCATCTCAATAACTCAAAAGTCCCAAATCAATCACTATATCATCAAAGGAATGCTAACTCTACCCTTGAACCAGTTTCCGGGACTCCAAAAGTCAAAACAGTCCAAAAAGGACCAAACTGTCAACTCGTTAGAAGTCTCGTTCGAACGAGGCTTCGAACGAGTTTGGACTGTCAGGTCGTTAGAAGTCTCGTTCGAACGAGGCTGTTCGAACGAGGTCCCAGTTCGTTCGAACGAACTGACTCTTCTAAAGATATCTCGTTCGAACGAGATATCGAACGAAAATCCTACTCGTTAATAACGACTGGTCAACTCGTTAGAAGCTCGTTCGAACGAGTTCGTTCGAACGACCTGGGGCTGCTTCTAACGAGATGCCAGTTTCGGCCCAGAACTTCCCAAAAATCGTTTCTCACCATTTTTACTCCTCAAACCTCTTCTAAAATTCGTTCCCACAATATATTGAGTTCTCTAATCATCCTCAAACATGTTAAGGGGCTATACTAACATCATTAAAGGGTTTGATATCATCTAAACATCATTAAATCACAATTTCTACATTAATTCCCAATTTTCTTCAAGAACATAAACCCTAACTTTTTCTCATCATAAATTCCCAGATTTTAATTCGTTTATACATCACCTAGATATGAATCTCCGAAATTCAACCTCCCCACAAATGTTTCTACATGCAAACCTATCCCAACATTCAATGATAACTTCAAATTTCATGGGTTTTCTTTTAATCTTCCAAGAACAGTTGTAATTTATCAATCTTCTAACATGGAGGAAACATTCTACGAATTTAAATATGATTAAAACACTTGCCTTGGTTTGATTTCTGGTTTTGATGTAGATTTGATGAAGTTTCTGCAGAGTTTCCTCTCTCTCTCTCTCCTTCTCCAAGCTTTCTTCTCCAAAAGGCTATGGTGGCTAGGGTTTGCTTTGGGGAAACTTATGAAAACCTAATTCTAATAAACCTCCGTAGCTTGTTGGGTTAATAAGGGTTGGTTGGGGTCAATCCTTATCAGATTACAACTCTCAATTTTCGTCACTTTTAATTACCCAAAAATACCAAATTACTAAAATACCCTTTAAGTTACCGGTATGGCCTAAAAATACCCCGGGACCCAAACTATACCCCCGGCTAGTGTTTTCTGACTATCTCGACCCTTCCGGACGCGTTGGCGCACTCAAAATGACCATACGGATTATAGATTTTAAATTCACTTTTAATATCAAAATATTATACCGTGACGCGGCGGTCCCACGCGTCTCAACAAAATTTCCAAATCGCCGTATATAAATCCCACGACAAATTTTATAATACCAAATACATATATAATCATATATGTACCTAATCAAATACCAATTTGCATCATATTAGTATTTATAACCCGGATTAATTTCCAATTAATACGCATTTAATTAATTAATCCCAAAAATAAATATAGCCAAAAAGTACGGGGTATTACATACTCCCCCCCTAATAACTGAATTTCGTCCCGAAATTCGAAACTAGAAAGTACCTGCTAAAAACTGCTCTGGATAACGATCGCGCATCTCATCCTCGCACTCCCATGTGGACTCCTCAACATTGTGATGTCGCCACTGAACACGCACTAACGGGACTATCTTTGACCGTAGTTTCCTCTCGCTTCGGTCCAAAATAGAAATCGGCCCTTCCTCATAAGAGCTATCCGGCTGGAGATCGATGTCCTCCACATCAATGTGAGAATGAGCCAAATCATCCCTAAGGTATTTCCTCAGCGAGGAAATATGGAACACGTCGTGAATCCGATGCAAATGCTCCGGTAACCCGAGTCTATACGCAACCGGTCCGATCCGCTCAATAATAGGAAACGGCCCCACATACCTCGGTGCCAACTTCCCCTTCTTCCCGAATCGCATAATCCCCTTCATCGGAGAAACCCTGAGCAAAACCTGGTCCCCCACTTGGAACTCCCTGAAAAATCTCTTCGCATCAGCATAACTCTTCTGCCTGTCTTGAGCTACCCGAATGCGACTCCGAATCAACTCAATCCTTGCCGAAGTATCCTGAATCACTTCCGGCCCAAGTAGTTTGTTGTCCCCCACTTCTAACCAACATGCTGGGGAACGACAAGGCCTACCGTACAATGCCTAAAATGGAGCCATGCCAATCGTGAACTGATAGGAGTTGTTGTAAGCAAACTCCACCAGTGGAAGGTATTGCTCCCATCCACCCCCGAAGTCAATAATACACATGCGTAGCATGTCTTCCAACATCTGATTGGTGCGCTCGGTCTGCCCATCAGTCTGCGGATGATAAGCCGTACTCAACCGCAATTCCGTGCCCATGGCCTCCTGGAAACTCTCCCAAAACCTCGAAACAAATATCTTATCTCTGTCAGACACGATATTTAGGGGCACACCGTGAAGTCTCACAATCTCTGAAATGAAGAGCTGGGCATACTGACCCGCAGTGTAATCAGTCCTAACGGGTAAAAAGTGAGCGACCTTGGACAATCTGTCCACAATTACCCAAACGGAGTCGTGACCCCTCTGCGACGTAGGCAACCCCGTGATAAAGTCCATGGATATGCTCTCCCACATCCACACCGGAACCTCCAATGGCTGTAGCAATCCTGTTGGTCTTTGATGATCCACTTTTACAAGCTGACAAGTGGCGCATTTTGAGACAAACTCAGCGATATCTCTCTTCATACCGCTCCACCAATATTGCCGTCTCATGTCTTGGTACATTTTGTCCCCTCCGGGATGTACCGCGAACCGTGAGCCGTGCGACTCTGCCATCACATCGTGCCGCAATTCTTCCCCTTACGGAACCACCAATCTCCCATTGAAGCGTAATCCCCCGTCTGAGCTAACGGTATAGGACTCGGCTCCCTCTGCTAGCAATCGAACTATCTGCTCCTGACAGAACGTGTCATTAGCCTGTGCCCGTACTACCTTTGTGACAATCTGCGGTGTAACAGTCATCACAGACATGAAAGATCGGGCCACTGCATCCTGGTGTCCCAATTCCTTCCACTTAGCTTTCCACACCTCTGCCACCTCATCTGCTGGCCTGCGGCTCAACGCGTCTGCTACCACGTTAGCCTTACCCGGGTGGTACTGGATGTCGAACTGGTAGTCTTTCACAAATTCAAGCCACCTACGCTGCCGCATATTCAATTCCTTCTGCGTGAATAGATACTGTAGTGACTTGTGGTCCGTGAACAGCTGAAATTTCTCCCCCAAAAGATAGTGCCTCCAAATCCGTAAGGCAAATACCACTGCTGCCAACTCCAAATCATGTGTGGGGTAATTCTTCTCATGAGGCTTAAGCTTACGGGAAGCATAAGCTATGGTCTGTCTCTCCTGCTGCAAAACACCTCCAAGCCCTTGCAAAGACGCATCGGTGTAAACCAAATACTCAACTCCCGGTCTCGGCAATGCTAACACAGGTGCTGAGGTTAATTTGTCCTTCAATTCATCGAATGCCAACTGACAGGCATCACTCTAGATATATGGCACACCCTTACGAGTAAGATGTGTCAAAGGACCTGCTATCTCCGAGAAACCCCGAATAAACCTCCTGTAGTATCCTGCTAGACCCAAGAAACTACGAATCTCCGTTGGTGTCGTGGGCTGTCCCCACTCCCTCACCGCTGATACCTTCCCCGGATCGACAGATATTCCCTGATCGGAAATAATGTGACCCAAGAACTGGACTTCCTTCAGCCAAAACCCGCACTTCTCATATTTTGCATACAGCTCGTTCTGACGAAGTGTCTGCAAAACCTGCCTCAAATGCTCGGCGTGCTCCTCCTCTGTCTGAGAGTAGACCAGAATGTCATCAATGAAGACAATGACAAACTGATCGAGGAAATCTCTGAACACCCTGTTCATCAAGTCCATAAACACTGCTGGAGCGTTGGTCAAGCCGAAAGGCATAACCCGAAATTCATAAGAACCATATCTCGACAAGAACGCAGTCTTCGAGACATCCTCCTCCCTGATACGCAACTGATGGTATCCTGACCTCAAGTCAATCTTCGAGAAGAAAGAAGCTCCTCTCAACTGGTCGAATAAGTCATCGATTCGAGGCAACGGATACTTATTCCGTATCGTGACCTTATTCAACTCTCGGTAGTCCACGCACAATCTCAGTGAACCATCCCTCTTCTTCACAAACAAGACTGGAGCGCCCCAAGGTGAGGTACTCCTGCGAATAAAGCCCTGCCCTAACAGCTGCTCTATCTGATCCCGTAACTCTCGCATTTCAGCCGGAGCCATACGGTACGGTGCACGTGCTATAGGTCTCGTACCCGGTAGCAAATCAATAACGAAATCTATCTCTCAACTGGGTGGTAAGCCTGGTATCTCCTGAAACACATCTGAATACTCCCTGACAACCGGGATCGAATCTAAAGGAATAACAACCTCCTTAGAGGTATCCTCCTCTATGTAATTCAGATGAGCGGTCGATCCTCCCTCTGGGCGAGGCATCGCCACTATAAACATCTCCTGCCCCGGAATGGCAAAAACAATGCTCCCGTTGAAGCAATCAATCATGGCCCTATACGCTATGAGCCAATCCATACCGATGATCACATCATGAACATGCATATCTAACACTAACATGTCCGCAGGTAATACCAAACCACCAACCTCTACCCCCACTCCCCGGCATATAAAGAAAATAAGTGACCCACTCCCCAATGGTGAGTCGACACACGTCACTGTGCTCTCTGCCGTAGCTAACAATCCTAAAGCTTTCGCGAAGTGTGTAGCTATAAAACAATGTGTAGCACCCGTATCAAATAACACCCGACCCATAGTGCCATGGATAGGAAACGTACCCTCGATCGCGGGCGGTGCCTGTGGAACTGCAGCCTGGTGAACGTTGTAGACACGTCCATACTGTAGCTGCCCCTGCTGAGCTGGGACTGCTGGAATGGGTGGCAATGCTGCCATCTGTGGCGGTGCAGGAAGAGCGGCGGGAAACATAGGTCTCTGTGGCTCCTGGCGAGCACCCTGCTGCTGCTGCTGTGGGGCCCTGCCCCTATCAGGACAATCCTGCTTCTTATGGCCAGTCTTGCCACAAGTAAAGCACTTCCCTGGGAAGTTCCCTCCCCTCTGCCCCTGCTGTCCCCGGCCCTGGTGGCCGTTACCATTCCTCCCTTGGCCCTGCTGGCCCTGATGGAACTGCTGCCCATTCTACCCCTGCTGGCCCTGATGGCCGTTTGGACCCTGATGGCCCTGGCGGAAACCTCCCTGTCCCTGCCTGTAGTTCCCTGACCGGAACCTCTTATTGTCCCCCTGCTGGGTACCCTGCTCAGTCTGTCTCTGCCCCTGACCGGTTTGTGCCCCGCTGGCACCATGTCCTCCAGTCCTGCCCTGATGGCTAGACTCCCCTGACCGCTTGCCCTCAGCCATATGAAAACGGTGGTCCTGGCAGTGTAGTAATGCAGCGTTAACCACATCAGAATACGTGGCCAACGATAGGTTCCCAAGCAGATGCTGTCGGATTCTCCAATTCAACCCATCAGTGAACTTCTCTATCTTCTTCTTCTCTGTTGGAATCTCGTCTGGAATGATATTCAACAGGTTAGTGAATTCGGCCT
Organism: Sambucus nigra; assembly: GCA_949130495.1. Lineage (NCBI taxonomy): Eukaryota > Viridiplantae > Streptophyta > Magnoliopsida > Dipsacales > Adoxaceae > Sambucus > Sambucus nigra. Next base: position 612,271,254 of record OX422217.1, on the reverse strand, counting down.
CATACTCGGCCACTGTCTTGCCCTCTTGCTTCAAACTCATCAGTCTCCTCCTCATCTCTGTATGAACTGCGGACGGAAAATACTTGCGGTCGAACCGCACCCAGAACTCCTGAATCGTGAGGGTATCCCTCTCCTCCGCAGTGGTGATAGACTCCCACCACTGTAGTGCAGATCCCACTAGCTTGAAAGTAGCTAGCACCTATTTCTGAACATCAGTGCACTCATGCATCCTCAAATGCCTCTGTATGTCCTTCCTCCATTGGCTCGAGACTACCACGTCTGAGCTACCTGCAAACTCTGGCGGATGCGCTTTCTGAAAAGCGTCACGTACACTCTCCCAAGCAGACGAAAATGCATTAACCTGTACTGGCGCAGCAACCGGCGCCTGAGGTGGTGCCTGCTAAATCACGGCAATCGCGGCATTTACCGCTTGGGCTACTATAGCAGCAACCTCAGCGGCGTTTAACATGCCCTGAACTGGAGCGAGCTGTGGTTCGGGCGTAGCATTCCTGGGAACTCGTCGTGCACGTCGTGGAGGCATCTGAAATAAGAACAAAGTTTATAAGTTCACGGTTTATAAACTTAAAATAGCTGAAGAACGAAGCATACACAATAAGAGTACAACAGTCCTAAAATATAGGGCTCTATATCAAAGAAAACGTAGCGGAAACATAATAGCCGTACAGATCCTAAAGGACACTAGAACCTGATGCTCTGATACCACCTGTGACACCCCGACTAATTAAACACCGGGTAGCTACTCCTTTATGAAATTAATTCAAAATGCCAAGTTGGCTCAGTTAATAGCATCACTGTCGAAAACGTTTTATTATTACTAACCACCTAGTATTTAAAAAGTAAGTGCCAAATTTTATTAAATCTGATTAACATGCAACAAGAGTAATGAATAACTAAATAACACCATCCACCATACTGAAGTAAAACGAATAACCATCACAAAATGTAAATAAACTCTGGAGGAAAACTCCTCAATACAAATCCCACAACTGATAAGTAAACTGAAATAAATAACTAAAACTGAATACTGAGCAATACATGCTAGAGTCTGAAAACTGAAATGTAAAAATGTCTAATAGAATTGGGCAACATGCCCTACAACTGATAGATGCTGAGACTGGAATCCAAATGAGAGAAGCGTCTACATGCAAATCCCTGTAGCTTCCACAAACAGCTACAGCTCGTCACCTGAATGAGAATCCTATGCTTGGTGTCCTTGTGGCTGGGCACCTAAAATGGTTTTACAAAAATATATATTTGGAAGCAAATGGGTCAGAGCCCGAAAGTGGAAGTCATTTTAAAAACCTGCAAGTGCTTTAAAAACATTTAAAACATTAAATGCAAAGTACATGTTAGGACGTGCACTCACATTAAATTCTCACCTCTCGACTAACTGTGCACTCCTAACGTAAGTACCCATCTATAACTACCCTTTCCACTAGCTAAGTGACAACGTAAACTAGCTAGACAACCAAAGGTTCTACCCATTTTGCTCGGTTAATTTAACATAACAACGCTTGTAATTTAATAGAGGTTTAACGTAAACTCAGTTACTAACTATGCCATTGATATAACTATCAGCTAACTCATTATATATCTCGAAACAATACCGGAATATTTTTACAACATTAACATGAGGATTTCCATAAATTTAATGTATATTATTCACATCATAAATATACGATACAAGCACCCCGCAATCTAAGCTATGGTGCACACATACTCTTCTATCCATCCCGGTACATCACGTACATAAGGATCACATATTCCGAATCTCTCAGGAATAGTTCAGATAACACAAATCACAAATAGTGGAGGCGAACATAGTCACCATCACATGGGTCACGCACATACCTACGCTCCCATGGTCAGCGGACTTATTAATATCACAATAAGTCTTTCTATGACCTATGTTCATCAAGGTACCAGTCTATATCCCCCCCGTAGGCACACAAGGATTAGAGGGTCCTAAGCGAACGAAACCTCCCGTGATAGCAAGTATGGTAGGTATGTCATACATACAATCCATATATCAATACTAAGTAAACACACATCTTAGTAATATCGTATTATATTCGTAGTACATATTGCACTCTCGTACTAATTATAATTATCACAACTTATTTTATTCCGGTTCATAATTATACGTGCCATAATTTATCCTCACATCGTAGAAGACACTCACGTCTCAACCCAAACGGTTCATTGAATATAACTCTCGTGTATGATTTACTCATCTCAATAACTCAAAAGTCCCAAATCAATCACTATATCATCAAAGGAATGCTAACTCTACCCTTGAACCAGTTTCCGGGACTCCAAAAGTCAAAACAGTCCAAAAAGGACCAAACTGTCAACTCGTTAGAAGTCTCGTTCGAACGAGGCTTCGAACGAGTTTGGACTGTCAGGTCGTTAGAAGTCTCGTTCGAACGAGGCTGTTCGAACGAGGTCCCAGTTCGTTCGAACGAACTGACTCTTCTAAAGATATCTCGTTCGAACGAGATATCGAACGAAAATCCTACTCGTTAATAACGACTGGTCAACTCGTTAGAAGCTCGTTCGAACGAGTTCGTTCGAACGACCTGGGGCTGCTTCTAACGAGATGCCAGTTTCGGCCCAGAACTTCCCAAAAATCGTTTCTCACCATTTTTACTCCTCAAACCTCTTCTAAAATTCGTTCCCACAATATATTGAGTTCTCTAATCATCCTCAAACATGTTAAGGGGCTATACTAACATCATTAAAGGGTTTGATATCATCTAAACATCATTAAATCACAATTTCTACATTAATTCCCAATTTTCTTCAAGAACATAAACCCTAACTTTTTCTCATCATAAATTCCCAGATTTTAATTCGTTTATACATCACCTAGATATGAATCTCCGAAATTCAACCTCCCCACAAATGTTTCTACATGCAAACCTATCCCAACATTCAATGATAACTTCAAATTTCATGGGTTTTCTTTTAATCTTCCAAGAACAGTTGTAATTTATCAATCTTCTAACATGGAGGAAACATTCTACGAATTTAAATATGATTAAAACACTTGCCTTGGTTTGATTTCTGGTTTTGATGTAGATTTGATGAAGTTTCTGCAGAGTTTCCTCTCTCTCTCTCTCCTTCTCCAAGCTTTCTTCTCCAAAAGGCTATGGTGGCTAGGGTTTGCTTTGGGGAAACTTATGAAAACCTAATTCTAATAAACCTCCGTAGCTTGTTGGGTTAATAAGGGTTGGTTGGGGTCAATCCTTATCAGATTACAACTCTCAATTTTCGTCACTTTTAATTACCCAAAAATACCAAATTACTAAAATACCCTTTAAGTTACCGGTATGGCCTAAAAATACCCCGGGACCCAAACTATACCCCCGGCTAGTGTTTTCTGACTATCTCGACCCTTCCGGACGCGTTGGCGCACTCAAAATGACCATACGGATTATAGATTTTAAATTCACTTTTAATATCAAAATATTATACCGTGACGCGGCGGTCCCACGCGTCTCAACAAAATTTCCAAATCGCCGTATATAAATCCCACGACAAATTTTATAATACCAAATACATATATAATCATATATGTACCTAATCAAATACCAATTTGCATCATATTAGTATTTATAACCCGGATTAATTTCCAATTAATACGCATTTAATTAATTAATCCCAAAAATAAATATAGCCAAAAAGTACGGGGTATTACAAAATAGTGCAAGCCTCGCGACTAGTATGTCATAATCTAATCAATCCCTATGTTGTTTAGGCACTTCTTTTATGATAACAAAGGTATCCGTGGGGTAATTATATAGATTAGTTTGTTCTTCATCTTACCGTATGCAAAAGTGAAAAATATGAAGCACATTAAGTCTATGAAAGACACTTTAGTCGAGGCGACATGTGTCTTGGAGAAATATTTTCCTCCGTCATTCTTTGACCTATTATGGGATTTTCTAACAAATCTTGGAACTATATTACTTAGATTTCACAAAATTTGGTTTGTATTATGAGTGGGTGAAAGTGGAGGACAGTATGAATGGTTGTATGGTTGATATTGCCTCAAAAATTGTCATTGTAGATTTATCTAAGATGAAAAGTAAAGATTGCATTATTGACAAGCTTTTTATTTGTGCCTTTCAAAACATAAAGAAGTTATTCTACTAAAAATGCATAAATGATTACAATTGATCTGTTTTTATTCATGCACCTAAGGGTTTGGCTACTCAAGCAGACGCATTAAAGTCCACTTTAAGTTTCAGTCTCCTATTGATGACAACCCTAATTTTAAGGATCTTTTAGTTGATTCAGACAAAAATTGAGTTTTGAAATATTATTTTATTCTTATTTAACAATCCCTATTTGTATCGTACGTATTGGAACATCCCTTAAATTTATTTACGGTTTGTGAATCTTTAACTCATATATCTGGTTTTCTTGCAATTGCTTATTCATCGCTCACAAACCGTCAATCTAAGGTAACCACACAAATGGTAATGGTTTCTGGTGATGTTCATTATTTGTGTGGTTGCCTCGATTGATGGTTTGTGTTATGAGATGTTTATTGAGACATAATGCATCAAAGTCACTTAGTGGTAAAACTAATTCCATTTTTAATATCCATTTGTAGCTTGTTTATAATACTTCAATCACTAATCCTACTACTTTTATCACTATATGTACATTCACATCTATTTTCATAAATAAAAAACTCAACCATAATTCCTAATTTAGAATATTCACATATTTTTTACACTTTCAACATATTTGACAAATAATTTAATAGATCAAAAGTAACACCCTAGATTTGAATTATGGGTTAGACCTAACCTTATTCATCATACGAATTACATGGACTTTGATGCCATTTTTCGCTATATAGGCGTCTCGAAGTCATTTTGGGATTTATGTCATTTCTTACCATTTGGAAAATTTGTTGGCCTAGGGATTGTGGGATTCAAATTCTTATGTTATTATTCATGTCATGTTTCTCTGTGACCAGGTGACTGCAACCAAGTATTACACAATCTATTTTATTCAAGTCCTTACGTATTATGTAAACTATATTTTTCACTATGGAAAAATACTGATTGTCATAATTTAAATATGCTTGCTAATTATACAACAATGTCAGATTGATGGTGTTGAGCCTAATAGGATGGTGCTGAGATGAATTGGAAAGATGAGAAATTGGAGTCTCAGGAAGCTAAAGCAATGTATGTAAGTAAATTACGATTAATAGTTTACCTTATACTTCAAAATATTCAAATCTCCAAATTCTTTTGTCTTTATCGAGGGTGTCATGAATATGATCTTCAAATGAACCTATACACATGAAACAAGAAATAAATACCTGTGACGCACAAAAGTTTGAAATAATGATAAGCATAAGCATAAACATAAGAAAGCATAATCAATAATCAAACTCCCACTTCCCCATAATTCGTTCTCCCCCTTTTTATGATGTTCGAAATAAAATGGGAAAAGAAACATAAGCCATAAATCAGAGTGTGCCACACCCTGGCCCTTGTATTCATAGTGTAGACACCATATTCTAAGACCCCCTAAGTCTGTCCTTATGTCCCTAGCACCTCCCCATTCACTACAAACCCTAGGTCATACTTCGAGTACCGATCTAGAGGCCATCGGGTGCTCTCAGACCCGATTTGGCTCTGGTCAACTCCATTGTCAGAGCGAAAGTTCAATGAATCTTCGAAGGGCACTTAATCCCCCTTCCAATGGTCCACCCCACGTTCTAAACGACATAATGATTTGGAAGAACGATTTGTTTTTCCCTAAAAATTGATCCGGAGGCCACCGAACGCTTTCAGGATCCGTTTGACCAAAGTCAACTCTTCAGCTCAAATGAGACTGAATGAATCTCTGAAGGTCATTGAATACCCTTTCGAACGGTCCACCTCGTGTTCGAATCAGCCTTACAGTATGGACGAATGACCCGTTTTACTCCAAAAGGTCATGGGCACTTCAGGCCCCATTTTACCAAAGTCAACTCTCTAAAGCAAGAAAAGCACTTTGGAAAATTGAAGTACCTCACATAAATTTTCCAACGGTCCGCCTTGTACTCTATTCAGACTTACAGTTTGGACAAATAATCCATCGTCGTTTGACGTTCTCTTGTTCAAAGGACCGATTGGCGCTTTTGAGTCCCTTTTGACCCAAAGTCAATTCTCGAACCCGGGATAATCCCAAAGGATTCTCAAAGGTCCCCAAATTACCTTTTTAACGGTATGCCCTCTACACAACTTGGACTTATAGATTGTGTTTTACGATCATTTTTTCAAAAATCTGCACGAGACTGCCAATTAGCAGGGCCATTTCCCTGCTTATTGGCAGTGTGTCTAGGGTTACCTGCTGATAGGCAGGACAAGGACAATGCCAATCGAAAGTCCCCCTACCTTATATAAGGAGAGCATGATGTCACTTCGAAAGAGACCTCATAACCATCAATTTTAGTGATCTCAGCAACATTCTTCTACAATCAGCGAAGTTTCCTTGTGTGAAATTCTTCTCCACCTTTCATTCCCATCACTCTCATCCCTAATTTAGAAAAAATATCCTTCTCTTTCATCTTACATTTATCCCAACTTGCAAGGAATGTCATCAACAATCAAGATCAAGCTTTAAGTTTCCAAAGAAGGTCCAAACATCCTTCTTTCTTTTTAAATTCCTTTTCTTCTCGCATTAGTTATATAAATTATTACTGTAGCTTTTGGCTTTTAATCATACACATTAAATATATCATCCTTTATTAGTTATATTGCACATAATTTATTTTTTATAAAAAAATCCAAAACAAAGAAAAAGAGGGTTACACCTATAAATTTTGACGGGATTCTTCATCACATTTTCTCAAAACTAAAAATATATTTTCTATACGTATAATAAACTCTCGTTTGAATCTATGGGATAAACCCCACACTTGTGCTACATGCAAACTATGAGGACTTTGATGCCTTTATAGGCTACGTAGGTGTTTCGGGCTAAAACTCGAGACACGAGTCCTATTTTTATATTTCAATCATTTTCCCTATTTTATCCATATATCATTCATATATATCATACTTGTGATTCATACTTGCATCTTATCTAACACATATTATCCTTTCATCATAACGATCAATATCTCGATAAGTGCACACATCATATTTTTTAATTATTACTTTGAGAACATTCTTATGGATGACTTCACTTCATCTTTTTCATAATGTGAGTCGAGAAATTCCGATCTCCACTTATATATACACGCACACACACTTCACTGAGAAATTAACGAAAATAGTAACATAAGCCCATGCGAGACCGAAAGGGCAGAATAAAGGCCTAACACATTCTCATTCCGTAACTTAGCCCTCAAACCTCTGAACTATTGGTTTCGCAAGCATCAGTTTGTCTTTGATGCCGCTCTCTTGAGGCGAAGACATGTTTTTTTTGCCTATTTTGTACAAAAGAGGCTGGCGACTCTATCTCTTTACATCACCCTAAGATCGATGACGGTCGCAGCACCCCACGACGTAGCGAGGGGCGCGAGACCTTTATCTCTCCCTCTTTATCCCCCCTCCCCCCCCCGGGGAAAAAGGATAAGATCTAGGGATGGCCACAGTGGCGACTCTGCCGGGGACTGACTTAAGAGGGCTATTTGCATGGGTGTTATCATTTTCTGCTTGTGTGCGTATGCACCTACCTATATGTTTCATTTTTCTCATATATTATTTCTTCTATATATTTACCTCATGCTTATATCACCTCTCACTCACTTTTGATTTCACACACTTGTAAATACTCTCCAAGTACACCTCACACTACCTACATTTGTATATAGGTTCACTTACATCCACATGTTGCACAAACCACTTTGAATATCCATACTTAGGTGTCACGAGCACACACCTCCACTTATCACACTTGTATATATTAATGCTCACTTATACTTATCACACACCACTCGTAGTTGATCCATGCTTAGATTCACTACCACACACTCATTTATAGATATTCACACATCACTCACTCCCACATACCCATGCTTAGTGTAATCTTCAAGCTCCAAGCTAGATTTATGCATTTCGCACATGCCAAATAAAATACTTGAACATTCTTCCTTATTAGTATAGTACTCATCATGCCAAATAAAATACTCTCTCCATAATAAACTAATAAAGATTCATGCATTTCGCACACTACATTACAAAGAGCATTGCTATATTGACCAAATATTGTCTCGTACTAGGGGGTCACTCTGTAATAGGCACTGGTCCGATAGGTCGCAGTTAGCCTAATCAATAGGACTCTCACCTTCCACCGGCTAAGTACCTTCGACGTATATCAAATGGTTCCCCATGCATCGTAACGCTTGACCGAACTCACGACATGAGGTATATAGCTGGAAACTCATTCACGTATGTCGAGTATATCGAATTCCATCTCATACTTATTGTCACCATGAGGTATATAGTGAGGCTATTTTAGAATAATCCAAAACTATTTTTTATTTTTAAGAAAAAAATGAAAAATATAAAAAGATTTTTGGTTTTTAAGAAAAGAGGAAAATTAAAAAAAATATATTTTTTTTTATAAAAGAAAAAAGTCAAAAAGATTTTCTTTTTATAAATTTTTTGAAAAACATAAAAAGATTTTTGTAGTTTGTTTACACCTTTTATGAATGGACATTTAGGATTGCCAAGTCACAATATCATTCCATTATCCACGTGACTTTTTGATAGTATTTTCAGACACAACTTCATTTCATCCATGTGCTTTATAATGTATTGGAGTCATTGAGATGTGACTAGTGATTACTTTCTACATGTTTGGCTCATTGTCTTCTTTAATGCACACATGCATGGATTTATTTGAGCATTTCACTTGTTTGTTACATGCTGGTCAAAATTTTTTCATCTCAATCGTACCTTTAAAATGAACCAAATGCGATAAAACTAGATGATGAAAGTAGTGCTTGTAAGAACCATTATCCGGATTGAAAAAATCAAAATTATATCTCCAATAAATGTGTTAAATTTAATGCAATGGAATCGAGCTGCGAATTACAGATTGTTTTTGTGTGAATATCCACCATTTGCAAAAAGAAAAAGAGTATAAAAGATTAAAAGCAAATAAAAAGAAAAAAAATATAAAGTGCCAGGCCAAATTTCAAAGAACATTGATGCTTCACTACTTATGAGCATTGATTTCTTCATTTGAGAAAAATATTCTATATGTGTGTTTTGAGGGAGTTAAGTCAAAGATCAATGGGTTTGCACATCTTGAAAAAGTCTCGTAAAAGCATTACATAGTTTGGGGCGTTATTGGTGTGACAATCATTTTAGACTTTGATTTGTTGCTTAAATTGAATCGATATCATATGAATTTAACATTTTTACACCTAAGGAATATTTTGAGTTCATTCGTTAGGAGTATCCAAAATTCATCGTGCACATATATTCTGATTGTTTGAGTCGATTTTCCAATTGAATTTGTTCACACCCACTCATTTACGCTTTTACGACTTGGTTGTCTTAGTGTTAGTTCATGGTGTGTATCATTTTTTATGCTTGAAAAAAAATTTGAAAAATTCAATTTAGTTTGTTTTTTACCCTCAGTCAACTATCCAGATACCTAAAGACTTCTTAAAACTCTCAAATCTAAGGGCATCTAAAGGTCTCGTAAGAATATCGGCTAATTAGCGATCGGTGGTCACAAAGCTTAAGGACACGACCTTCTCCTCTACTAGGTATCGAATAAAATGCTCGCGTATTTTAATGTGCCTTATGCACAAATGCTGGACTGGATTGCGGGATATATGAATCACGCTCATGTTCTCACAAAATATTGTCATGGTGCCCTGTGAAATCCCATAATCCTCTAACATTTTCTCCATCCATAAGAGTTGCGTGCGATAATTCCTAGTAGCGATGTACTCAACCTCCACAGTGGACAAAGAGATGGAGTTCTGCTTCTTGCTCAACCAGGAGACAAGAGCACTCCCCAAATCCACGCGAAGTGCTCCTTCCATCTACATCCCTATCCCAATCGAAATTCGAATAGGAGGATAAACGATTGTCGCTATCAAAGGAATACCAAATGTTGTATAAGAGAGTCCCACTCACGTATTTGATAATACGTCTAAGAGCAAGTAAGTGCGACTCTTTCGGGGATGCTTGATATTATGCATAGACTCCAACACTAAAGGCTATGTCGAGATGACTGGCAGTCAAGTAGAAAAGACTACCTATCATACTCCGATACGAGGTTTGCTCTATGTCCTTTCCTAAAGTGTGCTTGTTAAGATTAGTCGAGGTACTCATGGGGGTGCGTGAGTGCTTAGCGGAGTCTAACCCAAGCTTCTTCACAAGGTCACTTTCATACATGGATTGGAAGATGAAAATCCCATCCTATAGCTAACGAACTAGGAGACTAAGGAAGAACATAAGCTCACCAACCATGCTCATCTCGAACTCACTCATAATCTCCTCCTCAAAGTCGTGAGCATGGCAGGAGCACGTGGATCCAAATACTATATCGTAGACATAGACTTGGGCAACCAAAATAACACATTTTCCTCTCCTCATAAATAACATTTTATCCACTCACCCTCTCTTGAAGCCACAGACTAAGAGATAGGAAGTAAGCCTCATGTACGAAACACGGGCTGCTTACTTCAAACCATACAGGGCTTTCCTCAGATAATAGATGTGTTCAAGGTGCTTAGGGTCTTCAAACCCTTTCGCTTATCCACGTAAACCTCCTCCTGTAGAATGCCATTTAGAAAGTCACTCTTGTCATCCATCTGATATAACTTGAAGTGCGGATGATATGTAATGGCGAGTAGTAAGTGGACGGACTCAAGCCTCCCAACAAGAATGAATGTCTCCACAAAGTTTACACCCTCAATATGTGTGTAACCTTCAGCGACCAACCTAGCCTTATAACAGATAATGGTACCATTCTTATCCATATTATTTTTAAAGATCGACTTTGTACCAATCAGATTTGTCTCATTAGGTCGCGGGACAAGTTTCCAAACATCATTATTTCTAAAATGAAGTAACTTATACTGCATAGTGGATATCTAGTGTTCATCTTTGAGTGCTTCTTTGACGTTCTTGGGCTCGACTTTGTATGTGTAGCACAAATAGCTAATAACATTTTCAAGCTGATCACGAGTCTTAACACTTAAAGTATGACCTCTTAAAATGGCAGAATGGTCATGACTCTTGCGAACCTAAGCAGGTGTGTCCCCAAAATCAGGAGTAGGGTCTACCCTAGGTGTGTGAGGAACAATGGGATCATCACATTGTTCAAGTTAAAAAAATCGATAATCTCTCCTCGACGATGAATATCCTAGCAGAATTCTCCCGTCACTCTGGGAGTCAAACTTTCCTAATTGATATTTATCCCTCAAGATGTAGCATTTACTTCCAAAGACATGGAAATATGAAAGGTTGGGTTTCTTCCCTATCCACAACTGATATAGTGTTTGAAGTGTTTATGGATGAAGATATACCCTATTCACCGTGTGGCATACGATAAACATCGCCTCTGCCCAAAATCGTCTAGGTACACTACGACCGAGAAGTATGGTTCTAGCCATCTCTTAAATCGTCCGATTCTTCCTCTCAACAATCCCATTTTGTTGAGGAGTTTTCACAATCAAAATTCATGTTTAATTTCGAGGCTATCAGAGTAACTATCCACTTTTACTTCTTTAAATTCTCTGCCATTGTCACTACATATCCTATTGATGGTGACACCGTGTTGATTTTGTTAGACACGACACTTGGTCGTAAAAAACTCTACAACATCGAATCTCTCTCTCAGGAAACTAACTACCGATTAACGAGAGAAATCATATACTGTCATGAGGATATACCTCTTACCACCCAAACTATCAGTACGAGTAGGACCCATAAAATCCATATGCATCAACTCATGCACATGTGTAGCTGTAATGGAATTCAACTTCCAATGGGGACTACGGATTTATTTTTCGTGCTGGCAAGGACCATAAATCAAGGAAGTTGGCTTTCCAAGAGATGGTAAGCCACGCAGTATGTCTTTCTTCACTAAACGCTCTAACTCTCTAAAATTAACGTGACCTAGACATTGATGCCACAGATCCATAGAAGAGACCCCTTACAGTAAAAATTTACCATCTTGATAAAAAACGTTACACTTGTTCTATCATACTTTACAGCAAAGTCTGTATCGCACAGTTGGCTAATGCTAATAAGGTTTGCTTTTAAACCTTTGACATGTAAAACATTATCTATCCTAGGAAATTGATATATCTCTACTATACCAAAGATTATAATGTTAGATTTACTCACATCTCCAAAGGTGACTTTACATTCCCTGTGATCCTCAAGGTTGATAAAAAATGAGAAGTCACCAATCATATGCCTGGAGCATCCACTGTCAAAATACCACTGGGAAGTACTATAAGCCTTAAGAGCTACACGAAAAATAAAAGCTTTCTATTCATGCATAGGCACACACATAGTGGTGACCTTTTGTTTACCCTTGTTGTTGTTGGTTCTAGTCAGGATGTTGGAAGTATCCACTAACGGCAAAGACATCCGTTGAAAATCTTCCATCAAACTATGAGAAGTGGCGACTAGACACTCAACATGCTCTTTAAGGCTAGCAAAATTGCTAAAGTGGTGCAACAAAGTACATGTACGTCGAGTTCGACCTAAACTATAGTAAAACTCCCTAAGGTAGCCTTTTCTCTTGCAATAAGTGCAGAAATAAACAATCTTAGGCCTACCATGGTTTGCTTTTCTTGGCCAAACTTGTCTTTGGGGTTTTGGTTGAGGTCCGTATGGATTCACAGTGAATTCAGGAATTTATTCTGATGCGACATGTGATGTGGAAGCATCGTTGTAACTTATTCCTTGACTTTCACCAAACCCTAGAGCGGGGCTGAGGACCATCTTTCCCCTCTTCTTAGACGTGTCCTCAATCTTTACCTTGACCTCCCGAGCACTTTTTAGATCCTTCCCAAGTTGGGCTACAAGGGAGTCAAGTTTCTTCCGAGTCTTCACGGATGCAAGGAGCTCACTCGTAAGACTAGCCACTTTTTTGTTCAAGTCCTCTCTCTCTCTCTCAAATATCTCATTTTCCCTCTCAAATACTCTCTAACGGATGACTCTCTCTCTCTCTCGTCTCTCCTAACTCCCTTTCTAGCGCAATAATACTAATTGCTAACCCTTTAGTTTGTCTTTTCATTTTAAAGGGCTCGGCGTACGCGCTCTGTAGGTCACTCTCGCTCTCACTTCCAGCATCCTCAGCCTCACTCACGTCATTTTCACCGTCGAGGTGTCCCTGTAAAGTATCTTCCTCGTCGTCATGAGGTGAACTGTACATACTCACATGACTAGCCATAAATGTGGTGAAGTTACATTCATGCGGTGATTATTCTCCTGGATCCACCGACTCGACCTCACTATCATCACAAAGGGTGGCATTTGGGGTAGGTTTGCCCTTGTCTTGACTCTTTAACCTAGTTGGGCACTCATATGCTTTGTGACCTCTCCCATCGCACTCGTAACACATCTCTTCCTCTCTCTTTGGGCATCTTTTTTATCCTTTTCAAATTTTTACCCAATTTTATTTTTCTCAAAACTCTTTTTATTTTTAGATGTGCCTTTTTTTTAAGTTGGAGAAATTTCTTAAATTTTTTGGCAAAAAGGTCTAAATCATCAAAGTCAAAATTGTACTCAGAATCGAAAGACACTTTCTAGACTGGGCGCAAACCCTTTCTTTTTTGGTTTTACAGATTTAGGAAACATGTCGATTTTATAGTTTTAAAGGTCTCCTGCAAGTTCTTCTAACCTAAGTGAATCCAACATTCCTAAAGAATTAAGCACTTTCGGGATAAAATGGGCACGGAGTGATCTTAAAATATTTTTGACTCCTCTAGATTTAGGAATTTTTTCACCGAGATTAAAGCTAGAATTAATAATATCCTACAGGCGAGCATAGAATTCATCAAAGCTCTCGGACTCGAGCATTATTATGGTCTCAAACTGTGTAGTCAAATTTTGTAATTCAGATGCCTTAACAGCATTTGTACCCTCGTGTGTAAGTTGCTGGATATCGCATGCCTTTTTTGACGTGGTGCACGTCATTATACGCTGAAACTCGTCGGGTGTGACGGCTCCAGAAATAGCACTAAAACCTCGCGAATTAAAGTTGCTCCATTAAAATTCTTCTTCAGTTCATGAAGTCACAAGTTGGGGTTAATTTCATTACCCATAGCCATAGTGGGTGTTATCCACCCTCTTTCCCAAGGAATCCAGACTCTTTCATCAATTGCTTTTAATGTGGATCTCATTCTCGCTTTTCAATAGGCATAATTGGATCCATCAAAAGTTGGCATTATATTATATAAGTATCCATTTTAACTCAGCCTTTTCAAAAATCAATTTTCAGAAAATTGATATCAAGAAAAAATTTGCGAAAAATTAATTACAAGGTAAAGTTGTGTAAATGGCTCTAATATCAATTTGAGAGTACACTATAGTTCAATGGCCCAAACTTATTTAATTAAATGTCAACTTACACCAGTTTTAATTCCTTTAAACCTTAGTTCATGCAACTACTTGATTGGAAGCAGTAAATCAAATAAGCATGAACCCAATCAAACAAGAAATACGGATTTTAGGAAAAATCCCCAAAGGAGAAAAAACTTTTCTTATTTCACTATTAGATGCAAATCGCAACTTACATGTACATAGAGAAATACAAATAGCATTTTAGATGATATTTTCGCAGGCGAACTTTAGTCTTTCTTCAGCAATGCTTCCCACGAGAACCACAAGAACCGCAGTAGAGACACCTTCTCCACAAGAGAAACTCCAATATGAAATTGTGTGAGCGTTTCTATGTGATTCATTAAATATAAATGGGAGGTGTAAATTAAAATGTGTTTTAGCCTTCAAAATGTGAGACTTTTGTGTAGTAGGTCTGCAAAAATGGCATTTTTAAAAGTCTTGAAAAATACTTATGCAAAGCAGGTTTTTATAGGCAAACACGAAAATCGAGTGCGTCAGCGACCTTCGAACGACCCATCTAAAGACCTGATAAAACTAAAATAGTAAGATCTCGCTAGAAGAACGTCTGATGTGGGCCATCAAATGACCCTTATAACGACTTAGGCCTATCATTCTAATAACTGCTGGCGAAAAATATTTTTTAATTAAAATCCAACCTCGTTTTGTGAAATAAAACAAAGTAAAATAAAATAAAATTCTCTAAGAAATATTTATGAAAAACAAAGAACTCCAAACAAGGAATATACCATAAAGAACTTGGAGTTGTAGAGAACGGTTGAAGATGTTAAAGGAGCACGTTGAAGATGAGTGGTTCACGTTTGATGATGCACGTTGCCAAAGATTCGGAATGCGTATGTTGTGGATGATCGTGAAGACGTGACCAATGTGGTGGGATATGTCATATCTAAAGTAATCTAGAATGCTAGGACAAGTCCTAGATTCTAGGGGCAATGACAGAAAAATGCCCTTACAAAACACGTACAAGTTTTTGGGGGAGGCAAAAAATTAAATTTTATTTTTATTTAAATTTAACTGTGGTCACGATTTGGAGCCGTGAATGGTCACCCATGTTGATCACATCTCTGAATTGTGACCATTTTGGTCACAACTAGGGTCAGTCATAAACCGTGATGAAAATCGTAATACCACAATTGATGGTTATAGTTTAGGACCGTGATCGTCAAAACAACACAAGAATTTGTCACTGGTGGGGTCATGGTTCCCAACCGTGATCAAATGGTCACAGTCTTGAGTCGTGACCAAGCCATATCTTTAATGTCATCCAAAGAACCGTGATCCCATATTATGGTCACGACTTTGAACCTCAACCCTTACGATGGTCACCCTTAAAATGATCACAGTCCAAAACGGTGACCCGGAACCATGGTTATGAGCCCAAACCGTGACCATTCTCAATATATAACGTAGTGTATTGAAGTTAACCTTTCAAATTTGGAAATATAAAGGTGTGGGGTTGAGATTGATTTTTTTAATTGAATTCTATATTTCGATCCAAAAGGTGTCGTGTCGTGTATGTCAGATTTTTTATAAGGCTTTTGTGAATATTTATGTATATTTTTTTAGTTTACTACATGTATCAAGACTAGGGGTGGCAATTTTGGGAACGAAACAATAACACGACACGACACGAAACGAAATTGACATGGTTTTTCGTGTTTGAATTTTGATTTTTGCCCCCACCACTGGATCGTGTCTTGTTCATACTCAAATTCTGCCAAAAAATTGACCAAATAAGGACACAATAATGACCCAATTAAGGACACAATATAAACCCTATGTAGAGCCACTATCGATCCCATTTAGACCCATTATCAATCCATTATTTTTTAAATTCCTCACTAACTGGTCTAAATGTGTCTAATCATGTCGGGTAGGGTAGGGTTTAATCGTGTTCAATCGAACTGTATTTACTTACAGTGCTATTGTGTCGTGTTGTGTTTTTAACATGTCTTGTTCAGATAAAAGGAAAAAAATATGCTATCGTGTTGTGTCTTATTTGGATCCGCTGAATATTTATCGTGTCGTATTGGATCATGTAATATGACCCGTTGGTTTTTCCACCCCTAATTAAGGGATCTAACAGAGAGAGTGGGAAATGGAAAAAAAAATGATTTTTCTAAAATCCCTATGCAGGGATAAGCGAAGGAATTGCAGTTGGCATTTGTATATATAGTTTTAAAGTCACACTAATAGCCTATTTATCTCTCCTTAGGACTTATTTGGCCCATTAGAAGCCACTTCTTTATCCACCATTAGGGTCTACATGCTAGCAATATAAGAAGCTCATTGTCTCATAGTTAATTATTTTATATGAAAAATATAGGAAAAACGGGTGAGAGTGGCGCTAATATTGGTGTCGAGACATCAATGACATGTCAAACTTATTGGAATAGAATGAAAAATCACAATGTCACATCCTGGGGTCTCAAATATTGCAAGAACAATTTTGGACAAACGATTAATTGGAAATTTTGAAATTTTATCAAATGTTCCTGAAGTCGAGACGAAATTGCTGTAAAATTTTAGGTCGATTGAAAATCGTTTGATCCATTTTCTTTACATTCTTTCCAATCTACAACTTGCGAAACCCTTATTTTGTTTCGCTTGTTGAGGAGACACGAACCGTCAAAAAATTCTGAATTTTTTTTGAAGTTGATAAGAAGTTGTAAAAATTTCAAGGCGATTAAAAATCCTTTCGTCTCTCTACTTCAAGCATCTTTACATAATGACAATTCGTAAAGCAGATCATACAACATGGAGTCGAGTTCAAACTAGAGCGAGCTCGTGAGAATGAGTTCTTACAAACTTGTACGTCACAGATTTTTTATTTTCATTTTTTATAATCCAACTTATACATGAACTAAGTACCCCGCAGTAGCGAGAGCCTCTTGTGCATAGAATTTGCGCATTTTAACTTATACATGAACCAAAGCATCCTGAAAATACTTGCCTCAACATTCTACTTGCACGAGTTAGATTTGTAAAGTGTGAAGAAATAATTATCTTTTTTATAGCCTTCTCTTCTAGTCTGATAATTTGTAAAGCGAATATGACATTTAAACATTTACATAACGCACAAAATAACATAATAAACAAGATAGTTTTTCGGCCGCAGTGGACTACAAATAAGCATAAAAGTCCAACAAAGAATCAGGTTGTGTGTGATTATTAAACTAGTTTGATAAATTAGAAATAAAGATCTCATATTTTATTTGATATGCTACATTCTTGCACAAAGTCCAATCTTAAAATATGAATCTAAAAATGGCTTTGAAATATCAAAGAAAATAATTATAACAGGGAAAAGAAATTGAAAAAGACAAAAAAGAAAATACATAGAAGAGATGAAAATCACTCCCTAATTGCGTTCTCCATAATTCTCATTTCGAGATTATGGTGTTACAAAATGAGCCATTACACGAAAAGTTAAGGGTGGTAATTTGTGTTTCTGGGTCGGGTCACGGGCCAACACGACGCGACTTCGTCTTTTTTTATCTGACCCGAACACGACACGACTAACACAATTTGATAGTTTCACGCTAAATTAAACATAGACACGAAATCCCAAATAAAATATAATTAACATGACAGAACACGACAGGATAACACGACTCATAATTTTGACACGAATACAAGAGGACATGACTTCGTGTCAAAAAGACCTAACATGAACACAACACGAACACGAAATACCATATCAATTTCGGATCAATTTCGTTTCGTATTTTTGAGTTGTTTTTAAACTACGACCCCTAGAAAAAGTTATGTGAATACCTCCCAACAGAGTAAAGAGGGTAATTAAAGTTGAGCATATCAAAATGCATCTGAAAGTTGATGTTGCGATTCGCAACACTTTTTTAGTGTAGGACCCGACCCGAGGAGGTGCAACCCCGTGAACGAGGTTATAGAGCTCTGTCTAAAGTGAGAGAAAAAGTATGTATTAAACAGAGATATAGAGAGATAGAAAATGCGTATTAAAGAGAGAATGTGTAATAAAAAAGGGGGGGGGGGGGGGGAGAATTTAACAAAAAGGTCATAATTTAGTTTCATCTCTTTTAGTTCAACCTATTTTTAAAAATAATATTTAGTCTTTGGTAGTAACATTAATACACAAATATTGACATTAACTTTTAAAGCAGTGACACGAATTGTCTAACATATTTTTTTAAATGATGTTAGTGACACGTAACCCAAGATATTGATTTGCGCGCTTTTCTGAGATAAAAAGGGATTTTCCGAGGAACTAATGGTTCTTCGGAACAAGGGGTAAACAACCCCCTCGACACCAAAATTAGCTAACCTCGCTCATGGCCCACCAAAACCACATACTCGCAGAGCCCAAACATATGCGCAGATGATGCAGTGTGCTGATAAGGCGATAGTGAAACGTTTATTTAATTATTTATTTTTTTGAGAAATTCAATAGTGAACTTGCTCTTTTATTTTTCTGATTTTTCATGTTATCCAACTCCTGGGGGAGCGCGTAAGACTTTGATTGATTCTATAAAAACTGAAGAAACAAGGCATCATTTTTTCACCATCCCGCGCATTTGTTCCACTATGTTTTCAATTATTTTTTAATATAATTTTATTTAATTTTCTTTTCCAAAATAATTAGTCATGTATGACACACTCAAATTCAAACGCCAAAATGATACCCTCGAATAACAAGCTATGTAAATAAACATTCTTCTAAAACATCCCCAAAACACTTCAGCTAAGCCTAGGAAATCATAAAATATTTTACCACTCAACAAAATTAGTAAAAGAGATTGAAATGAGAGCTTGAACAGATCTTTGAGCATGTAACAGTTTTCTCAGAACAAACATGCTTCATGTACAGACTCAATTTTGCAAATGCAACAATTGCCAAGACTCCTTTGGTTTGAACTATATTAAGAGAAATGTAAACATATCCCTCCGTCTTAAATTAAGAGTCGTGTTTTCTTTTTAGGTTATCATTTCTAAAAGTAGTATATAACCCGTCGCATAAAAACTCACAACTTCAGGTGATGTTGATCTGATGCGTTGTGTTAATAATGTTTGAGAAACTAAATTTAGAAGGGGAAAAAAAACATGTTCTTAAAATCTGTGAATTTCAAAGACTCTTAATTTGGGACCGGGGGAGTATGTTTCTAGTCCTCAAAATCTACACGCCGATTTATTCAGGGCAAACCCTTGTAAGCAAGTCCTCCAGCTCATCGGTGATCTCGATTCCATCTCCCTCGATCCTCTTTCGCATATCAGGTGCTGTTTTGTCGGCTGCGATATACGTCTCGAGCAATAACTTATAGACGTTGGAATCAACATGATTCGATTTCTTCATAATTGTGACGAACTTCTCAGCCCCATCGACATCTCTCTCTTCCGCATAGTACTTCATAAATTTACTCACATTCCCAAGGGTCGGACGCCACTCGTTTTTCGTAACGCTAGACATAGCCGCCTCAAAACATCTCAAGGCCAAACCCATTTCACAGTTTTTTAGATAGAAAATCATGAAAGTCTCCCAAACCCAAAAGAAAGGTCCTGTCGATCTCTTTACAGCTGTGTGTAGGACCTGCTCAGCTTCTTGGATCATATCACGGCTTAAATATGCCTTTACCATAACATTCGTTAACCTCGTATCGTAATTAGTGCAACTCGATTCCCATTCCTCAAAGCATCTTTTTAACTCGTCCATATCGATTTTCGCGAGGGATTGAAGCTTAACGAGATAACTCATGTTGGTTGTTGTATTGAAAGCCGATTTTAGAGATTCCCAAATTCGTTGAACCTCGGCTAAGTTCGACATTTGAGCATACAAAGTTAAGAGAAAATGAAACGCCTCACGAGTCGGGCTTCCCATATTTTCCTCTAGATTTTTAAGAGCCACCTCAGCTTTTTCATAAAGTCCAGCCTTTACATAAATCACACCTAGGTTACTATACGTCGTCCAATCACACTTTTCTTCATCATCCTCAGTCATCTCATCGAAAACCTTTTCGACTCCCTCAATATCATTTAAACACGAAAGGCTATTCATCCAAATGTTATAAGAAAATGTGCTAAGTGATATTTTTCTCTTTTTCATTTCTTCTATCAAGGGAGGCACTTTTTCAGGTTGGTCTAACCTCATATAGAGGGACATAAGATTGTTGTAAGCTAAAGGAGTGGAAGCAACGTTCAGTTCATCCATTTTCTCAAAGAGAGATAATGCCTTATCAGCCATTTTTTCCTTGCAATAGCTGTTTAGAAGAGCCCCGTAAGTAAATTGGTTCTTGGCTGATGGCGAGAGGCCGTTAAAGTAATTTTCTGCTGCAGGTATCCCCTTTGCTTTTGATATAAGATCCAAGCATACAGCATAGTCACGGTGCGAAAAGTGCATATCCCTTCTCTCCATCCATTCCATTATCTGAATCAAATACATCACGAATCCAATTAAAACAGTTCCGCACAACAAATAGATTACTTTAAAAAATTGTAATTGTGTGCATATCCCAGATTCATGATATATATATAGGGGGGAGAGAGAGAGAGAGAGAGAGAGAGAGGTTATCTATGTGAAAATATAAATCGATCACACAGCTGACTGTCTGAAGCAAAAATAAAAAACATATGGTTGAAGGGCTTATTTGTTGTTTATATGGAAGATTATAAGTGCTTTATTCTAATGTGAGATTACTTGCAAAGAGAAGTCCATAGCCAGATTTTGATAGAAACTAAGAATTTTATCCAACCTTTGAAACAAATAAAATAGAGGTCGGACTTGGTGCGATGGCAACTGCTTGTCCGCCCAAAGCGTTATGTCGCGGGTTCGGGTCTTGGAAGCAGCCTCTCCAAAAATGGGGGTAAGGCTTGCCTACATCTACCTCTCCCAGACCCTGCTAAAGCGGGAGCCTTATGAACTGTGTACGACCTTTTTTTTTAACCAAATAAAATTTTCACACTGCAGTGTAGTTAATATTCATAATAACATCAAACAATTAGCTCTAAAATTTAAAGCTGTTTCCTTAAATCTTTGCTTTATAAAAGTGTACATATAGTTTGATTGGCCTTAAGTAATTTACAATATAAGTGTTTTTACTTTTAATAATGTATGAACAAAAATACCGTTTAAAATTCCAAATAAGAATCCAGGTGTTTTACACTGCTTATTAATATTCCATTTAAGTGTTGCTTTACAGTTGTTCATATTTCCTAACAGTCCCTATCAACATATTATATATATATATATATGACAATTGAGCAATGATATATGCAGCAAGAACTTATTTTAAGATTCCACGTGTTATTAGCTCTATGCCCTTTTCTCACTCCTTTCATGGAATCCTTGGAGGAAATCATAGTTGAGTAGATATATAGAATTCAAGACACATTATGATTCAATTTTCATGACAAATATCATCTTTCTAATTTATTCCTGCAAAGAATAACATACAGAGTGCACGAGTTGACCTTGTATGTAAGGTTAGTCAATCACGGGAATTTTACCCCTACCATCCTTAATCGGTTATATGCGGCATATGGTGTAACTTGTCACCGGATGACTAGAGATGAGTTACATCCTTTTTCAAAGTTTCCTTCGTCAACAAGGATTAGTGGCCTATAAATAAAGGCCCTCACTTGTGTCACCATTATCAATATTGTGAAAATATTCAATGATTCTTGTGTGAGCTTTTAATTAAGTTCTCCAATTACCATAGAGTGATCATCACTCTTGGTTGTTATGTTAAGTTGAGTTAGGATCAACAATCAATGTCCAAGGCACACCAAACGACAAAATTGCAGAAGTTGCTCGAACGTTTGGAACAAATGATGGAGGCTATGATGCACCACGCTCTAGCCTTTCAACAAAGCTTGCTACTAAAACACTGCCCTGCCACCAATCCATTGTCCATAGCCACAAACCAACTTGTCCACCGCCACTATTGTTAAAGGCTCAACTAAGGCGGTGCATAGGCTCCAGGCTCACCAAGGCGCAACATTGGCGCCATACGTCACCTCACCCCAGGGCGAGGCCCTTCACTAAGGTGTGCGCCTTGTTCATCCAGGATCCAGTCTCCAAGCGGGGCATGACTGTTAAATTTCCTAGAAAATGCCCTCAATATAAGAATGGACTAGTTATGGACTAGTTGATATGTTAACTTTATGCATTTCCTAATGAAATATAAAGAATCGAACCATTGCCCACCCAAAAACTAACGAGAGTCCAGCATAAGAAGTCCCCAAGTCCTGAAGTCCCAAAGATGAAACCTTCTCTTTCTAGCTAGTTGCTACTGCTTAGGCAAAAAAAACAAAATAGCACTCCAATCGTGTTGCATCGTGTTAGTTTTGATTTTGCTTTTCGCACATTGCAATACATTTGTTTTAAATATATTAATATCTTGTCTTTTTTTTAATTAATTGATCATTTAAAAGTTACGTATTGATATCTAAAAAAAATACTATCTATGCACCATAAATGCAACAACGAAAGCGTTGTCGCCTGGACCGACCGCACCGATGTCTCCACATCTTCAAAACACATCAATTCCACTTTCCACACCAATCACATGAGCCAAAGGGGAACTACCCTCCAAGCATCATCGGCTTCAACATCTGCACAACCTTCCAAACCTGCAACTTCTTCACCAACTTCGGAATAACCCACTACACACCAAAGTGGGCAAATAACACCTCCCACAGCCATTAAAAACACACAATGAAAACAAAATGTGATTCAACGATTCACCATCACACCTACACAATCAACAAAAAATAACCACCACTTTCTCCCTCTACCTCAAATTATCAAGGATCAAGATCACACCACTAGCAGCTATCCGGGAGAAGAAGGCTACTCTCGCCAGTGTTCTCGACGCTTTCTTTGGGTTGGCGCATGTGCCCCTAAGGCAATCTTTGTTATCCCCCGTTTTTCTTCTTGTTTTCGTTTCGTTGTTACTTTTGTATACATCATTGATACAGGTTCCACCTAGGAGTGACAATTCGAGCTAACGGGTTGTGATTGGGCTTGGCCCGACACGACACGATGTCGTGTTTTTTTTGCCTAACACGAATACAACACAACACGAATAGCACGATAAGTCAATTCCGTGTCAATTGACATGATTCAACACGACCCAACACGATAACCTGCTTATGTTTTATATATAAATATCAACAATTTTTAAACATTTAAAGACAATTTACAATTAGGTCCACTTGTTATGCCACTAGCGTAAGCTTCTACAAGAAGAGAATTTGTGAACCTAAGTGTTTAAAATTTGTCAAAACTCCTTTAGTGTTTAAAATTTGTTTGTGAGGGACCTAAAAGTACCTTCCCCTATTAATTATAAAGGGGTGGTAATCGGGTCAAACCGGGTTGCTTAATCGTGTCGTAATTGGGCCAAAATGGGCTAATTTCGTGTCAAAACTATGGCACGGACATCCTGGGCCGAACACGACACATCACGTTAATTTCGTTCCAATTTCGTGTTGGGTCATGTTGTGTATTCGTGTCGTGCTAGAAATTGCCAAGCCTGGCTCCACGCTTTGACAGGTTTTCTAATTCTAATAATGCATTTATAATAAAAATACATATATTGATATCTGAATAAGCAAGTTTTTTCATATGATGTATTAGATATATCTTCTTATACGTCTTTCAAATCAAGTAAAATAGTAATTTATGCTATATATTTCAAAATGTAAATCATAAAATAATTTTATTAATACAAATATGTCAATTTTCCATGTCTCGTGGTATGTGCACCTCACTTTGATGAATCACGCGCCTCCCCCAAGGCTCCAGGAAGAAATTGGCTTCTTAGCGCGCCTTAATAACTATCTCCAATGCCAACACTCCCCATCACGTCAAACCCGTCCTTGCTGCAAGGAATCGCTGCAACATGCAATTCCCAATACCATGCCAAAGAGAGTAGCCAACAAGTCTCGGCTAAAAAGGCCGTAAAGAAACGAACTGCAGGCCAATCGTTGGTTTCACACCAAGTGAATTCTATTTTAGATACCATATATGTATCCCACCACCCCATGCTTAAAGGGTTGCGTCTCCAATCTATTCGCCATAGTCCATTTGACCAAAGATCAGAGAACTCTACCCCATCTGATTGGAAACTTGTGGGATGAGATAATGGGAATCACACTAACGATTGGGTGCCACACTTGCCACTTGCGTTCAGAAATTTCAATACGGGTGACACCGTCCGATGGTCTTATGCTACACCAGCTTGCCACGAATCATTCGGTCCATGAGGATGCTCATGTCCTGCGGGGGAGTGGGTGAATTCACAATTACCTTTTCAGACAATCCCAATATTATTTGGGTTGAAAATTGAGTATGTCATTGATACGGGAAATTGGCCATTGTCCCAAGGGAAGAAGAGAAGCTCAACGATTTTAACCACGAGCACCTAAACAACATGCCCAAGAAATTCCTCCACATCATTCCCTCCCCAAAAAAACCCATCCACGACCTTAAAAGGGGAACACCATCGGTATCGGGCGGGACATAAACACAAGTCAAAAGAACCTTGTAATTATTACCATGCGTTTCGTCCGCTTGGAACGTGACCAAACTCCCCGCAATTGAAACACATGATTGCATTAGATTTCTCTCGTAAATCTTTGGCACAAAAATGGTTAGAAGACATTTCTTCTTCTTTCACTTAATTCCCGTAATTCACTTATACTCAATAAACTTCTTCTCTGTAGAATCTAACCAATCAACAAATGCATTAGGGTATACTCATCACAAACCCCTAACAATCGTGACACATCAATATGTTCTTGGTCCGTAGCAACAAAAGGGTTGTCTCATTTATTCAAGGACGTGTTTGGACCAAGAACACATATATATATATATATATATACACACACACACACACACACACACACACACACACACAGGGGATCTCCAATGGATCACCTCAAAAACGGGTGTAGAACAGACTTTTTTTTTAATCCAAAAAAAAATCTTTTTGTGTCGTGCTTAAACATTTCAATGTATCCATATAAAAAATCAACTCAAAATGAATTTTTTTGGTATTTTAAAAAAATGGGTCAAATATAAGTCTGTTTTCCAGGATATATATACGGAGAGAGAGAGGGAGAAAAAGGTCCCCACCTGTAAGGACTCCTTATGGTGCAGATCCCGATACATACCATTTTTTTAAAATAACAAAGAAATGATTTTTTTTGATAAAAACTTCATGGATATGATCTCCACGGAGAAGATCATCTCCTATTTTGTTCATCCAAAAATTCAATAAAAAAACCGCTGAGATGAGGTGATATGTAGAAAAATGGTATAAATATACATTTTCGACCGTTGAAATTTTGGGTCTGCGTCAGCCATTGAATTTTTTGATGAAATTTCATGAATATATATATATATATATAAAAGGTATATATATAGAAAATGTTTTGGGCAGCTTAATTAGCATTGTTTGAAAGCATAGAAAATCACACAAAGCATTCCATATATGACATTTTGATGGATAACCTCAAGGGCAAAGAGAGAAACGAGAGAGAGAGAGAGAGAGGGAGATAACCTCAAGGGCATGGAGAAATTTTTTGTACTTTCGAAGCTCTCTAATACACCTCTCCAGCTCAAACTTCTTGACCAATTTACCCTCTCTAATATACTCATTTAACGTTTCAGACACCGTACCACCGGAGGCTCCTAGCGCCGATAATCTTTGGTACAGCCGCCCCTCTCTGCCACGTCTTATCACCGGCGCCACCACCTCAACCACCGCATCTGTATCTGTACATAAATTTCTTATCAAAGTTGAAGTTTGACGGCTAAGTTTCGACATCATAATTGCTCTGTGTGCGGTTTGTGGGGGTAAGGGTTTAGAGATGCACACATGGGTTTAAGGTTTTGGTGCTCAAACATAGGTTTTTGTTTGTTTTTTCATCTTAATATGAAATTTGAGCTTCTTTTTATATATATAGATAGACTTATAAATGTATGTATTTAGATAGATTTAGAGTTTATAAGTAATTTTATGGGCTAATAGGTAACAAGTTCTATTGATTTGATCAATGATATACGAGGTCTTTTGAGTAAATCAATGGTGTCAACGATTCTATTTTGTCAATTTAGTGCATTAAAATGACTAACATACTCAAATAATATATTTCAAAGTTAATTACCTAGTTAAAAAAACAATCAAATTTTTAAAAGTCCATAACTTTAAATTTACAAGTCCAAAATTCACAAAATTTACATATTTGTAATCTATTCGATAAGATCTATCAAACGACAACCATATTCGATATTTGTTAACGAAAAAATCGAAGCAGATGACTTTACTATTTTTTGTAAAACCTTCATTTTTTCCAGCGAAAACTCCATTTTTTCTGAAAAAAAATCTCCTTTTTTATCTCTGGCGGTGGTACCGCTGGCGCAGACATGAAAAAACAATGAATAGACGGAGAGAGAGAGAAACACTCCAACGTGAATTTTGATCGCCTTCAGTGAGATTTTTTGGCGGGCAGTTTCCGACGAGTCTGGGGTGGGGGTGCTAGAAAGAGTGGTTCTATGTGTTTATTTTTAAAGAAAGAGAATAAGTGGGTTTAAAATGGGTATAGGTGATGGGGTACATTTGTCTAAATATATGTGCTCTATCATGAAAAATGACTTAGTGCATTTAAAAAAAGTCAATGGGATTTGATGTATCGTTGACCCAATAGATGGGACTAACCCATAATAATACCTAATTGTATCTCTTAATCATTTTGAGAAATATATAATTGTTAATCTTTTAATCATTTAAAAAACAAATATCATTTGTTACTTATTAAGTTTGAATAGTTAAGATTCAGACTTAAGATGTAAAAACAAACAACCTCTTAATTTCATAATTGATGAATAAGAGTGTTTACATAATGGATTATTTGGATTTTGGCAATGTAAGGAAAAATTTCAAATATAGTCAATTTGTATGTATTTTAACTTTATTCCATGTTTGGACAAAACTCTCTGAGTCTCTAAGAGCAAGTTTTATGACTGTCATTTTTTATTTTAGTTTGGCATATTTCATTACAACTTCATCATCATGTACTTCTCAAGAACTTCAAGTGAAGATAAGTTAGTGACTGAGCAACAATCGAAGATCGAATGAGTTGAGATCGTCACTAAATTCATCGAGAAGGTATACAATTTTAATTTATGCATAAACATTTTGTTCAAGCCTTCTTTTGTAAAATGTTCGAGGCATGTTTATAAAATGATTTTTCGAAAGATTTTTTTGTTTTTTTGCAGTCGTTCAAACGACTTTAAGTCTTCGTTCGAACAAAATTAAGAGTTCATTCAAACGGACCTCAAGCAAACATCAAAAGGATTTGTTCTGTTTCGAATGAGATTGTCTCATCACTCGAACGAGATTTGCCTTGGTTCGAATGAGATGTTGTTTTCGTTCGAACAAAGTCCTGCTTTCATTCGAATAACTTTTTTCGAATTTTGTATTTTCTATAAAATGGGGTATTGGGATGAGTTTTTCTCATTAA
The DNA here is from genome assembly GCA_949130495.1 of Sambucus nigra. Classification (NCBI taxonomy): domain Eukaryota; kingdom Viridiplantae; phylum Streptophyta; class Magnoliopsida; order Dipsacales; family Adoxaceae; genus Sambucus; species Sambucus nigra. Next base: position 612,243,154 of record OX422217.1, on the reverse strand, counting down.
TATTGGGGAGCTTTGTTTTCTCTATGCATATCCAAAAGGTCTCTAAACCATAGTTTGTTTAAAACTCTTCTTTTCCAAATCGAATCCCTTAAATGATTTGTTGAGCTTTATCAAACCCTAAAAGAACACATTCCATGTCCATACCCTTGTAGAGTGAATTCTCTATTGCTGAACTTGTGGAGTTTGATGCTCTACTGCTGAAGAAGATAGGAATGTTGATTCCTAAGGTTGATCGTTGGATATTGAGGCAAGAGAGCTTGTTGTGAGATGGTATTGGATCTGCATCTTTTGTTATTGACAACTTGGATTGAAGACATTATTGTATCTCTTAGTGGAGCTTTAAGTTTTGTAAGTCTCTACTTGTTTGTTTGTAATGTCTAGTTGGAAACAATGTTGAATATAGGTTTTGTCCAACAGGGATTTTTTCTCTTCCCTTATCTTTTGTTTGTTGGGTTTGTTTTTTTTCTCATTTAGTTTGAATATTTTGCATATTCACCTAATTTGATATAGATAAAATTTGGAGTAAATTTAATATGGTGTGTGTGACCTACTCTACAAATTATTCAGATTACCGAGTCACTCTATTGCATTTTTAAAGTGGTATCAGAGCTTATTTATATAAGTTACTTAGATGAATCATGGTAGTTATATGGATAACTCGTATAATAGGCTACCTTTATTTGATGGCACAAATTATGCCTACTGGAAAGCTCGAATGAGATCGTCTTTAAGGTTAATTGACGAGTGTGTTTGGCTTGCACTTGAAAAATCATCCTACTATGATTAATGATAATCTTGTTAGTCTAAAGTCAATCGCTAATTTGACTGAAAATAACCTTGAATTGTGCAATTTTAACTCTCGGGGCTTAAGTGTTATTTTTGGTTGTCATACCCAACGAATTTCATCGTATCATGACGTGTACCATGTGTAAGCAAGCATAAGATATTCACCTTCTCACTCCTGAGGGTATCAATGTTGTGAAAGGTTCTAAGCTTCAGAACCTCACAACATAATTTGAGACAATTGGCATAATTGAATCTAAAACCTTTGATGAATTGTATGCTCGTTTATCTGATATTGTCATGTTATAATTTGAGTGAGCCACACTACACCAAAAAGACCAAATTGTCACTTTTAAGTCGGTCACCCTTGTCATGGTCAATGACCATGACATAAAAATACGCATTTTTTGTCACGGTCATTGACCGTGATAAGTCCGTGATAAAGTCTTGTCACGATCAAAGACTGTGACAAGTCCGTGACAAGAATAGTTATTACAGGCTTGTCACGGTCAATGACCGTATCAACCTTATAAACTTGTCACGGTGAAGGACTGTGACAAGTTTATAAGTAAAAAAAAAACCTTCTCTCTTCTTTTTTTCCATCGTTTTCTATTCCTTTCATTCTCTCTCTCTCTAAGATTTATGGCATTCTTTCTTCTCTCTTTTTCTTTCATTTGTATATATGTGTGTGTATATATGTTTGTGTGTGTGTGTATATGTGTGTGTGTGTGTGTGTGTGCATGTACAGGGGGGTGAGTGTGTGCATGTGTGGTGGGTGGGAGAGGTCAGGGGATGGTGGGTTTGTGTGTGGTGTGTGTGTGTGTAGTGGGGCGGGGGAGTGGGGTGGGGCTTTTGTGTGTGTGTGGGGGGGGGGGGGGGGTGTGCAGGTGTGTGTGGGGGGGGGGGGGGAGGGGTGGTATTGGGGAGGGGGTGGGGGGGCAGGGGGGGGGTGTATGCGTGTGTGTTGAAATTAATTGGTATTTAGTTTATGACTTAAAATTAATTGTTAATGTTGATTTAGGATTTGAAATTAATGTTTAGTTTAGGACTTGAAATTAAGTGTTAATGTTGATTGAACATTATAAATATTGTTTCTTTATTTTTATTTAGGTTTGAAATTGTTATTGTTGAATTAATTGAGTAGATGAATTAGATGGAGTACAGGATACACATTTGTTAGTTTGTTGTTGTTGTTGGATTACATTGGACGGATCTGGTTGGATATGGAAGTTGGTTGCTAAATTTTTTTAAAGTATTAAATTTAATTCACACTAATAAATTCGCAAATAATTATATTGTCTTAATTTGTTGAATTGGTTAATTTTGAAAGTAGCACGACCACTGGATTATTGTCAAAATGGGGGGAGGGGGAGTTTTCGATTTTTTTCTAAAATTATTTTGTGTCACGACCCATTCGAGAGTGTCACTACCATGGACTTATCATAATTAAATGAAACATACCTACAATTACACATAGTGCGCATAGATACTAGCCTTCTACTTCTTATGCGTACGCGTTCAATAGCCATTAGGCCCGTTCGAGAGTCATTACCCCTGTAATGAGATCTTTTGAATTGTCTCGTTTGGACAGTTTGGGACTGCATAATTTATGTATAATAATATTCTTAGTATCTTAAAGTTGTTACTCTTAGAGGAAGTTCTGCAGTCGTATCCTAATGTTCTCTGAGTGCATACTAGATTGGCAAGTGAGAGTGTTATTTCAGTTGATCAATTGAAATAACACTCATACTTGCCAATCTACGTCGTGTAATTGGAGAACTATGGGAATATGCTGTCAAATTTTTCTCAAATCGTAACAATGTGCATGAGTTGTATTACAGAAATATGCGGTCTTAAATGGGATAGGACCACTCACCCTTTAGAGGAGATGGAGGAAATAGGAATTACTATTATAAATTGAAATTTAAAAATCGAATACAAATGAGACATAATTAATTGAAACATACTATAAATCTAAGTTTTGTTTATACTAATCCACGAATATACGCCTCTTACCTTTAATAGGTGATTGTTTGTAGTAGCTGTGATGGGATATCTTAAATACAAAGAGTGGATGGGGGAGACAAATAGATTGGGGGATGTATTTCGCAGAGGTGATAATGAATTTGTGAAATACGCAAAGAGATGTTATAATGATGAAGAGTTTCCGTGTCTGTGTGCTAAGTGTAAGAATGGTAAGGTGTTTGAGTGAAAAACAGTTGAACTACATTTGTTAAGATCGGGTATGCAAGATAATTATCTATTTTGGAGTTTTCGTGGTGAATTGAAAGTTCCTTTTGTTCCCGAACAACCTTCACAACAACCTTTAACAAGTAGGATAAATGTCGAAGGGGACGACGTAGATCATAATATGTTAGAGGATTTAGTAGATGACGCATACGGAGTTCATGAAGTGGAGAAGAATGAGGTCACTGATGATGTACAAGGTTCAGGTGCTCATGAAGATATCACGATAAACCTTGACGATGACCACCAAAGTTTAAAATTTAAGGCGACCCAACCGTTATACTCTGGCTGTGAGAAAGATCAAATAACTTTACATGTCATGGTTGGTTTGCACAGTTTGAAGACACAATATAGTTTGTTTGGCAATAAAGTAACAGGAATTTTGAATTGGGTGAAGGGCTTACTACCCAACGAGAATACGCTTCCAAATAGCTATCCTATTATAATGAACAGTTTGAAAGGTTTTGGAATGAAGTATAAATCGATTCATGCTTGTGTGTATGACTGCATACTATACTGAAAGGAGTATGAAAATCTCGATCATTGTTCAGTATGCGATGAACCTAGATATGTCCAATCTAATAGCAAGGAAGGCACAAGCTCAAAAGTGCCTTAAAAAGTGTTATAATATTTTCCCGTTGGGCCTAGATTAAAGCATTTTTTCACAGTACCATGGATATCGAAGGCAATGACTTGGCATGCTAGGGCAGAAGTAGGGGATAATCTCATGCGTCATCCTATTGATTCTACAGCTTGAAGGAGGATGAGTTATGAGTATCCCGATTTTGCTCCAGAACATCGTAACATTCGTTTGGCTATATCAACAGATGGTTTCAATCTACTCAGAAATTTAAGCACCAATCAGAGTGTATGGCCAGTGATCCTAGCCCCACTCAACATCCCTCCTTCATAGTGTATGAGACCTGAATTTTTTATGTTGTCTTTGTTGATACTTGGGCCAAAGGCACCAAGTGATGACATCGACGTCTACTTGGCACCTTTGGTAGAAGAATTAAATGAGTTGTGGGAAGAGGGTGTGCAAGCATTTGAATCTTTTAGAAAATAAGAGTTTACGTTGAAAGATATGTTGATGTGGGCAATTAATCATTTTTCAGCTTATGGGACATTATCCGATTGTGTAGTAGATGGTTAATTGGGGTGTCCTATTTGTGGAGAGGAGACCTAATCTCTTCGTCTCCCCGTTAGCTCAAAAAATGTATTTTCCATAGGAGGTTTTTACCCCCGGCTCATAGTTTCAGATTTGAGAAAGGTTCCAATTTTTTATCCGGCGGGGGTGAACATAAGCTACCACCAATTGGCATCTAGCCAACCGGGGAGGGAAAATCGGGCAAAAAAGACGGGCGTGCAGTACTTCGGCCGGACGTCTTACACCGAGGTGGAGCATAGAATGATGGTAAGTTTTTATTTTTTTATAATTACAGAAATATGTTATTCTGCATTATTTTACTTTGCGGTCTCGGTACTAATTTTGCACTATTTTATTTCAGTGGACGGGGAGTGGCCCTGGGGGTAGGCCACATAGACATAGCTTATGTGGCAATTCGGACGAAGAAGGGGAAGGATAAGGAGGTGTCCTCGAGCGTCGCTGCCACAATTGTAAGTAATCCACAGTTTACTTTTTGTTAATTAGATTATAATTTTTTAATTTACTTATTTAACTAATCATGTTCTTTTTACCGTTTCAGGCAAAGCTTAAGAAAGTGAATGAGTCGCAGTCTGATGCCGATAAGGCATCTTTGCCCATGGACGCACTCAGCCAAGTGCTTGGCACTGATCGTAAGGGGAGGACATGGGGGGTGAGCTCCCGGGTGGCCAAATCTAGGATCATAGGATTGGAGACGAGCGACACCCGGTTGGCTCGTCAGGTGCACTCGCATGACGCGAAGCTATCAAGGTTGGAGGCGACGGTACAATATATGTTCTCATTAGTGAAGAGTTCGTTGGGCGAAAAGGGCAAGGTGAAGGTGGAGGAGAAGATGATGGAGGAGGACGTGGACGTCCCTGCTTCATTGCCGACACGTGCAGTCTCACTGATTGATGATCCAGTCCCCTACTTAGCTCCCTTCAAGCGGTCTATGACAAAAATTGGTTATTTGAGCGTGTTTATACTCGATGTATTTGATGGCACGCGGATAGGGAGAGGGTTAAGGGACCCAAATACCGTTCAGGGTATGTTGGTTCATGGACGTGCGCTTCAAGACATTGAGGTCAAGGTTCTCGTCACGCATGTGATAATCAGGAAGGAGAACTCCCCATTGTGGTTACGCGAACAATGCGGTGTGATGCATATTTAGGGGTGTCTCAATGCGTATGTCGTGTGGCCTTACGTCCTCTTCAAACCTACCACATGATATTATTTGTATCTATTTTATTTGGAAACTTGGATTATATTTGTATTGTTTTGATTTGTTACATTTTGGTTTGGATATGGAATTATATATGCAATGATTTGGTGAATTATTTCTATTTTATTTGGATATATATTGTTTAAACAGGTACAATTTTGCTATAACATGTACAAATATACTTTTGGGTAGTGGTAGTGGCCAAACTGCCCAACATATTTTTTTAAAATTCTACCCAGATTTGTCACGGTCATTGACCGTGATAATTTTTTATAGGTTGTCACGGGTTTGTCACGGTTCCTGATTGTGACAAATCTTATCAAGGTCAAGGACCGTGACAAGTTCGTGATAATAAAATTTGTCACAAGTTCAACTTGTCAAGGTCAATGATCGTGATAGTCCGACAGATTTAGTGTAGTGCCAATTCGTAAAATGAGAAAGGTTAAGAAAATTTTGAGGTATCTCACGTCCCCTTTTTGTGCTAAGGTTATTGTCCTTAATTCTTTGAGTATTTTAGATACTCTTAGGTTAGAAGAGCTCGTAGGTGATCTTTAAACTTACGAATTAGATATGTTCCCCGAAATTAAAAGGAAAAAGGAAGGAATAGCAAAAAAGTTAATTGAAAGAAAAAATAAAAAGGGATCGCTTTAAAAGATCGATCTAAGAAGAAAGAAAATGTTTTTTACTACGATTCCGAGTTTGATTTTGATCTAAATCTTCTGTTACAATAGAATAAGAAGAAGTGACGTCGATTATTCAATAATCGAGTTAATTTTCTTTATAAAAAGAAGATATTAATGAACTTCTATGAAATAATTTCATTGAATTCAGTCGATTGTTTTGATCGTGGAATATCATTGATAACTATGAATCCATAAGAATCCGCCCGAAATCAGATTTTTTGAGGAACTTATCAAGAGAGAATTCGATTTGGTTAGATAATGTGTGGTTGGTAAACAAGGATCGATTATTTTTAGCAACGTGTGGAATGTATTGTCAAATATTCAATATGATTCCACAAGATTTAGTTTCGTTCAAATAAATGATCTTGCTCTGTTTGCGAAAAATTTCTCAAATTCAACAAATAAAATTCTCCCAACATAGAAAATAAAATTTTTGAGAAAAATAAAATTTCAAAGCAAGAAAGAATATTTTTGATAATGATCAGGAGAGAGTTAGAGGTGAGTACCCTGGGAAAAAATGTTTTTGAGAATGATTAGGAGAGATCTAGAGGTGAGAACCCTAGGAATGTCGAATAGGAGATATGCTATGAGTGTGAAGTGAAAGGACATAAAGCCCATGAGTGTCCCACTAAGAATAAGTGATAGGGAAAAGGCAAGGCTCCATATACTTTAAGAGATAATGATGTTGAGTCGGTGGATTCCGGGGATGAATCACCATATTAACCGAATTTATGTGCGTTCATGGCAAATCATGTTAGTACTTCTAATACATCCCACACCAGTGAGGACATTTATAAATGTGATAGCCTTGACAATTTTGCTGGACCATTCTGAAGAAAGTAAGGGCGATGAAAAGAATTTGAGTGAGTGAAAAAGTGGCCCCAAACGCACCTATACTGAGCTTTATAAAGAGTATTTATAAAATAAAAATAAAAATAAAAATTTGACTCTTAGGGTGTTGGCTTTAAAAATATTTGAAAGTTTCGAGAGAGTGTAAGGCCTTCGTGATTCAACTCAAAAAGTTGAAAGTTTTTTTGTTTGAAAAACTTATTGTGGTTGGTAGGGAAAAGAGTGACTTGGTCAACAAAGTAGCGATTTTTACGAGAGATCTTCAAGCATCATTGGAGACTCATGAGAAATTTTAAGCCCATGCTTTTCAACTCGAAAAAGATCTCGAACGGGCTTGGGAGGTCAAAGTTACCTTAGAGGACACATCTAAGAAGGTTGGAAAGATGTTCCTCAGTTATGCATTAGGTTTTAACGAGGGGTAATGGATATGTTACGATGGTGCATCCACGTCCAATACCGCACCCAAATCGGTTCTCGAGTTTGTGATGGATCATTATGGGCCTCAACCTAACCCATCAAGTAGATCTCGTCCTAGGCACTTTAACCAAAGTAGACCTAAACAAGTATATGTTTGTTCACATTACAAATTAAGAGGTCACCTTGGAGAATTTTATTTTAAGCTAGGGAAAGTTTCTTATATGTGTGTTCCCACACATCACCATAAAGATTTTGCTAATCTTCGAGAGCAAGTGGAGTTTTTAGTCAATACTTCTCAATATTTAATGGAGCAATTTCAAAGAAGGTCTACTCCTTTTGAGAAAACCTCAAGGACTAATGATTGACGTAAAGACTTGTTTATAGTATAAGGTGATTACCACATTGCTATCTTTTGTCCCTATTACTAGATTTTATTTCTATGTTTATATTTTTTGAAAAAACCAAAAAGATTTTCTTTTCTTTTAAAAAACTTTCAAAAAAATTCAAAAGGATTTTATCTTTGATAAAAAAAATTAAAAATTCAAAAAGAGTTTTGTATTTTGTTTTACACAATATTAAATGCGCATTTAAGATGTTTGAATCGCAGTTACATCCCATCCTTTCATGTGACTTAGGTGTTATGAGATTTGAATTCATTTATTTTTGTGTGCTTAATACTGCATGGTTAGCATTTCGATGTTCTTTGATGATTGCTTCATTCATGTTAAACTGTTTACATCACATTTATTGTGTACATGCACGAAGTTTTTGAACACTGCGCTTGCTTCTCATATGTCGAATACGGTGTTCTCATATCAGTCGTGCTTAGTAACAAACCAAATGTAGTAGTAACTTATTATTCTTATAAGAACCATTGCTCGAATTTCGTTTCCCAAAAAAATTGATTTTCATTTAAGTAATGGAAAGGGGGTATAAAAGAAGAAATCTTCTTTGCGTTAAAGGGCACCATTGGAAAGTGGCTAAAAGATTATTTCGGCACAAGACAACAGAAGTACCAATGCTAATTTCTTATATCATTGAGGCTTTACTATCATGAGCATTTATATTTCTTCAAAAATTTTAAGAATGTATACTTTTAATGTGAGAATTTGAGGGTGTTATAAGTTGAAGATCAATGGGTTTTCACAATAAACCTCCTTTAAAAACATTAAATAGTTTGGCGTTATTGATTTGAGAAACATTAAAATTCATGGCATTTTGCATAAATCAAGTCAATTTTGCTTTGTTAAACATTATTACACCTTAGGTTTAACTTGAGTTCTTTATTTAGGTGTATTTAGTTGACTTCGTGCACTTTAGCTTCGTATGCGTATGTTTATTTTTCCATGATTTAAGTTCACACAATTCCATTCCATTTCCATAATTCATATATTTTCGTGCAACTCCGTGCTATGATTGTTTGTATTTGTACCTAGATGTACTTTGTATACATATGTACTTTTTATATAAATAAAATTTTGAAGAAAAAAAATTCAAAAATAGTTGGTTGCTTCATTGAATTCTCATCACGTATTCTTAATTGTTTATCCTTGTGATGATATTTCAAATTTGGTTTCAAGAGATGCTAACATTTAAGGATTAGTTTCTAACCCATTGTCTATTATGGATAAAGGGGGAGAACATAGTAAGGGGGAGTTTTTATGTTTTCTTAAACTCCATATGTCAGGGTATTTGTTTTTCTTAATGTATATAGGTCTTTTTCGCCTTGTTGATTTCATAGACTACACGATCAAGGCTTTCAATTGAAGATAAAGTCATTTGTGTCTTTTCCTTTTCGGGTTTGGAAGGGTATTAGTAGTATTTGTCTTAGAGGTTTTATTTTTCGATTTGTGTTTTGTATCGGAATATCCAAAGGGAAAGATTTGTAAGAGCAAGTTTTATGATTGCTCATTATCTATTTTAGTTTTACATATTCTTTTACAACTTCATCATCATGTACTTATCAGGAACTTCAAGTGAAGAGACAAGTTAATGAGCGAGAAAAAATCTAAGATCGAATAGGTTGAGATCGTCGCTACAATCATCGAGAGGGTGTATGATTTTGATTTATATACATAAACACTTTGTTTAGGATTTCTTTATAAAATATTCGAGGCATGTTTTTAAAATAATTTTTCAAAATAATTTTTTTTTTGCAATCGTTTAAACGAATTTAAGTCTTCGTTTGAACGAGATTAAAAGTACATTCAAACGAATATCAAACGGGTTATTCTGTTTACAGAACCTAATTCGTTCGAAGCTCGCTCAAAGCTAGTTCGAATGAGATTAGCTCTTCGTTATAACAAGATTTTCCTTAGTTCGAATGAGATTCTATGACTATAGAGATAGAGGGATAACCTCAAGGGCATGGTAATTTTTTTGTACTTTTAAAGCTCTTTAATACACCTCTCGAGCTTAAACTTCTTAAGGAATTTACCCTCTATAATGTACTCATTTAATGTTTGAGACATTGTACCACTGGAGGCTCCTGACACCGATAATCTTTGGTACAGCCTCCCTTCTCTGCCGTGCCTTATCATCGGAGCTGCCACCTCAACCACCACATATGTATCTATACATAAATTTCTTATCAAACTTGAAGTTTCAATCAAACTTTGACGGGTAAGTTTCTCCATCATAATTATTGTGTGTGTTTTATTTGTGTAAGGGTTTAGAGATACACACATGGTTTTAAGGTTTTGGTACTCAAAGTTAAAACTTAGTTTTTTTCATCTTAATGTGAAGTTTGAATATGTTCAACTTTTTATGTGTGAATAGACCTCTAAATACATGTAATTAGACAGATTCAGACTTTATAGGCAATTTTACCTCTTAATCATTTAGAAACATATATAATTGTTAGTCTCATAATCATTTGAAAAATAAACATCATTTGTTACTTGTTAAGTCTGAATGGTTCAAATTAAGACTTAAGATGTAGAAATAAATAGCCCCTTAATTTCATGACTGATAAATAAGTTTGAGTGTTTACATAATGGATTATTTGGATTTTGGCACTATAGGGACAGATTTCGAATAGAGTTAATTTTTATGTAATTTAACTTTATTCCCTACAAACACTCTTTGAGTCTTTAAAAGCAAGTTTTATGATTGTCCATTATCTATTTTATTTTGTCATATTTCGTTACAACTTCATCATCATGTACGTCTTAAGAACCTCAAGTTAGTGACCGAGCAACAATCGAAAATCGAATGAGTTGAGATCGTCGCTACAATCACCGAGACGGTATATGGTTTTAATTTATGCATACACACTTTGTTCAGGGGTTCCTTTATAAAATGTTCGAGGCGTGTTTTTAAAATGATTTTTCAAAAGATTTTTTTGTAGTCGTTCAAACAACTTTAAGTCTTCGTTCGAACGAAATTGAGAGTTTGTTCAAACGAACTTAAAACGAACATCAAATGGGTTTATTCTATTTACATAACCTAATTCATTCAAAGCTCGTTCAAAGCTGGTTCGAACGAGATTGGCTCTTCATTCGAACGGGATTTGCCCATGTTTGAACGAGATGATGTTTTCGTTCGAAAGAAGACCTATTTTCGTTCGAACTACTTTTTTTTTAAATTTGTGTCGCCTCGAAATTTGTGTTTTCTATAAAATGGGGTCTTGGGATCAGTTTTTCTCATAATTTTTGGTGAGATTTATTTTTCTATGCATATCCAAAAGGTCTCCAAATCCTACTTTGTTTAAAACTCTTCTCTTTTCAAAATCAAATCCCTTGAATGATTGGTTGATGTTATTAAACCCTAAAAGAACGCATCCCATGCTCATACCCTTGTAGAGTGGATCCTCTATTGTTGACCTTGTCTAATTTAATACTTTACTACTAAAGATGATATGAATATTGAGTCCTGAGGCTGATCGATGGATACCGAGGTAAGAGGAACTTAATGTGCGGTGGTGCTGGATCTACATCGTTTGTTGTTAACAACTTTGATTGAAGACATTACTATATCGCTTAGTGGAGCTTTAAGTTTTGTAAGTCTGTGGATGTATGTTTGTAATGCTTAGTTGGAAACAGTGTTGAATACAGGTTTTGCTCGAAGGGAATTTTTCCTCATCTCTTGTCTTCAGTTTAATGGGAACACCGTCCGCGACAGTATCTACACTCCAAGTTATTATTAGTAAGAAGTTTGAAAAAGCTACGAAAGTTGAAGAGTAAAAATGGTTATAACATAATTCGTAACCTATGTAAGTAAATGCCTCAGATTCATTGTTACATTCTGAGTCTGGTCTTTTTAGTGCAACGAGCACAGGTTAGTATTCAAGTCCATACAAGGCTCGAAGTGTGATCGCGGACAAAAAGTCTTTCTTCCTGTCTGGTATACCTACCACAATCTGTACCCGTCCCTTTGATGTTTTATTAGAGCTAAACCGGCAGGGGCACGAAAAACAAAAAACAAAGTTAATAAAAAAAATTCAAATGTACAAAATTAAGGTCGTGACCATATCAAGAAAACTCTCATATCTGCACTAGGGAATGCCCTCAAAACTGTAGAATTTTATACGACTTCTCATGATCAGTCTCCACGGAGTGTGCCTCCCACTTATCCCTGGAGATAAAGAAATACCATCCTTTCCAGTTTTTTTATACTATAAGGTTTTCCGTTCATGAGGTACTTGTTGGCACTCTATATAGCCATGTAATAGTACCAGTAGTTGTTCGCAATGTCTTTCTTAGGATTCTAAAAGTAAATGAACTCCATGGGAGTTATATCTCTATCGAATTTCTTATTCCAGATGACTAAGGAGGCTAAGATAGCCCTCCACCCATTGAGATCAACCTGGACCGGGGCTAAGTTCATCACCTTAAGGATTTTTCTAACAAGGATTGGAATTGGAAACCAAAATCTGAGGAGAATGGCATGTAGGGGAAAACAAATCCCATCGTTAGGGACCATGGAGCATACTCATTGATCCCCAGAAGGCAAAATGCAAATGGTCCCCTCTTAAAACAAGCAGGTCGCGGATTGACGGGTCAATCACTCCCCAGTCATGTCATAAGGATAATTCAAGTTCGTGGGAGTCCTCTCTGACATATTTCCACCGCTTAAGGTCCCAACTTTAATATTCCTCACTTTCGTGGTAGTTTAAACTTCTCCTCTTAAGACCGTGGGTTCATCAATTGGGTTCGACCTCACATTCATTTTATTATTGGTTGAGCATCTATCCTCGTCACCTCTATAGCTAGCCTTAGCATTCTCCATAGAGTCCCTCTAGTCAATAGAGGTCGTGGAAGAAGTATTAGCACGTTCACTAAATGGATACTCAAGTAATCTTCAAGGATATTTAGGACCGCATGAAGAGATACCCCAATAAGGCCGCGATATGTATCTGTAAAACCAAAAAGAAGCTCCACATTTAGAGGACCAAGACCATTCTGAAAAAAGACTTGGAAAATACATAACGAATACTAAGAATTTTCAAAGACCACGGCCTCATAAAAATAGTTTGCGACATGAGAACAAATAAAGATCCTAATAATGGTCCAACTAAAGGGTACAAATTTTGGGCAAAATCCACAGCCAACCACAGAGGGTCACGGTATGTCTAAAAAATACTAAAGGCCACAACTCTAAATTCACGAGATCAAGACAGATAATATCAGGTCCACGAAGATGGTCAACAAGGGATGCAATGTTTGGAAACTGCCACGACCTGACTTATAAGACCACGACCATATTCTAATATCTAAGACCTCGGTTCTAAAATGCTCAGGATTAAGGCCACAAGAAAGAGTCTGTGACATACAATGTAAAACCAAAAGATATAGTGTTAGGAAAAGGTCATGTCATAAGGTAAAAGGCCACGAATATAGTCACACACGTCATGGAGTATAAAATTCTACACATCAACTAAAGGGCCATAGAAAATTTTGTTTAGAAACCTAAAATATCCAAGGTGAATAAAGGCCACGATTTGGGTTAAAAGTTGCGGCCAGACAGACAAACACCCTGAATCGTTGGTTAAAAGTTTGGGAAAATCAAAAATTCAAAACCCTAGATTTTCAACCAAGAACGTGCCAAGAATGACATAGGACGTTCTTGGCTAAAACCAATCTGAATCCACCCAAAAAACTACCTATTCAGACCAAAAATGGCAAACCACAATTCAAACATCGCTTACATGAATTGAGCCTCAAAGACAATCATTTAACCAAAAAAACAACGAGAATTAAAGAGTTCTTCACGATTTGAGCCCAAAACCCAAAAAAATCCATAAACAAGTTCAAATTCGCTAGGTTACGGTTCAACAACCTATGATTCATGGTAAAACAAATTCGAAGACAAAACTAATACAAGTTACGATTGTGATTTGTGTTTTATGGGCTAATTAGTTCAAGTTACAGGGGTAAGGCAAAAACCCAGGAAAAATCCTAGTTCTACATATCAAAATCCATTTATACACCAAGTATACTTCAATCAATTTTTTTACGATATGTGCAAAATTAATACACAACAACAAAAGAAAACTTAGAAATGAGTCAATCAACGAAGAAATTGCAGAAAAATGTATTGAAAACTAATCGAAAATTGAGGTTGGATGTCGCCGAAAATAGCAAAGATAGACTGCCGGAAATCGCCTATGACTTTTTACTGTAAAAAATTGGAAAGGTAAACGAGTCATCAGACCTTTAACCATTTATATAAAAGTTCTCCGAAGGTGAAAGGTCGCAGAATTTGAAACGTTTCAAATAAAGGCCTCAACATCAAGATAAGTGTCAGTGGACACTAATTAAGACCTAGCACTAAATCACTACCCTCTTATATTTTAGGCTTGAGGGGGGGGGGGGGGGGGGGGGGAAATATGTCATCCAATGACCAAGAGACATGTAGCATGAAATATATACAAGTATTAGCAAAAGGCCGCGGACTCCTGAAAAAAAGGCACGACATGTCAATAAAAGGCCACAGACCAATACATTAGGCCACGACCTGGAATATTAACAAGCTGCCGGCATATCTCCATAGCATTACCTTGACAACATAGGTTATGGACCCTTACACCTCAGTCTTGGACTACAAGTTGTCCACCTTCTAGAAAGATCCCCATCTTATCCTCAGTTATCCATAAGTCACGTGAACTATAAACGTGAGGCCCCAATCGACATCCAATAAATAGATGTGCACACCTCTCATTTAGCAGGCAATAACAGAGCAATGATGCTATGCCCACTTCTCTCTACACCGAAGTCTTGTCTCCGTTCATTTGCTCCGGTAACCCCCAAACTACAAAAGCCATGACTTTATAGAAGAATACACTACAAGGCCATGAGCTCAACTATACAACTACATCTATGCTCTTATATTTAGCCCATTTCTCCCTTCTTGTATGCCTATAAGGGACCGATCTTATACTAATTGTATAGGTCTAATGAGAATAAGGCTCCATGGTGGACATAGGTCCATTTTTATGATCGAGCCACTCTAAATATCATGTTAATCTCTCTTTATCTCGCTCTTTTACCCTCTTTTATATTTTTATACTTTTAACTGTGTAGTATAACTTTAATGGCATGGTTTTCGCTAGTAAAGCTAATTTTAAACGATGACATATGATATAGTCTAGCATACCAAGTATTAAAAAAATGAGCGAAAGTAGAAACTTTATTCCTATGTTCATCTTGAATGCATTTAAAAAATATATATATTTACAAGAAGTTAGGATTGCTCAACAAGTTTCCAAGTTCCATCCTTTAATTTCTTGTGCATATTTTTGTAAAGCATGAAACTACTCAATTATAGTTTTGCCATCAACCATTTGAAAATTCAGATCATGTCATTAAGTTATTCTCCTAGTAGTTTAGGAAAGATAATATCCCTTCTCTCCAATGTTTAAAGCCAAAACCCTCACACTTGAAAGGCTAATCAAAGCCGGAGTTACAAAAGTACCATCTAAAGCGACAAGGAAAAAAATGGTGTTACTGATTTTAGAAGATAATAATTGTAGAAACGGTTCTTAATCTGAACTTTGAATCTGTCTAAATATATCAATTCATAGGTTCATTTAGACATGAAACAAACATATTTTTTAAATTTAGATTTCAGACTTCAAACTTCAGATTCAAATGAAAAAACAAATGCTGCCTAAGTCGCCACCTTAAGACGTTTTGCAACTCCGCCCAAGTTATGGAAAAAATTCCAAATAATGTTATGGCATCTCCAATATATAGTCCTAATATCGACCCACTGTCCCAACCCTTACTTGTAAGGAGGATGACCAGAATATAAACACCCTTTTAATGTACCTTGCTAAGAAATAGTGGGGAGGGAAAAAATAAACTTTATAAACATGCATCTATGAAGAGGTCAAATTCTTTTGTGTTTACAGCTGCATCACATTGTCTCTATACATTGCAAAATAGAAAATACAATTGTTCGTCTTCAATTAACGCGTATTATTCAATTTATTTTTACACAATTATAACCATAACCTACAAACTATGAAGTTACAATTTCAATTAATAATAAATATATTCTCTATACATGAGTGATAAAAAAAATAAAGACAAATTAAGTTATGCCTTAGGACATTTTAATGCTTCCATGTTACTTGTGAGTTCTTTTCGTCGACTTGCATTTGGACATATCTCCAAGCAAGGCTCCTTGAGGGCACTATCGTCTTTCGACAGAGGAGGGAGGACCCCAAATTTGAACTGCCTCATCAAAACAACATGAGAAAAATGCAAAGATAATGAAACAAGATGCTACATTTTCTAACACATTATTTTTATTTTCTGATTGTTGAGTTAGCTGAACTTCTAAAAAAAATTGAGTGACACCCCCGTTCATCGCCATTGAACAATTTTTTACGACACATATGATGCTTTTGGGGGGGTTAAATTCCAATAATTTTAAAATATTGGGACTAACTCAAAATAACCCATTTATTTGTCCTCTAAAATCTATAGCATGAAGATTTCCACCTAGCTAAGGGACCTTCACAATTCAGTCCCTAGCCAATAAGACTTTTTAAGTCTAGTCCGCTAACATAGCTTTTTGTTACAAAGTTCCCTCACCCTTGAGAGTTAATTACACATTTGACCCTTGAAGTTTGGGATAAAGTTCAATTGGGCCCATGATGTTTCAATCTACTCACATTAAACCATCAAGTTTTGAATTTGTTTCAATGTCATACTAAATCAAATGACCATTAAAAAAGCAATGGGGGGACCAAAATGACACAAAATTTGAGGACCAAAGTGAGATACAAACTTAAAGGACAAAAAATGTATCAATACTTTTCTCTTTTAATCAAGGTTCTAAAAAACGCGGGGCGTGATCGAGGCGTGGAGGTCAATCCTTAAGCCTTAGAAGCCTAGGCGGGCCTTGGCGTGAAAAGGCGTGAAAAGACGTTTAGGTCTTTTTAATATATTTTAATATTTTTTAACCATAACAAGGCTATTAAAATACTAAAATTGTACATATCATAAAAATATATCTGAATATTTGCAAATAAAAATACTATTTGATTATTTTGGATGAGATAATGGTCCGATTTGCAAAAAAATCTTTAAAAGGCGATATCGTTTCACTAAAGCATTGTTGTTTTTAGAGAAAAAGTACGCCTTATGGGTTTTACCAAGCATAAGGCGTCAAAATCTTAAGGCGGGGCGTTTCTCCCAAGCCTCAAGCCTAGGCGGGTTTTTTAGAACAGTGCTTTTAATAATATTCATTTATTTTTTTATGTTCAATTATTCAAAGAATTTATCATAATTAAAATTGATTTATCTACCTAAATTTTATGTATATTAATTATGATAACTTATTTGAATAGTAAATTTAATCTAATTCCCAACCTTGTATACTAACTTTCCAAATTAAATTTAAACTAATTTAACTCTGTTAAAATTTTGTGTATTTTAAAAAGCATGAATTCGTTTAGGAACAAGTTGGGATTGAACTAGGAGTGACAATTCGTGTTTTTGGGTCCTGTTTGGGCAGACACAACACAACATGAATTTTTTTGGAATAAACACGAACACAACGTGACACAACTTGGTATTTTTTTAATCTGACACGAACACGACTCGTTTAAAACATGACAGAACATGAGTAACACAATATTTATATTTTGCACTCAATGAAATAGAAATGGATATGATAACCCGAGTGAAAACACGATAAACACGACAATACACGATAACAACATTCATAATTTTGATACTAACACATGACATGACAAGACTGTGTAACAACACAAAGATGATATCCTATTAATTTTGGGTCGTTTCATTTCATGTTTTTGTGTCGTTTCTAAAATTATCACCCCTAAATTGAACACACTTTAGGTGAGATGACATAAAGAGCTAGTTTCCCCTTTGGCTAAATAGATATATTTTGAAAATTTTATATACAAAGTTTTTACGTTGATAAATCCGTTTTCCTTGTGATAAAAATATTTGATTAAATTAAACATAATTTTTTTTAAATTGTTCAAAGAGAAAAGAGTTAATTCCTTTTGGTCCCCAAAGTTTGTGTCTCATTTTGGTCCCCTTTCAAATTTTTTAATAGCCATTTGATGTTGGACGCCATTGAAACAATTTCTGAACTTCAGGGTTCAATGTGAGCAAATTAAAACATCATGAATAAATGTAAAATTTACCCCAAACTTAAATTGTCAAAAATGTAACTAACTCCACCCTTACTTTATATGTTATATGTTATCTAGACTCAAACCTAACACGTATACATTACGACACAAGGACCGCATTGAAAATCAACACAAAATTACTCGGCATTCTTTTAAAGCTTTTCATCATGTACTAAACCCAAAATAAAAATATCTACGATGGACAACGAGGAAGAAAAACTACTTTAAAAGGAAAATCATGTTACCTGGCAACTATAATCACTAAAGTTTGGCTCCATCAATAAAGGAACTCCCATGCAATCCTTGAAGAAAGTCTAAAAGAACAACCATGTTACAAAAAAATAACGTTCCGGTCTCGTATAGAATTGACACGAAATTTTCCATTTCATTTCTTTAATACTCCTATACTATAAGGGTGTGTTTGATTGGCAAAATTTTCCATGGAAATTATTTCCCTGGGTCCCTAGAGTAAAACCTTATAATGCACATTTTGGAAATTTTCTAAGAATTCTTTTTTTTCGCGGGATGGGGTTGGGGGGTAAAAAAAATGGGTCAATTACCAAATAGTCCCCAACAGAAATACATATTTTGTAAAAAATTATTTCTTTTTAATTTAACCCATTTAGTCCCTCAAACACCCATTTACCTAATATTCACTTATTTTAAAGATCCGTGCTAGCGCCCCCCCCCCCCCCTCTCAACCCCACTACCGGAGCGTCGAGAGTGGGGAGTGGAGGGAAGTGGGTAAATGGGTTTGTGTGTCTTTTTTTAGTGTTTTTATGTGGTGATGGACTTTTTGGAACAAAATAAAAAGGCTTGGACTAAACGTATATTAAAAATGTTCGAGAGACTATTCGGTATATGCCTCCAAAAAATTCTCCACTCCAATCATACACAAGCTTAAAAGAGTAACTAGTGATTCATTGAATAGCTATGGCACAAATATATAATGAATATGCAGAATTCCATCGGTCCATTCTAACGACACTTGAGCATTTTTTATTGCTGGAACTTATTTGATCTTGATGGAAGGCTAATACCGGGAAAATTAATTGAGAATTTCGCGAAAAGGGTGCATTCTAGAAATAATTGTGGCCTATAATTTTCCATAATTTGGCAGTACCCCCTCACTTTTTCTAGTTATATTTTCTTAAATATGGGACAAGAGTTGTCTTAATAGTCTGTCCATCACAAAGGGAATTATATTGAATACCATACTTGTTCCTGTCAATAACCAAGACTTGTATAGGTTAAACACAAAATTTCATACTAAATGCCCAGGCAAAGACTTATTTTGAGTTCGACCCCCACTTTTAATATCATTTTCGAGTTACACCCTCAAATCATAAAAGATTTGAGTGACACTGAATATATTTTTGGGTCTTTTTTTGTGGAGGGGGGGGGTGGGAGCGCTCAAAAGCTGAAGTCGAGCTCAAAATGACCCTAAAAATCCAATGACATTCAATTTACTATAATTTATTCGAGGGACTTATTTAAATCCTACATTGAAGATTAATATTACGATAATATTCGTTATCATTGCCACGTGATGTGAATCATCATGACATATTTTTTTTCCTTTTGGGTGGCTGAGGTGGAAGGGGAGATTTTTGAATCATAGACTATGTATTACATATGAAATATAATTTACAATGCCAAGATACTAATAATGAAAAAATATGCTCATAAAGACAAAAATAATACTTCTGAAAAATCACTAACCTGCGTCGGAAGCTTACAAGTATTGATACATATTCCCACACATTTACTCTCCTCCAAATATTTGCATCTCTCAACAAACACCTATAAGAATATCTAATCATATCAATGAAAATAAGCCAGATATGAGTCAAAATTGCAATATATAAGTTAAAACCATTACCCCACTCATCCATGAGGATCCATTAGGAAGATCGACAGAGTTAACTGTACATGTGCCCATAAGCCACTGACAAGATAATGCAGTTACCCTTGCTTCAAACAACAACATAAAGAATTTTTAGAATTATAAGTATTAACTGAACCAAAAGCACACTATTACTTTACCCCCGAGATAATGCGGTATTTAGAGATATCCCTACATGTTCAATAATTAGCGTTACCTCCGCATGCAACATATAATGCATAAGGTAGGGGCTAGTCAACGCATGCGGAGGTTTTATCTAATTATTGAAGCTTGTACCTTATGCATTATATGTTGCATGCGGAGGTAACGCTAATTATTGAACATGTAGGGGCGTCTGTAAATACTGCATTATCTCAGGGTGCAAAGTATAAAAAAAATAAAAATAAAAACTAACATGTTGGGAAAGAAAACAAAATAAGTTTTTTAAATTTTACTGCTAGAATGATCAACTCACCGACCATCAAGGCAGACACTTTGCCTCCTCCAATAGGAGTAATGAGCATTCGATAAAGCTCTAATAACAATGGAGGAAACAGAGATTTTAATATCCGTACCTGTTATCGAAACCAAATAACAACAATTGATGACCAGTATCATTTTAGTTGGCTGAAAGACAGTGAAGCAATAAGTTTTCTTCTTTTTTTATTGGGTTTTTTTAACTTTAATACATTACTAATTGTCGATTTTAGACTTTAATACAACTTTATCAATTTATTAGACTTTAATACATTTTTCGTCTCTAAGTGTGAAAATTTCACTACTAAAAGTGATTTTTGGTGACATTTAGCGACGGAAAAAGTCATTTAGCGACGAAAAATATATTAAAGTCTAATAAACTAATAAAGTTCTATTGAAGTCTAAATCGACAATTAGTAATATATTAAAGTAAAAAAAAATTGTTTCTTTTTTACTTTAACGTTTTGAACAAATGACGAGCTTGGAGTGTTGCTGAAAAGTTATCGGAATAGAGGAAACACGAAGGCTGAGGTACAGACTAAGTCACTCTCTTTAAGGTTGATTTCACAGTTCGGCAGTCAACCTCCAAAATACAACAGCCAAAAAGGAAAATAGTTTTTCAACGTATCTGCACTGACAGCAAACGCTGCACAACATTTCTTTGTTATGATATTTGCCACGGGAGAAAAATGAAGTTTTAAAAGCTTTATTTTATAGGGAGAAAAAATTGAACGTCGTGGGAGAAGCTTTATTTATGTTTAATTTAAGCTGATGTTGCCTTGGTTAAATCCAATATTGTAAACTATAAAGTCCCAATTTGGTTGCGCAAATTGTTTGATTATGTAAATTGGTTCATTGTGAATTAGTGAATTGTAAATGAGTGAATTTGAAATGAGTTAAATCCAATTTTACACAATGTTTGGTAATTTGAAATTGATGTTAAGGTTCTATGAAAAAAAGATAAAAACAAATCAAGAGAGAGGGGGAGAGGGAAAGAGAGAGGGAGAGGGGGAGGGGGAGGGGGAGGGGGAGAGGGAGAGAGAGAGAGGACATGCACTTTATGTGACTCCTATTTCAAATTGATTCATTTCACTTTTTTTGTGAAATGATCCAATTTCAGATTTTGCACATGAGCTAAAATGGGACAATTAATAAATCATTTCATTAATGAAATCAAACACAATTAATGGATCAATTTGTAAATGAATCAATTTATTAATGATCAAATTTACAATTTTGGGACAACCAAATAGGGCCATAATAAATAAAAAACAGGTTTATTTTAGCCCCATCCTCAGATATTTATACATACATGCCTAGTCTTTAACCAAAGACTTCCCACAATGGAACCTCAATATTAGAGCACCAAGCCATTTTATTAACGTGTACATATACTTTGTTAAAATATCATATAACGAGTATATATGGGAGTTACAAATAAAGTGTTGTAATTACAAAGAGTGGGCAGAGTTATAGATTGAGATACCGCTGCTTCTTTAGTTTCAGAGTTGGTTCTGCCAATCACGAGACGGTTTGCCACTTCTATTAGTCCATCGTATCCAAGTTTGTCCGAGTCCCACCCAGCCTCCTGTTAATAGACCTTTGCAATTATCAATCACTCATGAGTGTAAGAGATCTTCTAATGGAAAACAGACCGGCCATCTCCCAAAAATTGGAATTAAAATTGGTTGCTGATAAAAGCAAGTAATCTCTATTGAACTTGCTGTTTTAAGAGAATCTCTGCCAGATTATGACGTATATACATCAGTATTAAAGAGCACGTGATCACAAAAGAATAATCATTATGGAAAGTCAAAGAGATCTCAAATGTTATATGTTATATGTTAAAACTAAAGTAATGTAGAATGGATTGATTACAATGGATGGCCAAGAGCTTATTTTATAAGCTCTAAGAGTCCCAAATACATAGTAACTACTAAGAAATTAAATAAAAGAGAACTCCCTAAAGATAATACTATCCTAATTAAGAGATAAATGGATAGATAATAAAATAAAAACAAAACGAACTCTTCTCTCCTTCCGCATCTCCTAAACCCGCCAATTTATCAAAAAAAATCTCCACATCGGATTATAGTCCTGAGACAAACACTATAACAAGGTGGATATGACCCTTAAGAGGAATTGTAGGTGGGTGTTTGTAGGATAATTGTGCTTTGTTTGTTGCAGGTATGTTTTGTTGTAGCTTGGGTTGTGTATGAGTTATTTTTCCAGCCTGTGTTGCTTTCAGTGTTGTTTCTCCAGTAAAATACTGAGTTTTAGATTATAAAAAGGAAAATTCAAGAAGAGAAAAGGAATTTCACATTCAGCATAAATTCCAATTTAGCGACCTGACCCACTTCTACAACCAGGCCAGTGTTTTTATGGAAAAATAACTCATAAAATCTTTTTCCCAATTACTTGGGGTCGGTTACACGAACCATATTTCTTCATTTCGCTCTATTTGGCTGAATATGGTTAAACCACGCCTCCACGTGCTACTTATCTTGTATGGACCAATATGGTTACATGAATCCTCTTTCTTCTTTCCCCAAGTCAATGTACGTTTACCTCTTCCCCTAAAGTCCACAAAAGTCTCAATAAGTGCCAGACCAAAAATTGTCACTATAAATTATTTTACAATGCTAATGGTAACACCAGCGTATTATGTTATATCGTGTATGAAAAAATTATTTGTGCCATGTTTTTATTTTTTATGCCGCTTGGATATCAGAGCGAGACATATTCCTTTTGTCAAGTCAAATAACTAACTTATACGTTGTCAAATACAGGTAATTGGGGGAAACAATGACCCCTCTGCCATAAGCTGGAGTCGTCCCTGCAAATCACTCTTCGTAATGGCGGCACTTAATGGTCTACATTTGATGTGTCTAAACCATTTAAGATAATGTTCCCTAAATTTATCTTGTATAGGAGGTACTTCTACTGGTTCATGAATATATTCATTTCTAATTTATTATTTATAGTTTTACTCGCATCCATCTTAACATGAGCATCTCCGCAACACTCTCTGTATGCACATGTTTTTTTGTTTCCAGACCCATTAAGTATGCCCGGTTTGATATACATCTATAGAAGTTCCCCTTCAACTTCACAGGTGTACGGTTATCAAATAATTTTTTTTAAATAAACAGAATTATATTAATAAACATATGGAATGCAATGGAAGAAAGGCAAAGGGTCCTCAAGAGAGAGAAAAAATACAAAAGCTAACAATAGGGAGGGAAAAAGAAAATCTGCCTTAAGAGATGAAACAAAATAGCTAACATCAACATCCATCCCTGCACTTTTGAACTCTACGCTTACAGAACACATGTAGCCACTATTGCTGGACCAAGATACACCCGTTTCATTGAAAACGGAGGCTGAAGCTGCGAAGAAGAGGCAGGCACACAATTCTTCTCCGAAATCACATTCAAATTATCTTCCTTATCGAAAAAAAATTAGTATTCATTTCTGACCAAACCACCCTAGCAAGGGCCATAACCACACATCTCCAAAGACACTTTTGTCATTTTCCTATTCCTAAAAGATACCCAATCGAGCAGCACGATCTGCGACCAATACTCAGGAAGAGCACGTTCAATATCGTATTCCCACATGACGTTATTTCTTGGGGCATAACTTAGACAATGCATCCGGATATGATAATATCTTCATAAGCTGATTGCATATAATGCACCAGGATGGTTAGAAGTGTTGTATATGAAGAGGGGCTAGGCTAACATTGGTTCTATGAAATACGGACTCGACACGTAATACGTGTTTCGACACAACACGCGACACGTGATTTTCACGCTAGGATACGTATAATATATAATATATATATTAATGAAATAAAACAGATTATTTCCATAAAATACATTATTAGAGCATTCATACACATGAAATTAAGAAAATAGACCATACAAAACAAAATTCAAACACACTTTAACATTAAAAATCATAAATAAAGCAGAATCACCATCACATTAGGAAAAAAAAATTAAAAAAATTAAAATAATTTCACATGTTCTTTTACGTGTCCCAAAGTGTCCTTTTACATGTCCTGGACGTGTCCCAGCGTGTCCAACCTAAAAAAAAAAAAGGATTCGCGTGTCAGAGCGTGTCCAACTCGAGTCAAAGTTGACTCATGGCTTCGGGAGAGTGTCCATGCTCATAGCATTGGTTCAATATTTAATCTCTTTATAATCTTTTGCTCTACAAACCTTCGGTGAGATTTCAGAGTGTCAAAGAAGATTGAGAAGTTGTGGGATTTTTTATGGGAGGATAGCGACGATTTTATAGTTAATATTTTGTATGGGCAAGTCATCAGACGAATGGGGCTAAATTTGTTAGTTTCACTGTAGCATTCTTCTTCAGAATCAAACATTTCGTCCCCAAAACTCTCATGAGATAACGCATAATTATGCCCACTTGTCGCATAATTATGCCCACTTGTCTTGGATGGCTGTCATAGTAAAACCATCGGGTCAGGGATCTTTATCGCCTTTACCTTAAAAAATAGCCCTTATAACATCTTCCTGCTCAAAAGGTCTCTCCAACCATTGGCTATCCCCTCCTCCCCCTCTATCAATTAACCATTTTCTCATCACCTTGTTGCTTCTCCTCCCATTCGCAATTCAATATAACAGATTGGTGTTATTGTCCCTATCCTTTAACCATTTTCTTTTAACTTTTATATTCAAAGAGATTTCCACTTTTTGATTAGCTCCGCAAGCTTACTCCTAAGATCCACTCTTTCTAGCCTCGTAATCTCCGAAAACCTCCACTTTCCTCCAACCTATGATTCTCATTAATTCTACTAAGTCCCCCTTTAGCTAATCTGACGTCCCCAAGGTGATAACATTCTATATCCTCAATTTGACATTAATCTCCTCAAGCTCCTCATAAATTTGTAAAACTCCCAACTCTCCACCGACCAAAGCGCACTCATCCTACCAAACTTCAAAAGCTTACTTTCAGCCTTGGTGTTTCAGCCATGTGATTTCTAATCTGAAAGTCATTGGGCCCACTTGACCAGATTGATACACAAAATGACCACAAAGTGATCAGATACAAGTCTAGGCCCCACCTCTAAGTCTAGGCCCCACCTCCTGCCTAAAATCTATTGAATTTTCCTCCCACATTGAAGTAAACAAAAATCTATCTAGTCTAAACCGCACCCTAGATTTGGACCAAGTAGATTGAGCATTCACCGAAACCACGTCCCTCAACCAAGACTCTCTAATGAATCAATCAAAGACCCTCATGCTCCCAAATGACTCCGTACTATGTTGTAATAGCAAAACCCAGAAAGACCATAAAACCAATCCTTTGTCTATATCAACACAATTTGTAAAATTCCGAACAATCATCAACACTCACAACACTTTTAAACAAAGCAGATGCTGAAAATTCCCCTGTGACAACCTCAGCGGCCATAACAATCCTAACATCCCATGCCACAATAATCCCCCCTGATCTGCCTGTAGACGGAATACGACACCAATCCTTGTACTTATACTCTACCGACACACTACGTATTAAGACACCCTTACTTATTAATAGACACCCTCTCTGACTTTATGCAAAATGACAATACCCGGATCAATACCCTTCAAAGTCTCTTTAATGGACTTCCTTTATCCCTGAACCCTAACCCTCTCGCATTCTAACCTACTATCTTCATTTGAAATCCAAGATGTAGGAGATTGTTCCAGGATTTGGAGTTGGTGAGGGAGGGGGGTTAAGGGGAGAGGATGTCATGAGGAGGAAGGGACAGGACATGCATCCTTCTCTACGAAGGAATGCTATTCAGTTTTGGTGGCATGGTGTGGTGGTGCTTTTCTTTGGAGGCAAATTTGGTGGACGAAGGCTGCTATCCCAGTTAAAGTCGCGTTTTTAATGTTGGCAACCGATAGACAAAAGACTAAAAAGAGGGGTAGGAGAATGGCTAGTGGTTGTTGGTTTTGCAACGGGGAGGAGGAGCTAGTGGACCACTTACTAGTGCATTGTTGGGCTCCTTTGGTAATGGATTCTCAGATTGGAGTGGGTTAATTTATATGACAAACTCAGCCTTGGATGTGTTGGCGGCATGGAGATACAGAAGTGGGGGTTGACCCAGCTTTGTTTGTGGGGGACAGTCCCTCTTTGCATTTTCTTGACTTTGTGGAAAGAGAGAAACAGGAGATGCTTTGGTTGTGCTGAGACGGATCTGTCCAAGTTGATATATATACTGTTGAGCTCATTACTGTGAGTAAAAGACAAGATGTTGTCGTTATTTTTATGGATTGTTGGAGTTTAGCAGAATGGTTTAGCCTGTTTTTTCCTTCTTTTTTGTGGGGGGTGGTTTTGTGTTCTCCCTTCTTTTTTGTCCCTTGTTTCTGTTGTCCCCTCAGGTGAATTTTTTATATTAATTTCTAAGCTTATTTATCAAAAGAAATCATCATTAAAATTCAGGTTACACGACTCCCCCACGTTCCCTTTTTAGAATTGTTCCTGGCTTTTATTCTACATCTGTCTATTCCCCGGGAGAACAATGGATAGGTCAGTGACACCATTAATATCACCACAGCTATGATTTTGAAGATCCCCTCCTCCCACGATTCCCTCTGAACATTCAATCAAAAGAACTCTATGTGGAGTTGCATTACTCAAGGATGTGACACTGTCCTGTACTTAACCTGAACTCCAATTGGATTCCCTTGAACATTTAACGCTCATGATATTACTTGGGACACAAAGGGAAAAATGTGAAGCTCGGATAAAAAGACATACCCATCACTCCCCACACACCCACAAGGCAATTGACAAACGTGAAAAGGGAAGATATCTGCATGAATCCCATACCACTGACTCTATAACCCCATTCCCTACAAAAGAGGAATGAAAAGGAGGACTCGAAGTTTTCCCTATCTCCACATACGTCTAAGTTCTCCGCATCATTCATTCTATAATGTTACTCTACTTCGGAATCAAAAGAAGACTCGTCACTGAGCTCTTTCTTAAAATAGCAGTTTGTCCATGATTTTTAGTACCATTTCTGTAGTCGACTCAACATGCTTTGATATTATGAGTAATATCGTCACTAATATCTCCTTTTCTATGGATGATCAAGCCTAAATAAGGAAAATGGTCATTTTGAGGTAACTCTTGACCCCTTCATCAAATTTTCGTTTGTGCTCATATTATTATTAAACTTGCACATCATTTACTTAATTTTAGTACCGCTAATTTCAAACACGCGTGCTGTTAAGAATTCCTTCCACACTTCTAAATCAGCATTAATCCCTGCCTTACTAAAACAATGGCATATGTGAATAACGTACGCCAAGACACCTCATATTGTATTCTTTCTTCAATGCATCAATAACTAAAGCAAAAAGAGGACTTATAGTTGAATCTTCACGTAACCCTACAATAATTGAAAACTATATGGAAGTCTTGCCTTTTCTTACCCTACATTCCATTAGTCATTTCAATAGGTATATATCTTCCACTGTTGCCCGTCCAGACATAAACCCAAACAAATTCGCAAATACTTATTTCCTGCGTAGGTCTATGTTCTATCACTCTCAACCAAAGTTTCATTATATGACTCATTACCAACGATAGTTTGAGCAACATTGTATATCTCCTTCATTTTATAAATAGAGCATTCTTTTAATAATTATAATATTTTTAGCCAAAACACTCCTTGGCCTAAACACCTCCAACTTCAGTAAAAATTTGTTCCTAAAACCCTCCCTGCTTTAATCCTTCTTATAGAAATCCTAACATCTTTCTACCAAAATTCCACGAAAAATGCATTTCTCTAATATTCTTAAGTTCTCCCGTAACTAATTTACCATCATGAATTTCATTTAATAATTACCCAAAATAGTCTTCCCATATGTCCTCACCTTCTCCATCTTTCACTAAGAATCTCGAATCATGACCCTTAAGAAGGGTATTAAATCTTTTGTTTTCCTATCAAATCAACTGTTATTTTCTCCTTCCTTCGTCAATAGTTGTGTGCAGAGATCATCAACGATTTAAACTTAGTCTCTCTTATCGCTTTCTTAACTTCTTTCTTTACCAAATTTACATCTCTCAAAATTCTCATCTTTTGTTGTTTATATTGTTTTAAAGCATGCCCTTTTGATTTTTACTACATTTTTGGACTTCTTCGTTCAACCACCAAGTTTCTTTAGTTTGTGGCCCCTATCTTTTGAATCTTCAAAAACTTCATTGCTTGTTCCTCTAACACACGTAGTCGTCACTTTCCAAGTTTTGTTAGTCTTGTCTTCACATCTTCACACTCCATATTGCTTATTTTAACATTTTATCTTTAAATGATTCTAATTTCTGTTATTTCAACTTCCACCACCTAGTTTGTGGGTTAATATCCTCTTTCCTTGAGAATGATTGTTTACGATATTTACATCTAGCATTATTATCCTAAATTGCAAGGTTAAACACTCACGAGATAACCTTACAGTCTTAAATCGATCTACTTTCCTAGTGATAGAAAAAAGTTCATATGACTTATTTGCTCAAACATTAAAAGTTATTAAATGTTGATTGCACATTTTAAAATTTGTATTCACTATTACAAGATAGTAGACAACTGAGAAATCTGAGATAAAATCATCACCGTGATTCCTATCTACAAAACCATATCCTCCATGCACTCTTTCATGCCGTAGACAGGGTCGGTCCTAAGATTGGGAGTGCCCTGTGCGAAAATTAATTTAGTGCCTTCTAAAAAAATATTGTACAAAGATATTAAATACCTAAAATGGGCCCCTAGTTGGATTACATTTTTGGATAGTTCGATCATTCTTTGTACAGATTATTTTTGGGTAGTTAAAAAAATGGGCTCCTAAAAAATTAAACTTATTTTAAAAATTGACATTTTTAATATACATAAAATATTTTTGGACCCCTATAATATACATATATAGGTGCATACTCTAAAATGGACCATGTGCCATTGCCCATTTGGTACATGGCCAGGGCCGGCCATGGCCGTAGATTATCAACTCCTGCATGCACGTTAAAGTTGCTTCCAATATATATATTTTCTCACCAACACATATTTTATAACTACTTCATTAATCTATTCTAAAGATTTGATTTAGTGTATTATTCTAATCCTACTAAGGGGAATAACTACAAGCAATATTAATTATATCTATGTACTATAAATTTTATTAGTATTATTCTATCGCATTTACTAGTAACAATTACGACATATTAGTTTCAGATTTTATCTACTATCATTCCAACTCCATTCATATATATCAATGCTTGTAAGTATGCTTCATTGAGACTTTGTACTTCCTATTACTATAGCATTCTCTCCTACCCACTTAGTTTCTTGAACACATTCCCTTTCCTTGTCAAAGTTCATACATCTAAAGTCATAAATCTACATCACGAGTTCATACATCTCAAGTCATTAAGCATTATCCCAAACTAACTTCTTCACCCACACATATCCACTATAGTGGATGAACCATTGCCAGTTTCTCATCCACTATATGACTATGGTGCCCCATTTCTCATTTTCCAGGCACCTAGTGGCCAACGCAACGCATTGCTTAAGGAAATATCCTCACATTAGCGCGTACATATTTAATATTCATTTATAAGAATCTTGACAAAGCTTTATGATGACTATTAACTACCTAACGAAACCCTCCTTTAAGGCTTGGAGCTAACCGTGAACAAAACATAAGAAACTAAGCACGACATCGGTTGAAGTATCCTTTTATGGGAAAACAAAAAACATAAACACAATAGTCATTGAGAAGAAAATTCTTTTATTTTCCTCTACTTGTCTCTCTTTTCAGCAAGCAAAACGGAGGATAAAAGGAAACACAAAGTTGTAGAACTAAAAAGTAATTTAAAAAATAGGGTTATTTAGAGTTTTCCCCCCATTAATTCGTTGAAATTGATTTATACCCCCGTAATTTTCATTTCTTGGGTTGGGCACCCAAAATGACTTTTAGCAACCCAAAAAGTTTTAGGGTTATCTGAACTTTAAGCTCCAATAGTTAAGTGTATTTTTAGGGTTCAAAATTTTGTAAAATGTACTTCGGGGTTCATTATCACTTTACAAAATAAAAAATTAGGATTATTTGCACTTTAATACGCCCTAAATTTTTTACATTAGACTTTAATCCAAATTAATCATTTATTATACAATAATACATTTTTAATCGCTAATTGTGAAATTTTCACAATTAGCAACGAAAAATGTATTATTGTATAATAAACCGATTAATTTGGATTAAAGTTTAGTATAAAAAATTTAGGACGTGTTAAAGGAAAAAAAAGAAACATGCTAGCTATGTGTATTTTAGTTTGGGGTTCATTGTCACTTTTTGCAATGCTTTTTACTATTTGTTGGGCCACTTTTTTCTCTCGAACAGAATCACAAAATGTGAAAATGGACACTGAAGTGCAAATATGCAAAACCTTAGACCCCGACTGAAAATAACTACCTAACCCAAATGCAGATAACCCAAAATATTGCCTCCCAAACGTATTTTGCAGCATTTTGTCCATCGCTAAAATAGATAAGGATTATTTGGGTTTGGTCCCCATTAACACTTAGTAATTGAGTTTAACCCCCATAATAATCATTTCTTGGGCTTGGACCCCAATATCACTTTTAGCAAACCAAAAAGTGTGTCCCCACATATTTTAGGACTATTTGGAGTTTGGCCCCCATTAACTTTTTGTAATTGAGTTTAACCCCTATAATTTTCATTTCTTGAAGTTTGGGCCCCAAAATGACTTTGCTCGACAAAAAAACTGTCGTGATAAATTTTACCAAGTAATTTTTGCAACACTTTTTCATTCTCTAAAAGTCACTATGGGGTCAAACTCAAAGAAGTGCAAAGTGTTGGAGGCCAAAGTCATTATCAAACAATTAATGTAGCCAAAAACCCATAACCCAATAAAAAATTTGGGGGTCAAAATCAATATCATGGAATTAACCAATGTAATTTGGAGTTTGCCCCCCATTAATTCAATGAAATTGATTTAAACCCCCGTAATTTTAATTTCATGGGTTAAGCACCCAAAATGACTTTTAGCGACGCAAAAAAGTATCAGGGCTATTTGTACTTTAAGGTCCACTAGTTATGTGCATTTTTAGTATGGGGTCCAAATTTTTGTATATTTTCAATTTGGTGTGCGTTGTCAATTTACGAAGAAAAAAATTAGGGTTATTTGTGCTTTAGGATCCACTGGTTATATGTATTTTTATCAGTGTTCTAAAAGGCCCGCCTAGGCTTGAGGCTTGGGAGAAACGCATCGCCCACGCCTTATTACGCCTTATTCTTGGTAAAAGGCTTAAGGCACACTTTTTTTAAAAAAAACGAAGGATTAGTTAACAAATATTGGTTATGGAGCATGAATATGAGAAAGATGGCTACCAAACATATGAATATATTTTCAAAATTCAAGGTATGTATTATTTTATTATATTACTAGCCTTAGAATAATTAAAATAATAAAAAAAGGAAAAACGCCTTTTTACGCCTAGGCTCCGCCTAGGCTCTTAAGGCTTGAGGCTTGACCTCTACGCCTCGACCACGCCTCGCGCCTTTTAGAACCTTGATTTTTATTTTTAATTTGTTGGAGCTTTGCGCATTGGAGTCCATTGTCACTCTTTGTAATGCTTTTTACTACTTTTTGCGCCAATCTCTCTTTCAAAAAGAATTGCAAAAGGTGAAATCGGACGCGAAAATACAACATGCAAAACTTTCCCTCAAGCGTTTTTTACGAAACTTTTTCCATCGCAAACAAATTAAAATTTTAGGGTCAAAATCAATATCAAAGAATTAAGGGGCGTATACCGAAAAGTCCCTCGAAATTTTTTTAATACACGTTTGGTTCAAGCGTTTTTATTTTGTTCCAAAAAGTCACTCATCACATAAAAACACTCAAAACAAAGACACACACAAACCCATTTACCCACCTCCCCACCCTCCACCCCACACCCACTGCCGGAGCTCTGGCGACCCCCACCGAAGCTCCGGTGAGGGTGGGGGTGCCGTTAGCGCGGAACTTTAAAAATAAGAAAATAATGAGTAAATGGGTGTTTGAGGGACTAAATGACTTAAACTAAAAATTGAGTTTTTTTTACATTTAATTTTTTTTTTTGTGTGTGTGTGTGTGTGTTGGGGGGGGGGTTAATTGTGGGTACTCAAATAACCCAAAAATATAGGGTGATTTTGGGTTTGGCCCCCATTAATTCTTTGATATTGACTTTGGCCCCAACATTGGCCGATTTTGGAGTTTGACCCCTCAAAAAGACTTTAAGTGACAGAAAGAATGTCCCAAAAAATACATTAAAAAAGTCCTTGTTTTAGGTTCAAAACCCAAGAAATGATAATGAAAACGAAAAGTACAGGGGTTAAACTCAATTAGAAAGAATTAATTAGGACCAAAACCCAAACAACCCAGAAAAAGTAGTAATAAAAAAAAACTGACCTGGACCATTTTGTTTCGGAACAAATTGAGGAACAGGTGATCTAAAGGAGTGGGTTGGTATTCGATTCTGGGTTTTATTTCACTTGCTTTTATCTGAAGAAAAAAAAAACATTCAAGAAATAAGAGTCATTAATATGGGACCAAATGTAGAAATTAGAGGCAGAATTAAATAATCCCACCGTTTCTGATTGTGTAGAGAGACAGGGTATTCGAAAACTTGGGTTTTTGGGATGTGAAAAAAGAGAGTGAAAGGTGAGGGGTCGAAGAAGAGCCATTTCACTTCACTTTGCATTACCAGAAAAATAACTGATTTTAGAGGATAAATGGATACCAGCGTTTGTTTTTCTGTCTCAATCTATCTATTGAAGTTTGACGTTATTTATTTGCGGTCGGAATGAAACTTCTGAATATATATCGGTTATTTGCAGATTTATATATGAAATCTAAATGGATGGAGATTATTTGAACTATTTTATCTTTATATTTATTATATAAATAAAATATATATTTAAAACATTTATGAGCATAAATGAATGTTATTAAACTCAATATGCAATTCAATATGTAAATAATATTAGGCATTCGAAATTCGTGTAGTCTAAAATCTTTGCCTAAACTAGTGCCCGTAAATTTCGACCGTGACATTACTTTCGATTCTTTTGGAGCCATATCTAACCAATTACATCAGCAACACGACATTATTAATTAACATAAAAATAAAACAAGTTATTCAAAGTAATTAAGTTATTTGATGAAAACAATATATTATAATTTTTTTTAATAATCTATTGCTTTCATTAAATAACTTAATTACTTTAAATATTTTTTTTTAATTTAAAGTAATTAATTTATTCGATGAAAGCAATAAATTATTAAAAAAAATTGTTAACTTTACCCTTACTTTTTATGTGAAATCAATAAATTGTCTATTACTATTACATTTCCATTCAATTATGACGTGTACTTTTCTTTCAACATTTAATTACTAATTTTATTCACAACATCTTATACAAATAAAAATTGATCTCCCAATGCTATTTGGATTCCTAATACTATACTGCTATATGGATTCCTAATGCTATATGTCTATTACATGGACGTGTAATTATTATATGGCCATGTTTTACATATAGGCGGTTCTCATAATTGACTAAAAGCATGGATCCAAAAAAGTATATAATAATGTACAAAAATTTACTTGGCACTATAATAAAATATAATGCACCACCCACTTCCTGTGCAATGCTCCAGACGGTGAAAGCAATAAATTATTAAAAAAAGGTCAAGTCACGTTTGAATCTAAATATTTTTGTTACTGTTCTCACACTATTGTCCCTAGTATCAAAGTCCTAGACCCGTCAAAAGCTATGACACTTGTCAAAAGTTAAGAACTCTCATGATATATGTCAACATATGTCGACTACTGTATGACATATGTTGATAAATGTCAACAGCTACATTTTTTTAACATCTAAATATACACATCGCAAGGAATAATGATACAAATTTTACAGAGGTAAAAGATGTTTCAAACACAAAGAAAAAAAAAGGAAGAAGAAGAAAGTGTTTGGGAAGAAGAAGAAGATGGGTATTATTGTAGACGTATATCCGTTCAGATTTCAGTTTTCAGATTTAGAGGGTTTTGAACCTCTGAGTCATTAAGAGGATAATATTACCGTTCCTCTGAAATCTGAATGGTTTAAATTCATATTTCAGAGGTGAAAACAAATGTACCCCTAGTGGACCCCGCTCCTACTTTTAGAGATCGACGTGCAATAAAAGCGGTTGCGTCAGTGGGGCTTTATACGCGGGAGAAAGGTCGTCGACAGAGATAAAGATAGCAGACATCAACGATTATTTTAATGCGGTTCCAACGTACTATTCAAATGTTATTTCTGCCTGCGACGCTCGTTGTTCCTCCGTATCGTTGAGGCGATATCTTGTTACAATGATTGTTTCGTAAAGAAGAGAGGCGCACATGAATAATGAAGTTTTCTAATGCCCCCGTAGGGGTGCATAGGCGATTCAATTGACGAGGGTGTATGAATTGCAAAGAGCACTTTTATTGAGACGTTGAAGAGTTATAGCGATGGTGTATACGTCATGTATTCGACTCGGTACGTGAGGACACCTACGACCCAGGATGTCCAACGATTGCTCATTAAGGGGGAATAACGTGGTTTTCCATGCATCTTAGGTAGCATTGACCATTATTTTAGCTACATTTATCCTTTTATGGTCTAATGTAATTTTGTGAGCATGTTAAGCAAGATTTTTGGTTCTTTCCAAAGAAATGTTCTTAGTCAAAATTTGATTAACGGAAAATAGAGGAAACGGTCTACATGGGGGCGCTAGTGAACCTAGGTGGGAAATAATTGGATGAATAACCACCTAGCAGTTATAGGCAGTTACGTTGCATGGCAAGAAACTCTATAAATAAGCAACGAGCAGACAAAGGGAACCCCCCTCACAAAAAACTATATTTACTCATTTTATCATTTATTTTCTTTTCTTTCTTTCGGTTAAATTACTGGTTTTCTTAAATTCGAAGTAGATTGCAAGGTAGATTGTAAATTTCTTTCAAGTTTATTAAAAGTTTCTTGCCTTTACATTTGATTTATTTTACTTTCTTGCTTTATATTTTGTAGTATAATCCTTTACTTTTATGACTTAATTTTTTTTAATTCTAGACCTTTACTCTTCTTTTAGTTTATGAAGTTTACATCTTCTTTTGTACAAGTTAGTTATCTTAATTTAGTATCGACATCAAAGTCTTCCCTAAGGGAAGCATAAGTCTTCTTAATTGAAGCTTCAAACGGTACACAATCGTCTGATATTATCAGAATACTAAGAAATATTGGTTGGCAAGACCATAACCTTACTTAGAATACTCATAATCATAATTAAACTTATTAACCAATCCAAGTGAAAACCACACAAACATATGTTTGGCATGCCCAGTGGGACACCAAGTGCTGAATTATTGTTTATAATGGTTAGGATGTGTAGGTGCGGGGATGCCATAGAAAATGTTGGTGAAATTATCTCAATCAACCAACACATTGCCACTTTAGAGCAACCAATGGTTGAAACAACTTGGTAATTTGGACCAATCGCTCATAGTCAAGATTTAAATATACCAATAGTTCCAAAAATCAACAATATGCATGATACGCTAGTTATTGGTGTATCCATAAATACCCAAGACCAATAGATCAACCAAGACTGCAAAAAAAAAATACTGTATTGGGACAAGTATATTAGGGAAGTGTTTAGTTAGTCGTCCCTAAAACTAATTATTTAGTTGACCAAAACATCCATCCTATATATATGTATTATTAGGGGTGGTTAGGCTCGCCCATCCTAAATATTACACAAGAAAGGGTTTATAAGGAACAAATATTTTGTTGGCCCTTAAAAATTGGTCCTTTAAAAGTTTTGAGGATGGGTACTTTTTTGCCCTTTTCATTTATACGATTCCTTCCCATCCCCAAATCTATTTTAAGGTTCATTGCCCTTTTCATCATACTCAATATGTTTTTTTAATTTTTAGTTGATGATGTCTAAAATTTCTTTGAAAGGAGAACGAGAATGGAAATTCTTGGTAACAAATACACACACACACACACACACACACACACACACTATATATATATATATATATATATATATATATATATATATATGCAATTTAGTTTAAAGATTGAGTATTGGGGAAAAGAATACCATCCATCATCCATTGCACAATCTTGCCACATTCACAATCAGATTGAGTTTTTAAAATTCATGATTATAAATCCTAACATATATGCAATTTTCAGTGAAACATGATAAGGATGCATCAATTGAATATCGATTCTATATCGGTAGAAAACTTAGAGTAACAGAGTAGAATCCTTTCAGTTAATTCTCTTTTTGTCAAAATTTAAGGCCTCATATATTTTATGTTGGGTCCTTTATTTATGTTCATTAAGGAAGATTTACTCTTTTATGTTGAGAAAATGGGAAAATTTAGGTTGATATTGGGGAATTTTTTTATATAGGTAACTCTTTTATGCATTTCATAGTTAAAGATCTATATATTTAGTTGACTTCCTTTTTGGTTCTATCTCTCTATGTGTGTGTATATGTGTATGCATGACTTGGATTTAGGGTTTGCTTTTTTTGAGTTGAATGGTTTCGAGTAAATTCTGCAATTTATGTTTGCTTTCACAAATGGTTTTGGGTACATTTGATATCTTCATGTTTAAGTGTTAATTTTTTATGATCTGTGTATATTTTTGAATTGTTTAAAGTTAGCAAGTCTTGTGACACTCCAAAATATGAAAATCTATTATTGTGTGTGTGTGTGTGTAATTTTGTTATAGGTAAATAGAAGAAATGGAATTACCCTTGATCTTTTACTCATTTGGATTTGTCAAAGAGTCTTAATATTGATATCTTCATGTTTAGGTGTGTGTGTGTGTGTGTGTGTGTAGGAGCCCATTTTCTACAAGTCCATGAGAACAGCCAACCAAGACAGCAAGAGTTATTTGGCTCGGACCAAATAACCACTTCAGTTTTACACGAGAAGTTTTACACAGATATGGTCAAATCAGGTGCCAAATATCTCGATTGAGATATTCAATCATCTCATGATCAATCCACGTGCCATGATGGAGTTCTCAAAGCAAATCCAACTCTATAACTAACACGCCTATAAATTATAATCCCTGGACTAGGGCATTGGGCATGTAACCTGAAAACTTTGAGAGATATAACAAAATAGTAGACCTCTCTTTGGACGTAGGCACATAGTCGAACCACATATATTATGTGATGAATGATTGATTGAATGCTTTCAAATTGATATTGCTTCGTAATATATCTTATTATGATATTTTATGCACTTATAATTGGCTCCGTCTGTGGGAACGACTTGTTATTCCTACAAAAGCTCCTATCAAAACGAAAGCCTTGATGTCTAACCACAGCAGCAACCTCCCTCAAGCCGACGATGTACAGGAAGAACCTGCCCAACCCAGGGTAAGGTCTGAGATTCTCCAACCACAAAATCAAAGGTTTGTCCCAAAAAAGGCAACCCTCTGAAGAGAGCCATAGACCACCCAGATCTACTCAAATCTCCAGGTTGGTCGAAGCTTATGAAACTAGGCTTCTGGAATAAGAAGAGGCGACTCACCTCCAGATGGAAGGAAACGCTCGCCTATAAAGGCGACTCGAAAAAATGGAGAGAGATCTCCATAGAAATTTCGAAAGATGTCACAACAGGTATCCTATCCCTCAGGCGAGCAAGCCTCGTAGACGAGGAAGAAGTCCTAAGCGAGAGCTGGATTTTTCTAATTACAGCAGGTTTGAGCGTGCTCAAGATGAGCGCGGATAACCTGGGGTATGCCACGGAGATAATAATCATCAAGACAACGACCTTATGAATTTAATTCGTAAAGAGATGAATCGGCACCCAGCCAATCGCGAAGCTAGGTCCACCCGGGAGCTAGTCTGGAAAGCTTTATATACCCAAATAAAATCCCCTTTCTCAAGGGAGATCGAAGAAGAAGAGTCACTGGAGAAGTTCATTATCCCCAGGTTCAAGACATACGATGGAAAATTGATCCCATTAATCACGTTCGCTAGTATAGGCAAGCTATGAACTTGTGGAGCCAAATTGACTCCCTCATGTGAAGAATCTTCCCTTTTAACCTGCACGACGTGGCATAGAAGTGGTTCGAGAAGTTACCTTATAATTCGATCAGGAACTTTCCAGCCCTCGTCGAGGCTTTCACCACTAGTTTTATCACCAACATCAACCACCCCAAAAGAATGGACTCCTTGCTTATAATGAAGAAACCAGCACAGGAGAGTCTCTGTAACTACGCCAAATAATATTGAGAGGTCTTCAATGAAGTAAACGATTGCTCGGAACAGGTGGCCGTAGTGTCCTTCAAAATTGGTCTGCCGACCACTTCATTATTATACCAATCCCTAACAAAAAAAGAGGTGAACACCATCAATAACCTAATGGCGCGTATCAAAAAATACGTCAAGGTCGGAGACGTGGTTCACGCTGCCATAGGAGACAATGGTCGCTCAAAAATAGCAAAAGAGGGAGACAAAAATGACGATCCAAAGAAAGGAGGCGAGTTAATGGGGGCATGAATGGTTCCAAGAATGGTGGCAAGGAAGATCCTTTAAAGACGTTCTAGGCCATTAACACACACTACACCAAATCTGTCGAATTATCACGGTCGTTGACCTTGATAAGTTGGACTTATCAAGGTCAATAACCATGATAATTCTGGGGGTGATAAATTTTGTTATCACGGACTTGTCACGGTCAAGGACCGTGACCTTTTAAAAAAAATTATCACGGTCATTGATCGTGACAAGTTTCATTTATCACAGATGTGTCATGGTCAATGACCGTGACAATTATGGGTAGAATTGAAAAAAAATCTGTTGGGCAGTATGGCCACTGCCCAGCAGTATATTTGTACCTGTTATAGCAACGTTGTACCTGTTCAAACATCATATATCCAAATAAAATAGAGATAATGCAAATATACATTCAAAATAATATGCATCACGATATAATCCAAATATAATTCAAATGTAACAACTTAAAACAATTCAATTCAAATAATGTCACTACATGTCTGAGGTAAGGTTAATTCTGAGGAGGTGAGTAGGTCACACGATATACGAATTAACACAACCGGCAATATACATCGTGCCGCATTGTTCGCGCAATCACAAGGGAGAGTTCTCCTTCCCGGGTATCACATGCATAACGAGCACCTTGGACTCAATGTCTTGAACCAAACGTTCATGAACTAGCATACCCTGGACGGTATTCGGGTCCCTCAACCCCCGCCCTATCCGCTGGCCATTAAATATGTCCAGTAAAAATACGCTCGGCTAACCAAATGTCAACATCAATCGGTTGAAGGGAGCCAAATAGGGGAGTGGATCATCAAAGTCCGCACGTGTTGGCGATGAAGTAGCGAGGTCCACGTCCTCGTCCTCCTGCACCTCCACCACCACCACCTTCTCCTTCCTTTTCCCCATACGGTTTTCGCCCAACGAACGCTTCATGAATGAGAACATATCTTGGACTGTCTCCTCCAAACGGGACAACTTCGTGTCATGCGAGTCCACCGATCGAGCCAACCCGGTGTCGCTCGTCTCCAATTCGATGATCCTAGATTTGGCCACCCGCGAGCTCACCCCCTTGTCCACCCCTTGCGATCAGTGCCAAGCACTTGGCTAAGTGCGTCTGTGGACAAAGATTCCTTGTCGGTATCAGACTGTGACTCATGCGCTTCCTTAAGCTTTTCCTGAAAAGATAAAAAGCACATGATTAATAAAATAAGTAAATAAAAAAATTATAACGTAATTAATAAAAAGTAAACTATCGGATTACTTACAATCGTAGCCGCGACGCTCGGGGACACCTACTTATCTTTACCCTTCTTCGTCCGAATAGCCACATAAGTATCGAGCCTATGTGGCCTACCCCCAGGGCCACTCCATGTCCCCTGAAATAAAATAAAGTAAAGTTAGTATCGGCCCCGCAAAGTAAAATTGAGAACGTATGTGCTTGCGTTCAAATGAGCAAATTATATATTAAAAGCCTTTTAACCCAAACAAATCCTAAATATGCAACAATATGTGATTGAATAAGATGATAATCTAAGCAAGAACATTCAAACACATGCTTGTGAGGAAAAATCCCCCAAAGGGGCAAAACCATTTATTTCCATTATAATATTATAACTATACAATTTCGGATTACAATGAAAATACAAGTGACTAAGAATTACCCTCAGGTGTCTGATTCTGTAGTCGCGGCTGGAACTATCCCTTTCCAGTAGGGCTGCAATGGAGAAAAAGAATGGTCTTCTCCACAAGGGTTGAACAAACCAAAGTTGTGTTCTTGGGTTACCAAAAAGATTCACAAATATTTGGCAAGGATGTGTGAATCAAAACATGAGTCTTGGGACTCAAAAAATATGAAGACTAGAGGTATTTGGACTCTCAAAAACGTCTTCTAAAGTCTTGCAAAACAACTCCCCCGAAGTTGGTATTTATAGGAAAAAATATGAAGAGTCCCACGTTCTTAAAACTCTAAAATTCTATCCAGCGTACAAAAAAAAACAGCATTCTTTAAGGAATTTTCTCTATCTTCAAAAGGTCATAACTCCTTCACCGTAGCTCGGATTGAGGTGCCGTTTTTTCCAGTATCTTCGTTACGGAGAGCTCTTCAACTTTCCAGTTGACCAGACCTCCTAACTATGGATGTGAAATTACGAAAATACCCTTGAACACTCCTATCGTGCCTTTTTTCACTGTTTTGACTTCCCTTGCGTACCGCTTGCATTAAGTCCCTAAAATCTTGGAACGTGAAGTCGTTGAGGCAGATGTGGGACACATTAATGGAGATGTTGAATGCTTGATTCTCGGAATTCGGATAGAGGCCGTCATGTGAGATCGTGAGGTGACGTGCCAAATGTAGCGGCGTACGACATACACAAATGTAACATGTTGGACATGAGAAAAATGTCCTTACAAATCTCCCCCTATGTCTATGCCGGTACATACATAAAAAATCCGAATTATCAAATATGAAATTGCCTATACAAATCTACCCTCCCATGAACCCAAAACTGGAAAAGGTACAAATGAATAGTCTTCATCGTTTGTTCTTCAAATCTTCAGGAATCTCAACGCTTTTCTCATCAGGGTGTGTAATCCAATGATAATCCATGTAGTACCTACACACATGAGACAAGGCAAAATACCAAGTGACATATCGAGTTTGAAATGAGATAAACATATATACCAATTTATGAGAAAACTCAAACTTTCAAATCTCCCCCATAATAAGATAATTCTTTCTCCCCCTTTTTATGATGTCCCCAAATAGAAAAATGAGAGAAATAAATCAAATAAGCAAGTGCGGGGTGTCACTAGGATAAAATCACACCATGAATGAACACAAAGCAACCAAGACGATAATAGCGTAAATGAAGTGGTGTGATCAAATTCGATAGGAAAATCAATGCATACAAACATGACATATGTGCACGATGAATATTGGATACTCCTAGCGAATGAACTCAAATGCTTCCTTTGGTGTAAACGAATGACAATATAAGATATTAACTCAATCAAATCAACAAATCAAAGCTCAAAGTGATTTTCACACCAATAACGTCCAAAATGATTTTATGCTTTTTCAGGACTTTCAAGGAAGTGCAAACCCGTTTAAAGATTCTCCAACCAAACTCCCTCAGATATAATTTTGAATAGAGGCATTCTAAATTCTCAAACTTTGGAGAATTGATGGGGAAACCTAAGTGGCCCATATTTGGCATGAATTGCTTTTTATTGCCTGTAAATTTTTTCGGGCTCTTTTAACTTCTTTGGACCTCGGATATTAAAATTCCTCCATTTTTTAGGTCCTTTTTAACGGTGGCTTTTGCTCAAAGGATAGATAATTACCTTTCGCAGCCCCTCCCCGTTATACAAAAACACACAGTCTCACCAAAACGGTTTTTACATGCATTCCAATCTTGTCAAGTTTTATTGCATATTGTACATTGTATAGACAGAATTGAGATGGAAACACTCAAGCCAATATGAGATAGACAAGTGAAATAATCAAATATAGCCGTGCATGTGTGCAATAAAGGATATAGGAGTCAAACATGTAGGAATATATCACTAATTACATCTCAAAGACTCCATACTAAGTAAAGCACATGGATGAAATGATGTAGCGTCTCAAATCTCTATCAAACAGTCACATGGATAAATGGAATGAAGTTGTGACTTGGCTATCTTACATGCTCATCCATAAAAGAAGCAAAAACATAAATCTTTTTGGATTTTTCAAAAATTTTATCAAAATAAAATCTTTTTGTGATTTTCTTAAAATTTTCTTAAAGGAAAATCTTTTTGTATTTTTCAAAAGAAATATAAAAAGCAAAAAGAATAAAACAAAGCTGTACAACTAAGCAATGGTACAAATACAATAGACTAGCAATAGGAAGCATATGATATGAACATGAAAAAGCATCATATTCTATACATAGACCAACCCCTCAGTCAACTGTGCAAATCCCCAAAGACTTCCTAAGACTCTCAAATCTAAGGGCATCTAAAGGTTTCGTGAAAATATCGGCTAACTGACGGTCGGTGGGAAAAAAACTCAGGGATACAGTGTTCTCCTCAACTAACTGACGAATAAAGTGCTCACGTATCCTGATGTGCTTGGTGCGCGAATGCTGAACTGGATTGCGGGATATGTGTATCGCGCTCGTGTTGTCACAGGAAATGGTCATGGTGTCCTATGAAATCCCATAATCCTCCAGCATTTGCTTCATCTACAAGAGTTGTGTGCAACAACTCCAGGCAGCTATGTACTCAGCCTCCGCAGTGGACAAAGAGATGGAATTTTGCTTCTTGCTCATCCAGGAGACAAGAGCATAACCAAAATAGAAACACCCACCAGAAGTGCTCCTACAGCCATCTACATCCCCAGCCCAATCGGCATCCGAATAGGCGGACAGACGGTCATCGGTATCAAAGGAATACCAAATTCCGTATGAGAGAGTCCCACTCACGTATTTAATAATAAGTTTTAGAGCAAGTAAATGTGACTCTTTTGGGGATGCCTGATATCGCGCACAGACTCCAACACTAAAGGCGATGTCGGGACGAGTGGCAGTCAAGTAGAGAAGACTACCTATCATACTCCGATATAAGGTTTGCTCTACGTCCTTGCCTGAAGTGTCCTTACTAAGCTTGGTAGTGGTACTCATAGGTGTACGTGCATGCTTAGCGGAGTCTAAACCAAATTTCTTCACTAGGTCTCTAGCATACTTGGATTGGGAGATGAACATCCCATCGTCTAGCTGACGAACCTGGAGACCAAGGAAGAATGTAAGCTCACCAACCATGCTCATTTCAAACTCACTTTTCATCTCCTCCTCAAAGTGGTGAGCATGCTAGGAGCATGTGGATCCAAAGACTATGTCGTCCACATAGACCTGGGCAACCAAAATAGCACCGTCATCTCTCCTGACGAACAATGTCATATCTACTCCCCCTCTCTTGAAGCCACGAGCTAAGAGATAGGAAGTAAGCCTCTCGTACCAAGCACGGGGTGCTTGCTTCAAACCATACAAGGCTTTCCTCAGATAGTAGACGTGCTCAGGGTGCTGAGGGTCTTCAAACCCTTTTGGTTGTTCCACATAAACCTCCTCCTGTAGAATGCCATTCAGAAAGGCACTCTTGACATCCATCTGATATACCTTAAAGCGCAGA
Source organism: Sambucus nigra (assembly GCA_949130495.1). Classification (NCBI taxonomy): domain Eukaryota; kingdom Viridiplantae; phylum Streptophyta; class Magnoliopsida; order Dipsacales; family Adoxaceae; genus Sambucus; species Sambucus nigra. Next base: position 612,199,018 of record OX422217.1, on the reverse strand, counting down.
TGACATGCAATGGCGAGCAGAAGACAGACGGACTCAAGCCTCGCAACAGGAGCAAATGTCTCCCCAAAGTCTACACCCTCTATCTGTGTGTAGCCTTGAGCGACCAACCTAGCCTTATTTCTGATTATGGTACCATATTCATCCATTTTGTTCTTGAAAATCCACCGGTACCTATCACATTAGTCTCACTAAGTCGGGGGACTAATTCCCAGACATTATTCTTTTTAAACTGAAGCAACTCATCCTGCATAGCAGATATCCAGTGTTCATCCTTGAGTGCTTCTTTATAGTTCTTGGGCTCGACTTTGGACGTGTAGCAAAGATGGCTAACAACGTTCTCTAGCTGAGCACGAGTCTTGGCCCCTAGAGTGGGATCACCAACAATGGCAGAAGGGTCATGACTCTTGTGAACCCAAGCAGGTGTGTCCCCTAGCGCAGGAGTAGGGTCCTCAGAGTGTGTGAGAGGAACAGGTAAATCACTGTCAGAACAATTCTCATCCTCACATAGAAGGTTAGGATCAATAACCGTCGAAGGTTCGTCATCTTGCACGGTAACGTTTATTGATTCCATAACCTTAGAGCTCTTCAGGTTAAAAACCCGGTACGCTCTGCTATTCGATGAATATCCTAGAAATATTCCCTCGTCGCTCCGGGAGTCGAATTTTCCTAGTTGCTCTCTATCCCGTAGGATGTAGCATTTACTCCCAAAAATACGGAAATACGCCAGGTTGGGCTTCTTGCCAGTCCACAACTCATAAGGTGTCTGTAGTGTGTGTGGACGCAAATAAACCCTATTCACCGTGTGGCATGCAGTAGACACTGCCTCTGCCCAAAATCTCCTAGAAACTTTACGACCTAGAAGCATAGATCTAGCCATCTCTTGGATCGTTTTATTCTTTCTCTCAACAATCCCATTTTGCTGAGGAGTTCTCACAGCAGAAAACTCATGTTTGATCCCAAGGCTATCACAGTACAAATCCACTTTTGCTTCCTTAAGTTCAGTGTCGTTGTCACTACGTATTCTGTTAATAGTGACACCGTGTTGATTTTGCAGGACACGACACTTGGTCGTTAAAAATTCTACAGCATCGGATTTCTCTCTCAGACAACCTACAATGGAGTACCTGGAGAAATCATCTACCATCACGAGGATGTACCTCTTACCACCTAAACTCTCAGTATGACTGGGACCCATAAGATCTATGTGAATTAACTCCAGAACACGAGAGGTGGTAATGGAATGCAACTTCCTATGAGGACTACGAATTTGTTTTCCCAACTGACAGGGTCCACAAACGGTCGAAATTGAATTTCCAAGAGATGGTAAGCCACGTAGTAGATCCTTTTTAGCTAAACGATTAAGATCTCTAACATTCACGTGACCTAGACGTTGGTGCCACAGATCCATAGGAGTGATCGTGGCGATGTTGCAGATAAGTGAGGATGTGGGCTCAGTCCCATAGCAATTATCCTCGATCCTCACCCCTTGCATAAAAAGTTTACCGGCTTGATTGTAGACTTTACACGCGTCCCGATCAAACTTTACTGCAAAGTCAGTGTCACACAGCTGGCTAATGCTGAGTAGGTTTGCTTTCAAACCTTTGACGTACAAAACATTTTCTAGCTTAGGAAATCCAGGTAACTCGACAGTACCACGTCCTATAATGCTAGACTTTCTCCCATCTCCAAAGGTGACTCTACCATCTTGATAATCCTCAAGAGTCGTAAAAAATGAGGCATCACCTGTCATATGTCTGGAGCACCCACTATCAAAATACCACTTTGAGGTATTGTGTGCTTTGAGAGCAACATGAACAACGAAGGCCTTTTTATCTTTCTTAGGTACCCAAGCAGAGGTGACCTTTTGTTTGCCTTTGTTGTTGTTGGTTTTATCTGGAATGTGAGAAGCATTCACTAACGGTAAAGACATCCGTCGGAATTCTTCCATTAAACTTTGGGTCGTGGCAGCTAAGAACTCAACTTTCTCTCTCAGACTAGAAAACTCATCAGAATGACGTGGTGGAGCAGTAGTACGTCGTGTTCGACCCATGCTATAGCAAGTTTCCCTAAGGTGGCCTTTTCTTTTGCAATAAGTACAAAAGAGCACAGACAAAGGCGGACCTTGGTTTGCTTTTCTTGATCGAACTCTCCTTCGAGGTTTTTTACGGTGGCCATAAGGAGTCGTAGTAAACTCAGGAACTGGTCCAGGTGCAATTTGGGATGTGGAGGCACCATCATATCCAATTCCTTGCCGATCACCAAAACCTAAAGCGGGGCCGAGGAGCATCTTTCCCATCTTCCCAGATTTATCCTCGATTTGTACCTTGACTTCCCGTGCGTTCTCAAGATCATGAGTCAGTTGGGCAACAAGGGCTTCAAGTTTCTTCCGAGTCTCCACGGAGGAATGGAGCTGACTCGTAAGACTAGCCACTTGTTTAGTCAAGTCCCCTCTCTCTTTCTCTAACACACACTCTCTCTCTCTAAACAGAATCTCTTTCTCGACACAGGCAGATTCTCTCTCTCTCAGGGCGGTGACGGTGGAGGACTCTCTTTCTCTCGCCTTTCTTAAATCTTCCTCTAAGCCGGTGATCTTAAGAACTAGCGCTTTGTTACGTTTTTTAGTTTTAAATGACTCGGAATATAACTCAGCGTAAGCGCGTTGAATATCACTCTCTCTCTCACTTGAGTCATCCTCCCCCTCACTCACATCGATATCACTGTCGAGGTGTCCCTGTGAAGCATCATCTTCATCGTCGTGAAGAGAACTAGGAGTTCTTACTTGACTGGCCATGAATGCGGTGAAGTTACACACATACGGTGATTCATCTTCTGAATCCACCGTCTCGACCTCACTGTCGTCACTAAGGGTAGCATTAAGGACAGCTTTCCCTTTCTCTCTATTTAGACGATTGGCACACTCAAAGGCTCTATGACCCCTACCATCGCACTCAAAACATCTCTCACTTTCTTTCTTAGGAGGATTTTTGGTGTCTTTTTTATTTTTCTTTTCAAACTTATTTTTCTCAAATTTCTTTTTATCTTTAAAATTGCCATTTTTCTTAAATTTGAGAATCCTCTTGAAATTTTTTGCAAAAAGAGCCAAATCATCTAGGTCAAAATCACACTCAGAATCTGACGTGTCAGTCTCTCTCTTTTTAGACGACTCTACCCTTTTTCTAGCCGACCCCTCACTCCTTCTCTCTTGGGCATTAAGTGCAATTCCCTTATCTTTAGATTTAGCAGTTTTAGGGAACATATCAATTTCATAAGTTTGCAAATCTCCTACAAGTTCTTCCAATTTTAGCGTATTTAAATTACCCATAGAATTTAGCACAGTGACTTTAGGGATAAAACGCTTAGGTAAAGAACGAAGAATCTTTTTAACAACTCTAGCATTAGGAATATGTTCACCAAGATTAAAGCTAGTATTCACAATGTCAGAAAGTCTAGCATAAAATTCATCAAAGCATTCAGATTCATGCATGGTGATGGTTTCAAATTGAGTTGTCAAATTTTGCAACTTAGATTCTTTCACAGCATTAGTTCCTTCATGGGTGAGTTTTAAAACATCCCATGCCTCTTTTGACATGGTGCACGTCATTATGCGTTTGAACTCATCAGGTGTGACAGACCCAGAAATAACACTTAGACCCTTAGAATTAAAAGATGACCTTTTAAATTCTTCATTAGTCCAAGAAGTGTCAGGTTTCAAGTTGCTCACATTATCAACAGTCACGGTGGGAGGAGTCCACCCTCGTTCAACCAAAATCCAGACACGTTCATCAATGGCTTTTAAAGCCGACCTCATTCGGGCTTTCCAATAAGCATAATTTGTCCCGTCAAAAACAGGCATTTTATTATATAACTTCTCCATTTGAACACGCACTTTTTCAAAAATCAATTTTTTTTAGAAAATTGATATCTTAGAAAAATTTTGCGAAAAATAGGAATACGCGATAGATTAGCGTAACCTGCTCTGATACCAATTTGAGAACGTATGTGCTTGCGTTCAAATGAGCAAATTATATATTAAAAGCCTTTTAACCCAAACAAACCCTAAATATGCAACAATATGTGATTGAATAAGATGATAATCTAAGCAAGAACATTCAAACACATGCTTGTGAGGAAAAATCCCCCAAAGGGGCAAAACTATTTATTTCCATTATAATATTGTAACTATACAATTTCGGATTACAATGAAAATACAAGTGACTAAGAATTACCCTCAGGTGTCGGATTCTGTAGTCGCGTTTAGAAATATCCCTTTCCAGTAGGGCTGCAATGGAGAAGAAGAACGGTCTTCTCCACAAAGGTTGAACAAACCAAAGTTGTGTTCTTGGGTTACCAAAAAGATTCACAAATATTTGGCAAGGATGTGTGAATCAAAACATGAGTCTTGGGACTCAAAAAATATCAAGACTAGAGGTATTTGGACTCTCAAAAACGTCTTCTAAAGTCTTGCAAAACAACTCCCCCGAAGTTGGTATTTATAGAAAAAAATATGAAGAGTCCCACGTTCTTAAAACTCTAAAATTCTATCCAGCGTACAAAAAAAACAGCATTCTTTAAGGAATTTTCTCTATCTTCAAAAGGTCATAACTCCTTCACCGTAGCTCGGATTGAGGTGCCGTTTTTTTCCAGTATCTTTGTTGCGGCGAGCTCTTAAACTTTCCAGTTGACCAGACCTCCTAACTATGGATGTGAAATTACGAAAATGCCCTTGAACACTCCTATCGTGCCTTTTTCACTGTTTTGACTTCCCTTGCGTACTGCTTGCATTAAGTCCCTAAAATCTTGGAACGTGAAGTCGTTGAGGCAGATGTGGGACACATTAATGGAGATGTTGAATACTTGATTCCCGGAATTCGGATAGAGGCCGTCATGTGAGATCTTGAGGTGACGTGCCAAATGTAGCGGCGTACGACATACACAAATGTAACATGTTGGACATGAGAAAAATGTCCTTACAAAAATAATGCAGAATAATATATTTATGTAGTTATAGAAAAATTAAATCTTACCATCATCCTATGATCCACCTCGACGTAAGAAATCCAGTCGGAGTAGTGCACGTCCGTCTTTTTTGCCCGATTTTCCCTCCCCGGTTGACGAGATGCCAATTATCGCTCCACGATCTCGTTGTCAATAAACTTTTGCCATTGTGCCAATGAGATCGACTCCTTCGGCGGGACGAATTCACGTATTCGGATAACGGACTCTTGGGTCTTTACAAAGTACCAGGTCTGCATATTTTTCTTCCACGTCTTGTGTTGCTCCCTCAACTGCTCCAAGATGAAATCGCGTAGCTTTGGATCCAGACTGAATTGTTCTTGTCCAACAAATACAATGTTAGTTGCGAATAAATATAAATATAAAATGAAATCGAAATTGAAATTGAAATTGAAATATTCATATAAATATAAATATAAATATAAATTCATTACCTGTAGTGCCACCCAAATAGCTAACTTGAGCTCATTTGGCACCTCCCTCCAACTAGTGTACCCCGGATCAATTATCGTTTTTACCAGCTCGAGGGATCTCGCTAATAGCCCCGTCTTAATCTCGATGGCCGTCCCTAATTTTCCATATTTGGGGAGCCTAGGGTTCGAGGATCCCTCCTCGCCTCCGCTACCACCGAGCCCAGACGACATCATCATAATCAGCATCATCATCCTCGCCTTAATACCTAAAGGAGACATTTGCTGTAAAAAATATTATTATTAGTACAAATAAAAATGAATTAGAAGAAGACATGCAAATATGTACAATTACTACAAATCCAAATGAATTGTTACTGTTTAACACCTCAATTCTGAATTCCAAAACAACAACATCTAGCTCATAATATGTACAATTACTAAAAATTCAAAACATCCCCACCCCCACCCCTTCTGCCCACACACACACACACACACTACACAAGAGTGAAAATGATAAAGTACAAATCAATTAAAAAACATTAAAATGGATTGATAAAGTACAAATTGGAATATTTATTACAAATTAAAAAATTGTTTAAAATTCGGGTTATCATAAAAATGGATTGATATTCGATAGGAGTATCCAAGTCATCCACATTACTATTTACACGCTTTGGCGCGTGTAGGACAATTGACAACGGCTCATTTTTTATATACTCTGAGTAAAACACTTGGTTAACCTTTTGAAATGCACAAACAAACAAACGGCTTCATAAACTATGTACGCATCATCAACTAAATCCTCTAAAATATTATGATCTACGTCGTCCCCTTCTACATCTATCCTACTCATTGAAGGTTTGTTGTGAAGGTTGTTCGGGGACAAAAGAAACTTTTAATTCACTGTGAAAACTCCAAAATCGATAACTATCTTGCATACCCAATCTTAACAAATGTAGTTCAAATGTTTTCCACTAAAACACCTTACCATTCTTACACCTAGCACACGGACATGGAAATTCTTCATCATTATGACATCTCTATGCATATTTCACAAATTCATTAGCACATCTGCGAAAAACATACCCCGTTCTATTTGTCTCACCCATCCACTCTTTGTATTTCAGATATCCCATCACAGCTACCACAACTAATCACCTATTTAAGGTAAGAAGCGTATATTCATGGATTAGTATAGTATGTTTATATTCGATTTATAAATGTAGATTTATAAAGGTAAGAAGCGTAGATTTATAAAGGTCAGAAGCATAGATTTATAGTGTGTTTCATTTAATTATGTCTTATTTATATTCGATTTTTAAATTTCAAATTCAAATTCAATTTATAATAAAAAATTATATTTCCTCCATCTCCTCTAAAGGGTGAGTGGTCCTATCCCATTCAAGACCGCATTTTTCTGTAATACACTTAACAACTCATGCACATTATTACGATTTGAGAAAAATTTAGTTGCATATCCTCGTAGTTCTCCAAGTACACGACGTAGATTGGAAAGTGTGAGTGTTATTTCAATTGATTAATTGAAATAACAGTCACACTTGTCAATCTAGTATGTACCCATAGAACATTAGGATACGACTGCAGAACTTCCTCCAAAAGTAACAACTTTAAGCCACTAAGAATATTATTATATAGAAATTATGCAGTCTCAAACTGTCCAAACGGGACAATTCGAGAGATCTCATTACAGGGGTAATAACTCTCGAACGGGTCTAAGGGCTATTGAATGCGTACGCATAAGAACTAGAAGGCTAGTATCTATGCGCACTATATGTAATTTCAAGTATGTTTCATTTAATTATCATACTATATATATTGTTCGTTATCCAAAGTAATTTTCAAAAAAAAATTGAAAAATCTCACCCCCATATGGACAATAATCCAGTGGTCATGCCACTTTTAAAATTAACCAAACCAAGTATATCTTGGTAGCACTGGAAATCGCAAGTATATCTTGGTAGCCACAAATTACTTCACCGAATGGGTAGAGACAAAACCACTAGCAAACATCTGAGATACTAACATGACGAGGTTTAAATGGAAAAACATCTTAATGCGCTTTAGGGTACCAAAAGCTATCATTTCTGATAATGGCACACAATTCGAAAGTGGTTTCTTTCAGCACTTCTGTAATGAACATGGGATAAGGCACCATTTCAGCTCAGTGGCATACCCCAAAGCATCCAACCAGAATCTTCCAACAAGACCATGCTCGACGGTCTTAAGAAAAATCTAAAAAAGGCCAAAGGTGCATGGGTGGAGGAACTCCCCCACATCCTCTGGGCCTATTGCACTATGCCGAGAAGATTGACTAAAGAAACACCTTCTCACTGGCATACGGAATGGAAGTTGTTATCCCACTCAAGTAAGGACTCATAATAATGGGAACTAATCTGGTTGACTGTGGGCTAAATGATGATGCTTTACGCTCTGAACTTGAGTTAGCTAACGAACGTAGAGAACAGGCTATGATTAAGTTTGCCTCCTATCAGCAGTAACTGTCCGGGCAATACAATAAGAAAGTCAATTCAAGGACATTCCATGTAGGAGATTATATCCTAAGGAAAGTCCTCGGTAGCGCAGTAAAACCATCAGATGGCAAAATGGGGCCAAATTGGGAAGGGCCTTTTAAGATAACAAAGGACAACCTTCGAGGAGCCATTAACACTGGAGGGCAGGATGATACCAAGAGCATGGAATGCAGCCAACCTCAAGAAGTTTTACTTTTAAACAACCTGTTCTTTACTACTAGCATCTTTTAATTATTTCTCGTTTTAATTCAAAACTTATGTTGCCAAGACAGTATTCAATATATAAAGGCCCAATTAGCACCATTACTTTCATATCCTTAGACTCTTACTGGTAACACCTCATTAATGCACACCCTTTTTAAGCAATATCTCCTTCAGGTATAGCTAAAATCTTAACACTATGGTAAGTTGTTCAACTTATTCCTAAATCAGAGAACTCAGCATACCGAACGGGACTCATAACAATTACATTGAGTCATTAAAAATTATTTAAATTGCTACATCCCTCAAGTTCTTATTATAAACACAAGAGATCTCTGGGGTTACCCTGGCAACCATAAAAATCCATAAAGAGGATTCATAGGAAACAAAGTCAACCTAGGTTAATCGCCAATTTTATTGGTCGCAAAAAAAAATTGCTCGGGTGCATGGCCCAACTGTCAGGTGCATTCTCACTATCATCTGACACAGGCCTAAGGAAGTGTGACAACACAACCTAAAAGGTAAAGTAGATGGAATGACATTGTCAAGACATGTTGGACCGAGATAATGCTTAAAAATAAAACAACACTATCTTTTTACCATTTAGTTAGCAAAGAGGCTCAAAATGGCAAAACCAGACACAATAAGTATTTGAATATGAATATTTAGTCAGTACAAGCTCAAAACATCAAAGATAGTAAATGACATTTTTCTATCTAAAATGAGAAGGTATATTTATAATAAAAACCAAACAATGTATAAAATCCTAAGATAGCCCAAGACGACGACCAAAGTATTCAGCTACAATTGCTCTTTGACCATCATCTGGTTTGGGGGCAAGATCCTCTTTTACCTCGTCGAGGTCGCCTTCTAATAAATGAGAAAGGATAGCACCAATAGGGATCCAATCATCATCCTTTGAGAAAGGATTATGGCGATAAGTTGCACATCCAACTTGGTATTTATACCATGTTTTTGACTCTCTAGGCACCTTTGCCTCCTTAAGGGAGCTTAGCCCCCTCAAGAAAAGGCAACATCTTTTGCCTTCTTGAGCTTTGATGGGACATCTGCCCAACCAGCATTGTAACCTTCACCCCAGACTTCTCGAGGGACCGTCTTGAAAAAATATTTAAGTCTTTTAACATCTTCTTTGAGAATAGATACAAAGGCTTTCGGATCGACGATGTCCTTCCTCAAAGCATCATTCTCAGCTTTGAGGACTTTGCTCACTTACTTGACCTCAACTCTGCCAGGAATCTTGGCTCATAAATAATCTATTTATTTTTCACCGAGGCACCTACCTCCTCTATTTCTTGGAGATCATCTTTCAACATAGCGATCACCTCAGTCTGGTTCTTGTATTGTCCATTCCTCGATCTTAAGGATTTGCATATTTTTACAAAGGCCTTGCGAGCCTGCAAACTAATGTTTAGTCTAAGAATCTTTCCCAGTTGAAAGTTGAGAGTTGGGAGGAATATATCGACCTAGATCAGCAGACTACAAATGACATATATCAGACCCAAAGTAAAGTATTAGTACATAACAAATTAAACGAACACATTGGGAGAAGAGAAAGTCTAATTTCATTTCACAAAAATAAGGGGCCAGGGGCGAGTACATCGGATACAATTACAAACTAACAAAATAAATAAGGTCGTACAAGGAAAATACTCAGTCCTAGTCTACGGGCCTTGATTAGTCACCCGATTGCCATCAATAATGGCCTTTACTTTGTCAGTAACTAGCTGACTCTCCCTAGCTCTGGCCACCTCATCGACCTCGGAAGGGATGATATCAGTGCGAACGACAGGATGGTCACCACCATCATTATCCTCCAAGAAAAGATTTGGACTAAGGGAGTGAAGACTAAAGAGCTCGAATTCAGCAGGAGCTCCTGCCACCTTCAAACCTTGATCCCACCTTTTTTATGAAATACTTTTTACCCATAGGCCAACTGCTGCTTAGCGTCTGCATAGGCTTTATAATATCCCTCGGTGTATCTCACGTCCTTCTCTTGAGGGAGCTCTTTCTCCAGCTTAGTAACCTTATTAAATAAGGCTATGTTCGATTTCACTAGCTCGAATTTCTCGACGACTACCACCTTATGAGTCGAGTCAAGCACCTCATAGGCCTTAGTCATCTTCTTCTTTTCTCACTCCCACTCTTAGTGAGCATCAATAAGGGATTGATTCTTGGACTCCAGAGCGTCAATTAGCTCTTTCTCTATTTAGGATCCACCATCTTGGTTCCTTAAGAGAGTGATGAAATCAAAGACAAACTATAAACAACAAGAGAGGTACCAATTCAAAACAATAAAAGTTTAAGGAAAAGTAAGAGAGAAATTGAGACTTACCAAATTAATCCCTTAAGCTGACTTAAGGGCTAACTGGTCAGGTTCCATGCGTGCCAACCTCTCTCGATCAGCCAAGAGTGTTGCCTTCTCCAGAAGCATAGGGGCAAGATGAGGGGCATCAGCCACAGAGTCCCCCTCTATAATAACTAGGGAAGATGACATCGCAGGGGCCTTTAAGACCTGGGACCTCTTCTTTTCTTCTTTACTCCTTCTTTCTCCTTCTCTCTCCTCTCTATTTTTTCTCTCTACCTCCTCATTCTTCTTCTATTTTTCTTTTTCCTTCTCTTTTCCCCTGCCTAATGGGATAGAATTACCATCATTGGGGGAATCAGTTGCAGAATTCTTTTGAGATGAGATCCTATCAAATAGGATAATATGGTCCTCATCTCTACTAGAAAGCCTAAGCCTATTTCTAGGTAGTAAAAGGGTCATATCTTCTTCATCTTCGTCTTCCTCATCTTCCTCTTCCTCTTCCTTTTCTTTCTCCTCTAAACTTATTTCCTTCTCTTCAAGGATAACGGAATAGACAAAACTGACTCAGGAACTTTCAAAGCTATGATTGTATCAACTAGGTGAGCAATAAAGCTTGTACAAGTATTTTTATACTCTAACAGAAAGGTTGTCGATATCGAGTGTTAACGGTCGGCTAGTCTCTCTCAGATGATCTAGGCCTTCGTGAGTTCTCCATTGTTAATCTCACTAACGTTAGGTTCTTGGCTCTTAGCGTGAGCTATAATGGAAAAGATGAGGAATATAAGTAATAGGAGCAGGTCACAATAAGGTAGTGAATAAAAAGAAAAGGATAAAGTGACGTATCCCAGCCACCCCATAGTAAAAAATGGGATGGTCACGTGGGCCCTCCCCTTCCAACAACGGAGGGTGCTGTCAGTCTCTTGCAATAAACCCACTTTCCAAGTAATCTTTATGATAATTCAGGAGATTTAATATCAGGACTCGTTCAGATCTTCTCGTCTTCGGGTATAACAAACCCTCTTTGGTCTTCGAGAATACGTAACAATAAAATACCTCAGGAAGACCTAACTTCGTTCCATAAAGAGTATTTATTCTATGGACACCATTTACTATCTTACATACATTGGGGGCAAGTTGGGCAGGAACAATGGTAAAATACTTATAAAATCTAATAAACAACTCATTTGGGGGAAATGTCAAACCCCCTTAGGTTATCAAAAAGGTATGAATCCAGTGCCCCCATTAACTTTACGAACATTACAAGGGAGGGGGCACAGTCGATAATCACCCAGTCAGGAATGTTGTACCTACGCCTAAGTTCTTTTATAAGTTTCCCATTTAACATCGCCATATCTTAACAAATAAGGAAAAACCCTAGCTACAGTAACTAGCTAAATACGCTGAGAAAGGCACAGATATTAGAACTTATAGGTAATAATAAGGCCTTAAGAAAGCATAAAGAAAGTAGAACTTTGGTTTTTGAAGCAAAAGAAAAGCCTAGAGTTGAAGCAACCTTAAAAGAGAAGCACGCACCAAAAAATGACCAGGGATAGTGAACACACGTTTAAGCATGCAAGCTACTGATCACCATAGAATGCTAATGATTAGTTTCAACTTCCTAAGAGGATTTTGGCTCTTTAATTCTTTATCTGAGATAAGCGAATCCCTTGTGTAAACCTCGATATTAAAAAAATGCCACTACGGACTCTGATCCAAATGAAATCTATTGGCCTATATTCGTCAGCCCAAAGATTTCAGGGGCAATTGTGGGAGCCCATTTTCTACAAGTCAATGAAAATAGCAAACCAAGACAGCTTGAGTTATTTGGCCCAGCCAAAATAACCACTTCAATTTTTCACGAGCAGTTTTACATAAATATAGTTAAATTAGGTGCTGAAAATCTCGATCGAGATATTAAAGCATCTCATGATTAATCCAGTGCCATAAAGGAGTTCCTTAAGTAACTCCAACTCTATAACTAACACGCCTATAAATTGTAGTCTCTGGCCCGGGACATAGGTGCATGTAACCTGAAAACTTTGAGAGATACTTAATAAAACAGTAGACCTCTCCAAGTACGTAGGCACATTGTCGAACCACGTATATTATGTGTTGTGTGATTGATTGAATGATTTCAATTTGATATTGCTTCGTAATATATTTTATTGTGATATTTTCTGCACTCACAGTATATATATATATATGTGTGTGTGTGTGTGTGTGTGTGTGTGTGTGTGTGTGTGTGTGTGATATTGTTGTAGGTGAATATTGTCCTGCCTTGCATCAAAGGAATTGGAATTGAAATATTTTAGATCTTTGACTAATTTGGATTTCTTGGAGATTAGTAATGTTGAAATCTTCATGTTTAGGATTCGTTTGTTGTTAATAGTTTTAGACCTTTAATATTAGATTTGTTAAAAAGTAGTGAGTATTATATGCGTTTGTTTGTTAATTACGTGGAGTTGGGTGTCTAAAATTTGTTAGTTTCTTCACATGGATATTATATTGGATTTAAATTTAATTTTGGGGAAATCATATAACTCAATACAATAATGGGAGCACCACCCCCGTTTTACACCACATGTCACACAATTGCAAATAAGTTACTTCAATTAATGACTTTTCCTATCATTGGGTGAATTAATTTTTATTCTATGAACCTATTGGTGTGAAATTTGTATTTTTTTTCATTCCATTTTTCTTTGTTAGTGAGAAAATTAAGATTTTATTTGAGGTCCTAATAATAATTTGCACTTTTTTCTTTACTCATCTCTTATTTTGTAGTGTTGTCTATATTTAATTTTTAGTAGTAGTTGCTGCAATGTATTCATTTTATGCTATTATATATGTTATTTTACTATTTTTTACCCTGGATATATTCCGACAGCACGAGCTGTAGTGTCAACATTCAAAATAGTTATTATTTCCTTTGGAAAGTTATTTCATTATATATTGAAGTGACCATGAAGAACACTTATATGTATGCTTTATTTATCTACACATTCCTAAGTTTGGGTATGATTTTTTTTAAAGGGTATGACTTGAATTGAATCATTTAGAAGCAGTTTATATTTAAGGCATGAACATTTATTGATGGGAGTTTATAAAGAAATTATTTATTAATTCTTTGTAGATTTTTCATGTTGAGCCGTAAGCACGGTTTTATCAACCAGTTCTAGATTTAAGTTTTAATATCTTTATCTTCAGGAGGAGATTCATAGAACATCTACCTAAGCAAACATCGCTCTTAGACAACATTATTGCTGAATGTACAATATATGTAATTAATGCTACGCAATGTACAAATTCAGACTTATGGCAACAGTGAACCAATACCGCAAAGAACTTGCTTATACAAAACATAAAAATTTTAGTATTATGGTTCTAGTGTATTATTCTTTGGTATTTTAGAATATCATACAACTTTATGATGAAGAACTCAAGGTAAAGAATTATCACACCATGACTATTCTAATACTGATTGATCAATACCTTATTAAAATAAAACAGGAATGTATTATGATTTCATTCTCATCATCACTATCGCAACGAGTAATAAAATATAAAACAAAATAAAACCATACATATAATTGAACAGATAGAATAACTAAATGCATGAATAAATAATTGTGATACGAATAAACTATCGGCCACTACAAAAAACTATCCAACATACTGAATATTGTTAAATAATTAAACATCCCTGATGTGAACAAAGGCCTCTCCAACTACGGACAACATGCCCAAGAGAGAGAAAAAATGAAATAAAATTGCATCATATCTACAGAGAAATGACTGAAGTGATTATAGTCAAATCTAACAGCATCCACAGCTACTGATCGCAACAACATAAAAGATCTACTCCTGTTGTCCCTTCTGCTGCTGCACACCTGAAGTTTTAAAAAATAAGAAAAGAGATTTGTCGCAGTTCTAAGCCCGAAAACGTTTGAAAATATTTTTCAAGTACTTAAATGCTTTAAATCAATAAAACATGTAGTATATTACTTTCACAATTAATTTACCAGTCACACTCACATGAGAGAAAACCTCACCTCTCATCTACAGCGCGCACCTAACACATTCATTTTATTATCCTAATTATACTACCTATTCTAACTAGGACAGTAAACGTTATCCAAGCCCAATCCCGCTAATAGTCACCATTAGCTAACCATATGCTACCCTCACCATATATACTTTCATAAGAAATAACATAATTGCACACTTGCTATAAATAGAGGCACACGTGATACAATAATGTAACTACACTCATGCTATAAATGAATATTCACACAATATGATAACATATTTATACCCGTGTTATAAATAGATATACACATCACATATCGTGTGTGTGTGTGTGTGTATATATATATATATATATATATATATATATATATATATATATAACCGCATCCCCAGAGTCGGAACCTTGTACATGCATCCCTCATGTCCTATCAGGCTCCAGGCATATCACGCATCACACTAAGCCACTGGATCATAATCTTACCACCGAACCCAAAACGTAAACACAAACAAGGGAGGCGGTAAAAAACATACATCTAGATGTCGCAACCATACCACATCGCGCCCCATCGGTCTCCAAACCAACACATATCCTCAAACACAAATAGTGGATATGCAACAGTACAATGACCTAGGGAATCAATCCAACACCTGCTAGTCAATGCCAGGGTGAACTGCCCACTATGCGCAACCTCCTATCGATAGCACAACCGAGTAGGTATGTTCAATACAAACACGTAACATACACACACACACACACACACACACACATATATATATATATATATATATATACATATACGTATATACATATTGGGGTCACGTATATACATATATATGTATATATGTATATGTATATGTATATGTATATGTATATGTGTGTGTGTGTGTGTGTGTGACCCCAATATGTATATATATATATATAAAGTATTAACCTTATACGCAAATCTGACAGCGTACTTGAGAGCGCAACAGCGGAATGATGTTCTCAAATAAAGTCCAATTTTAATTATGTGTCAATTTATCCCAAATTTTATTTAAACCCTAATCATGCATCTAGGTGCATTGAATTAAATATGAAAATTAAATAATCAAAAGATCAAATATAGGGAACCCCAATTTATGAAAAAATACTTTGAGGAAAAACCTTTATTTCACAATAAAACGTAAATCGTAACTTACAATAATTATAATGAAATCTGCAATGAACTCTCACTAGAATCCAGAAAGATACGCAACCTTGAATCAGTAATGGTCTCCCTCAAAATCCCACACAAACCACAGCTCCTTCAGCAATGAACACCTGCAAGCATCCCCAATGACCGCAGTCGTCTTAGACTATCATCTTCCTAAAAAATAACTAAGTAAGTAGTAGAGATATTCTCTACAAGAAAAACTTCACAAAGTTGTATTATTGGGTTACAAAATAATTCACATGAACTATTGGGATGATTTGTGAATTGTAACACAAAGTTTAACACTTTAAAAGGAGAAGACAAAAATTCTGCAGATTGCAGTTTTCGTAGGTTGCAATTCTCACGTCTTATCTAAGGAAAAGGACTAATAAATCAAGTGTTTATATAAAAAAAAATTGAGTCGACGGTGTCGTTTAAACGACATTGATATGTCGTTTGAATGAACTATCTCGCGACTGTGAATGTCGCTTGATAACCCTTCTCGCGACATTACAAACGAGGTTCAAATGAGGCAAATATTAAAACAATAGGCTGCCGCTTGATAAACCTTTCTTGCGACATACAAATGACCCTTTGCGCGACATAGCTTCTCGCTTGACGTCATCGTTTGAATGACATTTGCATGTCATTTGAACAACAGGAACGAAAAAAAATCATTTTAAAACTTTGCCTACAGGTCTCAGAAAAATTATTTTGATGGAAAATGACACCTCAGATGTTTAAAAATATTTTTAGAAAATTGAACATTAATGGATTAAAAACACAACCTTACCAAAATTAATCTTGTTGAGGCTTGTTGTTGAAGAATGTTTATATTCAGATCCGTCTTGTTGCATGTATGACCTTGAACATCTTCGACGGGTGTAATGGTATACAACATACTCAATGTAACATACGGACTATGTAAAATATGTCCTTATAAATCTTTCCCTATGTCTATGTCGGTACAAACTAAAAATATCCAAATTATTAATTCAAAATGCCTATACAAATCTAATACCCTCCCATGAACCCAAAAGTCAAAAGGTACTAAAGATGCAAGTATTCAAAACCTCTTTTCAAAAATCTTCAACATTAAACTTCAAATCTCTTTTGCTTTCCTTGTGCTTCCTTTTGTGTGCATTCCAAATGAACATCAAATTACCTACACACAATAAACAAAGCAAATACCTTCGTTACATATCGAGTTTGAAATGAGATATATAAATCAAAATTCATTCCCCCCCTCCCCCCTTTATTTATCCGAAATAGACAAGTAAAAGAATAAATAAATCTGGAGTTGTCACGATAAGCATAGCAAATATAGATAACAAATGCGCTCATGCAAGGAAATACTCAAACGACTTTCACAATCTCTTTTTTATTTTTCAAAATTTCTCAAACAAAAAAAATTATAAAATTGACACACACCATGAATTTACAATAAGAAAACCAAATCGTGGAAACGAAATGAATGTGTGTGAACAATTTGATAGGTAAATTAACTCAATCAATCACCAATATGTGCACGATGAATATGGGTACCCCCAACGAATGAACATAAAATCGTCCTTAGGTGTAAAATCGTTGAATTTAAATGACATCGTCTTAATCAAATCGACAAATCAAAGCCTGAATGATTTTCACACCAATAACTTTTAAAACTATGTAATGCAGTTTCGAGAATTTTTCAAAGGATGTGCAAACCCGTTGTTTATTTTATTTCTAACCTAACTCCCTCTTCAATAATAATCATTCTATTTTTCTAATGAGGTTCTATATTCTCAACTTAGAGAAAACTTATTGGCTCATTTTTGGCATATATTTCTTTCTATTGCCTTAATTTTTTCTTGGGCTCTTTTCAACCGGTGGCTTTCACAACAAAGTTATTATCTTCTTGTAGTCCTTTCCCGTGCTCACTCATCATTTTTTCATCCTAAAATAAATTCCTCACGCGCAACGGTTCATAGATGCACTTCTTTTATTATTGTCGTATTACTGCATTTGGTTCATTTTTAAAGACAGGATTGATATGAAAACACTCGACCAACATGTGATAGACAAGCACAATAATCAAATAAATTCGTGTATATGTGCAATAAAATAAATCACGAGTCAAACATGTAGGAAGTAACAACTAGTTACATCTTAATGATTCCAAACATTGAAAAGCACAAAATGAAATGACGTATCGTCTCAAAACACTATCAAATCGTCACATGGGAATGGAATGAAATTGTGACTCGATCATCCTAAATGTCCATTCATAAATGGTGCAAAACAAATATGAAAATATTTTTGCATGTTCAAAAAATTTATCAAAATAAAATCTTTTTGACTTTTTCAAATTTCAATTTTTCTCACAAAAATTAAAAAATCTTTTTGTATTTTTCCAAAAAATTTCAAATTCAAAATCTTTTTGTTTTTTTTTCTAAAAAATATATCAAAATGAAAAAATAAATACAATGGGGGTACACATGTCATAACACTAGCAAAAATACATCATGAAGTGCAACTAGAGTCTGACAAACATCAAGCACGATCAACCGTACGATCTAACATGGGGAAAATCATGTGCATATAAATGAGAGTTATGAATCAAACTTCCTAAAGCCTCTAAATCTGATTTCTTAACCCAAAGAGGTGTGTAACGATGCATGGGGGTTTTGGGAACCGGAGCGACTCTATTATTAAACGTCCTAGGAGTATTTGGAAGCTTGAAACAGAAACGCCTAAGGTGACATTTTCGACCGCAATGTGTGCAAGTGTAGATATGGCAGTGAACGTTACCTAAAGGTGGTCATTTCCTAAAGTTCCTTGGTGGCTCTCTCAGTTGCATGGTCTTGCCTTTGGGAATGGGTGCAACATGGTAATCGAAGCCAATTCCACACCTATCATCTTTTATTTGGATGGTGCCTAACATCTCATCTAACTTTTTCGACCTAGACTCCAAATCAAACTTCGCCTTACTCGAATCTATCAACTTCTCCTCAAGATCACCTATCTTAGACTCGATTAACCCTCCATTAACCCTAAAAGACTATCTCTATCTCCCTCGACATATTCTAACTTCTCTCAAAGAGTTTTCTCACGCGCTCTGAGATCCTCAACTAAAGCATCATTATTATTCTCTAAGGCTCGTTATCTCAACTTAGCTTGTAACTTTACGTTTGCCTAGTTCACTTTTAACATTTCCGCATATAATTCATTGAAGGCAACTTGCAAGTCACGCTTATCCACCTCTTAATCCTCACTCACATCGCCCTCACTTTGTTGGGTATCACTCTTATCACCCTCACTCTCTTGGGCTTCACTCACATCACCCTTAGTTTCTTGGGCTTCACTCACATGATTAGCAACGACGGTGGGAAGTTCTCGTTTACTTGCAAAAAAAATCTTCTTCGGGATCACTATTACGAAGGGTGGGAATAAGAGTTTTTAGTTTATTATCATCCTTCCTAATATTAGTGGGGAACTCATTTGTCTTATATTCAAACCCCTCGCAACTAAGACATCTTTCAAAATTATTCTTTTTAATGAAAGTGTTAATTACCGGTTTCATACATGATTCCCAATTAGACCCTAAAATAATTGAGTTCTAATATAATAAAGTACATTAAAATTCATGACTGAAACCATAGGGATTATAAACATAATAATTTAATGTAACTTGCTCTGATACGAATTTGATGTCACGAGAAGTCAAATTGTATCAGCAAAAAGTTCATGAAAAATTAGGATCACGCGATAAATTAGCGCAACCTGCTCTGATACGAATTTAAGAGCGCAGCAGCGGAATGATGTTCTCAAATAAAATCCAATTTTAATTATGTGTCAATTTATCCCAAATTTTTTTTAAACCCTAATCATGCATGTGGATTGAATTAAATATGCAAATTAAACAATCACAATATCAAATACAGGGAACACTAATTTAAGTAAAAAAGAAACTTTGAGGTAAAACCTCTATTTCACAATAAAACATAAATCGCAACTTACAATAATTACAATGAAATTTGCAATGAACTCCCGCAAGAATCCATAAAGACACCCAGTCTTGAATCGGCAATGGTCTCCCTCAAGATCCCACACAAATCGGAGCTCCTTCAGCAGTGAACACCCGTAAGCATCCCCAATGATCGCAGTCATCTTCAGTAAGCAGCTCCCTCAAGAACTACCAAGTCAGCAGTAGAGATCTTCTCTATAAGAGAAACTTCACAAAGTTATGTTTTAGGGTTCCAAAATAATTCACATAAACTATTGTGATGATTTGTGAGTTGAAAATTAAAGTTTAACACTTTAAAAGGAAAAGACAAAAATTCTGCAGATTGCAGTTTTCGTAGGTTGCAATTCTGAGGTCTTCTCCAAGGAAAAGGACTCATAAATCAAGTATTTATAAAAATTTGAGTCGACGGTGTCCTTGGAATGACATTAGCATGTCGTTTGATATGCCGTTTGAACGACATATCTCACGACAATGAATGTCGCTTGATAACCCTTCTCGCGACATTACAAACGAGGTTCAAATGAGGCAAATATTAAAATAGTAAACCTTTCTGGCGATATACAAATGATCCTTCGTGCGGCATAGCTTCTTGCTTCAAGTTGTCTTTTGAACGACATTTGCATTTCGTTTGAACGACATTTACATGTCGTTTGAATGACGGGACCGAAAAAACTTTTCTTTTTAAAACTTTGCCTACGGGTCTTAAAAAATTTATTTTGACAAAAAAATGACGCCTCGAATGTTTAAAAATATTTTTAGAAAAATATCCCAATAATTTATATGAAACATTAAGGGACTAAAAACACAACCTTACCAAAATTAATCTTCTTGACGCTTGATGTTGAAGAATGTTTATATTCGGATCCTTCTTATTGCATGTATGACCTTGAACATCTTTAATGGGTGCAACGGTATATGATATACTCAATGTAACGTACGAACTATGTAAAATATGTCCTTACCAATACCAAAGTCCTAATCGACTTTTTGATTATACATATAAGCGTTCACTCACTTGAATTCCCGATTTATCTCATCGGAACCCATATTTCCATTGTCCTAATACACATACCAAACCCTGAAAATATTCCTCAGTAGTCTCACTCTACCCCGAAATCTCTTACGCTCATTCCCCAAGCTCTAATAGGTTAAAACAACTCATAAACAAAAGTACCAAGAAACCAAACTGGTTTTCTTAGTATACCTAATTGGTTTGCTCAACCGAATCGATTCACTACCCCAGCGAACCAATTCGGTTTGTTGGGCTAGCAATCAACTTCTTTCTCGAATTTTTCCTCCAAAACCCTCAAATGGAGGTCCAGAGCCTCCTAAAACATCAAATTGATAACCCACATCAATACCTAACCAACCCAAAAGCATATTAACCTCAAATTAAACCCGAATCCATTACCGAAATCCTAGGATTTCTAATCATTAATCAATTCAATCAAACCCAGAATTAATCAAACTTGAATTTTCATTGATTCAAATGCCCTAGTATTGTTCAACACGTTCATACTTGTAGACCTATAATTTAAATCATGATCTTTTTACGATTTATAGGTTTCATGTTACATCAATTCGAAGTTGCTCGATATGTTCAACTGCAACCTTATAATGCAATCACATTCTCTGGTTCAATTGTTATTTTTATTTCTATATTCCTGATTTATCCACTAGGTCAGTCTGGTTGGTTCTTTACGCCTAGTTTTGGTGTAGAAGCTATATTTTGATTCATCCTTATTAATATCCAATACAAATCATAGGTTACACAACTTGAATCTCTTTAGTCTAATTCTCAAAGTGTAAATCTTTAAATCTCATATTTTATTTCCTAATTAATCGTGAATGCAATTAACTACACAATTGCAATATAAAGCAAGTAAATACTTGACTTATAGATCTGAATCTGAAGTCTCATCACATAGGGATGATTCTGAATATCGGAGATGCTCTTGTCCTATCTTCTTTAAGGTTCTTCTCTCCCTTTCTTCTCTTTTCCTCTTCTACTAAACTCTCTCTTAAGCACATTTAAGAAGAGATTAAAAAGTGGGTTGTCATCCCCTTCCCTAACCCTTAAATAACTCTTAATCACTCCTAATCTCATTTTTAGGTGTAACCCTAAGGGTAAAAATACACCCATATCCCTATACAAGCCCAACTACGTCTAAAAAGCCCCTGGGACTAGGGATGGCAATTTAACCCACCCGTCGGGTTCTCACCCTACCCCGCCCCATTAGGGGAGAGTTAAAAACCCATTTAAACTAAATGGGGTGGGTATGGGTTTTTATAAAAAAAACATTTATTAAACAGTCTGGGTTCGGGTTTACTATATATAAGCCTAACCTTCTATACCCTGTTTATTTTTTATACTTACTTAAAAATCCTTAGTTTATATATTATTTACACTAAAACCTTATATATATATGTGTGTGTGTGTGTGTGTGTGTGCGCGCGCGCGTATAAGTTATATATACTGTGAGCGAGTTTAACATACGGATTTTAACTCGCCCCGAGCTAATTTTTGACCCGTTCAATGTAAACAGGGCGGGTTCGAGTTGTGACGAATCCGACCCATTATCATCGCTACCCAGGACCCAACTCTAACACTTGGGTATTTATTAGGGACAATTTCGACCCATTCTGGATCACCGGTGCACTCAAAAAGATCATTCGAGTCACCCAACCACAAATAAACCATCATCTCATAAAACCAGACCCGACACGTGCGTACTGTGCACGTCACCCATATTATGTAAGTCTGCTAACACAACTCTCTATCAACATAACTAGGGGTGGTAAACGGACGGATACGGATTGGATACCATGTTTTCCATATTCGTATCCGCTATCTGAATGTACTATCCATATCCGTATCCGTATCCGCCCGAATAGTTAAAACAACTATCCATATCCGTATCCGCTCGGATACCTCGGATTCGGATAATATCCGTATCCGTTTACATTATTTAGCCATCGCAAAAAATAACTATTAAAATATCCAATCCAATCCAAATAAATATATAACAAAATTACTGCGTCCTAACATTAACAATTATGGATTCCATAATAATAGTATCAATCCATAATGATAATATGGCTTAAAGCCATCCATATAAGCTTAAAGTCATTCAAAGAAAGATAACAGTCGCATTCCATGACAGTAGAAATAAATATGCACCTTTTAGATTAAATCAAATTTATTGAGAATGATAACCTCATGAACCTTTTGTTTTCAAAACATACTGATATTTTTATTTTAATAAGTATATATTTTTATTTTGTATATAATATACTTGTTGTTAACTTCAGTTCTCATCACAATCAAAACCATCTCTTTACTTTTCTGTTTCTCTCTTACATTCTATTATGTTTCTTTCTCATATTCTTTTTTGTTTCTCTCTTACATTTATTTATAATTAAGGAAACTAATGAACAACCACATGAGGATTTCTTTTCTCTTGTTTTGTACGAAAGAGAAATGAAATGAAGTTAGTTTTTTTTTTTAGTGAAGTATATGTTCTTAAGTGGGTGTATGATGTGTGTGATAGGGTGTATTGTAACTTAAGTATAACTCCATGATAATATACCCAATAAAATAATAATACATGACATTTTATAACATACCCAATAAAATAATAACTTTATGGCGTTTTTGTTTTGAGTGGAGTATATGTTTATTTTGTTTTAGGTAATAAAAGATTAAGTTTTTTTTAATATTATTTTATTAGTAATACTAATACTAATATTATTAGTAATATTTTAAACATATGTTTGACGGATACGGATATCCGGTAAAAAGGATATCCGATGAAATGGATACTTCGCATCGGATACGAATTATCCGTGTCGGATACTAGTACTATTCGTATCCGTATCCGTTTTCTCGAATATTTTATAGAGTATCCATATTCGTATCTGTTTCCATATTTTTGGATAAATATCCGCAAATTCGGATTCGGATATCGAACGGATGCGGATTTTCGAATATCCGTTTACAGCCCTAAACATAACATAATAAATCATTGCTTTTCACTCGTAAACGAAAAACATAAATCACCAATCTATTTACTCATCACACGCAAGTAAATAAAAATAATAAATATTAATCCTTATCTCACAATTAATATTTACCAAAACCAATTTAATTTTCTCAGTTAAATTAATAAAACCATGCACACGTTGAAATTAAATACTCATAAAAGTACGTGGTATTACATTCTCCCCATAATAATGGAATTTCATCCTCAAAATTCGAACGTACTTGCCACAAAGAGCTCCTGATACTTTTTTTATATGTCATCCTCGTGTTCCCACGTTGACTCGATGATATTGTGGTGTCCCCATTATACGCGCACTAATGGTTCCACCTTTGATTGAAACTTTTGCTCGCTATAGTCCAAAGATGGCAATAAGTCTCTCCTCATAAGAGATGTTCGGCTATAAGTCTATATCCTCTAGCACTATATATAGGTTAGCCATGTCCACCATGGGATACCTCCTCAATGACGACACATGAAACACATCACGAATCTGCTGCAAATGGTCCGATAAGGCAAGTCTATACGCAACCGGCCCTACCCTCTTAATAATGGGAAAAGGCCCCACATAAGTGGGCGTAAACTTCCCCTCCTTCCCAAACTACATCACTCCCTTCATGGGAGATGTCCACAGAAATAACTGATCACACACGTCAAACTTCAAAAATCTCTGGTTGGCATCGGCGCAACTCTTTTGTCGATCCTGAGCTACTCGAATACGATCATTGAATAACTCAATTTTTGTCGACGTCTTTTGAATACCGTTTGGACTGAGAAGCCTATTGTCCCCAACCTTTAATCAACCAGAGGTGAACGATAAGGTCTCCCATATAAAGTCTCAAGTGGTGCTATGCCAATAGTAAACTGATACGAGTTATTATTCGCAAACTCTACTAAAGGAAAATATTTCTCCCAACTACCCTTAAAATCTAGAATACACATCCTCAACATAAACTCCAACATATAATTCACCATCTCCATCTTCCCATTGGTTTGCGGGTAATACATCGTGCTCAAGAGAAACTCTGCCCCTATTACTTCCTGAAAACTCTACCAAAAGTGGGACACAAAGATCTTATATCGATCTAAAATAGTTTTGAGTGACACCTCTTAGAGTCTCACTATTTCCCAAATGAAAAGTTAGTCATACTGCCCGGTTGTGTAATCCGCCCAAACTGAAATTAAATGAGATCCTTGATCAATCGATCCATAATAACCCATATGGACTCGTGACCCCTCTGCGATGTCACCCGTGATGAAGCCCATTGATACACTATCCTATTTCCACAATGAAATCTCCAATGGCCACAAAACTCTTACTGGTCTTTGATGATTAGCCTTCACCATCTCACAAGTGGTGCACTTGGAGACAAACTCCTTTATATCCCATTTATACCGGCCCACCAATAATGTCTCCTCATATCTTGGTTCAACTTATCCCCTCCAGGATGCACCGAGAATTATGATCCATGTGCTGTAATACCCCCTACTTTTGGCTATATTTATTTTTGGGATTAATTAATTAAATGCGTATTAATTGGAAATTAATCCGGGTTAAAAATACTAACGAGATGCGAGTTGGTATTTGATTATGTTCATACATGTTTTTATATGAATTTGGAATTATGAAATTTGTCGTGAGATTTATATACGGCAATTTGGGAATTTTATTGAGACGCGTGTGACCGCCGCGTCATGGTATATTATTTTAATTATAAAAGTGATTTTTATTTCTATTATCCGTATGGTCGTTTTGAGTGCGCCAACGCGTCCGGAAGGGTCGAGATAGTCAGAAAACACTAGCCGGGGGTATAGTTTGGGTCCCGGGGTATTTTTAGGCCATACCGACAATATAAAGGGTATTTTGGTAATTTCGTATTTTGGGAAATTAAAAGTGACGAAAATTGGTTAATTACATCTGAGGTGGATTTGAACCACTAAGCCACTAACCAACCCATATTATCCTAGAGGTCTACGTAGGTTATTAGAATTAGGTTTTCTAATATCTTCCCAAAGCAAACCCTAGCCACCATAACGATTGGAGAAGAAAGCTTGGAGAGAGAAGGAATTCTGCGGAAAAGCTCCATCAAATCAACATCTAAATCAGAGATAAACCCGAGGCAAGTGACTTAATTTCATTTAATTTCAGAGAATGTTCTTTCCATGTTAGATAATTCAAATTTAGGTTTGTTCTTGGTGAAATATGAAAACCCATGTAGTTTAGAACATAGAACTTGAAAATCTTGAGGAGAATTGCATGTAGAATGATAGGTAGATGATTATTCTCATGATATTTGTGATTGGAAGAAATTAAAACGGATTTATATTGGGTTAATTCATGATTCAAAAAGTTAGGGTTCATGTTCTTGAAAAATTGGGGAAAAGTGTAGAGATTTGTAAATTTGGTTGATGTTAGGATGGATTAATCCTTTAATACGTGTAAGGATGTGACTATAATATGTTTAGGATTGATTAGAGACCTTAAAACATAGTTGGGACGAAGTTTAGAGGAGATTTGAGGAGTAGAAATTGGGTGAAAAACGATTATGGAAATTCTGGGCTCGTAGCTGGTAGCTCGTTAGAAACCAACCCAGGTCGTTCGAACGAGCTTCTAACGAGTTGACCAGTCGCTTCTAACGAAAAGGAATTTCGTTCGATACTTCGTTCGAACGAGACCTCGTTAGAAGGTACAGTTCGTTCGAACGAACTGGATCTCGTTCGAACGAGACTTCTAACGAGCTGACAGTGTAATCTCGTTCGAACAGTCTCGTTCGAACGAGACTTCTAACGAGGTGGCAGTCTGGGCCTTTTGGGACTGTTTTGATTTTTGGGGTCCCGTAAACTTGTTCGAGGATATAGATAACATTCCGATGATGATGTAATGATAAAATTGGGACATTTGGGTATTTATGAGAAGGAAATTATATACGAGTGATTTAAATCAATGATCCATTTAGGTTGAGACGTGAGTGTCTACTTCGACGTGAGAATAAATTATGGCGCGTATGATTATAAACCGGAATCGTATAAATTGTGATAATTATAAGTTGGTACGAGAATGCGATATGTACTACGATTAAAATACGGTGATTACTAAGATGCGTGTTTACTTAGTATTGATGTATGATTTGTGTGTATGACATACCTACCATGCTTGCTATCACGGGAGGTTTGCGTTCGCTTAGGGCCCTCTAATCCTTGTGTTTCCCGGATTTAGACTGGTTACCTTGATGAACATAGGTCATAGAAAGACTTATTGGGATATTAATAAGTCCGCTGATCGTGGGAGCGTATGTATGTGCGTGACCCATGTGATGTGACTGTGTTCGCCTCCATTATTTGTGATGTTGTTATCTGTGAATTATTCCTGAGAGATTCGGAATATGTGATCCTTATGTACGTGATGTACCGGGATGGATAGCAGAGTATGTGTGCACCACAGCTTAGTCTCGGGGTGCTTATATTGTATATTTATGTTGTGAAAAGATATACGCTTAATAAACGGGAACTATCATATGGTATTGTATATAACTATGTAATAATATAGAGGGATAGCTATAACGAGTTGTATTACTTTTGTATGAGAACCTGAAGTTACGTTAAACCCTATTTAATTGAGATCGTTATTATGTTAATAGAACCGAGTAATAAGGGTAGGACCTATGACAGTCTAGCTAGATATTATGTCACTTAGCTAGTGGGTTGTGTCGTTGAAGAGGGGTACTTACGTTAGGAGTGCACAGTTAGACGAGAGGTGAGAATATCATGTGAGTGCACGTCCTAACATGTACTTTGCATTTAATGTTTTAAATGTTTTTAAAGCACTTGTAGGTTTTTAAACATAACTCCACATTCGGGCTCTGACCCGTTTGCTTTTCAAATCTATTTTTGCAAAACCATTTTAGGTGCCCAGCCACAAGGACACCAAGCATAGGATTCTCACTCTGATGACGAGCTGTAGCTGTTTGTGGAAGCTACAGGGATTTGCTGTTAGACTCTTCTATCGTTTGGATTCCAGTTTCAGCATTTATCAGTTGTAGGGCATGTTGCCCATCTCTATCTGACATCTTTTACATTTCAGTTTTTCAGACTTTGTCATGTATTGATTCAGTATTCCTTTATTTATTTCAGTTGTGGGATTTGTAGTGAGGAGTTTTCCTCCAGACTTTATTTATATTATGTGATGGTTATTCTTTTTACTTCAGTATGGTGAATGGTGTTAGTATTATTCATTACACTTGTTGCATGTTAATCAGATTTAAATTAAAATTTGGCAACTTACTTTTTAAATACTAGGTGGTTAGTAATCATAAAAATGTTTTCGACAGTGATGCTATTAACTGGAGAAAACCCTAGCCGTCTAAACATCTCTTTCTAGCAAACCCTAGCATTAGGGTTTGCATGGAAAACCTTAATCCCTCTCCCAACGTTGATCCTAAACCTCCTGACATTAAAAATGTTTGGAGTCGCTCCTTTGCTTCTGTGGTTGCAAATTCTTCATCCTCCTCTCACGATCTTGATCTCAAAACTCCCTCAACTTTCAAAGGTGAACCTGCTGTTCTTTTCTCTAATGAAGATATCATTACCCTATCCAAACCTTTTACTCATGCTCTAGTAGGAAAATTTTCTCATGGCCGCCCCTCAATGGAAACTATTAGACAAATATTCCAAACTTTCTCTCTCAAAACTGCTTTCAATGTTGGTCTTCTTGATAATAAGCATGTCCTGATAAGATTGAATTCAGATGAAGATTATTCAAGAATGTGGCTGCGTGATACTTGGTATGTAGGGAGATTTCCTATGCGAATATTCAAATGGACAACTGATTTTCGAGCAGATATTGAAAATAGCCTCGCTCCAATATGGCTTTCATTCCCTCATCTTCCAATCCATTTTTTCTCTAAATCATCTCTTTTTTCTATTGCCCGATTGATAGGAAAACCTCTCAATCTTGATTCATCAACTGTCGATTTGAATAGACCTAGTGTGGCTCGCGTTTGTGTTGAAGTGGATCTCTTAAAAACTTTACCCAAGAGAGTTTGGATAGGCTGTGGAGATTCTGGATTCTGGCAGGAGGTTCAGTCGGACAATAAACCCAAATATTGTAGTCATTGCTGCAAAAAGGGTCATGAGGGGGATACCTGTATATTCCTTCAGTCAAAACATGAGGAAAAAATGGTGCAACAACCTGATATGGTTCCAAAAAAACTTTTGACAAGGCACGAAAAAATTAACCCTACTTTTCAACTTGCAGCCAAGGCTGCTGACCCAATTAAACAGGTAGATAGAGATGTAAATGAAGTTTTTAACTCGGAGTCAGACAAGGAGGATGGCCAATTTATGAAATCTCGGGTAGTAATAACATCCAAGACAGCTTTTAAGGATAAGCAGGAATGGATTATAAAAAATAGCAAGAAGCATACCCAAGCAGGCCTGATCAAAGACCAAAATATTGGTGAAGGAACTGTTAGTGTCTTATCGCAGCCTGAGGACAATACAAACATGGTTCTAATCCAAGACAAAGTTAATGAAGAAGATCTAGCTGTGGCCAATATCTCCCTTCCTGGAGATAATTTTATTCAAGATATGGATGATGAAGAAGTTATAGCTGTGGAAAATATATCCTTATCCCCTAGAGGCACTGATATCTCTAAAGCTGACAAGAAATCAGTTCTAAACCTCTATATGCTACAGATATTGATGAGGATGAAACCTTTCAAACTCCTTACTGTGAGGATCTCGATATATCATCAAAGAAATTTGATGGTAACTTGAGGTTATTAGAGATGCAGTATGCTGATAAAAATCCTAGGGAGGTAACAGGTCAAGTTGCTAGTACGCAGTTACAAGGGAGGAATCATGATCCTATGTTCAGAAGAATCACCAGATCCTCACACAAAGGTACCAATCACTCTCCTACTTTTAAGTCTCAATGATCAATTTTATGGTTTGGAATGTTAGAGGGGCTGCAAAAAAACCATCAAATCGTAGACTAAAATTGCTATGTAAGATTCATAAAATGCCATTTATTGCTCTTCTTGAACCAAAGGTGGATCAATCACAAATCAACAGTTACATGAAAAAATGGGTTTTGAGGGTTGCTGTTATAATGTCAATGGAAAGATTTGGTTGTTATGGAGATTTAATGTAAATGTTCAGTGTTTGATAGACAATCCTCAACATCTTACAGTTAAAATAAGCCATTCTCAGGAGCAGCATAGCATAGTGATAACTATTGTGTATGCTAAATGTTCTAAAGAGGAAAGATTGGAGTTATGGGATCAGTTTTCATACATTGCTTGTAATTTTCAGAACTTCCCTCAATTGGTTATTGGTGACTTCAATGTTGTTACTACTCAGCATGAAAAACTTGGGGGAAATGATATAGATCAAGTTGCTGCTGAAAGTTTTATCCAAGCTATAGATGACTGTGGCCTGACTGACTTGGGTTATAATGGTACTAGATTTACTTGGTGTAACAACAGGAAAGAGGAGGATATCATTATGGCAAGACTGGACAGATGCCTCGCTAACCAAAATTTCATTAATTTGTTTCCCCTGACTAAAGTCCAACATCTGAACAAATCCACTTCAGACCATACTCCTCTTCTTCTTAATGTTCTTTCTCAATCTTCCTGCTTTCCTAAGCCATTTAAATTTCAATACATGTGGTGTAATCATCACCAATTCCAAGAGGTAGTCCAGAATTCTTGGAATATTAACATTGATGCTATGGGAATGAATCGTTTTGGCTTGAAGCTTAGAAGACTTAAAGAGGTTCTCAAAACATGGAACAAGGTTATATTCAAGAATGTTTTTCAATCAATTAAAGATTTAGAATATGAAATCCTCCAGCTTGAGCTTAATTTCGAATTGGACTGTAATGACTCTAATAGAGAAGCCCTGAATAAATGTAGAGCAAAGCTAATGTATGCCTGTGCAAATGAAGAGATCTATTGGAGGCAGAAATCGGCTGCTAAATGGCTTAAAGCTGGTGACTCAAATACAAAGTTCTTTCATAATAGTGTCAGGGCAAAAAATCATAAACTATTGATTCAATCAATCAATGATGAAGAGGGAAATATATTGGAAGACTTTGAAGATATTAAGGCTCACATTGTCCAATTCTATGAACACCAGCTCAAGGCATATACTTTCATTCCTTTCTCTGATGTCAGTGATACCATTCCTACCATCATTACTTCTGATCTTAATGAAAATTTGGAAGCTTTCACCAACGAAGAGGAGATTTTAGCAGCTATCAATGACCTTAATGAAGAGTCTGCTCCTGGTCCTGATGGATTTGGAGGCTACTTCTACAAGGTCTGCTGGAATATCATTAAATATGACTTAGTTCTTGCTATTAACTCCTTTTTTGCAGGTAATGTTCCTCCTCGTAGCTGGACAAGCACATCTGTGGTGCTTATTCCCAAGGTCAAATCTCCAAAAACTTGTGGTGATCTAAGGCCCATTAGTCTATGCAACTTCTCATTCAAAATCATTACAAAAATCTTATCCACAAGGCTGGCTAAAGTTCTCCCAATGCTTATATCTCAAAATCAGAGTGGATTCCTAAAGGGAAGGGCTATTCAAGACAATGTTCTGCTTGCTAAAGAGATGGTGCATAATCTTGGGAAAAAAATTCATGGTGGTAATTTCATCATTAAATTGGACATGGAGAAGGCTTATGACAGGGTCCACTGGGGTTTTCTAATCCAAGTTCTTCGTGCTTTTGGATTCGGTGAAAGATGGATTGATTATATCTGGAGGAGCATTTCCAACAACTGGTTTTCTTTAGTTATCAATGGGGGTCAGTATGGCTACTTTAAATCTTCTAGAGGCCTTAGACAAGGGGATCCATTGTCCCCAAGTCTATTCATCATTGCAGCTGAGTATCTGAGTAGAGGATTGAACAGATTAATGTCTTCTGGAGCAGTCAACCCATATTATCTTCCTAGTGGCAGTCCGTTGGTATCTCACCTTGCTTTTGCAGATGATCTTATTGTTTTTTGCAGAGGTGACAAAAGATCTCTCAAGAAAATAGGTGACTACATCCAGCAGTATTGCTATTTATCTGGTCAAAAAGTGAATTCAACCAAAAGCTCATTTACTGTGGATTCTAAAAGTAAACCTCAATTGAAGTCAAAAATTGCTTCTATCTCTGGCCTTAAACACAAGGAGCTGCCCCTTAAGTACTTGGGGTGTCCTTTATTTAAAGGTAGAAACAAAATCAAATTTTATGACAGCCTTATTATTTCTTTGAGGTCGAAAATAGCTGGATGGCAATCTAAATTCCTTTCAAGTGGTGGTAGACTTATTCTTCTCAAGCATGTTTTGTCTTCTATCCCATCTTATCTTCTGTCTTCTTTATCTCCACCTAAAGCTGTTATTCTTAAAGTCCATGCTATCCTCAATAAATTCTTCTGGGGAGGTTCTGTAGATCTTGGTTGGAAGCACCAATGGAAGAAATGGGAGGCTATTTGTAAAAGCAATTCTGCGGGTGGCCTTGACCTGCCCAATTTCAATTATATATATAAAGCTTCTTTCATGAAATTGTTTTAGAAGTTGAATACTGAAAAGTCTCTCTGGGCCATGTTCATGTCTAATAAATATATGAGATATGAAGCTAGTTATTCTAATGGTTCTCATACCTGGAAAAGCTTATTGAGGGTGAAATATAATTGCCTTCTTCAAATGCAATGTATTGATGGGAAATGGATATGGACTTCTGAATCTTCAGGTGAATTTTCATTCTCTTCTGCCTATGCCTCTTGTCTTGATAATCATCCTTCTTCCACTGTCTATAGCATTATTTGGGATAATAATATTCCTAAAAAATGCTCTATTAATATGTGGAAAATTATCAATGAAAGCATCCCTTTAGATGATATCATTCAAGGCATTGGTATAAAATTATGTTCAAGATGCAACCTTTGTAAGAAAGATGGTGAGACAGTTGACCATTTATTCCTTCACTGCCCAAGTATCACTCCAGTTTGGAAGTTCTTCTCTAATCTTATGGGAATTGATATGAGCTCAATCAGTATTTCCTCTATGCTCTTAAGTTGGTGGATCAAAAGTGGCCAAAAGGATTATTCCAAATTTCTTGGTAAATGCATCCCCATTATTGTGTGCTGGGAGATATGGAAATGCAGAAATAAAGTTTTTTTTTATAATTCTTCATTTGATGGTAAAGCTCTTATTTCTCAGACCATTCAATTGATTTCTAGTATTTGCAAAGGGATTGTATTTAGACATAGAGTATCTTGCTTTGATATTGGGATTCAATCTACTTTCTATCTCAACATCAAACAATATATTAAAGTGTCTATCCCTGTCAAATGGAACTACCCCTCCCCTCATAAATTCAAATTAAATGTGGATGGGGCATCTAAAGTTAATCCTGGAAGAAGTGGTATTGGTGGCATTCTAAGAAATCACAAAGGAGACATCATCTTTGCCTATGCTCAAAATGAGGGATATGCTTCTAATTCATTTGTGGAAATCAAAAGTCTATGGTTGGGATTAAATCTTTGCTTGGAACACAATCTTGAGGAAGTGGTGATTGAATCTGATTCTTCTTATGTAGTGAATCTGATTAATCGAAATTGGAAACCGCCTTGGAAGCTTATTAAATGTGTGAAAGAAATCAAAGAGAATCTCATCAATACCAAAAGTTCTTTAGTTCACTGCTTCAGGGAATCAAATATGGTTGCAGATAGTCTTGCTAATTATGGGGTTAATATTCATTCATCTTCAATCTTCAACAATTTCTCGGACCTTCCAAAGATATCTCAAAGAGCTTATAAGATGGACAAGATGGGATGTTGCTACATTAGATCTTCTTTCAAATAATTTTCCTTTTCCCTTGTAATGGGACTTTTTTATTGCTTTTTTAAGTTTCCAGTTTCTTTCTTGTATCTAAGTTTGCTCAGTTGCCATCTGGGAGAGGCTTTTTCTCCTCTGATTAATAATATTTAGGGGGCTCAGTCCCTCTTTAAAAAAAAAAAAAAAAAAAAAAAAAAAATGGAGTAACTTGGCTTTTTGAATTAATTTAATAAAGGAGTAGTTACCCGGTATTTAATTAGTCGGGGTGTCACATGTGGTATCAGAGCATCAGGTTCTAGTGACCTTTAGGATCTGTACGGCTATTATGTTTCCGCTACGTTTTGTTTGATATAGAGCCCTATATTTTAGGACTGTTGTACTCTTTTGTGTATGCTTCGTTCTTCAGCTATTTTTTTTAAAGTTTATAAACTGTGAACTTATAAACTTTATTCTTATTTCAGATGCCTCCACGACGTGCACGACGAGTTCCCTGGGATGCAATGCCCGAACCCCAGCCCGCTCCAGTTCAGGGCATGATGAACGCCGCTGAGGTTGCAGCTATCGTAGCCCAAGCGGTAAATGCCGCAATTGCCGTTGTTCAGCAGGCACCACCTCAGGCGTCGGTTGTCGCGCCAGTACAGGCAACTGCATTCCCGTCTGCTTGGGAGCGTGTACGTGACGCTTTTCAGAAAGCGCATCCGCCAGAGTTTGCAGGTAGCTCAGATGTGGTAGTCTCGAGCCAATGGAGGAAGGATATACAGAGGCACTTAAGGATGTATGAGTGCACGGACATTCAGAAGCAGGTGCTAGCTACTTTCAAGCTAGTTGGATCTGCACTGCAGTGGTGGGAGTCTATTACCACCATGGAGGAGAGGGATACCCTAACTATTCAGGACTTTTGGGTGCGGTTCGACCGCAAGTACTTTCCATCCGCTGTTCATACAGAAATGAGGAGGAGATTGATGAGTCTGAGGCAAGAGGGTAAGACTATGGCCGAGTATGAGGCCGAGTTCACGAACCTGTTGAATATCGTCCCAGATGAGATACCAACAGAGAAGAAGAAGATTGAGAAATTCACCGACGGGTTGACTTGGAGGATCCGTCAGCATCTGTTAGGGAACCTTTCGTTGTCCACGTATTCTGATGTGGTTAACGCTGCTTTGTTACACTGCCAGGACCACCGCTTTCATATGGCTGAGGGCAAGAGGTCGGGAGAGTCTAGCCATCAGGGCAGGACTGGAGGACATAGTGCCGGTGGGGCACAATCTATTCAGGGGCAGAGATAGGGTGAGCAGGGTTCGCACTAGGGGGATCAGAAGAGGTTCCGATCAGGGAACTACAGACGAGGACAAGGAGGTTTTCGTCAGGGCCATCAGGGTCCAAACGGCCATCAGGTCCAACCGGGGCAGAATGGGCAGCAATTTCACCAGGGCCAGCAGGGCCAAGGGAGGAACGGTAACGGCCACCAGGGTCGGGGACAGCAGGGGCAGAGAGGAGGGAACTTTCCAGGGAAGTGTTTTGTTTGTGGCAAGACTGACCATAAACGACAGGATTGTCCTGATAGGGGCAGGGCCCCACAACAGCAGCAGCAGGGTGCTCGCCAGGAGCCACAGAGGCCTATATTTCCCGCCGCTCTCCCCGCACCGCCGCAGATGGCAGCATTGCCACCCATTCCAACAGTCCCAGCTCAGCAAGGGCAGCTACAGTATGGACGCGTCTACAACGTCCACCAGGCTGCAGTTCCACAGGCACCGCCCGCGATTGACGGTACGTTTCCTATCCATGGAACTATGGGTCGGGTATTGTTTGATACGGGTGCTACACATTGTTTTATAGCTACACATTTCGCGAAAGCCTTAGGATTGTTAGCTACGACAGAGAGCACAGTGACGTGTGTCGACTCACCATTGGGGAGTGGGTCACTTATCTTCTTTATATACCGGGGAGTGGGAGTAGGGATTGGTAGTCTGGTATTACCTGCAGATATGTTGGTATTAGATATACATGTTCACGATGTGATCATCGGTATGGATTGGCTCGTAGCATATAGGGCCATGATTGATTGCTTCAACGGGAGCATTGTTTTTGCCATTCCGGGGCAAGAGATGTTTGTAGTGGCGATGCCTCTCCCAGAGGGAGGATCGACCGCTCATCTGTATTACCTAGAGGAGGATACCTCTAAGGAGGTAGTGATTCCTTTAGATTCTATTCCAGTTGCCACGGAGTATTCAGATGTGTTTCAGGAGATACCAGGCTTACCACCCAGTCGAGAGATAGACTTTGTTATAGACCTATTGCCGGATACGAGGCCTATAGCACGCGCACCGTACCGTATGGCTCCAGCTGAGATGCGAGAGCTACGAGACCAGATAGAGCAGCTGTTAGGTCAGGGCTTTATTCGCAGGAGTACCTCACCTTGGGGCGCTCCAGTTTTGTTTGTGAAAAAGAGAGACGGTTCAGTGAGATTGTGTGTGGACTACCGAGAGTTGAATAAGGTCACGATATGAAATAAGTATCCGTTGCCTCAAATCGATGACCTATTTGACCAGTTAAGGGGAGATTCTTTCTTCTCGAAGATTGATTTGAGATCGGGATACCATCAGTTGCGTATCAGGGAGGAGGATGTCTCAAAGACTGCGTTCTTGTCGAGATATGGTTCTTACGAGTTTCGGGTTATGCCTTTTGGTTTGATCAACGCTCCAGCAGTGTTTATGGACTTGATGAACAGAGTGTTCAGGGATTTCCTAGATCAGTTTGTCAGTGTCTTCATTGATGACATTCTGGTTTACTCCCAGACAGAGGAGGAGCACGCCGAGCATTTGAGGAAAGTTTTGCAGACACTACGTCAGAACGAGTTGTATGCAAAATATGAGAAGTGCGGGTTTTGGCTGAAGTAAGTCCAGTTTTGGGGGCACATTATTTCCGACCAAGGGAAATCTGTTGATCCGG
This sequence comes from Sambucus nigra, assembly GCA_949130495.1. NCBI lineage: Eukaryota > Viridiplantae > Streptophyta > Magnoliopsida > Dipsacales > Adoxaceae > Sambucus > Sambucus nigra. Next base: position 612,162,489 of record OX422217.1, on the reverse strand, counting down.
CGAAAGTATCCGCGGTGAGGGAGTGGGGACAGCCCACGACACCGACGGAGATTCATAGTTTCTTGGGCCTAGCAGGATACTACAGGAGGTTCATTCGGGGATTTTCGAAGATAGCAAGTCCGTTGACACATCTGACTCGTAAGGGTGTGCCATTCATCTGGAGTGATGCCTGTCAGTTGGCATTCGATGAATTGAAGGATAATTTGACCTCAGCACCTGTGTTAGCATTACCGAGACCGGGAGTTGAGTATTTGGTTTACACCGACGCATCTTTGCAAGGACTTGGAGATGTATTGCAGCAGGAGAGACAGGCCATATCTTATGCTTCCCGTAAGCTTAAGACTCATGAGAAGAATTACCCCACGCATGATTTGGAGTTGGCGGCAGTGGTATTTGCCCTAAGGATTTGGAGGCACTATCTTTTGGGGGAGAAGTTCCAACTGTTCATGGACCACAAGTCCCTACAGTACCTGTTCACGCAGAAAGAGTTGAATATGCGGCAGCGTAGGTGGCTTGAATTTGTGAAAGACTACCAGTTCGACATCCAGTACCACCCGGGTAAGGCTAACGTGGTAGCAGACGCGTTGAGCCGTAGGCCAGCAGATGAGGTGGCAGAGGTGTGGAAGGCAAAGTGGAAGGAATTGGGACACCAGGATGCAGTGGCCCGATCTTTCATGTCGGTGATGGCCGTTACACCGCAGATTGTCACGAAGGTTGTACGGGCACAGGCTAATGACTCGTTCTGTCAGGAGCAGATAGTTCGATTACTATCAGAGGGAGCCGAGTCCTATGCCGTTAACTCAGACGGGGGATTATGCTTCAATGGGAGATTGGTGGTTCCGAAAGGGGAGGAATTGCGACACGAGGTGATGGCAGAGTCGCACGGCTCACGGTTCGCGGTGCATCCCGGAGGGGACAAAATGTACCAAGACATGAGGCGACAGTATTGGTGGAGCGATATAAAGAGAGATATCGCTGAGTTTGTTTCGAAATGCGCCACTTGTCAGCTTGTAAAAGTGGATCATCAGAGACCGGCAGGATTGCTACAGCCGTTGGAGGTCCCGGTGTGGATGTGGGAAAGCATATCCATGGACTTTATCACGGGGTTGCCTACGTCGCAGAGGGGTCACGACTCCGTTTGGGTAGTTGTGGACAGGTTGTCCAAGGTCGCTCACTTTTTACCCGTAAGGACTGACTACACTACGGGACAGTATGCCCAGCTCTTCATTTCAGATATAGTGAGACTTCACGGTGTGCCCCTGAATATCGTGTCTGACAGAGACAAAATATTTATTTCGCGGTTTTGGGAGAGTTTCCAGGAGGCTATGGGCACGGAATTGCGGTTGAGTACGGCTTATCATCCGCAGACCGATGGGCAGACAGAGCGCACCAATCAGATGTTGGAGGACATGCTACGCATGTGCATTATTGACTTTGGTGGTGGATGGGAGCAGTACCTTCCGCTGGTGGAGTTTGCTTACAACAACTCCTACCAATTCACGATTGGCATGGCTCCGTTTGAGGCGTTGTACGGTAGGCCTTGTCGTTCCCCAGCATGTTGGTTGGAGGTGGGGGACAACAAACTACTTGGGACGGAAGTGATTCAGGATACTTCGGCAAGGATTGAGTTGATTCGGAGTCGCATTCGGGTAGCTCAAGACAGGCAGAAGAGTTATGCTGATGCAAAGAGATTTTTCAGGGAGTTCCAAGTGGGGGACCAGGTTTTGCTCAGAGTATCTCCTATGAAGGGGATTATGCGATTCGGGAAGAAGGGGAAGTTGGCACCGAGATATGTGGGGTCGTTTCCTATTATTGAGCGGATCGGACCGGTTGCGTATAGACTTGGGTTACCGGAGCATTTGCATCGGATTCACGATGTGTTCCATATTTCCTCGCTAAGGAAATACCTTAGAGATAATTTGGCTCATTCTCACATTGTTGTGGAGGACATCGATCTCCAGCCGGATAGCTCCTACGAGGAGGGGCCAATTGCTGTTTTGGACCGAAGTGAGAGGAAGCTGCGATCAAAGATAGTCCCGTTAGTGCGTGTTCAGTGGCGACATCACAATGTCGAGGAGTACACATGGGAGCGCGAGGATGAGATGCGCGAACGTTATCCAGAGTTATTTTTAGCAGGTACTTTCTAGTTTCGAATTTCGGGACGAAATTCAGTTATTAGGGGGGGAGTATGTAATACCCCGTACTTTTGGCTATATTTATTTTTGGGATTAATTAATTAAATGCGTATTAATTGGAAATTAATCCGGGTTAAAAATACTAACGAGATGCGAGTTGGTATTTGATTATGTGCGTACATGTTTTTATATGAATTTGGAATTATGAAATTTATCGTGAGATTTATATACGGCATTTTGGGAATTTTGTTGAGACGCGTGTGACCGCCGCGTCATGGTATATTATTTTAATTATAAAAGTGATTTTTATTTCTATTATCCGTATGGTCGTTTTGAGTGCGCCAACGCGTCCGGAAGGGTCGAGATAGTCAGAAAACACTAGCCGGGGGTATAGTTTGGGTCCCGGGGTATTTTTAGGCCATACCGACAATATAAAGGGTATTTCGGTAATTTTGTATTTTGGGATTTTAAAAGTGACGAAAATTGGTTAATTACATCTGATGTGTATTTGAACCACTAAGCCACTAACCAACCCATATTAACCTAGAGGGCTACGTAGGTTATTAGAATTAGGTTTTCTAATATCTTCCCAAAGCAAACCCTAGCCACCATAACGATTGGAGAAGAAAGCTTGGAGAGAGAAGGAATTCTGCGGAAAAGCTCCATCAAATCAACATCTAAATCAGAGATAAACCCGAGGCAAGTGACTTAATTCCATTTAATTTCAGAGAATGTTCTTTCCATGTTAGATAATTCAAATTTAGGTTTGTTCTTGGTGAAATATGAAAACCCATGTAGTTTAGAACATAAAACTTGAAAATCTTGAGGAGAATTGCATGTAGAATGATAGGTAGATGATTATTCTCATGATATTTGTGATTGGAAGAAATTAAAACGGATTTATATTGGGTTAATTCATGATTCAAAAAGTTAGGGTTCATGTTCTTGAAAAATTGGGGAAAAGTGTAGAGATTTGTAAATTTGGTTGATGTTAGGATGGATTAATCCTTTAATACGTGTTAGGATGTGACTATAATATGTTTAGGATTGATTAGAGACCTTAAAACATAGTTGGGACTAAGTTTAGAGGAGATTTGAGGAGTAGAAATTGGGTGAAAAACGATTATGGAAATTCTGGGCTCGCAGCTGGTAGCTCGTTAGAAACCAACCCAGGTCGTTCGAACGAGCTTCTAACGAGTTGACCAGTCGCTTCTAACGAAAAGGAATTTCGTTCGATACTTCGTTCGAACGAGACCTCGTTAGAAGGTACAGTTCGTTCGAAAGAACTGGATCTCGTTCGAACGAGACTTCTAACGAGCTGACAGTGTAATCTCGTTCGAACAGTCTCGTTCGAACGAGACTTCTAACGAGGTGGCAGTCTGGGCCTTTTGGGACTGTTTTGATTTTTGGGGTCCCGTAAACTTGTTCGAGGATATAGATAACATTCCGATGATGATGTAATGATAAAATTGGGACATTTGGGTATTTATGAGAAGGAAATTATATACGAGTGATTTAAATCAATGATCCATTTAGGTTGAGACGTGAGTGTCTACTTCGACGTGAGAATAAATTATGGCGCGTATGATTATAAACCGGAATCGTATAAATTGTGATAATTATAAGTTGGTACGAGAATGCGATATGTACTACGATTAAAATACGGTGATTACTAAGATGCGTGTTTACTTAGTATTGATGTATGATTTGTGTGTATGACATACCTACCATGCTTGCTATCACGGGAGGTTTGCGTTCGCTTAGGGCCCTCTAATCCTTGTGTTTCCCGGATTTAGACTGGTTACCTTGATGAACATAGGTCATAGAAAGACTTATTGGGATATTAATAAGTCCGCTGATCGTGGGAGCGTATGTATGTGCGTGACCCATGTGATGTGACTGTGTTCGCCTCCATTATTTGTGATGTTGTTATCTGTGAATTATTCCTGAGAGATTCGGAATATGTGATCCTTATGTACGTGATGTACCGGGATGGATAGCAGAGTATGTGTGCACCACAGCTTAGTCTCGGGGTGCTTATATTGTATATTTATGTTGTGAAAAGATATACGCTTAATAAACGGGAACTATCATATGGTATTGTATATAACTATGTAATAATATAGAGGGATAGCTATAACGAGTTGTATTACTTTTGTATGAGAACCTGAAGTTACGTTAAACCCTATTTAATTGAGATCGTTATTATGTTAATAGAACCGAGTAATAAGGGTAGGACCTATGACAGTCTAGCTAGATATTATGTCACTTAGCTAGTGGGTTGTGTCGTTGAAGAGGGGTACTTACGTTAGGAGTGCACAGTTAGACGAGAGGTGAGAATATCATGTGAGTGCACGTCCTAACATGTACTTTGCATTTAATGTTTTAAATGTTTTTAAAGCACTTGTAGGTTTTTAAACATAACTCCACATTCGGGCTCTGACCCGTTTGATTTTCAAATCTATTTTTGCAAAACCATTTTAGGTGCCCAGCCACAAGGACACCAAGCATAGGATTCCCACTCTGATGACGAGCTGTAGCTGTTTGTGGAAGCTACAGGGATTTGCTGTTAGACGCTTCTATCGTTTGGATTCCAGTTTCAGCATTTATCAGTTGTAGGGCATGTTGCCCATCTCTATCTGACATCTTTTACATTTCAGTTTTTCAGACTTTGTCATGTATTGATTCAGTATTCCTTTATTTATTTCAGTTGTGGGATTTGTAGTGAGGAGCTTTCCTCCAGACTTTATTTACATTATGTGATGGTTATTCTTTTTACTTCAGTATGGTGAATGGTGTTATTATTCTTCATTACACTTGTTGCATGTTAATCAGATTTAAATTAAAATTTGGCAACTTACTTTTTAAATACTAGGTGGTTAGTAATCATAAAAATGTTTTCGAAAGTGATGCTATTAACTGGACCAACTTGGCATTTTGAATTAATTTAATAAAGGAGTAGCTACCCGGTATTTAATTAGTCGGGGTGTCACATGTGCCTCCTTCATAACTGCGCCTTGTAGGTCCTCGTTGTATAAGAAAATCAACCTCCTATTGAAGTGTAAGCCACCCTCAGAACTGACTGAGTACGACTATGTTCTGCCTGCCAACAACTGTTATATCATCTCCTCATAATAAGGAACACATGTATGTGACTTTGTAACCCTTAAAATGATATCGAGTATGCCGATTATCACTTCCATATAGGCCCGGACTACCTCCTCTTCCTAACGAAGCTCTTTCCACTTCAACTTCCACATTGTTGCTAACTGCCCTGCAGGTATACGGTTCGATGAATTTTTCACCATGTTAGCTTTTCCTGAATGATATTAAATATCGAACTGACTAGGGAGCCCATACACCCTATACCACATGCACACACGCACAATTATAATTTATGCAATTCACATGCATCCCAAAAATTAACCACAGATATTGTGCGTGACCATAGAGTAAAGATATACTCGATTAATCTACTAATAGTGACTCAACGTTTCTTGAGATTGCCCCACTTATACAACTAGTGGTAAAAACATCCATAAGTTCTCTCGATATTGCACTCATTGGCTCCGTTGGCCTTAGATCATTGAATAGTTTGTTGCTCGATGCATTATATTTTTACACATGTAATGCCTGATATATTAAACCAATGTCTTAGAGCCTAAATGTCTCTCAACTCTCAAAACTTACTAAGACTCATGTGCGAGACGTCTCGCAAGCAAAATATAAATAAGGAACCCTCCAAATACACTATTGCCTAGCTCAGCCAATTATCGACATCCATTAGCCCAATATACAGTACTGGAACACCCAAAATAATGTAATCCAATGGACAAAACCCTGCCCCCAAGGCTGTTAAATCTGATCTCTTAACTCCTTTATCTTTAAAGGAGTCATACTATACGACGCTTACATTATCGACCTAATCCCTGATGTTAAGTCGATCACAACCTCAATCTCTCGACTCGGTAGTAACCCCGGTATCTCCTGATCTACATCAACAAAATCCAAAATCACATGGATCGAATATAACGAGAAAACTGTACTCTCCAAAGTCTTCGCTTCGGTATAATATAAATTCATGATCTACCCTCCCTCCGAACAAGGCATAGCCACTAGAAACATATCCTATCCTGGAATACTAGTCACGATAACCTTAATGTTATAATCCACCATTTTTTTGGATGTCGTTAACCAGTATATACCCAAGATAACATCATACTCATACATCTCTAAAATGAGCATAACCGCTAATAAACATAACCTCCCAATATCCACACTCGCTCCATGTGGGTGGAATGAGTAAGAGCACCGCTACCCAACGGTGAATCTACGGTCATAATAATATTTGATGTTGTGTCCACTAAACCCATCTTATACGCGAATCTAATGCTAATAAAAGAATGTGACACAGCCGTGTCAAACAATATCCATCCCATGTGCCCATGGATAGAAAACATACCCTCAATTGCTAATAGAAATGATGGTAAAATTGGTCCATGGACATTATACTCACACCTAAACTCTAATTGCCAATGCGGAGGCGGTAATGCTGGAACTGGTGGTGGGGCTGAAAGTTGCGATAGCTACTACCCCGACTGGGCATCCTACTACTGACCTCTAGCCCTATTCGGGCATAAACGCTGCATGTGGCCCTACTCCCCACATATAAAACATCTATAAATTTACCTGGCTCTGCACTGCTAAAATTGATGAGGCTTTCTCTGATAATCGCGGCACTACTGACCATCAATCTAATTCCCCTGGCCCTGATGGCCTTGCTTGTAATTACCATTATCTAGCCTGAATCTCTAAGTTAAGTCCCCCTGCTGGGAACCCTACTCCTGTTATCTATCCTATTACGACGACTCCCTACTAGCACCGTTGCCCCCAATCTTGCCCTGCTGACTCGACACATTTGTCCTCTTCTCTCCCCTCAGATGGAAGCGATGGTCCTAATAGTGAAGCAATGCGGTGTTAATGATATTAGTATGAGTCCTCAATGTTGGGTTCCCCAATAGATGCTGGTGGATCCTCTAAGTAAGCCCAGCCATAAGCTTAAGAATACTTTTCTCATAAGTGTTCACCTCATCTGGCATAAAGTTCGCCAGGAGAGTGAACCCTTCCTCATACTCGGCCACTGTATGGCCCTCCTGCATGAGATTTAAAAATATCTTCCTCATCTCCGTAGAAACTATCAATGGAAAGAGCTTGCAGTCAAATCGTACCCAGAACTCCTGAATTATCATCGCATCTCTCTCTTTTGGAGTGGTGATTGACTCCCACCACTATCAACCTTCTCTAACTAGCTTGAATGTAACTAGTAGTTGATTCTGAGTGTTACTGCACTCAACCATATGTAGATGCCTCTGGATGTCCTTCTTCCATTATCTTATTACTACTACATCCGCACTGCCCTCAAACTTCGGTAGTTGGCCCTTCGAAAATGTACCCCTGACTCGCTCCCACATTGAAGACACTAGGTGAGCCTGGACTGGTGCTGCCATTGGAGGTTGTGGTTATACTTGGGGCAAGTGTTGATCCATGATGATCATAGTATCATTAACCACTTGTGCTATTATAGTTACGACCTTTTCTACGATCACAATCCCCTAAGCAGCCTGCAGCTCCAGTTGAGCCTCCATTTTTGCACCCCTCCTCGCTGACGAACTTATCTACCTCTCATGAAGTTTGGCATCTGAAAGCAAACCAGGATTGTATGAGATTCACTTAAAATATAAATAATAGCATAAGATCATAAATGCGTAATATGAAACAATAGACCTAAGCATATGGCTCTATATCCAACAAACACAACGCTGACAACATAACAAGGACACTAGGACCTGATGATCTGGTACCGACTGTCACACCCCACCTATTCAAATACCTAGTGATCAATCCTTTATTAACAAAAAGGAATCCAATATGATTTCATTCTCAACAACACTATTGCAACGAGTAATAAAATATAAAATATAATAAAGCCATATATGCAACTGATCATATAGAATAACTGAATGTATGGATAAATAACCGTGAACCGAATAAACCATCATCCACTACATATAACCATCCAACGCACTGAATACTGATAAATAATTAAATATCTCTGACATGAACAAATGCATATCCAACTACAGGCAACACGCTAAATAGGAAATAATTGAAATAAAACTTTAGCCTATCTAAAGAGAAACGACTAAAACTGTTATAATTGATCAATGAACTAATTAAGCACCAAATATGTTTGGGCACTAACCTGCACAATAATTGGTCAATAAATTGATTCGAGAAATTAACACCTTAATTAACACGTATAGTGCATCCTCAAATACTCAAGTTGCTTTTGACAAACCAAGTTAAAATAACTAGAACAATACATCCCAGTTAACGTATCAACCTTGATGAATTGATCTGTTAATTACTACAAATTTCATATTTAAAGCTTGAAACCCTAGGTTGGGTTCATGTACCCCCCAACCTATAAGGAAATTAACTAGATGATGTTTAATTGTAAACAAGTTAAACTAATCATGTTGGAATTCATAATTTAAAGATGAAGAATGAATAATCAAATTAGAAATACCAAATTAAGTGAATCAAAAGTGCGGGAACAATAAAACTTCTCCCAAGCAAGAATGACAAGCAACTTGAATAAACTTATTCTTTTGATTGAAAAGAAAATGTAGAAATTACTAAGTTTTAGTAACTCCCATTATAAGAGATTAATTACAAGATTAAAAATGAGATGAAGTTCATCTAAAAATGCTTCTCAAATCCCTATTTAAAGACCTAAACCCCACTAAAGGGGTGGGTGAACCCAATATCCCACTAAGCCACCAAATAGGGGGAAATCCGCAGCAAATCGAACCCTAGACCAAGCCCCTCAATCAAACCAATTTGGTAGAGTGAACAAGTTTGCATAATAAACTGAGTCGGTTCGATTTTGTGCACTGCCTTGGAAATTGTGCATGCTTAAAACTTCTTTATTTTTGCACTCTAACCCAAAACTTTGTTGAAATGTTTAAATAAATGTATCTTCTTCACCGGGACTCGGAATGAGATGTCGTTTCTTCTTGTGCACTCATAACTTAAGGTCTACCATTTTCATGTTGGCGCCTTCTCGAAGTTATGGATGAAAATGACTAATTTGCCCTTGACCGTTCTTTATTGCTTTATATTCCTCGTTTTGCGCTAACTTCTCCCATTTACTTGAACGAATTACCTGTAAAACATATGGGAGATACAATAAACGAGAAACACTTGCCAAAAATATTAGTTGCAAGTAATATAGTTAAGTTTACAATAAATGCGATCTTTTGGACCGTAAATGCACCAAAATTATAGGGATACTTATGAAATACTGGTGTCGAATCACCCACGCACCTACCTAGCCTTGGGAGGATCATACAATAGAAGATCCAATCATTTAGGTGGACACGAGCAAGCTTTGGGAGTACCAAAATAAGGCAACCCCTCCTCACTAATAAATACCTTTCTTCATGTCGAATTGGAACACGACTCGCAAATGTATTGTATTCGTAACCCTGATTTTGGGTTTCAAACCTAGTTTTTATAGTTTGTTATTCCTATTACCCAATCATTCGAAGATTCATGGGTTAAAAATTTTATTCCCCGTATGTCAATCCTCATCAAAAGTGGACTATGAATCTGCTCCAAAAATAAGATGATTGTCAAATAACCATAAGTGCTAGTTGGTCATCTCGATTATGGCTAGAATGAGCAAAAATCCACCTAATAATGGATGGTATGACTTAGAACAAGTTGGTTTCACCAAGAATAGGCAAAAACCCACCTAATAATTAGTGATATGGCTTCAAAAAAGTTAGTTTCATCTAGAATAGGCAAAACTCAGTAATATTGGGTGGTACGACTACGAACAACTTAGCTTCACCTAGTATAGGAAAAAAACACCTAATATTGGGTTCTGTGACTTTGAACAAGTTGGTTTCACCTAAAATATGTACAAGCCCACTTAATAATGGGTGATACGAGTTCTAACAAGTTGATTTCGCCTCAAATGGGAAAAAACCCACCTAAGAATTGGTGTTATAAGTTCAAAATAGTCGGTTTCTCCAATAATAGGCAAAAAACACCTAATAATGAATGGTACGACTTTGAACTAGTTGGTCACCTAGAATAGGCAAATACCCACCTAAAAATGGGCGGTATGGCTTTAAGCAAGTTGATTGTTTTAAGAATATGCAAAAACCCACATAAAAATGGGTGGTATGACTAAAAATAAGTCATTTTTGTATAATATTGGTAAAAAAAGAACATACCGAATAAGCCAAACTGGCTTTATAATTACAAAAGAGGCTAAAGACGGCCTAGAATAGGTTGCATCGATCTAAAACCATATACAAAAGGTATAAGCCAACCTAAGATAATCGCAACTAGTCTAGAATAAAACATTAGCCTAAGATGGCTAAGAACGGCCTATAATGGTCTCATTTGACGTAAGACGGTTAAATTGATAATTGACGATCAAAATTGACCCAAAATTGTCTAAGTTGGTCTACAGCGACCTACATAAGCTAAATATGGCTAAGATCGATCTATGATGGCCTCATTTAACTTAAGATAGTTAAATTGTTCTCTATTAATCAAGATTGACCTAAAATGGTCAAGCTGGCTTACGATGACTAATATTAGCCTAATATGGATGAGATCGAACTAAGATGACCTAATTTAACCTAAGATGGTAAAATTGATCTTAAATGATCAAAATTGACCTCAAAAGGTCAACTTTGTCTACGATGATCAACACTAGCCTAAGAGAGCTAAGATCGGCCTACGATGACCTTATTTCACCTAAGATGGTAAAATTGATCTAAGACGATTAAAATTAACCTAAATGGTCAAGTTGATCTACGATGACCAACATTAGCCTAAGATGGCTAAGATCGGCCTATGATGGCCCCATTTGACCTAAGATGGTCAAATTATTTTATGATAATTAAGATTGACCTAAATGGTCAAGTTGCTCTAAGACGACGAACATTAGCCTAAGATGGCTAAGATCAGCCTACTATGGCCTCATAAAACCCAAGACTATAAAATTGATCTTCGACGATCAAAATTGGCCTTAAATGGCCAAGTTGGTATATAATGATCAATATTAGCCTAAGAAGGCTAAAATCGTCCTACATTGGCCTTATTTGACCTAAGACGGTCAAATTGATCTAAGGCAATCAAAATTGACCTCTTCAGATTTTAAGGCACTTCAACTACATAAGAAAAAACTTAAATTAGATATTGGAAATTCTAAAACTAAATAGATGCTCATTATGAAATTTTTTTATCTTTATATTCCTATTAATTATAAGCATCTAGCAACGCCACGTCAAGTTGGTCTACGATAACCCACATTAGCCAAAGATGGCTAAGATCGGCCTACGATGGCCCCATTTGACCTAACATAGTCTAATTAATCTATGACGATACCTCAAGCAATCAAGTTGGTCAATGATGACCAATATTAGCCTAAGATAGCTAAGATCGGCCAACAATAGCCTTATTTTCTCTAGGACGGTTAAATTCTTCTTTAACGATCAAAATTGACCTTAATCGATCGAGTTGGTATATGGTAACCAATATTAGCCTTAGAGGCTAAAATCAACATACGATGGCCTCATTTAACCTAAAACGGTCAAGTTGGTCTATGACGATCAACATTAAACTTAAATGGGTAAAATCGGCTTCTAACGGCCACATTTGACCGAATATGATTAAATTGATCTCTTATAATCAAAATTGACCTAAAATGGTTAAGCTGGTTCACAATGACCTACAACAACCACATTTCACTCAAGATGGTCAAATTGATCTCTTACGATTAAAATTGACCTGAAATGGTCAAGTTTGTCTACGATGACCAACATTAGCCTTGATAGACTAAAATCACCCTATAATGGCGTCATTAGATTGAAGATAATAAAATTGAACTCTTACAATCAAGATTCACCTGGATAGTCCAGTTGGGGTAAAACGAGCAATATTCACCTAAGAGCGCTAAAATTATTTTTCAACAACCTCATTTAACCTAAAAATGTCAAGTTTGTAAATAATGATAAACTTTAGCCTATGATGGCAAAATCGGCTTACAACAGTTCCCATTCGATTAGAGATGATCAAATTAATCTCTTACGAATAAAATTGACCTGAAATGGTCAAGTTAATCGTGATTAAGTTAGTATACGATGACCAATATTCACCTTAAAAGGCTAAAATCTGGAATAGAACGATCTCACTCGACCAAAGACAATGAAATTGATCTTATATAGTCAAAATTGATATAAATTGTCAAGTTGATGTATGATAACCAATATTAGCCTAAGAAGGCTAAAATCCTCATATAATGACCTCATTTGTTCTATAATGGTCAAGTTAGTCTATGATGGCCAACAATTACCTAAACAGTCTAAAATCATCCTACAATGACCGAATACAGTCAAATTGATCTATTATGATCAAAATTGACATGAAACGGTCAAGTACATCTACAATGATCAACATTAGCCTAAGAAGGCTAAAATTGACCTACAATTACCTCATTTGACTGAAGATAATCAAATTGATCTTTTACGATCAAAATTGACCAGAAATGATCAAGTTATTATATGACGATTGACCTCGGCCTTAAAAAGTTAAAATTAGCATATAATAACCATATTTGATCGATGATTATCAAATTGATCTATTACAATCAAAAGGCTTGAAACTGTCAAATTAATGTATAGCAACCAACATTAGCCTTAAACGAATAACATCGGCATACAACGGTCGCATTTGACTGAATACGATCAAACGGATCTCTTACGATTAAAATTGACTTGAAACGGTCAAGTTGGTCTACGATGACCAACGTTATCCTTAAACGGTTAAAGTTGGCCTACAACGACCTCATTTGATTAAAGAAGGTCAAAATGATCTATTACAATCAAAAGTGACGTAAAAGGATCATATGCTAGTTTATAACAACGAACATTAGCCTTACACAGCTAAAACGACCTATAATGGCCTCATTTGACCAAAGATGATGAAAGTGATCTCTTAAGATCAAAATTGACCTAAAATGGTCAAGTTAGTCTACGATATCCAAGACTAGCCTAAGAAGGCAAAAATCGACCTATAATGACCTCATTTGTCCTTAAATGGCCAAGTTGGTCTACGATGAACAATATTAGCTTTAAATGGCCAAAATCGGCCTATAACGACCTCATTTGACCGAAGACAGTAAGATTGATCTCTAACGATCAAATTGACCTAAAATGGTTAAGTTAGTCTATGGTGACCAATATTGGCCTAATATGGCTAAATTTGGCTTGTGTTGGCATAATTAACCAAAGACGTTCAAATTGGTATAAGAGGATCTAAATAATGCACGAATAAAAATCATAGTCAATGCGACACCTAAATAGTTAAAAAATAACTAAGACTAACCTGATCTCTTGAGGGTATGTAAACATCTTAACACGCTTGAGATAAGTCCTTATATTGATTAAGCATACTTCTAGTCAAGTTGATAATTCTTTTAAGATTTTTCAAAGTCATATGAGTCAAATTAAGACCGAGAACAAGATCAGTCCGTACTAGACATGACTCTAGATCCCACCTCACCTTCATATCAACTTGGTTAAACTGAGAACTGGGGGGCTATTGCGGGGGACGGGGGATAAAAATATATATTTAATAATATTGCAGCGTCTGGAAAAGGGGATCCAAGACCATTTTTCTGGGAGGTTAGTGAATTACCTACTTAGTTATAGATATGTGACCAGTCCAGTTTCGGCCAAGTACAATCCAGATTGAACTACATTACTAGTTTGTTGACAAGACAATGATAACAAAAGTTCCAGCTATTGTACAAACACCAACTACGTAAAATAAGTAGTGTTTTATTATGATATAAACTATAGTAATAAAGTCCATATCCAATTATAACTCCTAACTCTATATAACGGGGAGAACCCTAGTTGTGTAAGGTGGATTAGAGGCCAGAAAAAACTCTCATGTAATATATCTCAACACTGTATTTGAAAAATTCCCACCGTCATTGTGGACGTAAGTCGATCTTGGCCGAACCACATAAATGTTTATCTCCTATATTTATTTTTATGTTATATACCGTGATTGTGAGGGAACTCATATGGTTAAATTTATTCCCTTACAATATCTAAACCTTATTTTCCCTATAAGTGTTTGGATGATCAAGGATCATCTTTCCTAACTTCTCGTAACATACTTTTAGGTCAACTTTCACCTTCTTTGAGTCTTTTTATAACTTCTCATTTTTGCCTCTAGAATCTCACGTGCACATGATGAATCAATGAATGTCGTATAAAAGGAAAATATTTTTTCTGAAAAAGATCAATCTCTATCTCCCCCTCTCTCAACTTCTCTATGAGAGTTTCTTCTCGGGCATTCAATTGCTCACGAGTGCCTCATTCTCCTTTTTGGCTCTTAAATCACTTTCACACCTTTAAATCTTTTTAGTAAGATTATCATTCGCATTCCCTAGTCCAATAACAACTCATGAATCCTTTTGTACTTCTTTTGAAGTTATTTTTTCCCTCATTAACACAAATCTGTATATTTTCTACTAAATCTCTATCGAAGTCAGACTCAACACCATATTCCTCCAGTTTAGGTTAAATTTGTGTTCAACGTGATAATCATTACCCGAGTCCGAGACACTATTACTAAGGGTGGAATTCATATCATTTTTCTCATTATCCCTCCTCAATAGCCTAGTAACACACTACACCCCAAAACTTGGCATTCATAGCACTTCCCAAAGTCTTATTTCGACTTCTCATCACGACGAGACTTATGTTCATGTCTACTAGGAGATTTATTTACTTTGTTGGCTTTAATATTCCTAACTTTCTTCTTATTATATCTATCATTTTTAGTATTAGACTTAATAAAAATTTTAAACTAATTCATTAACAGGGAGATCTCAGCCCCATTCTCATTGAAATCATCATCCGAGATAGAGGGAGTACTCTTTTGTGCCTTCAATGGTATGCCACTTTTTTATTGGGCACCAAAAATTTTACCAACTCAAAGGCTTAGATCGACCATATTATATTCTATACCTTCATGCTATTTATCCCTTATATGATGTTTAAGTCTGAGATATGGGGAAATAATCTAAGTGGTAACTACCTGAAGATTTTACTAACTATCCTATCAGGATCTTCTCACCCAAATTAAACCGAGAATAAAAAATATCATAGAGTTTTACATAAACTCATCAAAGGTCTCATTGTCGAGCATCGTTAACAACTTAAATTGAGTGACAAGATGTTGAAAGTTCAATACTTGTACAATATTGGTACCCTTGTGGGTGACTTGAAGAATGTCCCACACCTCCTTAGATATAATACACTTAGTGATCCAACAAAACTCTTCTTGCGTGACTCCCCCCCCCCCCCCCCCCCCCCCGCGGGAGTTATAGTTGGCTAACCTATGCTCATTTTCAAATCAGTTTTCCCCAAGCTTAAGGGCGTCAATATCCCCTATTTGTATCATGGGATGCTTCCATTACTCCAATACAGTTATCCAGACCCATTTTTATTGGGATTTTAGGAAAAAAGTCAAATGCACTTCCAGCACGCATAGTTTATACCATCAAACACGAGTGGATGCATAATAGCCGGTCCTCAATAAATCTTTTAACAATATATTATTAACATTAATGAGTTTTGAGCTTTATTGAGCCGAACAAAAACTTTGTACATCATTTATATATATAGTGCATGTAAGGGTGTGCATTTGTTGGCAGGGTGTTGGAAATGAAGTAGGATTTTATTAAATGTGGCGATTTAGTTATAGTACATAGAGCTTCTATATTAAGCGTATGTAAGATTGTACCCTCACATGCATGGTGATCGAAGCTGACGAGACTTTTAATTTGACTAAAAGTGTAATTATAGTTTATATACAACATATTTATATATTATGCACGTAAATTTGTACCCTTACAAGCATGATGCTAGAAATTAACCAAAATTTTTATTTAATCAGTGTGTTAATTGTAATTTACATGAAACGTTTGTAAATAGATAAAGATTATATTTATTACGACAAGTCATTTCTATTTTAATTACAAAATGTGCAATTGATCTCTTGGTAAAGCCGAGGGGGAGTGGTGACACTAAATTAGTATTTACCTAGCGTTTTTAACTGATATAGACTATTAGACTTGGGTATAAGATGTGTCCCTCAGTGTGTGAGGTATATTTTTATTTGGGCAGCGGTTCTGATCGGGATTTTCTCGGGCTTTGAAAGTAACTTTCGAAGTGACAAACTAGCATCGTCATGCACATAACTGAGGTTAAAGAAGAGAATTTGTGGAAAGTATAAACAATGTTAAACTTTTTTCCCCTTTGACCTGGTAAAGAGCTCTATCTATAACCATAATGTGTCAGAATGGATAGTATCATAACTATTGAGGCCTTTATTAGTAGGTTATTATTTGTTTCACGAGAATAGTCATCTGATTACAGGAATAGCCACACGATGAAAGGATTAGCTGCATAATTATTTGATTTTCCGGACTCTCTTTAATAGGTTTAATGAATTTATGTTGACACATGGATGTCTTTAGGTATTGTTCTGGATTTACCTTAGGTAGTATATATGACTTAAAGGCGTTTTATGCCAGATTCAAATGTGAAAATGGGACGCACACATGAAACGTTGAAGTCTCCATACATATGTACATTTAAAGAACATGTGGGGGTGCCTAAACACTTCCCCATTCATAATACGATCCTAGAACCCCACATCACCTTAGGATAAGCCCTAACTGGCTACCCCAAACCTATTCTATATGTTTTCATATAGACAAATAGGTAACTCTAATTAAACCCTAAACCCGCTCGCCCCTTTAGCTTGGGTGAACCCTTAGAAATTGAACTAGTAACAATACATTCAAGTAACCCTAACCAATCGATTTAGGACAGTTTGTTAGGACCACAATAACACAACGAGGGTTCAAATGGAAATCAAGCATAGGTTTGGACTAAGAAATGATTTTTTTGTCTCGATTCCATAATCTCTCAAATCGATTTCCCATATTTTTAATTGATCTGTTTATCTAACTGATTGAGGGGAGAACCGAGCATCGTGTAAAAACACCAGTCGTTGTTATCTATTCCCACCGTAATACATAAAACCTGAACTTTAACTACACTCTTATGGGAGTATAATGGCTAGTGCGGGTATCGAATCCACGTAGAATTTTTGTTATACTTTAATTGATTATTACTTTTAGAATAAAAGTGTAAAAAGTTATGATTTAATTATAAACTAATTTAGAAAAATATTGAAACTAAATTAAACAAAAAGAATGAAAACTATATATTGGTAAATATTCCACACAACGGGATAATTAGAATAAACAATTACATGGGAAGACATGCTTTGACAACATTAAATCTCATTTCGACAATTAATAAAACCTAGAGTTGTTACCCCCTAAATTCTCATAAAAGTCTACTATATTTTTTACATCAATAAATACTCTCGATATTACACACGCGAGGTCAAAAATATGACTCATAAATAATATACACCATTAATTCTCATATGTACAAAATCAAGAACAATTTAACCCATTAAAACTATCTCAATCCATCATACTATACCAAAGCAATAAATTAATCCATGGTGAGTTCAATAATCTCAACCTAAATTAAACTAGCTAGAAAGCATGGTAAAGTAAATACTGAATGAGAGAAAGTAAAGAAAATAATAAATTATCAAAAGAAACTAACTAACAGAGCATGAAGAAATGAAGAAATCTTGAATTAAATGGAGAAGATGATGAATAATACACTTACACAACAAACATTAGGAGAGATAATGGAGACAAAGCTCCCTAACACCAAACAAACCCTAACCTAAACTAATAAAATCTAATATAATGAAATAATATATATAATCAATCGACGGATGGTCGATCGATTGATGGTTTTGAAAAATCCATACTAGTTTTAGATATTTCGAGAAAATGGAATGATCGATCGATTGCCCATTCGTCGATCGATCGATGAATGGTAACATTCCCCAATTTCTTCAGATCAAGGAAAAATAAAAATGATCGATCGATCGATGGTAGGGTGTTGATCAATCAATCCCTTATTTTTGGGCACACCTCCTCTTCAATTCAAACACAAATGTGATTCGGGAGAACAAGCCTAACTCAGTCACACGGTCACAAAATGATGTACACATGAAGCTAACTCAACGAACTATGCTTTCATAGAGATTATCTAACCGGGGCGTGAAGTCTCAGATTACGCTATTGCTCCTGAAGTCATAACTTTTTCCAAAACAACCAATTGCTTTGTTAAGCATTCTAATACCTACAAAAACTCAGATAAACTGTGAACAACATATATATATATATATATATATATATATATATAGAGAGAGAGAGAGAGAGAGAGAGAGAGAGAGAAATACGGTTAATCAATAAATGAGAATAAAAGTATGATTTAACAGATACAATTGTGATAGAATACATAAGAATAAAGGGCGCTAATATACAATATTCATGACTTATCACACACCATAACATAGACATTGCCAGTCTTTAGTGATTAAACAGAACAAAAGCCATTCCAAGAGATATGTAATAAAATAAATAAGCATAAAAAGATATAAACCCAACTTTTGTGGGCGAACGATTGCATTTAGCGTATGCAACATGTCGTTAAACCCCAAGTTTATCCTAGTAGACGAGTGTTATCTCATGAGAATTTTCGGATAAAAATCACATATATCAAGTCTCCTCAAAAGTACTCCCAATCAATCAATAATATAAGCTAAACAATAACAAAAGGATTTCAACATGTTATTATCATAGTGAATGAATTCACCCAAAAGTTCGTAATTATTAACGTTAGAACAACTTCAATATAATTGAAACCTTAATGTGGGAGGAAAAATGATCACATGAAAAATATTGATTTGGCAAAACTTTTATAATTCAAATAAGTATTAAAACGTGCATAATAGTCAATCCTCGTCGGATATTACACTCAACAAATCATATCACTACAAAACAGGGTGTAACACACTGAGCATGCTGACATAAAGAGTAAATGTAAAAGGAAGCAAGGCCGCATACATGCCATCAATGAATATATATATATAATCTCAATGAAAAGATATCGTTCATTAAGGGAGGCAAAACGTCTTTTCACAGATTATTGCAGTCATTATAAGATTTGAATCACATTCACACTAGGATCATATGGGAATTTATAGAGTTTTAATGCAGGTTAGGGTTTAAAGTTATGGAATGAAGGGAATATTTACGGATTCGAAATTTTCGGGGGATAAATGGAAAATTACGGGCAATTTCAGAGTTGGAATATAACTTACATAAATTGAATGGATATAACATTAGAAAGTGACAAAGATTATTAAATAATATGTATAATAAGGAAATATTTCTCTTTCTCTTTCTAATCTTTTGTTTTTTTTTTTCTTTCTCATTTTTCTTTCTTTTTCTTTTTCTTTTCACTCTTACATACTTAATTGCAACCACATAATAAGAACATCATAAAACCCCATATATCATTCCAAACAAAAAGTATCAAATGTATATATGTGGTTTAAAACTTCAATGTGGAGTTGGTTATAAGATTTTGGATTTTGAAACGAAATGATATATTTAGCCCCAAAGGGATTGACTAGGGAAATATTAAAAGGTGAAGTCAAGGTAAATAAGAGTTAAATAATAAATAGGGCCTATGATACTTTCCTAAGTTTTACATGATTCTCATGTCAAAACAACGTTGAAAATTATGCTAAAGTAACACATTTCAGAATGAACTCAATTAATGAATGATTAACGAAATAACAGTGAAATTACCAAAGACTTTAACGTTTTCAAGGAGGAAAGAGTAATGTATAAACACTCACAAATGAAAAAAAGCAGAAATCTAACTTGGTGTAAGTATATACAATGCAATAAAAAATTACCGAGTTATAAAAGTCTTAAACCAAATCACTAAACAAGAAAAGCACATGTGCTCATGGGCTTAAAGTTTAATTCACAAATTTTTTTGTAATATCAATTGTTGATACCAAAAATTATCCATCAACGTGGACCATCCAAATACTGACACGTGTTGTACAGTGGGAGATTAATCCTAGTCATCAATGATGGAATACCGACCAGTATCAGGAATGCTGACCAACGTCAGGGATGGCGACCAACGATGGCAGGCAAACACCAACAGATGTATACATTAATGATTGTACAAATGTAAATGTTTATGATATAAAGGCATTACATCCTTTGATATTCTAGCTCTTGTACACCCCCCGGGGGCTATAAATACATAGTAAACCCTACATCTAAGGGAGAAGGAAAGGAGAGGCAATTGATAAATCCAAAGTCAATACAAAACAGTGGACGTAGGTTGTTTCCTTAAGCCGAACCACTTTAAAAATCTCCTGTGTCTTATTTATATTTATCTGTGATCAATTAATCAGCCTAGTTTAGTTTTTTGCATCAACGGATTGGATTCATATTTGGGAACGATATTTCTAATCGATCTCACTCAATCAAACATCTAAATGGCTAAAATTCCTTAATCAAGCATCTGGAATGAAGGTATTCTGCCTACCCATTCTGCTCCTCCATCTGTAAATGATTTAATCGAGATTTTGGTCAGTCTTACAAGAGGCCAAGAGGCTATGTAAGATACTATCAAGCAACTTGCACGGACTCTTCAAGCTGGGGCACCTACTCTATCTGCTAAAGGAAATATGCCACCACCCTCACCAAGAGGTGGTCGACACAGCCACTCGATATCGACAAGAGATGTCTTCTACCATCCAAGGATAACTTCATTACTCAGGACATCTGAATCTTTCCATACCCGATCTTATTCTCCAGAGAGTCCAAGTGCCTTAGAAAGATTAAGTCGGGCTTCTCCCTTCAATCGTTTGGGACCCAAGGGGAAGAAAAATGTTCCTAGGGCAAGATCTGGTAATACCAGGCAACCATATAATCAAAGGGAAAGTATAGCTCAATCTAGATTAAATGCCCGACGAACTATTACTTTGACCGAGTAATGGCTTCAGGAAGAAAGCTCAGTAACTAATAAAGTTGCAAAGTATAAATCCGGTGCTCCCAAAGATGCATGGAAAGGCTCCATATAGAGATTGGAAGACAGATGAGGAGAAATGGTGAAAATAAAAAACCCACTAGAAAGAAGTTTTGTAAAAAGGTCTCAATTTATGCAAATAATTATGGATTTCCCTACTCCATCAAAGTTCAAGGCTCCAGTAGTAACACCCAAATATGATGTAAAAACTGATCCAGTCCTCCATATTGAACAATACTAAGTAGCTACTGATATTTATGTCGTCCCCGATGAAATGAGGTTTTGAGCATTTTCTAGAACCATTACTGGATCTGCTCAAATCTGGTGTAACGGTCTTCCTCGGGGATAAATTTCTAGCTTCAACCAACTGGCCAAACTATTCATTAACAACTTCTCCTTTAGAGAAAATCCTGTGAAAAGGGTGGCACACTTAATTAGTGTGAGACAGAAAGAAGGAGAGAGCACTAGGGATTATATCACTTATTTTACTAAAGAAAAATTAGAAGTCATAGATTATGAGGAGAAAACTGTAATAATTGCCCTCGTGAGTGGATTAGTTCTAGAAAAACTATTTTACACTCTTGCCAAGGATCCTCCAAAGACAATGACATAATTGATGGCTAAAGTAGCAAAGATCATGAATACCGAGGAAGCAATGGCAGCCAAGCATAGCTCGAACAAAAAGTTGATGGTAAAAATGATAAGAGAGATCATGAAGACCCCAGAGAACATTGGAAATCAAGACAAAAAGAAGCTTTGGAGCGACTCAAGAAGTATAACAACTATACTCCACTAGCCATGGGAATTCACCATGTTTTGGAGGAAATCAAGCATAATAAAGATGTACGTTGGCCTGATAAGTTGAGAAGTTACCCGATAAAAGGGATAAAATTAGATACTGTGAATTCTACAGGGATCACGGTCTCACGATGGAACGTTACATAGCTCTTTAAAATGAGATTAAAACTCTCATTCAAAGAGGGAAGTTAAATCAATATGTTGATCAAGAGAACAACGAAGGAAGTCGACGAAGATCAAAATCTCCTTGCAAGTCGAGAGAGGAGAAGAAAAGAACTCATGAGAATGACCAAGGCGATGATTCTAATCTCCCTCAAAAAAAATCGACAACTAGAACGTGAGGTATTCTATATCAATTTTGGTTCCTTTGATTGCCAAATGATTACACGTGGAGATTCAGGAGTAAGAGATCATGTAGCAGAGCAAAAGGCTTACCTCAATGAGGCACAAGCTTGCTCGTATATACAGATGATCAATCTTGCAAAGGAAGATCGACCAAGGAAGTTTAACAAAGATAAACTAGTAAATGGTTTCTCTAAAAATGACATTTCAAGAGTATTGTATCCTCACGACGATCCATTAGTAATCAAAGTTAGAAAATAAGAAATCATTATCTCTAGAGTACTAGTATATAATGGTAGCTCGACAGATATCATGTTCTACCCTTATTTCAGCAACTTGGATTTTAAACTTAGTCAATTAGAGCCTTATCATTGACCACTAATAGGCTTTGCATGTGAGAAATTTTTTCCTTTGGGAACCATTAAAATGGACGTGATGATAGGTACCCGGCCACCTAGCCGAACAGAGAAGATCCGTTTCTTTGTAATCGATAAAAATATCGATTCATCTTATAATATAATCATGAGTAGAGTAAAGCTAAAGAATTTCGAAGCAGTAACATCCACTGTCAATCAATGCTTAAAATTCTCAACTAACTTGGGTGTGAAAATTGTGAAGGGTGATCAGAAAGTAGCTCGGGAATGTTATTACCCTTCTGCTGAGCAAGAAGACGTGGAAGAAATAAAAAATAAAGCCACTACCGACCAAGTGGATACTCTTAATGAAGATTGTGACGTTCAAACTTTAAATCCAAGAGAGGAAACAGAGCTGGTATTGGGAGATATCATGGAAGCAACTGAAAGCATTGTGTTAGATTATGATAGACCGGAGTGCATCACTTAAATAGGGATAACATTGGATCCTATTCATAAACAGGAACTAGTGAGCTTCCTTAAACAAATAAAACATGTTTTTCTTGGAATCATGAACATGTGCCTGGGATAGATTCCAATTTCCTTTGTCATGAGCTCAACGTAAACAAAGAAGTTAAACCAGTGAAATAAAGACGAAGAGTGTTTAACCCCAAGAAGAACCAATCCATACAGGAAGAAGTCGAAAAGCTTCATAAAGAAGATTTTATTAATGAAGTGAAATACCCAAATTGGTTGGCCAATGTAGTTATGGTCAAAAATAAAAACAACAATGTAATACCTCGTAATTTTTATGACTTTTAAAATGGGTTATATTTTAACTTAATGGAGTAGTTGGATTTTATTATTAATTAATTCATTTGGGTTTTATCCGAATTGTGGATATTAAAATGGATGATTCTGAATATTACTTAAAGATATTTAGGTAATATATGAATATGGTGTCATTATTATGACGGTGTGATATAATTTCGATAATTTGGATTTTTAGTCAGACGCGGTATGGGACGTGTCGGGACTAATTTATTAAATTAAAAATGAAATTTATTTTCTATCGACCTTATAGTCATTTTGACTGCGTCGTTGCGTCCGGAAGGGTCAAAATAGTCAGAAAAGTCTATTTGGATGTTAATTTTGAGTCTCGGGTCATTTGGAAATGAAAAGACAACCAAAAACGGCATTTTGGTTATTTTTACAAGGGGGATGAATAGTGATTTCGAGTTGTGTCTTATTATAAGTATTTGGAGATTAGTTGAATGTGGGTTCATTCATCTCTTCTACACAAAATTGAAAGGTCATCTTCTTAGAGAGAGTGAAAGGTTGCTTGGGAAGAGAAAAGCTTGCTTGGAAAGGAGGAGAACTAAAGACCAAAGGTCACCACCACCAACCCCCACCGAAAGTGGCCGGAAAAAGGGAGAACCACCTATGTTATTCAACCCCAAAGGATCAGATCTTCATTAGAGGCAAGTGTTTGATATTTGCAACTTAAGTTCGTATATTGTCCATGTTAGAATAATTATGAAAAGAGATGATTTTTCATGTTTGGAAGATAAAAATGGAGTAGTAATGGATTTCTGGAAGTATGAAATATATAGGAATTAAACTCATGTTGTAGGTAGTTAGTAATCCAATAAATATTCATCAATCTGCGAAAGAAATTCTGAAAATAATTTAGTGTTCTTGAAGATAATATGTTGATAATTTTCTGGAAAAAGAGGCAAAAACGAGTGGAATGAGAAGAGCCAATTTGGAATGTTTAGATCTTCTTTTTGAGTGCATTTGTATGAGATTTAAGAAAAACTCAAAACAAATACCTGACTCAATTTTTCGTGTAGAATCCAAATCTGAAGTCGGATTGATGATTTGAATAATTTTTGGATCTGATTTTTCTGAGTATTTAAAATATGAGAATTCATGATGTTGTTTCTTTTTAATGTTGGTTCTTATCCCAAAACTTTTGTAGATCTTCGATGATTATTAATTGGATATTATGGGACTTAGAGAAGATCAGTAAGCCCTAGTTAAGATTTGAATTAATTTAATTGGGATTTAATTGATTAGAATGATGATAATTAAATTAAAGAAATTTCGGTTGCTAGATTTATGTGTTGGATTCTAATCTGTTTGTATGAGTATTTAAGATAGGACCAGTAGGGGTGATTTAATATAACATCTGGGTATCCTTAAGTTTACAAGAGGGTTTAATCCTAAGTGAAAGAATATGTGTTTATAATAGATTTAAACTGTCGGTTTTAACCTTAATTAAAAGGAGAACTAAACTCGTAGTAGTTCGGGAGAAATAATGTTATGGACCAGTAGGATATTAGTGACTTCTTACTGAATATATGTTGAGGAAAAACCTATTTGAATCTTGTGTATTGAGTGAGGGTAGCCTTAGGGTTACAATTTGAACATCAAGGAATGAGTTTAAGCTCATTATTGATTTCGCAATAACGGAGTGTAATACAAGAGCGTAGTGGTGTGTCTCCTGGATAGAGATGGGAGTTTAGAACACATTTGGTTGAAAGAAGGTATGAGGTTATCCCAATCGCATAGTTGAAGTTGACGGACCTCCTCGATGGACAAGTTAAGTCGTAGTGTATTGGAGGGGTTCCTTGTTTGGATTTCGCTTTGCGAGATGCTCCGCGCATGAACCTTAACGACGTCGGGAGTGGAGAGATGTTATAGGATGCGAGGATAATGAAATTATGAAGTAAAGATATGATATTTTAATACGTGGAATTTAAAAGAGATATAATGCTACGTATGGGAATTATCGAAGGGTAGTGATATTACCTTATTGATATTATATTATAGGTATAATAATACCTATTTGATTGATTGATGATTTACGTGTATGACATACCTAGCTTACTTGCTATCGGTGGGAGGTTTGCGCGTGAGGGCAGTCATATCCTGATGAATCCATGGGATCTTTGATTTGTCGCTCGAGAACATAGGTCTATGAAAGACTTATCGAGGAGTTGATAAGTCCGCTGACTATGGGTACGTAGGTATGTGCGTGACCCATGGGTATGAGAACTATGTTTGCCTCCAATGATTGTGTTGTTGTTTGTGGTTCGAGGAATCTTAACGAACCTTTAGTCCCTTATTCGGTGACAAGCGATATTGGGACATGATAGAAGAGTAATGCATTGCACCGCAGCTGTGACTCGGGGTGCCGTATTATATATGAATATATATATATAATGGATTAAATGAATGATTGGATTTATTGTGGTTAAATCATCTACTGTGTGATAATTGTAGATAACGGTGAATAGAGAAAGATAATGGAATTAAGTTAATGAATGTTTATTCTTAAAGAATTGAAAAGCTTAATTCAAATTAATAAGAAACGATTCATGTTAATGAGCAACGATTCATATAAATGAAAAATGTATAAGAATGATTATATAACATATGGTATGGGACATACGGGGTTATGATATGGGAATGGAATTATATTATGGAATTGTTAAAGAGGAACCACTAACTAGGAGGTTAATAGGAAACGTTAAGTGTACACTCTAGTTGAGAGGTGAGAATGGCAAGTGAGAGTTGGGTCTAACATGTACATAATAAAAGATTTATTGCACTTGTTAAATACTTGATGTTTTAAAAATCATTTTCACAATCGGGCTCTGACCCATTTCCTTCCATATTTTCTTTTCTATTGTATCTTCTATATCAGGTGTCCAGCAACAGGGACGCCAACCTTAGCGGATTATGACAGGCTATGGATTTATGGAGTTTTTCTTAGACGCCTATCATCTTTTTGATTCACAGTATTCTTAGTTAGGGCATGTCGCCCAAAGGATTTCAGTTATCATTTTCTATCGGAGTCAAATACTATTGTATTCGTGTCTTTTTAATACATTTGATATTGTTGGGATTACTGTAATGGATTTATATTATTTGGAATGTTTATTCCAACTGCATTTAAATTCTTTTATGTTATCTATTTGGTTATCAATGTTGTAGAATAAAATGTGTTGTGTTATTCTTAAACTAGAAATGAATTTTGTTGAATTAAAATTTGGAAAGTTTTTAACACCGGCTTAATTGAGTATTGGGTGAGTTGTAAATGTTTTCGACAGTGATGCTAAGAATGAGCCAATTGTATATTCTGTTTTAATTTGGTATGAGACTGGCCACCCGGTATTTAATTAGGCGGGGTGTTACAAATAAGTTGAGAATGTGTGTAGACGTCACAGATTTAGATAAAAAAATTCCCAAAGGATTATTTTTCTTTGCCCCGAATTATTCAACTCGTGGATGCAACATCAGGACATGAGTTACTCAGCTTTATAGATGCTTATTCTAGTTATGACCAGATAAAAATGAAACCTGAGGATAGGGAAAGCACTTCTTTCATCACTCCCCGAAGAATATACTATTATAATGTTAGGCGTTTTGGTTTAAAAAACGCAGGTGCTAAATATTAAAGGTTGGTCAATAAGGTGTTCAAGGAATAAATAGGCAAAAATATGGAAGTTTACGGAGATAATATGCTAACAAAAAGAAAAAAGGCGTCCGATCACATTGCATATCTCAACCAGACTTTTGATCAACTTGAGAACCATCAGATGATGTTAAATCCGACCAAATGTATTTTTGGAGTGCAAGAGGGAATGTTCCTCGGGTACATAGTAAATCAAAGGAGAATTGAAGCAAATCCAGACAAAATCAAGGCATTAATTAAAATGAAATCTCTAACTTGTAAGAAGGACATGCAAAGACTGACTGAATGAGTAGCAACCTTGAACAGATTCGTGTCTTGAGCTATGGATAGATGCCTATTATTCTTTAAGGTGCTCAGAAAAAGCTTTGAATAGAACAAAGAATGCAAAAAAGATTTTATGGAGTTGAAAAAGTATTTGGGTTCACCTCTATTGCTCTCCCGACCAATCACAGGTGAAAAATTATACATATACTTAGTTGTTTCTGAATCGGCATTAAGTTCTGCATTGATCCGAGAAGAAAACGGAGTTCAAAAACCCATCTACTATACCAGTAAGGCTTTCCAAGGAGCAAAAATTAGGTACCCCCATTTGGAGAAATTGTATTTATCACTAATTAAAGCATCAAGACATATGAAACCTTATTTTCAAGCCCATACAATCGTATTTTACACTGATATGCCTCTAAGGCACGCTTTGCATAAATCGGAGAAATCTGATAGATTAATGTATTGGGATGTGGAATTAAGGGAGTATGATTTCATATATGAGTCAAGGTCTTTTTGAAAGTCCAAGCAGTGGCAGATTTCATAGCGGAGTTCACTTACTCTGAGGTCTCCAAGCAACAAAGTAAGCAGGCATAACAAGAATCAGGAGGAAGTGATGTTGATAAGAATGGTCCCGAATAACTTTCTTCAAAATGAGCTATTGCAGACCCACCAGATTCCTCTTCCCAAATGCAGGAGATGACCGGGAAGTAATAAGAAGCAAAAGGAAAAATATTCCACTATAGGAGTTTGACAGATCAAGCATTCGACAGCAACGTCCCAATATGGAACTCATATATTGATGGATCATCTTGTTCAACCGGCAGTGGAGCAGGTATAATACTTCATACTTCTGATGGTATTGATATAGAGTATGCATTACGTTTTTAATTTCAGGCTTCAAATAATAAACCAGAGTACGAAGCTCTTATTAAGTTTAGCCCAATCATTGAGTGCCAAATAAGTTATGGCACACAGTGACTCTTAGCTGGTAGTAAACCAAAAGTTGGGTTTATATAGAGCTAAAGGGGAGTTGACAACTAGGTATTTGTCCAATGCGATGGAAGTCATTGCAAAATTACCCACTGTTTAGATGAATGGAATCCCAAGGTTGGAAAATGCAAGAGCTGATGCCCTTGTTCGGCTAGCCTCTGTTACTAAAATTGAACTCCGACGAACTATCCCTATTGAGATTTTATCCAATAGGAGCATAGATGAAGATTTGATGATAAATTTTAATGTTGTAGATATGGGGCCATCATGTATGGACCCCATCAGAGCATACATTGAAGAAGGAATTCTACCAATAGATATGGTGGAAGCAAATAAGTTGAAGTACAAAGCAGCTCGGTATGTATTAAATAAAGGTGTTTTGTACAGGAGAGGGCTAGCAGTCAATTTGTAGCATTGTGTGCATCCATCATAGGTCCAAGATCTAATTCAAGAGGTGCATGAAGGATCATGTGGATCTCACATAGCAAGGAGAACACTTTTGCTAAGAATCAATACTTTAGGGTATTACTCACCAATAATACGAGCAGACTGTGCAACTTTTGTCAAAAAGTGTGATAAATGTCAGAGATTCTCCACAATTCGTAAAACTCTACAGGCTGCACTCACTCCAATCACTTCACCATAGCCATTTGCCATGTGGGGTATAGACTTAGTCGGGCGACTGCCAACCACCCGAGGAAGATTTAAATACTTGATTGTAGCTATGGATTACTTTACCAAATGGGTTGAGGCAGAACCTCTGCTAAGGTCTATCAGTTCATATGGAAAAGCATTTTTTGTAGGTATGGGATGCGCTATGCTTTTATTACCGACCACAGAATACAGTTTGATAACGATGAATTTGTAAATTACTGTGCTATGTACAATGTTTAAAATTGCATTCAGCTCCAGGACATCCTCAGAGTAATGGAAAAACTGAAGTTACGAATAGAACCTTTCTTAATGGGTTGAAGAAAAAACTTAATGATGCAAAGGAAAATTGGATAAACAAGCTACACTTTGTATTGTGGGTGTACCAAAGAACACCACGAAAAACAACCCGAGAATCCCCATATATGTTAGTATTTGGGACTGAATCTGTCATTCATGCCGAGCTGGGCTTGCCATCCCATAGAGTTTTAAATTTAAAATATCGTGTGAATGATTTAATGAGAAGGTTAAATCTAGATATGCTGAAAGAAGTAAGAGAAGACGTTGCCCTAAGAAATGCACCCTACCAACAAAG
Organism: Sambucus nigra; assembly: GCA_949130495.1. NCBI lineage: Eukaryota > Viridiplantae > Streptophyta > Magnoliopsida > Dipsacales > Adoxaceae > Sambucus > Sambucus nigra. The sequence goes on along the minus strand of OX422217.1, from coordinate 612,132,712 downwards.
AACAACTCGTCTATACAATAAAAGGGTGAAATCGACTAACCTGAAGGAAGGAGATTATGTGCTGAAGAAACTGCTGCAGAAAAATAACAAGCTTGAGGCCAACTGGCATGGGCCATACTGTATTTTAGCAGTGATCCAACATGGAACCTATCGAATTTAAACCTTGGAAGGTGAAGAATTCAAAAACCTATGGCATGCAGAGCATCTCAGAAAATATTACCAATAATGTTGTAATCAGTTCAAAATCAACTTGCATTATTAATAAAATCTTTAGTTTTTTCCATTTTTTTGTAAAAAAATTTTGGGGTAGTACTAGTGCTATGTACTACTTTAAAAAAGTTTTAGATTTTACTCGGTTCAAAAAAATGTTGCTCGACAGAAGCAAATCGTTGCTTGGCTCAGCAAATATTGCCTTGAATGTTGCTCTACATAAATAACAAGTTTCTCGGAGCAGCCGCAAACTTAATCGTTGATACATGAAGTCCAAGTCAACCGGATGTTAAATCCTCAAGAAACTTGGTCTATAAATATAAGGATAAAACAAGATCTTTATCCTACTGGGCAAAGTACAGGAAGAACGTTTCAAAGACTCCTCAAGAGGAATGTAAGCACATATTCCAGAAATGTTTGGTCACACCACTGGTATTTAATATAAATATCCAATCTTTGGGTGTATTAGTAAAACCTTTGGAGACACATGGGTAACTAGCTCTAAATTCAGATTTTAATCTAAGTATGCTAGTAGAACCTATATATTCATCTAACTATCTCTAAATTTAGATTTCAATCTAAGTATGCTAGTATAACATCTGCACTCATTAGTCAATGATACTCAAATTAAACAAAGTGTATCAATAGAACTAATGATGAAGAAATGATTAGCATTCAATATAAGATAAGTTGATCAAATTTTCATTTCATTCAATCAAATTAATTACATGACTATGTTAACAAAACAAAATACAAAGCTTCATTCTGCAGGACGCCTCCCTTCAGCTTTGGAAATAGAATCCACTCCGATAGGAGGATCATCTAAAGTATAAAGAGAATTAATATAGTTAAAATTCTGAAGTATTTTGGTATTGCTGCTACTAGGGCGATCAAGAAGATGAGGAGGTTAGACGACTTCCAAATCATCATGAAGCTTGTAATCTCCCAAGTATTTTGAAATCAAGCATTGAGGAATGCGATGGACTGGAATCCAATTGACATCTAATTAAAAAGGAGGATTAATAAGCTCAAGCAAGCCTGGATCATACCAGTCCCACAATGAGTTTTTTTTATCCACTTTCATCACTGCCAAAGCATTTATCCAACCCCATTTATAGCTCTCATTCTTAGCTTATCGAAGTTTATCATCAAAATACCCCAGAGCTTCATTATACCCATTCATTCAGACTTTCATTTGTTGTTTATGGAATTGAAAGGTTATAATATGTCAACATGGTAATACAGTTTCTTCAACACTCCATCCTTAGCTTGCAATTGAGAAGATTGAGTGGATAGTTATTCGGACAAGGCCTGTAGCTTTCGAGACATCTCAGCAATGGCTTGATCTTTGTATTTTAATTATTCCCCTTTATTGGGAAGGGCTTGTTGGGTCTTGACTTCCTCTGTAGTACCTCGGCCAGGTTTAACCCTAGCTCGGGAAGATAAAGAAACAAGTTTTAATTTCTTTAAAGCCTCCAACTCCTCACTCAACCTTGCGTTTTCAGCCTCCAAGAAGGAATGACCCTCATCTGTAGTAGCAACAACAGCAGTGGATGACTTCAGAGCATCAAGTTCATTTCTCAAGTTGTTATTATCTTCCTCTAGAAGCTTGGCAATATCTCTTGCTTCATCCACTTTACGTTTTATCAAGAATTCTTATCTTCGAAAATGAGAAGTAAATTTATCCAACTTTTGCTCAAAGCCCCAGCCTTCACTAAGGGCCTGGAATTTCTTCTCATAATCTTCATGCAAAAATTCCCTAATTTCATTATGCTTCTCCTGCAGCTCTTCAATCATTTCACAGTAAGCAATGTTGTTATCTACTGCCTGATCAATAAAACACTTCATATGAACATAGGCTTCTTTAGCTTGCTCAGATACCCCTTCCCCGAGCAATTTTAGTAGGTCGGCATCAGTCAAAGATAAGTAACCAAATTTAAAAAGCTTAATACACCTTTGGAGTAGCTTAGAGTCAGTAAATGAGAAATATTTCAATTTATCTATAAACTATTAAGAAGAAGAAAGTTATCAATAAACAAGGTGCAAAGTATTGAAAAACATAAGCAGAGGAATAAATATATTTCTCTTTTCATTAATAAAAAAAGGGAAGGACAGATAAATCTTCAAAAAAGAAGAAAGTACAACTATTAAAGAAGAAAAATAAAAAGTTGTTTGATTTTACACCTTCTTATCTCTCTCGGGGTTAGCTGAAGAAGAAGCAGGAGAAGAATGAGGAGGAGGATTAACTTTGGAGAGCACGGTAGAATCAATATCCTAGTGTTGATTGGCAGACTCTATCGCTATCAAAGACTCACTAGAACCCCCATTATCAAATTCCTCATCCAGATTTGGAGGAGCCTCGGGTCTTGTCGCAAGAATAAATCGAAATTTTTTGGAGTGCTGACCTCCACCAGAGCAGTAGACCAGCCATCCTTGAAGCATTTCTTCTTCGAAAACTCAATCTGTGAAGGAGCTGCTCCAAAGGCCTTATCCTAGCCTCAATTAAAGCTAGCCTCTCTAGCCTTAGCCCTTTTCACCTTCTCAGCACCCAAGTCTTTCTGTAACTGAGCAGACTTAACTTTCTCAGCATCTAAGTGTAACAACCCGAATTTTTTTAAATGGGAATTTTTAAATTAATTTTGGAAATCGGAGAAAAATGAAATTTTGGATTTTTATAAATTTATAATTTAAAATGTTGGTTTTTATATTTGAAAAACAAATTTTCAAACGAAATTGGAATCGGAATTAAAATGGAGTTTTAATTGAATTTTTAATATATAGAAGAGTCCTACAAACATAAAACTCTCTAAGAGTCCTCAAAATATAAAACTCTCTAGTAAAAATAATATTTTAAGAAATTCGACCGTCCAATCGAGCTGAATTTTTCACAACAGTCATGTCTTAATGTTCGCTACAACATTTTAAAATTTCAAGTGATTCTGACGGTCCGATCATCCATAATGATTTTTCGAGTGTTTGTATCTCATTATAACTCTTTTCTTAATCAAACTCTTAATCCTTTATATATCAACTAATTCACGGCTTAGCATTTCAAATCACTTTTTCTCAAACTTTTTAACCAGAAGACCTCTCCAAAATTACTCCCTTTCATATACAAACCATAGCCCCAAACTTATTCAAGATTTCAACCTTAAATTAGAAGGCTTATTTGGTGTTTTCTCGATTTTGGCTAGAACGAGATTTGATTATTTTCACAAGAGGAACATGATGGTGCGATCTGATTTTGAGGATGAATATATGTTATGATTCATGTGATGATTTTGAGGTATGAGGTTTTACACAATATGCTCCTTAATCTCGCGAGAATTATTCCCTTTGTTTTCTTGTGATTATTGACTCATATTTGAATTACGAAATTCAATTGGAATCTGGAAATTATTATTGGAATCTAATTTTGATTCATGTGGTATTATTATTGTGCTGAACATGTTGTCATGAGATTTTAATATGGCACTGATGTTGGGCACCCGCCAAGATTTCCGTTTCGGCTACTTGATAAAGTATGGCGCGATATGGTGAGGCCTGGTGACTCGGATTAATGTGTTGTTGAGAAATTATATTAATAAAAATGCTATTGAGATTTGCATTTGAATTCAATATGCGTACTCGTGTTGTTACGCTTTATTCACCGCTAATATATTTATTGAGCATCTTTCCTGTCGTATTGTGTACTTTCCCATATTTTCTTTTAGTGGCAGGTTAGCGCGAATTTTGGGCGCTATGGATTAATTGGAGATTGATTCTAGATTGGTATATTGGGAAGAATATTCGAGAATACAAAATGAGAAGATTTGTGTTTATTTTGTTGTATAGAGCATTGGCGATTTATTTTATTTCGAGGAAGATAATTGTTTATTTCAAGAGATTATTGATTGTATTTAATTTGGAAAAACTTAAGATTAGTGGATTCTTTTATTCTATATTATGGGATTTATTTTAGATGATATATACCTTGTTATTTGTGGATTCGGTTAGTTTTATCGCAAGTAGCGCTCCGCTCTCCCCGGGCGGGGTGTTACAGATGGTATCAGAGCTTAGGTATACGACAACCCTTAGGTCTTGGATTTTGGGTCTAGCATGCGGGTTAGATAGTTTTTTTTAGATAGAAATTTGTGGAGATAACTCGTGCTAGGCATCGAGGTTAGATGTGAGGTATTTAAAGTTGATTTTGGAGATGAGATTTATTTTTGGAGATTGTTGGTGTGGCTTGATTTTTGAGTGTTAGGCTACGTCGAATTTCGAGGGCGAAATTCCTTGTTAGTGGGGAAGTATGTAACAACCCGAATTTTTTTAAATGAGAATTTTTAAATTAATTTTGGAAATCGAAAAAAAGGAAATTTTGGATTTTTAAAATTTTTATAATTTAAAATGTTGATTTTTATATTTGAAAAATAAATTTTCAAACGGAATTGGAATCGGAATTAAAATGGAGTTTTAATTGAATTTTTAATATATAGAAGAGTCCTACAAACATAAAACTCTCTAATAGTCCTCAAAATATAAAACTCTCTAGTAAAAATAATATTTTAAGAAATTCGACCGTCCGATCGAGCTGAATTTTTCACAGCAGTCCTGTCTTAACGTTCGCTACAACATTTTAAAATTTTAAGTGATTCTGACGGTCCGATCATCCATAATGATTTTTCGAGTGTTTGTATCTCATTAGAACTCTTTTCTGAATCAAACTCTTAATCCTTTATATATCAACTAATTCGTGGCTTGGTTTTTCAAATCACTTTTTCTCAAACTTTTTAACCAGAATACCTCTCCAAAATTACTCCCTTTCATCTAGAAACTATAGCCCCAAACTTATTCAAGATTTCAACCTTAGATTAGAAGGCTTATTTGGTGTTTTCTCGAGTTTGGGCTAGAACAAGATTTGACTATTTTCGCGAAAGGAACGTGATGGTGCAATCTGATCTTGAGGATGAATATATGTGATGATTCATGTGATGATTTTGAGGTATGGGGTTTTACACAATATGCTCCTCAATCTCGCGAGAGTTATTCTCTTTGTTTTCTTGTGATTATTGACTCATATTTGAATTACTAAATTCAATTGGAATCTGGAAATTATTGTTGGAATCTAATTTTAATTCATGTGGTATTATTATTGTGTTGAGCATGTTGTCATGAGATTTTAATATGGCACTGATGTTGGGCATCCGCCAAGATTCCTATTTTGGCAACTTGATAAAGTATGGCGCGGTATGGTGAGGCCTGGTGACTCGGATTAATATGTTCTGGAGAAATCATATTGATAAAAATGCTATTGAGATTCTCATTTAAATTGAATATTTGTACTCGTGCTGTTACACTTTATTCACCGCTAATATATTTATTAAGCATTTTTCCTGTCGTATTTAGTATTTCACCATATTTTCTTTTAGCGGCAGGTTAGCGCGAATTTTGGGCGCTATGGATTAATTGGAGATTGATTTTAGCTTGGTATATTGGGAAGAATATTTGAGAATACAAAATGAGAAGATTAGTATTTATTTTGTTGTATAGAGCATTGGCGATTTATTTTATTTCGAGGAAGATAGTTGTTTATTTCAAGAGATTATTGATTGCATTTAATTTGGAGAAACTTAAGATTAGTGGATTCTTTTATTCTATATTGTGGGATTTATTTTAGATGCTCTATACCTTGTTATTTGTGGATTCGATTAGTTTTATCGCAAGTAGCGCTCCGATCTCCCCGGGCGGGGTTTTACACTAAGTCGTTTTGCAACTTGTCAGCCAGACCCCGAGTAGTACCAGCAGATTCTTTAGCAGCTTTCATCTTTTCCTCCCATTTCTTTTGTTCATTAGCCAATACTTGTTGGGAATCAAACAATGACTTTTTCAGTTCAGTGAAAGCTTTTTTAACTTCACCAAAGGAAGAAGCTCTCAAAGCCTCATCTTTCTCTAATATATTATTGAAGTCAATGAGGAACCGCACAAGATCAACAAGGAAAGTCAGTATTATGAAGAATAAATCAAGAGACAGAAAAAAAAAAGCTAAAGAATATACTAGATCAAGGCTTTGGGCATCCCTATCTGAGATCTTAAAACGAGGTAATGTAATAGCAACACCCCTGTGGTCTAGCAAAGTCCCGAATTTTATTAGTTGTCTTGCCAATCTATGGCTAAAGACCACTCGAGGGGGAGAAAAAGATATATCGACTAACTCATGTTGGTCGAGAAGAGTAGAAGAACTTTCTGCTAACTTAGAAGGTAACTCTTTGTTTATTCTTTTCAAGGGGCTCTCTTCAATTTGCTTGGCTGGGGGCTTCTTTCTAGTCTCATTTTTATTTTTCACTCCTGCAGCAACTTATTTGGAAGGGGGATTAACAGCTATGTGTCCCAAAATATTGGGAATCTTCCTCCTCCCTGTGGATATGCTAAGGGGCAAGTTTGAATCTAAGGAAGAGGGGGAAAGGGCAGCAAGATCTCCACTGCTAGATGCATTAGCTGAGGAAGTAAAAGGAGGTTCTTGCTCAAGGTGGTCAATTACAGGGGAAGGAGTAGGACAAGAAACAAAGGAGGAAATTGTATTGTTGTACTGTAGCAAATAAGGTATAGACCTGACGTGCTCCTCACCAATCCTTTGATGAAGTCCCCAAATGAACTTCAACTCCCTAAGATTCACTTCACTTTCCATGGGACACCTTCTCTTCTGATCAACTGCAATAAAAAATTTCAAAACAGCAATTAATGTTACATTTAAACAAATATGTACAGGGTAAAATAGTTAAATGAGGAATACCTATCCCATTGCCAAAAGGAGGGCATTTAGGCCCTTGGTACAGAGCATTTCCGGTCAAAAGGGCGTATTGCCAATTTTTTACAACAACTTCATGCTCAAAATAATCCATATTGGAGTCTGGAAGATTAACTACTGATGATTTATTTATATCCCCAGTCTTTAAATAAAAAGTGATGTCACTAGTCACCCACTTATAGCAAAATATTATTTCTGGAATCCCCAGATGGGTCCGTGAATTTGATTCAATCTATACACTCGATTTATAGCCCTCTAACTATTGGGGGATACCCTAGCTGGAACAACGTCAAAGTATTGACAAAATTCAAGGCATAATGGGTTGGGAGGAAAGGTAAGCCCACACTCAGCTATAAAAATAGAGGGAAACCAGTGACCGTCTGCAAGTGAGAAAAAATCAACAGGTAAAATAGCGTGTTCCAAAATAACCTAGGATGGAATCTTAAATTCATTTATGAATTCATCAAGAGAATCAATAGAGTAAACCATGATGAATAATATAAGAGAAAAGAAAGAGTTTTTATAGGAATTAAGGATTCATCAAGAACTGATGAACAGAAAACGATCGCACGAGAAGATAATAAGAAGGCTTGAAGACACTGTAGCAAAAAATACTCAGAAAATTAGAGGTAGTAAAAGTTTATGACTTTTCCCGCTCTTTTTAGGATGCCTAAAAAACTAGAAAGATACTGATTAAAAGGCAACGTCGATTGAAATTATGGAGGCTAAAAGATAGAAAATATGGATTTGCCCAAAAATGATTCGTTAAAGTTATGGATAATTTCAAAAATGCCACGAGCATTATATTTCCATAATTAAACCATAAATTCTTACAAATATGGGAATTCAAAAATCGACCAGGCCTAAAATTATTGCCCGAGCAATTTTAAGAGCCAAATGCTCCATACTCTTGTAAAAACTTCAAGCATGAAACAGTGGGGATTTCTGTTGATACCAAAAATTATCCATCTACGTTAACCATCCAGATACTGACACGTGTTGTACATTAGGAGATTAATCCTAGTCATCAATGATAGAATACCGACCAACATCAGGAATGTCGACCAACATCAGGGATGTTGACCAACGATGACAGGCAAACACCAACGAATGTATACATTAATGATTGTACATATGTAAATGTTTATGATATAAAAACATTACATCCTTTGATATTACAACTCTTGCACACCCCCTGGGGGCTATAAATACATGGTAAACCTTACATGCAAGGGATAACGAAAGGAGAGATAATTGAACAATCCAAAGGCAATACAAAACAGTGGACGTAGGCTCTTCTCTTAAGCCGAACCACTTTAAAAATATCTTGTCTCTTATTTCTATTTGTCTGTGATCAATTAATTAGCCTAGTCTAGGTTTTTCATATCAACAGATGATTCGAGGACTAAAGTCTAATAACTTCTAAAATCAAGAACATCCATCATTGAATTATCTATTGGGTCGACAATTGTTTAAAATTTATCATTGAAAATAAAGGAAAAATGCCCAACAAAGGGGGGAAATACTTTTTAAATCTTTTATTTTTTACAACAAAATCATACTTGAGAAGAACATGTAGTCAAATCAAATAAACTACCAATAAATTGGAAGAATATTCCACACCCCCTAACTTAAACCTTACATTTTCCTCAGCGTGAATCAAGAACCAGGTTAAAGAAAGGAAGAGAGTGATATTACTCAAAATATTGTGATCTTCGGAAAGTAAAAGTTCAAATATTCTACAAAATAATTTATCATCAAGCATACTAAAAACAAAGAACTAAAAAATTAACTCATTACACTGTACAGTAAGTAAAAAGAAAAATAAGCCTAATATGTATAACCTACAATTTTAACCTTTAACTAACTATACACTAGAAGTTGAAATTTTTTAGGGTCCACCCAAAATACAATTCGAATTTAAAGTATTAATGGTGTTACCTCATTTGAGTTCATGTCTTTCGAAAAATAGGAATTATGTTTGCACAACGGAAGGCATGGTTTGGGAGGTAAAAGTGAACCATTACCAATTAAAACTTTCTAAAGGATGATGGGTAGTTTGGATTCAACGGGGGACAAGTACACATGGGACACAAAAAATAAAATTTTCTCCCAAAGGTTTTCAATTGGAACGAGAGGTGGGTCAACCATAAGGAAAAATTCCATAATAGAAAGCATTTCGTAAAAGTATTCCTTGACTATAATCGGGTTAAGGTCCTCAAGACTTTCATCCAATTCTTATGTTATTTGTAACGGTTCGATAATGATGAACGGAAATGGGGAAGAAATGAATTCAATCTCGATAGATGACTTATTATGAATGCAATTAATCACGATAAATCAATTTTATAAAGTAAGTAATGAAATAATACGAAAATGTTACACGACATACAGATATTCATGATTCGATAAATTGCCTACGTCTACGGAGAGGTCACTGGGATTTTATTATTGTCTCTCAAAGTTCAAAAAATAACATTCCCTCTGAGCCTAGGGTGAGAGTTGTGTTCATAGTCTTGTAAAATCAATGCAATTTAGTTATCCAAGGAACTCTCTTGGATTGCTATTGGCTCGTGTTAGTGACTCGTGATTATCTCGTCCGAGATTGTAGGTAACCAATATGAGCTCTTTAAATGATAATTATTTCGTATTTATCCACGTGATAAATGATGTGATAATATCCATTATTGACGAGTTGGTCTAGGCCAACGTGGTGCCTTATTGAGCCTATTTTGGAAAGCAAAATTTAGGTTTAATTATGATTTAGACCCCATAATTGCCCCAAAAATTTTGGATGAACTTATGCTAGACTTTGGCCGGAGGATTTGAAGTCTATTAGAGTCCCATCAAATTGATCCAACTTTAATGAAATATGTCGGTCGGGCATTCCTGTAAATATATGATAACCAATGAGGGTAAGATAGTCATAAAGAAAAGTGATGCGCCAAATCCACTTCGAGCTTTGTTCCATATGATTGTTATGCACAATTTTCAAACGGCACTTGTTTCCACATTTCTGATACTGTTGTTTTGCTTCTCCTCATTTTCTTAAAAGACTCCAATGCTTCCCCATTTGTGTTCATTCACTTTGTAAGCTCTATTCTTCTTCTTGTTGTTTCTTTCTCTTCACAACTTTCTTCTTCTCCCTTCTCCCACGTTATTCTATCGTCATTCCTTTATTTCTAACTATGGTGAATACCCTTAATGGAATAGCTTAAAAGGTTTTAAGAAGACTTACTAATTCATTCCTAGGTTATAATCGAGGGTTCCCCCATGCACAGAAATGCTATTACAGTGGATAAGAGGCAATGGATGCACACCTTGGCACTAGCTCAGGGAGGACTAACTTTTCCACCAAACCCTCTTTTTTTTAGACTTCTGTGCGACACCCCGCCTAATTAAATATCGGGTGATCAGTCCTTTATTAAATTAAAATCAAGGTGAACGGTTGGTTCATTCTTAGCATCACTGTCGCAAAATAAAATTTCCAATTTAAACACCCTAAATAATTTAAGCTAAGTGTCAATACAATTTTAAAACCTTATTTCCATTTTTATTAAATTCAAATATGAAAACCTTTTTAAATAACCAACAGTTTAAGAATTTCAGAAATACTAAGGATGGATAATAACACACAAGAATTTGAATCATCCAGATAAATCAAACCAGTTTAAACTATAAATAAAACCATCATGATAATACTTAAATCCCTAAGAGTACCAAATAGTGGAGATATAAATGAACATAAATCTCAGACAAATCCAACTGGATAGGGAAACGGGCGACACATGCCCTAACTAATAAGGAAAAAAAATAAGAGTGGAGTCAACAATGAGGTCGTCTAAGCAATGGCTTGCAACTCCCACATAAGTTGCAGTGCATCCGATTCAAGGAATCTAAGCAGGATGCCCCTCTGGCCTGTAATATATACATACATATATATATATATATATATATATATATATATATATATATACAAGATAAGAGAAATAACAGGAAACGGGTCAGATCTCGAGTGTAAAATAGTTTAGCAAGTATTTAAAATGTTTACCGGCTAATGAAACAACTATATTAGTATGCGACACTCTCTTGAGAAATTCTCACCTCTCATCTATTGTGCATGCCTACCGAACTATTAATCTCAAAGTTTATTTTAATTTGACTTTCCCATAGGGTTTCATTCCGATAATTACTATCGTTATGATAACTAATTTCTGAAAATTTAGCTCTCTCATATATCTTATGTAATTTAGGATAACCCGGTGATGCCACAAAATGCCCAAACACTTATAATAAAGTTAGAGTATTTATTCATTACTTTACCACTTTTATGCATAGTAGAAAGCTCTCATACTTAAGTGTATATATATATATCTATAAATATCACTCATATAATATATATACTATCTGCACCCCACATAAAATTTATGGTGCTGGCATACTATGCTATCAAGTCCCCGTATCACTCGTACTAAGGGAAATACTAGTTCGAAATCACTCGCGAACTATATTAACACAAAACACATACAATTGGAGGCGAAGCGTAGTTCCAAGTCACTAAAAGGTCATCACATACCCTCACATCTCTTAGGACCATCTGACTATCAATCAGATAGCCTGTACCAAGGAATCCTATATTCTAAGGTACGAGTTAATATCCCCCATAAAGGCCCAATCGAGATAAGACTGTCCCAGCACGAAAACCCTCGTGAGAGCAAGTAGCTCGAGTATGATTTTTATGCAAATATACAATATATGCACAATTACACATTCATATATGTATAAATATCCACATTTCTAAATTAGGTGCCCCCACGACCCATAATTATGATTATTAGTCATTTACACATTTTACTCGATTATTTCACATAACGGACTCGTCATTTTTATTCTCATTTATAATTCACTTCATACTCACTTCTCCTCTCTCCAAGTATTCTAAGTATAATTTCAGTAGGCATACCCTCACTTACCTTCTGGTCTAACTCCCTTATGAGCCTCGATCTTTTTATTAAACGTACGCCTATTTTCTTATACGCATGAATAATTCCTCGTTATCCCAAAATCTCATCCTATATTAAATTTCACTCAATGGGGTCTACCTAGACCCTGCTGGTCTTCTATATATCCCATTATACCCCAACAATAATAATCAAGGGTTCCTATGCATTTTAACCGGATTAAACCATCAGACGAGAAATATGCAGTTTTCCTGGAGGGGTCGATCGATCGATGTAAGGGGGTCGATCGATCGATCGGTATTCTTAATCAATCAAGCAGTGATATGCCCTAAATGTACCCAAGAGCTCAGAGACGTCAACCTCGGCTGGGGAGATGGCTGAGGTTAGAACGGCCTTGGATTGGCAACTGCGGTCTCGTCCTAAGCAAGGTCGGTCATGGCCAATGTTACTAGTTACCTCACAGTCAGACAACAGGTGAGGTCTTCATAATCCACAGGGGTAGTTATTCATCAGGTCATCTAAGGCTGGAAACCTCGGCTGGGTGCAGGCCGAGGTTACAAGGACTACTCCATCATCATAACCAGCCTCGGCTAGGAATCAGCTAACGTTCCTGTTACTCCACCAGTACCTCGACCCAGGCCGATGATACAACTCCACCTGCATTACCTCGGCTCTCCCACTGAGCCAAGGTCACCACTGATTAAGCAGTTTCCCGACCACACCAACCTCATCCTCTTCAAGGTCGAGGTTGGGACCAATAACAGATGGTCGAGCCTTTATTAGCATATCTATGGCTGGGAACACGTGTACACAATCAGTTATAACAAATCAATCCCATCATATGGGGGAATATTTCATCATCATTCTCCACATGTGACAGTGACAGGTGTCTTTATCAGATTGGCTAGATCATCACACACATGCTCATGGCATGTATGGGGGGTGAATTACACCCCCCACCTACTATATATACTTGTCTTCTCCTTCGTGGAGGGGGATACAAAAATTACAACCCTAGCTGAAACTCTGTCATTTTACACAGTTGAGAGAGAAAGCTTGAGAGATTGTATCCATAGCCATTAGAGCCCTCATACAGTGATACTAATCACACACTTGCAAAGTGGACGTAGGCCTGATTGGCTGAACCACTTATATTCCGGTGTTAATCCTCTTCTCCTCACCTCCTTCTACTATATACCCTTATAGTGCCATTGTTAACATTGAATTGAGCTTACAAACACCTTGAAGGGTGGTGTTGTTTCCAGTATCATCATTTTGGCGCCGTCTGTGGGAACCAGAAGCTATCTCTTCCTCATTTTTGCTAAACCTCACCGGAGACTCTGATGGTGAACCAGGCCTCACCCCTTGCGTGGAGCTGTTTCACCATTGAAAGAGGTCCTTTAAGGTATTAAGCTAATTTCCTTCACAAGCTCTTTAGTTTTAACACATGGCACCGGAGTTACTACCACCTCCTCTACCACTTGGTGCTGGAGGGCCTAGTTCCAGCCAGGCACCACCCGAGTTCAAAATGGCTGAGGTGGCGGCAACCTTGAAGTCCTTAGCAGCAATGCAGCAAGCGATGCAGGAGCAATTTGCACAACTCAGTCAAAACATGATGAGACCACCGGGGGTCTCACCGGAGATGATTACTCCGACGGCCGTTCAGCCCAATCTCGATGCCAGAGGACCACCCCAGGCACCGTGAAAATACCAACCTACACCTCAGCAGAGGAGGGACGTTGCTGACCCTAGACGTTTACGCCTGGGGAGGCAAGGACACCCTTGCCCTGAGGATAGGTATGAAAATCTAGAGGCGGAAGATGTCCCGAAAGAATGTTGGGAGTCATATGAGGTTTCGAATAACACAGTTCATCCTATCCAGTGGAGCTATGGTTATGGAGGCAGAAAAGGTGGAGAATCCTAACAACGAGGATCAGCTTTTGATTGGTTGAGCACATGGTCGATCTTCGAAAGGCTTAGCCCCATAAATGACCTAAGACAGAGGTTGTCAAGGTCGAGGAGTTCAGTCGGCTCACAAAGGGAAGAGAGGCAACATCGGCCTCATCAGGGACGAGGAAGAGACCAAGAAGAGGTCAACAACCGACGTTGTGTTGCGGTTGGGGAACCCTCAGTCCACCCTTTGGAGGTGGCTAGGACAACCTCGGCCAGGCCGACGTTGCAAGACCATGGAACGAATCCATCCAATGTCTTGAGGACAAGATAGGAGACCTCATCAAAAGCTGGGATCCACTTCAAAGAGGTTTTTCAGAAGGCTCTTCGTTAGTGGCTAAGATAGTGAGCTTCCCTACTCCAGCCAAGTTTAAGCCACCTACAGTGACTCCCAAGTATGACGGTAGCACCAACCCTGTACATCACATTCACATGTACCAGTCAGCGGCGGATATTTATTCAATATCAGATGATATGAAGTATCGGGCCTTTCTGGGACTTTGATGGGAGCAGCACACATCTGGTTTACTTCTCTTCCGAAGAATTCAATTGAGAACTTTAAGGGCTTGGCTGAACGGTTCATTCACAACTTCTATTTTGGGTTAGGACCTCAAAAGAAGACTACCCATCTGTTGTATGTCAAACAAGGTAAGAACGAGAGCCTAAGAGACTACATTGTCAGATTCTATAAATAGAAACTCGAGGTTGAAGACTACGAAGAGAATATAGCCATGATCGCCCTTATAGGAGGTCTTCAGAAAGGGAAGTTGTTGTGGAAACTTACGAAAGACCCTCCCAAGTCCATGGCAGAGCTGTTGGCAACTGCGGGTAGGGTCATGAACGCTGAAGAGGCCAGGGATGCAAAATACGAGGATAAGAATGGCGGTAGCAGTAAAAAGTTCTAAAGAAAGAAGGATGGAAAGAAGAGGTCAGTTTATGACAAGTTTACACATTATACCCCTCTTACTGTAAGTTGCGAATACATCCTCAATGAGATAAAGAACGACTGGTCCCTAAGATGGCCATAGAAGATGAAGGCTCCTCCACATAAGAGGAACCAGAACTTATGGTGCGAATTCCACAAAGACCATGGACATGTAACAGACAAGTGTTTCGCCTTAAAGGATGAGATCGAAAAAATGTTGAAATCAGGAAAGTTGAGAAAGTACGTTGATAGAAAGGCTCCTAAAAGGGGAATAGATTACCCTAAAAAGAGGCAAAACGATAGATGTCGTGATGATACCCCAGTAAAAAAGGGTGATGACTCAGATGACGATGATGAAGACGATCCGGACCTTCCACCAAAAGATGATAACACCCCAGTGAAGAGGGTTGGTATGATCTCCTTTGGTGTTAACACCATATGCGGAGGACTTGTAGGGGGTGGTTCTGAAGTGGCTGACCGTAAAGCTCATGTGGCAGAGGCCAAGTCAGTGGCCAAACTCGAAGTAGTAAATCTGACGTCTTTCGAGACAACGCAGAAGAGAAAGAAGGTGGACATGGACACTCTCGTAGTTGGGTTCTCCTGACTCGACTTAAAAGGCATACTAGCTCCACATGATGCCCCTTTGGTGATCACAACAAGAGTTCATGGATGTAAGGTACAGAGAATTCTTGTAGATGGAGGAAGTTCAGCAGATGTGATGTTCTGGCCCTGCTTCAAAAGCCTAGGCCTTAGCAAAGCTAGGTTGATACCCTATCATCATCCGTTAATGGGCTTCAGCGGAGAAAAGGTCCATCCATTGGGCATGTAAGAAATGGAAGTGCGAATGGGCGATGAGTGGCCTAAGAGGTTAACCCGAAAGATCAATTTTTTTGTTATGGACGAAAATATCTTCTCGACCTATAACCTCATCATAGGAAGAGTAGCCCTTAAGGAGTTTGAGGCCGTGCCATCGATGGTCCACCAGATGCTAAAATTCCTGACCCCCTATGGGGTAGGGGAAGTGCAGGGTGACCAAACCATAGCACGAGAATGTTACTTTAACTTGGCTGAAGAGAGAGAGGCCCATAAGAGAGCAACTACCACTTATAACATTGATACACTTGACCCTAGAGATGAAACAAAGTTGAAGAAATGAGAGGCCGCGGAAGATGTAGAATCCATCGTCCTCAATGAGGACGAACCGGAAAAAAACAATCCAGGTCAGCAAAGCCTTAAAAGCGGAGATCAAGGAAGAGCTGATAAACCTCTTGAGGAAGAGGCAGAGTGTCTTCGCTTGGAGTCATGCGGACATGCCTGGCATCAACCCTGAGGTTATGTGCCACAAACTCAACGTGACTAAGGATGCAAGGCCAATCAAACAAAGACGAAGAGTTTACTCTAGGGAGAAGTATGACGTCATCCGGGAAGAGGTCAGAAAGTTGGAAGAGGCTAAGTTTATAAGGGAAGTCATATATTCGGAGTGGCTATCGAATACAGTCATTGTGCCCAAAGCCAACAGAAAATGGAGAACGTGCATAGATTTTACTAACCAGAATAAGTCTTGCCCAAAAGACAGTTATGCCTTACCTCGAATCGACCAAATGGTAGATGCTAGGGGTGCACAAGGTTCTGTTTGGGTCAGTTTTGGTACTAATCCGAGACCGAACCGATATGGGTCGGTTCCAAATTTTTAGAACCGAAACCGAAGCGATGGTTATGTAAAACCGAATCGAACCAAATCGAACCAAAGATTCCCGGATCGAATCGGATCGGATCGGTTTTCAAATCCAAAATCCTATTTCAAACTTAGTAAAATCTTAAGATTAATATATTTCATAAATAATTTTTTTAAGGTCAAAATTATTTTTTATCCTCAATAACATAAGTTAATAACTCAGGTAATCACAAAAATATAAATTACAAGTGTTAAATATATATGTAATTATAAATCGGTTCGGTCCCGAATTAGTTCGGATCGGATCGATTTTCGGATCGAATTGGTTTTTTTCCCCTGAAATTGATAACCGAATCGAACCATTGAGCAAAAAAACGGATCCAAACAAAACCAATGCAGTCGATTTGGTTCGATTTATCAAATTTTCGATTTTTTTGTGCACCCCTAGTAGATGCCACCGCAGGGCATGAGCTCATGAGCTTTATGGACGCATATTCAGGCTACAACCAGATCTTCATGGATTCCGAAGAATCAGAGAAGACAGCCTTCATCACTAACAAAGGGACATATTGCTACAAGGTTATGCCCTTCAGATTGAAAAATATGGGGGCGACATACCAACGTATTGTGAATAAGATGTTTGAGGACCAAATAGGCAAGACTATGGAGGTGTATGTAGATAATATGCTAACGAAGAGCTTAAAGGCCTGCACCCATGTGACAGACCTGGAAAAGACATTTGATACCATGAACTTGTACATAATGAAACTCAACCCTGCGAAGTGTGTCTTGGGGGTAGGAGCTGGGAAATTTCTTGGATTCATTGTCAATCAGAGGGGAATAGAGGTGAACCCTAAGAAAATCAAAGCTTTGCTCGACATGAAGACACCAAGGAGTATCAAGGACGTTCAGAGGCTCACTGGAAGAGTAGCTTTACTCAACAAATTTATTTTCAGAGCGACGGACAAGTGTCTTTCGTTCTTTTAGGTGCTCAGAAAGGCCTTCGAGTGGGACAAAGAGTGTGACGAGGCTTTTAATCAACTCAAGTCCTACCTCGAATCTCTCTTACTCTTATCTCGGCCCATAGTAGGAGAGAAGTTATATATTTATCTAGCAGTCTCCGAATCAGCTATAAGTGCAGCCATAGTACGTGAAGACGTTGGGGTCCAAAGGCATGTATACTTCAATAGTAAGTCCCTTCAAGGGTCGGAACAGAACTATCCTCGGATGGAAAAATTATCCTATGCTTTGATACATGCCTCGAGGAAGATGAAGCCCAACTTTCAATCCCATTCCATGGTCATCCTCATCGACTCCCCACTAAGACAGGTCCTCCGTAAACCTGAGAAGTCGGGTAGATTGATGGCATGGGCCATTGAGCTGGGAGAGTATGACCTTACTTATCAGCCCAGGATGGCCATCAATGGGCAGGCACTTGTGGATTTTTTCACCGAATTCACATGGAAAGAGGCTGAGGTTGAGAATGACCTAGAGACTACAGAGCGATCAAATAGCAACATCTTCCGAGATCCTGAAGAGGTTATATCCAAAAGAATCAGAAGCGAAATAGCCGAGAATAAGGAAGATCGGTACCTCTTCAGTCATGGAGTCATGTCAGAAAGGAGCTTCTCATCAGACAAAGACATCTAGAACCTCTTTGTTGACGGGTCTTCTTGCGAAAGCGAAAGCGGTGCAGGGCTAATACTTTCATCTCCGGATGGTGCTAACGTTGAATATGCCCTAAGGTTAAACTTCAAGGCATAAAACAATGAGTCAGAATATGAGACCATGTTAGTAGGAACTTATTGGAAAAGACGACTCCTGCTTCATAGTGACTCAAGGTTGGTTGTTAATCAAGTATTGGAGGTTTATGAGGCCAAGGATGAAAGGATGGCCAAATACCTGAAGAGGGTGAGAACGATACTCGAATGTTTCAAAGAGGTAAAGATAAAGAGAATACCTCGACAAAATAACAGCCATGCAGATGTATTAGCAAGGTTAGCTTCGGCGATAAGAACAGACATCAGAAGGATAGTCCCGGTTGAGATTTTGCCCAAGGCGACCATTGAAGAATAAGAGGTCAGTAACCCTTGCCTCAATTTGAACCTAGGGGAATTATGGATGGATCCCCTTATTAAATATATCAGAGAGGGGGAGCTACCGGAATCAAAGTTAGAGAGGAGGAAATTGAGATACAGAGCTGTAAAGTTCTCAACAGTAGGACACATCCTATATAATAAGGGATTCCTATTACCTCTCCTCAGATGTGTCCATCCCACAGAAGTTCCCTGCGTCCTACAGGAGGTACACGAGGGTTCTTTCTCCAATCACATAGGAGGAAGACCTTTGGCGAAGAGGATTATCACGCAAGGATATTGGTGGCCGACCTTGGCCAAATATGTTGCAGCCTACGTAAAGAGGTGCGATAAATGTCAGAGATTCTCCACTAGCCCCCATCAACCTCATCAGGCTATGACGTCAATCAGTTCCCCTTGGCCATTCGCAGTATGGGGAATTAATTTAGTGGGTCCCCTGCTAAGGGCTGTAAATAACTACTGATTTCTGATAGTCGCCATTGATTACTTTTCCAAATGGGTAGAGTCTGAGCCGATGATCCCGATTAGAGAGCAAAAGACCTTCCAATTTATTTGGAACAACATCATATGCAGACATTGCCTCCCAAACACCCTCATCTCGGACAACGAAATCCAGTTGAAGAATTCTTCCTTGGAGAAATATTGCGAAAGAGTTGGGATAAAGCAATTTTTCTCTTTTCTTGGCCGACCTCAAGAAAACGGACAGACCAAAGTCACAAACAAAATGATCCTTAACGAGATCAAGAAGAGGTTAGAAGAAGCTAAGGGTAAATGGACTGAAGATGTTTATGCTGTGTTATGGGACTACAGAACAACGGCTAGGACACCAATGGGGGAGACGCCGTTTATGTTAGCACATTGCTCGGAGGCCGTCATACCGACAGAAGTGGGGCTTCCTGCTCATAGGGTTAAGACCTATGAACCTGAAAGGAATGGTCAGGAGAGAAGACTTAACCTCGATTTGATCGAAGAGAGAAGGGAAGACGCATAAATTAGGCAGACAGCTTACCAGCAGAGAATAACAAACTTCTACAATCAAAGGATAAAATCAAGACCCATAGTTGTAGTAGACCTGGTGTTGAAGAAGACGTTGTAGAAAGCGAATGAGCTTCACCCGAATTGGCATGGCCCTTACAAAGTGGTTGAGGAGGTTGTTCCCGGGACCTACAGGCTAGAAAACCTCGAAGGGGAACATTTTTCTAATCCTTGGAATGCTGATCATCTAAAAAAGTATTACATATAATGTTGCACAGCTGTCATGTAAATGTATCATCTTATGAAGAGAATATTAATGAGAATATCAATTCCGGTGTCAATCCTTGGTTCATTATGCTCAAGTGGTAGAATTTGATGAGGATAACATCTTAGTTGATGACCTCAGACCTTACAACATCATAATTTGGTGACAAGGTCTAAGGTAAGACATCATACTTGGATGACTTTTGACCCTTAAATATCATTAATTTGGTGAAAAATTATTTATGGGGATAACATCTTAATTGATGACCTCAGACCTTACAACATCATAATTTGGTGACAAGGTCTGAGGTGAGACATCATACTTGGATGACCTCAGACCCTAAACATCATTAATTTGGTAAAAAATTATTTATGGGGATAACATCTTAGTTATGACCTCAGACCTTACAACATCATAATTTGGTGACAAGGTCTGAGGTAAGACATCATACTTGGATGACCTCAGACCCTTAACATCATTAACTTGGTGGATAATTATTTATGAGGACAACATCTTAGTTATGACCTCAGACCTTAAACATCATTAATTTGGTGAAAAATTATTTATAGGGATAACATCTTAGTTGATGGCCTCAGACTTTACAACATCATAATTTGGTGACAAGGTCTGAGGTGGGACATCATACTTGGATGACCTCAGATCCTAAACATCATTAATTTTGTGAAAAATTATTTATGAGGACAACATCTTAGTTATGACCTCAGACCTTATAACATCATAATTTGGTGATAAGGTTTGAGGTGAGACATCATACTTGGATGACATCAGACCCTAAACATCATTAATTTAGTGAAAAATTATTTATAAGGACAACATCTTAGTTATGACCTCAGACCTTATAACATCATAATTTGGTGACAAGGTCTGAGGTGAGACATTATACTTTGATGACCTCCGACCTTAGACATCATTAATTTGGTGAAAAATTAGTTATGAGGACAACATCTTAGGTGATGACCTCAGACCTTGTAACATCATAATTTGGTGACGAGGTCTGAGGTAGGATATCATACTTGGATTACCTCATACCTTAGATAATAATATTGAGACTTCAGATATAGAAAATCATTCAAGGAACATTCAGTAACTAAAGAAATAAACCCCTCCTCAGAGGTTGATATAGACTAAAATTGAGAGTTATAAACTACAAGGGAACATAGTTTGTCATCAGAGGTTACAGTTCTTCATGGAAATTAAAATTACAAAACCTTCACAAAATGGTCAAGTGTCTGCAGCCTCAAGGTTAGTTGCCATGCCTCCATCTCCCTGGCTGAGGGTGGTTACTTCCACCCCTTCGTCCTGAGCGCCAACATCTTCAGTTCTGGTGTCATCTTGGGGGGCAATCTCGGTAAGTGAAGCACCTCCCTCCTCCTGTACCTCTTGCAAGGCCTGAGCAAAATGAGGGTTAGCATAACCAAAACCAATGAAGTCATAGGCTGCTAGGCTCCCTGATTCCTTCTCCTTCACGGCAGCCCATTTGCTAGTAGCCTTTACACCCCTTTCCAGGTATTCAAAGCCGAAGCTGACAAACTCATCCGAGACCTTGTACTCCTCCAAGATATTCTCGGAAGCATCATCCAAGGCAGCCTTCACAGCCACATCGATCTTATGTTGAAGAGAGTTAGCCTCAGTCTTCAGGGCAGTGCTATGATCCTTCCTCAGCTTGTCCATATCTTTCTATAACCTCTTCATGCTGGACTCAAACTTCTCTAAAGAGGCCTTCAAACGCTCTACTTCAGCGTTCAAAGCGTCCTCGGTCTTCTCGGCCTCTTGGCCCTTCTCAATCAGAGGAATTTCCCCAAGGGCCAGTTAATAAAATGGTGCATGGTGAGGATACCCTGTAGAACATGTGCAGAGATATCAGTGTAAGGTCCGGTATAGTTTAAAACCTATGTTATGCTTTAATATAATTCAGTGGCAAAAGCAGAAGTTCCAGGTCTTACTTGGATAGAGCAATAAATGGAGAACTCAGCCAACAGAGGCCTTTCCAGAGAGCGATAGAAGTGCTTGTCAGAGTCGGTCATGGCATCGTCGATTGCATATAGGGCCTTCAGACTATGGCCGATAAGACTGTCACCAATCTTCAGTTGCTCCAAGCGAGCAATCAACGCGTCCTCAGAAGAAATGGGGATGGCACGATCCCCCTTTTGGTTTTTCTTCTTTTACCTCTGATCCTCAGGGGCAGGGTCTGCAAGTTTCCTCTTCTTGGAGGCCTCAGCCTTTGAGGTAGTGGAGGGGGAGAGGCGCATTTAAACATGCTTTCTTTGTAAGCTTCGTGAGACTAGGGGCTGACATCTCCCAGAGGTCATTGGAAATCCCTTTTGGGTGCTCTGCAAAATAGAAAGGTCTGAGTCAAAAAATCAGAGATACACAAATTCAGAGGTATAACTTGTTGAAATAATAGAGCAACTTATGGAGCTCGGTCAAAGGACTCCCCCCAAGGCCAGTTTCGGAGAGATAATAGGGAGTAATCAAATGCTCGTACTTGACTAGCAGACCATTCTCCCCCTGATCTTGAAGGTCTTTGACCTTCTGAAGATTATTTTGGCTTAGCCTAGGGTCAGCCCTAGCAGCCATTGTCACCTTTCCCCGTCTCAGGGGTATTCTCGGCTCTAGGGAGGAAGAGGGGGCACAAGGACCAAACTCTCATAGCCCTGATGCAAATAAGTAGCGTGGTTTCCAATTATGGTTCGAGGTTTGGGTAACCTGTAACATCTTTTTATTTAACTTCCGAGCTAAAAAATGGTAATAGCTCGGATGATTCCTGGCAGATGAGGGGACGTAGCACCCTGTGAAGACTTAGACGGGAAGGTCTGAATGATGGATTGCCCTCCATAAGACAATAGCTCCAATTATCACCCTCCAGGCATTGGGTGACATCTGGGAAGGAGCCAAGCTAATATAGGATAATATAGCCCTGATGATGGGATGAATGGGCAGACGAAATCCCAACTTGAACATATGCTCATACAGGCAGATCTCACCATCTAGGTTGTCGAAAGCCCTCTCTTCCCTCAGAGGTCTCCTGAGTTTTATAGAGGGACTTATAGAATATAGATGTCTAAAGGCTAGAAGGTCGACCTCGCTGACAGTGCACTCTATCTTGGCCACCTCAGAGGTGTCAACATCGCTCTCAGTAACATCATCATAATCCGATTCAACATCGGCCTGAGCAAACGATGGGGCACCACTTGGGAACCTCTGAGCGAATTCAGCCGATAGGGGAATGGCTTCAAGGATTGGTGGAACATCCACGCTAGGTCCTACAATCTCAACGTCGGAGGAAGAGTGCAATGTGCTTGAACTCTTGTGAGACGAGGCCCGACTGGAAACCTCAGCTTAATCAGGGACCTGATCCTGCTGAACGAAAAAGTCCAAGGCCTCTTGAAAGGAGTCCACAGACACAGGGTCTGAGGTGGACGACTCAGACTCAGACATGGGAGTAAGTTCAACTGGGACCTCTACTGACTTAACTAGTTCGGCTGGCTCAGGGTATATGACCTTCAGAGGGGGTGGAAAGATAGGTCTGAGGGGGAATGCCTCTGTCCTACGAGCTTCCTCTTAGGCTCTTTCTATTTGCCTAATTTTATCTAAGGTCTTCTCCCTAAGAGATGGGAATTCCTCGAAGAGTTGATAAAGGGGCCTGAGCATATGAGTCAGACCCTACACTTGTGACTCTTCTAAATAAACAGGATTGGCAATTTGACTAAGGATCAAACTAGGTTTTTAAACAAGAACGTTTAAAGAACAGTTCACTGGAAAACTCTTAGGCTCGCCGAAAAATGCATAAACTCGCCGAAAAATGCAACAAATGGAAGAACAAGGCAGAAAAATGCAACAAATGGAGAAGAAGGGGCGATAGACGATACTTGAGAGAATGCGTAAAGAAGAAAGAGAGAGGTTTGCAAGAAAAAGCCACCAAATGCACCTTAACCAAGCTCTCGTAGAGAGAGAGGGCGCAGAAAAAATTCAGGCGAGGGAATGAAGAAGTGTGGAAGAAAGAGAAAGGAAAGGGGTAAAACCCTCAAAACCTATTGCACGCATCCCAAGGCCCATCATTGCCTTGGGAGCCCAAAAGACTGCAATCATTACACTTGCCAGGGAAGCTAGTTACTTTAATAGCTGACACTTGTCAAAAAGGTATTAACACCTAAGGAAGTCCAACATCGGACAAACATACCCCTTGGGCACCTGTCACATAGGTAACTAAGGGCTAGGGGTGATTGATATGCCCTAAATGTACCCAACAGCTCAGAGACGTCAACCTTGGCCAGGGAGATGGCCAAGGTTAGAACGGCCTTAGATTGGAAACCAGTGGTCTCGTCCTAAGCAAGATCGACCATGACCGACGTTACTAGTTACCTCACGGTCAGAAAGCAGGTGAGGTCTTCATGATCCACAGGGCCCGTTATTCATCAGGTCATCCAAGGGCAACCTTGGTTGGGTGTAGGTCGAGGTTGCAAGGACTACTCCATCATCGTAACCATCATCGGTTGAGAATCAACCGATGTTCCTGGTACTCCACCATTACCTCGGCCCAGGTCGATGCTACAGCTCCACCTGCATTACCTCGGCTCTCCCACTGAGCCAAGGTCACCACTGATTAAGCAGTTGCCCGGCCACACCAACCTCATCCTCTTCAAGGCCGAGGTTGGGACCAATCATTGATGGCCGAGCCTTTATTAGCAGATGTATGGTTGGGAACACGTGTACACAATCAGTTATAACAAATCAATCCCCTCACGTGGGGGAATATTTCATCATCATTCTCTACATGTGAGAGTGACAGATGCCTTCATCAGATTGTCTAGATCAGCACACACATGTTCATGTCATGCATAGGGGGTGCATTACACCCCCCACATACTATATATACTTCTCTTCTCCTTCTTGGAGAGGGATAAAAAAAATTACAACCCTAGTTGAACCTCTTTCATTCTACACAGTTGAGAGAGAAAGCTTGAGAGATTGTATCCATGGCCATTAGAGCCCTCATATAGTGATATTAATCACACACTTGCACAGTGGACGTAGTCCTGATTGGCTGAACCACTTATATTCTAGTGTTAATCCTCTTCTCCTCACCTCCTTCTGCTACATACCCTTACACTGCCATTATTAACATTGAATTGAGCTTACAAACACCTTGAAGGGTGGTGCTGTTTCTAGCATCATCAAGCAGTTATGACGAAACCTGCTCTTTTCCAGTTACGGATTAACCTCTATAACCTCAACCAAATCTCCATTAACGATTCCCAAACTCCTAATTAATAATACTACAAGTACTATATATGTAACAACAAGTTTTTCTGCGTAAAACATGTCCGAATTCATCAAGTATCATGATTTAATGGGGTAAAATTCACATAAACTACAAGAACCCTAATTTTCTTTTAGTTTCCATTCTTTCAATTCTTTTCCAGATTTCTTGCTTCTAAACCCATAAAAATTTGTGGCTTATCATCTACATGTGATTTAGATGTCCAGAATACATCTACTTCCTCTACACATATGATTTGAAAGCTCCAAAAAATATAATTGCTTCCATGAAACATGTTCTAAACAACCCTAGACTAACATGATTGAAACATTAACTAAAATAAAGAAAAATCGATACTTGCCTGGCATTTGAGTTTATGATTTGTTGAAGAAAGAGGTATGGTTGCGTTCCTCGTCGCGCAATCTACGCTTTGGTGGTGGTGGCAGTGCAAACAGGTGAGCCTTTGGCCTTGAGTTGCTTGGAAAACTCTTTGACTCTTTCTCTAATGGTCGTTCTTTATTTTTGTGTTTGTTAACCCTATAAGACAACTCCTAAAGGCTGATATATCCTTAGGAAATTTGTGGGTTTAATTGCCCAAAAATGTAAAAGGTCTATAATACCCTCTTGGGATGCCAATTAGGCTTAAAAAAATGCTCTGACACCCGAACTAAACCTCCGGGTACATTATTTCGACTATCTCGATCCTTCCGGACACATTGACGCACTCGAAAAGACCATACGAGTAACTTGTAATTTATTCACTTTTAATAATCATAATTTAATCCCGACACGACACAGGCACGTCCCGACTTAATTTCCATAATTGTCATATTATTCCCTCGTGACAATTTTAATAAATTCAATTCTACATATTACTCTACTCAATAGGTAATATTTAACAAATCAACAATTTTTCAGTAATTACTAACTCTCGTCACGCTAGTAAATATTTAAAATAAATTTTCGGATTAATATTAAATTAATATATCTCAATTAAATTTAATAAATCCCTAAATTTAAAAGCCATAAAAATACGGGGTATTACATACTTCCCCCTAATAATGGAATTTCGTCCCGAAATTTGGAAAATGAGGCCTATCTGATAAAACAATTTTGGATACCTTATCAGTACGCAAACTATCTACATCGTAAGGCGCTCAATCACTATAGCCCCCCGCCTCACAGCAAACTTGTTTAACACTCTCATTAAAGAGACTTCACATTGTGCTCCTATCCGAAAACATTCTCATAAGACCGTCTATACATTATCAATTTCCATTATTTCAATATCATTGGGAGGTCGCACCTCACTACATGACAACTACTTGGATTTATTTAAACACAAAACTCCCATTCGGGGAGAAACCATACGACCATCTGACCACTCTTGTTCGCCTAAAACAGTCATGGAATTCCACCATAGTCATCAGACTCTAACTCGACCAATCCAAAATTTTGATTATTCGCCCATCTCTTAATATTCAGAGTGAGGAAAGTTAAGGTTTTTCCACACTAAAACCTCAATAAGCATCTTGCTCACAATAAACAGGTACGAGTGCACCCACGAAACCTTACCATTAGGTAATATCCACCCCCAATTACCGTACTATACTCCACTTGTTAGCTAGAATCGTTATGGAAAAGAAATGATCACAATGAATCCAAAATTATTTTCACACTGCTTCACTAATGGTTAATCACCGCTCGCTTACTCCCCGAATTATGGGTGATACAATTTGCTTACAACGAAACGATATCCCTACTGCTTCCTGAAATCCCATATTGAAGGTGGGAATAAAAAATCTCAACCTAATTCAGAAAAATTTCGTATAGGACCACGTACCAACGCGATCCTTCCTTTCAAAGGAAAACTGGGGCACCCTAACTAATATTGTAACTCACCCTAAAGGAATGTCAATCACTTCATTCTTGGGCATCTTGTTCCACATTCGAAGGAACTCTTGATCTTACCTTGAGGTTGTCAACTCATCCAAGAAACTCTGCCGACTTTACCATCCTCTTCCATTATAGGAATTATCGATAGCCACAAAATTCTCTGGTTGCTCCTCTTGCTCCAACCGATTTCTATTTATGAGTAGTGCCCGCGGAGACTACTCACTATGTCCCGCTCGACATTGACTTCTACTTGTAATGTCTCATATTAAGTGACACTTAATACTCCTCTTCTTTCCTTTGTGTATACTGAATGTTTCGACCCATACACTTTTCTCTACGATGTGTACTTACGAATCTTTTATACCGTACTAACATCTTCACTCTTTGTACGCGTTAGTCACTCTTAAGATGTGACTAATTACAAATCCGCTTCGAGTGTTCTCCATAATAATTACATACTACCCTTCTCAAGGAATACCCCATTTTAAATGGCTTCCCGCAGCCTTCCAACCAAATTTGGGTGTGCTACTCTAATCGCACACGTGTATATGGGTTATCGTTCTCTACGCGACACTTAATTCACTCTGCCACTTCCAATTAGTTATGTTAGTCCCACAAACATATATTCCACACGTTTATTCCCACATCCCTACAACTCGGACGATTCTAACATCAG
The DNA here is from genome assembly GCA_949130495.1 of Sambucus nigra. Lineage (NCBI taxonomy): Eukaryota > Viridiplantae > Streptophyta > Magnoliopsida > Dipsacales > Adoxaceae > Sambucus > Sambucus nigra. Next base: position 612,105,015 of record OX422217.1, on the reverse strand, counting down.
TTAACCAGGATGCCCACATTATGTAGCACCCTGCCCGCCCGGAAAGAGCGAACGGCGCACTACTCATCGATAAAATTAACCAAATCCATCAAAATACTAGGTATAGAGCATCTACATCCCACAACAATAAAAGATAAACCACTAATCTCAAATCTCTTCAAATATGTACAACAACTCTCTCGAATAAATACAACAACTAAAATAAATTACTAATGCTCTATACATCAAGATAAATACAAGTCTTCTCTCTTGTAAAAAAAAATTTCCCAAATAATCCACACTAAAAATCATCCCAACTCTTTATTTCCCTTGTGCTCAGAATGCAATTACAACACATGTTTATTCTCAATCACCCCTAGAGATCGAAATTTTAACTCATTATCATCGTCCCACCCTTTAACTCGTGGTGATAAAATAAAACTTTCAATGCTTTCTTACCACACCACCGGCTCCACTGGCCTTAAATCATAATTCAACTTCCAACTTATAAATATAATTACAAGCTCCTGTTACAACCGAGGTACCGAACTAATGGACTAATGACCAAACATCTCCATATTTCCAACTTTACGCTAAGTTTCATGTTTGGGATTTCTCGCAAAGCGAAATTCAAACAAGGAATCCCCCCAATACACTACTACCTAGCATCGTCGGTTATCGCAATCCATTAGGCCCTTCATCCATATCATGTACCCCTTTATTCCGTCTCTTGACAGAAAAGTTATATCTCCTCCCGTAATTACAATTAACAAAGAACATTTCGCTAATTGTACAATCGTTCAGTATTGGTGGTAATCACATTCCATAAACCTTGAATACCTACAATCAGGATTCTCGAAATCTCGTTCCTAATCATATGGGTGTAATTTTCAACTCCCACATCTCTAAAGGTTAGATATATCAACGCGCTCTTCTTATCACCAAGTCATGAGCGCTAAACATAATAATGAGTTAAATATTTTCACTCAACGGTAAACCCAATACATACTGAATCATAACAACAAAGTCCCTACATACATCGGGATCGAATATCTCGAGCCCACTGTCTCCTCCGATGTCTCTAGAATAGATAATATAAGTGCGAGTCTGACCCTCTTGCAGGTGAGGACTCGCCAAAACAAAACATGTTGCACTAATGCAACCATTTCGATAGCCTTGCAATAACTGCCTACTATCGTACTAACCATTTCTATAAAGTTGAACCAAGATAATATCATACTCGTATATCACATCGCTAAAATGAGTAATCTTAATAAAGTATATAACCCTATTAATATACCCGTTCATCCTCCACGGATAACACTAAAGATAATCTCGCTACACTGGGGAAAATATTCACATAATAGTAATGTTTATAGTTATACGTATTAAACACGTCTCACATGCTAATCTAGCAATGAACAAAATATAGTGACTCGCTCGTGTCACATACAACACACCTCATCCTCAGAGGATAAAACTCATACTTCTACCTGGTCAATCGTCTTGACTGCACAAATGGTCCCCGGACGTAACACGCTTGTCTAAACCAGAATAAAAACGACTTTAATCATTGTCCTTTACTGGGCATCCTACTCTTGTCCCTTTACTCACTTCGGAAAAATATTAACGCATGTGAATCATTCTTCACAAAGTACCTCTACACATAATTCACTTATCATATGTTATACTAACCATATTAGGACTGTCCTTCTCTCGGACTTTGGTAGGATCGATTCCTGATGGCTACCCCCGTTGTTCCCTTAGCTTTATTGGTCCTAAAGGACATGCTACTAGCTACAGTAGTCCTTACTGAATTCATTCAGTTATTCGATTCATTTTAATGGGTCCACTGATGTGTATCCACATCCTCTTGTGGTGCTACACTAACACCGTTGCATATAATCTTATTCTTGACTAAATCATTCGATTCTTTTAGCTTTCCACATAAAGAAGCATTACTGTCTCCAATGACAAAGCACGACATTGTCAATCTCTGAATCGACCGTCCAGCAGAATTCCCTTTTAAGTGTTATTAACTATATTTACGAGTCGATCTCCCACTTAGAGTCCTCTTCTCCATTTGTATTTACATCCACCGATACAAGATTCGCTAACGGTTTAGATTCATATTCACAAATGAACCTCTGTCAGGTCCTCCTATGATGAGTTCAGAACAACGTGCACACCTTATTCTAAACACCTGATGAAGGAACGTGCGATTAAATTGTACCTAAGGTCCTTCTATTGATGCAATATTTCACTATTAAATGCGGTAGTTAACTAACACCATTATAACTTTGCTCCGATGAGTCAAGAAAAATTTTACCCCAAAATTTCATTTCTAGTTAGCCACACTCCGCCACATGCCCAAGCCTTGGAATATATTACCTTCGTTGAGTGACACACACAATTCCCGCATTTCTAGAATTTCCGATGATGACTCTCCTTAATTTGCCATTTGACCCTCTCCCAAGCATTCTACGTTGGTGAGTCTAATCTTGCACCTATTTCGACTATAGAAGCATTTGGAAATCTTAGCCGTCTTCACAGTCCTGGCTTCTCATGCCATAATAGGGGTGACCTTAATTACGGTCATCCTCCTCGAATATACTTTACCACCTCAATTAAGCCTTGCCTCCTGATGTCCGCCTAACGACCCTCGTCTGACATCCTTCCTCGCTCGGCACACGCATACATTCGAACGCAATAGAATTCACTAATACACATACGTTATAGCATGAGAACGGAATCTCACCATAGAAATCAACAATCCTAAACTTAGGGCTCTATATCAAACAAAACAACGCTAGAAGCATAATAAGCCGCATATAACCTAAAGGACACTAGAACCCAATGCTCTGATACCACCTGTGACACCCCGCCTAATTAAATACCGGGTGATCAGTCCTTTATTAAATTAAAATCAAGGTGAATGGTTGGTTCATTCTTAGCATCACTGTCGCAAAATAAAATTTTCAATTTAAACACCCTAAATAATTTAAGCTAAGTGTCAATACAATTTTAAAACCTTATTTCCATTTTTATTAAATTCAAATACGAAAACCTTTTTAAATAGCCAACGGTTTAAGAATTTTCGAAAAACTAATGATGTATAATAACACACAAGAATTTGAATCATCCAGATAAACCAAACCAGTTTAAACTATAAATAAAACCACCCTGACAATACTTAAATCCCGAAGAGTACCAAATACTGGAAATATAAATGAATATAAATCTTTGACAAATCCAACTGAATAGGGAAACGGGTGACACATGCCCTAACTAATAAGAACTAAAAATAAGAGTGGAGTCAACAATGAAGTCGTCTAAGCAATGGCCTGTAACTCCCACATAAGCTGCAGCGCATCCGATCCAAGGAATCTAAGCAGGACGCCCCTGTGGCCTGTAATATATACATATATATAGAAGATAAGAGAAATAACAGGAAACGGGTCAGAGCCCGAGTGTAAAATAGTTTAAAAATAGTTTAACAAGTATTTAAAATGCTCCCCGGCTAATGAAACAACCATATTAGTATGCGACACTCCCTTGAGAAATTCTCACCTCTCATCTAGTGTGCACGCCTACCGAACTATTAATCTCAAAGTTTATTTTAACTTGACTTTTCCAAAGGGTTTCATTCCGATGATTACTATCGTTAAGATAACTAATTTCTGAAAATTTAGCTCTCTCATATATCTTATGTAATTTAGGATAACCCAGTGATGACACAAAATTCCCAAACATTTATAATAAAGTTGGAGTATTTATTCATTACTTAACTACTTTTATGCATAGTATAAAGTTCCCATACTTAAGTATATATATAAATCACTCATATAATATATATACGATCTGCACCCCACATAAAATCTATGATGCTAGCATACTCTGCTATCAAGTCCCCGTATCACTCGTACTAAGGGAAATACTTGTTCGGAATCCTCGTGAACTATATTAACACAAAATACATACAATTGGAGGCAAAGCATAGTTCCAAGTCACTATGAGGTCAGCACATACACTCGCGTCTCTTAGGACCGTCAGACTATCAATCAGATAGCCTGTACCAAGGAATTCTATGTTCTAGGATACGAGTCAATATGTCCCATAAAGGCCCAATCGAGATAAGACTGTCCCGACGTGAAAACCCCCGTGATAGCAAGTAACTCGAGTATGATATTTATACAAATATACGATATATGCAAAATCACACAGTCATATATGTATAAATATCTACATTTCTAAATTAGGTGCGCCCACGACCCAAAATTATAATTATTCGTCATTTACATATTTTACTCGATTATTTCGCATAACGGACTCGTCATTTTTATTCTCATTTATAATTCACTTCTTACTCACTTCTCCTCTCTCGGAGTATTTTAAGTATAATATAAGTAGGCATACCCTCACTTACCTAATGGCTACCCCCGTTGTTCCCTTAGCTTTATTGGTCCTAAAGGACATGCTACTGGCTACAGTAGTCCTTACTGAATTCACTCAGTTATCCGATTCATTTGAATGGGTCCCCTGATGTGTATCCACATCCTCTTGTGGTGCTACACTAACACCGTTGCATATAATCTTATTCTTGACCAAATCCTTCGATTCTTTTAGCTTTCCACATAAAGAAGCATTTTTATCTCCAATGACAAAGCAGGACATTGTCAATCTCTGAATCGACCGTCCAGCAGAATTCCCTTTTAAGTGTTATTAACTATATTTACGAGTCGATCTCCCACTTGGAGTCCTCTTCTCCATTTGTATCTACATCCTCCGATACAAGATTCGCTAACGGTTTAGATTCATATTCACAAATGAACCTCTGTCAGGTCCTCCTGTGATGAGTTCAGAGCAACGTGCACATCTTATTCTGAACACCTGATGAAGGAACGTGCGGTTAAATTATACCTAAGGTCCTTCTATTGATTCAATATTTCACTATTAAATGTGATGGTTGACTTCCACCATTATAACTTTGCTCCGATGAGTCAAAACAAATTTTACCCCAAAATTCCACTTCTAGTTAGACACACTCCGCCACATGCCCAAGCCTTGGAATGTATTACCTTCGTTGAGTGACACACACAATTCTCGCATTTCTAGAATTTTCGCTGATGACTCTCCTCAATTTGCCATTTGACCCTCTCCCAAGCATTCTACGTTGGTGAGTCTAATCTTGCACCTCTTTCGACTATAGAAGCATTTGGAAATCTTAGGTTGCGCCCTAGCCGTCTTCACAGTCCTGGCTTCTCATGCCATAATAGGGGTGACCTTAATTACGGTCATCCTCCTCGAATATACTTTACCACCTCAATTAAGCCTTGCCTCCTGATGTCCGCCTAACGGCCCTCGTCTGACATCCTTCCTCGCTCGGCACACGCATACATCCGGACGCAATAGAATTCACTAGTACACATACGTTATAGCATGAGAACGGAATTTCACCATAAAAATCAACAATCCTAAACTTAGGGCTATATATCAAACAAAGCAACACTAGAAGCATAATAAACCGCATATAACCTAAAGGACACTGGAACCAAATGCTCTGATACCACCTGTGACACCCCACCTAATTAAATACCGGATGATCAATCATTTATTAAATTAAAATCAAGGTGAATGGTTGGTTCATTCTTAGCATCACTGTCGCAAAATAAAATTTTCAATTTAAACACCCTAAATAATTTAAGCTAAGTGTCAATACAATTTTAAAACCTTATTTCCATTTTTATTAAATTCAAATACGAAAACCTTTTTAAATAGCCAACAGTTTAAGAATTTTCGAAATACTAATGATGTATAATAACACACAAGAATTTATATCATCCAGATAAACCAAACCAGTTTAAACTATAAATAAAACCATTCTGATAATACTTAAATCCCGAAGAGTACCAAATACTGGAAAATTAAATGAACATAAATCTCTGACAAATCCAACTGATTAGGGAAACGGACGACACATGCCCTAACTAATAAGAACTAAAAATAATAGTGGAGTCAACAATGAGGTCGTCTAAGCAATGGCCTGCAACTCCCACATAAGCTGCAGCGCATCCGATCCAAGGAATCTAAGCAGGACGCCCCTGTGGCCTGTAATATATACATATCTATAGAAGATAAGAGAAATAACAGGAAACGGGTCAGAGCCAAAGTGTAAAATAGTTTAAAAATTGTTTAACAAGTATTTAAAATGCTTACCGTCTAATGAAACAACCATATTAGTATGCGACACTCTCTTGAGAAATTCTCACCTCTCATATAGTGTGCACGCCTACCGAACTATTAATCTCAAAGTTTATTTTAACTTGACTTTTCCAAAGGGTTTCATTCCGATGATTACTATCGTTAAGATAACTAATTTCTGAAAATTTAGCTCTCTCATATATCTTATGTAATTTAGGATAACCCAGTGATGCCACAAAATTCCTTAACACTTATAATAAAGTTGGAGTATTTATTCATTACTTAACTACTTTTATGCATAGTATAAAGTTCCCATACTTAAGTGTGTGTGTGTCTATATATATATATATATATATATATATATATATGTGTGTGTGTGTGTGTGTGTGTGTGTGTGTGTGTATAAATCACTCATTTAATATATATACTATCTGCACCTCACATAAAATCTATAATGCTAGCATACTTTGCTATCAAGTCCCTGTATCACTCGTACTTAGGGAAATACTAGTTCGGAATCACTCGCGAACTATATTAACACAAAACACATGCAATTGGAGGTGAAGCATAGTTCCAAGTCACTAAGAGGTCATCACATACCCCCGCGTCTCTTAGGACCGTCTAACTATCAATCAGATAGCGTGTACCAAGGAATTCTATGTTCTAGGATACGAGTCAATATATCCCATAAAGGCCCAATCGAGATAAGACTGTCCCGATGCGGAAACCCACGTGATAGCAAGTAGCTCGAGTATGATTTTTATACAAATATACGATATATGCATAATCACACAGTCATATATGTATAAATATCTACATTTCTAGATTAGGTGCGTCCACGACCCATAATTATAATTATTCGTCGTTTACACGTTTTACTCGATTATTTCGCATAACGGACTCGTCATTTTTATTCTCATTTATAATTCACTTCTTACTCACTTATCCTCTCTCAGAGTATTTTAAGTGTAATTTAAGTAGGCATACCCTCACTTACCTTCTGGTTTAACTCCCTTACGAGACTCGATCTTTTTATTAAACGTACGCATGTTTTCTTATACGCATGAATAATTCGTCGTTATCCCAAAATCTCATCCTATATTAAATTTCACTTAACGAGGTCTACCAGACCCTACTGGTCTTTTCTATATCCCATTATACCCAACAATAATAATTAAGGGTTCCTATGCATTTTGACCGGATTAAACCATCGGAAGAGAAATATGCAGTTTTCTAGGAGGGGTCGATCGATCGATGTAATGGGGTCGATCGATCGATCGTCAATCGATCAATGTTCTTGATCGATCGATCCATCAATGTTCTTGATCGATCGATTGATCAAGCAGTTATGACGAAATCTGTTATTTTCCAGTTACGGGTTTACCTCTATAACCTCAACTAAATCTCCATTAACGATTCCCAAACTCCTAATTAATAATACTACAAGTACTATATACTTAACAACAAGATTTTCTACATAAAACATGTCCGAATTCATCAAGTATCATGATTTAATGGGGTAAAATTCACATAAACTATAAAAACCCCAATTTTCTTTTAGTTTCCATTCTTTCAGATCTTTCCCAGATTTCTTGCTTCTAAAAGCATACAAATTCGTGGCTTATCCTCTACATGTGATTTAGATGTCCAGAATACCTCTACTTCCTCTACACATATGATTTGAAATCTCGAAAAATATAATTTCTTCCATGAAACATGTTCTAAACAACCCTAGACTAACATGATTGAAACATTAACTAAAATAAAGCAAAATAGATACTTTCCTGGAATTTGAGTTTCTGATTTGTGGAAGAAAGAGGTATGGTTACGTTCCTCATCGCGCGATCTACGCTTTGGTGGTGGTGGCGGTGCAAACAGGTGAGTCTTTGGCCTTGAGTTGCTTGGAAAGCTCTCCATCTCTTTCTCTAATGGTCGTTCTTTATTTTTGTGTTTGTTAACCCTATAAGACAAATCCTAAAGGTTGATATATCCTTAGTAAATTCGTTGGTTTAATTGCCCAAAAATGTAAAAGGTCTACAATACCCTCCCGAGATGCCAATTAGGCTTAAAAAATGCCCCGAGACCCAAACTAAACCCCGGGTACATTATTTCGACTATCTCGACCCTTCCGGACACATTGGCGCACTCGAAAAGACCATACATGCGACTTATAATTTATTCACTTTTAATAATAATAATTTAATCCCGACACGACACAGGTACGTCCCGACTTAATTTCCATAATTGTCATATTATTCCCTCGTGACAATTTTAATAAATTCAATTCTACATATTACTCTACTCAATAAGTAATATTTAACAAATCAATAATTTTCCAATAATTACTAACTCTCGTCACGCTAGTAAATATCTAATAACATAATATAATTTTGATGTCTCTTTAGAGAGAATTGACACATGTCCTACATTAAATGTTGATTTAAAATACTCCTTCTCTCTCCGTGTCTCCTCAACTTCTCATTTTCCCAACCCCCTCTCTTTCTCCTCACACGTCTCCCATCCCGATTCTCACGTTCTTAAATTTTTTTTACTAGAAACATTGGTAAATTTTCCACATGCCTCTTCTTTTGAAGCATCTCTCTCATCCATTTATATTCTTCTCCATTTTCTTCTCTCCCCACAACCTTAGAATCTTCCACCCATTCACCTTCTGCATTGAATATACTGACGTCTCTTTCTCTCTATATATAATATGTGTGTGTGCACTCTGTCAAGTAATCAAATATGTATCCTCTATCATGTCTCTCCTTATTCTTAGATGATGAGAGAGACGAACAAACAAATTGGTATCTAGAGAGAGAGAAGAAAAAAATGGCATTTCTCACGTAGATGATGAAGAAGTATGGAAGTGTCCACAACACGCTTCCAAACGTCGCAAAATTGGGGTGCTCTGTCCTGAATGCGCTAACGTGTGCCCCTGCGAGTGTTGCGCCAACTCCACAACGATGTATGCATCCTCATCATCTTATTCTTTCTCTTTATTTTCCTCTCGCTCTCCGAGCTGGCGCCAAAGAAAATATCGACGGCGACCCATCTCTCCTACAATCCAAATCAGTTGCTTTTCCATTTTTTAAATCAAAATTTGGCTGAAAACAAAGTAAAAACATCATTTTGGTCAACGTTTATGTTGAGTAAAAATAAAAGTAAAAGATTTAGTGAAGTGTGGATTGAAAATATTGTGATGTTGAGATCAAAATCGGTGAGTGTTTATCCTACTGTCAAGAGAAAAGGGTGGAATTTTATGAATCCAATTGAGGCAAAATGTGTAAGGTTGTTCAAGAAAGCTCTCCTATATGCACAAGTTGAGTTTTTTGGAGGGGTTTGTTATGTTTACTGTAATGAAAATGCTGATAAAAGTAATAAACTGACTAATTTTCTTTTTAGTGAAAAAATATATGATGAGAGAGACGATTATAAGATCTCGGATGGAGAAACAAATTTGTTAAATTTGGGCAACAAAGTTGATGTTATCTGCGTCTCTCCTTTTGCAATAAATTTGCAGAAAGTTTAACAATCAGATTGGGTCCAAAAGCTTATGTTTTCCAGTGACCAGAGGATGTTTATAGGTATAGTGGGTTGTTATAAGAAAAATTGTATCTTAATAATCTTGGAGCTAACTATAATGATTTTTCTGATGTTTAATATACAATATAAATGGTTATGCGGAGGGGGAGGGAAATGGTTTTTAAATGGGTAAAGCGATTTTTGTTGGTTTGTTTGGTTCTACCATTTTCATGGGTTGTGGGTAAAGCGACATTGAAATGGGTAAAGCCACTTTGTATTGTGGGTATTAATTCATGAACGAGATTAGATCTGCAAAAACACAAATATTCAAAAGCAAACATACTAATGTACATTCGTGTGTTCAAGTAAAAGTTACAAAATCGTGATTTTAATGTCCATCGGTGTGTATGAGTTTAAGTAGTAGAATCATCAATTATGTCTGTATAGTTGTTTCTACTTTCTCATCACAAGTGAACAAGTGCCTGTGAAATGTGTTTTTAATAGGCTTTTGTATATTGTGACATCCACATGACCCATATAAACTATGTATATCCATTTGGAGATGTCAAATGATTTCAAAATGGCAGTAAATATTTTAAGTACTTTAGCTTTTCAAAGTATCTGTGGGTTGAATTTTTTTACACTCACTCGATAAAATAAGTTTGTGCATCTATCCCCTAATCTTTAATTATTGTTTAATATTCAGTGTACTACTGTTTTGATATTTAAACACATACAATTATATTTATTATCTTATAAAGTTTTACTTATTTACATTGTGCTATGACAATGATAAAGCGCCCGCGCATCGCACGGGATTAAAACTAGTTTAAAACAAATTTTCGAATTAATATTAAATTAATCTATCTCAATTAATTTAATAAATCCCTAAATTTAAAAGCCATAAAAATACGGGGTATTACATTCTGCGAGTATTTTAGGGTAATCCTAGCCCACTATTCCCCCCAATACATGAAGCATTATTAATGGGGTATATAGAATCAATGACCTATATAGGACCAACCTCGGTATCCCGGAGATTAAATATTATTATTATTGGTCTCACACCATTAATGGACTTGTGTATTTGAAGGCGTGGAAGGCCAATAGGGTCTTTGTTGTAAACCCTCCTGATCCCAATTATATTGGGATCAGGGCTTTATTTCTAGATATTGGTAATATCCACCTCTCCCCAAGAGCGAATAATGTATTGGGTTTGTATGCCCAGCTTGGGGGTGACATAAGTTAATGCCTAGACTTTACATGTCTATTTTCTAGTGTTGCATTATAAATTGTTACTTGCTGGTGGTGATCACCACACTCAACTTCATTTCTTGTGGATCACACAAACACTACTAGAAGCTTCACTGCTCGTTCAGTAGACGACATTCCAGACTTTCCCTTCCAGATGAAGAGGCTTTCATTTCCTCATCTTTCAAATCACTTGACGTTAATTCCATTCCCGCTGAGGAGGAAGATTCAATGGCACCTCGTAAGAGAGTTCTATTGATTGAAGATAATGATGTGGAGGATTTCCCCTCCTCTCCCAAAGTGAAGTACCGAACGAGGACACAAACTGAATGTCCCACGACCGATAACCGAGGTTTGGTCATTAAGGATAAGAGTAAGGACAAAGTTCCTATGGTCCCCTAACCTTCCAAAAGGGATTATGTCTTTCCTCCCCCTGTTAGGTCCTCCCAAAGTGTCTGTGGCTAAGAACCCCTCCTTAACCCATAGACTGTTGAGGGAGGTTGTGCTCATGACTTATCACGAGCAACTCAATTTGCTTGCCCCAATCAACTCTCGATTTTTGCTTCATAAACTTTGTCAATGGTGAGAAACTTCTTATTTTCCTTCTTGCTTTTTTTACTGTCATATTGAGATAAGCGTATTTAATAATTGCCTTGTGTTCCTGTTGGTAGTTTATGGTAGAGTTCGTCCAACTCTTGGATGGTCTCCAGGATCAGTCTAAGATCAATGATGAGCTTAGTGAAGCTCTGAGAAAATCACAGGAGGCCTTAGCCAATGCCAACAAGGCCTATAGAAATGAGAAGAAGTCCACTAGCGACGCTGTAAGCGCATCGAAGATGGAGAATGAAAAGCTCAAGGTTGATAACTCTACACTGAATGATGAGTAAGGTCGGTTGGCTAAGGAGATGGCTGAGTTTCCTATAACTAAGGAGGCCAGTTTTGATAAAGTATTTACAGAAGCCTATGAGGACGCTAAGCTCAAACTCGCGTAAAATCGAAAAACCAATTTTAAGAAGGGTTGGGATACAACCGTGTTGAAGATTAACGTCCCTACCGTATCTGACCTCTTCGACAAGCATCATCCTGGTCCTTACCCATTGGTTAAGGAGGAGGCTACCACCACCATCCTAGCCGATCAAGCTGGAGATGTGGTGACCCAAGGTAAGGCTGCAGAGACCTACGAATATGTGAAACAATAAGGCCCTCTATATTAGGTTTTACGATTCCTTGAACTTTTCCCTTTTGGTTATTTGTATACGCTCAACCCATTTGACCATATATCAATAAAATAACATTTCTTTAACTATGATGTTATTTAAATGCCTTTGTTGAATTTTTGGCTTTATTCTTGCTCATTTTTGTTGCCTATTACAGAGGAGATTCCATCCTTCACTGGCAACCTTGATAATTTGCTTGGTCAGGATGCAAGTGCTCGAGCTCGCTGCGCATTTTTTTTCATCCACATGGCCTTAAAAAGATTAATAAGGCTATAAGGATCAGTCAGTCTTGGTAGCCAAGTTGAAGGATGATTTAAAAGACTTGGAAGACGTGGGCTCTTCAATGAAAGATGAAATAAATGGTTTGAAGGCACAACTTATCGGGGCAAAGGATATAGGAGAAGTCGATGCCTTAATCTAGTCTGAGAACGATGATCTTAAGAAGAAGCTCACTAATTATAAGGAAAATTTACGAAGAGCTAACATTATGGTTATGGGACTTAGCTATAACACAAAGAAGCTTCGCTGCTTAAATGGGATGGGCCTATGAGTAGTCTGTTTAGCAGGCTATGATGAGCATTAGTATAATGCCCTAAGAAGGCTGTAGGAGGCTCATGACGTGGCCTATAAAAATGACTGATTGAATGCCTTAGAGGTAGTGAACGAGCCCAAAGACTCTCAACTTTGGTACATGTACGATATGGATTGTCCCACATATAGTCGACCCCCTTTTGAAACTGGCAAGAAGTGGGTCCTTTTGGACACCATACCTCTCCAACTTACTGAGAACTATCTGAAGAGTGATGACAGTGATGATGAGTTCCATCTAGATCCTAATGATAGTCAAAGGAGGTCTATTACATAATTTTTGGCTCGCCGACTATAAACAGTTTTTAGTGGCTCATGTAAATGGTACTTTTTACAACTTGTAATCGGTTATTATAGTATAGCTAAATTTTGTGCTTGCTACTTGGGACAAATGTAAAATAATTGAATAGATAAGAAATTGAGCGAATAATCAAGGTGGTTATTCATAACTTGAATAATAAACTGCGAGCAACATGAGTTTTGAAATAAAATTTTTAAAAAACTAAGATGAAAATAAAACTAAAAGTAGAACTTCTTAAGGTTGGCCGCATTCCATGCTCGGAGTATCTCTCTTCTCTCAATTATTTCTAGGTGATAGGCTCCTTACAAATCATCCCATATTATTTTGAACGGATGGGTCATAACTTGTCGTCTGACGGCATTTTGGCACCATCGATGACGTTTATAAGGATATAATCTTCGACCTAGAATTTCCTTGGATTGACCCCTCTGTTGTAATGTTTTACCAACTATTATTCGTAAGAGGCCACCTTGTTCATGGCTTGTTCTCTCCGTTCATCTGTTATATCAAGTTCAGCCCAAAGGTGTTCACCACTTAATTCTTTCTCAGTAATGTTTGTCCTTATCGTTGGAAGGCTAGCTTCGAGTGAAATTACAGCTTCCATTCCATATGTGAGAGCGTAAGGTGTTTCCCCGATAGGTCTTCTTGGTATGGTGCGATATGCCCAAATGACATAGGGGAGCGTGTCGACCCAAGTTCCATTTGCTCTTTCCATCCTATTATTTACGCCATTGAGCATCATTTTATTATAAACCTCTACCTAGACATTTCTTTGGGGGTGTGCCATATAACAGAAGTGGTGCTTGACTCTGTGCTCATCACAGAAGCCATGAAAAGGTCCACTTTCAAATTGTGTATCATTATCTGTTATGATGGTCATGGGTACCCCAAAGCGAGTTATGATGTTCCTTCAATTGAACCTGATCATGTCGGCATCTCTAATGTTCACCAGCGGTTCAACCTTAATCTATTTAGTGAAATAATTTGTGTTAACCAACAAATATTTGCCATTTCCTGGCACAGTACGTAGTGGACCTATGATATCCAACCCTTATTATGCAAACGACCATGGACTAGTCAATGGCCTCAGGTCGCGAACTAGTTGATGGAGCATGGGGGAAAATTTTAGGCACTTCTGAGCATAAATACTTATGTCTTTCTACATATATGGCCACAAGTAGCCATCTTTAATTGCTTAAAATACCATAGACATTCCTCTCGCGTAACTTCCACAAGTCCCATCGTGAAGTTTGTAGAGAACTTGGTCGACGTCTTTTGGGTACACGCATTAGAGGTAAGGGCCTACGAAAGATCTCCTGTACAGCATTCCTTTAGGGCCTAAGTAGAAGCGAGCGAACCTCCACCTTAACTTGATGAGCCTGCTTATTGTCAATTAGTAATGTGTCATTTTGTAAGTATGTGATGATTGGACTCATCCATCTTGGACCCTTTTTAATGGAAAGAATGTGCTCGGAGGCCATTAATTTGTCAATAATAGGCTTGTCAAGGAATTCCACTTAATTGTTCTCCTGAGATTGGAGTTTACTACTGAGCTTGGGGCTGCTAAAGCATTTGCATGATTATTTTGCCCCGAAGGAATTATTAAACATGGACTTTCTCGAATTTTAACATTAGCTCATGCACTACTACGAGGTTGGCTACTAATCTCTCGTCATTGGAGTTGAAGTACCTACTGACTTGGCCAGTTCGAGTCACAATACACTTTGAGTTGATTTGCCCTCAGTAAATGAGCCTTATCCAGTCCGACTATAAGTGCTTCGTACTCAGCTTCCTTATTAGAGGCTTCAAAGCCCAATCTAATACCTTACTCGATTATTGCACCTTTTGGTCTTATGAGGATAATTCCCACTCCTCCCCCTTGGAATGTAAGGTGATATCAACATATAATGTCCAGCTCTCAGATTGGCCCTGCTGGAGACCTTTTGACTGCTCGACTATCTGTTGGTCGGTAGGACTATCTCTTGTGAATTTCGTTATGATGTCGACCAATATCTGCCCCTTGACTGTTGTCCTTGGTTGAAAGTGAATGTCAAATCTTACTAGCTCTATTAACCATTTTGATATGTGTACAGAAATGTCAGCTTTATGAAGAATAACTTTAAGGGGGGGGGAGTGATGAAGGTGATGGAGTGGGCGTCAAAGTGGTGTTTAAGCTTTTGGGAAGCTATCACAAGCGCGTACGCTAATTTTTCCAATAGTAAGTAACGCTGCTCGGTATCCAGGAGCGCTTTACTGGCATAGTAAATAGGGAAATATTTTGCATTTTTCTCGCAGATCAAGGTCGAGTTAACCGCATGGCTTGAAACTGCAAGGTAGAGATGAATGGGGTCCCTTTAATCGGGAATTTCCAGTAATGGAGGTCTACTCAGGTAGGATTTGATTTCTGTTAAATGAAAATGTAATTAACCCCTGAATTAATTTTAAATTAGCTGAATTATACTTAATATTCTTTTTAAGTTTAAAATTAATAAATTGATTTTATTTTGATGATTCCAAACAACTGTTTAATAAATTGAACTTTTATGGTGTAATACTTATATAATAATTGGTTCATTAAGATATTTTGTGCCAATATGTAATTGCACTTGATCTGGCAAAGATTGTATTCTAAAGACTTGAATTTTCGTTCAAATTGTTATTTATTGCCAAATTATCATTCAGTTATTATCATACATAATAAATTATTCTACGACTTTAATTTTTTTTTAATAACTGGGTTTTAAAATCTTGGTAAAAATTATTATCTCTCGACCACATCATATATATATAAATGTATTTATTTTTTTCATAGGGAGACGCATCTGCAGCATCTTGTACTTATCCCATGGCACTTGATTGGGTCTTGCTTAGGCTCTTCTTCATAGTCTGCACGACTGATTTTAGAGCCTTGATATTCGGAAACTCTTAAATATGTATATCTATCAAGATTCATTTTTTTTGTCCAAATATGTGGTCTTACACCACGTTGCCTCTCTCTCTCTCGTCCCATCAGTCCTGATGACGACTGTGCTGACAGCTTGGATGTATCATCACGCTACCTGCTCTCTAGCTGTGCTGGCAGCTTGCGTCTTACTCCATGTTACCATCTCTTGTGCTGGCAGCTTGTGTCCAACACTTCGTCACCTGCTCTCAACAATGAATTGACGTTGCATTACTTCGCGTCATCACTTTTGTGCTGACTGCTCTCGAGCTCTCTCTCTCTAGTCGATAAATTGTTATATATATATATATATATATATAATCACATCAGCGTATTTTTATTTTTTATTTTTTTTTGCAAAAAGTTATATTATATATACTTATATATGTACGTATATTTCATCTATTTCATTGAATCTCGGGAACTGTTATACTATACATACCGTGTACTACTGACTGTGCTCAACAACTTGTCTTAACATTTGGTCCCATCCGTGTACTTTGGAAGACCTCTTTAGCACCACTTGCTATGAATTTTGGGATGTTTTTGTGACACGTGTTACCTGCTTTGGCAGGGTCATGTCTTGGAAATAAATCTTATCAGAGTTGTAATCTTCAAAAAGATTTTTGGTCGATTTTTTTTTTCTGTTGGCTTAAGACGTAAAGTATTATGTCCTGTAGCAGATCAGTTAGTTTTCAACGTTCATACATTTTTTATATTGTGTTTTACACAATATTTTGTTCGATCAACTATTTAGTAAATGATAACTTTACATTTTGACTGACGTTTTTTTATAATCGTTTATTGAAACTGTGTTGGCCACTAATTATTATTACCTCGTTTGGTTCATTGTATTTTCTAACTTCTCTCTATTAGTCTACCATCTTCTCTCTCTAAGACAGGATATTAAAGTCTAAGATATGGAAGATCGTTTCCTACTCATTCTTGAGCATTTATTGCTCCTTCAGCATACAGATTTTTTAAGAGCATATTTCACTCTCTTCTCCAACGGTCATCTGATTCATTGGCAACTACAAATTGAAGTTCAGTTCTTGTTGAAGAATAGAACAACGAAAAATATAGAGACACAAAAATAGAAAGAAGATCATTTTTTTTGGCTCACTCAAAGTCTAAGACAGCTACATATCTCTACTGATTAAAAGCTCTAGCTGTACTTGAAGAAGAGAACAAGCACAAGAATTCCTACTTTACTGCAAAGAATTCAAGAAAAATCCAGTACCAAATATTCAGATCTCTGTGAAGTCTTAAACCAGAAGAAACTCAGTCTTACATTGTAATTTTGAGAGTTTCAACTTCCAAATTTTGTACTCAAACTTTCAGAACTGTTTGAAGCTGGATCTTTAGCTTCGGTTGTACTAGTAGCAAGGTTCAACTGCTCGGTTGTACGTTGGAGGTTTGATCCTGCCTTAGTGGATCACGGTATTGAAGCGCAAAGAGACGGAAGCGGCTCTGGCGCGTGGACGTAGGCCGGATTTTCGGCCGAACCACGTTAAAATCACGGTGTCACTTATTTTCTGCATTTAAGCTTATTTATTTGCTTGTGTCAATATTTAATTTCATTATCAAGCATTAGACTTGCTAATTTATTAACCGAAATTAATAGATCCTTAAAACTGAAATAATTTTTTTTTAAAAATAATTAATATTGTCCAGAAAATTAATTTTCATTATATACGAAAATTAATTAAAGATTTATTTTGATATTGTTTTCTGTGATTTAACTTGTGTAACTTATCTAGTTAAAATTGTTAGATAATTTTAGTATTAATCTTTGTAGAATTATTTCTTCTGACATTTATATTAATTGATATAAATTAAAATATTTTCTGAAATATCAAATTAACCCCAAAAGTTTGCTAAACTCAATTCACCCCCCCTCTTGAGTTAATATCTGGGCAACAATTGGTATCAGAGCCACGCTCTAATTTATTATCTTTGTTTTAAATATCTATAGAGTTTACGATTTATGGCAAACTTTAATGTTTCATCTCTTGGTGAGGGACAATCTATTAACAGACCTCCTCTATTTTCAGGAAACAATTATAGTTATTGGAAAAATAGAATGAAAAATTTTGTTCAATCAAATGATTATGCTGTTTGGAGAGTTATTATTAATGGTCCTAATATTCCCATGAAAGTTGTTAATAATGAAAATGTTCCTAAAAATGAAAATGAATGGAATGATGCTGATATTCAGAAAATACAAGTTAATGCCAAAGCAATGAATATTTTACATTGTTCTCTTGATGTTAATGAATATAACAGAATATGTTGTTGTGAAAATGCAAAAGAAATTTGGGATAGATTAGAAATTACTTATGAAGGGACTAGTCAAGTAAAAGAGGATAAGATAAGCATGCTTGTTCATAACTATGAACTTTTTAAAATGAAAACTGATGAGACTATTTCTGATATGTTTACAAGATTTACAAATATTATAAATGGTTTGAAATCTCTTGGTAAAACCTATACTGATTCTGAATTGGTGAGTAAGATACTCAGGTCACTACCATCTGCCTATATGACCAAGAAGCTAGCAATTAAAGAAGCCATACGAGAAAGACCCATTTCTCTCGATGAATTGCTAGGATCCTTAATTACTCATGAAATGGAACTTAAAGTACTAGCTGAAGATGAGAAGCCTAAAGTAAGCAAAACCATTGCTTTCAAGTCCATTGAGGAAGAGGAAGATAGTGATGAAGCTGATGATGATGAAGATGGTGATATAGCACTTCTCACTAGAAAATTCAAAAGATTTCTTGCCAAAAAGAAGGGTCATTCTGGAAAATTCAAGAAGTTCTTTACAAAGAAGGCACATGATGGAAAGACTTCCTCCAAGTTTGAGCCAAGATGTTACAACTGCAAAGAGTTAGGCCATATCAGACCTAACTGTCCTAAAGTCAAAGAAGGAAAGAATGATAGAAAAGAAAAAAGAAATGAGAAACACAAAAAGGCCATGAAAGCTACTACTTGGAGTGATTCTGATGAAAGTAGCAATGATGAAGACTCAAGTGATGAAGAAATTGCAAATCTTTGCCTTATGGCAAATGATGATGAGGTATCATCTAATTGTAATTCTGATAGCGAATATGATACTTCAAATGATCATGATGAACTTCAAAATGCTTTTGATGAACTCTATTATAACTTTGATGAACTTAAAACTAAATATATTAATCTTAAAAAGATGCATTCTTCTTTATCACATAAATATGATTCTCTCTCTGAAAATATAGATATAATGAAATCTGAAAATAAGTCTTTAAAAGTAGAAATCGAAAAACTTAAAGTTAATGATTCACCTAGTTATTATCTTATTTCTGAAAATGAAAAATTAAGACTTGAAGTAAAGGATTTAACTTCATGTCTTGAAAAGTTTGTGAAAGGAAAAAAGAATTTAAATATGCTACTCGGAAGTCAAAGATGGATGTATGATAAGGCTGGAATTGGTTATAATGAAAATGAAAATGAGAAAAGTTTTGAAAATTATTCTAAGAATATGGGAAACTCTTTATGTACATATTGTGGAAGACACACCCATTTTTCAGATTCTTGCAAATATAGATTTTCTACTAAAGTCGCATGGATTCCTAAAGAAACTCCTATTTTTGCTAACCCCTATGGACCCAACACATTTTGGGTACCGAAAGAAAAATTATTCAAATGTCCATTGTAGGTTTGTTTTAGAGTGGGTTCACACAAATCAAAGTGGTTCTTAGATAGCGGATGTTCAAGACACATGACGGGTGACAAAAGCAAGTTTTCGAGCTTGATTGCCAAAGATGGAGGGCTAGTAACATTCGGAGACAACTCCAAAGGCAAAATCATCGGCATAGGTAAAGTAGGTATGAATCTTTCCCCTTGCATTGAAAATGTTCTTCTAGTTGATGGTCTTAAGCATAATTTAATTAGTATTAGCCAATTATGTGATAAAGGTTATGATGTTACATTTAAAGAAGATTTTTGTTTAATAACAAATGCTAAAGATAATAGTGTTTTATGTATTGCTTCTAGACATGAAAATGTTTATACTCTTGATTTTGATAATTTATCACAACAAAATGTTAAGTGTTTAACTGCCCTAAATAATACTTGTTGGTTATGGCATAGAAGGTTAGGACATTCCAACATGGAACAACTTAATATTTTGTCCAAAAATGAGCTTGTTAGAGGGCTGCCCAAAACTAAGTTTATTAAAGATAAAATTTGTAATGCATGTCAATTTGGAAAACAAACCAAAACTTCTTTTAAAAAGAAAAGGGATATTTCAACTAGTAGACCTTTA
The DNA here is from genome assembly GCA_949130495.1 of Sambucus nigra. Lineage (NCBI taxonomy): Eukaryota > Viridiplantae > Streptophyta > Magnoliopsida > Dipsacales > Adoxaceae > Sambucus > Sambucus nigra. The sequence goes on along the minus strand of OX422217.1, from coordinate 612,084,706 downwards.
GAATTATTACACTTAGATTTATTCGGACCTATTAGAGTTGCTAGTTTAGGTGGAAATTATTATGCTCTTGTTATTGTTGATGATTTTTCTCGCTTTACATGGGTTTTCTTTCTTACTCATAAAAATGATACTCACCCTATTTTTGCTAAGTTTTGTAGAAAAATTCAAAATGAAAAAGGTTGCAATATTGTCTTTATAAGAAGTGATAGAGGAAGAGAATTTGATAACAAAGATATCGAATTATTTTGTGATAAAAATGGTTTTGAACATAACTTTTCTGCTCCTAGGACACCCCAACAAAATGGAGTAGTAGAAAGAAAAAATAGATCTTTACAAGAAATGGCTAGAACTATGTTAAATGAACATAATTTACCCGAATATTTTTGGGCGGAAGCCGTTAATACATCCTGCTATATAATAAACAGAACTATTGTTAGAAAAGGTTTAGATAAAACTCCATATGAGATTCTGAAAAATAAAAGACCAAATGTTAGTTATTTCAAAGTCTTTGGATGTAAATGTTTTATTTTAAATGATAAAGATAACTTGGGTAAATTTGATGCAAAATCAGATGAAGGTATTTTTCTTGGGTATGCACTTCATAGTAAAGCATATAGAGTTTTTAATAAAAGGACTTTAATAGTTCAAGAATCAATTCATGTATCTTTTGATGAATCTAATTCTTTTGTCCATAAAAACAATGATGATGATGATGTTTTAGTCCTAAATAAATCTGTGAATGAATTAAAATTAAATGAAAATGTTAATTCAAGTGTTGATGATTCCATTAATGTCGAAAAGACCCCTAATAAGGATAAAGAGGTTAATGATTCTAGCTTACCTAAAAGTTGGAAATTTGTTAATAATCATCCTTTTGAAAATATTTTAGGTGAACCTTCTAGTGGTATTCTTACTAGATCTTCCTTAAAGCATGTTTGCAATAATTTAGCTTTTGTGTCACAAATTGAACCTATAGATATAAATGAAGCTGAAAAGGATGAATATTGGTTATTAGCCATGCAAGAAGAATTAGTACAATTTGAACGTAATAATGTTTGGTCACTTGTACCCACACCTAAAGATAAATCTATTATTGGAACTAAATGGGTTTTTAGAAATAAAAAGGATGATGATGGATTAATTATCAGAAATAAAGCTAGACTAGTTGCACAAGGTTATAATCAACAAGAAGGCATTGATTATGATGAAACTTATGCCCCCGTAGCTAGATTAGAAGCCATTCGCATGTTATTAGCTTATGCATGTTATAAGGACTTTAAATTATTTCAAATGGATGTCAAAAGTGCTTTCTTAAACGGTTTTATAAGTGAAGATATTTATGTTAAGCAACCTCCCGGTTTTGAAAATCACATATTTCCAAATCATGTTTATAAACTAAATAAAGCTTTATATGGATTAAAACAAGCCCCTAGGGCTTGGTATGATAGATTGAGTGGATTCTTGCTTGAAAATGATTTTGTAAGAGGAAAAATGGATTCTACTCTATTTATAAAAACTCTTAACAATGATATGCTTCTTGTACAAATTTATGTTGATGATATTATATTTGGATCCACAAATGAAAATTTGTGTAAAGAATTTTCAGAATTTATGCAAAAAGAATTTGAAATGAGTATGATGGGGGAGTTAAATTTCTTTTTAGGCTTACAAATTAAGCAAACTAAAAAGGGTGTTTTTATTAATCAATCCAAATATATTAAGGATCTTTTAGTAAAATATGGTTTAGATAATTCTAAATCACTTGGTACACCCATGAGCACATCTATCAAGTTAGATATAGATGAGAAAGAAAAATCTGTTAATTCTACCTTTTTTCGTGGCATGATTGGTAGTCTACTCTATTTAACCGCTAGTAGACCCGACATTATGTTTAGTGTATGTTTATGTGCCCGTTTTCAGGCCAATCCTAAAGAATCTCATTTATGTGCCGTAAAACGCATTTTTCGATATTTAAATGGTACTAAAGACTTAGGATTATGGTATCCTAAAACTACATCTTTTGAACTCATAAGTTATTCCGATGCAGATTTTGCGGGTTGTAAAATTGATAGAAAGAGCACTAGTGGTACTTGTCACTTCCTAGGACACTCACTAGTTTCATGGTTTAGTAAAAAGCAAAATTCGGTAGCTCTTTCCACGGCCGAGGCAGAATATATTGCCGCCGGTAGTAGTTGTGCTCAAACTCTATATATGAAACAACAATTGGAAGACTTTAAAATATTCTTTCAAAATATTCCAATATTTTGTGACAACACGAGTGCAATTTGTCTAACTAAAAATCCAATTTTACATTCTAGAACAAAACATATTGAAATTAGACATCACTTTTTACGCGATCATGTACAAAAGGGTGATGTTAGACTAGAATTTATTTCTACGGATCTTCAACTAGCCGATATTTTCACTAAACCTCTACCCGAAGATCGTTTTACCTTTATTTGTCGCGAACTCGGTATGACTCGTTTAAATAATCTAGAATTATAATTGAATATGTCTTATTGTCATGAATAGTGTATTCACATTATTCCAAAATTCTGTACCACTAATAGACAAACCCTTATCTCCTATTTATATGTGTGTTTCTATTTTTTTTACTCTATCTTCACACACTCAACATGCAGTCCTTCTATGTTGTCTGGGTAGGCAAACAACCCGGAATCTACACCTCTTGGGGAGAATGTGAGCTTCAAACCAAAAGTGTAAGAAATGCAAAATTCAAAAAATATTCTTCTTACACCGATGCTCTTAACGCCATAGCTCTCTCTCCTCCATTTGCTCCTTGGGTTTGTCCACCTACTTGGCCTTTTGTCATACCACCTCATATGGCTACTCCATCACAAACAAATACTTCTACAAAATCTGAATCATCCTCCACCAACTCTTACACCGGAAATAATATCAAACTTACGGTCAAAGAGAATGGGAAAGAAATCCTTCTTGAAGGACATCCCAATGATGTATGTCATATGATAAATAATCTGAAAATGTAATTTCCTTTTAGTATCAATAAAATCTGCATATTATCTTCTTTGCATCTCACTTTTATATCACCCTTTTCTATTTCCTTTTTGTTTATGACAAACAGGGGGAGATGAGTGCAAATTTTCTCCATGTATATCTTTTGTGGTAATTTTCAGTTGTTTGTCATCATCAAAAAGGGGGAGATTGTTAAATGAAAATGTAATTAACCCCTGAATTAATTTTAAATTAGCTGAATTATACTTAATATTCTTTTTAAGTTTAAAATTAATAAATTGATTTTATTTTGATGATTCCAAACAACTGTTTAATAAATTGAACTTTTATGGTGTAATACTTATATAATAATTGGTTCATTAAGATATTTTGTGCCAATATGTAATTGCACTTGATCTGGCAAAGATTGTATTCTAAAGACTTGAATTTTCGTTCAAATTGTTATTTATTGCCAAATTATCATTCAGTTATTATCATACATAATAAATTATTCTACGACTTTAATTTTTTTTAATAACTGGGTTTTAAAATCTTGGTAAAAATTATTATCTCTCGACCACATCATATATATATAAATGTATTTATTTTTTTCATAGGGAGACGCATCTGCAGCATCTTGTACTTATCCCATGGCACTTGATTGGGTCTTGCTTAGGCTCTTCTTCATAGTCTGCACGACTGATTTTAGAGCCTTGATATTCGGAAACTCTTAAATATGTATATCTATCAAGATTCATTTTTTTTTGTCCAAATATGTGGTCTTACACCACGTTGCCTCTCTCTCTCTCGTCCCATCAGTCCTGATGACGACTGTGCTGACAGCTTGGATGTATCATCACGCTACCTGCTCTCTAGCTGTGCTGGCAGCTTGCGTCTTACTCCATGTTACCATCTCTTGTGCTGGCAGCTTGTGTCCAACACTTCGTCACCTGCTCTCAACAATGAATTGACGTTGCATTACTTCGCGTCATCACTTTTGTGCTGACTGCTCTCGAGCTCTCTCTCTCTAGTCGATAAATTGTTATATATATATATATATATATATATATAATCACATCAGCGTATTTTTATTTTTTATTTTTTTTTGCAAAAAGTTATATTATATATACTTATATATGTACGTATATTTCATCTATTTCATTGAATCTCGGGAACTGTTATACTATACATACCGTGTACTACTGACTGTGCTCAACAACTTGTCTTAACATTTGGTCCCATCCGTGTACTTTGGAAGACCTCTTTAGCACCACTTGCTATGAATTTTGGGATGTTTTTGTGACACGTGTTACCTGCTTTGGCAGGGTCATGTCTTGGAAATAAATCTTATCAGAGTTGTAATCTTCAAAAAGATTTTTGGTCGATTTTTTTTTTCTGTTGGCTTAAGACGTAAAGTATTATGTCCTGTAGCAGATCAGTTAGTTTTCAACGTTCATACATTTTTTATATTGTGTTTTACACAGTATTTTGTTCGATCAACTATTTAGTAAATGATAACTTTACATTTTGACTGACGTTTTTTTATAATCGTTTATTGAAACTGTGTTGGCCACTAACTATTATTACCTCGTTTGGTTCATTGTATTTTCTAACTTCTCTCTATTAGTCTACCATCTTCTCTCTCTAAGACAGGATATTAAAGTCTAAGATATGGAAGATCGTTTCCTACTCATTCTTGAGCATTTATTGCTCCTTCAGCATACAGATTTTTTAAGAGCATATTTCACTCTCTTCTCCAACGGTCATCTGATTCATTGGCAACTACAAATTGAAGTTCAGTTCTTGTTGAAGAATAGAACAACGAAAAATATAGAGACACAAAAATAGAAAGAAGATCATTTTTTTTGGCTCACTCAAAGTCTAAGACAGCTACATATCTCTACTGATTAAAAGCTCTAGCTGTACTTGAAGAAGAGAACAAGCACAAGAATTCCTACTTTACTGCAAAGAATTCAAGAAAAATCCAGTACCAAATATTCAGATCTCTGTGAAGTCTTAAACCAGAAGAAACTCAGTCTTACATTGTAATTTTGAGAGTTTCAACTTCCAAATTTTGTACTCAAACTTTCAGAACTGTTTGAAGCTGGATCTTTAGCTTCGGTTGTACTAGTAGCAAGGTTCAACTGCTCGGTTGTACGTTGGAGGTTTGATCCTGCCTTAGTGGATCACGGTATTGAAGCGCAAAGAGACGGAAGCGGCTCTGGCGCGTGGACGTAGGCCGGATTTTCGGCCGAACCACGTTAAAATCACGGTGTCACTTATTTTCTGCATTTAAGCTTATTTATTTGCTTGTGTCAATATTTAATTTCATTATCAAGCATTAGACTTGCTAATTTATTAACCGAAATTAATAGATCCTTAAAACTGAAATAATTTTTTTTTAAAAATAATTAATATTGTCCAGAAAATTAATTTTCATTAAATACGAAAATTAATTAAAGATTTATTTTGATATTGTTTTCTGTGATTTAACTTGTGTAACTTATCTAGTTAAAATTGTTAAATAATTTTAGTATTAATCTTTGTAGAATTATTTCTTCTGACATTTATATTAATTGATATAAATTAAAATATTTTCTGAAATATCAAATTAACCCCAAAAGTTTGCTAAACTCAATTCACCCCCCCTCTTGAGTTAATATCTGGGCAACAATTTCCTCGAGAGCTCTTAAGATTTTGTCATTCCATATGAGGCCTTTTCCTTCTTAAGAAGTTGGAGGAATGTTCGACAATGCTCGAATGACTTCCAAACAAAGCGATTAAGTGTTGCGAGCATCCCAGTGAACTTTTGAATATTGTGCAACGTCCTCAGCAGCTGGACATTGTTAGCCTCTATCTGGTCAAGATTTGCCTCAATTCCCATTTTACTGACCATGTAACTTAGGAACTTCCCTGACTGGACCCTGGATGAGCATTTTCTCATATTGAGCTTTATCCGGTAGTGTATGAGGAATTCAAAGGTATTGGTCAAGTCCTTGATATGGTTGTCCTTACTCTTTATTTTAATGAGCATATTGTCAAGGTATACTGCCATCGCTTCCCCTATTTGCTTCTTGATTTTTTTCGTGACCAGTCTCTAGTATGTAGCTTTAGCATTTTTAAGGCCGAAATGCATGATCTTATAACTGTATAAACCCAACAGTGTAATTAACAAAGTCTTGTCTTGATCGGGGTCGAACAGAGGAATGGTGATACCTCGAGTAAGCATTCAAAAAAGTCATTCGTTCTTGGGCTATAGTGGCATCGACTAGTTGATCTATCTTTGGTAGGAGGAGACTGTCCTTAAGGCAAGCTTTGTTGAGGTCAGTAAAATCTATACAGAATCTTCAGTTATTATTGCTTTTATGAACTACGATGAAATTTGATAGCCACTTCGAGAATTGAACTTCTCTGATGGACCTTGCTTTCAGAAGTTTCCTTACCTCTTTTTATACTACTTTTGCATTCTTTGGGGTTGTGTGATGAGATTTTTATACGATCGTCTTAAATAACAGATCTACGTGAAGACGGTGATAAGCGAACAAAGGATCAATCCCTGATATATCGTCTGGCTCCCACACAAATATATCTAGGTTATGCTTCAAAAAAGTGATCAACTCCATTATTTCATTGTCGATCACTGTTGTACCAATCAGTAACTTCCTCTTTGGTCGACCTTTATAAAAAATAACCTCTTCCAATTTCTCAACAACCCTATTAGCAAGGTGGATCCTGGTCTTCTCTACCCCTGGTAGGTAATACCTTAGTTACTATTTTGAAAGAGTAGCCCCATTTGGGGACATCTCCAAAAGAACCCCTTTATCTTTCTTTTTCTCATACTTGGGTTTAATGGCGACGATATAACATTTTTTAGCAATGGCTCGGTCGCCTCTTATCTCCATTATTCCCCGATCTGTGATGCACTTGAGTTTTGAGTGGTAAGTTAAAAGGATAGCTCTCATGGCATGAAGTTATACCTTGTTGAAAATAGCATGATAGGGTGAATTAATATCTATAACCAAAAACTTAACGAGTTTTGAAATATTCCCTGCTCTTACCGGAAGGATCATTCTCCCTAATGGCATGGTCATATTTTCTATGAAGTCGACCAAAGGGACAGTTGCTTCTTTCAAGTCCAACATCTCGAGTCAGAGCTCGTAAAAGAGTTTCAGTTACATCATCGCTGAGGAACTCCCGTGGTCCACCAGTAACTTGTCCACATCCCTATTTATAATCCTGAGCGTGATTACCAACACGTCATGGTGTGGGGTTCTCACCCCAACCAAGTCTTCCTTCATAAACATAATGTTCTTATTGTAATCCATGTCCTCTGGTTGCATGCGCTTGCCAGTTTGGTTCTTAACAGTATCTATCTGTAAGGCCTCCATCACAGCTATGATCTTCTTCCACTCCATCTTAACTGCATTTCCCTATATCTACTTAAGGTCAGACGCCCAAACTTATGCCCTGCCTCATCGTCCAGGACATTGTTTATTTTTTTATCATCGTTGGCGACGGCCTAATTTGACTTTTTCTTTATGTACTCATTCAAGTGCCCTGCTTGGGCCAACCCCTCTAGGTGATATTTTAGTGCCTTGCAGTTATTTATCCTGTGTAAATTGGTTCCTTAAAAACTGTGTTGATGGCATATAAGTCTTTAGATGAGTTTACCTTGCCCTCATTCTTAGCACTATTTTACTTCTTGTTCCCTTTTTAGGGTTGTTCTCTTTATCGTTACCTTTGTTCGCCTTAGCGCGACTAGTTTCTGTCTGATTGGTATGGACCACAACCTCCACTTTGGCGTACTTCTCTATATGTGACTTGAGATCGGCGATGGTGTTCACTTCCTTCTTAGTGAGGGACTTATGCAGCATGGAGGTAGGGGCAAGCCTGTCTTGAAAGATATTACGACTACCTGCTCTGAATAATCTTTCATCTCTTTAAAATTCTCCCAGTAACGCTTGACGTATTCGCGCAGGGTCTCCTGTGGCTTTTTCCTCACCGTGAGCAGGGAATCCATCCTTTTTGGATGCGAGCTGCTGGTTATGAAGCGAGCAGTGAAGGCCTCAGCGAGGGCCTTTAAGATCTTAACCAACCTATGAGGTATACTCTTAAACCATTTCTGGGCGACATCACCCAAGTTGGAAGGGAAAATACAACACATAAGAGCATCGTTATGACTCCATAAGGTAATGACTTGCCTATATTGCAGAATATCATTTGTGGATCAGTTTTACCATTATAGATTTTAAACCTTAGGGTTGCAAACCTCTTCGGGGTTCCTCCTCCTCAATGGCCCTTAAGAAAATAGACTTCAGCTGAGTGATTAAAGCTCTCCTCGCTAGCTCCTTTATTGATTTATCTCTTTAGTGTACTGGCATTGATTCATTTCTTTTCGGACAAAGATTCGTATGTCATCCTTATGGCACTTATTATCTTAATGGCGCCTCTTTGGGTGACTCCCATGTTTTGAACGCTCTTGGTCGCGCCTAACGTTCCCTCCTCGATTATGAGTTTTTCTCGCCTGAGGGCTAAGAGACTGACCATAATATTTTTAGTTATCATGGCGGAGTTATCTCTCCATTCTTTATAGTCGTTACTGAAGGCGCGAATTTTCCTTTGTTTGAAGGCGAATTGTCTCCTCCTGTTGTTAAATTCTTGCTTCATATGTGCCTACCAATCATGACATCCGGGTTAATCTAGACATACCTGGTTATCCTCGAATAGTTGCTCCTCTAGACGGAATCGTAGGTTCCCATATTAGAGAACTTTAGATCTGAACCTGAGTGGAAACAAGTCAGCTCGTATGTCACCAGGTTGGGGTGCACTCTTTGGGCAGAGAGACATTTGCGATTATTCTTTTTGTAGGTTTTGCTTTCGTAGAAAAGGAAATCGATTCCCACACATGGCACCAATTATGAGTGCAATTGATTACAATAAATTAATTTTAGAAATCAAGTCATGAAAAAATATGAAAATGCCACACGACACACAAATATACGTGGTTCGATAAATTACCTACGTCCGCGGAGAGGTCACTGGGTTTTTATTAATGTATCTCAATTTTCAAAAAATTACATCCCCTTTGGCCCTAGGGTGAGGGTTGTATTTATAGTCTCATAAAACCAAAGTAGTTGAGTTATTCAAGGAACTCTCTTGGCATGATATTGGATCGTGTTGGTGACTCCTGATTATCTAGTTCGAGATTGTATCTGAGCTCTTTAAATGACCACTGTTTCATATTTATCCACGTGATAAATGTTTTTGTTAATCTGTTTTATTGATGGGCTGGCTAGGCCAGCGTGGTGCCTTATTGGGCAGTTTGGACAAGCCAAAATTGGATTTAATTATGATTTGGACCCCACACTCGTCATTGCTCGAAGATTGAATTCTAAAGGAGAAATATTCACTTTCAATGAAATGTTCTTAAAAAATGATTTAAGGTGAAACATAAGTGATCAACTCATCTTTTCTTTTCAAATAAGAAATCATTTCATTGCAAAGTGATTCAATTTTCATATCTTCGCCATTTTCGTTCTCCTTTATGTCTTGGGATAAAAGAAGAATGGTTTGTTCCAATGTAACTATTAATTCCTTATTTGGTTCAAAACATTCCTCCTCCTCCAGAGTTTCAAGAGAAAAATCATTGTTTATTTCAAATAATGTATTTAAATTATGTTCTTAATAATGGTTCTCCTCCCGATAATATTTGACAAAATTTTCATTTTTCCGACTATGCAAGAATGCACAAAATGAATTTGGTCGTAGGGCAACTTTACCAAAAAGATAATTTTAAGAACTATTATCGTAACTACTATGAAATTATTCGTATAAAAACTTTAAAAGTTATTGTTATAATAGTTGGAAGAACTATTATCACAATAATTTTCAACCTTGTTATTGTAAGAATTTTATAACTTTTTGTTATGAGAATAATTTTCACAAGCCCCCAAATCCTTTTTCGGACCATCTAAATACTCACCAAAATTCATTTTGAAATCGCCATTCTTCTCACTTTGCAAGTATTCACCAAAGGTCACAAGTTTCGTGGACTTTGAAAAGTATTCTTACTACAAAAATGTGAACCGTTACAATTACCATGAATACTAGAATAAAACGTGATTATCGAAAAGTTCTTAGATAAAAAATCTAAGTAGAGAGGTGTTTGACCGATAATTCAATGTTTCTTAGCACTCAAATGTGCATGTCTACAAAAAAATTAAAGCAAAAAGAGCATTACAAAATATATATATATATATATATATATATATATATATATATATATATATATATATAAAATACCAAACCAATGAAATTCTAAAGCAAAAACCCTCCCCGACAAACGATGCCATTTTGATTGAGGGAAAAATCGAGTGTCGTGTAAATACACTAGTCATTGTCATTGGTTCAAACCGCAATACAAAAAACCTAAAATTTAACTACACTTTTGTGGAGTATAGTGGCTAGTCTGCGTTTCGAATCCATAAAGAGTGATTATTAGACTTTAATTGATTTATTACTTCAAAATATAAGTATAAGAGATGATTGTTTTAATTAAATTATTATAAACTAGACAAATATTGAAACTAGATTAACAACAAGAATAAAAACTATATATTGAGAACTATATCCCACACCATGGGCTAATTAGCATAAACAATTACAAGGGAAGAAAAAGTCTTGACAAGATTAAATCTCATTTCTACAATTAACTTAGAGTTGTCACCCCCTAAATTCTCATAAAAGCCTACTATAATTTTGGCATCAATAAATACTCATGAGATTACATACGCCAGGTCATAAATATAGTGCATATATGATATAAACCATTAAGTCTCCAAGGTGAAAAATCAAGAACAACTTAAACCATTAAAACTAGCCTAATCCATCATACCATAACAAAATAACAAATTAATCTATTGTGAGTTAAATAACCTCAACCTAAATTAAATTAACTAGAAAGCATGGTAAAATATGTATTGAATGAAAGCTAGTAAAGAAAGAAAGAAATTATTGAAAGCAACTAATTAACAAATCATGAAGAAGTGAAGAAAGCTTTAATTAAATGGAGAAGATGATGAATAGTACACTTACACGATAAACCCTAGGAGAGAGAATGGAAATAAAGTTCCCAAACACCAACCGTGGGGTGCAAATCGTAACAACCCAAATCGCAGTGGGCTCGACTAAAAAACGAGAAACATATCACTCAAGTCAAGATTAATGTCATGAGGGATAATTATGGAGAACTCAATCTTGTTATTAATAATCTCGGAGAAGATCAACATAAATCAAGAATTGAGTCAACTAAAATCTAAAATCTAGGAGAAGTTCAATATAAGGCAATTGTCGAACCATATAAAATCCTTTTGTTGTGAGATTATTTTATTCCTTGTTTGGTTATAATTGCTTAGATTCATTCGTTGTGATTATTTACACTCACAATTGGCATCATCTATAGAAAATGATTCTTTTTCCTAAGCAAATCAAAACTAGTAAGTTAAGGGATGTCTCACCCTCACAGTGCACCTGTTGCGAACGATCAGCAAGGCGAACCTTCACTACATAGAGTCAAGTCTGAGATCCACCTCGACAGATTTTAAGCCATTTGACATCCATGATTCTGCCCACAATAGCAGACTTCTGATAAGAGCAATGAGCAACCGAGATCAACTCAGATTTTGCGACTAATCGACGCTTATGAAGAATGACTCCATCAACCAAATGATGAAACACACCTTTAGATGGAAGAAAACACGTGTCTCCGATGACGCCTCGAAAAAATTAAAGCGATATCTCTGTGGAGATAAATGCAAGCATCGTGGTCGGACGCCTATCCCTTAGGCAAGTAAAACTCGTAGTCAAAAAAGGATTTTTCTCTGCGAGCAAGAGAATTCAGAATAAAAAAGTCGTCTGATAAGGCAAAACTAAGACGAAGGACATCGTAGAAACGATATCCGAAGTCTAGTTCGGAGGGAGATGGGTCAACACCCCGCTACTCGCGGGGCTAGATCTACTAAGGAATTATCAAGGAGGGCACTCATTACCCAGATACAGTTCCCTCTCTCGAAGACAATTGAGGATGAAGAGCCCCCAAAGAAGGTCACAACCCCAAGGTTCAAGATATACGATTGGAAAGCCGACCCTATAGACCACGTACGCCAATATAAGAAAGCGATGACATGTGGAACCACAACGATGCCTTCATGTGTCATATATTCCCATCTAGCCAAGGAGATATCGTAGAAAAATACCTTGAGAGGCTGCTACATAAGTTAATCAATAATTTACGTCACTCGTGGAGGCCTTCACAACTCGCTTTATCACAAGTAGTTCTCACCCAAAGAGAATGGATTCTCTCCTCACCACGAGGAAAAAACCCTAGGAAACTTTGTAAGATTATGTTAGGTGCTACTGGAAAACCTTCAATGAAGTCGAATATTTCTCGGTGCAAGTTATCGTAGCATCATTCAAAATAGGGGTTACCCCACTACTCCGTGTTGCATAAGTCACTCACCAAGAAGGAGGTAGACACCATTAATGATCTTATGTCGTGCATAGAAAAGTATGCCAAAGTGGAAGATATTGTCTACCTCAGCCAAGGTGATAACGGTCGCACGGAGGTGACCAAAGGGAACGATAAAGAGATTACCCCCAATAACGGGGGCAAAAAGTAGAACGAAGGATTTAAGAACAGAGACAAGACAGACTCATCCAAAGTATTTCAAGCGATTGACACTATTTTCAAAGAACATATCTATAAGATCTTGGGTAAGATAAAGGACCAACAGTTCCGTAAATGATCGAAGAAGATAGGTGAATATGTAAGTAAGAGGAATAGATCACTCAGATGCGCCTATAAAAATAAAATGGGAACCAAAACGAAGACCTTTAAGGCCCTCAAGTCCCATATGGAGGAATTGGCTCAGGCGGGGCATTTAAGCAAGTACGTAGAAAATAAAGGTGATAAGGTTACCCCCAGTTGGTTGGGCGGGGCATTTAAGTGAGTACGTAGAATTGGCCCGGGCGGGGCATTATATATTATCTATAATAGACAGTTGGTCGGGAAAATTCTTCTCTCTATATATTCAGTACCGACAAATGGTCGGCATGTTCGATCAATCATTGATATTACATTCATTATTCATATGAATGGTATTTTTCTCTAATAAAGCAGGATCATTCAGTCCCATTATGTATTATTTAAAGGCCCAGACCTATTCTTAGTTGGCGCTTTCATTATTTATCTAGATTTCTTACTAAGCCACAACATATGATTTGTGCTTTAGTTATTTATCTGGATTTCTCATTAAGCCCCAACAGATGGTCGGCGATTTCATTATTTATCCAAATTTCTCACTAGCATGGATATTCAATGCAAATTATATATCCCCGATAAATTGTTGGGAATTATCAACCACTTGTTCATCCAATATTATATTTACAAGCTCGGGCATGCTTATGATTTGATCTTATCACACGATCAACATAACGGACATTACACCGTAATAAAGTCTCGATTCAGGCATTATTATCGGATATTCTTATCATTATTCAGTCTTCTCTTCAAAAAATGAGGGCTCTAGATACCAATTTACATATGAAGACTTGCAGTCGAGCAGACTTCTCTGGAAGAGAGCTCACATTCAGAAAGAACCAAAAGGATGAAATCATCCTCAGTGCTTATTCAGCACAACAAGCAAAGCTTGATCGACAGCAGGCAAAGACCCAAGTAAAGCAGGATATTAAGTCCCTGAGAAGCTTAGTCAACGAAGATAAAGATAAAATAAGATTTTATCTACAATAAAGATAAAACAAGATCTTTATCATACCGGGCAAAGTGAAGTAAGGACGTTGTGAAGATTCCTCAAGAGGAATGTAGACACATATTCCATATACGCCTGGTCACACCACTGGTAACTAGCGCAGAAAACCTAAAAATTTAGGTGCATTGGTAGAACCTATGGAGACACATGGGGTAACTAGTGTTAAACTTAGATTTTAATCCAAGTATACTAGTAGAACCTATGTACTCATTGGTGATTGATGCTAAACTTAGGCAAAAACTTAAGTGTATCAATAGACCTAATAAAATAAAGAATACATTCGCATCTAGAGATCAACAAGATAAGTTAATCAAATGCCTTTTATTCATTTGGATAAATGATTACATGCAAATATTGTTTTATAATTGCAATATAGGACAATTATAAGAATGCTAGTAAAATATTCTACAAAGTCTAGCAAGTCGTCTTCCAACCACCAGCAGTTTGTAAAGACCGAGAAAGTATTCAAAGCTCATATTTCATCACTGGGGGTGAAGAGTTGCGCTTGCATTCAAATTAAGAAATTATATAATTAAACTCAGTTTTATCCAATTAAATCCTAAACATGCAACTAGGTGTGATTGAAGAAGAGGTAAAACATGCAAGAACATTCAAACATACACATATGAGGAAAAATCCCCCAAAGGGACAAAACCTTTTATTTTTCACTATAATTTGTAAAATACAATTGCACGGATTACAATGAAAAACCCGAGTGACACAGAAATATCAGCGGGCGTCGGTTCCGGTGTTGTCGGTTAGAATCTCCCTCGTAAACTCTAGCTGAGCAGCAATGAAGAAGGAAGACGACTTCTCCACAAGGGTTGAACAAATACAAGGTTGTGTTCTTGGGTTACAAAGGATTCACAAAGGTATGAAAAGTTGTGTGAATCAAAACATGAGTCTTGGGACTCAAAAAGGTGAAGACTAAAGTAATTAGGACTCTTAAATTTGTCTCCAAAAGTCTTAAAAAAACTCCCCCGAATATGGTTTATATAGGGAAACCTGAGCCGGAAAAATCTCATAAGATCTGCTCGATTTTATTAGAAGCGGACCGGTCCATTTTTAGAGGCGGATCGGTCCGTGGTCGGATCGATTCATTTTTTCAAAGGGCTTATTCGGTTTGGCTTCGATCCGGAGTTCTCTGTTTCTGGAGCAAAGCAGATTGGTCCGGTATGGAGACGGATCGGTCCGAAGGCGGATCGGTTCATTTTTAAAATAGGCGGACCGGTCCAGTTATGCAGAAAACTAATTCCAAGTTGAAGATGCTTTTGATATTAGGATCCGTTGATGTAGATGTGATCTTTAATTTCTTCAACGGTGTAACGGCGTATGACATACATATTGACAATGGACAAAAATGTCCTTACAGGGGGCTTATTGTTCATATTGTTAAGAAATTCTAAGGAATGTAAGAAGAATTGAGACATCACCAGCCAAGCATCAGATTAGGCTTCAGATTATAACATGGTCGGTACACTAGCCAATCATCATTCAATAATTACTTTTGTTATCGAAGATCAAAATTCACATTCAAGAGTTATTTTTGCTATTGAAAAATCAAAAGTTGGAGTCAGTATGTACATCATTGAGATCTCCACTACTATTATTCCAACCAATATTAGAGAAGAAGTCGTACTTATTTCAGAGTCCACTACTAGCTCGGCACTAATCAGATTGAATAATGGGGTTCAGAAGGTAGCATATTACACCAATAAAGCATTCAGAGGAGCAAAAATAAAAAAAATCAAACATGTAGAGTTGGCACTCAGTTAGTCGGATCAAAAGACAGTTGGTCGGCCAACTAGCCAGCTAACCCACCTGAAGATTATGATAAGCCACAAGTTGCAAACTATGACAGATCTTATTGTTGCATCCAAATACCTAGGGGTGATACATATCATAAGTTATCTGCCGAGCAGCGTTCCTCAAAAGAAAGATTAACTTCAACTTAACCATCGATCAACCTGAGTCATCCGTTATCCAGGAGATAGTCCACTCATATATTGAACAAATCAAGAAGGCAGAACAGTATTATTCATTATCTACGAGCACCGAGCAGCTTTTCAGAATAGATACTCGTTCCTCTCAGTAAATCATTAAGCATGGAGCATTGGGGGTTCCGTTGACACAAAAAATTTACCCGTCTACATGGACCACTAAGAAAGGGACACATGTAATCGTACGTGGCAATATTCATACTTGCTCGTCATAAAAGACACTTGGTCGCCCTCGATGAGAGTTAGTCAGCACCCGAACACAATTAGTCGGCGTATCGCCCGACTAACATAAAGGAGACCAACCATCAAGAAGATCAAGAGCCACTGGTGTGGAGTAGCCAACAATTATTGTACCTGAGAAGACCAAAAGTTATATTCATTGTATATATATATATATATATATAAATGTCTGGATATATAAATACATTATATCTCTTAAACTCCCATCACTATAAATACAACGCCTTCTTTAGCTAAAGGGGCAAGCAATTCATTCTCTCTCTCTCTCCACATCTCTACATCTCTCTCTCTCTCAAGTCATGAGAATAATCCAGTCATTCTCATTACATTGTATTGTGCTATTGTAAACCCTTAGGAATAAAATAACAGTGGACGTAGGCTTTCTTCAAAAGCTGAACCACTTTAAAAACCTTTGTCTCTTATATATTTGATGTGATTGTTCATATCCACTTCATCTTCAATCTCATCTTCTTCATACATTCACTTTAACTATAGGCATCAACAACGACGACGAAAGGATGTGCCATATACGACCACACGAAGCTAAATTGACGAACTATGCTTTTATGGAGATCTGCTAACCGGGACATAAGAAATTACGAAATTACCCACTAAAGTTGCATTAAATGATGTAACTTTCTCGAAATGCAACCAATTGCTCCATTAAGGTTCCAAAACTTACAAAACTTAGATAAACCTTGCACACACACCATATATATATATATATATACACTCACCTACATCATGATGTATACATCGTACAATATATCACACCTAATTCTAGGCCTTAAAAAACTTATTAGGCAATTTTTTTAATTTTCTCTTAAAATTAACCTTCTAATGAACTCATGTTCAAAAAATTAGGTCAAAGTACATTCTGTAGCTATTTTTAAAAAAATCACAAAACTGCTTAAAATACCTTATTTATAAGGGTCTGTTCCAGCAGTTTTTTGGTGCTTCATCTTTTTGATTCCTCTATAGTTACCGCAGTTATAATTAACTAAAAATTTAGACAAGGTTTACCTTGTCTAAATTATGTAATTTACATTATAATTTACCTTGTCTAAAGTAAGAGCTTCCACTCATTGTTCTATAACATTTTTTCATAATTTCATAGTGTGCTTCATCGGTTTGATTCCTCTATAATTATCACAGTTATAACGAAAAATAAAAAAAAATGTAAAATAATTTTTAACAAAATAATTTTTTTTAATTAAAAAACAAGTTTATTTATTTTTATAGGAATGGCGCAAATCTGTGACCGTGAGAAAAAACTTTGTCATACTACATAGTTAAGCAAAGTTATTCACAATTTCGACAAAAAGAATAGCAAAATATGTATATAAACATGGCATTTATGCAAAATTAATCATGAAAAATAAGACTTTTAAATACATAAAATAAAGGATAAATCCTTCATTCGTTACTATTTGACATATTTGTCCCTAAAATGCCCCAAACCATAAGTATGCCTTTTGTTCATGTCCATAGGCCATCTCCAACAAGTGTTTCCATAGGCCATCTTTTCAATTTTGGAAAGAGATATAGGTAAATTTATGCTCCAAAGGCGTTCCATATGAGGAGTGGATATGATGTGGCCCATGACTCATTTAGAACTTTTCATTGGTGATTTCTAAAACTAGTATGTTAGTTATGCAATTTGATATGGTAGAACCAATGTTAAATTGAGCTGCTTATTCTTTAAAATATTGCCACATAGAATCAACCATACGTAAGGTATGATGAAAATAGTTTTAGAAAGGAAACGATTGGTGATAGTCTTACATGCTCTAACCTTTCAACATTTCATTTTTTCATTCTCATTATCTACATTTCTGTCCCTTCGCACCACTGTCGAATAGCTCACACCGTCAACATGACAACATATTGTAACATCAGTCTGTCAACTCCAGTCCTTCTCTCCCACATATCTCTCTGATTCCCCCCTTCCAGGTGCTCCCTCTTTATACCCATAATTTACTAAGGCCCAGTTTGGTTACACAAATTGTTTGATTATGTAAATTGGTTCATTGTGAATTATTGAATTGTAAATGGGTGAATTTGAAACGAGTTAAATCTAATTTTACACAATGTTTGGTAATTTGAAATTGATGTTAAGGTTCTATGAAAAAAAAATAAAAACAAATCAAGAGAGAGTGGGGGAGGGAAAGAGAGAGGGAGAAGAGGAGGGGGAGAGGAAGAGGGAAATGTGACTCCTATTTCAAATGAATTCATTTTAATTTTTTTGCGAAATAATTCAATTTCAGATGTTGCACATGAGATAAAATGGGGCAATTAATGAATTATTTTATTAATAAAATCAAACATAATTAATGAATTAATTTATAAATTGATCAATTTATTAATGAACCGATTTATAATTTTAAAACAACCAAACACAACTTAAGAAATTAAAACAATCAAGTACACGAAGAATTTAGAAATATTGAAAACTCAATATTTCTCATGAAAACTATTTTCAATCACAAATAAACACTCAAATTAGTCACCGACTACCTTACCCGAGCAAGACTAGTTTTCTTCTCCTTTTTTCCCCTCGCAGCATAAATACACATTTTTATATCTTATTCCCTTTATAAAAACATCAATACTACACAGATCCAAGAAACCCCAAAATATCGAAACTAGGGTTTATCCAGAATCAACACCATCCCCAAATGTTTTTCTATTTCTAGGGTTACAAAACTTACTAATGTCGAAGCGAAAATTCAACTTCGAAGGCTTCGGAATCAACCGCCAAACAACCTACAACTTCGACCGATCCCAACAACCTCCACAAAAACTCTACGTACCTCCATCTTCTCGCTCTAACAACAATCACGACCATCACGAAGACACCGATCTCGATAACATCGATTACGAGTCCCACGACGAAGATAAAAACGAGAAAAATGACAAAAGCGCGGTTTCGGATGACGAGATTGACCCGTTGGACGCGTTTATGGAGGGAATCCATAAGGAGATGAAGGAGACGCCGGTTCCGAAGGCGAAGGAGAAGTTTAGGGAGGATTTGGATGGCGACGAGGAGGATGATCCGATGGTGAGTTTTTTGAAGGCGAAGAAGGATTTGGGGTTGGCGTTGGCGTCGGACGTGTTTAACGCGGGGTATGATTCGGACGAGGAGGTGTACGCGGCGGCGAAGGCAGTGGATGCGGGGATGGTGGAGTATGATTCGGATGATAATCCGGTTTTGGTTGATCGGAAGAAAATTGAGCCGATTGCGGCATTGGATCATGGTTCGGTTGAGTACGAGGCGTTTAATAAGGATTTTTATGAGGAAAAAGCTTCGGTGTCAGGTACGACTAAGTTTGTGTTTTTTTTATTTTTTGTAATGAAATGTCTAAATTGATGTATTTAGTTAGTGACAATTTGTTATTTAGAATATGATGAATGCTTAATGCCGAACTATGAATGAGTAATACTGAATTGTGAGCGATGAAAAAGTCAACTTGTAATTGTAATATGTTAAATATAAGTGTCGTTTACTTAAAATAATAAGGGTAAAATTGGAATAAACATTAAGAATGTAATCGTTGGTAATGGAATCGAAATCGACCATATAGATGTGTTTATGGAAGGAATCCATAAAGAATTGGAGGAAACTATAGTTTTGAAGGATAAGGAGAAGCTTATGCATGATTTAGATGACGAGGATGATCTGATGGCGAGTTTTATGAAGGCGAAGAAGGATTTGGGGTTGTGGTTGGCCTTGGCGTCGGACGTGTTTAATGCGGGGTATGATTCAAACGAGGAGGTGTTCGTGGCGGCGAAGGCGGTGGATGCGGGGATGGTGGAGTATGATTAGGATGATAGTCAGGTTTTGGTTGATCGAAAGAAAATTGAGCCGATTGCGGCGTTGGATCAGGGTTCGGTTAAGTACGAGGCGTTTAATAAGTTTTTTTATGAGGAAAAAGCTTCGGTGTCAGGTACGACTAAGTTTACATTTATTTTATTGTTTTTATAATGAAATATCTACATCGATGTATTTAGTTAGTGGCATGAATGCTTAATGATGAACTATGAATGAGTAATACTGAATTGTGAATGTTGAAAAAGTCAACTTATTTGATTCTAAATGTTGAATACATGTTATGTTGACTATTATTAAGCTTGTAATTATAATATGTTAGATATTAGTGTCATTTTCTTAAAATAATAAGGGTAAAATTGGAATAAACAATAAGAATGTAAGTAGTGGTAATGGAATCGAAATCAACCATATAGATGTGTTTATGGAAGGAATCCATAAAGAAATGGAGGAAACTTTAGTTTTGAAGGATAAGGAGAAGTTTATGCATGATTTAGACGATGAGGATGATCCGATGGTGAGTTTTATGAAGGCAAAGAAGGATTTGGGGTTGGCGTTAGCTTCAAATGTGTTTAACGCAGAGTATGATTTGGGCGAGGAGGTTTATGCGGCGGCCATGGTTCAAAGTCTCGGTATCGTGCCTTGTATCGGCCACTCGATTTTCAATTCGGTCGCGGTATCGGGCGATACGCAAAGATACACTATTTAGAGTGCGCAAAAAATTTCGAAAAAAATCTAGAAAATTTAAAAAAAATACGATTAACAATGTGGACCAATCAGATAAGTTTAAAACTATCCTTTAATATGCATAACATTGTACAATTGATTATATTGACATGCTGTGAACTTGTCAGATTCAATGTTCCAGCATAAATCAATGTTTTTTTTCACGACGGATACAAATATTATGTTTTTACAAAGAAAAACAAATGTTACTTTTTTTAGTAAGAGGATAATTTTTTTTTTTTTTACAAAGAGGATACAACTACTATATTCTTAGTATTATTTTTAGTAAGAGGATACAAATGTGTTTTTTAAGTACGTTATATTTTCCTAAAAAGGATAGAAATGTTTCTTTTTTAGTATTGTTATTTTTTTACAAAGATGATACAAATAGTGATTTTGACAAAACACTACATTTTTTTACAATCGTTTTTTACAAAAAGGATGCAAAGGTTATTTTCTTACAAAAAATGATGCAAATGTTATTTTTTTATAAAAGGAATGTAAATGTTACTTTTTTGTTGTTGTTGGGTTGCAAATGTTTTTTTTAAATTGATGGAAATGTTATTCTTTTACAAAGAGGAGACAGATATTTTTTTTACTTGTGTTGCAAATGTTATTTTTACATAAAGGATGCAAATATTATTTTTTCAAATATTTAGAGGATACAAATATCATTTTTACAATAATTATAGTTGTATATTTGTCAAATGTTTAGAGGATACAAATATCATTTTTACAATAATTATAGTTGTATATTTGTTTATAAAAGAATAACATTTACGTTTTTTTTAATAAATAATAACATATTAAAATATAACATTGGGAACATTATTATAAAAAATAATAACAAATAACATTTGGATCATTTGCATTCTTTAAAAAAAACTGACACATATACAACACACTAAATTAAACCCGCACGATGATTAAATAACCCACACACACAACACACTAAATTAAAAAAACAATTAGCATTCCCCCCCCCCCCCCCCCCCCCAAAAAAAAACCATGCGTACCAACACAACATTGGAGAGAGAGATTGATTCTTAGTAACTTATACCATCTCGGTCGATATATCATCGATATGGGCCGATTCCATCGCGATATGGGCCGATTTTAATGCGATATCGTTGATATGGGCTGATTATACCGCTATATCACCGATACTACCGAGAAATTATCGATATAGGGTCGATTCACATCAATAATTGAAAACTCAACTCGGAATCGGATCGGTGGGCACCGTTACCTAGTCAACTCGTCCGTATCGTCGCGGTATCGACCTTGACTTTGAACCATGGCGGCGGCCAAGGCGGGGATGGCGGAGTATGATTTGAATGATAATCCGATTTTGTAAATAGGAAGAAGATTGAGCCGATTGTGTCGTTGGATTATGGTTTGGTTGAGTATGAGGGGTTTAATAAGGACTTTTATGAAGAAAAAGCTTTTGTGTCAGTTAGAAATAAGTTTGCATTTTTTTAATATATTGGAATGTGAATGCAATGTCTAAAATCATGTATTTAGTCGGTGTTCGTGTGATTTCGAACATTTTGAATGCTTAATGCTGAACTGAATTGTGAATGTTGGAAAAAATTTATTTGGTTCTAAATGCATGAGTTGACTATTATTAAACTAGTAATTGTAATTTGATAAATATTAGTGTCGACTACGTAAAATAATAAAGGTAAATTTGAATAAACAATAAGAATGTAATCGTCGATAATGGAATCAAAACCAACCATATAAATGTGTTTATGGAAGGAATCCATAAAGAAATGGAGGGAACTCTTTGTTTTGAAGGAGAAGGAAAAGTTTAGGGATGATTTGGGTGATGAGGATGATCCGATGGTGAGTTTTTTAAAGGCGAAGAAGAAACTTGTATTGGCGTTGCCGTCAGATTTGCTTAACGCGGGGTTTGATTCGGACAAGGTGTATGCCTTGGCCAAGGCGGTGGATGCAGGATGGTGGAATATGATTTAAATGACAATCCAAATTTGGCTGATCGAAAGAAGATTGAACCGATTGCAGCGTTGGATTATGGTTCGGTTGAGATTGAGGCGTTTAATAAGGATTTTTGAGTGGAGAGTTTCGATGCCAGGTACGACTAAGTTTGGGTTTTTTGATGTGTTTAGTGATCTGTAGTGACACGTAGCCCGTGGTTGTGCTCTCGGGAGAAGACTATCTTTTAATTTTGTATTTTAGTTTAGGGTAATATTATCCTTTTATTTTATTTTTAGTCTTTAATTGGCCTAAGTATGTTTGGAACTAATTAGTCATTTTTAGTTATTAGTTGTTCTTTTTAGTAGTCCTTTTGTGTCTTTACTTTGCTAGCAAGTAACTTTTCTCATGTGTAATCACACTTGAATATTGAGAAAGAAAATAGAAAAACACTTGAATATTGAGAAAGAAAATAGAAAAAGAAAGAAACCCATTTCTTTAGTGTAGTTTTATTTATTGTTGTTGTTGTGTAGTTGATAGTTGTGTAGTGTAATAATAACGCTTTGTATTCTTAGATTTACGTCAAATTGGTGTCAATGCTGCGCTTGTTCTTGATGTTCACCGTGGACTGTGGTGCGTGAAGTGGGTATAGAGTTGTGGTTTCAACTCGGGCAGCCTTTTAATAGTTAGATTGATAAATGTTCAAATAGTAATCGGGTGGATGAAAACTCTAAATTCCATCACCGCTAATAGGGGGAACCCTTTTAGACTCCATTTTTCACCCTCCACCACCATCTTTCTCCACCTCCATTTTTAACCTCCACACAACCACAACTTCCTAAAAAAGCCACACCATCTTCTATTTAACTCCCATTCAAAACCCTAGTCTACCCAAACCAAACCCCAGCAGCCCCGACCCAAAGAAACCCTAACCCTAACCCGGTGCCCAAAACTCTAGCCGCCGACCACCCCAGTGGCCTAAAACCCTCTGCCGACCAACCCTAGGCCAACCCCCTGACCACCGACCGCTCCTTTGCCCTATTCTGACCACTTCTAGCCAATTCCGACCACTCCCATGCCCTAAAACCACTTCGCCCTCCTTCCATAGGGATCAACCAGCCCTAATTGCCGCTGTCCCCTACCCGCCACATCCAACCGTCCCCACCGCCTCTAAAACTCTTATTATGCCAAGAAACTCATTCTTACCCTTTCTACCATTCCCCTTTTAGCCCTAATCTGCCCCACCCCCTTTTTCTACCCTATTTTTACCCTTTCCCAACTCGTTTATGCCCAACCACAATCAAACTTGATAAAAATGGGCTTCCCTACTTTGACTTGATCCATTACCCTCTATTTGACCTCAAATCCTGTCAAAATTGGTCGTATTGCCAGATTTTGACACAACTCATGACTTCCATGAAAAATGCGTCTTACTTGGGATCCATTTTCGACTATTTGCCATTTTGGGGTAACTTTTTTGAATGTCGCCATATTCAGTCCGCTTGTTTCGCCATTGTACTCGTAAAGATGTGGTTATCGGAGTTCCCGTTCGGTCAGATTCGAGGGTTCACCAATACAAGTTGCAACCATGTGCTTGTAGGTGTAGAGAAGGCGGATACGGTCGTCAATTTTTGGTTGCTCGGATTTCATAGGGGCACCTTGTAGGGATTTGGGTGTATTAGACCCACTATTGATGATGTTTATATGCATGGGACTAACTTAAGTTTGGGCAGTCCACTTTTGGTTGATTTTGATTGGGGTTCGAAAGTTTTTCGAGGTTTATATCATGTGGCATTGATGAGTCACCCTAGACGCTCAAGGACGAGCTTTTCGAAGATAGGGAGAATGATGTGTTTGGTGATCCGTAGCGACACGTAGCGTGTGGTTGTGCTCCTTGGAGAAGACTATCTTTTATTTTGTATTTTAGTTTAGGGTAATATCGTCATTTTCTTTTATTTTTAGTCTTTAATTGGCCTCCAAACATGTTTGCGATTAATTAGTCATTTTTAATTATTAGTTGTTCTTTTTAGTAGTCCTTTTGGGTCTTTACTTGGCTAGCAAGTAACTTTTCTCCTATAAATAGGCCCGTGGCCCTCATATGTAATCACACTTGAATATTGAGAAAGAGAATAGAGAGAGAAATAAATCCATTTCTTTAGTTTAGTTTTTTTTTTGGTTGTTGTCGTGTAGTTAATAGATATTGTGTAGTGTAATAATAACACTTTTGCATTTTTAGATTACTGTCATTTTTAGTTTTTAGAATGAAATGTCTAAATGATGTATTTAGTTGGGGACTTTTTTGTTAATTAGATTATGATGAATGCTTAATGTCGAGTTAAATGATGTATGAGTCAATATTGAATTGTGAATGTTGAAAAAGTCGAAACTTATTTGGTTCTAAATGCTAAATAAATGTCATGTTGACTTTTATTAAACTAGTAATTGTAGTATGTTAGATTTAATGTCATCTATGTAAAATAATAAGGGTAAAATTGAATAAAAACAAGAACGTAATCGTCGGTAATGAAAATCGAAATCAACTATATACATCTGTTGATGGAAGGGATATATAAGGAAATGAAGGAAACTCATGTTTTGAAGGAGAAAGAGAAGTTTAGGAATGTTTTGGACGATGAGGATGATCCGATGATTAGTTTTTGGAAGGCGAAGAAGGATTTACGGTTGGTTTTGGCTTCGGGCGTTTTTAGTGTGGGGTATGTTCGGACGGGGAGGTTTATGCGGTGGCTTGGTGTGGGGATGATGGAGATTAGGGCTGATATTCAAAAATCCGCATCCGTTCGATATCCGAATCCGAATTTACGGATATTTATCCGAAAATATGGAAATGGATACGAATATGGATACTCTATAAAAATATCCGAGAAAACGGATACGGATACGGATAGTACTATTATCTAACACGGATAATCCGTATCCGATGCGGAGTATCCATTTTATCGGATATCTGTTTTACCGGATATTCGTATCCGTCAACCATATGTTTAAAATATTACTAATAATATTAGTATTAGTATTAGTATTACTAATAAAATAAATTAAAAAAAAATCTTAATCGTTTATTCCCTAAAACAAAATAAACATATACTCCACTCAAAATAAAAACACCCTAAAGTCATTATTTTATTGGGTATGCTATAAAATGTCATGTATAATTATTTTATTGAGTATATTACCATGGAGTTACACAAAAGTTACAATACACCCTATCACACACAGCATACAACCACTAAAGAACATATACTCCACTCAAAACAAAAAAAAAAACTAACTTCATTTCATTTCTCTTTCGTACAAAACAAGAGAAAAGAAACCCTCATGTGGTTGTTCGTTAGTTTCTTTAATTATAAATAAATGTAAGAGAGAAACATAATAGAATGTAAGAAAGAAACAAAAAAGTAAAGATATGATTTTGATTGTGATGAGAGCTGAAGTTAACAACGGGTATATTATATACAAAATAAAAATATATACTTATTAAAATAAAAATATCAGTATGTTTTGAAAACAAAAGGTCCATGAAGTTATCATTCTCAATACATTTGATTTAATCTAAAAGGTGCATATTTATTTCTACTGTCATGGAATGCGACTGTTATTTATTTTTAAATGGCTTTAAGCTTATATGGCTGTAAAGTATGGATAGCTTTAAGCCATATTATCATTATGGAATGATACTATTATTATGAAACCCATAATTGTTGATGTTAGGAGGCAATAATTTTGTTATATATTTATTTGGATTGGATTGTTTCATTGGATTGAATATTTTAATAGTTATTTTTTGCGATGGCTAAATAATGTAAATGGATACGGATATTATCCAAATTAGTATTAGTATTACTAATAAAATAAATTAAAAAAAAATCTTAATCGTTTATTCCCTAAAACAAAATAAACATATACTCCACTCAAAATAAAAACACCCTAAAGTCATTATTTTATTGGGTATGCTATAAAATGTCATGTATAATTATTTTATTGAGTATATTACCATGGAGTTACACAAAAGTTACAATACACCCTATCACACACAGCATACAACCACTAAAGAACATATACTCCACTCAAAACAAAAAAAAAAACTAACTTCATTTCATTTCTCTTTCGTACAAAACAAGAGAAAAGAAACCCTCATGTGGTTGTTCGTTAGTTTCTTTAATTATAAATAAATGTAAGAGAGAAACATAATAGAATGTAAGAAAGAAACAAAAAAGTAAAGATATGATTTTGATTGTGATGAGAGCTGAAGTTAACAACGGGTATATTATATACAAAATAAAAATATATACTTATTAAAATAAAAATATCAGTATGTTTTGAAAACAAAAGGTCCATGAGGTTATCATTCTCAATACATTTGATTTAATCTAAAAGGTGCATATTTATTTCTACTGTCATGGAATGCGACTGTTATTTATTTTTAAATGGCTTTAAGCTTATATGACTGTAAAGTATGGATAGCTTTAAGCCATATTATCATTATGGAATGATACTATTATTATGAAACCCATAATTGTTGATGTTAGGAGGCAATAATTTTGTTATATATTTATTTGGATTGGATTGTTTCATTGGATTGAATATTTTAATAGTTATTTTTTGCGATGGCTAAATAATGTAAATGGATACGGATATTATCCGAATTCGAGGTATCCGAGCGGATACGGATATGGATAGTTGTTTTAACTATCCGGGCGGATACGGATACGGATATGGATAGTACATTCAGATAGCGGATACGGATTTGGAAAACATGGTATCCGATCCGTATCCGTCCGTTTACCACCCCTATGGAGTATGATCCGGATGATAATTCGATTTTGGTTGATCGGAAGAAGATTGAGCCGATTGTGGCGTTGAATCACAGTTCGGTTGAATACGAGGCATTTAATAAGGACTTTTATAATGAAAAAGCTTCATTGTTAGGTACAATTAAGTTCATGTTTGTTTTTATACGTCCAAATTGATGTATTTAGTCGGTGGCCTTTTTCTTATTTAGACTGGACTATGAGCGAGTTATAAAAAATTGTGAATGTCAAAAAAGTCAACTTATTTGGTTATAAATACTGATTATGTCATGTTGCCTATCTTACTAGTGATTAATTAATGAAGATGCTTTATATTAGTTTCATTTACCTAAAAAATTGAAGGGTAAAATTGGAATAAACAATCACAACATAATCATTGATGGGGAATCGAAATCAACCATATAGATGTGTTTATGGAAGGGATCCATAAGGAAAGGAACTCCTGTTTTGAAGGAGATGGAGAAGTTTAGAGATGATTTGGACGATGAGGATGATTCGATGATGTGTTTTTTTTAGGCAAAGAAAGATTTAGGGTTGACGTTAGCTCTAGATGTGTTTAGTGTGGGGTATGATTCGAATGTGGAGGTTTATGTTGCAACAAAGGCATTGGATGCGGGATGGTCGAGTATGATTAAGATGAAAATTCGGTTTTAGTTGATCGGAACAAGATTGAGTCGATTGCGGCTTTGGATCATGATTTGGTTGAGTACGAGGCTTTTAATAAGGATTTATGAGAAAAAAGCTTTAGGTGTCAGGTAAAACTAAGTTCGTTTTTGTTTTTTATATCTCGAAATTGATGTATAGAGTTAATGGCCGTTTGTTATTTAGAGTATGGTGAATGCTTAATGCTAAATTATAAATGACTTAACACCGAATGGTGAATATTTAAAAAGTCAACTTATTTGGTTCTAAATACTACATACATTTTTACTAGTAAATATTTATGAAGATATTTTTTTTACCTAAAGCAATAAGGGTAAAATTGGAATAAACAACAACGTAATCGCCGGTAATGAAATTGAAATCACCACCTAGATGCATTTATGGAAGGAATCCTTAAGGAAATGAACGAAATTCCAGTTTTGAAGGAGAAAGAGAAGTTTATAGATGATTTGAATGATGAGAATGATCCAATGGTGAGGTTTTTGAAGGCAATGAAGGATGTAGGGTTGTAGGGGTGTAAACGAGTCTAGCTGAGCCAAATAGTAGGATGCTCAAACTTGGTTTGAAAAGTTTCGTATGAATATTTGTAATCGAGCCGAATTTGAGTCGAGCTCAATAAGGTTACGAGCTTAAAATTTTCTTCAAGCTTGGTTTGTTTACCTTACTAGTCGAGCTTGAATGAGCTTTTATCCGAACGAACACGAGTAGAGTTCGAATAGCTTGGTTTGTTTCACAGTCCTAGTTTGACATTGGCTTCAGATGTGTTTAACGGGAGCTATGATATGGACGAGGAGGTTTATGAGGTGGCGAAGGCTCTATAGTATGACTCAGATGATCGGAAGAAGATTGACCCAATTGAGGCATGGTTCGGTTGAGTACGAAGCGTTTAATAAGGATTTTTATGAGGAAAAAGCTTCGATGTCAAGTACTTTTTATATGTACAAATTGATGCATTTAGTTAGTGGCCATTTGTTATTTATGATGAATGCTTAATGCTGAGATCTGACAAGTAATACCAAATTGTGAATGATAATCCAATTTTGATTTATCAGAAGAAGATTGAGCCGATTGCGGTTTCGGATCATGATTCGATTGAGTAAGAGTCGTTTTGTAAAGATTTTTATGATGAAAACCTTTGGTGTCGTGTACAATTAAGTTTGCGTTTGTCTTTTTATCTGAATCTAAATGAAATGACTAGATTGATGTATATTAATGACATAAGAAAATAAAAAGTTATACATAACTCATTACTATTATTTTTTTCAATAAAAAATCCTTTTCAATTTCAGTTACAACAAAAATAGTTAGGGCCGCTTGTTATTTAGACAATTTATGCTTAATGCTGAACTCTGGGATTGTGAATGTTGTTGTTTGTTGAACTTATTTGGTTGTAATTGTTGAATACATATCATGTGGATTATTTTACTAGTAATTGTTTACGACGATGTTATATATTAGAGTCGTTTACTTAAAATAATAACGGTAGAATTGGAATAGACAATAACAACGTAATTGTCGATAATGATATCGAAATCAACCCTCTTGATGCGTTTTATGGAAGGAATCCATAAAGAAATGATGGAAATATATTTTTGAAGGAAAGGGAGAAGTATAAAGACAATTTGGATGATGAGGATGATTTTGATGCAGGAGCATGGGACATGGACGTCCTTTTTAAATTTATTTTATCTTGTTCTTTTTTTTTACCCTTTTGTATAGTATAAATAGCCTAAGGGCTCTCATTTGTAGCACTTCTGCCCATTTGAGATTACGAGATTAGAGAGAAATAATCGAAACTCCCTTATTCACATGTTGTTGTTGTTGTGTTGTAGTTAGCTTCTTTATTTTACGCTTCCACACCCTAATCTACATCAAATTGGTATCAGAGCCAGGTTTGTTCTTGGATTAACTATGTTCATCGAAGATTAGGACTCGGATTGGGTTCACCCGGATGAGATTCGGGCCACCCCAAATGTTATCCTACAAACCTCAACTCCGAACAAGAATATTGTTGAATTTGGCTGTTGCCGCCCTGCCAGAACACTACACCACGGCGTGGAACCGCCTCCATCACCGACCAACTCTTGCGCTGCTGGACAGGGTCGCATTTTAGCCACCGACCCAAATACCTCCCGGATTACACGGGACACACTAGCTGATGGTACCATAAAAGTGCACTTCTTCAACGTAAGGAAGAAACGTTCAGCTCGAAGGACCTCTAATACTTGAGCCACGTGGTCTAAGTGCTCCTCCTTCGATCGACTGTAGATCAAAATATCATCAAAATAAACAACCACGAATTTGACCATGAAATGGTGCAGAATCTGTGTCATCACTCGCATAAAGGTTGACGGAGCATTGGAGAGGCCAAAAGGCATCACCGTCCACTCATATAGCCCATCTTCGTCTTGAAGGCAGTCTTCCATTCATCCCCCGGTTTCATACAAATTTGGTGGTACCAACTCTTTAAATCCAACTTGGAGAATATAAAATAGGGTTTAGAATTAAGTTTTTTTTGGTGGAAATTGGTTAGGGTTTGTAGTAGGATGAGTTTTGGATAAACCCTCGTGAATCTTGGATTGATCGGGATTGGAAGGCATCGGTTCTTGTTCATTTGTAACAGTATTTTAAATTTGCGGTGGGTTTTCATCCATACTGGGGACACGACCTGCTTGGGATGACTATGGAGATGCCAAAATGGTTCGGGACTGCAAATCGGGACTGTCAGCAAGCACCGTTGGAGGATCCAGCATGATTGGAGCTGATGAAGAGATGATCGGGGACTAATCCGTCGTATTTGGGTCGACATGCTCCACCGATTCCCATTCCTTCGACCACAGGCCACCCAGTTCGTTCTCATGTAGATCGCATTGAGGGGATTCTCGCCTCTGAGTTTGTGTCTTCTTCTTCGGGTGATTATACACGTTATTTAGTTCGTTGGGTTGGCCGTCCGGAGGCGGAAGATTCTTGGATCACCGAAGCCACCCTCCAGCACATCGACCCCGATTTCTATCACCAATATATGGCGTATATGAAGTCTTCTCAAAGGGGGGAGAGTGACGTAGGAGCATAGGGACATGGACGTCCTTTTTAAATTTCTTTTATCTTGTTCTTTTTTTACTCTTTTGTATTTTTAGTATAAATAGCCTAAGGGCTCTCATTTGTAACACTTTTACCCGTTTGAGATTACGAGATTAGAGAGGGAAATAATCGAAACTCCCTTATTCACATGTTGTTGTTGTTGTGTAGTCAACTTCTTTATTTTACGCTTCCGCACCCTAAACTACATCAGATTTGATGGTGAGTTTTTTGAGAACTAAGAAGGATTTAGGGTTGATGTTGGCTTCGGATGTGTTTAATGCGGGGTATGATTCAAATGAGGAGGTTTATGCGGCAGCTAAGTCGGTGGATGATGGATTGGTGGAGTATGATTCGAATGATAATCCGGTTTTGATTGATAGGAAGAATATTGAGCCGATTGCGGCTTTGGATCACGGTTCGATCGAGTACGAGGCGTTTAATAAGAATTTTATGAATAAAAACCTTCGGTATTTTTTGTTGAATTTGAATGAAATATTTAAATAAATATATTTAATTAGGGACAGTTTTTTTATTAAGACTTCGATGAATGCTTAATGCTGAACTCTGAATAAGTAATATGTAATTGTGTATGTTGAATTTATGTTGTTTGTTGAACTTATTTGGTTTTAAATACTAATACGTATCATGTTGACATTTTTTAATAGTAATTGCTTATGAAGATGTTATGTATTAGTGTCATTTACCTGAATTAATCAGGTTAAAATTAGAATAAACAATAACAACGTAATTGCTGATAATGAAAACGAAATCAGCCCTCTAGATGCATTTTTGAATGGAATCCTTAAAGAAAAGAAGGAAATTTCTGTATTAAAGGAAAAAGAGAAGTATAGAGACGATTAAGACGATGAGGATGATCCGATGGTAAGTTTTTGGAGGATAAGATGGATTTAGGGTTGGCATTAGCTTCGGATGTGTCTAACGCGGGGTAATGATTCGGATGAGGAGGTTTATGCGTCGGCTAAGTCGGTGCATGCGAGGATGGTGGAATATGATTTGGATGATACTATGTTTTTGATTGCTAAGAATATGATTATGGAATTGAATTAATGAAAAGATGAATTCTAGGAAAAATTTCATATCTGAAGCTGCTCCGAACACAAGAAAGTTATCAAACCTATTAAAAGTTGAAAGTTATCAAACCTATTAAAAGAGGAGATGATTGAAACTCAGGTTGCTTTTTGTTTTTTTATAAATTAAAACCAAGTCTGAACTAAAATATTTTTGTTTTTATATTATATCTGAATGAACCTTTGTCGAAGGTACCATAGCCTCTTAACTTTTTATAAAAGCAGACATTATTTTGATCATCTTAAGTTAAAGAGCCAAAATAAAAAACCCCAAGGTCTAATTAGATAATTTGACACATATATGCAGGGTCGTCCCCATTTAAGTCTTGAGAGGGCTCGGGCGCACCCACGGACATTTTGGGGATTTATTTTTTGTATTTTTAGTATTTTTTAGAAATTATTCGGGTGTCAACGTAATTTTCTGAAGCAAAAGGAAGCTTAAATAGGCTTTTAGAAAGTTCAGGAGAAAGCTTTGTAATTACTTTCAGGTTTCAATACTAACTTACTCTAGCGGCTTATTCCCTTCCCGGATTTTATTCTCTTCTTAAATAGGCTTTTAGAAAGTTCAGGAGAAAGCTTTGTAATTACTTTCAGGTTTCAATACTAACTTACTCTAGCGGCTTATTCCCTTCCCGGATTTTATTCTCTTCTTTTGAAGAGTTAAACTCTTATTTATTCCATCTCCCTCTTCTCTCTGCCTCTCTTAACCTCCCGCCATCGATCTCGCCCTCCATCTCCCTCTGGACGATGACTCCGTCGCCCTCCATCTTCCTCACTAATGCGCTGCCCATGTAAGCTTTTATTGTTTGGATATTTCAGAATTTGCTTGTATAGAAATTGAATATTCAATTTTTTCTTCCAAAAATTGAATGCGTTAATATTGATTGGTCTTGAAATTGAGTAGGTGTTGTTAGTTCGTTCTTGAAGTTGATTGAGTGTTGTATAAAAAATGGAATTAATTGGGTGGAGTTATTTAGAGTTTGAAGTTAATTGGATGTTGTTATTTAAGGCTTCAAGTTGATTGAATGTTGTTGTATACAACTTCAAATTAATTTGGTGGAGTTAAAAAAATAATTGAAGTTTATTGGGTGCTGTTATATAGGGCTTGGAGTTGTTTGGGTGTTGTTGTATAGAACATGGAATTAATTGAGAGGAGTTATTTATGATTTGAAGTTAATTGTGTGTTGTTATTTAGGGCTTGAAGTTGAGGGTGTTGTTATTTAGGGCTTGAAGTTAATTGGGTATTGTTAATATTGATTGAGTATTGTCATTTATGGCTTGAAATGTAGGGTTTGAAAATGCTTGGTTATATTATATTTGTATTAAGGGATAACTATTTGAGTAATTGAGTTTACCTTGAATTTATTTAAAAATCAAATTAACCCTAATAAAATTCGACTCGGGGGCTCCCGGCCCCGAACAACCAGCATTCATCATAGGTTCCACACTCGCCCACTGGAAATCCTGCGTACGCCACTGCAATTATGTACTCGGTAAAGCTGATATATAGTCAGTTTTTGTACCTCACAAGCCATACACATGAATTGTTCATCTTATAGGCCTGTTACAAGACATTATAATAGTTCATTTCATTGGATTTATGTGTCAGGTACTCTATTCTTGTCAAAATTAATGATTGTAATGGCTTACCATATCATTCTTTTTTTGTGTCCCATGTAAAATTTGTAACATTTTATTTGTTTGATAACTCCATTAAGATCACCTCATAAAAAATCGTATTTACGGTGATGTGGTAGCTTATTAATTTCTACTGCATAAACAAGAACTATAATATTGCGCTCTCGTAACATATCACACAATAAAATGATGTTTGCGACCATAAAATGTTTTTTGGTCCTAACTTTGACAGTCATGCCTCGTTTGATGCTCGGGATAAGGAGGTGGGATAGGATAAGAGTAGTCCCATCCCAACGGGATAAAATAGAGGTGGGAAGGTTTTATCCCACACCTTCCTCATCTCGCGCTTCAATTGAGGCCGGTAGATCATAGGAAGTTCAGAAAGCCACTGATTTTTCTAAAAACAACTAGGAGGGTGTTTAGATCACACGGTAAGGTCTTATAATGGAAGCCACATCTAGTTCTTGCCAAATCTACTAATAGTACTGTTTGACAATATCATTTACTTTCATATCCCATGTGATATTTAAAATTTTGCTGCTGATAGGCTCCATTAAGTTCAGCACATGTCAATTGTACTACAGTGGTGTGTTAGCTTATTAATTCCTACCTACCAACGGGAAGATGGCCTGTATATTAATATTTGTGAGTAATTACAATGAGGATGGCGGACCAGGAGTTCATCCCAAAGCTACAATCTTTCATCCAAAAATCTAGCCAACTTATTCCTGATTAGCAATCAGCTCATTACGAAAATTTTAAAATATAATGATGTGAATTTTAAGCCCAAGAGGAAGGTGGAATATATTTGTAAGGAACTTCTTTTGGGATGGGCTTGAGAAAAATGAGAAAAATCTTTTTGTATATTTGGATTCTGTTTCTAAGTACAAGTATCTTGGATGGTTGGAAATCGGTAACATCTCTCTTAAGAACCAGGCTTTGTTGGCTAAGTGGTCTTTGGAGGAGGAGACCCTATGGTACTCTATTATTAAAAGCACATATGGAACCAATGATAACGAGTGGAACTCTAAAGTGGCTTCAAGGGGAACCTTTAGAAGTCCTTTGAAATGCATCTCTAAGGGTTTAAAATCCTTTCTTTATTGTGTCCCTTCGAGGGTGGTGGATGGAAATTTGATTAGATTTTTGGGAGGATGAATGTGTGTGTGTGTGTGTGTGTGTGTTGGGGGGGGGGGGGGGGGGAGGGGGCATTCAAAGATCTTTATCCTTAAATAGAATTGCTCAAGACCGTTGCATCTCTGAAATCTATTCTTGCTGCAATGGCATTGTTGTGTGGAACATTACTCTTTTAGAAATTTTAGAGATGAGGAAATTGGGGACTTCGTAAGGTTCAGTTCATTCAGCTTTTCAGTTCCTTCATAACTCATATCGTTACATCTGATTTGCATCGTATAAGTTCATATGGAATTCGAGGATTCCATTAAAGGTGAAGATTTTCCGTGGCTTGTAGGTCACGAGAGGGTACTTGCGACGTGATTCAAAATAAGCATCGCTGTAAATGTTTAACTCCTATTTGGCATGCTTTATGCACGAAAGATAATGACGATTCTTACCATCTACTAATTCATGGTAAGGTGCTAATTGTAATATCATAAAATACTGGTAAAAGAGTTTTAAGGGATGGGAATTGGGGAGTACGCGGGCTTAATTGTAATATTGCAAGATGTTCTCTTTTTATCTTTCTTAATCTTTTATTGTATTTCTTTAATTAGGTGAGGTAATTTCCTCGAATATTCTTAGAGGGCCCCTTTTATTTTGGCCCTTTTTAGGTCTTTTCCCTATAAATAAGGCCATTGGCCACTCATTGTAATCAGTTTACATTTTAGTGATAGGGTGAGAGTATTTTATTTGGCTCGCTCTTGTTTGCCATTTATCGTGTTAAGAGGACAAATCGTGCATTTAAGATGGAAGATATTGAGATGCGGGAGAAATCTAGCGGATTCGGCGTAGACTCGGGGATTTGGCGGTATTTCGGCCATTCTAGCCGAAATATTGCTGATTTATTCAGATTTATGTCAAACTTGTCCATTTTGACGTGTGTATAACCGAGCAACCCTGACGATACCGAATTAGCTCGGACGAGAATTTGAACCATGTCTCACCGTGAGTTGGTTGGAACAGGATGAGTGAGTTTTTCTTAATATTTAGGGGTTCAAATCCAAAACATACTTAGAGATGGTTGGTGTTTTTAGAAAGATTGAAAATGCCGGGGATTGTTTTTCGCGATAGATAGCGGGAAATACAGGAAATTGATGAATTTGATGGGACAACAACTAGGTTATATTTGTTTCCTGGTGATCGTGGTGGTTAAGTGTTTCAGGTCTTGCCATAAGCACTTGTTGGGCAGGGAATGGTTTAGATTAGGATCATTGGTTTTTAGGTTGGGAAAAATAAAAAATAGATGTGATTATTGTGATTAAAACTGAGCATTTCTGCCTTCGTATATCTAAGGAGAAGAGAGAAAAATTGGTGTGTATGATAAGGGATGCAATGCCCATCAGTCAGTTAGGAATCTAGAAGACAATGTTATTATGGCACTTGCATAGTGACATAACCCATGACCTCACAGGGAACTAGAGAATTTCACTTTTTGTTAGGATATGCTAGGAATATTCCTTTGTCATTCCTCCATATGTATTGTAGCCCTTAATTTCATAAGGGATTGTATATTTTGAATAGATATGATATTGTGAGAGATTGAGATGAATTCATCATCATTATTATTATTATTATAAATTTCTGCACCTTACATAAACAAAATTTAGTAAGAGCAGCTAAGCATAATGCTGAGAGCCCCACAGTCACCAAACAGATGTAGACAACTTCATAATCTTCTGAAAACGATGATATCTAATTGAAGCTGCTCGTTGGTGTAACGGCTTCTTCGAATCCTCGTGCAGCAAGTATTTCGTCAAGTCTGTCGAACATCGATCATTCCAAATCAGGTGAATTGCAAGTGCCCGACGCTATGGATTTGATACTAAACATCGCCACAACCATCACCAGGAGCGTCACCATTTGGTTTAAATCAAAGGCAATCCCACAATATTAATCAATTGATCTTTAAAAAAAGGGCAATACTTTATGTATACATATTTTATATAGGAACCAAGGGGCTTGATTTTCAAGTTAACCTAAGGGCAAACTCAGTGCACGAGGATCCTGCCACTGCGGACTGGGGGGTTAGATGGACGCAGCCTTACCCTGCGTACTGGTTCGGGACCAGACCTGTATTTGGACTATTCTTTCATGCTAATTTGTTTTTATAGGTGCCAATGTGCCATCAGTTGAAGATTTGAAGTAATAGTTTATGACGGACCATCTGGTTTATTTATTTATGATCTGTTACCCACTCAATTTGCTAAAAAAAGGAGAAGTTATCACGCTGTTTTAAAGAAAAAAATTATCATTCCAAGTCTAAGTTATAAGTTACCATTTCATCCTGTGAGAAATGTTGAAGCCATGTTGGATTGCGGCAATTGGTTGAACTATATTGTAACAAATTAATTTTTTAATAAGATCTTCAACCTTTATGTTGTATTTATATCTAAATTCTGTTACTAAATGAAGAATATTTATCCCCCCACCGCCCTCTTCTCTCACGCACACACTTGGGGGGAGGTATGATTTATGATAAACTGTATATCATACAATTTCACGTGAACCCTGGCTGCCTAATACTCTACTTGTGCTCAATGGTTCTTATGCCCAATTATGCATTTAAATCTAGCTATTGACTAGTTAATTTTCCTTATCCAGGTATGACCGAACAGGATGTTGTTGATTATAGGAAGAGCTTGGCTATTCACGTTTCAGGTTTTGATGTTCCAAGGCCAATTAAGACTTTTGAAGATTGTGGATATTCTCTGGAGCTAAGGAAAGCCATCGCAAAACAGGCGTATGAAAAGCCTACACCAATTCAGTGCCAAGCTTTCCCAATTGTGCTTTCCGGGCGAGATATAATTGGTATAGCAAAAACTGGCTCAGGAAAAACTGCTGCTTTTGTGCTTCCTATGATTGTCCATATTATGGATCAGCCCGAACTTGAGAAAGAAGAGGGTCCTATAGGAGTTATATGTGCACCCACCAGAGAATTAGCTCACCAAATATATTTAGAGGCCAAGAAATTTGCGAAATCCCACAGTATACGTGTATGTGCAGTTTATGGTGGAATGTCCAAACTCGAGCAGTTTAAAGAATTAAAGGCGGGATGCGAGATTGTTGTTGCCACTCCAGGGAGGTTGATAGACTTGATAAAAATGAAGGCACTGACAATGACAAGAGCAACTTA
Source organism: Sambucus nigra (assembly GCA_949130495.1). Classification (NCBI taxonomy): domain Eukaryota; kingdom Viridiplantae; phylum Streptophyta; class Magnoliopsida; order Dipsacales; family Adoxaceae; genus Sambucus; species Sambucus nigra. The sequence continues at coordinate 612,046,563 of OX422217.1, read as the reverse complement.
CTTAGTACTTGATGAGGCAGACAGGATGTTTGACCTTGGATTTGAGCCCCAGATAAGGTCCATTGTTGGCCAGATTAGGCCTGATCGCCAAACGTTACTCTTTTCAGCAACAATGCCTCGCAAAATTGAAAAACTCGCAAGGGAAATTCTCACCGATCCAGTTAGAGTGACCGTGGGAGAGGCCGGGACAGCCAATGAGGATATCACTCAGGTTGTTGAGGTAATTCCTTCAGATGGTGAGAAATTGCCTTGGCTGCTTGAAAAGTTACCTGGACTGATCGATAATGGTGATGTTTTGGTTTTTGCGTCCAAAAAAGCCCAAGTGGATGTGATTGAAACTCAGCTTGCTGAGAAGGGGTTTAAAGTAGCAGCACTTCATGGAGACAAAGATCAAGCTTCGCGTATGGAAATATTGCAAAAATTTAAATCTGGGACGTATCATGTTCTTATTGCGACAGATGTTGCGGCTCGTGGTCTTGACATCAAGTCGATTAAGTCCGTGGTTAACTTTGATATAGCTAGAGACATGGACATGCATATTCATCGGATTGGGAGAACGGGCCGTGCTGGTGATAAAGATGGGACTGCATACACACTCATTACTCTGAAAGAGGCTCGGTTTGCAGGCGAATTGGTCAACAGTTTGATTGCCGCTGGTCAGAATGTGTCAATGGAACTAATGGATCTTGCTATGAAGGTAATTTGTTGCACAATCCATATGTAAATCTTTTACCTCTTGAAACTTTGTGAATGGAGATGCTGCACACTGCATCTCCATTTCTTCTTTGTAGAAACTTTCAGATGACCAATTAAAGCCATAATCTAGTATCTTTTTGTGTATTTCAGTACATGGTATAAAATCCTGGAAGTTAGAACCTCCATATGAGTGTATCCCATTCATTTATGCCTTCTCCAAAACAATCACAAATTCATAATAAAATAGTGGCGCAATCACAGTCTGTCTACATGTTTGTTTGAAGTAATAGTCCAATTATCTTCACAAAATATATTGTGGAGGTGGTTATATTAACCTTGCTCCAGGCTTATCTCAAATTCGAATCTGCAAATTCAAATTTATTATAAAGTATGTCAATTCCTTGGCAATCATGCATATTCTCACTTCCTCTGTTTATGTTCTTTTTGGTCTTTCTAGAGTCTCAGACATTTTTGACAATTTGATGCCTTCCACATAATCTGTAAATCACTCCTGTCCAGATTCTAGAGCCTCCATTGATGTTTACTGTTTGTTGGAGAACCATCCGAGACCACTTTCTCTCATCCTGTTTCTATTTGGTTCTTCTATTCCTAAATACACATTTTTTATTTCTTCATCTTTCTTAGCACTTTGTTTGAAGTCTGTATTTCTTTATTTTATCATCTTGTACCCACAGCATAATTCATTATATATATATATATATATATATATATTTATATTTTTTTTTTTGCGGTATAAAACTGTTGAAACAGTTTATGGTCTCCCAATTAAAGATTCAACTATATGGGAGCTATACCAAATTTGACACATGAAAAAACATTAATGATCTCCAACCATTTTAGTGGCTGCCACACATTAAACTCTTCTTAGATGGGTATTCTTCGTGTTGCATATACTTGTTCCATATGACAATATCCTGCTTGAGATATACACATTTTGTCCGTACTTTTCATTTCGGTAATGTGATATATTTGTAGGATTTTTCTCATTTGGTGTATATAAATATATTTTACAATGATTGAGTGACTTTTACCTTGTAAATCAATAGGATGGGAGGTTCAGATCCAAACGTGATGCAAGAAAAGGAGGTATGGCTTTTATCTGGCATTTACATGCCCATATGTTTGTTTTTTTGGTCGATAGTTACATTCCCACAAGTATAACCCAGATGCTCAAACATTTAGTTTCGTGGATGCCTGAAAATCAGTAGCATAGTCTAATCATGTCCTCAATTCTTATCAAGTCGTGTCTTTAATTCCTGTAATTTAAAAAGGTGGAATATATGTTCATTAGGAAAATGAGCACTCTCTCAAATTTTTTATGAGATAGTTAATGCTTGTGCAGGCGGGAAAAGGGCAAAAGGAAGGGGAGGAGGTGGAAATCGAGGTGTTCGTGGTGTGGACTTTGGTTTGGGTATTGGATATAATGCAGAATCCAATACTAGTTCATCGAATGCCGTTCCAAGTCGTTCTCCAGCTATTAATTCAGTGAGGACGGGTACAAAGTCACAGTTCAAAAACAGCTTTGTCGCTGCATCATCTGGCCCTCAAAATCAAAACACTTCGGGTTACGCCAACAAGAGAATGGTGTTACCCGGCTTTGTATCTGGTGGTTCAATTGGGGGTGATATAAATACCGCCCAGACATTCAGTTCATCGAGTGCTACACCTATGCAAGGTGGAAACACTGCAATTCTGAACAGAGACAATGCACCTCAGAGGAACTCAGAAAGGTGACCTTTCTTAGCTTACCACCTAAAAAATTGTTTGATGATATTTAGGATATGAAGCACGGACATGGGTACAGGTGTTTTCCTACATGACACGGCAAATCTAAAAAAATTAGGACACAAGCACAAACAGTACACGAAATTTGATATGTTTTTTGTAATGTTATATATATAGTTGCTGTTGTATCATGGCGCTTCAAAAAATTAGTAGTCGAATTAATATATTTAAATTACCATGGTCAAATATTTTATAAAATTAAATCATAAGCCAATAATAGTCTTGAGAGATGGATGAGACACTAGCTAGTAGCTTCATTCTTTTAGAAATTCCTTTTATATTCTAGAAACCCCCCAGTGATTTAATTTTTACACAGTGGCCCCTAAATTTATGAAAAGTTTGTTAATGCTTGGACCCGCCGTGTCTGGGCCACGTGTCTGAGCCGTGTTTATATGTTCGGAGTGTCTTTCTAATATCGGTTCCGGCGACGTGTCTGTGCTTCCTAGTATATATGTTTGATGCTTTTTAGAAAATTGATTCTATTTTTTTCCTTGTGCAGTTCGAGAGAGAGAGCTAGAGAAAGACGGAGGCCCTCTGGTTGGGATCGTTAATTTACATCGTGAATGATCTGCTTGCATGTACGCGGATAATAACTTTCGTCTTCTAGGACAACTTTTGTATGATTTTGTCTGCAATTGTATTCATGCCCAGTAAGTTTATCTTTGTTTTATGTAACTTCTTATATTTCTCCTTCATTCTGTGTATGATAACAAGTCTTTAGTTGTCAAAGTTTCAGTATAACTTTTTTGGAGCATTTTTTTGCCCTATTTGTTTTGTGGATTTTTTTTACTTACACCTGTCAATGATGCTATTTTTCAGATAGATGTTTTAAAATTCTCCATCGCATAGTGGAGGAGTATCTCAAAATACTGTAGTATCAGCAAATATTAAAGTATTTTTTTTGGTCAGAATGAAAATTGGTTGAGCTCAATGTTGATTTTTATTTTATTTTTACCTTTGTACAATCTACTTCATGCACCATCGTTTACTTTTGTTGCGGGTTTTTGTTATTTAGTTCCCTTCAAGAAAAATTAGCTGTAGGCATGGTAGAAAATGTTATTGTGAAGGGCGCCATGATAATTAATCCTTAGTTCCACATTTACTATCATTTAAATATAATGTACAATCATGAATTTATTTTTCATTATTTTTTGCACAGAGATGTCATGTTTGCAGAACATAACATATTTGTATAAAAATTAGAACATTTAAAAATATTTAAAACTATGGAAAATTACACAGAAAAATTTCAGAACAACTATTTTTTTAATAAAAAAAATTCCGGAGATACCAGAATTAAGCATTTAAATTTTTTCTTGGAAATGACAGTTATTTTTTATTTTTTACTTAACACCCACTTCTTAATGAGTTATTTGACTTAACCCTCATTTTCTTAATCTCTTTAGCATAGAGAGCTGTAAAAAAAGATTTCCTTTGCTAATTAAACTTTAACTCCTAAAATATTTTTTTGACTAAAGTACATTTCTTTAAATAATATTTATCAAACTTCAAAACTCTAATATTCACCAGACCCAAAATTCTAAAATTAAATCAAATTAAAAAAACTCTCTTGTAAACAAATGTGATTATCGGAATTTCAAAACCCAAACCCAAATGTTAGAAATTAAAACAGAACCGCAAAAATGCAATATTTCCACTTGGAAAACATACCAGTGCTGGACCATAATGGTCAAATCACCAACCGTCCAATACTCTCCACTGCCTGAATAAATATTTTTAATTTTTAGAATTGGGGAATAATGGAGTTTGGGATCAAACCATGAGTTCTTAAAAGGTGTGTCTGCTGCAGAGTCCCACATTGATAACAAGGATGGCAAACTGGCTTGTATCCTGAGGGGCTGTCCTCTCCTCAAGCTATCGAAGACAAAATTAACCTCATATTCATGCTCCATCATCTCCCCAAATTCCTGAGTTTTCATCAATGTTGCCGTTGCCTTCAAATTCCATATGTTTTCAGCTTCAACTTCTTGGATTTTGAAATTCCATTTTCCAAATCTTGGGAGCAATCGAAAGACCAGTGATCCGAATTTTGGGAGGAGAAGGCGGACAAGCTATATAATCTGATTTGTTTATGAGAAAGTTTTTTTTAGTTAGATTTTTGAATTTAGGGTTTGATGAAACTTTTTTTTTCTCCAACAGGACACCTTCGAAAGAAAAAAGAAGGAAAGCACCCATCTCAAGTGCCGGGGTTCCTCTTCTCATTTGCCATTCGTGATGGTTCGTGGAAATGCCATAACATGCGTAGGTGGACTAGCCCAAATGGGAAGTCTAATCTTCTTTCTGCTTGCTTCGTCGTTGTGAAATAATCTTGTGTTACACGCTTCTGGACATAAATTCTTTATCAATACCAATCTCGGCTTAAAGCTCTGCTCCCTTCGAGATAGGACTCAGTGGCCTCTTCAATGGTGCTACTTATGCTTATAGTTTCGGTCATAAGATTGCACCTTTTGACCCCTTGTAGTTAAGAAGACGACCACATCCTTCTCCTTGAAAAAAGTTTTTCTCCAATAAGTCCTATCTGTAAACATGTAGTGAATATTCACTGTATGTATAAATATGACCTATCGAGAAAAAAATATTTTGATAGGTCCAATTTTTTTTTTGAAGCCCTGAACCTCCACACGAACGAGCCCTTTGGACTCCTTCGTGTTTGCTAAACAGGGGGGTGCAAGTGCCAGAGCCACCCTAAAAATTACGGGAAAAAACATTGAAAAATAGTACAAACTTAAAAAAAAAAATCTGGGAATAATTAAAAAACCTTTTAAGAACTATGAAATTGACAAATAAAGTATTTAAACATTTGACAAGGAATATGTATAAACTTTTAAAAAATAATAGGGCTTATATTTAGATGGTAAAACACATGGGAAGCACGTGCCTTTTTTTCATCCTAAAAATCAACGGTGTTAATGTTAGGGGTTACTTTAAACCATTTTGTAAGTTGAGGGGGTTAAGTCCAAAAAGTGAAAGTTCAGTTGAGGAAGTGAAAATTAGAGTATTAATAATAATTTATTTATTTATTAGTATCGTCATTGTTATTTCCTTCATATAAATTTATCCTTTCAATCTCAATTAACAACGGTGACATTATAACATTTAAAGTCACAACTTTTTTATTTCAGTTTTTTTACTTAACCCCCATTTTTCAATGTGATATTAGACTTAACCTCATTTTTCTGATCTCTTTGATATAACCCCACATGTCCCCCCCGCGGGGGGAGGGGGGGGGGGGGGGGGGGGATCTCGAAATATTGCATAAAAATAAGGCGTTAACTCTAAGGATTTATTTTACTTTGCCCCCTATTATAATGCCAAATTAGACATAACCCCTTATATTGAGGGAAAAGTCAAAGGATTATGAAAACGAGTGGGTAAGTCAAATTAGACATTAAAATTTGAGGGTTAAGTCAAAATGACCTTATATTTTATCACGTTTTCACTAACATTTTGACTTACTTATAATGTGACCTGCTATTCGAGACATAAAATTTTAAAAGTTATAGTTTAACCGTTAAAACTTTTCATGTTGACAATTTGGACAAAAATTTAAATTAATAGACATAAATATAAAATAAATTTAATTTTTGAGACGCAATTATTAAGAAGGTTAGGTGAAACTTACAATCAGTAATGGAAAAAATAATATAGGATGGGGTAGTACGATGAAAATGGTTAGCGTGGGGTCAAGAATTGCGCTGACATGTGCCTAGCTATTTGCAAGTCAGAGCGGAACTCTTCTATATGATCACTTGTAAGGGTTGATTATGATAGAAGGGTTGGTTTGAAGTCTTAGAGATAACTGTTCACTGGGCTTAGGACTCTCCTAAGCTGCCCTATAAAATGTAAACTCACTCCATATAAGAGGTGCATATATCATTGTAACGTTGAGCAATACTGCAACTCTGTCGACTTGAGTTCTTAAGCTATCAATTAGGCTCATTGTAGAATCACGTGCATATTGCGTTGTGTGTATGATTCCACTACTCTTTATTATTATTGTTATTCTTCCTGTTTGGTTTATGCGCATTGAATACCATAACTTGTAGGAAATTACCACCTATAATTGCTTCCGTCTCTGGGAACGATCTAAGTTCTTTGCCACTAGCCAATTTCCCCAGTTTTTACGCTCACCCAACCAAGATCACCAGAATCTCGATGAGCAGGAGGATCATCACCAGCATAGTCATGGCGACCAGGAGGGTCACCATTTAGACTACGACATCCATGATGACTGGGAGGATCGACAACCGTCAGCCCCATCCCAGAGGGTCAAGTAAGAGATTGGAGACTATTACCAACCTTTTGATGCGTGTTATCATCCTCAGGAGAAAAGGACAATCCAAAGTGATGAGCTTGAGCAATCTAATCAGATCTCAAGACTCATTGACAATTATGGAAAACATTTGCGAGACGAATGTACCGTCAATAGGCACCAACAAGAGCAGGATGTTATGCTCCAACGACGCTTAGAGAAGTTAAAAAGAGAGGCCCAGATGGAGAAGTGCAAGCATGGCCACAAATCACGAACTCCTAGTCCTCAGGCGAGTAAAGCTCGTAGCCAAGGAAGGAGCTATCAATGACAGAAAAAGTCTCCTCCGTGCGAGAAGTCGCTTGGGATAAGACCCCACTTTGATGAGTGGTGTGGAGACAAATAATTATGTGATCTTATCAGGGGAGAGGTGGATAGGCAGCCAGCTCATCAATGAGCACCAACAACCAAAGAGCTCGCGAGAAGAGCCCTTATTTCTCAGATCAAATTGGTTTTCAATCAGGCTTTAGAAGAGTTTGAACCTCCCAAGAAGTTTACAACTCCACGGTTCAAGATCTATGACGGGAAGACGAATCCCACTGATCACATTAGGCATGAAGTATCGTCAGGCGATGGCGCTTTGGAACACTAACGAAGGTTAAATGGGCCGAATATTTCCCTTCAGTCTTGGAGACATTACTTAGAAGTGGTTCAAGAAGTTGCCGTAGAGGTCGATCATATATTTTAAGCAGCTCACCGAGGCCTTTGCGTCTAGGTTCATCACAAGAAGTATCCATCCTAATCGGATGGACTCGCTTCCCACAATGAAGAAAAAACCTTAGGATAGGCTCCGCGAGTATGTGAGAAGGTATTGGGAGGTGTATAATGAGGTGGATGATTGCATCGAGAAGGTTACGGTGGCTTCCTTGAAGATTAGACTACGAAGAAGTTTCATAGTTCATCAGTCTCTCACCAAAAGGGAGGCTATCACAATTGACGGCCTCATGGCAAGGATCGGGAAATACGCCAACGTTGAGGACATGGTAGATGGAGTTTGTCACGAAGATGATCGACCAAAACAACCTAAGAATGGAGACACGGAAGGGAGGAACCAGAAAGCAGGGAATAAGCAGAAAATAAAGAAAAAGGGGAGCAAGAAGAATGACCCCGAGAAGGTATTCAAGCCATCAACATGGTATTCTTTGAGCCTATTTATAAGATCTTTTACAAGATCAGAGGTCGACAGTATGTCAAGTAGCCTGAGAAGATGACAAGTGACCAAAAAAGGAGCGCAACACTGATGTGTACGTATCACAAGGATCATGGCCACAAAACAGAGAGTTGTGAAGCTTTGAAATCCCACCTTGAGGAAATGACTCAGGCCGGGTACCTCAGCGAGTTCATTGAGAAAAAAGAAGGTCGGGCACAAGCTGTGGACGACCAAAGGTCAGACAACGTGCTGGACGAAGACTCCGGGCATGAGTTCGCGATAATTCACGCGGCCTCAAATCCAGTGCATAATCAAAACCCGAACAATGTCCTAGACGAGGATTTGATTCATGAGTTTGTAGTGATTTATGATGCTTCAAATCCAAATCACATCAAGAGAAATGCCCTCGAAATTATGGAGATCAAGAAGCTCACCACAGTAGTGGAGGCTTTTCAGATCGATCAGGCTAAGCCCATCGTGGGTAAGCATAGGCAACCTGAGATATTGACTACTCCAAGAATATAATGTTCCCCGATGACGATCTGGTCGGAGTGAGGACCCCTCATCATGATTCCTTGATAATCACTCTCAGAGTCGCCAATTGAGATGTTGATAAGCTACTGGTCGTTCAAGGGAGTTTCTTTGAGGTGATGTACTTCAAACTATTCAATCAATTGAATCTGAAGGTAGTAGACCTACTGGAAGCTACTGTGCCACTAATTGGCTTCGCAGGAATAATGACTCTACCCCTTGGAAAGGTCGTTCTCCCCATTCTTGTAGGAGGAATCTTCAAACTCATCGAGTTCCTCGTAGTAGACATAAACTCTCCTTATAATGCAATACTTGGCAGATGATACTTGCATGCCATGAGGGAAATACCATCCACTTACCATCAGAAGTTGAAATGCATTACTGACAAGGGGATTATGGAGATCAGAGGGAACTATGCCTTAGCTTGGTAGTGTTTTATAAATGCCATCTGACCAAATGAGGAGAAAAAGAAGGAGAAGGTTGTGGAATTGGCGGAGGGTCTGTGCCCTTTAGTAGTAACTAAAGTACGGTTGCCATGGTGTTGAGCAAACCCGAGTTCCCCCTGCCGATCGGATCATGTAGCCTCTTCAGCCTGGAAAGAAGTTCTTGATCGGCAGGACCATCAAAGAAGAGAAAGAGGAACTGGTTGCTTTCCTCAAAATCAATCAAGATGTTTTCTCTTAGCAACCATATGATATACTGGGGGTTGATCTGGAGGTTATGTTCCACAAGCTCCATGTGGACCCATTGCACCCGCTGGTGACCCAAAAGGAGGGAAAAATTGCTCCCAAGAAAGCGAGGGAAGTAGAGGAGGAAGTGGAGAAAATTCTAGAGGCACGGTCCATTAAGAAAGCTTAATTTCCCTAATGGCTATCCAACCATGTAGTTGTAAAGAAGAGCAACAGAAAGTGGAGAGTCTGCGTAGACTTCACCGATTTAAACCGAGCATGCCGTAAGGATAGTTTTCCTTTGTCTAAGATAAATAAATTAGTATACGCAACCACAAACATGAACCCATGAGTTTTGTCGACGCCTATTCAGGGTACCATCAAATCCCATTGTCGTCCACGACCAAGAGAAGGCCTTTTTCACCACAACGTTAGGATTGTAATATTACAAGGTGATGCTATTCGGATTGAAGAACGTCAGGACAACTTATCAGAGGCTTTTGACGAAGATGTTAAAGGAATACTTGGGAGAAACCATGTAGGTGTACATAGATGATATGTTTGTAAAAAAGCATATATAAGGAGGATCACCTCACAGATCTAGCGAAAACTTTGTAAGTTCTTCGCCATTACATGATGAAGCTGAATGCAACTAAGTGCTCCTTTGCGGTATGGTCGGGGAAGTTCCTCGGATATTTGGTCAATCAAAACGGGATTGGGGTAAACCCCGATACGATCAAAGAGATTGGGAAGGTGCAACCTCCAAGCAGTGTGCATGAGGTGTAAAAGTTAACTGGCATGCTCGCCGCACACAGAGGGTTCATATCGATGTCTTTAGAGAAGTGTCGACCTTTCTTCTAGTTACTTAGGAATAAAGGAAGGAGACGTGGAACGACAAATGTACCCGAGCACTTGAAGATGTGAAGATGTACTTAAGCTGACCACCGCTGATGACAATCCCTGACGGGGAGGGATCCCTGTATTTATCCTTGTCGGTGTCCGATATCGAAGTTAGCTCAACTCTAGTTCGTTAAAAGAATTGGAGTCAAACTCCCATCTATTATGTAAGTAAGACCTTGCTTGATCCCAAGAAGAGATACCTCTTATTGGAAAGCTTGCATACACATTGGTGATAACCTCTCAGAAATTAAAGCATTATTTAAAGGCACATACAATAATTTTTCTTACCTCATCCCCTCTGAAAAGATGTACTCCAGAAGGCTGACGTGTCAGGATGGATGTCCAAGTGATCGGTGGAGCTAGGTAGGGATGGCAACGGGGGGGGGGAGGGGGGGGAGGGGGGGGGGGCTAAAATCCTAACCCGACCCATTTAATAAACGGGGCGGGGAGGATTTTATTTATATTAACTCCTAACTTGCCCCATTTAATAAACAGGGCAAGTCGGGGATCTTACGGGTCGGAATAATTTTAAAAATAGTAAATTAAAAATATTACATTATAGTCTTAGAGGTCTACAATGGTTCGTATTTCAATATGTGAGACAGTCCCCCAATTATCAATTCATGTTTTCCACATAGATCATTTATAAAAGTAACATACATATAAAGGGTATTTATGTAGGCATAAGTTAAACGGGGCGGCGCTGGGCGGTTTTATTTAGACAAACTTCTAACTCGCCCCATTTAATAAACGAATTTTTTTAAATCCAAACCCGCTCCTAATTCATTAATCGGGTTTTAATACCCGTCGCATTAGGGGTGGGGCGGGACGGGGGTCCTATGTGTCGGGTTAAATTTCCATCCTTAGAGCTAGGGAGGTTTCACATCCAATTCCATCCTAGATTCTCTATCAAGGGATAAATCCTAGCTGGCTTCATCGCTAGATTCTCCACCGACCAGATACCAGTAGAGGATAACTCTCCAAGAGAAGAGTCTATTCATCCACCGATCGAAAAAGGGGAGAGATGGGCCCTTTATGTTGATGGGATTTCCAATTCCAAGGGGGAAGGAGTAGGGATAATACTTGTATACCTAAAGAAAACCATCCTCGAGTAGGCAATTCACTTAGGATTTGAAGCCTCCAATAACGAGGCCGAGTGTGAGGCATTGATCGACGGTTTGAAGAAATAACTCTCCCTTGGCGCCCATCACCTTAAGGTCTTTTGTGACTCAAGGATAGTATCAAATTCGATGTTAGAATCCTACAAGGCCAGGGATGAGAACATAGATGCATACCTTGAAAAAGCCCAGCACTTGATCGGGAAGTTCAAGCACGTACAAGTACAACAATTCTTGAGGGGAAGCAACGGTCATACTGATGACGCATCTACCCTCGCTTCAGCTGTAAGGGGAGAAAAAAAATGAACTATTCAAGTGGAGTACCTTGATCAGCCAAGTATCAACAAAAAAAATCCCGCCGAGCAGGTAATGGCCATTAATAGGACCCCGAGATGAATGGATCCGATAGTTTGTTACCTGAAGGAAGATGTCTTGCCAAACGATAAGAAGGAATATCACAAGATTCGGGTAAAAGCTGCTTGTTTCCACCTCGCAGCGGATGCCAATCTTTATCGACGCACTTTCTCTGGACGATACTTACAATGTGGTCATCGGGACGATACTTACAATGAACTTCACGAGAGGATATGTGGAAGTGATGCCGGGGGTAAATCGCTAGCATTCAGAGCTATGAAAGAGAGGTATTGGTGCTATACATGCAACAGGAGGACACAGTCACTTGCATTTGAAAATGCAAAAACTACTAACTCTTCTTACCTTTAGTACATCAGTCTGCTAGTGACCTCAAGTCCCTCACAAGCCCAAGGCCTTTCACATAATGGGGATTGGATATTATCGGTTCACTACTCGTTGCGCGGGCAGTAGGTAGTACCTCTTAGTTAGCACATACTATTACATGGATGCATTTATTAGCATCTGTACTATTTCAACATAAGTACTCACCCCTTCAATGTAACTCCAGGAAAAAATACAAATATAAAACCTAATGCATTTTAAGTGACACAAGGTTAATTTACCATTTCTAGATTTATATTAAATCTTCAGTCATTTATTAATATATCTCGTAAAGGCTACTACCTCCGGGGACAATCTCGTGTTACTATCGATAAGTTTGTAGGAGTTACTAACCTAACAAACTTAAACACCACACACAAAATTTTTTGGGCGATCACCATGCTGTAGCATCATTAACAGGTCCATATCCACCCGACTAATGACTCAAGTCAGCCAACATTCTAAACTCAAGAAGGGGGTACACTCTTGATCAGGTGATCTAAAATAATGACCTCAACTACTACTTGCATCTATCAGTCAAGTGTATGGTACACGACCTTGAACGCAAAGCGACCCCAAACCAATATCTTTCACGAGTAGGCATGTCACATAAATATAATATGCACACAACTATATGTATTTACCCAAATAAAGTATCGCTAGTGTCACGCGATTTCCCAATACGTGCCCAATACCATCCACTGGATTGTTTATCACATATTTAGGTTTATTATTTATCAAACCCTATCATATCCAACTCGTAGTTTATTACATGTCTACACTATGAGTGCTTGTTTATAAACACATATACTCTCTCTCGTACATACGTATACTCCATCTCATTTAATAACTAAGTTAATTTCATGGTTTATAATCTCTCAAGACCTAAATTATTCTCCAATAACTTTAGCTCGTCCTTCTCCAAGCTCAACATATATACATATAACCGTAGGACTTCATTCACTCGTGCGTCTACTCAATTCAACCCAATCGGACGAAAATAATAAAAAGGTCATATCTCTTAGCCTACATAACCAACCTCAATATTAACCAAGTAAAATCTTTTAGTCAACCAGGGGGAACAATCTTTAAATAAAGCCCAACCCAAAATCACCAATCCAAAATTTTAGTCTTGCACGCGGTTAGTATAAAAATCATAACTAATTATAAAACTCAGAAATATGCGAGGTCGGTGCCCACACATTCGTATTCAAAAATCTAGAATTTCATGTTTGGAAATAACTATAGATGTCGATCGATCGACAAAAAGGATCGTTGGATCGATCAATCAACACAGATCCCATGTTCATCTTCTTCTCGAGGTTCAACCTTTAAATCCTCTATTAAACCTTCCCCAAGTTCCAAATAAGTACCCAAACATTACCCAACCAAAATATACGTACGAGGACATGATTTTTATGATTCCTAACCAATATAAACCATTTATTAAATTCATGGTTTAATCATTACATTTATCATTTATGCCCTAACACATGAAGTTTCATAATCTCTTTAAATTTTTGCACAATAAAGCCTCAATCAAACATGGATTTGAATTAGAGAACTTAAACAAATCCTATAACATGAGTTCTACACGAAATCAAGCGATTAACTCATCAAATTTCAAATTTCTAAATCAAATCCTAATAATTTTTAACAGGAATAAACATGATTCTAAACCAATTACACATTACTTAATGATATAGAAAGAATATTCTTGCCTTAGATTGAAGATTGTTGAATTCCCCTTTGATTTATTCTTTACTTGTCCTCTCCCTCTTCCTTAAGCAAGAATGAGATTAGGGTTTGGTTAGAGTAGTATATATTGAGCACTGTAAAAATGCTAAATTCTAAACTCCTCATTAGGACTAATTTCTGATGGGTATTTTTGTATAAACCCGATTTTTCTTGTTGGAGCCCCCCATTATATTAAACCCCCTTATTTGGGGTGAGAAGCTTTTAACAAAACCACAATCATGGTTTGCAAAAAAAAAACCCACAAGATTGGGATATTTGGACTAAATGGCTGTTTCATACAATATCTATCCTCTCTCTCATCTGATACCAATTAAATTTCAACCAAACCCACGTTCTCTCTTTTATCCGAAGGAATCTATGGATAGAAGATCTGAAGTTTAAGATTAACAAACTTATTAAGGGTTTCCAAAAACCCAAATAAGTTCTCTGTTTTCAACTTCTAGGTGATATACAGTTAAGAGACTCGTCTCATAGCGTGTATTAAATAAAAATGCAAAGTTGTATTTGCAGACCCTTCGGATAACAGATCATCGCCAACATCATTGCTGATCATCACAAACCATCTTCAACATCATGACCAACCATATTCATCCATTTCTGACCATCACAAACATCATAACCGACCATCAAATACACCATCTGTTGAAAGAGAAGAGATACATCTTTTACAAATCGCACCTACCTAGAGATTTGTTGGTTGAGGTAGTTCATTTTTGCATGTATGATTTTCAATTTTAATTGTTGAGTTTGTGTTTGAGGTTATCCACTCTCAACAGATTTTTTGAGTTTGTCGTTCAATTGTTCGTGTGAATGCAAATATGCTGTATGGGTTTTTAAATGGGTTATACATGCCTTTTTAATATTTTTTTGTTAACTATTACGGTCTATTAGTCGGGGGCTGGTAACAGAAAAAGGTGGTTCATATAAAAATATCCTTTCAAATCCCCAAATGACTCAAAAATATAATTCTAAATAGATCAAAACTTAGCCTAAGGGTATACCTACCATGAGCCCAACTTAAGACACTAAAAACACGTAACCCAACCTTCGTGACACTCTAGAGTCAAAACCAAATGATACTAACCAATAATATCTCACGGCATAAATAATTTACCCTTAACTATATACGCAGACGCAAAATCTAGTAGTCATATAATTAATATCACGATTAATTATTTCAAACACATGTTATAAAATTCATATCACAAGAAAAATTTAATCATCATATAAATTAGGCATTTTATTTATAATTAAATTCATAAGTAATAATTTAACCCGCTAAATAGTTTATTTCTTGCTTAATAATTGATTCTCACAAAAATGCGGGGTATTACATCCCCCTAATAAAGGAATTCCATCCTCGGAATTTAGTAAAACATACCATCAAAACGTAACTCATATAAATATCATAGGCTTGTTCTTAACTAGCCTGTACCCATATCCCACGAGACAAAATAGAAGGCTCACATACACATACTGTATTGTGCCACAATTGGGGCGCTCATACACCTAATACCACGTGTACACATGCACAATCATCACATATGTGTATCTCTCTCTCTCTCTCTCTCACACACACACACACACACACACACACACACACACACATATATATATATATATAACTATAACTATAACACAAAACTAAGTAATTAAGGTATACTCAAAATACCTTACTAATCGTAACTGAATTGTTTTCTTGAAATTGTCCCAATTATTTAACTAGTGTTACTAACGTACCTTAGTGCCCTTGACGCTGTACTCCTTAGCCCTGCTGGCTATAAACCTTAATATATCTCGTCGCACGACATGCTACCTCTTTCACAAAAGTAACGTACCACGTATCGAACCAAACATCCTGAAGTACTAATGTCTCTCAACGCCCAACCATTACTAAGCTTCGTATGTGGCACGTCCCGCAAGCGAAATCCAAACAAGGAACCTTCCTTATACACTATTGCCTAGCCTAGTCGGTTATCAAGGTTCGTTGGCCCTATACCACACAAAAAACAATTCGATATCCACTCAAATTCACATTCTTCACCAGGTAAACCCAAGATGTGACTATCCCAACAAAATGCTCACCGCTTCCAAGGTTAATACGAAACTCCTTAAGTCAGTAAACCCGACACACATATTCTCATGCGCCAAAATAACTTCCACCATTTGGATAATTACTTCATGTATCCATCCTGTAAAGTATGGACTCACTAGCATATAACTCATCTGAATACTGCAACCTCATTCATCAGATGAAGTAGTCACCCTCACACCCCAAATCAAAATCTCAATTTTACACTCATTATTTTGATCCGCAGCAGGGCAAAGCCATAACCCCAAAATATAAACACTACTTATAAAGCATTCACGGAAACCATGACTCACAAGGATCCTCATACAACTCACCACTTAGTAACATACGTAAGGGGCGCTCACATGTACGCAACTATTACTATACATAATTATGGGGAAATATATGTATAACCCACTCTTATACAATAAGTCACATAGTAACTCCCTTACGGGATGGATTATCTCACTACCAAAGTCATATCCTAGTGAACACCATACCATAATCCATTGGATTGCGTCAATAGTCAATCCTCATATAAGGAGATAACTCTCGACACAATTGCTAGGCCTAAACAAAGTACATAGATGTACAAGAAATGGATATTAAGAATCTCGCACTTCATTATATCCTTAATTTAAGAACTATGTCAATAGCCAACGTAAAATATCCACATAGTATATGTGCCACACGACCTATATATCCACAATTAATCATCATCGAAATAGGTGCGCTCTATGCCTATGATCTACACAGTAGCTATACATGTCAAACTATATATTCAAAAGATAAAATACCATATCGTGTAATAGTAGGTACACATAACTATTTATTCGCATAAGGTGGCGGGTTTCATTCTCTCCCACATTCCAGCTAAAGCTAAACTATATAGTATTCCAACCTAGGTTATCCCTCAATCTAGGCGATACCTAATCTCTCCATCTCATAGAGATAGATATAAAAATGTAAAAGAAAGTTTATAATTACTCAATATTTTTTTATTTGGCTTATCTCGTTACACCTTACTGCACCTTCAACACTGCTTTCATATATTCGAAGACAAGAAGTTGATGACATTCTGGAAGATTGAAGATCGTTCGTCTCAACATCATTTTGAAGTGGTTCGGTAAAGTCTTTATTTATCCAGGGGACTTTTAAAAAGAGTTTGCATTTAAAAGTTTTTTTTCGAAATCTCGCTAGATTCATTAGAAGAAGAGTCCTTCGTTCGAACAAAATCTGGGCCGCCGCCTTTAGGTTAGTTCTGGAATGTCGTTCGAAGTTTTCTTAGATGTCTCTCAAATGAGATTGGGTACGTCGTTAGAATGCGTTTCCCACGTTCGAATGAGATCTGAAGCAATGACTTTTGGTCAACTTTGGGATGTCTATCGAAGTATCATTGGAAACATATTCGAACGAAAAAGGTTATGTCATTCAAATGAGCGCGCGAGTTTTTAAATTCCTTTTTGTGACCAAAATCTACTGTTTTTTAATCCAAACCCTTTAAAAATTTAGAGATCACATTATCAAATCAAGAAGAACACATTCTTGTTCAAAAACCCTTGTAGAGTTCATTTGTACTGCTGATTTGTGGAGTTGAGTCTCTATTACTAAAGAAGAAGGTTGATCGGGGGATACCGAGGGAAGACTTCTTCCCGTGAGTGGTGCTAGACTGTGCCGTGTCTGTAGAAGACTTGGATAATTGTGCGTTATACTTAGTGAGCTAAGTAGTCTGTAATTCTTCTAGTGTCTTTCAATTCTTATACAGTGATGAAAATAACGGTTTTGCCCCAAAAGGATTTTTCCTTACTTCTTCGCATGCTTAGGTTGATTCTTTGGTTTGTATTATTTAATTTGGGCTTTGTAATTTCATGCACACTAAATTAAATCAAAATAAATTTGTTAAAATTTGAATTTGTATGTGTTTGGCCTAAGATACGTATAAATCCATAGAATTCGCATTATCAAATTGGTATCATAGCAGGTTACACTAAATTTTTGTGTGATCCTTTAAAATTTGGATCTTATGGATAATTTTTATAATATACTATCGATTTTCCATGGGTCTAATTATACGTATTGGAAAGCTAGGATGAGGTCGGCTTTAAAATTTATTGATGAAAGAGTATGACTTGTTTAGGAAAGAGGGTGGACACCCACAAAGACCAATGGAAATGTCACAGGTCCAAAACCTATCTCTGCTTGGATAGAAGATGATTTTAAATGGATTAATTTTAACTCACGCGATTTAAGGGCCATTTTTGGAGCCTTCACCCCTGACGAGTTCTGCCGCATCATGACCTGAACTACGTCTAAGGAAGCGTGGGATATCCTCTAACTCACTCATGAGGGTACCAACGGTGTGAAAGATTCTAAGATTTAAAGCCTATCCACACAATTTAAGACTATTACCATGCTAGACTCTGAGTCTTTCGATGAAGTTTATCCACGATTGTCTGATATATTTAACTCTAGTTTTAATTTAGGTGAGAAAATTCGTGAGATGCGGGTAGTTAAAAATATTTTGAGATAACTTGTGGCCCATTTTATTCCTAAAGTTACAGTACTTAATCCGTTGGGTATACTAAATACGCTTAGGTTAGAAAAACTCGTAGGAGACCTTCAAACTTATGAGATCGACATGTTTCCCAAAATTGTTATACCTAAGGAAAAGGGAATTGCATTAAAAGTTCAATCTAAAAAGAAAGAGGAAGTGTTGTCTGATTCCTGGTATGATTTTGGTCTCGATGATGTTGCCCTTTTGGCAAAAGTTTCAAAACCTTTCTCAAAGTTAGAATAGAAAATACTCCCAAAGAAAATAAAAGTTTTGTGAAAGACAAAAAATATAAATCGGGCAAGAAATATTTTGAAAAAGATAGAAAATATTACCCCGAGAAAGATGATGAAATATGTTATGAGTGTGAGGGTAAGGGTCACAAAGCTAATGGGTGTGCTATGATATTAAAGAGACAATGCAAAGGCAAAGCTTCCTTCAACGACACACTTAGTTATATCGATGTCAAGTCGGTGGATTTCGAGGATGAATCACTGCATGGACATAACTTCACCACGTTTATGGCGAGTAATGTTAGTACATTTAGTGCACCACATGTCGATGAGGAATTTGTTAAACATGATGACCTCGACAATGAGTCTAGTCATTTTGGAGAGAGTGAGGGAGATTACACTTTGAGTGAGGGGGAGAGTGACCTTCAACATACTTACGCCGAGATTTACGATGAGTCCTTTAAAATGAAGAAACAAAATAAAGGATTAGCGCTTAGAGTTTTATCTTCAGAGAAGAATCGAGAGAGGTGAGATAGAACGAGTCCTCTATGAAAGTTTCTTTGGTAAAGAGAGTCGTTTTAGTTGAGAGAGAAAATGGTGACTTGACTAACAAAGTGGCTAGTCTTATGAGAGATCTTCAAGCATCTACGGAGACTTGTGAGAAACTTGAAACTCTTGTATCCCCACTCGAGAAAAATCTCGAATGTGCTCGGGAGGTCAGGGTAACTATAGAGGATACATCAAAGAAGTTTGGAGGGATGCTCCTCGGTCTCTCTTTAGGTTTTGAGGAGAGGTGAGGAATAGGTTACGACAGTGCGTCCACTTCCCTTACCGCACCGGAACTTGTTCTTAAATTTGTGCTAGATACTTATGGGCCTCAACTTAAACCACAAAAGGGAGTTCATCCTAAGAAACAGAACCAATGTAGGCACATATAAATCTATGTTCACACCTATTGCAAAAGGATAGGTCACTTTAGAGAGTTTTGCTACAAGTTAGGAAGAACTCAATGTGCACATATTCCCGCCCACCGCTATAATGACATTTCTAGTCATAGAGAGCAAGTTGAGTTCCTAGTCGCGACTTCACAAAGCTCAATGGAAGAATTTCAATGGATGTCTATATCTGTTGAGAATGCTTCTCAATGCTCAATCTATAGCCAACAGCGATAAGGGTAAACAAAAGGTTACCTCCACTTGGGTACCTAAGCAAGATGACTAAGCCCTTGTTGTTCACGTTGCTCTCAAGGTTCAAAATGATTCCCAATGGTATTTTGATAGTGGGTTCTCTAGGCACATTATCGGTGACATATCATTTTTTACCAACCTTGAGGATCGCAAAGAAGGCAAAGTCATCTTTGGAAATGATAGTAGGTCTAGTATTTTAGGACGTGGATGTGTTGAGATACCTGGATTTCCTAAACTAGACAATGTGTTGTACGTAAAAGGGTTGAAAGCGAACTAATTAACATAAGCCAATTGTGCGAAGCAAACTTCGTGGTAAAGTTTAACTGATCCGAATGTAACATATATGATCAATTTTGTGAACTTTTACTACAAGAAGTGAGGACCGAAGATAATTGCTATGGGATTGTGACCAAGTCCTCCTTCATGTACAATAGTGCCGCGATGCCCTCTATAGATCTTTGGCATCAATGGATAGGTCATGTGAACTTTAGAGATTTTGAGAGATTGGGGAAAAAGGGCCTAGTTCGTGGCTTACCATCACTTGGGAACCAACTTCCTCGATTTGTGGACCTTGCCTATAAGAAAAACAAATTCGAAGTCCCCATCGGAAGTTGAATACCATTACCACTACATATGTTTTGAGATTAATTCACAGGATATTATGGGTCCTATTCGCTCGGAGAGTTTAGGTGGTAAGAGATACATTCTCGTGATGGTCGATGACTTTTCGATAAACTCTATTGTGGTATTTCTCAGAGAAAATTTTGATGCGGTTGAGTTCCTAACAATCAAGTGTCTTATCCTACAAAACCAACATAGTGTCAATATTAATCGGATGCGTAGTAACAATGACACTAAATTTAAAGAAGTCGGAGTTGATACTATTGTGATGGAGTAGGCATTAACCATGAGTTTTCAATCATTCAGACTCCTCAATAAATGGGATAGTTGATAGGAAGAACCGAACGATATAAGAGATGGCTAAATCCATGCTTCTTAGGAGAAACGTGCCTAAACGTTTTTGGGCAGAGGCAGTGAGTACCACATATCGTATAGTGAATAGGGTATATGTTCGTGCACAAATGATACACACGCCATATGAGTCGTGGACAGGGAAGAAGCCCAACCTATCGTATTTTTATGTCTTTGGGAGTACTTGCTACATCTTGAGAGATGGAGATAACTTAGAAAAGTTGACTCCCAGAGCAACGAGGGGATATTTTTAGGTTATTCGTCGTCGAGTCTTGTAGGGTGTTTGACCATGCAAGATCTTAGGTTTTGGAGTCAATAAACGTCGCGATTAGAGACGACGATTCACTGACATCTATTGACCCTGACCCCCAGTGTGAGGATGATGCACCCACTGATGATGATCCTATCCTTCCTCATACTACCCCTGTAGACTCCACTCTTGATTTAAAGGATCCACCCGCTTAGGTTCGAAGGAGTCATGACACCTCCGCTATACTTGGTGATCCCACACTAGGTGTCAAGACTTGTGGTCAACTTGATAATGTGGTTAGCTAGCTTTTCTACACCTCCTTAGTCAAGCTCGAGAATGTGAAAGAAGCACTGAAGGATGAACATTGGATATCCGTTATGCAATATTAGTTTCTTCAGTTTTGAAAGAAAAATGTCTGGGAGTTAGTCCCCCAACCTAGCGAGACTAATGTGATAGGTACCAAGTGGATTTACAAGAATAAGATGGATTATATGGGTGCCATATTTCTCAATAAGGCTAGGTTGGTCTCTCAAGGCTACACACAGATTGAAGGTGAAGACTTTGATGAGAAATTCACTCCCGTTTCTAGGCTTGGGTCTGTCCGTTTACTACTCGCTATAACATGTTATCTGCGCTTCCTGTTATATCAAATGGATGTCAAGAGTGCATTCCTAAACGACATTCTACATGAGGAAGTTTATGTGAAAAAACCAAAGGGGTTTGAAGACCCAAAGCATCTAAGACACGTCTTTTATCTTAAGAAGTCCCTGTATGGTTTGAAGCAAGCACTCTGTGATTGGTTCGAGACACACACTTCCTATCTATTAGCTCGTGGATTCAAGAGAGGGGTAGCGGAGAAGACATTATTTATGAGTAGAGAGAATGGTGCCATATTGGTTGCCAACTCTATGTGGACGCCATAGTATTTGGATCCATGTGTTCCCGACATGCTCACCTCTTTGAGGAGATAAAGAGTGAATTTGAGATGAGCATGGTTGGTAAGACAACTAGAGGATAGGATATTCATATCTCCATCCAAATATGCTAGAGAATTTGTGAAGAAGTTTGGTTTAGACTTCTCTAAGCACTCACCCACCCCTATGAGTACATCGACTAAGCTTATCAAAGGCACTTTAAGCAAGGACGTAAAACAAACCCTTAAAGAAGCATGATAGGTAGTCTTCTCTACTTGGCAGCTAGTCGTCCTGACATTGCTTCTAGCGTTGGAGTCTGTGCACGATACCAAGCGTCCCCGAAAGAGTCACACTTGAATGCATTTAAACATATCAGCAAATACGTGAATGGAACTCTTTTATATGGTATTTGGTATTCCTTTGATACAGATGACCGTTTGTCCGCCTATTTGGATGCCGATTGGGTCAGGGATGTTGATGGTTGTAGGAGCACCTCTGGTGGGTATTTTACTTTGGGAGTGCTGAGGATATAGCTGCCGGGAGTTGTTGCACGCAACTTTTATGGATGGAGCAAATGTTAGAAGATTATGGGATTTCAAAAGGCGCAATGTCTATTTCTTGTGATAATAAGAGTGCGATCCATAAATCCTGTAATCGGGTCCAATATTCTCGCACAAAGCGCATTAGGATACGCGAGTATTTTATTCGTGATCTCATTGATGAGAAGGTCGTTTCCTTAAGCTTTATGAGCACCGAACGTCAATTAGTTGATATTTTCACGAAACCTTTAGATGCACCTAGATTCAAGGATCTTATGAATTCTTTGGGTATTTGCTCCGTTGATTGAGTTTGTGTACTTTATCTAGTGTAGGGTGTTTATCACGATCATGTATTATATCCCTATTGCTAGATTATATTATCACTGTATTCATTTTTTTTATATTTTTTGGAAAATTACAAAAAGATTTTTGGTTTTAAGTAAAATTGAACAATTGAAAAAAGATTTTATTTTGATAAAATTTTAGAAAAAGACAAAAGGATTTTGTATTTTCATTTTTCACCATATATGGATGAAAATTTAAGATATTTGGATTACCCCCACATTCCATCCATTCATGTGACTTTTTCATAGTACTTTGAGACATGGTCGTGTTTCGTTAGTGTGCTTAGTATTGTGTGCATAAATCGTTGATCATTAATGATTACTTTCTAAACGTTAAGACTCTTTGTCACCTTTAATACGTATGTGCACAGACTTTTTGAACATTGTACGTACTTATCATGTATCGAATATGATGTTCCCATTTCAATCATGCTTAATAACAAACCAAATGTAAAAATAGATAAGTTGTGCTTGTCAGAACCATTTTCAAGATTTCATTTCGCGAAAAAATATTGATATATGTTAAGTAATGGAAAGTGGATATGAAAGAGCAAAATACTCTTTGCGTTAAAAGCCACCATTTGCAAAAAAAGCTTGAAAAAATTGAACGACACACCAAAATAGAAGTGCCAAGCCCATTTCTTTTATATTCATTAATGCTTTACTACATATGAGCATTATGATTTACTCAAAATATTTGAGAGTAAATTCTTACATATGTGAGATTTTGAGGGAGTTATAAAGTTGAAAATTAATGGGTTTGCACAACGAACTTTCTTGAAAAGCATTAAATAGTTTGACGTTGTTGTTGTTCCACATTTTACACCTAAGTTAGAATTGAGTTCTTTCTTTTGAAGTGTCTATGTTGTGAATGCTTATGCTGATTTTCCTGTAGAAAATATTCACGTGATTTCATTCCGTTCTCACGATTTAGATATTTTAGCGTTATTCCTTGGTGTATTGTATTTGTACATTTTATATTTTTTTTGAAAAATTATAAATTTCAAAAATAGTTTTTGATAAGGAAAAAACACATTATGCATATTGGATTATCATTACTTTTGCTTATTGATTATCTTTGTGATGATATTTTTACTTCTTCACGCGATTCTTATTATTCATGATTAGATTCTATTCCTTTGTCTATTACGGACAAGAAGAAGGAGAGAAAATTAAGGGGGAGTTTGTTTTTCTAAAACTGGTAAGCGTGACAGTATTTCTTTTATCTCATGTGTGTAGGTCATTCCGCCATGATAATGATTCCACACAAGATAAAGACTTTTCATTTGAAGACTTATACAATGTGTGCATTTCATTTTTTTTTGATTTGGGAGGGAATTAGTTGTATTAGCCTTAGGGGTCAATTTGGCTTCAGTTTGTGTTTTGTACTGGAATAGCCAAAGAGGAAGATTTGTAAGAACAAATTTTATAATTACTTCATTTATTTTTATTTGGCTTATCCCGTTACACCCGACTGCACTTTCATGACTACTTCCATATATTCGAAGACAAGAAGTTGATGACATTTTGGAAGATTTAAGATCGTTCGTCTCAACATCATTCTGAAGTGGTCTGGTAAAGTCTTTACTAATCCAAGGGATTTTTAAAAGGAGTTTTCATTTAAAAGTTTTCAAAAGTTTTCAATGTTTTTAAAATATTTTTTTTGAAATCTTGTTGAACTCGTTAGAACGAGATTGACATGTTGTTCGAACGAGTTTACAAAGTGTCATTAGAACGAGAATCCTTCGTTAGAATGAAATCTGAGATGACGCCTTTTGGTCATGTGACACCCTGCCTATTCTAATCCTGGGTGATCAGTCCATTGTTCAATTAAATATGAATAATTAATGGTGTCATTCTTAGCATCACCGTCAAATTTCAATTTATTACTAATACCCTAATAGCCCGCTGTAAAAATTTTAATCTTAATTATTAGCATGCAATAAAAAAAGGAATAAATATCATTCACCGTTTGCACGCACATAACAATGAATAATAGGATAATGACATAAGTAAATAACTAAGTCTGGAATAATACTCCTGAGAAAATCTAAATACAATCATCCATAAGTAAAGTCTAAATCATTACTGGGAATACAAGGTCTCTGAAAATAGTACCCAACTAAGAATGGGCGATATGCTCGTCTGAGATAAATAATGATGCATCAGAACTGAAATAGATATGGAAGCGTCTAATAGCAAGATCTTGCAACCTCCATAGCAGCTGCAGCATGTCAAATGTGGGAAATTCTATGCTTGGCGTCCAGCACTATAACTTTTATTTCTTCCATAACTTATCACTTTACCAACTGATCTTCTTCTCGAGGATCTAGAGTGTCAATATGGAAAGTGGTTGTGCTCTTCATTTGCATTTCTTGCTGGTCGACAGATGTATAATAAAACTTTCTCGCATCTTTTTGACTGCCATTTACTATGCCGACTCCATAGTTTATTGGGAACTTCATACACTGGTGTAATGTAAATGACACAACCTCTAATTGTTTGATTCCCACTCTTCCCAGGATGATGTTATAAGCTGACGGAACATTTCTATCAAACACAAAGAAGTGAATTCTTTCTTTCCTGCTTGATGGTCCCTAGTGGATATACCGTTTCTCCTGCAAATCCGATGAGAGCTCGATGGTATGGTTTTAGCTTACTGATCTTCAGTCTTAGGCTGTCAAAGAAGTTGTAACACATTACATCGGCTGAACTCCCATTGTCAACCAAGATCCTTGCCACTCAGCCATGATGAAATCTGCATATAATAACCAACGGATCGTATTGAGGATAGAGAACCCCACTCATATTATTTTTGGAAAACCTAATCACTAGCCTGTCTCTGTTAAATTTCCTCGGCTGAGTATCGTTGGATTCAACCATATCAAGTTTTCGAATAATTGGGCAGGCTTTGAATTCATTCAGATAAGCTTTCCTTTCTCGTATGGCATCTCCTCCTCCAGCATCACCACCTGCAATAAAATGGCATCCAAAGGATATCATGCCAACCTCTACTTCTGGTTCATCGATAGGTCAGGATCTTCTTCAAAATCATCATTTCTTGCTCTCTTGTTATCATCTCTTTCTCGGGCTATAGATTCTGACCTCTTTTGGTTACCTCCGTTTCCATTCCTGCCAACAAACTTGCTCAACTTTCCCCTCTGAATAAGATTTTCAATCTCATATTTTAACTCAATGCAACTATTGGTGTTGTGCCCATGATCCCTGTGGAAATCACAATGATTGGTCTTATCCCTCTTGTTAGGGGGAGTTTTCAGCTTACCATGCCAATTTAAATCTCTGTTTCCCTTGATCTCTTCCAGGATATGGTGAACACGTTTGTTGAGCGGGGTGTATTCATCACACTTCCTGATACGATCCAACTTTTTTTCTTTATGATCCTCCTTGAAGGAACTAAAATTATTTTTCTAACCTTCACCTTTGGTTTAAGGAGCTTCATTGGCTGCCATGGCTTCCTCGACATTCATTATTTTCCCAGCTTTAACCATTAGTTTCGTCATTATTTTAGAAGGATTTTTTTCCAAGGCATAGTAAAGATCTTTGGCAAGTAGCCCACTCATAAGTGCTGCTATGGCCATTTTCTCCTCATAGTCTACCACCTCTAACTTTTCATTATTAAAACGAGTAATTTATTCTCTAGTGCTTTCTCAAGGATTTTGTCGCACAGTTAAGAGATGATTGACACTCTTGATTGTCTTAGTCCCAAAACAAAAGTTATTAATGATTAGTTCAGCTAACTGATGAAAACTAGACATCTTACCTCTGGGGAGATTATTATACCAAATCTGAGCTGGGCTAGTGATAGAAATAGAGAAATCTCTACATCTCATCTCGTCAGGCACTGAGTATATGTCGACAGCAGCTTGATATTTCTCTACATGCAAGACTGGATCAATTTTCCCATAATACTTGGGAGTAACTACAGGCGACTTAAATTTCGAAGGTGTGGGGTAGTCCACAATAGCTTGGATGAAAGGTGACCCTTTGATGAAACTCCACTGCAATGGATTTTTTTATCTTGGCCATTTATCCTAGCCTATCTTCTACCCGTTGCATGGATACTTTCCATGAATTCGCCTCTAGTTTAGATTTGACCAAGGTAGATTTAGATGTTTTGTTGTGCCTATGTACTGAACTCTACTCCTGATAAGTCTGCTTGGCACGCACCGTCATAATGACCCTTGATCTTATGGAGCCTTCTTTATATTCACGACGATGGTCTTGCTCCCTATAATGTCCTCTGGTTACCCGGGGTCCTAGCCGATCAAAGGCATACTCCCTGTTGAGCCTTTCCAGGACACATGGTCTTTCTTTGGAAAAAGATCCACCATCATAGTAATCAGTTGAGCGGAATTAAGAAGTTGCACCAGGATAATATGAAATAGCATGAGAAGAAAAAGAATGATAACTTCTTTCACGCCTAACTGGTGGTGGTGGAATTTTCCTTCTGGATTTAGAGGACTTAGACTGCATAGTGCGAGCCAACTGCTTAATAGTCTCTTGCATAGCTTCTTGTCCTTTAGCAAGGTTGAGCAGAATACTTTGTAAATCTTCCGGACTAGGGGGAGCATATGGAATGACAATATTGCCTTCATTTCGAGCGCTATTCTCAGGATCAGTCATTTCTTCAGGAATAAAGAACAAAATTGATGGTATCCCACAGACGACGCCAATCTATTGATGTTTAAAAATGGACTAACTCTAAATTTATAATCACAGATAAAAATAATGGAAATAACTCAAACCACACACACAAGAGATGGAGATTTTAGAGTGATTCAACTGTAAAATAGCCTACGTCCACTATTATTGTTATTCAGTAGGGGTATAATATCTCAGTATGGTGCGCGTATAAGTGATTCGATTTGTACCTTGAGCTAAGGGATTGGTTTGTATTTATAGGGGTGGAAAACCTAAAGATGGAATGCCATTATATTTCTAGGTGTTTACATATGTATACAATAAGTAAAACTCTTGGAATTCAAAACTGGCTGGCATCCCATCCGAGTAACTGTTGATGTTCTTGTTGGTTGGCCTTATAGTGTTATTCAGCCTTCTAGCTGACTAAGTATCTCCGAAGTCGATCAAGTAGGCTGTTCGGCCATTTTGGATTATAGGTGTGCATTCATCATTGGTTCACATGGGAGCATAATTTTTGCACACAACAATAGCATACATATATATTGAACACAACTATATGTATTTACCTAAATAAAGTTTCACTATTATCACACGATTTCCCAATACTTTTCCAATCCCCATCACTGGGTTGAGTATCACATATTTAGGTTTATTAATTCTCAAACCCTATCATATTTAACTCATAGATTATTACGTGTAAACTATGAGCATCAGTCTATATACGAGTATAGTCTCTCTCTCGTACATACGTATACTCCATCTCATTTACTCACTAAGTTAATATCATGGAATATATTATCTCAAGACCTAAATTAATTTCCAATAACTTTAATATGTCTTTCTCCAATCTCAACATATATACATATAACTGTAGGATTTCTCTCGCTCGTACGTCTACCCAATTCAACCCAATCCTAACACTGGATGGGGCTAAAATAATACAAAGGTCATATCTCCTAACCTACATAACCATTCTCAATATTAACCAAGTATAATCTTTTTAATCATCTAGAATTTCATGTTTGGCAATAACTTTAGGTGTCGATCGATTAACAAAAAGCGTCGATCGGTCGGTCAACACAGATCCCATGTTCTTTTGCATCTCGAGGTTCATCGTCCAAATCTTTTATTAAACCTTCCCCAAGCTCCCAAATTAGTACCCAAACATTACCCAACCAAAATATAAATATCGGGGCATGCTTTTAATGATTCCTAACCAATATAAACCATTTAATTTATCTAATTCATGATTCAATCATTACATTTTTCATCTTAGCCCTAACACATGAAATTTCATAATCTCTTTCAATTTTTGCACAATAAAGCATCATTCAAATATGAATTTGAATCAGAAAACTTATACAAATTCTATAACATGCGTTCTACACAAAATAAAACAATTAACTCATTAATTTTTAGATTTCTTAGCAAGAATAAACACGGGTCTAAACCAATTACACATTACTTAGTGATATAGCAAGAAATTTCTTGGCTTATATACAAGATTGCTGAAATACCCTTTGACTTCTCTTGGATTTCTTCTCTCTTTGTCCTCACCCTCTTCCTTAATTGAGAATAGGGTTAGGTTTTGGTGAGAGTGGTATATATTGAGTTGATTGGGAGTGTTTGGGTAATGTAAAAATGCTAAATTTAAAACTCCCCATTAGGCTTAATTTTGGGTCCCTAAATGACTCGAAAATACTACTTCGAATAGCTCAAAACTTAGCCTAAAGGTATATCTACCCCAATCCTAACTTAAGACACTAAAAACACATAATTGAGCCTCCGTGACACTCTAGATTCAAAACCAAACGATACTACCCAATAATATCTCACGACATAAATAAATTACCCTTAACTATATACGCACACGCAAAGTATAATAATCACATTTATTTATTTCAAACACATGTTATAAAAGTCAAATCCCAAGCCAAATTTAATTATCATCTAATTAGGCATTTTATTTATTTCCAAATTCACAAGTAAAAATTTAACCCGCTAAATAATTTATTTATCGCCTAATAATTAATTCCCACAAATGTGTGGGTATTATATTTAAGTCTAAGGGTCGTCTCACAATAATTGCAAACGGTTAATTGATTCTTAATCCCAAGTGTTATGAGGATTGAAATACTTGACCAATTATGGTTTTGATTGCTATGGGTGTGATTTAATTATATATTGGACCAGTAGATCCCAACAAGTTGGACAATTGTTGTGTGAGTCGGTCTGAGATCATAATTCAGAGGAATTCACATTCAGGAGATATCTTAGATTGTGATACCCCCTTGATAGATTTATATGATTAATTTCCACCAATAAAATCCGCTCGGTGAATTATTTTATAATCCGATGGAGTAGCAAATAAGTTAAGTCTAAGAATCATGGAATTGATTAGATGGTGTTAAAATCGATTAACGACAAATTGATTTGACCAATGAATATAAAATATTTAACGTGGGAATCATATTATGTACCACAATCAACTTTGCAAATAAGACATCTTTATTCCTAGTTATTTAGAGATAATTAAATAGGAATGCAGTCGTGATTATTCAGTGGAATTAATTACAATTAAATAAAGAAATGAAATAATTATGGTACATATAATTGGAATTTTTAAGTATTTATTCGAAAGCCAATTTAATTATTTGCCTTGGGTCCTAGTATAGTCCAATACCCAAGTAGTAGGTATGAAACTCTCTAGAAGCCTAGTTAAGGGTAATTCTATGACTTATACTTATTTATATTGGTGTAAGTTAGGGTTTTAAGTTAATGATCCATTATAGAGGATTAGTGGGGGAAAGGAAAGACAATATTCACATTTTTTGTGAAGGGGTGAAGGGAGGGAGGGTGATTCCTCTCATATTTCACTATGGTATCATCTCCAAGTGTGATCACGCATAAGGATTACTTTGGATGGATTGTATACTAGAAGATTCAAGATGTTCGGAGCATTCTAGAAGGGTTTTAGAGACTTGGAATAGGCAGTAATATCATCATCATCTTTAACAACATTTTTCTCTTTATACGGATGACAACAACATTTTTTATAAAAGGAGCAAAACCCTAATTTTGGAGAAGGAGAATAGGAGTGGAGAGACGTGCGCCCATGGAACTTTTATCCGTGCCCGTGGATAACGATGAACATGCTGAGAGTTCTTTTTTATTTGGACTCTCTCTCCCCCGTAATTCAAATCGATGGACTTTTCTTCAAGGAGATTTATTGATCCAAAAGGATTCTAATCAAGGAGTCTTGGCCATTATGGAAAGGGAATGTGTTTCCTTTTTGATATATAATTGATTGTGTTTTTGTTTATATGTATAATATCTCATATTTTATGTTGCATATTTTTCGGGCGAATTAATTAATTAAGTAGGACCCACATTTTATGGACAACATGGATTTAATTTTGAGACGTACTGAGATCACAATTTTTTGGAAAATCTATTTTTATATATTCACGTTTAAATTTAATTTATTCAGGTAATTAATTTAAATGTATAAATTAAATTTTAATCTCCGGGGTTTATTTTAATATAAAAATTGTTTTATTTTTGAAAAATTAAAATAGTGAGATCGAATATTTTAATTTGTACGAGTAAATTATGAATTACCCAGGATTTAATTCAGGCATTTAGAAATGAATTTTTTTACATATACCCTCAAGTTTAAAATATTAAGTGATAGAGGGGTTTCCACATAAACCCACGATTTTCATTGGTGTTTTGAAAATGTGATACGATTACTTTCTTGTGTTAGTTTGATTTGCCCCACCCAACAGATGGATTTAATCACATTGTCCAGTATTCTCGATACTCTTAAGTGATAGTTAAATGTAATCGAATGTGAGTGAATTCAGTCCTCCTATTGAGGAAGTCCTCATGAGCATGTTTAGTTTCAATGATCGATCCGATGGTACTTAAACACAACTAATGATATTCTTCCCATCAGAGTCATTGTTATTGGATGTGGAACCAAAAGACATCGGCTATTCATTATATTATTTATTAGTTTTCTAAAGTATCTGGATAAATAATGGAAGATGAAAATCTGTCTAGTTCAAAGTGAGGTGATTTAAGCTCCAATTGATAAATCTCACCTCATCGGGGAACTAGGATGTTCGAGGGGATTAGTTTTTAATTGGAGGTATTTTAATGCCGCTCTAAAATTTAACTAAATTAATTTTCACGTTTTAAATGAAAATTATTATTTTCAATAATTATTATGATATTTCAAAAATGAATTCAACTTTTCCTTATCACTCTTAGTTTTAATGCTTTAACTATAATAAAATTCAAGGACTTGAAATATAATTGGACATTTATACAACTTAAGGACATAAATAATGATTTAACCCACACTTTCTTCCATATACATTTTAAAATTGTGATATGATTGATCTCTCATGTTAGTATTTGGTCTTCCTCTCCATCGGAGGGAATTGATCATAGTATTTTTAATATTTATGGGAATTATTTTAAATTAAGTGTTACATTTGTTCCATCCACCAATCAGGAAATTTAAATATGAACGTTTTAATTTGAAGAAATTAACTAATGGGAATTTATAAACATAGATTTTGGTTGATGATTCTCAATTAAGAATCATGTTCTTAAAATGATATTCATAATTAATTGAACAAGGGATTCTTTGGGCTAGATATGGTTGGGAAATTTGGATCCATTTTGAAATTCAGGATTGACTATCATCGATAGCCAGGGGATGGTGTTAGTTATTGAGAATATTTTTACTTCTTTCCAGAAACGGAAGTAGGAGGATAAATCTAAGTTTCATATACAATGGTTTGGGTTAAGAAAGTGCATATTGCTTAGTAGTGGTGAAATAGTTGAAAAGTAGGTATTATCACTATAAGTAGTTAGAACTTTTACAACAATATGTATGCTTTTTCGTAGCTTTGTAAGAAAAGGGACATAGTAATGGTTTTTATTTTCAAAAGTAAGGGCATGATTTATGGTCCGTTCTACAGGAACCTAATATGTAGACTCGGGAGCACGAATTAGGACTGCAATGCTTTGAAGACGTTCCAGGTAATCAGGCAACTACTTAAAGGAGAGATGTTCCTAATAATGGAAAATAAGATAAGGCAGTAGTATTAGCAGTAGAGTATCATTTTAGATTACGGTGATGACTTAAATATAATGTGAGTAAAATGTATAATATAACTGTTTTAGAAGAAAATTTATTTCGGTTTTCTTAATTGGTTTTGAATAGATATGCGATTATTTTAATAAGATTATTTTATCAAAATTAGGATATCTTTCATTTGTTCTGGTACATTGATAATTTATACATTATAAGGTCTGTCTCACTAATACTGAAATGAATAATGTTAATGGAATAATCATTAAAGAGAAAGTTTTCTTCTATATCCAAACACAATTTTGGCACTTACGCTTAGGTCATTTTATTCTAAAAGAAATTCAAGGACTGGTTTAAAATAGACAATTGATTTCATTAGAAGTGCAGTCACTTTTCGTCTTGAATCCTATTTAAAAGGTGAAATGACTAAGGTCACATTCAAGGCCCAAAGCTAAGGGCCAAGTATGTGTTGAGAATGGTTAGTTTCGATTTGTGTGGCTTAATGACTATCTGGTCAAGAGGTGATTTTGAGTACTCCATTAATTCCATACATGATTACTTAATGGTATGGATATGTTTACCTTATGCACCACACGTACGATGTCTTTGATTAGTTCAAAGTGAATAAGACTAAGTTGGAACATATGTGAGGTAAACTAATATAAACATTACAATATGATCATAGTGGGAGTATAATTCTTGAGATAGTTTAGCGAATCATCTATCGAAGGTGGGGTTTGAATCCCAATCTACACCGGGATTTCACTTCGGAATGGTGAAGAGGAAATGAAGAAATAAGACTCTTTTAGATCTAATAAGGTCCGTGGTTAGTTATTTAGAACCGTGATAGGGTTTAGCTGATTTAAAAATGTGAAAATTATAATTACAAAAACAATTGCCAAAAGAAAATCCTAAGCCACACCTAGACGCGCGGCCATGACTTGGATACATAGAGATGGGGGTACGCCGCAACAATCACGTCTAAACACCCCGCGACCGCGGGAGTGTTTAGGTCACAGGTAGTCATGGGGGAGTTAGTGGGTGGGGTCTGTAGTTTTCCCTTATATTGATTAAAATGCATGAATTTTCATTTGCTTCCCTCACACTCTTAAATATTTTATCCCTCTTTTACAAAATATTATTCTCTACATAACCTTTACCTAAATAACAAAATTACACTCTCAAATCAAAAGTTTTCTATATATAAATATCAAGCAAGAATTAAAGAAGGAAATCAAATCATTTCAAACAAATTGCAAGGAGGTTTTTAAAAGATTTCAAGGTTATATTTCAAGGGTGCATTAACTCAACTTTTAATCTCACTATTTGGATTTTTTAGGAAAGTTACTGATCTACTCTCCTCTTTTTTTTTTATGTATGAATGTTAATTTTACCTAAATATAAATTTTAGGTCTAAAATTGAGTAAAAACCCTTAGGGTTTATAATACCTCGTCTATTTTTCATTCAATGATAAAATTTAATAGTATTCATATAATTCAAGATTTGATTTAGGTTTAATTGATTTAAAAATGATGAATTTGATTAATTGATATTAGCCTTGCAGATTAGGATTTTGATAATGTTTTAGGGGATTATGATGAATTAGATATGTTAATTAATAATTAAGCCATGTTTGGAAGTAGGATATTATTTATAAATGGTTGTAAGGTTGTACTCCTGTGACACCCCGACTAATTAAATACCGGGTAGCTACTCCTTTATTAAATTAAATCAAAACGCCAAGTTGGCTCAGTTAATAGCATCACTGTCGAAAACATTTTATTATTATTACTAACCACCTAGTATTTAAAAAGTAAGTTGCCAAATTTTAATTTAAAGTCTGATTAACATGCAACAAGTGTAAAGAAGAATAATAACACCATTCACCATAGTAAAGTAAATAGAATGACCGTAACATGATATAAATAAATCTGGAGGTAAAACTCCTCATAACATAATCCCATGACTGAAGTAAATAATGAAATACTGAATACTGAATGAATACATGCCAAAGCCTGAAACTAAAATGGAAATGTATCTAATAGAACTTGGGCAACATGCCCTACAACTGAGGGATAATGAATAAGGAGTCCAAATGATATAAGCGTCTAAAAGCAAATCCCTGTAGCTTCCACTAGCAGCTACAGCTCGTCATCGGAATGAGAATCCTATGCATGGTGACCTTGTGGCTGGGCACCTAAAAATGGTTTTACAAAAAGATAGATTTGAAAGCAAACGGGTCAGAGCCCGAATGTGGAGATATTTTAAAAACTTGCAAGTGCTTTAAAAACATTTAAAACAGTATATGCAAAGTACATGTTAGGACGCGCTCTCACATGATATACTCACCTCTCGTCTAAATGTGCACTCCTAACGTTCCTGTACCCATTCATGTGTTATCTCATAACTATCTAAAGAGTTTCTAACACTTCTACTCGGTTCACGATATAAGTTCCATCATTAACAATTAAATAGAGAGTTCTACTTTAATTCTTGAATTCCCAATTACTAACAAAACCATTTATTGATAAAATCCCCTTTTTACCTTTTCAAAATATTACCATAATTATACTCACAATTTAACATAGTAAATTCCTTCTCATTTAACCGTATATTATCAGATCATAAATATACAATACGAGCATCCAAAGGCTAAGCTGCGGTGCTCACATACTCTGCTATCCATCCCGGTACATCACGTACATAAGGATCATGCATTCCGAATCTCTCAGGAATCGTTCAGATAACAACATCACAAATAGTGGAGGCGAACATAGTCACCATCACATGGGTCACGCACATACCTACGCTCCCACGATCAACAGACTTATTAATATCACAATAAGTCCTTCTATGACCTATGTTCATCGAGGTAACCAATCTAAATCCGGGCAACACAAGGATAAGAAGGCCCTAAGCGAACGTAAACCTCCCGCGATAGCAAGTATGATAGGTATGTCGTACACATAAAGTTATATACTAAGCATTCACACATCTTAGATACCTCAATATTAATAAGGATATATTCTACATCATTATACCATTATTCCAAATTCATATATTTCAAGTATCTCGATAATATATAATTTAAATAGTCGACACGTCTCACGTCGAAATTTCTTTAAACTTGGAACCTATCTCAAATAGACTATTAAGTTCCCAATATTCCCACATATAACATCTTTATACCTAAGGTCTTTACTTCTGCCCCAAGCCTTGTTTCATCAAATTATTCGAATTTGTACTATTAACCCAAATATTATCTCACATAAATAATTTCATTAATTTAGAATAATTCCTCAAATTAAATTCCAATTAAAGTCAAATCTCATAATCATGCCTACTGGTCTTCCTTAAGGTTAAGGGTATTCACAATGTCTCCAACAATATTATCCAAGGGTTAACACTATAAAAATTTAATTAGGGAAAATACTTTATTCATTCTGGGAAGGTCGATCGATCGACCTTTGCCTTCGATCGATCGATGGTGGTCGATCGATCGACTGATGAATGTCGATCGATCGATTGCACAGGCATGGTTACGGACTGCTTCGTTTTGCAGTTACTGTTTCGACCCAAAACTCCATTTTTAAGCATGAAACTCCAAGATAAGGTTACTCTAACATTATACTAACATCCTACAACAGTATTAATATTCTAAGTCCCATAATTCATCATTTAAAAGCTTAGTTTAGATCAAAACTACATCAAAATAATTTCCAGAATTCTTCCATTCAAGAACATCATCAAACTTCTTATAATTCCACTTTTAGATCATCAAGGTTCTGTTTAAAACATATAAATTCGTCCAGAATATACTACATGCAATTCCTACATAAATCATGGCCTTCAACTTTCAATTCACGGGTCTAATTTATCTCCAAAAATCAATTTCGAAAATTCCTAAACATGGGAACATATCTTGAATCAAAAGAGTTTAAATCACTTGCCTTAATTTATCTCAGAATTTGGTGTAGAATCTTGAAGTTAGGTTGTTCTCCCTCTGTTTTTCTGCAGAATTCTCTTCCTTCTCTCTCTCTCTCAAGCTCTTCTCAAGGTTGAAGATAATGGAGTATGGAGGTGTGTTATGGTTTTTGGAAGTTGGGATGGTATATCAACTTCTCCCGTAGCCCATATTGACATATAGTGTGGTTAGTGGGTTAAGTGGGTTGAGGAAATAGTCAGATTATAATCTCTATTTTCGTCACTTTTTAATTCCCAAAAATGCAATTTACCAAAATACCTTTTATGATGCCAGTATGTCCCACAAATACCCCGGGACCCAAACTAAACTTCCGGCTAGTGTTTTCTGACTATCTCGACCCTTCCGGACACGTTGGCGCACTCAAAACGACCATATGGTTAATGGAACTAAAATTCACTTTTTAATTTAATAACAAAATACCATGACGTGGCGGTCTCACGCGTCAAGCAAAATTCCCAAATTGACGTATTTAAATCTCACGACAATTTCAATATTACCAATATTCTTATAATGCCAAGTATACACATTAGAATAAAATACTAACTCACATCTCGTTAATATGTTTATCCGGATTAATTTCCAATTAATAAACATTTAATTCAATTAATCCCAAAAATAAATATCACAGAAAATACGGGGTATTACAACTCCTAGCATTATAAGTGACGCTGTTATTAATTAAATGCCTAAATGATGTAGACAAATGATAATTAGTAATTGATCCTTGATTTCTTATGTA
Source organism: Sambucus nigra (assembly GCA_949130495.1). Lineage (NCBI taxonomy): Eukaryota > Viridiplantae > Streptophyta > Magnoliopsida > Dipsacales > Adoxaceae > Sambucus > Sambucus nigra. The sequence continues at coordinate 612,009,316 of OX422217.1, read as the reverse complement.
GATTCATAATTGGTAATTATCCCATAATATGTAGATTGTTATTCTCTTAGAACCCTCTTACATAATGAACTAATTGGAGTTTGGGATTGGGATTTTAGTTGGTTATAATTGAATTAAACCTTTAATTTTTCTCCAAAATTGTTGCGATTATAATACTAAGCAGTTAGCTTGGAATGAATATGGGATTACAGGATTGGGTTAGACGGTAAATTATTGTTGCTGGATTGGAAGTTGATATTTAATTCGATAACTTTTAATAAAATTATCTTAAAGTTTTATAACTAAATTTTAGTGTTTCGACGAATATCTTATCTAGATAGAAGTGCATCGGGGGAGGGGGGTCTTTATTTGGATTTCATTTAAGAGACGTCCCCACATTAAGATAGCGAAGGGTGGAAGTAGTGATCTTAGAAATAAATTATATAACTTATATCCTTTAACGAAAAGTCTTTAGTATCGAGAAACCCCCCATTAAAATTATATTCACATGTGTAGTCGTAATAAATCCCTTATGAAAGTTCTTAAAAATGTAAATGATGATTAAAGGTTAGTTTTATATAGTACGACAGGTGGGCTAAATTGAATACGTTGTCATTATAACTACAGTAATAAGTTTAATTGAAATTTTGAAATGGTATATCGTTAATGGTAATGACGGGTAATTGAGATTAATGAATGGATATGATTATATGGGAGTGAGTCAAGAGAGGGAATCCTTATTTTATGTGTGCCCGTGTTAGTAGTAAGATTTGACACGATAGATAATGGTTTTATGTGTGTGCCCTGAGTGAGCGGTGAACCCGTGCTAAAGAATGGTGGGTCTTGATTCATAGGCGAATTTATTTGTGCGTCACACATATTTTGTTTGGCTCATGCTAGTGAACAACGATGTTTGGCAAGGTGAAAGATTTATTTATGCGTACCTCAAGTTTTTGAGATGGTTGGGGAGAATAAGAATATAGTTGTTACGATTTGATTAATTAAGAGGTTAGTTAATTGTTGAAACTATTGGTTCAATTAAAATGGTTTGTGAGGTTCTGTTTGATACTTGCGGTTGTTATAATATGTTAAAACCCGTGGACTTATCATTTATATATATAAATTCTTTTGAGTTGTGTAGCTTTGGTAACTTGTTGGGCTCTGATACATTTATCATCGTTGAATCATTTCAGGTGCTAGGTCGGACCTTGCGATTAGCCTATTTTCCAACTAGCATGAACTGTTTCTTCATTTTATTCCTGTTTTCACTGTTATGAGATTAGACACATGTTATCTCCATGATTAGATTTTTTACTTTGAGTTATGTGAGTTTGGATACATTGGGTTTTTAGTTAGAATGTACGGTAGATACAATTGTTGGCATATATTATTATTTTCAGTTGGTGTTACTATTTTGGAGTTTATACTAAGTAGTTGAGATTTACATATTGAGACTAGTTAGTGTGGTTATTGAGATATTCACTTATGATAATGGTTTTATGGTGATGTTTTAGTTTGACACTTGAGGTATATAACATCGTGTATATATCTTGTCATATTATTTCTTTTGATTTTGTACATGCTAAGAATGATATTTAAATTATTTTGATAAGTTGTATATTTTAATGTTAGGACGTGATCAACCCTAGTGTTACAAATATACGAGTTTTTACAAAAGCTTCAGATGTTCATCTCAAAATATTGAGTGGTTAGGGATTAATTGTAATAATGTAAATGACATTTTATGATCAAGTACTTGATTAAAAAACCATCTTAACTTCCCCTAAATAAACACCGATCCTAGTATAACCAAAAGATCAAGTAGCACATGTTATCGTCTAAAATTGGTATATGGATTTATGAGTCTTAGCTACTAAATACCAATAATAAACAATGACAAATAAAAAAATTACCATTACCATCTTGCCAATTTAGGATGAATAGAGAGATATGAGAGACAAAGAAAAAAAGGGAATTAATGTGGTTCGGCCCAATGAGATTCCTACGTCCACATGTGCAGTACTGATTATATGTATTTCAATGGGAAATATTTTCTTGGAAGGAATTGTTACAAGCTTTCCAAGTTGTCTTTAGGGTTTTGTTTACGGCCAATAGGTAGAATATTTTCGGATCCCTTATTCCGTGGGATAGAGTGCTATTTATAGGCTCTTTTGGGGAGAGATAATGTGTAGTGGGACGGGTGTCATGTCTTTATATGTAAGGAAGGTGAACCTTTTGCATGCCAAGAGATGGCTAATGATGAGTCAGTTATAACCTACGAAGAAGGTGGGCTATCATTCAAAATAATACATATGCGCACTTATGTTAGTGTTACTGTTCATATCTGTCACGTGACTCATATGTGCTCTCTGATGGAGTCCATCAAACGTTGTCAACTGACATCAATAACTATTTGGCTGAACGTAATGATTACTGAGCGGAGCAGAATATGGTTTATTTAGGCGAGCTAAACACTTTCTAATGATAGGTGTCTCAATCTTATTACTCTTCCCAGTCCCTCATATTTAAGGTACAACAAAATTCCCCAACACTATATTCGCGATTGGAACTTGTAGCAGATTCTTCGATGTGTTGGGTCGTCTGAGTATTTCCTAGGTGAATTGAATGAGTGAAATGTTTAATACGAGAATGTCCTCGATTTCTTGAATTCTGATCGTACTTAAATCTCTTCGGTGCACACCGCGAATATTGACTTGTGAGATTTTTTGAAAGTTAGCTTAGACGCGTGTCAATATTGGGGAGTGTGTTAATCCCCAGGCATCAATTTCCTTTCCCAATCATGAAGTCATGTTAACTTACTAAAAGCTTGGTATTTAAGATGGGTATACTGGTAGTTTAGTCTTATAGTCATTTGGTCGGCTATTGCTAACCTAATCTACCTTACTAGCTACCAGTTTTTAACGAACCTAGGTTATCCTAGCTTAGGTTTTTCAAATGCTTGTGCTAACTTGCTGGTCATATGGACGAATCTTGTCATCTTGACCATGTGTCAGCATTGGTTACCTGAGTTAAGAAAATATGTTAAGATTTATCACTTCATTATCAATTATGATAGGATCTTGTCATCCATATGACTATAATGGATTTCTCAGAGTTGGTAAACTTGTTCGTGGCCTATTCAAAGACGAGGAGGTTCCTCTTCAAAGCTTTTGTTGATCAAGCTTCCATACTTAAATAACTTTTTCATTTGCTCCACATCGTGAGCAATTTCTTCTTGTCCAGCAAATATCTATGGTATGTTAATGATCTGGTCGGTTGAATTTACCTCTGATTTATCTTTCACAAAAGTTTTCTCGTCTGGTCGAACTATTAAGCTCTCTTTTGAAGAAGTCTGTTCGACTGACTTTGCTGTTGAGTTCTTTTTTGTAGAAATCTGCTCAACTGATTTTCCTGCTGAGTTCTTTTCCGTAGAAGTCTGTTCGAATGATTTTGTTGCTGAGTTCTATTCCGTTGATATATGCTCAGTTTTCTTTTAGGCTGAGCTCTCTTTCATCTGCTTTTCCATTTTTGAGAGTGCGCTTGAGATCTTAATAGAATATTTATATAATTTAGTGTCCAATACACTAAATATCCAAATTTTATCTTTTTACCCTAAAAAAGCATCTAGGTGATAAAACAGATAAATTAAAACGTGCATTCAACAAAGGCAAACTGAGGAAAAATCCCTTTCGAGTAAAACATTTTATTCAGAACTTTAGAATTACTTGATAACTACCATAAGTATTATGTTCTTGTCTTCACAAATCCCTGAAGAATACTACTTAGTACGGAGCAGTCCACACGTGGCCTTCCACACTCAGTATCCACTGATCAACCTTTGTCTTTAGCAATGATCCCCTCGAGAATCACACTGGTTTGCTGTGAAGAAACTCCCTCCAAAAAAGTGATGTATACAAGGATACAAACTATAGGGTTTGAACTGATTCACTAAAATATATTCTGGGGATGTGGTTCGTGAATCAAAAAGGTTTTCTAAACTCAAAAGGTTGAAAACTTTTGGAAAATATGTGCATAAAAAGTTCTGGAAAAAATCTTAAAAATTCAGAATACGAAACATGTATTTATAGGGTGTTCACAATTTTTGAGGCGGAGACTCATTCGAACAAATTTTGAGGCTTATTCGAATGAGAAAAGAAACTTATTAGAATAAAACATAGTCTCTCTATAACGAGAAGACAATCTCGTTTGAACAGGCTTTAAACGACCTTTTGACGAGTAAAAATAGTACGCCCTCGATCGATGCTCGTTAGATAAAAGCTTCAAACGACCCTTCTAACGAAATACCCTTTTCATTTGAACGAGATACAAATTGTTAAAAATAAAAAATAATTTTCTTTCACAAATATAATCCCTGTTCATTTTTAATAAAAATAAACATCCCAAAAATAAAGTTTGTGAATTAATTTAAACACTATATAACTTTATACCTTTATGGGATGTCGGGAAGTCTCGAGTGTGGATGTCAGTTTTCTGTGACGGTACGTGACGGTTTGCAATGGGATACGCCAAACTAGCCTAAAATAATTCAAGGCCTATACTTATGAGCAATATCAAAAAAAATTCTCTAACAAATCTCCCCATTTGACTATTCCAGTACAAAAACAAACAAACCTATCCAAAATCCAAATTACATCAACAAAATTCTATAAATGACAAAAGAAATCTAACACCCTTCCTAACCTTAGAAAGAAATGGCATACGTCTCTTTTTCTTCAAACTTTTTCTTTTTCTTCTTCTTCTTCTTCTTCTTCCCTTCTGTAAAGTTTGTCTTCATCCGGGTTGTCTTGAATTTAGCTTTAAGTACTTACACACATGAGATAAAAATATATACCCCGTGATGCATCGAGATTTAAACAGACATAAAAACTCCCCCATAATTTGTTCTCCCTCCTTTTGTCTGTAATAAACAAAGGAGTGAAACATAATCATGAAATACGAAGCATCACTTAGAAGATAAGATATCATCATGAAAATATATAAATCAAGCATGTGTAATGATAATCTCAAAGGCCATCAAAACCAACTATTTTTATACTTTTTCATTTTTTTAGAAAAAATGTAAATTTTACAAATACAACACGATACCATCTATAATATATGCAAAATATACCAAAGAAAACCCGACACACATATATAGGTATAAATGACCACAAAATATGATACAAAACTCATAATCTTTACACACTAGCATAGTATCGATGTGTCTAAACATACGGGATGGAATAAATGGGTGTGAACTAGATACAAATGAATTATGACCCAAATACTCAAATATGTTCAAGAAGTTCCAACTAATCGAAAAACTTTATCAAACAAAGATTTTAGCCTCAAGTGACAAATAAAGTTGAACTTAATGAACAAAATAAGCACAATGCACATAGGTATAGAGTATTGATGATTCTACAAATCTATGGCGTCATGACAAAATAAGAGTATTAGGATTCATTGTGCAAACCCGTTGTTCTTTAACTAAACTCCCTAGAAAGATAAACATAATCATATTTTCTGTTCTTTTCTTTTCTCAATTATTTTGAAGTAATTTCTTTTGAATGATCAAACATTAAACTATGTTCTTTTTTCTATTTTTTCTATTTTTACTGCTTTTATTTTTTCTTGGGCTCTTTTCAACGTTGACTTTCACGTAAAGTCAACATGTCATTCACAACGCTTTCCCGTGTACACTCATATTTTTTTAATACTAAATAAAATCTCTCACGGGTAACGGTTCTTATATGCACAAATCCTCCATAGTCACATAAACATTTAGATGATAAAATTAATAGGAGAACATCTCACAAAGCTCAAGTATACATGTGAAGTTAACGTTTAAAAAGCTTGTGCATGTGTGTGTGGAGGCTTATACAAAGTCGAATTGGTAAAGCAAATCAAGTTTGAAACGACTCCATAAACATGGTTAAGATCAATCTAAGTATCTAAAGTCATAATCAAATGTCCTAGACACATGAAAGTTGTGGAGTGAATTGGATTCAAATACACCAATATGCCATACCAAATGTGTAAAACTAAAATACATAAAAACCAATTTATTTTTTGTATTTTTCAAAAAATATATATCAAAATAAAGTCTTTTTGTATTTTTTCAATATGACTCAATAAAAGAAAAAAATAGTAAAAAGATACACATGTCATGACATTATCAAACATATATCATGAAACAAAACTAGAATATGTAAAACAAAATCATGCAAGAAATCACCCATAAGATATAGCATGTGAAGCATCACGTGAAAACATGTGAAGCATCACGTGCAAGCATGTGCGAATCAACTAACCTAGAATTTAACAATTCCAAAAACAAATTCCCAATCCCAAATAGATGTATACTTAACTCTTTGGGTGTTGGGAACCAAGGGAACACTAGATTTAAACTTCGTAAGACCTCTTTCACGAACATAACAAAAAGCCCTAAGGTGACCTATGATACCATAATGTGAACACGTGTAAACACGGGGAATGTTACCTATGGATTTGACCTTTTCTAATGTCCTCGGATGTGGCTGACCTTATAAAATAAACAATGTTATTGACTTTAATACTGGAAGCATTAGAAACATGGGAGCTAGTATCATCACTACTAAAACTAATAGAATCTTTTAAATCATCTTTTAACTTTAAAATTTGAGACTCAATCAAAGAATTAGATTCTTCGAACTTTAGGGACTCCTTCTTCATATTTTCAATCATTCCTAGAAGGTTATCTCGCTCATCTTCATTACAAGCGAACTTATCCCTAAGAATTTTCTCACGTGCCTTATAATAATTAATTAAATTACCATCATCGTTAATGGTACATACACTGATCCTAGAAATTTTAAAGTCCTCTAATTGTTTCTCTAAAAATTGGACTCTATCATCACTCTCTTCCTTGGATAATTCTAAAATTTTAAAATCATGATCCATTTCCACAAGCTTCTCACGAAATAAATCTCTTTGAGTTTGAACAGTTTGCAAAAGTTCCAAAGCAATTTTAAAATGAAAGTTTTCTTTTTCAAGAATTTTAATGCTTGTAGAAAACTTCAAATTTAAACGATTTAAGTCGTCAAAACTATGGCCATCCATCGAGAGAAAAATAAAATAAATCAACAAGAGAGATAAAAAATCAATCACCCTACAACAACACTAAACAAGGATCTAACATTAACATGATAACTTGGCGCAACCTGCTCTAATACCACAAAGAGGTAAGAAGCAACTGAATGCTCTGTTACCAATTTGAGAGTAAGCTTGCGATCTTAATGGAATATTTATATGATTTAGTGTCCAATACACACAATATCCAAATTTATCTTTTTATCCTAAACAAGCTTTTAGGTGATAAAACAGATAAATTAAAACATGCATTTAACAATGGCAAACTGAGGAAAAATCCCTTTTGGGCAAAACCTCTTATTCAACACTTCAGAAAAATTACAAGATAGTCGACTTATAGACTACTGGATAATAGCCACAATTATAATAAGCTAGTCTTCACAAATCTCTGAAGAATACTACAGAAATAGAAATTACTGACGAAGAGATCAGCTAGCTGCTGAAAGTTTGAGATCTTCCCTGGAAACAAATCGTTGTACCAGATCTATGTCGACCCTGTGACGTACTAAAAAATGCTAGATAAAACATCTCATTGGGAACTGAATAGATGTTGATAGCTACTTGGTATTTCTCCACGTGCAATACAGGGTCTGTTTTACCGTCGTACCTTAGGGGTTATGAGTGGTGGCTTGAACTTTGCGAGTGTAGGATAGCCCACAATGGATGGAATGAACGGATACCCTTTCACAAAACCTCTTTATAAGGGATTATTTACTTTAGAAATCTCTCCAAAGCGATCCTCTAAACTTTGAATTGACCCCTTTCAGGACTCATCATCCTGCTCGACTTTAACTAGAACAAACTTGCCTGTTGACCTTAGTTTCTAATGATCTATTTTCCTCATAAGTATGCTTGGTTTAGGTAAATCCCCGTACTATCATCCTAGACTTGGCTGATCATTTTGTTCTCCGTGTGACCCACCTACTTGGATCTTGTTTGGATTCTCTAGGCCCCTAGCCTCTATGCCATATCGCCTTCTTACTTCTCGTAGACCCAAACAATCAAACGCAACGACTCTGCCCAATCTTTCCAACATGTTTAGTCTCTCCTAGGAGTAGGTATGTTCATTATCATAACTAGTTGTCCAGAGGAATGAGGTGTTCCCTGGGCAATATGACCTGTCATCTCGTGATCCACAGTTTTAGGATCTACTTCCTTTATCTTGTGAACTCGAGTTTAGCCTCCTTAAGTTCTCCAATGTCTGGTCGTGGTAGGTACGCCTCTTATCTTTTCATGTGGAAGGAGGTGGAATTTCACCCCTCATGTTAGAGTGCTCTCCCCCCGTTGGGTTGATAGGAGCGTCTACGTTAGTTTCTTCTCATCCTGGAGCGTCAGCGTTAGTTTCTTTACGCTCTCTTGCATTGCCTCTTGGCCTCTAGCCAAGTTCAATAGGAATTTTTGTAGGTCTCCCATTCCAATAGGCGTTAAAGGAGGGTTTACTTCTACTGCACGACTACTCTCTGATTCTTCTCCTATTTTTGGTAATTTTCAGGTAAGACAGTGTATAGCCACCTAAACCAGTACATAATAAGGTAGCTAAACAAAAATAAAGGAAATAAAGGAATAACAACAAATTTGGGGAAATTGAATTAGGGGTTTTCACAAAATTTGGATTTGCGAATGAAAAATGGTAGGAAACAAAAAATGGCTTGTCAAGATTCCCACAAACGACGCCAATTTGTTGTCGTCTAAAATTGTTTTATGGATTTATGAGTCTTCGCTACTAAATACCAATATCAAACCATAACGAATAAAGAAATTTCCACTACTAACTTTCCAATTTTGGATGAATTAAGAGAGATGAGAAATAGAAAGAAACAGGGGATTAACGTGATTTGGCCCAATGCGGTGCCTACGTCCACAGGTGCAGTGAAGATGTATGTATTTCAATGGGCAGCACTCATGGAAGGAATGATTACAAGATCTCCAAGTTCTCTCTAATTTTTTTTATCTATGGACATTAGGTAGAATCTATTAGAATCCTTTATTGCGTGGGTTTGAGTGCTATTTATAGGTTATTTTTAGGGAGATATAATATGTAGTGGGACAATCATCATGTTATAAGTCAGGTAGTCGTACCTTTTACATGCCAAGAGACGGCTAATGATGAGTCGGTTAAAACATATTAAAAAGGTGGTGTATTGTAAAAAATAATCCAAGTGTGTACTAGTATGAGTGTGACTGTGCATATTTCGTTACGTGACTCATATATGCGCTCTGACGGGGTCCATTAATGGTGTCAATTAACGTCAACAACTATTTGGCTGAACAAAATGATTACTGAGCCGACCAAAATGAGGTATATTTAGCGCGATGAACACTTTCTGGTGATAGGTTTCTCGATCTTATTGTTCTTCCTAGTGTCCCATAGTTATGGTACAACATCACACTTTATGTCGACTATATTTGACTTTAAGAAAGTAAATTGTGTAAGTTGGACTACATTTATTTTGACCAAAAATGAATTTTTGAGGAACTTCAAAATCCAAGGTCTATTAGAGTTACTTTAATTAAACTCAAACTTCCTCGATGGCTATTTTTCTAATGACTAGTTTTCAAATTTCAAAAACCAACATTCCCCCAAATTACCTAACTACCATCTAATGTCTAGTTTTTTAAAAAGCCTATAAAAGGGCCCTTTTTTCCTTCTTCTTTAAACACACAAACTATCAACACCATCTTCAAAAGAATGAAGTCCTAATTTAAAGCTTTTATCCTTCTTACTTCATTTTTCTAGGGAGAGAAACCAAGTCCCCATTTCCAGATAAGATGAGTTTTTAGCCAAAGCTTCAAATTCCAAACCCTCTTTAAACAAGATCTAAAGCCCAAACCCACTTGTGCTACATATTCAACACAACTCATTTAAGCATTATTGTGGTGATTGTTTGAGAGTTTACATTTTGAAAGATAGAAAGAAAACCCATTTCACCATAGATGATTGTTGAGAAACATTGTTACATTGTTGAGAAACATTGTTATATATTTTTGTTCCATTACTTGTTCTTGAAATTACAGTTGAACTTCGTTGTATCTTCACCTCCAGTTGTACCATTTTGCCAGGACTTGAGGCATGATAAGAACTTGGGCTCTTTCGTGTTCCTCTTATGCAAAGACAACATAGTTCCCTTATTGGTTGCGGGTTGTGAGGTGTAATTATCCCTTGTAAGGTTTTGGTGTCCGCTTAGTGAACATGGGATATTGAAGTGACTCAAATGCCATCTCCAGCTTCGACGTACACAAGGACAACCACGTTAAAACCTCAGTTCGAAAAGTTTCTCTAAACCCTCTATATTAATTGCTTTTGATTATTGTTAAACTAATTGCATACACATATATTGATTCATCACATTGCAATTAATCTAAAATGAAAGGTTTGAAAGTTTTGAAATTTCCATTAATTTTATAAATTCCCCATGGGTATTTTTTGCGCCAATAAAAATGGTTTAGATCTCAAAAGTTATGAAAGGTTATTGTCAAACCAAAATGGTTTTGATGTGAGTGGATTTGATATTTGGAAACAATTTTGATGAAAGTAAGTAATAATATACTTTCACATTAAGACCAAATTATTAGGTAAGTACCTAAATATAGTGATCCTTTCACTTGATATCATTTCATTTCACAGTTTTGAAGAATTTTATTTTGGTTTTTGGTGTTTTATGAAACATACGTACAAGGAACAAAAATTATATATATATATATATATATATATATATATAATAATGCTCCTGTGCGGACTAGTCCGTATTTTAAGAATGCGGACCGGACATGTGTCACCTAACGGTGCGCCGAGAAATTATCGCCTAAATTATAGGCACACTCTCTCTCTTTTCTGGGCTCACCGCCAGGTGACACATGTCCGGTCCGCATTTTTAAAATGCGGACTAGTCCGCACAAGAGCAGGACTGTATATATATATATATATATACACACACACACACACACACACACACACACACACACACATATATTTTAAGCCTACGTATCCGCTGTAAGGAGAATCAAAATCAACATAGTTCAGATTGATTTATTGGAGAAGAACATCACCACCCTTTAGATCTAAGCCTTTATAAAGTGAATATAGTCAAAAGAACCGTACCTCTGACCCAAAACTGTACATTTTATACACCGAATAGATGTATTTTAGTTGCTAATTCTCGACAATTTGGGTCTTATGTGCTTCAATGTTTATCTTGTAGGTCAAACGTCCGTCTGCGGTGTCAAAAGTTATATATCGAGGCAAATGCACTTTGAATGGAGCTAAATACCTTATCTCGTAACTCTACCCTACCCTAAACTCTGTCCCGAGTCGTGTGTGTTTAATTTGTTCCCTTTCGTATTTTTTATATTTTTAGTTGAATCGTTTTTATTTTTAGGATTTATTTCTTTATTTCCTTTTATTTAATGTTGTTTTATTTTAGTTTTTAATTTTAATTTTATTTTATTAGAATTAGTTTTTAGGAGTTTATTTTTAGTTTATTAAATTTTATATTTTTTAGGACTTTAGTTTTCATTTAAATTTTAAGCTTTTATTTCTTTTGTTTTATTTTATTTTTTATATAAGCTTAGGATTTTACTTTTTTTAGTTTTCATATTTTTATTTTTATTATTTTTAGTTAGATTTTATGTTTTATTAATCTTAGTTGAGTCGTTAATATTTTAGATGTCCAAATTAAACACACACACATAATCTACATTCCCATACACCAAAACAACTCACCTACACCCAAATTCTTCCTCACCCACACCTACATTCCCATACACCCTCCCACACACAAACCCCTTCCACTTCATCTTCCCCATCACACACCCTCACTTACTCTCTCACCTCACCAAAAACCCATCACCCCTCCTCATCTTACTCACCCTCATCCTCACAGAGCCCCTCCGTCACCGACTTGTCACCATCGGACCTTATCACTCCGGTCACCCCCAACCAATCCGACGACAGAACCCTCGCAGCCCCGACACCCTTACTCGTAACCTCTCGCCGGCAGCCCAACCTCCCGCCGACGACATCTCCTGCCAGCGCCACCGGACCTCTAAACTCGACCACCTCCGACGGCGATACCCGTATCCGACTTCACCTAAACCCCCGACCCAAGTTCGACTCCGACCGAAACCACTCCGGACCCCCTGCTAGCTGCCAAAAGCGTGTCTATCTCCTGCATAATCCCAAAACAAAAAGCCCACATATTTAATAAAACCCACTTAAACCTTTACCCATTTTACCCCCCAACCACCACTTTTAACACTTTCCAAAAATAACCCTTTTACCATATCAGATTTTGTCACCCAAATTCCCTCACCCATTTACCTTCCTTACCTCACACCTTTTCCATGCACATGTGTGCATAATTCCCTAAACACCCTCATCTCAACACCTTACACACCTCTTACACATTAAACCTACCCAAATTACCCCCATGCTCCATACCTACTATTTAAAGAATGGAAGACTCAATTTGAAGAGAGATTGAGAATAGGAATTAGTATAGAGAATTGTAGAGAGAGAAACACCTTTTTTTTAGTTTAGTTTTTTTTAGGTTAGAATTTATTTTTATTTTACCCTTTTTTAATTAATGAGAAAAATAAATTAGTGAGAATCCATTTTTGAGTGTAATTGTTGATGTAATTTTGGTTTGATCACACAAACTGGAGGGATGTAAATTGCAAATTCAAGGATTGGAGTCCAATTTCACTCAAAGAGATTTGGTTTGATTGTTCTTCTCTTCTACTTTATTTTATTAGCCTTTGATTATTTGATTATCATGTTTGATATTATGTTAGGCTAAATCCCCTTTCAAGGGGTGGGGTGAATCTTTATTTGATGTTATTTTGATTTAATTAGTTTAATTACTTGAAAATTCCCTTTGAATATTAATGTTGATCCCTCATCCTTAAATTTATGCCTCGAGAGAGGGTAAATGATTTTCGAGAGAAAATCAAAATTCTAAGTTATAATACCCATTTTAGATTCGAACTAGAGATTGGAGTTTCTTAAGTGTGGTATTATTCCTTGGATTTCAACTCTAAAATTCATTTTTATATTTACATAAATTTTAATCGATCGATCCTAGCGGGTGATTAATTAAAAGGACTGTAGATCTATTTTCTAGAGTTGTGGGGGGTCAAACTTAATTTTCTAAAAGGTTTCTATTAAAATTACATTTGCAACGAGAGTTGGTTTGTAATTTTGATATTAATTTGGGAGAATTCAATTAATTAAATTAATTAATTAGAATAGCTAAAATTTATGGTGTAATCTCATTCCTTGATTGTTCTCACAATTATTTACCTCACTTTATCTTTTATTTTAGTGTTAGACTTTATTTTTCACTTTTAGTCACATCTAGTTAGTTGTTTTCATCTCATATTTTAGTTTAGTGTTATTTCACCTCACCTCACCCAATTGTTTTAATATTTGAAAAGATAAAAAAAAAAATTAGAAAAGTGAAAAAGCACAAAAAGAAAATAATAAGTGAATTACAATTGAATTTGTCTCTAGCTTACCTCCTTGATGTGGATTGATACCCTTGCTTACCTCTACACTTGAGTTTATATATTTTTGTAGGTAATTGAGGTTTTGATTAGAGGAGCTTTTCAAGCAACGATGAAAAAAAATATACATCGAAAAGTTCTCTCTATCAGATACCTCACGAGTAATCTTCTGCTTAGACACGGATCCAACTTGAGATCGTCTTCTAGTAAATATATTTAAATCTCTTAGCAGTGAGGGGTATTTTGAGAATGAAATTTAGTTAAGCTTCTAGAAGTATGAAAGATTTTGGAGAGGAAAAAGGTATTTTGGGAAATAAGGTTGGCTTTAAGATTTTTTTTGGATCTATGTGATAAATTATGAAGAGAGAGGGGATATATGTGTAAAAAACTTGGATTTAAGCTTTAGAGGGCTATTTATGGAAAAGGAAGAGTGTTTTGGGGACTTTTCAAGAGAAAGGTAGTTGGACATTGTAACAAACCCGTATTTTTATAATTTTGAATTTAATTATTTTTGGCATTTGTAAATTACATATATGCTGTAATTTCATTAAAATGGAATATTGCATTTAAATATTAATTGAGAGAGATTAATATTAATATTTATGTGGTAAATTTACCAAGTGTGAATAGAAAAGAAAAATACGGTAAATTATGAGTATGTCATTGTGAGTAAGAACGACGTGATTGTGACGGTATCTCAATCGGGGTTTATGAGTAGATTACTTTGAGGCTGAGATAGGAAATTTATGTGTAGTGACTCAGATGGCCATTTTGAGTTCACGATTGGTCCCGAATGGATCAAAATCATCAAAATTAAGAGCCTAGGGGTAGTATTTAGGTTTTGGGGGATTTTTAGACTAGCCTGGACTCATGTAGGGGTATTCGAGTTATTTTGATGTAACCTAATAACCTAATTTCGGTATTAGTGTTTTAAACCATAAGGATTAAGTGGGTGAAGCGGCCATATCATTATCTCTAAACCCTAAGAGAGGAGGAAGAGAGGAGGAAGCTAAAGGAGGCTAATATGGGAGGAAATTCAAGAGATTCCTACCATTAAACCATCACACACGAAGCAGATCAGACTCTACAATAATCTCAAGGCAATTAATTAACTTTCTTTAAATTGACTAGAGGTGAATCATGTTCATATCATGGTAGGTGTAGAACAAAACTGTTTTGGGAAGGGTTTTTACATGAAAAAGGGGGGTTTAGGGAATTTGTTCCCATGTGTAGTATTAAATGATTAATTAATGATGAAATACGAATTAGAATTGTTGGAATTAGAGCTTACTAGAGATTCATAGGCTAATTATATTTAATTGGAATTTTGAAATCAAATCTAGGGTTATATTGGGATGTTCTTCATATAAACCCATTTAAATGAATTTAATTGATGAGATTAGTTTATATTTGATAACTGGATGATTTTTGATTATTAGAATCATCTAGGATCCATTCCCTTAAGTTATACACATTTTGATGGATGCATATTATCATGTAGAAGGTTTTCGAGTCGAAATTTGGATAAGAAATCTGTGTTAAGGTTTACTGAACTGGGTCAGCAAACTAGTTCGCATTCCAGGTCGAATCGGTTCGATTTTCTGGGCAGAAAGTAAACTGATTTGCATTTTGGCCAAACTGGAATGATGTGAGTTTGGTTTGTTTAAGTTGTTGGGTTAATGCAAAAGGGTTTAAATGGAATTTGAACTCCCGTAATATTTAGAGAGTAATTAATAGGAGTGACCTCGGGAGTTTACGTTACCTTAGGACGATAGGGTAATCGAACCTTGATTTTAAATGGTGAGAGAGACAATATACGCAGATTCTTAACTAACGAATTTTGAGAGAAGAATTTAGAAGCAATTGAGTACGGGATGGTTGGGTAAGTCCGAGTGTTTTATCGGAGTGATGCTACTTGATAAACTTAATTATTTTATACGACAAACTTTATGGGGAAGTCCGGGCATTTTAGAAGGGTAACGCTACTATACTATTTAATTGATGAGAACTAAAATAAATTAAGAGTCCGGAGAATAGACTCATAATAAGTAGGCTAGTGCTTTGAGCAGTTGGCACGGATTAACCGTAATTATGATATATATATATATATATATATATATATATATATATATATAGAGAGAGAGAGAGAGAGAGAGAGAGAGTATATATATGAATGAGATTAATATCTGTGTATGATATTTACGCGAAACATACCCATCCTATTGGATATAATATCAGGAAGGTTGCGCGCCATTGGAGGTCACTCTGGCGAATCATAGTAGAGGTAGTACTGCTCCCCTGGGTCGTAGGTTTTGTGCATGCCTATGTGGAATAATGTCTTATGGTTATGACCACAAACTTAAGGTTGTGATCGCCTCTGTAGACACCACATTCTAGGACCCCCTAAGTTTCTCCTTAAGTCCCTAGCACCTCTTCATTTCATTACAAACCCTAGGTCGCACTCCGAGTACCGATCTAGAGGCCATCCGGCTCTATCGGGCCCCAATTTGACCCCAATCAACTCTATCGTTAGAGAAAAAACTCTTTGAATTTTCGAAAGAACCTAAAAACCCATTCCAACTGTCCACCTCGTGCGCGCAAAGGCATAACCGTTCGGACGAACGATCGATTTTCCCCTAAAAATCGATCCGGATGCCACCGGGCGCTCTCGGGCTCCATTTGAACTAAGTCAACTCTTCAGCTCGAATGAGACTGAATGAATCTCTGAAGGTCACTGAATACCTTTTCCAATGGTCCATCCCGTGCACGATTCTGACTTATGGTACAGACGAACAATCCATTTTGCTCCGAGAGGTCACCGAGCGCTTTCGAGCCCCAGTTGACCAAAGTCAACTTTCTAAAATAAGAGAAACTCTTTGGAATGTATAAATACATCTCCCAACCTTTTTAACGATCCTCCCCGTGCACGATTCTGACTTACCGTTCAGATGAACAATCCATTTTCGTCTGACGATCTCCCGTCCAAAGGACCGACATGCGCTTCCGAGCCACACTTGGCCCAAAGTCAACTCCTGGACCTGGGAGCGGTCTGAAGAGATCATATAGGTATCTGAATTACCTTTCTAATAGCATGCCCCGTGCGTGATTCAGATCAATGAATTACGTTCTATGACCGTTTTTTCAAGAAATTCGGCACGAGACTGCCAATTGGGAGGTCCAGATCCCTGCCTATCGGCAGTATGTCTTGGGTCACCTGTCGATTGGCAGGACAAGGGTTGTGCCAATCGGTAATCCCCTGAACCTATAAAAGTAGGGCATGACCTCACTACCAAGGACACCAAGACCTCAGATCCATCAACCTCAGTGATCTCAGTAACATTCTCTCGAAATCAGCGAAGTTCCTCCAGGTGAAGTTCCATTCAAGTTTACATTCCCATCCTTTTCATACTCTATTTAGTAAATCACATTCTCTCTCATCCAACATCCATCTCATATTCAAGGGAGTTCACACAAGATCAAAGATCAAGCTTCAAAGAAGGTCCAATTCCTTCTATCCCTCTTTAAATTCCTTATTTTTGCATAAATTTCATTAGATTCATAATCTAGTTCCTAACTTTGTTCATACCCATTTATATCTACATTTTTATTAGTATATTGCACATACTTTTATCTTTTATAGAAAAAACCAAAATTTGCAAAAAGAGGGTTACGCCCATAAATTCCGAACGGGATTATCCATTGAACTTTTTTTAAACTAAAAACAAATTTTTCTAGACACACACATATAATAAAATCTCATTCGGATCTATGGGATAAACCCCACCCCCATGCCACATCCAAACTACGTGGACTTTGATGCCTTTATAGGCTATATCGGCATTCAGGATTAAAACCCGAGACTCGAGTCCAATTCTTTAACTTTCCTAAATTCTTCATTTTATCATATTCTTGTATTAGTATACATATTATGTGCGTTAGCGTTTCATCCAACACATATTGTCGTTTTATAATAACGGTCAATATTGCGATAAACGCACAAATAATTTTTTCTATATATATCATTTTAGGTACATTCCTATGGATGACCTCACTCTAAATTTCCCATGGTGTGAGTTGAATGATTCCGATCTTCGTTATACACACACACACACACACACACACACACACACACTTCACAGAGAAATAAAGAAAAAGAACAACACTATCCCATGAGAGACCGAAAGGGAGGGATGGGTGCCTAACACCTTCCCGTTCCGTAACTTAGCCCCTGGACCTCCGAACTATTGGTTTCGTATGCATCAGTTAGTCTTTGATGCCGTTCTCTCGAGGCGGCGACATGTTATTTTCTTTGTTTTGAGCAAAATAGACTGGCGACTCTATCTCCTTAAATTTACCTCACACCGACGACGACCGAAGTACCCCCGAGCGGGACGTGAGACCTCTTCAAGCCACCCCAAGCTCGGATCAGGATGACCACAGCCTTCGATGCTCGTTTGAGATTTTTGGGTTTAGTGGTGAGATCCCGGCCCAGCTGCCCAGAGTGTGGAGGACATTCTTGGAGTACGACAACATGCTAGTGAGCTTGCGTTCAAAATGTGGAGGACATTCGTGAATGCGATTGCATATACAATGAGTGATCTATATTTGTATAGGTGTATATGAGTGACATTTCTATTGAACGCATATAATAATGAAGTAAATTGTATATGGACATATTATAATAAGTGTGAATGTATAGTATATAACTGGAGTAAAGTTATGAGAATAATTAATGAAGAGATAATTAATTAAGCGGTTGAGCAAGCTGATTAAGAATTAAAAGATAGATAGTACTCGAGTCTGGGTAGTGTATAAGTGAGATTTGAAATAAGACTAGTTAGGCATGGTAGTGTAACTAAGCGGGTTAAGCTTTATGCGCTAGGTGTTCACTGTAGTTGAGAGGTGAAGGGTATCATATGGGAGTACGACACCGGCTTAAATATGGAAAATTTTACTGCATATTTATTTATTTCATCTTAATTACTTACAAATTTTTTTCAAAGGTTTTGGGCTCTGACCCGTGTAAAAAAAAATTCCAAAAACTTTCAGGTGTCCAGCCATAGGGACGCCAAGGATGATTAGTCTTTCCAGGGATACATAGCTGCAATGGATGTGGAGGCTTGCAGAGTTTTGAGTAGCTGTTTCGTTTATTGCTTTCTAGACTAAGCTCTAATTCTGTTATCAGTTGGGCCTATTGCCCCTTTATTCCAACTCAGTTATTTATATTCATCTATTTCATTATGATATTTGGATTGGATTTTGGTAACCGATGGTTTATTCGGTGCCCCATTTTATATTATGCATCTAGACCTCCTCATGTGGTGTGAATTATTTATTTAGTTTTATTTTCGTTGGATTATGATTGAATGGCTTTATTTTGGCATGTTAAATAAAGATTAAAATTTGACACTGCTTGTTAAACTAATAGGTGGTTAGAAACTAATTAAATTTTGACAGTGATGCTGACAATAAGCCATACGAGACTACCGTTTTATTTTAGTAGAGGGATGGACACCCATTATTTTAATAGGCGGGGTCTCACAGATGGTATTAGAGCATCATGTTCTAGTGTCCTTTAGTATCAGTGTAGCTTTGTACATTTTAGTGTATCATCCTTTGATATAGATCCCTATTTTTAGGACTGTTGCATTCATATTTGCGCATTTAGGTATTGACGTTCTTTTACTAATTGTTTTGTATTTGATTGTGAGCTAATAAAAATTTCAATCCCGTTTCAGATGCCTCCAAAGAGAAACTAGTTGGGGAGGAAGCCCCAGAGGGGAACATAATGGCTACTGAGGTGGCCGACATTATGGCACAGGCAGTTAATGCGGCAATGAACGCAATGGCACAACACTTTCCCCAGGCCCAGCCTCAGCCGTAGGTGGCACTGGTCATTCAGACTAATTTGGGCCCTTCTGCTTCGGAGCGTGAGTGAGGAAGGCCTTTCAGAAGGTCCATCCACCAGAGTTTCAGGGAAACTCGGATGTAGTGATAGCCGCCCAATGGAAGAAGGATATAACCCATCGTATTCACCTTATGGAGTGCAGTTTGATGCATAAAAAGATACTAGCTACTTTTAAGCTAGTGGGAATGGCTTACAGTGGTGGGAGTCTATGAACACAGTAGAGGAGAGGGATTTTATGACCATTGATGAATTCTAGGTGCGGTATAACCGCAAAAAACTTCCATCCGCTATTCTGATAGAGAAGCGATGAAAGTTCCTCGATGTTTCTCAGGGAGATCAGACAATGGCGGAGTATGAGGAGTTCACTCGTTTAGCTAATTTAGTGAAGGATAAGGTGAACACTGAAGAGAAAAAGATGTTGAAGTTCATGGATCAACTTAACTTGAGAATTCAATAACACTTGTTGGGTGATCCGGCGTTGAAGACTTACATTGAGGTCTTCAATGCCGCACTAGTACACTGCCAAGATCATCGTTTCCATATGAAGGGAAGTAACAGAGTGGGAGATACCACTCAGAGTGGGAAGGTAGGAGGAAATGGTGCCAGTGGGGGGCACAACAGCAGCAGGTGAGCAGGCAACACAAGCGGGATTTTCAATAGGGAGATCTGGCTAAGAGGTTTAGATCAGGAGGTTTCAGTCCTAAGAGTGGTGAGTTTAGACAGGCCAGCAGGGCCCTCATCATCATCATCAGTAGCAGCAGCAACAGGTTCGCTATGGCCAAGGGACAATTAGGGCGGCCAACAGGGCCCAAGATCATCGCTTCCATATGAAGGGAAGTAAAAGAGTGGGAGAGACCACTCAAAGTGGGAAGGTAGGAGGAAATGGTGCCAGTGGGGGGCACAACAGCAGTAGGTGAACAGGCAACACGAGCGGGATTTTCAATAGGGAGATCTGGCTAAGAGGTTTAGATCAAGAGGTTTCAGTCCTGAGAGTGGTGAGTTTAGACAGTGCCAGCAGGGCCTTCATCATCAGCAGCAGGTCCTCTATGACCAAGGGATAATTAGGGCGGCCAGCAGGGCCAGTGATAGGACAACCCCGATAGGACCACCAGGGCTAGAGGCAGGGAGGCTTTCCTTGTCATTATTTAATTATGGAGAGACGATCCATCGAAAGAGGGATTGCCCGCGTCCAGGCAGAGGGCCACAACAGGGTGCCCAACAAGAGAAGTAGGCACAGTTACCACTGACAACACCAGCTTCACCAACCCCATAATAGCAGGGGCAGTTATAGTATGGACGTGTTTATAACATCCGAAATGCAGTCATACCTCAGGAACTGCAGGCGTCACCAGCAGTAAAGGGTACACTTTCTATTCATGGCCATATGGGTGGGTATTGTTCGATACGGGAACTTCACACTCATTTATAGCTACTAGATTGCATGTGCAACCAGTTTATTAGATCTAGCTGACAGTCTTCTTAAGTGTGTAGACTTACCATTAGTCAGCGAAGCCCTTATACACTCGATTTGTAGGGGAGTGCATATAGACTTTGGAAGATTATGTCTAGAATCCGACTTACTAATGTTAGATATGGAGGGGTACGATGTATTTTTGGGCATGGATTGGTTAGCCGGGTACATGGCGATGGTGGATTGTTATGGGAGGACCATTGTATTCTCCATTCTAGGGCAGGAGATGTTCCTCGTGGTGGTTCCTCTTCCCGAGGGAGGGTCGACCACGCACCTTTATTATATCGAGGAGGAGACCTCACAGGAGTTGGTTGTCTCCTTGGACTCTATTTCAATTATGAGGGAGTTTGATTACATTTTACAGGAGATACCCGGGTTGCCACCCAGCTGGGAGATTGAGTTTGTGATTAATTTAGCGCCTGGGATGAGGTCAATCGCACGTGAATCGTATCGTATGGCCTATCTAGAAATACGAGAGTTTAGGGATCAGATTCAACAGCTCTTGGAATAAGTCTTTATTAGGCAGAGTACATTATCGTGGGGTGTACCAGTGCTGTTTCTGAGGAAAAGAGATGGTTCACTTTGTCTGTGTAGAATACTGGGAGATGAACAAGGTCATGATTCAAAATAAGTACCTGTTACCTCGAATCGATGACCGATTCTATCAGTTGAGAGGAGACACATTCTTCTCGAAGATATATTTATGATCGGGATACCAGCAATTACATATTAGGGAAGATGATGTTCCTAAGACCCCATTTTTTATGCGGTGTGGATCATACGAGTTAATGGTGATACTATTTGGGTTGACTAATACGCCGTCAGTGTTCTTGGACCTCATGAATAGGGTCTTCAGGGAGTTTTTTGACCAGCTCGTACTTGTGTTCATCGATGACATTATGGTTTATCTTGCACTGAGGGTGAGCATGCAGAGCATCTGTGTTTCTATCTGCAAACATTGTGGGATCATCAGTTGTGCGCCAAGTTCAAGAAATGTGGATTTTGGCTAAGGGAGGTTCAATTTTTAGGGAACATTGTTTCAGACAGAGGGATTTATGTGGATTCGAGTAAGGTATCAGAGGTGAGAGAGTGGGAACATCCCACGACACCGAAGGAGGTTCAAAGATTTTTGAAGTTGGTCGGGTATTATCTCCGCTTCATAAAGGTCTTTTGGAAGATTGTAGGTCCGTTGACTAATCTGACTTGTAAGGGGGTATCATTAATTTGGGATGACTATTTTCAGTTAGATTTTGATGAGCTAAAGGACAAATTAACTTCAGTGCCCGTGCTCACACTGCCTAGGGGAGGAATGGAGTACCGTGTTTTTACAAATCCATCTCTACAAGGACTTGTGGATGTATTATAGCAGGAGGATAGGGCTATATCTTATGCATCTCGTAAGTTTAAGCCCCATGAGAGGAATTACCCCACACACGACCTGGAGTTATCAGCGGTCTTACTTGCCTTGAGGATTTTAAGGCACTATCTTTGGGGTGAGTGGTTCAGTTTATTCACGGACCATAAGTCGCTACAGTATCTGTTCACATAAAAGGATCTAAATATATGGCAGAGGAAATGGTTGGAGTTCATGAAGGATTACCGGTTTAATATTTAATATCATCATGGGAAGGCAAACGTGGTGGCAGACGCGTAGAGCTGGCGGCCTACTAGAGAGATAGCAGAGGTCTGGAAAGTGAAGTGGGGTGAGCTTCGACATAATGGTTATATCGCCAGAGCTTGCATATCAGTTTTGACTATCACACCCGAGATTTTTATGCGGGTAGTAAAAGCATAAGCAGGAGACCAATTCTATGAGGGCAGGGTAAGACAATTATTAGCAGATGGGGTGGGGTTCTACTCGATCAGTTCTGAGGGAGAATTACACTTCACTGGGAGGCTTGTCGTTCCAAAGGAGACGGACTTGAGGCACGCAGTGATAACCGAGTCTCACAGATCGAGGTTTACGGTACAACCCGGGAGGGGGGGGGGGATAAGATGTACTAGGATATGCACAGACAATATTAGTGGTCGGGGATGAAGCGGGAGATAGCATAGTTTGTCTCAAAGTGTGCTACTTTCCAGCTAGTGAAGATAGACCACCAGATACCGACAAGGATGTTGCAGCCACTTGTGATCTCGATGTGGAAGTGGGAGTGCATCTTGATAGACTTCATTACTGGGTTACTGACATCACAAAGAGGTCACGAATCCATCTGGGTGATTGTGGATCGATTGACCTAGGTGGCCCATTTTCTACCAGTTTGTAGGGATTTTGAGACGAGGCACTACGCGCAGTTGTTTCAAGATAGTGAGGTGCATGGGGTACTGATTAATTTCGTGTTAGATAAAGACAAGATTTGTTTTCCCACTTTTAGGGGGTCATGAGGTGGCTATGCGGACTGATTTGCGATTGAGTACCGCATATCACCCATAGACTAATGGGCAGACTGAGCAAGTTAACCAGATGTTTGAGGACATGCTCAGTATGTTTATACTCGACTTTGGGGGAGGTTGGGAGTTGTACCTTCCATTGGTGGAGTTCGTTTATAATAACTCCTGCCAATTTAACATCAGCGTGGAACCATTTGAGGCGCTTTATGGACAGACTTGTCATTCACCCACATGTTGGCTAGAGGTGGAGGACAACAAGATGTTGGGACTGGAGATGATTCAGGATACTACTACCAAGATCAAGATCAATTGGGGATGCATACAGATAGCTCAAGATAGGCAGAAGAGTTACGCATAGCGATGGCAATGGGGCGGGGTTGGGGGGAGTTGGTCAAATCCAACCCCGACCCTGTTTACCCCGCTCCAAACCCGTCTCGCCCCACCCCTATTTATCCCCCCCTCCAATTTAAAAACCCCGTGGGGGCCCTGAACCCCCCCCCCCCTCCCCCCCCCCCCCCCCCCCCCCAAACCGAACCAAAATATATTTTATGAGATTTTTTTTATCTTCTTTTATATAATTTTTCAAACGATTTTCAAAGTTTTTTAAAATTTTATAGTATGAGAAAAATAAGCTTTAGTGCATTTCTTGGATTCATATAAAGTAGAGACATTTGTTTATAAATTTGTAAATAAACTAATCTGTAATTAAACTAAAATTTTGTTTATAATCAAATTTGTAAAAAAAATAACAAATCAGTTATATAAATCACTAAACAAAATCTGTAATTAAATTAAAATCCTTAAAAAATGAATTACTTATTTATAATCTGTAATTAAACTAAAATCTGCTAAAAAAATTTGTTGTTCATCAGGGCAAAAAATCATTTTTTCATCAGTTGTTTATAATCTGACACTTGTAGAAATCAGAAAAAAAAAACAAATCAGTTTCTCTAGGACGGAGTACAAGAAAAACAAATCAGGAAAAATGAGAACAAACAAATCTGGACATATCACTACAAAATGAGAACAAAAAAATCAGTTTCTCTAGGCCGGAGTATGTAAGTTTTTGTAAAACAAATAAAAATGAGCTTCTGGTAATGAGCAGTGAAAGAAAAATAAACTTACATACAGAGTGGAGATATCTATCCATTAGTGGTAGTGAGAAGTAGAAAAAAAATAATAAAAATGAGAAAAAAATCGTACCTACTATAGAGTAAAGAGAAAGATAATTATCGGAGAGGCTGGACCGACGGTAGAGAGAAGGGGCGAGACTAGGGGTGTTCGCGAACCCGAATGGACCGAAAAAACCGAACCGAACCGAACCTACTTTTACGAGTTTTTTTAAATTCGGTTTTAATTCGGTCTTAAAATATGTAGAACCGCATTATTCGGTTCGGTCTCGGTTTTGACTCTTAAAAAATGGTTTTAGACCGGACCGGACCGCATTTATTAAATATATATATATATATATATTTACCCCAATATACCCACACACACATTTTCACCTCACCCCAATATACCCACACGCACGCACACAGACACAACAACTTATACAACCCTAACACAACAAGTTATACCCACCCACACACATTTTCTTATCTCTCTCTCTCTCTCTCTCTCTCTCTCTCTACAGCACACAAGACTTCCCAACCATCGCCGGCCCTTTCCCATCTCCCTCTTCTACACACGACTTCCCATCTCTCTCTCTACAGCAGCACGGCCGTCGCCCACCGCCCATAGGCACCGCAGGCAACCACCGCTCACCGCCAGCCGCCCAACGCCAACCACCGCCCATCTGGATCTGGTATTTCACTTGTTCTTCTAGATCTAACTATTTGTTAACCTTTATGAGAAGTAAATGGATTTTTTCTAGATCTAACCTTTATGAGAAGTAAATGGATTCTTTATGAGAAGTAAATATAGTGATCCATAGCAAATTGGGTGTTCAGTGTATATATAGTAAATATAGTTATCCATACAATCTAAATGGATTCTAGTTTTGTTCAGTGTATATGCCTAATGGAAGGCCCTTAGTTGGGTGTTTTTGTTATACATACCAGATTGGGTGTTTGTGAGATGGATAGTAAATATAGGGTGTTTTTGTTTGAACCCATTTTTTCTTTCTCTACCCCTCCGTAAGTTTTTAAAATTAAAAAATTTAAGTTCACAAAATAACAGTTATAGAACTTTTACTGCACCCCCATTATTTACCAATTGCCAGCAACTTAAGAAATCCAATACCACAAACACTAATCCCAAATCAAACTCGAGATTCAACTTCGCCATGAATGAAATTAATGGAGTGCAGGATCTTCGTGCCAAAGTCATCATTTTGTAATGGAAACTAATTGTAAGAGCAAAAGTTTAAACCATCACTGTGTCATGCAGGGGTAATCCTAATCCAACAAAAACCGATTCAAAGTGGTGGGAATATTCTAGTATCCTGTTTGTTAACTGCTTCAAGTTGCGTTCATGCGTTAAAAAAATTTCAATGGTTAACAAGATTATACAAGACCCAAACAGTAAAACTAATTCTATTCCTCTATATCTAAAATCAAGGCTCAAACAAAAGAAATTTATTTTGTACACTCTTTTTATACATAAAGTAAAAAATTAATATACCGATTTGATTTGCCGAACCTATAAATGCACACACTATATTCATGTGTGAAACTGAGATAATATCCACTCAATTTAATCTTATTTAGATTTTTCTTCCGTGAGAAGCAATTGTTTAAGTGTATAAACTCTTTAACACAAAGAATTCTTATAATTGTTTTTTGTATTTGGATATTAGCTGTTTTTCTTAAAATAGTGTGCTGTTTTTTTAAAAGAAAAGTGCTGTTTTTTTAAAGAAATAGTGTGATATTTTTTTAAAAGAAAAGTGTTGTGTTTTTAAAGAAAATTGTTGTTTTTTTAAAAAGAAAATAGCCGTTTTAATGCAGTTTTTAATAAAAAAAATGTGTTGTTTTTAGTGGAGTTTTACATGTGTTGTTTTTAATAAAAAATGTTGTTTTACAAAAAAAAGTGTTGTTTTTAATAATACAAAATGTGCTTTTTTTTATTGGTATGGACCGAATAGGTCCGAGACCGAACACGAATCGTTTGAAAACCGAATGGGACCGAGACCGATAATTTCGGTCCGGTCTCGGTCCGTATTTTTTTAGGACCGATTAATGCGGTCCGGTCCCAAAAATACCCCAAAATCGGACCGGACCGGAACGCGAACACCCCTAGGCGAGACCGACGATAGAGAGAGAGATGAGTGAGAGTAGAAGAGAGTGTGTAGGGACAGTCAATTGGAGAAAGAGGAAAAAATGAAAGTTGAATAAGAAAACCCTAAGCATTTCTCTCTCTATATATAAAAGGGTAAATTTGTAATAATACCCATAAACGGGGTGGGTTCGGGGTTTTTATATACTAAACCTGACCCCGATCCGAACTTGAAGGTTTTTTTATTTTAAACCCGACCCAAACCTGCCCCATTTATTTATGGAAAATTCCTCTCATTAAGGGCACAGGCGAATTGGGTCCCCACCAAAACTCGACCCTTTGTCATCCCTAGTTACACAGTTGCAGACATGAGGCACATAGAGCTAAATATTAGGAGATCGGGTCTTTGTGAGGTATATCCTATGAAGGGAGTCATGATATTTGGGAAGAAAGGGAAGCTAGCGCTGAGGTATGTTGGGCCCTTTCCAATCATTGCGAGAGTGGGAGCAGTCACTTATAAGCTGGGTTTACCGAAGCATTTACAGTGGATCCACGATGTGTTTCACGTGTCATCGTTGAAGAGGTATCAGAGGAGTCAGAGGGCCTATTGGCGCATTCCATTGGAGGAGATAGACTTGCAGCCTGACATCTCATATGAGGAGAGAACAGTTGCTATTCTTGATCGTGGTGAGTGCAAGCTCCGGTCTAAGGTGGTGCGCTTGGTTCGAGTTCAGTGGGGACACCATAATGCAGATGAGTTGACGTGGGAGCGGGAGGATGATATGCGAGAGCAGTATCCCAATCTTTTCTAGGAAGGTATGTCCAAATTTTGGGGACGAAATTCCTTTGTAAGGGGGGAAGTATGTAACACCCCGTATTTTTATATTTCCCTAAAAAAATTAGAAAACTTCTAGTTCCATAATTTAAATGATAATTTCATAATTAAATGTTCAAATTTTGAATACGTAAAATTTTATGAATAGCTAAAATTATGGGGTTATTATAAAAAAATTACAAGTATAAATAATTGTAAATACCTTTTAATTCCTTCTAGCATTTTAAAATTACACGTGTGCAGTAATTTAATTTGAATGAAATATTTTTTATTTATTAAATATTAATTGGAAGAGATTAAGATTAATATTTATGTGGTAAATATACTAAGTGTAAATAGTAAATAAAAATACGATGAATTATGAATACGTCGTTGTGAGTAAGAACGACGACATTGTGACGATATCTCAATCAGGGCCTGTGAGTAGATTACTTTGAGGTTGAGATAAGAAATTTATGTATAGTGACTCAGATGGCAATTTTGAGTTCACGGTTGGTTCCAAATGGATCAAAATAGTCATAATTAAGTACTTGTGAGTAGGAATTAGGTTCCGGGGGCTTTTTAGACTAGTCCGGACTCATGTAGAGGTATTTGGGTCATTTTAATGTAACCTAATAACCTAATTTCTAGATTATTGTTTTAAACCATAAGGGTTAAGTGGGTGCGGTAGCCATATCCTTATCTCTGAACCCTCAGAGAGGATAAAGAAAGGAGAAAGTTAGAGGAGGCTAATCTTGGAGGAAATTCAAGGAATTTCTACCATCAAACCATCACACACGAAGTCGATCATACTATACAATCATCCCAAGGGAAGTAATTAACTTGATTTAAATTGAATAGAGGTGAATCATATTCATATCATGATAGGTGTAGAAAAAAACTGTTTTGGGAAGGGTTTTTACATGAAAGATGGGGTTTTGGTGAATTTGATCCCATGTGTAGTATTAAATGATTAATTAATGATGAAATACGAACTAAAATTGCTGGAATCAGAACCTTACTAGAGATTCATAGGCTCACTATGTTAAATTGGGATTTTGAAATCAAATCCGGGGTTATGTTTGTATGTACTTCATATAAACCCATTTTAATGAATTTAATTGATGAAATTAGTTTATCTTTGATACCTAGATGATTGTCGATTATTAAAATCATCAAGGATCCTTTCCCTCAAGTTATACACGTTTTGATGTATGTATATTATCACGTAGAAGGTGTTTGGGTTAAAATTTGGAGCAGAAATATGAGTTAAGGTTTGTTGAACTGGGTCAGCGAACTGGTTCGCATTCCAGGTTGAACAAGTTTGGATTTCTGGGCAGAAAGTGAACTGATTTGCATTCTGGCCAAACTGGTTCGGAATTTAAGTGCTATCAGTTTGGGTTGTTTAAGTTGTTAAGTTAATGCGGAAGGGTTAGGGGTGGCAACTTTAGAAACGACACGAAAAAATGACATAGAACGACACGAAATTGATCCAAAATTGACAAGATATGTCATGTTCGTGTCTGAATTATGAATCGTGTCGTTTCGTGTTATCGTGCTTTTTATGTGTGAGATTTAAGAAATTCTGGTATTCGTGTCGTGTCGTGTTATTTTTTATTCAGGTCATGTTCGTGTCAATTAAAAAAATACGAATTCGTGTCATGTCATCTTCATGTCTGAAAAAAACTTGTCGTGTCGTGTCGGCCTGAAACACGACCCGTTGTCCCAAATTTCCACCCCTAGGAAGGGTTTTACTGGAATTTAAACTCCCGTAAGGTTTAGATAATAATTAATAGGAGTGACGTAGGGAGTTTATGTTACTTTGGGACAATAGGGTGATCAAAACTTGATTTGAAATGGTGAGAGAAATAATATACGCAGATTCTTAAATAACGAATTTTGAGAGAAGAATTCATAAACAATTGATGTGTGGGTTGGTTGGGTAAGTCCGAGTGTTTTAATGGAGTGATGCTACTTGGTAAACTTAATTATTTTATATGACGGACTGGTTGGGTAAGTCCGGACATTTTATCAGGGTGACGTACTATACTATTTAATTGATGATAACTAAAATAAATTAAGAGTCGGGGGAATAGAGTCGGGATAAGTAGGCTAGTGCTTCGAGTGATAGGCACGGATTAGCTATATATATATATATATATATATATATATATATATATATATATATATATATATATATATAGAGAGAGAGAGAGAGAGAGAGAGATAGATAGATAGAGATAGAGAGAGAGAGAGTCTATATATGAATGAGAATAATATCTGTGTGTGTGGTATTTACGTGAAACATACCCATCCTAGAGCATATACTATCAGGGAGGTTGTACACTGTGGGAGGTCACTGTGGCGAATCTCAGCAAATGTTGTATTGTTCCCCTAGGTCATAGGCGTTGTGTATTCCCATGTGATGTAGGGTTGATGTCCCGTTGAATAATGTGGTATGGTTATAACTACGGCTTAAGGCCATGACCGCCTCCAATGTTTGGTTGAGATTTTTGTGTTCGGTGGGGAGATCCCGACCCATCTGTCTTGAGTGAAGAGGACATTCCTGGAGCATGATAGCATGCTAGTGAGCTTGCGTTCAGAATGTGGAGGACATTCGTGAATGCGGCTACATATATAATGAGTGATGTATATTTGTATAGGTGTACATGCGTGACATTTCTATTAAATGTATATAATAGTGAAGTATATTTTTCATACGAGCATATTACAATAAGTCTGAATGTGTAGTATATAACTTGAGTAAAGTTATGAGCATAATTAATGAAGAGATAATTAATTAAGCAGTTGAGCAAGCTGATTAAGAAATCAAAGATAGATAGTACTCGAGTCTGGGTTGTGTAAAAGTGACATTTTCAATAAGACTAGTTAGGTGGGGTAGTGTAACTAATCATGTTAAGATTTATGCGATAGGTGTTCACTGTAGTTGAGAGGTGAGGGGTATCACATGGGAGTGCAACACCGGCTTAAATATGGAAAGTTTTACTGCATATTTATTTATTTCATCTTAATTACTTGCAAATATTTCTTTAAAGGTATTTGGCTCTGGCCCGTGTAAAATTGTTTTTCAAAAACTTTTAGGTGTCGAGTCATAGGGACGCCAATGATGATTACTCTTTCCAGGGATATGTAGCTGCAACGGATGTGGAGGCATGCAGAGTTCTGAGTAGTTGTTTCCTTTATTGCATTCTAGACTAGGCTCTATTTCTGTTATCAGTTGGGTGTATTTCCCCTTTATTCTAGACTCAATTATGTTTAGTTATCTTTTTCATTCAGATTTTTGGATTGGATTTTGATAACCGATAGTTTATTTGGTGCCAAATTTTATATTATGCATCTAGACCTCCTCACGTGGTGTGAATTGTTTATTTAGTTTTATTATCGTTGGATTATGATTTAATGGTTTTATTTTGGCATGTTAATTAAAGATTCAAATTTGACACTTCTTGTTAAACTAATAGGTGGTTAGTAATTAATTAAATTTTGACAGTGATGCAGAGAATGAGCCATATGAGACTACCGTTTTATTTTGGTAGCGGGCTGGCCACCCACTATTTCAATAGGCTGGGTGTCATAGACATTTTATTATTTACTCCTCGTATTAGTTTCCTCACAAGTGGTAAGTGAGTACATATGTATAGGCCTCCTTCCTCGAGTACATGTTGGTCAGGCCTTAGGAGTTAGGCCTTTTATGTATTTTGGGGGGTTTCCTTAGGTTGGCAAGGTTTTTTTGTGATCATTTATGTTTCTCTATTTGCTTTTATTTGTTCGGGATTTGTCAAAACATGTCTCATTGTGTTGCAGGTATTCCATCTTTTCGAGGAGCGGTACAGGGATTTTATAAAGCCCCTCAACCGCGGATCTCATACTTGAGTTCACATTATTGCTAAAGGAGATTCTCGTTCTTCGAATCATGTTCCTTCGACACGTGGTTGGGGTTTGTTTGTTCATAGTTTGATATCTCGACTGAGATTTTTTGGATATGTGCCTTTGCTGATTTAGGGAACCAACTCATCTTGGAAAGTTATTATTGATGTAGTAATTTTAAAAGACTCATTTTGGCGAGTCTGCATGTACTTTTTAGGATTACTAACCTCCCAAGAATCATTTTGACGAGTCTGATGTATTTTTTAGGTGTACTACCCTCGCAAGACTCATTTTAACGAGTCTGATGTACTTTTTTAGGAGTACCATCCCTATAATACTCATTTTGATGAGTCTGGTGTACTTTTTAGAGGAGTAGGAACCTGAAAATGTTTATTTTGACGTTTCAGATGCACTTTTTTGGAGCACGAATTCCTCAAGACCCGTTTTGGTGATCCTAATGCATTTATAGGAGCATGAACCTGTCGAGTATCTTTTTAGTGACTCTGATATGATTTTTAGGAGCATAAACCTACTAAGACTCATTTTGGTGAGTCTGATGTTCTTTTGAAGAGCAATAATTGTTGGGGTTTTATTTTTAAAATCATGTTTAATGTCATCTATTATTTTTCAAAAAATGATTGCATTATTTCATTTGAAATGTGAATAATGAATGTGGGACACATAGTTTGATATGCGTGATACTAATTGGCTCCAAATTTGTAGTTGTAGAAATAATATCAAGAGAATTGTTGGTTATTTAATTCTATTGGAAATAAGCTTCATGGACTATCCGAACAACATAACTGAAATACGTAAGGTCTGCCTATTTGAAGGTGAATGGTTTAAGGTCTAATGAGAAATTTCATTATACAGGGGAATTTAGATTCTCTTCTAATTAACAGTAGAGGAAAGCTAATTTTAACTTAATTCAAAGTTTTAATCTTAAAAATATTAATTTGAAATATTATTTTGACAAGGGAATTAAGATGTTCAGAAATATTGTTTTCTGTGATGATTCTCAAATTTCAAAACGGGCTCAATATCCAATCCACTTGCATTGATCTTGATTAAATATAAATTAGCTGGAAAAGAAACTTGGATATTGTCTCAACTAAACAGTACCTTGTCATGCCAAATGAGGGAGCATTCGAGGAGGATGTTCCGACTTATTAGAAGTGGCAAAAGGTTGATCATATAGATTGTTTCTATATATTTGGCCTCGATAAGCAATGTATTGCAACACCAACATCAAAATATGCCAATTGTTTACTACATGATTCTGAACCTAGGGGTGGCAATTCGGCCTATTGGGTCGTGTTTGGGCCTGGCCCGACACGATACGATTTGATTATGCCCAGCACGAACACGACACGACATCGTGTTGTATTTGCCTAACATCAATACGATCCATTAAAAACACGAATGGCACGATCAAATTTTTTTGTATCAATTAGGCCCGATTTGACACGACACGACACGACACGATAACCCGATACCATAAAAAAATTTGTACAACAATAATTTTTTTTGTAAAATCCGAATATTACCAATTTGTGTGAATCATGTATAACAATTTGTAGAACAATATAAAAAATATATAACCAACAAAAATATCTATACCCAATAAACAATATATACAACAATATAAATTGATTCTTATTCCCAACAATCTGTACAATAATATGTCCATTACATAACAAACTTCCAAATACTTACACAAAACAATCTAATAATATGTTTACACAAAACTAGGGCTGTAAACGGATATTCAAAAATTCGCATCCGTTCGATATCCGAATCCGAATTTGCGGATATTTATCCAAAAAAATGGAAACGGATATGAATATGGATATTCTATAAAAATATTCGAGAAAACGGATACGGATACGGATAGTAGTAGTATCCGATACGAATAATCCGTATCCGACACGGATAATCCGTATCCGATACGGAGTATCCATTTTACCGGATATCCGTTTTCCGGATATCCGTATCCATCTAACATACGTATAAAATATTAGTCATATAATATTTTATATATAAACTAAAACTTAAAATAAAAATTGGGCACAAGTATAATTATGAAAACTGTAAAAATCTAACATAATCCTAAACTAACAAGAAAAACAAAACACGGGACATGGTAAATCAAATCAGTTTCCCCATTTTCCAAAAGCCCTTCCTCTAAGCTCTTCCCTCCGATCGCTGTCTCTCTTCCCTCCGATCACTGTCTCTTCCCTACGCTATCCTCATGTCCTCTACACCGTCCTCTACGCTGTCCTCCTGTCCCTCCTATCTCTCTCCCCCGGTGTTCGGTCGCTCTACGATGTCCAGTTGCTCCCCCCTGTCTGACGTCTCTTCCATCTCACTTGGTCTAGTCCAATAACAGGTGTGAAAATGTTTGTTTAAATGGATTTTAAATCAGGTTAGTTTTGCTCAAACATAAGAGTCGCATATGATTTTAGATCTGTTTGAAATGTAAGAGTCACAAATGATTTTAGATCTGTTTGAATTGTATCTTCGAGACTGAACAAATTAGTTTCAGATGTATGTTATTCAGTGTTGATGAGATGAGATGAATAACATATTAGTTTCAGATGTTCAATACTAGTGGAATGCCTGTTCTGTTACAAAATATCCATTTTAGAGTTTTAAATCAGTTTTAGATGTACACGTTTTATTTATTTGACAAAGAAATGAGTTTTAGATCAGTTTTACAAAATATTAGTTTCAGATGTTCTGTTACAAAATATCCCTTCACAAGGTATTGTCACATATTGAGCTGCGGCGTCATTAGAAGTAGTTCTCAGTCAAACGGTATAACAAATGAACTAGGTGAGCTGAATGTTTCATTGGTGGGAATTATGTATCCTGTAACAGAATCATAATACACACGTGTTAGTTAGGATCAATTTTGTTAGTTAAATGAATAGTATGAATTTCTTTTCTTCTCAATTCTGTATACTCTCTTCCAACTCTATTTTTGAAATGTGATCGTCATCACCCACAAGTGTGTGACATCATGATTGTTGTCCATCATGATGTTTATTGAATTAGTCGGATTTATAGGGTTTTTAACTTTTATATTTTGGAGGTCAATTTTTTTATATACCTGTAGCCTTAAATCGCATTTGAGTCCATTGTTGTATAAATCGTCTATTGGGGCTTTGTTTTTCTTGCAATATAAATACTCTTTTCGATACATTAAGGGCTTTGTTTTTCTTATAGAAGAAGATCAAAAGCTTCCAATTTTGCAATCCAATCGTGAAAACTTGTTGTTTCAAAGGTCCAACGTAGGTTAATTTTGGGAGAACTATATCTTGTATGTTCATGCATTGATTGTTTTGTACTTTCAATATTGTCTTATACCTGGTATATGTTATAGCGTTAAATAAACTAAAAAATCATTGTCATATAAATAGCCTATTGTACATATTTGAGGTTCGTATTTTTCCTCATTATTTCTCTTGTGAACGTAGGTCAATCTTTGTAGAACCATATATATCTTTTTTTTTGTGAACTGTTATTTTTTTGTTTTCGTGGCATTTTGGTTTCACACATTGGAAAACCCCAATTTGGATAGCTTAAAGATATGTTTAGGCACACATTGAAGAGTAACTAATACACCATTTTTTTTTAATCTCAGTACAATTTTATGTTATTCAGTGTTATTTTTACTAATTACTAATTACCTTAATGCTTAATTCAACAAGGTACAAAGGAAAGGAGATGAGAATGACACACTTCAGGAACTTAAGGGGTAAAAAATAACATCCCTTCTTTATTGTAATATATTCTTTGCTTTCTCTGTTAGTATTTTAATTGAGTTATACTTTTCAGGTAATATATCTTAATATATCTTAAACAATAAAAACGGATAAGGATATTATCCGAATCCGAGAAATTCGAGAGGATACAGATATGGATAGCTAAAATTATTATTCGGGCGGATACGGATACGGATAGTGTGAAGTCTTGACGGATACGGATATGGATACTATGGTATCCGCTCCATATCCGTCCGTTTTACACCCCTACACAGAACAATCTAACATATGTTTACAATAAACAATTTGTACAACAATCTAACAAATGTTTCCAAAAAATAAAAACTTCAGATATAATAAAAATTTCAGATCTAACAACTAACAAATGTTCACACAAAATAAAAAATTCAGATCTAATAAAAATTCTAGAGCTAATAAATGCTTCCACAAAATAAAAATTCTAGATCTAATAAAAATTTCGGCGCCGGTGGAAAGAAGAATAGTCCTAGAGAGAGTGCACCGGTGGAGGGGAGGTGCGTCTGAGAGAGAGAGAGAGAGCTCCGGTGGAGGGGACGTGCAGTCGAGGGAGAGCAATGCGCTGAGAGGAGCATCGTGTGCCGTTGTGGTAGGGGGGAATGGTGGTGGTGGGTGGGTGGCTACCGAGATGGGAGTCCGAGAGAGAGAGGGAGAGAAGAACGAATGACTTGCTGATAATGTTAGGGTTTGTTGTCTTAAGTTACCTTTTATACCACATTATTAGGTTTTTAATTTTTTTAAGTTTTATAAAAAAAAAGTTATTATGGTTGCTGATTTTTCATTTTATCGTGTTCTAATTGGGTTCTAAGTGGTACCAATTGGGTTCAAATTGGGCCACAATTGGGTTCCTTGTCGTGTTCTAATTGGGCCATAACGGGTCATTGTCGGGCCAATTTTGTGTCATTTTCTTAGCACGAACACAACCCGACCCGCTATCGGGCCAAAAAAACCTGGCACAAACACGACAAGCCATTTTAATTTCGTGCGAATTTCGTGTTGGGTCGTGTCGTGTTCGTGCCCGAATTGCCACTCCTATCTGAACCTCATGAACATGTTTGAGGATCAAAATCTTGCCACAAGTGTAGATGTTCTGGAAAGGTTGGTAAACACGAGGATGGTTGATGGTACTCTGGTTAGGGACCGTATTGTAAATATGATGTCCTTAGGGGAACTGGAGGTCCTTGGAAATCTTAATCAATTTTGTGCTCCAATCTTTTCTCGATTCTTCGAAGAAGTTTTGACTAAATTATTCTATGAATTTTTTTTTACTATTCTCTGGTCCAACTACTCAAATAACTTTAGGTTGCGACGAATATCCCCTTCTTCCTCTGTCCCAAAAGGTAAAAAGAAGAAAAACAAAAAGAAAAGGGAAGGTTCAAGTACATTATGTGGTTGTCAAAACTGTTGGTAAGCCTCATGTAGCAAGAAAACATTCGAAAGGTGTTACATCTACAAGATATCAGGATATTTAAAGAAGCAATGCCCAATATTCTTAGCCAAATAGGAAATATAAATGCTAATTTCCCATTTATCATTGAGTTCGATTTACATGGTTTCAAGTTATGGTTTGATTTAAAACAATAATTATGGTGTCTCTTTTGGTTCGATTCAAATAATGTTTAAGTTAGATTTGGGCTTGCAGTTTGTGATTAATATTGAGTTTATGATTAGGGGTCCTGTTCACTTTGGGTTTGAGATTCGCGTTCAATTTTAGTTATGTTCAGATTTTTCTGATTTAGGCGAGAGTCTTCAGATTTGATAAAGTATATAGATATTGTTGATAAAGTTCGAAATTTTCATTTTAGTTAAGGTCTGATTTGGTTTTAGATATTTCTAGTTCGTTTTTACTTGTTCTTGATTTGCGATTTTGATGTAGTCTCACACGAGACATTTAACATGTATTTTCCTTTCGTTATTGCGTTGTTTGTGGCGGTTTAGACTTTAAATTTTGAGACTCATGGTTGGCTTGTAGTACTCATGATGTTGATATACTTGTATTCTTATCTACTTTGGTTGGTGATGATTCATTATATATGAGGTTTATAACAAGTAAAATATTTATGTTGATATACTTGTATTCTTATCTACTTTGGAAGAGCAATCATTTATTTGTTTTGCTATTGTGTGTTTGAATTCTAATTTGTTCAATTTTCAAATATTTGTGGAACACAAATTTCTCACTTTGATAATGATTAGAGAGGAGAAAATAAATTTTGCACTGTATTGAGGATGATAAAAAAACAAAAGTATGATATGTTTTTGCTAATGATCTAGTAAACAGGCCGGGTAAACGGGCCGTTATCAGATTTGGGTTTGGTCCAAATATTTTAAGACCTGTCGGGTAATCGAGAAGGGGCCGATCCGGTTAAAATGAAAGGGATGTGAAGTCGGTTTATGCTATATCTAACCCATCTCCCACCCGGTTACACGCCTACTTCAAAAGGCTATATTTTAAGAAAATTAGCAAGATAATCCCCACTGAGTTG
This sequence comes from Sambucus nigra, assembly GCA_949130495.1. Taxonomy (NCBI): domain Eukaryota; kingdom Viridiplantae; phylum Streptophyta; class Magnoliopsida; order Dipsacales; family Adoxaceae; genus Sambucus; species Sambucus nigra. The sequence goes on along the minus strand of OX422217.1, from coordinate 611,971,731 downwards.
CAATTCATTGAGTAAAGAACATAACCAAAATTGGAATAGTAATGAACTAATACTAGTTACATGCATCAATCCAACATAATGAACTAATCCAACCCAACTGCAATAGTAAACAGAATCAGCTGAACAGATGAAATATTAACAACTCAGATACATATCCTAACACTAATGATAAAAAGATTACTGCCTACCATCAGGAATTGCATACAAAATCAGTGGCTTGGAAGGTCTAAAAAAAGGGATATCACAGCGAAAATACCCTTTCCTCTCAAGTTGCAATATCTCCCCGCACTTCAGGTTCCGCATATTGGCATCACCGATTGCTCGAGTCTCTTTTTTCGTACACGGGTTAAACACGTTGAGAAAATCCTCATCTTCATCAAGCTGCAGCAACAAACAGTTGTAAAATTGCACCATTCACAACTAAATTTAGGGTCATTTAGACTTAATTACATTACTAATTTTCGATTTTAGACTTGAATACATTTTAATTAAAAAAAAAAGATTTTGCCCACTTTCCATCAAAACAGTGTTATTAGCATCTACGTGTCATTTCAAAAAAAAAAAAAAAACTGAATGAATTAAAAATCCAAAAATATTTAAAAAAAATAAAAACTAAACAGCACCCCCGGGCAACCTCCATCCCCACCCCACCCCGTGGGAGTGCCGGAGGATGGGGGGATGGGGTAAGGAGGCTATTTGTTTCTGTGTCTCTATTTTTTGATTTTGGTAACTTTAAAGATTTTTAGGATTTGTAATTCATTTCGATTATTTTATTTGTTGAAATGACACGTGCCCGTTAACATTGACACTCCTTTGATGGAAAGTGGGCAAAGTCTAAAGTCTAAAATCGAAAATTAGTAATATATTTAAGCCTAAATGATTAGATGATCAATTATCTTCTTGTTGATGGTCCAGAGTTTGTCCCATTCCATGAGATTGAGGTTCCTTGATGCACCCTAGCAAAACAGCAGGATTAAGCTTTCATAATATATAATTACAATGCAGCATATGAAGAAAACTTGTAATATGAGCAGGCAGATGCAAAAGAATCATACATGGCCTATGCATGCTTTTTTAACATTGGTTCAGATTTTTGAACTTATTTTGCTTCAATTCCAGAGTTTGGAATTTGAGTTCCCAAACGCACTCCAAAAAACAGCATTTAGAATCCATGCAAATTTTTCTTTTTCAGACACATAAAAAAATTCATTGAATATGGACCAGCAGCCACTTGAAAAAAATCAAAAAAGAGAAATAACAGAGATTGTAGGTATATTATGATTGTAGGTATTCAAAGGATGACAAAACTGTGGTCTGTGTTTGGATTTTGCACCTTCAAATTTTGAGAATTTACACAATGCACCACGGATTTAGCATACATCTAAAAAGTGAAGTTTAATGTTTTTTGAGTGTATTTTGAATGAGTTTTTGATTGCCTGATTTTCTTTAGAGTTTTTTTGGATTTTGCCCTTATGTTATGAGAATTTACACATTGCACCCTGGTACTTACCAACCATCTAAAACTGTGAAATTAAAGTTTTTTTTGAAACCTTAGATGAGAAATATTGGTAATTCAATGATTATTTGTAATATGTAAATTTTTGAATCTGCTACACCCTTGTTTGTTTTATGTGAAATCCTAAATAATTTTTATTTTTTTTCAATTTTTGTTCAGATGATAACTGAAGCAATCGTGGCGCTCAAGGAGCGAAACGGCTCGAGCCAATACGCGATCCAGAAGTTCATCGAAGAGCACCACAAGAACTTGTTGCCAAATTTCCGAAAATCGCTCTTGAAAAACCTCAAGAAGCTCGTTGCTGCCGAAAAACTTGTCAAAATCAAAAACTCGTACAAACTCCCTCCCAAGACCGCCAAAAAGCGAAATTGTAAACGAGTGGATTTGAAGACGATGTTTAGTAATCTAAAATGGATGAGAGAGAGAGAGAGAGAGAGAGAGAGAGAGAGAGAGAGAGAGGAGCAAATGAATTTTTTATTATTCTTATTTCAAAGGGATGCATTTCGCTTTTTTTATGAAATGTTCGAATTTCACATTTTACACATGAGCTAAAATGGGTAAATTAGACCCCGTTTGGTTGTCCCAAAATTGTAAATTATCTCATTTATAAAGGCTCCGTTTGGTTGTCCCAAAATTGTAAATTGGATCATTAATAAATTGATCCATTTACAAATTGACCAATTAATTGTGTTTGGTTTCATTAATGAAAGGATTCATTAAGGTCCCGTTTGATTATCCCAAAATTGTAAATGAAATCATTAATAAATTGATCTATTTACAAATTGATCCATTAATTATGTTTGGTTTCATTAATGAAATGATTCATTAATTGTCTCATTTTAGCTCATGTGCAAAATCTAAAATTGAATCATTTCACAAAAAATGTGAAATGAATCCATTTGAAATATGAGTCACATAAAGTGCATGTCCCCTCTTCCTCTCCCTCTTCCCCTTCCCCTTCCCCTTCCCCTTCCACTCTCCCTCTCCCTCTCCCTCTCCCTTTCCCCCTCTTTCTCTCTTGATTTGTTTTTATCTTTTTTTCAAGGTTCTAAAAAATGCGGGGCGTGATTGAGACGTGGATACCAAGCCTTAAGCCTTAGAAGCCTAGGCGGGCCTTGGCGTAAAAAGACGTGAAAAGGCGTTTAGGCCTTCTTAATATATTTTAATATTTTTTAACCATAACAAGGCTATTAAAATACAAAAATTGCACATATCATAAAAATATGTCTGAATATATGCAAATTAAAATACTATCTGATTATTTTGGATAAGATAATGGTTCGGTTTGTAAAAAAATTCTTTAAAAGGCGACATCATTTCACTAAGGCATTGTTATTTTTACAAAAAAGTGCGCCGTAAGGGTTTTACCAAGAATAAGGCGTGAAAAGCGTAAGGCGAGGCGTTTCTCCCAAGCCTTAAGCCTAGGCGGGTTTTTTAGAACAGTGCTTTTTTCATAGAACCTTAGCATTAATTTCAAATTACCAAACATTGTGTAAAATTGGATTTAACTCATTTCAAATTCACTTATTTACAATTCACTAATTTACAATGAACCAATTTACATAATCGAACAATTTGCGCAACCAAACTGGGCCTAATTGTCCCATTTTAGCTCATGCGCAAAATCTGAAATAGGATCATTTCATAAAAAATATGAAATGCATCCATTTGAAATAGGAATCACGTAAAGTACATGCTTCTCTCTCTCTTTCCATCCATTCCCTCCCCCTCCCCCATAATTTGTTTGTATCATTTTTTCTTATCGAACCTTAACATCAATTTCACATTACTAAATATTGCGTAAAATTGAATTTAAACTCATTTCAAATCATCTAATTTACAATTCACTAATTTATAACGAACCAATTTACATAATCAAACAATTTGTGCAACCAAACAGGACCTTAATGAATCATTTCATTGATAAAACGAGGCCAAAAAATTTACCTTGGAGAGCATACCATAGAGAAATATCAGCCAACGAAAAATCATGATCAACCAAAAATGTGCGGTGCCTTAAGTATGCATTTATGTAATCACATCCTCCTTCGAATCCAGATGTGGATGCAACTACAGCCACGTAATCCAGCCATGCCTCTATCTACAAAAAATTACACACACACACACACACACACACACACACACTGTCATTTGCCATTTTAAACAACAGGAACATTCACCAAGCCCAAATAATAAATAATTCAATGCTTCAGAAAGGTACCTCGCTAGTTGGCGCCTCAAACAAAGAGTACAAATTTGTTTTGATGAACTTCATCTTGAATACAGATTTGATATTGAAATACAAACCCTAAAATAGGCGATCAACGATGGGGTGCGACGGGCCAGCGACAGCTAGGGTTTGGGTTCGACGGGCTAGGGCTGGTGCTCTCTCTACGTATTTTTTTATTAATGCTCTTTGTGGGACCCGGTCCGTATTTATTTAATTTATGCACGACACCTTAACAAATAAGTCTTTTTAATACCGTATTCATATACGCAATATTTGTAGTACCCCGTGCGATATTCAATTTAGGGTCCTTTCAAAAAATATTTAACAAAAGTATTAAATACCTAAAAACTCATTGAAAAATTATTCTTTTAGCATTTCGACATGAAAAATCACTAATTAAAGTTTTACAATCAAGTTTATCTAGCAATTCACGTTCAATAGATAACAAGGCCAAGCCGTTTAACCTTTCTTGTAACATAGTTGATCGTAAGTAATTTTTTAATAATTTTAATTTTGAAAAACTTATTTTCGCAGATGCGGCTGTAACAGGTATGGTCAATAGAATTTTATAAGCAATAAATGAATTGGAAAACAATTAAGTTTTTTTAAGAAATTTAGTATCTCAATTGCCGTTTTTATTTCTTTTGGTAATATATCTTGCAAAACTTTAAGTTCTTCAAATAAATCTTTCCCATCAACATCAGAATAAGTTTCATGTTTTAAAATTGTTTCAAGATTATCACAATATTTTTTCAATTTTGTATCATCTATTGAATTTAACTTCTCAGAACAAAATAAAAATTCAAAATTTTTTCATATTCCTTGCAATAGCTTCATCTACTACACATAGAAAATAATTAATTCTAAAAGAGTCTTCGGGTGATTGTGTATTCTCCTCATTTGCAGTCTCATCAAAATGTCTCTTCCTACGAATTTGACACGTTACACTAAAAATAGGATCAATTTCCATTTTAATACAAATTTTTTTAGCGGTATTTATCGCATTTATGAACCCAGTTTCTCTATATTTTTTAAAAAAAGTAATCAACCCTCCTGCTTGTTCAATATCAATATCAATAAGCATGTCTTTAGATTGTAAGATTTTGCTAACTGTAAGGACATAAATTTCCAATTGAGTCCCTGTATTGTTTTGACTTAATTCCATGAACAAAACTGTGTTTGTAATATGTCATAGGGAGAATTTTATTTTGTCACGATCCAACTTGGTCTATGACGTATTGAAAAAATTGAAGGCGTTGCGGCAAAGCTTCAAAGAAATAATCATGTCAATGTTTTTTTGGTGCAAGTTTACTCGTCTTCAAAGTTAACTGCATTCCGAGATCACTCAGGTATGAATGCGTATAATTAATGGTGCTCGGAATTATTTTATAAAAGATAAGGATGTAATTTTTATATAGAAAAATGTTTTTAAATGTTTTAAAAGTGTTTTAACGGTTTACACTACGTTTTATGATGATAAGCTCATAAAAGAGTTTGACATTTTTGGATCTCTCATTGGAAGAGACGTTTTAAACAAAAGTCAAACTTACGCGCTGTCGTTCAAACGACATCCAATCTCGTTCGAACGAGATGGGATGTCGCTCGAACGAGTTCCTCAAGTCGTTCGAACGATACGTTTTTCGAGGAGGCATTTAAATCCTATTTAAACAGTATTTTCATCATTGTTTCAAAAGTGTGCTTTCTGGAAAACAGTTTTACGAACCAGAACCTTGTTTGCACATATTTTCTAAGGTTTAAAAGTCTTAAACACATCCTTAGAGTTTGCAAAGATCCGCGTTATCATTCTTATATGTTTAAGTGATCTTGCGGCACCAAAGTTGTTTGTTCTATACATTGAACACAAAGGGGTTTGCGGTGAAGAAGCGATGGACATCGTGTTCGACATCGTAGACGAATCAAAGCCAATCGGTGGACACCGAGACATACGTGGAGTCGTGTGTCGTGGACAGGTATCGTAGAAGATGGAAGTTCTGCGTCGGCACTAATGAAGAACGGTTGAAGATCAGAAGGACCGTCAAGACCCGTGAGGATTGAGTCTTAGTGTAAGGCTAATCTGTATTTATAAAACCATTGTTCATAGTGATTGTTTGGCTTGGGCCGTCCGAGGTTGTCTTAGTGTAAAATGCATAAAGGAAAATGCAATAAATTAAGAACATCTCCAAAAGATACATGGCTTCGGTAATAGTCTACCGACCACACTGACTGAATGCATCCAGAGAAGTATAAAGGGTCGCCAAAGTCAGGTTCCCCCAGCCAAAGGGATATTCGAAAATACCCTAAAAAATTATAAAAACCACAAGTGGACGACGGTGCCACTTGTCGCCACTAAAAACCCTCTCAACAATAGCATAATAAACAGATGGGCCATCTGTTGAACCTACAGCCCATCAGTCTCGTCCATCCGTCGACTCAATAACACCTCCCTTAAAAGAGACAAACGAATAGAGTCCCGAGAGACTATCTTTTCCACATCACCTAATGCCGCCTTCACTGCCATCGATGTCACCCGCAAAGTCCGATCTACCTCTATCTGGGCCCCATCACAATCCAGCCCAACAGTTGCTGCATGTCAATAGGAGTCACCATCATTTGCCCAAAGCCAAAATGCATGGTGTGGGTGGTGTTCCACCACCTCTTCCCAAAAGCGCAAATGAAAGTCGTCGAACGAGGCGCCTAGTCCAGTGCAGATGCCAATCTACCAAAAGAGACTGATGAGATCACCCAACTCACCACTGGTGGAAGGTGCTCCCAGACATCCTTGAGCCCCTTCGTCCATCGAGAATGCAGGTTCAACGTAGAGATATCAGTCTGTCAAATACAAAAGGAAAAATCCTTGTCAAAATAAGGAAATATCACCAAGAAAGAATAAAAGAATACCAAAGGTCATTAACACTTAATTTGCCACTAGGGTTCACAACCCTAAAAGATTGATGGCGTGTCAGCGCGTGTAAAAGTGTTCGCTCATCCGCAACTGTCTCAAACGAGTCGAAGTCATTCTCACTACCCAGCGCTAGGGGCACCCTGGCCCAGTCGTCGACATTCAACCACACCATGTGGACCTCACTGCTTGAAAAATCTGCCACTTCTTGGTTTCAGAATGCTAAAAAAGTTTGGAGAAAGAAATAGGAGAAGAGAGAAAGTCTGGAAGCTGTGAAAAATGAAGAAATCTCACCCCTTTTTATAAGAGGCTGAGGGGCATGCCGATTGGTAGCTCCTAGAAACATACCGATCGACACAGTCCCTTCACCTACTTGAGGTACCCCAAAAGACCGTGCCACTATCGTTTGGCACCTCTTACACCCTGTCAGTCGGCACCCTCCCTAAAATTTTGTACAAAAATTCCCAAAAAATGACGTAAAATCTCAAAAAATCCCCAGAAAATTCCTAAAATTGCCAAAGTAATTTTAGAATATTTTTCTCCAAGAAAAATGTTTAATACCACACTAACTTCCCCAGCGGAACAATAATTCCAAAAATTAATTGGATATCTTCTAGCAATGTCTCCAACGGACACCAATTTAAAGACAAATTCCCTAATAAGGAAACATCCAATCCTCGAATTAATACCTTTTCCCCAGTGAAGTCTCCAAAAATTTGCTACAACATAAGCCCTTAGAATTGGCGTCGACCCTTAGAATTATTCGCTACAACTTAATCCCTTAGAATTGGCTTTGACCCTTAAAATTGGTCTTCCCAACTTAAGCCCTCAGAATTGGCTTCGACTCGTAGAATTGCCGCTTCTACTTAAGCCCTCATAATTGGCTTCAACCAGCAGAATTGGTCTTCCCATCTTAAACCCTCACAATTGTCTTCGACCCTCAGAATTATCTGCTTTCACTTAAGCCCTCAGAATTGGCTTCGACCCTCTGAATTGATCATCTCTACTTAGGTCCTTAGAATTAACCTCGACCCACAGAATTGGTCGCTCCCACTTAGGTCCTCAGAATTGACCTCGGTCCTCAGAATTGGTTATCTCTACTTAAGCCCTCAGAATTATCTTCGACCCAAAAAATTGGTCATCTCTAATTAAGCCTTCAGAATTAACCTTGACTCGTAGAATTGGCCATCTCAATTTAAGCCCTCAGAATTGACTTCGACCTGCAGAATCGATCGCTCCCCTCAAATTTGGCTTTGACCCATAGAATTGATCATCCCTACTTAAGACTTCATAATTGGCTTTAACCCGCAGAATTGGTCGCTTCTACTTAAGCCCTCAGAATTGACTTAAACCCTCAGAATTGGTCGCTTTTACTTAAGCCCTCATAATTGGCTTCGACTCGCAGAATTGGTAATCTCTACTTAAGCCCTCAGAATTAGCTTCGACCTGCTGAATTAGTCACCCCTACTTATTCTCCCATAATTGACTTCAACCCCCAGAATAGGTCATCTTCTCCTGAAGCCCTCAGAATTAACTTCAACTCGCAGAATTGGTCGCTCCCACTTAAGCCCTAGGAATTAGTCACTACAACTTAAGCCCTCATAATTGGCTTCGACCCTCAAAATTGGTCGCTACAACTTAAGGTCCTCAGAATTGACCTCTCCCGCAGAATCAATCACTCCTACTTAAGGTCCTCAGAATTGACCTCGGTCCACAGAATTGGTCGCTCCTACCCTAGGTCCTCAGAATCGACCTTGGCTCATAAAATCATCCATCCCCAGCATTTTCTTAGGTCCTCAAAATCGGTCTCGACCCTCTGAAATGGTCATCCTTATCCCTTTAGGTCTGCAGAATTGACCTCTTTCCAAAATATCATGTGGTGTCTATTCGATGGATTTCACTTGTTCAAAGCTCACCCTTTGATGGGCTCTATAGACACCACATTCTAAACCCCCTAATTCTCTCCTTAGGTCCCTAGCACCTTCCCATTTCACTACAAACCCTAAGTCATACCCCGAGTATCGATCTAAAGGCCATCAAGTGCTCTCGGTTCCCGTTTGACTTCGATAAACTTTACTATTAGAGAAAAATATCTTTTAATATTTGAAGGGCTCTGAATTCCCTTCCAATGGTCTGCTCCGTACGTGAAACAACACAGTTCGGACCAACATACCATTTTACTACCAAAAATCGATTTGGAGATCACCGAGCGCTCTCGGGCCGTAATTTGACACTTGTCAACTTCATCATCAGAGAAAAATGTCTTTCAATCTTCTAAGGGCACTAAAACCCCTTTCGAATGATCTACCCCGTGCGTGAAATGGCATAACTGTTCGGATGAACGATTGGTTTACCCCCAAAAATTTATCTGGAGGCCACTGGGCGCTCTCTGGATCCATTTGACAAAGGTCGACTCTTTACCTCGAATGACACAGAATGAATTTTTGAAGGGCACTGAATACCCTTTCCAACGATTTGCCCCGTGAGCGAATCAACCGTACGGTACAGACGAACGACCCATTTTACTTCGAAAGGTCACCAGGCACTTTCGGGACCCAGTTGACCAAGGTCAACTTTCTAAACTGAGTGAATCTCTTTGGAATATAGAAGTACCTTGTATAACCTTTCCAACGGTCCGTCTCGTGCACGATTATGATTTACCGTTCGAATGAACAATTCGTTTCCGTCAGACGATCCCCTATCCAAAGGATCCGACGGGTGCTTCTAAGCCACGTTTGACCCAAAGTTAACTCTTAGACTCGGGAGTGGCCAAAGTACACTTAAAGTTATCTGAATTTCCTTTCTAACGGTATTACCCATGCATGATTTGGATCAACGAATTGCGCTCTACAACCGTTTGTTTGGAAATATCTGTACGAGACTGCCAATTAGCCGGTCCATTTCTCGACCTATTGGTGGTGTGTCTAGGTTACCTGACGATGGGAAGGTCTAGGGCTATGCTAACCGGTAGTCCCCTAACCCTATAAATAGAGGGCATGAGCTCACTCCAAATCACACCTCAGATCCATCAGCATCATTGATCTCATCAACATTATTTTATAATCCACAAAGTTTCCTTATGTGAAATTCCATCCCATCTTACTTTCCCATCCTTTTCATAACCAATTTGGAAAAATCTCATTCTCTCACATGCAACATTCATCGCAACATCCAAGGGAGCTCATCCAAGATCACGATCAAGCTTCAATTCCTCAAAAAAGGTCCAAAATCCTTCTCTCTCTCTCTCTCTCTTTAAATTTCTTATTTTTGCATTAATTACATAAATTCATAATCTAGATTTTATTTTAGTTCATACACATTAACATCTCACCTTTTTATTAGTAATATTGCACATACTTTATTTTTTAATAAAAAACTCAAAACAAACAAAAAGATGGTTATACCTATAAATTCCAATGGGATTATCCATCACAAATTTTCAAAACTAAAACACATTTTCTATACACACAAATATAACAAAATCCCATTAGAATCTATGGGATAAACCCCATACTTATGCCGCATGCGAACTATGTGGACTTTGATGCCTTTATAGGCTACGTAGGCGTTTTGGGTTAAAATTCGAGACTCGAGTCCAATTTTTCAATTTTCTAATTTTCCAAAATTTTCCCATCTTCGTATTTTCATCCTTCTCATCTATACATTATTTTAATACATATTTTCCATCCTTTTTGGCGTTTTACCCAAATATATATTATCGTTTCACCATAACGATCAATATCTAGGTAAAGGCATACATTATATTTTCTAGATATTATTTTGGGAACATTCCTATGGATTGCCTCACTCCATCTTTTTTGTGGGATATATACACGCACACACACTTCGTGAAGAAATAAAGGAAAATAGTTACAGAAGTCCATGAGAGACCGAAAGGGCGAGATGGGTGCCTAACACCTTCTCATTCCGTAACTTAACCCCTAACACCTTCTCATTCCGTAACTTAGCCCCCGAACCTTTGAACTATTGGTTTCGTAAGCATCAGTTTGTCTTTGATGCCGCTCTCTCAAAGCGGCGACATGTTCTTTTGCCTATTTTGTGCAAAATAGGCTCACGACTCCATCTCTTTACATTCACCCCACACCGACGATGGCCGAAGCGTTCCTAGAGCAAAGAGGGCGCTAGAACCTTTTTTTCACCCCCTTTCCCCTACCCCTCGGGGAGAGGAGATGGAAAACCGGGGGATGGCCACAGCATATGTAACATCCTGATTTATATTTTTAATTTAATTTAATTATTTATGTGTCAAATTGACTTTTATGGACTATTATAATTTTCACGAGACTTACGACCCGTACGTATTCTCCGTAACATGAAAAAAGGGTCGACACGTTTATTCTCTGGCTTGAAATAGAATATTTTTTTATATAAAACGGATAGCAGAACGAGTTTCAAACATATTATTATTAATTATTGTTCAAATTAAAGCGTGTATAAGTTAGAGTAATTCAAAAGTACTTTCAATGCGAAAAAAATACAAACACATGTCTTACGCGCCCCGATACTAATTTATAGTTGGATGGAATTTCAAAGATTATAAATTTTAATACCCGCAAAAATTATATGTGAGTACCAAATACATCTAGTTGTATAATTATCCTATTTTGACTGTACCTAAACTGAAGATTATAAAATGGGATCAACCCTTTCATTTTCAAAACACACGATGTCTTTCTCTCTATAAAATCTCTACCCCGATAATTCCTTCCCTTTAACCCCTCACCGCCGCCCTCTCCCTCTTTCCTTTTACACCGTCGATAGTCCCGATCCCCTTCTCCTTCTTCTTCATTTACTTAATTTTTTATTTTTGTTATTTATGCAATGGATTTAAATCTTGGAACTTATATATATATATATATATATATATATATATATGTGTGTGTGTGTGTGTGTGTGTGTGTGAATGTGTGTGTGTACGAACGGTTTGAAGCTTCGACCACATGCTTTTCATTTTGGTGGCTGGCAGCAATAAAACCCATTTTGGGTTCGATTTTGTGTGTGTGTATGAACGGTTTGAAGTTCCAACCCCACCCTTTCCATGGTGGTGTTCGGCAGCAACAAAACCCATTTTGGGTTAGATTTTGTTGAATTACTGCTAAATTCAATATATATATATATATATATATATATATATATATATATATATATATATATATATATATATATATATATATATATATATATGTGTGTGTGTGTGTGTGTGTGTGTGTGTGTGTCTGTGTGCGTGTTGGAGCCTGACCACCATCCATTTCGAAGGTGGTGGCCGACGATTTCAATACCCACAACTGGGGTGGGTTTTCCCCTATTACCCATTTCGTTATATATATACACACACACTTTTATAGGACTCTTTAGATTAATGTTGTTGGATTTTGTTAAACTTTTGTCCGACTCGATTACGACTCGGGAGTGATTCAGGGTGTTATAATTTCAATTTGGATATTGTCTAACGATAAATTTTTATTTCAAAAATACCTCTCTATTATTTATACTCAATTACATATAAAAACTGTCGTAAACACGAATACCAACACGTACAAGTAATCGTATATTTTTCTAGAATATATTTAGACGCGCTGTCATTTTTTTTTATAAAGTTAACACTTTTCTTTTAAAAATACGTTTAAAACGAGTTACGATACCAAACAACTCAAAATCATGTCGTTGTAATTTGAGATAAGATTACGAGCTATTTTTATTAAAAAAAATAATTATGCAGGTGTTGGACAATTTGTTGTGTTGTGTTGACTAATATTGGAAGTGGCATGACCACTGGTTTATTGTCCAAATAAGGAAGAGAGTTTTCATTTTAATTTTAATTTTATTGTGTCACAAACATTAATTTTATGCTCACCGTAATGGTATTGATACTCATATATTATAAAATATGACCAACGAGGAATAGTAAACACTAGCACAATACCAAATTAGAATTAATATTTTAATCAATCTAATTAAGCAATTAATTTCATACCAACTTTGAAAATTAATATTTTTGGAATTATCTATCGGGGCAGTACCCAGAAAAGATCTTTACGTTCACATAAAATTGTGGATTTTGGTAAAATAATCAAACCGTATATATGACCTATTTAATATTTTAATAAAATATAAAATTGTTTCTTATTCAAACAGATCGAATCCTTTGATTCCATATAAATAATGTTGTTCCCGAAAATTGTATTATTCAAATATAGAGTTGCCATATAAACTTATTTTCTAAATTCCAAATATTACTTATTTCGTCAAACGAACTAAAGAGCGTAATTTAGAATTATATACGAAATTCATATATTTATGCTTGTCATTAAATAAGCTTTATTTATTTACCGAACGACGTCAGATATCCTAAACCCGAACCATTCTTTCCAAACACCAATGTAATCACTCTCATTTAAACCCTTGAGCCAATAACTGTGGGAACTGGAACGCAACAATGAAAGATCTGTGAATAATAATGAAAATCTTGTAAAACACCAGTAGGTGATTCTATTTCACTATTATACCTTGAACTTATGTCTTTGACATTACTGCTTGTTATATCACTACGTGATAGCCTTGAACTCATATTATCATTTATGAACTCTTTGATAGTTCAATTGTGTAGTGATTATTGATTCAATCTTTTATCTCATTAAACTCAACCTAGCCCAACCCTCATAACCTATTTGATTTCAATAATTTATCCGGATTGCAGTACACCACTGTATCCTGTGAACAATGATTTAAACTGTTTTACCATATTGCAGTATACCCTGAATGTTATTAAACTTTTATTTTAATTATCTGATTTGCAGCATAACTTGCCATTTTATAACTATTATCAGTGAAACCTTTAGTAGCATACCTTATAATCCAGGGATTAGACCCGGTAAACCCCCGATAAATCTAATTGGCCTGAAGGACTCAGATATTGAGTGCCTTGTTGTTATGTTTACTCTACGTGTGAGGTGTGAGTGCCACTCTAGCTAAGTGTGTTAAGCTATTGGTTATTCCCCAATTATTAGGATTACCTGTTCAAGTGCATTTTATGCCTTGAGCGATATTATAATGGTATGTCTACGCATTTGCAGCCCCGATAGATGATAATTTATGGGTTAGCGTATTATAGTCTGAACCTTATTTATAACTCGATGAAAATCATATCCGGTTATAATCACCATACAGTTCTTTCATATATCACAGACTTCAGTATACCTCTGTTTAGTTATGTTGATATTTCATTTTGCTGCAGATTGACATACACTATTTTATATTTCAAACATTTCAAACTCAGATATGCTATTTAAACAGATTTCCATATTTGTATTGTTATAGAACTCGAATTATCTACTGGGAAAATTTTTTCTTATTCCTTTTTTTTAGTATTTGACACAGGTACTAATAGGCCCTGATGAATAGTTTAAAGATCAACTGATGCATAGAGACAAAGAAAGGTCGTATTAATAGAAAAGGATCCTAATTAGCATGCGAAATACTTTTTTTATTGTTCCTAGATTTCAATTGTCACACATTTAAGAATCAATAAATGCCTCAGTTATTTCAGTATTCATATTTATTTATGATTTAGTAATTATCACATTAACTATCACCCTCGGAAAAACAGGTATGTGACAGCGTCAGATATCATAATGACCATAGATTCACTGTTAGGTAGAGGGGCTCTCATTCGTTCTGATATTCTTAATGTGTACCCTCGTCTCAACTTACTGTATGTTCGGTTAAGGCCGACCATGCAAATTATGTCCCTTATAAGGAGGCATGTTCTAGTGCTCTTGGTATCGTCTGATGTTCCAGGCCGAGGTCATATACCATCATCCAAGTCTCGCCTAGTCTATGCTCTAGATAGTCGAAACCCTATCAACACACTCATAATGTCATCTCAGCCTGACGCATATCATTCGAGACTTTGCCTAGCAGCCCCCAAGTCTCCAATCGAGCAGTGTATTTAGAGGTCTCATACTCAGTCGAGCCGAGGCCCTTCCAGGTCAATACCATCGTCAACATTTGGGTGCATTCTACACCTGGAACAACATGTGGTGTGGAACACGTATGGGAAGATGCACGTGGGCAGGGAGGCCCACGTGATCAAAACCTTTACAACAACATCATCCACGTGTGGAGAATATCTCTTAATCGTTTCTTACATGCGGGAAAGACAGATGGTGCTATGCCATTAGATGTCTAGTGTTGTGCATGCCTCATGCATGAATGGGGTGCGTATGACACCACCCCAGTCATATAAATACTTATCTTCTACATCATTGTAAAGGATCATAAATGGTAAACCCTACTAAAACTCTGCTAAATTAATTTCTCAGAGAGATAAACCTTGAATGCTTGTATCTAAGGTCCATTAGAGCCCGAATTTAGTGGATTTTATACACTCACATAGTGGACGTAGGCCCTTTAAAGGCTGGACCACTTATATTTGGTATCATATTCTTTTTTGCCTCATCTCTTTCTGTTTACTTATTTATATCTTTCATACTCCATTATTGCCTAGTTTTAAGCTTACACACACATTGACGTGGTGATACCATCTCTGGTATCATCAATTTGGTATCGTCTATGGGAATGAGATATCCATCTTCTTCCCTTCATTTGTATCTACTCCACCGAATTCTCTGGTGGTAGTCTAATCTCATCCTTGGTTGATCTTGAACCACCATTGAAAAAACTCTAGTTTGAGTTCAATCTCACTTTTAGCTCATCCAACTCATTTCCAGTACATCACTTGGTTTTTTCGATCACCGAAACTCTTCAATGGAAACAGATCCACCTACTATGGGTGGTTATAATACCAGTCAATCCCCTCTTCAATCAGAAATGGCTGAGATGGTGGTGGCCTTGCGCTCCTTGGTGGATAATAAGTGTAGGCAACTCTAGCTATTTTTAGCCAAAACATGGTGGTTAGACCCACTGGTGTCGAAGATGAGATGATAACTCCGGTTGCCAGAGAAGGTGTCCGAGATCCAACCGCCAGGGGACCACCCCAGGCCCCACACAAGGATCTTCCTCCACAGTAAAGGTGCAGGGACATGGCCGACCCTAGGCATTTACACTTGAGGAGGCAAGGTTAATAATGCCCTAATGATAGGGATGAGCAGTATGATGAAGAGGATGACAGGAGATGTAGGGATCTTTATCACATTTTTTGAGGCACTGTACGACCCATTCAGCCCAACCGAGAGTGTAGTGGCAGGCCGATCCAAGAGTGCAACCCAAGTGTTTCAGCTTTAGGCAGATTAAGTAGGGGGTCAGCCTTTGATAGGCTTGGCCTTGCAGAAGACGACCTGAGAAATCGCCTCTCTAGATCATAAAAGTATATCTAATTCTAAAATGAATGACATATGTGATGATTATCGACTTCATCGTGGTCGAGACGAGAAACAATGAGAGGCGAATAGTCGACAAAGAATAATTTCTAGAGAGAGCCCTCGGTTCATCCAGACGGTAGATAAGGGGCTCGAGATAATGTGCCTCTGTCTTAGGTTGTCGCTGCGATCGAGAGGCCATGGAATGACTCCATTCAGAGACTAGAGGGTAAAATAGGGGACATACTAAAGAGTCGAGACTCCTTGTGGAGGGGATACAATGAAGGCTCTCCCTTTGTAGCTAAGATTATGAGTTATCCAACCTCGGCTAAGTTCAAGACGCTAGTGGTCACGTCCAAGTATGATGGGAGAACTAACTCAGTCCACCATGTGGAGATGTACTAATCATCCGTGAATATCTACTCAGTCTCAAACGTAATGAGATGCCAGGCCTGCTCTAGCACACTCTTCGGAGCTGCTCACGTATGGTTTATTTCTCTCCCTAAAAATTTAATTGAAAATTTTAAACAGCTGGCGGAGAGATTCATACATAATTTTTTCTTCGGAGTGAGGCCGCCCCAAAAAAAGACGACACGCCTGTTGTACATAAAGTAGGGAAATAAAGAAAGCCTAAGGGAGTAAATAGCAAGGTTCAATGAAGAGAAGTTGGAGGTTAAAAATTATGAGGAGAGCATCGTTGTGACAGCTTTGATGGGAGGGTTGCGGAAAGGAAAACTCCCCTGGAAACTGGTCGATGATCCTCTTAAATCCATGGCCAAACTTTTGGATACGGTTGGGAGGGTTATGAATGAGGAGGAGGCAATGGCTACAAAAAGGTGAAGACGAGAAGGGAATAAGTAATAATGGTGATAAGTTTCAGAAAAAGAATAAGGATGGAAAGAAGAGGTCGACGGATGATAAGTTCACAGACTATACTCCTCTGACAGTCAGTTGTGAGCATATCCCGAATGAAATAAAGAATGATCGGTCCTTGAGATGGTCTGAGAGGCTGAAGGATCCTCCCCATAAGAGGAATACAAATCTATGGTGTGAGTTTCACCAAGACCATGGGCATCTAACTGAAAAATATTTTTCTCTCCAGGATAAAATTGAGAAGATGCTGAAAGTTGGTAAGCTAAGAAAGTATGTTGACCGCAGCATTCCAAAGAGTAGATGAGACGACACCTAAAAGAGGAGGAACGAAAAGTGCAATCTCGATACTCCAGCCAACTGAGACGATGATGTCTCAGATGATGATGATGAGGCAGACCCTGACCTGCTGCCTCCAATCACCGACCCTAAGGGTTGGATGAACATGATTTCTCTTAGGGTCAAGATGATTTGTAGAGGAGTTGCTGGAGGAGGAAAAGAGATTGCTGACAGAAAGGCTCACGTGGCGGAGGCAAAAGCTCTTCCTCCGAAGCCTAAGGAAGTGTACTATGCTATAATTGAGCCTAAGAAGGTAAAAAGAACTAAAGTTGATATGAATACATTGATTATTGGTTTCTCTAGGCTGGAATTTAAGGGGATATTAGCCCCTCATGATGATCCATTGGTGATTACGACCCATGTACATGAGTATATGGTTCTGAGAATATTCGTCGACGGTGATAGCTTGGTCGACGTGATGTTTTAGGATTTCTATAAAGGTTCGGGGCTGAGTGAGAAGAGGATGGTTCCATATCATCAGCCCCTCATCGGATTCAGTAGAGAGAATGTTCACCCTTTGGGGATCTATTAAATGAAAGTCAGAATGGGGAACAGTTGGCTAAAATGCCTCACGAAGAAAGTTAATTTCTTTGTCATGGATGAAAATCTCTATTCGGCCTATAATATAATTCTTGGAAGGGTAGCCCTCAAGGAATTTGACGTCGTGCCCTCAATAGCTCACCAAATGATTAAATTCCTGACCCCATATGGAGTAGGGGAAGTTACAGGTGACCAAGTTGAGGCACACGAATGCTAATTCAACTTGGTCAAGGAGAGGGAGGCATATAAAAGGGACACTACAACGTACAATATTGATACGTTGGACCCCAGAGATGAGACTAAGTTAAAGAACGTTGAGGTCGCTGAGGAGGTAGAATCCATCGTCCTCAATAAGGACGAGCTAAAAAAACCCGCCCAAATCGGCAAAGCCCTAAAGAAGGAAATCAAAGAAGAGCTGATTAAACTGTTACAGAAAAGGTTGAGCATCTTTGCTTGGCGCTATGAGGATATGCTTGGAATCAATTCGAAAATACTCTACCATACACTCAACATGGGCGAGGATGCAAAGCCGATAAGACAGATAAGGAGAGTCTACTCCCAAGAAAAGTAAGATGTCATTCGGGAAGAGGTGAAAAAGTTAGAAAAGGCGAACTTCATCAGGAGGTCATTTACTCTGAGTGGTGAGCAAATGCAGTTATCATCCTAAGACCAATGGCAAGTGGAGGATGTGTGTTGGTTTCATGGACTGAAAAATCCTACACCAAGGATATCTTTCCACTAATAAGGATCAACCAGATGGTTGATGCCACAGTAGGCCATGAATTAATGAGATTTATGGATGCCTACTCAGGCTATAATAAGATATTCATAGACCCGATCGATGCTGAGAAGAAATCTTTCATAACTGATAAGGGGACCTATTGTTACAAGGTCATGCCATCCGTCTTAAAGAATGTCGGGGCAATATATCAAAGATTGGTCAATAAGATGTTCGAAGAGAAGTGGAGGTGTACATCGACGATATGTTGATGAAGATTCTCAAGTTCGACACTCATGTGGACGACCTTGAGCGAACTTTTGATACTATGGACGAGTTTAGGATGAAACTCAACCCCGCCAAGTGTGTCTTCGGCGTAGGGACAGGCAAGTTCTTGGGTTTTATTGTGAACTAGAGGGGAATTGAGGTCAACCCTGAGAAGATTAAAGCTTTAATGGACTCTAACAACAATAAAAGATGTGCAGAGGCTAAATGGACGGGTGGCAGTATTGAACAAGTTTGTGTCTAGAGCTACTGATAAATGCCTTCCATTTTTTAAAGTGCTCAGAAAAGCTTTTAAGTGGAATGATGAGTGTAATAAAGCCTTTCAAGAGTTGAATACCTACGTAGGCTCCCCACTCCTGCTATTAAAACCAATTTAAGGAGAAAAATTATATTTATGTCTAGCAGTATCAGAGTCGGCTATTAGTGCTACCATTATTAGAGACGAGGAAGGAGTACAAAAGCCAGTGTATTTTAACAGTAAGCCCTTTAGGGGGCCGAGCAGAGATATCCTAAAATGGATAAGTTTTCCTATTCTCTAATCCGATCCTCAAGAAAGATGAAGTTGTACTTCTAGGCACATAGCATGGTCGTTGATTCGTATCAAATATTATATATTTTTGCCCATTATCTTTATGTATTCTAGCGCTTTTACGGTCCTTAATGCCTATATTTATGCTCATTAACTAGACAACCTTGGATTTGGATATATACATGTTTTTTAGGGTTAATTGTGCTTTTATAGGTATTGGAACGCTAAAAGTGAGGATCCGTTGCATTTCGGAGAAGTTCCGTCACTGGATGCTACTTCAAGAGCATTTTATTCAATTCACATTTCATCTTTGGCTCATGGAATTTCCACGGATGTGTAGTTCGTTGAATAAGCTTCGTGTGGCCATAAACGGTGCGCGATTCCGAGTCCGGACGATGAAGTTATGGCCGTTTCCGTTTGTAATCTTTTCCCCCTCTTCATAGACAAAACATGGCTTGAAAACAGAGTACCGGTCGATCGCGGTTTTGGGTTTTTTCGTGGGAAGGAGACAATATGCTTTTATAAGAAGGCACGATCGATCGCGCCCCTGCGACAGGTCGACCGCGTATACCAGATATTTGTTTCCCTTTTCCTTTATTTTTTCTTTTCTTTTATTCCATTTACTACAAATAGGTTTTTTGTTGTAAATATCAGATATTAAGTGTTAGAATATATTTTAGAGAGCTTTAGCTTAGGGTTTGAGGGTTTTGGAGAGTTCTTCTTTGATTCTTCTTGGTTTGACACCCATTTGGGCTTGTAAGTTGACTATTCATCATCCTCTCCTTTAATTTAACTTGTATTCCTTAATTTCTTGCTTTGTAGTGTAATTTACATGCTTTGTTAATTAGATTTACATGCTTTGATTTACTTGCTTTCTAGTGTATATTTACCGCATTTATTTATCGCGTTTTTAATATGCTTTCTAGCTAATTTAAATTAGGTTGTGTTTGAATGGAACTCACTCGAGTTGACGCGTTGCTTTGCTTTGGTGATGGTGTTTACGGGTCTATTTTGGGTGTGTTGTCCTAGTTATTGCGCCTAGTAGATTTGACGGGGAATATCATGTATGTCCCGTGCTTACGACCTTGCGTGCGTAATTTCTGAGGTATTTATTGACTCCAAAATTTTATTAGACTTTTATGCGAACTTAGGGGCGTGACAACCCTTAGTTCAATCAACTGTCGAAATGAGACGCATTATAAATAACTTGTCGACCCATGTATCCATTTTATACTAATGAACTCGGGTGAGGGATATTCGACGCAACCTATAGTTTTATCCGCTTTCTTAATCTAGTTTAATTTACACTCGCCTAGATTAATATTTCCCTTTTATGCATCTTTTCCTTTTTAGTTTGTAATCACCTTTTACACTTTTATTTCGGACTACTAAATCCTATAAATTCTAACAACTCGTCTCTGTGGATCTTTCGATCCCCAGACTTAGCAGCTATACTCACCCGTTGAGTGTAGTCATAAGTTTAGGTTTTTGTATTGAGGAATTGAAATGAAAATAATGACCGGCGCTTGACGCGCGTCGCTTTTCGCACTAGATCAAAATGGCGCCTTTGCCGGGGATGAGTTTGTCTTAGACTTTATTTGATTTAGTATTTCATAGTATTTTCTTTCTATTTGTATTATTTGGTAATATTTTTGTAGGACTTCCACATTTGAGCACTTAGAAACGCTTGAATTCATTCCGCGCGCACCTACTTTATGGAATTCGCCACTTCGAGCCATTTTTGGGGTATGCATGTCTTATTCCAATTCTTTCGGTAATCATTGTTATAATTCTCAAAATTCCCGCAAACCTATGAATTTTGGTGAATACTTGGAATCCCAAAGTATTACAAATTCAAATATGACTTTGGGTGAGTATAACGAAAGTCCAAACTTGGGTTATTGGAATTTCGATGACGATGATCATGATTTTGGGCCTTTACCTCCTTATAATAGGAATTCTGAAACGAATTGCAATAGTTTTCAAAATTCCTATAATAATGAGTTTTCGTATAAATCCGATGGTAATTTTCAAAGCTCCCATTTTCAAGGATCCTCACCTTGACCTATGACATTCGGTGAGGGCTTCCGTATGCTTGAGAATGAGAAAATTGAAAATCGTTATCGGGAAGAAAATCGTTGTTTGGAGCAAGACTTGGATTTATTATTCGAATCCAACGATGATTTTGCTTCCGAGACTTTTAAAGTCATAGAATATTTTGAACCAAATGAGGACTTTGTACCTACTTTGGAACAAACCATTCTAGACTTTACCCATTGCATAATAGATATTGAAAGTGAGGATGAAAATGGCATAATATCTATTTGCAATGAAATGATTTCTTCTTTGACCCCCAAAGAAGAACATTTCATTGAAAATGATATTATTTCCTTCGAAACTCAATCTTCATGCGATGATGATTCATCTCATGAGTTTGAATTTCTTTCCTCCCCATTTTCATTCTCTGTTATCACACCATCATAAGTACCCGATGATTCGATTTCAAGCTTTAATGTTTTAAACCTTTTCACCGATGAGGAGTACTTGCTCGAGTCTCCTTCCACGATTGTATCTTTGCCTTCGTGTGCATCATCTCCCATTCCGCTTGCTAAATTCTTGGGAGGATATTCATCTTTTCTCGGTCCCCACATGTTTTTGTCACCCGTTCAATCCAAACCCCCCATCGTCCTTCGAAAAATTTTAATTGGCGATAGTTCATTTATTCTGCCTTATACATGCCTTCCGTTGTTAAAATGGAATTCATATTTTTCGGAGGGCATGCTTGTATGTGAGGGTACATCGGTTATCCTCCAAAGTCAAAGCGTTCTTATGGTGGACCCTCAGCTATTTAGACTTCTAGTGTACAGTTAGTGTGAAGCCTAAATAGTAAGTTGTATATAATTATCTTTTTATTCTTTTTATTTTTTCTTTCCTTTTTAATTTAGTCTAGTGTAATTAGTTAACTTTTTGTTATTTGTTTTTGCTATGCTCGGTACTAACTTGTTTTGTAGATGTTTTGGACTTGTTCTTATGGGGATCGCTCCAATTTTGGGTAATATCGCTATTTTCCCCTCTTTGACTTGGTTCTTAATTCACATTGAGGACAATGTCAAGTTTTAAGTTAGGGGGTGTGGGATATTCGATCTATTTCTTATTTTAGTCCATGTTTTTGCTCACATGTTAGTTACTTAGTATGCTTTTCTTAGAAAAATTCAAAAATTTCAAAAAGAATTTTTTTTTTTCTCATTTTTTGGGCATTTTGCCTTTGTTTCTGATAATAAATTTCAATAATTGCCCGATCCAATTAACAACCCAATGATGTATGTTCTCAATTTTAGAAGTTGTTAGTATTTAGTCCTCATTTATTGATATTATGAATAACTTTATGAATTAAACTTTAATCCCACGAGCACATGCGTTTTTCTTGTTTTATTGATTTGGTTTAAGATTTTTATAACTCGATAATCTTTTGTTGCATTGTATATACTTACACCGAGTAAGCTTTGTACCTTTCGACATTTGTAAGTGTTATACACTATTCTTTCCTCTTTGAAAATGTTGAATTCTTTGGTAATCTCTCTATTCTTTCATTTGACCATTCATTAATTGAGTTCATATTTGAAATGCATTACTTAATCATGATTTTCATACATTGTTTTGACTCGAGAAATGCGTAAACTTTTGGAAATGATCATAGGCCATCTTTGTTATATCACCCATATTGACCTTGACCTCACTTTATATGTTTACCCTCGTCAACCCCTTTGAGCCTAAATATAGCCTTTCGTTTCATAACCCAAATCCCATAACCAACTACGAATTGGAGTTTTAGCCCATACATACACTTTCCATACCTTTGTTTGGAATGTTACTTGGGATTGAATGATGTTGTTGTGATGTCGGTTGCAATTTAGGCATATAAGAGTTTGAAACGTAAAGAAAAAGAGTGAAAAAGAGAAAGAAAAAAAGCAAAAGAAAAAAAAAGAGAAACATGGAAAAAAGAAGAGAAGAAAGAAAAGAGAAAGTTGTAAATGTTATGTATATAGTTCAATAAGATTTGATTACTCTCCCCGATGATACATCTAATGCCTTTTGGAACTTGTTTTCCAATTTTGATTTTGCCCGCATTTTCCCATTATCCCGAGTTTTTAATCCCGAATACTTTGAACCCGTACATACATATCCTCCGTTTCATACCCTAGTTTAGCCTACATTACAACCCTATCAAGTTCTATGTGATCTTAAGTAGATGTAATTTACAGGTTTACATAGTTTTGATAATCTGTGAAAATGCATTTCGCCTCCTTTAATGAGCAGTATCTTTTATTGAGATTACAATTTTTCAGTTTATATATAGTGTTCTTCATTTGTGACATGTGTGCGGCCTAGTTTCCATTTATATTTACTCTTTATGCCCGCATGTTCCGTGTGTTACCTTCTTATTTTGAGTGAATTCTCTTGATGAGTGTAATGCTCGTGAGGATCGAATATATGCTTGATTTAATGCTTATCCGATTTATATAAGTTTTTGCCAAATCATACTTTGCATGTGCTCGCACCCCTCCCACATTTTAAGGTTTCAAATCTATGAGGTGCATTCTATAATGTTAATGATTTGGACTTTTGTTTAAATTCATTCACTTTGCTAATAATGCGTATGAAATCTTGTTCGCTATTTTTAGGCTTATCGCATGTTGGGTTGGGCATATTTTGAGGAAACCATGTGATGTTTGTTGGTACCATTCCTGAAAACCCTCACGAGACGACACTCGTCCGCTAGGGTAACCGAGGGGTTTAACGGCTTATTACATATGCTAAATGTTATCCTGCTCCCTATGAAAGTGGCATTTATATTTTGATGCATATATTCGTCTTGTACTACCTTCTGTGGACTAGTTTTGTTTGTTTCATTACTAGGGACTAGCAATATTTAAGTTAGGGGGTGTGATTCGTATCGAATATTGCATATTTCCGCCCGTTATCTTTATGCATTCTAGCGCTTTTACATTCCTTAATGCCTATATTTATGCTCATTAACCAGACAACCTTGGATTGGATATATATATGTTTTGCAAGGGTTAATTGTGCTTTTGTAGGTATTGGAACGCTAAAAGTGAGGATCCGTTGCATTTCGGAGAAGTTTCATCGTCGGATGCTACTTCAAGGGCATTTTAGTCAATTCACATTTCAACTTCGGTTCATGGAATTTTCACGGATACGTAGTTCGTTGAACAAGCTTCGCATGGCCACAAACGGTGCGCGATTCTGAGTCAGGACGATGAAGTTATAGCCGTTTCCGTTTGCAACTTTTTCCCCCTCATCATGGACCAAACATGGATGGAAAACAGAGTACCAGTCGATCATGGTTTTGGGTTTTACCATGGGAAGGAGACAATATCCTTTTAGAAGAAGGCGCGGTCGACCGCGCCCCTGTGACCGGTCGACCGCATATACCAGATATTTGTTTCCCTTTTCCCTTTTCTTTTCTTTCTTCTTTTCTTTTATTCCACTTACTATAAATAGGATTTTTGTTGTAAATATTAGATATTAAGTGTTAGAATAGATTTTAGAGAGCTTTAGCTTAGGGTTTGAGGGTTTTGGAGAGTTCTTCTTTGATTCTTCTTGATTTGACACCCATTTGGGCTTGTAAGTTGACTATTCATCATCCTCTCCTTTAATTTAACTTGTATTCCTTAATTTCTTGCTTTGTAGTGTAATTTACATGCTTTGATTTACTTGCTTTCTAGTGTAGATTTATCGCATTTATTTACCGCGTTTTTAATATGCTTTCTAACTAATTTAAATTAGGTTGTGTTTGAATGGAACTCACTTGAGTTGACGCGTTGCTTTGCTTTGGTGATGGTGTTTAGGGGTCCATTTCGGGTGCGTTGTCCTAGTTATTGCTCCTAGGAGATTTGACGAGGCATATCATGTATGTCCCGTGCTTACGACCTTGCGTGCGTAATTTTTAGAGTATTTGTTGACGCCAAAATCTTATTAGGATTTTATTCGGACTTAGGGGCATGACAAACCTTGGTTCAATTAACTGTCGAAACGAGTCGCATTCTAAATAACTCGTCGACCCATGTATCCATTTTATACGAATTAACTCGGCTAAGGGATATTCAACACAACCTATAGTTTTATCCGCTTTTTTAATCTAGTTTAATTTACACTCGCCTAGATTAATATTTCCCTTTTATGCATCTTTTCATTTTTAGTTTGTAATCACCTTTTACACTTTTATTTCGGACTACTAAATCCTATAAATTCTTTTGATCGAGTGCGAAAAGCGGCGGGCGTCAAGCGCCGGTTGATTCGTATCAAATATTGTACATTTCCACCCGTTATCTTTATGCATTCTTGCACTTTTACGATCCTAATGCCTATATTTATTCTCATTAACTATATAACCTTGAATTTGGATATATACATATTTTGTAGGGGTTAATTGTGCTTTTGTAGGTATTGGAACGCTAAAAGTGAGGATCCGTTGCATTTCGGAGAAGTTTTGTCGTCGGACGCTACTTCAAGGACATTTTAGTCAATTCACATTTCTTATCCAGCTCATGGAAATTCCACGGATACGTAGTTTATTGATTTAGCATCACGTGGTCGCAAACGGTGCATCGTTTGGAGTTCGGACGAAGAAGATATGCCCGTTTCCGTTATTGGACTTTTCCCCCTCTTCATGGACCAAAGGATTGCAGAAAACAGAGTACCCGTCGAACGCATCCTTGCGATCGGTCGACCGCGGTTTGGTATTTTGTCAGGGGAAGGAGACAGTGCAATTTTACTTGAAGGACCGATCGACCGCGTCCCTGTGACTGGTCGACCGCGTATGCCAGATATTTTTGGATCTTTTCCGTTTCTTTTCTTTTTCGTTTATTTTCTTCCCACTTAGTGTATAAAGCAATTTTGTTTTAATAATCAGATATTAAGAGATAGAATAGATTTTAGGTTAGGGTTTGGGAGTTGAGAGATCTTTTCTTTTTCCTCATATGGTGTGACAACATTTGGGTTTGTAAGATTAAGCTTTTATCTTCCCTCTCCATTAATATAGTTGTTTTCCTTTAATTCTTGCTTTGTTAATTAGGTTTACAAGATTTCATAATTAGATTCACATGCTTTCTTTCCGTGATTTCTAGTGTAGTTTTATCGCGTTTATTTATGGCGTTTATTTACCGCATTTTTAATATGCTTTCTAGCTAATTTAAATTAGGTTGTGTTTGAATGGAAATCACTCGAGTTGACCCGTTGCTTTGCTTTGGTGATGGCGTTTACGAATTTATTTCGGGTGTGTTGTCCTAGTTATTGCTCCTAGGGGATTTGACGGGGCATATCATGTATGTCCCGTGCTTATGACCTTGCGTGCGCAATTTTCGGGGTATTTGTTGATGCCAAAATCTTATTAGGCCTTTATGTGGATTTAGGGGCGTGATAACCCTTGCTTCGATTAACTGTCAAAACGAGACGCATTCTAAATAACTCATCGACCTATGTGACCATTTTATACTAATTAACTTGGGTGAGGGATATTCGATGCAACCTATAATTTATCTCGCTTTGTTAATCTAGTTTCAATACACTCGCCTAGATTAATCATTTCCCTTTTATGCATCTTTTTCCTTTTTAGTTTGTAATCACCTTTTACGCTTTTATTTCGGACTACTAAATCCTATAAATTCTAGCAACTCGTCTCTGTGGATTTTCGATACCCGACTTACCGCTGTGCTTGCCTCGCAAGTGTAGTCGTAATTTAGGTTCGTTTGTATAGTCGCGGCGAGACATAAAATAACAACCGACTTCTGAGACGCGCCACACTTCTCGCGCGCTATCACTGGTCGTTGTTTTCGTTTCACCTCCTCAATACAAAAACCTAAACTTATGACTACACTCAACGGGTGTGTATAGCTGCCAAGTCCGGGTATCGAAAGATCCACAGAGACGAGTTGCTAGAATTTATAGGATTTAGTAGTCCGAAATAAAAGTGTAAAAGGTGATTACAAACTAAAAAGGAAAAGATGCATAAAATGGAAATATTAATCTAGACGAGTGCAAATTAAACTAGATTAAGAAAGTGGATAAAAATATAGGTTGCGTCGAATATCCCTCACCTGAGTTAATTCTTATAAAATGGATACATGGGTCGACGAGTTATTTACAATGCGTCTCGTTTCGACAGCTAATTGAACCAAGGGTTGTCACGCCCTTAAGTCCGCATAAAAGCCTAATAAGATTTTGGCGTCAACAATTACCTCGAAAGTTATGCATGCAAGGTCATAAGCACGGGACATACATGATATGCTCCGTCAAATTTCCTAGGCGCAATAACTAGGACAACGCACCCGAAATATACCCCTAAACACCATCACCAAAGCAAAGCAACGCGTCAACTCGAGTGAGTTCCTTTCAAACAAAACCTAATTTAAATTAGCTAGAAAGCATATTAAAAATGCGGTAAATAAATGCGGTAAATAAACGCGGTAAATCTACACTAGAAAGCAAGTAAATCAAAGCATGTAAATCTAATTAACAAAGCACGTAAATTACACTTCAAAGCAAGAAATTAAGGAATACAAGTTAAATTAAAGGAGAGGATGATGAATAGTCAACTTACTAGCACAAATGGGTGTCAAACCAAGAAGAATCAAAGAAGAACTCTCCAAAACCCTCAAACCCTAAGCTAAAGCTCTCTAAAATCTTTTCTAACACTTAATATCTGATATTTACAACAAAAATCCTATTTATAGTAAGTGGAATAAAAGAAAAGAAGAAAGAAAAGAAAAGGGAAAAGGGAAAAGGGAAACAAATATCTGGTATACTTGGTCGACCGGTCACAGGGGCGTGATCGACCGAGCCTTCTTGTGAAAGAATAATGTCTCCTTCCCACGGAAAAACCGAAAACCGTGGTCAACATGTACTCTGTTTTCCAGCTATGTTTGGTTCATGAAGAGGGATGTCCGGACTCGAAATCGCGCACCTTTTGTGGCCATGTGAAGCTTGTTCAACGAACTACGCATCCGTTGGAATTCCATGAGCCGAAGATGAAATGTGAATTGACTAAAAAGCCCTTGAAGTAGCGTCCGACAATGAAACTTCTTCGAAATGCAACGAATCCTCACTTTTAGCGTTCCAATACCTACAAAAACACAATTAACCCCCGGAAAACATGTATATATCCAAATCCAAGGTTGTCTGGTTAATGAGTATAAATATAGGCATTAAGGACCGTAAAAACGCTGGAATACAAAAAGATAACGGGCGAAAATATGCAATATTCGATACGAATCAATCGCCCTCACTGACTCTCCCCTCAGACAGGTCCTCCATAAACCTGAGAAATTGAGTAGGTTGACGGTCTCGGCTATTGAGTTGGTGGAGTTTGATATCATCTACCAGCTAAGAATGACCATCAAGGGCCAGGTCCTAACTGATTTTGTAGTCGAGTTCACATGGGACGAGGCCGATGCATAAGAGATTGTGATTCCAGCTTGTGAGTTAGAAAGAAGAGTATGTCTTCCCCCAATTGAAGCCGAGTCGAGTACAACAAGAAGTAAGGTGTCTGAGAATGACGAAGAGAGATACCTCTTCAAGAATGGGACCCTAGAAGAGGGTAATTTTTCAAAATATGGTATTATATGGAACTTGTTTGTTGATGGCTCTTTGTGTGAGGCCAGGAGCAGAGCGGGTTTGATTGTGTTGGTCCCAGATGGGATCGATATTAAATATTCCCTGAGGTTTAACTTTAAAGCCTCAAATAACAAGTCAGAATATGAGTCCCTCCTAGAAGGTCTCTCCCTTACCCGGGCACTGAACATCGGCTAGCTCCTAGTCCATAGTGACTCCAGGTTAGTTGTGAATCAAATTTTTAGAGTATATGAGGCCAAGGATGACAGAATGTCCAAATACTACCGAAGGGTAAAAGCAACACTAAAGCATTTCAGATAAGTTAAGCTGAAGAGAATACCTCAGCTGGACAATAGTCGATCCGATGCTTTGGGGATATTAGCCTATACCACGAGAATATAAATCAAAAGGATGATGCCGATAGAAATCTTGTATCGACCAACCATTAAAGAGGAATAAAATACTGTGAAATTTTGTTTGAACCTAAATATGGGAGCTTCTTAGATGGATCCTATCATCTAGTACATTAGGGATGGAGAGTTAACCGATTCCAAAGATGAGAAGAAGAAACTGAGGTACAAAGTGACTAAGTTTTCCATCATAGGAGACATCTTATATAAGAAAGGGTTCCTACTCCCTCTACTCAGGTGTGTTCATCCGCTTGAGGTAGAGAATATTTTAAAAGATGTGCAGTGGGATATTTCTCCAGTCACATCGGAGGAAGGTTATTAGCGAAGAAGATCATCACTTAGGGATACTGGTGGCCGACGTTGACCAAATATACAACCCCATATGTGAAGAAGTGAGACAAATGCCAAAGGTTTGCCACCATTACTCATCAACCTCATCAACCCCTAACCTCTATCACATCCCCATGGCCATTTTCATTCTGGGGGATCGACCTGGTAGGACCCTTACCAAGGGCTGTGAATAATTACCGCTATGTGATTATAACTACTGATTATTTTTCGAAGTGGGTAGAGGCTGAGGTGATGATCATTATTACAGAGAAGAAAGCCTTTTAGTTTATCTGGAAAAACATCATCTGTAGATACAACCTACCTAACACTTTGATTTCTGATAACGGGATGCAATTTAAGAACATCTCCCTAAAAAAGAACTGTAAGTGGGTCGGCATCAAACATTATTTTCAACTCCAGGCCGACCCCAGGCCAATGGGCAGACAGAGGTAACGAACAAAATAATTCTTGATGGAATCAAAAAAAATTAAAAGATGCTAAAGGGAGATGGATTGATGAGGTACATGTCGTCTTATGGGCATATAGGACGATAGAAAGGACTTTAACTGGGGAAACATCGTTTATGTTAACCTATGGTTCAGAGGCTATAATACCAATAGAGATTGGGCTCCCTACTCACTGGGTGCAAACATATGACCCGAAGGAGAACGTTACATAACTCAGATTAGATTTGGACCTAGTGGAAGAGAGAAGGGAGGACATTGAGGTTAGGCAAGCTGCCTATTAGCAAAGGACAATAATAAGAGGGTGAAGGCCCGACCAGTAGCAGTAGGAAACCTCTTTCTGAAGAAGACTTCGTAGAAGCCCAACAAGCTTCATCCTAACTGGCATGGTCCTTATATAGTGGTTGAAGAAGTGGTTCCAGGAACATATCTACTGGAGAATTTAGATGTCGAGCCATTCTACAATCCATGGAATGCTAAGCACCTCAAAAAATACTATCATTAATAGTTTTATGTTAAAGTTTAATTTTTGCTTCATTAGTGTCTTCCCAGTTTCATTTAGTGTCATGTGTCCATGTACATGAGAATAAAATTATGAATGAAAATTTCCAAGTGTTCTCTCCTATTCTGTTGTTCGAATGATTTTAGATGGTATGCATTAGTTCATACTAAGCTACAGAACATCATTCGTGGTGTAGTAGCTCATACTTACACTCGGTGACATGATAGTCTAGACGGGGTCAACCTCGTCCATGGACTCTCGATAACACCAAGAGGGGGGAACATATTAAATATGATTAATTTTGTGAAAGAACTCTCTCGGCTGAGACGACAATGTATGAACGAGAGTGATCTCATCCAATACACTCTCAAAACGACGAGACCTGTGATATAACACTATAACTTCATCAATTCAAATTTAAAAATAACTTAGTTGTGGTTCATATTAAACATCATTAATTTGGTGAAATAACTCTATCGACCGAGACGATAGTGTATGAACAAGAGTGATCTTGTCTAATACTGTCTCAAAATGACGAGAGGGGACTTGTGATATAATACCATAATTTGGTGAATTCAATTTTAAAAATCACATAGTTGTGGTTCATATTAAATATCATTAATTTGGTGAAATAACTTTCTCGAACGAGACAACAGTGTATGAACGAGAGTCATCTCGTCCAAGACACTCTCAAAACGACGAGAGGGGACTTGTGATATAACACCATAATTTGGTGAATTCAAATTTAAAAAATACTTATTTGTGGTTTATGTTAACCATCATTAATTTGGTGAAATAACTCTCTCAGTCGAGACGACAATGTATGAACAAGAGTGATCTATTGTCCAATACACTCTTAAAAAGACGAGAGGGGACTTGTGATACAACACCATAGTTTGGTGAATTTAAATTTAAAAATCACTTAGTTTTGGTTCATATTAAACATCATTAATTTGGTGAAATAACTCTCTCGGCCGAGATGATAGTGTATGGGCAAGATTGCTCTTGGCCATACAGTCTCAAAATGACGAGAGGAAAACCACGACTTTAGTCATATTAATCTTAGTTAAGGATGAGATGACTTTCCAAAGAGATGGAACGACTAATGAAAGCAAGTTACAAGACATTCCAGTATAGTTACTTGTTAAAACATCAGTAATATTAGCAAAAAATAAGAAGAGATGAGATAAACAAAAAAGCCCAATAGTCATAATTTCAGTGTCCCAAACAAAACTTAATAGTAAAATTATCAAACGTGATACTAAATTATCAAAAAGTAAAATCACCAAGTGTTTATGAGTGCGAGGTTGTACAAAATATATCAGAGAAAAGGGCATGTATGGCCACAGACGGCTGAGACACCCCGCCTAATTAAATACCGGGCGATCACTCCTTTATTAAATTAAAATCAAGGTGAACAGTTGGATCATTCTTAGCATCACTGTCGTTCCAATTTAAACACCCTAATTAATTAAGCTAAGTGTCAAAACCATTTTTAATATTCCTTTCAAGTTTTATTTATTTATTTTATTAAACAATCAATCAAATAATTTAACATTCAACAACTGTCTACTAACAATAAAACTTAAAGTAAACCATCCAGAATATAATAAATCCCAAAGTGACAATACTAGAAATAGATGAAGTACAATATCCAAATAACAACTGAAAAATGGAAAGGGTGACACATGCCCCAATAATGAACATGCTAGGAGTAGAATCAAATGGATGAAGTCGTCTAAACAACAGGCCTGCAACTCCCACCTAAGCTGCAGCGCGTTCCTGCCAAAGGACCCTATGCAAGACGCCCCTGTGGCTGGGCACCTGTAATATATACATATATATACAAGAGAGAAAGAGGAATAGAAACGGGTCAGAGCCCGATAGTGTATATGATTTAAAAATTCGTTTAGCAAGTATTTAAATTGATACAGGCCAATGCAACAACATATTAGTGCGACACTCTCTTGAGAAATTCTCGCCTCTCTTCTAATGTGCACTCCTATCGCACTAACCTTCCCAATGGTTTATCTCATCATATATCACACTATCCTTCCCCAAGGATTTAACTTATCTTAGGTGACTCTCAAAATTTAAGATTTAACAACATCATGGTTTAAAAAGGAAAATTTCATTTAGTACAAAACGCTAATTTTAACTTTATTGATTCATAAAGTTTTTTAATATCATATTATACTTTTCAAAACAAGTATTTCCAATTTGAGTCATTATACATGTCTTACTTACCATAACACAGTAGGCCGTTTTCCATATTTCAGAAGTTCATATATATATTAAATACTCGTATAATATATCTATTCTAACAGCACCCCACATAAAAATTATGGTGCGGGCATACTCTGCTATCCAATCCCCGTATCAATCGTACTAAAGGGAATACAAGTTCGGAATCACTCTCGAACTGTATAAATACATACACAAACAATATTGAGGCGAAACATAGTTTCCAAGTCCAAGAGGTCAGTACATACCCTCACGTCTCTTAGGACCGTGACTACCAATTCGATAGCATGTACCTAGGATTTCTATCTTCTAGGGTACGAGTCAATATCCCCCATAAGGCACACGAGATAAGATCGTCCCAGCGCGAAAACCTCAGGGATAGCAAGTAGCGCGGGCATGATTTTCACAAGTATATAATATATGCATACACAATCATATAAATATACCACTTTTATTATATCAATTTAGGTTTATCCAATAACCCACATTCACAACATTTATCCTTATTTTCCCATTATTATTTATCAAGTATAATGGTTCGTTTCTAACTTTAATTCGAAGGGTTTTTCCAACTTACTACATAACCCTCATGGACTCTATTCTTCCAAATGTATAATTCAGTAGATATCCATTTATGTTCCAACGTAACTCTCTCTTACGTGTCTCTCCCCTTTAATATATACTTACATTATCCCTTATGCAAAATATCCCAAAAATATAGATTTTGCCTTACATTAAAGGATTTTGAATTTTATTTTCAAAGATGAGAATTTCAAACGGTTTCAATATCGGAATTAAAATGGAGTTTTAATTGAATTTTTATTATCTCTAAGAGTCCTCAAAACATAAAACCATCTAGCAAAAAAAATATTAAAAAATATTGAACTGTCCGATCGAGCTGAATTTTTTTTTGTAGCTTCCTCTCGTCTTTAGCTAATTTTTTGTAAAATTTCATCGAATTCCAACGGTCCGATCGTCCGGAATAATTTTTTTTTAGTGCTTGTATCTGATTAGAACTCTTTTCTTAATCAAACTCTTAATCCTTTACAAGACAAAGGGTTTCCAGAATATCATATAAATCATCATTACATGAAAATTTCCCATCTCAAATTGGGTTTTTCTTCCATAAATCTCATCCTAATAACTCCTAAACTAATATGGATGATGCATCAACGAAATAAGCAAGATCAACACTTGCCTGGGATTTTCAGAAATCTGGTTTGGTGTTGAATTTGGTGTGGTTGCGTTCCCCGTCTCGCGATCTACGCGTTGGCGGTGGCGGCGGTGCAAACGGGTGAGTTTTGAGCCTTGGAATGCCTTGAGAGCTCTCTCCTCTCCTCTCCAATGGCCGTTCTAGTGTTTTGAGTTATCTAACCCTAGGAGATAACCTAAACATCTGATATAACCCCTTTAATTTTCGTGGGTTTAATTACCCAAAAATACAAAATGACTAAAATGCCCTCTCGGGGTACTAGTTAGGCCTAAAAACGCCCCGAGACCCAAATCAAACTCCTGGGTATACTTTTCTGACTATCTCGACCCTTCCGGACGCGTTGGCGCACTCAAAATGACCATACGAACAACTTATAAAATATTTACTTTTATTTATCAATATTTAGTCCCGACGCAACACGGGCGCGTCCCGACTCAAATTTCTAAAATTATCATTTTATTCACTCGTGACATTTAATATGGCCACTATTATATATTACTTTGCTCATTAGTAATATTCAACAAATTTTCCCATAATTACTAACTCTCATCACGTTAATAATTATAACATAATTAATTTTCGGATTTTTATTAAATAATTAATTCACATTAATATTAATAAATCCCCAAATTAATATAGCATAAAAATACGGGGTATTACATACTTCCCCCCTAATAATGGAATTTCGTCCCGAAATTCGGAAAATAAGGCATACCTGTTAAGAACAAATCTGGATATCTCTCGCGCATATCAGCCTCGCGCTCCCAAGTGGATTCCTCCACGTTATGATGCTCCCACTGGACCCGTACAAGTGGAACTATCTTTGACCTCAATCTCCTCTCACTATAGTCTAGGATATTTACCGATCTCTCCTCGTAAGAGTTGTCAGGCTGTAAGTCTATCTCATCTATCACGATGTGAGTATTGGCCATATCATCCCTAAGATACCGTCTCAACGACGAGATGTGGAATACATCGTGAATGCGATGTAAATGCTCTGGTAGTACCAATCTGTATGCTACCGGCCCAATCCTCTCGATAATGGGAAATGGTCTCACGTACCTCGGGGCCAATTTCCCTTTCTTCCCGAACCTCATCACTCCCTTCATAGGAGATACACGCAGTAACACTTGGTTCCCCATATTAAACTCCCGGAAGAACCGTTTCGCATCGGCGTAGCTCTTCTGCCTATCCTGGGCTACTCGAATGCGACTCCTGATCATCTCAATCCTCGTGGAGGTTTCCTGAATCACCTCTGGTCCTAGCAACTTGTTATCCCCCACCTCGAGCCAACAAGTTGGAGAACGACAAGGCCGGCCATACAAAGCCTCAAATGGAGCCATACCAATCGTAAACTGATAAGAGTTATTATAAGAAAACTCTACCAGTGGAAGATGTGGCTCCCAACCTCCTCCAAAATCAAGAACACACATGCGTAGCATATCCTCTAACATCTGATTAGTACGCTCTGTCTGTCCATCTGTCTGTGGGTGATAAGCTGAACTCAACCTCAACTCAGTACCCATAGCCTCCTGAAAGTTTTCCCAAAAACGTGATACAAAAATCTTGTCTTTATCTGACACAATATTCAGGGGCACCCCATGTAATCTGACAATCTCAGTAATGAATAACTGAGCATACTGACCTGTGGTATAATCTGTCCACACCGGCAGAAAATGAGCCACCTTGGTCAAACGGTCTACAATCACCCAGATAGAGTCGTGGCCCCGCTGTGATGTAGGCAAACCTGTAATAAAATCCATGGAAATACTCTCCCACTTCCACGCGGGTACTTCCAATGGCTGAAGCAATCCTGACGATTTCTGATGGTCCACCTTCACCAGCTGGCAGGTAGAACACTTGGACACGAACACAACAATATCCTTCTTCATCCCACTCCACCAGTATTGCCTCCTCATATCCTGGTACATCTTATCTCCTCCAGGATGTACCGCAAATCGGGACCCATGAGATTGGGTCATCACTGCATGACGAAATTCTGCCCCTTTTGGAACCACTAACCTCCCATTA
Source organism: Sambucus nigra (assembly GCA_949130495.1). NCBI lineage: Eukaryota > Viridiplantae > Streptophyta > Magnoliopsida > Dipsacales > Adoxaceae > Sambucus > Sambucus nigra. The sequence goes on along the minus strand of OX422217.1, from coordinate 611,935,643 downwards.
AACCTCAAACCCCCATTAGAACTAACAGAATATGACTCAGCACCCTCGGCTAAAAGTCATACAATCTTCTCCTGGAAAAACGGGTCTGTGGTTTGGGCCTATATTACCCTCATAACAATCTCGGGTGTGACTGTTATAACATATATGAAGGAACGGGCTACTGCGTCCTGGTGACCCAACTCCTTCCACTTCGCTTTCCAGACATTCGCTACCTCATTTATCGGTCTTCGGCTCAACGCATTAGCAACTACGTTGGCTTTCCCCGGATGATATTGTATGTCGAACTGATAGTCCTTCACAAACTCTAACCATCCGCGCTGACCTATATTCAGCTCTCGCTGAGTGAACAGGTACTGCAGTGATTTGTGATCTGTGAACTAATAGAACTTCTCCCCCAATAAATAGTGTCTCCATATCCTCAATGCAAAGACGACTGCTGCTAACTCCAAGTCGTGGGTGGGGTAATTCTTCTCATACGGCTTAAGCTTGCGGGAGGCAAAAGCTATAGCCTTCTCTTCCTGCTGAAGTACTCCCCCAAGTCCCCGTAAAGAGGCATCGGTGTAAACCAGGTACTCCACACCCGGCTTCGGTAAAGCAAGGACTGGTGCTGAAGTAAGCTTGTCTTTCAGCTCGTCGAAAGCCAATTGACAAGCTTCATCCCAAATATATGGTACCCCTTTGCTAGTCAGGTTCGTCAATGTACCCGCTATTTTTGAGAATCCCCGAATGAATCTCCTGTAGTATCCGGCTAACCCCAAGAAACTACGCACTTCCGTCGGTGTCGTGGGCTTTCCCCACTCCCTCACCGCTGACACTTTACTCGGGTCAACGGCTATCCCCTGTTTAGAAACAACATGCCCCAAGAACTGTAGCTCTTGCAACCAGAATCCACACTTCTCGTACTTAGCATACAACTGATGCTCTCGTAAAGTCTGAAGAACCTGCCTCAAGTGCTCGGCATGCTCCTCCTCGGAGTGTGAATATATCAAAATGTCATCTATGAAGATGATGACAAACTGATCCAAGAACTCTCTGAATACTCGGTTCATTAAGTCCATGAATACGTCTGGAGCATTTGTGAGACCAAATGGCATCACTCTGAACTCGTAAGACCCATATCTCTTCAAAAAGGCAGTCTTTGAAACGTCCTGCTCTCTAATACGTAGCTGATGGTACCCCGACCTCAGATCTATCTTCGAAAAGAAAGTTGCTCCCCTCAGCTGGTCGAACAGATCATCGATTCGAGGCAACGAATACTTATTCCGTATCGTGACCTTGTTCAACTCCCAGTAGTCCACACATACAAGACTGGAGCGCCCCAAGGTGAGGTACTCCTGCGAATGAAGCCCTGACCTAACAGCTTCTCTATCTGATCTCGTAACTCTCGTATCTCCGCCGAAGCCATATGGTATGGAGCACGTGCCATAGGTCTTGTATCTGGCAATAAATCTATGACAAATTCTATCTCTCGACTGAGGGGTAGGCCTGGTATCTCCTGGAATACATCGGAATACTCACGAATGACTGGGATCGAGTCTAAAGGAATAACAACCTCCTTAGAGGCATCCTCCTCTATATAATACAAATGAGCGGTCGAATCTCCCTCTGGGCGAGGCATCGCCACTACAAACATCTCTTGCCCCGGAATGGCAAAAATAATGCTCCCACCGAAGCAATCAATCATGGCTCTATAAGCTGCGAGCCAATCCATACCGATAATAACATCATGCTCATGCATATCTAAGACTAACATGTCTGCAGGTAATACCAAACTACCAATCTCTACCCCCACTCCCCAGCATATAAAGAAGATAAGAGACCCACTCCCCAGTGGTGAGTCTACACACGTCACTGTGCTCTCTGCAATGGCTAACAACCCTAAGGCCTTCGCAAAATGCGTAGCTATAAAATAATGCGTCGCCCCAGTATCAAACAAAACCCTACCCATAGTACCATGGATAGGAAACATACCCTCAATCGCGGGTGGTGCCTGTGGAGATGCTACCTGGTGGACGTTATAGACACATTCGTACTGTAACTGCCCCTGCTGCCCTGGAGCTACTGGAATGGCCGGTAGGGCTGGCACCTGGGCTGGAGCTGGGAGGGAAGCTGGAAAAAGTGGTCTCTGTGGCTCATTATAGGCACCCTGCTGCTGTGGGGCCCTATTACCGTCTGGGCAATCCTGGCGCTTATGACCATGCTTGCCGCATACAAAACACCGGCCTCTGAAGTTACCTCCCCTCTGACCCTGCTGACCACGACCCTGCTGGCCGATACCTCCCCGCCACTGGCCCTGTTGGCCCTGATTAGCACGCTGTTGGCCCTGTTGATTAGGCTGGCCCTACTGGCCCTGCCTATAACCCCCAAATCCCTGCCTGGAATCACCTGAATGGAATCGCTTAGCAGGGTCCCCCTGATGGGAACTCTGCTCGTGTTGACGAGTCTGTCCCTGAGATGGTGCCTCACTAGCACTACTACCCCCGGTCCTGCCCTGCTGGCTGGACTCTCCTGCTCTCCTGCTTCCCTGCAGATGGAAGCGGTGATCCTGGCAGTGTAGTAACGCAGCATTGAGTACATCAGTGAAAGTACTCAGAGATAGATTCCCTATAAGATGCTGATGGATCCTCCAAGCTAACCCGTCCACAAATAACATTATCTTCTTACTATTAGTAGGTGCCTCATTTGGAACTATGGTGAGAAGTCTCGTGAACTCCTCCTCATACTCAGCAACGGTAGAGTTCTCCTGTTTCAAATTTAGTAATTTCTGCCTCATCTCAGTCTGCACGGCGGGTGGAAAGTACTTGCGGTCAAACCGCTCCCAAAACGACTGAATAGGGACCGTGTCCCTCTCCTCCAAGGTGGTAGTGGACTCCCACCACTGCAAAGCGGCCCCCACCAGCTTAAAGGAAGCCAATAACTGCCTTTGCACGTCGGTGCACTCTTACATACGAAGATGCCGTTGGATGTCTTTCTTCCATTGGCTGATTGTGACGATATCTGAGCTACCAGAGAACTCAGGGGGATGTGCCTTCTGAAAAGCATCCCTAACCCTCTCCATTGCAGATGGATGCTGTGCTGGTACTGTCGCCACTGCCTGAATCTGGGGTGGAGCCTGTTGAACCACCGCTAGCGCGGTATTCACCGCCTGAGCAACAATGGCAGCTACTTCATTAGCATTCATAGTGCCTTGTGCCTGAGCTGCTGGCTGCTCGACCTGGGCACGCCTATCCTTCGGTGCACGTCTCGGAGGAATCTGAAATATGAATAAGTTTATTAGTCTCCAGTCATTATCAAATCCCAAATGGCTGGAGACGTAAACGTAAAAGCAGGAATACAATAATCCTAAAAATAGGGCTCTATAGCAAAAACGTTAAGCTGAAAGAGAAAATAAGCCGTACAGATCCTATGGACACTAGAACCTGATGCTCTGATACCACCTGAGACACCCCGCCTAATTAAATACCGGGCGATCACTCCTTTATTAAATTAAAATCAAGGTGAACAGTTGGATCATTCTTAGCATCACTGTCGTTCCAATTTAAACACCCTAATTAATTAAGCTAAGTGTCAAAACCATTTTTAACATTCCTTTCAAGTTTTATTTATTTATTTTATTAAACAATCAATCCAATAATTTAACATTCAACAACTGGCTACTAACAATAAAACTTAAAGTAAACCATCCAGAATATAATAAATCCCAAAGTGACAATACTAGAAATAGATGAAGTACAATATCCAAATAACAACTGAAAAATGGAAAGGGCGACACATGCCCCAATAATGAACATGCTAGGAGTAGAATCAAATGGATGAAGTCGTCTAAACAACAGGCCTGCAACTCCCACCTAAGCTGCAGCGCGTTCCTGCCAAAGGACCCAATGCAAGACGCCCCTGTGGCTGGGCACCTGTAATATATACATATATATATATATATATATATATATATATATATATATATACAAAAGATAAAGAGGAATAGAAACGGGTCAGATCCCGATAGTGTATATGATTTAAAAATTCGTTTAGCAAGTATTTAAATTGATACAGGCCAATGCAACAACATATTAGTGCGACACTCTCTTGAGAAATTCTCGCCTCTCTTCTAATGTGCACTCCTATCACACTAACCTTCCCAATGGTTTATCTCATCATATATCACACTATCCTTCCCCAAGGATTTAACTTATCTTAGGTGACTCTCAAAATTTAAGATTTAACAACATCATGGTTTAAAAAGGAAAATTTCATTTAGTACAAAACGCTCATTTTAACTTTATTGATTCATAAAGTTTTTTAATATCATATTATACTTTTCAAAACAAGTATTTCCAATTTGAGTCATTATACATGTCTTACTTACCATAACACAGTAGGCCGTTTCCCATATTTCAGAAGTTCATATATATATTAAATACTCGTATAATATATATATTCTAACAGCACCCCACATAAAAATTATGGTGCGGGCATACTCTGCTATCCAATCCCATTATCAATCGTACTAAAGGGAATACAAGTTCGAAATCACTCTCGAACTGTATAAATACATACACAAACAATATTGAGGCGAAGCATAGTTTTCAAGTCTAAGAGGTCAGTACATACCCTCACGTCTCTTAGGACCGTGACTACCAATTCGATAGCCTGTACCTAGGATTTCTATCTTCTAGGGTACGAGTCAATATTCCCCATAAGGCACACGAGATAAGATCGTCCCAGCGCGGAAACCTCAGGGATAGCAAGTAGCGCGGTCATGATTTTCACAAGTATATAATATATGCATACACAATCATATAAATATACCACTTTTATTATATCAATTTAGGTTTATCCAATAACCCACATTCACAACATTTATCCTTATTTTCTCATTATTATTTATCAAGTATAATGGTTCGTTTCTAACTTTAATTCGAAAGGTTTTTCGAACTTACTACGTAATCCTCATGGACTCTGTTGATGTAAAAAATTAGATCACTCTAATTATTCAATCACAGATAAATAAATGAGACAAAAGATTTTAAAGTGGTTCAGCCTTATAAAAATGGCCTACATCCACTGTTGTTTTATTGTTGAGTGTTTGGGAATTCTCGATTACAAGAAATTCCGTTCTAGATTCCAAGGTTTGGATCCGGATCTCTTACAATGAGGATTGTACAATGTATTTATAGCCCTGAGGCTGTAATGTGAAAGGGTAATACATTAAATGATGTACATATGAAAGGGTAGTACATTTAATGCCCTTTTTGCGTGTGCGTCCGAATGATAAGCATTTAATGAATCAGTTGAACTGTTGGTTATACAGCTATTAATGCTTTGTTCGAGATGCAGCTCGGACCGCCTGAGTTGCTCGGACCGCCTAAGCTTCTCGATACTCAAGAGTTCCTCGAAGATGCATTGTTCCTCGGAGCGTGTGAGTTCCTCGGGTAAGCAGTGTTACTCGGGGAACTAGTCTTCCCCGTTGTAGTCTTGTTCCTCGGAGCACGTGGGTTCCTTGGAAGTGTTTGTTGTTGCCATATAGATAGCCACGTGTCTTCATATGATAGGTCCACGTCAGCAGATTAAATTTGGTATCAACAGAAGCCCCCAATGTTTCATAGTTCAAAATTTGAGGAGTATGGAACATTCTTTCTCGGAATATGGTAGCTTTAAATAGTCTTCCTGATTTTTAGGAGCATTTCCCTTGTATTTACTTCTCCTTCCGAATTCATAGAATCATGCTATTTTGGACTTTCCTGCGTGCTTCGATTCCCGCATCACTTTTCGTCTTTTTAGCCGCTGTTGCCCGCTTTGATTCCCGCATCACTTTTCATCTTTTTAGCCGCCGGTAACGTAATCATCCTTCTTTGTAATTATTACTACACCATTTCCCAATGCAAGGTATTTAAACTTCACAGACACTCCCATCGTCTTCTACCTTTTCAAATTTTTATCTTCGAGTTTTTCATTATCTTCTACTCTCTTGTGCGTTCATCTTTTCCGTCGTTCGTTGTCAGCATATCCATTCTTTTCCTGTAAGATCTTCTTCCTTCTTCTTTATTTCTTTATTCACCATGGTTTACCCTGTTGAGTCTCTTGAGAAGTTTCGTTCTGATTTCTCCATTCCCTCTTGGGTTGTCTTGGAAGAGATTTCTGAGCCTTCTGATTATTTCAATTTGGCTGAGGGACATTGGTTCCCCAGTCTCTTTTTTGCTGAATGTGGATTTTCTTTTCCACCCAATTCCTTGTGTCTGGAATTCTGTGAGTACTTCGACGTTGTTCCTGCACGAATAGCCCCCAACACATGGAGAATAGTTAATGGGGTGCATAGATTAAATCAAGTGCATGGAACTCGTATAGGAATCCCAGAAATCATGTTCTGCTATAGATGGGCAGTTAATGATAATATTTTTTATTTAAAAACTATATTTTTAATTAGAGACTTAGTAGTCAATCTCCCTGATGGCAATAGGGATTATTTTGAGCATGGGGTTGTCATAAAAAATTGGCAACACCCTCCATTAACTGGAGATGAGGTTTACCAGGGTCCCAGATGCCCTCCTTATGGCAACGGGATAGGTTATTTTCATTTTATTTTATTTATTTTGAAATTATGTTTCTTTTGTGTTTGATAAAATGTGCCACTGATAACAATGTTTATTTATTTGCAGTTGGTAGCAAGAGAAAGTGCCCAAAAGAAGCAGATGTCAATATAAGGCATTTGAAACTTATCTGGAGTCTTCATCAAATTGTTGCCGATGAGCACATTAGATCATCTTCGTATCTGCTCCAGTACAAGAGCTACACTACTTCTTTCACTGCTCGTCTAGTGATAAGTGAATCAGAGCCAGTACCAGCTTCCACAAGCTCATCGTCTGAATCTCATATTCCTTTAAGTGAAAGGATGAAGAAGAGAAGACCTCCTACCCTATTTGAGAAGACTGCCTCCGGTTCTGGGGAGGCAAAAAGGAGTAGGATTGATGTCCCAAAGGAGGGGACGAAGAAGAATGATGCAGCTCCTCTAGTTGCTTCTGCTAAAGTTGCCGAGAAGGTTGTTGAGAAGCCCGTAGTGGCTCCGAGAAGGTCTGCTGCTCCTGGAGAGGTGATTGTGATATCACCGACCAAGGGTTCTTCCTTGGTTGAATCTGTACCTGTTCCCCCGAGGAGGCTGAAGAAGAGCTCCTCGGTCAATTTGGCTAACACCATTACTCAGCCCCAGCTGCTGGGACTGGAGTTCCCACTTTTATTCCCCCGAGCTCTGCCATGAGCTCGGTAAAGTCCTGGATCATTCCCGAGGTCCAAGGTACTGAAGAAAACCTTACTCGGGATATGGTCACCTCGCTAGCTGCTCGTCACCTTGCTTCTGTAAGTATCTTTACTTTGAATTTTTTATATTTCCTTTGTCATTTTTGTTTCTAACTTCCTTTCTTTTTCTGTTCACAGTTGACGAGATGCTTCAACATAATCCTGAAAAAGGATGAAGCAATTAAAGCTTCATGCTCCTCATCCAGTGTGTAGGGAGCTATGGAAGAGGCTATCAAGTCTTTGGAAGACTCCCGCCAGAAGTATGCCACTGATAAGGCTGTTTGGGAGAAGAAGCTTGCCTCCAACGAGCAGGAGAAAGCTCGAGCTGTTGATGCCTCCAAGGAGTTGGAGAAGAGAATAAATGCCTTGGAGAAGGTAAATAAGGAGCTTGAAGAGAATCTCAAAACTGCTGGAGAGTTGGAAAATAAACTCAAAGCTGCCGAGGAGGAGTTGGCTAAACTTCAGGAAGTAGGTCGGCAGAAGGAGGAGGTAGAAAATAAGTTGAAGGCTGCTGAGAACCTGCTGTTCGAGAAGCTTGCCTTGGAGAAGACCAAGAGGAAAGTTGCTGTGAAGAAGTCCTTCAGCTCTGGCTGGGACAAGGGGTGGAATAAGGGGTTGGCTGCCATGGTGTCGCAAATAGACTATGGCAGTCTTAAATACTTTAGGGATGGATGGGTCGCTGCCCTTCAGGAAATGAAGGTCGACGAGTCTTCCGAGCTCTTCCAGAGACATATCCCTGGTCCCCCTCCAACTCCAGAAGAATTAAAAGAGGACGAAGCTACCTCTGAAGAGTCTTCGATGGTGATGGGAGATTGTGCTCTAACCATCCAGCCTGCTGTAGAGGAAAATCAGCACATCGTTTCTTCCTCCGAGCAACTGCCTACTCTACCCGAGTACCTATCTCTTCCTTCCGAGCAACCTACCTCTTCATCCCAGCCTTCCGAGAAGGTTTTGGGAGATAAGGAAAAGGTTTAGTGTTGTTCGGGTTTCTCTTTATCAAATGTAACTCAGAAGATGTAACTCTGAATTATGATCTAATAAAACTTGAACTTTTTTCATACTGTTGTTTATCTTTCATTCATAGTCTGCTTATTCTTCTTATTGATGATTGCTCTTCTTTCTCTGCTAGTTTTTGGCCAGGATGGAATTGCTATCTGCTCATGACACAAAGTTGCTGCAACAATGCAATGAGTACTTTAAGGCTGGTCACACAGACTTGAGTGCTGCACAAGTTGCCGACATCCTTGGTCATGATGCTTCAGAACAGGCAGTTGAAGCATATCAGTACCTGAAGTGTCTACTTGACTGAGCAGTGGCTAATAATGTGGCTTAGTATGAAATGATCGAGGATCTCCAGTGTACCCTCGAAGACCTTCAGAATCAATATAAGGAATCAACTGCCCTGTTGCATAAGGGGTACGAAAATAAGTACAAGCTGATCATGGCTGACAAGGGCTACGAGAAGCTTTTTGCTGGGTATGATCTGAGGGAGAGAACTTTGAAGGGTGAGGTCGAGGAATGCAGACAGATTGCCAAGTTACTGGAGCAAGAGAACAATAACTTGCAAAAAGAGCTATCACAATTGAAGTCTGCAGCCTCCACTTCCAATGCCTTGATCCCAGTGACCGACGAGGGATTCTCGTTCTTGGAGGTTGAGAATTCCAAGTTGAGGGACGAGTTGGAGACTTTGAAGAGTTCAGGCACCTCTACATCTTCTCGTGGTCGAGCAAGAGCTCCTCGGGGACGAGCAAGAGCAGCTCGGGTTCTTGTCGAGGAACAAAGAACTCAATCTGCATTAGAGAACCAGGCTTTCCAATTAATGGCAAAGAACCAGGCTTTGTCTGATATGTCAAAGAAGATTAGGGACCTGGAAAAATAGCTCTCTGCACAGAAGTCAGTCTTGGAGAATAAGGAGCTTTTCATCAAGAATCTCCATGAGCAGCTAAAAAAGCTAACATATTAATTCCACAAACATCCCAGGGAGTTCTGGATGGCTGGATACAACGAAGCACTATTCCACTTGGACGACCGTATCCAGAATGCCAACAATGAGGGATACAAGCAAGGCTGGCTGAATGCCTTAGGTGTGTTGAAGCTCGAACAAGGTCATTATCTGTGGGACTACCATGATCCCGGGTTGCTCGACTTGCCTGTGCCACCATACAATTTGGAGATGGATTGGATCCCTGCTCAGGCTATTCCTCGGATCTTAATTTCAAAGTATCTCGGTGACTACAATTTACATTCTCAAATTGAGGTATCTCGTCCCGAGCATCTCTTAGATCGACCATCCGTGATGAATGTCAGGATGTTGAAGGATCACAACTTCATCAATTCTCCTCTGTCTTTAAATGATCCGCCTGCTGGCGAGGAACCTGTGTCAAAAGCAGAGGGGAAGAGACCAGTAGAATAGGAACTTTTGATGTAATAGTTAGTATACATGTCAATGTAACTGTAATTTCATTATCAATGTAATTTATTTTGAATTCAATGAAAGACTTTCATTTTTGTTTGGTAATCTTGATTGCTATTGTCTTATAGTTATCAAATACTTTATATTTATGCACATCTGTTAAAAAGATAACAATATTGTTGTTTATCGACCAATTCAGTAATAATTAAAAAGTTTCAAGTTTCAATAATATTACGAGTATAAAAAATGTTTAAAATTTTTCCAACCAACCAAGGTCGTTAAATTATGCTTGTCGACCAACTACAGTTAGTGGGTTTTTATCCCCGACCAGCCATACTTGGTAGATTTTTCTCTTAAATGTTTTCGACCAACCAAGGTCGGTAAATTTTCTTTGTCGACCAACTACAGTTGGTGGGTTTTTATCCCCGACCAGCCATAGTTAGCAAATTTTGCACTTTTTGGAATAATCTTACCTCCCGACCAACATAAGTTGGCCTTTTCGAGAATATATGTACCTTCCGACCAACATAAGTTGGCATTTGCGAGAATATTTTGTTTCCTAGCCAAACAGGTTGGCATTTTTAGGAATATTTTGTTTCCTAGACAAACAGGTTAGCATTTTTAGGAATATTTCGTTTCCTGGCCAAACAGGTTGGCATTTTTAGGAATATTTCGTTTCCTAACCAACCGAAGTTGGCATTTTTAGGAATATTTCGTTTCCTAACCAACCGAAGTTGGCATTTTTAGGAATATATTGTTTCCTAACCAACCGAAGTTGGCATTTTTAGGAATATTTCGTTTCCTAACCAATCGAAGTTGGCATTTTTAGGAATATATTGTTTCCTAACCAACCGAAGTTGGCATTTTTAGGAATGTTTTGCTGAGCAGTCTGAGCAGCTTTGCTGAGTAGTGTGTAGCACTAGTATTCCCCGAAAAATTTTCAATAAAAAGGAGAGACTTTGGTAGAATATCTTCATTTTATTCATACTCATGGAACTGTGTTACATATACATCACTGATAATACTTGTGCAGATGCTCTGCGTTCCATGCATTCTTAAACTCCTCGCCTTCTAAAGTTGCTATTCGATAAGTTCCTGGTCGAACAACTTCTGTAACTCGGTATGGTCCATGCCAGTTTGCTTCCATCTTATTGTGTTTTTGAATTACTTTCTTCAGCACATAGTCTCCTTCTTTCAAGTCGCACTTCTTCACCCTTTTATTGTAGAACAAAGCTGTTCACTGCTGGTAAGCAGCATTTCTAATAGCTGCTTCTTCTCTAACTTCCTCGAGCATGTTTAAATCCAGTCTTCTCATTAAGTCGCTGACAGGGGAATTGAAATTCAGTACCCTGTGTGTTTGGAGGCCCAACTCGGCAGGTATGACAGCTTCACTTCCAAATGCCAGCATGTAAGGTGATTCTCCATTTTCTACTCGGGGAGTAGTTCGGTAAGCCCAAAGTACTGATTGTAGCTCGTTGATCCAGTTTGCTTTTGCATCATCCAATCTTTTTTTCAAACCGTTCAGCAGCGTTCTGTTTGTCACTTCAGTTTGTCCATTGCTTTGAGGATGACCTGGTGCTGAATAAACCTTCAAAATTTTTGACTGATGACAATAGGCGGCAAACTCCTCGTTATCAAATTATGTTCCATGGTCTATGATGAAGGCATGAGGTAGACCATATCGACAAATGATGTTCTTCCAAATAAATTGGTACACCTTCTCGTACGTCATGTCAATGAGTGGCTCAGCTTCTACCCACTTAGTAAAATAATCCACTACAACGACGAGATACTTGAACCTTCCTCGGGTCGTTGGCAGTGGTCCAACCAAATCTATTCCCCACATGGCAAATGGCCAAGGGGAAGTTATGGGTGTCAACAATGCTTGTGGAGTTCTTCGGATGGAGGAGAAGCGCTGGCACTTGTCACACTTCTTGGCATAGGCTATACAATCAGCCCTCATCGTCGGCCAGTAGTATCCCTGCGTCATCACCCTTTGCAAAAGCGTCCGACCTGCTACATGTGCTCCATAAGACCCTTCATGGATTTCTTCAATCAATTCTTTCACCTCGGAGGGATGTACGCATCTCTGCAAACCTGCCATAATTCCTCGTCTATATAAAACACCATTAGTTAATACATACCGAGCAGCTTTAAACTTTAATTTCTTGGCTGCGAGCTTGTCAATTGGTAATTCTCCCTCCTCAATATACGCCCTGATGGGATCCATCCAAGATGGTCCTAAATCAAGGGTGATAAAGTTCATCATCAGATCTTCATCTATGCTCCGACCAGCTAACACTTCAATTGGGATTGTTTGTCGTAGCTCGGTACGAGTAGCTTATGCTAGTCGAGCTAGGGCGTCTGCTCTCGTATTCTCCATTCTCGGTATCCTGACCAGCTGAATAGCGGCCAATTCTGACACCATCTCCTTTGCCTTTGCATGATATCTGATCATTAATTCTCCTCTAACTGCGTATACTCCCATCATTTGGTTCACGATTAATTGAGAGTCACTGAAAATCACAACCTGCTTCGCCTCCATAATTTTTGCCAAATTAAGCCCTGCAATCATGGCCTCATATTCAGTCTCATTATTGGAAGATTTGAATTGGAAACGCAAGGTGTATTCCATGTCGACCTCATCCGGAGTGCTCAAAACTATCCCCGCGCCACATCCTGCAGTGCAAGATGAGCCATCTACATATAGCCTCCATATAGGTAACTCGTCTTCAAATTTTTGATCAGTCAGAGTTCCTCGGTGAAATATTTGCTGCTTCCTTTCCTCCTCAGATTTTTCTTGCTCTTCGTCGATCATTTCTTCTTGCCCTTTTATCAACCGGAGTTGGTCTGAGCTCGAATTCAATGATCCTGTAACATCCACTTGCCCTTTTACCAACCGGAGTTGGTCTGAGCTAGTGTTTGTTGATCCTGTAACATCCACAGATTGATCAGCGAGCAACTCTTATTCCTCATCCGGAGTCCTCACAACTATCTCTGCGTTACATCCTGTAACATCCACACGCTCTTTTACCAATTGGAATTGGTCTGAGCCTATGTTTGTTGATCCTTTAACATCCACAGGTTGATTATCGAGCAACTTTTGCTCCTCCGCGGTATCAGGATAGGTGAACTCCGCTATAAAATCTGCTACAGCCTGCCCTTTTAATGATGATCTGGGTTCATACATTATATCATATTCACCGAGCTCTATTGCCCAGTACATCAATCTCCCTAATTTTTTTGGCTTATGAAGGGCTTGTCTCAATGGCACATCGGTATATACTACTATAGTATGAGCCTGAAAGTATGGCCTCATTCTCCTACTCGCCTCAATCAGCGCCAGTGCCAATTTCTCCAGCCTTGGATATCTGATCTTTGTTCCTCGGAAGGCCTTACTTGTGTAGTAAATTGGTTTTTGCACTCCATTCTCCACTCTGATCAACGCCGAGCTAACTGCATTCTCGGACACTGCAAGGTACAAATACAATTTTTCTCCCATCACCGGCCTGGACAACAGTGGAGGTGCTCCCAAATATTTCTTCAAGTCTTGAAAAGCCTTCTCACATTCATCATTCCACTCAAAAGTCTTTCTGAGTGTCTTGAAGAATGGGAGACATCTATCCGTTGCTCGTGACACAAATCTGTTGAGTGCCTCTACTCGTCCTGTGAGACTCTGTACTTCCTTCTTCGTCGTTGGAGATCGTAGCCCTAATAGAGCTTTGATCTTTTCAGGATTTGCTTCAATGCCTCGTTGATTGACGATGTACCCGAGGAACATGCCTTCTCGTACTCCGAATATGCACTTCGTCGGGTTCAGCTTCATTTGATATTTATCTAGTTGATCAAAATTCTGACTTAAGTCTACTAGATGATCGACCGCTTTCTTGCTTTTTGTCAGCATGTCGTCAACATAGACTTCCATATTGTCACTGATTTGTTCAGCAAAGACCTTGTTCATCAGCCTCTGATATGTCGCACCTGCATTTTTCAAACCAAAATGCATAACATTATAACAATAAGTTCCCCTAGGGGTAATGAAAGAAGTACTCTCCCTGTCTTCAGGTTTCATTTTGATCTGATTGTAACCAGAATAAGCATCCATGAAGCTCAGCAACTCGTGTCCCGAGGTAGCATCGACTAGTTGATCAATTCGGGGCAGTGAAAAGTGATCCTTTGGGCATGCTTTGTTGAGGTCGGTGAAGTCTACACACATCCTCCACTTGTTATTCTTCTTCTTTACCATCACCACATTAGTTAACCAATCTGGATATTTGACATCTTCAATGAAACAAGCTTTCTGGAGCTTCTCGACTTCCTCCAGTATAGCTTGATTCTTCTCGGGACTGAATACTCTTCTTCTCTGCTTCACAGGCTTGATTTGCTTATTCACATTGAGCTCGTGACATAAGAAGTTTGGGTCTATCCCAGGCATATCTTCATGACTCCACGCAAAAGTTTGTCTTATGCTTATAAGGAAAGTTATCAATTCTTGTTTTAATGAGGCTTCCAACGATGAAACTATTTGAGTAGTTCGCTCAGGGTGCTCGTCGTCCAGAATGATGTTTTCTGTAGCTTCCACCACTTGACCCTTCATGAGTTGCGACTCATCTCGAGGATCCAATGTTTCAATTTCTGCACCTTCATCCACTTGATAGGTAGTAGTCTTTTTCTTTGATTCTTCCAGTTCCTCTTGTTCGGCGGATGAATAATAGCATTCCCGAGCTACTTTTTGATCACCTTTCACAACTCCTACTCCAAAGTTTGTTGGAAATTTTAGGCATTGATGCACTGTAGATGGTACAGCCTCGAACTTCTTCAATCCTACTCTTCCCATGATGATATTGTACGATGATTGGACATTCTTATCCATCACGAAGAAGCGTATTCTTTCTGTCCGACAAGCAGGCCATGTACCAATGAATATATCCAACTTGATCGTCCCAAGTGGAAATACTTTCTCTCCAGCAAAACCGATGAGGGGTCTGTGGTAAGGCTCCAGTTGATATAGCTTTAGATTTAAACTATCAACACACGAGTAGAACATAATGTTTGCCGAGCTACCATTTTCGACCAGCACTCTTGAAATCATTACCTCCTTCATTCTCATCTTGATCACCAGTGGATCATCGTGAGGATATAAAACACCTGCAAGGTCATTTTTTGAAAAATCGATGACCAATTTCTCCCTGTTCACCTTTCTCGGGCGATCTTCCTCAGCTAGATTTATTCGCTGAATGTACGAGCAAGCTTGAGCCTCACCGAGGTAAGCTTTTCTTTCTACAGTAAGGTCTCCTCCTCCTGCATCTCCTCCTGTAATAACATTATAATCAAATGACCTAAAGCGTATTGAAAATACCTCTCGTTCTGGCTGCCTTAGTTTCTTGGCAAGATCGGGGTCATCCTTCGGATCAACTTCATGGTTTCTCTTCTTGTTCTCCTCTGCTCGACGAGGAGATCTAGACCTCTCTCTAGTTCGGTCGTTGTTTCTTCTTTCGCCTCCCCGATCAAAATACTTTGCTAGCTTTCCTCGTCGGATGAGTGTTTCAATCTCATTCTGAAGAGCTATGCAATTTTTAGTCATATGGCCACGATCCTTATGGAACTCGCAATATTTTTCCCTATTCCTCGTATCAGGGTCTGCCTTCATTTTCTTTGGCCAGTTTAACTCCTCGTTGTTCTTAATTTCTTCCAGTACGTGGTTGATATTTGCCTTCAAAGGTGTGTAATTATCAAATTTCCTCAAGACCTCCCATGACGACCTATTTTTGGATTGTTTATCACCACCATTGTTCTTATGTTCTTTCTTCTTAGCTTTATCACCTTCCACCTTGGTTTCTTTGGCGTCCATATTCTTCTTCGCAGACATAGCCTCCTCGGCATTCATGATCTTGGACGCTTTTCCCATCAGATTCGACATGGTTCGAGGTGGATCTTTGGCCAAAGTGTAGTACAACTTGTTTGGCAGCAGTCCACTCATCAAAGCAGTAATCGCTGTCTTCTCCTCATAATCAATGACTTCGAGTTTTTCGTTATTGAAACGAGTTATATAATCTTTGATACTCTCACCAGCTTTTTGTCTAACACTTAACAAATGTGCTACTCGTTTAACTGGATTTGCTCCAAAGTAGAAATTCCCAATGAATAACTCGGCCAGTTGAAGAAAATTTGAAATCTTACCCCGAGGAATATTATTATACCATATCTGAGAAGATCCGGTAAGAGTTCCCGAGAATGCCCTGCATCTCATCTCGTCTGGGACAGCATAGATATCGGCAGCAGCTTGATATTGTTCTATATGAAGGACATGGTCAGTCTTCCCATCATACTTGGGAGTCACAAAAGGTTCTTTGAACTTTGATGGTGTTGGAAAATCAACAATGTCCTGGACAAAAGGTGTTCCTCGAACAAAGGTTCATTGTAGAGGGTTCTTGGCCTTAGCTATTTCCCCTAATCTATCCTCCAGCCTCTGAATAGATCCTTTCCATGCATCATTTCCTTCCTCGGGCCTATTGGTTCGAGCAACTAATCTCGTTGAAGTGGCTTCCTGGGATTTATCTCGACGAGCAGTTGGTCGGTCATAGGATCCATCTTGACGAGCAGCTGGTCGCGACTGGGCAGATCCTTCCCTTAAATCTGATGGTCGTCGAAATCTCCTCGACGATGCATTAAAAGGAATTTTGTTCCTCCTAGGGCCTAATCGGTCGAAAGGAGAAACCCTACTTAATCTTTCCAATGCGCTGGTCCTTTCTGGGGAGAGGGTGACATGTTGTTCAGTATCTGTGGCTCGCACTGACGAAGTTCATCCAGGTTGATAAGAAAAATCTTCAGATTCATCATTGCGATATGAATTAGTATGCCTAGTACGCGAAGAAGGTGCACGGGTATTTCTTTGAATGCTTCGTGGTCCGGAATGGGTTGATGCACCGCCATGGAGGGTTTGGATGAGTTGTCGCATCGTTTCTTGCATGACGGTCTGGCCCTGAGCCAGATTTGCCATTATTCCAGTCAGATCTAGAACAATTGGTGGAGTAGACGGATTTGGAGGGGTTCCAGCATTTCGATTGCTGGATTCAGGAATATCAGCCATTGGTAATGGATTGTATTTGATGAGAAAACGATATTACCAGTCACTTCCCACAGACGGCGCCAATCTGTTGATGTAAAAAATTAGATCACTCTAATTATTCAATCACAGATAAATAAATGAGACAAAATATTTTAAAGTGGTTCAGCCTTATAAAAATGGCCTACATCCACTATTGTTTTATTGCTGAGTGTTTGAGAATTCTCGATTACAAGAAATTCCGTTCTAGATTCCAAGGTTTGGATCCGGATCTCTTACAATGAGGATTGTACAATGTATTTATAGCCCTGAGGCTGTAATGTGAAAGGGTAATACATTAAATGATATACATATGAAAGGGTAATACATTTAATGCCCTTTTTGCGTGTGCGTCTGAATGATAAGCATTTAATGAATCAGTTGAACTGTTGGTTTAATGCTTTGTTCGAGATGCAACTCGGACCGCCTGAGTTGCTCGGACCGCCTAAGCTTCTCAATACTCAAGAGTTCCTCGGAGATGCATTGTTCCTCGGAGCGTGTGATTTCCTCGGGTAAGCAGTGTTCCTCGGGGAACTAGTCTTCCTCGTTGTAGTCTTGTTCCTCGGAGCGCGTGGGTTCCTCGGAAGTGTTTGTTGTTTCCATGTAGATAGCCACGTGTCTTCATATGATTGGTCCACGTCAGCAGATTAAATTTGGTATCAATAGACTCTATTCATCCAAATGTACAATTCAGTAGATATCCATTTATGTTCCAACGTAACTCTCTCTTACGTGTCTCTCCCCTTTAATATATACTTACATTATCCCTTATGCAAAATATCCCAAAAATATAGATTTCGCCTTACATTAAAGGATTTTGAATTTTATTTTCAAAGATGAGAATTTCAAACGGTTTCGAAATCGGAATTAAAATGGAGTTTTAATTGAATTTTTATTATCTCTAAGATTCCTCAAAACATAAAACTGTCTAGCAAAAAAAATATTAAAAAATATTGAACGGTCCGATCGGGCTGATTTTTTTTTCTGTAGTTTCCTCTCGTCTTCAGCTAATTTTCTGTAAAATTTCATCGAATTCCAACGGTCCGATCGTCCGGAATAATTTTTTTTTAGTGTTTGTATCTGATTAGAACTCTTTTCTTAATCAAACTCTTAATCCTTTACATGACAAAGGGTTTCCAGAATATCATATAAATCATCACTACATGAAAATTTCCCATCTCAAATTGGGTTTTTCTTCCATAAATCTCATCCTAATAACTCCTAAACTAATATGGATGATGCATCAACGAAATAAGCGAGATAAACACTTGCCTGGGATTTTCAGAAATCTGGTTTGGTGTTGAATTTGGTGTGGCTGCGTTCCCCGTCTCGCGATCTATGCGTTGGCGGCGGTGCAAACGGGTGAGTTTTGAGCCTTGGAATGCCTTGAGAGCTCTCTCCTCTCCTCTCCAATGGCCGTTCTAGTGTTTTGAGTTATCTAACCCTAGAAGATAACCTAAACATCTGATATAACCCCTTTAATTTTCGTGGGTTTAATTACCCAAAAATACAAAATGACTAAAATGCCCTCCCGGGGTACTAATTAGGCCTAAAAACGCCCCGAGACCCAAATCAAACTCCCGGGTACACTTTTCTGACTATCTCGACCCTTTCGGACGTGTTAGTGCACTCAAAACAACCATACGAACAACTTATAAAATATTTACTTTTATTTATCAATATTTAGTCCCGACGCGATACGGGCGTGTCCCGACTCAAATTTCTAAAATTGTCATTTTATTCACTCGTGACATTTAATATGGCCACTATTATATATTACTTTGCTCATTAGTAATATTCAACAAATTTTCCCATAATTACTAACTCTCATCACGTTAATAATTATAACATAACTAATTTCCGGATTTTTATTAAATAATTAATTCACATTAATATTAATAAATCCCCAAATTAATATAGCATAAAAATACGGGGTATTACAACGGCCTCCCAAACAAAAGATAGTCTCATTTGGCATTCTAAGCAACGGACTGATCTGGTACATTGATGGTATTGTCAGCTCGAGACTAAGTATCGTCGGCTTGGGTCTGAGTATCGACTCCATCATCATTGGCACCATCTCTGGCCACATCCTCGGTATTCTTAGTAAACTCAGTAGGTTTAACCTTAAGAGCATTGGTCGGCTCCTCCACCATGGCCAGGGCGGCCTCAAGAAGAAGGTTATTGAAGTTCAAACCTTCAAAGTCCTTCGGGGTTAGAATCCCAGTCTCGACATGCTTGAACGGTGCCCATCGACCGATAATTTTTATCCCTCTATCAAGGTACTCAAAAGAATAACCCCCAAAATATTTAAATTCCTCAAACTCGGCCACGGACTACGCCTCTGCCTTATCCAAGGCAGCCCGAACAGTGACATCAACCTCTTTCTTCTTATTTTTGGTCATTGTCTTCAATACCTATTCATGATCATCCTTCAGCTTGTCCAATGACTAGTTTGCTAGCTTCTCAACCGATTTTTATTTTTGAAGATCATCCCTCAAACCTTGCTTAAACTTCTATGTGTCTCTACTTGGGAAGAATAAAAATAAGAAAAGTCCGGACGGATACCTGGACTGCCTTGTGGAGGCCGAACTTTGTGAGAAGAGATGGGTCAACAGACTAAAGAAATCACTTATCAGCTTTAGATAATAATTAATCGATAGCCTCGAGGGACTACTTGGAACTTCCCATGATGCTCTCGTCGTTTAACATCAGTTGATAAAGATGAGCAGCAAGGACATCGTCAGAGTGAATCAGTATATCTCTATTCGATCCTTCGGTCGGCCGACCCAATTTTGCATGACGGGGTGTAGTGGTATCCTCCACTATCTCCTTACTCTTTTCGGCATCATCGACTCAGCTAGGGACGCCAGTAGTTTTCTTTATTTCACCACCTGTGGTCACTGGATTTTTACCAAACTTGTTAACCATGTTAAAAAGGTTGGGAGCCACCATTTCCCATAGTGCGTTGGAAGTATTTCTTGGATGATCTAAAACGAGCAAAAGGTTAAGTATCATAAGTATCCAAGTTGGTACTATAATTAAAAGACGAGGCTATAGTCTAACTTACAAATCTCGGTGAAAGGCTCAATATGAAGACCAACCTTAGCGAGGTTATGAGGGGCCAAGATATCTTCATATTTGGCGAGACCACCATCTTCTCCTTGAACCCTTAAGGTCTTAATCTTATCATGGTCATCTAAAATCATATCGGGATCAAGTTTAGCAGATATCGATACTTTAGCCCATTTTTGAGGTGCCCTAGGCTCGTTGGAAGATAAGACATGGTTGTAAGTAAACTCCCATGAGCCAGGCACAAAGAAGTATCTCAACTTCCAATAGTGATTAGACGTTTGATTGACAAAAATCATCTTCTTGGTCGACTTCCTAGCTACGAAGTGATAATAAAAAGGCTGAGACTTAATGCAAGAAATATTATAGCATGCCCTGGAAAGGCCGACTGGAAGGTCGGTACTATAACAGAACTTCCATAGCATTATGAAGTCGAGAAGAGTTCTATAGACATTTGGGGAAAGTTGGATTGGAGCTAAACCAAAGCGGGTAAGAACAAATCATATTATAGGATGTATAGGGAGGTAAAAGCCGAGTTTAAACATCTGTTCGTATACTGCAAACTCTCTAGGACGACCATTGAAGACTCTTTCAAACTCGTTCAAAACCCTCATCGTGATCTCATAACTTATGCCATACAAGTGCCTCCAGTATAAGAGGTCAACCTTAATCACGGTACTCTTAAATATTTAGGAAAAGGAAGTATTTAATGGGTCCTTGGCGGCCTCGTCTCCCGAGTCTACAACATCGGGGGCCGATGCTCTAATTGGGAATATCTCTTGAAATTCACCATCTGTCATGGCGATGATAGGGACAACTGTTTGGATTAGGGGGGTGAGCGACAGTAACTCTTATCCCCAATAAGGCTGGCTCATCAGAAGACAACTCCACCTCATTAGACCTGGTGGCCCCAGTCTTGGCTGTACAAGAGACAGTTACCCTCATAGCACGTTCGTAAGAGTCGGTATGGGTAAATACCCTAGATGATGAAAGATTATATCCTTCTGAGGATAAGATGTCTATAACATCATCGTACGAACACGAGTTATCACTCATGCTGGACTCACTTATAACGACAGTCGGGGGATAAGTGACAAATAGGTCATCTCATCCCGCAACTGTAGGGGAGGATATGGCTAAGAATCCTCTCATCTCTTAATGTTCAGAGGATGGAAATATAGGACACAAGGGAAAGGCCTTAGCCTAGCATTTAGACTCAGCTTCGACCTCATACGAACATCTCTCTAAAGATTATCTCCCTAAGATTTAAAAATTGATCAGCTAACTTATACAACCTCCTTAACATCCAAGGGACAACGTTCGACTTGGCTAAAGCAACTAAATTCCATAAATAAATTGAAAGGTTGACAGAGTTTGACAAAAAGATCAAATAGGGAAGACAAATAATTTTTTATTCTCTAACTCAAGAACAACCAAGAACATTCAACGAGTACTACCGAAGAAGATGATCGATATTGGACCGAAAAACTTCGTAGTATCTGAAATAACCAGGAAATAAGGGGAGGCCCTAAAATAATCTCTATTCAATAAAAATGGCCACAACCAACACTAAAATAGCCCAAAAGCCAACGATAAAAGCCGTCAAAAAAGCTTAAACGTCGCCGAAAAACTCAGAATGCTATAAAAAATATATAAAACATGGTACCCACTAAACCAATAGAAGAAAGAGATAAAAGGGGAAATGGTGAATACCTGGAAGAGGACTAACGCTTGAAAAACCTCGAAAATCACTTAGAAAATGCTTGATTAAGAGAGATGGGAAGAGCTCTGGAAATTTCTAGGTTTTGAGAAAGAGAGTTGGCGTGTATAGGGAAAAGAATTACAAAATGAGGGTTTGAATTTTTTTTAAACCTATCAATGATGAGGCACGAGTTCAAAAGCCCCATCATTAAGTCACACATTACAAAATGTTAGTTATCCTCGCCTCTTGGGCAACGCGCTAGGCCCATGATCTAAGGACAAGTGTCAAAATGTGGACCTCATCAACCAGTCTGTACCCGACACATCAAAAACTTCTCATTAACATTAGAACTCGAATATTTATCCATCAACCTCCTATTTACATTGAAGCCCAAGGGCTAAGGGGTGATTGATATGCCTAATGTGTACCCTTATCCCAACTTAGTGTAAGTTCGACTAAGGCTGACCATGTATATTATGTCCCTTATAAAGATGAAGGTTCCAGGGGTCTTGGTATCATCTGATGATCCAGGCCGATGTCTTATACCCTCATCCAAGTCCCACCTTGTCTATGATCCAAATAACTGAGACCCTATTAACACACTCATAATGTCATCTTGGCCTGACGCATATCAACCGAGACTCTGCCTAGCAGCTCCCAGGTCTCCAATTGAGTAGTGAATTTAGAGGTCTCATACTAGACCGAGCCGAGACCCTACCAGGTCAATACCATCATTAATATTTAGGTGCATTCTACACCTCACATAGTGTGTGGTATGGAACACGCGTGGGAAGATTCGTGTGGGCGTGAGCAAAATCGTAACAACATCATCATCCACACATGTGGAGAATATATCTTAATGATTACTTACATGCACGAAATATAAATGGCGCTATATCATTGGATACCTGGAGTTGTGCATGCCTCATGCATGACTGGGGTGCATATGACACCACCCCATCCATATAAATACTTATCTTCTGCATCATTGTAAAGGATAAAAAATGGTAAACCCTATTGAAACTCTGCTAAAATGATTGCTTAGAGGGAGAAACCTTGAGTGCTTGTATCCTAGGGCCATTAGAGCCCTAATTTAGTGGATTTAACACACTCACACAGTGGATGTAGGCCCTTCAAAGGCTGAACCACTTATATTTGGTGTCATCTTCTTCTTTGCCTCATCTCTTTCTATCTACTTATTTATATCTGTCATACTCCATTGTTGTCTGATTTTGAGCTTACACACTCATTGACTTGGTGATACCATTTTTGGTATCATCACATTCTATCTGCAAAGGAGCGGGTGTGGACATGGGGAGATTGTACTTATTAGCGGATTTGTTTATTTTAGAGATGGCCGAGTATGATTTTATTTAGGGTATGGATTAGTTAGCTATGTATAGAGAGATGGTGGATTATTACAGTAGGACCATCATATTTACTATTCTAGGCCATGATATGTTTCTTGTGGTGATGCCTCCTAAGGGATGGTCGAGCACACATTTATGTTATCACGAGGAGGAGACTTACTAGGGTATAGTCGTCTCGTTAGTTTCGATCCATGTGGGTAGGGACTTTACTGATGTCATTCAAACATATCTAGGTTACCGTTGAGTCAGGAGAATGAGTTTACGATCGAATTAGCGCCAAGACTAGGTGATAGTGTGAGCATCATATTGTATAACTCCTTTAGAGTTATGAGAGTTGAGCGTTCAGATTTAGAAGCTTTTGGTGCAGGGTTTTCTCCATGGGAGTAAATCACCTTGGGGTTCCCAGTACTATGTCTTAGGCCAACGGATCTCGATAATCGACAGAGCTAGGCGATAGTGTATCGAGAGGGTTTTTAATTTGGATTTTGCTTACGAGACGTCCCACGCATAGGGATTAGTAAGTGTCGAGAGTCAAGAGACATTTAGGCTCTAGGACATTGATATAATACGTTAGGAATTACATGTGTGGAGATATAACGCATCGAGCAGTGAGCTATTTTATGATTTGAGGTGAGCGGAGCCAAGGAGTGAAATGTCGAGAGAACTCAAGAATGTTTGCACCACTGGTTGAATATGTAGGGAAATCTCAAGAAGAGTTAAATCACGATTTATACATTTACTATATGGTCATACATGGTATGTATGATTAATTTTTGGATGTATGTGTATTTCATAAGTAATAATTGTGCATGTGTCCACGTGGTATAGGGTGTATCGGTGCCCTAGTCAATTCGATGCTGAGTATCATTCAGAAAAGGCTAATGTGATGGAAGATGTGTTGATCCATATGCCTATAGGGAAGTTGGTAGCAGTTTGGAGGGTGAAGTGAGATGAACTTTGATAATAGAACGAGGTATTCGAGCCTATATAACAGTGATGACCATCATACCCGAGATCATTTTGAGGGTTGTGAGGGCGCATGCAGGGGATGCTTGCTTCCAAGAGAGGATTCATCAGTTATTACCGGGTGGAGTGAAGTCTTACTCAGTAAACTTTAAGGGTGTCTTATGCATTAATGTGAGGTTAATTATTCGAGATGATGAGGACTTACGGTGCGTAGTTATAGAGGACGTGCATTGATGACGATTCTCGATGCATCCCAGAGGGGATAAGATGTATTGGGATATGATGAGGCACTATTGATGGTCCAGTATAAAGCGGGACATAACAAAGTTTGCCTCCTGGTGCACCACTTTTCAGATAGTGAAACTTAATCATTAGAGACCAACCGGGATTTTACACCCATTGGAGATCCAAGTATATAAATGGGAAAGTATGTTGATGGACTTCATCACAGGGTTAGCGACATCGTAGAGGGGTCATGATTCCATCTGGGTTATTATGGATCGGTTGACAAGTGTAGCTCGTTTCTTTCTAGTTCGAGTGGATTATACGACATGGTAGTATGCCCAACTTTTTATAGCAGAGATAGTGAGATTACACGAGGTGCCTCTCAAACATCGTTTCATATTGGAATACGATTTTTGTTTCCCATTTTTAGAGATTTTTCAGGAGGCGACGGGGATGGAGTGGCATTTGAGCACGACGTATCACCCGCAGACAGATGGGCAGGCAAAGAGGGTGAATTCAGATATTGGAGGATATGCTGAGGATGTGTATTCTAGACTTTGAGGGTAGTTGGGAGCACTATTTACCGTTGGTATAGTTTGCATATAACAACTTGTACCAGTTTAATATTGGCATGGCACCGTCTGAGGCTTTGTATGGGCGACCTTGTCGTTTTCCCTCTTGTTGGTTAGAGGTAGGGGAAAACAAGATTGTTGAGCAACACTTGATTTAAGAGATGTCAGCAAAGATTGAGTTAATAAGGAGTCGTATTCAGGTAACTCAGGACCAGAGGAAGAGTTACGCAGATCAGAATTAGAGATTTTTAGAGTTTGACGTAGTTAATTATGTATTGCTGTAGTTATCTCTCATTAAAGGAGTGATGCGGTTCAGGAGAAGGGAAAGTTAGCGCTTAGGTATGTAAGGCCTTTTCCTATCATTGAGCGGGCAGGGCCGGTTGCGTATAAGCTCGCCTTACTGGAACATTTATAGTGAATTCACGATGTGTTCCATAAATCGTCATTGAGGAGCTATCTCAGGGATGATGTGGCTTACCGATATAAAGCATTGGAGGAGACTGACTTGCAGCCGAATCTGTCTTACGAGAAGAGACATATTGCCATAGCGAGCAGAAGCCTATATCAAAGTTGGTACCGTTATTGTGTGTACAATGAGGACACCACAATGTTGACGAGTTCACATACGAGTGTGTTGATGACATGCGGGAAAAATATTTAGAGCTCTTCGTGACAGGTACGTTCGAATTTCGAGGACAAAATACTATTATTAGGGAGAGAATGTAGTACCCTATACTTTTACGATTATTCAATTCAGTGTGCATTCAATTATTAATTTAATTGGGGAAATTAAATTGGATTTGGATAAATATTAATTAGCGAGTTAATAATAATATTTCTTCTTCTTCTTCTTCTTCTTCTTCTTCTTCTTCTTCTTCTTCTTCTTCTTCTTCTTATTATTATTATTATTATTATTATTATTATTATTATTATTATTATTATTATTATTATTATTATTATTATTATTATTATTATTATTATTATTATTATTATTATTATTATTATTATTATTATTATTATTATTATTATTATTATTATTATTATTATTATTATTATTATTTACTTACGTGTGATAAGTGAATAGATATGTGATTTGTTATATGTTGCGTATGAGTGAAAAGCTACGGTTTATTATATTATATCAATAGAGAGTTACATTGGCAGATTCGTACATTTATGGGCGACGCGTACTATACGCACGTGTCGAGCCCAATTAATGATATGTTGGTGTAGTTAAAGTTGGGTGACTCGAATGACCTTTTTGAATGCACCAGTGATTCAAAATGGATCAAAATAGTCTTGTATAGGAACCCATGTGTTATAGTTGGGTTTCAGGAGCTTTTTAGACATAACGGGACCCGTATGGGGGTATAGTGGCCATTTTACACCTAAGGTTTAATTAAAAAAAGGGATTAGAGTCAAATTAGGATGTGTTTAATGGTTAGGGAGGTGGATGACAACCCACTTTTCAATCTTTGCCTAATTGTGTTTTAGTGATACCTTAAGAGAATGGAAGAAAATGGGAGAGAAGAACTTAGAGAAGAGAAGAGAAGAGAAGAGGCAATCTACGGATTCCAACCATCCCAATGAACGAGACTTCGAATTCAGATCCTTAAAGGCAAGTATTTACTTTCTTTAGATGCAATTATGTGGCTAGTTACCTTTATAGTTAATTATATACTAAATCTGAGATTAAATATGTGAACTATGTTAATCAATTGAAGAAGATAAAAAGTATGATTGAAACTCTGATTTTATCGATCGATGATGATTGGATGAGAAATTTGTAATTAAATTTTGGGTCTATGAATGAACGTGAACTTTTTGATAGGATGTTATAAAATAATGGAAGTCAAGGTTTAATTAATTCTGGGTTGTTTAGATTAATGAACTATTAGGAATCCTTATGTTCAGATGAGGGATTCAGGTTCAAATTATTGCTAGAATGGTTTTTAAAGGTTAATATATTGATGTAGGATGTTAATTTTATATTTTGGGAGTTTTGGAACCTCCATTGGAGGGTTTTGAAGGACAAAACTCCAGGAAGAAGACGATTGATAGCCAAACAAACCAAATTAGTTTGCTAGGGGAGAGAATCGATTCGATCTTCCAAACGAATTGGTTAGGTTTACTAGCCTACACAAATTTTATTTATGTCCCGTTTTTTCCCGTTAGATCTTGGGAATGAGCGTAGGGGATTTCGGGGTAGAGTGGGACTATTGGGGAAGATTTCCAGGGTTTGGTGCGTGTGTTAGGTCAACGGATAAATGGGTTCGACTAAAACGAATAGGGAACTCAAGTGAGTGAACACTTACGTATATAATTGGGAATCAGTTCAAACTTGGGGATTGGTAGACTAGTACGTTGTGGATTATATATATATATATATATATATATATATATATGTGTGTGTGTGTGTGTGTGTGTGTATTGAGGTGACTTGTATATATATGTGTGTGATTATTTCTTGTTTGTATGGAACATTCTTACTCGGTAGTGCTATCGTTGGGAGGTTACACATAGTGGACAGTCCACTTTGCGTTGACCAACATGTGTAGGATTAATTCCCCAGGTCATAGTACTATTACATGGCCACTATCTATGTGTGAAAATAGGTGTTGGTTTGGAGACTGGTGGGGTACGATGTGGTATGATTATGACCCATATATGTATGTTTGTAACCTCCTTTGTTGTTTGTGTTTACGCTTTGGGTTCACTGGTGAGATTCCGAGTGTGTTACGTGATATGCCTAGAGCCCGATAGCACACGAGGGATGTATCCGCGAGGTCCATGTTTTGGGGATACGGTTATACGCATATATATATATATATATATATATATATATATATATATATATAGCACAACTGTGGCTATGCTATTATATTGTGTGGATATTTATCTATAACATGTATGCCGCTACGATATCATTTGTGAAGGTATACCTATTGAGGGTAGTATATACTTAGCTAGTTGTGACTATTAGTGGGATTAGGCTTGTATAACATTTATTGTCCTAGTTAGATTGGGTAGTATAATTAGGATAATAAAATGAATGCATTAGGTGCGCACTTTAGATGAGAGGTGAGGTTTTATCTCATGTGAGTGCGGCTAGTTAATTAATTGTGGAAGTAATACATTACATGTTTTATTGATAGCATTTAATTACTTGGAGAATATTTTGAAACATTTTCGGGCTTTGACCCGTGGGTAAATCTGTTTTCTTTTACAAAACCCAGATGTGCAGCAGCAGTAGGGACAACATGGATATATCTTTCTTGTCGTTGCGGTAGCTATGGACCCTACAAGATTGACTTAGTCTCCTATACTATTTCTATCTAGATATGATTTTTTAATTATAGTATTTCCTTTTGGGCGTGTTTCCCGTAGTCAGATATGACTTTACTTTATGTCATAGATGTTATTTTATTATTCAGTTTTTATTTTAGTTGGATGATAACTGTTAGTGACCGATGGTTTATTCGGTTCACATTTATATTTTATGCATGTCGTTTCTTTTGTTCATTTAGATGTATGGTTTTATTTGTTTATATTTATTGCTTGTTGCGACAATGATGCTGAGAATGAAATCATACTGAATTCCTATTTTATTTTAATAGATATTGGCGGTTGTCACAAATTGAAGGAACCAATATACAAGATATAGTTAATTTTGTATAATAAGTGTCTGATGAAGACACAATAACTTTCCACGGGTTAATTAAGGACCTCTTGTTATTTTTGGGCCATTTCATTAGTTTTCTAGTTTTCCCTTAAAATCCTAGTTCACAAATAGGTATATGCTAGTCAATTTCAACAAGCGAAAGTCCAAAGTTGACATAATACTTCCTATATGTTACTTTTGTACATCCTTTGGTGTCTGTGCCATAATCTATGGCACTCAATTACTATTTTTATTTTTTTCCCTAAAACCCATTTTAACCGCAAAACGAATGTATACTAATCAATTTGAAAATTAGTGTCTGATGAGAAAATTGTCACTTCTTATAGGTTACTTTTGTGCTTATTGTGGTACCTGAGTCTTTTGTCGAGCAACTTGATTATTTTTATAGTTTTTGACCTCTAATACAAATTTTATAATCCCATAACAAAGATATATAAGTCAATTTTGGCAAACGGGGGTTCGACGGGGAAATAGTTAGTTTCGATAGGTTACTTTGGTACATCTTGATGAGTCTGTGCCTCTTTACAAACACATTGAATTATCTTTTAAATTTTTGATCCCATAAGCCTATTTTAACCTTAAAACACGTGTGTACTAGTCAATTTTATAAATATAGTGTCTGAGATGGTAACTTCACATAAGTTACTTTAATAACGCTTATTGTGTGTGATCCTTTTTAGGGCATTTTCATTAGTTTTTTCATCCTTTACTCAAGGCCCACTTATTTATTCCCAAAATAAAGTTATATTAGTCAATTTTAGCTACAATAATTCATTTTTAGGACACAAATATTTCCTACATGTTACTTTTGTTCGTACTTTGGTGTTTGTGCCTCGCTTCAGCCAACCTATCACTTTTTTTTAGTTTTCCTCCCCAAAAGTCCATTTATCCCCCAAACGAGGGTATAATAACCCATTTTAGATACTATATGTCCGAGATATAAACATTCACGCCTCACGGGTCACTTTTATGCCTCTTGAGGTATTTGTGCCTCTTTCTGAGCAACGTAGTTGCCATTTTTAGTTTATGGCCCCTACATCCCATTTTCACCCCAAAATGATTGTATGCAAGTCAATTTTGGAAACCGATGTCTTATGAGGTAGTACCTTTAGAGGTGTTTTTGCCTCTTTTTCTTTTTCAATTTTGTCCCCTAATGAATATCATAAGTAATAACTCTATTGGTATTATTATTTATGGTAACAGGTTTGATAAATTAACATAGTTAAGATTTGTTTCAACTTATGAGTATTGAATTGATTGCTTCAACATATATATGTTCTAATACGTGTTAATATTCATCATATATTAGAGGAATAAGAGGGGATTGTGAATCCTAATTTTACCCAAAGAAAAAGTTTCACCTGTATAATTAAGTTTTAGAACACATATCATTGCAATTTTTTAGTCTTTATTTTTAACTTGGGCTGATTTAACACGATAGAACTTTTTCTTGTCTTCCATGTTTTGATTCTAATTTCATTTATTCTTTATGCAACTTTTGATAACTTATTTAATCATTATTCTATATTTATGTTATGAAGTCTCCTTAATACAACTTATTTTTATTCTTCCCTTGAACTTGGTTTATCAGTGAGCATACAAAAACTAAAGCCACGTGGTGCTTTATATTTTAAAAGGGATCACAACCAATTATGTAGTAGGTCTTTGATTAAGCTAATTTGAGAATTGTGAGATGATAATTGACCGACCCAATTTATGTCAAAACCTGTTAATAATGATTAGGAACTATTCTATTAAAATGACTGAAATTCATGTTTTAATGATAACGAGTACTTTAACTAGGTTGTATGGATCAACGATTAAGATATAATTAGGTATAAACCCACACGATGCGCAGGCACGACCTTTAATCACCTTTGTAACCATAAATTTAATCAACAAATCAAAACCAAATAAAAATTAATAATCAAGGCGTGAATTCATAACCCCATTAACTGATCCAAATAAAATAAACAGGAAAAATTAATGGAATTTCAACCTTATGCATTTTGATTTAAGCGCACAAAGGAAAATATAATTAAACCCACCAATTTGAGAAGAATTTAATTAGATCCACACACACATATATATATATATATATATATATATATATATATATATATATATATATATATTGTGATACCTGCGCACACAATTACATTAATAATAACAAATGTAACAATTTGTAAACCTGAGATTGTTTGTTTTCTGAAACTGGGTTAACTCTTTATTCATAACAATCAGTAAAATACGTGAATAATAAATGAATAACAACCAGTAAAAGAAATGTAATCTTTGTAACTGTACATGAGTAACAATGAGTAACTGTAATCTTTGTAACTCAATAAAGCTACAAACCACCTTTGCACAACCCTGTTTCTAACTCAATAAAGCTACAAAGATTATAGTTACAAAGCCCCTGTTTTACAAAGACCAACCTTCACACAACCTTTGTAACTCGACCTTCGTACAACCTTTGTAATAAGTTCGACGATAACTATTTAAAATTCTACTTAAAACTCATTATAAAAATCTCCAGTGATATTTTGAAATCACTCATGATTTATCGGAACCCATTTTCGTCCTCTTCCCTAGGGTAAATCTCTAAACCCATATCCAGCGTAAAAATCACTCTGATGTCCATCTCCAACCCCATCTCCAGCGTCCATCGTAGATAGGTTTGGAGAAAATCAACAACCCATCTCTGGCATCCAACGACGTCCCGATCTCCGGAATGAAACAACCCATCTCCGGAATGAAAAAAAAAACCTAATGAATGTTATAACAACCTAAATAACAATCGCCTGTTTTGAATCCATTGTCGAAAAATTCATCGAACTCAAAACCATCATTTTAAATAACAGTAGATAGACAAATATTACAATCTATACCTTTTGAGAATAAGAAAGATGTTTAGGGTTGTGAGGATATAGTCTTACACACATACAAATATATAGGGAGAGATAAAGAATGGGTGATGATGAGTGGAGAGAGAACGTCAAAGGTCACCAAGAAATAATTTTTTATAAAGCCTCATGATTGAATAAGGAAGATGAAGAGGCATATCTTGTGATTGAATATGGAAGCTATTCCATTTGCCACATGGATAGTTTTGGTGTTTTGTTGGCTTAATGGCTTGTTAAGAATTTTAGAATAATATAGAGATATATGTAGTTAGTCATGTGTAATAAGTAGTTTATGTTTTAATGGAGCAACAGTTTGAAGGAAATTTGGCTTAATAGATGTATATAAATATAATATTACTAGAAAGATACAACCATCTACCAATTATAATATTACTGGATTGATGGAAACATGAGAAAAGATACCCTTAACAAGCATATTACATATATAAATATATATGATAAAATATTAATTTATTCGTAAAACTATTTTTATTTTATGTTATTAACATTGGGCCTTTAGTAATACCCTATATAAGACCCTGTCAACATTTTATTACTATTATAGACATCCCACCAAAATGGAGAACTTCCATCCAAAATGATAAGCTTTAGGCGATGACTTTGAGGTGATTAAATTATTTCAAAGGTTTTGATAGAGCTCCATATGGAACCGCAGTGTGAGGATGACTTCAAGTGGTTTTACCTTTGGATTACTAAGTCCTAATCCATCCCCCATGTCCACTGGCATTCCAAGTGGAATCATTATATAAAATCCATTAAGTAAACATACTAGCATCAAGTGAATCATTTATGAGGAAAATGTAATAGCAGGGCACATTATCCTCCCAGAACCGAATGGCATGTACTCAAAATTTTATCCTCGATAATCTACGCCCACAGGGCCTTGAGAAACCTCTCTGGTTCAAAATCGTGAGGATGTTATCAAACCCGTGGGTCCAGGTGTAACTTCAACATGTTGACAATTAAAAGCGTACGCTTTAGGACGTAATAACCATCAATATAACAGTCTTCAGTGGACTCGTGAGTTGTTGCTAAGGGACCAGGTGGGTATGAACGAAGTGTTTCCTTCACCACAGCTTGTAGATATGTGAGGCTCTTTATATCGGATTCTTCTTCCCATATTTATTTTCCTATGTGGACGTCGAGTTCATCCTGAACAATTTTTTGCACATGAATGATTTAAGAGTAAAGAGAGGGATAAATTAGTGTCTCAACAATGGTTTCTGACCCTACCCAAATGAAAATCTACGAAATGATATTGAAATGTGACGGGATTTGAGAAAAAAATAAAATAGTAAAGTGATAATATATCCCCTTAATAACATGAAAAAATTAATAAGGAAATGTCCACTATGTTTATCTTTGTTATAGTAATTATATATCAAATCTTTATTGTCATTTTTATTATTATTTAATTATTTTTACATGTTACCTTGGGATTTGATTTTTGGGCACATATTATCATTAGTATTGTTGATACCAAATCTAGTCAGATGACTTGGACCAATCATATGAAGACACGTGTTAATCTACATGGCGAATACAAATACTTTCAACGAACAACATGCAGTCCCGAGCTACTTAAGCGTCCCGAGCTACTCAAGCATACCGAGCAACTCAGGCGGTCCGAGCTACTCAGGCGGTTCGAGCTACTTAGCGTGTCGAGCAACTTAAACGCTCCGAGCCACTTAGCTTGCAGAGCACTTCATTCAGAAGATAAATATGCATTTAATGTACTTTATATTAAAGGCGTATTCTTATTATACAGTTGTATATGTCTACTAAAATGACATCTTATTGATATGTACAACCGGAAGGCTATAAATACATTGTAACCCCTTCATAAACGGGGACTTCAGAATCTCTAAAAAACCCGAGAGAGAAACGAACACTTAGGCAATACAATAACAGTGGACGTAGGTCATTTTCCTAAGGCCAAACCACTTTAAAAATCTTTTGTCCCATTTACTTATTACTTATTTATCTGTGATTAATTAATTAGATTGCATATAGTTTTTTACATCAACAGATTGGCGCCGTCTGTGAGAACTCGACTATATTTATCATTTTTCCATAAAAAAATCCATAATCTATGGCTGAGATCCCATAATCCATTAATTGGAACACCGCTGGGGTCCCTCCAAACCCTTCTAATCCCCCAACTATTCAAGATCTGGCTGGCATTATGGCTAATTTGGCTCAAGGGCAAACAACCATGCAAGAAACTATGCGTCAGCTTATACAAACTGTTCATGATGAAGTACCTGCTCAGTCCGGGCAAAGAAGTGTTCAGAGAAACACTCAACTGTCATTTTCAAGGACCAGACGTACGCTATTTGCAGAGGGATCTCGATCTAGGCGTACTAGATCTTATCATACTAAAAGATATGACGATCCTTCATATTAACCTGGCCGAACTTCTTCAGTACGAGTTACTGATTCTCATCGAAATGTTTCTTTAACTCCGAAGCGAGCTAGCATTCTGGAAAGGTTGAGTAGAGTCTCTCCTTTTGATCGTTTGGGCCCCAGGAGAAATAAAAACCCTCCTAACAACTCAAAGAGAAAAATCTCAAGAAGGAAATTTAGCGCGATCAGTTGCACGAACCAACGAAGGGATCCAGTGTCCCTTCGCCAAAGAAAATAAATCAGAAGGACAAGGAGGTTATTCCAAAATAACCCACGAAGGGATTGAAAAATCAGACCAAAATTTATCCAACGATTCAACAAGATAAACCATGGTGAATAAAGCAAATAAATAATAAGGAAGAAAAATCTTACAGAAGAAACAAAGATCGATTGACAATGAATGACAGAAAGAACGAAGGCACAAGATAGAGAGAAAATGAAGATTTCAAAAATACAGATTTGAAAAGTGGAAAATGATATGATTTCTGTCGCACTTAAATACTTTACCTCGGGAATAGAGAAAGGCAATGATTACAAGGGAAGACGTTTGCATTTCCGGCGGCTAAAAGAGGAAAAAGTCACAAATATCGAAGTAATCCTAAAAAATTCAAAATATTTACGAAGTTTGACATTACGCGCTAAAAAGGAACTAAATACATTGAAAATTTTCCTAAGCTCTGAAGACTAGTAATCCGAGCAACTTTCGAGCAAAAAGTTCCACACCCTCTTCTTCAAACTCAACTGTGAAATATTGGGGGCTTCTGTTGATACCAAATCTAGTCAGATGACGTGGACCAATCATATGAAGACACGTGTGGTGAATACAAATACTTTCAACGAACAGCATGCAGTACGGTGCTACTTAAGCCTCTCGAGATACTCAAGCATATCGAGCAACTCAGGCGGTCCGAGCTACTCAGGCGGTCCGAGCTACTCAGGCAGTCCGAGCTACTTAGCATGCTGAGCAACTTAAACACTCCGAGCTACTTAGCTTGGAGAGCACTTTATTCAGAAGATAACTACACATTTAATGTACTTTATATTAAAGGCGTGTTCTTATTATAAATCTGTATATGTCTACTAAAATGATAGCTTATTGATATGTACAGCCGGAAGGCTATAAATACATTGTAACCCCTTCATAAGCGGGGACTTCAGAATCTCTAAAAAACCAGAGAGAGAAACAAACACTCAGGCAATACAATAACAGTGAACGTAGGTCATTTTCTTAAGGCCGAATCACTTTAAAAATCTTTTGTACCATTTACTTATTACTTATTTATCTGTGATTAATTAATTAGATTGCATCTAGTTTTTTACATCAACAAGTATATATTTAAAATCGGAGAGCTTTTTGGCAAATATATTTACTATTAAATATTGGAGCATCCAACCTAAAACCAATCGACAATGGGCTTTTATTTCCCATATGGGAATTTATATCTCAACATGCCCCCTCACGTGTGGCGTTA
Source organism: Sambucus nigra (assembly GCA_949130495.1). Taxonomy (NCBI): domain Eukaryota; kingdom Viridiplantae; phylum Streptophyta; class Magnoliopsida; order Dipsacales; family Adoxaceae; genus Sambucus; species Sambucus nigra. The sequence continues at coordinate 611,900,444 of OX422217.1, read as the reverse complement.
CTTGAGACTACATGTGAACATATTTATATTAGGTGACACGGAGCAATTGTGCCATGAATAGACTACTCTGATACCATGATAAATGTTGAATCATCCAAGTTTTGACGACCACTGAAATCTTATATAGTGGTGTAAGACTTAATTTCCCATGTGTGGCTTTAACATTTTCCCATGTGTGATGTTAACATTGACATCTAGTGGCTGCTTGTGGAAACTATACATTACTGATGTTTTTATTTTAAATTGGATACTTGAGAAGATTCACATACCGAAGTTGTTTCCAAAATAATGGTGTTATGGACATGATCGAGCATGATGGCCTCCTTTGGTAGGCTTGATAACATCATATCCATAAAGTCACCATCGACATTGGAATCATAAGAAATTATTTTTTGAAGATGTTCTTCTAGCATCCTCAAATAACTTTATCAATCTCCAACCATTCAAGACCCGTGATGGAATCAAAGTCAACGAAAGCACCGCCTAGATACAACAATCTCGAGACCAATTTTCTTAAATGCAAGCGTATTGATAATTATATTAAATGTGAATATCTCAAACAATTTGTTTATGGTTACCTTAGTTGGAAGGTCTTTGTTCTTGGTGAACATCACGTGTAGATCTTTAACGAAGCACTCCAATTCTGATATTCGAACATGCATGAGCTTATCGACATGCTGATTGCTAAATAGCTCCATAGTGACCTTCTTTCATATATGACTTCTATATAAGATTTTTTTGTATTCATAAACAACGTAAAATCAACAAGTTATATCAAGGATTAAAACAATTTTAACATGATTTCCAGGATGCTTATTCTTCATGCAATATCGAATAAATATGCTATATAACTATTATTAAAATACCAAACTTTGTCCATTGATAGGGTTAGATATAGTTCTCGAATATATCTAAAATCGTGACATGAATGCTCCAATATATTGCTCCTTAAAACCTCTTTAAAACAACCCAAATTTCTTCCTTGTATGTGCTCAGAATTTTAAGAAAATAGGAAAGGGTGAATTTTGGATTTTCTCTTCCACTTTAGAGATTTGTGTGTTATGAGATAACCCGAGACGGTGCAAGGAAACTCAATATATAGGTGGAAGAGGGCCAGAATTTCTAGTAAAAATGCCCTATTTTCTAGGCTCCACCATCCATCAAGTGGCTTAAAGATAGGAACTAATTAAATCTCTTAATTTTTTGCATTTATCATATGCCTGCTTAAATATTTGACTTATCAATACCACTTTTAATAGGAAATACATAATTTCAGATTTTAATATAATTGAAATTAAAAATTAATTTTCAACTTAAAATATTATTTTTCAACAGTGTCCCACTTGGTCTTAATAAGTATATGCTGATAATTTGTTAGGTAACATTAGGTGCACAATAAGTGATAAATATAATTTCCCATAATCAAATGATTCATGGATGTGAGGCATAGCGGTTCCATGTTATTCAAGAGAATGGTTCCTTCCATGTACTATAACACTAATGTTTCATTTAACTAGGACTTTAATATTGGGTGTCATAATGGACTCATAATGTCTTTTTGAATAAAGGAATATTTTTATCATATAAAAGGTCATAATTATATGCATCCATTCATTAAAGACAAAAATAATAGTAATCAGAAACATTTTTATTGAATTCAAGTAGTAGATAGTCAAATTAATAGAGAGCCATCTCTTCAATATATTCCATGAAGGTATTCGAAGATATTCCTTTCGTAAGAGGATCGGTTACGTTATCACTCGTACCAATGTGATAAATTGACTCTTGTTGTTTCTGAACTTCTTATTTCACTGATAGGTACTTCATCTCGATATGCTTAGCCGCCTTAGCATACCTATCATTCTTAAAAAAGAAGACTTCTACAACATTATCATAATAAATTTGTAGTGTCTTAGAAATTGACCCCATGATTCTAAGTCATGAAAGAAAGTCTTACAACCATAATTCATGATTTGTAGATTCGAAGCAAGCTACGAATTTTGCCTCCGTAGTAAACGATGCAATGACACTCTGCTTAGCACTTTTCCATGAGACGACTCCTCCAGTAAGGAGGAAGACATAACCCGAGGTGCTCTTCCAACTGTTAAGGCATGCTCCAAAATTTAAGTCTGAGTAACCTACCATTTCAAGGTTATCAGTCTTCCTATATGGTAACATGTAATCCTTGATCCCTTGTAGGTACCTATGCACTTTCTTTGTAGTTTTCTTATGATAATTCCTCGGATTTCTTTGATATTTGCCCAGCATCCTCCTAGAAAAACTGATGTCTGGTCTAGTGAACAACTTGTGCATATAACAAGCTCCTTATGAGCGAAGTACAAGACATGCCTTTCATGTGCTCTCTTTCTAAATCACTTTATGGGCACTGACTTAAATTGAACTTATCCCCTTTCTGAAGTGAAACATTAATGGGATTGCAACGTTGCATGTTGAACCTTTCTTAAAATTTATTAATGTAATCTTTCTGAGACAATACTAACGCTCCTTGTGATCTATCTCGAGATATTTCTATCTTGATCACGAAGGATTCCCCACCCATATCTTTCATTTTAAAGTTTTCAAAAAGGTATACATTGGTTTCACATAATAAACCAAGATCCTGGCGATAAGCAAGTCGTCAGCATATAGTACTAAAAATAAAAACTTACTCCCACTGATCTTCAGGTATATACAACGATCAATGATGTTTTCCTTAAACACAAAGGATGTAACGGTATCGTGGAAATTAAGGTACCATTGACGACAAGCTTGTTTTGGACCATATATTGACTTCTTTAACATATAAACCATGTTTTTCGTTCCTTTATTTATGAAGCCTTGTGGTTGTGCTATGTAGACTTATTCCTCTAAACTCCCATTTAGAAAAGATGTTTTCACATCCATTTGGTAAAAATATAAATCATAATGAGCTACCAATGCTAATATACTTCTTATGGAGTCCTTCGTTGAAATTGGAGAGAATGTTTCATTATAATCAATGCCTTCTCATTGATCAAAACCTTTGCCAACAAGGCTAGCTTTATGTTGTTCAATATTGCCTTTCGAGTCAAGTTTGGTCTTCAAGATCAATTTGTACCCAACTCATTTTTTTCCTTCTAGCAATTTGACTAACTTCCAAACTTTGTTGTCATTCAAAGATTTTATTTCGTCATTCATGGAATTAATCCCTTTATCATAATCATCAATATTAACAATTTTTTCATAAGACACTAGATCGTCCATATTCCCTACGTAAATTCGACCTCTTGAAGGTACACCACATAATCATCCGGAATTATTGATCTCCTTTCTCTTTGAGATCTTATTAAGGGAACTTCATGCGGTGGATAGACGGGTTCATTGGTTACAGTCTCATTATGTGGTTATTGAGGTAGTCGATCAATCACTTGTTTTTTATTGTTATTGATTGGGTCAATAACTAGTTCAACGACAATGTTAGGAATAACAAGTTCACTATGAACTTGGGATATAGGAATTTGTACCCTGACTTCTTGAATTATTGCTTCCCTTTGTCTTTCATTTCCACTTACTTCATTATCTTTAAGAATTTAGCATTTATAATTTCTATTATTCTAGTTGTATGATTACGACAATAGAATTTATATCCCTTTGACTTTTCTGGATACCCAATGAAATGACAAGATAATGTCCTATGATCTAATTTCCTTTCTTGAGGATTATATATTTTAGCTTTCGCTTGGCAACCCCATACACCTAAATATCTTAAATTGGGTTTCCATCTTTTCCATAATTCAGAAGTTTTTTTTAAGCTAACTTACTAGGAAATCAATTTAAGATACAACGGTCATAAGAGTATGTGTCCATAAATATAGGCAATTCAGTCCTACTTATCATACTTCTAACTATTTCTATAAGGGTACGATTGCGCCTTTCAGTTACACCATTCTGCCAAGGTGATCCCGACATTATGTATTGGGACATAAATACCTAATTGTTTTAGGATTTTAGCAAAAGGGCCAGGGTGTTGCCCTTACTCATCATATATAATATCTATTGCTATTATAAAATGCTTTACAATAAATACATCACCTTTTCATCTATCTTGTCCACGTGGCGAGTCATATCTATTACTATCAAATTACCCCAAACTATCAACATCACGCAAACCTCCCCCAAAACCAAAATGACACTCCAACCTAGCGAATAAGAAATCGTCCCTCCATCTCCAAGCTCCATCTGCTCATATTCCAAACCGATATTCCACCCACACCCATGCACCTTCTATTCTATCTTCCAAATACCTAAAGCCTTCACCACGTTCAAATCCTTTACAGAAATTCAACTCTCGCTTGAACAGAAGCAGACCCAAGACTCCTTTACTTCTCTGGAAGTAAAGATGAAAAAAGTACCCGCAAACCGAGGAGTTCCAAAGAGGTTGTGGTCTTCACCAAGAAACTAGCCGCCGGACTTTGGCGGTTGCAGTTGCCGAAAAATGAGGTCAAAGAAATAGTATGTTAAGATTAGTAAATGGTGATACAAGATTGATTTTTAACCCACTCCCAAAGACTCCTTTTCAAATACACTTGACCAATCCATGTCCGTGTGTCTCATTTCTTTCAACATTGAATTGAAAATTTTCTCTGCACCTCATCATCAATTTTTTTTTTCAAAATTCATCATTAGAATACACATAACGAATTTGAGATCTGAACTTTTGTATATATGACGGTGGGTTTGATCGATTGGATGTTAAAGCTTCATCTGATCAATTAAGATAGTTAGAAACGGTTTCACATGTGATTTGACATGGTGGAGAATTGCTATATATTAGGGTCATTTGGTTTAGGTCCACAAAAAAATCCCACGATATTCAAAGTCTTGGAAACATCAATTTAGATAATTGAATATTTACAAAGAGTTTTTTAGAAGTTCTCTTTTAGTGATAAAACAACACATTATTTTGATTAGATCATAGTTGATATTGTTTCATGGTCCAGATTACTTTGAATGGATTATTTATCCAATTCATTAAATTTTAAATAAATTGCTCAAGGCAGGAAGCCACTTCAATACTTGGATATCTTTCGTTGATTATCAAGCATTAGAGACTCTATTTAATGGACCAGCAATATACCCATTGGGTCTCATTTGTTTTCATTATGCACGTGGACTATGGGATTCACCCATTGTAGCTTTAATCCTGTAAGTGCTTAATTTTAGTTCTAGGAGTTAACTATTCTTTGTTACTGGGTGAAAATCCGCACGATCCCCGGTGCATAAGGTATTGAAAGCATAATAAAGGAAGCAATTTAAAACTTAACAAATGCGAGCTCATATGAGTTTTTTAATGACATCCAGGAGAAAAATTAAACATAAGGAGACACGTTGCAAAACGAATAAACAATTAATAAAAAATAATACGTTCATGGATAAAAATAGAAAGGTACATAGTTTAATATGGTGGGTACCTGTTGAAATCTGCGCGATGCGCAGTTAGAACATAAATTAATGCATAATAAAGGCATCGAAGTATGAAATTATAATTAGAAAAAAAAGAACTTAAATACAGTGAAATTGATGAATATTAGTGATCGTTAAACTCCAAGTTGAAATGCATAGAAAGATAGCCAATGTTTTACATTGTGATAGGAAAGAAAACAGAAATTAGATGAAGTAGAAGAAGTTTTAATAAGCTGATGAAGAATGAGATCTTGGAAATGAAGTTAAATCATCCTTTTTTTCCTTGCGTCCATGTTCCTACAAAGAAATTAAAATTTACGTTAAAAAAACATATTTAAAGTATTGTATAATAAACGTGAATTGAATTTAAATGGAAAATAAATTTAAAATACCTTGAAGTAAGCTTCCTTTTTGGGTTAACTTCGCTTTCTACATCATTTCCGTGAGAGGAACTGTCATTGTCTGTGCTAATGATTGATTCTTGTGTTGTTGAGACTGGATTTGTTTCCTTTTATGTAAATGAGATATGATTAGAGTAAGAAAGGGAATTATAATATAAAATTATTAGTGAGTATCTAAAAAATACCTTTTGAATGTTGTGGTTAGTCATTGAAGTATTTCCATCTGAAGAATCTTTAAAAAATGGTTGACACAATGAAGTTTTCATAGCCACGTATTAAGTTGTAGTTATTGAGCTTCAGGCGGAATTTGTGAGAGGTGCTAATGATCCTTGTGATTGCTAGTGGAAGTGGATCTTTTGGTACCTGTGGAAAATAGTAAATATATTATTTTTGAAAAAGGAATGGGTAAAATGAATGTAGTGATAAAATAGTAAAATTATTATGAACAACGTACGGAAACGAGATGATTAATATTTGCAAGCTCGGAACATTGGACATTGATTAAATATTCAGCTTCTTTGTTGAAGAGTACGAATGTGGTGGTAGCTGTTTAGTCATTGACTGAGATTTGAATTTTGTACCTATTTATGGAGAAGTATATGTTTGTCCAAATTGATGTGTAGAACAATAAATGAAAATAAGATGTAAGAATAAAATACCTCGGAGAAGGAATCAGTTTGTCCGTGTTGCATGTTTCAAAGAAGAAAGAAGTCATATAATGTTTAAGTTTCTTGTTGCAGTGATTACATGCTGCATAATACCAGCCACCATGTTCGTCTACACCTGTGATTCTTGTGTTGCAAGTGACATATATAACCTGTGAAATATATAATATATATATTATAATTAGATAATGAAGAAGAGAAAGGAAATGTATATTTAAAAGGGAATACCTCATTTGGAGAGTCAGAACGAAGGGATAAGATATCTTCAATGGATTTAGATTCTCCTTCAATCTGAATTTGTGAATTGTTGCCTATGGTTGGATCAGTTGTCAGGGTAAAAGAATGATTTTCGTTATGAAGTCTGTATATATATCATAAAGATAAACCGGTAATATGTCGGATGTGAACAAAGCCAATGCGACCTGGAAAAAAATGTAAACATATTATAATAATGTGACTAAACAGGAAAAAAAAGAAGAAAAAGTAATGCAGAAGATCACGCAATAATTCTCTCTCTCTCTCTCTCTCTCTGTAGAGCTACATTACTCTTAATACCTTACAACAAAAGAATCAATTAAGGCTGTTTTATATAACAAAGATTAACTGAATCAGTATTTGGTCATATAAAATTAGTATTCAGTCAATAATCAAAATATGAAAAAAACACTGCAATGACCACCTTTAAAATCGGGGAGAAATAAAGGGAGGATATTAAGAAGAGAGAGAGTACATTTCAGCTCACCATGCACACATCATCTCCCTTAAATTAAATCATACATTATGCTAAAAATTTTCCATCTCTACTACACATGTAATAACTCCATTAGCATTGGTAGTTAGGTTTCATTCAGTAAACTTGCCTATTGAATCACATCTCATTCACATCGGTAGAGCTATATTTCTGTAAGTAAATAAACAATTTACACACGACACAATTCCTTACTAATGCAACAAAATTCTTTACTAAAAGAATATAACAAAATTATCGAATAGAAATGGTAAAGTAATGCAACTGTAATTCTGTAATACAACTCACAGAGACTACAATGTATGCATATTTTTAACATTATGCCATCACCCACGTGTTATGTCATTACCGAGGCAAACAAAGCTAGAAAAAGAGTATCAGGTATAAATATATCATCCTGGAGTTATTGCATGGTGATGTAGGGGAGAAAAATGTTTTGGACTGGATATAGTTCCTTGTTATGAGAGTTCAATGGATGTTTAGCACTCAATGACTAAGGGTACCATGCATAAAATGGCTCCGACCATGATTATAAATAGAAATAGTTATGAATGCTACTGCTGATGGTAGTATTAGTTTTCCACATTTATAAACATGTCTGCACAACACAAATGCACCAAGTAAACATGAGCATTTGTATATTGCTATTGGAAATCAAGTGAAAACATAACACAACGCTATAAATAATTTATGTTTATGTTCTTAAATAACTTATCGATCATCAAAGTACCATACAAAATCAAGATTTTTATGAAATTAGTAATAATATGAGTATACAAACTAGAAAATTTAGGAAATTCTTGTGTTGAGTTGAGTTGAACAGTTACATCAAAAATAATTTGTCAAATTCTAAATGCTACTGCTAATGGTAGTATTAGTTTTCCACATGTATAAACATGGCTGCACAACACCAATGCACCAAGTAAACATCAGCTTGTGTATATCGCTATTGGCAATCGTGTGAAAAACATAACATGACACTATAAAAAAAATTATTTCAGTTTTTTAATAACATATCGATCGTCACAGTACGATACAAAAACACGATTTGTATGAAATTAGTAATAATCTGAGTACAAAAACCAGAAAAAATAAGAAATGTCGGTGTTAAGTTGAGTTGAATAGTTGCACCAAAAATAATTTGTCAAATTCTAAACTCCAAAACAAAAACAAATGAAAATGCTATGTATTTTTCGATAAATCCTTAGTTTGTAGAAATGCAGAACACAGTTTTATGATTTTAAAGATAGAAAAAGACATACACAAACATGCTACAGAATAATAGTTCGAGTGGGCTACTTCCTCGCTCCACGACTCACGATTGAATCATCACTGTCCTCGAGGTTCTCAATCTTTATAGAGAGATCAATTCGTGACAGGAATCATGGGGCTAGGATGACGAATTTTTCTACGACAACATGATATTTGACAACTTCTTCCTCAACATCCATCATGAGCTCTATGTAACTCTGGATCAATGTGGAGGAAAAACTGCACTTATCTCATTATACATGAGACTAAGCAATCTAAGACTTTTCAACTCAGAAAAACTGTCTGTGATTGGTCCAGAGAGATGATTATCAGAACGATCCAAATTTGTGAGAGGTTTAATCTTTCTAATCGCGCTGACCCGACCTCCTTGACCTGAGGTCCCATTACCAACCGCAATATTTTTATGTGGAAAAATAAAGGGATAACAACTAAAATACCCAATTCTTATATCTAGTGTTAATGTGAATTGCATTAATGGTGGCATTTGATTGACAATTATTGAACTTATGTAATGCACAGGGCAGCAGAGAAAAAAATTTATGGTGATTCATTAGATTTGAAATATAAACAGATTAAGTGTTTTACCTAAAATAGTTGCAATCCATATATAAATCTTCTGATAGATGAACGTGTTTTAGAAGAAGACGCAGTGTTGAAGCTTTTGTATTACTGAATGTAAAAATATTAAATGATGAAAACATAAATGGTAGTGATAAAATACATATGTTATTGTCAATAAAGTCTTACTTGGTCATAAAGTGTTGAATGCATTGAACATCAGGATTTATATAGACTTTGGATGCACATGTTGCTGACAAAAAGTAATCACCTATGGAATAAAAGTTGTATGAATATTAAAATGTATCGTTTGAAATCGTGAAAATATAAAAAGATGATATTATTAAAAATATATTTGAATTACCTCTAAATTGTTTCACCATAGTGGACGTAACGGCCAGAATCAAATGGTCAGTGAAATTCTGACATATCTCTTCAGTTATTAGTGCCGTTTCTTCGGCCCACAGAGTCACGGAAATCCTTTCCCCACTATATAATAGGGTATGTGGTTAAGGGATAATAAATTGTATATATTGGAAACGAACGAAGTAATTATTGGGAAAATAAGAAGGAAGGACCTTTGATTTTCAAGCTTCAAAACCCTATTCTTTACTATGGATCCCCTAACCGGTTAATCCTCAACAGGTGATATAGAAGTCAAAAGGCCGAACACATCTAATCAAATAAAAAGTGAATAGATATATATGAATAAAATTAAACGATTATTGTTAATTGTATAATGAGTAATGAATATAAAATACCTGTGAGATATGTGTCATTGCCCAATTTAGATCTCAATTCATCAAATTCCAGAAATTGGAAGTGATATTTTGGAAGAATTAAATTGTCACCTTCAGAATGTATAAATTTTGAAGACGGAATGGATTAAATCATTAGATTGTGGGAGGAGACCCTATAGCTATGCTTAGTATCCATGCCTATGAAATTGGTAATTGTGTAGACTTTTCCAACGTCCAGTGAATTGGTGAATTTGGCAAATAAGTATTTGCGCAATACTGTATGTATTGATTCACCCTGTGCAATTAAAAAAAACTATATAAATAAATGCTAAATAGTTATTAAAATTAGGATATTTTGAGTGACAAAACAATAATAAAAACTTTAATGTCTAAATGATGTACCTGGTCATCAACTAAGAGAAAGTCATAAGATATTTTTGGGCGCCAGTTCGAGTCTTGGATTCCCATTTTCAAACGACACGTACAAAGATGGTCCAATCATCCCTGCCTAGTGAAAGATCTTCAAGTCTTGTCACTTCTTTCATGGTCCTGAATTATTTTATGAGAAAACACATATTGGTTAAATGAATAAAGGGAGTTAAATTATAAGTAAAAGGATTAACTATATTAAAAATTTTGTGAATTACGCAAATATACCTATAGATATAGATGATAGAACCTCATCGTACACAACATTTTTTGTAAAATGTCTATCAATTTGGTAATCATTATTTATGAATAATTTTAGACCGCTGCTTGAAGTTACTCTAGATATAGCAACATAGAGTTGACCGTGGCTGAAAACAGGCTTTGGTAAGTATATTGAGACTTGATCGAGAGTTTTCCCTTGTCTTTTGTTGATTGTCATAGAGAAAGCAAGACGAACTGGAAATTGGCGTCTCCTCAGAATAAACGGCCATTTGGAGTCCGTTGCAGACATAATTATTTGTGGAATGAATACTTTTGTGCCTATATTAGATCCTGTGATAGTTATAGCCTCTATGACCAATGGAGATAATTGTGTAATGATCAATCTTGTGCCATTACAAAGGCCGGCACGTTGATTTATGTTTCTCATTAGCATAATAGGTGAACCTATCTTTAGCTCCAAGATATGGCTCGGGAGTCCAGCAAAGTTTAAGCTATTTAAAAATTCAACAGGAAAAAGCACATCTTGGTCACGAATGTCCCCAACAACCTTAGATATTGAGTCTGAGCTGAAATAAGTTGTCGCATCTCCGGGAATGACATTTAGTACGTAGGCCTTGATGGTGTCAACCATATGGTTTGGAGTTAGAATAGATTGACCCTTAATGTAATCTGGATCACTGTATCTCCTGACCAAATCTAGGTATGCACTTGAAACAATATCAGTAATTGGGTTATCGGAATGGGGTATAAGGGTGGAATTTGGGATTTTGACCCAGGATGGAAATTCGTCATCTTGAAATGATTTTGTCTGTAGTTTCCCATCGCCTAGTGATAGGAGCTAATCTCTAAATGAAGTTGAATCTTGTATCCACATGTTCTTCGATAGGTTGAATACATGGAACAAACTCCACAACTTTGATTTGTTAATTGATGCATTTACAATTTCTTCTCTGCTTCCCTTATGAACAACAGGTAAGGTTTGACAAAAATCTCCGCCCAAAAGAATTGTAATTACACTAAAAGGATTTTCAAAAGATTTTTCATCATTGGATCGCATTATGTCTCTTAATGTTCTGTCAACAAATGCAAAACAATGACGGTGGTTCATAGGAGCCTCATCCCAAATAATTAGGGTTGTTTTCCTAATGAGCTCTGCAAGATGAGTCCGTTGATGAATATCGCATGTTGAATCGGCGTGAATATTAATGGAAATCTTAAATCTTGAATGAGCAGTTCTGCCACCGGGTAGCAACAATGATGCGATTCCTGAAGATGCAACTGCGAGAATAACTTTTCCCTCTGAACGTAAGCGTGAAAGAGTTGTTTTGTACAAAAATGTTTTACCCATGCCACCTGCCCCATTTACGAAGTAAAAGCCTCCTTTGTTTTTGTTGACGGGTCGTATAACATGATTATAGACATCTAATTGTTCATCATTCAATGCGTTGAACATGTTAGTATGATCTTGTACCAAAGAATCTGCATCGTAAGAAAATTCCTCTCTTAAGAGCCTATTATCCTTTTCTTGAATCATTGTAGCATCGGGAAGTGGCATCGGTGAGAAATCTTTTAGGCTTTTCCAATTTTTGTTTAAAATACTCTCAATTTCATGAAGGGCATAATTCTTCAATTGATTTTCACTAAGAATAAGATCAGGTAGGCATAAGATTTTTCTTTGGCGATGAAGCAAATCTTCTGATAGAATCTCCCAGTTATCGTCCCAAAGTCTTTTTGGATCAGCAACTTCGCAAAAAAGAAGCATTACAGCAAATAGGTCACGTAATTGATTACCCGTAGCCCATTGTGAAGCCTGGTCTAGAGCGCCGTGCCATTCTTTGTCATCTTCTAACATGCCAAGAGCATAACATGCTTCTTTGCATGTTGGATAAATAATACCATTAACCATCTTCACCTCATCGTAATTTCTTGCTCTGCGGACAACGTTTGGGAGCATACGAAGGTAAACTCTCTCACCAGATGCTGAATGAGCATATACTATACGACCTAAGCATGTGCCTAAAATTTTCCTTCTAAACCATTCCTTTTCCATTGAGTCCCAAACCCATTTTGAAGGAAATTCAGCATAGGTTAACTCCCTTGCATCCTCGTGGATGCAATTTGTGGTCATCCATTGTGTAAACATAGTCTTCTCAACATCTATCCTGTCAGTCACAGTATTCAGATTGTCAGAATCTTTAAAAGTGATAACCTGCTCATCCGGCAGATGGAAACTCAATCGCTCAACACCGATGCTTCGATATTGTACATGAAACTGATTAATTCTCCAGCGACCTTCACATGCAGATAAGTAACGACAATCGAGGAATGTTTTAATTTCATCAACCTCTAAGATTTCGTTGTTACAATAATCATGATTACGGACAATTGATTGCGTTACCTCCATTGTGGTTTTGTCTGATCCTTTATTTATGTACTTGAAAAGATACTTAATTGCCCTTGATTTATTACACCATTCCACATTTATGTGAGCTTGGTATTTGACGACCAAGTCAATATTGTGTGGAACAACAAATCTGTTATCAAGTCTGATTCCCATATTTTCTACAAATTTCCCGTCATCTCTCCGTCTATAAATTGGGAATCCACTATCATCAAATTTGGTCATGGTTGTGAATTTTTTGAAGCAACATCCGTCTTCCATACAAGGGGAACATGGATTTGCGTGCCCGCAGGGCCCATGCATCATGAATTGGGAAACAGATGCGTAGGCAACTGGGTCACTAATATAATCAGGTAACTCAGATGAAATAATCTTATCAATATCATCTGATGTTGGTTGTTTTGCATCTGCATGTAGGAATAGAAGTATGTGGGCGTTTGGCAATCCCTTTTTTTGGAATTCAATTGTGTAGATAGCTGTCATAAAATATAAACGTTGTTACAGCTATTGACATATTATAAAAGGTTAGAAAATCAAATAATATGATTTCTAATTTACAATCATTAATTATTAAATATGAGATACGTACCTGCTATTACTTTCCCAAAGTGTTTTCCTCTAACTAAATCCTTTATTAGAGCATCAAGTTTTATTTTAAAAACTCTTGTGATAATATCTGGCCTATCCTCAGGCTTTTGTCCAGGAATCATATCAAGAAACTTTGTGATTTTGAGCCATTTAGGATTAGCCGTGAAGGTGATAAACAGATCTGGATTACCAAAGAATCTACAAATAGCCATTGCGTCTTGGAAATTTTGAGCCATATAACGTGGACCCCCAGTGAAACTTGATGGAAGGACAATACGTTTTCCTACAGACGAAGGCGTTGAATCTACTTCAAGAACAACATCTTTCAATCCTTTATATAGCTCAGCCCTTAATTGTGGTTGGTTGTTTCTAATCCACCTCAACCTTTCTTGTTCAATGCATGTATATGCATCGACAACATATTGTTGAAAAAGTCTTCCGGAGCGTAAAATAGTGGGAGCTTCATTTATTCTTTGATGCAGACGGTATCCGTAATATTCTCTCATAGTCAAGCAATTTCGTCTAGTCTTACGTTTCCCATTGTTTCTTTTATAAGTTATACCAAGTTGGTAGCCATATTCACCATATTGGAATAACAATGGGTATTGCATAGCCATAAAGGATGGATGAAGATCGCTAATTCTTTGCAATCCATTTGACTTATGGTCAACAATAATCTCTCTCATAACATTATCCTAAGTAAAATCTCCAACAATGAGTGCTGCTATTTTGGAAGCAGTAGGCAAATTGTAAACCGATGGGTCTCTAGAACGATTTTTAATCAACCTTATTCTCACAGGCATGACATTTGAATTCTCAAAACGCTCACGTGCCATTCGAAAAACTTTTGCAATCTCATTGTGCTCATCAAGCATCGATACTAATTTTGAAATAACTTCTACATCCAACTTTGATTTCGGTCTACCTCCTCCTAAAGATTTCATTCTATTGCTCAATTCATTCTCCGCGTCATAAATATAAAGTTGCGCAAATTTTGGGCATTGACCTTCAACTAGAAGTAAAGAACCAAGCAAATGATGGTTTTGTCCACTAATGCGATAGACATAGGGACCGAATCCATTATTTATTTGATTATCAACTTTAGTGCCAGTAGAGGTAAACGCAAACATGGAATTGTATGCTCTAATGTTGTCTTTAAATTTAGATGAACCACCATCATTTTCAGAATTTAGTAGATCGTTCAAAATATGTAGTGCTCCTTTTATAATGGGTAAGATGATCTTTCCTTTTTGGCAACACAATGAGAATTTAGGACACGCAGGAGTACGGTTCTTATCAATTCTCTGCTCATACCATAGAGTAGCACTACAATTGTCACAAATGGCTCTTGGACCACCAAAATACCATGCTTCTTTAAACTTTCCTATAAATTCGTTAAATTTTCGAATTTGTTAAACTATAATAGAAGTAAATCCATAATTTTTTATGAGTTTTTTCAATGAACGCTTACTAATACCGTACTTACTTTTCAAAATGCTATTCAAATGATCCTTACTTCGAGTCGTATGCTCGGTTGGTGTTGTATCCCCTATATTTCCTACATTACATATAATTGTCATTAATTATATTATAAAAAATGTATATTTCTTTTTAATATATATACATGTTACTATTATGTACAGTTAATAAATGGCTGACCAGATCCAGTTACAGCATGGAATGATTCCAAAGCATGGTTTACAAAGGTAATGCTATATCCATAATAGTTAATGGGATGGTTAATCACATTTGATGAGTCATCAGCAATCGTTGTTGTCATGACATCTCCATTTTCTAGCACTTTTGTTCGAGACATAATTGTCTTCCCTTTCTTTGTGGTAGCAATGCCTTGATTCCTTACATTGTCAGCATTAAAACTAAGATGCCGAATTGAAGACATGTCTTCAATCTAGGGATGAAGATTATAAGGCATATTACTTAAAGAAATACTTGGCGTTGACGTACGACGTACGTTACTTGATCGCTTACGAAACATAATCAACCTACGACGGGATCTAACAATGCGAGATTGGTATGCAGGATCCATCTAATTTGAATGAAAATAACAATTATGTTTTATTGGTTGAATAATATCATGATATATATATATATATATATATATATATATATATATATTATATATATATATATATATATATATATATATATATATATATATATAAAACATTGCATAGAGACATTGCTTTATATCATTGTTTCTCTATCTATTTGTCTAATATTTGCACATAAGAAGATAAAGTCATTGCTTTTTAGTTTGGTAGAGAAAACCAAAGTTTTAACATAAAGAGTATTGGATGGGTTGTTTGCTAATATACTCCTAAGAAGTTCACAATCAAGATATATTTTACATAACTAATTGAAGCCCCTACCAGAAATTGACATTTAACATGTCAAGATTGGGAGAATTGAAAAATTGATAGAGAAGATGAAATTAACATTTCATGAGTAAAATAAAAATAATTACCTGATATTTTTTTAATACATAATTCAAAATAACACTGAACTATCATTGAATTATTTGAATAACTAAAAAAACACAAACATATTACCAATCAATAAACACTTCTCCAGTAGATAGTGTACGACGTAGATTGGCAGAACTCCTCTAAAAGTGTTACAACAACAATCGAGTGAAACATTGATAAAGAGTAGAAAAATCAAACGAAGGTGCTCTATGCAATGACCGTTAACCATGTGGAGATTTGGGCATTAGATGTTCAGTCCATTGACGGTGGTGAGTCGCCAATGTATAGCCACATCGTAGTATCCTTAGGACCAGAGGGCAAAACCTCATTGTGTCATTTCAAAGAAATCATAAATATCAACAAAATATATAATAAAAATATCATCTTTAAATATCATGTCATCTAAGAACATGCGCTTGAAGATGTAGTTGTATTTAGTTGGAGAACACAGGGATTTGTCACTGATTGACAAATATAAAAAAAAGAGGGTTTTGTTTGTCAATGGAGTAGAGTAACATACCTGATAGGCAAAGGTTGATGGTAACGGAACCAGGGTGTAGAGAGGATAAGTGATCATCCAAAAATACATCTTTGAGCGCCCTCACTGGGTCAGAGTGTGGATTTTGTAGAGCATCAGGGCTCTTTGCAATAGATTTGTCAAACAATGCAAGCCTTATTTATAGTTTCTTGATCCGAATAATCTCAAACGCAAGTATAACTATGTTTATGTATTTATATAAATATTGATTGTCTATTCCACTGATAGGCATTGATTGTTTATTAGATTGTCCTCCTACACATCCCTTAAAATAACTGGTGGCTTCTCCCAGAGATTGAATGTCTATATTAGATTCTATATTTAATCGAGAGGAATGATGCTTAAGATAATGGTTGAGTCAATTCACTTTTAGGAGATATATATATTGAAGAAACAATCCTAAACATGACACAATCATGATCTTCACGAAGAACTTTAAGAAACAAAAGAAGTACCTGCCTACATCTGCCTAGGCAGTGTCCAATACTCTGTCAGTTAATCCAAGTGATATGTTAATTCATCAAAAAAAAATTACATACATATGAAGGGGAAATGACAATATTGAAACCCCTACCAGAAATAGGCATTTATCATGTCAAGATTGGTAGAATTGAAAAATTGATAAAGAAGAAGAATTTAACATTTCGTGAACAAAATAAAAATTACCTCTGAAATAGAGTGATTGTAATGATGGAGAAATATATTCAATGTGAACACTTTTTATAGTGTGAGATTATATGGAAACACATTTTATAAATAACTTTTTACATACGAACTTCATCACCTTTGTTGTCTGCATAGCTCTTAACAGAACCAGGTGTTTTGACATCAAATCCAAAAATAATGCCTTTACTGGCAACTGCAAGATCAACATCACTGGCACTGAGATCCCCTGTTCCTTGCAAGAGGAACTTGAGCAGCTAACAACTGCGTACTGAATCAAACTATCTTGATATATCGAATCCTTAGACTAAAGAAAAGTCTCAGCATTTTTTAATTACTTTTGATTACTAATATATTCCCGAGAAGTTCGCAATCAAGATATATTTTACACAACTAATTCAAGCCCCTACCAGAAATTGACATTTAACATGTAAAGATTGGGAGAATTGAAAAATTGATAGAGAAGATGAAATTAACATTTCATGAGTAAAATAAAAACAATTACCTGATATTTTTTTAATACATAATTCACAATAACACTGAACTTTCGGCATACTCCAAGGAAGGAAGGGGAGTATTACGTGTCACTTAATGTGAGACATTTCAAGGGAAGAATCGACGTTTAGCGAGACGTAGTGAGTAGTCTCTACATGCACTGCCCATAGGTAAGGTTTGGTTGAAAGAGGAGAATCAACCAAATAATTTTGTGTTTATAAAAAATTCCTGAAATTGGAAGAGGTTGGTAAAGTCGGTAAAGTTCTTGGATGGGTTGCCATCCTCAAAACAAGATCAAGGGTTTATCCCGAACATGTGAATTAAGTCGCCGAGAAGGAAGTGATTGATATTCCTTTGGGCTGGCTTACAATATTAACTAGTATGCCCCAAACTTCCTTTGAAAGGAAGGATCGCGCCAGTGCATGGTCCGGCGCAGTATAAATTTCTGAATCAGGATGAGATTGGTGAATCCCACCTTTGATATGGGATTTCAGGAACCAGCGGAGATAAGATTTCGTTTCGAGTAGGATGTATCACCCTTAGCCAGGGAATAAGCGCATGGTGATTAAAGATTAGTTGAGCCACGTGAAGGAGATTTTGGAATCTTGGTACGATGATTTCAAGAATGCTCTGTAGAAGCACTCGTACCTGTTTGTCGCGTACGAGGTACTTATTAAGGTTTTGTTATGGAAGAACCTCGACTATTATCCTTCCGTATGTTTAGAGGAGAGTAGATAATCAGAATTTTTGGATCGGTCGAGAAAATATCCGATAACTATGGTGGAATTCCACGACTTTTTTAGGCAGTCAAGAGTGGTCAAATGTTCGTAAAATTTTCTCAGAATGGGAGTTTTGTATATGAATAAATCCGAGTATTTGTCATGTAGTGAGGTGCGACCTCCTAATGATAGTGAGATAATGAAATTTATAACGTATAGGCGTGACATATGCGAATGTTGTCGGTTGGGAGCACAATGTGAAGTGTCTCCAATGAGAATATAAAACAATGTTGCTGCGCAGAAAGGGCTATAGTTATTGAGCGCCGTAATGTGTAGTTAGTTTGTGTACGGAAAAGGATATCCAGAATTGTGCTACCTGATAGGCCTTATTTTCCGAATTTTGGGACGAAATTTCCGTTATTAGGGGGGAAGTATGTAATACCCCGTATTTTCATGGCTATTAAATTTAAGGATTTATGAAATTTGATTGAGATAAATTAATTTAATTTTAATACGAAATGTTGTTTTAAATATTTACTAGCGTGACAAGAGTTAGTAATTATTGGGAATATATTATTTGTTGCATATTACTGGATGAGTATAGTAATATATGAGATTTATTTTTATAATATTGTCACGTGTGAATAAAATGACAATTATGGAACGCGCCTGTGTCGCGTCGAGAATAAATGTTGATTAATAAAAGTGAAATATTTTTTAGTTATTCGTATGGTCATTTTGAGTGCGCCAACGTGTCCAGAAGGGTCGAGATAGTCATAAAAGTGTACCCGGGGGTCTAGTTTGAGTCTCGGGGCTATTTTAGGCTTAATTAGTACCCCGGGAGGGCATTTTGGTCATTTTATATTTTTGGGTAATTAAACTCACGAAATTTCAAGGGTTATATCAGATGTCTAAGGTTGCCTTCTAGGGTTAGAACAACCAAAGACAAGTGACGGCCATAGGAGAGGGAAGGAGAGAGCTTCCAAAGCAATCCAAGGCCCGAAGCCCATCCGTTTGCACCGCCTCCACCACCAACGCGTAGATCGCGAGACGGGGAACGTAACCACACCAAATTCGGCACCAAACCAGAACGTCAAAAATCCCTGGCAAGTGTTTATCTTGCTTATTTTCATTGATGCATCACTCATGTTAGTCTAGGGATGATTAGGGTGAGATTTATGGAAGAAAAACCCAATTTGAGATAGGAAATTGCATGTAGTGATGACTTAAATGATATTCTGGAAACCCTTTGTCATGTAGAGGAGTGAACCACGAAATTATGATGTTTACAAGAAGGAAATTCTGGAAAATTCTGGTTAGAACCATGTTTAAGAGATTTCTAGGGTTCTTGATAATTATAATAATTTTTGGGCTGTTAATCCATGTTTAGTGATAGAAATCTACATGCTTTACGTTGGAAATATCTGGTATGATGATATAATGTTAGTAGTATAAATTTTGGGACGATTGGGATTGAAAAATATGGATTTGGTGAAGGTTAGAAGATGAAACCCGTAACTGCAAATCTGCAGATTTCCGAAATACCTGTTTGATCTATCGATCGAGCCCAGAGCTTCGATCGATCGAAGGTTCGATCGATCGAGCCCCAGACCTCGATCGATCGACCCCTCCTGGCAGACTTAAGTTTCCCCTTTTAAAATTTTGAATTGATTCGAAATGAAGAAAACTCCTTAGACATCCTTGTTAAGATAATTTGGGAGATAATGACGACCAGTAAGATTCATTAATGAATAAGAGACCTTTAATGTAAGGTGAAATCTATATTTTTGGGATATCTTACATAAGGGACAATGTAAGTATATGTTAAAGGGGAGAGACACGTAAGAGGGTTACGTTGGAACATAAATGAATACCTACTGAATTGTACCTTTGGAAGGATAGAGTCCATGAGGGCTACGTAGTAAGTTGGAGAAACCCTTCGAATTAAAGTGAGAAACGAACCAGTATACGTGATAACTAATAATTGGAAAATAAGGATAAATGTTGTGAATATGGGTTATGAGATAAACCTAAATTGATATAATAAAAGTGGTATATTTATATGATTGTGTATGCATATATTATATACTTGTGAAAATTATGCTCGCGCTACTTGCTATCCCTGAGGTTACCGCGCTGGGACGATCTTATCCTGTGTTGCCTTATGGGAGATATTGACTCGTACCCTAGAAGATAGAAATCCTTGGTACGGGCTATCGGATCGATAGTCGGACGGTCCTAAGAGACGTGAGGGTATGTACTGACCTCTTGGACTTGGAATTTATGCTTGGCCTCCATATTGTTTGTGTATGTATTTGTACAGTTCGAGAGTGATTCCGAACTTGTATTCCCTTTAGTGTGATTGATACGGGGATTGGATAGCAGAGTATGCCTGCACCATAGTTTTTATGTGGGGTGCCGTTATGATATATATATTATACGAGTAGTTAATATATATATATGAAATTCTAAAATCTGGAACTGCCTACTGTGATTTGATATGTAGGACATGGTTGATGACTCAAATTATAAATAATTGTTTTGAGAAAGTATAATATGACGCTGGAAAACTTTATTGATTAATAAAGTTAAAAGGAGAACCTTGGTTACAAATTGAAATCTTACGTTTTAAATACTTGTGTTGTTCAGTTGAAAATCCTGTGAATAACCTAAGATAAGTTAAATCATTGGGGAAAGAAAGTGTGGTATATGACGAGATAGACCATTGGGAAGGTTAGTGCGATAGGTGTGCACATTAGAAGAGAGGTGAGAATTTCTCAAGAGAGTGTCGCACTAATATGTTATTGCATTATCCTGTAATCAATTTAAATACTTGCTAAACGAATTTTTAAATCATATACACTATCGAGCTCTGACCCGTTTCTATTTCCTTTTCTCTCTTGTATATATATGTATGTATTACAGGTGCCCAGCCACAGGGGCGTCTTACTTAGGATCCTTTGGAAGGAATGTGCTGCAGCTTAGGTGGGAGTTGCAGGCCTGTTGTTTAGACGACTTCATCCATTTGATTCTACTCCTAGTTCAGTTTTATCCAGCAGGGGCATGTGTCGCCCTCTTTCTATTATTTAGTTGGTATTGTCAGAGATTGAAATTTTTACTTTCGGTACCTTTATTTCGGGATTTATTACTGTCGGGATGTTTTCCTTTAGTGTTGTAAATGTTGGGATTTATTATTGATGATTAAATTCGTGTATGTTCAATTCTATTTTTATTCTTAATGTGTGACTCTTTAGATGTTAATGGTTTAAGGTTTTATAACCGGATTTAATAAAATGAGAATAAGGTTTTAAATGGTTTTAACACTTAGCTTAATTATTTAAGGTGTTTAAATTGGAAAAGTATTTTTACGACAGTGATGCTAAGAATGAACCAACTGTTCACCTTGATTTTAATTTAATAAAGGAGTGATCGCCCGGTATTTAATTAGTCGGGGTGTCACAGGTGGTATCCGAGCATCAGGTTCTAGTGTCCTTAGGATCTGTTCGGCTTATTATGTTTTCAGCGTTGCTTTGTTTGTTATAGAGCCCTATGTTTAGGATTGTCGATTCCTATCACGAGATTTCGTTCCCCTGCTATAATGTGTATACACTAGTGAATTCTAATTTCGTTCGAATGTGTGCGTGTGCCGAGCGATGATGGATGTCAGAAGAGGACCGTTAAGCGTACATCAGGAGGCAGGGCTCAGTTGAGATTATAAAATATATCCGAGGATGATGACCGTAGTCGAGGTCACCTCCATTATGGCACGAGAAGCCAAGACTAGAAAGGCGACTAAGGCGCAACAGTGATTTCCAAATGCTGTTATAGTCAAATGAGGTGCGAGGGTAAACTTACCCAACGTATTACAAAAACGTGTAGAGACTGTCAATGAGAAATTTTAGAAATGGAATGGTATGCCTATAGGAGAACCTTAGGTACAGTGTTGACCGTATGTTCCTTCCTCAACTGTTCAGGGTGAGAAGCAAACGTGGTTCTGAACTCATCGCAGGAGGGCATGACAGAAGTCCAATTGTGAATATGAATCCTAATCGTTAGCAAATTTTGTATCGAAAGAGGTAGATACTAGTGGAGGAAACGACTCCAATTGGGAGACCAACTTGTAATAATAGTTGATAATACTCGAGGAGGAAATTCTGATGGACGACCGATTCAGAGGTTGACAATATCATATTTTGTCAATATAGATGATAACGCTTCTTTGTGGGGGAAGTTAAAGGAATCGAAGAAGTTAGTCGAGAATAAGACTGAATACGAGGGTGGTAGTGTAGCACCGTAAAGGGATGTGGATACACATCGGGGGACCCATTTAAAGGCTTCAGATAGTTAAATTCTTACCAAGTGATGGTAAATTCAGTAAGTACTAGCATAGATAGTAACATGATCTGTATGGCCTCAAAAGCTAAGGGAACAACCGGGATGGCTAACAGGAATCGGGTCTACTAAAGTCCGAGAGAAGGACAATCCTAACCTGGTTAGTAGGACAGGTGATAAGTGGATTATGTGTTGAGGTATTTTGGTGCGGAGTGAAATTGCTCGCGATAATATGTTCCAAAGTGAGAAAAAAGGACAAGAATACGGTGCCTAGTAAAGGACGACGATTAAAAATAATTTTATTTTGGTTTGGGCAGACGTGTTACGTCCGAAAACCATTTGTGCAGTCAAGACGATTACCAGGATGGATGTATAAGTTGTATCCTTAGAGGATGCGGCGTGTTTATGTGACACGAGCGAGTCACCATATTTTGTTCATTGCTAGATTAGCATGTGAGACGAGTTTAATACATATCATTATAAATGTTACCATTATGTGAATATTTTTCCTTAGTATAGCGGGATTTTTCTTTGGTGCTATCCGCGGGGGATGAATGAGTATATTAACAGTGTTTTATACTTTATTGAGGTTACTCGTTGTAGTGATGCGATACACGAGTATGATATTATCTTTGTTAAAATGTTATAGAAATGGGTAGTATGATAGTGGGCATTTATTGCAAGGCTATCGGAGTAGTTACATTAGTGCAACACGTTTTGTTTTGGCGAGGCTTTACCTATAAGAAGGTTGGACTCGCACTTATATTATCTATCCTAGAGACTTCGGAGGAGATAGTGGGCTCGAGATATTCGATACCAATGTATGTATAGACTTTGTCAGTATGATTCAGTATGTACCGAGATTTACCGTTGAGCGAAAAGACTTGACTCAGTATTATGTTTAGCACTCCGGACTTAGTGATAGGAAAAGTGCATTGTTATATTTATCCTTTAGAGATGTGGGAGTTAATATTTATACCCCTATTATTAGGGAAAGGAATTTTGAGAATTCCAATTGTATGTATTCGAGGTTTATGGAATGCTATTACCACCAACCTATACTGAACAATAGTGCAATTAGCGAAACGTTCTTTGTTAAGCATAATTACGGGAGAAATTGTAACTTTTCTGTCAAGAGACAGAATAAATGGGTACATGCCACGGACGGAGGACCTAACGGATTTCGATAACCGAAAAACCTAGGTAGTAGTGTATCGGGGGGGGGTTCCTTGTTTGGATTTCGCTTTGCGAGACATCCCACGCATGAAACTTAGCGTAAGGTTGGAAATAGGGAGACGTTTGGTCACTATTCCATAAGTTCGGTACCCTGGTCGAAATGGGATCAGTAATTATGTATGTAAGTTGGAAGTTGAATTTTGTCTTAAAGCTATTGGAAGCCGGATCTTGTGGTAAGAAAGCATTGAAAGTTACCCCCCGAGTTGAGGGGCGGAATGATAATAAGAAAGATTTAAAATTTTGATTTTTAGGGTGATTAAAGTGTTGTAATCACGCTGCAAGCACCAGGGAAAACAAAGAATTTGTTTATTAGTATGGAGCGTATGTGATGCTTACGCTAGTATGCTCGGTTTATAGGGTGTGTTGACATCCTGGTTAACTGATGTTAAAACTCGTCTGAGATGAAGGGGCGTGGCAATGGACGTGTGGAAAAATGTGTTTGTGGGACTAGTATAAAGAAGTGGAAGTGATAGAGTGGATTAAACGTCACATGAGGGGCGATAATCCATACATAAGTATGCAATTAGAATAGCATGCCCTAACTTGATGGGAAGGCTGTGGGAAGCCATTCAAGAATTGGTATTCCTTGAATAGAGTAGAATTTAATAGTTATGAAGCACACCCATAGCGGAGTTGTTATTAGTCAAGTGTGAGAGCGACTTGCGCATACAAAGAGTAATGATGTTAGTATAGTATAAGAGATCCAGAAGTGCACTTCGTGGAGAGAAGAGCACGGGTCGGAACTTTCGGCATACTCTAAGGAAGGAAGGGGAGTATTACGTGTCACTTAATGTGAGACATTTCAAGGGAAGAATCGATGTTTAGAGAAACGTAGTGAGTAGTCTCTACATGAACTGCCCATAGGTAAGGCTTGGTTGAAAGAGGAGAATCAACCAAAGAATTTTGTGTTTATCGAAAATTCCTGAAATTGGAAGAGGTTGGTAAAGTCGGCAAAGTTTTTGGATGGGTTGCCATCCTCAAAACAAGATCAAGGGTTTATCTCGAACATGTGAATTAAGTCACCGAGAAGGAAGTGATTGATATTCCTTTGGGCTGGCTTACAATATTAACTAGTATGCCCCAAACTTCCTTTGAAAGGAAGGATCGCGCCAGTGCATGGTCCGACGCAGTATAAATTTCTAAATCAGGATGAGATTGGTGAATCCCACCTTTGATATGGGATTTCAGGAACCAGCGTAGATAAGATTTCGTTTCGAGTAGGATGTATCACCCTTAGCCAGGGAATAAGCGCATGGTGATTAAAGATTAGTTGAGCCACGTGAAGGAGATTTTGGAATCTTGGTACGATGATTTCAAGAATGCTCTGTAGAAGCACTCGTACCTGTTTGTCGCGTACGAGGTACTTATTAAGGTTTTGTTATGGAAGAACCTCGACTATTATCCTTCCGTATGTTTAGAGGAGAGTAGATAATCAGAATTTTTGGATCGGTCGAGAAAATATCCGATAACTATGGTGGAATTCCATGACTGTTTTAGGCAGTCAAGAGTGGTCAAATGTTCGTAAAATTTTCTCAGAATAGGAGTTTTGTATATGAATAAATCCGAGTATTTGTCATGTAGTGAGGTGCGACCTCCTAATGATAGTGAGATAATGAAATTTATAACGTATAGGCGTGACCTATGCGAATGTTGTCGGTTGGGAGCACAATGTGAAGTGTCTCCAATGAGAATATAAAACAATGTTGCTGTGAAGAAAAGGGCTATAGTTATTGAGCGTCGTAATGTGTAGTTAGTTTGTGTACGGAAAAGGATGTCCAGAATTGTGCTACCTGATAGGCCTTATTTTCCGAATTTTGGGACGAAATTTCCGTTATTAGGGGGGAAGTATGTAATACCCCGTATTTTCATGGCTATTAAATTTAAGGATTTATTAAATTTAATTGAGATAAATTAATTTAATTTTAATCCGAAATGTTGTTTTAAATATTTACTAGCGTGACAAGAGTTAGTAATTATTGGGAATATATTATTTATTGCATATTACTGGATGAGTATAGTAATATATGAGATTTATTTTTATAATATTGTCACGTGTGAATAAAATGACAATTATGGAACGCGCCTGTGTCGCGTCGGAAATAAATGTTGATTAATAAAAGTGAAATATTTTTAGTTATTCGTATGGTCGTTTTGAGTGCGCCAACGTGTCCAGAAGGGTCGAGATAGTCAGAAAAGTGTACCCGGGGGTCTAGTTTGAGTCTCGGGGCTATTTTAGGCTTAATTAGTACCCCGGGAGGGCATTTTGGTCACTTTATATTTTTGGGTAATTAAACCCACGAAATTTCAAGGGTTATATCAGATGTCTAAGGTTGCCTTCTAGGGTTAGAACAACCAAAGACAAGTGACGGCCATAGGAGAGGGAAGGAGAGAGCTTCCAAAGCAATCCAAGGCCCGAAGCCCATCCGTTTGCACCGCCTCCACCACCAACGCGTAGATCGCGAGACGGGGAACGCAACCACACCAAATTCGGCACCAAACCAGAACGTTGAAAATCCCTGGCAAGTGTTTATCTTGCTTATTTTCGTTGATGCAACGTCTAGGGATGATTAGGGTGAGATTTATGGAAGAAAAACCCAATTTGAGATAGGAAATTGCATGTAGTGATGACTTAAATGATATTCTGGAAACCCTTTGTCATGTAGAGGAGTGAACCACGAAATTATGATGTTTACAAGAAGGAAATTCTGGAAAATTCTGGTTAGAACCATGTTTAAGAGATTTCTAGGGTTCTTGATAATTATAATAATTTTTGGGCTGTTAATCCATGTTTAGTGATAGAAATCTACATGCTTTACGTTGGAAATATCTGGTATGATGATATAATGTTAGTAGTATAAATTTTGGGACGATTGGGATTGAAGAATATGGATTTGGTGAAGGTTAGAAGATGAAACCCGCAACTGCAAATCTGCAGAATTTTGAAATACCTGTTTGATCGATCGATCAAGCCCAGAGCTTCGATTGATCGAAGGTTCGATCGATCGATCGAGCCCCAGACCTCGATCGATCGACCCCTCCTGGCAGACTTAAGTTTCCCCTTTTAAAATTTTGAATTGATTCGAAATGAAGAAAACTCCTTAGACATCCTTGTTAAGATAATTTGAGAGATAATGATGACCAGTAAGATTCATTAATGAATAAGAGACCTTTAATGTAAGGTGAAATCTATATTTTTGGGATATCTTACATAAGGGACAATTTAAGTATATGTTAAAGGGGAGAGACACATAAGAGGGTTACGTTGGAACATAAATGAATACCTATTGAATTGTACCTTTGGAAGGATAGAGTCCATGAGGGCTACGTAGTAAGTTGGAGAAACCCTTCGAATTAAAGTGAGAAACGAACCATTATACGTGATAACTAATAATGGGAAAATAAGGATAAATGTTGTGAATATGGGTTATGAGATAAACCTAAATTGATATAATAAAAGTGGTATATTTATATGATTGTGTATGTATATATTATATACTTGTCAAAATCATCCCCGCGCTACTTGCTATCCCTGAGGTTACCGCGCTGGGACGATCTTATCCTGTGTTGCCTTATGGGGGATATTGACTCGTACCCTAGAAGATAGAAATCCTAGGTACGGGCTATCGGATCGATAGTCGGACAGTCCTAAGAGACGTGAGGGTATGTACTGACCTCTTGGACTTGGAATCTATGCTTCGCCTCAATATTGTTTGTGTATGTATTTGTATAGTTCGAGAGCGATTCCGAACTTGTATTCCCTTTAGTGTGATTGATACGGGGATTGGATAGCAGAGTATGCCCGCACCATAGTTTTTATGTGGGGTGCCGTTATGATATATATATTATGCGAGTAGTTAATATATATATGAAATTCTGAAATCTGGAACTGCCTACTGTGATTTGATATGTAGGACATGGTTGATGACTCAAATTATAAATAATTATTTTGAGAAAGTATAATATGACACTGGAAAACTTTATTGATTAATAAAGTTAAAAGGAGAACCTTGGTTACAAATTGAAATCTTACGTTTTAAATACTTGTGTTGTTCAGTTGAAAATCCTGCGAATAACCTAAGATAAGTTAAATCATTGGGGAAAGATAGTGTGGTATATGACGAGATAGACCATTGGGAAGGTTAGTGCGATAGGTGTGCGCATTAGAAGAGAGGTGAGAATTTCTCAAGAGAGTGTCGCACTAATATGTTGTTGCATTATCCTGTAATCAATTTAAATACTTGCTAAACGAATTTTTAAATCATATACACTATTGGGCTCTGACCCGTTTCTATTTCCTTTTCTCTCTTGTATATATATGTATGTATTACAGGTGCCCAGCCACAGGGGCGTCTTACTTAGGATCATTTGGAAGGAACGTGCTGCAGCTTAGGTGGGAGTTGCAAGCCTGTTGTTTAGACGACTTCATATATTTGATTCTACTCATAGTTCAGTTTTATCCAGCAGGGGCATGTGTCGCCCTCTTTCTATTATTTAGTTGGTATTGTCAGAGATTGAAATTTTTACTTTCAGTACCTTTATTTCGGGATTTATTACTGTCAGGATGTTTTCCTTTAGTGTTGTAAATGTTGGGATTTTTTATTGATGATTAAATTCGTGTATGTTCAATTCTATTTTTATTCTTAATGTGTGACTCTTTAGATGTTAATGGTTTAAGGTTTTATAACCGGATTTAATAAAATGAGAATAAGGTTTTAAATGGTTTTGACACTTAGCTTAATTATTTAGGGTGTTTAAATTGGAAAAGTATTTTTACGACAGTGATGCTAAGAATGAACCAACTGTTCACCTTGATTTTAATTTAATAAAGGAGTGATCGCCCGGTATTTAATTAGGCGGGGTGTCACATCGGGGCATTTCAAAACAACGAAAATGTATGCATCGGGTCAAATTGCCCATCAATGGAACCTCAATGCAGTTTGTACTAACAGGAATGTATAATTATGAGTGTAGGAAATACAAATTAATAGAAAGTAGGAAATACAAATTATGAATGTATAATGTATTATATGAAAACCATAATTATAAAATGGATGTCATACATAGGTTGTTTTAAAAATACCAAATTGTAATCCGTAGGGAAGGAACAACACAGGTAGTTTGGGACAGAAACAGTAAAATGTTTTGAAATAGCGAGAAGGGTATTTGAATATTTGAACTCATTTGTTTTCTCATACACATTTAATCAAACATCCAATATGCATTACAAAGATCTAAATACCTTCAACTCCAAATGAATCTATAACAATCACTTACTTTCTCATACACATTTAATCAAGCATCAAATATGCATTCCAAAGAGTTAAATACCTAGATGGGTGGCGGGAATAATTCGTTTCTGATAACTCCTCTTGCAAAACAAAATGTCCTTGCTGATGAGGAGGCATTGTAGGAGGCGCATCTCCAAATAAATATAAGATGAGAAGAAATTTACAACTTCCATTGTAGGTAATGACGGATGTGGGATGTGTTATGGATTCGAATAAACGTGGATTCGAGTGAATGGATGGATGTGGGAGATGTAAGAACTGGAAGGGATGAATCAGAAACTCGTTTATCGAAATTAAGAGAGACAGAGACGGAGGAAATATGAAACAAATATTATGTGCCTCGTGGATAGGCTAATTGCAAAGAATAATAAATGCCTTGTTTTGCATTTTATAGTAGACAGAGATTTGTTGTTTTTACTTCCATATCTTGGATTCGATTTGGAATGTCCTTTTGAACTCATGGGACTTTGCTTGTAAAAAAAATACACATAAAGAATTTGAAGTGTAGTTGATTGATGGGTGTGTTTTTAGGTTCTTATCTGTATGTGTGTTTTGGTAGGCCATTAATATGATACATTTTCAATTTTGGAAATTGATGAGTTAGCTCTTTGTTTTTTCATTTCCTGCATACTGGGGTCTCGTCTCTAGCACATCACACTACCAAAACCAATACTTGTCTACCAATTGATCTCACTAAGAGTTTTCATTCTGTTTAGCTATCAATATTCAAAATCAATTTATATATGTGTAATTAGATATTTGATTATATATGTAAGTCATAATATGCAATTTTTATAAAAATATTTAATTCTAAATATTTGGCGATCACGTCTCTGAAACAATGCACTTTAAAAATACACCATGCATCAGTATAACCAATTAGACATTATTCTGCATAACAAATGATGATTGTAATTAGCTAGTCGATCCACACTTATAAACATTTTAATGTTATTTGTTTCAAAAATAAAAAATTGATTTCTCTAAATAACAAATCATTGTGTATAACCCAAAAGTAGTGGTAACATTTATAATTTTTACCAACATATATTTCTGATTACTTTTTTGGAGGAACATTGATGAAAGGAAAAAAAGATATATTAGATGACTAGTGAATTGAAGCGTTTTATGGCAAGAATAAATATCTACATAATTATTTTTTGAATATGTTGAACAATGATATTATGTGTTTAAATTTCTTCTACGTGTTAATTCATCACCTATACTCTAAATTTTTTCCCTATCTAATAATTTCATTCATCATTTCTTCATGTTTGCCATTACTATGTTTATTTTGAAAACGCTAACGTATAACCTGCGCATCGCGCGGGTTTCCAATTAGTTATAATATAAAAATGGTATCTCCAAATGTTATTGTACCACGTGTCCTATATTTAATGTTGGCATTTTAAAGCATCGTAATTCTTGACTTTCTTTATCAATTTATAACGTTTTTTCGTTTTTTCTTCTTTTAATTACTATTAAACTTCGAGTTTCCATCCTTTTTTATTTATCGCAATTTAAAAAAAATTCACAATGGGGATTTTTATCCATTCGTGCATTTTGGTTTTGAGCCCAGAAAATTTTATGTTAGCTTCTCTCTCTCTCTCTCTCTCTCTCTCTCTTTATATATATATATATATATATATATATATATATATATATATATATATATATATATATATATATATATATATATATATATATATACAGTATTGCTCTTGTGCATACCAGTCCGGATTTTAAGAGTGCGGACTAGACATGTGTCACCTTACGGTGAGCCTAGAAAAGAGAGAGAAAGTGCCTATAATTTAGCCTATAATTTCTAGGGTCATCGCGAGGTGACACATGTTCAGTCTGCACTTTTAAAATGCGGACTCGTATGCACAAGAGCAATATTATGTGTGTGTATGTGTGTATAATCTCTAAAAAGAACCTCACTTAGCAGACTTTAAAAAATAGATCATTTTTGCAAATTAGTAAAATATATTTTTTTGAGTTTATTTTTATATAATATTTAAATATTTCAAGGAAGCCATAAAAAAATCAGTTCAAAATAATTTTTTTTGCTATTTTAAAAATATCGATCAAAATATGTCAGTGTTTAAGGTGCTTAAAACTGGACATATATTGACAATTTTTTTAATACAAAAATATTTTTTATTTTTAAACTAATTGAATTACTTTGGAGTATGTATAAGCTCTCTTGGTATTCTCACACTAATTGAATAACTGATTAATGTTCCAAAAATCATATCCAGGTATTGGCAATACTTTTTTTCAAAAAAGTTGCTTCACACCTTAGTTTGATAGTGAGCCTTAAATTTGGTTTTGTGATTTATTTTATTCTCATTTTTCCTTGGTATATCCCCTCTCTTCTCTTGTATACCTTCTATGATATTATTTTATAACTACAAAAAATGATGGTGATGAGAGAATATATTATAATTTAAAATATATACTTTTGACAGAATTTGGGCGTTTATGAGAGAAATTATAAGAATCCACACCATCATTACTCGAGAATTAGTTGGTTTGCTTTTCCAACATCTTCTCATTTAATTATGATTTTATTTTTATTATTTTAACATTCTCAAGTAATTTCTTTCAAATGACAGTTTCATTTTGACAAAATCCTTATTATCATATTTTATTTATTTATAACGTACAGATTTACTTTTGTAAAACAAAATTATACAACGTATTACATATAAATCTTAAATACATTCACGCATCATGTGGGGTTTAAAACTAGTCTTCCATAAAATTCACCACCTCTATTAGACTTAATAATTTTTACCTTTTTGCCTAGTTGTCTCTGAACCTTTGTTATTTATATTTCAACAAAATTTACATATTATGATTTATCATGCAATAAGTACAATATGCAATAACGTGAAAAATCATCGATAACGGTAATAAATATTCTTCTGCACCAATAGATGGAACATCAAAATGTCCACATGTATTTTTATGTATTATTTCAAGTAGTTGGGTGCTTCTTGTGGCTCATTTCTTTGTGTATTTGGTCGGTTTTCCTTTAATACAATCCACACATACATAATTATCGACCCAATCCAGGTTATGGAGAATTCCATCTTTAATAAGTCTTTCAATTATTGGCCTAGATATATGCCCCAATAATTTATGCCACAAATAAGCAGATTTTTCATTATTTAGTGTATGTTTCATACTAACATTAGGATGCAGGGTTACTAGGGATGCAGAAAAATTCTTTCCAAGATTAAATTGATATAAAGCATCCATTAAAAAACTATAACCAACATTAACAGAACTTTTAATCAATCCAAAGAATTATTATTCTTAAATTCAACTGCAAAACCATCAAGAGAAAGTTTGGAAACTGAAACTAAATTCCTAGAAAATGGAGGGAAAATAAATATTTTTTGGCAAATCTAATTGAAAATCAGAACTTAAAATCAAGTGAAAGACTCCAACATCTTCTACTTTAGCCCTTCCTCGATTGCCCATGTAAAGAAAATGATCACTTAGGTTTGTTTCGCGGATCGCAATGAAAACCTCCATCGAATTAGAAACATGACACATAGATAAAGATTCAATCCACAAAGTATTATAAGGAACATTAATAAGGTTTTATTCGAAACATACAAAAAATAAAAGGCTTACCCTTTTTCTCGAACCAGGCATTGCGTTTATGATAATCTTTATATAAATGGACCTTCTTTTTACAGAAGTCACACTTGTCGTTCTGTTCCTTCTTCCTAACGGATGATGAAGGTTCAGCTTGATGAGAGAACCAAGGACCTTTCTTAATTGCCTTTCCAGTCTTCTTCTGAAAATCAGCTCCTTTGACCATCAAATTAGCCACATGACCTTTAGACACATGATCATTATGTTGCTTAAGTTTACCTTCCTCCTGTACCAACATGCTTTACAAATCATTTACATTCCACTTGTCTTTAATAGTGTTGTAATTGATTTGGAAAGGCCCATACTCAGGAGGTAGGGACTTTAGGATGAATTGGATGATAAAAGACTAGTCCACAGTCATGCCCCAAACTCAAAGTTTAGCAGCCATGTTGGTCATTTCAATAATGTGCTCTTTTATGGTTTGAGTGTCATCGAACCTCATGGTGGTTAGGTCAACTATTAATTTTCTGACTAGGGATTTGTCAGCAGTGCGAAAGCATTCTTTTAAGTTATTCAAATACTGTTTAACTTTCCTCGTTTCAGGTAGAAAGGTCTTTATGTTATCAGCCACGCAAATTCTTATAAACATAACGAGCAACTTGTTGGATCTAGATCACGCTTCATGGATAATATTTTCATCCTCGTTACTGTTTTCAGTTATATCAACAAATTAGTTTATTCTATCAAATTTTAAAAAGGATTAAGCATGCAAATAAAGGTCAAGGGGAACTTCAATATAATAATAATGTTAACTTATTAAAAATCTTACATACAACAATAATTTGTAAGGGTTGAATATTGAATTGTTGACTTAATATAATTTGGTAAATTTCCTAAATAATCCTAATACTATGGAATTTGTATTAGTCATCACGTAATATTGACATTACAAAACTATAATATCATTTAATTTCATTACTCATGGTTCTATAATTTTGGCATCTATGTTTGTTGCCTCAAGATTTCATAATGTAAGAGGGTCGTTCAGATGAGACGGAGGCATAACCCCTTTTGAGTACAGTAATGATAAGTTAACTAGCAGCACTATTGATTAATTACAAGACATGCAATCACGACTTGGTGAATATAAACTCAGTTTGAACTCACAAATCACTTGTGTATAACTCAGAAGGTAATAACGAATTCAAAAGTAACTCATTTAGAGGGAGAGAGAAGTAAACATCCTAGATACACCTTGGCAGGTAGCCAAACACCCCAACCACCCTTAAAGATCTCTGTCAAGTATTAGAAGCTTCGTAATAAATAGCAATGGCAGGTGAGTGAACTCTGGTTGGTAATAAATCTCTCTTTCTGGTGCACACTTTTTTCTAGTAATAACTTCTGAACCCTTAAAAGAACATCCTTTTACTTAGAGGTGGTTGGGGCCCTTAAATAGCCCCTACACCCCTCCCAAGATAACTCAGTCATTAATAACTGTGAAAGACATCCCTCATAATTTATGTCATAAACATTAAATGCCTGATGGACTAGTCATTTCCACGTCATAACCATTAAATGCCAAGACATGCTTTTTGCCTAACCACGGTGTGTCAGGGGGCTGTCGTCACAGAGGTGGCTCACTAATTGTCTGACAGCCCAAAATACCACGGTGGTTTACTCAAGTTCCCTTGGAGGAATTTCCCATTACCTCCATTCCTCCTCCTATGTCCGCAAAAGTGAGTGATGAGTAAATTTCAAGCCGAAGTGGAGCGAATAAATTCTGAGTTTTAACGACACGGTCCAGCTGTTGCTCCTGCTACTACCTTCCCCACTATCTTAGTAGATCCATCGGATGAAGGGACAAATAGGAAGAAGATCTGAAGGGTTCCTTCAAGTGTGGTGATGCGGGTGTGAAGAAAAAAAATCTGGGTACTAAGTCCCAGAAGAAACGGGCCCTTGATGTACTTCTCGTTATAACTCCTTCTACCATTGCTTCTCCTCATTCTTCACCAATGGTGGTATCCTCCCATTCTCCCCCTGGATCAGAGGTATACATGTGTGTTGTTGTTATTTTTTCATTTTTCTAAAATAAAATGCATCTGTCTAACTCTTAGCGACTTTGGTGCAGGAAGCTGAAAAACAAAGGTCCAGCCCCCCTGTGAGTCCTTTCGTGGGGAGACGCTTTGGGAGTGGTTCCATTGATGAAACTCCCCCCGTTATCCAATGATCGAGCTCACATATTCCCGTCATTTGGTCTCCCAATGTGCGAAGGATGCTACTGCAGGGGGTGAATCTGTTGAATATGTGGGAATTTCCTCTCAGCCCGAGATAGCTCCCCCATTTTCTTCTGAATTATCACCCCAGCCCGAGGTTCCTCTGACCATCGTTTCAGTTGTAGAAAGTTCTCCAGAGGTATAACATTCTGAACGCTGTTAGTTCTAACGTCTTTTCTCTCCTTCTCTTTTTTTTGCCGATCTTACTTTAACCTGTTAGGATACCTTAGGTCGAAGTGGCCTCTTTATTGGCTAACATTCTCCTTCCATATGTATTAACAAGACCCATCACGACAGTTCCCTCTTTAACAATATTACTAAGGTGAGTTGAATGTGAAGTATGTCTCTTTTCTTCTGCATTCATTCCCCACTTCTAACACTTAGTTTTTATTTTGTAGTTCTCTCCATATCTAATCCCACCGACATCTTTCAGGACTATTCCCATCCTTAAAGCCATCATTGACCCTTCTGCCCAGCATGGTGCTTCTTCTGACATCAAAAGTGTGGGTGCATCCATGGAAGGTCAAACGTATTCGTCCGACGCCACCCTAATATTGGACTTAGTACCCTTCGTTGGCGCACAATCTTTTCCGAATATTAAAGTTCCTCTAGTTAGGGTGCCGTTGAGGCTTCTGAGGAGATAAACCTGCCCCCAATAGTTCCCACTGTTGTAGCCTCCTTGGTGACTCCCATTCTTGCTCTAGCCATTGCTGAGGTACTTCGCTAGTTTCTCTTCGTTTCTTGTTATGTGTCCTTTATTCTTGATAATGTACAATCTAGAAGAGCCTTATTTTTTTAAACCTTCAAACTCTATTGGTAACGGTGACTTAATAATGAAAAACACTTGTTAAGATTTTTCATCAAACTCCACCAGTAACGGTGACTTAACAACGATAAACAATTGTTAAGATTTTCGTCAAACTCCACCAATAACGGTGACTTAACAACGACAAACACTTGTTAAGATTTTCTTCAAACTCCACCAGTAACGGTGACTTAACAATGAAAATACTTGTTAATATTTTTCATCAAACTCCACCAGTAACGGTGACTTAACAATGAGAAACACTTGTTAAGATTTTTTGTCAAACTCCACCAGTAATGGTGACTTAACAATGATAAACACTTGTTAAGATTTTTCGTCAAACTCCACCAATAACGGTGACTTAACAACGATAAACACTTGTTAAGATTTTCGTCAAACTCCACTAGTAACGGTGACTTAACAACGATAAACACTTGTTAAGATTTTTCACTTAACTTATTAGTTTCTTGATCTGTATCCAGGTCACTGGTGCATACCATCTAGATATAGAGAGACTTCCATCAGTCCCTTCGCCCATCTCGTCGCCTCATCGTGAACATGTTGTTTCAGAAGAATCTAGTCACAATGACCAAGGTTCCACGATAGGTGCTGCAGCCGATAGCGAATCTAGTTGTGAGCTTCCTCTACCCAACCTGAATCCTTATGAATTTTGTGTCATGGTCCTTCAACGATCCCCCCAAATGCCTGCTAGCCATCATTTAGTAATTGAGAAGATTACAAACCATCACCCTGAGACTTTCATTATTGATTGTCGGCGTTCGAACATTCCCATGATGAGCCACAGGCTTCAAGGCATGGCAATTACCATTGCTGATATCGTCAGTACTCCTATCGCGAACATTACCATGCCCCTCCTTAACCAATTCTTGGGATATCTGAGGGAGTTAGGCTGAGGTGGCTTCAAATTTACCTGGCTGATTGGACACTTAAAGACTTTAAAGATCCAGCAACTGACAAACTAGAGAGAACTGCTGCAGAAGCACCGGGAGGCTCAACGAGCTGAGGAAGCTAGGTTGGTCGAGCTAGCACCTCTACTTGAAGCTGCCAACAAGGAGGTAGAGGATATCAAAGAATCTCTACGTCTGATAAAGATAAAATGAGAGAAACTCCTTATTGAGCGTGCACAAGTTCAAACAAGGTTGGAGGTTTCTATTAATGCCCAATAATCACGCCTAGCAGCTTCTTCGAGCCTGTCTGGAGATTTTTTCTCTGGTCCGGACTTGTGGTTACTCTTAGGCCAATGAAACCTTTCATTTTTGTATACATTTTCCTTTTTTTTCTCTTATGTAATTTTCGGGCAATAGTTCCTAATTTTGTAATGCCTCAAAATTTATGAATGAAAGAAAGGTTTTCTGTTTTCCATGCCACTTTTTCGTGCTGTAACTACTTGCATAAAATACAAACTATGCAATCTTTCATCTCACTTAAGACATCTCTTTAGAAAAATATTCATATATATTCATAATACAATAACTAGATACAACGATGATTTAAAGTTAATTATTTATACATGATAGACTTTCAACCATTTACTATTGATCTTGAATGGTTTGTCTTCTTCCATTTTAGAAATTAAGCAATAACCTGAATCATGAGCCTTCTTTACGATGAAAGGTCCCTCCTAATTCGCTGTAAACTTAGGCAGAGGAAGCCCCCTGATGTCCTTCACTGCTGCCTTCAAAATAAGGTCTCCCTCCACGAACTTCCTTGGTCTCACCAAGTTGTCATACGTCCTGGAGAGCTGTTTCGTGTACATTTGAAAGTGTTGCATCATATTATCTCTGTGCTCGTCTAATGCTTCCAACTGCACATGTTTGTTCTGAGGGAGTATGCTACTTCGCAAGGCATATCGGGCAGAGGAAACTTCCAACTCCACCAGAAGAATCGCTTCAGCTCCATACAGAAGGGAGAGCGGAGTATATCCTGTGAGCTTCCTTTTAGTTATTCCATAGGCTCACAATACAGCTGGTATCTTACCATCCCACGATCCTGGGAAATCCTCCATCGTCTTGGCCAAAACATTAACCAATATTTTGTTAGTTGCTTCAGCTTGACCGTTTCCTTTTGGGTATGCCACAATTGAAGTAAAATGAATAATAGAGTCCTTGTCTGTGAGCATTGTTACCTCTGAATTGACGAAGGGGTTTCCGTTATTAGAGAGAATAACCTTTGGAATCCTAAAATATCAAATGATGTATTCTCTGGTGAAGTTGCTTACCACCCCTGTTGTTGCCCTTCTTAGTGGTATCGCTTCAGCCCACTTTGTAAAGAACTCTATTGCCACTAGTATCCAGATCTTCCTCCTAGAAGAAGGATGTATTGTCCCCACCAGGTCAAACGCCCAGGTGTGAAAAGGATAAGGCGTTGCCAAGGAGTGTAGATCCACCGATGGGGCATGGATCATATTTCTATGTAGTTGGCAAGCCTTACATTTTCGAACAAACTCAGCAGAGTCCTT
The DNA here is from genome assembly GCA_949130495.1 of Sambucus nigra. Lineage (NCBI taxonomy): Eukaryota > Viridiplantae > Streptophyta > Magnoliopsida > Dipsacales > Adoxaceae > Sambucus > Sambucus nigra. Next base: position 611,862,052 of record OX422217.1, on the reverse strand, counting down.
CTCCATCGTTGGCCAATAATACCCCGACATCATCAACTGATCATACAATTTTCCCCTCCTATATGAGCTGGATCATGAGCTTATTTGAGGACTATGGTTGCTTCCTCCTTCGTGATGCAATGCAATGGCCTGTTGAAGTACCCTCTTCGATAAAGCTGTCCCTCCTGAACATATAACCTTGGGGACCTTCTTTTGAGTCCCATCGCATCAACCTTCTCTATCAGGACAACTCCATATTTAATGAAGTCAACATAGGGATACCTCTAATCCGATTGAGCTTCAACGAAATGGCAGTTAGCTGCCTCGTAGAACAGTTGGCACTTGTCACACTTCCATTGTAGCTTTGTTGCATCCTGCTTTATTTTAAGCCATAAGTATCCCTCCCTCTGAAGTCTTCTGTAAAGAGGTATCTCAGTTATTTTGCAGTTCTTTTCGTGTGTTTTCTTTAGTCTCCGCTCTGCTTCTTCTGGGTTGATACATCTTGACAACCATCCTCCCGTATTTCTGAAGTAGAGGTTTCACTTATTTATAAAGTATTGGGCTAACTCTCTCAGCTCCATCGCTCCTTCCCCAGACTCTAATTATTTTCTAATCTCTCCCCTCTAGTCGGAGTCATCTTCCAATGGAAGAATTAGCTGTACCACCGAGGGAGCTGCTCTTTGTTGAATCACGACTGTAGTTATATCGTCTCTTATGATCATCTTCTAAGCAATGGTGGCATAGGAATCTTGATGGCAGTTCATTGTTCGGGGGTGCCTCTTGATCTTGGTCCGATGGAACTGGTTGAGGAGCTTATGAATGATTATTCTATAAAGTGCCAGACTAAGGTGTTTCAATGTATATTCTCCATTCACTTGCTGAATCACCAAGTTTGAATCACCCTTGATGTAAAATGAACGAATTCCCTTTCGAAGAGCCTCCAACAACCCTAGTACCAACGCTTTATACTCTGCTTCATTATTAGAACAAGGGAAATTTGACTTGTAGGAAGGACAAATCTCCTTTATTCCTCATGAAAGAATAACCCCTGCTCCTCCTTTCTTTTCTGTTGAAGATCCATCGAACTGCATCTTCCATTCCTCATTGCTCGCTTCTAAGTGATTGGCCTACAAGTCATCTCCTGGAATGTTTTCTCTAGGTGGCTCAAACGTCCCAAAGGGGAAGATTACCAAGAGATCTGCGTACGCATGGCTCTTGATTACGCAAGGGACCACGCACTTCAAGTCATATTCTGAGAGGATGAGGAACCACCTAGCTTCCCTACCAATCAATATAGTTCTTTCGAGCAAAAACTGAATAGGATCACATCTTGTTACAGTATGAATTGTAAAAGATAACATATAATGTCTAAGTTTTTGCGCTACAAAGACTAAGGCTAAACAATTCCTTTCCAAGCTACTATACCTGACCTCCGGCCCATGTATGATTCTATTGAGGAAGTAGACTCGCCGTTATTTCCTGTTAATATCCTATGCTAACAGAGCTCCAACGGACCTCGTAGTGGATGTGAGGTATAACTGCAATGGTATTCCTTCCCTTGGGGGAACCATGATCTGTGGTGAAGTGAGCAGCTTCTTCAGCCCAGTGAGAGATTCCTGGTGAACCTCCTCCCACGTGAATTTTGTGTTCTTTCGCAAAAGCTGCGTCAACGGGTGCATTATTTTGGCCAATCCAGGCACAAATCTCCTAAGGTAGGAAACTTTGCTGAGGAAACTTTTCAGTTTCTTCTCCGTTCTTAGACTTGGCATCTCCAAGATTGCTCATTATTGGTCCTGGTCTATCTACACCCCCTGTCTATCAACCACAAAACCTAGAAACTTTCCACTAGTCACTTCGAAGACACATTTTGGTGTGTTCATCTTCAGCTTATACTTCCTGCATCGGGCAAACACTTTCCTCAAATCGCTCTTCAATTTGATGACCAAATCATCTGCATAAAATTCCACAAATTTGTGAAAAAAGTCATGGAAAATGGCCATCATTGTTATTTGTTAAGTAGCCCCAGTGTTCTTGAGTCCAAATGGCATCACTTTGTACATGAAGTTTTCCAACGGGGTTCTAAATGTCGTATTCTCAGCGTCTGTGGGGTCCATCTTAATCTGATTGTACCCCGCATACTAATCTATGAAGTTGTACATCTCATGACCAGCCGTTGCATCTATCAAGCTATCGATGGAGGGTAGAGGGAACTCATCTTTGGGGCAGGCTCTATTCAAGTCTCTGAAATCCACACAGATTCTTAGTTGATTTTTGTCTTTCTTTCCTACTGGGATAATACTAGACAGCCAGAGTGGGTGTTGTATCGGTTTGATGAACCTTGTTGTCAACAATCGTTGGACCTCTTCCTTGATCTTTAAGTCCAGCTCAGGCTTGTAAGTCCTCATTGCTTGCTTCATCGGAATGGATGAAGGCATCACGTTTAATTTGTGGCAGCTCACTTCCTCATCCAGCCCTTCCATCTTCGTGTACTTCCAGGCAAAAATGTCTATAAACTCTCAAATCAACTTAACTAAGGACTCTCATTTCTCCTTACTGAGATCATTCGAGATGAAAATAGGCCTTAGATCCTCCCCATCTTTCGCCAAGTTCAACTTCTCCTAAAAATAGACTCAACACACTTTGTCGTTGTACCTCATGTTCCGTTGGATCCATTCTGGGCCTCATCCTGTCTTTGAGCTTCTTCGAGATGTTTTGGGGATGAGGGACCACTTGGTGGGCTTCTATTACTATCACTCCTTTACTGCTTGCAGCTTCGTTATTCTGCCCATTCACAGGCCTCATTCTTTCTTTGATCGAGGGAACCCACGCTCCCTCAATTCTTCTTATTAAGACTCTGACGTCCTCTTTTAATTTCGTGTAAAACGTTGCATCCACTAAGTGAGATTCTTCAACAGCGAAGGGCCTCTTCGTAGCTCGTATAGTGATCTCGATTCCCTTGATATTTTCCTTGGCGCATTTGTGATACGTTGAGGGAACTAGCCCTTGGTTGTGCATCCACACTCTTCCTATCAACAGATGGTAGGAAGTTATACGGTCAATTACGTAGAACTTGATGTGGGAACTCAAATTTCCCATTACAATCCCAACATTCACATAACTAATGGATTTGGAAGACTGGTTGTCATAACCTAAAATTGCCAAAGGCATGGGAACCAATCTTTCTTCGGGGGTGTTAGCTGTGTGGAAAGAACTGATTAGCATGATATTAATGGATTCTCCCCCATCCATAAGAGCCCTCGTGAAGCTAACTCCGTTAATGATGGCGGTCACATATAATAGTCGATTATGAGGAAATCTCACGACCCTATTCGCATTGCTGAACGTTATTTATGACAAGAATTTCTTCACCAGCCTGGCCATGGGTCCCTTCCATCTCAGCGAAGGGACTGCATTCTTCCTCGCAATATCGAGGATTGCTTTGGTTATCTCCAACCTAGTTTTTTTTGGCATTCCCACCTAGACAAAGAACCAGGTGACCTTTGGGGACCGTGCAACTGTGCAGTACTCTAAGCTTTGATTCGTTTCTTCCCCTTTAACATTTTATATGTCCTCCATATCTTTAACACTTGCTTCGTCACAGTCTAACACCACGTAAGCCATTCCCCTGGTACATCCCTCCAGATCTTCTTCGAACTCCCATTACTTCATCGTCAGCTCCCACGCTTCTCTTTCTGCCTCATCATCATAGGCCATTACCAGATTGGCCCCATGTGCTGGGAGTGGATTTTTTTAAACATTTTACGGAGGGATTTGCAGTGTTCCTGCCTTTACATGTTTGTCGATGATTCTTCTTAGCGTAAAATAACTTTCCATTGGATGTTGGATCTTTTGATGGATCTAACAATATTTGGGATATGCTCTGATCGGCACGTCTGGTTCCTCAGCAGGGATGCCCTTTGGTTCATACACCGTTCCACCTTGAACCATGGCATTGTAATAGCTAACAGCCTCCTCCACTGTGCAGGGTAATGGTGGTGGGTCTTCTCTATCTCTCCCAAATTTTCTCTTGTTATCTCTATTTGGAAGTTTGCTTCCTTCACTTCCATCGATGTATCCCATTCGTGGGGGCTGGGCGCGTGCTGTAACGAGTGGTTCAGGCTGCCTGAACATCATTGGCACCACAACGGAGTTCGGCCGAACTACCAATGATATGTTCCTTTCTTCTTTTAAAAATTCCTCAAAAGTCCCATCGTGTGTCTCATTAATGAGATGGCAGATGTACTCAAGAAGCAGTCCTTTCGCACAGATCTGCAGTAGTTTGGACTCTTTGGCTTCCTCACTTATATCGAGGGACCTTTCCCTGAACCTTTATACATACGCCACCACATCTTCCCTTGGTCGTTGCTTCTCTCTCTCCAGTTGGGTCAAGGTGAACTCATCTTCTACCAGTAAGAACTTTTGGACAAATAAAATATACATCTCCTCCCACGTGAAAACACTCTTAGGAGATTGGTGAGAATAACAGGTATATGCATTATCGGTTAAGGATTTGGAAAACTCCATTAACATAAGTTTTTTGTTGTTGCAGTGGGCCCCAAAATGTTCAACGAACCGTTTAATGTTCTCCTTGGGGTTCCCACCCTTTCCTGTGTACTTTTTAAAGATAGGAGGAATATAATCTTTTGGGTAAGGCTCATCGTTATACTCCTCAGGGTAAGGCATCCGAAACTCATCATAAACCGAAGCTACCTCGCTAGCAGATTGTAAGGAAGCTTGCATGAATTTAAGCATCTCCTTATGCATCTCTTTTTTCATCTCCTCGATAGCTGATACCGTTGAAGGAATGACCAAAGGGACCATAAATGGGACACCCGTTGCACCCGGAGTAATCACCACAGTTGGAACGCTTGTTACTCCTAGAGTTCCCACTGTTGGAGTCACAACAATGGGTATGCTTACTGGGGTAGTTCCTATTGGAAATGCGCTTGGTGGGGTCGTTGGGGTTACCCCTGGTGTTACGAAGGAGTTGAATTCAAATCCCCCCAACACCGTTGAAACTACAAGAGTTTGCAAAAACTCTTAAAATTTATTCATAAGAAGTTGAACTTGAGTTGGTCCCAACCCTACGCTCGTGGAAGCTTGCGTCACCTCTGGAATGCCTGTCATTGTTTGGACTGGAGGTACCTCCACTCAAGGTGCTCCATCTTTAGGAGCCTCCAGCTCTCTCGTTGCTTGTTCTTCGTTGCGTTGAATATCATCAAAGTTGAGTCTTCGATTAACATTATCCTTTGCCATACACTTTGCTTAGAAGAATACCTCCCCAACAGAGTCGCAAAATGTAAGAGGGTAGTTTAGATAAGACAGTGGCGTAACCCCTTTTGAGTACAATAATGATAAGTTAACTAGTAGCACTATTGATTAATTACAAGACACGCAATCACGATTTAGTGAAGATAAACTCAGTTTAAACTCACAAATCACTCGTGTGTAACTCAGAAGATAATAACGAACTCAGAAGTAACTCATTTAGAGGGAGAGAGAAGTAAGCATCCTAGATACACCTTGGCAGGCAGCCAGACTCCCCAACCACCCTCAAAGATCTCTGTTAAGTATTAAAAGCTTTGTAATAAATAGCAATGGTGGGCGAGTGAACTCTGGTTTATAATAAATCACTCTTTCTGGTGCACACGTTATTTCTAGCAATAATTTCTGAACTCTCAAAAGAACATCATTTTCCTTAGAGGTGGTTGGGGCCCTTAAATAGCCCCTACACCACTCCCAAGACAACTCAGTCATTAATAACTGTGAAATACATCCCTCATACTTTATGTCACAAACATTAAATTCCTGATGGACTAGTCAGCTCCACGTCATAACCATTAAATGCCAAGACATGCCTTTTGCCTAACCACCGTGTGTCAGGGGGTTGTCATCACAGAGGTGGCTCACCAATTGTCTGACAATCCCAAATACCACGGCAGTTTACTCAAGTGTGGATTTGACATTGCCTAGCTGGCTAATGACATCACCTAATAGTAGATGTGACATTAATTAGGGGGTTATTTGGTTCACAACTCAGCAGCTGATGGAACTTAAGGCCGCCCTGCCCAAGGTTCCACGGTCAAGGTCTTTTGATGTTTTACCAGGTGTATATAATATGGTTAGGACAAGCCCCAACGATGCCTTACTTCTCAATCCTCCAAACCAGGTCCCTCTAAAGTTCCCACGATGAGGTTGTTCGATAGAGCATGAAAGCTCTCCCAGGCCCTGCCAAGCCTGGTCTCTCGCGTGTATCGCTCGACCTCATGGTAAGTGACATTACAACAGTTGCATCATTACAGTCATTATAGCTCATAGCCAATGTACACAAAAGATACAACAGGACTAAGTAAGACAACATGACTACAGGGTAAGCTCTCTCGGTCAGCTTCTTCGCTGGGAGATCCCTCTAGGCTGCCACACTGAACTACCTCGCTTGAGCTGCCTTGCTGAGTTGCATCGCTTGAGCTGCATTACTGCCTTACTGAGCTGCATTACTTTAACCTACATTGCTGCCTTACTGGGCTGCATCGCTTGAGCTGCATCACTTGCCTTAATCCCTTGAATCTATTGTGTTAGCTAGGGGGGATTAACTCTAATATCGAGATTATCTTCATGCCCCCCTACACATACCATGATTAATGGACTTAACGTCAACTATTCAATATTCATAAAATGGTCGAATGTTGTTTAATCCAGATTTTAGCCTGTGTTTCGCCTTAATTCAATTTTATAATGAGCATCATAATTAACTAAATAACTACAAGTATAATATTCTCACATACAATCTCAGCTTGTATTAAGCTTTTGACTCAACTTAAATGAATATTTACTTATAAGTCTCAACAAAATACATTTAATATTCATTAACGTCAATTATATTCTATGTTTATAATTAACATAATCATGCATGAACATTAAATGACCATAACAGAATAAAAGAGTCCATATGATGATGACCACTACATAAAATACAAGAATTCTTGATTTTTGCCAAAAATGGCAAATATGATTTTCCACCATAGAATTGAAGTAAATCATGTCACAAAACCAAAAATTTATATGACATGCTAAAATCAATTTTCTGTCAAAAGTTATAAACCCTTAGATTATTTTAAAAAATGGCAAAAATAGGGTTTTGAGGCCCTTAACAGCCTCGGATCGTCGAAAAACACATTACATCACGACCAAAGTTCGTGAAATTTGATATTTGGCATGTTTCTAGTCAACCCACCAAGTTTCCAAGTCAATCCGATACTAAAATTTGAAAAACAATATTCACTGCACAAAAAGAAAAAGAAAAAAAACTACGACAAAACTCATTTGCCCTAATTCTCACTTTTCACCCAATTAGTTTTTAAAAACGGATTTATTTTCACATCGTAATTATTAAAATTGTTTTTCAAAATTCTTTAGAGACATGAAACATATGAATCATTAGTCGGACAAATTGGGGTCACAATAATTAAAAGGGGGTACAATTAAGATACTATTAGCATATAAATATGGATTGTTTTGCATACGATTTTTGGATTGATTTTTGCAAAGATATAAGGACTTAAAAATTAGAAGCGCTAATGATATGTATCAGTTTCATAACAATCCTAAAAAAATAGTCCTATACAAGTTCTAAGATGCTGTCATTCATGATTTTCAAATTTCGCAATATCATGAAGTCTTATATGTAACTCTAGAATTTCAGAATTTTAGCTTCTTCGAGCATACATTAATCCATATTGTTATAAGCAAAATTCGTGTATGAATAACATAAGATTATAAACGTTAGGCTTTGATATCACATGTTATACAAGACTCTTTTGTATTCATAAGTAAGATATAAGTCAACAAGTTATATCAAGGATTAAAACAATTTAACATGATTTCCAGGATATTTATTCTTCATGCAATTATTGAATTTATGTGCTATATAACTCTAATTAGAATACCAACTTTTGTCCATTTCTAGGGTTAGATATAATACTTGAATATATCTAAAATCGTGACTTGAATGCTCCAATATATTGCTTCTTAAACCTCTTTGAAAGAGCCCAAAATTCTTCCTTGTATGTGCCCAGAATTTTGAGAAAATGTGAAAAGATGAATTTCGAATTTTCTATTCTACCTTAGATATTTATGTGTTATGAGATAACCCTATATCAAGTGATATAAAGGTAGGAACCAACTCAATCTTTTAATGTTTTGCATTTATCACGTGCCTAATTAAATATCTGACCAATCAAAATTATTTTCAATGGGAAATACATAATTACAAATTTTAATATAATTGAAAATAAAAAATAATTTCCAACTGAAAATATTAATTTCCAATAATGAGGCCAAAAGGGTCCATAAGGTGGTAGTGCAAAACCAGCATAGTTATAGTCCATGTACTTGCTGACGGCCATACTTGGTTTAGACGCGAAGATTTTGTCACGGGTAGTGAAACATAGTTGCAAAAACACTTGGAGCTATGGCTGATATTTACAGACCCATTTTTGCCATTGCACAATCGTCATCACTAAATTTAAAATAACAACATAATATTTTTCTTGAATTTTTAAGGAATATTATTAACCAAAATGTCATTCATGCAAACGAAAAGCTTCCTATACAAGTCAGCAAGTGATAGAAAACAAAATTTTTTCATTGAAGATATGGAAGTCTTATTTACTATGCCAGCCTGAAAAAAAATATATATGAAAAATGCAAGTATATATTTAAACTTTAGTATATATTGAATATATGAAAGTCTTGTTTCCTATCCTAACCTAGAAAAAAAGTCTCCTTGGCAAATATATTTAGACTTGCAATTTTCATATATTTGCATTTTTCATATATTTTTCAATATATTTTTTTGGGCTAATACCTATGAAGCACGAACACTCTCCCAAAAGTCACGAGTCAGCTTTGACACAAGTTCGACACGCGATACGCGACGCGCTCCACATGCTCCGAAACACGTATTACGTGACAAGTTCATGCTTCATAGGCTAGTACCTTGTCGCACAGGAAAAATTGATCCGTAAATATCAGCCATGGCTCCAAGTGTTTTGTGCAACTTTCTGTTGTTGTCTCTTCTACTTCTTTTGAAACTATATGCAATAATCAAACCCAAAAGGCTTACAATTGTGATAAAATGAAATATAATTTCCATGTTGAGAGTTTGTATACATCAAAGACTTGTCTTTGTGTATGTATATATAGCAAATTATGTGCTAGGTTCCTTTCTTATGCAATTAATGACAATAGAGATATCTAATATTTGTGTATGGATGTGGTCACGTGGTTCCTTTTGGATGCAGTTACACACAACACATTTTACATCCACAAGTAAAAGCTGTATATGATCAATTACCAAAAAGTTCATTTTATCACAATGTAAATGATCAATTATGCTTGCACTCGACTATTTTCTATTTTGATAGTCCATGCTTAAAGACTATACTTTGAAATTTAAAAGTGAACTTTTTAAGGGAATAGATATTTTAGCTGTCTAAATCTAGAGACGTTAAATTTTATTGTGAACTTAACCGTATTATCTTCCGAATTAAATACGATGAGAGTCGATTTAATTAGAGTTATAAAATCGAGAATGACGAGTTTAAATTATTACATAATATTAGTTGAATGTGATAAATGGATCCAACGTCCTAGTTTTCACGCTCACTTGATTATATATTTCATAGTTTCATTTTTTTATTTTGTTAGATTAGTTTAAAATTACATCTCATTTCTAAACCCATTTTGTAATGACCCCACTTGTACATGCTCATATATAGTTTTAAATGTTTTATTATTTCATAAGTGATATGGATAATGTTAATTTATTATTTTAGTCTTATCCTCCCTTTATAAATCATGAAATATTAAATTAGTTACAAACATAAAATTTTAAAGTTTCGGTAGGAATGTTCATATTAGAGACTAGTTTTGACCATTATAATATAACAATTGACTTGAGATAAAAACTAAAAAGTTATAGATATATGAATAAGGTTTGTAACACAACAAATGGTACATCATAAGCTAAAAGTTAAGTTTTGGGGTAGAAAAGGTAATTTTATGAAACTTAAGGGACTTAATTTTTAAATAAAGAAAGTTTCAGGGACTAAAATGAAAATATAAAAAGGAAAATTTTGTAAATAAAATATTTTCAAGTACCTCTAAGAAATATTAAAAATGTATGGTGTAAAATTACTAAAATACCCTTCAAGTGTAAAATGACCCTTATACCCTTAATAACTTTACACCTCGTCCTTGACACCTCATGCTTGGTTTTGTCACCTCCACTGCACACGCGTCGCATTTATACAAAAAGATAAATCACATGTCATGCATTTATAAAAAGTTAAAACACATGTCGCGGTCTGGTGAATTAAGACTGCAAGATAGCCCCGTTATGCGACACGCTGACTCGCCAAAATGAACACTTAGTCATCAGGGCACATGTCATCACCCAAATAACTTTGAGAAACTATAAATAGAAGCCTTAGGATCAGTTCTTACATGAAATTAATTCCAAATATAAAAAATAAATAGTGATAGAAATTGTGAGCAAGTTTAAGAAGAAGTTTCGTCTTAAGATTAACGAGCGATCCAAGACTCTGTATCTGTAACTTCAGATTTCTGTTCTAGGTGAGTACTCTGTGACATTCATTGCGTATTTTGATTATATGATATTATGCAAACTATATGTGTTTTGTAAAATGCTTTTATCCTCAAAATACATCTGATACCGATGATTTCATCATTTGTTATATGTGTATATCTCTCGATATATACATCCGATTTGAATTATGAAATTATTAATTCGGCCTATAGAAACTCTCTTACTATGTTGGCCTTGATTACCGGGTGGAAATATTTGGGTGGTACCTTCCCAGCTGGTTTATCGCTGGTGTGCCATAAATAAGGTGTTGTTTCAGATATCATGATTTTCTGTCTGTGTTGTTACCGGGTGGAAATATTTGGTAACACTATATGCTTATCTGGGTATTAGAGCGTACATGGCCATCAAAATAAAATTGAATAATTTACATATTACTCAAATTGTTTTATCTGTTATGTTCTATTCTAAACTGATTATTCTGAAAATATATACTGTCAGTTTACTTTATATATTTTACTGTAAATTTCTGTCCATACATGTATATGCCTTTTGTTGGAAATTGAATAGGTATCAATTTTCTGAAAAACCCTGGAATGTCTGGAGATTAAATCTCACTCAGATTTTAGCTGATGTTGTATAAATAACCATTTTTCAGGGAATAAGTAGGTTCGCAGAGGGAACGAAAAAGGATTATGTTGAAGATTCAGCTTTTAGATCTCTTTTTGTTATTATGTTTGTTTTATCATTTAGAGCATGTTTGTCTCTCTTGTAATAAGCTTTAAAATTTGTCTTAAGTTGTTATTCATCGTTACTTTTAATATAAATGAGGTTTTCTTTAGAAAGCTCCAATGACGTAATTCCTTTAATTTCAGTATTTTACGATTCATAACCATGTGATTATATTTTTGCTGCATTTATTTAAGAAAATAATTTAATACTGAATATTTGTTGCCTTGGTGTCATGTCAAGACACTCGTTCCCTACTACAAATTTTGGGACAGGGTCGTGACACATTTAGTCTAGTTGGAAAGTTATAATTATTTTGGATGAAAAATTGACAAACCCTCTTGGGTTCGACCCGTACTTACACTCATTATTCTATAATAGCCCGTGCACTTACGACATTTTATAGATTGCCGACAGTTATCAAGGAAGGAAAGGCTAGTTATCAAATTTGGCATCAACGATTAGGACATCCTCAAGAAAAATCTTTATAAATTTTAAATAAAAGTCATGTTCTATATGTGGATCTTTGGAATAAATTACCTAGTATTTGTTCTAGTTGTCAGATGGGAAAGAGTTGTAAACTTCCTTTTGGATAAAATGACAAGATTTCTCAAATTCCTTTTGAAAATATTCACTGGGATTTATGGGGGCCTGCTCCTATTGCTTCATCTCAAGGGTTTAAATATTATGTCATTTTTATGGATGATTGCACTAGGTTTACTTGGTTATATCCATTAAAGGATAAATCTGATTTTCGTCAAATATTTCTCACTTTTCACAAAATGATTGAAAATCAATTTAATAAAACAAATGTTTTTCAATGTGATGGTGGTGGTGAACTCTCCTGATTTCTTACTCTCAGACATGTGAAAGCGGTGGTCCTGGCAGTGAAGCAGTGCCGCGTTAACCACAACAGAATAAGTGGCCAACGAGAGATTTCCCAACAAGTGCTAACGGATCCTCCAAGTCAATCCATCCATGAACTTCTGAATCTTCTTCCCCTCAGTCGGAATTTCATCGGGAATAATGTTCAAGAGATTTGTGAATTCGGCCTCATACTCGTCCACGGTCTTCCCCTCCTGCTTGAGGTTCATTAACTTCCTCCTCATTTCAGTGTAAACAACTGATGAAAAATATTTTCTATCGAACAGCACCCAGAACTCCTGAATAGAAAGGGCATCTCTCTCTTCCGGGGTGGTAATGGATTCCCACCACTGCAACGCTGATCCTACTAGCTTAAAAGTAGCAAGTATATGTTTTTGTACCTCCGTGCACTCATACATCCTCAAATGTCTTTGAATGTCCTTCTTCCACTGGCTGGAAATAACAACGTCGGAGCTACCTGCAAACTCCGGAGGGTGTGTGATAAGCACCCAAAACTGTACAATTTATATCCCAAATAGACGTACTTTAGTTGCTATTTCTCGACAATATGGGTCTTATGTGCTTAAATGTTTATCATGCAGGCTTAACGTCAGTTGCGGTGTCAAAAGTTATATTTCAAGGCAATTGCGCGTTTTATGGAGCTAAATACCCTTATCTCATATCCTAGCCTACCTTAAACCGACCCTAGACTTATCCCTAAACCGTCACCCAAGACCCGTGTGTGTTGGTTTGATCCCTTTTTATTTTATTTTAATTTTTTAGATTTTTATTTAGTGTCGTTTTATTTTTTAGATTTTATTTTAGAATTATTTAGAATTTGTAGGTTTTATTTCCTATTTTTATATTTTATTTTTTATTTTATCTTTATTTTTTATTAGTTTTATTTTATTAGAATTAGTTTTTTTTAGGATTTCATTTATTTTTAGATTTATTAGATTTTTTTTTTTAGGTTTTTAGTTTTTAGTCTTATAGATTTCTATTTTTATTTTTATTTCTTTTTAGATTTATCTTTTTATTTTCGTGTCCTTTATTTTATAGAATTTTATATTTTTAGTACTTATTAATTAATTTTTAGTTATTAATTTTTATTCTTAGTTTTTATTTTAGTTGTGTTTAGTTTTTTTTAGAGTTTGTTTAGTGTGTTGTGTCGTGTCTATTTTATTTGTTAGTTTAATTTATTTTAGATTAATTTTAATTTTAGTTTTAATTTTTAAGGGGTTCAAATTAATACACACACCCTCACCCTATACCCACTAAACTACACTTACCATACATTAACCCCTCACCCTCATCCTATTACCCACACCCTCACACACACAACCTACCCCACTTCATCTTCTACCTACCTCACCCACACTCTCTCTCTTCCCCCATAACCATAACCACCAAACCTCTCTCTACTCTCTCACCTTACCCAAATCAAACCCAGCCCTCCTCTCTCTCTCCTCACTCCGAACCCAGCAGTCCGACCCGACTACCCCCTCGCCGACGCTACTCCTCCAGCCGTGACGCAAGCCACCTCCGGCGACCTCACCCTTGCCGTCTCTCTCTCTACATCCCACACCCCTTGTCCCCTCCCCGACATCCACCACTCCGGCGGCGTCGACCTCCCACCTCCGGTCGGATCTCAACCCACCATCCATTTAACCCATTTTCAACCCAAAACCCAAAGACCCATTTCACTTTGTTAACCCATTTCCCAAACCTCCAAAGCCAAGCACGACTTCCTTCAATCTGCCAATCCAAAACCAAATGAGCCAAAGCCAAACTAACAAAATGTCCCCACATGTGAACCATTTAAACCCATTTTCCCATAATACCCCCCAACTAACCTTGTCTAACCAAACACCCAAAATACCCCTCAAATCAAATCTGAATTTATCCTCACCTCACACCTCCATGCACATGTGCTCTCACCATTCCCACATGCACACCCTTGCCAATTTTCATTTTTACCCCTCATGCTCCATGCCTCCTATATATTGAGGATGAAGACCCATTTGAAAGAGATCTCAAATTTAGTTTTAAGCTAGGTGTGATAAAATTCTCCCCACCCCTCTATGTTGAGTATTTGCATTTTTAGCAAATACCTCAATATAGAGGTGTGTGTTGAAAATTATCTCTTGGATGAATTTCACCCCACCCATCTATTATGAATTTTTGCATTTTTAGCAATTATTTCATAATAGATTGATGTAGTGAAATTTATCCCTTATGGGAGATAAATTCTAACCCATTCATTTATGTTGAGATTTTGCATTTTTAGCAATTATCTCAATATAAATTATTGATCTAGAATTTATTTCTTTGGGTGAATTCTAATGTACAATTTTATAATTTTAGGATTTGCATTTTTAGCAAATCTCTTTTATTATTTAATTGTCCATTATGAATTCATCCACTATCCTTTTAATTTTTACTTTGTAATTTTTAGTTTAGCTTCAATAACTACATGAGTGAAGAATTGTAATTGAGAGATTGATGATGTAATTGAAGATTTCATGTCAATTCAAGGCTTAAATGGGTTTGATCTATTCCTCTCTTTTACTTTTAGTTTAATCATCTCATGCTTTCAATTTTTTAGCTTATATTTTTGGATGATGATTATTGAGGGCTAATCTCCCATTTATGGGATGAAATTTTGAAGCCCTCATGAGTCCAATTTTGTTAGTTTACTTATTAGGACAATTTTGTTTATCTCACCTTTCTTAAATTAGCTTTTACTTCTTAATTAGTAGTTATAAAAATTAGTATAGTTAGTTAGTTAAAATATTCCCTTGAAAAATTCATAAAAAAATAGAAAAAGTAAAAATAGAAAAAAATATAATAAAATGCAAATGAATCTATATATATGTCCTCTCCAATTTTGTGTTTCACCCTTAGATATGGATTGACTCCCTTACTTACCCTCTACACTAGTTTTGTTATAATTTTGTAGGTTCAAGGGAAATTTTGATGGATAGAGAAGTTGCAACAACGACAAAATCTACATTAGAAGTAATTTTTTTAGTTATCAAATGACGCCGTTGCCGGTCTTTGGAGCTTGAAGCACTTGCGAGGATTACCTATTTGTGATTCATTTGTATTGCATTTTTTTTTTTTAGTACCAATTTTTTTTTTTATTTTAGAAGGATTGTATTAGGACTTTATTATTTGGCTTGTATTGCGGTGCATAGAGACACCATTAAATTTTCATTTAAATTTGTAATAATTCAAGTCAAGCGTGATAGGGAAACCGGACAAGGTAGAGAGAGGGCGTCCATTGGCGAGGATTTAGAAGCCTCTCTACCTTGGGTCGGTAGGACTCCCGGGGACGACTGAGATAGGCGTATTCTCCCCCCGGTCGACTCAAACTTTTTCGGCACCCTACGGCGTAAAAACCGTGGGAGGTATATTTCTTACACCCTCGCGCCTCTCCTGTTAGCGAGTCAATTCTTTTGTGTGTACTTGTGTGCTCTTGTGTGATTTTATTCTCGCATTTATTTTTTGAATGGTGTGATGAATTAAATTACTAAGACCTACACCCGGTCACTCACGAGAAAGGATTTCATCACCCGACTCACTCGCTTACCATTTTGTGCTACCCTAGCCATCACTAAATTTAAAATCAATCAACTAGGTAGCCCAATAGGAGAAAATTTTGCAAAGGCGATCACTAAAATATTTCCGTGATTTTTTATCGCCCGCGGACTTAATTAAAATTTGACTACCCTTTCGCTAAATCTAAAGATAAAAATTGGCTATGTGCTAGTTAGGAATTTTTCTTGACTTGTGTGTGCGTCCAATTCCATTTTTCGGTAGTCGATTTTAGTTAGTCCGTCCAATTCAAAGAGTCCATATTTTTTTCCCCACCTTTTCTTCCAAAAAAAAATCCAAAAATCCAAAAATATTTTTCTTCCTTTATTTTTCAAAAAAATCCAAAAATATTTTCTTTCTTTCATTTTCAAAAAAATCCAAAAATATTTTCTTTCTTTCATTTTAGAAAAATTCAAAAATATTTTCTTTCTTTCCTTTTTAGAAAAAAATCCAAAAATATTTTATTTCTTTCCTTTTTAGAAACAATCCAAAAAATCAAAAAAATATTTCTCCCCTCATGGCCGAAGAACGTCCTTTACGGGACTACTTTGGTCATTTTCCATTGACACGTGACACGTGTGAGAGTAATCCCGAGCGATCTCTTTATGATATTCTTCATGATTTCACCTCTCTCACGAGTACCGTTGGTACTCTTGACCCATCCATGCAAGCACCACCTATTCCATCAACCTCAGTGTCAAGTGTCACCGTGCCTCCTCCTTTGTTGTGCACCCACTGTTCTAATGCCGATCACATGTCCCATGTGTGTCCATACTTGTCATATCCATACAAACCCACCATGGAACATGTGTATCCATATGACACTGTCCCGGAACCCACCTCGGCCTATTCTCCCTATATAACCAATCCCGAGTTGTGTGAGTCCCCGAGCTATTCGTGGAGGCTTGATCACCCTTCCACGCAATACGTATCCCAACCCGATGTTGTGGATCCTCACACATTCCAACAGTCGTCATGGCAGCCTTGTGCACTCACTCACGATCAGTTTCCTCACTACGCACCCACTGAATTTCAACCAATTGTCCATCACGAAAGCGATCCTTTCGTGTATGATGAACTTGGCCTCACCCCACACACTTCATATGAGTATTCTCCATATACTCCCGGTTATAGCGAGTTGTGTCCACCTCAACCACCACCACCACCCATCATTCCACCAACACCTCCATCCACATCCACTCTCGAAACCCTCTTGCAAAAGTTCATACTTGAGCAAGAGCAAGCCACTCAAATTCAAACTCAAGCTCTCCAAAGGCTTGAACAAAGGTTAAATGAATTGGAGTGTGAGCGAGAGTCAGATATTCCCTTGGACCCACCCATCGTTGCCACCGAGTGTGACGATGATGTGTCCTCTTGTGACACGATTTTTGAGTGTGACCAACCCTACCACCCCGAGAATCTTGAAGTTGAGACCATTCCATGGTCCGGGTCCCAAGTCGACAATTGTGTTGACATACCTTTCATTAGTGAGCCTGATCCAATCCCACCATGTCCACATGAACCCCACTTTGAGGTTCATATTCCCATTCCCTTTCCCGCTGAATCCAAAACAATGCCCGAGTCTATACCTATCGGGTTTCACCCCTGTGTTCCCGAGGAACCAATTTATCCAAGATTAGCTCCGGCTACGAGTGCTCACCATTTTCCCGAGATAGAATCCGTGATAGTTCCTAACTATCCGGATATGGATGATGTCCCACCATTCATGGCTCCCTTTGAGCCTGATATTTTTAGTGAATCCTCTATCTTAGATCTTGGTGCCTCGTCTTACCCACCCACCCCGTTTACCGATGCTACTATTATGGAGAAGTTGATCACTCCATCTTTAGAAACCACACTCCCTTATGAGTATTCCTTTACTCCTCCCAATGAGTGTGTGTCTCCTACGCTTGAGTTGGATCATCTACCTCCTCCATTTATCCCACCCGATACACCATTTGTCCCACCCGACCCACTCATTATCATTTACACCCCACCACCTGGTTTGGATCTTGATTTTGCACATTTCCAGTTTCCATCTACAGTTTTAGATCCTAACCTAAAACCATCCACCTTCCACGAGAGTTATGGTGATACTCTCCACTTCCGTGACACCGAGTTTGTTCCTCCATGCACACCACTTCCTTGTGGTGTTGATTTTTCTCAACAACTCCCTGGCGTATCACGGCGCGACCATTATCATCGCCGATTCATAGAACGGTCGTGTAATTTCTATGAGGCCTATCCCATTACAATTTCCACACCATTTCGCCTCCTTCACCAACTTGAGCACTATGCTTATAGGTCCCTTGTTGCCCTCACCTTTACGCTCAACAAGGCCCGTGACCGATACCTCTTCACCCTTACCCTCATCCCCACCCGCCCTTGGTCCACCGATGCTTTGCATCGTGTGATGCACTTCGCCATACAAGTGCATTGACCCGTTTTAGCCTCGATCCAACAAGACTGGCGCTTCAGTCTTGTTTGGGGGTGATTCTCATCACCCAATTTTTCTGCCACCCCGCACTATCATAGATCCTATCCTTAGGGTGAGATTTCATCGGTCTGGCTGAAGACGTTAAACTTAGCGCTACCGGGAGGCAGCCCGCGTTTCTTGTACTAGTCTCATCCTGTTTGGGGGTGGTGTTTCACATCACCCTATGTTTTACCATGCTTATAGACTTGTACATTTTTTTTTCTTTTCTTTTCTATCCCTTTTTATTCAGGTTTATTATTGGCTTCATCTGTCCACTTCATTAGCGGTTCATTCTGGTAATCTCTTTCCTACCTCATGCTCTCAATTTTAAAAATCATTTTACCTAACATCGAGGACGATGTTCCTTTTTGTTTGGGGGTAGGGAATTTTATCAAAATCGTGCCTCTTTTGAAAAATTTTGATTTTTGAACCTGAATTTTAAAATTTCGTGCAGTTTCTTTCATCTCAATCATTGATGTGAATTTTCAATCATCCATCTTTCAAAAGTCTAGGAATCAAGCTAGAGAATATCTTTTATAAATAGCTTATGTAATACGTAACAAGGCATTTTGCACCATGAATTTCTAGACTCAACAAAATTTGCGCACTTATCACGTCATTACGTTTAGAGTTGAGGAGTACTACAATTCTAAAGAGAACCTTAAGGATCACTAGTAGAGACGTTAGCCCGTGAGATTTGTGCCTTTCACCCTTTTTGAGTGTTTTACGCAATCTCCGAGTCACAAGTTGATTCAACTTCTTTTGGGTCCGCACTTTAATTGTCGTATGATCTCATTATCTTTCATAAAATTTTGGCTTGATCACCGAGAACGACCTCACTTTCGAGTTGTAAGAAACGCGTGTCTTAAAATTTGTCCCGATCACTAGATTTTCACCACACCTTCACTCATACACCAACCAAATTTCATTTATCATACATTCATACACCTTCCATTTTCCATATCATCACCATATACCATACCGCCCATTTCCATATCCACAGAGAATAGTGTTGAAAGTAAAAGGAGAAGATCCGTCATAGAGAGTGTTTGCATTTTTAGCGAATATCTCTCCCAAAGCCGATTCAGATGGAGAAAAATTTGATACAAATCTATGTTGGGGTTATTTGTATTTTTAGCAGATTTATCTCATACATTGATGCGTATTTGGAAAAGAAAAAAAATATATATAAGAAAAAAAAAGAAAAAAAAAAGTAAGTAAGTAAAAAAAAAAAGGAGATGATCTATCATAGAGAGTGTTTGCATTTTTAGCGGATATCTCTCCCAAAGACGATTCAGATAGAGAAAAATTAAATACAAATCTATGTTGGGGTTATTTGTATTTTTAGCAGATTTATCTCATACATTGGTGTGTATTTGGAAAAGAAGAAAAAGAGAAAGTTGCAGTCAAGAAATAAAGACATTTGTTCGTCTATGAGTGATACACTCTTCTCAAATATCCACCATCCATCCATCATATCATCATCCCATCCTATCCTACCTACCTCATCCCAAACAACCCACATCATCATATCCTTCCTATTTCATTTCATTTCCCCTCACCCAATCATCCATGTATTCCCCTAGGTGTTCGGGCAAATGAAAGTCAACGTGGTGAATAACTCGACGTTCTCACTATAGTGATTAGCATTCTTTCATGAGATCAATTTTATTTCTATATGTTTGTTCTTTCTTATGTGTGTGTGAGACGTTTGAACTTGATTACATTTACTCACCTCCTCACACACAAGAGCGATACACTGACCCATATCTCGAGAGTTCATTTGAGAGTGATATATTTAGTGAGATTTGAAGTTGAAACGTTGATTCCGACAAGGCAATCTAGGAATTACTCTTATGATTCTCGACCCATTTTGACTGATTCACACTACACACGTTGAGTTCTAGGAAGGATGTGCCTTGAGTATTTACTTAGCTTGAAATTTTTACAAATTCTAGCTTGTATTTCTGAAATCATTTATCTTGTGATGGATTGTGCGATTATTCTATGTCTAATAAGAGATTGACTGCCTTTCAATAAATTTTTGCAAATAAAGAATTTTGTGGGTATATTCCCTGCAAACCCTCACGAGACAAAACTCGTCCTGTAGGGCAACCTATAGGTTTAAAGGCTTGTTGCACATGCTAAGTGCAATCGCAAGTGCCCGCGAAAGTGGTACACTTTTGGTTTCTTATCTTTCTCTTTCTCTCTATCTTATTGCTCGAGGACTAGCAACGCTCTGTTTGGGGGTGGTGTGATAACCACCCAAAACTGTACAATTTATATCCCAAATAGACGTACTTTAGTTGCTATTTCTCGACAATATGGGTCTTATGTGCTTAAATGTTTATCATGCAGGCTTAACGTCAGTTGCGGTGTCAAAAGTTATATTTCAAGGCAATTGCGCGTTTTATGGAGCTAAATACCCTTATCTCATATCCTAGCCTACCTTAAACCGACCCTAGACTTATCCCTAAACCGTCACCCAAGACCCGTGTGTGTTGGTTTGATCCCTTTTTATTTTATTTTAATTTTTTAGATTTTTATTTAGTGTCATTTTATTTTTTAGATTTTATTTTAGAATTATTTAGAATTTGTAGGTTTTATTTCCTATTTTTATATTTTATTATTTATTTTATCTTTATTTTTTATTAGTTTTATTTTATTAGAATTAGTTTTTTTTAGGATTTCATTTATTTTTAGATTTATTAGATTTTTTTTTTTTAGGCTTTTAGTTTTTAGTCTTATAGATTTCTATTTTTATTTTTATTTCTTTTTAGATTTATCTTTTTATTTTTGTGTCCTTTATTTTATAGAATTTTATATTTTTAGTAGTTATTAATTAATTTTTAGTTATTAATTTTTATTCTTAGTTTTTATTTTAGTTGTGTTTAGTTTTTTTTAGAGTTTATTTAGTGTGTTGTGTCGTGTCTATTTTATTTTTTAGTTTAATTTATTTTAGATTAATTTTAATTTTAGTTTTAATTTTTAAGGGGTTCAAATTAATACACACACCCTCACCCTATACCCACTAAACTACACTTACCATACATTAACCCCTCACCCTCATCCTATTACCTACACCCTCACACACACAACCTACCCCACTTCATCTTCTTCCTACCTCACCCACACTTTCTCTCTCTTCCCCCATAACCATAACCACCAAACCTCTCTCTACTCTCTCACCTTACCCAAATCAAGATACCCTCTCCGAAAACCTGCGTCTCCGGCGGGCAGCCCACACCCAGCCGCCGTTGGTGCCACGTCGCCTGCTCACCCCTACCCAGAACCCCCATCGCAAACCCAGCCCCCCTCTCTCTCTCCTCACTCCGAACCCAGCAGTCCGACCCGACTACCCCCTCGCCGACGCTACTCCTCCAGCCGTGACGCAAGCCACCTCCGGCGACCTCACCCTTGCTGTCTCTCTCTCTACATCCCACACCCCTTGTCCCCTCCCCGACGTCCACCACTCCGGCGGCGTCGACCTCCCACCTCCGGTCGGATCTCAACCCACCATCCATTTAACCCATTTTCAACCCAAAACCCAAAGACCCATTTCACTTTGTTAACCCATTTCCCAAACCTCCAAAGCCAAGCACGACTTCCTTCAATCTGCCAATCCAAAACCAAATGAGCCAAAGCCAAACTAACAAAATGTCCCCACATGTGAACCATTTAAACCCATTTTCCCATAATACCCCCCAACTAACCTTGTCTAACCAAACACCCAAAATACCCCTCAAATCAAATCTGAATTTATCCTCACCTCACACCTCCATGCACATGTGCTCTCACCATTCCCACATGCACACCCTTGCCAATTTTCATTTTTACCCCTCATGCTCCATGCCTCCTATATATTGAGGATGAAGACCCATTTGAAAGAGATATCAAATTTAGTTTTAAGCTAGGTGTGATAAAATTCTCCCCACCCCTCTATGTTGAGTATTTGCATTTTTAGCAAATACCTCAATATAGAGGTGTGTGTTGAAAATTATCTCTTGGATGAATTTCACCCCACCCATCTATTATGAATTTTTGCATTTTTAGCAATTATTTCATAATAGATTGATGTAGTGAAATTTATCCCTTATGGGAGATAAATTCTAACCCATTCATTTATGTTGAGATTTTGCATTTTTAGCAATTTTCTCAATATAAATTAATGATCTAGAATTTATTTATTTGGGTGAATTCTAATGTACAATTTTATAATTTTAGGATTTGCATTTTTAGCAAATCTCTTTTATTATTTAATTGTCCATTATGAATTCATCCACTATCCTTTTAATTTTTACTTTGTAATTTTTAGTTTAGCTTCAATAACTACATGAGTGAAGAATTGTAATTGAGAGATTGATGATGTAATTGAAGATTTCATGTCAATTCAAGGCTTAAATGGGTTTGATCTATTCCTCTCTTTTACTTTTAGTTTAATCATCTCATGCTTTCAATTGTTTAGCTTATATTTTTGGATGATGATTATTGAGGGCTAATCTCCCATTTATGGGATGAAATTTTGAAGCCCTCATGAGTCCAATTTTGTTAGTTTACTTATTAGGACAATTTTGTTTATCTCACCTTTCTTAAATTAGCTTTTACTTCTTAATTAGTAGTTATAAAAATTAGTATAGTTAGTTAGTTAAAATATTCCCTTGAAAAATTCATAAAAAAATAGAAAAAGTAAAAATAGAAAAAAATATAATAAAATGCAAATGAATCTATATATATGTCCTCTCCAATTTTGTGTTTCACCCTTAAGTATAGATTGACTCCCTTACTTACCCTCTACACTAGTTTTGTTATAATTTTGTAGGTTCAAGGGAAATTTTGATGGATAGAGAAGTTGCAACAACGACAAAATCTACATTAGAAGTAATTTTTCTTTTTATCAGTGTGCTTTCTGAAAAGCATCACGAACGCGTTCCCAAGCAGACAGGAATGCATGAGCCTAAACTGGCGCGGCCACCGGAGCCTGAGGTGGTGCCTGCTGTACAACTGTGAGGGTGACATTTACCGCTTGGGCTACAATAGCTGCAACCTCTGCGGCATTCATGGTGCCCTGAACTGGTGCAGGCTGTGGCTCGGGCTGAGCATCCCTAGGAACTCGCTGTGCACGTCGTGGAGGCATCTGAAATGAGAGTAAAGTCTTATAAGTTCACAGTTATTATCTCAAAATAGCTGAAGAGTGAAACATACACAAAAGAATACAACAATCCTAAAATATAGGGCTCTATATCAAAGAAAGCTCAGCGGAAACATAACAAGCCGTACAGATCCTAAGGACACTAGAACCTGATGCTCTGATACCACCCGTGACACCCCGACTAATTAAATAACGGGTAGATACTCCTTTATTGAATTAATACAAAATGCTAAGTTGGTTCAGTTCATAGCATCACTGTCGAAATACGTTTTAACAAATACTAGCCACCTAATATTTAAAAGTGAGTTGTCAATTTTAATTAAATCCGATTAACATGCAATAAGTATATTATGAAATGCTAACATAACCACCACAACATAGTCACAATAGAATAACCATAAAGTAATAATGAATCTAGAGGAATACTCTTCACAACAATCCGAATACTGGAATGAACAAATACCAAGTCCGCATCACTAAATTAATTACAACCCAAATCTGAAATAACTGAATAGATAAAGTAACTCTAAAAGGAAATGGGGCGACATGACCAACAAATGAGGGAATCTGATAATATAGAGTCACGATCGAAAATGGAGGCGTCTACTGTCAAGGTCCTGTAACTTCCACAGCAGCTACAGTACGTCACATGAATGGAACTCCTATGCTTGGTGTCCTTGTGGCTGGGCACCTAAAAGGTTTTTCAAAAATAGATTTGAAAGCAAACGGGTCAGAGCCCGATTGTGAAAACAGTTTAAAAATAGCAAGTGTTTAATATCATTAAACGGTGAATATAAAGTACATGATAGTGTGTGCACTCACATGAGTTCCTCACCTCTCAACTAATTGTGCACTCCTATCGTACCCGTACCCATTCCAGTTATTCTCATACTTAACTAGTCTAATATAAAATCTAACATTGCTATACGTTTCACGATTTAATTCCGGCATCTTCATTTAAACAGAGTGTCTTACATTTCTTCTCGGTTTTCCATATTAGTAATACTACTTACTTAGAGGATTTCCATTTTTATCCTTACGAAAACGTTGCTAATAATTATACTCACATTAATACATGACAGTACATTTCAATTTACAGTATATTATTCTCATCATAAATATACAATACTAGCACCCCGAGGCTAAGCTGCGGTGCACACATACTCTGCTATCCAATCCCGATATATCACGTACATAAGGACCACGCATTCCGAATCTCTCAGGAATCGTTCTCAAATGACAACAATCACACATAATGGAGGCGAACATAGTTCACATCACATGGGTCACACACATACCTACGCTCCCATGATCAGCAGACTTATTAACTTCTCAATAAGTCATTCTCTAACCTATGTCCTCAAGGTACCAATCTAAATACCCCCCCCCCTCGTAGGCACACAAAGATTAGATGTCCCTGATCGAACGCCGACCTCCCATGATAGCAAGTATGGTAGGTATGTTATACACAGATAACTACATTTACTAAGCATTCGCACATCTTAGATATCTCAATATATTAATAGAGGTATACTTCTCGTTCTCGTATCATCATTTAATATCATACGCTTATAAGTCCCCAATTTATATACATTAAATTCGTCAACTCTTCTCACGTCGTAATTAGGTACTCGTTTCCTAAATCATAAAGGTCATTCGATTTTCTATAAGATTCTAAGTTTTACTCCTCAACGTACTCAAATCTCCCAAATTTACCCACTATTCGATAAGGGAACGTTATACTCCATTAAATAAGTCTACGGGACATTTAAAATAAAATCAGGCCTAAAAGGCCATTCTTTCAACTCGTTAGAAGTCTCGTTCGAACGAGATCATTCAAACGAGTGTCGTTCGAATGAAAGGCTTTGAACGAACTACCAACTCGTTAGACATCTCGTTAGAAGCTCGTTCGAACGACCTGGGCAGGTCTTCTAACGAGATGGCAATTTTCGCCCAGAAATTTCTGCAATTCATTTTTCTCAATTTTTCTCTTCTCTAAATTCACCCTAAGGTCATCCCAATAGCATTTTAATGTTCTTAAACTTCTCTAAATCCGCTTAGGTCATTTCTTAACATATTTTTGGGGTCAAATCCTCCAAATCAACATGTAATTAACATAAACCTCAATTCTTACCCCAAACCCTATGAACATGAACCCGGAATTTGATTGTGCCTAATTACTCATCATAAATCCGTTTTTAAATTATCATATTTAAGTCTTCGAATAATAAATTAGTCCATCGTCATTATACATGTAAATTCTATTTCAAATTTAGAGTTTCTCCAACAATTTTATTAGTTTTCCTCAAAACTTTCAAGACAAAACAGATTCTACACTAAACATGGAAGAAATATTCAATGCACTTAAAAATATTAAATCACTTTC
The DNA here is from genome assembly GCA_949130495.1 of Sambucus nigra. NCBI lineage: Eukaryota > Viridiplantae > Streptophyta > Magnoliopsida > Dipsacales > Adoxaceae > Sambucus > Sambucus nigra. The sequence goes on along the minus strand of OX422217.1, from coordinate 611,836,266 downwards.
CTTAGATTTGTTTCTTCTGAATTGGTGTTGGTGAATGAAGGGTGATTTCTCCCCTTTCTCTACAAAATTCTCCCAAGGATGGTGATGGTGGTTGGAGGTTTCTTTTGGAACCTCTTCAAACTCTACCTTTAACTCCCGTAGCCCTCTAACTCACCTAATATTGATAATGGACTTAGTGGGTTCATTAGTAATATATTATTTAACCCTAAAATTCGTGGGTTTTAATTTCCACATTTTTAAAATTACCAAAATACCCCTTTAGGTAGCCGGTTTGGCCTAAAAATGCCCCGGGACCCAAACTAAACCCCCGGCTAGTGTTTCTGACTATTTCGACCCTTCCGAACACGTTGGCGCACTCAAAATGACCATTCGGTTGAAAAAAATATAATTCACTTTTTAATTTAAATAATTTCATTCCTGACGCGACTGACACGCGCGTCCCAACTAAATTTTCAAATTGTCGTATTTTTGCCTCGTGATAATTTAAATATTTTCAATACTCATGTATTACCATACATACTAAGAAATAATAAATTTTAACATCATAATCAAATACCAACTCACATCTCGTTAATATTTATACCCGGATTAATTTCCAATTAATTCTCATTTAATTTAATTAATCCCTTAAATAAAAATCAATAAAATTACGGGGTGTTACACTAAGGGCTCAGATGACCCTACTAGGGGCCGAACCCTAACCAAGATCAGATGATATTTCAAGGGGACGACCCCTCAACCGACATTAGACGACCCTACAAGGGGCTGACCCCTTATCATGGTCCGGGAGACCCTACAAGGGGTCGACCCCTCATCACGGGCTGCACGACCCTATGAGGGGACGATAGTACAAGGCCCATATCCAGTCGGGCCCAGTACCAACATCAACTTTAGCCTCGGCTCGGCATCCAAGGCCGAGGGTGACATCATCACAGCGCGTGGCTTGGGAGACGCATGGAACAGTGCGCGTGGGACTCATGTAGCACGTGAACTAGGCCGTTATAACAATATCATCCCCTCATGTGAGGGAATATTATGTCATCATTAATTGCAAGTGGCATATCCAGGTGTTAGCAGGGGATTGGCTGGATCATCATTCACATGCACCATGCATGCTTGGGGGGTACACTACACCCCCCCAAGCCCTATATATTCTTGTCACCTTCATCCTTGTAAAGGGATCGATAATTGTAACCCTAGTAAAAACTCTACTTATACACACAGTAGAGAGAGAGTGAGCTTATGTGCATTGTATCCAAGGTAAATAGTGCCCCTATTTAGTGGATCACACACTCACAGTGGATGTAGGCCTGATTGGATGAACCACTATACATCATTGTCTTCATTTCTCTTATACTCATCCACTTCTATATACTTATACATATATATCTCTATGGCTGCCATTGTTAGTACTGTTTGAGCTCATCACCAATTATCTGATGGTGCTGAATATTAGCATCATCAGTTTTGCGCCATTTGTGGGAACGAGAAGATATCTCTTCCTTTATACAGCTTGACCTCACCGGAAACTCTGGTGGTGAACCAGTTCTCCCCCGTCATATGGAGATATTTCACCATATAAAGAGGTCCATTAAGGTTCTCAAGCTCACCAGTCCTTTGATTATTCAGCTCTTTATAGCTCAAACATATGGCATCGGAGATGCCACCACCACCACCTCCTCGATTGGATAGTGGAGTAAACCCTAGTTCCAGTCATGCACCACCTCAGTCTGGGATGGCTGATGTGGAAGCCGCCCTGAAGTCTTTAGCAGCGAGCCAGTGGATTATGCAGGAGCAATTTACATCTCTTAACCAAAAAACACTAAGACGTCCAGGAGTCTCACCGGAGATGATTACTCCGGCAGTAGCTCCAGGGCAGTATAAGGCCAGGGGACCACCACACAAAGATGTACCACCTCCACAACGGCGGAGGGATATTGCTGACCCCCGACGTCTACATTTGGAGAGGCAAGGAAACCCTTGCCCAGAAGACAGGTATGATGACCTGGAGGTCGAAGAGCCCCCCATAGAGTGCTGGGAGCCGTACGAGGTCTCCAATAATAATGTACGACCTATCCAGGAAAGTAGAGGGAACTGTGGAAGGAAAAATCCCGACGATCGCCCGAGAGGCTTTGCTTTCGATCGTCTGAGCAGGGATTCGGCCTTTGAGAGGTTGGGCCCAGTAAATGACCTGCGGAAAAAATTTTCCCGATCGAGAAGTATTGTGAGGTCCAGAAGGGAGGCAGCAAATGGCCGACCTCAAGGGGACCGACCCCATGGACGGAACGATAATCAGGGAGAAGTAAACAGTCGACACAGACCTGCCGTAGCAGAACTCTCTGTTCACCTCAAAGAGGCGGCAGAGGATAACATCGGCTAGGCCGACCCTACGAGGCCATGGAATGACTCGATCTAAAGGCTGAAGGATACTCCATAGGCTCACCCTTTTTGGTGAAGATAGTCAACTTCCCAACGCCATCCAAGTTTAAGCCACATGTGGTCACCGCAAGGTATCACGGGAGTACCAACCCTATCCATCATATTGAGATGTACCAATTAACGGTAGACATATACTCTATCTCAGATGAGATGAGGTGTCATACCTTTTTCGGCACTCTGATGGGGCCCGCACATGTCTGGTATATGTTTCTCCAAAAGAACTCCATTAAAAATTTTAAGCAGTTAGCAGACCGATTTATCCATAACTTTTACTTTGGAGTGAGGCCACAGAAGAAGACCACGCATCTGCTCTATGTTAAGCAGGGGAAGAATGAGAGACTAAGAGACTAAATAGCCAGATTTAACAAAGAAAAGGTAGAGGTCGAAGATTACGAGGATAGTATAACCATGATAACCCTCATTGAAGGACTCCAAAAGAGGAAGCTATTATTGAATCTTACGAAAGACCCTCCGAAGACGATGGATGAATTGTTATCAATAGCGGGAAAGGTGATGAACGTCGAGGAGGCGATGGTCGTAAAATATAAAGATAAAAAAGGAGGCACCAATGGGGCTAAGTACCAGAAAAAGAACAAAGAGGGGAAGAAGAGGTCTGTAGATGATAAATTCGCTAATTACACCCCTCTAACGGTCAGCTGCGAACATATTCTGAATGAGATAAAGAGCGATCGGTCCTTAAAGTGGCCTAAGAAGTTGAGGGCAGCTCCCCACAAGAGGAATAAAAACCTGTGGTGTGAATTTCACTAAGACCATGGCCATGTGATTGACAAGTGTTTTGCTCTGAAAGATAAAATTGAGAAAATGTTAAAAGAATGGAAGTTAAGGAAATATGTTGACAAGATTGCTTTCAAGAGGGGTCGAGGAGATGACCCCAGGAAAAAGAGGGGTGACACATGCAGAGAAGATCCTCCAAATAGAAGGGATGACCCTTTAGAGGATGAGGATGACCCTGACCTCCCACCGAGGGACGACCACGGCCATGTAAAAAGACTTAATATGATCTCACTCAGTGTTTGGATGATCTTCGGGGGACTAACAGGAGGAGGATCAGAGGTTGTCGACAGGAAGGCCCATATAGCTGAGGCCAAGGCAGTAACAAAGGCCGTACACTCAACCTCTATTGAAGAAAAGTCAGAAAAGAGGAAGAAAGTTAATATGGATACTCTCATAGTTGGTTTCTCAAGAATGGACTTCAAGGGAATCTTAGCCTCGCATGATGACCCTCTTGTCATCACCACCAGGGTACACAGATGTGAGGTGCTTAGGATCTTGGTAGATGGGGGAAGTTCTGCAGATGTAATGTTCTGGCCGTGCTTTAAGGCCTTAGGACTCACCCGTGATAGACTTGTCCCATACCATCACCCCTTGATTAGTTTTAGTGGGGAAAAAGTTCATCCTCTAGGAGTGTATGAGGCCGATGTTAGGATGGGGGATGAGTGGCTGAGATGGCTTACCAAAAAGGTCAACTTTTTTGTGATGGATGAACATGTCTTCTCAGCCTACAACATTATACCGGGGTGAGTGGACCTCAAGGAATTTGAGGCCGTGCCATCCACGGTTCATCAGATGATAAAATTCCCGACCCCTTACGGGGTAGGGGAAGTTCAGGGAGACCAGACGACGACACGGTAATGTTACTTCAATTCCATCGAAAAAAGAGAGTGCATAAGAAGGTAACAACTACTTACAATATTGATACCCTCGACCCCAGGGATGAGACAAAGCTGAAGAAAAGAGAAGCCGCGAAAGAGGTAGAATCCATCATCCTTAATAAGGATGAGCCGAAAAAAACTGTCCAAGTAGGCAAAGCTCTAAAGGAAGACATAAAAGAAGACCTCATCAAGCTGTTAAGGAGAAGACATAAAATCTTTTCATGGAGTCATGCAGATATGTTGGGGATCAATCCCAAAATTATGTACCACAAGCTCAACGTGGTAGAGGGTGCAAAGCCAGTAAAGCAGAAGAGGAGAATTTATTCTCGAGAAAAATATGAGGTTATAAGGGATGAGTCAAGAAGCTGGAAGATGCTGAGTTTATCAGGGAGGTCATCTATCCTGAATAACTATCCAACGTAGTCATAGTCCCAAAAGCCAATGGGAAATGGAGGATGTGTGTAGACTTCACCGACCTCAATAAACATTGTCCCAAAGACAACTTACCTCTCCCTCGCATTGATCAGGTGGTAGACGCTACCGCAGGCCATAAGCTAATGAGCTTCATGGATGCCTATTCAGGTTACAACCAGATCTTCATGATCCATAAGGACTAAAAAAATAGCTTTCATTACCGACAAGGGGACATATTGTTATAGGGTCATGCCTTTTGGCCTAAAGAATGCGGAGGTAATGTATCAGCGCCTTATGAATAAAATGTTCGAAGACCAAATCTAGAAGTCCATGGAGGTCTATGTAGATGACATGTTGACCAAAAGTCTGAAGGTCGAGGATCATATGGCTGACCTAGAGAGGACTTTTAACATGATGGATAAGTATCGAATGAAACTCAACCCAGCTAAATGTGTCTTTGGGGTCAAAGCAGGTAAATTCTTAAGGTTCATCGTCAATCAAAGAGGCATTGAGGCCAATCCTGAGAAGATAAAGGCCCTACTAGAAATGAAGACCCCCAGGACCATTAAGGACGTTCAGAGGCTTACAGGGCGAGTGGCTTCTTTGAATAGGTTCGTGTCCAGAGCCATAGATAAGTGTTTATCGTTCTTTAAAATTCTCATAAAGGCCTTTGAATGGAACGAAGAGTGTGACCAGGCTTTCAAAGAACTTAAGTCATACCTAAGGTCTCCCTTGCTATTATCACGACCAGTGCAGGGCGAACGACTGCATGTGTACATAGCCATCTCAGAATCAGCCATCATCACGGCTATTGTGAGAGAAGAAGATGGGGTATAGAAGCCTTTGTATTTCAACAGTAAGACACTCTAGGGGGCAGAGCAAAGATATCCAAGGATGGAGAAGTTAGCCTATTCCTTAATTCATGCATCAAGAAAGATGAAGTCGTACTTCCAGTCACATACAATGGTCATCCTCACTGACTCTCCTCTTAGGCAGGTCTTGCGCAAGCCAAAAAAATCAGGGAGGCTAATGGCCTAGGATATGGAGCTGGGAGAGTTCGATATTGTGTATCAACCTAGGGTGGCCATTAAGGGGCAAACATTAGCAGATTTCGTGGCTGAATTTACTTGGGAAGATGATGAAGCTGAAGATGAGAGCCTCAAGAAAATAGATACTCGACAAGGCAGAATTGTTAACCCATCCACAGATAAGGCTGAGACAAGCATCGCTAGAGAAAAAGTTATGGAAAATGAAGAGGGAAGATATTTCTTTAGAGAGGGATCCCTCATAGAGGGAAATTTCTTAGGAAAACAGGTCGTGTGGAACCTCTTCGTTGACGTGTCCTCTTGCGAGAGCGGAAGTGGGGCCGGACTAATAGTATGAGTGCATGATGGCATAGACATTGAGTACGCCCTGAGGTTCAACTTCAAAGCCTCCAACAATGAGTCTGAATATAAGGCCCTGATAATAGGCCTCTCCTTGGCTAGGTCTCTTAGTGTTGGCGAGATCTTGGTCTATAGTGATTCAAGACTGGTAGTGAATCAGATACTAGGAGCATACGAGGCTAAAGATGAGAGAATGGCCAAATATCTTGAAAGAGTGAAGTCACTATTGAAGAGCTTTGGAGAAGTAAAGTTAAAGAGGATACCTAAACTTGATAATGGCCGAGTCGATGGGCTTGCTAGGCTAGCCTCAACGACTAGGATAAATATCAAGAGGACAGTCCCAGTGGAAATCTTGCTTCGACCAACGATTGAAGACGTAGATGAAACACTTGGCTCTTGCTTAAATATTGTTAGGGCAGCTTCATATATGGACCCTCTAATCAAATACATTAAAGAGGGGGAGATGCCAGAAGCAAAACAATAAAGGAAGAATTTGATATACAGAGCTGCAAAATTCATTATCATCGGAGACACCTTATACAAAAAGGGGTTCTTGATCCCCTTGCTAAGATGTGTGCACTCGTCTTAATTCCCACACATCTTGTAAGATGTGAATGAGGGGTCTTGTTCAAGCCATATTGGGGGTAGGTCGTTAGCAAAGAGGATAGTCACCCAAGGATACTAGTGGCCGACCTTGTGGAAGGATGCTACGACATACGTTAAGAAGTGAGATAAATGTTAAAGGTTCTCCACCATAACCCACCATACCCATCAGCCTCTCACCTCCATCACGTCCCCATGGCCATTCGCATTATGGGGAATCGATCTAGTAGGACTCTTGCCTAGGGCCGTCAATAACTATCGATTCTTGATCGTAGCAATTGACTATTTCTTAAAATGGGTGGAAGCGGAGCCGATGGTCATGATTACTGAGCAGAAGACCTTGCAGTTTATCTGAAAAAACATTATATGTATATATGGCCTCCCCAACACCCTCATCTCAGATAACATGACTCAATTCAAGAATGCATCTCTGGAAAAATACTATGAAAGGGTGGGTGTTAGACAATTCTTTTCTACCCCAGGCCGACCTTAGGATAATGGGCAAACTGAAGTTATAAACAGAACAATCCTAGATGGGATCAAGGAAAAACTCGAGGAGGCAAAAGTAAGATGGGTCGAGGAGTTGTATGTTGTACTATGGGACTACAGGACGGCGGCAAAGACCCCTATTGGAGAAACCCCGTTCATGCTGGCTCATGGCTCAGAAGCCACCGAGATTGGGTGTCCTACTCACAGAGTCCAATTGTATGGCCCCCAGAGAAATATGGAAGAAAGGAGACTTGACCTAGAATTGATCGAGGAAAGGAGGGAAGACGCTGAGATAAGGCAAGCAGCCTACCGCAGAGGACTGCCAGGTTTTACAACCAGAGGGTGAAGCAAAGGCCAATCGCTATGGGGGACCTAGTCCTAAAAAAGACATGGCAGAAGCCTAATAAGCTCCACCCAAATTAGCATGGCCTATATAGGGTCATCGATGAAGTTATCCCTGGAACCTACAGACTAGAGAACCTTAAAGGGAAACCCTTTTCCAACCCCTGAAATGCAGATCATTTGAAGAAATACTATCAGTAATGTTGTAATGTCCTATCGGACCATAGTTGTAAGGAATGTGTTGCTCCAACAGAACACTTATAATGATAATGAGAATGTTATATTGGCCCCTCACCGCGTGCTTGTTAATTCTAGTATGATTGGGATTATCCTCGTTAAATACCCTCGACTATGATGAGGGTGAATGGTGGGAACGACCCCCCATTCACCCTCAAGAAAGACGGGGGGGGGGGGACTTGAAATTAAAAACATCATTAATTTGGTGGTAACCACCCTCGGCTATGATGAGGGTGAGTGGTGGGGATGACCCCCCATTCACTCTCAAGAAAGGCGAGGGGAGACTTGAAATTAAAAACATCATTAATTGGGTGGTAACCACCCTCGGCAATGATGAGGGTGAATGGTGGGGATGACCCCCCATTCACTCTCAAGAAAGATGAGGGGGGCTTGAAATTAAAAACATTATTAATTTGGTGGTAATCACCCTCGACTATGATGAGGGTGAAAGGTGGGGACGACCCCCCATTCACTCTCAAGAAAGACGAGGGAGACTTGAAATTAAAAACATCATTAATTTGGTGATAACCACCCTCGGCTATGATGAGGGTGAATGGTGGGGACGACCCCCCATTCACTCTCAAGAAAGATGAGGGGGGACTTGAAATTAAAAACATCATTAATTTGGTGGTAATAACGCTCGGCTATGATGAGGGTGAATGGTGGGGACGATCATTCACTCTCAAGAAAGATGAGGGGGGACTTGAAATAAAAAAAAATCATTAATTTGGTGGTAACCACCCTCGACTATGATGAGGGTGAATGGTGGGGACGCCCCCCCCCCCATTCACTCTCAAGAAAGGCGAGGGGGGACAGGCGAGGGGGGACTTGAAATTAAAAATATCATTAATTTGGTGGTAACCACCCTCGGCTATGATGAGGGTGAATGGTGGGGACGACCCCCATTCACTCTCAAGAAAGACCAGGGTGGACTTGAATTGAATTAAAAAACATCATTAATTTGGTGGTAACCACCCTCGGCTATAAGGAGGGTGAATGGCAGGGACGACCCTCCATTCACTCTCAAGAAAGACGAGGGGGAATAATTTAAAACATTATTAATTTGGTGGTAACTGCCCTCAACTAAGATGAGGGTGAATGGTAGGGACGGCCCTCCTTTCACTCTCAAGAAAGACGAGGGCGGACTTACATTTGAAAACACCATTAATCTGGTGGATAACCACCCTCGGCTATGATGAGGGTGAATGGTAGGGACGACCCTCATTCACTCTCAAGAAAGACGAGGGGGGACTTGTATGTTAAAACATCATTAGTTTGGTGGTAACCACCCTCGACTATAATGAGAGTGAATGGCAGGGACGACCCTCCATTCACTCTCAAGAAAGACGAGGGGGGAGTTCATAGGATGGTTAACTCAAATATCATAAGCTAAGACAAATCACACAAGAGGCAAGCATATAAGACATGAAGAGAGATCAAGTGTTATAAATAATTGTCCAACAAAAATAAAGCAAAAAAATATTTTTTACAAGAAGAGGGTATGGGCTACAGATAGCCACCCTATGGGCCAATATTAGCCGGCAAGGCTTCAACATCCCCTGGAGGAGTCTCTTCAATGACCAAGACAAGCTGATCCTCGGAAGTGCTCGTGCCTTCAACGTTCACTTGTGACTCTATATGGGCCAGAGCCTCAGCGATAAGTGGTTCGTCCAACTCCATTGCTTCCAGAGAGGGACGAATGGATGACACAACATCAGTAAATTTCAGGATAACCCACCGACAAGCCGTATTGATCCCCCGCTCCAAATACTCAAGGCCAAAGCCCCGAAACTCGTCCGAAAGATTGTAAGCCTCCACAGCATAGACCTTGGCTTTTTTGACTGCCTCAGCAAGTTCTGCCTTGAATTGGGCCCCTGATTGGTCAAGTCCTCTTCCCTCTCCTTGATGAGGGTGTCCTTCACCTTAAGGTCGGCCTCGTTCTGCTTCACCAGCTCATCCAAGACCCTTGCATGCTCAGTCCTTGCACTCTCAAACTCAACCCTAACAGTCTCCAATTTAGTTTTCAAATCGGCCTCATGCTGAATGGCCCTCTCGGTCTCATGAAACTTTTATTGATTCTCAGCCATCCACTTGGTAGCAAAAGTAAAGGCGCAAACAGGCTGCACGGACAAACACATGTTAAAAGGGTCTGATGGAATAGTTCATGAAATGGTAAATAAAAAAGAATGAAGTTGAAAGAGATACCTGAGCCAGAGTGTGTAGACCGTAGTCATAGACCTTAGCCTAGGGAATCTTGGATAAGAATTTATAATTTGTAGTCGAGTGTGTAGAAAACATTGAGGCTTTGGCTGCCTGCAGGTTGGCTATGAGGGAGGAGGGTTCAGCTTTGAGGAAAGTCAGGTTCTGAGACCAATAGGCACCCATGCTGGAAGGGGAGTTGGTCCCCTCAGTGTGTGCCTGAGACACCTCTACCCTCGCCCTCGTCTGTGAGTCAGGTCGAGAGCCCCTAGGGACTTTAGGCTCCTTTCATTTGCGAATATCGACGGTCGACTCTACCTGGGTCGGCCCCACGACCTTTGTCTTCTTCTGAGTCTGCTGGGGCTCTTTTCCCCTTTTCTTTCCCAAGATAGACATTAAACTTAGAGCAGTCATCTCACAGAGTTGATCAGATATATTTGTAGGATGACCTGAAAAGGAGACGATACATCAGAAATAGGCAGTGGCAAAGAGGAAACACTTAGGAAAAATAAAGAAAATATCAACTCACATAATTCTGTCAGAGGGCCGACCCTCAAACCAGCTTCTTTGAGGAAACGAGGGGTCATCAAGTCTTTAAATTTGGCAAGTTCACCCTCTTTCCCTTGTTCCCTTAAGTTAGGGGTGGGCACGGTCCGGTCCGGTCCGGGTTTTGCCTATTTTTTGGACCGTACCGAATATTCGGTCCTCAATTTTTTTGGACCGAGACCGGACCGATTAATTCGGTTAACCTACTAATTCGGTCCAGGCTTTTTTCAGTCCGGTCCGGGGTAAAATTTGGTCCTGACCCTATTTTATATATATGTACATTTTATGAATGTTTTTATCTATTTGTCTCACAAATATATATACAAAAAAATAATACTCGAAACTCCAAGTGATATTTACATGGATTTTTTAACCCAAATAAAAAAATGTCTATACATATATAAAATGTTCCAAATTAAATTCATAAGTTATATACATTAATTCAAAAACTATACATAAGAAACACGATAGCATTATTTTTATTATATATATATGGGAATCGGTTCGGTCCGGTCCAAATCGGTCTTTTAATATAGTGGACCGCGGACCGGACCGGTTTAATCGGTTTTTAGTTTTTGTGAACCGATTTTTGGACCGGTTTCAAAATAGCCTTAATTTTTGGTTCGGTCCGGTTCGGTCCAATCGGTCCATTCGGGTTGGTCTTTTTTTTGTCCACCCCTACCTTAAGTAGTCAATAATGTCCCTCTCATTCAAGTTGAGCCCAGGGTCTGACCGTGCTTTCATCGAGGGGTTGGACCATGCCCTGGGAACCCTCGGACTGTCTTCTAAAGGCTCAACCCCGGAGGGGAATTCCCAATCCCAAAAGATGAAGAAAAACCTCTTCTTCAAGTCGTGAATGGAAGTCTGATCTACATAAAGAAGTTTTTTATCGGACTTCCTAGCCCCCAGATGAAAATACCTAGGCTGCTTGAACGACGAAGTGATATTGTAACAGGCTATGAATAAATCGACCGAGGTCTAGTCGGTGAAAGTATTCTTCCAAAGGGAGATATAGCCGAGGATAGTCCTCCAGGAGTTGGGAGGAAGTTGAGAAGGAGAAACCCCAAGGGCAGACAATATGTCAACTATAGTAGGGTGCAGAGGGAACCTAACACCTACCCTTAGCATCTGCTCGTAAAAAATAATCTATCATTCGTCACCCTGGAAGACACTCTCATCTTCAGTTGGGACCCTCATACTTATATTGGACTGTATACCAAAGAGATGCCTCCATAATAAGAGGTCACGATCCTTAACAGAAGATACATAAGCTAAGGCACTAGAAGTATCAACTTGGCCATCATCATCAGAACTCTCGTTGTCGTCCTCAACCTTTTCCTCCCCAGATCCCTCAGCCTCGTCGCCTATCGGGGGACCATCTAGAAAGGCTACTTGAAAAGTAAGAGGGGACAGGGCTATTACAGGGACATCCTCAGCATGAACTATTCCTTTGACCTGTAGGCTTCGGCTAAGAGTTGATGTCTCTCTCCTCTCAGAAGGACCAGCACCCGTTGGTGACGATGCTCTCTCATTCATCTCTCCCTCGTATGTTTGACTCTCGGCTGGATGACAGGAAGACCCACAGGACTCAGATGGTATTATGATGGCTAAAGGAATGGGGAAGATGGGTCGTACCCAACTTGGGTTGGCCCCTCATCTTCGCTCGTCCTTTTCCTCTATTCGCCTAATCTCTGCGAAGAGTTTCTCTCTCAAGGTTAGGAGCTCCTCGGCTAAACCATAAAGTCTCCTCAGCATTAAGGGGATGACCCTACACTTAAGGTAATTTGTTTAAGCCAACTACAAACAAGTTCACAGTTGACTAAGTTTGACTTTTGGATCAAACCTAAAGAAATGAAGAGTTTTGTGGATGAACACTCAAGAATAAAGAAAACTCAGTTCACTGGAGACGAACGTCGAAAAACATGAAAACCTAAGAAATGACACAAAGAAGGGATAAACCACCACTGGAAGGTGGAGGAATTACCTTAAGACGCCCAAGACCTAAGGCTCAGCCATATAGCCACCACAGTAAAGCGGTTTCACGCTGGAAAAATACAAACAGCCAAGAAAAACGAGGAAAAAACCCCAAATGCAAGAAATAAAATGAAAATAAAAGCTAAAAGAGGAATTTGTGGCAGAAGAGTTACCTGAGGACGAAGATGACGACTGAATGAGGCTTCAAATGTAGAAGCAAAAGATGAAATTACAGAAAATGACGATTGAGCTGTTAAAAAGCTAGAGAGAGAAAGCTGGCGCGCGAGGAAGAAGAAGAAGAAGAAGCAAAAAAGAATAAATATTTCAAAAATCCTTTAAATACTTTGTTATTAATGAGCCCAATAACCAATGCATGACACATCTCACGAGGAGAGACATCATTAGGTCAATAAGCCCAAGAATGGTGTGCAGCCGTCACACTTGGAAACACAAACGATGATGGATATCTGGCAAGGTGTCAATCAACTTAACAAGTGTCACTCATCAAACTGATCACGCAGTTGGAATTCAAGGGCAATATTACCCCTTAGCCCTCTCAAAAACATCAATGGTTGAGGGCTGGGGGGTGATTGATATACTCATATATACCCGCGGCCTCTCTGAGGGTGTCCACCACCTAGACGAGGGTTCAAGTCTAGGATGAGCAATTACCACAGGTCCGTTACAGGAAGGGTCGACCAAGATGACCCCACAACCAAGGGCTCAAACGACCCTACTAAGGGCCGACCCCTAACCAAGATCATATGACATTTCAAGGGGCCGACCCCTCAACTAACGTTGGACGACCCTACAAGGGGACGACCCCTCATTATGGTCCGGACCTTATAAGGGGTTGACCCCTCATCACAGGCTGCACGACCCTATGAGGGGACGACAGTACGAGGCCCATATCCAGCCGAGCCCAGTACCACATCAACTTTAGCCTCGTCTTGGCATCCAAGGTCGAGGGTGACATCATCACAACGCGTGGCTTGGGAGATGCGTGGAACAGTGAGCGTGGGACTCATGTAGCACGTGGACTAGGCCGTTATAATAATATCATCCCCTCACGCGAGGGAATATTATGTCATCATTGATTGTAAGTGGCACATCCAGGTGTCAGTAGGGGATTAGATGGATCATCATTCACATGCACCATGCATGTTTGGGGGGTACACTACACCCCCCAAGCCCTATATATACTTGTCACCTTCATCCTTATAAGGGGATCGATAATTGTAACCCTAGAAAAAACTCTGCTTATACACACAGTAGAGAGAGAGAGTGAGCTTATGTGCATTGTATCCAAGGCCATTAGTGCCCATATTTAGTGAATCACACAGTCACAGTGGATGTAGGCCTGATTGGCTGAACCACTATTGTTAATACCAAATTTAGTCTGCTGGCATGGCTCAATTGGGTGAAGACATGTGGCAATCTACGTGGCAACGACAAACACTTACGAACAACACCTTGACTCCGAGGAACCATACTGCAACGAAGAACTCTGCTTCCCCGATCAACTCAGACGCTCCAACCTACAAGAACTCTCCGAGGAACTTTTGAGTACCGAGGAACTTAGGCGGTCCGAGCAGCTTAGGCGGTCCGAGCTGCACCTCGGATAAAGCATTAATAGCAGGATAACCAACAGATTTACAGCGCATTAAATGCTTATTATTATCATACAGATGTATATGCTTAAGGGGCATTAAATGTATTACCCTTTCACATTAAAACCTTAGGGCTATAAAGGCATTGTATTATCCTCATTGTAGGGGGACCGAAATTTCTTGAGAAAACTTGTAATCGAGAATTCCCAAACAATCAGCAATAATAAAAACAGTGGACGTAGGCCATTCTCATAAGGCTGAACCACTTTAAAAGTTATTTGTCTCATTTTATTTATCTGTGATTAAATAATTAGATATAATCTAATTTTTTACATCAACAGATTGGCGCCGTCTGTGGGAAACGACTGGTAATATCGTTTTTCATAAAAAACAATTCATCATAAATGGTTGATATTCCAGAACCCAGCAATCGAAACACTGGAAGCCCTCCAAATCCATCTGTTCCGCCCAATATTCCAGATCTGGCTGGAATAATGACAAATCTGGCTCAGGGCCAGACAGTCATGCAAGAAACTATGAGACAACTCATACGAACCCTCCATGGCAGTGCACCAACCCATTCAGAATCGCGAAGTATTCAAAGAGATACTCGTTTACCTTCTTCGCGTACTAGGCGTACCGATTCATATCGTACTGAGGAGTTTGAAGATTTTTCTTATCAACCTGGATGAACTTCGTCGGTACGAGCCACAGATACTAAACAACGTATCACTCTCTCTCCAGAAAGGACCAGTGCACTAGAAAGATTAAGCAGAGTATCTCCTTTTGATCGATTAGGTCCTAGGAGGAGCAAAAGTCCTCCTAGAGCCGCATCGAGGAGTTTTCGACGACCATCAGACTTAAGGGAAGGATCTGCCCAGTTGCGACCAGCTACTCGTCAAGATAGATCCCAGGAAGCCACATCAACGCGATCAGTTGCTCGAACTAACAGGCCCGAGGAAGGAAACGATGCGTGGAAAGGCTCTATTCACAGGCTGGAGGATAGATTAGGGGAAGTGGTTAAGGCCAAGAACCCTTTACAACGAACTTTTGTTCAAGGAACACCTTTTGTCCCGGCCATTGTAGATTTTCCAACACCATCAAAGTTCAAAGCACCTGTTATGACCCCCAAATATGATGGAAAGACCGACCCTGTCCTTCATATAGAACAATACCAAGCTACAGCTGACATCTATGCTATTCCAGATGAGATGAGTTGCAGAGCATTCTCGGGAACTCTTACCGAATCTGCTCAAATATGGTATAATAATCTTCCTCGGTGTAAGATCTCAACTTTTTTCCAACTGGCCGAGTTATTCATTGGGAATTTCTATTTTGGGGCAAAGCCAGTTAAACGAGTAGCGCATTTGTTAAGTGTTAGACAAAAAGCTGGTGAAAGTACCAGAGATTATATAACTCGTTTTAATAACGAGAAACTCGAAGTCATTGATTATGAGAAAAAGATAGCGATTACCGCCTTGATGAGTGGACTACTGCCCAACAAGTTGTACTACACTTTGCCCAAAGATCCACCTAGAACCATATCAGGTCTTATGGGAAAAGCAACCAAGATTATGAATGCCGAGGAGGCTATGGCTGCGAAGAAGAATATGGATGCCAAAGAAACCAAGGTGGAAGGTGATAAAGCTAAGACGAAAGAGCATAAGAACAATGGTAATGACAAACACTCAAAAACAAGGTTGTCATGGGAAGTATTGAAGAAATTTGATAATTATACTCCTTTGAAGAAAGATATCAACCATGTTCTAGAAGAAATCAAGAACAACGAGGAATTAAACTGGCCAGAGAAAATGAAGGCAGACCCTGACAGGAGAAATAAGGCAAAATATTACGAGTTTCACATAGATCACGGCCATATGACCAAAAATTGCATAGCTCTTCAGAATGAGATTGAAACACTCGTCAGATGAGGAAAACTGGCAAAATATGTTGATCGGAGGAATGATAGAAGAAACAATGACCGAACAAGGGAGAGGTCTAGATCTCCTCGTCGAGCAGAGGAGAACAAGAAAAGAGACCATGAAATTGATCCAGAAGATGACCCCGATCTTCCCAAGAGACCAAGGCAGCCAGAACGTGAAGTATTTTCAATAAGCTTTGGGTCATTTGACTGTAATGTTATTACAGGTGGAGATGCAGGAGGAGGAGACCATACTGCAGAGAGAAAATCTTACCTCTGTGAGGCTCAAGCTTTCTCATACATTCAACGAATAAATCTAGCTAAGGAGGATCGCCCGAGAAAGGTAAACAAAGAGAAATTGGTCATTGGTTTCTCAAAGAACGACCTCGCAGGTGTTCTATATCCTCATGATGATCCATTGGTGATCAAAATGAGGATGAAGGAGGTAATGATTTCAAGAGTACTGGTAGACAATGGTAGCTCAGCAGACATCATGTTCTACGCGTGCTTCGACAGTTTAAATCTAAATCTATCTCAACTGGAGCCTTATCATAGACCCCTCCTCAATTTTGCTGGCGAGAAAGTATTTCCACTTGGGATGATCAAGTTGGATATATTCATTGGTACATGGACTGCTTGTCGAAAAGAAATAATACACTTCTTCGTGATGGGTAAGAATGTTCAATCATCATACAATATCATCATGGGAAGCGTAGGATTGAAGAAGTTCGAATCTGTACCATCCACGGTACATCAATGCCTAAAATTTCCAACAAATTTTGGAGTAGGAGTTGTGAAAGGTGATCAGAAAGTAGCTCGAGAATGCTATTATTCATCCGCTGAGCAAGAGGAAATGGAGGAATCAAGGAAAAAGACCACCACCTATCAAGTGGATGAAGGTGCAAAAATTGAAACATTGGATCCTAGAGATGAGTCGCAACTCGTGAAGGGTCAAGTGGTGGAAGCTACTGAAAACATCATTCTGTACGACGAGCACCCTGAACGAACTACTCAAGTAGGTTCGCCGTTGGAAGCCTCACTAAAGCAGAAATTGATAACTTTCCTAAGAAGCAGAAAGAAAACTTTTGCATGGAGTCATGAGGATATGCCTGGGATAGACCCAAATTTCTTATGTCACGAACTCAATGTGAATAAGGAGATCAAGCCTGTGAAGCAGAGAAGAAGAGTATTCAGTCCCGAGAAGAATCAAGTTATACAAGAGGAAGTCGAGAAGCTCCAGAAAGCTTGTTTTATTGAAGATGTTAAATATCCAGACTAGTTAGCAAATGTGGTGATGGTGAAAAAGAAGAACAACAAATGGAGGATGTGTGTAGACTTCACCGACCTCAACAAAGCATGCCCAAAGGATCACTTTCGGCTGCCCCGAATTGATCAACTAGTGGATGCTACCCCGGGACACGAGCTGCTGAGCTTTATGGATGCTTATTCTGGTTACAATCAGATTAAAATGAAACCTGAAGACAGGGAGAGTACTTCTTTCATTACCCCTAGGGGAACTTATTGTTATAATGTTATGCCTTTTGGTTTGAAAAATGCAGGTGCAACATATCAGCGGCTGATGAACAAAGTGTTTGCAGAACAAATCAGTTGCAATATGGAAGTCTATATTGACGATATGCTGACAAAGAGCAAGAAAGCTGCTGATCATCTAGTTGACTTAGGCCAGACCTTTGATCAACTAGATAAATATCAAATGAAGTTGAACCAGATCAAGTGCACATTTGGAGTACGAGAAAGCATATTTCTCGGATACATTGTCAATCAGCGAGGCATTGAAGCTAACCCTGAAAAGATCAAAGCTCTGTTAGGGCTGTGATCCCCAACAACGAAGAAAGAGGTGCAAAGTCTTACAGGACGAGTAGCAGCACTAAACAGATTTGTATCGCGAGCAACTCATCGATGTCTCCCATTTTTCAAGACGCTCCGAAAAACTTTTGAGTGGAATGATGAATGTGAGAAGGCTTTCCAAGACTTGAAGAAATATTTGGGATCACCTCCACTGTTATCCAGGCCAGTGATGGGAGAAAAATTATACTTGTATCTGGCAGTGTTCGAGAATGCAGTTAGTTCGGCATTGATAAGAATGGATAATGGAGTACAAAAACCAATCTACTACACAAGTAAGGCCTTACGAGGAGCAGAGATCAGATATCTAAGGCTAGAAAAATTGGCACTCACATTGATCGAGGCAAGTAGAAGAATGAAGCCATACTTCCAGGCTCATACCATAGTAGTATATACTGATATGCCATTGAGGCAAGCCCTTCATAAACCAAAAAAATCAAGAAGATTGATGTGCTGGGCAATAGAACTTGGTGAATATGATATAGTTTATGAACCCAGATCATTGCTAAAAGGGCAAGCGATAGCAGATTTTATAGCAGAGTTCACCTATCCTGATACCCCCGGGGAGCAAAAGTTGCTCGCTGATCAACCTGTGGATGTTACAGGATCATCAAATGCAAGCCCAGACCAACTTAGCTTGGTAAAAGGGCAAGTAGATGTTACAAGATCATCAAATTTAAGCCCAGACCAGCTTAGGTTGGTTAAAGGGCAAGAAAAGATGATCGACGAACAGCAAGAAATATCAGGAGATGGTGATAGGAAGTAACAAATTTTCCATCGAGGAATCTGTCAGATCAGAAATTTAAAGACGAGTTACCTATATGGAGTCTGTATGTGGACGGTTCATCCTGCACTACAGGATGTGGCGCAGGGATAGTTTTGAACAGTCCGGACGAGGTCGACATGGAATACGCCCTACGCTTCCAATTCAAAGCTTCCAATAATGAGGCTGAATATGAAGCCATGATTGCAGGTCTTAGTTTAGCAAAAACCATGGGGGCAGAACAAGTTATTGTTTTCAGTGACTCGCAATTGGTCATAAACCAAATGATGGGAGTATATACAGCTAAAGGAGAATTAATGATCAGATATCATGCAAAGGCAAAGGAATTGGTGTCGGAATTTGCTGCTATTCAGCTGGTCAGAATACCAAGAATGGAGAATGCAAGAGCAGACGACTTAGCTCGATTAGCATCAGCTACTCGTACCGAGCTGCGAAGAACAATCCCAATTGAAGTTTTAGCTGGTCGGAGTATAGATGAAGATCTGGCGATAAACTTTAATACCCTCGATTTAGGGTCATCATGGATGGATCCCATCAGGGCATATATTGAGAAAGGGGAATTACCAACTGACAAACTTACAGCCAAGAAACTGAAGTTTAAGGCTGCTCGTTATGTACTGACTAATGGTATTCTTTATAGACGAGGAATTATAGCAGGTTTGCAAAGATTTGTGCATCCAATCGAGGTGAAAGATTTGATTGAAGAGGTCCATGAAGGGTCCTGTGGAGCCCATGTAGCAGGTCGGGACACTTTTGCAAAGAATGATGACTCAAGGATACTACTGGCCGACGATGAGGGCTGATTGCATAGCCTATGCTAAGAAATGCGACAAGTGTCAGCACTTCTCCTCCATCCGAAGAACTCCCCAAGCATTATTGACACCCATTACTTCCCCTTGGCCATTTGCCATATGGGGAATAGATTTGGTCGGGCCACTGCCGACGACCATGGGAAGATTTAAGTATCTCGTGGTCACTGTGGATTATTTTACTAAATGGGTTGAGGCTGAGCCTCTCATTGATATGACGTACGACAAGGTGTACCAATTTATTTAGAAGAACATCATTTGTCGATATGGTCTTCCTCATGCCTTCATCACAGGCCATGGAACACAATTTGACAACGAGGAGTTCGCTGCCTATTGTCATCAGTCAAATATCTTAAAGAGCCACTCGGCACCAGACCATCCTCAAAGCAATGGACAAACTGAAGTGACAAACAGAACGCTGCTGAATGGTTTGAAAAAAAGACTGAACGACGCGAAAGCAAACTGGATCAATGAGCTACAATCAGTGTTATGGGCTTACCAAACTACTCCCCGAGCAGCAACAGGGGAATCTCCATATATGCTAGCATTTGGAAGTGAAGCTGTTATACCCACCGAATTGGGTCTTCCAACACACAGAATATTGAATTTCAATTCCCCTGTCAGCGATTTAATGAGAAGGTTAGACTTGGACATGCTCGAGGAGGTTAGGGAAGAAGCATCCATTAGAAATGCTGCTTACCAGCAACGAACAACTTTGTTCTACAACAAGAGAGTGAAGAAGTGCGACTTGAAAGAAGGAGACTATGTGCTAAAGAAGGTGATTCAAAAGCACAACAAACTGGAAGCAAACTGGCATGGACCCTACCGAGTTAAGGAAGTTGTTCAACCAGGGACATATAAAATAGAAACTTTAGAGGGGGAGGAGTTTAAGAATGCATGGAATGCAGAACACCTGCGCAAATATTATCAGTAATGTAAACTCTCATGTAATGCAGTTTCATCAGTATGAATAAAGTGACAATGTTCTGCCCAGTTCTTTCCTTTTGTTGGAAATTTTATGGGAAAACTAGTGCTACACACTACTCAGCAAAACTTGGACTACTCAAATCTATTCCCGAAAATGCCAACTAAGGTTGGTCGGGAAGTAAATCTATTCCTGAAAACGCCAACTAAGGTTGGTCGGGAAGTAAATATATTCCTAAAAATGCCAACTTGGTTGGTTAGGAAGTAAATCTATTCCCAAAAACGCCAACTAAGGTTGGTCGGGAAGTAAATCTATTCCTAAAAATGCCAACTTGGTTGGTTAGGAAGTAAATCTATTCCTAAAAATGCCAACTTGGTTGGTTAGGAAGTAAATCTATTCTCAAAAATGCCAACTAAGGTTGGTTGGGAAGTAAATTTATTCCTAAAAATGCCAACTTGATTGGTTAGGAAGTAAATCTATTCCTAGAAATGCCAACTTGGTTGGTTAGGAAGTAAATCTATTCCCGAAAATGCCAACTAAGGTTGGTTGGGAAGTAAATCTATTCCTAAAAATGCCAACTTGGTTGGTTAGGAAGTAAATCTATTCCTAAAAATGCCAACTAAGGTTGGTTAGGAAGAGAAACTATTCCAAAAAGTGCCGAAGATTGGTCGGTAAGAAAAAATCCACTAACTATGGTTGATCGGGTATAAAAACCCACTAACTGTAGTTAGTCAAGAAGAAAAATTTACCGATCATGATTGGTCGGAAACATTACATTTTATTAGTACGAAAAAGTGATCGACCAAAAGTTTTGATACTCGTGACTTTTTAATTACTACCAAGTTGGTCGAGAAACAAAGTATCATAAATTTTGGTTAGTCATCAAATGATTACCATAAATTCAAGATAGTCGACAATAAGTTTTAACAAACTCCAGTTGATCAACAAATAACACAATGTTGTTATACATGCACAGATGTAAAGTGTTTTATAATTACAAGACAATGGCAATCAAGATTTGTAAATAAAATTATTTCATTAAATGTAGAACAAAATACATCAAGAATGAAATACAAATTTATTACATTAAGATTCCTATTCTATTAGTTTATTCCCCTCTGCTTTTGAAACAGGTTCCTCGCCAGCAGGTGGATCATTTAAAGCATGAGGGGAATTTATGAAGTTAAGATCTTCAAGCATCCTGATATTCATCACAGATGGTCGATCTAGTAGGTGCTCGGGATGAGATATCTCGACATTGGAATGGAGATTATAATCGCCAAGGTATTTGGAAATCAGACACCGAGGGATGGCCCGAGCAGGGATCCAAGTCATATCAAGTTTGAATGGTGGCACTAGTAGGTCGAGCAACCCAGGATTATGGTAATCCCACATGTAATGACCCTGTTCCACTTACAGCACACCTAAGGCATTCAACCATCCCTGTTTGTAACCCTCATTATTTACATTTTGGATACTATCATCCAAATGGTAGAGAGCCTCGTTGTAGCCAGCCATCCAAAATTCTCTAGGCTGCTTGTGGAATTGATATGTCAATCTTTCCAGTTGCTCGTGGAGATTTTTTATAAAGAGTTCTTTATTTTCCAAGATAGATTTTTGCACAGAAAACTTCTCTTCCAGACCCCTGATCTTCTTATACATCTCAGCCAATGCCTGGTTCTTTGCCATCAGTTGGAAGGCCTAGTTCTCTAGAGCAGATTGAGTCCTCTGTTCCTCAACAGGAATCCGAGAAGCTCTTGCTCGTCCCCTAGGAGCTCTTGCTCGTCCCTGAGTAGATGTAGAAGGGACAGACCTCTTCAAGGTTTCTAACTCATCCCTCAGGTTGGCATTTTCGACCTCCAAGAAAGAGAATCCCTCGTCAGTCACTGGGATCAAAGCATTTGAGGTGGAAGATGCAGACTTCAACTGAGACATCTCTCTTTGCAGGTTATTATTTTCTTGCTCTAATAACTTAGCTATCTGTCTGTGCTCTTCGACCTCAGCCTTCAACGTTCTCTCCCGCATATCGTAAGCAGCAAACCATTTATCGTATCCCTTATCAGCACATATTTGCTGATACTTCTTCTCGTACCCCTCGTGCAAAAGAGCAGTATATTCCTTATATTGTTGCTGAAGTTCTTCAACAGTGACTTGAAGATCCTCAATTATATCATTGTATGCTACGTTATTAGCCACTGCACGGTCGAGTAGGAACTTCAAATATTGATAGGCTTCAATTGCTTTCTCTGAAGCACCATGACCGAGGATGTCAGTGATTTGAGCTGCACTCATGTCTGTATGACCGGATTTAAAATATTCATTGCATTGCCGTAACAGCTTTGTATCATGAGCAGATAATAATTCCATCCTGGCCAGAAACTAGTTAAGGAAGAAAAAGCAATAATCAATAAGAGTACAAATAGAGCATGAAGAAGAGAATCAATAATATGCATAAGCAAAAGTTCAAATTTTATTACATCACAAAGTTCAGAAGTACAAATTTCAGAGTTACATGTTCAGAAGTTACATTTGACAAAGAAAAATAAAATAGAGAGAAATCCGAACAACTTTACGCCTTTTCCTTGTCTCCTAAAACTTTCTCGGGAGGCTGGGACGAGGAGGTAGGTTGCTCGGATGGAGCAGAAGGTTGCTCGAGAAGTACTGGAGGTTGCTCGGAGGAAGTAGCAGGTAGTTGAAGTTCCTCGCCAGTGGGCTGGATAGTTGGGGGATGAGAAATTTGATCTCCCATCACCATGGAAGATTCCTCAGAGGCAACTTCATCCTCTTCTTCTTCTTCAGGAGTTGAAGGAGGACCAGGGATGTGTCGCTGAAAGAGTTCAGAATTTTCATCAACTTTCATCTCCTGCAGAGTAGCGACCCATCCATCTCTAAAGTATTTGAAGCTGCCATATTCCACTTGCGACATCATGGCAGCTAAACCTTTATTTTACCCTTTATCCCTGCCGACACTGAAAGATTTTTTCACAGCCAATTTCCTCTTTGTCTTCTCCGAGGAAAGCTTCTCGGAAAGAAGATTGTCAGCAGCCTTCAGTTTATTCTCAACTTCCTCATTCTGACGACTTACTTCCCGAAGTTGACCCAACTCCTCCTCAGCAGCCTTGAGCTTATTTTCAAGCTCCCCAGCATTTTTGAGCTTCCCTTCGAGCTCTTTATTCTTCTTCTCCAAATCATTCATTTTTTTCTCCAACCCCTTGGAGACCTCAATAACCTGAGCCTTCTCCTGCTCAGTCGAAGTAAGCTTTTTCTCCCAAATTTCCTTATCATCATCATATTTTTGACAAGAATCTTTCGGAGACTGCGCCAGTCCTACCAAAGCTTCCTCTACACCAGACGAGGAGCTTGAAGCTTTAATGGCTTCATCTTTCTTCAAAATTGTATTAAAACAGCTCACCGATTGTGAAAAGAAAACGAAAGCAAGTTAGTGCACAGATACAAAAAGGAAAGAATGAAAATTTAAGACTATAGGACTTACAGAAGCAATGTGACGAGCTATTAATGTGGTAACCGTGTCCCGAGAAAGGTTTTCTTCAATACCTTGGATCTCGAGAATGATCCAAGTCTTCACCGAGCTCATAGCAGAGCTCGGGGGAACAAAAGTGGGAACACCACTAGTCGGGGGCTGAGAGATGGATTCAGCCAAATTGACAGAGGAGCTTTTCTTCAGCCTCCTTAGAGGAGCATCAACTTTCTCAACTAACGTTGTAGTCTTAGTCGGAGAAATGACAATCACCTCTCCTGGAGCAGCAGCCTTGCTCGGGGCCACTGGGGGCTTCTCGACCACCTTCACAGGAGCAGCCGAGGGAGGTGCATCAGTTTTCTTTGTCCCTTCTCCTGGGACATCAAGCTTACTTCTTTTTGCCTCTCCAGCACCAGAGGCAGGTATCTCAAAAAGGGTAGGAGGTCTTCTTTTCTTCATCCTTTCACTCAAAGGAATATGTGACTCAGGTGAAGAACTTGTAGAGGCTGGTATTGGTTCTGCGTCGCTTATCACCGGACGAGCAGTAAAAGAGGAGGTGTAACTCTTATACTGAAGCAAATATGAAGCTGACCTAATATGCTCGTCGGCAACAGTATGATGCAAACTCCAGATAAGTTTTAAATGCCTTATATTAACGTCTGCCTCTTTTGGAGATTTTCTTTTGCTGTCAACTGCAAATAAATCAAAATTAAAATATCAGTGGCACATTTTATCAAACACAAAGGAAGCATAATTTTGAAAATAAAATAAAAACAACCTATCCCATTGCCATAGGGAGGATATCTGGGACCCTGGTAAACATCATCTCCAGTTAATGGAGGGTGTTGCTAATTTTTCATAACAACCCCGTGCTCAAAGTAGTCCTTATTGGCATCTGGGATATTGACCACTAAAGCTCTATTTAAAAACCTAGTTTTTAAATAAAAAGTATTATCGCCCACAGCCCATCTATAACAAAACATGATTTCAGGAATTCCTATACGAGTTCCATTAATTTGATTTAATCTATAAACACCGTTAACTATTCTTCACGTATTGGGAGCTATTCTTGCAGGAACTACGTCAAAGTATTGACAGAATTCCAGACATAGAGGGTTTGGGGGAAAAGAAAAGCCACACTCAGCAACAAAGAGACGGGGAACCAATGTCCCTCAGCCAAACGAAAACAATCTGAAGGCTCAGAAAGCTCTTCCAAAATAACCCATGAGGGAATAGAGAAATCAGAGCGAAACTTATCAATCGATTCTACAGGATAAACCATGATGAAAGAAGGAAATCAAAGAGAAAGAAGAAAATCTTACAGGAAATGGATGAGTCTGTTGACAACAAATGATGGAAGGGATGAACGCATAGGAGAGAGAGATGATGGAAAACTCAAAGAGACAAATTTGAAAAAGTAGAAGACGATGGGATTTTCTGCAACGTTTAAATACGTTGCCTTGGGAAAGGGTAAAAGTAATGATTACAAAAAGAGACGGTTACGTTATCGGCGGCTAAAAAGACAAAAGGGGCGCGAGAATCGAAGAGGTTAGAAAAATTCAAAAAAGAGCGATTCTACGAATTTGGAAGAAGAAATAAATACAAAAGAAAATACTCCTAAATTTCAGGATAACCATTTAAAACCCCCATATATCGAGAAAGAATGTTTCACACTCCTCAAATTTCGAACTATGAAACATTGGGGGCTTCTGTTGATACCAAATTTAGTCTGCTGACATGGCTCAATTGGGTGAAGACATGTGGCAATCTACGTGGCAACGACAAACACTTACGAACAACACCTTGACTCTAAAAAACCATACTACAATGAGGAACTCTGCTTCCCCAATCAACTCAGACGCTCTGACCTACAAGAACTCTCCGAGGAACTTTTGAGTACCGAGGAACTTTTGAGTACCGAGGACCTTAGGCGGTCCGAGCAGCTTAGGCGGTCCGAGCTGCACCTCGGACAAAGCATTAATAGCAGGATAACCAACAGATTGACTGCGCATTAAATGCTTATTATTATCATACAGATGTATACGCTTAAGGGGCATTTAATGTATTATCCTTTCACATTACAGCCTTAGGGCTATAAATGCATTGTATTATCCTCATTGTAGGGGGATCTGAATTTCTTGAGAAAACTTGTAATCGAGAATCCCCAAACAGTCAGCAATAACAGAAACAGTGGACGTAGGCCATTCTCATAAGGCTGAACCACTTTAAAAGTTCTTTGTCTCATTTTATTTATCTGTGATTAAATAATTATATATAATCTAATTTTTTACATCAATAACTATATATCATTGTCTTCATTCCTCTTATACTCATCCCCTTCTATATACTTATACATATATATCTCTATGGCTACCATTATTATCACTGTTTGAGCTCATCACCTCTTATCTGGAGGTGCTGAATCTTAGCATCATCACCTCCCACCTCAGATATGCATATTATTGGCTCTAAATGGGTATATCGAACCACATTAAATTATGATAGTTCCTTGGATGAATATAAAGCTAGTCTTGTTACCCAGGGAGTTAATAAAAGTGAAGGTGTTTATTTTGGTGAGACATTTAGTTCTATTGTTAAACCGGCCACCATCCGCATTGTGCTCTCTCTCAACATTCGTCTTTAAAGAAACTGGACATTAAGAATGCTTTTCTTAATAGTTTACTTACATAAGATGTTTATATGCACTAACCTCCGGGGTTTGAGGAATCTGGTGTTCCTAATTATGTGTGTAAGCTTCACAAGGCTATCTATGGGCTCAAAAAAGCTACCCGTGCCAAGTTTGATCATTTTAGCTTGTTTCTGTTATCCTTGGGCTTTGTTTGTAGCAAGGCCGGTTCTTCCGTATTTGTGTTATATTCTCCTAGTGGTACCATTCTTCATCTTATTTATGTTGATGACATTATTTTGGCCAATAGCAATACCTCACTCCTTTCCTCCCTCACTTCCAAGTTGGCTTCTGAGTTTGAACTTACAGATTTGGGTGATTATTTTTGGGTATTGAAGTAACACCATTTTTGGGCGGCTTATTTTTCTCTCAGCGTCAATATGTTACTACTCTCCTTCAACGAGCAGATATGTTGACTTGTCATTTTATTCAAACCTTGCTTCCCACAAAGCCACCACCTTCCTCCATGGTTGCTTTTGACAATTCTACTGAATTTCGATCTCTTGTTGGGGCACTTCAATATTTAACGTTAACACGTCCTGATATTACTCATGTTGTCAACACTATCTAGCATTCTATGCATGCTCCTACCTTTGCCAATTTTGTTCAAGTTAAATGTTTACTCCGTTACCTTTGGTATTTGTTTGCTTTCTCAATCTTCTTTGAATTTATATGGATATTTTGGTGCTGATTGGGCGGGGTGCCCTCTTACTCTCCGTTCCACTTCTGGATTTTTTATATTTTTTGGGTGCTAATTGTATCTCATGGTCCTCCAAAAGAAGCCCACTGTTGCCCGATCAAGTTGTGAGGATGAATATCGTGCACTTGCTGGTGCTACAGCTGAGCTCATGTGGCTTACATATGTTCTCCGTGATATTGGTATTTCCCTTCCTCAAGCTCACGTTCTCTTTTGTAATAATTTAATAGCCCTTTATATGATAACTAGTCCGGCTTTGCATGCTCGCACTAAGCACATTGAATTGGATTATTATTTTGTTTGTGAAAAAGTGGCTCAAGACCATCATATTACTCATTTTGTTCCCTCATCTCAACAGCTTGCTGATATTTTCATAAAACCCTTATGTATTCCTACCTTTTAGTCCCTTCGCTACAAGCATAGTGTATCCCCTAGTCCCCACCTTCGCTTGAGGGGGTGTATTAAGGAAAACTTCCCTACTTCTTCGGAGTCTACAACAGGTGCTCAGGAATTTACAACAGTTGCAAGTGCTTTCTAATGTGGAATTGGAATTATTCAAATGGAGCACATATGTTATTTGTTATTTACGCATGCTTCTCATATTTTTGTATTTCTGTTGCAAGTATCTCTCCTACAATTTTGGAGAATATTTGGTCTTAGTTGTTCCTCATTTCAAGGAGTTCATTTATTTCATCAGTAATGTATTTAACTAAGTGTTGTGGACTGTAGTTTCCTTAATGAAAAGTATTGAAGTTTAGTTTTTCATCAATTTATTTCTTTCTCTTTATGAGCACCACAAATTTAACGCTTTTAATCTTATTGAAAAGTCTTAAATACCCTTTAATATACTAACATAAATTGTAACCTCTAACTCTTTCAATACCCTAAATTTCAAAACCCCAAACCGTGAAACCCTCCTCCATGGCTCAAACCCTCAAAACCCAAACTTCTGTTTTTCAGTCCAACATTATTTCTATCTTATACATTGTGTTTGGTAAAGTTTGTGTAGTTATTTTCTGTATTTTTTTACAGCTTAACAATAATAAGAATGACCATGGATGGTCAAAAACCCAAAGACACAAAGGATGCTCAAAGTTTAGATTCCACTCCCACATTGGACTCATTTGAGGTACTAAACATTTACACACATTGTATTTAATCATTACACGCCAAGAAAGGTAAGAAAAGAAGAACAGAAAGATTGATATATAGTTGTTACGGCATCTTACAGTATCCCTTAACCGGAGAAGATGGCATCCCACGGTCTACATTGGTCGTGGTATGGTTCTCACGGCTTATCTTGGTAGTATTAGCCTTATGCACGGTCGTCCTTGGCTGTGGCTTCGAGGATTTCACAGTTAAAGTAAGTCATGGTAACCTTTTTCATGGTTGAGAATGGTCGTGAATACAAGGATTTCACAGCTTATTTTGGTCATGATAGCCTTATTTATCGTTTACCTTTGGGTTCACTTAATTTATAAATATTAATTGTTTATATTTATCTAAAATTGCAGCTAGATGACTCAATATCAAACTCAATTGACTAGGGGGAGATTGATAATCGTGTCGTACCAAGTGCTAGTGAGACATGGATTGGCGGATCATCATCAGGTACCACACCACATGAGGGGTTTACGAGTGAAAAACTCATGCGCGAGCAATATACTTTTGAGCAATCTACTGCAGAAGGACCTAACATAATCGACCATTGCTTACGGGATGAACTTTTAGACTTGACTATATCCATGGTAATCTTCCACGAAAATCCTAAGATATCCGGTGAATAATGCATAATGTGTTATTAAATATTTTCTTCAATGTAGTATGTATGTATTAATATTAAATATCTTCTTCAATATAGGATGTATGTATGGATACGAGAACTTCTCAGCGTGTCGTTTGTCAAGATCACACCTCCGAATTTTCTACCAAAGAGGTTATTTTTTTTTAGTCATTTTTAAGTTTCAGAGTTTAGTCATATACACCATAATGACTAATTATTTATTTTGAATCTTCACAGGTATTCGTGAGCCGAAGTAAAATGCTAGAATGGTTCCATATGATTGGGGTAAAAATGAATGCTATCATGATTATAGTTAAATCCAAGACAGAGAAATTGGAAAGAAAAACTCGTATAAATCTTTAATGTGAAAGAAGCTCATTGCACAGAGGGATAATGAGGAGGAAAGGAAAAAGAAGAGAAAACATAATGTTGGCACCCGCAAGTGTGATTGTCGATTTAGACTTAAGGACGTCCCTATGGAAGATGGTAAGTGGGGTGTAAAAGTTATGTGTGGTTTACATAATCACGAGGTATCTGATTCTTTAGTTGGCCACCCATAAGATGGACAGTGTTGATGTAAAAAATTAGATTACTCTAATTATTCAATCACAGATAAATAAATGAGACAAAGATTTTTAAAGTGGTTCAGCCTTATAAGAATGGACTACGTCCACTGTTATGTTATTGCTGAGTGTATAGGAATTCTCGATTACAAATGATACCAAGAAATTCCGGTCTCCCTAGAACGAGGGTGATACAAGGTATTTATAGCCCTTAGGCTGTACATGAAAGGGTGTTACATTAAATGATATACATATGAAAGGGTAATTCATTTAATGTTCTTCAAACGTGCGTGTCAAGATGATAAGCTTTCAATGAATAATTGAACAGTTGATTATCTGGCAATTAATGATGTGGTCGAGGTGCAGCTCGAACCGCCTTAGTTGCTCGTCGTCCAAGAGTTTCTCGGAGCATTGGAGTTCCTCGGAAGATAAGAGTTCCTCGGGGGGTATTTGTTGCTCGGAGTGAGTATGTTGGTCGGGGAAACAGTCTTCCTCGTTGTTATTGTGCCACGTAGATTGACACATGTCTTCTTATTATTCGTCCACATCAGCGTACTAATTTTGGTATCAACAGAAGCCCCCAATATTTCATATTTCGAACTTCGAGGAGTATGGAACATTCTTTCTCGGTATATGGCGATATTAAATGACCTTCCTGGGTTTTAGGAGCCTTTTCTTCGTATTTAAATTTCCTTCCAAATTCGCAGAAACCGCCTTTTTGCATTTTTATAGGCGCTTCGATCTTCGTGCCTTTTTTGTCCTTTTAGCCGCCGGTAGCGTAATATTTCCTTTTTGTAATCATTTCTTTCGCCGTTTCCCAAGGCAAGGTATTTAAACTTCAGAGGCAATCCCATCGTCTTCTACCTTTTCAATTTCTGCTTTCGAAATTTCTAAAGCTTTTCTCTCTCTTGTGCGTTCATTTCCTCCTTCGTTTGTCAACATATCTCCTTTTTCTCTATAAGATCTTCTTCCTTCTTCTTTTATTCATCATAGTTTACATTATCGAATCTCTTGAGAAGTTCCGCTCTGACTTCTCTATTCCTTCTTGGGTAACTTTAGAGGTTCTTTCTGAGCCTTCAAGTTATTTTGATTTGGCTGAGGGACACTAGTTCCCTAGCCTATTTATTGCTGAATGTGGATTTTCTTTTCCACCAGATCCGTTATGTTTAGAGTTCTGTCAGTACTTCGACATTGTCCCTGCAAAAATAACCCCCAACACATGGAGAATAGTTAATGGGGTACATAGGTTAAATCAAACTCATGGAACTCGTATAGGAATTCCTGAGATTATGTACTGCTACAGATGGGCTGTTTTAGACAACGTTTTTTATTTAAAAACTAGGTTTTTGAATAGGGCCTTAGTAGTCAACCTCCCTGGTGCCAACAGGGATTATTTTGAACACGGGGTAGTTATAAAAAATTGGCAACATGCCCCTTTGGTTGGAGATGCAGTATATGAGGGTCCCAGATGCCCCCCATATGGCAATGGGATAGGTCGTTTTCATCTTATTTTGTTTTTGAAATTATGATTTCATGGTATTTGATAAAATGTATGACTGATATTTCAATATGTTTTTGTTTGCAGTTGACAGCAAGAGAAAAACTCCCAAAGAATCAGAAGTTAATATAAGGCAATTGAAACATATCGGGAGTTTGCATCAGAAAATTGCAGACGAGCACATCAGGTCTGCTTCATACTTGTTGCAGTACAGGTGCTATACGTCGTCCTTTACTGCTCGTCCTATGGTAAGCATCGGTGATCCAGTGCAAATTCTTGAAGACTCTGATCCGGAATCTCATATTCCTTTGAGCCAAAAAATGGGCAAGAGAAGAGTTCCCGCTCTCTTCGAGGAAACTTCCTCTGCTGGGAAGAAAAATAAGGTTGATGTCCAAAAAGGGACAAAGAATAAAGATGCCACCCCTCCTGTTGCTTCTCAAAAGGCTGTCGAGAAGCCCCCAGTGGCTCCTGTGCAGAATGATGCACCTGTTGAAGTAATCACTATCTCACCAACCAAAAGTTCTTCTTTGGTTGAGGTTGTTGAAAAGGCACCGAGGAGACTGAGGAAATCCTCCTCGGTCAGTATTTCTGGAGCCATTCCCCAGCTCCCAGCTGGTGGAGATGGTGTTCCAATCACTGTTCCTCCGAGTTCTACGATGAGCTTGGCAAAATTTTCACCCATTCCCGAGGTGCAAGGTACTGAAGAAGACCTTACTCGGGATATGGTTACTTCTCTGGCTGCTCGTCATCTTGCTTCAGTAAGTATCTCTACTCCGAGTTTTTCATATTTTCCTTGGTTATTTCCCATATTTGTTTCTGATATCATTTCCCTTTTCTGATTACAGTTGACGAGCTGTTTCAATATAATCCTTAAAAAGAATGAAGCGATCAAAGCTTCTTGCTCCTCGTCCACTGTGGAAGGAGCACTGGAGAAAGCTATCAAATCTGTGAGTGAATCTCGTCAGAAGTATGACGAGGATAAAATTGAATGGGAGAAGAAGTTGGCTACGTCTAATGCAGAGAAGGTACAACTGGATAATAAGGTGAAGGACTTGGAGAGTGAGAATAAAGACTATGCCGAGAAACTTTCAGGCTTTGGGGAGCTTGAGAATAAGCTGAAATCAGCTGAAGAAGAGCTGACCCTTCTGCGCGAAGCAAATCGTCAGAAGGAGGAGTTGGAGGCCAAGCTGAAAGCCTCCGAGGACCTTCTGTCCGAGAAGCTCTCCTCGGAGAAGATGAAGAGAAAAACGGCTGTGAAGAAATCTTTTTGGACTGGTTAGGATAAAGGATGGGATAGGGGGTAGCAGCAATGATGACACAGGTGAATTATGGAAGTTTGAAATTCTTCCATGATGGTTGGGTTGCTGCCTTGCAGGAATTGAAGGTGAGCGAGGACTCCGAGCTATTTCAACAACATCTCCCTGGTCCTCCTCCAGTTATTGAAGACGAAGATGAGGACGAAGCTGCATCTGAAGAATCTTCAATGACAGTGGGTGATCAAGTCCTTGTTCCACCACCCAACCAGACAGCCACCGAGGAGATTTCTTCCTTGCCTACTCCTCCAGAACAAGTCCCAGCTTCTACTAATCAAATCAGTGTTCCAACCGAGCAACCAAGCTCCTCGTCCCAGCCTCCCGAGAAAGTCTTGGGAGACAAGGAAAAGGTGTGAAGTTGTTCGGTACTATCTTTCTATTTTTCTTCTTACTTGTACTTCTGTATCCCAAATGATGTAATCTTGTTGATGATGTAATAAAATCACATCTTTTTGTTCCTCTACATTGTTGATGCTCTGTCTGTTTTTATTTATTAACTCTTGCCTTCTCCTCTTTATTAGTTTATGGCTAGAATGGAACTGATATTTGCCCATGATACAAAGCTGATGCAGCAATGCCGTGAATATTATAAGGCTGGTCATACAGACCTGAGTGTATCAGAAATTGCCGACATCCTTGGCCATGATGCTTCAGAGCAAGCAGTTGAGGCTTATCGGTACCTGAAAGATTTACTTAATCGAGTTGTGGCCAGTAATGTGGCATATTACGAATTGATCGAGGAACTTCATTATACCCTAGAAGATCTTCAGAATCAGCATAATGAATCAACTGCCTTGTTGCACAAGGAGTATGAGAATATGTATCAACAGCTTTCTTTCGAGACAGGCCACAAAAAGATCATTGTTGGATACGATGTCAGGGAGAGAACCCTAAAAGGTGAAGTTGAGGCCTGCAGACAGATCGCCGAGCTGCTGGAACAAGAGAACAATAATTTGCAGAAAAAGTTGGCACAGTATGAGTCTGCAGCTTCATCCTCCACTGCCTTGGTACCGGTCACTGATGAAGGATTCTCATTCTTAGAAGTTGAGAACGCCAAATTAAGGCAAGAATTGGATACTTTAATAAAGTCTGGTGTTTCTGCTACTGCTCGGGGACGAGGAAGAGGTTCTCGTGGGCGAGGAAGAGCTGCCCAGGATGTTAACGAGGAACGAAGCATTTCAGCTGCTCGAGGAAGATCAAGAACTCCTCGTAGTATTGAAGAAGCTCGTACTCTGTCAACATTGGAAACTCAAGCGTACCAGTTGAACGCAAAAGATCGGGCTTTGTCTGAAATGTCCAAGAAAATCCTGACTTTGGAAGATCAACTTACTGCAACGAAGTCAGCTTTACATACCAAGGACCTTTTCACCAAAAACCTTCATGAATAATTGGATAGATTAACCTTCCAATTCCATAAACAGCCCAGGGAATTTTGGAATGCAGGCTATAACGAGGCCCTTTATCACTTGGATGCTCGCATTAAAAATGCCAATAATGAAGGTTATAAACAAGGCTGGCTGAATGCCTTATGTGTATTGAAGCTCGAGCAAGGACATTTTTTGTGGTATTACTACGAGCCTGGAGTACTTGACTTGCCTGTGCCACCTTTCAAGTTGGACATGGAATGGATACCATCTCGCGCCATTCCTCGGAGCTTGATTGCGAATTATCTTGGTGACTATAACCTTCATTCTCAAATTGACGTATCTCGTCCCGAGCATCTCTTGGATACTCCTTCAGTAATGAATGTCAGAATGTTGAAGGACTTGAATTTTATCAATTCTCCTCAGACATTAAATGATCCTCCTGCTGGCGAGGAACCTGTATCGAAGGCTGAAGGGAAAAAACCAATAGAATAGGATTTTCAATGTAATAGTTAGCACACATATGTAACTTGTAATTTATTTTGAATTTTAATGAAAGACTTCCATTTTCTGTTTGCAAATCTGTATTGCTATTATCTTGTGCCTGTTAAACACTTTATATTTGTGCATATGTATCTGTTAAAAAGATAACAATATTATGTTGTTCATCATCCAAAAAAGTTTACAAGTATCAATGTTGCTCAATCACTTAATAATAAAGTAATGAGTATAAAATGTTTAAAATGTTTCCAACCAACCAAGGTTGTTAAATTGTGTTTGTCGACCAATCACAGTTGATGGGTTTTTATCCCCGACCAGCCATACTTGGTTCAATTTGAAATATTTTCTGCTCGTCGATCAAATACGGTTAGTGGGTTTTTATCCCCGAACAACCATACTTGGTAAATTTTTTCATAAAACGTGTCCGACCACCCAAGGTCGATAATTTATCCTCGTCGACCAACTACAGTTAGTGGGTTTTGACCACCGACCAACTATACTTGGTTCAGTTTGGAATTTTTTGTATTTTCTGGAATGATTTTACCTTCCGACCGACATAAGTTGGCATATTTTGTTTCTTAACCAGCCAAAATTGGCATTTTTAAGAATGGTGTTCTTGCCCTTTTACCAACCGGAGTTGGTCATGGGTTTGAACTATTATGTCCACTAGTTATTTTACCAACCGAAGTTGATCACGCTAGTGTATGCCTCCTAACCAAAGGAGTATGGTGTTCTCGCTCTTTTACCAACCGGAGTTGGTCACGCTCGAACTATCTTGTCCACTAGTTATTTTACCAACCGGAGTTGATCACGCTAGTGTATGCCTCCTAACCAAAGGAGTATGGTGTTCTCGCTTTTTTACCAACCGGAGTTGGTCACGCTCGAACTATCTACTAGTTATTTTACCAACCGGAGTTGGTCACGCTAGTGTATGTCTCCTAACCAAAGGAGTATAGTTTGTTCTCGCCCTTTTACCAACCGGAGTTGGTCGTGGGTCTGAACTATCGTCTTCTTTTTGCTGTTGAACAGCGTAGTGTACAACACTAGTATTCCCCGAAAAACTTTCAAACAAAGGAGAGAAAAATTGTGAAACATCATCGTTTTATTCATGGTGATGGAACTGCTGTACATTTTACATCATTGATAATACTTGCGAAGGTGTTCAGCATTCCAAGCATTCTTGAATTCCTCTCCTTCTAGAGTTGCTATTCGGTAAGTTTATGGTCGAACAATTTCTGTAACTCGGTAAGGTCCATGCCAGTTTGCTTCCAATTTATTGTGCTTCTGAATGACCTTCTTTAGCACATAATCTCCTTCTTTTAAATCGCATTTCTTCACCCCTTGTTGTAGAACAGAGCTGTTCGTTGTTGATATGCAGCATTCCTAATGGCTTCTTCTTCTCTAACCTCCTCGAGCATATCCAAATCCAGTCTTCTCATCAAGTCACTGACTGGGGAATTGAAATTCAGCACTCTATGTGTTGGAAGACCCAACTCGGCAGGTATTACAGCCTCACTTCCAAATGCCAGCATATATGGTGATTCTCCAGTTGCTGCTCGGGGAGTAGTTCGGTAAGCCCACAGTACTGACTGTAGCTCATTAATCCAATTAGCTTTAGCCTCACTTAGCCTCTTCTTTAAACCATTTAATAATGTTCTGTTCGTCACTTCAGTCTGTCCATTGCTTTGAGGATGGCCTGGTGCTGAATGAACCTTCAAAATGTTCGACTGATGACAATAGGAAGCAAATTCCTCGTTATCGAATTGTGTTCCGTGGTCTGTGATGAAGGCATGAGGGAGACCATATCGACAGATGATGTTCTTCCAAACGAACTGGTATACCTTCTCGTATGTCATATCGATAAGGGGTTCAGCTTCTACCCACTTAGTAAAATAATCTACTGCGACGATGAGGTACTTGAATCTTCCTCGGGTGGTCGGCAATGGTCCAACCAAATCAATTCCCCACATGGAAAATGGCCAAGGGGAAGTTATGGGTGTTAACAATGCTTGTGGAGTTCGTCGGATGGAGGAAAAACGTTGGCACTTGTCACATTTCTTAGCATAGGCTATACAATCTGCCCTCATCGTCGGCCAGTAGTATCCTTGAGTCATCACCCTTTGCAAAAGTGTTCGACCTGCTACATGAGCTCCACAGGACCCTTCATGGATTTCTTTAATTAATTCTTTCACCTCGGAAGGATGTACACATCTTTGCAAACCTGCCATAATTCCTCGTCTATACAAAATTCCATTAGTTAGTACATACCGAGCAGCTTTATACTTCAATTTCTTGGCAGCGAGCTTATCTTCCGCTAATTCTCCTTCTTCAACATATGCCCTGATGGGATCCATCCAAGATGGTCCTAAATCAAGGGTGATAATATTCATCGTCAGGTTTTCATCTATGCTCCGATTTTCCAATACTTCAATTGGTATTGTTCTTCGCAGCTCGGTACGAGTAGCTGATGCTAGTCGGGCCAGTGCGTCTGCTCGTGCATTCTCTATTCTTGGTATTCTGATTAACTGAATCGCATCAAATTCTGCCAATAACTCCATTACCTTGGCATGATACTTGACCATTAATTCTCCTTTAACTGCATATGTTCCCATCATCTGATTCACAATCAATTAAGAATCACTGAATACCATCACTTGTTGCGCTTCCATAATCTTTGCTAAATTAAGACCTTCTATCATGGCCTCATACTCAGCCTCATTATTGGAGGCTTTGAATTGGAATCGTAAGGCATATTCCATGTCAATCTCGTCTGGGGTGTTCAAAACAATTCCTGCCCCACAACCTGCTGTGCAAGATGAGCCATCTACATATAATCTCCATATGGGTAACCCGTCTTCAAATTCCTTATCTGATAGAGTTCCTCGGTGAAATATTTGTTGCTTCCTTTCATCCTCCCCTGGTACTTTTCGCTCCTCGTCGACCATCTCTTCTCTCTCTTTTACCAACCGGAGCTGGTCTGAGTTCGAAGTTGATGATTCTTCTACATCCACAAGTTCTTTTACCAACCGGGGTTGGTCTGAGCTTATGTCTGTAGATTTTTTAACATCCATTCGTCCTTTTACCAACCGGAGTTGGTCTGGGCTCATGTTTGTTGATCCTGTAACATCCACAGGTCGATCAGCGAGTAACTTTTGCTCCTCGGGGGTATCAGGATAAGTAAATTCTGCTATAAAATCTGCTACGGCCTGCCCTTTTAGTGATGATCTGGGTTCATACACAATATCATATTCACCGAGCTCTATTGCCCAATACATCAGTCTCCCTGATTTTTCTGGTTTATGAAGGGCTTGTCGTAACGGCATGTCGGTATACACGACGATGGTATGGGCCTGGAAATATGGCCTCATTCTTCTACTTGCTTCAATTAATGCCAATGCCAATTTTTCCAACTTCGGGTACCTGATCTCTACACCTCGGAAAGCCTTACTTGTGTAATAAATTGGCTTCTGGACTCCATTCTCCAATCTGATCAGTGCCGAGCTGACTGCATTCTCTGATACTGCCAGATATAAGTACAACTTTTCGCCCATCACTGGTCTGGATAGCAATGGAGGTGTTCCCAGATATTTCTTCAAGTCTTGAAAGGCTTTTTCACATTCATCATTCCACTCGAAAGTTTTTCGGAGTGTTTTGAAGAATGGAAGGCACCTATCAGTTGCTCGAGATACAAATCTATTGAGCGTTGCAACTCGTCCAGTAAGACTCTGCACCTCTTTCTTCGTCGTTGGAGATCGCAACCCTAAAAGAGCTTTGATCTTTTCTGGATTCGCCTCAATGCCTCGCTGGTTGACGATGTATCCGAGGAACATCCCTTCTCGTACTCCAAATGTACACTTCGTCGGGTTGAGCTTCATTTGGTATTTATTCAGTTGATCAAAGGTCTGAGCTAAGTCAACTAGATGATCAGTAGCTTTCTTGCTCTTTGTCAGCATATTATCGACATAGACTTCCATGTTGCAACTGATTTGTTCGGTGAAAACCTTGTTCATCAGCCGCTGGTATGTCGCTCCTGCATTTTTCAAACCAAAAGTCATAACATTATAGCAATAAGTTCCCCTAGGGGTAATAAAAGAAGTACTTTCCCTGTCTTCAGGTTTCATTTTGATCTGGTTGTAGCCAGAGTAAGCATCCATGAAGCTGAGCAGCTCGTGTCCCGAGGTAGCATCCACTAGTTGATCAATTCTGGGCAATGTAAAATGATCCTTTGGGCATGCTTTGTTAAGATCGGTGAAATCAACACACATTCTCCATTTATTGTTTTTCTTTTTTACCATCACCACGTTTGCCAACCAGTCTGGATACTTCACGTCTTCAATGAATTGGGCTTTCTGGAGCTTCTCGACCTCCTCTTGTATAGCCTGATTCTTCTCGGGGCTAAATACCCTTCTTCTCTGCTTTACAGGCTTGATCTCCTTATTCACATTGAGCTCATGACATAAGAAGTTTGGATCTATTCCTGGCATGTCTTCATGACTCCACGCAAAAGTTTTCTTCCTATTTCTCAAGAAAGTTATCAACTCCTATTTTATTGAAGCATCCAACGTTGAACCTATCTGGGTTACTCGTTCAGGGTGCTCGCCATCCAGAATAATATTTTCTGTAGATTCCACCACCTGTGCTTTTACAAGTTGGGATTCATTTCAAGGATCCAGTGTTTCAATTTCTGTACCTTCATCCACCTGGTAGGTAGTAGTCTTTTTTCTTGAATCTTCAAGCTCCTCTTGCTCGGCAGATGAATAATA
This sequence comes from Sambucus nigra, assembly GCA_949130495.1. Taxonomy (NCBI): domain Eukaryota; kingdom Viridiplantae; phylum Streptophyta; class Magnoliopsida; order Dipsacales; family Adoxaceae; genus Sambucus; species Sambucus nigra. Next base: position 611,797,404 of record OX422217.1, on the reverse strand, counting down.
GCATTCCCGAGCTACTTTTTGATCACCTTTCACAACTCCTACTCCAAAATTTGTTGGGAATTTTAAGCATTGATGTACTGTAGATGGAACTGCTTCGAACCTCTTCAAACCAACTCTTCCCATGATGATGTTGTAGGCTGACTGCACATTCTTATCCATCATAAAGAAGCGTATTCTCTCTGTTCAACAAGCAGGCCAAGTTCCAATGAATATGTCCAACTTGATCGTCCCAAGTGGAAAAACTTTCTCGCCAGCAAAACCCAAAAGAGGTCTATGATAAGGTTCCAATTGAGATAATTTTAAATTCAAGCTGTCAAAGCATGAATAGTACATGATGTCTGCTGAACTACCATTGTCTACCAGCACCCTTGAAATCACTACTTCTTTCATCCTCATTTTGATCACCAAAGGGTTGTCGTGAGGGTAAAGAACACCTGCTAGGTCATTTTTTGAAAAGCCAATGACCAGCTTCTCTTTGTTTACCTTCCTCGAACGATCCTCCTCAGCTAAATTTATTCGCTGAATGTACGAACAAGCTTGTGCCTCTCCGAGGTAAGCTTTTCTTTCTGCAGTAAGGTCTCCTCCTCCTGCATCTCCTCCTGTAATAACATTACAATTAAATTCCCCAAAACGTATGGAAAATACCTCTCGTTCTGGTTGCCTTGGTTTCTTGGGAAGATCGGGGTCATCCTCGGCATCATCTTCATGTTATCTCTTCTTTTTCTCCTCTGCTCGACGAGGAGATCTAGATCTCTCTCTAGTTCGATCATTATTTCTTCTTTCACCTCCCCGATCAACATACTTTGCTAGCTTTCCTCTTCGGATGAGTGTTTCAATCTCGTTCTGAAGAGCTATGCAATTTTTAGTCATATGGCCATGGTCCTTGTGGAACTCGCAATATTTATCCCTATTCCTCGCATCAGGGTCTGACCTCAGTTTCTTCGGCCACTTTACCTCCTCGCTATTCTTGATTTCTTCCAAGACATGATTAATACCCATTTTCAAGGGAGTATAATTATCGAATTTCTTCAGGACTTCCCATGACGACTTATTATTCCTGGAACGCTTGTCACCGCCATTGCCCTTATGCTCTTTATTTTTAGACTTGTCGACGTCCACCTTGGGGTCTTTATCCAAATTCTTCTTTGCAGCCATAGCTTCTTCGGCATTCATGATTTTGGTTGTTTTTTCCATCAACTCTGACATAGTTTTAGGTGGATCTTTCGCCAAAGTGTAATACAACTTATTAGGCAACAACCCACTCATCAAGGCGGTGATTGCTGTCTTTTCCTCATAATCTATGACTTCCAGCTTCTCATTATTGAAACGAGTTATGTAATCTCTAGTGCTCTCACCAGATTTTTGTCTAACACTTAACAAGTGTGCTACTCTTTTTACTAGCTTTGCTCCAAAACAAAAATTGCCGATGAACAACTCGGCCAATTGAAAGAAAGTTAAAATCTTACCCCGAGGAAGATTGTTGTACCATATCTGGGCAGATCCAGTAAGAGTTCCTGAGAATGCCCTACATCTCATCTCGTTGGGGACAGCATAGATGTCGGCAACAGCTTGATATTGCTCTATGTGAAGAACAGGATCTGTCTTTCCATCGTATTTGGGGGTCACCACAGGGGCTTTAAATTTTGATGGTGTTGGAAAATTTACAATGGCCTGGACAAAAGGTGTCCCTTGAACAAAAGTTCATTGTAGGGGATTCTTCGCCTTAGCCATTTCTCCTAATCTATCTTCCAACCGCTGAAGAGATCCTTTCCACGCTTCATTTCCTTCCTCGGGCCTATTGGTTCGAGCAATTGATCGTTCTGAAGTAGCCTCTTGAGATCTATCTTGACGAGCAGCTGGTCGTGACTGTGCTGATCCTTCTCTTAGATCTGATGGTTGTCGAAAACTCCTCGACATGGTCTTAGGTGGACTCCTATTCCTCCTAGGGCCTAATCGGCTGAAAGGAGAGGCCCTACTTAATCTTTCCAATGCGCTGGCCCTTTCTGGGGAAAGGGTGACACGTTGTTCAGTATCTATAACCCGTATTGACAAAGTTTGCTCAGGTTGATAAGAGAAATCATCAGATTCCTTATTACGATATGATTTAGTACGCCTGGATCGCGAAGAAAGTAAATAGGTTTGCCTCTGACCACTTCGATGCCCTGACTGTGCAGGTGCGCCGCCATGAAGAGTTTGTATGAGTTGCCGCATCGTCTCTTGCATGGCGGTTTGTCCTTGAGCCAGATTTGTCATAATCACGACCAGATCTGGAGGTGCAGAGGGATTTGGAGGATTTCCAGCATTTCCAGCGTTTCGATTGCTAGATTCTGGGTTATCCGCCATTGGTGACGAATGATTTTTGGTGAAAAACGATAATAACAAATCGTTCCCACAGACGGCGCCAATCTGTTGATGTAAAAAATTAGATTACTCTAATTATTCAATCACAGATAAATAAATGAGACAAAGATTTTTAAAGTGGTTCAGCCTTATAAGAATGGCCTACGTCCACTGTTATGTTATTGCTGAATGTATAGGAATTCTCGATTACAAATGATACCAAGAAATTCCGGTCTCCCTAGAACGAGGGTGATACAAGGTATTTATAGCCCTTAGGCTGTATATGAAAGGGTGTTACATTAAATGATATACATATGAAAGGGTAATTCATTTAATGTTCTTCAAACGTACGTGTCAAGATAATAAGCATTCAATGAATAATTGAACTGTTGATTATCTGGCAATTAATGCTGTGGTCGAGGTACAGCTCGAACCGCCTTAGTTTCTCATCGTCCAAGAGTTTCTCAGAGCATTGGAGTTCCTCGGAAGATAAGAGTTCCTCGGGGGGTATTTATTGCTCGGAGTGAGTATGTTGGAAGGGGAAACAATCTTCCTCGTTGTTATTGTGCCACGTAGATTGACACATGTCTTCTTATTATTCGTCCACATCAGCGTACTAATTTTGGTATCAACAGACAGTTAAATGAGGAAGAATGGAATGTGACAAAGGAGTTGGTTTCTGATAATATTTGTCCCAAGGAGGTGCTACAGACATTGAAACAAAGGAATCCTTACAATTGCTCCTCGGTAAGAACCATGTACAATGAAAAACATAAGATGAAAGCAGGGGAGCATGCTCGGTGGAACGCAATGCAACAACTCATGCATCTGCTTTTCGAAAAAAAATTACGTACATTGGCATCGACGTCATGAGAAAAATGACATTGTTGAAGGCATATTTTTTTCACATCCGACCTCCGTGTTACTTGACAAGTGTTTCCCTTATATTCTTGTGATTGATTGAACTTACAAAACAAATAGATACAACATGCCTTTATTTGGGACGATTGGGGTTACCTCTACTGTTCAATCATTTTGTGTTACATTTGCAGTTTTTTGAAGTGTGAGAAGGAGGATAATTTCCAATAGGTGTTGAAACATTTGAGATATCTCTACGAGACAGATGCTTTGCCCGGGGTCATCGTGTCTGATAGAAAAATGTCATGCATGAATGCCGTGAGACAAATATTTCTAAGCGCGAAGCTTCTATTATGTTTATTCCATGTGCAAAAGAATATTAAAGCAGCTTGTTTGAAAGCTATATTAAAAGACCCAAATAAAAATTCGTCTAGTCCAAAACTCATGCGGAATATGACAGAGCATAGTCATTCTTTCTTTCAACTTGGAAGCAATAATGTCCTCGTATGATTTCATACCTTGAAAATACTTGGTTACCGTACCGTTTTATGTATGACCATACATGGATGAATAAGATTCAACAGTAGGGGAACCGAACCACTAATAGGGCCAATGGAACCCATGCACAGTTGAAAAAGTATTTGTTTAGCTCTATGGGGAGATTCGCCATAATATGGAAAGGGGTGGATGAACTACTTGAATTTCAAGAGACTCAAGTTAGATTGGAATTCAGAGAGTCTTTGTAATCAACAAAGCACACGCACAATAAACCATTGCTATGAGAGATACGTGGACGAGCCTCCCACATTGCTCTTGATTTAATTCTAGGAGAAATCGATTGTATGAGGACGGTTTTATCCGAATTTGTGGGTAACACTCAATTAATGAATATTACATGCGGGTATAAAATTTGTACAATCTATGGCCTTCCGAGCACTTGTGAATTTGCCGAATGGGAGAAGACGGGTGACGCTATTCCAACATGGGCGTTAGACTGTCATTGGAAGAATCTTGCTATAGTCCCCGATGTCCTAATGTATCGTGATCTTGATTATACACCCGAGATGATTTACTAAAGAAGAGGTGGAATGAAGCTGGAGAAGCCAAACGAAAAATGATGCAAGCAAAACTAATGGAGATTGCTCAACCATCATGCACACGATTGATGGAGCCCACTTCAATTAAGGCTAAGGGGAGACCAAAGGTCTTGAAGAAAAATAAATCTACTAAGAGAATCTCATATGCGTGGGAAAATTATCCTCCAAATATAAGTGAACTTCGTGGAAAGAAGTTAGAGGCGAGGTCACCTTATACAACTAAGAAACTGGATTTGTGCTCCACCTAAAAAAAACTATATATGAAGTACGTACCGGACTTCTTCCAATATTTTGTGGAGGTCATAGATGAACTAAGGTCGGATGGTAACTATGGCTTCACCGCCTTGGCTCGGGGGTGGGTATTGAAGAATCTCATAGTCACTCTCATGCCATACGTAGTCAAATGTTGATTGAGCTACGTCGGGAAAAGGAATTCTATGCTTCTATCATGATATCATATGCCATCAATGAGTATGAATGTATATTGAACATTTTCAAGCATTCTATCACGATGGATCATTGATTCATAATATCAAAGTTTGGATATCTAGCGGTGAATGCGATGAAAGTAATGGTAGTATTAATATCGAAGCTCTAATGCCTAACTTTTGTGCCGTTTGATGAGAGTCCAAAACCTATTCAAAAGGATAACAACATTGTAATAATTGTTTGAAATTAACATATTAAAATGGATAGAGATATGAATAAATTTGGGAATATACATTTAAAATGGAGAAATTAAAGTGGATATTATTATTCAACGGTTTACAACAATATCCACGACCATTCATAATCGTGGAATGTTTCAAACCACGGTTAATGTAGGCCATTGGTTTTGCACATTGGACGTTCTACTGTAACCGTGAGTGTGGCCTACATGACCTGGGTTGGCCGAATAGTCACCTTCTCCACTGAAAGGAAACTGTGGAATCCAATATATATATATATATATATATATATATATATATATATATATATATATATATATTACAATTAGGGTTCAGTTTCAACAAAAAAATAGGGTTCAGATTAAACATAAATTGGGGTTTTTTAACTTTTGCATTACTAATGTGGGGGTTCGAATGGTTTGATGTAGGTATAGAATTGGGGATGAATATAAATGTACAAGTAGAGAGTTTTTGAATATATACTAGGTTATGTTTGTGAGATTTGAATAAGGATTTGGTTTGAGTAAGTAGAGAGACAAAAGGGAGCAGAAAGAAGAGAGTAAAGAGGGGGAGAGAGAGAGAGAAGAGGGGAAAGTGAGTCGATTTTTAATTTTGGTTTATATAACGGGATTTCAAATTTTGATGTTGGGTTTTTGTGGTGTTAGGGAGAAATAAATTGTATTTTTGTGATGTTTTGGAGTTAGTGTTGTTTTTTAGACTATTTTGATGTGTGAATATCAGCACCCTTAAAAGAATACAAGATTTCGTCTCATCAAAAAGAATACTGAACTTGAGTGCAAAAAAGTAAAACTGGTTAGACTTTTTACCTTGAAAATAGAAGATGACTTGACTTTGATTGTGATTCTTTGCAGTTAAAATAGGTATAGGGACTGGATAGGGATGATAATAATTTATTCAATAATTTATTTATGTCTCATGAAATCTAAAACACGTGGATTGAACAACGAAATAAATGCCAAAAAAATATTTAAGCAATTATGATCATACTAAAGTTTAGAGGTGTACCCAAGTTAGTTTTATTACTCCTTACTAATTGTTTTCAATTTATCGGGCATATATAGAGCATGAAATTATTTGATGCACAAGGTAAAACACTATTAATGATGTTTGTGCATTATTTTAATATCATTTTTTCTTAATTATTTACCTCTACTCATGATATTGGTAAAAAAATACCATTAACTTATGACACTACATGCCCGTATTTAATGCTAATAAAATTATGACGCATATACGATATGTGTCCCACATTTTTCTCACTATAAACATGATATTTTTATATGTACAAACATGCCGTGTATATATTGATATTGAGCATTAACATGTTGTGTCTTAACTGCATCATATTTTTTCCATGACATGAGATGGTCGAGATGGTTTCCTTGATTTTAACCAACTTTTGTTTTTTTCAACTTTCCATGAATACGTGTGGCAATGCATCAACAAATATTATTTTTTTCTAAAAAGGGGTGGTTTGGCAAAATAAACCTCTAGAGAAAGATATTCAATCATTTAAGCCATATTTTTTATATTACCTTTAAATAAGATCATTTACCTCATATTATCATTTTAATTAAGCCCTTTGATTATTTTATGTCATATACTTTCATAATTTATTGGATATTTTGATAAATTTACAAATAATTTAATTTATTTACAACAAAATTATAAATAATTTGACAAAATCGTTGACATGATTCACATAATTATATATATTTTTGGCAAAATTATTGATGCTTTGAATTAAAGTAGATATTTTTGGGAAAATGCAAAAAAAATTATAGGAAAAAATATTTCCTTTTCCAAATTACAAAAACAACAAGATATTTTCATATCATATATGCTTATAACCAAACAAAAAATATTAAAACATATAGGAGGGTGTGAATGATTAATTGGCAGAGGAGGTGTGATAATTTGTTAAGGCATTTGCTACAATTAAAAATTAAGTAAAAAATGAATTCGGTATATAATCTTCTTTTCATTGGCACAAACTACGAAGTAGGTTGTGTACGGAGGATGAGAGAGAGATAGTAAGTACAGCGTTATTGAACAGAAAAAAAAAAAGTGGGTCATTTTAATCCTAAATCTTTTACAAAAGGCTTTCGTGATATTTTCTATCTTTTTTGGAGGATGTACACTACTCGTACATACTGGTAAGTGATAGGCTTTAGATTTTATTTATTTTTTATTTTTTTAGAGAGGAGGTGTCAAACTCATACAAACTTGTATAATACATTTATTAATTTATTTAATTTTACAATTAAATGAAATTTAAAATTAGTTATTGAACTAAATATTTGTGTCATATCTAATGTTATCCATACTGAATTCAGATTTGATGAGGATCTTTAGATAATTCATCAGAATTTTAAGGATAATGATTAATTCTTAATAAAACTCTACTATGATGGATGGTAGAATTCGTATCTAACATGGAAATCAGGTCATCCCTCTCCCTATATATAGTCTATTATATTCCAATAACAACTTAAAATTCACATAAGTTATAGGGATAGAGGGAGAAATCTAACTATTGCAAAATAATTAATTTTTTTCACAGTGATGAAAGTTGTGTTGGAGCAATTTTTAAGATGATTCAAATGAGATTTCTACACTAAATTCGTAATGGCATTGGATCAAGGTAAGTCATCTTGTTATATCAATTTAGTGATTTGTGAAAATATGAAAATCAGATATCCTTTTATATAGAGCAGTTGGATGATAAAATTTAATCAAATTAAGAAATTCTTGATGAATAATTTGTTGTTCTTAAGAAAGATTTTACATGTGGTGTAAGAACAAAAATTTAAGATCTAATGATTTTACTTTATTGATGCTTGCCAATAATGAAATCTACATAAAATTGCATATTAGTGTTTGGGACTTTTAAGGACGGTTCTTACGACATTTTACTTATGTCCTTAAATCTGCTTAAAACGATTTTGTATATTTGGGACTTATAATAATATTTTCAGAGATCTTTTTCTTTTGTAACTAATCGCACAGATTCAAATTAAAGTTCTCACCTTGCTAAAAAATTTACAAAATGTCAAAATAAACAAAACTCATTATATATAATGGACACAACCTTATTTCCGCAATTTGACAATATTTGTCCTGTAAAAGTGTGTTTTTCATTTCATATATTAAAGTTAATGGCAATATCTCGTTCCAATAAAATATTTAAAATTATGCATGATGTTCTGATACGCTGGAGTGATTATTTGCAATCTTGTGTTGCCAACTCAAATTTTTCATTTTTAGAAACAATTATGATTTTTCCAAAAATCATATATGTTTTCACTATAATGGTTTTTTTTTCATGATGATTAAAACATTCATGTTAAGTTCGATTAAATACCAAAAGAAACCTATAATCCATATGTATGTATTTTAGATGTGTGATTTATCTTTATTTCTAACATTCATGCTTAAGTTAGATTAGATCCCTAACGGAGGATATAACTAATATGTGTGAATATTATATTGAAGTGACATGATTAGTTAAAGTCACGTGACCCAAGTCATGTGGCTGAACACGTGGCGAATTTCCAATAGAAGGGATATAGAGTAATCGTCCCATAAAATATTTGGATATGATCAAATCTAACGATATCATTGAAGATATAGATAAGCACGAAGTAACCTACGGGAGTAGAATGCTAAGTTAATAAATAAAGACTCTTTATAAACTTAGATATAACGTGTTAGAGTATTTTTTCTTTAGTTCGATTCTATATTGCATTGTTGTATTTTCCCACTAGGCATTCGGCTCTTTCCCTCATCTTTGTTAGCCAGGTTGGGTGTGGTTTCAAATTTTGAGAGTGTTGTACAAGTAAGTATCCTTTTTATTTTACGTTAGTATCTCTGTGTGCTTGGATTTCGGGGATACTTCCCACGGTTCCCTCACGCAGGTTGATTTAAATTAGAATTGCATGCTAAACAAGTGAAATGTTAACTAAATAAAAGTAGACTAACAACATTATATAGGTTGTTTCACTGCATTTCACACCTAACACTCGAGTCGGACCGGGTTGATCACTGGTAATCCGTAAATCCGAGATGGGGCGTTACAACTTAACCTCCTTAGAAGGAACTAATGTAATTTATAGAAAGAAATCATGTACTCATGTGATTCCCGCGTTGAGACTCTAATCGAAATTTGTAAATTTTGTGATTTTAGGTTAAATGGTTAACATTGCAGTTTGAAAAGGGGCTCGAGCACCTCACACGGGACTAATCTAACTTGAATAAATAACTCATGCACTCATATGACCCACAAGTTGATAAATTGATCTAAATTTGAAAAATCTTATCTTTTAGCTTGAAAATTGGGTATTGGGATAAAAACATAAAATAACAAGTGAACAACACAAAAAGAGGTGCAAGCAGCTCAAACAGGACTAATCTAACTTTTAGAAATAACTCTTGCAGTCATGGGACTCACAAGTTGATAGTTTGATCCAAATTTGAAAATTCTAAGCTTTTATTGTTAAAAACTGGACGTTGGGTTGACAATGAAAAATAACATGAAAATATCTCGAAAAGAGGCTCGAGTACCTCACACAAAACTAATTTAACTTATATAAACAACCCGTGCAGCCATGTGACTCATGGATTGATAAACCGGTCTAAATTTGAAAATTCTAAGCTTTTAGATTGAAAATTGGGTGTTAGGGGTGAAACGTAAAATAACGTGAGAACGGCCTGGAAAGAGATGTGATCACCTTACAAGGGATTAATGTAATTTTTATAAACAACTCTTGTAGTCATGTGACTCTCGGATTGAGACTTTGATCGAAATTTGAAAATTCTTAATATTTTAGCTTAAAAGTTGAACGTTGGGAGTGAAAAAGTAAAATAATAAGAGAGCAGCCCGAAAAGTGGCCCGATCACCTCACGCGGGACTAATGTAACTTATAGAAATAACTCGTATAGTCATGGGATTCACAGGTTGAGACTTTGATTCAAATTTGAAAGTTTAAGCTATTAGCTTAAAACTTGGGTGTTGGGGATGAAAATGTATTATAACAAGAAAACAGACCCGAAAGAGGCCTGAGTACCTAACACGGGACTAATGTAACTTTATAAATTACTTTTAAAGTCATTAGACTCACGGGTTGAGAATGATAATCGTTTTTGCAAGATTTATTTGAGTATTTACGGGGTTTACGATGCTAACGGTGAATTTGGGAAGCAATCAGAGCAAAAAAAATTCATTTATGCACTTTCAAGGGTAAAATGATAAATTCAAACGACTAATTACGAACTCCAACTATTCACAAAACTTGTTATCCTCGAATCAAGGAATGTTTAGGTCCAAACAGTGTGTCAATTTAATCTCAAACAAAGAAAGTATGACCGTATAAAGTAGGACTCAAAAGAAAGTCAACAGTCAAAATCCCTGTGTCAAACTCGAAGTCAAACCCTATGAACCGAGAACTGTTAAAATATTGTTGTCCCCAAAATACGGGTCACGTCGATTCTTGTGATGCGTTAATCCGAGGTCATATGAAAGAAGATATGAAGTTTGGGTATTAGTTTGTAATTAATGAACTTGGGAAGAAAAGTCGTCTTATACATATTGCTTTTATATATTTAATGAAGAAATGTGTGGCTCAGTGATTGGGGATCTTCTATATTGGGGGAAGGTTGCAAGTTCAAATCTCAATTAAGGGGTTTTGTTATTGGGTTATTTTGAGTTTTCCCCTCACTTTTGTGATCATTTTTGTAATACACCCCCACTTTTTTTAAAATTTGCAATACACCCCCATTCAAACTATGAGTACTATTTACATTTTATGTTCCCCCCCCCCCCCCCCCCCCACACACACTTTTTTGACCAGTTTTGTAAAAGCCCCCATTTAAAAAAATCGAAAAAAGTCCAAAAAATAAAAATAAAAAATTGGAAAAAACACAATTAATTGGGAAAAACTATTAAACTATTTTTTAAACGATTAAAAATTTGTTAAAACCGTTACCTTTTTTTAGTTTTAAAAAATAGTTTGTTACAAAAAATAAGTTTTTTTTATCAAAAATTGTTTTTTCTTTATTGAAGAATCTATTTTTTATACTGGGTTAACAGTTTTATAAAAATGAAAAACTGTTTGTTAAACTAATAAATAAAGTGTAGTTTTTTTTAATAGCACAAATTTGATTTTTAGTAAAAAAAAGTCTAATAATCTAAAGTTGTTTGCAATAATTTTTTTTATATATAAAAACAGTTTTCCAAGGAAAACATCTTTTTATAAAAAAAAACAATTCTTTTTATAGACAAAACATATTTTTTTAATAAAAGGTATAAAAATAGTTTTTATTTAAAAAAAAATCACTTTTAAAATAGTTAAAATAACTTTTAAACATTTTTATTAAAAAAAACTGTTTTGTTTATACAAAAAACTGTTTTTAAAAACTAAAAAAAAATTGTAATGGTTTTAACGATTTTTTAATTGTTTAAAAAATATTTTAATAGTTTTTTCCAGTTGAAAAATATTTTAACGATTTGTATATATATATATATATATATATATATATATATATATATATGTATGTATGTATGTATGTATGTGGAAAATAGGTAAAACGTTTTTTTAATTGTAGTACAATTTGATGAAGTCACATACATTGTTTTATATTATTTTTGACTTTCTTATATAAAAAATGTATGTTTCGTATAAAACTAAACTTTATCTAGATTTAATTTTTTAACTGTTTTCTATAAATAAATATTGGGTACAGTTTATTAATGTGAAATTATAATAAAAAAATATTTTTTTAATATAAAGAGGGCTATTAATGTGAAATTATAATAATTTTTTTCGATATTTTTAAAAATGGGGATCTTTCGCCAAATTGCGCATAAAAGTGTGGGGGGGGGTGGAAACACAAAATGTAAATAGTACTAATGGTTTGAATGAAAAATTATTACAATGGGGTGTATTGCAAATTTTTAAAAAAAGGAGGATGTATTGCAAAAATAGTCATAAAAACGGAAAAAAAATTCAAAATAATCCTTTGGTATTTTTGTAGGCGAGCCACGTGGACTGTTAGGGTGCCGTCACATGTCTTCTTCATGTATTTTAAACACCGAGTCACCCACTTCATTCACAAAAAGACTTAATAAATGTTTTTGTCCATTTTTTGGGACAAGCAGAAGGCATGTGCAGAAGGTTTAATTCTTCCACTTATATCCTACTTTCGGTCACTTTTCAATGTAATTAATCCCCACCAATCATTTATAATTTCACTTGCAAATCGAATTTTTAGAGGTTTTTTTTTAGATTAGTTTAGTTACGTAGTTCGCAATTTGATTTCAGCGTTAATAAATTGTCGCGTTAATTTATGAGATAATTATATTTAAGTTTTATTTGTTGGGCAACATTCATATAAGTCCTATTGATTTTTTAACAATCCTATAGGTCCTATTCTAATTTTTTAGAAAAAAATTTCACAATTTTACCCTTTTATAACTAATCATCCGTAACTTCCTTTAGGAAGTTACATAAGTGGTTGAGCTTTTTTTTTTAAATCTTTAAATGATCATAACTTTTTATTCACAAATCCGTTCTTTGCAAAATTACTATTTTTTAAATATGCTCGACGAGATCTATCAAACAAGATCCATGAAGGCTATAAAATTCCAAATAAAAAAATTTACACAAAAGTAAACTTTACTCTATGCGCTAGAATATGAAATAGTTTTATATATGTGACATTTTCACAAACAGACAGTAAAATTTACTATGGTAATATATATATATATATATATATATATATATATATATATATATATATATATATATATACTCGATATTTTTTGTATCTCCACGTGTAGTTATAAAATTGAGGTATTTTTTGCTTGCTATTCACATATTATCTATTTCCTTGACTTTACTATAAATGCTCGCTCACCATGCATCACGCTTATTTACAAGCCCTAAAAAACTTTTTTTTTTCAAATTTTATATTTTTCCCTTGAAATTAACCTTCTAATCAACTCATATGCAAAAAATTAGGTCAAAATATATTTTGTAACTATTTTTAAAAAATCCACAAAAAACTGCTAAAAATACCTTATTTATAAGGGTCTGCGCCAGCAGTTTTTTGTGAATTTTTTTAAAAATAGCTACAAAATGTATTTTGACCTAATTTTTTTCATATGTGTTGATTGGAAGGTTAATTTCAAGGGAAAAAATATAAAGTTTGAAAAAAAAATATTTTCTAGGCCCTAGAATTAGGTGTGATGTATGGTGTGATGTATAGTACATGATGTAGGTGAGCCTTCCTCTCTCTCTCTCTCTCTCTCTCTCTCTCTATATATATATATATATATATATATATATATATATATATATATATATATATATATATATATATATATATTCGGTGGATCCAAACCCTCTTTTTTCAAAATTAACTTATATTTAAAGGTTCACGGTAGCGGCATCCAATCCTTAGCACCATTGTTGGAGCTTTAACGACCTTCGTCAGAGCTCCGATTTGGGGTGGGTAAGGGTGGCATGTGGTGCCTCTGGCGCGGACCTTTGAAAATAAGAGACTTTTGAATAAATGAGTTTTGGATCGACAGGAGTGTCATGGGGTGCCTGCCGCTGCCGCGGACCGTTGAAAATAAGATTGGATAAATGGGATCTGGATCCTCTTGAGCACCGATTTGGGGTGAGTAGGGTGGCATTAGGTGCCGGTGGCGCAGAGCTTTAAAAATAGGAGCATATATACATATATATATATATATATATATATATATATATATATATAATGTGATGACACAGTAAATGTTATTGTTTGTAAAAATGTCATAGATATTAAACTTTATTGTATACAACAGAAAATGAAATAGTTTTATATCTGTGAGATTTTCCCAAACAATAACACTACCTGTGTTCATATATTTATGAAATAGTTTTATATATATAGCATTTTCACAAACAGTAACATTTACTGAGTTAGTATTATATATATATATATATACACACACACACACACACAGTAGATCCAAATCTCTTTTTTTTTTCAAAATTACCATATTTTTAAAGTTTTACGCTAGCGACATTCAATCCCCACCACTACCCACCCCCATTGTCGGAGCTTCAACGACTTTTATCAGAGCTATGATTTGGGTGGGTAGTAGTGGCATAGGATACCGCTGGTGCGGACCTCTGAAATCAAGAGAATATTATATAAATGGGGTTTAGATCCACCGGAGCTCCGATTTGGGGTGAGTAGGAGTGACATTGGGTTAGGTTTATATTTATAACATTTTAACAACCATTAACATTTACTGTGTTCATATATATATATATATATATATATACAAACCTCTTTTTCTGATATTATCTTGTTTTTAACGGTCCGCGCCAGCGGCATCCAATCCCCACTACCACCCACTCCCTTTGTCGGAGCTCCAATAATCTTCATCAGAGCTCTGATTTGAGGTGGCATGGGATGCCGATGTAACATTTTCACAAACAGTAACATTTATTATTTGTGAAAATATTACAGATATAAACCTAACCCAATGCTATCCCTACTCACCTCAAACTGGAGTTCCGGTGGATCCAAACCCCATTTATCCAATATTCTCTTATTTCCTAAGGTCCGCGCCAGCGGCACTTCATGTCACCCCAAATCAGAACTTTGATGAAGGTTGTTGGAGCTCCGACAATTGGAGTTGGTGGTGGTCGGGATTAGATACCGCTAGCGCGGCCGTTAAAAATAAGGCAATATCCGAAAAAAGAGGTTTGGATCCACCGTATGTATATATATATATATATATACTGTGTTATAACACAGTAAATGTTACCGTTTGTAAAAATGTTATAGATATAAACCTAACCCAATGTCACCCTTACTCACCCCAAATCGGAGCTCCGGTGAATTCAAATTCCATTTATCTAATATTCTCTTAATTTCAGAGGTCCGCGCTAGCGGCACCCTATGCAACTACTGCCCACACAAATCATAGCTCTCATGAAAGTCATTGAAGCTCTGACAATGGGGGTGGGTAGTGGTGGGGATTGAATGTCGCTAACATAAACCTTTAAAAATATGGTAATTTTGAAAAAAAAAGATTTGCATCTACCGTATATATATATATATATATATATATATATATATATATATGCTCCTATTTTTAATGTTCTGTGCCACCGGTACCTAATGCCACCCCTACTCACCCCAAATCGACGCTCCAGAGGATCCCGATGCCATTTATCCAATCTTATTTTCAAAGGTCCGCGCCAGTGGCACCCCATGATACTCCGATGGATCAAAAACTCATTTATTCAAAAGTCTCTTATCTTCAAAGGTCCGCGCCAGCGGTACCACATACCACCCTTACCCACCCCAAATGGGAGCTTTGACGAAGGTCGTTGAAGCTCCAACAATGGTGGTAAGGATTGGATACCGCTAGCGGGAACCTTTAAATATAAGGTAATTTTGAAAAAAGAGGGTTGGGATCCACCGGATATATATATATATATGTGTGTGTGTGTGTGTGTGTGTGTGTGTGTGTGTGTGTGTGTGTGTTCTGTGCCGCCGGTACCTAATGCCACCCCTACTCACCCCAAATCGGCGCTCCAGAGGATCCCGATGCCATTTATCCAATCTTATTTTCAAAGGTCCGCGCCAGTGGCACCCCATGATACTCCGGTGGATCAAAAACTCATTTATTCAAAAGTCTCTTATCTTCAAAGGTCCGCGCCAGCGGTATCACATACCACCCTTACCCACCCCAAATGGGAGCTCTGACGAAGGTCGTTGAAGCTCCAACAATGGTGGTAAGGATTGGATACCGCTAGCGCGAACATTTAAATATAAGGTAATTTTGAAAAAAGAGGGTTGGGATCCACCGGATATATATATATATATATATACTGTGTAATATTATCACAGTAAATGTTACTGTCTGTTATGTCACATATATAAAACTATTTCATATTCTAGTGCATACAGTAAAGTTTACTGTTTGTGTAAATTTTTTTCTTTGAAATTTTATAGCCTTCATGGATCTTGTTTGATAGATCTCGTCAAGCAGATTTCAAAAATAGTAATTTTGCGAAAAACGGATTTGTGAATCAAAAGTTATGATCATTTGAAGATAAAAAAAAATGTTCAACCACTTATGTAACTTCCTCAAGGAAGTTACGGATGGTTGGTTTTAAAATGGTAAAATTGTGAAAAAAAGTTCCAAAAAATTAGGAATGGGTCTTATATGTAAGGGGAAAACATGGTGGGACTAGAATGCCTAAAATAAAGTCTAATAGGATCTAAACGTGAATATCCCTTAATTTATTTTGTTCTCTTAATCACGCACATTAAGAATTGTTTTCTTTCTTTAAAAAATATTTCTTCTCACACACTATTTTATTTAATTATTTAAAAATGCTTTTAGGTAATTATAATTAAGTTAAGACTAATGAACTCACCTTTAGTGTGTAATTTCTTTTATATGGTATAATACACTGAATTTAATAGGTTGATTTATTCTGAAATTACACTTAAGTACCTTAATGGGGGTATATCATATATGCACTATATTTGCAACATTGTCTGTGTACTTTTGGGGATATTGTTGACACCAAACTCATATTTAAACTTTTATAGAAATTTGGTAAGTGACAATATGGATTTAAATAATTTTTTGAACGAGTATTAATTACGTTTTAAGCATGTGTAACCATGTAAATATTCATGCTACATATTCCGAGTAGAGGAAAATAATTCTCAACCTATGCATTTTATAGTTGTAAATTAATTTAGTTTAAATAATTGCATGGATTTATTGCAGTATAAAAACATTTTTAAAATGAAAAAATCATATTTTTTACTTTCTTTTCTAGTAATAAATAAATTAAATTTTAAACAATATTCTATGTAGATTCAATACCCGAATTTACCTCTATATATACAAAACATGTGTAATTAAAGTTTATTTTTTTTATATTGAGGTGCAAACCCGGCGACAACGACAAGCGTATCTACACGACACTCGATTTTCACTTTGTTAAAGGGACCAATCTAACTCTTAGGAATCGTCCATGTACTAACGGTACTCTCAGTTTATGAACATGTTGATAATTTTCAATGATTGAAAACATGTTGTGAAAGGGCAAAAATGTATAACAACCCCCTAAGAGACATGAACATCTCGTACAGGACAAATGTAGCTCCTAGGAATTGACCGTGTCCTCATGAGAATCCCAATTTGAGATTATGACGACAGTGTATAAATATCAAGACCTAGGCTTGAAAACATGATATTAAAGGATGAAAACGCAAAATTACCCCTTAACGGCCCTATAAGAGACACAAACACCTTGCACAGGACCAACATAACTCCTAGGAACTTATCGTGTCCTCAAGGGACTCTTTGTTTGAGAATATGACAATAATTTCAAATCTCAAGGCTTAGGCTTAAAAATATGTCGTTAAATGGAGAAAATGTAAAAGAACCACTAAGCAAACCTGTAAGTGATACGAACACTTCACACAAGACCCATGTGACTCTTAGGAACTGACCGTGTCTTCTCAAGACTCCCGATTTGACAATATGATGACAATTTGAATATCTTAGGACTTAGGCTTATAAACATGTCATTAAAGGGAGAAAATGCAGAACAACCTCCAAACGACTCCATACGAGACACAAACACCTCATACAGGGACAGTGTAACTCGTAAGAACTAACTATATTATCATGGTACTCTCGATTTGGCAATATGATGATAATTAGTAATTAGCAATACTTCGTTTTAAAAACATGTTATTAAAGGTCGAAAGTGCAAAACAACCCCCAAACGGCCCCGTAAGAGGCATGAACACCTCACACAGGATCAGTTTAACTTTTAGGATTTGACTGTGACCTCATGGGACTCCCGATTTTAGAACATGACAGTGATTTTTAAATCTCAAGACTTAGGCTTGAAAATATGTTGTTAAGGGGCAAAAATATAAAATAACCCCCAAACGGCCTCGTACGAGGCACGAACGCCTCGTACAGGTCGAATGTAACTCGTAGGAACTGATCGTGTAGTTATGAGACTCACGAATTGAGAATATGATGATAATTTAGAAATTTCTAGACTTAGGCATGAAAACATGACGTTAAATGGAGAAAACAAAAAATAACCCCCAAATTGACCTATAAGAGACACTAACACCTCGCACGGGACCAACATAACTCCTAGAAAATAATTGTGTCCTCATGATAATCCCTGTTTGTTAATATAATGATAATTTTCAAATCTCAAGACTTAGGCTTAACAACATGTGCAATTATATGAATTACATTTGATTAATGATTTCTTTGTTATTTAGTAGGTATTACATTTGGTTACTGATATTTCTTTTTTTGTGTTACATGTATTATATTTGAATATTTGTAGTTATATATAATGTCTTATCCTACATATGAAGTGTTCAAAGGCTGAAATCGAGATATATGTACTTTATAATATACAACACATGGATTAGTCAATTGATATGAAGGAGGAAATTATGTAGCTACTCGGATACTTATTTAAGTTTATTTCATGATATTCAGTTTTTACTTTGATACTCTGGGTGGGATTATTTGATGATGTTCTTAGAGCTCTAGTATGTTTTTACACTTGTATGATGTTTATGGACATCCAGGCTTGTGTATATTATTATTAAATGTTAAATTTAAGTTTAAACAAGTTTTCTAGTAGCAGGTGTTTTTAAAATGTTCAACAAATAAATAAGACTTTATCGATTTTTTTAAGTATTAGAATTTAGTTTCGGAGGATATAATTTTTGAGCTCATATATGTTGAATCAATGCAAGATAGTTATTGGTCGTTTGGTTGTGGGTCTTATTGTTCTTGTTGGGTGTTTTTTAATGTTAAAACATGTTGGCTTTCATAAATAAAAAAAGGAAACTCTATCGAAATTTTATAAAATTAATAAGTTTCCTAAATTGATTAAGTTGAACATATATGCATTTGAAAATTGGACATGGGTGGATGAAAGGGTAAAATAACTAATAAATATATCGAAATATGACACAAACACCTCATACACGATCAAAGTACCTTATTCAAATAACTTGTGTAGTCATGGAACTCGTAGATTCAGATTCCGTTCAAAATTTTGAATGTATAACCATAAATCTGTAGGACTAGACATTAGAGCATAAAAACTTAAGATAAGAATAAAACGACTCGAAATAGGGCACAAACACCCACTGGAATCGAAGTAACTTGTGGAAACAACCCTGTAGTCATGTTATTCATTAGTTGAACCTCTGATCAAAATAAAAAAATCCCAATTGTTAAATCTTGAAAATTGGTCGTTGGTTGACAAAAAACGTAAAAGATAATGAGACACTATAAAAATAGGCAAAAACACCTCATAGATGATCAAATTAACTTATACAAATGACTATGTAGTCATCAGACTCATGGATTCAGATGTCGTTTTAAATTTCAAATTTCTAAGAGTAAAACTTAAGATTTTGGGGTTGGAGCGTGAAAATGTAAGAAAAGAACATAATAGCCCAAAAAGAGGGACAAACGCCTCATATGAAACTAAAGTAATAATATTATTATGTTGTTCGGTCCATGTGATATTATAAATATATTTTTTTATAATTCAAACGAACGGGTATGTCGATGGACTTGTTTTTTTAGCCTATACATTCTAAATCAATTGAAGGGATGTATTGGAGGTTAGTTATGGCTTTTGTTGTTGTTGTGTTTATTTTAATTTTAAAATGGGTTAAATTTCTCAAATAAGCAAAGGAAATTTTGCTAATTTTTTTTGAAATTAATAAATGTTCTAAATGATTAAGTCAAACAAACATTCATTTTAAAATTGGGCATTGGTGGATGAAAATGCAAACAAACTAATTAACATATTGGAAAGAGGGGTTAGAGTGTAAAAACTTAATTTAAGAACAAAATAATCTGAAAAGGAGCACAAACACTTCACATGGTAGTATAACTTGGACATGAATCTAATGAACCTTTATGTCAATGTACTTATTTGCGAGATTATTTATGTTAAAAGAGGTTTGATTATAATAAAGGGAAACTTTGCTAAAATTTTATGAAATTAATAAGTATTCTAAATTGATCAACTCCAACATAAGAATTAGAAAATTGGGCATTGGTAAATGAAAATGTAAAACAACTATCTAATATTTTTATTATGGCTCATGGATTTATGTTTTTCAATTGGTATTATATTTTAAAACAAGACTGACAACATTTCCATTGTATCATATGCAAATTGATGATGTATTTTTCTTGGAGTTATTATATTTGTGGTGGCTTGGATTTTGGTTTCTTTGTGTGTAGAGGAGACATGTTGTCGTCTTTTTATTTATGCGGAACATATTTTTGACATCTTTCGTGATTACAATATATTAGGATTGATAATGTTCTTATTTGCGAGGCATTTCTTTGGTACTCTTATAATTAGATTGGGGTGAAATATTGTTTGTAATACATGTTTATAAAATTGGTTGAAAATTGTTCAACTTTCTATTATGTATTTATGAAAAATGCGCAATTTGATTTTGGATTATAATTTTCTCATTTTATATTGTGTAAGTTTTGATGAAAAATTCATAGGTTTAAAAGTGTTTTCAATATTTTTTATGAAAATATAATAGGAAATAAACAAAATACTATAGTTTTGATAACACATTTTTTGTCCTTATAAGTCATTCTCTAAATGTTTCCCTTTTGATATGGCAACACGGGTTCTGTTGCTGAAGGTATACCTTTTGAAAACACTATTATTGTGTTCCCAAAAGGTATACCTTAAGGTAACACAATACCCGTGATGCCAAATGTATAAATTTTGGCAACACAATAACTATTGATGCCGAATGTATACCTTTTCGCAACACAATAAATGTGTTGCTAAAAGATATACTTTTTGAAACGCAACTTTCTGTCACCGAAGGTCGTTCCATATGTCATTTACATTACATTTTGCAACATAATTTTTGTCGCTGAAAGGTTTCTTTTTGGCAACAAAATATTTTTGTCGCTCTTGATTGACCTTTGGCAACATAAGTAATATATTTTTTTTATAAATTCGAGAAAAATTAAAATACCTTTGGTGACATAAATGCGTTTTGCCATAAGTATAGCATCAGCAACACAATCATATTGTCGCCAAATGCTACCTTTTAGCATTACATTTATAACTTTTAGCAACATACATTGTGTGGTGTGCAAATTATTTTTTCTTGTAATGGCGGGATATAAATCATATATGTGGATATTAAATATATTATTTAGTTTTAAATATTAATATTCATGTTTAGGCTGGATTATATGCTAAACATGTGTTATGTTTTATATGTGTGGATATAAGATGAATGGTTCAATTTTAACTCTAATGTTCATTATTAAGTTGGATTAGTGAACGCCAAAATCATGCATGTAAATGTTAAATTATTGATGCATTATGTGCATTTACATAATTATAATTAATATTATTTGACATCAAATTCAGATACCATATATATGGTAATTACGATTCAAATTAAGTATCTTGAAAACATCAACAACTTAATGTTCCATTGCGTTTAATGCTTTTGTGTGTCAATTTGGCCTTGATAAGTTTGGGACCTTTTAGTGTAATTTAGTCAACATGCATAGGTTTTAACATTATGCATCATGGTGTGAAGATAAATGACTTATGTCTTGAAAATAATTGATCATTTATGATTCATTCAAGTTTTTTTAACACAATTATATACTCATTACTTGAAAGTTATTCGACCTAATCATATACTAAGACATGCAGAATTGAAATATCATTTAAATCTAATTTATCTTAAAGTCAGAATAACATTCTAATTATTATATAATTTTATATTATATTTTATTCAACATTTAATTTGATGCATTATTAAAAGTCAATCAATTTAATAATATAATATTTCATTTTATCCAATCATGCATACAAGGAGATGGGGCAATAAATAATAACATGCATGATATTTTTACGTGGTAAAACTCTAGCGTACTATAGAAACCTCTATGGGACAAAACAAAAAACACGTTAATAAATAAGAATTATTATACAAATTACAACAAATAAGATATCTAAAATTCCAAATCTGGAAATATCTCTATATGGGCTCTATCCATAGGAATTCCTCTGATTGTAAAATATCTCTTGCAAGACGCTTTTATTTCTTCCACATCTTCATATCCTTGAGCAATAGTAATGGTCTAAGTGAAGTGCAAACTAATACAAAAAAAAAAAAAGCGAACTTGGTTTTTTCTAAAAAAATCTAGTAAAATAAATTCTCAAGTAACTAAGTCTTTGTGAAAAGACTTATAAAGCATATTTTTAAATATTAATTCATTATATCGCTTTAAATAGATTTCAAGATAAACATTAAACATAAATTTGACTTCTGAAAATTGAGTTCATCATTTTTCTTTTCACAAATATGTATTCAAGAATTAACATAAAATAAAAAGAATACATTCATTTATCTAAAAAATTGTCTCCTAATAATATTAGAGAAATTATCACTATAAGCATAAATCAACAATATGCAATAACAAAAAAAGAATTAAAAATAATATCATCATTTTGATTTCAAAAACTTTTTTCAAAGTTTAGGTATAACACTAATAAAGACACAAAATATATTCACTTTTAATATTTGTTCTCACTATATGTAAAATATATAATTTTCAATTAAATTAGAGAAATATGTAAACATGAGTCTGAATTTTTTTATCTCATCTAAAAATATCACTCAAAAACTAACTATCTAGATTAAGCGTTAAAGTCATTTAGTTCTCAAAGGTTGAGATTAGTGACAAATAAAAGAGAAAATAGATCTACACGGATATTCAATAAACATTTTATATATGAAGCGAAATGTTATTTTAAACAATTTATTATTTTCAACACAAAATCAAAATATTAGATCATAAGAAATATGCAAACAAAATTCGGATAAAATCACTAAGAAATTTAGTTTTGATTAAATCATATTTAATCATAACACTCTCCACTGCAAAACAATAAATCAATTTCTTCTCATAAGAAGATGTGTTGTCTAAGATCATTGAGACTTTGAAATCAAAAACTAAAATTAGGAGTAAACATGAAATCAAACACAATGTTGAATTTGAAAAACCAATACTATCTCTCTCTCAAAGTTTTCTCTCCATCTCTACTCTCTAAATTATATAATTTGAACCTCTTTGTTTCTCACTCTAGTACTATGACTAACCAAACCTCACTCAAATTATAATTGAGTTTTTATAGGTACTAAGAGAAAACTCTATAAATTATAATGATACTTATCTAATCCAACAACTCTTAAATCAAAAACTGAAATGTTCTTAATGGAATTAACAGAGAAATTTAAAGCTCCTAACACGTCAAGCCGGTAACATCACTTAATGTGATTGGTTCAATAGGTAAAGCAACCTATAATGAAAATGGGCAGTGACAGTCACTAAAATAATCTATGGTTCCTAACCTGTCGAAGCTATGGTAATTACAATACAAAAAGTGTTTAGAGTCCGTTTGGTAACTCAATTTCAAGGTTTGAAATTCGATTTTAAAGGCTAATTTCAATTTCGTAAAATTAAAATTGGTCTTTGAATTCCATTTTCATAGCTTCGAATTGGATTGCCAAACGGACCCTTAAAAACTGTTACTATCGGTAACATATATGAAACAAATTTTGGGTTTTAAAAATAGTGAGCCATTATAAACAGTAACCAACAGTCATATATGATCTTAAAGGTATAAAAAAGAATCCTATGGCCTTTTTAATCGAATGACTAGGAAATTCCTTATCAAAGATCCACAATCATCCTAATTTATAAGAGAGCAAAGAAGCATAATCTATATTTCTTTAAAACGTGTGAACAAAGAGCTGTTTTATTTTAGAAAAATTATTTTGAAATGTAGGAAAAATTCCTAAAATTATTATAAAATCAGGAAATAAATTTTAAATAAAAACTAATTCAATCTCACTTTTAAGAAATATTTTAGACATTAATATCAGTAAATTCTATATGAGTTGCATGAATTCCTAAAATATGCCAAAGTGTAAAAATGTGCCAAAGTGTAAAAATGTGCAATTCATCCACTTGATGTTTTACCTTTTTTACCTTTAATCGTATAGGAACCTTGAGTGAGTTTGGGGTCATGAATAGTCTCTGTCACTTAAGATGATGTACCAAAAGATTCATTCTCAAACTAAAAATATATTTTGGCAAAATATCCAAATCAGTTGGAACTCTAAATAATATATATTCAATCAAAATCTAGAAGTCAACATTTTGGGATGTCTCACGTCTTACTTAGTTATTATTATTATTAACATAAGATGTGAAGTCTCTCAATTATTTGATTTTTACATTACAACCAATTAAAATATTTTTTGGATGTCAAATTAAGCAATGATGTAAACTACTCATATATTATGGGTTTTTATGCACACGTTTATGTTTATCTTTAATATTTATATAATGTAAGGTTTAGTATTCATTATACTGTTCCATTCCAAAGAGATAAATATTAGACATATAAGTGTTAGCCCCACGTGATGCACGGGTACTTTATAATTATTAATTTAATATATCTTGTACAAATTATTAACTAAATGAAACAAAGTGTGGACATAGAAAGAAAATAATATAAGTAATATGGCTTCAAATGTTGGGCTTAGCAGACATCGCAAAAATAAAAAGACATATATAAATATAAGTAATATGGCTTCAAATGTTGGATCTTATTCAATATTCATCAAGGGGAAGCAACAATATTTTACTATAAATGTATAATAACCGACTATTAACCTTAGATATAATTGATAATTCCCTCAAGCTCGGGGGATGTAGTGCAAAATTTGTTCAAGAAGCCACCACATAGATCCATCTTATATTTTAAACTAACTCCTCAAGGCCTTTTCGCAAGGTTCATCATAAGTAGTAATCACCCAAAGAGGGTGGATTCACTCTACATGCTGAAAAAGAAGCCTCAAAAGACCTACATGAGTATGCCAGGTTGTATTAGGAGGTCTATAATTAGATGGAGGACTTCAATGAACAAGTTGCAGGGGTCTCATTAAAGATTGGTTTTCTTAATAACTCCAAGTTATAACACTCTCTCACTAAGAAGGAAGACACCGCTATTAATGACCTAATGTCGAGAATTGAAAAAGACGTTAGAGGAACAAACTAGGACAATGGTTGACAAAGAGTCAACAAAAAGGCAGACAAAGACATTTCTCATAAGAAGGGGAAACAAGACTAACAACGGATTAATGGGAGATGAGAAATAAATACGAGTAAATTTCATCATGCCATCAACTCAATTTTGTAATACCCTGTATTTTTATGATTACTAGATGTGTCCACGTGCTTTGCACGTATGGGCAAATCCAAATATTCAATTGGATTAGCTGAATAAATGAATAAGAAGCTGTGAATTTAAAAATTATTCATATAAAGCATAAAAACTATAACAAATTATGTACAAGTAATGAAGTAAATGAAATCAATGTGTAAAACAATGAAGCGATAATCACATAATAAGATATGAAATCTCATGAAATAGTAAAAATCAATGTCAATTTTGGATCCCTTTGCAATGTAGAGAATGACCTCTATATATAGTGTTTGGGGGGTGTAATGTACCCCCCAAGCATACAATGAGCATGTGCATGGAGATCTAGCCAGTGTAAGGATGACACCTAGCTGATCTTCAACTAAGCAATGATGACCTCAATATTCCCTCACGTGGAGGGAATGACTCAGTTATAATGGATTTGTCCACGTGCTCCAAGCCATACATGTACGTGTAGAAGCTCGACTATCTTTGCTTGGTACCAACCTCGGCCTGAGTGAGTACGAGGCTGGTGAGGTACGACCCTTGCCTTGGCTGGTAATTATATAATGACCTTGGATTAGATGTTTGCCGAGGTTAGATATGTGAAACGTCGGCTTGGGCCGATGTTGACCTGACGCTTGATGAGCCTGCAAAATTGCTGATACTAGGTGAAACTTGTAACGTCGGCTAAAGCCGATGATGGGACTATTCATTGGGCCTAAGGGACTTTGTTGATTCTCACGTGGTACTTGCAACATCGTCTGTAGCCGAATTGGGGTGGTATTGGTTACGTCAGCTGTGGTCGACATGATCAAAGTTGAACTCCTATGTCCTTGCTGACCTAGACTTATTCCAAGCCGAGATGATGTTCGTGGTTGATGGAATGTCGGTTGTAGCCGACCTGATGTAAGGCGATGTTATCGATGGGAACTCTTGAACTCTGGTTACCTTGGCCGTCATACAGGCCGAGGTTGAGGTCTCTGAATTGGCAGGTACACATTGGGCATATCAATGGCCCCTAGCCCTCAGTTACCTATGTAAAATAGGTGACTAAGGGGTATGTAACTCCTAGGTTGTTCTTCCTTTTGTGCTAATATTTCTTTAACAAGTGTCAACTGCTGAAGTAGGCAGCGTGCCTAACAAGTGCATAATGATGATGGTTTCCTTTTGGGCTCCCAAGGCAATGATGGGCCTTGGGATTTGTGCCAGCACGGTTTGGGTGTTTAAACCTTTTCCTTCTCTTTCTCCCTCATTTCTCTCACTTTCCTGACTGAGTTTTATGTGTTCTCTCTCTCTCTCTCTCTTCAAGAGCTCCATCGCTGCTCGGTTTTGGGAATTTTCTTTGTTCTTAATCCTCCTATTCCTCATCTCGCACTCCCTCAGTTACTATTTTCATCTCGTCTTTCCATTTTTAGCCCTTTATTTCCATTTCATGCATTTCCGATGGTAGCTTAGGTTTTTCGATGAATTTTGAGTTTTCTGGTGAACTTATGAGTTTTTTGGTGGACCCGTTCTTGACTGTTCTTGACTTGAAATCTTTCAAATAACCACATTTGATCCTTAACTTAGGTTGTGCCAAGTTGTTTATTTGGGGTTTAGAGTCCTAAATGTAGTCTCGTCGTCCTATGCTCAGACCTATGTATAAGCTTATTGAGCATTTCCCCTCTCTCAAAGAGAAGACCCTTGCGAAAATTAGGCAGATATAACTAGCATAAGAGGAAGCTCGTAGGGCTAAGGCCTTCCCCCTCAGACCTATTTTCCCTCCACCTCTGAAGGTGATATACCCTAAGCCTGCTGAGCCAGCAGAGGATCCAATAGACCCCTCTACCATGTCTGAGTCTAAGTCATCTACCTCAGACCCTATGTCTACTGATTCTTTCCAAGAGGCAATGGATTTCTCCATTAGGCAAGATCAGGTCCCTGATCAGGCCGAGAGCCAAAGTCGCGCCTCGTCTCACAGCGATGCTAGCACTTCACAGACTTCTTCTGATGTTGAAGTTGTGGGGCCGAGTGGAGCTATTCCACCACCTATTGATGATATTCCCCTGTCGGTCGCTATAGGGGTTGAGTTCGCTCAGAGGTTCCCTCGGGGTGTTCCTACACCTGCCCAGGTCGACGTTGCAAGGGATGAGGACGATGGTCATGAAAGTGATATTGACACCTCGGAGGCAGTCGAGATAAAGAGTACTATCACCGAGTACGACCTATTAGCCTTTAGGCACCTTTATTCCATTGGCCCTTCTATCAAGCTTAGGAGACCTCTGAGGGATGAGAGGGCCTTTGGTGGCCGAGATGGGGAGATCTGTATGTATGAGCAGATGTTTAAGTAAGATTTTTGTCTCCCCATCCATCCAACAATTAGAGCCATATTGTCCCATATTAACCTGGCCCCCTCCCAGTTATTCCCTAATGCTTGGAGGGTGATGATTGGAGCTATCATCCTTTGGAGGGCAGTCCATCACTCAGACCTTCCTGTCAGGGTCTTCACAGGGTGCTACGTACCATCCTCTGCCAGAAACCACCCGAGCTACTACCACTTCCTAGCTAGGAGATGATGCTAGTCACCCATACCTCAAATCATAACTGGAAACCACGGTACTTCTTCATCTCAGGGGCATGGGAATTTGGTACTTGTGCTCCCTCTTCATCACTAGAGCCGATGGCCCCTCTGAGGTGGGGAAAATTATTATTAGCTGCCAAAGCCGACCCTGGGTTAAGCCAGGATAACCTACAAAAGGTTAAAGATCTTCAAGATCAGGAGGAGCTTTGTTAGCTAGTCAAGTAAAAGCATATGATGACCTCATACTACCTCTCTGAGACTAGCCTGGGGGGAAGTCCTTTAGTCGAGCTTCGTAAGTGTTTATTTTGCAAAGTTTAACCTCTGATTTTTTAATTCTATGCTATACTGACTCAGATATATTTTTTGCAGAGTGACCAGCTCAGATGACTTGTAGGAGATGTCTGCACCAAGTCTTATCAAGTCGGTGAAGAAAGCTAGGCTCAATGCACCTCCTCCTCCACCACCTAAGCAGAATGTCGGCACCTCTAAGGCTGACGCTACAAAGAAGAGGAAATCCACCAATGATGCCTCAGAGGATCAGAGGCCGAGTAAGCACCAAAAAGCCATCATAATATCCTTTGATGACGTATTGGCTGCTCGTTTGGGGTAGCTGAAGATCAGTGACAGTCTGATAGGTCATGGTCTGAAGGTAATGGATGCCATCGGCTCTGTGATGACCGATGTAGATAAGCATTTTCTATGCTTGATTGATACCCCTCTGTTGGCCGAGTTTTTCCTTCACAGGTCTATCCAGGTAAAAGCTGTTGCTTTTTTATTCTAAGCCTAACCTCGGATTTTATTGGATTAATGTTTGCATTTATATATCTAACTTTGTATTGTAAGGTATCCTCTCTATGCACCAGTTTGTTGACTGGACCCTGAGGAAGCCGCCCTTAATTGAGAAGGGAAAAGAGACCCAGAATGTGGAGGCCTCTTTAAATGCTGAGGTTGAACGTCTGAAGACAGCCTTGGCCGAATCTGAGAATAAGGTGAAGCAGAGGGACAGGGACATTGCTAAGCTCCAGAAGGACCACACCTCTACCCTGAAGCCCAAGGACGACGTTCTTCAACAAAAGGTTGACGCTGTTGTGAAAGTTTCCCTTAAGAACACCTCTGAGAAGGTATTGGCCGACTATAAGGTCTCTGGCCAATTTATAAGCTTCGGCTCTAAATACCTTAAAAGAGGTGTTAAATCTATTGGTAAATGGGCGGCCATCAAAGAAACGAGTCGGGGAGTTTGACAACCTCGGACTTCATTGGTCTCGGTTTTACCAACCCTCAGTTTTTTCAGGCCTTATAAGAGGTCGAGGAGGAAGGAGAAGGTGCAACTCCTGCAGAGACCGCACCACTGGAAGTTACAGAGACTGAGGATGTCAACCCTCAAGATTATGGGGCTGAGGTTACCAACGTCAACCAAGCTGATGGGGCCGAGGTTACCAATCATGTGGATGCAGACACCTAGACCATGATTTGTGAAGCTTTACACTTGTAATTTTTATTTCTCATCTGTAATCGTTTGTAACCTCAGATATCATATTCTAACGCATGTTGACTTGTAACTCTGATTTCTTCATGTTACATCATCCTCTTCAGAGGATTTTGCTTCTTTCGATGAATGCTTTCTTGAATGTTGTCTTACAAATCATACTTCCCATCAAGTCATGTTTAAGGTCTGAGGCCATTAATTTATGATGTTACCCTCATAAATTTCACCAATTTAATGATGTTGAAGGTCTGAGGTCATCCAATTATGATGATACCCTCATAAATTTTACCAAATTAATAATGTTTAAGTTCTGAGGTCATCCAATTATGATGTTTCACCTCATAAATTTCACTAAATTAATGATGTTTAAGGTCTGAGGTCATCCACTTATGATGTTCACCTCAGACCTTGTCATCAAATTATGACGTTTAAGGTCTGAAGTCATCAAACTAAGATGTTACCCTCATAAATTTCATCAAATTAATGAGGTTTAAGATCTGAGGTCCTCTAACTAAGATGTTTCACCTCAGACCTTATCACCGAATTATGATGTTTAAGGTCTGAGGTCATCAAACTAAGATGTTACCCTCATAAATTTCACCAAATTAATGATGTTTATGGTCTGAGGTCATCCAATTATGATGTTACCCTCATAAATTTCACCAAATTAATGATGTTTATGGTCTGAGGTCATCTAATTATGATGATACCCTCATAAATTTTACCAAATTAATGATGTTTAAGGTCTAAGATCATCCAATTATGATGATACCCTCATAAATTTCACCAAATTAATGATGTTTAAGGTCTGAGGTCATCTAATTATGATGTTTCACCTCATAAATTTCACCAAATTAATGATTTTTAAGGTCTGAGGTCATCCAATTATGATGTTTTACCTCAGACCTTGTCACTAAATTATGATGTTTAAGGTCTGAGGTCATCAAACTAAGATGTTACCCTCATAAATTTCACCAAATTAATGATGTTTAAGGTCTGAGGTCATCCAATTATGATGATACCCTTATAAATTTCATCAAATTAATGATGTTCAAGGTCTGAGGTAATCCAATTATGATGTTTCACCTCAGACCTTATCACCAAATTATGATGTTTAAGTCCGAGGTCATCCAATTATGATGATATCCTCATAAATTTTACCAAATTAATGATGTTTAAGGTTCGAGGTCATCCAATTATGATGTTTCACCTCAGACCTTATCACCAAATTATGATGTTTAAGGTCTGAGGTCATCATATTAAGATGTTATCCTCATAAATTTCACCAATTTAATGATGTTTAAGGTCTGAGGTCCTCTAACTAAGATGTTTCACCTCATAATTTTACCACTAAAGCATGACAAACCAAAGTGTTGACACAGGAACTTCTCTTTTCATTAACATTCTCTTCATAAGATGATACATTTATTACAAGAAAATAACTACAACATCATATGTAATACTTCTCCAGGTGATCAGCATTCCATGGATTGGAGAAAGGTTCCCCTTCGATATTTTCTAGTCGGTAGGTGCTAGGTACAACCTCATCGACTACTTTGTAAGGACCATGCCAATTTTGCTGAAGCTTATTTGCCTTCTGCAATGTCTTATTCAGCAACAGGTCTCCTACAACTATAGGTCTTGATTTTACCCTTTGATTGTAGAACTTTGTTGTTCTCTGCTGGTATGCTGCCAGTCTGATCTCAACGTCTTCCCTTCTCTTCTCAATCAAATCTAGGTCAAGTATTCTCTCTTCCCCATTCTTGTCGGGGTCATAGGTCTGAACTCTGTGAGTGGGGAGTCCTACTTCTGTAGGTATGACGGCTTCTGAGCCATGTGCTACCATAAATGGGGTCTCCCCTGTCGGTGTCATTGTCGTTGCTCTATAGGCCCATAACACTGAATAAACCTCTTCCGTCCATCTCCCCTTGGCTTCTTCCAACCTCTTCTTAATCCCTTCGAGGATCGTTCGGTTCATGACCTCAGTATGCCCATTTGCCTGAGGTCGGTCGGGAGAGGAGAAAAACGGTTTTATCCCCACTCTTTCGCAATATTTTTTTAAGGAAGAATTCTTGAACTGGGCTCCGTTGTCTAAGATGAGGGTGTTTGGAAGACCATGTCTGCAAATGTTGCTCTTCCAGATGAACTGGAACGTCTTCTGTTCTATAATTGTGATCATCGGCTCAGCCTCTACCCACTTGGAGAAGTAATCAATTGCAACGATCAGAAATCAATAATTATTCGCAGCTCTTGGTAAAGGTCCCACCAAGTCAATCCCCCATACTGTAAATGGCTAAGGGGAACTGATCGACGTCATAGGTTGATGAGGTTAATAAGGTATAGTGGAGAATCTCTGGCACTTGTCACACCTCTTCACGTAGGCAGCAACATCTTTGGCCAAGGTCGGCCACCAGAATCCTTACGTAATTATTCTCTTAGCTAAAGGTCTTCCTCCTATGTGACTGGACCAAAAACCCTTGTATACGTCCTGCAGGACGTGGGGGACTTCTGTGGGATGGACACATTTGAGGAGGGGTAGTAGAAATCCTTTTTTTATATAGGGCATCTCCTATTATTGAGAACTTAGTAGCTTTGTATCTCAATTTCCTCCTTTTTAGCTTCGATTATGGCAGGTCTCCCTCTTTGATATATCTGATAAGGGGGTCCATCCATGAGTCTCCTAGGTTCAAGTTAAGGCAAGAGTTGGCAACCTCTTCTTCCTTAATATTCGGTTTGAGCAGGATCTCGATTGGTGTTGTCCTTCTGATATCAGTCCTTATTGCTGAAGCCAACCTTGTTAGTGCATCTGTGCTACTATTATTTTGTTGAGGTACCCTCTTCATCTTCGCCTCTTCTAAGCCTTCTAGAATTATTCTTACCCTCTTTGGGTATTTGGCCATCCTTTCATCCTTGGCCTCATATACTCCAAGTACTTGGTTGACAACCAATCTCGAGTCACTATGAAGTAGGAGTCGATCAACTCTAAGAGCTTTTGCTAAGGAGAGTCCTGCTACCAAGGCCTCATATTTTGACTCGTTGCTCAATGCCTTGAAGTTAAACCTTAGCGCATATTCAACGTCGGTACCATTCGGCGCTGATAGTATCAGCCCTGCACTGCTTCCACTTTTACAAGAAGACCCGTTAACGAAGAGGTTCCAAACGTCTTCATTTAAAGAGAAGTTCCCCTCTGACAGGGTTCCTTGCTTGAAAAGGTATTTGTCTTCCTTATTCTCAGCTACTCTTTTTCTGGCTTTGTTGGACTCAACCTCTTTCGAGTCTCGAAAGACGTTACTTTTTGATCCCTCTGCAATCTTCAGATTATTCTCAAAATCAGCCTCTTCCCATGTGAACTCAGCAATAAATTTTACGAGTGCCTGCCCTTTAATGGCCACCCTGAATTTATAAATAAGGTCATACTCTCCCAACTCGATGGCCCCGGTCATCAATCTGCCTGACTTCTCAAGCTTGTGGAGGACTTGCCTTAGTAGGGAGTCAGTGAGGATGATCATAGAGTGGGCTTGGAAGTAGGGTTTCATCTTCCTGGAAGCGTATATCAGAGCGTAGGCCAACTTCTCCATCTGAGGATAGTTCTGTTCAGACCCTTTAAGGGCCTTACTATTGAAGTATACTGGCCTTTATACTCCAAACGTCTTCCAGTACCATGGCTACATTTATAGCGGATTCTGAGACTACTAGATAAACATATAACTTTTCCCCCAAAATGGGACAAGATAAGAGCAGGGGGGATCTGAGGTAGGACTTGAGCTGTTTAAAGGCCTTGTCACACTCTTCGTCCCATTTGAAGGCCTTTCTAAGCACCTTGAAAACGAAAGACACTTGTCCGTAGCTTTGGAAATAAATTTGTTGAGTGCAGGGACTCTTCCAGTGAACCTCTGGACGTCTTCTATACTTCTTGGTGTCTGCATATCAAACAAAGCCTTGATTTTCTCGGGGTTGGCCTCTATTCCCCTCTGATTGACTATGAATCCAAGAAACTTCCCAGCTCCTACTCTGAAAACACACTTAGCCAAATTGAGCTTCATCCTGTATAAGTCCATGGTGTCAAAAGTTCTCTCCAAATCTGCTATATGAGTACAGGAGTTCAAGATCTTTGTCAACATATCATCTACATATACCTCCATGGTCTTACCAATTTGATCTTCAAACATCTTATTTACAAGACTTTAATACGTAGCCCCTGCATTTTTCAAACCAAAAGGCATGACCTTATAGCAATAGGTCCCCTTATCTGTGATGAATGTTGTCTTCTCTGAGTCTTCAGCATCCATAAAGATCTTATTGTAGCCTGAATACGCATCCATGAAGCTCATAAGCTCATGTCTTACAATGGCATCTACCATCTGATCAATCTGAGGTAAGGGATAACTGTCTTTCGAGCAAGACTTATTCAGGTCGGTGAAGTCTATACACATCCTCCATTTTCAGTTAGCTTTGGGCACAATGACGGCGTTAGATAACCACTCTGGGTATATGACCTCCCTGATGAATTTTGCATCTTCTAACTTTCTGACCTCTTCCCTAATGACATCATATTTTTCCCTGGAGTAAACTCTTCATATTTGTTTGATTGTCTTAGCATCATCTACCACATTGAGTTTGTGGCACATAACCTCTGGGTCGATGCTAAGAATGTCTGCGTGGCTCCAAGAGAAGACACTCGGCCTCTTCTTCAAAAATCTTATTTGCTCTTCCTTGATCTTCGGTTTTAAGGCCTTACCAATTTGGATGGTTTTTTTCGATTCATCCTCATTGAGGACGATGGATTCTACCACTTTCGCGACCTCTCCTTTCTTTAATTTTGTTTCGTCCCTAGGATCAAGTGTGTCAATGTTATATGTGGTAGTTGCCCTCTTATGGGCCTCTCTCTCTTTGGCTGAGTTGAAGTAGCATTCTCGTGTCGATGTCTGGTCACCCTGCACTTCCCCTACCCTATAGGGGGTCGGTAATTTTAGCATTTGGTGGAACATCGATGGCACAACCTTAAACTCCTTAAGGGTTACCCGTCCTATGATGAGGTTGTATGTCGAGAAGATGTTTTCATCCATAATGAAAAAATTTATCTTTAGGGTCAACCTCTTAGGCCACTCGTCTCCCATTCGTACATCCATCTCATACATGCCCAATGGATGGACCTTCTCACCGCTGAAGCCCATCAATGGATGATGATAAGGTACCAGTCTTGCTCTGCTGAGAGATAGGCCCTTAAAACATGGCCAAAACATCACGTCCGCTGAACTTACTCCATCTACAAGGATTTTATGTACCTCACATCCATGCACTCTTATTGTAATTACCAACAGGTCATCACGCAGAGACAAGATACCCTTGAAGTCGCGTCGAGAAAACCCAACTATAAGAGTATCCATATCCACCCTTTTTCTCTTCTGCTTAGCCTTTAAAGACACCAGATTCATAACCTTCACTTTGTTCACTGCCTTAGCCTCTGCCACATGAGCTTTACGGTCAGCTACTTCAGAGCCACCCCTTCCTAGTCCTCCATATATGGTTTTAACACCGAAGGAGATCATTCCAACCCTCTTCACAGGGGCATTATCATCCTTCGTTGGGAGGTCTAGATCATCCTCATCATCACCATCTGAGTCCTCATCTCTTCTCACTGGGGTTTCATCCCGACACCTGTCGTTTCTCTTTTTTTTAGGATCATCTCTTCACATTTTTGAAGCTTTACCATCAACGTACTTCCTTCGGACTTCAACATCTTCTCAATTTCATCTTTCAAGGCGAAGCACTTGTCTGTCACATAGTCGTGGTCTTAGTGGAATTCACACCATAGGCTCTTGTTCCTCTTATGCGGAGGAGCCTTCAGCTTTTTTGGCCATCTCAGGGACCGGTCATTTTTTATTTCATTGAGAATGTGTTTGCAGCTCACAGTTAGAGGAGTATCGTGTGAAAACTTATCGTCTACAGACCTCTTTTTTCCATCTTTCTTTCTTTGTAACTTCTCGCTGCCACTTCCATTCTCATCCTCATACTTTGATGCCATAGCCTCTTCAGCATTCACGACCTTTCCTGCAATTGCCAATAGCTCTGCCATGGACTTGGGAGGTTCTTTCGCAAGCTTCCATAATAACTTCCCTTTCTAAAGTCCTTCGATGAGGGCAGTCATAGCTATATTCTCCTAATAATCTTCAACCTCTAATTTTTCTTTGTTGAATATAGCAATGTAGTCTCTTAGGCTCTCATTTTTGCCTTGCTTGACATACAGGAGATGAGTGGTCTTCTTTTGAGGTCTTACCCCAAAACAGAAATTGTGAATGAATCTTTCGACAAAGCCCTTAAAGTTCTCGATAGAGTTCTTCAGAAGAGAGGTGAACCAAATGTGCGTAGCTCCCGTCAGAGTCTCAGAGAAGGCCCGACACTTCATCTCATCTAGGATTGAATAAATATTCGCTACAGACTGGTACATCTCGATATGATGTACAGGGTTGGTACTACCATCATACTTGGGAGACATCGTAGGTGGCTTGAACTTGGAAGAGGTTGGGAAGCTCACTATCCTGGCCACAAATGGGGACCCCTATGAGAAACCTCTCTGTAGTGGGTCTCGTATTTTGATGAGGTCCCCTACTTTTCTTCAAGACGTTTAATGGAATCATTCCATGGCTTTGCAACGTCATCCTGGCCGAGGTTGTCCCCAACCACCTCCAACGGGTGAACTGAGGCTTCCCCAGCCGCTGCACAACGTCGGCTATTAACCTCCTCTTGATCCCTATCTCGGCCTTGCTAGGGTTGGCCATGATGAGGCTGATGCTCCCCCTCTTCTCTTTGTGAGCCTACTACACTTCTTTGTCTGGATAACCTCTGCCTCAGGTCATTAACTGGGCCAAGCCTTTCAAAGGTCGACCCTCTGCTTAAGTGATCAAAAGTTGATCCTCTTTGGTGGCCACCCTCATCTCTTCTACCCCCACAACCTCGTCTTTGTTAGATAGGATGTACAGTGTTGATCTAAACCTCATACGGTTCTCAGCAATCCTCTAGAGCATCTTCTGCCCCCATATCATCATACCTATCCTCGGGGCAAAGGTGTCCTTGCCTCCTCAGGCTAAAATGCCTAAGGTTAGCAACGTCCCTCCTCCGTTTAGGAGTAGGTTAGTCTTTTCGTGGTGCCTGGGGTGGTCCCCT
Organism: Sambucus nigra; assembly: GCA_949130495.1. Classification (NCBI taxonomy): domain Eukaryota; kingdom Viridiplantae; phylum Streptophyta; class Magnoliopsida; order Dipsacales; family Adoxaceae; genus Sambucus; species Sambucus nigra. The sequence goes on along the minus strand of OX422217.1, from coordinate 611,760,838 downwards.
GGCTTCAGGATGGGGTTGAACATCTGCTGGAGTAATCATCTCCGGTGAGACCCCAGGTGGCCTCGTCATATTTTGACTGAGCTATGAAAATTGCTCCTTCATCGCTTGCTGCATTGTAGCAAAGGACTTCAAGGCCATTGCCACTTCAGCCATTTCGGACTGGGGTGGTTCCTGGATGGAACTAGGCCCTCCAACACCAGATGGTGGAGGAGGTGGTGGTAACTCCGGTGCCATTTGTTAAAACAAAAGAGCTTGTGAAGAAATGAGCTTAATACCTTAAAGGACCTCTTTTAATGGTGAAATAGCTCAATCCAAGAGGTGAGGCCTGATTCACCACCAGAGTCTCCGATGAGGTTAAGCAGAAAAAGAGGAAGAGACAGCTTCTCATTCCCAGAGACGGCGCCAAAATGATGATGCTGGAAATAGCACCACCAGTCAAGGTGCTTGTAAGCTCAAACCAGTTATAACAATGGCAGCACAAGAGTATACTAAATATAAGAGATTGAGGTGAGGAGAAGAGGATGAACACTTGAATATATGTGGTTCATCCAATCTGGCCTACGTCCACTGTAAGTGTGTGAGTAATATCATTGAAATAGGGCACTAATGGCCATGGATACAATCTCTGAAGCTTTTCTCTCTCTACTGTGTAAAATGATAGAGTTTTAGATAGGTTTGCAATTTTGGATCCCTTTGTAAGGTAGAGGATGACCTCTATATATAGTGTTTGGGGGGTGTAATGTACCCCCCAAGCAAACAATGATCATGTGCATGGCGATCTAACCAGTGTAAGGATGACACTTGGCTGATCTTCAACTAAGCAATGATGACCTCAATATTCCCTCACGTGGAGGGAATGACTCAGTTATAATGGATTTGTCCACGTGCTCCAAGCCATACATATACGTGTAGAAGCCCAGCAATCTTTGCTTGGTACCAACCTCAGCCTGAGTGAGTACGAGGCTGGTGAGGTGTGACACCCCGACTAATTAAATACCGGGTAGCTACTCCTTTATAAAATTAATTCAAAATGCCAAGTTGGCTCAGTTAATAGCATCACTGTCGAAAACATTTTATTATATCTAACCACCTAGTATTTAAAAAGCAAGTTGCCAAATTTTAATTTAAGTCTGATTAACATGCAAGAAATAAAATGAAGAAATAGATAGCACCATTCACCATGCTGAAATGAAATGAATAACCATCACAATAGAGTAAATAAAGTCTGGAGGAAACCCCTCACTACAATCCCATAACTGAAATGAATAACTGAAACAAATACATGCTAAAGTCTGAAAACTGAAATGTAAAAGATGCCTCTAAATAGAAATGGGCAACATGCCCTACAATGGATAGATAGTGACTCTGGAATCCAAAGAATAGAAGCGTCTATGAACAAATCCCTGTAGCTTCCACAAACAGCTACAGCTCGTCACCTGAATGAGTATCCTATGCTTGGTGTCCTTGTGGCTGGGCACCTAAAATGGTTTTACAAAGAAAAAGATTTGAAAAGCAAACGGGTCAGAGCCCGAATGTGTTATATTTTAAAAACCTGCAAGTGCTTTAAAAACATTTAAAACATTAAATGCGAAGTACATGTTAGGACGTGCACTCACATTATATCCTCACCTCTCGTCTAACTGTGCACTCCTAACGTAAGTACCCATCTATAACAACCCATACTACTAGCTACTGACACCATAACTAGCTAGACTACCAAAGGTTTTACCCATTTTACTTGGTTCCATTTAATATAACAACGCTCGTAATTAAATAGAGGTTTAACGTAAACTCAGTTACTAAATATGCCATTGATATAACTATCAGTTAACTCATTATATATTTCGAAACAATACCGGAATATTTTTACAACAATAACATGAGGATTCCCATTAATATAATGTATATTATTCACAACATAAATATACGATACAAGCAACCCCCAATCTAAGCTGTAGTGCACACATACTCTGCTATCCATCCCGGTACATCACGTACATAAGGATCACATATTCCGAATCTCTCAGGAATAGTTCAGATAACACAAATCACAAATAGTGGAGGCGAACACAGTCACCATCACATGGGTCACGCACATACCTACGCTCCCATGGTCAGCGGACTTATTAATGTCACAATAAGTCTTTCTATGAACTATGTTCATCAAGGTACCAGTCTATATCCCCCCCGTAGGCACACAAGGATTAGAGGGTCCTAAGCGAACGAAACCTCCCGTGATAGCAAGTATGGTAGGTATGTCATACATACAATCCATATATCAATACTAAGTAAACACACATCTTAGTAATACCGTATTATATTCGTAGTACATTTTGCACTCTCGTACTAATTATAATTATCACAACTTATTTTATTCCGGTTCATAATTATACGTGCCATAATTTATCCTCACATCGTAGAAGACACTCACGCCTCAACCCAAACGGTTCATTGAATATAACTCTAGTGTATGATTTACTCATCTCAATAACCCAAAAGTCCAAATCAATCACTATATCATCAAAGGAATCCTAACTCTACCCTTGAACCAGTTCCCGGGACTTTAAAAGTCAAAACAGTCCAAAAAGGACCAAACTGTCAACTCGTTAGAAGTCTCATTCGAACGAGGCTTCGAACGAGTTTGGACTGTCAGATCGTTAGAAGTCTCGTTCGAACGAGGCTGTTCGAACGAGATCCCAGTTCGTTCGAACGAACTGACCCTTCTAACGATATCTCGTTCGAACGAGATATCGAATGAAATCCCCACTCATTAGTAGCGACTGGTCAACTCGTTAGGAGCTCGTTCGAACGAGTTCGTTCGAACGACCTGGGGGCTGCTTCTAACGCGAGGCCAGTTTCGGCCCAGAATTTCCCAAAAATCGTTTTTCCCCATTTTTACTCCTCAAATCACCTCTAAAATTTATCCCAACGATTGTTTTAAAGTCTTTAAACAATTCTAAACATAGTATAACCACATCCTATCACGTTTGTATGGATTTACTCACCCAAATCATCAATCAATTTACAATTACATAAACTTTTCCCCAATTCATTTATGAACATGAACCCTAAAATTTGGAACCTTCAATTCATCAAATAAAATCCATTTTTCTTTCACCCAAATCATGTATTAACATCAGATTAATCATTTTCCTATCCTTCTACATGCAATCCTTCTCAAATTCCTCAAGTTTTATCATCTAGACTACATGGGTTTTCATATTTCATCAAGAACAACCATAAATTTGAATTTTCTAACATGGAAAAGACATTCTCAGTAATTAAATGGAAATAAAGTCACTTGCCTTGGTTTGATTTCTGAATTTGGTGTGGATTTGGTGTAGAATTTCTGCAGAATTCCTCTCTCTCTCTCTCCTTCTCCAAGCTTTCTTCTCTAAAAAGCTATGGTGGCTAGGGTTTGCTTTGGGGGAACTTATGAAAACCTAATTTAATAAACCTCCGTAGCTTGTTGGGTTAATAAGGGTTGGTTGGGTCAAATCCTTATCAGATTACAACTCTCAATTTTCGTCACTTTTAATTACCCAAAAATACTGAATTACTAAAATACCCTTTATGGTGCCGGAATGGCCTAAAAATACCCCGGGACCCAAACTATACCCCCGGCTAGTGTTTTCTGACTATCTCGACCCTTCCGGACGCGTCGGCGCACTCAAAATGACCATATGGATTATAGATTTTAAATTCACTTTTAATATCAAAATATTATACCGTGACGCGGCGGTCCCACGCGTCTCAACAAAATTTCTAAAATGCCGTATGTAAATCCCACGACAAATTTTATAATATCAAGTTCATATATAATCATATATGCACCTAATCAAATACCAATTCGCATCCCATTAGTATTTATAACCCGGATTAATTTCCAATTAATACACATTTAATTAATTAATCCCAAAAATAAATATAGCCAAAAGTACGGGGTATTACATGAGGTACGACCCTTGCCTTGGCTGGTAATTATATGATGACCTTGGATGGGATGTTTACCGAGGTTAGATATGTGAAACGTCGGCTTGGGCCGATGTTAACCTAACACTTGTTGAGCCTGCAAGGTTGCAGATACTAGGTGAAATTGGTTGTTGATACTAGGTGAAACTTATAATGTCGGCTAAAGCCGATGATGGGACCGTTCATTGGGCCTAAGGGACATTGTTGATTCTCACGTGGTGCTTTCAACATCGTCTGTAGCCGAATTGGGGTGGTATTGGTTACGTCAGCTGTGGTCGACATGATAAAAGCTGAACTCCTAGGTCCTTGCTGACCTAGACTTATTCCAAGCCGAGATGATGTTCGTGGTTGATGGAATGTCGGTTGTAGCTGACCTGATGTAGGATGATGTTATCGATGGGAACTCTTGAACTATGGTTACCTCGACCGTCATACAAGCCGAGGTTAAGGTCTCTGAATTGGCAGGTACACATTGGGCATACCAATCACCCCTAGCCCTTAGTTACCGATGTAAAATAGGTGACTAAGGGATATGTAACTCCGAGGCTATTCTTCCTTTTGTGACAACATTTCTTTAACAACTGTCAACTGCTGAAGTAGGCAGCGTGCCTGACAAGTGCATAATGATAATGGTTTCCTTTTAGGCTCCCAAGGTAATGATGGGCCTTGGGATTTGTGCCAGCACGGGTTGGGTGTTTAAACCTTTTCCTTCTCCTTTTCCCTCATTTCTCTCACTTTCCTGGCTGAGTTTTCTGTGTTATCTCTCTCTCTCTTTAAGAGCTCCATTGCTGTTGGGTTTTGGGAATTTTCTTTGTTCTTAATCCTCCTATTCCTCATCTTGCACTCCCTCAGGTATTATTTTCATCTCGTCTTTCCATTTTCATCCCTTTATTTCCATTTCATGCATTTTTCGGTGGTAGCTTAGGTTTTTCGGTGAACTTATGAGTTTTCTGGTGAACTTATGAGTTTTTTGGTGGACCTATTCTTGATTTGAAATCTTTCAAATAACCACGTTTGATCCTTGGAGAAAAAACAAGAAAAGGGGAGAGAAGAACTTGGATAAGAGAAGAGGCAATCTCCGGATTAACTGATGATGCTGGAAATAGCACCACCGGTCAAGGTGTTTGTAAGCTCAAACCAGTGATAACAGTGGCAGAACAAGAGTATACTAAATATAAGAGATTGAGGTGAGGAGAAGAGGATGAACACTTGAATATAAGTGGTTCAGCCAATCTGGCCTACGTCCACTGTGAGTGTGTGAGTAATATCACTAAAATAGGGCACTAATGGTCATGGATACAATCTCTCAAGATTTTCTCTCTACTGTATAAAATGATAGAGTTTCATCTAGGATTGAAATTTTGGATCCCTTTGCAAGGTAGAGGATGACCTCTATATATAATGTTTGGGGGGTGTAATGTACCCCCCAAGCATAGAATGATCATGTGCATGGAGATCTATCCAGTGTAAGGATGACAACTGGCTGATCTTCAACTAAGAAATGATGACCTCAATATTCCCTCACGTGGAGGGAATGACTCAGTTATAACGGATTTGCCCACATGCTCCAAGCCATATATGTACGTGTAGAAGCTCGACTATATTTTCTTGGTACCAACCTCGGCCTAAGTGAGTACGAGGCTAGTGAGGTACGACCCTTGCCTTGGCTAGTAATTATATGATGACTTTGGCTGGGATGTCTGCCGAGGTTAGATATGTGAAACATCGGCCTGGGCCGATATTGACCTGACACTTGATGTTGAGCCTGCAAGGTTGCTGATACTAAGTGAAACCTATAACGTCATCTAAAGCCGATGATGGGACTGTTCATTGGGACTAAGGGACTTTGCTGATTCTCACGTGGTCCTTGCAACGTCGTCTGTAGCCGAATTGGGGTGGTATTGGTTAACGTCGGTTGTAGCTGACCTGATCAAAGCTGAACTCCTAGGTCCTTGCTGACCTCGACTTACTCCAAGTCGAGATGATGTTCGTGATTTATGGAACGTCGGATGTAGCCGACCTGATGTATGACGATGTTGTCGAAGAGCACTCTTGAACTCTTGTTACCTCGACCGTCATACTGGCCGAGGTTGAGGTCTCTGAATTGGCAGGTACACATTGGGCATATCATTAACGAATGAGACTTCAGATTCAGATCCTTAGAGGCAAGTATTTACTTGTTTTAGATGCAATTTTTTTAGTTTAGTACCTTTATAGTTAATTAAGAACTAAAGATAAGATTAAAGATGTGGACTTTGGTAATAAATTGAAGAAGATTTAATGTTTGATTGAACCTGTGATTTTAATTGAGATCGGTTGATGAACATTGAATGAGAAATTCATAATTAAATTTTGGGTTTATGGGAATGAACATGAACTTGTTGATAGGGTGTCAGAAATAAATGAAAGTCAAGGTCTAATTAATTCTGGGTTGTTCGGATTAATGAACGATTAGGAATCCTTATGTTTAGATAAGGGATTCGGGTTTAAATTAATATTATAATGCTTATGGAATGTCAATATATTGATAAAGGATGTTAATTACATGGTTTGGGAGGCTTGGGACCTCCATTGGAAGGCTTTGGAGGAGAAAATCCAAGGAAGAAGACGATTGGCAACCCAGCAAATCGAATCGGTTCGTTGGGGGAGAGAATTAGTTTGGTTAAATGAACCGGTTCGCTGACCTGCCCAGATTTTGTTTGCACATTTTTTAACCCGTTAGATCCTGGGGAATTAATGTAGTGGCTTCAGGGGTAGAGTGGGATAATTGGAGAATATTTTTCAGATTTAGTACGTGCGTTAGGCCAACGAATAGACATGTTTGGGTAAGACGAACCGGGAATTCAAGTAAATGAACACTTATATGTATAGTCGGGAAGTCAGTTTGGACTTCAAGATTGGTAGATTAGTACGTTGTGGGATTTGCAAAATAAGTCAGTACTTTATATATATAAGTATTGGGTTGACTTGTATACATATATATATACAGGGGTGGACCCACCCCATCCCGAAGGGGTGCGGCCGCACCCACAATATTTTCAGAATTTTTTGCTGGGTATAGTGTAATTTTTTTCCCTATATGTGATTTTTAGAAGTGCAAGTCATAGAGTTTATGCCATTTTAAATGCTAAGGGGTGAAATTGTAATAAAGTTTACAGATTGTAAACACACGGAGGTGCCTCTTTCTTTAAAATAAAACCCTAACTTTTAACATCTTTCTTTACCTAGCAGCCATTTCTCTTTTCTCATCTATCTCTCAACTCTCAACAACAAAAGAAAATCATATCATCTATCTCTCATCTTAGCCATTTCTGACCGCCCTCTACCCCCACCACCCTCCCTCCCGCCAGAAGCAGCGGTGCCCCCACCAGCCACACCTGACTGACCTCCCCCTCCCTCCCTGCAGGGCGCTAACGCACAGCAGGTAACTTTTAATTACATGACTTTTTTTTTTCCAGTTCAACATTTATATAAATAAATGCTAAAAGTTAGTTAAGTTTAAATGTTAGTTTAGTTAGTTTAATGTAAAATGTTAAGTTAAATAAACTAATGTAAAATGTAAAACTTCAATAAATTATTGTAAAAGTTCTATTATTGTTTCAATGCTTTGTTTGCTAACCATTTTTTAAAAATTTGATTAAATATTGATAGTTAATCATTGAGTATTGTTTATTTGGTAAATATATTGTTTGTCCTTCTATTTTTATTTTCTTACTATAAATTAGTAGTAATATTTTTTTTGCTGAAATTTTTAATTTTTCTAAATTTAATTGTTATCATTTAATGGCTAAAAATTTAATTTGAAATATCTTTTCAGTTTTGGGCAATTATGTTGAGTAATTGTTAGAATAGAAGTATTTGTCAATGATTTAATATATTTTAGAGCTAAAAATTTGTATAAAACTCAAAATAACTCTAAAAAAAATCGCCTCGGGGGCTCCCGTCCCCGAACCCGAACTCGAACCCCCGATATTATATTAAACTTTCGCACCCCCTAACAAAATATCCTGGGTCCACCACTATATATATATATATATATATATATATATATATATATATATGTGTGTGTGTGTGTGTGTGTGTGTGTGTGTGTGTGTGATTATTGTTTGTTTGTATTGAACATACCTAATCGGTAGTGCTATCATTGGGAGGTTGCGCATAGTAGGTGTGACACCCCGACTAATTAAATACCGGGTAGCTACTCCTTTATTAAATTAATTCAAAATGCCAAGTTGGTTCAGTTAATAGCATCACTGTCGAAAACATTTTAATAATTACTAACCACCTAGTATTTAAAAGTAAGTGCCAAATTTTAACTTAAGTCTGATTAACATGCAGTAAAAGAATAATGAAAGAATAACAACCATTCACTATAATGAAGTAATGAATAACCAACAACATAAATATAAATCCGGAGGAAAACTCCTCACAACAATCCCACAACTGAAAAATAATACGACAAGTCTGAATCCTGAATAATTACATGCCAGAAGTCTGAATAACTGAAATAAATGAAATGCCTCCAAAACAAATGGGCGACATGCCCTACAACTGATAACTGAAGAATATCGAGTCAAGATAGATGAAGCGTCTACCAGCAAAGTCCTGTAACTTCCACAAACAGCTACAGCTCGTCACCTGTATGAGAATCCTAAGCATGATGTCCTTGTGGCCGGGCACCTAAAATGGTTTTTACAAAAATAGATTTGAAAGCAAATGGGTCAGAGCCCGAAAGTGGAAATCATTTTAAAAACAGCAAGTGTTTTAATAACATTAAAACATTAAATGCAAAATACATGTTAGGACGTGCACTCACATGAAATTCTCACCTCTCGACTACATGTGCACTCCTAACGTACATTACCCATCTAAATGACACATATATCTAACCAACACGTAATAAGTTCTACCCCTTACTACTCGATTCCCATATTACATTCTAACGTTATCAATTAAATAGAGGGCTTTACATACACTCGGATTCTCATTTAGTAATATAATTCACTATCAGTTAACCCGTTTTGTTTTCTCAAATCATTACCATAATATTATTCACAATACCAATCATGAAAGTTCCCATTAATTAAGTGTATATTATTCACATCATAAATATACAATACAGAACCCCGAGACTAAGCTGCGGTGCACACATACTCTGCTATCCATCCCGGTACATCACGGACATAAGGATTACGCATTCTGAATCTCTCAGGAATCATTCTCAGATAACAACATCACAAATAATGGAGGCGAACACAGTCACATCACATGGGTCACGCACATACCTGCGCTCCCACGATCAGCAGACTTATTAACATCCCACTAAGTCCTTCTCTGACCTATGTTCATCGAGGTAACCAATATAAATCCGGGAAACACAAGGATTAGAAGGCCCTAAGCGAACGTAAACCTCCCGTGATAGCAAGTATGGTAGGTATGTCATACACATAAAATCAATACATATACTAAGTATGAACACCTCTTAGTAATTACCATAATATATTGGAGGTACACTTCTCATTCTCGTACCGACATATAATACTACACAAATTATATGTTCCTGGTTAATATAATAAATTAGACCGTCAATATTTCTCGCAACGTAATAGACACTCACGTCCTACTTCATATTTTTCCCTTAGGTTCAAACTACACTTCTAGGTTTGGCTCCTCATTATATCCCAAACATCCCAAATGTAACAATTAATCATCAAGGGAAGGTTATCTCTACGTATACACAAGGTTACGGGACACTCGGGATCAAAACAGGCTAAAAAGCCTAAACTGTCAACTCGTTCGAAGTCTCGTTCGAACGAGGCTGTTCGAACGAGAGTTCGTTCGAACGAACTGGGCCTTCTAACGAGATCTCGTTCGAACGAAAGTCTTCGAACGAACATCCCTCTTGTTAGAACCCAAATTGTCAACTTGTTAGAAGCTCGTTCGAACGAGCTCGTTCGAACGACCTGGGCAGGTCTTCTAACGAGTGGCCAGATTCGAGCCCAGAAATTTCTAATCTCGTTTTTCCAACTTTCTTCACTCCTAATCCCTCATAAAAATCGTTCCAACATCAATTTAAGGTTCCTAATTCATACTAAACATTCATGGATCATAACTAAACGTTTATATAGGGCCAATATAACTTAAACATCATCAAATCATCAAATCCCTTCATTTAACCCCCAAATTACATGAACATGAACCCTAAAATTTATAAATCATCAATGAGCCTAATTAAATTCGTTTTTTATTTCATCCAAGATATTATTATCATCAGAATAATCACCTATGTACAATTCTACATGTAATTCCTCATCAATATGCAAGATTCTAATTCCAAGTTTAATGGGTTTTCATTCATCTCCCAACCAAATACAATTTTAACAAAATCCTACGCATGGAAGAAGCATTCTCTGCAATTAATTGAAATTAAACCACTTGCCTTATTTGAATCTCTGAATTTGAAATTGAATCTTGAAGGTTGAATTGCCTTCTCTCTCTCTCTGCAGAATCCTTCTATTTCTCTCCCTCTCTACAAGTTCTTCTCAAGGTGTTAATGGAGGTTGGGTTTGTTTTTGCCAAGTTTTAAAGTTTCTAACTTCTCCCGTAGCCCACTACCTAAATTGGAGTTGGAGATGGCTTAGTGGGTTAAGACTAAGTCAGATTTTTAACTCTAATTTTAGTGGGTTTTAATTACCCAATTTCCGAAATTACCAAAATGCCCTAATAAGTTACCGGTATGACCCAATAATGCCCCGGGACCCAAACTTAACTCCCGGCTAGTGTTTTCTGACTATTTCGACCCTTCTGGACGCGTTGGCGCACTCAAAACGACCATACGGTTAACAGAACTAAAATTCACTTTTTAATTAAAATAAATATTTCCCTGACGCGACTGTCACACGCGTCTCAATAAAATTTCCCCAAATTGCCGTATTTCAATCTCGCGACAATTTCAATATTTCCGATATTCATATATTGCCATATATACACATTATAATCAAATACTAACTCACATCTCGTTAATATTTTATCCGGATTAATTTTCAATTAATACGCATTTAATTTAATTAATCCCATAAATAAATATCACAAAAATACGGGGTATTACATACTTCCCCCCTAATAACTGAATTTCGTCCCGAAATTCGGAACTAGAAAGTACCTGGTAAGAACAACTCTGGATAACGTTCGTGCATATCATCCTCGCGCTCCCATGTGGACTCCTCGACATTATGATGTCGCCACTGAACACGCACTAACGGAACTATCTTTGACCACAGTTTCCGCTCACTTCGGTCCAAAATAGCAATCGGTCCCTCCTCGTAGGAGCTATCCGGATGGAGATCGATGTCCTACAAAGCAATATGAGAATGAGCCAAATCGTCTCTAAGATATTTCCTTAGCGAGGAAATATGAAACACATCGTGAATCCGATGTAAATGCTCCGGTAACCCAAGCCTATACGCAACTGGTCCAATCCGCTCAATAATAGGAAATGGTCCCACGTATCTCGGTGCCAACTTCCATTTCTTCCCGAAACGCATAATCCCCTTCATAGGAGATACTCTGAGCAAAACCTGGTCCCCCACTTGGAACTCTCTAAAGAACCTCTTCGCATCAGCATAGCTCTTCTGCCTGTCCTGAGCTACCCGAATGCGACTCCGTATCAGTTCTATCCTTGCCGAAGTATCCTGAATCACTTCCGGCCCAAGTAGTTTGTTGTCCCCCACCTCTAACCAACATGCTGGGGAACGACAAGGTCTACCGTACAACGCCTCAAATGGAGCCATGCCAATGGTGAACTGGTAGCAGTTGTTGTAAGCAAACTCCACCAGTGGAAGATACTGCTCCCATCCACCCCCGAAATCAATGATGCACATACGTAGCATGTCCTCCAACATTTGGTTTGTAGGCTCAGTTTGCCCATCGGTCTGCGGGTGATACATCGTACTCAACCGCAATTCCGTGCCCATGGCCTCCTGAAAACTTTCCCAAAACCGTGAAACAAATATCTTGTCTCGGTCAGACACGATATTTAGGGGCACACCGTGAAGTCTCACTATCTCTGCAATAAAGAGCTGGGCATACTGTCCCGCAGTGTAGTCTGTCCTTACGAGTAGAAAATGAGCGACTTTGGTCAACCTGTCCACAATCACCCAAATGGAGTCGTGACCTCTCTGTGAAGTAGGCAACCCCGTGATAAAGTCCATGGATATGCTCTCCCACATCCACATCGGGACCTCCAATGGCTGTAAAAGTCCTGCCGGTCTCTGATGATCCACTATTACTAGCTGACAAGTGGCGCATTTTGAAACAAACACGGAAATATCTCTCTTCATCCCGCTCCACCAATACTATCGTCTCATGTCTTGGTACATTTTGTCCCCACCGGGATGTATCGCGAACCGTGAGCCGTGAGACTCTGCCATCACCTCGTGCTGTAATTCCTCCCCTTCCGAAACTACCAATCTCCCATTGAAGCGTAATCCCCCGTCTGAGCTAACGGTATAGGACTCGGCTCCCTCTGCTAGTAATCGAACTATCTGCTCCTGACAGAACGAGTCATTTGCCTGTGCCCTTACTACCTTCGTGACAATCTGAGGTGTAACGGTCATCACAGACATGAACGATCGGGCCACTGCATCCTGGTGTCCCAACTCCTTCCACTTGGCCTTCCACACTCCTGCCACCTCATCTACTGGCCTACGGCTCAACGCGTCTGCTACCACGTTAGCCTTTGCCGGGTGGTACTGGATATCAAACTGATAGTCCTTCACAAACTCAAGCCACCTTCGCTGTCGCATATTCAACTCCTTCTGCGTGAATAGGTACTGTAGGGACTTGTGGTCCGTGAACAATCGAAACTTCTCCCCCAACAGGTAATGTCTCCAAATCCGCAAGGCAAATACCACTGCCGCCAACTCCAAGTCATGAGTGGGGTAATTCTTCTTGTGAGGCTTTAGCTTACGGGAATCATAAGCTATGGCCTAATTCTCCTGCTGTAATACACCTCCAAGTCCTTGTAAGGACGCATCGGTGTAGACTAAATACTAGTCCTGCCCTGATGGCTGGACTCTCCTGATCGCTTGCCCTCAGCCATGTGAAAGCGATGATCCTGGCAGTGTAACAGTGTGGCATTAACCACATCAGAATAAGTGGCTAACGAGAGGTTCCCTAACAAGTGCCGACGAATCCTCCATGCCAACCCGTCCGTAAATTTCTGTATCTTCTCCTCCTCCGTCGGTATCTCATCCGGAAGATCAGTGAATTTGGCCTCATACTCGGCCACAGTCTTACCCTCCTGCTTGAGGCTCATCAACTTCCTCCTCATCTCTGTGTGAACAGCCGACGGAAAGTACTTGCGGTCAAACCGCACCCAAAACTCCTGAATAGTGAGAGTATCTCTCTCCTCCACTGTGGTCATAGACTCCCACCACTGCAGTGCAGACCCTACTAGCTTAAAGGTAGCTAGTATCTGCTTCTGGACATCTGTGCACTCATACATCCTCAGGTGTCGCTGTCCTTCCTCCACTGACTCGAAACTACCACATCGGAGCTACCTGCGAACTTCGGAGGGTTTGCTTTCTGAAAAGCATCGCGTACACGTTCCCAAGCAGACGGGAATGTATGTGCCTGAACCGGTGCGGCTACTGGCGCCTGAGCTGGTGCCTGCTGAACTACGACAAGTGCGGCATTTATCGCCTGGGCCACAATGGCTGCAACCTCGGCGGCATTCATCGTGCCCTGAACTGGTGCGGGCTTTGGTTCTGGCATTGCATCCCTGGGAACCCGTTGTGCACGTCGTGGAGGCATCTGAAATAAGAATGAAGTTTATAAGTTCGCAGTTATAAACTTAAGATAGCTGAAGAATGTAGCATATACAAAAGAATACAACAGTCCTAAAATATAGGGCTCTACATCAAAGAAAGCTCAGCGGAAAACATAATAAGCCGTACAGATCCTAAAGGACACTAGAACCTGATGCTCTGATACCACCTGTGACACCCCGACTAATTAAATACCAGGTAGCTACTCCTTTATTAAATTAATTCAAAATGCCAAGTTGGTTCAGTTAATAGCATCACTGTCGAAAACATTTTAATAATTACTAACCACCTAGTATTTAAAAGTAAGTGCCAAATTTTAAGTTAAGTCTGATTAACATGCAGTAAAAGAATAATGAAAGAATAACAACCATTCACTATAATGAAGTAATGAATAACCAACAACATAAATATAAATCCGGAGGAAAACTCCTCACAACAATCCCACAACTGAAAAATAATACGACAAGTCTGAATCCTGAATAATTACATGCCAGAAGTCTGAATAGCTGAAATAAATGAAATGCCTCTAAAAGAAATGGGCGACATGCCCTACAACTGATAACTGAAGAATATCGATTCAAGATAGATGAAGCGTCTACAAGCAAAGTCCTGTAACTTCCACAAACAGCTACAGCTCGTCACCTGTATGAGAATCCTAAGCATGATGTCCTTGTGGCTGGGCACCTAAAATGGTTTTTACAAAAATAGATTTGAAAGCAAATGGGTCAGAGCCCGAAAGTGGAAATCATTTTAAAAACAACAAGTGTTTTAATAACATTAAAACATTAAATGCAAAATACATGTTAGGACGTGCACTCACATGAAATTCTCACCTCTCGACTACATGTGCACTCCTAACGTACATTACTCATCTAAATGACACATATATCTAACCAACACGTAATAAGCTCTACCCCTTACTACTCGATTACCATATTACATTCTAACGTTATCAATTAAATAGAGGGCTTTACATACACTCGAATTCTCATTTAGTAATATAATTCACTATCAGTTAACCCGTTTTGTTTTCTCAAATCATTACCATAATATTATTCACAATACCAATCATGAAAGTTCCCATTAATTAAGTGTATATTATTCACATCATAAATATACAATACAAGCACCCCGAGACTAAGCTACGGTGCACACATACTCTGCTATCCATCCCGATACATCACGGACATAAGGATCACGCATTCCGAATCTCTCAGGAATCATTCTCAGATAACAACATCACAAATAATGGAGGCGAACACAGTCACATCACATGGGTCACGCACATACCTGTGCTCCCACGATCAGCAGACTTATTAACATCCCACTAAGTCCTTCTCTGACCTATGTTCATCGAGGTAACCAATCTAAATCCGGGCAACACAAGGATTAGATGGCCCTAAGCGAACGTAAACCTCCCGTGATAGCAAGTATGGTAGGTATGTCATACACATAAAATCAATACATATACTAAGTATGCACACCTCTTAGTAATTACCATAATATATTGGAGGTACACTTCCCATTCTCGTACCGACATATAATACTACACAATTTATATGTTCCTGGTTAATATAATAAATTAGACCATCAATAGTTCTCGCAACGTAATAGACACTCACGTCCTACTTCATATTTTTCCCTTAGGTTCAAACTACACTTCTAGGTTTGGATCCTCATTATATCCCAAACATCCCAAATGTAACAATTAATCATCAAGGGAAGGTTATCTCTACGTATACACAAGGTTACGGGACACTCGGGATCAAAACAGGCTAAAAAGCCTAAACTGTCAACTCGTTCGAAGTCTCGTTCGAACGAGGTTGTTCGAACGAGAGTTCGTTCGAACGAACTGGGCCTTCTAACGAGATCTCGTTCGAACGAAAGTCTTCGAACGAACATCCCTCTCATTAGAACCCAAACTGTCAAGTCGTTAGAAGCTCGTTCGAACGAGCTCGTTCGAACGACCTGGGCAGGTCTTCTATCGAGTGGCCAGATTCGAGCCCAGAAATTTCTAATCTCGTTTTTCCAACTTTCTTCACTCCTAACCCCTCATAAAAATCGTTCCAACATCAATTTAAGGTTCCTAATTCGTACTAAACATTCATGGATCATAACTAAACGTTTATATAGGGCCAATATAACTTAAACATCATCAAATCATCAAATCCCTTCATTTAACCCCCAAATTACATGAACATGAACCCTAAAATTTATAAATCATCAATGAGCCTAATTAAATTCATTTTTTATTTCATCCAAGATATTATTATCATTAGAATAATCACCTACATACAATTCTACATGTAATTCCTCATCAATATGCAAGATTCTAATTCCAAGTTTAATGGGTTTTCATTCATCTCCCAACCAAATACAATTTTAACAAAATCCTACGCATGGAAGAAGCATTCTCTGCAATTAATTGAAATTAAACCACTTGCCTTATTTGAATCTCTGAATTTGAGGTTGAATCTTGAAGGTTGAATTGCCTTCTCTCTCTCTCTGCAGAATCCTTCTCTTTCTCTCCCTCTCTACAAGTTCTTCTCAAGGTGTTAATGGAGGTTGGGTTTGTTTTTGCCAAGTTTTAAAGTTTCTAACTTCTCCTGTAGCCCACTACCTAAATTGGAGTTGGAGATGGCTTAGTGGGTTAAGAATAAGTCAGTTTTTTAACTCTAATTTTCGTGGGTTTTAATTACCCAATTTCCGAAATTACCAAAATGCCCTAATATGTTACCGGTATGACCCAATAATGCCCCGGGACCCAAACTTAACCCCCGGCTAGTGTTTTCTGACTATTTCGACCCTTCCGGACGCGTTGGCGCACTCAAAACGACCATACGATTAACAGAACTAAAATTCACTTTTTAATTAAAATAAATATTTCCCTGACGCGACTGTCACACGCGTCTCAATAAAATTTCCCCAAATTGTCGTATTTCAATCTTGCGACAATTTCAATATTTCCGATATTCATATATTGCCATATATACACATTATAATCAAATACTAACTCACATCTCGTTAATATTTTATCTGAATTAATTTTCAATTAATACGCATTTAATTTAATTAATCCCATAAATAAATATCACAAAAATACGGGGTATTACATACTTCCCCCCTAATAACTGAATTTCGTCCCGAAATTCGGAACTAGAAAGTACCTGGTAAGAACAACTCTGGATAACGTTCGCGCATATCATCCTCCCGCTCCCATGTGGACTCCTCGACATTATGATGTCGCCACTGAACACGCACTAACGGAACTATCTTTCACCGCGGTTTCCGCTCACTTCGGTCCAAAATAGCAATCGCTCCCTCCTCGTAGGAGCTATCCGGATTGAGATCGATGTCCTCCAAAGCAATATGAGAATGAGCCAAATCGTCTCTAAGATATTTCCTTAGCGAGGAAATATGAAACACATCGTGAATCCGATGTAAATGCTCCGGTAACCCAAGCCTATACGCAACTGGTCCAATCCGCTCAATAATAGGAAATGGTCCCACGTATCTCGGTGCCAACGTCCCTTTCTTCCCGAAACGCATAATCCCCTTCATAGGAGATACTCTGAGCAAAACCTGGTCCCCCACTTAGAACTCTCTGAAGAACCTCTTCGCATCAACATAGCTCTTCTGCCTGTCCTGAGCTACCCGAATGCGACTCCGTATCAGTTCTATCCTTGCCGAAGTATCCTGAATCACTTCCGGCCCAAGTAGTTTGTTGTCCCCCACCTCCAACCAACATGCTGGGGAACGATAAGGTCTACCGTACAACGCCTCAAATGGAGCCATGCCAATGGTGAACTGGTAGGAGTTATTGTAAGCAAACTCCACCAGTGGAAGATACTGCTCCCATCCACCCCCGAAATCAATGATGCACATACGTAGCATGTCCTCCAACATTTGGTTTGTACGCTCAGTTTGCCCATCGGTCTGCGGGTGATACGCCGTACTCAACCGCAATTCCGTGCCCATGGCCTCCTGAAAACTTTCCCAAAACCGTGAAACAAATATCTTGTCATGGTCAGACACGATATTTAGGGGCACACCGTGAAGTCTCACTATCTCTGCAATAAAGAGCTGGGCATACTGTCCCGCAGTGTAGTCTGTCCTTACGAGTAGAAAATGAGCGACTTTGGTCAACCTGTCCACAATCACCCAAATGGAGTCGTGACCTCTCTGTGAAGTAGGTAACCCCGTGATAAAGTCCATGGATATGCTCTCCCACATCCACATCGGGACCTCCAATGGCTGTAAAAGTCATGCCCGTCTCTGATGATCCACTTTTACTAGCTGACAAGTGGCTCATTTTGAAACAAACACGGCAATATCTCTCTTCATCCCGCTCCACCAATACTATTGTCTCATGTCTTGGTACATTTTGTCCCCACCGGGATGTATCGCAAACCGTGAGTCGTGCGACTCTGCCATCACCTCGTGCTGCAATTCCTCCCCTTCCGGAACTACCAATCTCCCATTGAAGCGTAATCCCCCGTCTGAGCTAACGGTATAGGACTCGGATCCCTCTGCTAGTAATCGAACTATCTGCTCCTGACAGAACGAGTCATTTGCCTGTGCCCTTACTACCTTCGTGACAATCTGAGGTGTAACGGTCATCACAGACATGAACGATCGGGCCACTACATCCTGGAGTCCCAAATCCTTCCACTTGTCCTTCCACACTCCTGCCACCTCATCTACTGGCCTACGGCTCAACGCGTCTGCTACCACGTTAGCCTTTCCCGGGTGGTACTGGATATCAAACTGATAGTCCTTCACAAACTCAAGCCACTTTCGCTGTCGCATATTCAACTACTTTCGCGTGAATAGGTACTGTAGGGACTTGTGGTCCGTGAACAATCGAAACTTATCCCCCAACAGGTAATGTCTCCAAATCCGTAAAGCAAATACCACTGCCGCCAACTCCAAGTCATGAGTGGGGTAATTTTTCTCGTGAGGCTTTAGCTTACGGGAAGCATAAGCTATGGCCTGATTCTCCTGCTGTAATACACCTCCAAGTCCTTGTAAGGACGCATCGGTGTAGACTAAATACTCAACTCTCGGTCTCGGCAATGCTAACACAGGTGTTGAGGTCAACTTATCCTTCAACTCATCGAATACCAGCTGACAGGCATCACTCCAGATGAATGGCACACCCTTACGAGTTAGATGTGTCAGAGGACCTTCTATCTTCGAAAATCCCCGAATGAACCTCCGGTAGTATCCTGCTAATCCCAAGAAACTACGAATCTCCGTTGGTGTCGTGGGCTGTCCCCACTCCCTCACCGCGGATACTTTCCCCGGATCAACAGATATTCCCCGGTCGAAAATAATATGTCCCAAAAACTGGACCTCCTTCAGCCAAAACCCGAACTTCTCAGGGAGTACTCAGATGTGTTTTAGGAGATACCAGGCCTACCCCCCAGTCGAGAGATAGACTTTGTCATAGACTTATTGCCAGATACGAGACCTATAGCACGCGCACCGTACCGTATGGCTCCGACAGAGATGCGAGAGCTACGAGATCAGATTGAGCAGTTGTAGGGTCAGGGGTTTATACGGAGGAGTACTTCGCCGTGGGGTGCCCCTGTGTTGTTCGTAAAGAAGAGAGATGGTTCACTGAGATTGTGTGTGGACTACCGGGAGTTGAATAAAGTCACGATACGGAATAAGTATCCGTTGCCACGAACCGATGACTTGTTCGACCAGTTGAGAGGAGCTTCATTCTTCTCAAAGATTGATTTGAGATCGGGATACCATCAGTTGCGTATCAGGGAGGAGGATGTCTCGAAGACTGCGTTCTTAACGAGATATGGTTCTTACGAGTTTCGGGTTATGCCTTTTGGTTTGACCAACGCTCCAGCAGTGTTTATGGACTTGATGAATAGGGTGTTCAGGGATTTCCTAGATCAGTTTGTCATTGTCTTCATTGATGATATTCTGGTTTACCCCACTCCCTCACCGCGGATACTTTCCCCGGATCAACAGATATTCCCCGGTCGAAAATAATATGTCCCAAAAACTGGACCTCCTTCAGCCAAAACCCGAACTTCTCATATTTTGCATACAGCTCGTTCTGACGTAGTGTCTGCAAATCTTGCCTCAAATGCTCAGCGTGCTCCTCCTCTGTCTGGGAGTAAACCAGAATATCATCAATGAAGACAATGATAAACTGATCTAGGAAATCCCTGAACACCCTATTCATCAAGTCCATAAACACTGCTGGAGCGTTGGTCAAACCAAAAGGCATAACCCGAAACTCGTAAGAACCATATCTCGTTAAGAACGCAGTCTTCGAGACATCCTCCTCCCTGATACGCAACTAATGGTATCCCGATCTCAAATCAATCTTTGAGAAGAATGAAGCTCCTCTCAACGGGTCGAACAAGTCATCGGTTCGTGGCAACGGATACTTATTCCGTATCGTGACTTTATTCAACTCCCGGTAGTCCACACACAATCTCAGTGAACCATCCCTCTTCTTTACGAACAACACAGGGGCACCCCACGGCGAAGTACTCCTCTGTATAAACCCCTGACCCAACAACTGCTCAATCTGATCTCGTAGCTCTCGCATCTCTGCCGGAGCCATACGGTACGGTGCGCGTGCTATAGGTCTCGTATCTGGCAATAAGTCTATGACAAAGTCTATCTCTCGACTGGGGGGTAGGCCTGGTATCTCCTGAAACACATCTGAGTACTCCCTGACAACTGGGATCGAATCTAAAGGAATCACAACCTCCTTAGAGGTATCCTCCTCTATGTAATACAAATGAGCGGTCGAACCTCCCTCTGGGCGAGGCATCGCCACTACAAACATATCTTGCCCCGGAATAGCAAAAATAATGCTCCCACCGAAGCAATCAATCATGGCTCTATAATCAGCGAGACAATCCATACCGATAATCACATCGTGAACATGCATATCTAATACCAACATATCTGCAGGTAATACCAGACTACCAATCTCTACCCCTACTCCCCGCCATATAAAGAAAATAAGTGACCCACTCCCCAATGGTGAGTCTACACACGTCACTGTGCTCTCTGTTGTGGCTAACAACCCTAAGGCTTTCGCAAAATGTGTAGCTATAAAATAATGCGTTGCCCCCGTATCAAACAAAACCCAACCCATAGTACCATGGATAGGAAACATACCCTCAATAGCGGGTGGTGCTTGTGGAGCTGCTGCCTGGTGGACGTTATAGACACGTCCATACTGTAACTGCCCCTGCTGCACAGGAACTGCTGGAATGGCTGGAAGAGTTGGCACCTGGGCTGGAGCTGGAAGAGCAGGTGGAAAAAGTGAACTCTGTGGCTCATGCCGAGCACCCTGCTGCTGCTGCGGGGCCCTGCCCCTATCAGGACAGTCCTGGCATTTATGGCCAGTCTTGCCACAAATGAAACACTTCCCCGGAAAGTTCCCCCCTCTCTGTCCCTGCTGCCCCCGACCCTGGTGGCCGTTACCGTTCCTCCACTGGCCCTGCTGGCCCTGCTGAAACTGCTATTGACCATTCTGACCCTGCTGGTGCTGATGGTCGTTCGGACCTTGATGGCCCTGCCGAAAACCTCCCGGTCCGTGCCTGAAATTCCCTGACCTGAACCTCTTGTGATCCCCCTGCTGGGAACCCTGGTCGTCCTGTCTCTGCCCCTGAACAGATTGTGCCCCACTGGCACCATGTCCCCCAGTCCTGCCCTGATGGCTGGACTCTCCTGATCTCTTGCCCTCAGCCATGTGAAAGCGATGATCCTGGCAGTGTAACAGTGTGGCGTTAACCACATCAGAATAAGTGGCTAACGAGAGGTTCCCTAACAAGTGCTGACGAATCCTCCATGCCAACCCGTCCGTAAACTCCTGGCAGTGTAACAGTGTGTGAACAACAAATGGAAAGTACTTGCGGTCAAACCGCACCCAAAACTCCTGAATAGTGAGAGTATCTCTCTCCTCCACTGTGGTCATAGACTCCCACCACTGCAGTGCAGACCCTACTAGCTTAAAAGTAGCTAGTATCTGCTTCTGGACATTTGTGCACTCATACATCCTCAGGTGTCGCTGGATGTCCTTCCTCTACTGACTCGAAACTACCACATCGGAGCTACCTGCGAACTCCGAAGGGTGTGCTTTCTGAAAAGCATCGCGTACACGTTCCCAAGCAGACGGGAATGTATGTGCCTGAACCGGCGCGGCTACTGGCGCCTGAGCTGGTGCCTGCATAACTACGACAAGTGCGGCATTTATCGCCTGGGCCACAATGGCTGCAACCTCGGCGGCATTCATCGTGCCCTGAACTGGTGCTGGCTTTGATTCTGGCGTTGCATCCCTGGGAACCCGTTGTGCACGTCGTGGAGGCATCTGAAATAAGAATGAAGTTTATAAGTTCGCAGTTATAAACTTAAGATAGCTGAAGAACGTAGCATATACAAAAGAATACAACAGTCCTAAAATATAGGGCTCTACATCAAAGAAAGCTCAGCGAAAAACATAATAAGTCGTACAGATCCTAAAGGACACTAGAACCTGATGCTCTGATACCACCTGTGACACCCCGACTAATTAAATACCAGGTAGCTACTCCTTTATTAAATTAATTCAAAATGCCAAGTTGGTTCAGTTAATAGCATCACTGTCGAAAACATTTTAATAATTACTAACCACCTAGTATTTAAAAGTAAGTGCCAAATTTTAAGTTAAGTCTGATTAACATGCAGTAAAAGAATAATGAAAGAATAACAACCATTCACTATAATGAAGTAATGAATAACCAACAACATAAATATAAATCCGGAGGAAAACTCCTCACAACAATCCCACAACTGAAAAATAATACAACAAGTCTGAATCCTGAATAATTACATGCCAGAAGTCTGAATAACTGAAATAAATGAAATGCCTCTAAAAGAAATGGGCGACATGCCCTACAACTGATAACTGAAGAATATCGAGTCAAGATAGATGAAGCGTCTACCAGCAAAGTCCTGTAACTTCCACAAACAGCTACAGCTCGTCACCTGTATGAGAATCCTAAGCATGATGTCCTTGTGGCGGGGCACCTAAAATGGTTTTTACAAAAATAGATTTGAAAGCAAATGGGTCAGAGCCCGAAAGTGGAAATCATTTTAAAAACAGCAAGTGTTTTAATAACATTAAAACATTAAATGCAAAATACATGTTAGGACGTGCACTCACATGAAATTCTCACCTCTCGACTACATGTTCACTCCTAACGTACATTACCCATCTAAATGACACATATATCTAACCAACACGTAATAAGTTCTACCCCTTACTACTCGATTCCCATATTACATTCTAACGTTATCAATTAAATAGAGGGCTTTACATACACTCGGATTCTCATTTAGTAATATAATTCACTATCAGTTAACCCGTTTTGTTTTCTCAAATCATTACCATAATATTATTCACAATACCAATCATGAAAGTTCCCATTAATTAAGTGTATATTATTCACATCATAAATATACAATACAAGAACCCCGAGACTAAGCTGCGGTGCACACATACTCTGCTATCCATCACGGACATAAGGATCACGCATTCCGAATCTCTCAGGAATCATTCTCGGATAACAACATCACAAATAATGGAGGCGAACACAGTCACATCACATGGGTCACGCACATACCTGCGCTCCCACGATCAGCAGACTTATTAACATCCCAATAAGTCCTTCTCTGACCTATGTTCATCGAGGTAACCAATCTAAATCCGGGCAACACAAGGATTAGAAGGCCCTAAGCGAACGTAAACCTCCCGTGATAGCAAGTATGGTAGGTATGTCATACACATAAAATCAATACATATACTAAGTATGCACACCTCTTAGTAATTACCATAATATATTGGAGGTACACTTCTCATTCTCGTACCGACATATAATACTACACAATTTATATGTTCCTGGTTAATATAATAAATTAGACCGTTAATAGTTCTCGCAACGTAATAGACACTCACGTCCTACTTCATATTTTTCCCTTAGGTTCAAACTACACTTCTAGGTTTGGCTGCTCATTATATCCCAAACATCCCAAATGTAACAATTAATCATCAAGGGAAGGTTATCTCTACGTATACACAAGGTTACGGGACACTCGGGATCAAAACAGGCTAAAAAGCCTAAACTGTCAACTCGTTCGAAGTCTCGTTCGAACGAGGCTGTTCGAACGAGAGTTCGTTCGAACGAACTGGGCCTTCTAACGAGATCTCGTTCGAACGAAAGTCTTCGAAAGAACATCCCTCTCGTTAGAACCCAAACTGTCAACTCGTTAGAAGCTCGTTCGAACGACCTGGGCAGGTCTTCTAACGAGTGGCCAGATTCGAGCCCAGAAATTTCTAATCTCGTTTTTCCAACTTTCTTCACTCCTAATCCCTCATAAAAATCGTTCCAACATCAATTTAAGGTTCCTAATTCGTACTAAACATTCATGGATCATAACTAAACGTTTATATAGGGCCAATATAACTTAAACATCATCAAATCCCTTCATTTAACCCCCAAATTACATGAACATGAACCCTAAAATTTATAAATCATCAATGAGCCTAATTAAATCCTTTTTTTTATTTCATCAAAGATATTATTATCATCAGAATAATCACCTACATACAATTCTACATGTAATTCCTCATCAATATGCAAGATTCTAATTCCAAGTTTAATGGGTTTTCATTCATCTCCCAACCAAATACAATTTTAACAAAATCCTACGCATGGAAGAAGCATTCTCTGCAATTAATTGAAATTAAACCACTTACCTTATTTGAATCTCTGAATTTGAGGTTGAATCTTGAAGGTTGAATTGCCTTCTCTCTCTCTCTGCAGAATCCTTCTCTTTCTCTCCCTCTCTACAAGTTCTTCTCAAGGTGTTAATGGAGGTTGGGTTGGTTTTTGCCAAGTTTTAAAGTTTCTAACTTCTCCCGTAGCCCACTACCTAAATTGGAGTTGGAGATGGATTAGTGGGTTAAGACTAAGTCATATTTTTAACTCTAATTTTCGTGGGTTTTAATTACCCAATTTCCGAAATTACCAAAATGCCCTTATAAGTTACCGGTATGTCCCAATAATGCCCCGGGACCCAAACTTAACCCCCGACTAGTGTTTTTTGACTATTTCGACCCTTCCGGACGCGTTGGCGCACTCAAAATGACCATACGGTTAATAGAACTAAAATTCACTTTTTAATTAAAATAAATATTTCCCTGACGCGACTGTCACACGCGTCTCAATAAAATTTCCCCAAATTGCCGTATTTCAATCTCGCGACAATTTTAATATTTCCGATATTCATATATTGCCATATATACACATTATAATCAAATACTAACTCACATCTCGTTAATATTTTATCCGGATTAATTTTTAATTAATACGCATTTAATTTAATTAATCCCATAAATAAATATCACAAAAATACGGGGTATTACAGTAGGCATTCCACCCTGGCGTTAACCAGTAGGTATTGGATTGATTTCACATGTCATAGTATTGTTGCATGGCAACTATCCATGTGAGAGGATCAGTGTTGGATTGCAGATTATTAGAGTTAAATGTGGTATAGTTGCCACCCTCGGACATATGTTTATGAATGCCTCCATTATTTTTGTTTACGCTTTGGGTTCGGTGGTGAGTTTCTAACCCGGTGTCCCAGTGTGATACGTGATATGCCTACAGCCTGATATCACACGAAGGAAGTATCAACAAGGTTTGTGCTCTGGGGATATGGTTATACGTATGTAGTGAGTGATATATATAGCACGGATGTAACTACGTTATTATACTATGTGAATATTTATCTCTGTCACGTGTGTCTCTATGATATCACTTATGAACGTATAGCTAGTGAACGTAGTATATTTTTTTTTTGGTTTACACCAGGGTATCCACTAGCGACTTAGTGACTAATCACTTCGCTGATTTGTAGGCACCTCGATGGGTGGGATAGCTGGCCCAGGGATTTAAGACTACTCCATGCCCAAGGGTGGGATCGAACCCTTGACCCTTGGTTAAGGGAGGAAGAGCCCCTTCCGCTCTACCACACCCCCTGGGTTAGTGAGCATAGTATATACTTAGCTAATTGGGACTATTAGCAGGATTAGGCTTGGATAACAGTTATTTCCTAGTTAGATTGGGTAGTATAAATAGGATAATAAAATGAATATATTAGGTGTGCACAGTAGATGAGATGTGAGGTTTTATCTCATGTGAGTGCGACCGATTAATTAATTTCGAAAGTAATACACTATGTGTTTTATTGACTTAAAGCATTTTATTATTTCAAAAATATTTTCAAATATTTTTGGCTTTAGCCCGTGGGAAAATCTTTTTTCTTGTTTTCTTTAAATACCCCAGGTGTGCAGTAACAGTAGCAAGGACAGAAGGGATAGATCTTTCTTGTCGTTGCAGTAGTTGTGGACATTACGAGATTGATTATCTGCCTCATCTCTTTCTATCTAGATAGGATTATTTTATTCCATTATTTTGTTTTGAGTGTGTTGCCCATCGTTGGATAGGACAATACTATATATCAGATATGCTATTGTATTATTCAATTTTTATTTCAGTTGAATGATTACTATTAACGACCGATGGTTTATTTGGTTCACATTTATTTACCTATGCATGTTGTTTATTTTGTTCATTTATATGTATGGTTTTGTTCATTTATATTTATTGCTTGTTGCGACAGTGATGCTAAGAATGAAACCATATTGGATTCCCATTTTATTTTAAAAAAGGATTGTCCACCCAGTATTAGAACATATGGGTTATCATAGTTAGTATCAGAATATTAGGTTCTAGTATCTTTAGGATATGAGCGAACTTGCTACGTTGTCAGTGTTTTGTTTCTTTAATATATTTCCCTTTGTTTAGGGCTATTATTTCATATTGTGTGCTTATATCTTCTGCTATTGTATATATTTAAAGTTAATCTCATACAATTTCGATATGGTTTCAAATGCCAAACGCCATGAGAGGTGGACCAACATGTGTAGTGATGAGGGTCGCAGAGGGAGAGGCTCACCCAAAGCCACGGCTGGATTTGGGGATTGGGATCACAGCAGAGGTCGTAACTATAATAGCAGAAGCGATTAATATCGCTTTGACTATCCTACCATAGCACTTTCCCCAAGAACAACCACAGTCACCAATGACAGCACCAGTTCATACTCACCTAGTGTCCTTAGTGTGGGAGAGAGTCAGGGAGGCCTTCAAGAAAGATCATCCGTCGAAGTTCGACGGTAGTGTGGATGTTGTAGCATCTGTCCAATGGAAGGATATATAGAGTTCTTTGTGTATGGTTAAATGAAATGACACTCAAAAGTAGGTATTAGCTAAATTCAAGCTAGTCGGGGCAACTCTTGAGTGATGGGAGTCGGTTACCACATTAGAAGAGAGGGATTCGATGACTATACAGGAGTTTTGTATGCGGTTTGCTCGCAAGTTATTTTTTTTGGTAGTTTAGATGGATATGGAGAGGAGATTTCTAAATGTCTTATATGAGGGCTGAACTAAGGCCGAGTATGAGGAGGATTTCACTCACATGAAAAACTTTGTTCCAGATGAGGTAAACACAGACGAGAATAAGATTCTCAAGTTTATGCGTGTATTTACCTAGAGAATTTTCCAGCATTTGTTAGGGAACCTGGCATTGAATACTTACACTGAGATCGTTAATGTTGTGTTGCTCCATTTCCAAGACCATCACTTCCATCTGAGGGGAGCGAAGAGGATAGGAGCGTCGAATCAGATAAAGACAGACGAATTAAGGGGACTCGTTCACAAAGTGTTGGAGGGAAGGATGAACCTAAACCTTTCCAGGACACCCAAGGATCGGGCCAGGAAAGCATTGAGGTATGGCGCAGCCTCACCATTCACCAGGCAGATAGAATCCTTTAAACCTCCAAAGAAGTTCTTCATGCCAAAAGTCACAATGTATGAAGGGAAGACAGACACAGCTCATCATATCAGGCTCTACTGATAGATTATGCCCCTTTGGAACCATCACGACACTTTGATGTGCAGGGTATTCCTATCATCCCTATGGGAGATCGGCCTAAAATGGTTTGAGAAACCTTCCCCCAGGTCAATATCCACCTTCAGGGAGCTCGTCGAGATGTTCATAGTCCGCTTTATCACAAGTAGCTGGTTGGTTAAGGATGTAGATTCATTAATCTATCTCAAAAATAATAAGGGAGAAACTCACAGGAAGTACGCTCAAGGGTACTAGGAGCTATACAAATGGAATTGATAATTACAACAAGCATCTAGAAATGGCCTCCTTCAAGTTCGGTATGGAACGGTCGAACGATCTCTATCATTCTTTGAATAAGAAGCCAACATTTTCAGTGGACGATCTTATTCCTCATATTGAGAAATATGGTAAGGTAGAGTATGAGCTTTCCAGTGCATACCTTCCAGTCGACCAAAAGAGGAGTGAGGTGAAGAAGGACCCTAAAAGGGGAAACCATCCACCATCGCCTGCGAAGGCAATCAGTAATGAAGCCTCTAAAAAATAGCTCCAAGCCCTAGGCCAGCGAGAGTAGCTACGAAGAGATGGAAACAGTCTTCAAAGAGCCTATTTTTAGGCTATTTCATCGAAACAAAGATAAGACTTTCTTCAAAAAGCCTCTCAATATGATCGGCTACCCAAGTGATAGGGACACTAGTCTTAGATGCAACTACCACTAGGACCACGGGCACCTCACAGAAGATTGCAAGATGTACAACAATCACCTAGAGGAACTCATCCAAGTGGGTCATTTTAGGGAGTACATCAACACATCAAAGCCAAATGCAATAACCAAGATCAATGCAGTCTATAAAGAGGAAGAGGATCTCCCACCGACATAATTGGTTAATGTCATACACGGCTATACCGACCCAACCCAGCACACTGGAAAGAAGCTAAGGGAGAAGGTATAGGTGGAAGCCAGCATTCGATAATCATTCTAAGTGGACTCGACCAAGATAGTCCTAGTCAAGAGGGAAAGAAAGGACCTCAATATTGACCAAGCAATCATGTTCACCAACGACAATCTGGTCAGCGTAAACTTACCCCACAAAGATGCCCTAGTGCTTACTCTCTAAATTATAAAGTTTGATGTGAGAAGAATACTGATCGACCAAGGAAGCTCCAATCAAAGCACAACTAGTAACGAAAGGAAGTTCATCCAGAGGTTGAAGAAACTCAATTAGCTCTTGTCGAATGCGTTTTAGAGGAATTTATTTCAGTTCCTTTAGATGCCTCACATCCAGAGAAGATCTTCCTCATTGGATCATAGTTGCTCAAAGATACAGCTGAGCAACTTATCCACTTCCTCATAGCAAATGCAAATGTTTTTACTTAGCATCCTTATGATCTTCCTGGGATGGACCCAAAAATTGTCTGCCACTGATTAGATGTGTAACTAAGTACCAAACCAATTAAGAAGAAAACCAGGAAGTCAGCACTAGAAAAGATAAAGGAAGTAGAGGTTAAAGTTCACAACCTTCTCCAAGCTAGCTCCATCAGGGGAGTCCAATTTCCATAATGGGTCTCCAACATCGTTGTTGCCAAGAAGAAAAGTGGTAAATAGAGGGTCTAAATCAGTTTCACCAACCTCAACAAGCATTACCTAAAGGAAATTTTTCCAATGAATGGGAAAGATCAACTAATAGATTCTAAAATAGGGCATCGATGAATGAGCTTCATATATGCATACCTTGGCTACCATGAGATACCCATATTCGGCCCAGATTAAGAGAAAACATTGTTCATAGAGGAAAGGTCGATTAAACCCATTTCTTATGAATGGTATGATCTAAACTCAATCAGCCAAGAAGAGGAAAGAAACCCACTTATATAGATGGTACGAACTGGGAAAGGTTAGTTAAAACCCATTTCTTATGAATGGTATTATCAAAATTAAATCGGCTTAGAAGAGGTAAGAAACCCACTTGTATAAGTGGTACGATCTGGGAAATGGTCAGTTAAACCCATTTCTTATGAATGGTATGATCTAAATTAGATCATCCTAAAAGAGGTAAGAAACCCACTTATATACGTGGTACGATCTGGGAAAGATCGGTTAAACCCCATTTCTTATTAATGGTATGGAATAGATAGAAAACCCACTTATATATGTGGAATGGCCTGGGAATGATTAATAAAAACCCAGTAATGGTATAACTTCAAACAAATCGGTCTAAGGAAAAGCTTAAACATCTCAACTGATCACTTAAAAAGACTTTAATCCACTACTTAATTGGTTAGAAACTATGAAAAGGTTAGTCTAATCAATCATTTAAAATGTCTTAGGTAGAAAGGTTAATTGGTTGAAACAAGGTCAGTTCTGGCCGAACACTTAGGAAATCTTTAACCAATTTCTTTACCACATAAAAATTATCTAAATCAATTTAGATGATCACTTGAATTGACTTTATCTAACTGTTTCATTAGTTAAAATTTCCTAAAAAATTTAATTTAGTTAGTCACCTAATATGGTTTTGGCCAACTAATTATACTCAAGGATGATTTAGTTGATCGCCCAAAATGGTATTGACCAGTTGCCTGGATTAGTAAATGTTGCTATAGTCATTTCATTTAGGGTGATTAAAGCAAATTAACTATAAATACCTTGTTTTTAGTAAAGAAAAAAGCAAAAAAAAAAAAGAAAACAATACACAACATTGGAAATGAGAAAGTACTTTTTCCATTAATAATGAACAAAAGAATACTAAGGGTGAACAAAAGTATAAAAAAAAAGAAAAAAAAATCCCTAAGCCTGACTAGTCTGCCCAACAACCATCTCGATAGGGAGATTGGTGAGGCTAAGGGATCGATTGAGGTCAGCATATCGATGGAGGAGGGGTTCAACGACTCCTCAGGAAGGATAGTCGAGGGGTAACCCAAAGGAGGATGCTTGGCATAGGCAAGGTTGTTCTCGCTAACGTTGCCACTTTTAAGCCCTGCTACCCAGCCTTTATTAAGGGCAAAAAACCCATGATAGTCTAGCTGGCCATCAATCTCCTAGATGGAAGTATCATACCCCTCATTAAAGGCCTTATCGAGTTCGACCTCCTTGTTCTTCTCCCTTTGAGCCCTAAGCTTAGAGGGAATGATTTTCTCTAAGAGGACCCGCTGGTGGAAGACCATGAGCTTGGTAAGATGACTGTCAACTCAGATGAATTCATTTTGGAATCACTCAGCCTCCTCCACCACCTTATTGTGTGTGTCGATGTACTCCTTCAACTTCTTAATCAGGTCGTCCACTTACTGGACCTGGGTTTTCATTTGATTTTTAAGGGTATTATTCTCCTTCTTAGCGCCCTCAAGTAATTTCTCGTAAGAGGAAGATCGGTTACTAAGATCTTGCTGAACCTGCATGCTCTACATTAATAAAGATAGATGTGTTAAAAAATTGTTAAATTAAGAAACACATAAAAACTTGGTAAGGCCCTCCTTATCGAGCCTCTCCAGAGTGAAGCTCCTTAGCTCTATCATGTCAGCCAGGAGCATCACCGCTAGTGAAAAAGAGAAGGCCACCTCCAAGTCCTTGTGGGCTGAATCAGTGTCCATTATATACTCCTTACCCTTAAATAAGGTAGGATCCCATGGGTGGTTCTGATTCAGAGGGAGAGGAGGTGTCCTTGAACATTGCCATTGATCATCTTCATTGACAACCATCAGTCAACTAGGTGGAGCGGACGTCTTAGAACCACCATTGATCAAAGTTTTATCGATTTTCTTCTTCTTCGCTTGTTCGACCTTCGCCCTATAGTGATCGAGCAAGTGGGACTACTTCTCCCTAAGGGAGACCAACTTCCTCCTCCTTTGTCCATCAAAAGAGGAAGTTTGGTTATCCTTCTGGTAGGCAGCCGATTACTAGG
Organism: Sambucus nigra; assembly: GCA_949130495.1. NCBI lineage: Eukaryota > Viridiplantae > Streptophyta > Magnoliopsida > Dipsacales > Adoxaceae > Sambucus > Sambucus nigra. The sequence goes on along the minus strand of OX422217.1, from coordinate 611,729,142 downwards.
TCGATCGGTCTTCTAGTTTGGCTACTCATATCATCTACTGATAATGGGAATGGAGGAAAGGTAAAGTCTTAAAATAATAAGTCCTCTTTAGCCTTAATTTCTTCCTAAAGCTAACCTGACACACTCACTTCGTAGGAAAAGAGAGGATTAAAACCGTCCAAAAATGAACTGAAATCCTCCTCTTCCTCACCTTCTTCTTCTCTCTCTTCTTCCTCTCCTTCTTCCCCTTCTTCCTCTAATTCTCCCTCATCTTCGCTCTCGTTGGAATCGGTAGAGATCTAGTAAATTGTAGGATTTGGATTTCCACAAGTGACTGGTTCAGCAAGCTGGATAATAGGGATGTCGATCAGGATTATAGTGAAATTAGAAAGGGATTGGTAAGTGAATGGGTAACTAAGGAGGATGTGGGGGTCTCTCCACTGTGGTGAACTCCTGCTGGGGTCGGTCACTTCCAAACTAACTCTAGATCTCTAAGATTCACCTGATAGTCTGAAGTCTTGGTGTTCAAGAAATGATCTGCAAGCAAAAGGTCAAATCAATTAGTAATAAGCAAAAATAAATGGAATAAAAGTAAATTATTGGTGGGCTACCTACCAGGAGCCCCCTTATGGAAGGAAACCTAAGACCGCTATAACCTTCATCATAAATTGCCCCAGACACCACAATGACATTTTTTTCAGTGTCTTTTTAGGATCTGGGCAAATAGGTAACCAAATTTCGATCCTTGTCAGTAGTCTGTAAGAGGTAAAATCAGGTGCCTGGGGAGGACCTCAAGTCGTAACAATACCGAATCTCCTCAAGGCCAAGGTTGGACCCATAAATTTGATTGATGGACACTGTCCCCATTATAATATGGTAAAATTTACCATTTATTAGGTTGGGAGTATTCCTTAATAATGGTGTACTCTCACTAGTAATAGGTTAAGGGGAAACTATAGCCTCCTTCAAGAAGTCCACTTTCCCATGGGGAAGATCGAAGATATCTTCTTCCTAAGGGAAAATCCTTAAGACGACAATATCAATAATTTCGTATTGACTACAAAACTCCTAAAAATTATTAGCTGAAGAAAACTCAAACTTTCTGAAGCACCTAGACAAGGAGAAAGATGAAGAAGAAGAAGAAAGGAATAGTGAAAATGACGAAATAAATGAGAGCTAAAATTACCGTGGCAGACGATTGAAATGCCAAGGTATGAGGGGTGAAATCCTTTATACTCCTTCTTAAGAAATGTTTCTTCAGAGTTGTCACAATGCTTAGGAAAGTGTGTCAGATGCTCACATAGAATCATTACTTCTAATGATGGCGATGGACACGTTACACGATATCGAAGATGCGTGCGCAAGCCACGAGAGAAATGATTGCTTCGCACGCCTCTAAAAATAAACGTGAATTAAAAAAGTCCCAAAATTAATGTACACTTGGTAAACAAAGAAGTCAATATGTCAGTCCGATTGTCTTGGAAGACCAAGCACTAATGTAACAAGTCAAGGTAAGGTCGATCAGTGTGTTCAACTAATCACCTCCACCTTGGGAGCAAATGAAGGAACAAGATTAATGAAAGTCACGTGACCCAAGTCACGTATACGAGCACGTGGTGAATAAGCAAAAGAAGGGATATAGAGTAATCTTCCCATAAACAATTTGGATATGATCAAATCTAACGATATCGTTAAAGATAGAGATAATCACGAAGCAACCTATGGGCATAAAACACTAAGTTAATAAATAGAGACAATCTAGCTAACAAAATGACTAATTGTAATCAGCATGCAATAACCCAGACTCTCAACTAGAAACACTAGCACTCCGGCTATTACCATATCCCTTTATTTAATAAAAACACTCCCCTTTACCCCCGTGGATGTCGAACGATCTCACGGCTGAACCACGTAAACAGCTCTCTTTTTGCATTCATATTATTTTGGGGGGCTTCCTAAAATTTTACTTAATATTGTGGGAATGATCTCCTACAATATGAATTATCAAATTTCAATACTACTATTCATGTTTAAGTTATATTAGATAAGGATGGCAACGGGGAGGGTTTTAAAAAATCCTAACCCTCCCCATTTAATAAACGGGGCGGGGCGGGTGGGGTAATTTTTATTTAAATTAACTCCTAACCCCCCCCCCCATTTAATAAATGGGTCTGTGCGTGGCTCCTACTGGTCAGGTTAATTTTAAAAATAGTAAAATAAAAAATGCTACATTATAGTTTTAGAGGTCTACAATGGTTTGTATTCCAATAGGTGAGAGAGTCCCCTAATTATCATTCCATGTTTCCACATAGATCTTTTACAAAATTAATATACATATAAAAGGTTTTTTTAGTGTGTATGTGTGTGTGTGTGTATGTGTGGTTTAATTGTCATTAACATACATATAAAGGGTATTTATGTAGGCATAAGTTAAACGGGGAGGGACGTGGCAGTTTTATTTAAATGAACTCCTAACATGCCCCATTTAATAAACCAATTTTTTTTAAACCCATAACCGCTCCTAATTCATTAATCGGGTTTTTAAACCCACCCCATTAGGGTCGAGGCGGGGCTCCTATGGTTCGAGTTAAATTTTCATCCCTAAGATTATATGACAAATGCTCACTACAAGAAATTGCAATATTCACGATAATATTGCGTGAGATAGACAATTTTTGCTGCCAAAAGTAACCTTTTTACAACAAAATATCATTTGGATTGATAAAGGACAACCTTACCTTGTACATTTGGTAAAATAGAATAAATGTTGTTACCAAAATCAAAATTTTAAACGGGACACAATTAATTATCTGATGGATATAGTCTGAAGATTTTCCAACATTGTAATATGTTGCCAAAATTTAGCTAGATTTCAGCAAGACACGTCTTTATAGAGAAGGGAAGGGTGGCTTTGGAAACAGAACTTATTTAATTGGTGAATATATTTTTGTATTAAATATAAACAAATCTTATCAAAATAAAATTCTACGACTAACCTAAAAAAATCTATCCCGCCATATTTCGCTCTCCCTCCCCCTCTGCCTCCCCCCATCTCCCAACCCTCTACCTCTCCCTTACTTCTCCCATCACTCACGACCTTACCACTAATGGCCTCCCATGCTCCCGCCAAAATCTACTCCGCTCTTCCTAGTATAGTTTTTTTCTCTCACTCACACATGCACAACACATAGACACGTTCACACACACGCACACGAACACATGCATACACATCAAATTTTTTTATAAAAATCTGATTAATGGTTAGCTGTATTCATCTGGTTTAAATTGATATTTGGGTTTCTTTGATTTTATTTTCTTAATCTTGATTTGAATGTTTTGTTTAGATTTATTTGTTGGTTGTGCTAGAGTGAGTATTCAGCTCAACATAAGGTTCTTCTTTGGGAATTAGGAGTTGGGTAGTTGTTAATTTTGATTTGGACTCTTTTGGGAAACCCCTCCTATTTTAATACCAATTGATCAGGCCTTTACTAAAATAAAATAGGAATCAATTATGATTTCATTCTTAGCATCTAGTGGCGTAAAAAATATTTAAATACAACCCTCGTCAATATGTGTGAACTAAAATAACAATCGAACTGATAAGTGAATAATCATAAATAATGAACACTGAACAAACCATCGGTTACCATAATTAATATCAACATAAACATGCTACTGAGAAATAATATGTGGATATTATATATATGATTTAGTTTTAAGTATAATATTCATGTTTAGGGTCGATTATATGCCAACCATGTGCTATATTTTATATGTGTGGATATTAGATGAATGGTTCAATTTTAACTCAAATGTTCATTAATAGGTTGCATTAGTGAACGCCAGAATCATGTATGTAAATGTTAAATTATTGATGCATTATGTTCATTTACATAATTATAATTAATATTATTTCACATCAAATTCAGATACCACATGTATGGTAATTACGATTCAAATTAAGTATCTTGAAACATCAATAACTTAATGTTCCATTACATATAATGTTGTTGTGTGTCAATTTTGACTTTGACAAAATTTCGGCCCTTTTTGTGTAATTTGGTCAACATGCATACGTTTTAACATTATGCATCATGATGTGAAGATAAATGACTTATGTGTTGAAAATTCCCTAGTTAAATTCACATTGATCATCTATAATTCATGCAAGTTTTTCTTAATATATATATACTCATTACTTGAAAAAATTTATGTTATTCAACCTAATCATATATTAAGACATGCAAAATTTAAATATCATTTAAATCTGATTTATCTTAAAGTCAAAATAACATTCTAATTATTATATAAATTTTATATTAAATTTTATTTAATATACAATTTGATGCATTATTTAAAGTCAGTCAACTTAATAATATAATACTTCATTTTATCCAAATACACATACAAGGAGATGAGGCAACGAATAATAATATGTGTGATATTTTTACGTGGTAAAACTCTAGCGTACTAGATAAACTTCTTTGGCCCCCTCTACGGAACGAAATAAAAAAACCACAAAGAAATAAGAATTATTAAACAAATTACAACAAATAAGATATCTAAAATAATAAATCTGGAAATATCCCTACTTAGGCTTTATCCGTGTGGAATTCCTCTGATTGTAGAATCTCTGTTGCAAGATGCTTTTATTTCTTCCACATCTTCATATCCTCAAGCAATACTAGTGGTCAAAGTGAAGTGCGAACTAATGCAAAAATGCAAACCTAGTTTTTTCTAAAACAAGTGAATAAAAAAATTCTCAAGTAACTAAGTTTTTGTGAAAATAAGTATAAAATAGATTTTCAAATAGTATTTCATCATATAGTTTTAAACGGATTTCAAAATAAATAATAAACACAAATCTGACTTCTAAATATCGATTTCATTATTTTTCTTTTCACAAAAATATATTTAAGAAATAACATAAAAGAAAAGAAATACCTGCATTTATCTAAACATGATCGAGTTTGCGCAGAAGGTTGCTCTGAGCAATCATTACTAAGGTTGCGTGATAGGTTGCTCCGAGCAACCCTGATCTAGTTTGCCCAGAAGGTTACTTCGAGCAACCATGACTAAGGTTGCATGGAAGGTTATTTCGAGAAACCATGACCCAGGTTGTGCCGATTTCTATGGTTACTCGGATGAAGAAGGAAACTGGTGAAGTTTGTACCACGAGTAAGTTCGTGGTTGCTCTATTTGACCTCTAGAGGCTTCTAGACTTAAGGTAGATTTCCTTAAGGTCACTCGATTGTTATGGACAACTTGTGATTTGCATAACCCATTATGTGTCGAATACTTTCAAGTTATCAGTGTATTCCTTTTATAAATGTCATAATAGAGGAATCGTGTATATGCATGGTGAAAGAAACATATAAATTCTACACATATCAATATTCCACACACTTTTGTACCGTGATTCAAAATCAAGGGAGTACATATACAAATTAGTACCCAGCGTTATCTCATGTATATTTACACAAAATAAAATATAAGCAAAAAGAATCAAATTTATTTGATAACTTTTAAAGACATAAAACATCTTTTATGGTAAAAACACAACATTATTCTAAAAGAACCAACTTCAAATAAAGGACGTTCAACAAATTTATGAGGGAATATATTTATTTAATTTTCTACAAACTCCACACTATTATCACTCTAATTTATTTATCTTGATAAAAAAGTAGAATACACTCAATGCTCAACAATATTACACCTATACTGCAAATTTGTAAACATTTTGGCCATTCCATAAATGTGTCATCTCAAAGTGTGATACAAGACCACATGATATTTCGATTTAAGCTCGTAATATTTGTTTATCTGAGTGTAATTTTCTCTTATATCTGATCACACGCTTGTAATTTTTTTCTATTTGTTTATATCTATAATCCCTCTTCATTTAATAAATAGGAACGCCTATCTGTTTATATCTACATCTACGCATAATGTATTTTGATTTCTTAGTTGAATTAGCTTCATATTCTATGGTGTCTCGGTATGTATCCTCAGCGATGTCTGTGATTAATTTTTAATTCTTTGGCTAGACCAATTTCCATTAGCGATGTCTGTGATTAATTTTTTATACGACGGAGCTGACCTCTTCCTTTTAGTTTATCTATGAGAACATTAGGGAGTTTCTTTAGTACTCCTAGTCATATATTATGGTTCAAATTATATAAGGATATGATAGGGTTTTTTTCCAATTAACATACCATGAGGTGTCCAAGCTAATTTACGTGCTCCTTGACTTATTTTCATTCGCAGTTCGTGACTTTCGCTAATCAAGCATTATTTTAACAGTGTCATCGAACTGAAAACCAAACTCAATCTACTCTCAAGATTTGAACCTTCCATTAAATTTTTCTTCAAAATAAATTTTCATCACGCCGGAAATATGGGTTTTTAAATATGCTAAAATACGGGAAGCTTACGCTGGAACTCATTTTTAAATAATGGTTTTGATTTTTATGTCTTTTGACCAACCCATTAACCGAAAGTAGGTAGTAAAAAAAAATATGGCTTTCCCTTACTGATGTTGACATATGCTACTATATTGTACGAATATATCTTTTTTACTTACTAACATTTTTGTAGCTCAAAATAATGCACATAATCTAACGTGATATAAATAAATAAAAAAATTAATCCTTGTTCTCAATACAAAATGTACTTTTTTACTATGCGTCTCATAAAGTGGACAAAAATATTATTTTTTTTTTAGTAAAGTTATGTCGACACAGACGTCGATACAATCACCAGCGATACAGGAAAGTGTACTTATTGGATAAAAAAAATTCTATTATACATTTCTTTTATAAAACAGTTATTTTATCATAGAAAAAACAGTTTTTATTAAAAAAAAATACAACCTTTTTAAAAACAATTTTGACAGTTTTTTTAATATATAAATCAAGTTTTTTTTTAAATCACAAATTAAAGTAAAAGATCCAAAAATATTTGATGATAAAAAAATTAAAAAATAATAAAAAAAATTTAGCTATGAGCACATATTCTAGACTTGTCAGTACGCATTAAAAGTAAGTGCTTAGGGATATAAACACAAATAAAATTACCATCCAGGCTTTGTGATTTCTCATAGAATACGAACACTATGTATGTTAGATTATAAAATCTCACATACATTCTAAAAACTTGTTGATTAAATATATATATACATGTGAATCCACCCCCCGCTGCACCTTCTCAATGCAAGAGGATATTGAGAAATAAATATAGTGGAAAACATGTGAATCCAGCTCCCATGCCATCAGATTCCTCTGAGAAACTTTTGGAGGATAAACTAAGCGGTGATGAGATGGATGTTTCCACCAAGATTGATTTGCTTGTATCTCCTCGCAAGACTCAGTTGCAAACTCCTTTATATTTTGTTTAATATTTATAAATAAAACTAAATATTTACTCTAAGTGTTGACCTAATTCTAGTTCAAGAATTTTATTTGTAACACTATTTCTCATCATGCAGGATGCCCCTCCAACATTGGTGCAAGTTGTGTCTATTCCTGATTACACTCCTCCCACAAGGGTTCCTTTGAGCCTGATTATTGAAATATATAGTATTCCAAGTTCTCTATTGCTCCCAACTACATAGACTGGGAGAACTCATTCTAGGCATTCTTCGTCTATGAATGCTCAATCTGTGGCAAGGAAATTGCCCATGAATGAATAAATAGTGGGGGGATTCAGGTGGAACTGTTGAAATTTTAAGTCCCATTACTCCCTATTTAATAACATATGGTCCATCCCAAATTGCTGTAAACTATCCTCTGCTTTCAAAATTAAGTCACCGTCCGTAAATTTTTGTGATTTTACCAAATTCTCATAAGCTCTGGATAGTATCTTTGTGTAAAAATTGAAGGGTCTTCTTGCATTATCTTTGATGTTCATATATTGCTTCTAGTTTAATGGCCCTACTTTGTGGAAGTTTGTTGCTTCATAAGGCATATCGGGTAGAATTTACTTTTAACTCCACTAGAAGAATTTCTTCAACTCCATGGACTAAGAAAAATGGTGTGAAGCATGTTGGTTTCCTCTTAGTAGTTCGATAAGCCCAAAGAACCATATGTAACTTTTCATTCCACGCTCTAGGAAAATTTTCCATTATTTTGGCTAAAATATTAAGGTCTTGTTTATAGCATCAACTTGGATATTGCCTTTAGGGTAAGCTACTGTTGAGATGTGATGGATGCTCGAATATTTGGTAGTAGCATTTCCACCTATTTATTGAGAAATGGAGTTCCGTTATCTAATAGAAAACCCTTAAGAATTCCAAATCAACAAATGATATACTCTCGAATGAACTGTGCCACCAAACCTATTATTGCCATTTTCAAAGGTACTGCCTCTACTCATTTTTTAAAGAACTCAGTTGCCACTAGAATCCATATTTTTTCCCTAGATTGGGATGAAATATTGTTTTGTAATGCATATTTATAAGATTGGTTGAAAACCATTCAACTTTCTATTATGTATATATGAAAAATGCGCAATGTGATTTCTAATTATGGTTTTCTCATTTTAAATTGTGTAAGTTTTGATGAAAAATGCAAAGGTTTAAAAGAGTTTTCAATATTTTTTATGAAAATGTAATAGGAAATAAACAAAATACAGTAATTTTGGCAACATATTATTTGTCATCATAAGTGATTCTCTGCATGTTTCCTTTTGGATATGGAAACACGGGTTATGTTGTCGATAGTACACCTTTTGGAAACACAATAATTGTGTTGCCATAAGGTATAACTTCTGGTAACACAATACCTACGATGCCAAATGTATACCATTTGGCAACATAATAAATGTGTTGTTGAAAAGTATACTTTTGGAAACACAACTTTTTATCGCCAAAGGTCTTTCCATGTGTCATTTTCATTACATTTTGCATCATATTTTTTGTCGCTGAAAGATGGCTTTTTGGCGAAAAAATATTTTTATCACTCTGGAATGACCTTTGGCAACATAAATAATATGTTTTTTTATAAATTCGAGAAAAAACAAAATACCTTTGGTGACATAAATTCGTGTTGCCAAAAGTATAGCATCGGAAACACGATCAAGTTGTGTGGCCAAAGGCTTTTCCAGACAAGCAATAGGCAAGAAGTTGGCGACATAGAAAAATATGTCGCCAACACCTTTTAGCAACACGTCTATAACTTTGAGCGACATACATTGTATGTTGTGAAAATAGTTTTTTCTTGTAATGGCGAGATATAAATCATATATGTGGATATTATATATATGATTTGGTTTTAACTGTCAATATTCATGTTTAGGCTAGATTATATGCCAAATACGTTTTATATTTTATGTGTTGATATTAGATGAATGGTTCAGTTTTAACTATAATGTCCATTAATAGGTTTCATTAGAGAACACTAGAATCATGTATAGAAATGTAAAATTATTGATGTATTATGTGCATTTACATAATTATAATTAATATTATTTGACATCAAATTTAGATACCACGTGTATGGTCATTATGATTCAAATTAAGTATCTTGAAAACATCAATAACTTAATGTTCCATTGCATATAATGCTTTTGTGTGTCAATTTGACCTTGACAAAATTTGGTCCCTTTTTGTGTAATTTCGTCAACAAGCATAAGTTTTAACATTATGCATCATGATGTGAAGATAAACGACTTATGTGTTGAAAATTCCCTATTTAAATTCCCACTAATCATCTATGATTCATGCAAGTTTTTCTTAACACATTTAAGTACTCGTTAATTGCAAAACTTTATGTTATTCGAACTAATCATGTATTAAAACATGCAGAATTTAAATATCATTAAATCTAATTTATTGTAAAGTCAAAATAACACTATGGTTATTATATAAATTTTATATTACATTTTATTCAATATCCAACAATCAATTTAATAACTGTGATACCCCTCTTAATAAAACACCGGGTGATCAGTCATATATCAAATTAAACAGGAATCTCATATGGTTCATTCTTAGTATCACTGTCGTAAAAATCATTAATTACTAACCACCTAGTCCTTAATTAAGCTAATGCAAAATTTTATCTTAGGAACTAAATCGAAACCAACCAATATAATAGGAAACCAAAATGACCATCACACGAGAAAGTCTAATCATGCCACATAACTAATAAAAGTGTTAGCATAACAACATCGACTATACAAGCAACCCACCAAGTGCAAAGTATAAAACAGAAATGATACATGTCAAACTGAATATAAAAGTACAAGACCAATAGTACAACTAAAAAGTCCATATCTAGAGAGAGAATAGAACAGGTGTCTAAGAAAATATCCTACATCATCCACATATACTGCAGTTGCGCACCCTGTAAGAAGAATCAAGCCTGGCACCCATGTGGTAGGACACCTAAAAGGTTTTGAAAAGATTTTATAGCAAGGGTTAGAACCCAAAATATTTGAAAATATTTAGCAAGTGAATTTAAATACATGAAATTAAAATGCAAGTATGTTGTTCATATTTAAGTTAGTGTCGTACACTCTCTTGAGGACATCTCACCCCTCCACTAATGTGCACGCCTAGCGTACTATATATGACCCACCTAACCAACCACCCCGTAACTAGTCTTGTCACATATGTTCCACTACTTTCCCCCACTACTCTATCCCGAGTGAGTTTAGTATATAGTTTATAAGTTGTTAATCACATTAACTTATATAATTCATCATTTCTCATTTGCTATCATATAACATTCTCACAAGTTATATCATTTATACATTTTGCGCCATTTATATATAAATACCCGTATATAATTATGCACTATATATACGTATCATATCTCAACATTCACATGCATGTTGGATATAAATTATATCACCCAAATGCGTAGGAGACGGCCATAGTTCCCCCCAAAAGTGTCTGTTCCATACCATAACGGCCTCACCCCAATAACTGACGATATGGCCTGGGGATTATACTCACCCTGCATTCGCTAATCAGGAGGCTCACCAACATCGCGCAACCTTCTAAGATAGCATTAATATTGGTATGCTTTACTATAAATATTATTCACACAAATATTTATAAATCATATATATACTACACATCACCGCATATATATAGAGAGAAATCCAGGATACCGGTGTACTAGGTCCATACAAAAGCCTAAAATATGCAAGTCTATGGTCCGACTTCATTTTAATTAATTATGCACTAATTAATTTCATCATTTTGGTGTCACTCAACCAAATACACTCGGACTATCTCACTCGGCCCGAAATATCATTTTGATGGATGATCCCTACGAAACCCATCTATAAAGTGCCACGCATTTACTCCCCCTAAAACTCCAATTATATTTACCCATAATTGCTAAGAGTACCCCCTATTACATTTACATTGATTTAATAGAGTATAAACACTTTCTAAAAACTTCCCCATTTAAAAAGTGGAGAATATGCCAAAATTACTGGGGAGTCAATCGATCAAGCCCTATAGTCGATCAAATAGGTCATTGTCTTCTCCAAGTGTTCTGTTTCAGCCATTGGCGAAAATTCAAGGTTTTATTTTCCCTAATTCCCAACACTAATCACCATTTTCATCAACCATACTCTACTAAAACAAGTTTTAATCAACTTCTAAAAGTTTTAACCTTCATTAATTCTCAAGAAGTCACAAATTCCAAAAGTCGGTTTCTACAATTAAATACCCAATTGTGACCCAAGTTTTCAATTATGAAACCCACATTATTCACATCAGAAATCACAGAATTCCCCAAATCCAATTATAGAATTAACCCTAAGAGATTAATCAATTCACACCTTCTACAATATGAATTGGAAAATGCGATTAATCAAATGCAAGTTAAACCACTTATCTTAGGTTTGTAGAATCAAATTCTTTGAATGAAGATGATGAGTTGATTTAGTGGTCTCTTCTCTTGTTCTTGATTGATCTCTCAGAATCTCCTCTAATTGCTCCCTTCTTTGGCTCTCCTCAATTTAGTCTTCTAAAAATGAATTAAAGTTCCCTCGCCCTTTTACAATTAGGGTTGTTTACTCTAATCCCGTTTTTGGGCTTATGGGCCTTCTAAAAAGGGCTCAAACTCTTTATTTGGAGCTCAATTATGTCTACTTAAGTCCCGAAAATCAATATATACATATGGACACTCATTTCAGACTATTTCGACCCTACCGGACTCAACCGTACGCTCAAAATTGCCATCCGAATAGTTATTTTTAAAAGTTAACTTTCACCCATTAACCAATTTAAATATACTTACTTTTAAATAACTCAAATAATTAATTCTCATTAATTTACGACACAAGTAAATTACCAATTACCGAATTAATTAATTAAAATGAAAAGCTGAGAAATTACGAGGTGTTACAATAACATAATATTTCATTTTATCCAATCACACATACAAGGAGATGAGGCAATGAATAATAGCATGCATGATATTTTTACGTGGTAAAACTGTAGCGTACTAGATAAACCTCTATGGCCCCCTCTATGAGACAAAAATTAAAAAATCACTAAGAAATAATTATTATTATATAAATTACAACAAATAAGATATCTAAAACACCCAATCTGGAAATATCCCTATTTGGGCTATATCCATAGGAATTCCTCTAATTCTAGAACCTCTCTCACAAGACACTTTTATTTCTTCCACATCTTCATATCCTCGAGTAAAACTAGTGGTATAATTGAAGCGAAAACTAATGCAAAAAATGTGAGCCTATTTTTTTTTCTAAAAAAGGCTAGTAAAATGAATTCTCAAGTAACTAAGTTTTTGTAAAAAGACTTATAAAACAGATTTTCAAATATTAATTTATCATATCAATTTAAATCGATTTCAAGATAAACATTAAACACAAATTCAACTTCTAAAAATCGAGTTCATCATTTTTCCTTTCACAAAAATGTATTCAAGAAATAACAGAAAATAAAATGAATACATGCATTTGCCTAAACAAATTATTCTTCTAATAATATTCGAGAAATTATCACTATAAGCATAGGTCAACAATGTGCGATCAGAAAGAAATAATTAAAAACAATATCACCATTTTGATTTCAAAAACTTCTTTCAAAGTAAAAATATTGTAAGGACATTTTTGTCCAACATACTTGTATATGTCATTAGCCGTAACACCGTTGCAAAGATTCAAAGTCCATTCATCATCAACGGAATCCGAAGATCAAAAAAAAAAAGGAAGAATTCAGAAATCCAGTCAGCCGGACCGGTCCGCCTGAAATTAAAACGAACCGATCCGCCTCTGACTACCCGGACCGGTCCGCCTTTATATAAAAAGAACCGATCCGACTGCGGACCGATCCGCCCAATACCGGACCGGACTGCCTTGCACTTTGAAGCCAGTGTGCCCCGAACCGAATGCGAACCGAATCAGCTTCAATTTAAAAGAACCGGTCCGCTATCGGACCGATCCGCCTAAGGCCCGGACCGGTCCGCCTTGGATAGAATTTCCCAGATCGTGTATCAGATTTTCTCGGGCAAAGAGTTCCTATTTAATCCCACTACGGGGAAGTAGTTTGATAAGACTTTTCAACGATTTTCAGAGCATATCAACCCTAAAGTCTTCACCTATTGAGTCCTATGATTCTAGGTTTTAAGATTCACATATCTTCCATATCTATGTGAATCAAGTTTTGTAACCCAAGAACATCATTGTTGTTGTTCAACCTTTGTGAAGTGGACCGCTCCTTCCTCTTCATTGCAGCCCTACTGGACAGGGATAGTTCCAGCCGCCAACCCTACTGGAAAGGGATATTCCAGCCGCGACTACAGAATCCGATACCCGAGGGTAATTCTTAGTCAAAAAACTTGTATTTCAGTGTAATCCGATTGTAAGCCGTTTCTCTCACAAATTATAGTGATATACAAATGGTTTTGCCCCTGTGGGGGATTTTTCCTTAAACTTTGTGTGTTGAATATCTTGTGCATGATTCCATATTGTTTCAATCACACCTAGTTGCATGCTTAGGGTTAATTTGGGTTAAAAATGGTATTTATTATATTACTTCTTAATTGAACGCAAGCGCCAACTCTTTCAAATTGGTATCAGAGCAGGTTACGCTAATCTATCGCGTATTCCTTTTTCCGCAAAATTTTTCTAAGATATCAATTTTCTAAATAAATTGATTTTTTGAAAAGTGCGTGTTCAAATGGAGAAATCATACAATAAACTGCCTGTTTTTTACGGGACTAATTATGCTTATTGGAAAGCCCGTATGAGGTCGGCTTTAATTCTAAGGGATTGAGTGCTATTTCCGGTTCCATCACTCCCGATGAGTTCAAACGCATAATGACGTGCACCACGTCAAAGGAGGCATGGGATGTTTTGCAATTTACCCATGAGGGTACGAACGCTGTTAAAGAGTCTAAATTACAAAATTTGGCCACCCAATTTGAGACTATCACCATGTCTGAGTCCGAATGCTTTGATGAGTTTTTTGCACGCTTGTCGGACATTGTTAACACTAGTTTTAATTTGGGTGAGGTAATTGATAACACGCGTGTCGTTAAAAAGATTTTGAGATCTCTCCCAAAACGCTTTATTCCTAAAGTCACTGTTTTGAACTCTTTGGGAAATTTGAAATCACTTAAGTTGGAAGAACTTGTAGGAGATATTCAAACCTATGAGATTGACATGTTTCCCAAAATCACTAAGGCTAAGGATAAAGGCATTGCTTTAAAGACTCATTTTTAAGAAAAAGAAAGAAAAAGTTTGTGAGTCCGATTCTGAGGGAGATTTTGATGATATGGCCTTGTTTGCGAAAAATTTTAAAAAATTCCTCAACATGAAGAAAAATAATTCTTCCAATAAAAAGAATTTTTTTGAGAAAAATAAAAGGAAAGGAAAGGCCAAAGAAAGTGGTGAGAGGGAAAAAGAGAATGACTCCGATGAGGAGTGTGAGGAAGATTTTGAGAACGTCACTTGTTTTGAATGTGGGGGTAAGGGACATAAGTCATTTGAGTGTCCTACGTGGCTTAGAAAGAAAGGAAAGAAAGTAGCCATGCCTGCCACACTTAGTGATAGTGAGGGTGATGAGACTAGTGGTGAGAAGTTTGTAGCTTTTTCTAGTCGTGTGAGCACACCCACCTTGTCCCACAATAGTGCACACGAATGTGATAGTGATGGTTTGAGTGAAAGTGGAGATGAAAGTGAGCTCCAAAAAGCTTTTAGAGATTTGTACACCGAGACCTTAAAAACAAAGAAGTATAATAGGGATTTAGGACGTCGGGTTTTAGATTTGGAGAAAGAGAAGGAGGTTTTGAGAAAGGAGAAGTGTGATTTGACCGACACGTTGTCTTGTCTGACGACACGTGTATCCCAACTCGAGAGTGATCTCGAACGTGCCAGGGTGGTCAAAGTCAAGTTTGAGAACGCACCTAAGAAGGTTGAAACGGTGGTTCTTAAGGGTAAAGGTGAGAAGTTAGGAATAAGTCATGACGGTGCTTCTTCTTCCCAATTAGCACCCGAGTCGATTCCCACTTTAGTGACAGTTTCACATGTGTCTCACCCTAACCCACCGAGGCGTCCCATTCCTTTTAGGAAAGTGCATCCTAGAGTTTTTGAGAGAGGTGTTCCTAGGCCTATTTATGTTTGCTCACATTGCAAAAGGAGAGGACACCTTAGGGAATTTTGCTTTAAGTTGGGGTATGTGTCACGTTTTGCTTCTACACGTGTTTCTGGCACACATGCACCCACACATGATACTTTACATGCTCCCGGAGACTACATGAGAGAGTTTGCACATTTAGGAGAGCAAGTTAAGTTTTTAGTCAAAACTTCACAAGAACTGATGGAGGTTTTTCATAAGTTGTCACCACCTTTGGAAAACCCCTCCGCACCTAATGATTGAGGTTTGGATTGCTTACTAGCATAGGATGATTTGCATGATGTCATTGTTTGCCTATTGCTAGTATGTATCATTTTTGTATATATTTTTGTTTTGAAAAATTTTGAAAAATACAAAAAGATTTTATTTTGATAATATTTTTTGAAAAAGGGCCAAAAAGATTTTTCTGTTTTTGCACCTTTTATGGATGAGCATTTAAGTTAGCCAAGTCACAACTTCATTCCATTTATCCATGTGACTGTTTTATAGAGATTTGAGAGGCTACATCATTTCATCCATGTGCTTAACATTGATTGGAGTCCTTGAGATGTAATTAGTGATATTTCCTACATGCTTGACTCCTATATCCTTTATTGCACACATGCACGGCTGTATTTGTCTATTGCACTTGTCTATCACATATTGGCTTGAGTGTTTCTATCTCAATTCTGTCTATACAATGTACAATATGCGATAAAACTTGACAAGATTGGATTGCATGTAAAAACCGTTTTGGTGAGACTGTGTGTATATTTTCATAACGGGGAGGGGCTGCGAAAGTTGATTCTTATCCTTTGCGCAAAAGCCACCGTTAAAAAGGACCTAAAAAATGGAGGAATTTTAATATCCGAGGTCCTAAGAGGTTAAAAGAGCCCCGAAAAAAAATCTAAAGGCAATAAAAAGCAATTCATGCCAAATATGGGCCATTTAGGTTTCACCATCAATTCTCCAAAGTTTGAGAATTTAGTATTCCTCTATTTAAAATATAAATCTGAGGGAGTTTGGTTGGAGATTGAAAAACGGGTTTGCACTTCCTTGAAAGTCCTGAAAAAGCATGAAAATCATTTTGGACCCACTTTGAGCTTTGATTTGTAGATTTGATATAGTCAATGTCTTATATTTCCAATCTTTTACACCAAAGGAAACATTTGAGTTCATTCGTTAGGAATATCCAATATTCATCATGCACATATGTCATGTTTGTATGCTTTGATTTTCCTATCGAATTTTGATCACACCCATTCTTTTACGCTATCACCGACTTGGTTGTTTTATGTTCATTCATGGTGTGATTTTATGCCTTGTGTCACCCCGATACTTGATTGCTTCATTTATTTCTCTCATTTGTCTATTTGGGGACATCATAAAAAGGGGGAGAATGAATTATCTGATTATGGGGGAGTTTTGAAATTCTGAGAATATCATCTTAAATTGATATATATATACTTATGCTTATCTCATTTCAAACTCGATACGTCACTTGGTATTTGCTTTGTCTCATGTGTGTAGGTACATCTTTTGATAATCCCATGTTGCACACCCTGATGAGAAAAGCGGTGAGATTTCTGAAGATTCGATGAACAAACGTTGCAGCCTTAGTCATTTGTACCACTTTCAGTTTTTGGGTTCATGGAAGGGTAGATTTGTATAGGCATTGTGATTATAGATAATTCGGATTTTTTATGTTTGTTCCGGCATAGACATAGGGGGAGATTTGTAAGGACATTTTTGTCCAACATACTTGTATATTTCATTAGCCGTAACACCGTTGCAAAGATTCAAAGTCCATTCATCATCAACGGAATCCGAAGATCAAAAGAAAGGAAGAATTCAGAAATCCAGTCAGCCGGACCGGTCCGCCTGAAATTAAAACGAACCGATCCGCCTCTTACTACCCGGACCGTTCCTCCTTTATATAAAAAGAACCGATCCGACTGCGGACCGATCCGCCCAATACCGGATCGGACCGCCTTGCACTTTGAAGCCAGTGTGCCCCGAACCGAATGCGAACCAAATCAGCTTCAATTTAAAAGAACCGGTCCGCTATCGGAACGATCCGCCTAAGGCCCGGACCGATCCGCCTTGGATAGAATTTCCCAGATCGTGTATCAGATTTTCTCGGGCAAAGAGTTCCTATTTAATCCCACTACGGGGAAGTAGTTTGATAAGACTTTTCAATGATTTTCAGAGCATATCAACCCTAAAGTCTTCACCTATTGAGTCCTATGATTCTAGGTTTTTAGATTCACACATCTTCCATATCTATGTGAATCAAGTTTTGTAACCCAAGAACATCATTGTTGTTGTTCAACCTTTGTGAAGTGGACCGCTCCTTCCTCTTCATTGCAGCCCTACTGGACAGGGATAGTTCCAGCCGCCAACCCTACTGGAAAGGGATATTCCAGCCGCGACTACAGAATCCGATACCCGAGGGTAATTCTTAGTCAAAAAACTTGTATTTCAGTGTAATCCGATTGTAAGCCGTTTCTCTTACAAATTATAGTGATATACAAATGGTTTTGCCCCTGTGGGGGATTTTTCCTTAAACTTTGTGTGTTGAATATCTTGTGCATGATTCCATATTGTTTCAATCACACCTAGTTGCATGCTTAGGGTTAATTTGGGTTAAAAATGGTATTTATTATATTATTTCTTAATTGAACGCAAGCGCCAACTCTTTCAAATATATCCCTAACGGAGACACAAAATATATTGAATCTAATATATGTTCTCACTCTACCTAAAATATAGAATTTTCAATTTAATTAAAGAAGTATGTAAACATGAGTCTTAATTTTTTTTCCTCTCATATAAAAATATGTCACCCAAAAACTAACTATCTAGATTAAGCATTAATGTCATTTATTTCTCAAAGGTTGAGTTTAGTAACAAAGATAAGAGAAAATATATCTACGCAGATATTCAATAAATATTTTAGATACAAAGAGAAATGTTATTTTAAACAATATAATATTTTTTCAACACAAAATTAGGATATTAGATCATAAAAAATATGCAAACAAAATTTGGATACAATCACTACGAAATTTTGTTTTGATAAAAATAAATTTGATTATAACACTCTCTACTTAAAAACAATAAATCAATTTATTCTCATAAGAAGATGTGTTGTCTAAGATCAGTGAGACTTTGAAATCAAAAACTAAAATTAAGAGTAAACATGAAATCAAACACGATGTTGAATTTGAAAAAACAATACTCTCTCTCAAAACACTCTCTATCTCTACTCTCTAAAAATATAATATGAACCTCTTTGTTTCTCTCTCTAGACAATGACTGACAAACCTTACTCAAATTATAAATGGGTTTATATAGGTATTAAGAGAATACTCTGTAACACCCTATGATTTTAAAACTGTAAAAATCTCTTAGATTGGGAAAAATAAATTTTTGGAATTAATTAATTTGTATGCTTAAAATGTTGTTAGATTTATGTGAAATGAGATTTTTATCGAAATTGAAATTGGGATTTAATTCGAGAAATTTGAACTTTTTATATAAAACTGGGGGACTTCGATTTTCAGGGCATCCGAACCGATTCGGCCCTAGGGGCGAACTGGTTTGCTCGAACAGTGGGCGGAATTGGGGTTCTTTTTCGTTGTGTTTATGTAGGACTCAAACTCTTTTCTTTTATTAAAATATAAAGGCTCGGGTTACTATTTTTAAAATACATTTTAGCCTTCTCTAAAAGCAGTAGCTTCCCATGTTTATACCTCCTCTCATCGACAAAACCTAAACCCCATTTAAATCAACTTTCAACCCAAGTTTTGAAGAGCTAAACAAAGTTTTCTCAAGATCATCCAAGAATGCGTCTTTATTGTTTTCTCTAGAGGAACACAACCATCCAATCAGATTTTTCAAATGACTTTTTACATGGATGAATACTTCTATTATTCCCCTTCAGTGTTACGCATTTTAAATGTTGCTTAAACACGAATAATCGTTGTTTTCTTAAAATAAACTAGAGATATTACTAAAGTTTGGACTGTTTTTATTCAAATCACTAATATGAATTAAGACTCAAAACTCTCGCATGCTTAAATTAGAGGTTGGGATTCCATTAGAATATATGGGCATTCGTATGTTGGAATAAATCGTATGAACTTTATAAATTTAAATTCGACTCGTGAAAATATAAATTTGAATTTGACTCGTAAAAATCATGTTATTTATGTGTGTTTCTTATAGAATAGAAATCTATTGTTGTATTCCCCCAAAATATGCATGTTGATGGAAATTATATGAGTTTTTGAAAAAGAAAGGAATTGCTATATTGATATTGCAATTATAATTCTAATTAAACGGACATAATTGGGATAAATAGTAATATTAGGATTAATTGTAAAAATTATTGCGATAGGTTGAAAATATGTCTTATGTGATCATTATGTGTGTTAATGTTAGACACCACAGGGACGACGGGATTTTTGGGGTAGTTAATGTTTTCACCTTATTTTAGGTTGTTTGTTAGGTATGTTACTAGTAAGCTGTCCTTGCTTGTTGTTAACACTTTCTAGGTATGGGGCTAGTTAGTGTAGGCTTTACGGATGGGAAATCCCAGGGTGGAGCTAATAGAGAGAAATGGACTTGTTAAAATGGGGAATTCATGTCTAAGATAGTAAATGACTATTGAAATGAATTTGCATCGCCAATATCTGCAGGGCCAACAATAAGGGACGAACTGGCTATAACGACATGGGTGTGTGTTAGCGTCACCAATATGTTCATTGTTAACAAAATTGGGTGAACTGACTATAGTGACGTGTCTTATGTGGACCTCACCAATATGTGTAGGGCTAACGAAATTGGACAAACTAGCTATAGTGAGGGGATTGTGTATGGTGTAAAACTTTGGACGTGCCCGCAATATGTGTAGGAATTGTAATAGGGTGAACAGGCTAGACTAGTATCTCATAAATAATTTGGGCATAAATAAAATTGGATACATTAATTTAATGTTGTAATGACATAATTGGACAAGAATAATGGGGTGGCTTAGTTATGTGGGTAGATAGTGATAGTTTATTATTACTCCCATGTTAATATTTATCTTATTTAATTTAAAATACTCTATTATGATATTTATCATGTATAATGCAACTATTTGGGGTCACGGACCCGGGCTCTGACCCATTACGTTAACTAACATTTCAGGTATAGTGTTGGAGTAGCTGCATAGGATAGATTGCAGATCTTGGGAGAACAACTGGAGATTTATTTATCTCTTAAGTAATAGTTTAATTTTTTTCATTTTGTCATTTATTATGAGACTTTCATTTATGGATTTGGTGGACCAATCGATTCCATAGTTGTTTATGATTTTAGTAAGAGATTTATAGTTGGATTATTTCATTTGGGTTTTAATAAAATGGAGATGGATTTATTTTTGAGATAGCATGGTGATGGATTTTAATTTGCATGAATGTTTACATTTGTTGGACAAATTTGAATTTTATCTTGTGAAATTAAAGTTTTTAAATTCTCATATTTATGTCACATGATGATAATGGTATTTTATTTAGTGATTCCCGATGTAGTTTGGAGACTGTGACAACCCGCCTATTAAAATAAGAGGTGGCCACCCCATACTCCAATAATCACAGGAGTCATAGATGGTCCATTCTTAGCATCACTGTCGTTAAAATATTAATACGAGATAACCATCAATTATTTTAGAAAGTGGACTGTCAAATGAAATTTTGAAAGTTAAAATAAAAGCACTTAGACAATCCAATTTTTCAAAGAAGGTGGATACAAAAAATCAACAAGTAATAGTATAACAAAATGCATAAAGTAATAACTGAATATGTTGTCGGTTAACAGACTAATACAAACAGGTTACACCGAGTATAACAATTAAATATCACATTATAATAAATGAGTACAAAACATGGGCAACGCCCGAATAAGTAAACTGAACATAGCTAGAGTACAAAGGATAGAAGCGTCTACAACGAATATCCTACAACATTCACAAAATGCTATAGCTCCAGGACAACAAGAATGGAGAGGTCAATACGGGTGTCCTTGCGGAGGAGCACCTGGACGAAAAATAAATCCATACAAAACAAAGAGATATAGACGGGTCAATGCCCGATTTGATATGATCACCATGTGAATAAAATGCATGACAGTTATGAATATCTAATCATCAACATGAACTTAACTTTCTCTCATAATTAATCATAAAATTTCTCACCTCTCGTTCTAAAAGCACAACCTAGCGTAATATCAATGATAATGATTAATGTTCAAATAAGCATGGGAGAACTCATCTACTTTCACTCAATGAGACTTCATTTCAATTATTCATAATTTAAATGCATAGTTCCTTTTCTATTTAGTAAACATATATATTTATTTCACAAAATATTTTGCCAATCCGGTTTTACACCACATAACTTCTCATTTCCCTTTTTATCTCGAGGAAATGTATTTAAAGCAAATTTATTATCATAAAATGCTTTAACATCAATAATGTCCCACAATATTATGAATAGTTATATTTCATATCATATAACGATTCTAAGACCGTCCTTCCGAGTTTCCCCACTGGATGCGTCCCTAAATAGCTATCATCTTCCAAGGCCTATCGAGGGGACTTCACCTCATGCGCGTAACTTCCCTTATGATAGCGATTTAGAAAGGTGTGTATATGTGTATTATCATTTACAAAAATCATTTTTCCATTTTGAAAACATTCAGTTGTTACATTCTCAAAACCATTTATACTTAACCATTAAGTACCAAATTTTAGAATATGCATTTCTTATTCTCGAAGTCATATTTTATTAATGACCTAGGATCCGAAGTGAAATTATCCTCACACTAGTCTCCAAGAGTCCAAAGTAATATCATAGTTCATCAAAGGTAATTTCCCCCAATACTAGTCTCCTAAAAGTCCCAAACTTTATCATTTCACCTTCTATTAATTCTAGGTTAACTTCCTACATCAACGAAACATTAACCTCTATGAACTAACCCTTGGGATAAGACCAATTAACCTCATGCTAACCTAGGATATTTATCTACTCAATACAAACCTCTAAAACTCTTTATTACTTATCAAGAGAAGGTTCCTAAGACTTGAACCTAAAATAAAAGGACTAAAAATAAAGCTAGAAAAATCTCACAAAAACAAGGTTTTTGAATCGATTCGCCTAGGGCCGAATCGAATCGTCCCGGACTGCAAATAGATTCGCCCAAAAATGAATCGATTCGGTGAGGAAAACTAACCTACTGTCTCAGTCTGAATTGATTCGGCCCCATCCCGAATCGATTCGGTTTCCCAGACATGTATCCCCCTATCGATTCGCCTTGTTCGATTTGCCCAGAAATGGGCAACGGGTTGTATGAACCCTAAAATCCCAAAAACCTAAATCTTTCATCTCCTTCAACCCCAAGAACTAATAATCCCACCAAATCATACCTACTCTACTACTAACTAATATTCCCAACTTAAATCAAATTAAACTACAAGATTAAGGGTTTAAACACCAAAATCATCAAAAACCCATTTATGGTTAAAACTCCAAAAACATAACTATAAATTAAATTTATCCACATTAAATCATAATCTAGAGAGTAAGAAACTTGCCTCAAGTTTGTAGTCTCGAATTCTCTTCCCGTAGCAACGATTTCCAGCTCCAATCTTCAATTTCTCTCTCTTTTCTCCCATTTTCTCCCAACTCTCTCTTCTCTCTCTCTCTCTCTCTCTCTCTCTCTCTAATATTATAACCTGAAATGAGAAATAAAAGGAGTTTGGAAGGCTTAAACGGGCACTAAACATTAATTCCCCTCTTTTAAATGTTGATACCCCATTAAAATGACTCATAACTACACAATTGAGTCATAACCTGTCAAAAGTGCCCGAAACTCAAAAATACAACTTGGCACCTATTTTGACTATCTCGACTATTTCAAAACTAACCGCACCCTCTAAATTGGCATCCGGAGTAACTTATAATATTTTATGTTCCAACGTCATTTTAATTCAGTAAAAATACTCAATTTTGAATATAAGTCATAACCGTCGCTTAAAGCACAACGACGTAATAAAGTACAACATAATGCTATTTACATCCACATAACAGTAAATAGGCAAAACTTGGTAAATATTATCTCTTAACTCACTTAAAACAATATTTACTCTAACTTTCTCTATTTTATAAAATTATTTCATCAGGCAAAATAATTTAAAATAGTCACTCAAAAGTCTGGGTTGTTACATACTCCCCCCCCCCTACAAGGGAATTTTGCCCTCAAAATTCAGGCGTACCATATAACGATATTAAGGGTGTACTTTTCTAAACTATCTTTCTTTCATCCCTAGCAAATTCCTCGGCAGTGTGGTGTCCCCACCTCTCTACATAAGGCTAAACTCACATCCGGTTGTTCCTAACGAATCATCGATCCTACCTTTTCAACAAAGGAAGAAAACGCCTACATAGCTCGGCACAAGTTGCCTTTCCTCCTGAATTACGTCATACCCTTTCTAGGGAATAACTGCACTAAAACTTGATCCCCTACCTCCAATACTACATGACCTCAATTCGAGTCGGCATAGTCCTTCAAAGTATGCAGATCAATGAGCTTAATCACCAAAGAAGTATTCCTGGACCATTCCAAGTCCAAAGATCTTATTGTGTGTCGTTTCTACCCAACGAGCAGGCAAACTACTCAACCGACAACACAAGGCCACATACGGTGCCCTAATTATAGTGAAACAATCCAAATTATTGTATGAAAATTCGATTCATAAAAGCTACTGCCCCCATCCTTCCTTTAAGCCAAACACGCCCATTCGAGGTATGCCTTTCGACATTTGATTAACTCTCTCCATTTTTTCATCCACTTACGGGTGGTAGGTTGTACCCAACTTCCATTCGGTTCCCATTACTTCTTGGAAACTTTACCAAAACTTTGACACGAAAATCTAGTCTCGGTCCAACACTATTCTGATAGGCACCTTATACAGCTCCATACCTCCACCGTAAAGAGTTGGGCGTACTCCTCTGCAAATAGTCCGCCCATATTAGTTGAAAAAGCAGCGATTTGGTCAAATGATCAACAATTACTCAAATAGGGTCATGACCGTTGCGATGCTGGTAATTCAATGAGAATATTCATGGATATACCCTTTCTCGTTCTACCACTACTATCTTCACACTAATAGGTGAAATGGTCAATCATGGACATGAATGCTCTTGCTATAGCGTCGTCTTGGTTAAGCTCGTTCCACTTGGCTTTCCATGCCTTCATTAGTCTCCCCCATGGTTTTTCTGCTCAACGCATCCGCTACACCGCTCGCCTTCCCTTGGTGATAATGAATATCTAATGGATAGTCTTTTACAAACTCTAAACACTAGCTCTATCGCCCCAACAACATATTGCAAGAACTTGTGGTTCGTGAAAAGACTAAATCTCCTGCCCAGGAAGTAGTGCCTCTATTTCTTTAAAGCGAATACTACTGCTACAAACCTTAAATCAAGCGTGGGATAATACTTCTCACGGGGTTTAAGTTTGTGAGACGCATAAATAATGGTTCCATGCTCCAGTATCAATACTTCCCATTCCTAGTAGAGACTCGTTCATTAATACCGAGAAATCCACTCTCGATCTTGACAACGCGAGTGCAGGAGTAAAAGTCAGCTCATCCTTTAACTCCCCGAAAGCTAAGTTACCGACGGGACGCTCTTTCTAAGAGGGGCCTCATCTTCTATGGCCTAGCATCCCGGATTAAACGAGATCCCATACTTCTTATTTTTGGGGACCTAATCCTTCTTAGAGTTAACCCACAAACCTACTCGTGTTCAACTCCCTACAGCCTTCCTAAAACAGCATCACGTGCCCCAAGGTCCTTACATCCTAAGAATCCTCAGGTCGATATATTTCCTATTCAAGTCGGATAAGTAGTATACTAATTATATCCCTAGTGCCCAAAACCTGTCTCAAATTCCGGTATTCGCTCGGTTTCATGCATGGGATGTCTCGCAAAGAGAAATCCAAACAAGGAACCCTCCCGTTACACTACTACCTCGCATCGTCGATCATCAAGATATAACGGACTAAGACACATGTTCGGAACCGATAAAATTCTAACTCGTAACCCTACTAATGCTCTTCTACTTCTATGTCCTACCATTTTGACGAAATGAAAATTTAACTAATAGGGCGCTTACTTTCTGTAACGTGTTACTAATGCTTTATCCCAATTTATATACATACATCCTCTTAAATGGCCTTCTCACCAAGGCATAATTATAAGTCTCGATCCGACTTTCTTATCTTTGTCTCTCCCACATCTATCAGGAGAGAGAACTATTTACAGTGCTTCTATACCGCACATTAACTTTTTTTTAGCCCTTTAATCACTCAATCACGTGATTTCGGCTAGAACCCCTCAAAACCAACATCTTAACATAAAGTAGCATCTCTTTACTTCCAATGTCGTTAAGGTTCATGCGTGGAGCGTCTCGCAAAGCCAAATCTAAACAAGGAACCCTTCAGATACACTACTACTTAACTTTGTTGGTCGTGGAGATAAGGCAACAAATAACACAAACAAAACAAATAAACATCAAACAAAACAAAAATAATAATGAAAAGTTCTTGCATACCTTAAACCATCTCTATAAAGTCTCAATCCCGTATCCAGGTGAGATATTATAGAACAACTAGTTCCACTCTGGAACTATGAATACGATAGCCTCGCAATCATTTGCTTGCTATCGCTCCGACACAACAAGAATATTTCCACTCGTATAACACATATAATACGAGTAACACAAACCCCATATACTTTTAAAATATCATCACTTGCTTTAGCGAATGAAGGAAAATAGAACCTCCCTACCGCGAGAATTATATAAATACACTCTCTATTTTAGCAGCGATACTACCACAAGCTCAAATTACCCATCCTAATCTAAGGTTAATAAAATACTACTCCATCTTATCATATATAATGCATCACCCTCAACCAAGGTGGAATTTCTACCAACATTCTTGCCAACTACCCTGGCCACTACCAATGGTTTCAAGATACATTATTCTAGTCTTATCTAAATCAAACTACTTTCGTTAATGCCCTGACTAGGCAACCTATTATTGCCCTTTTTCTCCAATCTACAAGATCAAAACTTGTGGTTCTACATTCAACGTCATAACCGTTTCCCCATCTCTAGCCACCCTGATGATTACCCGCGTAGTTCCCTTAACTTCCTCAACAAAAGAGAACATGCTACCGGCCTCCCCTACCTTATTTTAATGAGTCTTTCCCGGACGGATGTCCACCAATGGGGTTTCATGTACACTACTTCTCCAAAAGTGTGGTCAATGCTTACTCGTGAGCCTATCATTCCACTGAAGGGCTCTCTCTTCCTTATATCTACCTTATTTCGGGGCACGGCTTCCTTAACCGTGTAACTATTTATTCACGATTGGCCTCTGATCGATCCTCATGTGAATACTTGAGAGTCTACCTTCTCATCATTCCTGATATTCCAGAGAAACTCGTTATTGAAAACATCTACCAGGTTTCTCTATGAACAAAACTTCCTGCTCCACCAAATATGGCGACTATCGTTCCCGCCATTTCAACATTACTCCAACGGGTGAAAAAAATTCCTCAATTTTTCACATCTTGGCAATTCTATACCCCTCTCTAGGCCAAAGCTCCTGGGCCTTATACTTCCACCAAATGAGGTTACACTTACTCCATCTGACTTAACTTCAACATGTGGCCCTTATCAAGGACTTTTCAACTTCAAATTAACATCGCTTGGAATCCCAAGCTTAATACCACTCTCTACTTGTAGCGGTACTTGGGAAACTATACCTAATGTACTTAGTAGTCGTGGTAGAAATATAAGATGATGCTACGAAGGGAGCGACCTCCAAAGCGGCCCTCATCCCCGACCACAACTTACAGTTCTTTGTAATCCCTTCTCATGACGCCTTCATAACGGCCTTCCCTGACGCCCTTTAACATTCAACCTACAAATCTTAAATGAACGCGCAGAAGACTTTATGAATTCTTACACTACATCAGGAGAACGAAACCTCATAAGAGGAATAAACAATCCTAATCCTAAGGCTCTATATCAAATGAAAAGTAATGCCGAAAGCGTAGTACGTCCACATAGATTCCAAAGGACACAAGAACCTGATGCTCTGATACCATCTGTGACAACCCGCCTATTAAAATAAGAGGTGTCCATCCCAATACTCCAATAATCACAAGAGTCATAGATGGTCCATTCTTAGCATCACTGTCGTTAAAATATTAATACGAGATAACCACCAATTATTTTAGAAAGTGGACTGTCAAATGAAATTTTGAAAGTTAAAAGAAAATCACTTAGACAATACAATTTTTCAAAGAAGGTGGATACAAAAAATTAACGAGTAATAGTGTAACAAAATGCATAAAGTAATAACTGAATAAGTTGTCGGTTAACAGACTAATACAAATAGGTTACACCGAGTATAACAATTAAATATCACATTATAATAAATGAGTACAAAACATGGGCAACGCCCGAATAAGTAAACTGAATATAGCTAGAGTACAAAGGATAGAAGCGTCTATAATGAATATCCTACAACATTCGCAAAAAGCTATAGCTCCAGGACAACAGGAATGGAGAGGTCAATACAGGCGTCCTTGCGGAGGAGCACCTGGACGAAAAATAAATTCATACAAAACAAAGAGATATAGACGGGTCAGGGCCCGGTTTGATATGATCACCATGTGAATAAAATGCATGACAGTTATGAATATCTAATCATCAACATGAACTTAACTTTCTCTCATAATTAATCATAAAATTTATCACCTCTCGTTCTAAAAGCACAACCTAGCGCAATATCAATGATAATGCTTAATGTTCAAATAAGCATGGGAGAACTCATCTACTTTCACTCAATGAGACTTCATTTCAATTATTCATAATTTAAATGCATAGTTCCTTTTCTATTTAGTAAACATATATATTTATTTCACAAAATATTTTTCCAATCCGGTTTTACACCACATAACTTCTCATTTCCCTTTTTATCTCGAGGAAATGTATTTAAAGCAAATTTATTATCATAAAATGCTTTAACATCAATAATGTCCCCCAATATTATGAATAGTTATATTTCATATCATATAATGATTCTAAGACCGTCCTTCCGAGTTTCCCCACTGGACGCGTCCCTAAATAGCTATCATCTTCCAAGGCCTATCGAACAAGGTAACCTGGGCATTCTACAACGCGAGACATCGGGAAGCGGCCATATACCTGCGACGGTGAGTCATAACCACACCCGAAATTACCTCACTTCGCAAAATAATCACATAATATAATAACCCGTCCTATGACCGAGGACTATATTCACCCTGCATTCACTAGCCAAGGGACTTCACCTCATGCGTGTAACTTCCCTTATGATAGCGATTTAGAGAGGTGTGTATATGTGTATTATCATTTACAAAAATCATTTTTCCATTTTGAAAACATTCAGTTGTTACATTCTCAAAACCATTTATACTTAACCATTAAGTACTAAATTTTAGAATATGCATTTCTTATTCTCGAAGTCATATTTTATTAATGACCTAGGACCCGAAGTGCAATTATCCTCACAATAGTCTCCAAGAGTCCAAAGTAATATCATAGTTCATCAAAGGTAATTTCCCCCAATACTAGTCTCCCAAAAGTCCCAAACTTTATCATTTCACCTTCTATTAATTCTAGGTTAACTTCCTACATCAACGAAACATTAACCTCAATGAACTAACCCTTGGGATAAGCCCAATTAACCTCATGCTAACCTAGGATATTTATCTACTCAATACAAACCTCTAAAACTCTTTATTACTTATCAAGAAAAGGTTCCTAAGCCTTGAACCTAAAATAAAAGGACTAAAAATAAAGCTAGAAAAATATCACAAAAACATGGTTTCCGAATCGATTCGCCTAGGGCCGAATCGATTCGCCCCTGACTGCGAATCGATTCGCCCAAAAACGAATCTATTCGATGAGGAAAACCAACCTAAAATCTCTGTCTGAATCTATTCGACCCTAACCCGAATCGATTCAATTTCCCAGACCTGTATCCCCCTACTATAGCGAATCGATTCGCAAAGGAGGCGAATCGATTCGCCCTGTTCGATTTGCCCAGAAATGGGCTACGGGTTGTATGAACCCTAAAATCCCCAAAACCCAAATCTTTCATCTCCTTCAACCCCAACAACTAATAATCCCACCAAATCATCCCTACACTACTACTAACTAATATTCCCAACTCAAATCAAATTAAACTACAATATTAAGGGTTTAAACACCAAAATCATCAAAAACCCATTTATGGTTCAAACTCCAAAAACATAACTTTAAATGCAATTTATCCACATTAAATCGTAATCTAGCAAGTAAGAAACTTTCCTCAAGTTTGTAGTCTCGGATTCTCTTCCCGTAGCAACGATTTTTATCTCCAATCTTCAATTTCTCTCTCTTTTCTCCCATTTTCTCCCAACTCTCTCTTCTCTCTCTCTCTCTCTCTCTCTCTCTAAGATTATAACATGAAATGAGAAATAAAAGGGGTTTGGAAGACTTAAACGGACACTAAACATTAATTTCCCTCTTTTAAACGTTGATACCCCATTAAAATGACTCGTAACTACACAATTGAGTCATAACCTGTCAAAAGTGCTCGAAACTCAAAAATACAACTTGGCACCTATTTTGACTATCTCGACTATTTCAAAACTAACCGCACCCTCTAAATTGGCATCCGGAGTATCTTATAATATTGTATGTTCCAACGTCATTTTAATTCATTAAAAATATTCAATTTTGAATGTAAGTCATAATCGTCGCTTAAAGCACAACGACGCAATAAAGTACAACATAATGCTATTACATCCACATAACAGTAAATAGGCAAAACTTGGTAAATATTATCTCTTAACTCACTTAAAATAATATTTACTCTAACTTTCTCTATTTTCTAAAATTATCCCATCAGGCAAAATAATATAAAATAGTCACTCAAAAGTCTGGGTTGTTACAGCGGCGACTGATGCCTGAGTGCGCAAGGTGTTACATACTCTAAAAACCCTAATAAATATTGAGGGTTGAGATGAAAAATACTAGAATCAAGATGATCTAATGGTCACGATTCAACTTAAAAATATAGCTAACTGCATATAGTAGACTAATCTAGTTATATACTAAGTGGAACCAAGGCTGGTATATTTACTAACGTTCTAGTAGTCATTATCACTTAACCCACAAACCTTTTAGATCTATCGATTAATACATAACCGAGGGCCCAAATTTGTTGACCCTCTTTAAGGAGGGTTAACATGACCCTCCAATGTGATTGATTTAAATATCATAACTCATTAAAAATTAGGGGGTCCATTGTTGAGTCATTCGAGTTTCAACAAATCACATTGAAGGGTTATGCTAACCCTCACTTTAGTAGGGTCAACAAATATGTATTGCAAAACTAACAACTCAAATGGTTTTAATGAAAGCTAACAGAATCTAATGGTATGGGCATTAAAGGTTTAAGGCTTCTAATGCAATACACAATACGTTTGGTCAGATTTAATTGTCGATGATCCTTCTTATTTAATGCAACACCCTGTATGTATGAGTATTTAAAATTGAATTAATTGGCGTATTTGAAATTACAGGTGTGAAATAATTTAATGGATTTAAATATTATGTGTTAATTAAAATATTAATCGATAGAGATAATGGTTAATGTTGTAAATGATTATTTTACGTCATATCGAGTGATGGTGATGTGGCAGTACTTTATCTCAAACAAGAATCGGGTGTAGACTATTTAGGGTCGAGGTAGGAAATTATTGTAAAGTGACTTGGATGAAAATTTTGAGACCATGGTTAATTCCGTATGGATCGAGAAAGTCGAAATAGTGTACCCGAGGGTAGTAATTGAGTCCCAGGGCCTTTTTAGTCATAATCGTGCCCACGTGGCGGTGTTCGAGTCATTTGGGCTTGGACCGTTAGCCTAATTTCGGGATTAGGGATTATAAACCTAAGTCTAATTAGCTGGGGCAGTAGCTAAATACATTCTAAACCCTAAGAAATCAAGAGGAGGCCATTAGAGAAGAGAAAGAGAGAGAGTTCTTGGAGATTTAACAATTTCTTGCATCACCTTTACCACCGGAGTGAAATCAGAAGGAAAGGAAGGCATCCCAATCACACACAACACGAAATCAAACCTTATAGTGCAAAGACAAGTGTTTATATTACATGTTTAAAGAGTTTATAATACCCATGGTAGAATTGATGAAATCTAGCATGAACATGTGTTCTTTTGTGATAAAATAATGGAATTAATTTATGTATTGATTGGAATAAATATTAGAGATTTGATTTCTAGACTTAAGAAATACGAGATCTGATAATTGAGATGATGTGAAAAAATTATTTCTGGGCTTTATGAAAAACACGCATGAAAAGAGAAAACTAGGTTTGTGTAGAAAAAACTTTGTTGAATTCTAGAGAATTGTGGATTTAATAATATTTTAATGATAAAGATTTGTTACAACTTCTTTATATACTCATATTTGATGTTGGATTAAATTATATGAGTGCTTGGGTATAATTCATGGAGGTTGTGTTATGATGATACCAGAAATGGTACCACCGGGTCACAGATATAAGAAGCTCAAACAGGTATACAACAATGGCAATAGTCATACAATAAATCAACAGAGAACGAGATGAGGTCAAGAGGATGAACACCTGAATTTAAGCGGTTCAACGGTAGCCTACATCCACTGTGTGTGAGTGTAATCCACTAGTAAATATGGCTCTAATGGCCTAATTACAACACTCAGGATTTTTCTCTCTCTTTTGTGTACAAATGAGCAGAGTTTAATCTAGGGTTTGAATAATGCGATCCTTTACAATGAAGAATATGAGTAGTATTTATAGTGCCTTGGGGGTGTATTGCACCCCCAAGCATACAATAAACATGCACAGAATACTCCTAGCTAATAGGTATAATCCAACTGTCTTTGTCACATGCAGGTCATGATGATCAAATATTCCCGTATGTGTGTGAATGATCTGGTATAATGGTCTTGGTTCACATGCGTTGCACATCCACTCGCACGTCTTCACGCGTCTCTCAATGCACATGCTCTGTCAGTAAGATGACCTCGGCTGACCCTAGTGGTCGAGGCTGAACTTGTAGACCTTTGAACCCTCACGGACTGATAACTGCCATGTTGACTAGTCTCGACCTGGATTTAGCCGAGGTCGAGTGCAAGTCGAGTCTCTTCAGGACGAGTGACAACTTTTTATTTCTTGGCCAGCTGTGGGGGTCAGGTGTGGCCGAGGCTTACGATCCTAGACGAGGTGATATTTGGCATATCAATCACCCTCTAGACCTTAGTCTCTAAAACCTAGATGAGGCTGAGGGGTAATGATGCTATGCCATTTGAGGACACAATTGATGATTGTTGAAAGGTCACATGACAGCCATCAAGTTAGTGTAGCTTGAGTTGACAACTATCACACTTCCCATAGGGTTATCTCCAATCGAGGTGTGAATGACAGATTAAATGCTTAGGGTTTCGTGCTTATTATGATGAGGATCATAGGAAATTATGCGTCGCTTTGAGAAGTGTGAACAAATCATTACTTGCATATAAAAGGGCTTATTTTTCAAAGCCTTTCTTCGTCCTTAACTCATTTCTCCAATGCGTCAACTTTCTGAACCAGAGCTCTTGTCCCTTATTTTTCTGCTTCTAAGCATCTTTCCAAGGTCGCTTCTACTTCTCCATTCTCATTTCCCTTCTAGGTAACCTTCTTCCACTATTGTGTTCAAGATTTTATAATTTCTTAAATCATTTTAAGAATTCATAATTTTTGACGAGCTCAAATCCAACTCCGATAGCTTGTCTTGGTTGTCAGGGGCTTACTTGTTGGCTTTAAGTGGTGGATTTGAGTGGGTTTAGACTTCTAGGGGCGTTTTTCTCTTAGGGCTTGAACCATTTAGGCTTCCATTTGGATCTTTAACTTATTCCGATCACATTTGGTCACCCTCTCTAATAAACTGTTCTAGGCTGTTCTTGGTAGAAAAATGATTTAGTTTTGCCATTTTAATCTTTATGTCAAACTTAGTCAACCCTAAAATTATTTGTGACTTCCAACTTTAAATTCCAACTATTACCTCATCCTCTGAATGTTAAGAACCTTATACGAGTTAGAATTTCAGTCTCAAGTCCTTAGGGAGAGGTATTATAGGAGATACACAGATTAGAGGATGAGGCCGTGGCTAAGCGCCAATTCGACCAATCTAGAGATGACCCCTCTTTTCTATCCCTTTAAAAGTAATTCAACCCTCTGCTAAAGAAATTGTTGGCCCATCTCCCACCCAAGTCGATAATAGGGGTTCATATGAGGAAGCCATCAGATATTCTCCGACCCATCCTAGGGAGATGAGAGAGCCTAATAACATGTCTCGGGACTCATTACCAAACTGAGCTGAGGCATCTGGATGAGACAACATTTTTATAGAGATCCTCCAGACCCTGTTAAGACGACCACCAATATAAATATTCCCCCAACTGTAGTTCTTTTATCTATAATGATCGATGCTGAATTCTAAAGAACTTACGATACTGCCGATGTTAAGTGTAAGATGGAGGAGAACTCTGAGCCCGACGAGCGAATAGGCTATTCATATGTTGAGAAATATCAATCCACCATCCATGAGCTTGACCTTCTTTACTTCAGACACCTTTATGGCATTAAACCGATGTCATCCAGTGAGTTTCGGTCGAGGATGAGAGAGTGTATGATAGATGAGAGGGAGAAATCTCTCTCTACGATTAAATATTAAGGGTTGGATTTCACTTTCCTTTTTACTCGGCCGTGCGGGCTATCCTTTTTAGTCTGGGCCTATCTCCCACTCAGATAGCCCCAAACTCCTGGAGGGTCATCTTGGGTTATATCTCTTTATGGAGAAATAAGTACGAGGACGAGCCCTCAGTTGATATTTTTCATGCTTGTTACCACGTCTCGTCCTCCGTAAATCAGGTCGCTTACTACTATTTAGGGGCCAGGATGTCTGAAAAAAAGATCCTCAATATCAATTAGAATTCCAATCATAACTGGAAAGAGATATTCTTCTATGCGTCTACAGCTTGGGAGTTTCCTATTAATTCTGACCATAAGAGACGAGACGATGAGCCGAGGGTACCCCATACTTGGGCAAAGCCCTCAATGCTCTCCACCAAGTCTGACCCCGACCTCAGTGTAGCTAATAGAGAGAGGTTCGACTAACTCAGGACTTAAGGGAAGGATGGCCAACTCCTTTCCTTTGTAGATCTAATATCCCCGGAATACTTAGATAAGCTTGGGTTGAGGGTTGATCCACTGGACGACCTTTGTAAATGAAGCAATTTCTTGCTTTCTTTATTATTTAATCCTTTGTCTTATTTTGTGCCTGTGACTAATGACCTTTTACTGTTCTTTTTGTAGACAACCCTCCTCAACTGTCTAAGGAATTTTTGAACATGCATGTGCCAAGCCTTTGTAATGCTTTAAACAAAAAGAAGCAGCCGACCAGTAAGGGTCAGCCAAAGAAGATAACATCCACAGGGCCAACACACTCTGAGGTCGTCCAAAAAAGGACCAATGATCATGTTCCCCTTGAAGGTCATCCTGAGAGGAACACTCAGAGGCCGAGGGTTGTACCCCCAAGCTCGTTTATGCCCAGCAGCTCCAGAGAAAGATCTTATTTTGGGGATTCTTTTTAGGATTACTCGCAGAATAACATTGTCAATCTCAAGAAGCTCCCAGGCTCCATTATCCCCTTGGCTACAAGATCCAAGAGGTCCATGCTTGGAGTTCCCGCCAAAGACGACTATGAGTTCTTGGAAAAGGTGGCTCCCACTCAAGTATTTAATTTGGGACTTCATCTGATGGCTCAGGTAATTATTTAATTCTTAAGATCAACTCCATTATCGTATTCTTACCTCATCTGTATTAACATGCTTCCTTTTTTTATAGTCTGTATACACCTTTGCCTTGGCCAACAAGTGGATGGTCGAGAACTACCCCAAAGTTCAGGAGGCCGATTGAGCTCTTAGGTTCGAAGATAAGCTAAAAAACACTTGGAGTTATGCCAAGTTGACCTTGAGAAGGTTCAGAACGATTTGAAGAGCAGGGACGATTTGTTGAATACGAAGGACGACCTACTTAAGGAGAAAGAAGAGCCCTTAGTGACATTGAGTGCCACCCATACTAAAAAACTGGTTGTTGTTGTGCAGAGGTCCAAAGATGAGGCCTTGTCTCTTGAGGCACTGGATAAGATTAGGGTCGAGGTTGTCAAAGCTTTCAAGTCTTCAGATGAGTTTGGCAGCTTTGGCATCATCTACTTGGAGAGAGGCGTGAAGACATCTTGTCGGTGGATTATTACCAAGTTCACTGAGTTCATCTCTTCTATTCGTCCTGCCTTATATTATCCAGACTTTTTTTACCCTCTATTTGATGCTACCCTAGAGTATACAGAGCTGATGGAGTCAGTTGAGATCGGGGCTAACCTTCATGCCAATGTCCGAGACCAAGCAGCACAAGTTGAGGGTGGAACTGAGCCTAAAATTAAGGGAACTCCCATCATCAATCTTGATCTAACTTCCTTGGGTGGTCGTCTATGACTGATACCCTCTTGTGATTGTACTTCTATTTAGCTTGTTATGAACACTTTAATTCTTCTAGTCTTTTATCGTCTCTATACTCCTATTTTTTGTGAGATGGAATCCTTTATTACCCTCTGATTTGCATTCCTTCTTGATTTACTTGCATGCCTTAATTATGTTAATGTGTCATTCCTAAATGCTTGAATATTATAAATCAGCCATGAATCACCCATAATCAATTCCTCCCTCGTCTCTTCCATGACCAATCTTCTAGGATGAGGGAGAAAATCCACCAAGTTAAAGATGTTTTTAAATAATGACAACAACTAAGTGATTTTGAATTTGCATCCACCAAATTATGGTGTTTAGGCATAAGTCATCCCTCGTCATTTTGAAAGTGTATGGAGAGTCGCCTTGTCCATGCACTGTCGTCTCAGTCTAGGGAGTAAATTCACCAAATTAATGATGTTTTAAATAATAACCATAACTAAGTGATTTTGAATTTGCATTCACCAAATTATGGTGTTTAGGCATAAGCCATCCCTCATCGTTTTAAGAATGTATTGAGAGTCGTCTCCTCCATGCACTGTCATCTAAGCTAAGGGAGTAAATTCACCAAATTAATGATGTTTAATAATAACTTCCTTTCGATGTTATTGGCAGTCCAAGGACGAGGTTGACCCCATCTGGGTTGTCGAATCATCGAAGGTGACTTAAGATGACTTTACTATGAATGATGTTTTGTAGCTTAAGGTGAGTTGTTACATATAAACAAATATCTGAATGGATAAACAACATATGAGGGAACACTTGGATTTCATTGAATTTCATTCATCTGAGCCTCATACACATCTATTACAATAGAATTAAAAAGAGATAGCAAAACTGTAATCTCATTGGTAATATTTCTTGAGGTGGTCGTCGTTCCAGGGGTTGGAGAATGGCTCTCCTTCCAGATTTTCCAACCTATATGTTCCCGGCACCATCTCTTCGACTACTTTGTATGGGCTATGAAAATTTAGATGAAGCTTATTGGGTTTCGACCATGTCTTCTTCATTACTAAGTCCCCTACCTTTAATGGGCGCGCCTTTACTCTCTTGTTGTAGAATCTTGTTGTTCTTTGTTGGTAGGCAGCTTACCTAACCTCTGTGTCTTCTCTTTTTTCTTCTATAAGATCTAAATCAAGCCTCCACTCATCATTATTCTTTTTAAGGTTGTAGGTTTGAACCCTATGAGTAGGTAGACCTATTTTTATCGATATGACTACCTCTGAACCGTAAGCAATCATAAATGGGGTATCCCCGGTAGTAGTCCTCTTCATTGTTCTGTAGGCCTATAGGAAATCATACACTTCCTCGATCTATCTCCCCTTTTTATCTTCTAACTTCTTCTTGATTCCCTCAAGAATCGTTCGATTTATCACTTTCCTCTGCCCATTAGCTTTGGGTCGGTCAGGAGTGGAGAAGAATTGCTTGATGCCAACCCTTTTGCAGTATTCTTCTAGGGAAACGTTCTTAAACTGTGTTCCATTATCAGAAACCAAGGTGTTGGGTAGGCCATACTTGCAGATTATACTTTTTAAGATGAATTGGAAGGTCTTCTACTCCATAACTGTAATCATCGACTAGGCCTCAACCCACTTCGAAAAGTAATCTGTCGCCACGATTAGACAACGATAATTATTTACAGCTCTGGTCAAGGGTCCTACCAAATTGATTCCCCATACTGAAAACGGACAGGGAGAGGTGATGAAGGTCAGAGGTTGATGAGGCTAGTAGGGAATGGCAACAAACCTCTGGCACTTGTCGCACTTCTTGATATAAGTTGCAGCAACTTTAGCCAAGGTTGGCCACCAATACCCCTGGGTAATAATCCTCTTAGCCAAAGATCTTCACCCAATGTGACTGGAGCAGAAGCCTTCGTGCACGTCCTTAAGGATATTCGCTACCTCAAATGGATGGACACATCTTAGCAGCAGAAGTAGAAACCCTTTCTTGTACAAGGTGTCTCCTAAATGGAGAACTTGGCAGCTTTATATCTCAACTTCCTTTTCTCAATCTTTAATTCTGGTAACTCCCCATTCTTTATGTACTTGATGAGAGGATCTATCTAAGAGGCTCCCATGTTCAAATTCAGACAATACTCGAGAGAATTGTCCTCCTCTTCAATTGTCGACCGATGCAACAGTTCTACTGGCACCATCCTTCTTATCTTTATCCTCGTAGCTGAGGCCAGCTTTGCAAGGGCATCGGCCCGGCCATTGTCCATTAGGGATATCCTCTTCAGCTTCACCTCTTTGAAATTCTTCAACACTGACCACACTCTCTCCAAATATTTAGCCATCCTATCGTCTTTTGCCTTATACGCCCCCAATATCTGATTCACCACCAATCTTGAATCACTATGAACTAGGAGTTGGCCAACGTTCAGAGTCCGAGCCAAGGATGGTCCTACTATGAGAGATTCATATTTGAACTCATTATTAGAGGCCTTAAAACTGAACTTTAATTCATATTCAATATATGTCCTGTCTAGTGCCGACACTATCCGTTCTGCACCACTTCCATTCTCACAAGAGGATCCATCGATGAAGAGGCTCCACACCATACCATTCTCAGAGAAGTTACCCTCTGTCAGGGCTCCATATTTGAAGAGATATCGCTCCTCTTCATTCTCAAGTACTTCCCCCCTCGTTAAACTTATCTCGGCCTCGTCCGGGGGAGGTCACACACTTCTCCCTTGCTCACAGTCTGTAGTCTTAAAATTTTCATTATCGGCCTCGTCCCAGGTGAACTCGTCCATAAAGTCTACTAACGCTTGCCCTTTGATGGACACCCTAGGCTAATAGATGATATCAAACTCTCCCAACTCTATTTCTCAAGCCATTAGTCTTCCCGACTTCTCAAGATTGTGGATGACCTGCTGAAGTGGGGAATTTATGAGGACGACCATTGTGTAGGCTTGGAAGTATGGCTTCATCTTTCTCGAAGCATGAATCATAGTACAAGATAATTTTTCCATACTGAGTTACCTCTGTTCGACCCCCTGGAATGCCTTACTATTGAAATATACCAGATTTTGTACTCCATCCTCGTCTCTTACAATGGCAGCTCTAATAGGCAACTCTAAGACTACTAGATACACATAAAAAATTTCCCCTTGGACTGGCCGTGACAATAATAAGTGAGAGACGAGGTAGGACTTCAGCTCTTTGAAAGCCTTCTCACATTCCTCATTACATTCAAAATCCTTTCTAAGAACTTTAAAAAAATGGAAGATATTTATCGGTGGCTCTAGATACGAACTTGTTAAGTGTCGCCACTCTTTCGGTCAACCTCTGAACATCTTTAATAGTAGTTGGTATCTTTATCTCTATCAAGGCCTAGATCTTTGCTGGATTGTCCTATGTCCCCCTCTAAATTATGATGAAGCCCAAGAATTCTCCTGCTCCCACACCGAACACGTACTTCACGGGGTTAAGTTTCATCCTTTACTTATCCATCGTATCAAAAGTTTGCTTAAGGTCGGCCATGTTGGTGTCAGCCTTGAGACTTTTTGTAAGCATATCATCAACATAGACCTCCATTGTTTTCCCAATTTGATCCTCAAATAACTTGTTAACAAGCCTCTGATAGGTAACCCCAGCATTCTTTAAACTGAAGGGCATGACCTTATAGAAGTAGGTCCCCTTATTGGTTATGAAGGCAGTCTTCTCTTCGTTGGTTGGGTGCATTGATA
Source organism: Sambucus nigra (assembly GCA_949130495.1). Taxonomy (NCBI): domain Eukaryota; kingdom Viridiplantae; phylum Streptophyta; class Magnoliopsida; order Dipsacales; family Adoxaceae; genus Sambucus; species Sambucus nigra. The sequence goes on along the minus strand of OX422217.1, from coordinate 611,689,089 downwards.
TCTGGTTGCAGCCCGAGTAAGCATCCATAAAGCTCATCAGCTCATGGACAGCTGTGGCATCAACCATCTGGTCAATTCTGGGCCAAGGTAAACTATCCTTGGGGCAAGCCTTTTTTAGTTCGATAAAGTCCACACATATTCTCCATTTCCCATTAGCTTTGGGGACGATAATTGTGTTGGCTATCCACTCAGGATATATCACTTAATTATGAAGTCATCTTTTTCCAACTTCTTTACTTCTTCTCGAATGACCTCATATTTCTCTCGGGAATAAATTCTTCTCTTCTATCGTATCGGCCTAGCATCATTGGCCATATTCAGTTTATGGTAAAAGAGTTCAGGGTTTATGCCCGACATATCCTCATAACCCCATGCGAAGATATTCTGCCTCTCCCTCAAGAGTTTGATCAGCTCTTCCTTAATATCTCCTCTCAATGCTTTATCGACCTGGATAGTTTTTTCCAGCTCATCCTCATTAAGGACGATGGATTCTACCTCTTCTGCGACCTCCCCTTTATTCAGCTTGGTCTCGTCCCTAGGATCATGGGTGTCAATACTATAGGTCGTAGTTGCTTTCTTGTGATCTTCCCTCTCCTTGACTGAGTTGAAGTAGCAATCACGTGCCAACACTTGATCACCTTGGACTTCCTCTACCCCATAAGGGGTCAGGAATTTTACCATATGGTGTAAAGTGGATGGTATGGCCTCAAATTCCTTGAGGGCTACTCTTCCCATGATAATGTTATAAGACGAGTATACACTTTCGTCCATCACGGAGAAATTGAGCTTCTTTGTAATCCTCTTAGGCCAAACATCTCCCATTCTGACATCCATTTCATACATTCCCAATGGGTGGACCTTCTCACCGCTGAACCCTATCATTGGATGATGATAGGGTATAAGCCTCTTTCTGCTGAGTCCTAATCCTTTAAAACATGGCCAGAATATAACGTCGATCGAACTTCCCCCGTTGTCCAATATTCTCGGCACATCGTACACATGCACTCTAGTTGTGATTACCAGAGGGTCATTTTGAGTAACTAGTATTCCCTTTAAGTCAAGTCCTAAAAAACCCACAATAAGGTATCCATATCTACATTTTTTATCTTTTTTAGTTTTGTACTTACATCAATCGAGTTAACGGCTTCAACCTTGGGTAGGGCCTTAGCCTTGGCCATATGCGTCTTACGATCGTCCACTTCTGCACCACCCCCTTTCAGGCCTCCACATATCATTTTCACATCAAACGAGATCATGTGGAGTCGACCTTTTGGATCATCATCCTTTGGTAGTAGGTTTGGGTCATCTTCATCATCATCGTTTGAGGCGTCGTCCTTCTTCCTTAGGATATCTTCCCTGCACTTATCGGCCCTCCTCTTTCTGGGGTCGTCTCGGCCCCCCTTTAAAGCACCTTTGTCTAAATACTTCCTCAGCTTTCCATCTTTCAACATCTTCTCTATCTCATCTTTCAAATCGACGCATTTATCAGTCAGGTGCCTGTGGTTTTGGTGAAATTCACACCACAAGTTTTGTTCCTCTTGGGAGGAGGAGCCTTCGGTTTTTTGGGCCACCTCAGGGACCGATCGTTCTTAATTTCATTCAAAATGTGCTCATAAATTACCATGAGGGGAATGTAGTTGGAAAACTTATCATTTGCCATCCTCTTCTTTCCATCTTTATTCTTCTTTTAGAACTTTTTCCCACTGCTACCCCATTCTCATCCTCATATTTTGTCGCCATCGCTTCCTCGGCATTCATGACCTTTTTAACCTTTCCAGTAGCTCGGCCATAGATTTTTTAGGGTCCTTAGCAAGATTCTAAAGCATTTTCCCCTTCTGAAGACCTCCCATTAATGCTGTCATAGCAATACTCTTTTCGTAATCCTCCATTTCCAACTTCTCCTTATTAAACCTTGTAATGTAGTCTCTACGACTCTCATTCTTCCCATGATTGACATACAGAAGGTGATTAGTCTTCTTCTGAGGTCTTACCCCAAAGCAAAAATTATGGATGAATCCTTTTGCAAGGTACTTAAACTTTCAATGGAGTTCTTCGGCAGTGAAGTGTACCAAACATGGGAAGCTCCTGTCAGGGTTCTTGAAAAGGAACGGCATCTCATCTCGTCTGAGATGGAGTAGATATCTACTGTCTACTGGTACATCTCTATATAATGAACAGGATTGGTACTCCCGTCATACTTTGGAGTAATTACAGGTGACTTGAATTTGGCAGGGGTCAAAAAATTGACTATCTTGGCCATAAAAAGAGAGCCTTCTGAATACCCCCTCTTTAAGGGGTTACAACTCTTAAGGATAACTCTAATCTTGTTTTTCAGCCTTTGAATCGAGTCACTCCATGGCCTCTTGGCCGCTACCATAATCTCGGTCTGTCGATATTATCCTCAGCTACCTCAATTGGCCGAACTCAGGGTTCCCTTTCTACTGACCTGCGTCTGCTGTTCACTTCCCATTTGCCCCCGTCTCGACCACATGGGTGTCAACAGCCTACCCCCTCTCTCCTCGAGTCAGCATTGCTTTTTGAACTTGACAGCCTTTCCCTTAGATCACCAACTGGGTCGAGCCTTTCAAAGGCCTACTTATTCAGTCAAAAGCTGAACCCCTTGGTCGGGTATCAGGACTCTGCCTCCTACTGTGACCCCGGCTAGCTTAAATGGGTCTTAAAGTATTTTTAGATATTTTTTAAGGTTCCCAATAATGGACTTGAGCATCTTCAGCCTCATAATCGTCATAACGGTCCTCCGGGCACGGTTGGCCTTACCTCCCCAGGCGTACATGCCTTTAGGTCAGCAACATCCCTCTACCACTAAAGAGGAGGTAGATCCTTGTGAGGTGCCTGGGGTGGTCCCCTGGCCTCTCAATAATGCTTCACAATTATAGGAGTAATCATCTTCAGTAGGGCTCCCCACTGGTCGAACTATCACGTTTTAGCTACTCTTGTATTTCTTGTTGGCTCGCTACCAAGGATTTTAATACTGTCGCCACCTCAGCCATTTTTTATTAAAGAGGAGTGTGACTGAAGGTAGGACCACCAGCTGGCAGTGCAGGTAGTGAAAATTTAGATGCCATGTTGAAACCTGGTGGATGAGCTGAAGTTGACGAGTGAAAGCCTTGTAGCCTAACAGGAACTATTTAAATGGTGAAACATCTCCACAGAAGGGGAGGACTGGTTCCCCACTAGAGACTCCGGCGAGGATAAGATAAAAACGGGAAGAGATGATGCTACTCGTTCCCACAGATGGTGCCAGACTAATGATACCAGAAATGGTACCACCGGGTCACAGATATAAGAAGCTCAAACAGGTATACAACAATGGCAATAGTCACACAGTAAATCAACTGAGAAGGAGATGAGGTGAAGAGGATGAACACCTGAATTTAAGTGGTTCAGTCGTAGCCTACATCCATTGTGTGTGTGTGAGTGTAATCCATTAGTAAATATGACTCTAATGGCCTGGTTACAACACTTAAGCTTTTTCTCTCTCTTCTATGTACAAATGAGCAAAGTTTTAGATAGGGTTTGAGTAATGTTATCCTTTATAATGAAGAAGATGAGTAGTATTTATAGTGCCTTGGGGGTGTATTGCACCCCCAAGCATGCAAATAATATGAGCACAATACTCCTAGCCAATAGGTAGAAGCCAGCTGTCTTTGTCATATGCAGGTTATGATGATCAAATATTCCCTCAAGTGTGTGAATGATCTGGTATAAAGGTTTTTGGTTCACATGCGTTGCACATCCGTGTGCATGTCTTCACGCATCTCCCAATGCATGTCCTCTGTCAGTAAGATGACCTCGGCCAAACCTAGTGGCCGAGGATGAACTTATAGACCTTTGAACCCTCGCAAACTGACAACTGCCATGTTGACTAGTCTCAGTCTGGCTTCGTCGGTCTGAATGTGGCCGAGGCTGAGTATAGATTGAGGCCGAGATCAAGTCGAGTCTTTTTAGTCCGAGTGATAACTTCTCATTTCTTGGCCAGCTGTGGGGTTCGATTGTGGCCGAGGCTTAGGATCCTAGACGAGGTAATACTTAGCATATCATGTTGGTTAAAAATGGTAGAAATCAGTAACAGGGAAGAAGATGAAATGTCAGGGGTTTCAAATCGGTTCGGCTACCCCCCAGAACCGATTCGTCCTCGAACCAGTTCAGCCCCAAACCAAAACTGGTTCAAGTGACCTGGTATTATAGAAATTTTTAAGAAAGTAATTATGGGGAAACATTAGGATAAGTGTACTAATTAAACAAAGACTATGGAAGGTCAGTAGGTACTAGGGGTGCAACCGGTACGGGTTTTTACCATATCGTACCGGTTTGGACCGAGGAAAAATGGTTTGGGTTTCATATTATGAAATACCGAAAACCGATTTTACCGAAATGGAAGTATCGAAAAAAATTTGGTTGGTTTTGGTTTTTAGATATAAAAAACCGATTTACCAAAAAATATATATATATATACCCAATTATCAAAACCCTTTATTTTTTTAAACTAGTCTCATCCATTCATTTTCCTTACTATAAATGCCACCAAACCCAGAACTTAAACACAAAAATTTTTGGCTCGCACACACAAAAAACCAGAAAATCTCTCTCTCTCCAAAGCACAAGGTAACTTCTTCTTTTTCCCAACCCAAATCATTGTAAACTATGTTTATATCTCTTTTTTTTCCTTATTTAGAGTTGTACCTATTGCGTTTGTGGCCGGAATAATACCTCTTGCGTTTTTGTTCTTATGTTACATTTTTGGGTGGAATAATACCAGTTGGCCTTGGCCAGAATAATACCTATTGCGTTTTTGTTCTTGTGTTGCGTTTGTTAGTGCAATTTATAGTATATTTTAGTTTCCAATAATGCATTTAACCAATTAAATGAGTTTAAAATTTTTTCGAAATCATAATATCGAAATATATACCATATTTACCGAATGCATAAATCGAGTTGAAATTTTGGTATTTACCGGGAAAAAACCGAATTGAAATCAAAATTATCGAAACCAAAAAAGCCCAAAAATACCGAAGAAATCGAAAAATTGGTCGGTTTGGTTTTGGTTTTGGTTTTTATTTTTGATGTACCGGTCGGTAAATAGGTATGGTATAGTTTTATCATTTAGATTTTGGTTTTGGTATTGGTAAGGGATCGTTACCGACCATACCGTAACGCTTGCACCCCTAGTAGGTACATAATCTAGGCTCGGCTATTCTTAATGAGGATAAAATTGGGACTTGAACCGACAATGCTTAACCGATTGAGGGACATATCAGAAATTTATGATTTAGGTGACGAAAAGAGTGAACGATAACCTTAGACTCAAATTAATTGTATAGATAAGTATAACTACCTAATTGATGTAAGGGATGAATGGAACCGTTGGGTGGTGAGCGATTCCGAGAAAATATGGAATAAACATTATGTGAGAATTATTAGTACGTTGAGTATTCGAGAGATATAAATACTACGTACGGGATATATTATAGGTCATGTGTATACCTATGTTGATGATGTATATATATAGGTTATGTGAATACATATGATGTGATTTGTTATGTGAGTGAACATACCCATGCTGCCTGCTATCATGGGAGGTTCCACGCAGAGGGAGATCCCACCTTGGCGATTCTAGCGAGGTATGGATTTATGCCCCTGAACATAGAACTTAGGGTGGCTCACTGTGTGATGTGTATTAGTGGTGGGACTGGTAGGTGATTTTGGTACGTTAGGTATGTGCATAGCCCAAAGGATTAGATTTAGGTTTGCCTCCATTATATGTTGTTAAATCTAGGGTTCGAGGTGACATTACGAACCGATGGTCCTTGATATGTTACGAGATGTATATGGACTTAATAGCAGAGTATGCAACCATCGCAGTGGCCTTTCTAGGGGATTCTATAGTTGTATATATTATATATGTGTTAAATATATACAAGTATGATTAATCTACTTATGTGTGATGATAGAATCGATAGAGTGTGTACATCTAAAAGTAAATTAAGTTGAGAAACTTAAATAATGATTAGAAAAAAATATGTGATAAACTTTAAGTATGGTGTGTACAGTAGCGTAGCATATGGGCGATACCGGGGATCTAAAACTTTTGTGGTTAGTTAGATACGTGGTCTAGTTAGGCTGGGTAGCATAGTTAGGTAAGAGACATTAGGGGTGCACTTTAGAATGAGAGGTGATGAACTCAAGGGAGTGTAAGTTGTACTAATGTGTGTATCTAATAACTGATTTAAATTGTGACTTAAATACCTACAAAATATTTTCAAAAGGTTTTGGGCTCTGTCCCTTGTGAAATATATTTTCTAAAACATTTTAGGTGTCCAGCCACAGGGACGCCAAGCTTGATGATTCATTCCAGGGATACGTAGTCGCAACATTTATGGAGGCTTGCAGGATTGATGTAGATGCTTCAGTTATACATTCCTAGTTTAGGAGTATTATTCAAACTTTATAGTTCAGTTAATTATTTCTGACTTGAATTTGGATTTGTTTTGGAAACTGATGGTTTATTCAGTATTATTGATTCAACTATTAATCATGTGTTGGATTCGAATATTTATATTAATGAAAGAAAAAATTTGACACGGACTTAATTTAACATAGGTGGTTAGTACTTAAAAAAGTTTCGACAGTGATGCTAAGAATGAACCATATGAGATTACTGGATATTTTAATAAAGGACTGATCACTCGTGGTTAAAATAGGCGAGGTGTCACATTTAAACCAACAACTATTAAATAAAGAACTAAAATGTTCTTAATGGAACTAGGAGACAACATTTATTTTCTGCTTTATTTCCTACCGCCGCCTTCTTTAAAGAGTTTAACAAAATTTCTTCCAATTTTTTAGGGGCAATATGGAGGATGTCCGGAAGTATCGTTGGGTTGCATGGGAGATTATTTATCGTTCGAAGAAAGAAGGTGGCCTTGGCGTGCGAGATTTACGTGATGTTTGCATGGCTTTTTCATGCAAAATTTGGGTTCAATTTCTTAAAAATAATTCCTTATGGGTTCAATATATGACTTGCAAATACAAAAAACTGGCTCACTTAAATTTCAGGGGTTTTCCTTCATTTTCTAGTGAGACTTGGAAAAGGATGCAAGCTATTGGGGATGAAATTAATTCTGATATTTTTGGCCATCCAGATCGTGGATTGCTTTTCCATGAATTTTCCCTTAAAAAGGCTTGGGAGGTGGTTAGAGACAAACATTGCTTACAATTCTCATTTTCTATGATATGGGATAATAGGATCGCTCCTAAAATCTCCATTATGATGTGGTGTTTACTTCATGATGATCTTCCTCTTGATGAGAACTTAAAGAATATTAAAATTCCTCTAGTTTCAAAATGTTGATGTTGTGTCATTGCTAAGGAAGAGAATGGTAATCATTTGTTTGCTACAAGTGATATGTCCTTATGTGTGTGGAAATATTTTTAAAATGATGGGGTTGAACTTTCAGCATTCCGGATTGCGATCTCGCCTCATGTTTTGGTGGTTTAACTCGCGTGGGAATTCAATACATGCTTTACTTTGTAAGATTATTCCTAACTTCATTTGTTGGGAGATTTGCTACGCTAGAAATCGGGCTAATTTTGATGGAGTTAAGATGAAGAGTGAAGATATTATTAGAGACATCTATGAAAAAACAATTGTGGCATTTAAAGCTAGACCTTACAAAGGTCCTACTTCTAGATTTCTATGTTCTTTTATCAAAGACTTCTCTATGGTATGCTTTCATTGTAAGCCCCTGGAGAAAGGCTCTTTTTCTCCTCTTATTAATTAAAGTGGGGTCTTATCTTCTTTTAAAAAAAATTAAGATCCTAACAGTTCCACCCGGTATCATCACTTAATGCAATTGGTTCAATAGGTAAAGCAAACTATAAAGAAAATGGGCAGTGACGGTAACTAAAATAATCCTAAGGTTCCTAACTGATACATTCAAAAAGGGTTTGAAAACTATTACTACCGCTAACATATATAAAACAAATTATGGGTTTTATAACTAGTCGGCCATTCAAAACTATAATCAACAGTCATACATGATCTTAAAGGTAAAAAAAGAATCATATGGCCTTTTTAATCGAACGACTCAAAAATTCCTCATCAAAGGTCCACAATCATCCTAATTTATAAGAGAGCAAAGAAGCACAATATATATTTCTTTAAAATATTTGCATAAAGAGCTATTTTATTAAACAAAATTTGTTTGGAATTTAATTTTAAATGTTGGAAATATTCCTAAAACTATTATAAAATCGGGAAATTAATTTTAAACAAAAACTAATCCATTCTCACTTTTAAGAAATATTTTAGACACTAATATCAATTAATTCTATGTTAAATGCACGAGTGCCTAAATGTGTCAAAGTGTAAACATATGCAACGTTCGTCCACACTACACCAAAAATGCTAATATGGCACGCTTAGAAAAGAAGAATTTGGCACGGTTTAAAACTGTTCCAAAATCTGGCACGGTTTAGCAATAATCTCGCACCGTTTTAAACCGTGCCAAAACTGTGCCAAATTTTAAAAGATCAAGAAAAATAAGCCAATACTAAAAATAATTGGACTTTTCATTTGGAGGCATCTACACTTTCACCCCGTTCCCTCTCCTGCTCACTGTCTTCCAATCTCGACTCTCTCTCGTAACACGGCAAGCCCTTACCTCTTCCCTTCTATTTTGGACTCCACAAGTGATGGAGAGTCAATCAATCTAACCTAAATCGATCCAATCAATCTAACTTAAATATCCATCTCTATCTCTTCACTCCACAAGTGGCCACTTGATGTTTTACCTTTCTACCTTTAATCGAATAGGAACGTTGAGTGAGTGTGGAACCTTGAATAGCCTCCATCACTTAAGATAATATACCAAAAGACTCATTCTCAAACTAATAATATATTTTGGCAAAATATCCAAACTAGTTGGAACTCTAAATAATATAGGTTTAAGCAAAACCTAGAAGTCAATGATTTGGGGTGTTTCAAGTCTTAATCAGTTATTGTTATTGTCATAATATGTGAAGTCGCTCGTCCATTTTATTTTCACATTACAACTAATTAAAATATTTTTTGGATGTCAAATTAAGCAATGATGTAAATTACTCATATATTATGGGTGTTTATGCACACATGTATGTCTATCTTTAATATTTATATAATGTAAGATTTGGTGTTCATTATATTGTTCCATTCCAAAGAGATCAATATTAGACATACAAGTGTTAGCCCTACGTGATGCGCAGACACTTCATAATTATTATTTTAATATCTAGTACAAATTAATTAAACTTAAACTAGATGAAACAAAGTATGGGCATAGAAAGAAAATAATAATAAAACTAAGATAGAAAAACAAAAGGAATAATAAAAATAGATGAAACATGAGGATCTCCTTAAAGATAGGTAAACTAAAGTAAAACTGATACAACTTTGGATGATGTAGTTCGGACACATAAGAAAATTGCTCTGTTACTTTTTTTTATTTTTGAGTTAATGAAAGACTTTAAAGACATTTGGTATATCTCATATTTTCCCAATAGAAATAAATCATGTTGTTCGTATTCTAGCTTTTTCAACATCATCTTTGGCATGACTAACAAGGGAGTGTCCACTGAGTTAATATAAGTTGTGTAATTTGCAGTCCTAAAAAAATGTTGCATGTTGACAATGTCTTATTACATCGTTTGAGGTATCTGCATGTAGTTTGTTATTTTCAAATAGAATATTAATATAAATCTAGAAGAAAAAGTGAAAACAAATCTTAAATAATATAATCAAACTTTTAACATTAGTTCTCGTCTAATACATATAATGAAGAAACAAAAAAAGAGTGAAATTTCTCCTTTAAAAGGCTTTCTATTCCCATATTTCTCGGGAATACAAACTAATGGCTCAAGTCAAATTAAGTAAATAGCAAGTTGAGAAAAAATACAAACCACTAAAATTCCTCTCCCTGAATCTTTCCAATAGCCTAAAATTCGCCTTCGACTTGTCTCCATCTCTAGTGAAAATAAAAAAAAATGAAGAGATTATTCAGTTTCGACTGAGGGTGAGGACCAACTATAAACATATTCATAGTGGAGAAAGATCTATTTGCAAGTATTAAAATGTCGCATTCAGTTTAGACTCTTTAGAATTCATTTAACAATAACAAATATATGACTAATATTTTTTATTTTTTATTTTATTATGGGTGGTCTTCAAACTAATGGTTTGTTGTTGTAACACACAAAACTCTCGTATTTAACTAAATTGGTCTCACTTTTATATTATTGTACTCAATGTCCGTGTGAATCCATTACTTTCCTACATTACTTGTGTATTGCCAAAATATAATGTAAGCATCTAACATGAGCTTTCACCCAACCCACCTGAATATCTACTTCTATGCACCTTCTTCTGGGACCTCATTTACAAACACCGCAATAAAAAAATTCTTTAGGTTTTGGATTATTATCAAATTGTACACCATTTCACACATTTGAAAGTGAAATCTATATGATAGAAAGTAAGGCAAGTTTTATTAAAATTAATAAACTAAACATTTACAAAAACATAATCTTAAAATTTCATTATTTTCAACAGAGAAACGTATATTATTAGTTTCAAAGGCGCGTGCATATTAGCTTATGTACAAATATAAACATATAACCAGGTATTTTAATTTGACATAAGTCTTCTGCAGTCCCTATGTGAAGAGAGTTGTTTCAGGTGTTGAACAACATCCTAAACCTTAAGTGAAGAGAAAATAAATAAAAATTAATTTACAATAAAACATTAACATATATAAATATAAGTAATATGACTTTTTTACTAAATCATCAAAGTTTAAAATTACCAAGTTCCTTAAACTTTCCAATCTTGATTTTAGCTTTTCATCATGTTAGTATGGAACACCTTCGCGCCGAAGTCCGATAAAGATGTGAAGATTATGGGGTGGTGAAATAGGGAGGGTGCGAATGAAAAGACAAAGTGAGAAATAGAAATAAAAGGGAGGATAGAGAAGAGATCACATCAGGAACATAAATAATAGGTCGTCGAGAGAATATACCACAACATGAAGACAAAAATAGAGTGATTCAAATTTTGGGGGGAGATAAAGAAAAGGCGTCATTAAAGAGGGGTGACGAATGGAGCGGGGATGTGAAAATATAGTAGAGAAAGAAAGAACACAGATTTGGGTGTTTTAGAAAAAGGAGAGGTAGCAAAAGAGACGATAGTATTCCTATATGTACACGTGAGGAATAATCTTAATATAACTCCCATATTTCTAGTCTTGATTAATTGAGTGAGATAAGTATCAAGATCCAAATTGGACCTTTCGTTCATCCAGATTGTATTGGGAGATCAACAAATAGGTGGAGAACTTCATTGAACAAGTTGTAGTGGTCTCATTCAATATTGGTTTGCCTAATAACTCCATGTTAGACCACTCTCGCACTAAGAAGGAAGCAACCATTATTGATGACCAGGTTGGAAAATACACTAGATGAATAAACCAGGACAACGGTTGACAAATGGTGAGCAAAAGCGGAGACAATGACATTTCTCCAAAAAAGGAGGAAATATGAAGAACAGCAGATCAATGGGAGATGAGACAAAAATACGATTAAATCTCATCACCCCATCAACACAATTTTGTAATACCCCGTACTTTTATGATTATTTAATTATTAATTTAATTAGGGAAATTAAATTGACTTTCGATAAATCTTAATTAACGAGTTAAGGATTAACATTTAATATTATTTATTTGCATGTGATAAGTAAATAGATATGTGATTTATTATATGTCACGTATGAGTGAAAATCGACGGTTTATTATGTTGTGTTGATAAAGAGTTACATCTGCAGATTTGTACATTTATGGACGACGTGTATTGTACGCACGAATCGGGCATGATCAATGAGATGTTGGTGTATTTATAATTGGGTGACTCAGATAACCTTTTTTAATGCACTGGTGATCATAAATGGGTCAAAAGTGTCTACAATAGGTACCCTGATGTTATAGTTTGGTTTCAGGGGATTTTTAGACATAGTAGGACCCGTATGGGGGTATAATGGTCATTATACGCATAGGGTTTAATCAAAAAACATGATTATGGAATAATCATGAGGTATTTAAGGGTTAGGGAGGTGGATGATAGCCCATTTTCAATCTTTGCATAATTGTGATTTAGAGAGAGTTTAAGAGAATACAAAAGGGAAGAAAAAAGGAGAGAAGAACTTGGAAAAGAGAAGAGAAGAAGCAATCTCCGAATTCAAATAATCTCAATGAATAAGACTTAGGATTCAGATCCTTAAAGGCAAGTATTTACTTGCTTTAGATGCAATTTTGTAGTTAATTACCTTCATAGTTAATTAAGAACTAAATCTGAGATTAAAGATGTGAACTTTGGTAATCAATTGATGAAGATTTAAAGTATGATTGAACCTCTGATTTTAATTGAGATCGATTGACAATAATTGTATGAGAAATTCGTAATCAAATTCTAGGTTTATGGGAATGAAAATGAACTTGTTGATAAGGTGTTAGAAATAAATGACATGCAAGGTTTAATTGATTCTAGGTTGTCTGGATTAATGAACGATTAGGAATCCTTGTGTATAGATGTGGGATTCGAGTTTAAATTAATGTTATAGTGCTTTTGTAATGTTACTATATTGATGTAGGATGTTAATTTCATGTTTTGGGAGGCTTGGGACCTCCCTTGGAGGGTTTTGGAAGAGAAACCCCGAGGAAGTAGATGATTGGCATCCCAGCAAACCAAACTGATTCGCTGGGGGAGCGAATAATTTTGGTTGAACGAATCGGTCCGGTCTGCCAAGGGTACCGATTCGGTTCGCTGGTCTGCCCAGATTTTGTTTACGCGTTATTTTGACCCTTAGAGCTTGGGTAATGAGCGTTGTGGCTTCTGGGGTAGAGTGGGATGGTTGGAGAATATTTCCATGGTTTAGTATGTGTTTAGGTGAGACGAACCGAGAACTCAAGTGAGTGAACACTTATATCTATAATCGGGAAGTCGGTTCCGACTTCGAGATTGGTAAACTAGTATGTTGTGGGATTTGCATACGAAGTCGGTACTTTATATATATATATATATATATATATATGTGTGTGTGTGTGTGTGTGTGTGTGTGTGTGTGTGTGTGTGTGTGTGTGTGTCTGTGCGCGCACGCGCGAGCGTGTGCGTGTCTGATTATTACTTGTTTGTATCGAACATACCTACTCGGTAGTGCTATCGTTGGGAGGTTGCACGTAGTTGGCATTCCACCCCGACATTGACCAATAGGTGGTGGATTGATTCCCCATATCATAGTACTATTGCATGGCCACTATCCATGTGTGAGGACAGGTATGAGTTTGTAGATTTCTGGGCTTTGACTAGTGGAAAAATATGTTTTCACTTTTTTATAAAAACTTCCGGTGTGTAGCAGCAGTAGGGATAGATATTTCTTACCACTGCAATAGCTGTGGATACTATGAGATTGACTTAGCCACCTCAGCTCTTTCTATCTAGATAGGATTCTTTTATTCCAGTATTTTCTTTTAAGCATGTTTCCCATAGTTGGAAAACTTTACTTTATGTCAGAGATGTTATTTTATTATTCAAATTTTATTTCAGTTGGCTGATTACTATTAATGACCAATGGTTTATTCTGTTCACATTTATTTATGCCTATTGTTTATTTTGTTCATTTAGATGTATGGTTTTATTCATTCATATTTATTTCTTGTTCCGACAGTGATGCTGAGAATGAAACCATAATAGATTCCTATTTTATTGTAATAAATGAGTGGCCACCCAGTATTAGAATAGGCGTGTTGTCACAACTTTAAGGAACCAATATAGGAGATCTAGTTAATTTTGTATAATAAGTGTGTGATTAAAACACAATCACTTTCCATGGGTTACTTAGGGCTCTCTTGTTGTTTGTGGGCCACTTTGTTAGTTTTGTAGTTTTCCCTCAAAATCCTAGTTTTAAATCACTAACAGATATATGCTAGTCAATTTCAACAAGAGAGAGTCTAAAGCTGACGCGATACTTCCTATGTTTTAGTTTTCTACCACCTTTGGTGTATATGCCTCTCTATGGGTCACTCAATTACTATTTTGATTTTTTCCCCTGAAACCCATTTTAACCCCAAAACGAATGTGTACTCATCAATTTGAAAATTGGTATCCGATGAGAAAATGGGCACTTCCCATAAGTTATTTTTGTGCCTATTGTGGTTCCTGAGTCTCTTATCGAGCAACTTACATATTTTTATAATTTTTGACCTCTAATACCAAATTTATAATCCCAAAATAATCATATACAAGTCAATATCGGCATACGGGGGTTAGATGGGGACATAGTCAATCTCAATAGGTTACTTTAGTACCTCTTGTGGAGTTTGTGCCTCTTTACGAACACCTTAGTTTATCTTTTCAATTTTTGATCTCATAAGCCTATTTTAAACTTAAAACACATGTGAACTAGTCAATTTCATAAGTAGGGTGTCAAGATGGTAACTTCCCATAGGTTACTTTAATATTGTTTTTTGTGGGTGCTCCTTTTTTGGGACTTTCATTTGTCTTTTCATCCTTTACCCAAGGACCACTTATTTATTCATAAAATAAAGTGATATTATTCGGTTTCAACTACAAGTATCCATTTCGGACACAAATGTTTCCCACATGTTATTTTGGTTCCTATTTTGGTGTTTGTGCCTCTCTTCGGCCAATCTCTCACTTTTTTTAGTTTTCCTCCCTAAAGTCCATTTATCACCCAAATGAGAGTATAATAACCCATTTTAGATACTAGATGTCCAAGATATAAACACTCACACCACACTGGTCACTTTTATGCCTCTTGAGGTATTTGTGCCTTGTTCTAAACAATGTAGTTGTCATTTTCAGCTTAGGGTCCCCACATCCCATTTTCACCCCCAAAATGATTATATACAAGTCAGTTTTGGAAACAGGTGTCTGATGAGGACACAATCACTTTTACACGGTTACTTTGGTACCTCTAGAGGTGTTTTTGCCTCTTTTTGCTTTTTAGTTGTGGCCCCTAATGAATATCACAAGTAATAAATCCATTGGATTTATTATATATGGTAACAGTTTGGAAGATTAACATAGTTAAGATTTGTTTCAACTTATGATTATTGAAGTGATTGCTTCAACATATATATGTTGGGTTAATATTCATCATATATTAGAGGAAGCGGAGGGGATTATGAACCCCAACTGTACCCAAAGAAAAAATTTCACCTGTATAATTCGGCGTTAGAACACATCATGGCAATTTTTAGTCTTTATTTTTAATTTGGATATATTTAACACAATAGAACTTCTTCTTAACTTCCATGTTTTTATTCTGATTTCATTTATTCTTTATGCAACTTTTAATAACATATTTAATCATTATACTATAGTCATGTTATGAAGTTTCCTTAATAAAACTTATTTTTATTCTTCCCTTGACCTTGGTTTTTCAGTGAGCATACAAAAAGTAAATCCACGAGGTGCTTTATATTTTCAAAGGGATCAATTTCGGTTATACATTAGGTTTTTAATTAAGCTAATTTGAGAATTGCGAGATGATAATTTACCAACCCAACTTATATCAAAACCTTTTAATAATCATAGGA
The DNA here is from genome assembly GCA_949130495.1 of Sambucus nigra. NCBI lineage: Eukaryota > Viridiplantae > Streptophyta > Magnoliopsida > Dipsacales > Adoxaceae > Sambucus > Sambucus nigra. Next base: position 611,673,424 of record OX422217.1, on the reverse strand, counting down.
ACTAATGTTTTAAAATGACTGAAATTCGTGTTTTAATGAGTACATTAACCAAGTTGTATGGATCAACAATTTACATATTAAGGCATAATATATGTAGTTACTCATGTGTAATAAGTAGTTTATGTTTTAATTGAGCTACAGTTTGAAGGAAACTTAGCTTAATAGATGTATATAAATAAAATTAATATTACAAGAAAGATATAAACAAATAACAATTATAAGATTATTGGATCGATGGAAACGAAAGAAAAGATACCCTTAACAAACATAATAGATCTATAAATTTATATGACAAAATATTATTTTGTTAGTAACACTATTTTTATTTTATGTTGTTAACACTGGGCCTTTAGTAATACCCTATATAAGACCCCGTCAACATTTTATTACTATTATAGACGTCCTACCAAAATGGAGAACTTCCATCCAAAATTATAAGCTTCACGCGATAACTCTGAGGTGATTAAATTGGTTCAAAGGTTTTGATAGAGCACCACATGCAACCGCGGTGTGAGGATGACTTCGAGTGGTTTTGCCTTTGGCAAACTGAGGCCTAATCCCTCCCCCATATCCACTGGCATGCCAAGTGGCGTTGATATATCAAATCCATGAAGTAAACGAGCTAGCGTCAAGTGAATCACTTGTGAGGAAAATGTAATAGCCGGGCACATTCTCCTCCCATAACTGAATGGTATGTACTCAAAATTTTGTCCTCGATAATCTACGCCGACATGGGCCATGAGAAACCTCTCTGGTTCAAACTCGTGAGGATTTGACCACACCCGGGGGTCCCGTTGTAGCTTCCACAGGTTGACAATCAAACGCGTACGCTTTGGGACGTAGTAACCATCAACATAGCAGTCTTCAGTGGATTCGTGAGGTCCTGCTAAGGGAGCAGGTGGGTATAAACGAAGTGTTTCCTTCACCACGGCTTGTAGATATATGAGGCTCTTTATATCGGATTCTTCTGCCCATCTTTGTTTTCCTATGTGGACGTCGAGTTCATCCTGAACAATTTTTAGCACACGGGGATGATTCAAGAGTAATGAGAGGGCCCAAATTAATGTATCAGATGTGGTTTCTGAACCCGTCCAAATGAGAACCTACAAAATGATATTGAAATGTGATGGCATTGGAGCAAAAAAACAAAATAGTAAAGTGATATTATCTCCCCTTAAAAACATGAAAATAGTAATAAGAAAATGTCCACTATGTCTATATCTCTTATATTAATATGTCAAATCTTTATTGTCATTTTTATTATTATTTAGTTATTTTTACATGTTACCTTGGGATTTGACTCTGGGCACGTGTTCTCATTAGTACTCATTTGAAATCTCGAGCTTGTTGGCAAATATATTGACATCGAGTGGGTGTTTGTTGAACCCATACATTAATCGTATTTATATTTAAGTTAGATGTTTGAGGATAGGCCTGTCAACGGGTCAGAGACGGGTCGGGTTTAGGGAGATCCAGATCCGTGTAATCGGGTCTTCATCGGGTTCGGGTTCGGGTCCAGGTCCGGGTCCGGGTCTAGCCAAATATATACATTTATTTTATATTTATTTTATTTTAACCCCTTTATTTTTTTAATCTTAAAATTAAAATATTTTGTAATGTATTATAGCATATTATTAGTATAAATAAAACATATATTACTTATATTTATTATATACATAAATATATTTTTTTATATATAATACTTACATGTTATATTGATAAGATAAATTTATAAATATAAATATATATATATATATATATATATATATTTCTAAATAATAATGTACAATTCGGGTCGGGTCTTCGGGTCCGGGTCTTGTATAAGATTCAGATCCTACCCGTTTAATAAACGGCTCTTCGGGTATTCGGGTCTTCCGGTCTCGGATCCCAAAAAATATGCTCAGATCCTATTATACGAATCGGGTTCGGGTCGGATCCGGGTCCAGACCCGACCCATTGACAGGCCTAATTGAGGAGATTCACGTACCGAAGTTGTTGCCTTAATAATGGTGTCATGGTCATGGCCGAACATGATGGCCTCCTTTGGTAGGCTCGATAGCATCATATCCATGAAATCTACATCACCATTGGCATCACAAGAACTTCTTTTCAGAAGATGTTCATCCAGCCATCCTCCAATAACTTTATCAAGATCCTTACTAGTCCGCTTCATAGATTGTATATACCCGCCAACATCCAACCATTCCAGACCCGGGATGGCATCAGATACGATGAAAACACCGGCTAGATACAACAATCTCGACACCACTTCTCTCACATGCCAGCCTTGGGAGTTGTTTTCGCTAGAAAATCGCTTTCCAACTAGCGTATTGATAATTATATTAAATGTGAAGAGCTCAAACCATTTGCTTATGGTTACCTTGGTTGGAAGGTCTTTGTTCTTGGTGCACAGGACGTGTAAATCTTTAATGAAGCACTTCAATTCTGATGTCCGGACATGCATGAGCTTATTGAGCTGCTGATTGCTTAATAGCTCCGTAGTGACCATCTTTCGGATATGACGCCAATAGGGTCCATAAGGTGCTAGTGCAAAACCAGCATAGTTATAGCCCATGTATTTGCTGGAGGCCATAGTTGGTCTATACGCGAAGATTTTGTCATGGGTAGTGAAACACTCTTTTACATGCTCCCAACTGCTGACTACGATTGCTGGGTTAGTACCTAGCCGGAGAGAAAATATGGATCCATAAATATCAGCCATGGCTCCAAGTGTTTTTGCAATTGGGTCTCCACCTCGTAGAAGATGAAGGTGACCCAGGATGGGCCATGCCCCACATGCTTCTGGAACTCTACTTTTCATTCCGTTGTTTCTTCTACTTCTTTTGAAACTATATGCTACAATCAAACCCAAAAGGCTTACAATTGTGATGAAATGAGAAATAATTTCCATGTTGAGCGTTTGTGTGCATCTAAGATGTGTCTTTGTGTTCGTATGTATAGTAGATTCTGTGCTAGGGTTCCTTTCTTTTTCAATCATGACAATAGAAATATCTAATATTTTTCAGTGACACATTTTTCATGGAATTTTTTTTTGTGGATGTCCGGAAAAGAGGTCCCACTCCAGTTAATAATTGGTTGAATGATTGAGAGGAATTTGCGTCGGGACGGGCTGCCTTAAGGGTTTTTTTTGAGGTTATTTAAATTATTTTGAGAAAAATCATCAAAAGTCCTATTAGGGGTGCGCTGAATTTATATTTTGGGCGGGCTGAATTTATATTTTAACACTGCTATTTTTTTTTGTTATAAATTAACACAACTTTTTTTTGTTGGGGGGGGGGGGGGGGGGGGAGGGGGCTGGGACCCCCCCAAGCCACCCCTTGGCTCCGCCTATGATGATTGAACAACAAAATTAATACCGAAAAAATATTTAAGCAATTATAATGATACCAAAGTTTAGCGAGGTACCCAAATTTATTTTACTATTTTTTACTAATTGTGGTCAAGATGGTTTCTTCGATATTAATCAACATTTTTTTCCAGGTTTCCATGAATACGTGTGGTGTGGCATAACTAACAATAGCAGACTCGAGATTACTGGTTAGGGGTACGGGGGTGAGAGTCTTCGAGACGATTATTTTTGGATTAATTTACTTTTTTTTGCAATTTTTTAACCTTAAAAAATGTAAAGGTTAATATTCGCCATTTTCATTTAAAATACCTCAAAATAATATTGATCTATATTTAACAATTGAAATAGTTAGTTTCGATAAGTTACTTTGACAATTTCAATAAGTTACTTTGGTACCTCTTGACGAGTTTGAGCCTCTTTACGAACAGCTTGGTTTATCTTTTCAATTTTTTATCCCATTAACCTATTTTAACCTTAAAACACGCGTGTACAAGTCAATTTCATAAGAATAAAGCTAGGGAGTCCCACAAAAAAATTCATTTGATAAACCCAGTGGATAAGACAAAAATGGATACAAGTTTTTAATGCACATTTTGATGCCCTGGCGAGACCCACAACAATAAGGTATACGTTTTTAATGTCGTGGGTTTACCACATGGATTTTTTTGTGAGTCTCCCTAAATTTATTCTTTTCATAAATACGGTGTCTGAGGCGGTAACTTTGCATAGACTACTTTAATAACTTTTATTGTGGGAGCTCCTTTTTTTGGGCCTTTTTATTAGTTTTTTCATCCTTTACCCAAGGCCCACTTAATTAATGCTAAAACAAAGTTATATTAGGGATTCCACTTAGGACACAAATATTTTCAACATGTTACTTTTGTTACTACTTTGGTGTTTGTGCCTCTTTTCAACCAATCTATCGCTATTTTTAGTTTTCCTCCCTATAAGTCCATTTACCCCCCAAACGAAAGTATAATAACTCATTTTAAACAATGCATGTCCGAGATAGAAACAGTCACGCCTCACGGGTCACATTTACACCTCTTGAGGTATTTGTGCCTTCTCCAAATAACGTAGTTGTTATTTTCAGTTCATGGCCCCTACATCCCACTTTTCACCCTAAAATGATTGTATACAAGACAATTTAGGAAGACGGTGTCTAATGAGGGTACAATTACTTCTATAAGGCTACTTTGGTACCTCTAGAGGTGTTTGGCTTCTTTTTGTTTTTCAATTTTAGCCCCTAATGAATATCACAAGTAATAAATCTATTGGCTTTATTATTTATGGTAACAGAATTGGAAGCTTAACATAATTAGGAATTGTTTCAACTTATGATTTTTGAATTGATTGCTTCAACATATATAATGTCTAATCCGAGTTAATATTCATCATATATTAGAAGTGAATCCCAACTATATCCAAAGAAAATATTTTGCCTGTATAATTCAATTTATAACACACATCATGGCAATTTTTTAGTCTTTACTTTTCATTTGGATTGATTTAACACGGTAGAATTTCTTCTTACCTTCCATGTTTTGATTTTGATTTCATTTATTCTTTATGCAACTTTTGATAATGTATTTAATCATTATTCTATATTTATGTTATGAAGTTTCCTTGATACAACTCTCTTTATTCTTCTCTTGGACTTGATCTATCAGTGAGCATACAAATAGTAAATCAACGTGATGCTTTATATTTTCAAAGGGATCATAACCAGTTATATATTAGGTTTTTGATTAAGCTAACTTAAGAATTGTGAGATGATAACTAACCAACCCAATTTATGTCGAAAGCTTTTAATAATTATTAGGAACTATTGTTTAAAAATGACTGAAATTCATGTTTTAATGAGTACATTAACTAGGATGTAATGGACCCACAATTTTCATAATAAGGCATAATATATGTAGTTACACTTGTGTAATAAGTAGTTTATAATTTAATAGAGCAACAATTTGAAGGAAACTTGGCTTAATAAATGTATATAAATATAATATTACTAGAAAGATACAAACAACTACCAATTATAATATTATTGGAACGATAGAAACATGAGGAAAGATACCCTTAATAAGTGTATTATATATATATATATATATATATAATACATTTATTAAGCCAAGTTATATGTACACATGGCTATTAATCTTAATTCAGCTCCCATTTTTCTAGTCTTGATTAATTAAGCGAGACAAGTGTCAAGATCCAAATTGGAGCTTTTGTTCATCCAGACCTTTCCCATTAAAGGGGATCAAAAGAGAGGAAAATGATAGAGCAACTTCCATGGAAAAGAAAACCTTAGGAATCTCGTACTAAGAGAAATGAACGATCTCCTAGCTCATTGAGGATCCATGACTACCAACGAATTATCCTGAAATGCAATTATCAGCTAGACAGAGTCGTAGTATAGCTAGTCGATCAAAGACTTTAAATCACCAAGGAAGTTAATTATGTCAAGGTTTAGAATATAATATGTGAAAATAGATATCAGCGTCCATGTATACATGTAACACCCGACCATTACAGTATCTAACCAGAACTAATCTTTCATATAATTGATAATTCCCTCAAGCTCGGGGGCTATCGAGAAAAATTGGTTCAAGAAGCCACCACATATAGCCATGTCATATTTTAAACAACTCGTGGATGCATTTTTGTTCATTATTAGTATCATCCACCCAGAAAGGGCGGATTCACTACACATGTTGAAAACCAAGCCGCAAAAGACCTACATGAGTATATCATGTTGTATTGGGAGGTCTACAATTAGGTGGAGGACTTCACTGAAGAAGTTACAACGGTATAATTCAAGATTGGTTTGCCAAATAACTCCATGTTATACCATTCTCTCACTAAGAAGGAAGCAACCATTATGAATTGAAAAATATGTTACAAGAACAAACCAGGACAACGGTTGATAAAGGGTGAGAAAAAACGGAGACACATGCGTTTCTCCAAAGAAGGGGGAAACAAGTCGATCAATGGGAGATGAGAAGAAAATACGAGTAAAGCTCATCACGCCCTCAACCCAATTTAAGGAATTAATATACCAGATCAAGTTAACTTTGTATAATAAGTTTCTAATGAAGACACAACCACTTTCCACATGTTATTTGGGGAGATCATTTTGTTTTTGGGCCACATCATTAGTTTTTTTTTTTTTTTACTTAAAATCCTAGTTTTAACTCACAAACATGTATATTCTAGTCAATTTCAACAAGCGAGAGTCTAAAGCAGACACGACATTTCCTATATGTTACTTTGTACATCATTTAGTGTCTTTGCCACTTTTCGGGCCACTCAATTACTTTGATTTTTTCCCATGAAACCCATTTAACACCAAAACAAATGTGTACTAATCAATTTGAAAATTGGTGTCGGGTGAGAAAATGGGTAGTTTCCATAGGTTACTTTTGTGCCTATTGTGGCTCTTGAGTCTCTTGTTGAGAAACTTAGTTATTGTTATTGTTTTTGACCTCTAATACCAAATATATAATAAAAATAAGTATATACAAGTAATATTCGGCAAACGGGGATTCAGTGGGAACATAATCATTTTTGATAGGTTACTTTGGTACCTCTTGAGGAGTTTGTGCCTCTTTATGAACACCTTTGTATATCCTTTCAATTTTTGATCCCATAAGCCTATTTAAACCTTAAAACACGTGTTTACTAGTCAATTTCATAAACGGGGTGTCCGAGATGGTAACTTCGCATATGTTATTTTAATACCTCTAATTGTGGGTGCTCCTTTTTATGGGCCTTTTCATTAGTTTTTTCATCCTTTACTTAAGACACACTTATTTAATCCCAAAACAAAGTTATACTAGTCAATTTCAGTTATAGAGACTCCATTTAGATTATAAGTATTTCATACATGTTAGTATTTTTCCTACTTTGGTGTTTGTGCCTCTCTTCAGCGAATATATCCATTTTTTAATTTTCCTCCCTAAAAGTCCATTTATCCCCCAAACGAGAGTATAATAACCCATTTTAGATATTAGATGTTTGTGAAAGAAACATTTACGCCTCACGGGTCACTTTTATACCTTTAAAGGTATTTTGACTCTTTTCGAACAACGTAGTTGTCATTTTCAGTTTATGGCCCCTACATCACATTTTTCACCCAAATTGATTATATACGGGTCAAATTTGGAAACCGTTGTCTGATGAGGACGAAATCACTTTTACAAGGTTACTTTGGTACCTCTATATGTATTTTTGCCTCTTTTAGTTTTTCAGTTTTAGCCAGTAATGAATATCACAAGTAATAAATCTATTGGCCTTATTATATATTGTAACACGTTTAGAAGATTAAAATAGTTAAGATTTGTCTCAACTTATGATTATTCAATTAATTGCTTCAACATATATATGTTCTAATCTCGATTAATACTCATTATATATTAGCGGAAGAGGAAGGGAATGTGAATCCTAACTGTACACAAAGATAACGTTTAACCAGTATAATTCACCTTTAGAGCACAGATCATGGGAATTTTTTGGTCTCTATTTTAATTTGGATTTATTTAACTCGATAGAGTTTCTTCTTGTCTTCTATGTTTTTATTTTGATTTCATTTATTCTTTATGCAACTTTTGCTCATGCATTTAATCATTATTCTATAGCTCTGTTATGAAGTCGCCTTAATTCAACTAATTTTTATTCTTCCCTTGAACTTAGTTTATCAGTGAGCATACAAAAAGTAGAGCCAGGAGGGGCCTTATATTTTTAAAGGGATCACAACCGGCTATACATATTAGGTTCTTGATTAAGTTAATTTCAAAATTGCGAGAAGATAATTGACCGACCAATTAATGTCAAAACCTCTTAATAATTGTTAGGAATTATTGTTTTAAAATGACTAATATTTATGGTTTAAGGAGTACTTCAACTAGGTTCTATGGATTTGCATAATGAGGCATAATAGATATAGTTACCCATGTGTAATAAGTAGTATATGTTTTAATGGAGCTAAGGTTTGAAGGAAAGTTAGCTTAATAGATGAATATTAATATAATATTACTAGACGGATACAAACAACTATTAATTATAAAATATTATTAGATTGATGGAAACATCAGAAAAGATATCCTTAATAAGCGTATTATATATATGATATAAAAAAATTTATTAGTAACACTATTTTTATTTTATGTTGTTAACACCGATCCTTTAGTAATACCCTATATAAGACCCCGTCAACATTTTATTACTATTATTGACTACCCACCAAAATGGAGAACTTCCATCCAAAATCATAAGCTTCGCATGATAACTCTGAGGTGATTAAATTGGTTCAAAGGTTTTGATAGAGATCCACATGCAATCGCGGTGTGAGGATAACTTCGAGTGGGTTTACCTTTGGCAAATATATGCCTAATCCCTCCCCCATATCCACTAGCATTCCAAGTGGCGTTGATATATCAAATCCATGAAGTAAACGAGCTAGCGTCAAGTGCATCACTTGTGAGGCAAATGTAGTAACGGGGCACATTCTCCTCCCATAACCGAATGGTAAGTACTCAAAATTTTGTCCTCAATAATCTACTCCGACATGGTCCTTAAGAAACCTCTTTGGTTCGAATTCGAAAGGTTTTGACCACACACGTGGGTCCCGACGTAATTTCCACAGGTTGATAATCAAACGCGTATGCTTTCGGATGTAATAACCATCAGCATAATAGTCTTCAGTGGACTCATGAGGTGCAGCTAAGGGGCCAGGTGGGTATAAACGAAGTGTTTCCTTCACCACAACTTGTAGATATGTGAGGCTCTTTATATCGGATTCTTCTGCCCATCTTTGTTTTCCTATTTGGTCGTCGAGTTCATCCTGAACAATTTTTAACGCATGTGAATGATTCAAGAGTAAAGAGAGGACCCAAATTAGTGTCTCAACTGTTCTTTCTGACCCCGCCCATAAGAGAATCTACAAAATAATATTGAAATGTGTTGGAATTTGAGCAAAAAACACAATAATAAAGTGATACTATCTCCCCTTAAAAACATAGAAAATAGTCCACTATGTCAATCTCTAGTATAGTAATTATATGACATATCTTTATTGTTATTTTTATTATTGTTTAATTATTTTTACATGTTACCATGGGATTTGATTTTGGGCACATATTATCATTAGTATATATTTGAATCCTCTAAGCTTGTTGGCAAATATATCGAATGTCAAGTGTTGGAGCCTTCAATCCAAAATCAATTGAGAATGGGTTGACGGCCTCAGAAATCATATATACTGCAAAAGGCTTTAATTTTTACACGTGTGACTTTAACATTGACATCTAGTGGGTGTTTGTTGAACGCATACATTACACATGTTTGTATTTAAGTTGGATGTTTGAAGAGATTCAAGTACCGCCGATGTTGCCTTAATAATGGTGTCACGATCATGGCCGGACATGGTGGCCTCCTTTGGTAGGCTTGACAGCATCATATCCATGAAGTCACCATCTCCTTTGGCCTTGTCATCACAAGAACTTCTTTTCAGAAGATGTTCATCCAGCCATCCTCCAATAACTTTATCAAGATCCTTACTAGTCCGCTTCATAGATTGTATATACCCCCAACATCCAACCATTCCAGACCCGAGATGGCATCAGATACGATGAAAACACTGGCTAGATACAACAATCTTGATACCATTTCTCTCACATGCCAGCCTTGGGAGTTGTTTTCGCTAGAAATCGCTTTCCAACTAGCGTATTGATTATTATATTAAATGTGAAGAGCTCAAACCATTTGCTTATGATTACATTGGTTGGAAGGTCTTTGTTCTTGGTGCACAGGACGTGTAAATCTTTAATGAAGCACTCCAATTCTGATGTCCGGACATGCATGAGCTTATTGAGCTGCTGATTGCTTAATAGCTCCATAATTACCATCTTTCGGATATGATGCCAATAGGGTCCATAAGGTGCTAGCGCAAAACCAGCATAGTTATAGCCCATGTACTTGCTGACAGCCATAGTTGGTCTAGACGCAAAGATTTTGTCATGGGTAGTGAAACACTCTTTTACATGCTCCCAACTACTCCTAGCTGGACAGAAAAAATGGATCCATAAATATCAGCCATGGCTCCAAGTGTTTTTGCAATTGGGTCTCCACCTCGTAGAAGATGAAGGTGACCCAGGATGGGCCATGCCCCACACGCTTCTAGAACTCAATTTTTCTTTACGTTGTTGTTTTGAAACTATATGCAACAATCAAACCCAAAAGGCTTACAATTGTGATCAAATGAGAAATAATTTCCATGTTGAGAGTTTGTATACATCTAAGACATCTTTCTGTATGCATATATATTACTGTTCTAAAAAAATCGCCTAAGCTTAAGGCTTGGAAGAAACGACTCGTCTTAAGCTTTTCACGCCTTATTCTTGGTAAAAACCCTTAAGGCACACTTTTTTTCTAAAAACAACAATGCTTTAGTGAAACGATGTCGCCTTTTAAAGATTTTTTTTACAAACCGGACCATTATCTCATCCAAAATAATCAAATAGTATTTTAATTTGCATATATTCAGACATATTTTTATGATATGTGCAATTTTGTATTTTAATAGTCTTGTTATGGTTAAAAAATATTAAAATATATTAAGAAGGCCTAAACGCCTTTTTACGCCTAGGGCCGCCTAGACTTCTAAGGCTTAAGTCTTAGCCTCCACGCCTCAATCACACCCCGCGTTTTTTAGAACCTCGATATATATTAATATCTTAATATTTGTGTATGGACGTGGTTCCTTTTGGATGCAGTCCCACAACACTTTTTTTTTTTGGGTGTCCGGAAAAGAAGTCCCACTCCAGTTAATATAGGGATGTTAAGAATTTGTTGAATGATTGAACAACAAAATAAATATCAAAAACTATTTAAGCAATTATCGGCCATATGCATAGCATATATAGACCATGAAATTCTTTGATACTAAAGTTTAGAGCAGGGACGAAACTAGGTAAGGGCCGAAGGGACCATGGCCCCTCCAAGAATTTTCAAGTCCTTTGACTGTTGTGAAACCCCATCATTCCTGCTTTATTTCTTATTCTTATTCCCCTTTACTCTTTTATTTTCTTGGAATTACTTACATGTACTGATTTCATATTTAAAAATGTATTACTCATAATGCATCCCATTCATGGTTCAAAGTCTCCGTAATCGGACACCCGATTTTCAACTCGATCGCGGTATCGGGCGATACGCAAAGATACGCTATTTAGAGAGCGCAAAAAATTTCGAAAAAATATAGAAATTTAAAAAAAAAATAGGATTAACAATGTGGACCAATGAGATACATTCAAACCTACCATTCAATATGCATTGCATTGTAGAATTGGTTATACTGAAGCGCAACATACTTGTCAGATTCATTATTCCATAATAAATCAATATACTTGATAAAAAATTTACATTGAAGATAAATAGAAATGATATTTTTTATTATGTTATTTTTTTCAATAAGGATACAAATGCTATTATTTTAGTAGAATTACATTTTTTTTAACATGATGCAAATGCTATTTTTTTTACAAGAGTTAACGTTTTTAGTAAATTAACTTTACTAAAAAAAGGGCATATATCAAATAGCCACTCGAACATTTTTTAAATACTAGTTTAGTCAAAGTTTTTTTATTTGTTCCAAAAAGTTCCTTAATATGCCGTTAACGCGGACTTTTAAAAATAAGAGACTATTGGTTAAATGGTGTTTGAGGAATTTTTTGAAACAAGATAAAACTGTTTGGACTAAATATGTATTAAAAAATGTTTGAGCGACTTTTTGATAATTGATCTCTAAAAAAATAACATTTGCATCCTTTAAAAAAAATAACTCAACTGTTATGTTTCTAAAAACGTTAACTCTTGTAAAATACTAACATTTAGAGTTACTCTTTTTAAAGAAAATATGCAAATGATATTTTTTTACAAAAATTATACAAATACAATTTCTTTTAGTACGATTGAATTGTTAATAGCACATTCTTCTTTAAAACAAAAACAAAAAAAATGATAAAAACAATTTTAAATGATAAAAACATTTCTCTTCAAAAAAAACAAAAAGAAACTCACACTAAAACATTAAAACGTAAAACACACCCACGCTAAAGCCAAAAAAAAAGGTTAAAACATATGGAAAATGACTCAAACAAAGCCACACTACGCTCAATCACGCTAACAACTTAAAAAAGTGCTTCTCAGCCAAAGTTAAAACATATGGAAGCCACGCACAGTACGAGAGAGAGAGAGAGAAGCTATTGACCAACTAGGGTTTCCCCCTCCGGCGAGTGACGAGCTAGGGTTTTCCAGTAACTAAAAGCTAGTTTATTCTTTTTTTTCAACTTTATGTCCATTCCTTGTTCCCTCTATAGAAATAATTGAGAATCGGCCCAAATTTCTTCATATCGGTCGATATATCGGCCCCTTGGCTCGAATCGTTCGATTTATCAACGAGTTAAGCCGATATCAATCGTATCTTATTTTTTTCATATTGCGACCCGGTATCGTATCATTCACTGCCGAGTCTGAGTCAACTCGGTCGATTTCGAGTTGGCTCGGTCGAGTCTTTGAACCATAATCCCATTAAATATATGGATATTATTTTTTTAAATCTTAAGAAACATTAATTATTCCTACATACAGACGGGCGTGACACCCTGCCTAATTAAATTTCGAGTGATTAGTCCTTTATTAAATTATAACCAAGGTGAACGGCTGGTTCATTCTTAGCATCACTATCGCAAAAATAACTTTTCAATTTAAACAACCTAAATAATTAAGCTAAGTGACAAAACCATTTTTTTAAGACCTAAATTCCAAATTTTAATTTAAAACCAACATTTAAAACATTTCATAATCCATAGTTTAAGAATCACACAACAACTATACTGGAACATATAATCCAAGCAATTTAAGCATCCAACTAATTAATTCCAACTTCAAAACTTCAAAGGAAAACATCCTGACAGTAAAAATCCCAAAGTATAAATACTGGAAATACAGAATCACAATCTCTGATAAAACCAACTGAATAATGGAAAAAGGGAGACCCATGCCCAACTAGATAAAATAAAACTAGAAATGTAATCAATAATGAGGTTGTCTAATCAAGAGGCCTGCAACTCCCACCTAAGCTACAGTACGTTCCTTCCAAATGATCCTATGCAAGACGCCCCTATGGCTGGGCACCTGTAATATATACAAATATATACAAGAGAGAAGAGAAAATAGGAAACCGGTCAGAGCCCGATTGTAAAACAGTTTAAAATTTAGTTAGCAAGTATTTAAAATGCTTACCTGCTAATGCAACAATCATATTAGTATGCGGCACTCTCTTGAAGAATTCTCACCTCTCTTCTAATGTGTACCGCACTATTTATCCCAACAGTTTAGCTTATCTTAAGTTACTCACAAGGTTTTATGCCGACAATTTATAGTTGTTAAGAAAATTAATTTTAAAAGCAAAGTTCTCACATAAACCTCATTTGATTATAAAGTTTCTCAGTATTGCCTCAAACTTTTCAAACACTTATATCCAAGTTGAAATAATTATTAATTACTTACCTACCTTTAGTCACAGTAGATAGTTCCCAAATTTCAAGTTTATATATATATATATATAAATATATTAATCACTCATATAATATATATATATATACTATCGGCACCCCACATAAAATTTATGGTGCAAGCATACTCTGCTATCAACTCCCCGTATCACTCGTACTAAGGTAAATACTAGTTCGGAATCACTCTCGAACTGTACTAACACAAAACACATACAAATTGAGGCGAAGCATAGTTCCAAGTCACTAAGAGGTCAGCACATACCCTCACATCTCTTAGGACCGTCTGACTATCGATCCGACAGCCTGTACCAAGGATTCCTATGTTCTAGAGTACAAGTCAATATCCCCCATAAAGGTCCTATCGAGATAAGACTGTCCCATCGGGGTAACCTCAGTGATAACAAGTAGCGCGGGCATGATTTTTACACATATATAGTATATTCATAAACACAGTCATATATGTATACTACCATTCCCATTTCAAATTTAGGTACACCCACGACCCATACTTATGATATTTATTCTTGTTGCACATTACTTGATTATCCCGTATAATGGTTCGTCTCTTTTATTCTTATTTATGGGATTATTCCAATTTACTACGTAACACTCGTGAAATCCTATCTCCCCAAGTAATTTCAGTAGGTACCCTTTTTCTTTTACGACGTAACTTTCTTACGAGTCTCACCCTTTAAACACATGTTCCCACTATTTCTTAAGTGTAATTCACTCCCCGTTAACCCTAATTTAGTCTTACATGAGATGCTCCATTTTTATCAAGTCCTACTAGTCCTCTTAATCTCCCAAAATGTTTAAATAAGAATGTCCAAAGTTTACTACTCATTTAAATTGAAATCAACCATTTAAAAGAAGGGAGTATGAGTCTGCCAGGAGGGGTCGATCGATATATGGCAGGGGCTCGATCGATCGATCCATCGATCGATCGATGCTCTTAGATCGATCGATCGATCAAGCAGTTATGGCGAAACTGCAGAAATACTTGTTACGGGAATCTTCTTCCAAAATCATCCAAACCAACATATTTGACTTCCAAACTCCCAACAATTTATACTACAAGTGTTATATCCCCAAATAATTGATATTCTACGTAAGACGTGAGAATTTTCATCAAGTATAACGAATTAAAAGGGCTACAATCCATAAAAATATCAAGAACCCTAATATTTTCTTTGCTTAGTTTCTTCCCATTCCTTTTCCAGATTTTATACTCCTAACTTAATGCAAATTCATGGTTCAACCTCTACATGTGAATTTGATTTCCAGAATACGTCTTTTACCCATACACCATGCAAATTCAAGTCTCCAAAATAGATTTTTCTTTCACAAAAATTAATCATAATCAACCCTAGACTAATATCATTGAAGCATTAACTGAAATAGAGCAAGATAGATACTTTGGCTCGAATTTGTGGAAAGATTGGTGTGGTTGTGATCCTCGTTGCACGATCTAAAGTTTGGCGGCGACGGAGGTGCAAACGGTGAAGTTCTTAGCCTAGAACCCCTTGGAAAGCTTTTCCTCTTCCTCTCCAATGGCCGTCTTTGGTTTATGGTTATTCTAACCCTAGAAGATGATTCCTGGCATCTGATATAACCTTAAAAAAATCGTGGGTTTCCATGCCCAAAAATATAAAATGTCTAAAACGCCCTCTCGGGATGTTAATTAGGCCTAAAAACGCCCCGAGATCCAAACTAAACCTCCGGGTACATTATTTTGACTATCTCGACCCTTTCGGACACATTGACGCACTCAAAATGACCATACGGGTGACTTATAATTTATTCACTTTTAATAATTCGAATTTAATCCTGACACGATACAAGCGCGTCCCGATAAATTTCCAAAATTATCAAATTAGATTCTCGTGGTAATTTTACTAAATTCAATTACACCATTTACTTTACCCATAAAGTAACTTACAACAAAATTTCAATAATTACTAACTCTCATCACGCTAGTAAGTATTTAAATGTTTTTTCGAATTAATATTAAATTAATATCTCTAATTAAATTTAATAAATCCCAAAAATTAAAAGTCATAAAAATACGGGGTATTACATACTTCCTCTTAATAACGAAATTTCGTCCCGACATTCGAAAAAGTAAGGCATACCTGGTAAGAATAACTCTGGGTACTTCTCACGCATGTCTGCCTCACGCTCCCAAGTGGATTCCTCTACATTATGATGCTTCCACTGGACCCGTACAAGTGGGACTACTTTCGACCTCAATCTCCTTTCGCTATGGTCTAGAATCGCTACTGGTCTCTCCTCGTAAGAGCTATCAGGTTGTAAGTCAATCTCCTCAATCGCGATGTGGGTGTGGGCCATGTCATCCCGAAGGTATCGTCTCAACGACGAGATGCGGAATACATCGTGATTGTGGTGTAAATGTTATGGCAATCCCAATTGGTATGCTACCGGCCCAATCCTCTCGATAATGGGAAATGGTCCCATGTACCTAGGGGCCAGTTTCCCTTTCTTCCCATACCTCATCACTTCTTTCATAGGAGATACACGTAGTAATACTTGATCCCCCACATTAAATTCTTGAAAGAACCATTATGCATCGGCGTAGCTTTTCTACCTGTCTTGGGCTAACCGAATGCGACTTCTGATAATCTCAATACTAGCGAACGTTTCCTGAATCACCTTTGGTCCGAGCAACTTATTGTCCCCCACCTCTAACCAACAAGTAGGAGAACGACAAGTCCTTCCATATAATTCCTCAAATGGAGCCATGACAATCGTGAACTGATAAGAGTTATTATAAGAAAACTCTACTAGTGGAAGATGTGGCTCCCAACCTCCACCAAAATCAAGGACACATATGCGTACCATATCTTCCAACATCTGGTTGGTACGCTCTGTTTGTCCATCTGTCTGTGGGTGATAAGCTGAACTCAACCTCAACTCTGTACCCATGGCCTCTAGAAAACTCTCCCAGAATCGCGACACGAAAATCTTATCTCTATCTGACACAATATCCAGGGGCACCCTATATAGTCTAACAATCTCAGCAATGAACAACTGAGCATACTGGCTCGTGGTATAGTCTGTCCGTACCGACAGAAAATGAGCCACCTTGATCAAACGGTCCACATTCACCTAGATGGAGTCGTGGCCCCGCTGTGATGTAGGCAACCCAGTAATGAAATCCATGGAAATACTCTCCCACTTCCACGTGGGTATTTCCAACGGCTGAAGTAACCCCGATGATTTCTGGTGGTATAGTTTTACCATCTGGCAAGTAGAACACTTGGACACGAACTCTGCAATGTCCTTCTTCATCCCACTCCACCAGTATTATCGCCTCATAACCTGGTACATCTTATCTCCCCCAGGATGCACTGCAAACCTGAACCCGTGAGACTATGTCATCATTGCATGACGTAAGTCTTCTCCTTCTGGGACCACCAATCTCTCATTAAACCTCAAACCTCCATCGTAACTAATTGAATAGGACTCAAAACCTTTAGCTAAACGTCGTACAATCTGCTCCTGGCAAAATGAGTCTGTTATTTGTGCATGTATTACCCTCGTAACAATCTTGGGTGTCACTGTCATGACAGATCTGAATGAATGGGCTACCGCATCCTGGTGACCCAACTCTTTCCACTTTGCTTTCCAAGCGTCCGCTACATCGTCTACCGGTCTATGGCTTAATGCATCAGCAACTACGTGGGCCTTCCCCGGATGGTACTGTATATCGAACTGATAGTCTTTCACAAATTCTAACCACCTGCGCTGACGCATATTCAGCTCTCGCTGAGTGAATAGGTACTGCAGTGACTTGTGATCTGTGAATAAGCGGAACTTCTCCCCCAATAAATAATGTCTCCATATCCTCAATGCGAAGACGACCGCTACTAACTTTAGGTCGTGAGTAGGGAAATTTCTCTCGTGTGGCTTAAGCTTGCGGGAGGCAAAAGCGATAGCCTTCTCCTCCTGCTGAAGTACTCCCCCAAGTCCCTGTAAGGAGGCATCGGTGTAAACCAAATACTCCACGCCCGGCTTGGGTAGTGCAAGAACCGGTGCTGAAGTCAGCTTGTCTTTCAGCTCATCGAAATCCAATTGACAAGTATCGTCCCAAACATATGGTACCCCCTTGCGAGTCAAGTTCGTCAATGGATCCGCTATCTTGGAGAACCCTCGAATGAATCTTTTGTAATATCCGGCTAACCCTAAGAAACTACGCACTTCCGTCGGTGTTATGGGTTGTCCCCACTCCCTCACTGCTGACACTTTACTCGGGTCAACTACTATCCCCAGTTCAAAAATGACATGTTCCAAGAACTGCACTTCCCATAGCTAGAATCCTCACTTCTCGTACTTAGCATACAGCTGATGCTCTCGTAGAGTCTGAAGAACCTGCCTCAAGTGCTCAGCATGCTCCTCCTCAGTGTGTGAATATATCAGAATGTCATCTATGAAGACGATGACAAACTGATCCAAGAACTCTCTGAACACTTGGTTCAGCAAGTCCATGAATATGGCTGGAGCATTTGTGAGTCCAAATGGCATCACTCTGAACTCATAGGACCCATATCTTGTCAGGAAAGCAGTCTTCGAAACATCCTGCTCCCTAATTCATAGCTGATGGTATCCTGACCTCAAATCTATCTTCAAAAAGAAGGTTGCTCCGCTCAGCTGGTCGAACAGATCATCGATTCGAGGCAACGAATATTTGTTTCGTATCGTGACCTTGTTCAGCTCCCGATAGTCCACACATAGCCTCAGTGAACCATCTCTCTTTTTCACAAACAAAACTAGAGCGCCCCAAGGTGAGGTACTCCTACGAATGAAGCCCTGACCTAACAGCTGCTCTATCTGATCTCATAACTCTCGCATTTCCACCGGAGCCATACGGTATAGAGCGCGTGCTATCGATCGAGTATTCAATAATAAATCTATGACAAAATCTATGTCTCGACTGGGGGGGTAGGCCTGGTATCTCCTGAAATACATCAAAATACTCACGAACAATTGGGATCGAGTCTAAGAGAATCACGACCTCCTTAGAGGTATCCTCCTCTATGTAATATAAATGAGCGGTAGAGCCTCCCTCTGGGCGAGGCATTGCCACTACAAACATCTCCTGCCCCAGAATGGCAAAGATAATACTCATATCGAAACAATCTATCCTAGCTCTGTATGATGCGAGCCAATCCATACCAATAATAACGTCGTGTTCATGCATATCTAAGACTAACATGTCTGCTGGTAAGATTAAGCTACCAATCTCTACTCCCACCTCGACATATAAAGAAAATTAACGATCCATTTCCTAGTGGTGAGTCTACGCATGTCACCGTGCTCTCTGCTGTGGCTAATAACCTTAAGGCCTTCGTAAAGTGAGTAGCTATAAAACTGTGTGTCACCCCAGTATCAAATAAAACCCGACCCATAGAACTATGGATAGGAAACGTACCCTCAATCGCGGGTGGCACCTGAGGAGCTGCCGCCTGGTGGACGTTATAGACACGTTCGTACTGTAACTGCCCCTGCTGCGCTGAAGCTGCTGGAATGGCTAGTAGGGATGGTGCTGGGAGAGCGGCTGAAAAAAGTGGCCTTTGTGGCTCATTACGGGGACCCTGTTGCTGTGGGGCCCTATCTCCCTCTGGACAATCATGGCGCCTGTGGCCATTTTTACCACACCCGAAGCATCAGCCCCTGAAATTTCCTCCCCTCTGTCCCTACTGATTACAGCCCTGTTGGCCGTTACCACCCCGCCATTGACCCTGTTGGCCCTACTGAAAACGTTGTTGGCCCTGATGGCCCTGCGGCTGACGATGTTGGCCCTGCTGATTAGACTGGCCCTGCCTAAATCCCCAAAATCCCTGCCTGGAGTCACCTGATCGGAATCGCTTGGCAGGGTCCCCTGATGGGAACTCTGCTCAGGCTGACGAGTCTGCCCCTGAGATGTCGGTGCTCCACTAGCACCACTACCCCCTGTCCTGCCCTGCTGGCTGGACTCTCCTGCTCGCTTGCTTCCTTGCAGGTAGAAGCGATGATTCTGGCAGTGTAACAAAGCAGCATTGAGTACGTCCATGTAGGTACTCAGTTACAGATTGCCTATGAGGTGCTGACGGATCCTCCAAGCCAACCTGTCCACAAACAACAGTATTTTCTTCCCCTTAGTGGGTGCCTCATTTGTAACTATAGTGATAAGTCTTGTGAACTCCTCTCCATACTCAGCAACAGTCGAATTCTCCTGTTTCAGACTCAGTAACTTCCGCCTCATCTCAGTCTGCACGGCGGATGGAAAGTATTTGCTGTCAAACCGCGCCCAAAATGATTGAATAGTGATAATATCCCTTTCCTCCAAGGTGGTGGTGGATTTCCACCAATGAAAAGCGGCCCCCAGTAGCTTGAAGGAAGCCAACAGCTATTTCTGCACATCCGTGCACTCGTACATGCGCAGATGCCTCTGGATATCCTTCTTCCATTGGTTGGATACAATGATATCCGAACTACCTGCAAACTTTGGGGGATGCGCCTTCTGTAAGGCATCCCTAACTCGCTCCCATTCAGATGGAAGTTATTCTGGTACTGGCACCACTGCTTGAACCTGGGGTGGAGCCTGTTGTACTACCGCTAGCGCGGCATTCACCGCCTGAGCAACGATAGCGGCTACCTCGGTTGCGTTCATCGTTCCATGAGCCGAAGCTGCTGGCTGCTCGGCTTGGGCACGCCTATCCTTGGGTGCGCGTCTCAGAGGCATCTGAAATGTAAAGAAATTTATTAGTCTACAGTTATTATCAAATCTCGAATAGCTGAAGACGTAAGCATAAAATCAAGAATACAACAATCTTAAAAATAGAGCTCTATAGCAAGAACGCTAGGCTGAAAGCGAAGTAAGCCGTACAGATCCTAAAGGACACTAGAACCTGATGCTCTGATACCACCTGTGACACCTCGCCTAATTAAATTCTGGGTGATCAGTCCTTTATTAAATTATACCAAGGGGAACGGCTAGTTCACTCTTAGCATCACTGTCGCAAAAATAACTTTTCAATTTAAACACCCTAAATAATTAAGCTAAGTGACAAAACCATTTTTTTAAGATCTAAATTCCAAATTTTAATTTAAAACCTTTCATAATCCATAGTTTAAGAGTCACACAACAACTATACTGGAACATATAATCCAAGCAATTTAAGCATCCAACTAATTAATTCCAACTTCAAAACTTCAAAGGAAAACATCCTGACAGTAAAAATCCCAAAGTATAAATACTGGAAATACACGAATCACAATCTCTGATAAAACCAACTGAATAATGGAAAAAGGACGACACATGCCCAACTAGATAAAATAAAACTAGAAATGGAATCAATAATGAGGTCGTCTAATCAAAAGGCCTGCAACTCCCACCTAAGCTGCAGCACGTTCCTTCCAAATGATCCAATGCAAGACGCCCCTGTGAATGGGCACCTGTAATATATACAGATATATACAAGAGAGAAGAGAAAATAAGAAACGGGTCAGAGCCCGATTGTAAAAAAGTTTAAAATTTAGTTAGCAAGTATTTAAAATGCTTACCTGCTAATGCAACAATCATATTAGTATGCGGCACTCTCTTGAAGAATTCTCACATATCTTCTAATGTGCACACCTACCGCACTATTTATCCCAACAGTTTAGCTTATCTTAAGTTACTCATAAGGTTTTATGCCGACAATTTCTAGTTGTTAAGAAAATTAATTTTAAAAGCAAATTTTTCACATAAACCTCAGTTGATTATAAAGTTTCTCAGTATTGCCTCAAACTTTTCAAACACTTATATCCAATTTGAAATAATTATTCACTACTTACCTACCTTTAGTCAAAGTAGATAGTTCCCAAATATCAATTATATATATATATATATATATATATATATATATATATATATATATATATATATATATATTAATCACTCATATAATATATATATACTATCGGCACCCCACATAAAATTTATGGTGCGAGCATACTCTGCTATCAACTCCCCGTATCACTCGTACTAAGAAAAATACTAGTTCGGAATCACTCTCGAACTGTACTAACACAAAACACATACAAATTGAGGCGAAGCATAGTTCAAGTCACTAAGAGGTCAACACATACCCTCACATCTCTTAGGACCGTCTGACTATCGATCTGATAGCCTGTACCAAGGATTCCTATGTTCTAGGGTACAAGTCAATATCCCCCATAAAGATCCCATCGAGATAAGGTTGTCCCAGCGCGATAACCTCAGTGCTAATAAGTAGCGCGGGCATGATTTTTACACGTATATAGTATATGCATAAACACAGTCATTTATGTATACTACCATTCCCATTTCAAATTTAGGTACACCCACGACCCATACTTATGATATTTATTCTTATTGCACATTACTAGATTATCCCGTATAATGGTTCGTCTCTTTTATTCTTATTTATGGGATTATTCCAACTTACTACGTAACACTCGTGAAATCCTATCTCCCCAAGTAATTTCAGTAGGTACTATTTTATTTTACGACGTAACTTCCTTACGAGTCTCACCCTTTAAACACATGTTCCCACTATTTCTTAAGTGTAATTCACTCCCCGTTAACCCTAATTTAGTCTTACATGAGGTGCTCCATTTTTATCAAGTTCTACTGGTCCTCTTGATTGTCACACCCCGCCTAATTCTGGCGTCGGCCGCCACCAAAACTAAGCCGGGCGTGAACTAAATAAAATACCATTCTTAGCATGAGACAGATATGAGACATAAATAAACCAGTCCATAAGATACATAATTGAATTAAACTCAAATGCTCATAAAGAACTAAGTGATAAAATGATCCATCACATGCTAACTCCAAAAAATCCATTCTCCAATAATGATTAAATAAAATCTGAATACTCCCAATAGAAATCCTCTAAACAACTTTGGAACCGAATGCCCAATAAAACCCAAATGAAGTCTCATAATTAAATACGACTGGAAAAGAAAGTATAACTAAACTATGCCAAAAAATGAAACTCCAAATGCACCTCCAAATGATAACTCTGATAAACTTATGCAGCTTCTCCAATTCTAATCCTGAAAAAGATTAGTCAACGCATGAGTCAGAGCCAAAGCCCCGAGCAAGAATACACACTACTCCCCTTAAATAGGATCCTTGAATCCAGGCAGTAGCATTATACACAATAAATATCACAATAGAATATTTTAAATTAAACGGGATAATTAAACAAGATAAATATAAATTACTAACTACCCGTAGGAATCCCCATTTAAAAAGGCACACCAATATGATTTTAAATCCCCAAGTCCCACGATGTTAATTTAATTAAACTAACCAACTTTTATTATTGTTCTCACTTTTTATTAAAGTGTCACACTTCCCCTTGTCAATCGTCCTCTGACCCGTTTAAACTGTCGTCCCCGACACATGACAAGGTTCCACACGCGACACGACATAAATCGTCCTCTGACCCGTTTAAACTGTCGGCCCCGGCACATTATGTCGCCACAAATTTTAATACCCGTTTTTATCTTAGGCATTAATTCTCAATTTCTCAATTTATAATCACCCCACCCTTTTAATCGATGTGAGATCCTCAAAATACCCCTTAGTCCCATAACTAAGGGTCCCCAAGTTATCAATACGTCCTAACCTATGTATATGATGAATTTCTAACTTAAATTTTGACCTAGTCTCATGCTTAGGCTAGCGTAACGACGATAAAGTACCAAAAATCAGCCCACCCCCAAGATGATAAAAACGCGATAATCTACCCTCACTAGTCCCATACCTACAAGGCATAAATCATCAAAAGGCATACCCACTAGTCTCATACCTAGAAGGCATTTTAATGTATAGGGAGAGAAATAATACCCAACAACCCGTCATCACAAAAGCAACATCATAATACCAACAAGTCACACAAACAAGCATAATTAATCAATATATAAAACTACGCATGATATTCCAATTCAATTAATTCTTTAATTTAATTATCACCTCGTCAACAATACCCAATTAATCTCATTTAATTATTTTAAATTAAATATACCAAGTTTTCATCATATATTCATCAAAACCAAATTTTATTATCTCTACATGTATTACATGAGTTATACGCACCCAAAAATTATTTAATTTAAAACTAGGGTTTTTCTACATGTAACCTACACCAATAAAACCCAAAATCACTCATGAATCCTACGTACCCAAAGGGTTATGAATATTATTCAGATTAAAAGATTTTATAAAAACAGCTCCATAATTAATATCCACTTTTTCTAATTAAGTTACTAATTATTTTTAAGAAAACATGTAATTAAGTGTTTAGGCGACACTTAAAACGCATAATACTAAAGGAAAAGAATAGAGAATTCATGCCTGTGAAGATTGTATTGAAAATCTGATTAGAAACCTTGATTCCTCTCAAAAAAATAGCAAAGAAGTGTTCTTGGACCAATCTTGATTAAACCCCAAATAAGCCTTCAAATCTGGTGACAAAACCTTGATTATGTTGGAGGTGGATGATTATGGTTGAGAGGAAATATTTTTAGAAGTGTTCTGTGGTGAAAAACTTGAGAAAAAGTGATTATGAGAAGTCCCCCCATGAATTAGAGTCATTATATAGTCATTAGGAAACCTAATCCTAATAGAACTCTAATAAGATACAAACACTAAAAAATTTATTCCGGACGATCGGACTGTTGGAATAAGATGAAATTTTACAGAGAATTAGCTGAAGATGAGAGGAAGCTACAAAAAAAATTTAACTCTACCGGACCGCTCAATATTTTTAAATATTTTTTTTTCTAGAGAGTTCTATGCTCCGAGGACTCTTATAGAGTTTTTTTGTTTTGAGGACTCTTCTATATAATAAAAATTCAATTAAAACTACATTTTAATTCCAATTTCAATTTCTCTTGAAGTTCTATTCTTCTAAAATCATAACCAACATATTTAGCCAATAAAAATTATTAAATTCAAAATTTTATTCTTCCCAAAAATTCCAAATAATTAATTAAAATAATTAATAAAAACACGGGGTGTTACATTGATCTCCCAAAATGTTTTAATAAGAATGTCCAAAGTTTACTACGCATTTAAATTGAAATCAACCATTTAAAAGAAGGGAGTATGAGTCTGCCAGGAGGGGTCGATCGATCTATGACAGGGGCTCGATCCATCGATCCATCGATCGATCGATGCTCTTAGGTCGATCGATCGATCAAGCACTTATGGCGAAACTGCAAAAATACCAGTTACGGGAATCTTCTTCCAAAATCATCCAAACCAACATATTTGACTTTCAAACTCCCAACAATTTATACTACAAGTGTTATATCCCCTAATAATTGATATTCTACGTAAGACATGAGAATTTCATCAAGTATAACGAATTAAAAGGGCTACAATCCATAAAAATATCAAGAACCCTAATATTTTCTTTGTTTAGTTTCTTCCCATTCCTTTCCCAGATTTTATACTCCTATCTTAATGAAAATTCATGGTTCAACCTCTACATGTGAATTTGATTTCCAGAATACGTCTTTCACCCATACACCATGCAAATTCGAGTCTCCAAAATAGGTTTTTCTTTCACAAAAATTAATCATAATCAACCCTAGACTAATATCATTGAAGCATTAACTGAAATAGATCAAGATAGATACTTGCCTGGAATTATTTGGCTCAGATTTGTGGAAAGATTGGTGTGGTTGTGATCCTCGTTGCACGATCTAAAGTTTGGCGGTGACGGCGGTGCAAACGGTGGAGTTCTTGGCCTAGAATCCCTTGGAAAGCTTCTCCTCTTCCTCTCCAATGGCCGTCTTTGATTTATGGTTATTCTAACCCTAGAAGATGACTCATACCATCTGATATAACCTTAGAAAAATCGTGGGTTTCCATGCCCAAAAATATAAAATGTCTAAGACGCCGTCCTGGGATGTTAATTAGGCCTAAAAACACCCCGAGACCCAAACTAAACCCCCGGGTACATTATTTTTACTATCTCGACCCTTCCGGACACATTGACGCACTCAAAATGATCATATGGGTGACTTATAATTTATTCACTTTTAATAATTTGAATTTAATCCCCACACGACCCAAGCGCGTCCCGATAAATTTCCAAAATTATCAAATTAGATTCTCGTGATAATTTTACTAAATTCAATTACACCATTTACTTTACCCATAAAGTAACTTACAACAAAACTTCAATAATTACTAACTCTCATTGCGCTAGTAAGTATTTAAATATTTTTTTGGATTAATATTAAATTAATATCTCTAATTAAATTTAATAAATCCCCAAAATTAAAAGTCATAAAAATACGGGGTATTACAACGGGTCCCTCTACATTAAAAAGTAATGTAAATGAAAAACTATTTGTGTATCAACAAAACATATATATTATACATATATTGTGTCAAATATCTTTAATTCATGCATGTTTTAAGAATAAAATTATTTTCTTTATATTAATTTTTTATACTGTAGTTTAAGCATTATGTTCTTTTACATACTTACATGTACTTGTATAAAAAAGCGTAAATTGTCTTATATACATTTTTTCACTATCTTATACATTTCAAAATAATAAATTTTATAAAAACGGAGGAATAAGAATTTTTTATACTAGATAAGGAAATATTTTTCCTACCATGACCCTTTTATTTTATCAAGGGCCTCTATATCATCATCATCATCCTTGCCTTATTCCCATCTTATGGGATCGGCCACATGGATTCTCTTTTTGCATTCTAATCTTTTACATGTATTATCATCATTCCAGTTTAAATCCTTAAGGTCTCTCCTAATAATTTCCTCCCACGATAGCTTAATGTGACCACTTTTTCTTTTACCCTCTATTTCCAACAATATCCCTCTTGTTATAGGGGAATTTGCTAGTCTACGCAACACAAGACCGTACTACCTAAGTCTACTTTCTCTTAATTTATCGCTAATGGAAGCTACTCCTAACTTTTCTCTCACGTATTGATTTTTAATTTTGTCACTTCTAGTAATTCCTATCATCCACCGGAGCATCCTCATCTCACTAACATGGAGACTTTGTTCATGTTTTTTCTTTAACGCCCAATACTCGCTCCATACAGGGTCATTGCCTAACAACTGTTCTATAAAAAATTTCTTTTAGTTTATTAGTTATCATCTTATCGCCTAACACCCCACTCGCTTATCTCCATGTCATCCAACCAGTTGGTATTCTACTCGTAACATCCTCATCAATATCCCCATTACTTTGTAACATTGAACCTAGATAACAAAATTTATTAGTTTGGTTTCTCACTATTTCTTCAATCTTTAACATTATGTTACTCGACGTCTCATTATTAAATTTACATTCCATAAATTCTATTTTATTTCTACTAATTCTTAGACCCTTAGATTTTAAGGCTTTTTTCTAAGTATCTACTCTCATCGCTAAGCTTTCCTTTGAAGTGTCTACTAAAACTATATCATCCGAAAACAACATACACCATGGGATATCTTCTTGTATATCCTTAGTAATCTCATCTAAGACTACGACAAATAAATAAGGACTTAAGGTCGATCATTGATGCAAACCCACTTTAATCGTAAAGTCATTAGTTTCTCCACATATAGTCCTTACTCTAGTCTTTGTGTTATCATACATATTTTCAACAACTTTAATATAACTAATAGGGATTTTTCAACAACTTTATCTTTTACACTTCCTCATTCCACCACCAAGTCTCCTTTTTTATGAATCTTTTTCCTTTAGACTCACCTAAAACTTGTTTTCCTATTTCCTTAATATCATTCTTCATTCTTGAACAAATGTTGTTAACGTTGTCATTCCAATTCCACTTCATGCTTAACAGGCACTTTTGTCTAAATTCAATCTCTTTACATCATTTTAAATCCTTCCATTTTATATTTTGATAAATTATTTTCTCTTTTTGATACTTAAATCCTTTAATTGTTAAATCTATTACTAATAGACGATGT
The DNA here is from genome assembly GCA_949130495.1 of Sambucus nigra. Classification (NCBI taxonomy): domain Eukaryota; kingdom Viridiplantae; phylum Streptophyta; class Magnoliopsida; order Dipsacales; family Adoxaceae; genus Sambucus; species Sambucus nigra. The sequence continues at coordinate 611,645,477 of OX422217.1, read as the reverse complement.
TGATTTGCTAATGTGTACAAGTCTCTTCTTCTAAGTAAGCAATAGTGTATTTGAGTTTTATTCTCTCTGCTTTTAAAAGTTATTAAATGTTCTTCCATTTTTTTAAGAAATGTGTTTATTAACGCTAGGTCATATGCCTTAGCAAATTCTAATATAGTTTTTCTTCGTACATTCCTCTTACCAAAATCACAACCTCCGTGTATCCTTGGATAGCCATCTCGTTCTACTCATACATGTCCATTTAAGTCGACTCCCAAAAATATGTTTTCATGCGTAGGAATTTGTTATAATACTTCATCCACTACTTCCCAAAATGATTTCTTTACATTTTCATCTAACGCTCCTTGGGGCGCATAAGCACTTATAGTATTCAATATTGTTTTATCTAAGACGATAATAATACCCATTAATCTATCTTCCCATCGTCTAACATCCACGACTTTATCTTTCATATAGTGATCAACAACAATACCCACCATAATTCTACAATTATTTGTCCCTCCCGAGTAAAATAATTTATAACCTTCTCCTATCTCTCTAGACTTTTCACCCTTCCATTTAGTTTCTTACAGGCATTCTATGTTGATTTTCCTCCATTTCAAGGTATCCATAAGTTCATTACACTTGCCAGTGTGACACCCCGCTTAAAATAATAACGGGTGGTCAGCCCTATACTAAAATAATCAGGAATCTCAAGTGGATCATTCTCAGCATCTACTAACGATACTAAAATAAAATACATCTAACTACCCATTACTACAAAAAGAGGGTGCCAAAAAATTTTAAAACGTGCAAAGCAATAACCAAACTAATAACATAATAACCATTGAACAAGATATCATATGCTCACGGTGATAATAAAATAAGTAATTCTAAATTACAACATAAGATCACAAAATAAAAATACTCGAATATGCTGTCGAGTCACAGACAATACAATAATCTGAGAAGAAAAAATAAAAGTGCTACATCTACAACATTTGGGTATAAACCCGATATACAAACTGAATCCTGATCTAGATACACAAAAGATAGGAAATGGATACATCAAAATTCCGCAACAGTCCGCATCTGCTACGTCTCCATGAATACTCTGGATAGAAAACATCAATGGCATCCTTGCGGAGGAACACCTAATATAATACAATATATATAGCAAGATAAAAATATAAGCGGGTGAGAGCCCGAGGTGTGAAAACATTTTTAGCAAGTGCATTAAAGTGCATAATAATTATAAATGCAATATAACATGGTTAAAGTGGAGTCACACTCTCCAAAAAAATCTAACTCACCTCTCAACTAAAGCGCGCACCTAAACGTATGCACATGATCCTCAATTATCTGCCCAACACTATCTAGGGGAAAAGTAATTTAACCTACACCCAAAATCTATACTCATATAAACTACCATCTAAAACCTAACCACAACTTCCAATACTACCATAATCCCCGAATGTGCGTCACTTACTTAACATATAAATAATCATATACGTATTCTTTTACTAGAATTTCTCATATTCTAGATATTGACATAACTGAGTTAATAGCATCAAAATGCTAAGGACTAAACTTCTCCCAATTCTCAATATTGCACTGCGTTTCGTGCGTGGGACATCTCGCAAGCGAAATCCAAACAAGGACCCCCCCGATACACTACTTCTTGACAGTATTGATTATCGAGATTCATTATTCCCTCAATACATGATGTATATAACCCCAACTACTTAATTTATATAAATAATTAACTATTCCCAACTCTTAACAGTGCACTGCATTTCGAGGGTAGGACATCTCGCAAGAGAAATCCAAACAAGGAACCCCCTCGATACACTACTCCTTGAAAATGTTGGTCGTTGGGGTCCATTATGCCATCGTTACCCAACGTAATATATATACTCATATAGATATATACGTTTCATATTCACTATAATATATTCATCACAATTTAAGTCCGGATAAAATCTCCCAAAAAGAGATTCAATCATTATTCTTATATCTCTTTAAACTAGAGACAGATATATGATATCTCATAATCATATACAAATATTATACTATACACACAAGTATAATAATAACCATCCCAGTGAGCTATAACTCGAGGACACATGTTCTCAATGCTATCATCTATCAGGGAATCGCTCACATATCATCCTGGGTACCAACGATCGGAATCTCACACCGCCTTGGTAAAAACAAAATCACAACGTATGGGAAGCGGTCATAGTTCCTCCCCGAAAGTGAGACAAAACATACCCACCACGTCTCACCCCTAATAAAAGTCACGCAATAATAATGGACGCTATGACCTGGGGACTATACGCTCCCTGCTCCTCAAGTCAGGGGCCTCACCCACATCGCGCAACTTCCCATGATACTATAGAGGGGGTATGCTTCACATAAATATACATATATCATTCACACTAGATATACATATACAATCACATCTTATAAATGCATACCATCACACAAGGTATTTATATCACCCATTTAGATATATATACACTATTACGTTCGTAAGTTTGAACGAAATAATTTCATTTATAAGTATATATATTACTCTCGATATACTAACTGTTACTAACTCGCGCACTTTCCCACTTTATATACACGATACGATCTCTCACTTGAAGCTCGCCCATCACTTCTATTAATATGATTAATCTCCCAATTCAACAAATATTAAGGATACTCTCTATATCCGTGTGCACATCGATCAACATTCATTATTCCTCAAATATTAACCTCAACATTAAGAGGATTTTCCGCTAAATTAATACGATAACTTAAATTCGCACTCTCTCGAAATCAATCACTAAACCCCCAACATTTACATCCAACCATCTATTAATTTTTCTCTAATTCCCTTAATGCGAGAGATATTACCCAATTAATTCCATTTATAGAATAGCCCCAAATATCTTCTCACCTTTCTAAAGTCATTAGTCCCCTTATATGATCACTTAATCCTCTATGATACAATAATTAGGAAAGTCCATAAATATAAACCCAAAAGAAAAGGGGATAAACGTGAATTCCAAAACTTGAACCAAAATCAGAGGCCCGATCGATCGGCCCCCTGGTCGCGGTCGACCGCGATTTTTAATTATGCCTAAAAATGAAGACAGTATGCTTTTCCCCTGAGGCGCGGTCGACCGGCCTTACCAGTAACCTCGGCCAAACTCCATTTTTACTAAATTCTAACTTCCCAAAAACCCCAAAATGCCTACTTCAAACCCCAAATCTTTAACCCAAACATATTCACAACATTAAAACTCATCAAATGTATAAACCCAACTAATTTACAACCTCAAATTCATCATATACACATCAAATGTAAGATTTAACCCAAAATCTAGGTTTTGACATATTTAACCCAAAATCCCTAAATTTATCTACAAATCATGAAATAAAAGATGCACAAAAATTATTTAGTAAGTTTAATCACTTGCCTCTAAGTTGTAGAGTCTGAATCTTCTGCTAAATCGCGGATTAGCCTGAATTCCCAAGCTTTTCTTCTCTTTTCTCTTTTTCCTTTCTTCTTCTCTCTTTCTCGCTTTCTTTCTAGGGCTTTCTCATAATCTCAAATGAGATTTCTATCTCCCTCAGGCTTTTAAGCCTTATCTCCCAAAATACACAACTTTAAATGACTCGGTTACTCTAATTCGAGCCAAACGAACTTAAAATTTTTCGGAACCCAAATAAGACCCAAGTACAGTTATTTTGACTATCTCGGCCCTTCCGGAATCAACTGCACACTCAGAATCGTCATTTGAATTACTTTCTAACATCCTCAAATTTTGACCTCAATGCCAATTTAATAATTCTCCAATTAAAATAATATTTATTTCTCCCAAAAATAATTAATTTATTGTCCCAAAAATCTCGGGGTATTATAGCCAGTTAGTGTTCCTAAATTCCACGTACAAAATATAATTTTATGTCTGTTATTTTATTTGCGTTTCTTCTTTTACTTAGAGAATCCATCACAAGATTTGACATAGGTTTTACAGTCGGTTGTCAACCTGATATTAACCCACCTTGTTTCACATCCGAACTTGGGCACCGGCAATGGTAGAGCCAAAGAGATTAGTTGATTGATTAGTTATTTAATTAATTAACTACGCTTATAATGCATAATAAAAGTGCGAATATATATATATAAACATAAAACACAAATATAACATACCTAAGTATAAAATCATACAAATAACTAGAATAGTAAGTAATTGAAATAACACACATGGGTATTGCAACCTTCCGACAATGATTCGTCTTGTAGTGTTGCTCTCACAAATATACTTGAAAGAAAAAAACAGCAATGTTAAAGAATATACACCTTAAAGTCGATCAATCATAGCCTGTATACTTTGTGGTGAAATAATTTGACAGCAAAATTATTGCGTAACCTTGATCACAGTTAGTCTTGAAGATGCGTGAACAAAATACAATAAGTCTTCAAAAAAATCAGAGAAATTTCCGAGATTCAGAAGTGTAACAATGATAGTTTTGGTAAGAGGTTTTGGTATGAAAATATATAAAGGGGAAATTAGAGAAATTGATAATAAAACCTTAATTTTGGTAGCAATTGATAATAAAACCTTAATTTTTCAACAGCCAAAAACATTGATTAAAATGATTGAACAAAGATCCCTTCGACCAATTGTAATCAATTGTTCAAGCAATCAATACTCAAAAAAATCAAGATCGGATCTGGGGAAAAGACTTATGAAAACGCCACTTGAAATCGGCGATATATAGAGCATAAAATTCTTTGATGCACCAGGTACAACACTATTAATGATGTTTATGCATCATTTTAGTACTCTTTTGTCTTAATTATTTACCTCTACTCATGATATTGGTAAAAAATACCACTCACTCATGACACGACACGCCCATATTTAACACCAATAAAAATACGACAAAGATGCGTGTCCCACATTTTTCTCACTATAAACATACTATTTTTACATGTATCTATTGATATTGCACACGAACATGTTGTGCCTTAACTACATCATATTTTTTTCCATGACATGATGTGGTCGAGATATTATTATTTATTTATTTTTGAAAGGGGGTGGTTTGGCAGAATAGACCCCTAGAGAAAAATATTATATCATTTAAGAAAATTTTATATTACCTTTGAATAAGATCATTTACCTCATATTATCATTTTAATTAAGCTTTTTGATTATTTTATGTCACATACTTTCATAATTTATTATATATTTTGATAAATTAGCAAATAATTTGAATTATTTACACCAAAAATATAAATAATTTGAATTAAAGTAGATATTTTGGGAAAAATGCTAAAAAAGTGTAGAAAAAATATTTTATTTTCCAACTTAGAAAAATAATAAGCTATTTTCATATCATATATGCTTATAACCAAACAAAAACATCAAAACTATTTTTTATACATGCACCTATATCTTTGAAATCTTGGAAGGTGTGAATGATTAATTGGCAGAGGAGGTTTGATGATTTGTTAAGGCATTTGATATAATTAAAAAAGAAGTAAAAAATGAATTCGGTATATAATCTTTTATTCATCGGTACAAACTACGAAGCAGACTGTGTACATAGGGGGGCAAGAGGAAGTAAGTAGTAGGGGTGGCCATAGGCGCGAGGCTTGCCCAGCCCGCTCAATAAAAAAATAGGGCTTGGGTAAGGTGATTAGGATCGTGAAGCGGGCATGGCCAAATTTTATAGGCCCATTTTTTTGGGGCAGGCTTGGGCGTGAATTCTTTAGCTCGATGAGGCCCGAGAATTATATATATAATATTAATATAAATATATATTTATATATGTGTGTATATTAGTTTAGTATTAAAGTTTAAGACTGCAAAGCTGTAAATAAATATACAAAATAGGGAACTTTTAGAAATATAAAAACTTTACCATGTTTTAACACTTAAAAACACACGATTAATTCATTTACAAAACCCTAATGTTAGCAGTCGGCCCCTCTCTCTCTCTCTAACATTTCTCCATTCCTCTACCTCTCTCTCTACGCTCATTTCATTTCTAAAACCCTAATCTTCCTCTCTCTCTCTACGATCGCAAGAAATGGATACAATAAATACTAGAGAAGGAGTTCAAACTGGCAAGCGTCGTAAGTCTTAGGGTCTGAATTATGTTCGGTTTCAATTTTTTTAATTTTAAATCGTTGATTTTTGTTGATTTATGTAAACATACAGAGGATTTATATTTCATTTATGTCCGGATTTATGGCGCGAAGAATCCACCTGTTGGGTTCAAATGTTGGGTCTAACTGTTATGGTGCGGAGAATCCAGCTGTTAGGTTCAACTGTTATGGTGTTAATGAAGATATACGACAGTTTATGGTATTTATTCTATTTTTAATTATGTTTTTATTGATTATTCATTTACTATTTTAGTTAATTATGTTTTAATTAATTGTGTAGCAAAATCAATTTATTGTTTGAATGTTGTTTAAAACTCTGCCACTTTGCCATAATTTGGTGAATTTGAACATGTCTTTTGAGACCATATTGGTGACTTTGCTACATGTTGTTTGCATATTGTATATTGGTGAATTTGAACATATCTTTTAAGACCTTTAGACCTTTTTTTTAGTGACTTTGAACACGTCTTTTGAGACATTTGGTGATTGAAAAAAAAACAGTATCCAGGCTTGGGCAACGAGCCTAGGTAAAAAGCTTTCAAATCTTGACGTGCTTGGAATTACATAATAAGGCCCAATCCGGGATTGGGCGGGCCTCGGATAGCTCAAAATTTTACAAGCCCCGCCCGAGCCCGATCCTTCGATGACATTTTTTATCTTTTGGGGAGGATGTTCTTTACTCATACAAACTAGTAACTGATAGACTTGAGATTTATTTTTTATTTTTTTAGAGAAGAGATCTGAGACTCGTACAAACTTGTATGATATATTTATTAATTTATCTAATTTTAAAATTAAATTAAATTCAAAATTCGTTATTGAATTAAATTTTAGTATCCTATCTAATGTGATCTAAACAGAATTCAGATTTGATGAGGATCTTTAGATAATTCATCAAAATTTTAAGGATAATGAATAATTTTTAATAAAATTCTACTGCGATGGATGGTAGAATTCGTGTCTAATATGAAAATCAGGTCATCCCTCTCCCTAAATATAGTATATTATATTCCAATAATGATTTAATATTCACATAAGTTGCTAGAGGGAGAAATCTAATTATTGCAAAATAATTATTTTTTGTCAAAGCGATGAACGTTGTCTTAGAGCAATTTTTAAGATGATTCAAGTGAGATTTCTACACTAAATTACATATGGAATTGGATCAAGATAAGTCCTCTTGTTCTTTTAATTTAGACAGTCGTGAAAATATGAAGATCAAATATCATTTTATGTAGATTAATTGCATGGTAAAAATTAATCAAATTAACGAATTCTTAACAAATAATTTGTTGTCCTTAAGAAAGGATTTACATGTGGTATAAGAACAAAAGTTTAAAATCTAATTATTTTACTTTATTGGCGATTGCCTATAATGAAATCTACATAAAATTGCATATCTGAGTTTGGGACTTTTAAGGACGGTTCTTGCGACAGTTTACTTATGTCCTTAAATCTGCTTAAAATGATTTTGTAGATTTGGGACTCTAGTAATATTTTCAAAGACCTTTTTTCTTTTTTCGTAAATGTGCACTGGTTGGAATTAAAGTTCGGACCTTGCTAAAAATTTTACAAAAGTCATATGGTCGATATAAACAAAACTCATTGTATATAATGAACACCGCCTTATTTTCGTAATTTGACGTTGTTTGTTCTGTAAAATTGCATTTTCATTTTTTTTATAATAATGTTAATGTCAATATCTTGTTTCAAAAAAATATTTAAAATTATTCATGATGTTTTGATATGTTGGAGTGATTATCTATAATATTGTGATGCCAACTCAATTTTTTCGTTTTTGGCAACAATTATGATTTTTCCAAAAATAATATATGTTTTCACTACAATGGTTGTTTTGTTCATGACGATTCTAATATTCTTATTGAGTTTGATTAAATACCAAAAGAAAACTATAATCCATATGTATGTATTTTAGATGTATGATCCATCTTTACTCCTAAAATTCAAGCTTAAGTTGGATTAGATGTCTAACGGAGGATGTAACTCATATGTATGAATATTATATTGAAGGAAAATGATTAATTAAACTCATGTGACCTAAGTCACGTGGCCTAACACTTGGTTAATTGTCAAGAGAATGTATGTGGAGTAATCAGCCCATAAACGATTTCGATATGATCAAATCTAACGAGATAGTTAAAGGTAGAGAGATCAGCACAAAGTAACCTACGAGGACAATCTATCTAAAAAGGACTAATTGTAATCAGCACACAATAACCCAGACTCTCAGCTGGCAACACTAGCACTCTAGTTATTGTCATCCCCCTTATTTAATAAAAACAATCCCTTTTACCCCTGTGGATGTAGGCCGATCTCATGGCCGAACCACGTAAATAGTTCTTTTTTTCTCTCTTTCGGCATTCATATTATTTTTGGGACATTCGTAAAATTTCACTTAATATTGTGGGAAAGATCTCCTACAATATGGCGTCGTTTGTGGGAAATTAAGCTCTCACCACTCTCAAAGTCAGGAAAAGCTCAAAACTTCACCATGAGTGCAGAATAACCTCACCGCCACCCAAGTAAGGAGTCGCGTGCAGTCCAAAATATGTATTTTAAGGAGGGAACAAACTCTCGTTCGAATACCTCCTCTCCAGCAACCATCAAGATCCAGAGGATGCTCGCCTAGCAGATCTGGACCCAGTCGACAGCATCAAACGCCTCCGATCAACTGAGCTGAAGGAAAAGTTATCTCCCGATTAGCCAGTATTCATGAGTAGAAAGTAAACGGTCATGATAAGGAGATCACCCATCTTAGGCAACAGCTCACCCAATGGTCAGAGGGTGACACCTCAGACTCACGTATTCAGCCTCATCAAAGGAGAGAACCTCTCCAGCCATCTCTACAATCTGAAGGTAATACCTCAGATTCGCATAATCAGCAGCACCACGGGAAGGGACCTCAGTCCTCATGAAATTAACCCATCAGGGCTTCCCGTTTAAGGAGTCCTCGTATAATTCATCGTTATCAACAACGCGATCACTCACCTGGGAGGAACTCCATCAACCATAGGAATCACCGACCATCCCCTTCAGAGTTAGCCCAGAGTAGCAGGCCAGCTCGCTCTGAACAACAGTCGAATCAGATAAATACATATGAATTAAGAGGACTCATCCACAGAGAGTTGGAGGGGAGGATGAACCTAAATCTTTCCAGGATTGCTAAGGATCGGTCCACGAAAGCACTGAGGCTTGGGGTAGACTCACCATTCACCGAGAAGATAAAATCCTTTGAACCTCTAAAGAAGTTCTCCGTACTAAAAATCACAACGTACAAAAGGAAGACGGACCTAACTCATCATATTAGGCACTACCGAAAGACTATGCCCCTTTAGAGCCATCATGATGCTTTAATGTACAGGGTGTTACCATTAGCCCTAAGGGAGATCAGCCAAAAATGGTTTGAGAAACTATAAGATAGACCAAAAATGGTTTGAGAGACTATCCTCTAGGTCAATCTCCACATTTAGGGAGCTCATCATGCAGTTCACAGTCCGATTTATCAAAATTAGCAGGGTGGTTAAGGAGGTAGATTCACGAATCAATCTCAAAACGAATAAGGGAAAAACTCTCAGGAAGTACGCTCAAAGGTACTGGGAGATATACAATGGAATTGACGATTGCAACGAGCAGCTAGCAATCACCTCCTTCAAGTTTGGTTTAGAACGGTCGATCGATCTCTAGTAGTCTTTGACAAAGAAGCCAACATCTTTAATGGACGATATTATGTATCGTATTGAGAAATATGCCAAGGTAGAGAATGAGCTTTCCAGTGCAGCCCTTCCACCCAACCAAAAGAAAAGTGAGATGAAGAAGGCCCCTAAAAGGGTAAAGCAACCATCATCGGCCACGAAGGAAACCAGGAATGAAGCCTCTAAAAAATCGCTTCAAGCCTCAGACCTGTGAGAGTAGCTACAAAGCGATGGAAATAGTCTTCAAATAGCCTATTTTTAGGTTCCTTCATTAGATCAAACACAAGCCATTATGCAAAAGGCCTCTCAAGATGGTCAGCGACCCAAGCGCTAGGGATGTTAGTCTTAGATGCAGCTACCACCAAGACCACAGGCACCTCACAGAAGATTACAAGATGTACAAAAATCACCTAGAGGAACTCATCCAAACGGGTCATCTCAAGGAGTATATAAGCACATTGAATACAAAAGTAGTGACCAAGATCAATGCAGTCCATAAAGCGAATGAGGATCTCCCGCCGGTATGATTGGTCAATGTCATTCATGGTTATACCGACCCAGCCCAGCACACTGGTAAAAAGCTAAGGGAGAAGGTAAGAGTAGAAGCCAGCGTCCAACAAGCATTCCAGGTGAACCCAACCAAGACATTCCTAGTCAAAAGGGAAAGAAAAAACCTCTATATTGACCGAACAATCACGTTCACCGATGATGATCTGGTCGGCATAAACCTGCCCTACAAACATGCTCTGGTGCTTATTCTCTAAATTGCAAACTTTAACGTGAGAAGAGTACTGATCGACCAAGGAATCTCCTTTGAGATCATGTACTTGACGGTGCTCTACAAACTTGGTTACCGCATCAAGGATCTAGATACTAATATTGGCCCGTTGATCGACTTCAATGGGGACGTGGAATCACCCTTGGGAAAAATCAAGTTTCCAGTTAAGCTCGGTCCAGCCAATAAAGAGGTTGAGTTCCATGTAATCCAGTCATAGTCACCATACAATGTCATTCTAAGCAAAGGGTGGTTATACGACATGATGGTTGTTCCCTCATCACTTCATCAGAAATCCAAGCTTGTGATTGACCAAGGGGTGATAAAAATCAGGGGGATCACGCAGCAACACAAAGCTATTTCATTTTAGCAATCAAAATAAAGAAGTCTCAGTCCAAGAATAATCAACCCATAAAAGCTCTGAAGACGACCAACGCAAGTAGTAATGAAAGGGAGTTCGACCAGAGGTTGAAGAAATTCAATTGGCCCTACCGAATGCATTTTAGAGGAACTGATTTCAGTTTCTTTAGATGCCTCACATCCAGAGAAGATCTTCATAATTGGATCAGAGCTGCTTAAATATGAAGTTGAGTAACTCGTCCACTTCCTCAAAGAAAACGCAAATATTTTTGCTTGGCAGTCTTATGATCTTCTTGGGATAGACCCAGAGATTGCCTACCACTGATTACATGTGTAAATAAGTACCAAACCAATCAAGCATAAACCCAAAAAGTCAGCACTAGAAAAGATGAAGGAAGTAAAGGCTGAAGTTCATAACCTTCTCCAAGATGGCTCCATCGGGGGAGTCCAATTTCCAGAATGGGTCTCCAACACCATTATTGTCAATAAGAAAAGTTTTAAATGGAGGGTCTACGTTAGTTTCACCGATCTCAACAAGCATTACCCAAAGGACAGTTTTCCAATGCCTGGGATAGAGCAGCTGGTGGATTCCACAATAGGGCATTGACGAATAAGCTTCATAAATGTATACTTCGGCTACCACTGGATACCCATGTTAGACCCAGATCAAGAGAAAACATTATTCATCACAACCTTAGGGATTTACTACTACAAGGTATTGCCCTTCGATTTGAATAACTCAAGGGTAACATATCAGAGATTGGTGAATAAGAGGTTCAAGAAGTTGATCGGCTCTACTATGGAGGCTTATATAGATGATGATATGCTTATCAAAAGTAGGTATTTCACCGATCATCTAAAAGACCTTCCAAAGACATTCAACATTGTCAAAGAATACAAGATGAAGCTCAATGTATCCAAATGTGTGCTCAGCGTCAGTTCCGATAAGTTTTGGGGATACCTAGCTACTCAAAGAGGCATTGAAGCAAATCCAGATCAAATTAAATCTCTCCAGGTGGTCAGAAGGTCGACCGCCATTAGAGATATTCAGGTTATCACTAGAATGATGGCAGCCCTTAATCAGTTCATTTCAAGATCCTTTAACAAGTGTCGCTCTTTTTTCAAGACTTGAAAAGGACAAACCCCACAGTTTGGACAAAAAAAATACGATCAAGCCCTAGAAGGAATTCAGAAGTACTTGGGATCTCCTACCTTGCTGTCAACTACTAAAGATGGGGAAAACTATAACTCTACTTGGTCGTTCTAAATCATGCAACCAGTGAAGCACTAATCCCTCTACAAAACGGAGCAAAAGCCGGTCTACTAAGTGATACACACTCTTCTCAAAGAAGAAAGCAAATACATTCCCATAAAGAAGATGGTTCTCGAACTGGGGATGCCATAAGGAAGTTAAGGCATTACTTTGATGCCCACACTATAGTCATCTAGACGACCTATCCTTTGAAGGATGCCCTCATAAAGGTGGACCTCTCTAATAGAATGACCAAGTGGTCACTTGAACTGGAACAATTCAATATTAGGTATGAGCCCAGAACTGCGATCAAAGGCCAAGTTTTGGCAGACTTCATGGCATAATTCTTAGCATCTATAAGAGAGGAGCAGCCGCCACCCATCTTGGAAGCATTGCAAGTCACCGAGAACGATCAGCTGTGAAAACTCTTTATTAATGGATCATCAAATAAAAAAGGTACAAGAGTTGGGATAGTCTTTGTAACCCTAAAAGGTAGTTTGATCAAGCAAGCGATCAGATTTGGATTCAAAGGGTCAAATAAAGAAGTCGAATACGAAGCCATGGTGCACTATCTGCGAAGGGTAATCAGCACGGGTTCTCAGCACATTACTGTATTATGTAATTCCAAGTCGATCATAAACCAACTCAATGGGGAATATGAGGCAAGAGATCCTAGAATGTTATCTTACAAAAATAAGGCCAGAGGACTACTACAATGGTTCAAGTCAGCCTCAGTGGAACAGCTCCCAAGGAACGAAAATAGCCATGTGGATGCGCTGGCTACAGTGGATTTTTCCATCGAAGTCGACCTGAAGAAAGAGATTGAGGTGGAATATGTTGATCAGCCAAGCATTGAAGAAATAGCAAGCGATATCATCATCCTCCAAGTGCAACTATCCCCGTCATGGATGGACTCTATCATCTCTTTTCTAAAAAACAGCGAACTACCTAGATGAAAAAGAAGCACACAAATTGAAGGTTAGATCAGTCAGATTTTGCCTCAGCTCATAAGGAAAACTCTACCGGAGGTCATTCACAGGCCCAATATTGAAATGCGTCCACCCATATCAAGTTGAAGAAATTTTAAAGGAGATGCGTGAGGGAAGCTACGGAGCACACATGGGTGAGAAATCTCTTTCTTACAGAGCGATCTCTCAAGGGTACTAATGGTCGTATATGCACAAGGACTCAGTACAGTTCGCCAGAAAATGCCTGAAGTGCCAAATGTTCTTGCCAATGATCAAACAGCCAGGTAAAGATCTAAGTCCTCTTACAATTCCATAGTCATTCGCCTAGTGGGGCATGGATATTGTAGGAACACTAACAGTTGCAAGTGGAAATTAGAGGTACTTGATAACGACGATCGACTACTTTACTAAATGGGTTAAGGCCGAGCCTCTCACCCATATTAGAGAGACATATGCCAAAAGTATTTTCTAAAGAAACATCATCACAAGATTCGTCATTCTAAGAGCACCGATAACTGACAATGGAACCCAATTTGACAACGATCCATTCTTGGACTTTTGTGCCAAAAATGGAATCAGACTTCACTATACATCAGTGGTCTTCCATCAATGTAATGAAAGGCTGAAATCACCAATAAAACCCTTCTCTGTGGAATCAAGCAGAGATTTAAAAATGCCAAGGGATGTTGGGTGGATAATTCCTATGCATTTTGTGGGCATATAGGACAACTCCACGAAAGTCGACGAAGGAAACTCCCTATTCCCTTGCATACGACATGGAAGAAATAATCCCTCTTGAGATAGAATTACCTACACTCATATCAGAAATATTTGAAGATGGACAGAATGATAATCGAATAGCCCACGAGTTAGACCTAGCTGAAGAAAATAGGGAGCATGCTCTCTAATACGTTTATCTGTCTACCAGCAGGAACTAGTGAAATAATACGATAAGAAAGTCAAAATCAAAGAATTTCAAGTTAGCGATTTAGTTTTCCAAAAATTACTAAAATCCGCAAAGAAACCATCAGATGGAAAGTTGGCACCGAACAGGCCGGGACCTTATCGCATAACTTCAAAAGACAGTGGTGGTTCATATCACTTACAAGAATTAGATAAAAGGGTAGTCTCAAGGTCATATAATTCCATAAACCTTAGGAAATTTTATCATTGGATGAAGAGTTAGTTTAATTCTTTTATTTATGCACAATAAAATGACTAGCATTCAATTATCTTGATTTTTTTTAAATGCCTTGATAAAATATCTTAACCAAGAAACCCACTTATATAAGTATTACGATCGGGGAAAGGTCGGTTAAAATCCATTTCTTATGAATGGTGCGATCTAAATTTGATCGGCATATAAGAGGCAAGAAACCCACTTATATAGGTGGTACGAACTGGGAAAGGTCAGTTAAACCCCATTTCTTATGAATAGTATTATTTAAATTAGATAAGCCTAGAAGAGGCAAGAAACCCACTTGTATAAGTGGTACGATCTGGGAAAGGTCGGTTAAAAATCATTTCTTATGAATGGTATTATCTAAAATAGATCGTTCTAGAAGAGGCAAGAAACCCACTTATATAATTGGTACGGTCTGGGAAAGGTCGGTTAAAACCCATTTCTTATTAATGGTATGGAAAAGATAGAAAACCCACTTGTATATGTGGAATGAACTGGGAATGGTTGATTAAAATCCCGTAATGGTATAACTTAAAATCGATCAATCTAAGGAAAAGCTTAAACCTCTCAACTAATCACTTAAAAGGACTTTAATCCACGGCTTAATTGGTTAGAAACTGTAAAAAGGTTAATCCAATCGATCGTTCGGCGTGTCTTAGGTCGAAAGCTTCAATGGTTTAAACAAGGTCAGTTCTGGCATAACACTTGGGAAAACATAAACCAATTGCTTTTCCAGATAAAAATTACTTAAAATCAATTAAGTCAATCACTTGAATTGACTTCATCTAAGTGTTTCATTAGTTAAAAATTGCCTAAAAAATTTAATTTGGCCGGTCACCTAATATGGCTTTTGCCAACTAATAATACTCAAGGATGATTTAGTTAATCGCCCAGAGTGGTATTAACCAGTTGCCTAGATTAGTAAATGTTGCTTTAGTCACTTCATTTAGGGTGATTAAAGCAAATTAACTAAGAATACTTTGTTTTTAGTGAAGAAAAAAGAAAAGAAACAAGAAAACAATACACAACATCGAAAATGAGAAAGTACTTTTTTATTAATAATGAACAAAAGAATACTAAGGGTCAACAAAAGTATAAAGAAAAAGGAATAAAAAGCCCCAAGCCTGACCAGTCTGCCCAATAGCCACCTCGACAGGCAGAACAGTTGAGGCTGAGGGATCGGTCAAGATCAGGAGATCGATGGAGGAGGGAGATAACGACTCACGGGAAGGACAATAAAGGTCTTGGACAAAGGAGGGTGCTCGGCATAGGCAGGGTCATTCTCGCCAACTTTGTTTCTTTTAAGCCCTACTACCCTTCTTTTATTGAAGGCAACTAACTTATGATAATCTAGCTGGCCAGCCATCTCCTGGATAGAAGTATCATGCCCCTCATCAAAGGCCTTACCGAGGTCGGCCTCCCTGGTCTTATCCCTTTGATCCCTAAGCTTAGAGGGAATGAGTTTCTTTTAGAGGGTCCACTGGTGGAAGACCATGAGCTTAGTGAGCTGACTTTAAACTCGGCTGAACTCATTTTGGAATCGCTCAGCCTCCTCTACCACATTGTTGTGTGCATAAATGCTCCTCCAGCTTCTCATTCGGATCGTTCACTTATTGGACCTGGGTTTTCATTTGGTTTTTTAGGGTATTATTCTTCTTCTCAGCGCCCTCAAGCGATTTCCAGTAAGAGGAAGCTCGGCTAGCGAGCTCCTACTAAACTTGTATGCTCTGTACCAACAAAGACAGATGTGTTAAAGACTTATTAAAGTAAGAAGCACATGAAAGAGAAGGGGTTGAACTTACCAACACGCTATGGCGAAGGCACTTTTTATGGAGCCTCTCCAGAGTGAAGCTCCTTAGTTATGTCATGTCAGACAGTAGCATCGCATCCTGTGAAATAAAAAAGGCCACCTTGAAGTCCCTGTGGGGCGAATCGGTGGCCATTATAGGGTCTCTCCCCTTATAGAAGGCATACACCCTTAGGTGGTTC
The DNA here is from genome assembly GCA_949130495.1 of Sambucus nigra. Taxonomy (NCBI): domain Eukaryota; kingdom Viridiplantae; phylum Streptophyta; class Magnoliopsida; order Dipsacales; family Adoxaceae; genus Sambucus; species Sambucus nigra. The sequence goes on along the minus strand of OX422217.1, from coordinate 611,629,083 downwards.
TGATTCACAGGGAGAGGAGGGGTCCTTGAATGTTGCCGTTGATCGGCTTCGTTGATAACCATCAGTCGGCTAGGTGGAGCGGGCATCTTAGAACCACCACCGACAAGAGTTTTTTTAATTTTCTTCTTCTTGGCCTATTCGGCCTCCTCCCTTTAGCACTCGAGGTGGGACTCCTTCTCTTTAAGGAAGCTACTAGGTCGATCGGTCTTGTGGTTCGACTACACATGTCATCTAGTGAGGATGGGAATCGTGAAAAGGTAAAGTCTTGAAAGAAAAAGTCCTCTTCAGCCTCAATCTCCTCCCAAAGCCGACCTGACATGCTCACCTCGTAGGAAAAGAGAGGATAAAAATCGTCCAAAAATAAACCTAAATTCTCCTCTTCGTCGCCTTCTTGTTCTCTCTCTTCTTCCTCTTCTTCCTCTAATTCTCCCTCCTCTTCACTCTCGTTGGAATTGGTAGAGATCACATGAGTGACAGGGGTTGGATTTTTAAGGGCGACCAGTTTAACAACCTTGACAATAGGGATGCCGACTCGGATAGCAGTAAATTAGAAAGGGATTGGTAAGTGATTGGGTAACTAAGGAGGATGTAGGCATCTCTCCAATGTGGGTGAACTCCTGCTGGGGTCGGTCACATCCAAACTAACTCTAGATATCTAATATTCACTTGATAGTTTGAAGGGTTGGTTTTTAGGAAACGATCTGCAAGCAAAACTTCAAATAGATTAGTAATAAGCAAAAATAAAAGGAAAAAAAGTAAACTGATGGTGGGCGACCTACCAGGAGCCCCTTTATGGAAGGGACCCCAAGACCATTATAGCTTTCATCATAGATTGCCCCAGACACCATAATGACATTTTTGTTAGTGCTTTTTAGGATCTAAGCAAATCGGTGACCAAATTTCGGACCTTGTCCCTAGTCTAGAAGTGGTAAAGTCAGGTGCCTAGGGAGGACCTTAGGTTGTAATAATACCAAATCTCCTCAAGACCAAGGTTGGTCCCACAAATTTGATTGGTGGCCATTATACCCATTAAAATACGAAAAAAGTTATAGTTTTCTTGGGCTGGGAGTATTCCGTAATAACGGTGTACTCTCACTAGTAATGGGTGAAGGGGAAATCGTACCCCTATAAGTATCGCCACAGTACCATGGGGAATATTAAAGATATCTTCTTCCTCAGGGGACCCTTAAGACAACATTATTAGGAATTATGTATCGACTAGGAAACTCTAAAATTTATTGGTTGAAGAAACCCCAAACTTTTTGAAGAACCTAGACATGGCGGAAGATGAAGAAGAAAGGAATAATGAAAATAATGAAAGAAATGAGAGCTAAAATAACCTTGGTAATTGATTGAAATGTCAAGGTATGAGGGGTGAAAACCCTTATACCTCCTCTTAAGAAACGTTCCCTCGGAGCCATCACAATGCTAAAGAAAGTGTTTCATGCGCTCACAAGCCATCATTACTTCTAATGATGACACTGGACAAATTACACGATGCAAAAGATACGTGCACAAGTCACGAGAGAAATGATTGCTACGTGTGCCTCCAAAAACAAACGTGAATCCAAAAAGTTCCAAAATTAATGTACGTGGACAAAGAAGTCTAGATGTCAGGACGATCGGCCTGGAAGATTGAGCACTCATGTAACAAGTCAAGGTGAGGTTGATCAGTGTGTTCAACCGATCGCCCCCACCTTGGGAGCAAATGAAGGAACTAAGATTAATTAAAGTCACGTGACCCAAGTCACATGGACGAACACGTGGCGAATTGCCAAGAAAAGGGATATGGAGTAGTCAGCCCATAAACGATTTGGATATGATCAAATCTAACGAGATCGTTAGAGATAGAGATAAGCACGAAGTAACCTACGGGCATAAAACACTAAGTTAATAAATAGAGACAATCTAGCTAAAAACGGACTAATTGTAATTAGAACGCAATAGTCCGAACTCTCGACTAGCAACACTAGAACTCCAGTTATTTCCATAAACCTTTCTTTAATAAAAAAAAAACACTCCCCTTTATCCCTGTGGACGTAGGCGGATCTTATGGCCGAACCATGTAAACAACTCTATTTTTCTCTTTTTCTGCATTCATATTATTTTTTGGGGCTTCTTGAAATTTCACTTAATATTGTGGGAAAGATCTCCTACAATGTGATTGATCAAGTTTTAATACCACTATACATGTTTAAGTTAGATTAGATGACAAATGCGCACTACAAGAAATTGCAACATTCATAATAATATTTAGCGAGATAGCCAATTTTTGCTACCAAAAGTAACCTTTTTATGAAATAAAAATATTAGTTGGATTGCTAAAGGGCAACCTTGCCTTGTACTTTTGGTAAGATAGAATAAACTTTGTTTCCAAAATAAAAATTTAACGCGGACACAATGAAATATCGGAGGGAAATAGTTTGAAGGTTTTCCAACATTGTAAGATGTTGCCAAAATCTAGCTAGATTTCGGCAACACAAGTCTTTAATGAGAAAGGAGGGGTGGCTTTAGCAACATAACTTATTTTATTAGTAAATTTATTTTTGTATTAAATATAAACAAAAATTATCAAAACAAAACAATGAGACTAACCTAAAAAAAATCTATCCCACCACATTTCACTATCCCGGTCTCTCTGCCTCTCACCATCTCCCAACCCTCTACCTCTCCTCTATCTCTCCCATCACACACAACCTTACCATTAATGGCCTCCCATGCTAACACTAAAATATATCTCCTCTCCGCCTAGTATATTTTTTTTCTTTCTCTCTCTCACGCTCGCATACACACAAACACGTTCACACACGTGCACACGAACACATACATACACATCAAATTTTTTTTGTTTAAATCTGATTAACGGTTAGTTGTATTCATATGGGTTTCAGTTGATATTTGGGTTTCTTTGATTTAATTTTATTAATCTTGATCTCAGTGTTTTATTTAGATTTAAGTGTTGGTCGTGCTACAGTGAGTGTTCAGCTCAACATAAGGTTCTTCTTATGGAATTAGGAATTGGGTAATTGTTAATTTTAATTTGGACTCTTTTGTGACACCCCTCCTATTTTAATACCGGTTGATCAGGCCTATATTAAAATTAAACAGGGATCAGTTATGATTTTATTCTCAGTGTCATTGTTGTAAGAAACATTTAAATACAACCTTCGTAAATATTTACAAATAAAATGATAATAGAATTGATAAGAGAGTAATCATAAATAATGTAAACTAAATAAACCATCGGTTACCATAATTAATATCAACATAAACATGCTACTGAGAAATAATAAAAAGTATTTGTCTCAAAAGAAATATCCTATCCATCTATGGTCAACACGCCTAAAAGGAAAATACTGAAATATTGAGTCATATCTAGATAGAATTAACTGATGCGGCTACAATCAAATATCAAAGCATCCACAAGGCATGATAAAGAGACTAGCCGTACACTCCCTGTCGCTGAATACTTGGGGTTTTGAGAAATATTTTACAGCGGGTCAAAGATCGAAAAATATTTGAAAATATTTGCAAGTATTTAAATGATTTAAATATTAAGGTGCAGTGTATCACCTTCATAACTAACTTTCCAGTTGCACTCACATGAGACCTTTTCTCACCTCTCATCTACAGTGCGCGCCTAACGCATTCGTTTTATTATCCTAATCATGCTACCCAGCCAAACTAGGACAATAACCGCTAACATAGTCCATCCGTTAATATGCACTACCTTCACTAGGTATATCATCACAAATATTACATAGTTACACACATGTTATAATTAGATATTCCCACACTATCTCATATACACATACATGCATATCACTCACTATATACGTATATATAGCATCCCCATAGCAGGGCCTCGCGGGTGCATCCCCCGTGTGTCATCAGGCTCCAAGCATACCACACACCATACTGGGCCACTGGGTTGGAATCTCACCATCGAACCCAAAACGTAAAGACAAATAACTAAGGCAGTCATAAACATATGTCTGGCAGTCGCAACCATACCACATTGCACCCAACCGGTCTCCAAACCAATACATATCCTCACACATGGATAGTGATGATGTAATAGTACTATGACCTGGGAAAACAACCCAACACCTGTTGGTCAACGTCGTGGTGCGCAACCTCCTAACGATAGCACTATCGAGTAGGTTTGTTTCAAACATATAAACAACAATCATGTATATAAATATAAATAGCCCACAATATATATATATATATATATATATATATATATATATATATATATATATATATATATATATATATATATATATATATATTATACTGACTACGTACGGAAATTCCACAGCGTACTAGTCTACCAATATCGAAATCCAAACCAACTTTTCGATTTCCAATTAAGTGTTCACTCACTTGTTAACCGATTCGTCTCACTCGAATCCAACTAATAGTTGTTCTAAAACATGCACCAACCCCCTAATGATGTTCCAAGGAAATTGATTTTACTAGAAATTTTACTTTGCAAATCTCCCCCTTTGGCTATTCCGAGACAAAACACAAAATAAAAACCAATGGGCCATCAAGATATCTAAAAGAATCAATACCCAACCTCAAAAGGAAAAAGTATATACGCTTGACAGACACAAAGGTTAAATAGCTTTGCTCTTGTGCAAACTTTGGTGCATCATTGCAAACCTACACACTTAAGCACACCTTCAAATGCAAAGAGAATATAACAATATAGATCTGCATATGCAAAAATTCTCCCCCTTTGTCTAACAATATCTACCTAATTTAGGACGTCTCTCCCTAATACAGCCGAATTTCCCCCAAAATGAAACAAGGGTAAGTATATAGGAAAAATTAAGTATACCATGCAATGATGTGTAGTGAAACAAACAATGACAAATAACTCAGCAACACGAGCACAAATAATTCAAACAATGATCAATTAATACCAATTTTGGTGCAAAATGATACCAAAATGAATACACAAGAACGCATAAGATACCAATCAAAGTAATAAAATATATCAAGGGGATCATATAGAATAACAATGAAACAACTTGAAACTAAGATCAACATATGGATTAAATGCAAACGCAAAGAGTTAAAACAAAAGGTACCATGTATATAAATAAGCAAAAGATACCAAAGAAGCGCACACACACACACACACACACACACACACACACATATATATATATATATATATATACACCACAAACTGACATAAAACACATAATCTTTACACGCTAGCATAGTATCGATATGCCTAAACAAAATGTGGTAAATGGAATTAAAGGAAATGATATAGAAACAAAGGAATTATGACTCAATCACTCAAAAATGTCCACGGAGTTCTATTTGACTGCATTAACATTATTAAATAAATATTTAGCCTCGTAGTGAAAGATAAAGTGAACTCATAAAGGACAAAAAAGCATAATGTACAATGGACTAGAAAACATTGAAGATTCTCAAATCAACAGTGTTAAACATGAATTAACTAAGACTCATCGTGCAAACCCATTGATCATGAACTTATAACACCTTCAAAAAATAGATATTCAATTTTTTTCTTTTTCTCTCTCATTTTGAAGAAACCAATTCAAATTGAAGAATTAATGAAACAAATTTGGCCTTGGTAGCCTATTAATTTTTTAGGATCTTGCCAACGGTGACCTTTCATGCAAAGGAGATTTTTCCTTCCATATCCCTTTCCCATGCACACTCATTTTTTAAATAAAAATCAAACTTGTCGACAATGGTCCTTACATGCACAAATCCCCCATATATATATATATATATATATATATATATATATAACAAGATTGATAGGAGGAATCTTAGCTCAAGTAACATATGAAGTTAAAATCCAAAAGAGATCGTGCATGTGTGTGCGGAGGCATATGCAAAGTGAATCCATTAAGCAAAATCAAAGTCGAACAACTCCATGCAAGCATGATTAGAAACAATCGTGAGAATTGTAAACCATAATCTAGGCACACAGAAAACGAAACGAAGTGAATTCAAAAACACCGATATACCACAAAAAATGTGTAAAACCGAATTACACACAAACTAGTAATCTTTTAAACGTCTTATGACACAAAATGAAAAACAAACTCAAAAGACAAACAAAATCTATTTGAATTTTTCTCAATAAGAGCCAATAAAAGAAAAATCAAAATGCAAAAGATTCAAATGTCATACAACTAGCAAAAACATATAACACGAAGCACAAAAGCTAGTGTTTGAAAACATGCATCACAATCAGTCATAAAATATAGCATGAGAAGAATCATGTGATGGCATACGAGAATCAACAAGTCTAATATTTAATGCCTCCAAATCGGATTTCCTAATCCATATAGGTGTAACGTGACGCTTTTAGGTTTGGGGAACCTTGTTAACACTGGACTTATACTTCTTAGGACCATTTTGAAGATCAAAACAAAAATGCCTAAGGTGATCATTCCTATCGCAATGTCTATGTGTATAAACACAACAAGGAATGTTACCTAAGAGCTGACCTTTTCTAACGTCCCTAGCAATGGTTGACTCTCTCAAAAGCATGGTCTTGGCTTTATTAGTAGAGGCATTTATATCATCAAAGACAATACCACACATGTCATCTTTAATTCGGACAATGCCAACATTTTATTAACTTTTTCGACCTAAACTCCAAATCAAATTTGATATTACTAGAGTCTCTCAATATCTCTTTGAACTCCACTGTCCTAGACTCAAGAAAATGTTTATACTCTTCAAACTTAAGAAGTTTCTTCTTCAAAACCTCCATCAAATCTCGAAGGCTATCTCTCTCACCCTAAACGTACTTGAAATTCTCCATAAGAGTCCTCTCACGTGCCCTAATATCCTCACTCAATTTAGCATCATCATTACCTAGGTCACTTTCTTTCGTAGAAAGATTTTTCATTAAGGCTAGCCTGACTACCCATGAACGTCGTGTAGTTGCGCTCAATGGGTAATCGAGTTCCTCTTTCTGTTCACTATCACTAAAGGATAGCATTCTATGCAATTGGTTTCTTTTACCCCTTCCTTAGCATAGTGTTGTGACAACCCACCTAATAAAATAATAGGTGGCCAGTCCAATACTCTAATAATCACAGGAATCATAAATGATCCATTCTCAGCATCACTGTCGATTAAAATAATAGCACGAGATAACCACCAATCATTGTAGAAAACGGACTGTCAAATTTAAAATTTGTAAATAAAAAAAACACTTTGACAATCCAATTTACAAAAATGGTGGACATCAAAAATCAACGGGTAATGGAATACAATATAATAAATAATCACCGAATTAGCTGTCGGTGAACAGACCAATACAAATAGTTACACCAAGTATTACAATTCAATTATTACAATATAATAAATGGATGCAAAGAGTGGGCAACACACCCAAATAAGTATACTGAAAATAACTAGAGTACAAAAGATAGAGGCATCTAAAATAAATAACCTACAACATCCGCAATATGCTATATCTCCATGACTACTAGAATGGAAATGTAAATACGGGTGTCCATGCGGTAGAGCACCTGTACGGCAAGGAGCATATGCAAAAATAAAGAAATATAGACGGGCCAGGGCCCGGTTTGATATCATTACCATGTGACTAAAATGCATGACAGTTAAGTGCGTAATTCTCTCGCAATTAACCATATTTCTCACCTCTCAATCTAAAAGCATAACCTAGCGCAATATCAATGAAATGCTCTAGTAACCCAAGTACTAAGGGCTAACTTCTCCCAGTCTCAACACTACGCCCTATTCGTGCGTGGGGTGTCTCGCGAAGCGAAATCCAAACAAGGAACCCCCTCGATACACTACTATTAGGAAAGGTTGATCGTCGAGATCTATTAGACCTTAAGCACGAAATCAATATATATACATATATGTATGGGAGGTCTCATCTACAGCAACTCAAGGAGACAAAAACAAATCCATTTACCATCTAAAGGCACAATTCCTATTTCTTTATTTAGAAATATGAATAAATGGTAAATTCATTTTATCAAATGTTTACCAAAACAATTTCATCTCATTACTTTCTTTACAAAATATATTTCCCTTCTTCCATCCAGGAAATACATAAATGGTAATTCATTTTATTAAATGTTTACCAAATCAACTTCATTTCAAAACTTTCTTTACCAATTTCATTTCCTTTCTTCCATCCAGGAAAAATACATATTTAAAAGCAAGTTTTATTAACATAAAAATACTTTTCTTTCATTTCATATCTTCCATTTTCCTTCTTCCATCCGAAAAATGTATTTAACGTCCCGTTTTCCTTCTTCCATCCGGGAAATGTAATTTAAAGACATTTTATTATCATAAAATGATTTAATAACAATAATGTCCCACATTATTAGGAATAGTTATATTCACATACATATAACGATTCTAAGACCGCCCCTCCGAGTTTCCCCACTGGGCGCGCCCCTAAATGGCTATCATCTTTGGGGGCCTATCAAACAAGACAACCTGGGAACCTACCGAACGTCGGGAAGCGGCCATACCCCTGCGACTGAGTCATAACCACACCCAGAATTACCTCACTAGCGCAGAACAAATATATAATGACCGGTCATATGGCCTAGGGATATATCCACCCTGCATTCATTAGCCAGGGGGCTTCACCTCACGCACGAACTTCCCTTATGATAGCGATTTAGAGAGGTGTGTATCCATAAATTAACATTTATGAAAATTATTACTTTTTCCATTTGAAAACATCCTTTTTTACATTCTCAAAAATCATTTGTACTTAGACATTTAGTACCAAGTTTTAGAATATACATTTCATTCTCATTAAGTCATATTTTATTAATGACCTAAGACCCGAAGTCTCATTATCCTCAAACTAGTCTCCAAGAGTTCAACACAATATCCTAAATCATCAAGGTGAGTCTCCCTCAATAATTGACTCCCAAAATTTTCAACATTAATATTTTTATCTCCAATTCATCTTTAGGTTAACTTCATATATCATTCGGACATTAACCTACACAAACTAGCCCTTGGGGTAAGCCCAATTATCCCATTTTATCCTAGGACATTAGTCTACCCAAAACAACCCTCTAGGACTCTTAATTACTTCCCAAAGGAAGGTCCCTAAACCTCGGACCCAAAGAAAAAGGGCTATAATCAAACTAGGAAAAATCTGACAAAAACAGGGCAGCCGAATCGATTCGCCCTAGGGCCAAATCGATTTGCCCCTAGTTGCGAATCGATTCGCCCAAAAAGAGAATTGATTCGGTGAGTAAAACTGACACTCTGCCCAAGCCGAATCGATTCGGCCCTAACCCGAATCGATTCGGTTTAGCCAGACCTGTAACCTTCCCCTTATCCGAATCGATTTGCCCCTAGGGCCGAATCGATTCGGCCCTGCAAATTAGCCCAGTTTGGGCTACGGGTTGTATAAACCCTAAAATCCCAAAACCCTCAAATTCTTGATTTCTTCCAATATCAACAACAATAAATGCTACCCAGCCACTTCTACACAATTACTAACTAATAATTTCATCTCAAATCAAATTAAAACAAAGATTTAAGGGTTATATACTAAAAACACCCAAAACTCATAAATGGTTTAAATCTCCCAAAAATTAACTACACATGCAAATTATCACATTAAATCGATATCTAGCAAGTAAGAAACTTGCCTCGAGTTTGTAGTCTCGAATCCACCTTCGGTAGCAACGATTTCCGGCCTCAAACTCCATTTCTCACCATTTCTCCCAACTCTCTCTTCTCTCTCTCTCTCTCTCTCTCTCTCTCTCTCTCTTGGCTTCTCAAAGAAGATTAAGAAAATAAAGGGGTGGGGAGACTTATACAGGTTTTAAAACATAATTCCCCTCTATTAATTGCTAATACACCATTAAAATGACTAGTATCCATATAATTGAGTCATAACCCCCCAAAAGTACCCGAAATTCAAAAATGCAACTTGGCACTTGTTTTTACTATCTCGACTATTCTAAAAACAATCGCACCCCCTATTTTGGCATTCGGAATAAACTGAACTATTTTTGTGTTCCAATTTCATTTTATTTTATTAATTATACTCCAATTTAAATATGAGTCATAACCGTAGCATAACATATAACGACGCAATAAAACACCATAAAATGCTATTTACCTTCTCATAACGGCAAATAGGCAAAACATAGTAAATATTATCCCTAAATATCACGGAAAATAATATTTACTCCAACTTTCCCTATTTAATAAGATTAGCCCATCAGCCAAAATTATATAAAATAGTCGCTCAAAAGCCTGGGTTGTTACATACTCCCCCCCTTAAAAGGGAATTTTGCCCTCAAAATTCGAGCGTACCCCATAATCATACAAAGGGTATACTATACCAAACTATCGTTCTATCATTCTTAGCAAACCCCTTGGCAGTGCGGCGTCCCCATTGGACTCGGACTAAGGTCATCACTATCTGATCTCAGTCTACATTCTTCGTGCTCCAACATAGCACCAAATCGTTCCTCATGAACTATCAATCCTACCTTTCTACTACGGAAGGAGATACCTACATAACTCGGCACAAATTGCCTTTCTACCCAAATCACGTTATACCCTTGTAAAGGAATATCAACTCTAACTTATAATCGCTCACCCCAACACTACTTACTTCTATTCGCGTTGGCGCATCCCTTAAAAGTATGCGACTCAATGAGCCCAATCCTTCTTTTAAGCCGAACCCACCCATCCACTTACGGGTGGTAGGATATACCCTATATCCATACGGTTCCCATTTCTTTCTGGAAACTTTATCAACAATCATGATTGTTGCAATATCGACAATTCGATAAAGATAATCACGGACAGGAATGCTCTTGATATAGCATCCTCTGGGTTAAACTCGTTCTCCTTGGCATTCCATGCCTTAACTAATCTCTCCGACGGGTTTTCTACTCGGCGCATCTACTGCTCCCATTCGCATTTCCTTAGCAAAAGGGGATAGCCAATTAATAGTCCTTTACGAACCCCACTTGTTGCTCGTGAAAAGACCAGTTTCCTACCCAGGAAGTAGTGCCTCCATTCCTTTAAGGCGAGTACTACCGCTACGAACTTTAATTCAAGCGGGGGATAATACTTCTCACGAAGTTTAAGTTTATGAGACGCATAAACAATGGGTCCATGCTCCAGTATTAATACTTCTCGTTCCTGGCAGAGACTCGTTCGTTAAATCCACTCTCGATCTCAACAACACGAGTGCAGGAGTAAAAGTCAGCTCATACTTCAACTCCTCAAAAACTAAGTTACTGGCGCCACGCTCTATCTAAGAGAGGCCTCACCTTCTACGGCCTAACATTCTAAATCACTCGAGATCCCATACTTCTCTGTTCTAGGAACCTAATCCTACTTAGAGTTAATCGACAAACCAATTGTGGTCAACTCCCTACCGCCTTCTTAAAATCGCGTTACATGCCTTAAAGGCTTTACGTCCTAAAAATCCTAAAGTCGATATATATCCTAATTGAGTCGTATAAGTATTATACTAATTATATCCCTAGTGTCCAAGACCTTTCCCGACTTTCGACATTCGTTTGGTTTCATGCGTGGGACGTCTCGCCGAGGCGAAATCCAAACAAGGAAACCTCCCGTTACACTACTACCTCACATCGTCGGTCATCGAGATGTAACGATCAAAGACACATGATCGGGACCGCTAAAATCCTAACTCGTAACCCTACTAATGCACTTATACTTCTATGACATACCACTACAGGAAAATAAAAATTTAACTGAGCGAGCGCTTACTTTCTGTAAGGCTCTACTAATGCTTTATCCCAATATGCACGTATATATCTTTTTACAAACCTTCTCCTTAAGGCATAACCATAAATCTCCATTCGACTTTCATATCTTAGTCTTCCCCATATCGATCAGAGGAAAAACTATTACAGTGCTCCTATATCGCAATTCAACTTAGCCCTTGAATCACTCAATCACGTGGTTCTCGGCTAAACCTTCCAACCCAGCATCTAACCAAACAAAAGAAAGAAAAAGAAAGAAAAAGAAAGAAAAAAAGAAAAAATGCAAAAATCATGCATGCAAAATGAATAAAATAAAATAAAATAAATGAAAAGAAAATCCTCGCATACCTTAAACCACCTCTATAAAGTCTCAACCTATATCCAGGAGAGATATTATAGAACCACTAGTTCTTCTATAAAACTAGAAATAGGATAGCCTGGCGATTTATTCGCTTGCTATCACCCCAACCAAACCAAGAACATCTACACTCGTATAATGCATATAATACAAGTAGCACATATCACACATATATTTAAAATATCATCACCCGCCTTATAACGAGTGAAGGAAAAAATATAGAACCTCCCTTCCACGGAAGTCATATAGATACATTCACTTTAATAATATCGATACTACCACAGGCTCGATTTACACACCCGAATCTAGGGTTAATACCATACTACTCCATTTTATCATACAAAAAGCACCACCCTTATCTACGGTGGAATTCCCGCCAACATTTATGCCAATCTCTGGGCACTACTAATGGTTCCTAGATACATTATTCTAGTCTTATCTGAACCAAACTACTTCCATCTCTAGCTACCCTAGTGATTACTCGCGTAGCTCCCTTAACTTCCTCAACAAAGAGAACATTCTACCAGCCTCCCCGGCCTTTGCTCAATGAGTCTTCCCCGGGTGGATGTCCACCGATGGGGTCTCATGAACACTACTTCTCTAAAAGTGTTAGCAACACTTACTTGTGAGCTTATCATTTCCACTGAAGGGCTCTCTCCATTGGCAAAACTTCCTGCTCCACCAAAATATGGCGACTACCATTTCCGCCATTTCAACCTTACTCTAATGGGTGAGAATTCCCCTCCAATCCTCGCACCTGAGCACTTCTATACCTCTCTCTAGGCCAAAACTCCTGGGCCTTATATTCTAACCGAATGAGGTGATACTTCCACCATCCGGATTAACTTAAACATATGGTCCTCATCAAGGACCTCTCAACTTCAAATCAACGTCGCTTGGAGTCCCAAGCTTAGTACCACTCTCTACTGGCAGCGGTACTTGAAAAACCATATCTGTTGTACTTAGTAGTCATGGTAGAAATATAAGATATTGCCATGAGGGGAGCGGCCTCCGAAGCGGCCCTCATCCCCGACTACCGCTTACAGTTCCTAGTAATTCCATCTCATGACGCCTTCATAACGGCCTTCCTTGACGCCCTTCATCTATCGACTTACGAGTCTCACACGAACACGCAAAAGATTTTTGGGGTTCTCATATCATAGCAAGAGAACGAAATCTCACAAGAGAAATCAACGATCTTAATCTTAGGGCTCTATATCAAATCAAAAGTAAGGCAGAAGGCGTAGTACGTCTGCACGGATTCCTAAGGACTCTGAAACCTAATGCTTTGATACCATCTGTGACAACCCGCCTAATAAAATAATAGGTGGCCAGCCCAATGCTCTAATAATCATAGGAATCATAGATGATCCATTCTCAACATCACTGTCGATTAAAATAATAGCACGAGATAACCACCAATCATTGTAGAAAATGGACTGTCAAATTTAAAATTTGTAAATAAAAGAAAAACACTTAGACAATCCAATTTACAAAAACGGTGGACATCAAAAATCAACGGGTAATGGAATGAAATATAATAAATAATCACCGAATAAGTTGTAGGTGAACAGACCAATACAAATAGTTACACCAAGTATTACAATTCAATTATTACAATATAATAATCGGATGCAAAGAGTGGGCAACACACCCTAATAAGTATACTGAACATAACTAGAGTACAAAAGATAGAGGCGTCTAAAACAAATAACCTATAACATCCTCAATATGCTATAGCTCCATGACTACTAGAATGGAAATGTAAATACGGGTGTCCATGCGGTAGAGCACATGTTCGGCAAGGAGCATATGCAAAAATAAAGAAATATAGACGGGTCAGGGCCCGGTTTGATATCATTACCATGTGACTAAAATGCATGATAGTTAAGTGCGTAATTCTCTCGCAATTAACCATATTTCTCACCTCTGAATGTAAAAGTATAACCTAACGCAATATCAATGAAATGCTCAAGTAACCCAAGTACTAAGGGCTAACTTCTGCCCAGTCTCAACACTATGCCCTATTCGTGCATGGGGTGTCTCGCGAAGCGAAATCCAAATAAGGAACCCCCCTCCCCCCCCCCCCCCCCCCCCCCCCAATACACTACTACTAGGCAAGGTTGATCGTCGAGATATATTAGACCCTTAGCACGAAATCAATATATATACATATATGTATGGGAGGTCTCATCTACAGCTACTCAAGGAGACAAAAATAAATCCATTCACCATCTAAAGGCACAATTCCTATTTCTTAATGGTAAATTCATTTTATCAAATGTTTACCAAAATAATTTCATCTCATTACTTTCTTTACAAAATCTATTTCCCTTCTTCCATCCAGGAAATACATAAATGGTAATTCATTTTATCAAATGTTTACCAAATCAACTTCATTTCAAAACTTTCTTTACCAATTTCATTTCCTTTCTTCCATCCAGGAAAAATACATATTTAAAAGCAAGTTTTATTAACATAAAAATACTTTTCTTTCATTTCATATCTTCCATTTTCCTTCTTCCATCCGAAAAATGTATTTAACGTCCCATTTCCCTTCTTCCATCCAGGAAATGTAATTTAAGGCCATTTTATTATCATAAAATGATTTAATAACAATAATGTCCCACATTATTAGGAACAGTTATATTCACATACATATAACGATTCTAATACCGCCCCTCCGAGTTTCCCCACTGGGCGCGCCCCTAAATGGCTATCATCTTTCAGGGCCTATCAAACAAGACAACCTGGGAACCTACCGAACGTCGGGAAGCGGCCATACCCCTACGAGTGAGTCATAACCACACCCAGAATTACCTCACTAGCGCACAACAAATATATAATGACCGGTCATATGGCCTAGGGATATATCCACCCTGCATTCATTAGCCAGGGGGCTTCACCTCACGCACGAACTTCCCTTATGATAGCGATTTAGAGAGGTGTGTATCCATAAATTAGCATTTATGGAAATAATTACTTTTTCCATTTGAAAACATCCATTTTTACATTTTCAAAAATCATTTGTACTTAGCCATTTATTACCAAGTTTTAGAATATACATTTCATTCTCATTAAGTCATATTTTATTAATGACTTAAGACCCGAAGTGCCATTATCCTCAAACTAGCCTCCAAGAGTTCAACACAATATCCTAAATCATCAAGGTGAGTCTCCCTCAATAATTGACTCCCAAAAGTCTCAACATTAACATTTTTATCTCCAATTCATCTTTAGGTTAACTTCCTATATCATTCGGACATTAACCTACACAAACTAGCCCTCGGGGCAAGCCCAATTATCCCATTTTATCCTAGGACATTAGTCTACCCAAAACAACCCTCTAGGACTCTTAATTACTTCCCAAAGGAATGTCCCTAGACCTCGAACCCAAAGAAAAAGGGCTAAAATCAACACTACACCAAAATGGCCAAATTGTCACCTTTCAGCCGGCCACCCTTGTCAAGGTCATTGACCGTGACACAAATCTCGCGTTTTGTGTCACGGTCATTGACCTTGACACGACCGTGAGAATTATTTGTCACGGTCGTGTCAAGGTCAATGACCGTGACACAAAACGCGAGATTTGTGTCACGATCAATGACCTTGACACGACCGTGACAACTTTTGCAGCAAAAAAAGTCGTAGGATTCTTTTTTCCCACCTTTTTTGGTTTTCCCCCTCTCTCTCTCTCTTCCGCGATTTCTGCTCTCTCTCTCTTCAAGGTATATTTTTTTTCCTCTCTTTCTCTTTCATTTCTATATGTATGTGTATGTGTATGTGTGTATATATATGTGTGTATATGTGTATGTATATGTGTGTGTATATATGTGTGTGTATATATATGTGTGTATATGTATATGTGTATATGTATATGTGTATGTGTGTGTATATATATGTGTGTATATATATGTTAGTGATAGTTAGAATTGTGTAAAGGTTAGAAAAGTTCTAGAATTCATATGTTAAATTTAATTATATAAATATTTAAATTGATAATAATTTTATTCATGAAATTAATTCAATTAGGTAAAACCCTAGATAATTTTTTAACAGAATTCGATAATATTATATAAAGTTTAGTAAATTCACAAAATGTTGCCAATTGTATGTTTTTAGGAATATAATTAGTTACTTTCGTGCCCAACTATGTAGAATCCATACACATGCATGTTGTTAGAAAGTCTTAAATTTAATTCTCACTTTAATTTGTAGAATCTCTGTTCTTGGTTGGATTTATCCCTTTATGATAATGAAATTTATGCTCCAATTATAATTATCTCATGTCATAATTTTATTGATAAACAATAAATGTAGTTGTCACGGTCGTGGTGGGGGGAGGAGGTGGGGGTGGGGTGTGTGTGTGTGTGCGTAGGTGTGTGCGTGGCGGGGGGAGGGGGAGGGGGAGGGGGAGGGGGTGAGGTATGTGTATATGTGTGTGTATAGTGGTGTGTGGTGGGGGAGGGGGGTAGTGGGGGTGGGGTGTGGTGGGGGGAGGGGGTGGGGGTGGAATTTTCTAACTAAAAATATGATAATATTTTGTTATAATTTGTTAAAACTATGTAAACCTTAGTATGAATGCAAGGTTAGTGATAGTTAGAATTGTGTAAATGTTAGAAAAGTTCTAGAATTCATATGTTAAATTTAATTGTATAAATATTTAAATTGATAATAATTTTATTCATGAAATTAATTCAATTAGGTAAAACCCTAGATAATTTTTTAACGGAATTTGATAATATTATATAAAGTTTAGTAAATTCACAAAATGTTGCCAATTGTATGTTTTTAGGAATATCATTAGTTACTTTCGTGCCCAACTATGTAGAATCCATACACAAGCATGTTGTTAGAAAGTCTTAAATTTAGGGGTGGGGGTGTGTGTGCGTAGGGGGGGGTGTGTGTGCGTAGCGGAGGAGGGGGGCAAGGGGTGTGGTGTGGGGGGTGTGGAGGGGCAATTTTAACAATTGTATATCTTTAATTAAGAAATTGTATAGCTTTAATTGTAATTTTAATTGTATAGTTTTAGATGAAAGTAAATTAATAATTAGTGCCAATTTCATATGAAAGTAGGATTGTCCCTCATTGTAAATTAGTAAATTAATCATTGTATACTTTAATTGTTAGTTTAATTGATGAAATGTTGGGTTGGTTAGTTTTAAAAGTGGCATGACGTGTGCGTGTGTGTGGTGGGGGTGGGGTGGGGTAGGGGTGTGTGTATGTGTACTATTAACATTTTTTTTTATCTGTACTAATAACATTTTTTTACAGCAAAAATGTCTCCTTCAGATATTAAGGCGAAGATGATGATGCTGTTTATGATGATGTCGTCTGGGCTCGGTGGTAGCGGAGGCGACGAGGGCTCCTACGCCCCTAGGCTCCCCAAATATGGAAAATTTGGGATTACCCTCGAGAACAAGTCGGAGCTATTAGCGAGATCCCTCGAGCTGCTAAAGACGGTCATCGGCCCGAGGTTTATGAGTTGGAAGGAGGTGCCATATGAGCTCAAGTTAGCTGTTTGGGCGGCACTACAGGTAATATATTTATATTTATATTTATATGAATATGAATATTTCAATTTCAATTTCAATTTCAATTTCAATTTCAATTTCAATTTCAATTTCGATTTCGATTTCGATTTCATATTTATATTTATATTTATATTTATATTTATATTTATATTTATATTTATATTTATATTTATATTTATATTTATATTTATATTTATTCGCAACTAACATTGTATTTGTTGGACAGGAACAATTCAACTTGGATCCAAAGCTACGCGATCCCGTCTTGGAGCAGATTAGGGAGCAATTCAAGTCGTGGAAAAAAAATATGCGGGCACGGTACTTTGGGAAAACAAGAGAGTCGATTATCCAATGGCGTGAATCCGTCCCCCCCCCCCCCCCCCCCAAGGAGCCGATCTCATTGGCACAATGGCAGAAGTTCATTGACAATGAGATCGAGGATCGACAATTGGCATCTCGCCAATCGGGGAGGGAAAATCGGGCAAAAAAGACGGACATGCACTACTCCGGCTAGACCTCTTACGCCGAGGTGGAGCATAGGATGCAGGTAAGATTTAATTTTTCTATAACTACAGAAATATATTATTCTTCATTATTTTACTTTGCGGGGCCGATACTAATTTTACTTTACTTTATTTTATTTCAGGGGGTAGGGAGTGGGCCAGGGGGTAAGCCACATAGGCTCGATACTTATGTGGCTCTTCGGACGAAGAAGGGGAAGGACAAGGAGGTGTCCCCGAGCGTCGCGGCCACGATTGTAAGTAATCCGAAAGTTTAATTTTTGTTAATTACTTTATAATTTTTTAGTTTACTTATTTTACTAATCATGTGCTTTTTGTCGTTTCAGGCAAAGCTTAAGGAAGTGCATGAGTCGCAGTCTGATGCCGACAAGGCATCTTTGTCCACAGACGCACTCAGCCAAGTGCTTGGCTCTGGTCGCAAGGGGAGGACAAGGGGAGTGAGCTCGTGGGTGGCCAAATCTAGGATCATCGGTTTGAAGACGAGCGACACCGGGTTGGCTCGAACGGTGGATTCACACGACGCGAAGCTGTCCCGTTTGGAGGCGACGGTCCAAGATATGTACGCATTCATGAAGCGTACGTTGGGCGGAGATCGTAAAGGGAAAGGGAAGGAGAAGGCGGTGGAGGAGGAGGTGCGGGAGGACGAGGCGCAGGATGACGAGGATGTGGACCTCGCTGCTTCATCACCGACACGTTCGTACTCCGATGATCCACTTCCCTATTTGGCGCCCTTCAACAGACCAATGACGACACTTGGTTGGCCGAGCGTGTTCATATTGGACGTATTTGATGGCCAGCGGATAGGGCGGGGGTTGAGGGACCCGAATATTGTCGAGGGTGGAATAGTTCATGGACGTGCGCTTCAACAGATGGAGTCCAGGGTGCTCGTCACGCATGTCATACCCGGGAAGGAGAACTCCCTATTGTGGTTGCGCGAACAATGCGGCACGACGTATATTAGTGGGTGCGTCAATTCGCATGTCGTGTGGCCTACTCACTTCCTCACATTTACCCAAGACATGTAGTAACATTATTTTTAAGTTTGTCCATTTTAATTATATTTGGATTATATCGTCATGTATATTATTTCTATTTTGAATATTTGGATTATATCGTCATGAATATATATTTGCATTATCTTTAGTTTGTTTGGATATATGATGTTTGGAACAGGTACAACGTTGCTATAACAGGTACAAATATACTGCTGGGCAGTGGTAGTGGCCATACTGCCCAGCAGATTTTTTTTAAATTCTGCCCATAATTGT
The DNA here is from genome assembly GCA_949130495.1 of Sambucus nigra. Classification (NCBI taxonomy): domain Eukaryota; kingdom Viridiplantae; phylum Streptophyta; class Magnoliopsida; order Dipsacales; family Adoxaceae; genus Sambucus; species Sambucus nigra. The sequence goes on along the minus strand of OX422217.1, from coordinate 611,609,619 downwards.
CACGGTCAATGGCCGTGTGTAAGGACACAAATTTCCAATTGAGTCCATATATAGTTTTGGCTCAATTCCGGACAAAAACATTTATTCATACGATAGTATTTATTGTAATATTCTCAAGCCTATGAAGTGTATGTTGAAGACGTAGCGGCAAAGAATTTAAAGCTTCATCAAAATGCCGGTTTGCGTGCCTCGTTTCTACGTCATCAACTAAGGTTCCATGCTCCTAAGGTATGAATGTAATTATATGTATATAGGAGCTTGGAACAATATGTATTGGGTGTTAGGTATATTAAAAACTGCATTTTATTTTCAGAAAGAATCAAATAGAACTTTAATATAAGTATATAAAAGTTTCTGGGCCAAAATCGAATTTTTCAATCTTTCTGGTTGTTCGTTTGAAATGTCGTTCGAACGAGTTTTTTCGTTCGAACCAGATTTCGTTCGAACGAGTTTTGTCGTTCGAACCAGTTTCGTTCGAACGAGTTTTGTCGTTCAAACCAGGTTCGTTCGAACGAGTTTTGCCAACGACCCTAACTGGTCAGTCGTTCGATATGTCGTTCGAACGAATGTTCGTTCTAACGAGGTATCTAACGAACTTCTAACGAGCCCAGGCTGGTCACTCGTTAGAAGTCTCGTTCGAACGAGAATCACGTTCGTTCGAACGAACTTCCAGCGGGAACAGTTATTTGGCAGTTTTTTTGCAGTTTTTCCTCACTCCTCCACTTGGTTTTCAACCAACTTTTTTCATACAATATTATGTGCGGGAAACACATTTTCCAAGACAACTTTTCCAACATTTGTTTATCTCCAAAAGAGAGTTTGAGAGCAAAATTAGTTTAGGAAAATGTTCAAGTTTTGAGTGTTAATTTTCAATGAAAAATTCATACACACTCTAGTTTACACCCAATAATTGTTTATCCAAGTCTCTATATTTATATCAATTGCTTGGAGTTTTTGGCACCGGTTTTCTCTACCGAATTCAAGAGACGTTTCGGGTTTTCTTCTACACCCCATCACAAAGAAGACTTTCGTTGAGATTCTACCCACACGGAGAAAGGCTCCATGCTTGGGTGACGGTGACCATATTAACTCCCATCGGTGAATTCCGAGACCACGGTGGAGCTCCGTTGGTTATCCGCTAATTGGAGGTTGATACAAGAAGGAGCATCACGGCTTGAGAGGGTTCGAGTTTAGGAAGTAAGTCTTTTGTCTTGTATTTTGTAATACCATTTTTAGTGGATTTGAGGCTAGGGTCGTCCCGAGGTTTTTTCCCGTTAGTGGGTTTTTCCTCGTACATCGTGGTGTAGTGTGACATTGTTTATTTTTATCTTGCACAAAACTTAGAACGCATGCTTAAGGTTTAATTCAAGATAAAATTTGGTTTAATTCTCACACTATATTTAATTTGGGACTAAAATTAAATATTGGGTAAATTTGGTTTATTCAAGTCATTTGCTAAAATTGGTTTCGCCTAACTTTGTTTAAATGAATAATCATGACTTAGGCAAATTCTAGGACTTGAATTATGTTTTAATTTGTTTTGAAAAATTAAAACTTGTTGTTTGTTTTGAAAGTTAAAACCATCTCAACGCTTCCGCATTTATTTAAAAGGAAATTATATTTTAATTTGACATTATTACAACCCGGGGATTCCGCATTTACAAATTGGTATCAGATCCAAAAACGATAAATTATTTCGTTAAGATCCTTTAATTTTTGGCTAAAATGGATTTTTCCCCATTTTCAAAATTTCCTATTTTTGATGGTTCTAACTACGCGTATTGGAAAGCGCGAATGAGATCGGCACTAAAATCTATCGATGAGAGAGTTTGGATGTCTGTTGTTACCGGATATTCCCCACCAACTTACTTAGTTGAAAATGAACGTGTTTTAAAACCCGCCGATAGATGGACTGAAAATGAGTTTAAGCTTGCAAATTTTAATTCCCGCGGTTTAAATGCCTTATTTAGCGCTGTCGCACCGGATGAATTCCGACGTATTATGACGTGTGAAACCGCTAAAGAAGCTTGGGATATTTTACAATTAACTCATGAAGGAACTAGTGTCGTTAAAGCTTCTAAACTCCAGAACCTCGCCACTCAATTTGAAACTATCAAAATGGATGAAAAAGAAACTTTTGATAAATTTTATGCTAGACTTTCTGATATTGTTAATTCATCCTTTAACTTGGGAGAGAAAATACCTGACGACCGTGTTGTAAAGAAAATTTTGAGGTCACTACCCGATAGATTTATTCCTAAAGTGACCGTTTTAAATTCTTTACCCACTTTAGCCTCTACGAAATTAGAAGAGCTTGTAGGTGATTTACAAACCTATGAACTAGATATGTTTCCCTCTAAAACTGAAAAGAAAATTGAAAAGGGCGTTGCTTTAAAAGCCCGAAAAGAGGTCAAACAAGTAGTAGAAAGCGATAGTGATAGTGACTCGGAAGACATGGCTTTGTTTGCTCGTAAATTTAGAAAATTTCTTAAATTTAACAAAGATAAAGTTAAAAATGATTTTAAGAAATTTGAATCTTCTAAACATGATAAAAACGAGAAGATTTCTAAAGCCGATAAGATCCCTAAACCTAGTAATGAAAATATTGATAGGGACGAGTCTAATAAATGTTTTGGTTGTGAAGGTTATGGCCATAGGGCTTATGAGTGCCCCACTAAACTAAGGAAAGAGGGTAAACGACCCACTGCATATAATGCGACCCTTAGTGATAGTGATAAGGAAGAGAAGCCCGAGTCCCCCACTAAGAAAAATTTTGTGGCTTTTATGGCTAGACATGTGAGTGATAGTGAGAACTCATCGAATGATGAAACGATTGCACATGCCACTTCCAAGGTCATTGTTCATGATTCCCTTGTTTTTAATGATAGTGAGAGTGAAGAAGAGAGTGAAAATGAAGAATAGGTTGATGTGAGTGAACTTCAAAATGCTTTTCATGAATTATATAAAGAATCTATTAATTTGAAAAGGACTAATTTGAAGTTAGAAGCTTGTTTAAGAAAGAGTGTCAAGGTCGTTGATGATAGTGCCTTAATAGAAGACCTTAGGACACATGTGAGGACTCTTCAAGAGAAGCTTGATTATGTAGAAGGCGAAAGAGATAGCCTTAGGGGTTTAATAGAATCCTTGAAAAAGGAGTTTCTTGCTTTTGAAGAACGAAATGTTTTACTAGAATCTAACATTGTTGAATTGGAAAATAAATTAAAAGATTCTAGATTTGTCAAATTTGATTTGGAGTGTCGTTCGGAAAAACTAGATAAAATGTTAGGAACGGTCCAAATTAAAAATGACACTTGTGGTTTAGGCTTCAATCCTTGTAATGAATTTACTCATAATGCCCAAACCAATGTTTTAGGAGAATCAACTAGGAATACTTTTAAAGATCACTCCTTAAGTAAATCTTTTCGACATGTTCTCACTTGTACACATTGTGGTCGACAAGGTCATCTTAGGAAATTTTGTTTAGATCTTAAACGAATTCCTAGAAAATCCCATAGTAAAACCACGATAGCTAATGTTTCTACACCCCAAGATAGTAATTCTTCATTAATTTGGGTTAGGAAATCCGACTTGGTTGCCTTACAAAATAGGCATTTTGATTCTCATTTACTTTCACATCCTTCCTCCCTTGCTAAATCTAAAGGATGAATGTGTTAGTGTTTGCATGCTTTAGCTTTTGTACTTCATGCCATATTCATATGCTAAATGTATGCTTGTTTAGTCATTTTCTAGTCATTGCCTTAATTCATACCACATGCTAGAAATTATGACTTGTTTATCTTTTTGTATTATATTTTGTGTTTGAATCGATTGCATAATATAAAAAGATTTTTGTTTATCATTTGTGTTTTATTTATTTCATTTAAGCTTATTGAAAAATACAAATGATTTTTGTTTGTCCTTTTGAGTAAATATTTATTTTTGATTAAAAATGTTAAAAACTCAAAAAGATTTTATTTTGTGTGTATTTTTGTTTGACACACTTTATGTGGCATATATTTGTGTTTGAATCCTATCGTTTACGCTTCCATGTGGCTAGAACTTTTGGTTTAGATTTTCAATCCTTAAAATGTTATTTACCATGTTTTATATGGAGTAGTTGGATTTTGTATTGTTAAATGGATTCTATTTCTATATGCCTCTATTCACACATGTACGAGTTCTTTTGAAATCTTAATGTCACATGTTATATTTGAGCTTTTTGAGGTGTTCTCCTATCAATCTAGTCATCTACATATCTATGACCTAGGAGGACTAGTGCATGTCAAAATCCGTTGCATGTGAGAATTGTGTGAAAAATGAAAACATGATAAATTAATATATGCACGGGGAAGGGCTCCGAAAGGATGAATTAAATCATTTGCGATAGTAAGCCACCGTTGATTGGATCTAAAAGAAATACGTGATCCAAAGGCCTAAAAACAGAATATTTGGCATTAAACAGAAAGCAATTACCAAGGCCTATGTTTGTATGATATATTCATTCAAAAACCAAAGAATATATATGCTCATTGAGGGAGAATTGGATGGTATATCAACGGTTTGCACAATGTCCGTTTATCCTAGTTGTCTTTAATGTCATGACTCTATTTGGTTTGTAGAATCATCATCATGCTAGGCTTGTATGCATTGTGTATGTTTGTTCATTGAGTTCAATCTATATTGTCACATGAGGTTATATTTCAATGTGATGAAGTTTGCAATCAAATGAGAACTCCGTGAACGTTTATTAAGTGTTTGGGTCTAAATTTATCTGTTACTAGTACACACCCCTACACTTCCGTTTCCATATGACACATTTTTGCCATACGAGTGTGCAAACTTATTGTATTTTGTGTCATGTGTGTGTTTATATCTATCTATATATGCACGTACTTATTGGTATATTTATAGTATATATATATATGATATTTGTTTGTCTTTGCCTTGCTTTACTTGCCCATATGCTTTCATGTCTTATCACTTTAAGCTTTCACATGTTGTTTATTAGTTCTTTATCCTTTGCCTATTCCCGAACAAAAAGGGGGAGAATGATGATAGGGGGAGAAATGGTATCTAATCCTATTATTATCGTATCTTCGTTTGAGGGAGATTTATCTTAGGGGGAGACGTCTTTCTAAGTATGTCATGTGTTTGAAGGGAGAATTAATTTAGGGAGAACTTTAATTAATTGCATTTAATATTTTGATATTCCCTATGCATTTGATGAGTTTTGCTTAAGTGTGCAGGAATTATTCTAAAGCGGCATCTTTCTATGGCAAAGCGTTTTGATCCTTGGGTTGAGTCAAGATTGGGCGGGTTCTGTTATGAGTCTAGTAGAGCTTGACAGCCCTTTAGGATTTTTGTTTGGTTTTTGTCCCGGAATAGCCAAAGGGGGAGATTTGTAAGGACACAAATTTCCAATTGAGTCCATATATAGTTTTGGCTCAATTCCGGAAAAAAACATTTATTCATAGGATAGTATTTATTGTAATATTCTCAAGCCTATGAAGTGTATGTTGAAGACGTAGCGGCAAAGAATTTAAAGCTTCATCAAAATGTCGGTTTGCGTGCCTCGTTTCTACGTCATCAACTAAGGTTCCATGCTCCTAAGGTATGAATGTAATTATATGTATATAGGAGCTTGGAACAATATGTATTGGGTGTTAGGTATATTAAAAACTGCATTTTATTTTCAGAAAGAATCAAATAGAACTTTAATATAAGTATATAAAAGTTTCTGGGCCAAAATCGAATTTTTCAATCTTTCTGGTTGTTCGTTTGAAATGTCGTTCGAACGAGTTTTTTCGTTCGAACCAGTTTCGTTCGAACGAGTTTTGTCGTTCGAACCAGGTTCGTTCGAACGAGTTTTGCCAACGACCCTAACTGGTCAGTCGTTCGATATGTCGTTCGAACGAATGTTCGTTCTAACGAGGTATCTAACGAACTTCTAACGAGACCAGGCTGGTCACTCGTTAGAAGTCTCGTTCGAACGAGAATCACGTTCGTTCGAACGAACTTCCAGCGGGAACAGTTATTTGGCAGTTTTTTTGCAGTTTTTCCCCACTCCTCCACTTGGTTTTCAACCAACTTTTTTCATACAATATTATGTGCGGGAAACACATTTTCCAAGACAACTTTTCCAACATTTGTTTATCTCCAAAAGAGAGTTTGAGAGCAAAATTAGTTTAGGAAAATGTTCAAGTTTTGAGTGTTAATTTTCAATGAAAAATTCATACACACTCTAGTTTACACCCAATAATTGTTTATCCAAGTCTCTATATTTATATCAATTGCTTGGAGTTTTTGGCACCGGTTTTCTCTACCGAATTCAAGAGACGTTTCGGGTTTTCTTCTACACCCCATCACAAAGAAGACTTTCGTTGAGATTCTACCCACACGGAGAAAGGCTCCATGCTTGGGTGACGGTGACCATATTAATTCCCATCGGTGAATTCCGAGACCACGGTGGAGCTCCATTGGTTATCCGCTAATTGGAGGTTGATACAAGAAGGAGCATCACGGCTTGAGAGGGTTCGAGTTTAGGAAGTAAGTCTTTTGTCTTGTATTTTGTAATACCATTTTTAGTGGATTTGAGGCTAGGGCCGTCCCGAGGTTTTTTCCCGTTAGTGGGTTTTTCCTCGTACATCGTGGTGTAGTGTGACATTGTTTATTTTTATCTTGCACAAAACTTAGAACGCATGCTTAAGGTTTAATTCAAGATAAAATTTGGTTTAATTCTCACACTATATTTAATTTGGGACTAAAATTAAATATTGGGTAAATTTGGTTTATTCAAGTCATTTGCTAAAATTGGTTTCGCCTAACTTTGTTTAAATGAATAATCATGACTTAGGCAAATTCTAGGACTTGAATTATGTTTTAATTTGTTTTGAAAAATTAAAACTTGTTGTTTGTTTTGAAAGTTAAAACCATCTCAACGCTTCCGCATTTATTTAAAAGGAAATTATATTTTAATTTGACATTATTACAACCCGGGGATTTCGCATTTACACCGTGACAATTTTTTAAAAAGGGTCACGGCTTTGTCACGGTTATAAACCGTGACAAACGTGTCACTGTCATTGACCGCGACACGACCGTGACACAAAACGCGAGTTTTGTGTCAAGGTCACTGACCGTGACACGACCGTGACACAAAAAGCGAGTTTGTGTCAAGGTCACTGACCGTGACACGACCGTGACAAAAAAATTTGTCTCGCCTCGAAATGTCACGGTCATTGACCTTGACAAGTTGGATTTGTCAAGGTCAATGACCTTGACAATTCGGCAGATTTGGTGTAGTACAAACTAGGAAAAATCTCACAAAAACAGGGCAACCGAATCAATTCGCCCTAGGGCCGAATCGATTTGCCCCTGGTTACGAATCGATTCACCCAAAAAGCGAATCGATTCGGTGAGCAAAACTGACATTCTGCCCCAGCCGAATCGATTCGGCCCCAAACCGAATCGATTCGGTTTAGCCAGACTTGTAACCTTCCCCTTTTCCGAATCGATTCGCCCCTAGGGCCGAATCGATTCGACCCTGCAAATTGGCCGAGTTTGGGCTACGGGTTGTATAAATCCTAAAATCCCAAAACCCTCAAATTCTTGATTTCTGCCAACATCAACAACAATAAATGCTACCCAACCACTTCTACACAATTACTAACTAATAATTTCATCTCAAATCAAATTAAAACAAAGATTTAAGGGTTATACACCAAAAACACCCAAAACCCATAAATGGTTTAAATCTCCCAAAAATTAACTACACATGCAAATTATCACATTAAATCGATATCTATCAAGTAAGAAACTTGCCTCGAGTTTGTAGTATCGAATCCACCTTCGGTAGCAACGATTTTCGGCCTCAAACTCCATTTCTCACCATTTCTCCCAACTCTCTCTTCTCTCTCTCTCTCTCTTGGCTTCTCTCAGAAGATTAAGAAAATAAAGGGGTGGGGAGACTTATACAGGTTTTAAAACATAATTCCCCTCTATTAATTGTTAATACACCATTAAAATGACTCGTATCCATATAATTGAATCATAACCCCCCAAAAGTACCCGAAATTCAAAAATACAACTTGGCACTTATTTTGACTATCCCGACTATTCTAAAAACAACCGCACCTCCTATTTTGGCATTCGGAATAAAGTGAACTATTTTTGTGTTCCAATTTTATTTTATTTTATTAATTATACTTCAATTTAAATATGAGTCATAACCGTCGCATAACATATAACGAGTCAATAAAACACCATAAAATGTTATTTACCTTCTCATAATGGCAAATAGACAAAACATAGTAAATATTATCCCTAAATATCACGGGAAATAATATTTACTCCAACTTTTTTCTATTTCATAAGATTAGCCCATCAGGCAAAATAATATAAAATAGTCGCTCAAAAGCCTAGGTTGTTACAAGTGTGACACTCATTTGCCCTATGGACATAACCCTTTCACTCAAAACATCTAATCTAGCTCATCCCTCTTAAAATTATCATTACGATTTTTAGGGAATTTCACAACCTTATTAAACTTAGACTTCTCAAAAAAAAATCATCATACTTAGATTTCTCTTTATTAAACTTAAGAAGCTTTTTGAACTTCATAGCAAACATGGTCATGTCATTGGAATTGATATCAGACTCATCATCCGAAACATGTGTTTCCTCCTTTCGAGATTTCAAAGTGATGCTCTTTTCTTTCTTCTTATATTTGGAAGGAAACATATCGAGCTCATAAGTTTGAATGTCACCTACGAGCTCCTCGAGTTTCGTATAGTCAAGATTATCCAAGGAATTCAAAACAATCACTTTATAATTAAATCTTTCAGGCAAGAACCTTAAGATTTTCTTGATTACTCGATTTTCAGGTATTCTCTCTCCCAAGTTAAACGATGAGTTAACAATATCACACAATTTAGCATATAACTCATCAAATGATTCATTCTCCTCCATCCTAATCATCTCAAACTGAGTGGTGAGATTATGGAGTTTTGAAGCCTTAACAACATTAGTCCCCTCATGGGTAAGTTGGAGTATGTCCCGAGCCTTTTTAGACGTCTCGCATATCATAATACTACGGAACTCCTCCGGAGTGACGACACAAAATAACGCATTCAAACCACATGAATTATAACTGCACAACTTATACTTGTCATCACTCCAGCTTTCTATGGGTTTATGTACACGAACTTCACCTACTAAAGTCGTGGATGAGGTCAACCCTCTAAAACTGCCTGCCATACCCTCTCATCTATCGATTTAAGTGATGATTTCATTTTCGTTTTCCAATACGTTTAATTAGACCCATCAAACATTGGTGGCCTAGAAAGCGACTGGCCCTCCATATAAAAACCACTAGGATTCATGCCTAAGTAAATTATAAACACTCACTCTGATACAACTTGAAAGCCCCAATGTGCACCGAAATCTAATATGGAGATGGTAAAAACACACAAATAATTTTATTTTATTTTCAAATTAAAAATTTTAATTAACCCAATAAACTAAGCACCGATTTTACCAATTATTTTGTTAAAACAGATTAACCAATTTTATCTTTTCTAAAAGCATGCATCTAGGTGATAGCATGATAAAATAGATCAATCACACAACATGCCGGTGTACGAGGAAAATCCACAACAGAAAAAAAAACTTGAACGGCCCAACCAAGAAACTTCACTATGTATGAAATTATAAAGGACACGAAAGTAAACTTGCAGCACAGACTCGATGCCCTCGCAAGACTTGATGTTCTTTGCTCCTTCAATCTCCGCATAGCGAGACTCCATCGTGTGTAAACAACAAATACATAATCCACTAGATGAAACAAATACTCAAACATAAAGAGTATTAAACCTTGGTGCCCCAAACAAGATTTTATAGCATAATATGATAAACACTTGGATCTTAAACGACTTGGGTGTAAACTATGGTTTTGGGTTGAAAATTTTGATCATAAACGATCATATAAACTCAAAAAGCTTTTTAGGAGATTTTGGGAACTCAAAAACTAGGTTAGAGCCTCAAATAAAACTCTTGCTCCGCACTCCTATTTACAAGAATTTTTTCAAAATGAGATGAAGATGAAAACCTTAAGAAAATCTCAAAATTATAAAAAGTCCATTTGTACGTTCGAACGAGATCTTAAGGCTCGTTTGAACGACTCCATGGAATTCGTTGGAACAAGACATCAAACGAGATTTTGAATGAAAACTAGAGGAAGCTAAAATCCAATCGTTTGAAGTTCGTTGGATCGGTTCTAATGAAATTCCTAGGTTCGTTCTAATGACATACATGATGTCGTTCGAACGACTTAGCGAATTTTTTAAAACATTTAAAAATATTTTTATAAAACAACCCCCAAATATAAAGTATCCAATGATCAAAATAAATATGCATTCATACCTAATAGATCCTCAAAACATGAAGATGAAAAGAAGTCACGAGACTCGACAAGATGACGTAAACATGATATCTTGATCGCTACGACTTCAATCAAACACGTCATAGGTTTGAAAGGTAAACACGCTCAAGTCCTAACCTATAACTTAAAGGTTTTGCCCAAATATGAAATAAGCCAAAATACATACAAATTGACTCTCTATAGAAAATTTGTCCATACAAATACAACGGGACACAAAAGCAAAATAAGGCACAATAATATATTGTCTTATGTTCCCGGCCTCAAAAAAGGAGTTAGAATTCTTGATCTTTAAACAACATGGACGTTTTACTAAAATGATAGTTTTAACCTAAAAATAATTTATATTTCAGACTCTCAAGGATCAAAGTATGAAACCCTAACAAAGCCCTCAAGAACACAAAAATATCTCAAGCTCGTTAATCATCAAGGTTCTCAATTCCATTCAAGGAAAATCATTTATAGTAAGAACTAACGATGAATAATAAAAGCCCGTAGTCATTTATCCACAAACTCCGATTTGCACTAAGGGGATCATCTCAATCAACGGAAAATAGATTCAAGAGTTTTTAAGAAAGAGTAAAGGGGATAAGGAAGGAATCCCTTACCAAAGGACTCATCCTAACGATGAGCAGTAACAATTTGTTTCCTTGAGCATCACTACTACTCCTTTGGAACAATGACACTTCGCAACCTCTTACCAGCATCACCTCCACTTGCCCTCAAATTTTCACTTTCTCTCTATAGAATGTTGATAATGATTCCCTCAAATGTTCTAGCATCTTTGGGAATAAAGCTTAAGGGCTCTATTTACTCAGGAAGAGAGGGTAACCTTGGGTTTCTGAGAATATCACAACTTTTCCCAAAAAAAACCTTAAAAATCTTCTAGAAGCTCTTAAACATGATCCTCAAGAAATATCCTTATTGCTCCACGTCATTAATCCATGTGCTCTGTTTCTTTTTGTGCTTCTAAGGTCTAAACTATGCAGCCTCAATATAGAAGTTGTGGCCTGATGGTCATAGTTAATACCTTAACATTATGTTGCGACCAACTAGGGTTTGGGGTCGTCACAATTCATGAACTGGATGAAAAGGTAGACCTCGGCAAATAACTCATTTTCACAATGAGGGGGAATAACAAAGATCGTTTATCCATAATACAAAAATTTAAGTCCTTTCTTTGTTAATTCAATGATGACCGTACTAATTATGGAGAAGCTTATTACTCTTGCTTTGGGTGGACAATAGCAAATATGTCATGGTTACAGGAGTCTATCCATCACATATAGACTTTAAGGGCATGGTGGCCTAACCGTTGAGATGAAGTCGGGACCTAAAAGATCGAATGGAACGCTACATAGACAAGTAAATCCCTTATGAATTCCAAGGTACTCCCTTTAATTAAGAATTACGGGATTCGCCATTCGAAGGGAAGTAGACTACTCAAGAATTTCACATTTCATTTATGTCATAATTGAATAAAGAATTCAGCAACTATAAATAAAACTATCCATCGGTCCAATGCACTGGGCTCATCTCATGGAGGGAAAAACGAAAATGGAGTTGTCTTATTCGTCGCCTCGACGCATTCCCTTCTCTCACCGGCATCGTCCCACACATAAAGAAAGAGCGCAGAGCCCTGGCCTGACCTGTAGGCCCGCTAACGTAAAGAGAGGAGATGAGCCTGAACTGGCGAACCGAAGTCACTTTCGGAACCATACTTCCTACAGCTAACATGTGTTTAGTCCAGCGGGAACGCACAGCGCAAACGAACGTGAGCTGCTATACCGAATCCCCTGGTTTCACACATATGAGGCGGGATGAAGGTATGGGACGACCAGTTCACCACGGAAAGCTAATTCGATCCTATAGTCGTCTTCTTTGTTCGATAAATGCATAGTGGAAAGGGTTGCCAGTCGGCTCGGTGAAGTTGTAGGCCTCAATAAATCAAATCCGGAGTGATTCATCACCTATCCTGTCAGAGGCCCAGTTGAACGCTCGAGTATAGAATCCCTGTGCTAATGTGTTTCTCGTAGATTGCTATAAATTCACTGACTCTAATCACTAATATGATTCTATGGGTCCTAAATTATGACTCAATGAGTTGCACTAAGATGATTTTCAACAGATTCTGATTGAGCAGTCTCAAAACGTAAGCACACTTTCATTCTAAGCTTATAAAGTTTATAAAAATATTTTAACATAAATTGCTGAGACTTTCCGAACACAAAAGATAGATAGTCTTCTAAACGATTAGAAGTTTCAAAATTAACCATTCCTCTCATCCACATCGAAGTAATAGACCTTCAGAGATGACTATGTTGGGAATAACCGTGATTTTAACTACCTTATAAGAAAATACAATAAGCCTTGTCCATTCAGCCGAAATCCAAGGTGGCATTGTTCTTCTGGATTTATGGCTTGCCATGGACTCGTACAACTTTGCAAATGAGTTAATAAAATACTTATTTTTTTATTTTATCATTGCATCTAATGGAAAGTGTAAAATAAAATTTGTAGCTCTAATGTGGTTATTGCAACTTTGTAGGTTGCTTTAATGAGTTCGTTCGTGTAATGACTCTTAACAATTTTCAATTGTCTTACAATGATCTTGTTGTTTTAGTTGACCAAGTTCAGCATTTGCTTTGTCTCAAGTGGAATAGGTACAAGGCTATGTGGAAAAGGGACTTTACATGTACACATGAACTAAATTTACACTTTTTTAATACTCCGAGGACTTGATATGAACATTTCATACTTAAAAGGCTTAATAGTCACAAACCCAATAGTTTAGGAGTTTACCATATAATTTGCTTTAGTTTGTATTATATACTTCGTCAGTTTGCCCGTTACCAAAACAAGACATGTTTGTTTTAATGCAATCAAAGAAAGCCTGGGGTTTTTTATTTTTTTGCCCAACTCCATGGTCAATATTTTTTTTAGCTCTAGTCCACTAACATATTTTTTGGCAATGAAGTCCCTCTCCCTTAGTATATATTCAATTTTCAGTACTGTATACGTTAAATTTTGTAAAATATAAATAAAATTGTATTTTATTATTTGTCAAAATTACAAGTTGTACACTGATTTTATAATGTATACATGATTTTTTTGGATTATACATGTATTAAGTTTGTGCATACCCTGACTTATATAAAGGTATACATTAAGGGGTGAGAGACTTGGTACCCAAAAATATGTAAGTGGACTAAAACTAAAAAGAAATCCTGGCCAAGGACAAAAATAAAAAAACACCCTATATTTCTCTTGGGCCAAAACCCATACAAGAAAATAACACAACACAATACAACGATACACTTGAATCTTCCTTCCTGTCAACTGCATTTTCTCATGAAAACCAGTCTTTTACTGAGGCTGAAATCTTTGGCTAATTTACAAGATTGTAACAAGCATTGAATTGGAGCTTCTAGTTTATTGTATTTTCGGGAAAGTACTCAACTTTCTATAATGAAAATACAAGTTTTGACAAATCAATTTCACCGTATAAAAAATAAAAAAATAAATTGATTTTGCCTCGGGTACTTTGCAAATGGTAGAAATTAGAGTTTCATTGTAACATATCATGGTATAATCTCATCCATTAGCAAGGTACTTGAGCACATGTTGTGCGTTGGGGGGGGGGGGGGGGGCGGGCTATTCTTCTTTCCCCGCCCACCCAACTAGGAGCGTGAGACCCGTATGCATGAAACACAGAACAATTGGGACTTTGATCTGCTCCTCTGTATGAGGGTGGGTGTGGGGGGGATCAGAATTCACCCACCAGAGCTAGCAAATTTAGTTCTAACAAAGAGGGGGGAAGCAACTTTAGCATAACACAAATAATGAGTACAAGGCTTGGGCTTTTCCATATAAATGGGGGGGAATGTAAATCAATGCTTCCAGCTATGTATTTAAGTGAATGAAGTACCTCTCCTCTTCTACACCTTTATGCATTATATACAAATACAAAATAGTTATTGTCTCATCACACTCAATATTATCTCATCACTCACAAATATATTAACATGTATGTGAAGGAATGCCCCTACATGCAATACGCGCGAATGGCAACATTAGCAGGCAGTTTCAGCTTGCATGCTTTCGTGGATTGCCTTGTAACACTGAAGACTGCAAAGTGGGAGCTTTGATTTAGAATCTCGATACTTGTACGGATGTGTACAAGACGGGCCAGCACATTTTTCACGCGGAGGAGGATAACTGCAAAGCCACAAATAATACTCAAACTAAGCAAACTGGTATCACACTCACTTGCACTAATAGATTACATTATCAACCCCCCTCCCCACCCACCAAAAAAAATATAATACAAAAAAGGCTATTTAGACTTAACCCCATAAAAATTTAAAAATCTAAATCTGAATTTATCTAATCTAAAATCTGAATGGGGAGAACTTAGATCGATTTGAACGCAGATTTTTGCAAAATAACCTCGCGTAGCCAGTTCAGTATCAATTTGAAGAGGGGCGATTAGTTCCACCCTGGAAAGAATCTAAAAAATATGTTTGTTTGTTGCCTGAATAAAACCTCCAAATGGATGCATTTAGTTGTATTTCATATTCAGTATTTCAATTAATAGACTATTTACCTCTTAGAGGAAAAAATGACCGTTAATTTCTGAAATATATAAATAAATATATTCAGTACCTCTCAAGTCTTTAGTATATATGGTCAGAGACTGGGAGGCAAAAACAAACCCATAAATACCTCCTAATTGCTAACTGCATCCAATTTGCCATTTAAAATTAACATGCTGTGATAAAAATACCCTCGCATTCTTCAAATTGTCAAATCTACGAATGTTATATGTATATATATACGTATACGTAATAGTGGCAAAATGTGGCCCAAATAATAAAACAACCCATATTAGCCCACTCATCTAAATATGGGGCCCATATTTAAAAGCTATGAGTTAAATATGGGCCCCATATTTCAAAGCTATGAGATAAATATGGACGCATATTTCAAAGCTAAGAATCAAATATAGAGCCTAATTTTAAAAGATACAAATCAAATATATTACTCATTTTTAAAAGTTGTGAGTAAAATATGAGTTTTTTTATATATACCTCAAATTGTAATACTTACTTTAGTAAAAAAACAATGGATTGACCTAACCCATATTTGGTCCGTCCATATTTGGCCCGGCCCACATTTAACCCAACCCATATTTGGCCCAACCCATATTTAACCCAACCCATATTTGACCCGTCCAAATTAGGCCCAACCCATAATTTTGCCAGTGCTACGTATACGTATATAGGGAGGCTCTCCAACATACTTATGAACATACCCATTTTAAAAAACTAAACTAAATTCAACTCAACAAAGCCTTTTCCCAATTATTTGGGATCGGCTACATGAATCCTATTTTTCTATTCCATTCTGTCCAGCGCAATATCTTCGGTTAAACCACGTAATATCATGTCCTTTTTTATAATATCCCACCAAGTCAATTTAGACCTACCTCTACACCTTGTGTTACCATCAATACTAACTAAATCACTCTTCCTTATGAGAGCATCCATTGGTCTACGCTTGATGTGTCCAAATCATCTAAGTCTATTTTCTCTCAGTTTATCTTCTATACGAGACCCATTTTAAAGAACTAGTACAAAAATATATTTTTTAACCACATTTGATATACATGAACTTAAACACATATATACGTCTCGGTTTATGGATATTCCATGAGTAGGTACGGTGGCAAACAAAGTTTTCTTTCTAGTTGGCATTGTTTTATAATCTCACATGTGTTCCACTTGGACAAAATCAAATAAAGAATTGCAAGTTTAACTTACAAGCTAAAGTTAATGGCCATAGCCATGGTGGATTGGAATCAAATTTGATTTTAATATATATTTTATGATTTGAGATATAAGATTTGTCATTTAGGATGCGAAAGCGTAAATGAAATTAACTACACAACAATAACAACAACACGAAAATACAGGAAGTTCTATTATTTCTCTCTCTAATCTCTCAATATCAAAATGGGTAAAAGTGTTAAAAATGAGGTAAGCTATTTATACTAAAGATACAAAAGGGTAAAAAAAAGAACAAAGTAAAATAAATATAAAAAGGACGTCCCTGTCCCTATGCTCCTGCATCACTCTCTCCCCTTGAGAAGACTCCATATACACCGTATATTGGTTGTAGAAATCGGGGTCGATGTGCTGGAGAGTGGCTTCGGTGATCCAAGAATCTTCCGCCTCCGGACGGCCCACCCAACGAATTAAATAACGTGTATAATCACCCGGAGAAGAAAATACAAACTCAGAGGCGAGAATCCCCTCAATGTGATCTACATGAGAACGAACTGGGTGGCCTGTGGTCGAAGGAATGGGAATCGAGGGAGCATGAGTGCCTCGAAACGGAGAAAGGTCTGCCACGTTAAACGTGCAGTGTATGAGGAACTCCTCTGGGAGATCGACCTCATAGGCATTCGTCCCACGAGCTCTAACAATCGGAAAAGGGCCAAAACGATGCATAATAAGTTTGGTACCCTTGCCCTGTTGGCATGCCTTCTGGAGGTATGTCATGACAAGATCACCCGGAAGGAAAGAGACAAACCGGTGGTGCTCATCAGCAGCATATTTATAAGTGGTATACATAGACTGCAAACAGGTACGTACATCGGTCTGTATGGATGTCAGGCGAACGACAAACTCCTCAGCGGAAGGGCATATAGGCACTATCGGCGGAAGCTCGACGAGGTCAATGGGCCTAGAAGGAGACTGCCCCAAGACAATCTGAAACGGAGAAAGACCAATGGATCGGTTGAACGGCGTTGTTGAAGGCAAACTCAGCCTGTGCGATCACTACGTCCCACCTACGGGGATGCTCGAAAGACAGACACCGTAATAGGCCACCCACACTACGGTTGACCACCTCAGTCTGGCCATCCGTCTGGGGATGAAAAGCTGTCGAAAACTATAACTCTGTCCGTAAAAGCCGCCAAAGTGTACGCCAAAAGTGCCTTGTAAATCACACGTCTCTGTCTGAAGTGATGCTACGAGGTACCCATTGAAGACGAACGATCTCTCGAAAATATAAGGAAGCAACATGAGACGCATCTGTGGTGCAAGAGTAAGGGATGAAGTGGGACATTTTGGAGAACCTATCCACCACAACAAGAATGGAATCATGAACCCGAGAAGTACGGGGCAGCCCTACTATAAAATCCATCGACACATCCTGCCATGGCCGCTCTGGAATCGGCAATGGAGTGTATAGTCCTGCATTAGTGTGCTGGCCCTTGGTCGTCTGGCAAGTGTAGCAACGCTTGATGAAAGCGTTGGTATCCCTCCTCATCGTCGGCCAGTAAAATCGATCCATTGGCATCGCGTGAGTACGCACATGTCCCAGATGACCAATTAAACCGCCCCCATGGACCTCTGAAATGATCTCCCGTAGAGATGAAGATGGAATGCAGAGGGCCATACCTCGGTGGAGGAACCCATCCTGTAATAGGTACTCACCCAATGCTCCATTGACCTGTTAGGACACTGCGAAGATGGGTCCAAACTCAACATCCATCGGGTAAAGATCACGGACCTCATCGAATCCAAATACCTGACTCCGCAGAGTCACCAACGCATGTGCTCTCCTGCTAAGAGCGTCTGCTACGTGGTTCTCCTTCCCCGGTTTATACTAAAAGTGAAAAGTGTAGCGTTAGAGGTAGGCGGTCCACTTGGCGTGCCGGTCACTAACACGCCGCTGACTGTGTAAGAAACGGAGGGCCTCATGATCCGATTTGATGACAAACTCCTTATGAAGGAGATAGGGTGGCCAAAATTTCACGCCTTTGACCGCGGCATAGAACTCAAGGTCGTAAGTCAAATAATGGTGGGCGGCACCCGTCAATTTCTAACTATAAAGGCAATCGGCTTCTCATTCTGGCTCAAAACTGCACCAACCCGTCTTGCAAGCATCGCAACACAACTCAAATAACTTATCAAAATCGGGCAAAGCTAGGATAGGGGTCATGTCATCAACTCCTTGATGCATTTAAAGGCAGCATCCGCCTCTGGTGTCCATCTGAACTCGGTACTCGGAGAGGTACTCATCAAATCTGTAATAGAAGCCATAACAGTACTGAACCCAGCAATAAAGTGCCTATAAAAAAAACCGCCAAGCCATGAAAGCTGCGCACCTGAGAGACCAACGTGGGTGGGGGCCAATCCACCACCGCCTAAACTTTGGCATCATCTTCCCTGATGCCGTCGCCTGAGACCACATATCCCAGAAAAGTCATTGATGGTACCATAAAAGCGCACTTCTTCAATGTAAGGAAGAAGCGCTCAGCTAGAAGAACCTTTAATACTTGAGTCACGTGGTCTAAGTGCTCCTCCTCCGATCGACTGTAGATCAAAATATCATCAAAATAAACAACCACAAATTTGCCCATGAAAGGGCGCAGAATCTGCGTCATCACTCGCATAAAGGTCGAGGGAGCATTGGAGAGGCCAAAAGGCATCACCGTCCACTCATATAGTCCATCCTTCGTCTTGAAGGCATTCTTCCATTCATCCCCCGGTTTCATACGGATTTGGTGGTACCCATTCTTCAAATCCAACTTGGAGAATATCGGCGCTCCATGAAGTTGGTCCAACATATCCTCGTGCCGCAGAATTGAAAATCGATACTTTATCGTGATTTTATTAATGGCACGGCTATCGACGCACATTCGCCAGCTCCGGTCCTTGGGTGCTAAAAGTGCCGGAACCGCGCAAGGAGACATGTTCTCTCGTATATACCCCTTGTCACATAACTCGTGATTTTATTAATGGCACGGCTATCGACGCACATTCGCCAGCTCCGGTCCTTGGGTGCTAAAAGTGTCGGAACCGCGCAAGGAGACATGTTCTCTCGTATATACCCCTTGTCACATAACTCGGTGACCTGTCGCTGTAGCTCTGCGTGCTCTGTAGGGGACATGCGATAGTGGGGAAGGTTGGGGAACTGCGCCCCTGGGATGAAGTCAATCGCATGTAGAATGTCTCGTAGGGGAGGAAGCTTGTCTGGGGGAGCACACACATCACTATAACAATCCAGTAAACGCTAAACACACAGCGGAACGGGTGCCTCCGGAGTGGTGATGGGGCTAATAAGAGCATAACACATCTCCGTCTCTGCGGCCTCAGTGGCTAACTCCTCCTGGGAAACAAGTAGGGTTAAGGGTCGAGTCATTGGAAACAGTCGCATGGGGCGAAGAAGAAAGCTCCGCCCTCCATGTGTAAAAGAGTAAGTGTTGGCTCGACCATCATGCATGCTACTATGGTCAAACTGCAAAGGCCTCCCCAAATGCAAGTGGCATACCCGCATGTCAGCTACAGTGCACAGAACCTCGTCATGATAATCCCCAATAGAGAAAGCAACTCGACATTGTCGGCTAGAGACAAGTGTGGCTCCGCTACCCAACCACCCAATACGGCATGGCGTAGTCAACAACTCCGTGGGAAGCTTTAGTTTATCTACCATCTCTTGGACTACTAAATTATCACTCGCTCCCCCATCAATAATCACCGTGCATAACCTTCCTTTTGCGGTACACCGGGTAAAGAAAATACTTGACCGGACCCACGTGTCATCACTAAGTGGAGGCATTTTGGTATCGACGAACGTCGTAATCATCACGGTGTGTGTGAAAGTAGTAGAGACATCAGCAAGTTTGGCTTGGGTTCGACAAAATGAGTCTCGTTGTCGGCAAATGGATTGAGCGGTGAGCAATGGGACATTGTTAGGAATGGGGAGGATGCCTAAAGAGGTACATCCTTTGTATAAGGAATTAGGGTTTCTTGGGATTTGGGAAAATAGGGTTTGGAATTTGTGGAGGAATACTTCTCGGATACATTCGGGTGAATCTTGGAGAATCGAAAAACTTCAGTTCTTGATCAATCGTAGTAACATCTTGAGCCTCTGACAAGTTAACATTTATTTCAACCTTGTGACATGCTTGAGAAGTCTGCGGAAGGGTCGGATTGCGTCGGTTCTACAGTGCCCAACTGTTGGTCTGCTATTCGGAGAGATCCGATGTACTTGGGGGTGCCGACGACTTGTTCTGGGGCTGATTTGCCTGGATCGGGTGATGAGGGGTGTCGGTATGAAATTCCGAAGCTACTCAGTGGTCATCCGTCCCTTTTAGTAGCTGATTGGGTCGACGAACCCTAGATGAGTTCCCAGCAGCGCGTTCTCTTGTTCCCGTCGTCCGATGGTGTTGTTAACCCCTCCCCGTCGGCTTGAATTAAGGTTAGGGTTTCTAATCTTTGGAACGTATCATTGGGGTTGTTCTGGGTATCATCCGGATGAACCCAATTCAAATCCCAATCTTCTACAATCATGATTACTCCAAGAACAAATCGAACTCTGATACCAATTTGATGTGAATTAAGATGTGGAGGCGTAAAAGAAATTAACAACAACAACATAAAAATACAGGAAGTTCTATTATTTCTCTCTAATCTCTCAATATCAAAATGGGTAAAAGTGTTGCAAATGAGAGCCCTTAGGCTATTTATACTAAAAATACAAAAGGGTAAAAAAAAGAAGAAAATAAAAGAAATATAAAAAGGGCGTCCCTGTCCCTATGCTCCTGCATCATCATTTCCGATGGCATTGAACCCATTCAAAATTCTGGTGACCTTTCGGAGTATTCCATTAGAGATTTCTTCGCCCTCTTTTTCAAGTATTGTTGGATCACTCGGACCAAATTTTAAGATGTTGGGGTATTCTATCTCAAGGACTTCTTTATCGAAGACTTCTTCAAAAAAAATTGAGAATGGTTGGAAGACTCGCACTCACTTCCAAAATGCAAAGTCAGATTGTGTTGTTTCATCATTCTCAACAAGTTGATTTTTGAGGGTTTTTTCTTGTTGATTCTGAGATTGATGTGTTGCTTTGAGTGGATGTTGATGATCTTATATATTGCTTTTAAGAGCCTAGTTTTAAGGTGGTTCATCATGGGTGACTGGATCGGACCTCATTTGGCACCATTGGCCCCCTCCGAGGAGTTGATGTGGCAGTTTCCATTGCGATCAGCTTCGGTGGTGAGTTCATGTTCATCAGGTCAGGTTGAGCTTTTATGTCGGGCACTTCTGAGGATGACTTTCCTTTTAAAAAATGGCATACGTTTGGCATAAATATTCCGCTATGCTAGGATATGGTATGTTTTTTGTCATACCCTAGCATAGTGGGGTATTTCTGCCAAAAGTATGTGTCAATACTATGCCTTGATAGCAAAGCCGACTAGCAGAGCCGATTCAAGGATCGGTTGGATGCCGTAACTTTAAGACAGGAGGGTTGAGGCAATCGGAAAAAATGACGCATTTTTGGCAAAAATACCCCACTATGTTGGGGTATAACAAAAAAACATTGCGGGGTATTTCTGCCAAAAGTATGCGTCATTTTTGTGGGGGAGAGGAATTGTTTGTGCGACTCCGGTGATTATCTCTCCACCCGCTTCCACGCTCGGGACAATCTTTTCTAAGTGAGGGAGTGTCGTATGTGAGAGATCCCGAGAATTTATTTATATTTCATTTACTTAGAACATTTCCATGTCTATTTTAGGTTATCTCCTTTGTTCAGTTAGTATGTTAGTAAAGGGTAATGTTTCTTTGAAATATTCTTACAGTGCCCCCCTCTGGGTCTTTTTACTCTCTCAGGGGGGTTAATCAAGCATTGTGATCACTTTACATTTGAGAATAATTAAATGAGGGAGAAAACTTTTATTTTTAAGTAGTGTTATATTGATTTCTGCAGCGTTTACATCGTAATGAATAAGATTCAAGTGGGTTGATTCGCATGCGGACCGCAGGGGTAAGCCTAATTATGCAATTATCTCAAGGGGCAGAGTAAAAATAAAAAAGCAAAAGAAACAAGTAAATAAAATTCATACCTGCAAGGTTTAGAAGAAAATATATGAGGCAAATCCATATCATCCGGGAATGTAACAACAGTCCCAGCAGGCCCCATGACCCATCTAACCATGTTTGATATATGTGCATTGGCAGCCTTTTCCTGCATTATATTTACTTCATAAGAACACAAAAAATATAATTAATAGCCTCAGCTTACAGAATTCAAGGCACCACATTTACCTGTGCCAATTCTTCCTGCCGCTTCTTCAATTTATCTTCCCGCTTCTTTCTACTGGAATCTTGACCAAGTATTTTCCTAATAGCCTCAGCCTACAGAATTCAATGCACCACATCTGTTAAGGCAATATAACAAAGAAGATGACTGATCAAAAAAGAAGAGAACCAAAAACAGACCTCTGATTCCCGAGCTGCCTTCTCATTTTGCATTCTACGTCGCTCAGCAACCTCGGCTTTCTTCAGCTGCTGCTCCACTTCTGAGAGTTTCTCCTTTTGCTCTGTCATAACAACAGGACAGAAGTTGTGATGGATTAATCAGTAGAACTCTTTATAAAAAAGGAAAAAAGAGGGTAAACTTTTTGCGACGCTTTCTGATATTTTTTGTGATATAAATATCTCAAAAGGTGGAAATGAACCAAAAGTGCAAATACACAAAACTTTAGACCCCAACTAAATATATAACGAACTAGTAGACCCCAAACTGGAAATAACCCACAAAAATAGGATAAAAGGGCAGAAACCCTTAAAAGTTTTGTTCCAGTTGCAAATAACCCTCTAACCTCTGAAAAAGTTCCAAATACTACAATGTGAGGTCCAAATTTTAAATCCTCTCCGGCACCTCTCATAGTGGGCTCTGCCGTTCTGATGCATGCAAATTGGAGAGTCTAAACGTACCCTTATCGATTACTCAAGTGGTTTAAGAGAGGCCCATAAAGAAGTGTCCCAAAATGCCTTTTTAGCTAATACAAATGGAGAAATTGCAAACAACAGGAATAGTTGAAGGAGTTCTTCGCAAAATTCATATTTCTAGGAGGTATCTGCAACTAGTGTGATAGTTCAGGGGGTTTCTTGCAATTTACATTAAAACTATATAAAGCAATAGATACTCACTTCGAGGTGCGGGTGGTAGACCATTTGGGAACTCAATTGAACCCATACCAGATGCATCCTTGCCGGACAGAAGGGCTCGTTGACGCTTTGTGAAAGTCTTACTTTCTCTTGGCAAATCAGACACCTGGCCTTCATTTTCCGCATCCTCTGTGTCTTCAAATGCTCTCTTACCATCTTTACCTGGCCTTAAAGATGCAAAATCATCCAAATTTTCATACTTACTACCCTTAGAAATCCTAGAAGTTTTGAGCTTCTCCAGATATCGAATCTCATCATCTACATCATCCCCATCAAATGCACCGTCCAAAACACGCTTTTTCGGGACCCGCTTGCTCTTATGAGCCACTTTCCCCGTCAAAGAACCCTCATTTCCAAAACTAAAACCGCCTCTCGAGAAATCCTTCCATGGGATCCCTTGTAAACCGATCTTTCTATCTGAAGGAAGAGATTGGTCTTCATCGGAATTGTCCTGAAATTATTAGATAATAACAAATGAAAGATTTCATGTATTACAACCATTAGAACGTAACAAAAAACGTAACTGAAAATTCATGCAAGAGATTAATTTGCCATACAAAAACTCATGGAAAATATTTCTTTACCCAATAATGAATCCCACATACTTCAAATCCCAACTAAATCTATCAAGTGATTTGCATCTTCAAATTTTGAACCACTGATTTCTTATTATGTGGTCAACAAAAAACTGAACCATTCGGGAGTGATTAGTTGTTGAATATTCTGCACATATATCTGGGACAATAATTTCAAATTTTGGATTTTCCAAATAATCATTATTTGGACTAGGGGTGGCAAGGCAATCAAGTCGTATCAGTTCCTGTGTGAGTTTCAATCAATGCTAAACCAACCCATTTAATTAATCATGTCAAGTGCCCTAACACTAACACGACATGTTTATTAAACGTATTATTCGGGTTGATACGCTCAACCTGTCAACCTCAAACCAAAGATTAAACTACTATTTCGCAAACACTCATGACTCCCATATGATATAGGTAATTTCAAAAATTAGCCAAATTAAGTTTAAAACCCCATATATATGTAAGATTCATGAAATAAAATAAAGAGAAAAGAGAAAAAAATAACATATTTTATCCATGCAACGCTAGTCAAACGCGTCAAACGCATTATTCGAGCTAGATACGAACTCGTCCTGTTTATAGTCCATGTTATCATATTCTAGTTCATGTAGAAGAACGTCAAACCCGAACTGTCATAAAAATTGTCACCCCCTAATTTGGATACGAGTAAACAGAATACTGAATTGATTTTATGTTATCATACTCAGCTTACTTGAAGTGATTTAATTCAAAGTTTTCGAAACCAAAACAACAAAAAAAAAGGCAACTACGTTTTAATTGTTTCTACACAATATCCCCCTCCCCACACCCCAGAAAAAAGTCAATAAAAAGTACGGTAAATAAATAATAGCTTTACGTATCCTGGACACAAGCATGTTGTATGATAAATCTTTTTTTTTAAATCAATTAAGTAAAGCATAATCACATTAAATTGGTCAAACATAATCAAGGGTCCGCAAAAATTCACAAACTCAAAAGTTGACTAGAACCAATGGTAACAAACCTGGAGAACCAGCTGCTGACGTGGCCGATCGGTCTTTGTAGAAGACCCACTGCCTGATGCACTATGAGAACTGGACTTGGTTTGAATTGTACGTGTGATCCCACCAAGCTTAAGCTTAAGCCTTTTTAACTTGTTATCATTTACTAATCCGTCCCCAGGAATAATAACATTAGGACCCACATCCTCTTTAATCTTTTTATTGGGGCAATTATCTCCATCAGCTCTGGTAGTTGAGAATCCCCTTGAAGCACACTGATTAAGGTTGAAAGTTTTCCTCCTAGAATTATCATCAAAACCAGTATTTTCATCACTTGAAACCCTGCTTACACCACCATCCGAAACCGGTGTCGATGACAAGGGTGACGGATGTGATTCGGGTCTAGGTCGGCTGCTCCTCTTCCTCCGTATAGTGTTTCCAATACCTTCAAACCAGGGCCCGCCAAATTCATCCATGAGTGAAGGGTACTAAAGTCTAATTATCAGAAGTCTGAAGGAGCAAAGGTAATAATGCCACGCAGTGCACCAAGTTGGAAAATGCTGCACCAAATATACGAGAATGGTAAGCATTTCTCATACAAATCCTTGAGAACTACTAGTTCAATGATAATCATCTTCATATATAACTAATAATGTAAAGAAAAACTTTCAATGAGCAAACATACCAAGAAAAAAAAAATTAGAGTGCGTTTGATTACAAAGTGGAACAATGATTAAAATGTGGTCTAATTTTAAAAGAAGTTGAAAAACGAGTAGAACAATTCATTCGCCGGGGGGGGGGGGGGAGTAAATCATTTGGGAACTTTTTATAAACAATGAGAAAACATATTGAGCGCTTCTCATATTTATGACTATTGTTTTCATACAATGTACTGATTATGACCAAGAAAATGACATGGAGATATAGTCAAATCGAAGGAAATGCGTGGAAAGTCTGATAAACCAACATTGAAAAAAATGTAACATATGACTATCTCCAAAGCATTTGGGCATTTTTGTTGGGCGGAATGTCTTAATGCTACTACTCCATCAATCAATAGCGGTGGAAATTCAAGAAACGACAAAACACAACACGGAACGACTCAAAATTGACACGATTTGTTGTGTTCGTATAGTGTCAAAATTATGAGTCATGTCATTGTGTCTTGTATAAATCGTGTTTATATTCGGGTTGTCGTGCCTAATTTTTTGTCTAATTAAACCTAAAATTTATGAAATCGTGTTAGTCGTGTAGTATTCTCTACGGGTCGTTTTCGCGTCAGATAAAAATAACATAAGTCAATTCATGTCTAAAAAAACATATCGTGCCGTGTCGGAACGAAACCTGACCCAAAAACAGGAATTTCCACCCCTATCTATCGAGGAGAGCATTGGCGCGGCATCTAGAGTGCCGCACGTCCTAAAGTGGCAAATCTGAGGCCTTTTTACTCTCAAATTTACCACTTCTTTTATCAAAATGTAAATTTATCTAATGCTCAACCAAAATCATCGGGCAAAATAATATTATTCCGAGCCAAAATTCTCAAATGTAGCTTGCCACACTAAATAATACCCCCTCCGTTCCAAAATTAATAATCTTACTTACCTTTTTTGGATCATCCCAAATTACTAGCCGCTTTACTTTTTCGAACGTAATCAATTAACCAAATTCCACGATACTGCACTAGTCTTGATCTTAATCATTAATCAAGTAAATCCTTAAAAAAAGTTGTTTTCAAATGGCAACAATTAATCGAGCACTTCTATTTGTACACAAGATTCATACATAATCAACGTATCGTGTTCGTAATGGTCCTTATTTCGGATCCATTCAAGACACATTCAGTATGTACACACAATTCTATACGAATTCTACGCACAAACAGAATTTTAACTATTAAATTGGGGCAAAATTAGTAAAAAAATAACTTTCCACGAAAATTCAAACGCGTCGCAAGTGAAAAAAAATGCTCACACGGCAATCCACACAACGCCCAAGGGTCTAAAATTCCGCGCTCAAAATACCATCAGATTTGCCAAGATTTTACCAAATCTCATCTTACTTAATGCTCAAATTGTGTATTAACTATCAAGGCTTAAACCATCAAAACTGTACCATCCACAAATCAAATTACCAACCTCACACCAAACCCATCGGTTTCAAAACACTCAAGAGACTAAATTTTTTTACATAAAATCAAATTCTACAACCAAATATATCTACACATTCATACATACATCATATATATATATATATATATATATATAGAGAGAGAGAGAGAGAGAGAGAGAATGAGACCTTGTTGAAGCTCGTGAGAACAGAAAGGCCAATGTGGGGTAGAGAGAGAGAGTGAATAGGGTTTGAGGTAAAAGGCCAAGAATACTCGAAATCTTCTCCATTTTTAATTTAACACACAAATACACCGAGTGGTTTGTTTTGCTGAAATCCCAACTCAGTCCCTCTCAGCCCTATTGTGTTTGTGTGCGTCTCTCTCTCTCTCTCTCTCTAGGTTATGCTGCAAGCATGTGTGCGAGCTACTCCGGTTTCCTCACTAGTAATTCCTTCATAAGAAAGGACTAATTTTGGGTTGGGTTGCATTATTGGTGGGGGTGTTTTTCAAACTCTTGATTTTTTCCATTTTTGATTCCATTTTTTCGAATTTTCTATTTGTTATTCGTTGATATTATAAATTCAAAATATTAACTGAATAATTATATCACTAATTACAAAAGTAAATAAAATTCAGAAACTTACTTGTAGTAGACTGAATTTGCTGAATAATATAATAAAGATAATAAATTTGAGTCTTGTTCAGAACAGTTTATTCCCTCCAATGTGCTTCAGGTATTGAATAATTATCTCCCAAAATAAAACGAATTTCCGAATTAATCAAGCAGCATAACAATAATTAATTCCAGCGAACACAATTTTGAGTTTTCTACTCAACGAGACAACAGACCTAATATGTATGGAATGTATGCATTAATGGAGGAAATTTAATTTCTTAAAAAAATGGTGTCACATCATTTTCGGACAGAATTAGAGGGAGATTTTCTCATTACTCTAAAAAAAAGGGGAGAACAGATATATATATATAGCAAATTAGTTGACTGTTGGGAAAAACTGTCAAGCAATTAATTTCGGATTAACTGCTAATTATTGGCAAAAATTGTCAACAACTTAATTAATTAATTACAGCCCAAAAAGTTAATTAAATTCGACCCGAGAATGTAAGGGATTTTTATAAGCCCAAGCCCAAACTCAAACCGCCCGAGTCGAGAAAGCTAGACGGACGGCGCGCTCGTGTGGCCTTTTGGTCCAAGCCCAATTTCCATAGCGTAGACCATCTCCCCTTCAAAGAGTTGAGAGGGCATCCAAGCCTTAGTCCATAATTGGGGTTTTATTAACTCTTCGAATTCCCACTACTCTTTCAATGTGGGACAAGAGTTAAATCACTCTCAATTCATTAACTTTCATTGCTTCATGAGTCATTTCGGAGACATATTTATCATTCATAATTTAATAGAATTGGACATGTAAGGACGCAAATTTCCAATTAAGTCCATATGTGGTTTTGGCTTAGTTCCGGACAAAACCATTTGAGTCGTAGGACAGAAGTTAGTTCCTATCAAGACTATGACGTTTGAAGAAGTTGAAGACGTAGCGGCCAATATTTAAAGTTTCATACTTGTCGGGTTTCGTACCACATGTTTCACGTCATGAACAATTGGTTTCCGAGGCTGCAAAGGTATGAATGTGTTTTATATATATATGAGCTTGGAACTTTTATTGGGTGTATTTCATAGAATACTTTTTATGAATATTTTTTAGAAAATCTCTTTAGAACTTTTTTTTCAAAAGTTTTTGGACTTAAAAGTGAAAAACAAAGTTTTTTGTTTTTTTGTTCGAATTGTCGTTCGAACGAGAAATCGAACTAGTTTTCCAACGACTTTTTCTTATATTCTCTGAATTCTGGTTAGAAAAGTCGTTCGAACGACCTGGGCAGTTTTTATGAAAGTTTTTTATAACTTCCCACTTGCCCACTTGTTTTCCCACTACTTTTACCTGATTAACTAAGTGCGGGAAACACTTTTTCACATAACTTTTTCATTCCCTCCAAGATAGATAGAGAGAAACATTCTTGAGAGAAAAAGTTCCATTTTGTGTTTATGATTTTAATGGATTAAAATATTCCAAAAACACATACACCCATATGTTAGTTTAATTCCAAGCTTCCACTTATATATATTTTGCTTTGAGAGTTTGTCTGGCACCTGGTTTTCTCTACACCAACAAGAAGAGAATTTCGGGTTTATTCT
Organism: Sambucus nigra; assembly: GCA_949130495.1. Lineage (NCBI taxonomy): Eukaryota > Viridiplantae > Streptophyta > Magnoliopsida > Dipsacales > Adoxaceae > Sambucus > Sambucus nigra. The sequence goes on along the minus strand of OX422217.1, from coordinate 611,580,276 downwards.
CTACCCACAAAGGAGAAGAACTTATGTTTGCTGAGGCTTTCTCACATGGTGAAAGGCACCATGTGTGATTAACGGTTATTGTGCTTCGATTGGTGGACACCAAGACTGCGATGGACGTCGTGGCTATTTGCTAGACGTAGGTATTTGCACGAAGAAACGTCGGGGCTTGAAGGGAGTCAAGTCGAGAGTAGTAAGTCTTTTGTCTTGTAACTGTAAAACCATATCTACTGAATTTGTTAGGCAAGGGTCGTCCGAGGTTTTCCATTTAAGTTTTCCTCGTACATCGTCGTGTAGTGGTTATGATTTTTATTTTATCTTGCAAAAATACTTAGATGTAGGCGTAGGTTTAAAAAGATAAAATTTGGTCTAAAAATCACAATTACGGTTTAATTGGTGCTAATTAATAATTTGGATAAGTTTAATTTAATTAAAGTCCATAATTTAATTTGATAAAATTTGGTTTGGCCTATATTGAAAAATTAAATATTTATTGTTAGGCAAATTTTTAGGACTTGGTTTAAGTTAATTTTTTTGAAGTGGAAATTAATTTGTTGAGTAGTTTAATTTCACTTGTAGTTTAACTTAATTAATTTTGAATTGAGATTTTAGTTGGAAACCTTTTTGAACCATCACTTAATTTTAAAGTAATTCTTAAATTTAGGGGGCTTCCGCACCGATCAAGTGGTATCAGAGCTAGAGTATTAAGTTATTGCGTTAAGATCCTTAATTTAGTTTTGTTTAGAAATGGAATTTTTTCGTTTTCAAAATTTTTAGTTTTTTATGGTTTTAATTATGCGTACTGGAAAGCGCATATGAAATTGGCACTAAAGTCCATAGATGAGGGGGTTTGGATGTTTCTCGTTACCGGGTTGTCCCCACCTACATGTTTAGTAGAAAATGAGTGTGTTCCCATACCCATAGAGAAATGGACTGAGAATGAACTTAAACTAGCCAATTTTAATTTACGAGGCTTGAATGCTTTGTTTAGTGCGATCACACCGGATGAATTTCGACGCATCATGACGTGCAAAACCGCTAAAGAAGCTTGGGATATTTTATAACTCACCCACGAGGGAACTAGTGTTGTAAAAGCTTTGAAACTCCAAAACCTCACCACTCAATTCGAGACCATAAAAATGCTTGAAAATGAAACTTTTGATGAATTTTATGATAAATTTTCCGATATTATAAATTCATCTTTTAATTTGGGAGAAAAAATACTCGATGACCCTTTACGAAACTAGAAGAGCTCGTAGGTGATTTGCAAACCTATGAACTTGACATGTTTTTCTCTAAGATCGAAAAGAAGAAAGATAAAGGCATCACTTTGAAAGCCCGAAAAGGAGGAAAAATAAGTTTCGGATGATGAGAGTGATTTTGACTCGGAAGATATGGCAACGTTTGCTAGAAAATTTAGAAAATTTCTTAAGACTAATAAAGAGAGTCTCAAAAATGAATATAAGAAATTTGATAAATCCAAGTATAACAAGCCCGAAAAGATCCCTAAAAATCATAATGAAAATCTTAATAGGGACACGTCAAATCGTTGTTTTGGTTGTGAATGGTATGGCCATATGGCTTTCGAATGTCCCACTAAACTAAGGAAAGAGGGCAAGCAACCAATTTCATACAATGCCACACTTAGTGATAGTGATAAGGAAAAGGGGCTCAATTCTCCCATTGAGCGTAATTTTACCGCGTTCATGGCAAGTTATGTAAGTGATAGTGAGAACTCGTCCAATGATGACATTATAATACATGACACTTCTGAGGCCAAAGTTTGAGAATCCCATGTTTTTGAAGGTTATAAGAGTAGAGATGAAAGATAGAGTGAAAATGAAGAAGAGGTTGATGTCAGTGAACTTCAAGTAGCTTTTCAAGAATTGTATGCCGAATCAATTAAATTAAAAAGGCTAATTTAAAGTTAGAAGCTAGTTTGAGAGAACGTGCCAAGGTCATTGATGAGAGTGCTTTAGTGGAAGACCTTAAGACACGTGAGAGAGCTCTTCGTGAGAAGCTAGAGTATGTAAAAGGTGAGAGAGATAGCCTTAAAGGTTTAATGGAGGCTATGAAGAAAGAGCTTCTCCTGTTTGAAGAGAGTAGGTGTTTGCTTGAGTCACGCATTTTAAAGTTGGAAAATATAAGAGGGTGGTCCCCTTGTAGCCTAGGAGTATGATAATACTAGTTGAGGTGTAACCCCTATAGGTATGGTGATAAGTGATAACCCATAAATTCTTTAATAAATACAAGTAAACACAAAATATTATATTTGGTCAACACTCAGATTGGACTCGCAATGCACTCGTGTATAACTCAATCGATAATAGAGGGAACTCAAAAATAACTCAGTCAAAGGGAGAGAGGAATAAGCACCCTAGATACACCTTGGCAGGCAGCCCAAACACACCAATAACCTTTGAAAGATCTCTGGTTAGCTATTAAAAGTTTCACAATAAATAACAATGGTGAGTGAGTAAGAGCTCTAGTTTGCAATAACTTTTTTCTCTCTCTGGTGATTATCTCTCTAGAGAAGGATTCTGAAAGAACATCCCCCTCTCAGAAGTGGTTAAGGCCCATAAATATCCCCCATACCACTCCCGATGTGCCTCAATCTTTCACAGTTGTGAAAGATATACCTCATACTTTATGTCACAAACATTTAATACCTGATGGACTAGTCAACTTCACGTCATAAACATTAAATGCCAAGACATGCCTTTTGCCTAACCACTGTGCGTCAGGGGGTTGTCATCACAGAGATGGCTCACTAACTGTCTGACAGCCCCAAATACCACGGTGGTTTACTCAAGTGCAGATTTGACATTGCTTAGTTGGCTAGTGACATCACCTAAAGTAGATGTGACATTAAGTAGAGGGTTATTTGGTTCATAACTCAACGTTGCTCCGCCCAAGATTCCACGATTAAAGGTCTTTCGGTGTTTTACCAGGTGTATTCCACGATTGTAGCTTGTGGCCAATATAAAAGGATACAACATGACTAAGTAAGATAATAAAGCTGAAAGATGAGCCCTCTCGGCCAGTTACTTCCCTGAAAGATCTCCCTGGGCTGCCACGCTTAGTTGCCTCACTTGCGCCTCCACGCTTGAGTTGCCACGCTGAGCTACCTCTCTTAAGCTGCCTCGCTTGAGTCTGTTGTATTAGCTAGGGGGATTGTCTCTAATCTTGAGATTATCTTCAATCCCCCTATATTTTCCCCTTCGTGGAGAGATTTGTTGTGGTAACAAGAAATGTCTGCACGAAAAACTTCTCAATTCGATGAGCCTCCTATTTGTGAAAAAATTATTGCATTTTCGTTTACGTAACAACTTTTGTCGTTATCTCTACCAGGAAAAAGTAAAATTCTCCTTGATGTACTTGAACCAAAGCGCTGCGAATCGTCGACAAATAGCAAAAGGACATCGTAACTTTTTCCTGTCATCGTGCCTTATCTGTTTTGGCTCTTCGAAAGCAAAGTTCTCCCCTATCTGGGTTGTTCCGTGCCATTGTTTCATCTTGTTCAAAAAATAAAAAAAAAATCCCCGATGTACCAAAGCCAAAAATAATTCCAAATAGACTTATGGTAAGGGGACATAGTGAACTTTTTGTACTGCACTGCGTGGAGCCTTTTCTCTAATGTTGGAATTCTCCTGTGTAAATTCTCCCAATGAAATTCCCCCAAGTTGAAGGTACTTTCTCGTTTAGACTGTGCTGCGTCATCATTTTATTTTATTTGAAAAGCAAAATTCTCTCCGATGTTCCTGAGTCAAAGCTAAACGAAAAGTTTTGGTGCCAAAATCATAACTTATTTTGAAAGAAATCCTTTCTAAGCACCATGCGTCACTTCATTAATGACGTGGTGTCGTGTTTTTAACTATTAGGACACTCCTTGAAGTGCCACGTGTCCATTTAAAATTATTGTGGTGGCTTTGCACGTGTGGTAGTGGGAAACTCAAAAGCCAATTTGAGAAAATTCAAACGGTTATTATTCCAACACTTAACCATTTTTCCATTTTCCTTACCTTCGTCATCTTCAACTCCCAGAGCCTTTAGGGATAGAAAACCCTCAACCCGCCATTGTTACTAAACTTTTCTCTGGTTTCTTTTCTTTCGTTAACTTATTCACCACTTTTTGTGGTCATGCTCCACCATATTCGTCTTTATCTTATCCTTTTTTAGCTTACTTATTTCCTCACCACCTGCTATGGCTTCTTCCAGTGCCACCAATGTTCCCACCAGCTCGAGCTCTTCGCCTGCAACCATCACCATGCCTGCCACTGCCACCCACTCGAGAGTCATTGCCTTGGTGGCAGCACGCCAAGAGCAGCTACGTTTCTACCATCATTCTTCCATTTTTGGTAAGGACGAAGATTTTTCTGATGCGTGCAAGACATGTAGTTTTTCAGCCAAGTATGACCCTTTATTGTTGGGTGATAAAGATGAAGAGTCAGCTAAATAGGATTTTCTCCCTCCAAAGGGGACTTTGCGCTTCAGATTGGATCGTAGTGACTTTCCCTGCTCCCAAATTGATTTCAAAGTACTTGGGGGCTCTCCATTTCATTTCAATGCCTAGCACACACATATGCAGAGCTCCCATGATGCAGATCTTGCCAAAGTTGGTCTTCACTGAGCCCACTGGTTTGGGGAGTTCACTATTTCCAAGTACAATATTGCCCTAAAAGTATTGGTCTCCAAATGGAACATCACAACTCACACCTTCTTTGATGCTTGGGGAGAGTTCACCATTACCTTAAAGGATGTCTGTGAGTTACTTGGGTTTAAACCCATGGGTGAGTTTACTTATATTGATGAGGCCTTGGATGTCGAAAAAGTTACTGATCGGGTCGAGTTGGATCAGATTTGTCACAGTTGCACTGGTTCTTCCAATAAAGCTACTTTTACTTCCTTAATCTATTATTTCTTCGAGGCTCTTGTTGTGAAAGACTCCCCTTTTATTATAGGCAAGGGTAAAGGTACATCCCTTGAATTACCAGCCTACATACTTGTTTTGCTCTCCCGTTTCCTCTTAACTGGGAAGCCTAACGCCCAATCCAAAAGGGACCTCATAAACATTTTCATTCGTTTAGCCAGAGGTTGCAACCTTTCTCTGGTTGCTATTGCTCTGGGGTCTCTTTACACCTAGTTGGATCAGAACCATCTCAACATGGAACGGTCCCTTGGTCGTTATAACCTTGCCAATTTTGCCAACACTATTTTATTAACGAGTTTCCTTTACACCCGTTTTCCTGCTGTTCCTACCAAAACCATTCCTTATCCTTCTGGCCACGCCATCAAGCCCCCTCGCCTTCTGTATTACCATAAAAAGTAGAGCCGAAAGGAGACAATGGGCATTTTTTACAAACTGAACTCTTTTGTGATGAGGCCTTATGTGGAGTCAGACGATGTCTATACTTGGGGATTTTTTACTTCTGCGGCCCGAGTGGTCAAGTTTATTCCTGTCATAGAAGATCCTTTACAAGCTGTGATTCTTCTGTTCACCCCCGGGTTTCTTCCTTCCTTTAGTGAGTGGGGGTATACTTCTGAGCCTTATAACCCCGATCGATGCAGCAGGCAGTTTGGTTTTGACCAAGGGGTTCCTCGACATGTATTTCAGTTGACCAATAAGAAGGCAACCTTCATTGAGGCTTGCAGTATCTATCTTTCTGCAGCTGTACTTGGTATAACTTCTACCATGGATGGTCGTGTCACCATCCCCAGTGCCACCAGGAAAGGGGATATTTGCCACCAAATTCTAGTTTATGCAACTGGCCTAAATTCGTGAGTTTATACAAAGTCCCCCTCAGTACCCCCCAGTTCTCACTTTCCCTACTTTGGAGTTAGGCCTCAAAGGCAATTCTGTTCTTGGTATTGAATTCCCTCTGAGCAAGACCCCTAAGGACCCTCCAGGTGAGCCACCCCCTTATTGCCCCATGGTCCTAACTGCCCAAACCGAAGAATGTTCACCCCCCAAATCAGCCTGTCCTTCTGAAGGTGTTCCAAGCTCCTAACAAGGGACCTTCTAAGCCACCGGCCAAGAGGAGTAAGAAATCCAAGAGTAAGACTTCTTGAGAGCCCAAGTCCCAAACTCAAACACCATTGGATGCATTTCTTATAGCCTCAGTTCCTCCTCATGTTTCTACTAAAGTAAGTGAGGAGTTGATAATGAAAGCTCAAGCTGAGTTAGAACGAATACATGATGAGTTTCAACGACACACTCCTGTCATTCCTCCTTTTTCTGCGTTTTCTACCATCTTGGTAGATCCATCGGAGTGGGGATTAAAATGGAGGAAGAGTTCAAAGGTTCCCTCTGGTTTTAGGAAAAAATCTCTGGGTACCAAGACCCAAAGGAAACGAGCTCCTGAGGAACAGCCAACTGGTGATGCTTCTACTAATGAGGTTTCTCCCCAGTCAAATCCCATCCAAGGTATAATTGTGGATGACTGTCATGACGCTCAGCCAAACTGAACTGATAGGGCTTCCTCAATTCCTTCTCCACCTTCTTCACCTACGGTCATACCATCCTTTTCTTCTTCTGAGCACGAGGTGAGTCTTTTAACACTTAGCCATTTACAACTTAGTGAACTATTTTTTTTTAATTTTCTGACACTTGTTCCCTATTTTCTATCTTCGTTAGGAGGTTAATGAAGAAAGGCCTTCTCCTCCAGTGAGTCCTTTTGTGGGAGGACGCTTCAGTGCTTCTATGACCGATTTATCTCCTCCCCGTTCTCCCATAATAGGTCTCACCTATTCACGTCGTTCTGCCTCTAAACGTGCAGAGGAGGCTGCTAAGAGGCCTTCTACTCTCGTTGAATTTGTGGGGGTTTCCTCTCATCCAGAGGAGACTCCCCTAACTTCTTTTGGTTTACCCTCTTTGCCGATGGCTCCTCTGGTTGTGATTCCAGTTTTGCCAAGCTCTCCCGAGGTAATAAGTGCTAAGTGATTGGTAGATCTTTCTTATATCTTTCCTTCCTTGATGTATCTTCAAGTGTTTTATTGTGTTTTAGGTTGAAGTTGCTGCATCACTAGCTGCATCGTTGGTTATGCCCTTCTTCAGCTTCTTTTATTAAGGCCCATCTATGAGTTTCCCCCTTTTGCCAATACCACTTAGGTAAACTAAGTGTACGTTTTGCCCCTTTTCCCTGACATTCCTTGTGTCTAACACTTAGCCTTATATCTGCAACTTTCTCCAGGTTTAATCCCATCATTCTCACTTATGGCTCCCCACGTCACTCAGGCTACCGTTGGTTCATCTGCTCACCCTCGTGCTTTTTTAGCCCGTATAAGTGCTGATGTACCTGTGGAAGATCGAACCGTTCCTTCGAGTTCTCCCTCAACCTTGGCCCTAGTTCCCTTTTCTGGCCTAGGTGCTTCATCAAATGTTGAGGTTCCTTTGGCTGAGGTTCCTCTGGCTGAGGTTCCTCTGGCTGAGGTTTCTGTGGAGGCTCCTGAGGGAATGAATCTGCCCACTACAGTGCCCATCGTTGCATCTTCTTATATATCTCCCGTTCTTGCTCCAATCGTTGTTGAGGTATTTTGCCATTTTCTCCTTATTTCTTGCATATGTTTGTAACTCCATTATAACAGTTACAATTTTTAATCTCTTGCTAAGATTTTTTGTAATTCCACCTATAACGGTGACTTAACGATGAAAACACAATTGTAAAGTTTTTTTCGTCAAACTCCACCTATAACGGTGACTTAACAATGAAAACACACTTATTAAGATTTTTCGCAAAACTCCACTTGTAACGGTGACTTAACAATGAAAACCACTTGTTAAGATTTTTTTGTTAAACTCCACCAGTAACAGTGACTTGACAATGAAAACCACTTGTTAAGATTTTTTATCAAACTCCACCAGTAACGGTGACTTAACAGTGAAAACCACTTATTAAGATTTTTCTTCAAACTCCACAATGAAACCCACTTATTAAGATTTTTCGTCAAACTCCACCAGTAACGGTGACTTAACAATGAAAACCACTTGTTATGGCTTTTCGTAAAACTCCACCAGTAACGGTGACTTAACAATGAGAACCACTTGTTAAGATTTTTTTTCTTTATCTTATTTCAGGTTGCCAGGGAGTCCCTTTGCGTTGGAGAGCAAACCCAATAAGCTCCTTCGCCTATCGTCTCACCTCATCGAGAACCAGCTGGATCTGAGGAGTCAAACCTTAACGATCAAGGTTCCACGACTAGCGTTCCAACTGATAGTGAATTTGGCTGTAAGTTTCTTTTGCCTACATTGGCCCCTCACGATTTCTGCCTCATGGTTCTTCTCCACTCACTTCAAATATTTGCCTGCCATTGTTAGGTGATTGAGAAAATTGTTGCCAGTCATCCTGACACTTTTACAGTCGATTGCCTTCGCTCGAACATTTCAGTGATGAGTTATAGGCTTCAGGGTGTGGCAATCGTTATTGCTGAGCTTGTCAATATCCCTACTACAAGTGTCACTAGGCCCCTTCTTAATCAATTCTTGGGTAACTTTAAGGAATTGGGTCGAGATGACTTTCAATTCAACTGGATAATCGAACATTTGAAGACTTTGAAGAGTCACCAGTTAGAAAGTCAAAGGGAGCTATTACAGAAGCACTTGGAGGCTCAACTAACTAAAGAGGCAAGGCTGGCTGAGTTGACACCTCTGCTGGAGGTTATAAATCAAGAAGTGGAGGTTATCGAGGAAGCTCTACTCATAGCTAAATTAGAATGAGAGAAGTTGTTTATCGAGCGTGCTCAAGTCCAAACGTGGCTGGAGGGTTCCATTAGTGCCCAACAGCTGTGTGTAATACCCCGTACTTTTATTGATATTTATTTACGGGATTAATTAAATTAAATGTGTATTAATCGAGAATTAATCCGGATAAAATACTAACGAGATGTGGGTTGGTATTTGACTATAATGTGTACATATGACGTTATATGAATATTGAAAATATTGAATTTGTCGTGAGATAGAAATACGACAATTTGGTAAATTTTGTTGGGACGCGCGTGACAGTCGCGTCAGGAATGTAATTATTTAAATTAAAAAGTGAATTTTATTTTTATCAACCGTATGGTCATTTTGAGTGCGCCAACGAGTCCGGAAGGGTCGAAATAGTCAGAAAACACTAGCCGAAGGTTTAGTTTGGGTCCCGGGGCATTTTTGGGCCACACCGGCAACTTAAAAGGGTATTTTGGTAATTTTGGAATTTGGGGAATTTTGACCAACGAATTTTGGGAATTAAAAATAGGGTATTTAGGAACCCACTAACCCATTACCAGCACTTAACTAATTAGAGGGCTACGGGAGTTATAGGAGAGGTTAGGAGAAGTTCCCAAAAGAGAAACACAACCTCCATCTTCAGCCTTCAACCTTGGGAGAAAAAGGAGAGAGCAACCTTCATCAATTCAACACCAAATTCAGAGAAAAATCCAAGGCAAGTGGTTTAATTATGTTAATTTCAAGCGAATGTTTCTTCCATGCTTAGAAATTTATATAATTGCATTGTATTGGGAGATTTATAAAGACCCATGAAATTGGAGTTGTAAATTCAGGTTGTGATATAGGGATTGCATGTAGAATTGTTATTGGGTGATTATACTAATAGAAATACGACTTTGATGATACAAAAACAGATTTATTAAGGAAAATTGATGACTTGAAATTTCTAGGGTTCATACTCATAAGATTTTGGGGGAAATTGGGAGATTTGATAATTGGGTGTTGTTTAGGGAGATTTGACTCCACAAAAATGTTAAGTTATGACCCACGAATGTTTAGTGATGATTAGAAACCTTAAAAATACTGTTGGGACGATTTTTAGATGAGATTAGAGGTGAAGAAAATTGAGAAAAACGAGATAGGAAATTCTGGGCTCGAAACTGGCATCTCGTTAGAAGACCTGCCCAGGTCGTTCGAACGAGCTCGTTCGAACGAGCTTCTAACGAGGTGACAGTTTGCCTTCTAACGAGTTGGATGTTCATTAGATGCCCCTTTCATTCGAACGACCTCGTTCGAACGAGACTTCTAACGAGTTGACAGATTTGCCTTTTTTGGCCTAATTTGATTTCTATTGTCCAGTAACCTTGTTTAATTGTAGAGATAACATTCCCCTGATGACTAATTGATATAGTTGGGATATTTGGGATATATTAAGGAGTAAAACATAGAAGTGTGATTTGAATCAAATGATAATTGTGGATTAGGACGTGAGTGACTATTACGATGTGAGAACAAGTGACGGCTTAAATATTTGTATTAACGGATAATTGGGATATATTGCGGAGTAAAATATAGAAGTGTGATTGGAACCAAATAATATTTGTGGATTAGGACGCGAGTGACTAATCACGTTGTGAGAATAATTGATGACTTAAATACATACGAACCGAACATGTGAAAGGTGTAAAATTATAAGTTGGTATGAGAATGAGAAGTATACCACCAATAAAATATGGTAATTACTAAGATGTGTGCATGCTTAGTATATATGATTTATGTGTATGACATACCTACCATACTTGCTATCACGGGAGGTTTGCGTTCGTTTAGGGCCATCTAATCTTTGTGTGCCTACGGGGGGATATAGATTGGTACCTAGAGAACATAGGTCAGAGAAGGACTTATTGGGAAGTTAATAAGACTGCTGATCATGGGAGCGTAGGTATGTGCGTGACCCATGTGATGTGACTGTGTTCACCTCCATTGTTTGTGATTGTTGTTATCTGAGAACGATTCCTGAGAGATTCGTAATGCGTGATCCTTATGTACGTGATGTACCGGGATGGATAGCAGAGTATGTGTGCACCGCAGTTTAGTCTCGGGTGCTTGTATTGTATATTCATGACGTGAATAATATACGCTTAAATAATGAGAACTTTCATGTTGGTATTGTGAGTATAATTATGGTAACGCTTTGAGAAAATAAAAAGGGATAACCTGTAGTGAATTGTATTGCTAATAATTGAGAATCCGAGTTTAAGTAAAGCCTCTATTTAATTGATAACGTTAGAATGTATAATGGGAATCGAGTAGAAAGGGGTAGAACTTATGACGGGTTAGTTAGATATGAATGTCATTTAGATGGGTACGGTACGTTAGGAGTGCACAATTAGTCAAGAGGTGAGTATTTCATGTGAGAGCACGTCCTAACATGTACTTTGCATTCATTGTTTTAATGTTATTAAAGCACTTGTTGTTTTTAAAATACTCTCCACTTTCGGGCTCTGACCCGTTTGCTTTCAAATCTATTTTTGTAAAACCCTTTTTAGGTGCCCAGCCACAAGGACACCATGCATAGGATTTCTATTCAGGTGACGAGCTGTAGCTGTTGTGGAAGTTACAGGGCCTTGCTAGTAGACGCTTCCTTTGGTTTTGACTCCATATTCAGTTCCATCACTTGTAGGGCATGTCGCCCATTTCCTTTAGAGACATTTTATATTTCAGTCATTCAGACTTTGGTTTGTAATTAATTCAGGATGCAGAGTTGTTTTATTTATTTCCATATTGGGATTGTTGTGAGGAGTATTTCCTCCAGACTCATTATTATTTGTTGGTTACTCTATTGAGACTTTATCATGAATGGTTGTGCTACATTTTTATAATTCATTTATTGTATGTTAATCAGATTTAATTTAAAATTTGGCAACTCACTTTTTAAATACTAGGTGGTTAGTAATCATTAAAATGTTTTCGACAGTGATGCTATTAATTGAACCAACTTGGCATTTTGTATTGATTTAATAAAGGAGTAGCTACCCGGTATTTAATTAGTCGGGGTGTCACACTGTGCTTGGCAGCTTCTTCGGGCCTACCTGGGAATTTCTTCTGTGCCCCAGACTTGTGGTTCCTTTTGGGCTTATGACTCTCAACACCTGTATAAGTTTTCATTTTTCTTCATATGTAATTCTTGGGCGGTAATTCCCACTTTTGTAGTGTAAGTTCGAATATATATAAATGAAAATGAGAGTACATTATGCCAAATCGTTGTTTCCATGTTAACTATTCTTTGTCAATTAAAAAAATCAAACTCTTATAATGTTCAACCCAATCTCTAGTCATAATAACAGATGGAAGTTCATAAAGGACTTGCAACTTCATTCTATTACTTAATAAAATAAATGCAATACAACTTCTAGGGTCACTCCTTTAAACATGATAGACCTTCAACTATTTATTATTAATCTTAAATGGTTTATCTTCTTCCATTTTTGAAATTAAAGAGTAACCTGAATCATGAGCCTCCTTCACAATGAAAGGTCCCTCCCAATTCGCAACAAACTTAGGGAAAGGGAGACCTCTGATGTGTTTCACAACTACTTTCAAAATGAGGTCTCTTTCAACGAACTTCCTTAGTCTTACTAGGTTATCATACGCCCTTGAGAGTTGCTTCGTGTACATCTAGAAGTGTCTCATCACGTTATCCCTATGCTCGTCTAACGCTTCCAATTGTAAGTGTCTACTCTGAGGGAGCATGCCGCCTCGAAGGGCATAACGGGCAGAAGGAACTTTAACTCCACTGGTAAGATTGCTTCAGCTCCATACACAAAGGAGAACGGTGTATATCCTGTGGGTTTTCTCTTTGTCGTTGTAACACCCCGCTTAATTAAATACCGGGTGATCAGAGCCATACCAAATTAAATCAGAATATACAGTTGAATCATTCTTAGCATCACTGTCGAAAACATCGTCACCTAATACCTAATTAAACAGGTGTTAAAAAACTTTCCAAATTTAATTTAATTAATATTCTACTTTTAACAATCAATAACAACAACGATGGATAATAACCAAGTACCTTTACAACTGTATTAAATGTAACTGGAATAAAACTATCCAATTTAAAATCTCAATACAATAATTCAACGTAAACCAAATGTAGTCAACTTCGATACAAGTAAATAAACTGACTGAGATGGAAGGACTGTAATCCTTTGGGCGACATGCCCTAAATGAAATAACTACAACATATGAATTAAGTAGATGAAGCGTCTAATAAAAAATCTGCAACTCCATAGCATTCATAGCACGTCAATAACCAATCCCCTATAGTTGGCGTTCCAGTGGCTTGACACCTAAAATAGAAGATACAAGAGAGATAAGAGAATATGCAATAAAACGGGTCAGAATCCGAAAGTAAAATGTTTTTTTTTAAAACGGCAAGTGAATAAATGCTATAATTAGCAATTATTATATACATGTTAGATTCTCAGGCTCTCACTTGAAATTCTCACCTCTTATCTAGAGTGCACGCCTAACGTACATCTAAATCATACTAGTTGTTATTTCCTTTCTAACTAGTTCCTATCAGTGTCATCCAATCATCCCCCATACCGTTCCCACGTATTCTACTCTTAATATACACATATATATATATATATATATATATATAAGTTTCACTATTCAACATGTCTACTTAATTAAGCGTTCTCATACTTAATTCATTTCAGTTTCACTATTCAACATGTCTACTTAATTCACAGAGTAGATATAATCACGAGTATATATATACATTCACTCTATTTTATATATATATATATATATACTGCACCCCAAGATACAGATGTGGTGCATGCATACTCTGCTATTACGTCCCAGTACATCTCGTCACTGTATAAAGGACCATAGGTTCGGTATATCCCGCAAACCATAATTAACAAATCACAAACAGTGGATGCGAACATAGTCCTAAGCCTTTGGGCTACGCACATACCTACGCACCCAAAAGATCATTCAATACCATTGTTCTCACTAATGGCAATCCAACCTAAGTCCTATGTTCCAAGGCAACAAGTCAAAAATCCCCCATAAGGCTCATCATGATATGACTGCCCTCTACGTGCAAAACCTCTCGTCGATAGCAAGTAGCATAGGTATGTCATACATAAATTATCAATCAATATGTATATACTCAACCTATACAGTAATAGGCACACACTCGACCTATATATATCGTAATAGAAAATCATCCTATCCCAAGTACTCATTGTATTTATCAATACTACACGTACTTGTTAATTACGATTATTCTCTTTATCGTATTTTATTATGTAGTTATCATTCACATAATTCCTTTTTATTCCCAAGTACCCGTTGCATTTATCAATACTCCCCGTACTTGTTTATTATGATTATTCACTTTATCGTATTCTATTACGTAGTTATCACTCACATAATGTCTTCCTAACTTTAATATAATTTTTCAACATTAACCCAAGTCTCTCACCCCTTTTTAATGTACCAAAATTATTCAAACATAATTCCCCACCATAATTTATTCAATTAACGCTCGTTAATTTCCCCCATATAATCCCATACAAAATATCACATTTCGGGTCTTAGGTATATCCTACTGCCCTACTCTAAGTCCCATTATGTTTTAATAATCATCAAAAAAAATTTAACCAATGGGATTTAATCACGAATTAAAAAGGGAATAAATCACTTTTCCAGGGGAAGTCGATCGATCGACTGTTTCTGGTCGATCGATTAGTTTTCTGCCCAGATTCTGCATATGTTTAGCTACGGGTTTGAACATTTTAAAACATCAAGACCGTCATCAATCGATCCCAATCTCCTCATTATTCAACCCAAATGTTATAACATGATATATAAATGATCTTTACTAATCAAACAACCTAAAATAATCAAGAAGGTTGGATTCAAACATTTTAATTCCCTTAAATTCCAGAAATTCATATTTTATCATTTTCTCCAAAAATAACATATAAACCTATAATTTCTTCACCAAATGATTCCAATTTCGTGGATTAAAATATATCTTCAACAAAATATTAATCCTACATAACTCTCATTTCAAAGATTCAATTATAATTAATTAACCATCTAAATATCACCAATTCTAAATTCTCCATTGATATTCAAAATGAACCCAATATTTAGTTCTTGATTTAATCTAAAAATCATCATTTCTATATCTTATACATGTGTATATCTCATATACATGCAACACCTATCCATTTCATTTGATTTATCAATCAATTTTCAAACCCAATTACATAAGTTTCATGGATGTTTATAAATCCTAATCTAACATGGATAATATAAGCACCAATTAGAGCAAGAATTACACTTGCCTTAAAGTGTAGTTTTGAACCTTTAGTGATAATAGTATATAATTGTTCCTCCCCTTTTTCGGGGAACTCCGGTGGTTGTGATGGTGGCACAAGGTGGTTTTGTCACTTTGAATTCCTAGAAAAACTCCTCACTTCCCAGAGAAAACTCTCCCTCTTCTCAATAACCTTTCCTTTCATTTTTGGGTGAATGAAATTTTGACAACCCAACTCTTCAACCTATATAATTAGGCTCATTTTCGGAGTTACTATTCACCTCCCATGCAAAATGACCAAAATACCCCTTGGGGGTGTCCATTTGGTTTCAAAATGCCCCGAGACCTAAAATAAACCCCGGATATACCTTTCTGATTATTTAAACCCTTCCGAACACTTTGGCGCAGTCAAAACAATCATTTGGATGACATAAAAATAATCTTCTTTTTATTCATTAAAATTAGTCCCGACATGTCCCATAACCGCGTCCCGACATAATATCCAAAAGTGTCGTATAATAAACACTTGACAATTTGTAACATCATCAAAATCATATATTACTATTAAGCACTAGTAATATTCAATATTAATCACATATTACATTATTCTCTAGTAATATTCAATCCGAATTAATTCCAATTATTTATCAATAAATTCTAATTAATCCCCATTGATTTTTCTCATTAACTTTTAATTTAGCTCGCATTAAAAGTCATTAAAATTACTTCCCCCACTTATAACGGAATTTTATCCCGAAATTAAAAAAAATGCCTGGTAAGAACAACTCCAGGTATATGTCGCGCATCTCATCCTCGCACTCCAAAGTAAACTCCTAAATGTTATGATGCTCCCACTGGACATGCACCAACGGAGCTACTTTCGATCTTAAACGTCTCTCACTATGGTCCAAGATCGCTATCGGTCTCTCCACATATGAACTATCTGGATGAAAATCAATTTCCTTTAACTCAATATGAGTGTGGGCTAACTCATCTCGGAAATATCATCTCAGCAAAGAAATATGGTACACGTCATGTATCCAATGTAAGTGCTCTGGCAACCCCAATCTATAAGCAACCGGTCCAACCCTCTCAATAATAGGAAATGGTCCTACTTATAGTGGCACCCGTTTTCAAAATCGCATTATCCCCTTCACAGGAGATACCCAAAATAATGTCTGGTCCCCCATACTAAACTCTAGGAAGGACCGCTTCGCATCGGTGTAGTTTTACCCGAATACGCCAACGAATCATGACAATTCTTACAGACGTGTCCCGAATCACCACTGGCCTAAGAAACTTGTTGTTCCCCACCTCTAACCAACACGTAGGAGAACGACAAGGCCTACTTATGATGCCTCTAGTGGAAACATACCGACGGTGAACTGATAGGAGCTATTATACGCAAACTCCATAAGTGGAAAGTACTGCTCCCAACCTCCCCCCAAAATCTATGATACACTACGTAACACATCCTCTAACATCTGGTTAGTACATTCAGCCTGCCCAACTATCTGTGGGTGATAGATTGTACTCAATCGCACCTCAGTACACAAGGCCTCGTGAAAACTCTCCTAAAATTGGGATACAAAAATCTTATACCAGTCAGACACAATATTAAGCGGTACCCCACGTAACCTCACTATCTCGGCTATAGAGACCCGAGCATACTGTTCTGTAGCGTAATGAGTTTAGATTGACAAAAAGTGAGCTACCTTAGTCAACCGATCTATAATCACCCATATAGAATCATGACCTATCTGTATAATAGGTAGCCCTGTGATGGAGTCCATGTAAATGTTTTCCCATTTTCACATCGGGATCTCAAATGGTTGAAAAAACCCTGCTAGCTTCTCATGATCCACCTCCATTAACTGGCAAGTGGTACACTTAGAAACGAACTTAGAAATATCTATTTTCATCCCGTTCCACTAGCCACCAATCACCTCCTGTCTACTTATCGGCCTCAGGTGACATGACTTGCCGGAACTAAACGTGATCCCCACTACTTCTTGAAAATAAATCTCTATCGGAGATGGGGTCTAAGGATCTCATCCTAATTCCCAAAAATATTGGGTGGCATACTGGCTCGTCTTCCCATTCTGTCTCTGTAATCATCGACTTGATACTAAATTTTAGTTTGATCTTCTCGAATCAACCTATTCCTATTTGAGTGGTGCACCCGGAGATAAACTCACCATATAACGTCTCACATTAAGTGGTACTTTATACTCCCCTTCTTCCCTCGGGGTATACCAAATGCCTCTTCTCATGCACTTTTTGTCACAACATACACTTCTTGGCGCTTTTTACCTCAAAGATAACAACATTCAATTTATGCGTAAGCCACTCTCAATATTCGACTGAGTAGGACTCCGCTCTATTTTCCACAATAGTTGGGTTTTCCTCTTCTCAAGAGATATCCTTTTTAAATGGCTTCTCATAGTCTTTCAACCCATATTTGGTGTGTTACTCTCATAGCACTTATAAACTTAGATTATCGTCTTTGCCACTCGACGTTCAATACATCGTACCATTTTAACTTTGTTTATAACTGCACCACAGGCATATATTTCACACATTCATTCCCACGTCCTTCTATCTCGAACGATATGAAAATCAAACTAACTAGGGCGCCCATACACCCTCCAATCCATGCATCGCTGCACAAATGCTGACCGACTCCATTAGCCTCAAGTCGTACACTCAATAGATTTTCTCCACTCGAGGAACAACTAAAGTTATAGCTCCCTATTGCCCGACACATTTCTTAACTCTCGACATTTTTGGTTTTCGTGCGTGGGATGTCTCGCAAGCGAAATCCAAACAAGGAACCCCCCCCCCCCGATATACTACTACCTAACATTGTCGATCATCGAGATTTGTAGACTCAAGGTACATAACCCAGACACTCAAAATCCTGATCCCCAGATATATAAATATAAATCTCAACTCCCATGTCTCTAACGGAGTGATATACCAATGCGCTCTACCTATCACCAAGTGTTGAGCGCTAAATATAAAAACGAGCTAAGATTCTACGCTCGATAATAAACCCAAATACTCTGGATCATATAAGTACAGTCCTTACGCACCAGGATCAAATATCTCGAGATGGCTACAATCTTCGAAGTCTATTATCATTATTCAATATCACATACATGCGAGCCAACCCTCTAAGCATCACCAAAACCCATCATGTCCTGGAACAACAACCATGATAGCCTTGCAATAACAACCCACTATCATACTAACCATAAATAACCATATCTAGGATGATATCGTACTCGTATAACACATCACTAGAACGAGTAATCTCAATAAAAAAAATTCTTACTATCTACACCCACTAGCCCATGGATGAGACCAAAAATTTATCCTACTAAACCATGGAAAATACAAATACCCATAATGGTATCGATTTAACCATTAAACTTGTCTCACACCCAAATCTAGTCCTAATCAAAATACTATAACTCGCTCGTGTCACATAAAGCATAACTTATTCTTTATAGGATAACCTATATCTCCTACCTTGCCAATCGCCCTTGCCACTCAAATGGTTCCCCAGATATAATGCGCTTGTTTGAATTGAACAAAAACTATCTTAATCATTGCCCCTGATAGGCACCAGACTCTTGTCCCTATTAACTGTTTCGGGCAAAATTTAATGTATGTGGTCTTAACTCCACAGATAATACATCTTCATATAATTCTCTATTCCAGGCCATACGGACCATATATTAGAGTTGTCCTTCTCTCAGACCCTGGTAGCTTCAACTCCGATGGCCACCTTCATTGTTCACTTGGTTTTGCTAGCCCCAAGGAACATACTAATAACTTCAACAACCCTGCCTGAATTCACCATCATTTGGAAGGAACTCGACTATCTGAATCGTTTAAATAGGTCCCCTAATAGGTCTCTTCATGTGGTGATTCACTAATACCGTTACGTTCAGTCTTACTCCCTGGCTAGATCATTTAACTCTTTGTTCCCTGCACATAGAAGCATTTATATCTTCACTGTCAAAACAGAACATTATCGCTATCTGCATCGAGCATCCAAATAGAAATTCTCTTGAGAGTTGGTGACTCCTCCCGTGAGTCTACCGCCCAGTTAAGGGCCCTTTTCTTCATTGTACCTACCTCTTCAGGTACAAGGTTCAAAATGTTATTCATATCACATTATGAACAATAGATGAAGGAACTTGCAGTTAAACTGTACTTAAGATCCTTACATTGGCATAATATTTCACTTTTCAAACATGGTGATTGACTTTCACCATTACCCCAATTTTCACTTCAGGGTATTCAACACTTTGCTATATGCGAAAGCCTCTGGGTATTCTTCATCCATTAACTAACATACAAAATCTCCGTATTTCTAACATTTCTACGGATGGCCTATTTCAAAGGCCCATCTGACTCACTCCCATTCCAGCTATGTTGGTGAGTCTGGAACGGCACAAACGTTATTTGTGATGGTGCTTAGAAAACTACAGCTCTCGAACGTCTGCTTTATTGTCCCTGACCTGAATAATAATTATGGTGGGTTTTATCCCAATCACCATTTTAAAAATCTTCTAAATCTTCGATTGAGTCATCCTCTTGATGTCCTGCTAACGACCCTCGCAGGAGAACGTGAGACACTAGAAACCAGATGCTCTGATACCACATGTAACACCCCACTTAATTAAATACCGAGTGATCAGTCCCATACCAAATTAAATCATAATATACAATTAAATCATTCTTAACATCATTGTCGAAAACATCGTCACCTGATACTTAATTAAACAGGTGTTCAAAACTTTCCAATTTTAATTTAATTAAAATTCTACTTTTAACAATCAACAACAACGATGGATAATAGCCAAGTACCATGACAACTGTATTAAATGTAATTGGAATAAAACACTCCAATTTAAAATCTCAATACAATAATACTATGTAAACCAAATGTAGTCAACTCCGATACAAGTAAATAAACTGACTGATATGAAAAGACTAGAATCCTTTGGGCGACATGCCCTAAATGAAATAGCTACAACATATGAATCAAGAAGATAAAGCGTCTAATACAAAATCTGCAACTCCATAGCATCCATAGCACGTCAGTAACCAATCCCCTATAGTTGGCATCCCACTGTCTGGACACCTAAAATAGAAGATACAAGAGAGATAAGAGAATATGCAATAAAACGGGTCAGAGCCAAATAGTAATTTTTTAAAAAAACAACAACAAGTGAATAAATTCTACAATTAGTAATTATTATATACATGTTAGATTCTCAGGCTCTCACTTAAAATTCTCACATCTCATCTAAAGTGCACGCCTAACGTACCTCTAAATGATACTAGTTGCTATTTCCATGTTAACTAGTTCCTATCAGTGTCACCCAATCATCACCCATACCATTCCCACGTATTCTACTCTTAATACGTATGATATATATATATATATTCAACATGGATACGCCTTTTCAATATAATATAATTAAGTGTTCTCATACTTAATTCATTTCAGTTTCACTATTCAACATGTCTACTTAATTCACATAGTAGATAAAATCACAAGTATATATATACATTCACTCTATTATATACATACAATATTGCACCCCGAGATACAGCTGCAGTGCATGCATACTCTGCTATCATATCCTAGTATATCTCGTCATTGTATAAAGGACCATAGGTTTGGTATATCCCTCAAACCATAATTAACAAATCACAAACAGTGGAGGAGAACATAGTCCTAAGCCTTTGGGCTACGCACATATGTACGCACCCAAACGACCGTTCAATACCATTGTTTTCACTAATGGCAATCCAACCTAAATCTTATGTTCTGAGGCAACAAGTCAAAAATATCCCATAAGGCTCATCAGAATATGACTTCCCTCTACGCGTAAACCTCCCATCGATAGCAAGTAGCATAGGTATGTCATACACAAATTACCAATCAGTAGGTATATACTCAACCTATAGAGTAATAGGCACACACTCGACCTATATATATCACAATAGGAAATTATCCTACCCCAAGTACCTGTTGTATTTATCAATACTACCCATACTTGTTAATTACGTTATTCTCTTTATCGTATTTTATTATGTAGTTATCACTCACATAATTCCTTTTTATTCCCAAGTACCCTTTGCATTTATCAATACTCCCCATACTGGTTTATTACAATTATTCACTTTATCGTATTATATTATGTAGTTATCACTCACATACTGTATTTTTCACACTTTAATAGAAATTTCCAACATTAACCCAAGTATCTCACTCCTTGTTAATGTACTAAAATTATTCAAATATAATTCCCCACCATAATTTATTCAATTAACGCTCCTTAATTTCCCCCATATAATCCCATACATAATATCACATTTCGGGTCTTAGGTATATCCTACTGCCCTACTCTAAGTCCCATAATGTTCTAATAATCATCACCAAATTTCTGACCAATGGGATTTAATCACAAATTAAAAAGGGAATAAATCACTTTTCTAGGGGAAGTCGATCGATCGACTGTTTATGGTTGATCGATCGACATTCTTGAGTCGATCGATCGATCGATCAGTTTTCTGCCCTGATTCTGCATATGTTTAGCTACGGGTTTGAACATTTTAAAATGTTAAAACCATCATCAATCGATCCCAATCTCCTCATTATTCAACCCAAATGTTATGACATGATATATAAATGATCTCTACTAATCAAACAACCTAAAATCATCAAGAAGGTTGGGTTCAAACATGTTAATTCCCTTAAATTCCAGAAATTCAAATTTTATCATTTTCTCCAAAAATAACATATAAACCCAGAATTTCTTCACCAAATGATTCCAATTTTGTGGATTAAAATATATCTTCAACAAAAGATTACTCCTACATAACTCTCATTTCAAAGATTCAATTATAATCAATTAACCCTCTAAATATCACCAATTCTAAATTCTCCATTGATATTCAAAATGAACCCAGAATTTTGTTCTTGATTTAATATACAAATAATCATTTCTATATCTTCTACACGTTTATATCTCATCTACATGAAATACCTATCCATTTCATTTGATTTATCAATCAAATTTCAAACCCAATTACAAAAGTTTCATGGATGTTTATAAATCCTAATTTGACATGGATAATATAAGCACCAATTAGAGCAAGAATTACACTTGACTTAAAGTGTAGGTCTGAAACTTTATTGATGATAGTATATGATTGTTCCTCCCCTTTTTCGATGAACCCCCGGTGGTGGTGATGGTGGCACAAGGTGGTTTTGTCACTTTGAATTCCTAGAAAGACTCCTCACTTCCCAGAGAAAACTCTCCCTCTTCTCAATGACCTTTCCTTTGATTTTTGGTTGAATGAAACTTTGAGAACCTAACTCTTAAAAGTATATAATTAGACTCATTTTCGGAGTTACTATTCACCTCCCATGCAAAATGACCAAAATACCCTTCTGGGGTGTCCATTTGGTTCCAAAATGCCCCGAGACATAAAATAAACCTCCAGGTATACCTTTTTAACTATTTAAACCCTTCGGGACACTTTGGCGCAGTCAAAACAACCATTTGGATGACATAAAAATAATCTTCTTTTTATTCATTGAAACTAATCCCGACACGTCCCATAATTGCGCCCCGACATAATATCCAAAAGTGTCATATAATAAACACTTGACAATTTATAACATCATCAAAATCATATATTACTATTAAGCACTAGTAATATACAATATTAATCACATATTACAATATTCTCTAGTAATATTCAATCCGGATTAATTCCAATTATTTATCAATAAATTTCAATTAATCCCCATTGATTTTTCTCATTAACTTTTAATTTAGCTCGCATTAAAAGTCATTAAAATTACGGGGTATTATAGTCGTTCGATAAGCCAAAAATACTGCTCGAATCTTCTCGTCCCACGATACTGGGAAGTCTTCCATCGTTTTGGCCAATATATTGACCAATGTTTTGTTAATCACTTCGGCTTGACCGTTTCCCTTGGGATAGGCCACCATTGATGTGTTATGGATGATAGAGTATCTGTCGGTGAGCATCGTTACCTCTTTGTTGATAAAAGGGGTTCAGTTATCAGAGAGGATGTCTTTTGGGGTCCCAAAACGATAAATTATGTACTCCCTGATAAAATTAGCCACCACGCAAGCCATTGCGCTTCTGAGTGGTATCACTTTAGCCCACTTCGTAAAGCACTTTATTGCCACCAATATCCAGTTCTTTCCTCTTGACGAAGGATGTATTTCCCCCACCAAGTCAAACGCCCAAGTGTGGAATAGATAAGGAGTGCCCAATTAATGTAAGTCCACCGAAGGAGCATGGATCATATTTCCATGTAGTTGGCATGCCTTGCATTTTCGCATAAACTCCGTAAAATCTTTCTCCATATTTGGCTAATAATACCCCTAATGTCATTAATTGGGTCATATAGCTTGGCCCCTCCAATGTGGGATGTATTGTGATCTTGTTTCAATACTTTTGTTGACTCCTCTTTCGTGATGCATCTCAATGGCCTGTTGAAGTACAACCTTCGATTGAGCTGATCCTCCTGGACGTAGAATCATGGAGCCCTCCTTTTGAGTCCCATCGCATCCATTTTCTTCAAAAGAACAACTCCCTCTTTGATGAAGTCAATGTAGGGATGTCTCCAGTCCGTCTGGGTTTCAACGAAGTGGCATTCAGCCACCTGAAAGAGGAGTTTGCATTTATCACACTTTCGTTGTAACTCAACTGCATCTTTGGCCAAACGTATCCTTCCCCCTGAATCCTTCTGTACAGTGGGATCTTTATTATTTCGTAGTGGCCTTCATGCATTTTTCAGTCTTTGTTCTACTTCTTCAAGGCCAACATATCTTGACAACCATCATCCCACGTTCATGAAGTATAGGTAACCATGATTGGCAAAAGTATTGTGCAAGCTCTTTCAGTTCCATCTTGCCTTCCTCAGGTTCCAACTACTTTCTGATTTTGCCCCTTCAATCCGTATCACCTTTCATGGGTAGGACTGATTGCACAACTGATGGGGTTATTCTTCGTTGGATCACCACAGTAGTTGTGTCGGTCTTCATAGCCAACTTTTGAGCGATGGTGGCATAGGCATTAGCATGTATATTCATCATTCTGGGGTGCCTTCTTATCTTCACTTAATGAAACTGATTGATCAGTCATTGGATGATCGTTCTGTACGGTGCTAAACCGAGGTGCTTCAACGCATATTCCCCATTCACTTATTGGACCACTAAGTTTGAATCACCGTTGCTAAACAGTGAGCAGATGCCCCTTTGAAGGGCCTCTATCAGCCCAATACCAACGCCTCATACTCTACTTCGTTGTTGGAGCAAGGGAAATCTAATTTATAGGAAAGGCAAAATTCCTCCTCTCATTTAGAAAAGATAACCCATGCCCCTCCTTTCTTCTCTACTGAAGAACCATCGAATTACATCATCCATTCTTTAAGGTTAGCCTCAGAAAGTTTGCCTATAATTCATCCCCGGGATACTTTCTCGGGGTGGCTCGAATACTCCAGATAGAAAGATTCCCAATAAACCTGCGTAGGCTTGGCCTTTGATCGCGCGAGGAACCACGCACTTTAAATCATATTCTGAAAGGATGAGGAACCACTTAACTGCTCTTCCAATCAAAATAGTTATTGTCAACAAAAACTTGATTGGGTCACATCTTGTCACAATGTGAATTATGAAAGATAACATATAATGTCTAAGTTTTGGTGCTATAAAAACTAAGGCTAAATAGTGCCTTTATACACTACAATAACTTTCCTATGGTTCATGTATGATCCTACTCTATTAGTAGAATGTACTTTCTTACCCATCGACTTCTTGTGCCAAGAGTGCTCCGATAGACCTGGTGGTAGTCGTGAGGTAGAGATGCAACGGTACTTCTGCTTTTAAAGGGATCATCATTTATGGAGAGGTCAACAGCTTTTTCAACTTGGTAAAAGACTCCTGGTGGGCTTCCTCCCATTTAAACTTCGTTCCCTTTCGTAGCAGTTCCATCAACGGGTGAGTTATTTCAGCTAGTCCCGGTACAAATCTCCTATGACATGAGACTTTAACGAGGAAACTCTTGAGCTCCTTCGTCGTCCTAGGACACAAAATTTCCAGGATTGCTCGCTGCTTATCCTGGTCCATCTATACTCCCTGCCGATCCACCATGAACCCTAGGAACTTCCCACCTGTGACCCCGAAAGCACACTTACGTGGGTTCATTTTTAACTTATACTTTCTGCAGCGAACAAACACCCTCCTCAAGTCATCTAAATGAGATTCTTTCTTCTTTGACTTAATGACCAAATCATCCACATATAATTCTAAAAACTTGTGAAAGAAATCATGGAAAATAGCCATCATTATCCTTTGATATGTTGTCCCGACATTTTTTAACCCAAAAGGCATCACTTTGTACATGAAGTTGCCGAACGGGGTCCTAAATGTCATTTTTTCTGCGTTTTGCTCGATCCATCTTGATCTGGTTGTATCCCACATACTCGTCCATAAAGAAGTACATTTCATGACCCGTCGTTATATTAATTAAGATATCAATAGAGGGTAGAGGGAACTCATCTTTTGGGCAGGCTCTGTTCAGATCTCTGGAGTCCACACAGAACCTTATTTGGCTCTTATCCTTATTCCCCACTGGGACGATGCTTGATAGCCAAAGTGGGTGTTGTATTGGCTCAATAAATTCTCCTTCTAGCAATCGTTGGACCTCCTCTTTAATCTTTAAATCCATATCTAGCTTGTATGTTCTTATGGCTTATTTCACCGGTATGGCTGAAAGCATAATGTTCAGCTTATGGCAACTCACCTCTTCGTCTAGCCCCTCCATCTCTGTATATTTCCATGGGAAGACATATCTAAACTCTTGAAGAAGATCTATCAAGGGACCTCTTTTCTCTGCGCTTAAGTCCTTCAAAATGAAAATGGGCCTTGCATCGTCTCCTTCTTCAGCCATGTTCAATCGTTCCAACTCTTGCACCTGGGGCCTTGGGCAATCCGTCATGTAGTTTTATTTTTTGACTACGTCCTCCACAAACTCTTGTATATTTAAGTTGTCAATGACCATGAATTTTCCTTATTGATCCCCTAAGAAACATTCATATATCGGGTCAACCTCTTTATCAGCCCCTAGATCAGCTCCTTTAACTGCCCGCTCACAGCCTCAGTGGAGGTAAATAACTCTCCCATCCTTCGTGATCTTCTTTTTTAACTGCTTGCTCATCGTTACAATCGTTTTTCTCTTCCTTTCCCCCAAGGCTGCAATACCCCGTATTTTTTGTGATATTTATTTTTGGGATTAATTGAATTATATGAGAATTAATTGGGAATTAATCCGGATAAAATACTAGCGAGATGTGAGTTGGTATTTGACTATATTGAGTATATATGATGTTATATGAATATTGAATTATGAAATTTGCCGTGAGATTGATATACGGCAATTTGGACATTTTATTGGGACGCGTGTGACAGTCGCGTCAGGATATAATTATTTTAATTATAAAAGTGAATTTAAATTCTATTAACCGTATGGTCGTTTTGAGTGCACCAACACATCCGGAAGGGTCGAGATAGTCAGAAAACACTAGCCGAGGGTTTAGTTTGGGTCCCGGGGTATTTTTAGGCCATACCGGCAACATAAAGGGTATTTTGGTAATTTTGTATTTTTGGAAATTAAAAGTGACGAAAATCAGTAAATTATATCTGATGTGGATTTGACCCACTAAACCACTAACCAACCCATGTTAACCCAATAGGCTACGTAGGTTATTAGAATTAGGTTTCTAATTTCTTTCACAAAAACAAACCCTAGCCACCATAGCCATTGGGGAAGAAAGCTTGGAGAGAGAGAGATAGAAGGGAATCCTGCAGAAAGAGAGAGGGAACTTCTTCAAATCGTCATCAAAATCAGAGATTGAATCAAGGCAAGTGGTTTAATTTCAATTGATTAAATGCTATGTTTTCCATGTTTAGGAATTTTCGAAATTGATCTTGGAAGATGATATAGACCCATGAATTGGAAGTTAAAAGCTATGAATTATGTTAGGGATTGCATGTAGTAACATTCTGGACGAATTAGGTGTTCAAAACAGAACCATTGATGATCTAAAAATGGATTTTAGAAGAAGTTTGTTAATGTTCTTGAAAGAAATAGAAATCTGGAATTTTTGATGAAGTTTTGATCTAAACAAAGCCCTTGAATGATGAATTATTGGTTTTAGAACGTTAATACTGTTGTAGGATGATAGTATGATGATATTATAACCTTGTCTTAGAGTTTCATGCTTGTAAATGGTGTTTTGGGACGAATTGAAAACTGCAAAACGAAGCAGTCCGTAGCCATACCTGATACGTTCGATCGATCGATGTTCATCAGTCGATCGATCGACAACCATCGATCGATCGAAGGAAAAGGTCGATCGATCGACCTTCCCAGAATGAGTAAAGTTTTCCCTAATTTAATTTTTAATGGTGGTAACCCTCGGAAAATATTATTGGAGACCTTATGAATACCCTTAACCTTAAGGAAGACCAGTAGGCATGATTATGGCATTGGACCTTAATTAGAATTCAATTTGAGGAATTATTCTAAATCATTGAAATTCGATAAGTGAGATAATATTTGGGTTAATAGTGTAAATTTGTATAATTTGATGAAATGAGGTTTGGGGCAGAAGTAAAGACCTTAGGAATAAAGATGTTATATGTGGGAATAATTGGAACTTAATAATCTACTTTAGATAGGTTTTAAGTATAAGAAACTACGACGTGAGACGTGTCGACAGTTTAACTTTTATATTATCGGGAGACTTAAAATATATGATTTTGGAATAATGGTATAAAGATGTAGAGTATACCTTTATTAATATTGAAATATCTAAGATGTGTGAATGCTTAGTATATGATTTTTATATGTATGACATACCTACCATACTTGCTATCACGGGAGGTTACGTTCGCATAGGGCCTTCTTATCCTTGTGTTGCCCGGATTTAGATTGGTACCTCGAGGACATAGTTCAAGAGAACGACTTATTTGCGAGATAATAAGCCAGCTGACTATGGAGCGTAGGTATGTACGTGACCATGGATATGTTAAATTATGTTCGCCTCCATTTTTGTGTGTGGTGTTTATTCCAACAATTCCTGAGAGATTCGGAATTTGTGATCCTTATGTACGTGATGTAACGGGATGGATAGCAGAGTATGTGTGCACTGCAGCTTAGCCTTTGGGTGCTTGTATTGTATATTTATGATGTGAATAATATACGGTTAAATGAAAAGGAAATTTCTATGTTAATTTGTGAGTATAGTAATTGTAATATTATGAAAAGATAAAAGGGGACTGATATCAATAAATGGTTTTGTTAATAATTGGGAATCCGATAATTAAAGTAGAACTCTCTATTTAATTGTTAAGGTTGGAATTAAAACGTGAACTGAGTAGAAGTGTTAGAAACTCTTTTGAACTAGATAGTTATGAGTAAACATATGAATGGGTACAGGAACGTTAGGAGTGCACAGTTAGACGAGAGGTGAGTATTTCATGCGAGAGCACGTCCTAACATGTACTTTGCATTTATTGTTTTAACTGTTATTAAAGCACTTGCTGTTTTCAAAATACTCTCCACTTTCGGGCTCTGACCCGTTTGCTTTCAAATCTATTTTTTTTGTAAAAACCATTTTAGGTGCCCAGCCACAAGGACACCATGCTTAGGATCCTCATTCAGGTGAAGAGCTGTAGCTGTTTGTGGGAGTTACAGGACTTTGATTATAGACGCTTCATATATCTTGACTCTATACTCAGCATTCATCAGTTGTAGGGCATGTCGCCCATTTCTTTTAGAGGCATTTCATGTATTTCAGTATTCAGACTTCGGGCATGTAATTAATTCAGGATTCAGACTTGTCATATTATTTTTTTTTAGTTGTGGGATTGTTGTGAGGAGTTTTCCTCCGGACTTATTACTATTTGTTGGTTATTTCATTACTTCGTTATGGTGAATGGATTTATGTTGTTCTTCCATTATTCTTTTATTGCATGTTAATCAGACTTAACTTAAAATTTGGCAACTTACTTTTTAAATACTAGGTGGTTAGTAATTACTAAAATGTTTTCGACAGTGATGCTATTAACTGGACCAACTTGACATTTTGTATTAATTTAATAAAGGAGTAGCTACCCGGTATTTAATTAGTCGGGGTGTCACAGGCTTCTGCCACTCTTTCTCCCAAATATCTTCTCAACATGCTCTGCCATTGGACCTGATATTCCATCGGATCCATTATGGTCCTTATTCGATCCCTGGGTTGCCTCGAGATATTCTGCCTCTTAGGAGCACCCAAGTGAACTTCTTTTATTACTATTTTTTCTTTTATCCCTTCGCTGCTTTGGTCGTTTACAGGCCCCATCATTTCTCTGATAGAGGGAACTCTTGTAAATTCCATCCTCCTTGTCAGCACTCTAGAATCTTCCTCCAACTATATGTAGAAAGCTGCATCGACGAAATGGGCTTCTTTGGAGGTAAAAGGCTTCTTCGTGGCACGTATAACGATCTTAGTCCCTTTAATATTCTCCTTTGTGCATTGGTGATACATCGAAGGGACTAGACCCTGGTTGTGTATCTATACCCTCCCTATCAATAGGTGGTACGAAATGGCACTTTCAATCATGTTGAACTTGATATGCGAGGTAAGGTTCCCCATCATAATCCCACATTCACATATCCAATAGACTTGGACGATTGATTATCGTAACTAGAAATCACCAAAGGCATTGGTATTAATATTTCCTCCGGAATGTTGGCTATTTGGAAGGAACTGATAGGCATGATATTGATCGATGCTCCCCCATCCATTAAGGACCTTATAAAGCTTACCCCGTTGATAATTGTCATCACATATATGGGCCTGTTGTGTGGGAATCTCACAGCCCTGTCAGCATTACAAAAAGTTACTTTGGACAAGAACTTTCTCACTAGCCTAGCCATGGGCCCCTTTCATCTCAACGAGAGTACTGCGTTCTTCCTTGTGATATCCAAAATTGCCTGCGTTATCTCCAAACAACTTTCCTTAGGTATCCCAACTTGGTTTTAGAACCACGAGAACTTAGGCGACCACAAAATAACTTGGTACTCTAAGCTTAGGTCCACCTCTTCCCCTTCTAGGTTGTATACCTCCTTCGTGTCCCTTATACTTGCTTCATCGTAGATTATAACTACATTGGCCATACCCCTTGTACAATCTTCCAACGCATCTTCGAAGTCTTTCCATTGGAACTTCGGTTCCCTCGTTCCTCGCCCGACCTCCTCATCATAGGCAACCACCAGATTTGCCCTATGTGGTGGGAGGGGATTAATGTTTACACTCTTTTGAGGGATTAGCAAAGTTTCTGTCTTCATTTGTTTACTGATGATTTTCCTCAGTGTGAAATAAGTCTTCGTTGGGTGACCCAATTTTCGATGGATCTAACAATACTTGGGATCAACCCTCGTTGCTACATCTGGCTCTACGATCAAAATGCCCTTTGGTTTATATACCATTTCTCCTTGGACCATGGTGCTATAACAACTAACAGCCTCTTGAACGGTGTAAGGCAGTGATGGTGGGTCTTCTCTATCTCTTCCAAACTTTCTTTTGTTATCTCTCTTTGACTGTTTAGTCCCTTCACCTTCGTTGGCGTATCCTACCCATGGGGGTTGGCCACATGTTACAACGGGTTAGATCAACTGCCTAAACAACCTTGATACTATGATCGGGTTTGACCGAAGTACCAACGATATATTTCTTGTTGCTTTCAGAAATGCTGCAAAAGTTCCTTCGCGTGTTTCATTAATAAGGTAACAGTTACTCCGGGAGCAAACCTTCAGCACAAAGCTATAATAGCTTGGACTCTTTGGCCTCCTCCATCACATCGAGGGACCTCTCCCTAAATCTTCACATATATGCCACCACATTTTTCCCTGGTTGTTATTTCTCCTTTCTTAACTAAGTCAACGTAAACTCATCTTCTGCCAGAAAGAACTTCTAGATAAATAGTACCTACATCTCTTCCCATGTTGAAAAACCTTTTAGCGCTAAATGGGAGTACCAGGTATTAGGCTTTATCAGTTAAGGATTTGGAGAACTCTCTCAACCTGAGCTTCTTGTTATTACAGTGAACTCCTAAGTGTTCGATGAAGCATTTAATATGCTCTTTCTGGTTTCCCCCCTTCCCAATGTATTTTTCGAATATGGGAGGAATGTAGTCCTTCGGGTAGGGCTTATCATTGTATTCTTGAGGATAAGGCGTACGAAAATCATCATACATCAATGCCACCTCACCAACTGATTACGAGGAAGTTGCTGTCATCTTTTGCATTTCCTTCTGCATGTCTTTCCTCATCTTTTCCAGAGAAGATGTTGGTGTTTTCTCGATCGTTGGGGGAACGACCAGAGGGATCGTTGGCAGAACACACGTTGCACCTGGGGTGGCCACCATAGGTGGGACGCCAGTTACACCTAGGGTTCCCACTATTGGAACATGAGTGGGTGTTGTGTTCGATGGGGCATTGTCCACTGGGGCTGCACTTGGCGGGGCTATCTAAGCCACCATTGGCGTAATGAATGAATTGGAATTAAATTCCTCCAACACCGTTGAAGCAACGAGAGTCCGCAGAAACTCATAAAACTTAGTCATGAGAAGGGCCACCTGGGCCAGCCCCATCCCAGTGCTCGTAGAAGTTTGCACTACCCCTGGGACGCCCGTCGCCGTTTGAACTGAAGGTGCATCCATTCGAGGAACCCCGTCTCTAGTTGCCTCAAGCTCCCTTGCATCTTGATCTTTTTGACGTTGAATAATATCAAAGTCTATAACTCGGTTAACATTATCCTGAGCCATACTTCTAGAAGAATACCTCCCCAGCAGAGTCGCCAAATGTAAGAGGGTGGTCCCCTTATAGCCTGGGAGTATTGTAGTACTAGTTTTGGTGTAACCCCTATAGGTATGGTGATAAGTGATAACCCATAAACTATTTAATGAATATAAGTAAATACACAATATTATATTTGGTCAACACTCAGATTGGACTCATAATGCACTCGTCTATAACTCAATTAATAATAGAGGTAACTTATAAGTAACTCAGTCAAAGGGAGAAAGGAGTAAGCACCCTAGATACACCTTGGCAGGCAACCCAAACACACCAACAACCTTTGAAAGATCTTTGGTTAGCTATTAAAAGCTTCACAATAAATGATAATGGTGGGTGAGTAAGAGCTCTGGTTTGCAATAACTTCTTTCTCTCTCTGATGATAATCTCTCCAGAGAAGGATTCTGAAAGAACATCCCCCCCTCAGAAGTCGTTGGGGCCCATAAATAGGACCCCACACCACTCCTGAGGTGCCTCAGTCTTTCACAGCTATGAAAGACATCCCTCATACTTTATGTCACAAATATTAAATGCCTGATGGACTAGTCAGATCCACGCCATAAACATTAAATGCCAAGACATGTCATTTGCCTAACCACTGTGCGTCAGGGGTCTGTCATCACAGAGGTGGCTCACCAACTGTCTGACAATCCCAAATTCCACGGTGGTTTACTCAAGTGCAGATTTAACATTGCTTAGCTAACTAGTGACATCATCTAAAGTAGATGTGACATTAAGTAAAGGGCTGTTTGGTTCATAACTCAACGCACAATGGAACTCAAGACTGCTCTGCCCAAGATTCCACGATTAAAGGTCTTTCGATGTTCTACCAAGTGTATCTAAGATGGTCAGGACAAGCTCCAATGCTGCCTCACTTCTTAATCCTCCAAACTAAATCCCTCTGAAGTTCCCACGGTAAGGTCTCCCGATAGAGCATGAAAGCTCTTCCAGGCCCTGTCAGGCCTGGTCTCTCACAAGTACCGTTTTACCTCACAATGAATAGCGCTATAATCGTTACATTATTACAATCGTTATATCTTGTGGCCAGTATAAAAGGATACACCATGACTAAGTAAGACAACAAAGATGAAAGATAAGCCCTCTCGACCAGTTACTTCGCTGGAAGATCTCCCTCGGCTACCACGCTGAGCTTCCACGCTTGAGTTGCCATACCGAGCTACCTCGCTTGAGATGCCTTGGTGAACCACCTCACTTGAGATGCCACGGTGAGCTATCTCTCTTGAGTCTGTTATATTAGCTGGGGGGATTATCTCTAATCTCGAGATTATCTTCAAGCCCCCCTACAGAAGAAAAGTTAAGAGCCTCAAGTTGAGTCAAATTTGATTTTGAATATAGGTCAGCTAAATTAGACAAAATATTACGAATCGTCCAAGTCAAAACTGACACTTGTGGTTTAGGCTTTGAATCTTATAATGCTTTCGCTAATAAAGCCACAATCATTATTTTGAGAGAATCTCATAGGAACATTTCCAAAGGTCAATCCTTAGGTACTACTTTTCACCGAGTCTTTACTTGCTCATATTGTGGTTGAAAAGGTCATCTTAGAAAATTTTGTTTTGATCTCAAAAAGGATCCTAGAAAATTCAAGTGTAAGGGCATCAAGGTATCCAAGGTCACCTAATCTCGAAATTATCACTCTTCACTTATTTGGGTTAGGAGATCTGACTTGGTAACTTTACAAACTAGGGTTTATGATTCTCATTTTCTATCACATGAAACCTTCCATGCTCAATTTAACGGTTAAATGTGTTAGCTTTATATACATACTCTAGTGTTTTTGTGCCCCATGATATATTTATTTTAGTTGTATGTATGATTGTCATTTTCTAGTCTATACTCCATGATTAATCACATGCTAAAATTATGATTTGTGTATATCTTTTGTATTTATTTTTATTTGTTTATGTCTTAACAAGTTATATCTTATTGAGAAATATATAAAAATATTTTCTTTGCTTTTCTTTTGAGTTGCATATTTTTTTTGTTTGGTAAATTTTGTTTGAAAAACTCAAAAAGATATTTTTTTTGTTTTGTGTGTATATTAGTTTGACACACTTTATGTGGCATATACTTGTGTTTGAATCCTTTTCTTTTCGTTTCCATGTGGCTAGAACTTTTGATTTATATCTTCAATCCTTAAAATGTTCTTTGTCATGCTTACACGGAGTAGTTGGATTTTGTGTTGCTTAATGGATTCTATTTTTATATGCCTCGTTTCTCTCATGCATGAGCTCATTTGAAATTTAATCTTCACATGTATATTTTAGCTTTATGAGATGTTCTCCTTCCAATCTAGTCACCTACATACTTTGTGACTTAGGAGGATTTGTGCATGTTTGAACCGTTGCACGTGAAATTATTGTGTGTTTTAAAAATTGATATATGCTAGTGCACGAGGAAGGGCTATGGAAGGAACAATTATCCTTTGTGATTAAGCCACAGTTTGCAATGGACCTAAAATAAATATGTGGTTCAAAGGCCTAACAGAAAAATGTGGCAGTAAAAGAAAAATATTTCTTAAGGCCTAATTTGTTTAGGTTGATATTTTCATCAAAATAAAATAAAATAAAATATTATATTTGAGGGAGTTTGGATGGAATATCAATGGCTTTGCACAATGACTTTGTATCCTAGTTGCGCTATCTTGTCATGACTCTATTGGTTTGTAGAATCATCAAAATTCTAGGCATGTGTGCATTGTGTATGTTTGTTCATTGAGTTCAATTTATATTGTCACATGAGGCTATATCTGAATGTGATAAAGTTTTGCAATCAAATGAGAACTCTGTGAACATGTTTTAAGTGATTGGGTATATATTCCTCTAGTCTATAGTTCATACCCCTTCACTTTCGTTTACCACATGTATTTGGACACATTTTTGCCATATGAGTGTGAAAAGCTTAATGTATTTTTTGTAGTGTGTGGTGTTTATATGTATGTATATGTGCGTGTGCATTAGTGATATTCATTGTATATATCTATATATGGTATTTTTTTTTTGTTTTCGAGTCTTTGCCATGTTAGCTTGTCCATATATACTTTGATGTCATAATTGGTATCGATATTGTTGCGAATTTTGGTTGATATCCCATGCTTAGCGCAATACACTTTTAAGTGGTATGTTTTTATTATCGCATCATAATAGGTATCCATTAATATTTGTATGGATTAGTTGTTCTTCATTGTTGCCCGTATGCTTAATTGTTTTTATCACCTTAGGCACCATTTCATGTTTAATTTTTTTCCCTATTCATATCCCTTACTTAGACTTTGAGGGGAGAAATGGTATTTTCTTTAATTGAAGGAGAAATAAGTTAATTTTAATTCTTCATCCTTTGTCTATTCCTGAACAAAGAAATGCTATCCAAACCTTTAGTTTGGGAGATCTAACTTAGGGGGAGTCACGGTATTTCTAGGTAGATTATTGTTATATAAAAGGGGAGAATTAATTAAGGGGGAGTATTTAATTTTATGCACTTTATATTTTTCTTATTCCCTATGCGTTTAATGGTTTGCTTTAGTGTGCTAGAATTATCTTTCTAGCAGCAAATTCGATAAAGCGACAAAGCACATATTTGGATCGAGTTATAGCATCTGTATTTCTATTTCTTTTGGGTAGGATATTGTGTCTAGACGAGCTTGACGGCCCTTTAGGATTTTTGGTTGGGTTTTGTCCCAGAATAGCCAAAGGGGAGATTTGTAAGGACGCAAATTTCCAATTGAGTCCATATCTAGTTTTGGCTTAATTCCGGAAAAAACCATTTGAGTCATAGGACATAAGTTAGTTCCAATCAAGCCTATGCCGTTTAAAGAAGTTAAAGACGTAGCGGACAATATTAAAAGTTTCGTACTTGTCGAGTTTCGTGCCACATGTTTCACGTCATCAACAATTGGTTTCCAAGGCTCCAAAGGTATGAATGTGTTTTATATATATATATATATATATATATATATAGGAGTTTGGAACTTTTATTGGGTGTATTTTATAAAATACTTTTTATGAATATTTTTTTAGAAAATCTCTTTAGAACTTTTTTCAAAAGTTTTTGGGCTTGAAAGTGAAAAATAAAGTTTTCTATTTTTTCGTTCGAAGTGTCATTCGAACGAGTTTTCCAACGAATTTTTCTTATATTCTCTGAATTCTCGTTAGAAAAGTCGTTCAAACGAGACTTCGAACAAACTTTAAACTATTTTGGGGCAATGGTTTTTGAAATGTCGTTCGAAAAGTCGTTCGAACGACCCAGGATATTTCTCTGATAATTTTTTTATAACTTCCCATTTGCCCACTTATTTTTCCACTACTTTTTCCTGATTAACTAAGTGAGGGAAACACATTTTCACATAACTTTTTCATTCCCTCCAAGAGAGATAGAGAGAAACATTCTTAAGAGAAAACGTTCCATTTTGTGTTTATGATTTTAATGGATTAAAATCTTCCAAAAACACATACACTAATATGTTAGTTTAATTCCAAGCTTCCACTTATATATATTTTGCTTGGAGAGTTTGTTTGGCACCTAGTTTTCTCTACACTAACAAGAAGACAAGTTTGGGTTTATTCTCTACCCACAAAGGAGAAGAACTTATGTTTGCTGAGGCTTTCTCACATGGTGAAAGGCACCATGTGTGATTGATGATTGTTGTGCTTTGATTGGTGGACACCAAGATTGCGATGGACGTCGTGGTTATTTGCTAGACGGAGGTATTTGCAAGAAGAAGCGTCGGGGCTTGAAGGGAGTCAAGTCGAGAGTAGTAAGTCTTTTGCCTTGTAGCTGTAAAACCATATCTAGTGGGTTTGTTAAGCAAGGGTCGTCCGAGGTTGTCCATTTAAGTTTTCCTCGTACATCGTCGTGTAGTGGTTGTGATTTTTATTTTATCTTGTAAAAATACTTAAATGTATGCGTAGGTTTAAAAAGATAAAATTTGGTTTAAAAATCACAATTTTAGTTTAATTGGTTCTAATTAATAATTTGGGTAAGTTTAATTTAATTAAAGTCAAGAATTTAATTTAATAAAATTTGGTTTGGCCTAAATTGAATATTTATTGTTAGGCAAATTTTAGGACTTGGGTTAAGTTAATTTTGTTGAAGTGGAAGTTAATTTGTTTAGTAGTTTAATTTCATTTGAAGTTTAACTTAATTAATTTTGAATTGAGATTTTAGTTGGACACCTTTTTGAACCATCTCTTAATTTGCAACTAGTTCTTAAATTTAGGGGGCTTTCGCACCTATCAGGACATGTGAGGATACTACGTTAATCTCATTGTGAAGGAGAACGCGTTTGTATATGGTCTCACAAAATTCGTGATGTGGGTTCCATCTAAATTTGAGCTCAAAATTTGTTGTCCAATACCCATTTTCTAACAATCCCCCACATGAAATATCTCTCTATATAAAGATATGCATGATGCAAATGCAGACACACGTTGAGTACAATTGAAAATTTATTGCATCGAGAGAAGTAGTCTAATGGCCTTGAACTTTCCTTAGTGATATACCATCGGATTTACTTAATTAATCGATAAACTTCACGTCTTTGAACCGTCAACTATTTTTGTAAACCTAGACAACATTATTGACATAATAATTCTTTAACGTAATTGTTTCTCACGTTTGTGTTTGTTTTGGCCATGAACACCACTTGGTTCCTTGAGTATTTTAGAGATTTTTCCTTTCTTTATTCTCATAGAAGTTCCCCCTTCTTACTCACGTAGATGACTTTTATAAAGAGTATCCTGCAATGCCTCACTTAGACATACTAAGATATGGATGTCATTAAAAGCATAACTTATCCTAATTTTGCAGCAGATGTGCATTGTCTCATCTTTGGAATAGATAAGATTAAATATCCTCCAGTTCTTACTAAAGACAATATAGTTCGATTTTCCCATTGAACCTAGAACTTGGGATCTTCAGTCAGCTATGTTGGGTTGCCACTATATTGATTCTTATTTATTTATAGGGTTTAAACCCATTCTTTTCGATGATCTTTCAACTTGCTCTCGATTTAAACCTTTCGTTAGTGGACCCGTTATATTATCTTTTGACTTTTTATAGTTAATTGAGATAATTTTATTTGAGAGAAGTTATCTAATGGTATTATGTCTACGACGAATATATCGAGACTTTCCGTTATATATGTGATTCTGTGCCATTCCAACTGCCGACTGACTATCACAATGTATACATATTGCAGGCACACGTTTTGACCAATTTGGAACATCCTCTAAGAAGTTCTGAAGCCATTCAGCTTATTCACTAGCTTTGTTTAGTGCAATGAATTCAGATTCCGTTATCGATCTAGTAATGCATGTTTTTTTAGGATTTCCAAGATGTGGCTGCACCTCCAAGAGTAAACACATACCCACTCGTAGACTTAGAGTCCTTTATATCGGATATCCAATTTTCATCACAATGTCCTTCAAGTATAACCAGATATTTTGAATAGTGTAGTCCATAGTTTTGTGTATATATTAAATAACCCAAAACTCCTAATATAGCCTTTTAGTGATCTCTCCCTGGATTACTCGTAAATCGACTTAGCTTATTTACCGAGTATGCTATGTCCGATTGAATAGAGTTCATGATATACATTAAACTACCGATAATATGAGAGTATTCTGATTGAGATATGCTTTCACCATTATTTCTTGCTAGATGTAAAATTACATTTACTGGTGTTTTAGTGGAAATAATATCACATTTCTTGAATTTTTTGAGTACTTTCTCTATGTAATGAGATTGAGATAATATAAATCCATCTGATGTTTTAGAAATTTTATTCCTAATATAACATCGGTAATACCTAAATCTTTCATGTCAAATTGACTACTCAACATATGTTTTGTAGTTTTGACAATTTCTAGGTTACTACCCATGATTAGCATATCATCAACATAGAGGCATATAATGACATATCCATTTTGAAAGCTTTTAAAGTAAACACATGTATCGCGCTCGTTAATTTTGAAACCATTTGATACATTGTAAAAAATTTCATGCCATTATTTAGGTGTTTGTTTTAATCCGTAAAGTGATTTCACAAGCTTACACACTTTTCCTTCTTGTTCGGGAGCCTTGAACCCTTCCCGTTGCTCCATATAAATTTCCTCATCAAATTCACCGTTTAAGAAAGCGATTTTTACATCCATTCGATGTATTTCAAATCCATAAATGGCAACTATTGCTATTAACATCCGAATGGACATAATTTTTCTTACCGGCGAGTATGTGTCCTTTTGCTAATAGCCTTTAGCTATAATTCTAGCTTTATATTTAATAATTGATTCATCGACCTTCAATTTCTTTTTGAAGATCCATTTGTAACCTAACGGTTTCGAACATGGTGGAAGATCCACTAGTTTCCAAGTATGATTTTGTAAAATGGATTCAATTTCGCTATTAATTGCTAATTTCCAATTAGAAGCATCAGGTAAGGATATCGCTTCTTTATATGATCAATGTTCATTTTTTAGCAAATATGATAAAAAAATTCGGACCAAATAAAGTCTAGATCCTTGCCCTTTTATTACGTCTTGGTTCATCATCTATTGACTCAATATGTTGATGAGTACCGTTTATAGTAGTTTAATTTGTCCTTCTAGAAGGACCAGATTCTTGAATCATGTTATATGGAAAATAATTTTCAAAAAATAAAGCGTCCATTGATTCAATAATCATATTTACATGAATATCCGAAATCTTAGATTTACAAACTAAGAAACGACATGCACTGCTATTTGTGGCGTAACCGATGAACACACATTCAACGGTCTTTGGTCCTATTTTTACCTTTTTAAGTTTAGGAACCATCACCTTGGCTAAGCACCCCCACACTCGTAAATATTTATAGCAAGGTCTTCGACCTTTCCATAACTCATAAGGTGTCTTGTGAGTTTTCTTATGTGGGGGCTTTATTAAGAATATAATTAGAGGACAATAAGGCTTCCCCCAAAAGTTCTGGGGAGCTGCTGAACTTATCAACATAGAGTTCGCCATCTCCTTCAATATATGGTTTTTGCATTTTGCAATACTATTCGATTGAGGAGAATAAGGGGGCAGTGGTTTGATTGATAATTCCATATTCGGAATAAAATTCCTCAAAAGGAGATTCATATTCACCTCCTCTATCACTACTTATAGACTTTATCTTTTTATTTAATTGATTCTCAACTTTATTTTTATATTGTTTAGATGCATCAATAGCCTAATCTTTATTATGTAACAAATATACGTAGTAAAATTTTGTGCAATCGTCAATAAAAGTAATAAAGTATTTTTTTCCCACTTCTAGTTTGTATAAATTTTAAATCACAAATATCAGTGTGAATTAAATCTAGCGGTCCAGTGATCCTTTCAATAGAATGAAAAGGTAATCTAACTAATTTTGATTCCACACAAATATCGCATTTATGATTTTTATCAATATTGAGTTTTGGCAAAAATTCCAAGTTAATTAATCTATGTAAGGTATCAAAATTAACATGTCCTAATCTAGCATGCCAAATATTAAATGATTCAATCAAGCAAGAAGAACGAGCAATTTCATTCATTGGAGATGCCTTTAGCATCAATGTCGTTACATTCATTTTAAAGAGCCCCTCAGATAAGTAGCGGTAGACCTTTCCCACATACACATCATTTTTGGACAGCATAAACTTATTAGAAACAAACACAAGTTTAAACCCATTATTTCTTAAAAGTGATTGGAAAATCAGATTTCCATAGATGTCAGGCACGTGCATCACATTGTTAAGAGTAAGCTCATTTCCCGAAGTCATCTTCAGAATGATCTTTCCTTATCCGGAAGTCAGCCTGCGATGGCATGTTTTTATGCATAAGTCTAATTTTTCTCAAATTTACGTCGCACACTCAAACCGGGATCCCCGTGACTACGCGGTCGGTTCCTACGAGTCACATTGGTCCCGTGCGAGGCGTTCGTGACTCTTACGGGACCGTTTTGGGGCTATTTTATATTTTCACCCTTCGATTGTATGTTTTTATATTTAAGTCTAATTTTTTGCAAATTTACGTCGTACACTGAAGCCGGGAGCCCCGTGACTACGCGGTCGATTCCTACGAGTCACATTGGTCCCGTGCGAGGCGTTCGTGACTCTTACTGGACCGTTTTGTGGCTATTTTAGGTTTTCACTCTTCGATGGCATGTTTTTATGCTTAAGTCTATTTTTTTGTAATTTTACGTCGTACACTCAAACCGGAAGTCTCGTGACTACGCGCTCGGTTCCTACGAGTCACATTGGTCCCATGTGAGGCGTTCGTGACTCTTACCGGACCGTTTTGTGGCTGTTTTACAGTTTCACCCTGTGATGGCATGTTTTTATGCTTACGTCTAATTTTTTGCAAATTTACGTCGCACACTCAAATCGGGAGCCCCGTGAGTACGCGATCAGTTCTTACGAGTCGCATTGGTCCTGTGCGAGGCGTTCCTGACTCTTACGGGACCGTTTTGTGGTTGTTTTATGTTTTCACCCTTCGATGGCATGTTTTTATGCTCGAGCCTATTTTTTTGCAAATTTACGTTGTACACTCAAACCGAGAACCCCGTGACTACGCGGTCGGTTCCTACGAGTCACATTGGTCCTGTGCGAGGTGTTCGTGACTCTTACCGGACCGTTTTGTGTTTGTTTTTCATTTTCACCCTTCGATAGCATTCATCTCCATCAGCGTT
Source organism: Sambucus nigra (assembly GCA_949130495.1). Taxonomy (NCBI): domain Eukaryota; kingdom Viridiplantae; phylum Streptophyta; class Magnoliopsida; order Dipsacales; family Adoxaceae; genus Sambucus; species Sambucus nigra. The sequence goes on along the minus strand of OX422217.1, from coordinate 611,538,543 downwards.
TTTACCATACAACTCGTGATAAAAAAAAAGAAAAAATAAAAATATAGAGAGATCATCATGTCTATGTGGTTGTCCACTCAAACCGAAAATGACGTGACTATGCGGTCGATTCCTACGTGTTACATTGGTACCGTACGAGGTGTTCATCCATCTTACGACACCGTTTTATCGTTGTTTTTACATTTTCACCCTATAAAACTATTTTTTATGCCCAAGTCTAATGTTTGACAAATTTACAGCGTATGCTCAAAGCGGGAGTCCCTTGACTATGCATGCCTCATTCTTGTATGTTTATTATTTTTTTTACATTTTCATCCACCAATGTCCGATTTTCAAATGCTTTGCGTTCGACTTAATCAATTTAGAACACTTATTTATTTCATAAAATTTCGGCAGAATTTTCTTTATTTATTCATGAAATCCAACTTGTTTTAACATTAAAATATACCCAACAACAAAAGTTGCAACTAAACCACCAATAAATCCCTTCCACCGATTTAACATCTAAAAATAGTATATACAAACCCGCACAGCCATAAACATCGTACAAGTGTAAAAATACAGTAGATTGTTTAAAAGATTATCAAATAAGCCTATCTTGGCCGTCAAAATAAAAATTTAATATCATAACATAAACTTAAATTAGTATCCGAGTAACTACATACCTGGCTCTTCCGTATCCATTGAATTCTCCACGGTTGCGAATCGATTTTCCTTCTACACAAAAAATAAAATAAATTATTATCAATCTGACTTCAAAATATAATAACAATTTATAATTTATATGCAGTGCATGTAAAGCAGTGATCGTTGTGATTTATTGAAGCGTTAACACGGCATATACCCTGTTAGACGGCTAATCACAAAACCTTTTGCAATTGTACAACCATGAAGCACCACTAAATTGAATCATTGGTTCAGGAACAAATAAATTGAATCAACCATAGACTTGATTCTAGTAGTATTTACAATATCTAAACCACGCTAGAGATGAAACTTTACCCAACCAACCTTTTTCTATTTTTTTATTTCAGAGCAAACTTTCTAAACTTTGAAAGCATAAAAGGCAAATTTAGGAGCACTTAATAACCTATCTGTAAGAATTTGGGACTTTTAGAATAGGGTACTCCACTAAGGCCTTATTAGACTTAGGAACCTGATTTAATTTGTTTATTTTGCATTCAATTACTTTTCTATCCAAGAACCGTGAAAGTGAACTCTGACACAAATTTGCATCACTACTAGGTTCATTTTAATGACGAAACATGAACATAGCTCTAAACATGAACATCGTCCAGATGGCATTCCTTAACATAGAAAGCTTCGCATGCTCATTCAATTGTTCCAGCAATGGCATTAGAGCCCCATCGCCAAGAACAAGATGATGACATTTTCGCGAGTCACCAACAACATTTCCTAATGCCTAAACAACCTATATTATTTCACAAATTATAGTTACTTGTGTTCATTATATACAAATCTATAAACTATGCCATATTATTATAATTATTTTTTTCGAATCGTATCGTAAATTGAGAACTCTATGAATTGAAAATTGCATCATAAGATCTGATAAAAATGTAAAAAACAAATTCAATAATAAATAAATTTATACATATTCATGTATAATTTAGATTCAATGAAAAAATAACCTCAACACAAATAAATCGTTAACTTCCATGAACGTGTATACATATTCATGTATAATTTAGATTTATTACTATTGACCTGGACTTACCCAAAACACAACTTCACATATACAAACATACTTTCAAATCACGACCCCTACGCATCATACCTTCAATTAGGAAGCCCATTCAAAATGTAAAAAACTAAATTATATAAAAAAATACCTTTGGCATCTTCCATAAACACCAAAACTACCCTATCCAGTTGACCCTCCCCAAAATCCAACTCCTAACCCATCCAAAAGAAACCCCAAACCATCTCCGGCCACATCCCAATCCAAAATCCGGCAAGCCGCTGCCAAATTCGTCGGCCAACCTCCATCCACCAACAAACCTCTAAATCAAACCAACCTCCACTAACCCGAGATCCAACTCCGGACCTGCCCAAACCCGAATCTACTTCCTAACCTGGCTAGAACCGAAACCCACCGTCCCACACAAACTCTGGCCATTGACCCGTGACCCTGGCACCCCCGGCCATAACCCAAATTTTGACCCATTAAACTGCCTGAAAACCCAACTTCGCTGCCTTAACTCGACCTCCATACCCATTCCAATCCCGACCTTGACCCGACCTCCATACTCCATACAAAATTATGGAAGATGACAAGTACACAAAGTATTAAAAAAAAGTAACAAAATAATAATGAGAAATTTTCGATTGAAGTAAATATGTAGAAATTGAAGTGTGTGTGTGTGTATGCGTGTGTGCATGCGTGTGTTCTATTGTGTGCGTGTGTGAGGAGTGGAGGTCATAGAGGAACCTACTACGGTGGCCGGCGGTGGAGCAGAGATGAGGAACTACTACGGTGGTCGGGGGTTGATCGGGCGATGGTGCTGAGATGAGGAGCGGACGTCTTCGAGAGAGCGAGGGAAAGCGAGAGAAAGGGAAAGCAGTGTTTAGTTTAGGATTTTGTTTATTAAGATTTTAATGTGTTTTAAATATTTAAATTATATAAAAAATACTTTTGGCAATCAGGAATTCTTGTTGCCCAAAGTCCCTCACTTTTGGCAACAATAGGTTATGTTGCAGAAACTTATTCTACTTTTGGCAAACCACACAATGTTGCTAAAACTTCAAATAATTTCCCTCCCTCACTCTACTAGTATCCAACTTGAAATTGTAACTTTTGGCAACACGCTTTATTTTATGTTGCCAAAAGTATAATGTAAAATGGTCTTTTGGCAACATAATTAAGATTGTGTTGCCAAAAGGGCATCTTTGGCAACAAAAATAGCTTGTGTTGCTAAATATTGTTGCAAATGGTGCAAATTCTTGTAGTGGGAGGGGCCAGTTGCGATTCTAGACTGTAGTGAGAGGAAACTGAGGCCAAAGATAGTGCATTTAGTACGAGTGCAGTGGTGGCATCATAATGTAGTGGAGTCTTCCTGGGAGCGTGAGGATGACGTGCAGGATAAATATTCAGAGTTATTACTACCAGGTACACCTTTATTATGTTCTTTTCTGAATTTCGGGACGAAATTCCGTTATTAGGGGGGGAAGTATGTAATACCCCGTATTTTTGAGGAATTTTATTTTAATTATGAAATTAGGATTATTTAACTTAAATGGAGAAATTTATTTATAATTAATCCGAATTTAAATGTAATAATTACTAGAGTGACGAGAGTTAGTATTTATTGATGATAATTATGTTGAATATTACTTAGCGAGTAAAGTATTATATGATTAAGAAAATATTATTATGACCGGGAGTGAAAAATACGACAGTTACATATACTTTGTTGGGACGCTCATGTAAGTCGTGTCGGTATTACTTTATTGGGTTAAAAAGATCATTTATTTTTAAGTAACTCGTGTTACCATTTCGAGTGCGTCGATGAGTCCGAAAGGGTCGAGATAGTCAAAAAATTATACTCGGGTGTTTTATTTGGATTTCGGGGCAATTTCGGCCAAACCGACACCTTGGAGGGGTATTTTAGTCTGTTAAGATTTTTAGGAATTAAAATGGACGAAAATAGAATATTAAAAAGGAAGAGTACATGGGTAATAGGCTATCTGTGACTTTCCAAACCTACGTGAGAGACATAAAGAACCAAAGAGGAAGAAGAAGAACTCCATAGGAGCCCTGGGTTAAAGACTCAAGCTTTCACATAAAAAATTACACCAACGCGCAAATCGTGAAGAGAGGATCACCCCTATACCAATTTCATCTTGTGAATCAGAAGTTCACAAAAAGGCAAGTGTTTATCTTGCTGAATTTTTAGAGCATATATGATTCATGTTAATGTAGTTGATGGAATAACCATGATATTACGAATTTGGGATTAAAACTTTGTATAGATCTTTAATTAGGAGTATAGGTTTGCATGTAGTCGAATAACCAACGTTCTGGGTATGATAATTCTGGGTTTTATATGTTTTTTTCACGAAATTAAATCTGGGATTAAATGGTTGTTAATGGAGGTTATGTTAAATTAGGGCTGGATGAAGATTTGACAAATAAATCGAAATTTATGTTATAATTTTAGGGATTTGATGTTAAGAATGGATGGAAAAGTGTTATAACCCTAGGGGATATGTTTTAGAGTTGTTAAATTTGGATTAGAATGAGTTTGAAGTGATTTGGTTGTGAATGAATTGGGAAAATATGAAATTTTTGGAAGACAGGAAGCTCTCGAAATTCTCGTTCGAACGAGATTTGCAATGAGAATTCCAACGAGATTACTAATGATATTTTTAGAGTTCGTTCGAAGTGAGAATATCATTCAAACGACCTCATTTGAACGAGAATCCCTAGGTTCTAACGAGATTTCAGAAACTCGAATTTTTGTGCAAATGAGTTAAAAATCCTTCTAGGTTCCTTTAAGCGAGAGAATAGGACCTACGCTATTCTAGAGTAGCTTCTTCTCATAATTTGTAGTGAGAGAAATTGTGTAACTACTAAGGGAATGGGTTGGAATGAAATAACCTTCAAGAATATATATGATAGAGAGGTAATCGTACCATTAAAGTATTGTGGGTAGTTGGGACGGATATACTACATATAAATTCGGGAACTTAGATTGCGTGAATACCTGATGAATATAATAAGTTGTGTGAATACTTATTGATTGAATTATTATGTGTACGACATACCCACGCTTCTTACTATCGAGTGGAGGTTGCGCGTCGTGGACAATCATGCCTTGAGGAGCCTTCGGGTGGGATTTTGATTTGTACCACTAGAGCATAGAACCTAGGTACGGGCTATCTGTGAGAATAATAGTGATGACGGTCGTATGGGCGCATAGGTATGTGCGTATCCCATTGGCCTGAAACTATGTTTGTTGATAAGCACCCAAAACTGTACATTTTATACCCTGAATAGACGTACTTTAGTTGCTAATTCTCGGCAATATGGGTCTTATGCGCTTAATTGTTCAATATGCAGGTTTAATTGCAGTTGCGGTGTCAAATGCATATTTCAAGGCAATTGTGCAGATTATGGAGTTAATTACCCTTGTCCCGTATCCTAACATACCCTAAACCTACCCCGAAGCCCGTGTGTGTTAGTTTGTGCCCTTTTATTATTTTTTAGATTTTTAGTTTTGAGTCATTTTTATTTTTAGGATTTATTTTAGATTTATTTAGAATTTCTAGGATTTATTTTCTATTTATTTTTATTTCTTTTTATTTAGTATAATTTTATTTTGATTTTGATTTTATTAGTTTTAGTTTTAGTTTTTGTTTTATCTTATTTTATTAAGATTTATTTTTAGGAGTTTAATTTTAATTTTATATTACTTTTTTTAGATCTTTAGTTTTTATATTTTTATTAGGTTTTTAGTTTATTTATTTTAGTGTTACATTATATATTAGAAGTTTTATTTTTAGTTTTTACTAATTTTAATTTTTTAGGATTTTAGTTATTTTTATTTTTTATTTTATTTTAATTGAGTACAAATTACAAAAACACACCCTACTTCTATACACCAAACACAACACACAACCATTTTCAAAACCCAGCAACAAAACCTCCCCGGAGCTGCCATGACAGCCAACTCGACCTTATCCCCTGTCAACCCGAAAATCGGCGGAACCCCATTACCCAACCTACACCTGCCCGTACCCGCTACCAGACTCAACCCCACAGGCCGAGGAACTCCACCCAACACCACAGGCCCAACCGTCATAGCCCTCAACCCTTCTCCGGCGACCTGCCAGAATCCCCATCAGAACCCCCATATCCGGTCTGAGCCAACTGTCGGCGTTCGCCTGCTACCATCCCATCCGCCACGCAACCCTCCACCTCCATCCCTCCTGCCGGAACCCTCTAACCTCCAGCCCGAAATCTCCAACTTCCCTCGTCGCCACAGCCCTCCAGCCCCCTCCGGCGGCGAGCTCACCCAGCTACCCATGAACCCATTAACCCGACACCCAATCGAACCTCAAGACTCATGTCTAAACCCATTTTTCCAACCAAACCCATTTCATCCATTCTCCATTTTCTCCCAAATGCCAAATCGTGTCACCTGCCAAGACTAAACCAAAGACCAAAACCAAAACCAAAATAAAACCCATGTGCCACTTAAACCCACTTATACCCTTTTTCCCTTAATACCCCCAACTACCTACTTATCCCCTTTTTCCCAAAACACGCCCATTAACGATATCAGATTTTTCATTCCCTCACCCCTCATTCACATGACCTCACACCATATCCACATGCACCCCTACAGTGGCGGATCCAGGATTTTGAGTGAACTGGGGCGAAAGTTTCAATAGTTGCCGGGGGTTCGGGGGCGGGAGCCCCCGAGGCGATTTTTTTTTGGGGGGGGTCGATTTTTTTCGAGCATTTTTTGGGCTGTTTTTACTTTTTTGGGCATTATATTCATTTTCAACACTGATTGAAGTGGGAGATGATTGAACCTCAGCTTCAGATACGGTTGGTGCATTGTCTTCTCTTTTTAGTTTAAAAAATTTCTCTATTTATTCCCAATATTTACAAATTTAATTTAATTTCACATATAAATTTAATTTCATATAAATTTATATAAATTTACACAAAAATAAATAAACAGACACATATAAACAATACACAAAATAAATTTATAAATTCACATTATAAATTTAATTTCAGTAGCGACGGACTCTTTAGAAAATAGGGTTTTTCTGTTACTTTGGTACGAGAGGAGAGAGAGCACCATTTCAAGTTATGTTTTTTTTTGTTTATTACAGATTTTTCCCTGAACTTTTAATATAATTACAAGTTACCTCCAGGTTTAATTTTTTACAAAAAAAAAAAAAAAAAATTTTTTTTTTTTTTTTTTTTGAAAAATGAACTGGGGCGGCCGCCCCGCTTCGGCACGGGCTGGATCCGCCCCTGCACCCCTAGCCATATACTCAATATACCCTTTTGCTCCATGTGCCTACTGTATAAGAAGACCATGCTCATTCAAAAGAAAAAATTACGCTAGATAGATAGGAATTTTTAGAGAGAGAAAGTTTAAGATTAGAAATAAATTAGGATAAATTTCATTTCGTAAATATTTTTTCTTTTTCTTTTTTGAGATTATTGAGTGATAAATGTGTGAGGATTAATTTGAGTGAAATTTTTATGTAATATTGTTTGGATCACTCAAGTTGATGGATTATGAATTTCAACTCATGGATTGAAGATCAATTAAGCATCAAGAGATTGGGGTTTGATTGTTCTTTTCTCATCTCATTTATTTTATGCCTTTGATTATTAATTTGTCATATTTCATATCATGTTAGGCTAAATCCCCTTTCAAGGGGTGGGGTAAAACCCTTATTTGATGTTATTTTATTTTAATTAGTTTAATTACTTGAAAAGTCCCTTTGAATGTTAATTTTGATCCCTCACCCTTAAATTTACGCCCCGAGAGAGGGTAAATGATTTTCGAGAGAAAATCTAAATTCTAGTTATAATACCCATTTTAGATTCGAACTAGAGATAGGGGTTTCTTAAGTGGGGTATTATAACTCGAATTTCAACTCTAAAATTATTATCTAAGATTGACATAAATTTTAATGGATCGATCCTAGCGGGTGATTAATTAAAAGGAGTGTAGATCTATTTTACTAGAGTTGTGGGGTGTTAAACTTAATTTTCTAAAAGATTACTATTATAATTACACTTGCAACGAGAGTTGGTTTGTAATTTTGATATTAATTTGGGAGAATTCAAATAATTAAATTAATTAATTAGAATAACTAAAATTTGTAGTGTAATTCCATTCCTTGATTGTTCTCACAATTATTTACCTCACTTTATCTCTTATTTTAGTGTTAGACTTTATTTTCCATTTTAGTCATTTTCTAGTTAGTTGTTTTCATCTCATATTTTAATTTAGTGTTATTTCATCTCACCTCACCCAAGTGTTTTAATATTTGAAAAAGCTAAAAAAAAAAATAGAAAAAGCAAAAGCCCAAAAAGAAAATAAAAATTGAACTACATTTGAGTTTGTCTTTAGCTTACTCCCTAGAAAGTGGATTGATACCCTTACTTACCTCTACACTTTAGATTGTTATATTTTGTAGTTATTTGAGGTTTTGACTAACTTGGCTTACAACGACATATAAAAGAAGAAACGTTATCAAATGGCGCCGTTGCCGGGGATGTAGAAAAGTCAAGTTATCAAATGGTGCCGTTGCCATTCTTGGGAGCGTGAAGCACCAGGAGCGGATTCAATTTTGTGATTCACTTGTATTGCATTTTTTTTTTCATTTTTAGTACCATTTTTCTTTATTTTAATAGGTTTGTATTAGGATTTTTATCATTGCTTGTATTGCGGTGCATAGAGACACCATTTGTTTTTCATTTAAATTTGTAATAATCGAAGACAAGCGTGATAGGGAAACCAGACAAGGTAGAGAGAGGGCGTCCATAGGCGAGGATTTATAAGCCTCTCTGCCTTGGGTCGGTAGGACTCCCGGGGACGACTGAGATAGGTGTGATCTCCCTCCGGTCGACGCAAATTTTTCGGCACCCCATGGCCTAAAAACCGTGGGAGGTACGTTTCTTACACCCTCGCGCCTCTCCTGTTAGCGAGCCAATTCTTTTGTGTGCTCTTGTGTGCTCTTGTGTGATTTTATTCTCGCATTTATTTTTTGCATGGTGTTATGAATTAAATTACTAAGACCTACACCCGGTCACTCACGAGAAGGGGTTTCATCACCCGACTCACTCGCTTACCATTTGTGTGCTACCCTAGCCAACACTAAATTTAAAATCAATCAACTAGGTAGCCCAATAGGAGAAAATTTTGCAAAGGCGATCACTCAAAGATTTCCGTGATTTTTATCGCCTGCGGACTTAATTAAAATTTGACTACCCTCTCAGTATTTTTGAAGATAAAAATTGTCTATGTGCTAGTTAGGAAATTTTCTTGACTTGTGTGTGTCCAATTCATTTTTCGGTAGTCGGATTTTAGTGAGCTCGTCCAAATTTCTGAGTCCATATTTTTCCCCCATCTTTTCTTCCAAAAACTCCAAAAATATTTTCTTCTATTATTTTTATAAAAAATCCAAAAATATTTTCTTCATTTTTATATAAAAAAAATCCAAAAATATTTTCTTTCCTTTTGAAAAAATTTAAAAATCCGAAAAAGTATTTCTATCCACATGGCCGAAGAACGTCCTTTACGGGACTACTTTGGTCATTTTCCATTGACACACGACACGTGTGAGAGTGATACCGAGCCGTCTCTTTATGATATTTTTAATAATTTCACCTCTCTCACGGGTCCCGTTAATACTCTTGACCCATCCATGCATGCACCCCCTATTCCATCACCCTCGATGTCAAGTGTCGGCGTATCTCATCCTTTGTTGTGCACCCACTGTTATTATGCCAATCACATATCCCATGAGTGTCCATACTTATCATATCCATCCGACACCACCACAGAACATGTGTATCCATTTGACACTGTTTCGGAACCCACCTCGGCCAACTACCCCGCTATACCTAATCCGGAGTTGTGTGAGTACCCGAGCTATTCATGGAGGCCTGATCACTCTTCCATGCAATACGAATCCCAACCCGATGTTGTGGATCCTCACACGTTCCCACAGTTGTCATGGCAACCTTGTGCACCCGTTCACGATCAGTTCTCTCACTACGCACCCCATTAGTATCAACCATTTATCCATCACGAAAGCAATCCTTTCGTGTATGATGAACTTGGCCCCTCCGCACACACTTCATTTGAGTATTATCCATACATTCACGATAGCAGCGCGTTGTGTCCACCTCAACCACCTCCACCACCCGTCACTCCACTACCACCACCATCATCCCCCTCCACTCTCGAAAGCCTCTTTCAAAAGTTCATACTCGAGTAAGAGCAAGCCACTTAAATTCAAACTCAAGCTCTCCAAAGGCTTGAACAACGATTAAATGAATTGGAGTGTGCAAGAGAGTCGGGCATTCCTATGGATCCACCCATCGTTGCACCCGAGTGTGATGATGATGTGTCCTCTTGTGACACAGATTTTGAGTGTGACCAACCCTACCACCCCGAGAATCTTAACGATGAGACCATTCCATGGTCCGGGTCCCAAGTCGACAATTGTGTTGACTTACCTTTTGATAGTGAGCCTGATCAAATCCCACCATGTCATCATGAACCCCACTTCGAGGTTCCCATTCACCTTCCCAATCCCGTGATATCCAAAAAAATGCCCGAGTTTACACCTATCGAGCTTCACCCTTGTGTTCCCGAGGAACCAATTTATCCTATGTTAGCTCCGACTACGAGTGTTCATCATTTTCCCGAGATAGAATATGTGATAGTTCCTAACTATCCGGATTTGGATCCTATTTCACCATGCATGGCTCCCGTTGAGCCTGATATTTCTAGTGATTCCTCTATCTCCGATCTTGGTGCCTCGTCTTACCATCCCACTGTAATACCCCGTATTTTTATGCTATATTAATTTGGGGATTTATTAATATTAATGTGAATTAATTATTTAATAAAAATCTGGAAATTAATTATGTTATAATTATTAACGTGATGATAGTTAGTAATTATGGGAAAATTTGTTGAATATTACTAATGAGCAAAGTAATATATAATAGTGGTCATATTAAATGTCACGAGTGAATAAAATGACAATTTTAGAAATTTGAGTCGGGACGCGCCCGTGTCGCGTCGGGACTAAATATTAATAAATAAAAGTAAATATTTTATAAGTTGTCCGTATGGTCGTTTTGAGTGCGCCAACGTGTCCGGAAGGGTTGAGATAGTCAGAAAAGTATACCCGAGGGTTTGATTTGGGTCTCGGGGCGTTTTTAGGCCTAATTAGTACCCCAGGAGGGCATTTTAGTCATTTTGTATTTTTGGGTAATTAAACCCACGAAAATTAAAGGGGTTATATCAGATGTTTAGGTTATCTCCTAGGGTTAGATAACTCAAAACACTATAACGGCCATTGGAGAGGAGAGGAGAGGAGAGAGCTCTCAAGGCATTCCAAGGCTCAAAACTCAACCGTTTGCACCACCGCCAACGCGTAGATCGCGAGACGGGGAACGCAACCACACCAAATTCAACACCAAACCAGATTTCTGAAAATCCCAGGCAAGTGTTTATCTTGCTTATTTCGTTGATGCATCTTTCATATTGGTTTAGGAATGATTAGGATGAATTGTATGGAAGAAAAACCCAATTTGAGATAGGAAATTGCATGTAGTGATGACTTAAATGATATTCTGGAAACCTTTTGTGATGAAGAGGATTAAACCACGAAATTTTGATGTTGTATAAGAAGGAAACCTTAGAGTCAATCAGAATAAAGGAGGCAAATTCGCGCATCAGGACCCCCAAACCGGTTCGCCCCTGGGTTCGCGAATGTTTGCTGGTCTGGGGTGTTTTTTCTTCCATTCAACACTTAGAATTTTTTTCTTGTTTTCTTTCCTTTCTTCCTTGGATTTTTCTTCAACTTCAACGGGTCATAACTCATCAACCGTAGCTCGGATTTGGGTGCCGTTTCTTCCAGTGTTCTTGTTGTTCCGAGCTCTTCAACTTTCCAGTTGACTCCTCCTTCGGGATCTGGCTGCAGAATTACCAAAATGCCCTTGAACTTGCCTTCTTAGCTTTTCTTTCACTGTCTCGCTTTCTCTTTTGCGTTGCTTGCATAATTAACCTGTAAAACCAATAAGAGAAGCATGAAACACGAAATACTTGCCAATGAAGATTAGTAGCATAAATGTGTGTCAAATCCATATAGGTTACATCACTCGGGTTCACAAATGCACTGAAATTAGGGGAATAAATATACAATATTTATGTCCAATCACGTAGTAGGTTGGAAAAACCCTTCGAATTAAAGTTAGAAACGAACCATTATACTTGATATATAATAATGGGAAAATAAGGATAAATGTTGTGAATGTGGGTTATGGGATAAACCTAAATTGATATAATAAAAGTGGTATATTTATATGATTGTGTATGCATATATTATATACTTGTGAAAATCATGCCCGCGCTACTTGCTATCCCTGAGGTTTCCGCGCTGGGATGATCTTATATCGTGTGCCTTATGGGGGATATTGACTCGTACCCTAGAAGATAGAAATCCTAGGTACAGGATATCGAATCGGTAGTCACGGTCCTAAGAGACGTGAGGGTATGTACTGACCTCTTGGACTTGGAAACTATGCTTCGCCTCAATATTGTTTGTGTATGTATTTATACAGTTCGAGAGTGATTCCGAACTTGTATTCCCTTTAGTACGATTGATACGGGGATTGGATAGCAGAGTATGCCCGCACCATAATTTTTATGTGGGGTGCTGTTAGAATATATATATTATACGAGTATTTAATATATATATGAACTTCTGAAATTTGGGAAATTGCCTACTGTGTTATGGTAAGTAAGACATGTGAAATGACTCAAATTGGAAATACTTGCTTTGAAAAGTATAATGTGATATTGGAAAACTTTATGAATCAATAAAGTTAAAATGAGCGTTTTGTATTAAATGAAATTATCCTTTTAAACCATGATGTTGTTAAAGCATCAATCTTGAGAGTCACCTAAGATAAGTTAAATCCTTGGGGAAAGATAGTGTGATATATGATGAGATAAACCATTGGGAAGGTTAGTGAGATAGGAGTGAACATTAGAAGAGAGGTGAGAATTTCTCAAGAGAGTGTCGCACTAATATGTTGTTGCATTGGCCTGTATCAATTTAAATACTTGCTAAACGAATTTTTAAATCATATACACTATCGGGCTCTGACCCATTTCTATTCCTCTTTCTCTCTTGTATATATATGTATATATTACAGGTGCCCAGCCACAGGGGCGTCTTGCTTAGGATCCCTTGGAAGGAACGTGCTGCAGCTTAGGTGGGAGTTGCAGGCCACTTGATTAGACGATTTCATTTACTTGATTCCACTTCTATCATTCTTAGTTATTGGGGCATGTGTCGCCCTTTCCACTATTTAGTTGTTTTATTGGGACAATTGTATTTCGGTTATTTCTAGTACTGTTACTTTGGGATTTATTCAGCATGCATGTTTTACTTTAAGTTTTAAATGCTGGGATTTAGTTGTTGAATGTTTAAATTAATTGGATTATATGTTCCAGGATTATTTTGGTGTGATTCTTTAAATATCAAATTGTTGTAGATAATTAAATCTTTATTTTTCAAAATAAAATTTGGAAAGAAATGTTTAAAATTGGTTTTGACACTTAGCTTAATTAAATAGGGTGTTAAATTTGGAAAAGTTATTTTTACGACAGTGATGCTAAGAATGAACCAACTGTTCACCTTGATTTTAATTTAATAAAGGAGTGATCGCCCGGTATTTAATTAGGCGGGGTGTGACAAGTGGTATCAGAGCATCAGGTTCTAGTGTCCATAGGATCTGTACGGCTTATTTTCGCTTTCAGCTTAACGTTTTTGCTATAGAGCCCTATTTTTAGGATTGTTGTATTTCTGCTTTTACGTTTACGTCTTCAGCCATTTTGGATTTGATAATGACTGTAGACTAATAAACTTCTTCATATTTCAGATGCCTCCGAGACGTGCACCGAAGGATAGGCATGCCCAGGCCGAGCAGCCAGCAGCTCCGGCACAAGGCACTATGAATGCTAATGAAGTAGCCGCCATTGTTGCTCAGGCGGTGAATGCTGTGCTAGCGGTGGTTCAGCAGGCTCCACCCCAGATTCAAGCAGTGGGGCCAGTACCAGCCCAGCTTCCATCTGCATGGGAGAGGGTTAGGGATGCTTTTCAGAAGGAGCATCCCCCTGAGTTCTCTGGTAGCTCAGATATCGTCACAGTCAGCCAATGGAAGAAGGACATCCAGCGGCATCTTCGTATGTATGAGTGCACCGCCGTGTAAAGGCAATTATTGGCTTCCTTTAAGCTGGTGGGGGCCGCTTTGCAGTGGTGGGAGTCCACTACCACCCTGGAGGAGAGGGACACGATCCATATTCAGTCGTTCTGGGAGCGGTTTGACCGTAAGTACTTTCCACCCTCCGTGCAGACTGAGATAAGGCGGAAATTACTGAATTTAAAACAATAGAACTCTACCGTTACTGAGTATGAGGAGGAGTTCACGAGACTTCTCACCATAGTGCCAGATGAGGCACCTACTGAGAGTAAGAAAATTATGTTGTTTGTGGACGGGTTAGCTTGGAGGATCCGTTAGCATCTTATAGGGAATCTATCTCTGAGTACTTTCACTGATGTACTCAATGCTGCGTTACTACATTGCCAGGATCACCGCTTCCATTTGCAAAGAAGTAAGAGAGCAGGAGAGTCCAGCCAGCAGGGCAGGACCGGGGGTAGTAGTGCTAGTGGGGCACCATCTCATGGACAGACTCGTCAGCACGAGCAAAGTTCCCATCAGGGGGACCCTGCTAAGCGATTCCGTTCAGGTGATTCCAGGCAGGGATTTGGGGGTTATAGGCAGGGCCAGCCTAATCAACAGGGCCAACAGCGTGCTAATCAGGGCCAGCAGGGCCAGTGGCGGGGAGGTAACGGCCAGCAGGGCCGTGGTCAGCAGGGTCAGAGGGGAGGTAACTTCAGAGGCCGGTGTTTTGTATGCGGCAAGCATGGTCATAAGCGCCAGGATTGCCCAGAGGGTAATAGGGCCCCACAGCAGCAGGGTGCCCGTAATGAGCCGCGGAGACCACTTTTTCCACCTGCCCTCCCAGATCCAGCCCAGGTGCCAGCCCTACCAGCCATTCCAGCAGCTCCAGTGTAGCAGGGGCAGTTACAGTACGGACGTGTCTATAACGTCCACCAGGCAGCATCTCCACAGGCACCACCCGCGATTGAGGGTATGTTTCCTATCCATGGTACTATGGGTCGGGTTTTGTTTGATACTGGGGCGACGCATTATTTTATAGCTACGCATTTTGCGAAGGCCTTAGGGTTGTTAGCCATAGCAGAGAGCACAGTGACGTGTGTAGACTGACCCCTGGGGAGTGGGTCCCTTATCTTCTTTATATGCCGGGGAGTGGGGGTAGAGATTGGTAGTTTGGTATTACCTGCAGACATGTTAGTCTTAGATATGCATGAGCATGATGTTATTATCGGTATGGATTGGCTCGCAGCTTATAGAGCCATGATTGATTGCTTCGGTGGGAGCATTGTTTTTGCCATTCCGGGGCAAGAGATGTTTGTAGTGGCGATGCCTCGCCCAGAGGGAGGTTCGATCGCTCATTTGTATTATATAGAGGAGGATGCCTCTAAGAAGGTTGTGATTCCTTTAGACTCGATCCCAGTCGTTCGTGAGTATTCCGATGTATTCCAGGAGATACCAGGCCTACCCCCCAGTCGAGAGATAGAATTTGTCATAGATTTATTGCCAGATACGAGACCTATAGCACGCGCTCCATACCGTATGGCTCCGGCGGAGATGCGAGAGTTACGAGATCAAATAGAGTAGCTGTTAGGTCAGGGCTTCATTCGCAGGAGTACCTCACCTTGGGGCGCTCCAGTCTTGTTTGTGAAGAAGAGAGATGGTTCACTGAGGTTATGTGTGGACTACCGGGAGTTGAACAAGGTCACGATACGGAATAAGTATCCGTTGCCTCGAATCGATGATCTGTTCGACCAGCTGAGGGGAGCAACTTTCTTTTCGAAGATAGACCCGAGGTCGGGGTACCATCAGCTACGTATTAGAGAGCAGGATGTTTCAAAGATTGCCTTCTTGACGAGATATGGGTCTTATGAGTTCAGAGTGATGCCATTTGGTCTCACAAATGCTCCAGCCGTATTCATGGACTTAATGAACTAAGTATTCACAGAATTCTTGGATCTGTTTGTCATCGTCTTCATAGATGACATTTTGATATATTCACACTCCGAGGAGGAGCATGCCGAGCACTTGAGGCAGGTTCTTCAGACTTTACGAGAGCATCAGTTGTATGCTAAGTACGAGAAGTGTGGATTCTGGTTGCGAGAGGTACAGTTCTTGGGGCATGTTGTTTCTGAACGGGGGATAGCAGTTGACCCGAGTAAAGTGCCAGCGGTGAGGGAGTGGGGACAGCCCACGACACCGAAGGAAGTGCGTAGTTTCTTGGGGTTAGCCGAATACTACAGGAGATTCATCGGGGATTCTCCAAAATAGCGGGTCCATTGACGAACCTGACTCGCAAAGGGGTATCATATGTTTGGGATGATGCTTGTCAATTATCTTTCGACGAGCTGAAAGACAAGATTACTTCAGCACCAGTTCTTGCTTTATCGAAGCCGGGTGTGGAGTACCTGGTTTACACCGATGCCTCTTTACGGGGACTTGGGGGAGTACTTCAGCAGGAAGAGAAGGCTATAGCTTTTGCCTCCCGCAAGCTTAAGCCGCATGAGAAGAATTATCCCACCCACGACCTGGAGTTAGCAGCGGTCGTCTTTGTATTGAGGATATGGAGACACTATTTATTGGGGGAGAAGTTCCGTTTGTTCACAGGCCACAAATCACTGCAGTACCTGTTCACTCAGCGAGAGCTGAATATGCGTCAGCGCAGATGGTTAGAGTTTGTGAAGGACTATCAGTTCGACATACAGTATCATCCGGGGAAGGCCAACGTAGTTGCTGATGCGTTGAGTCGTAGACCGGTAAATAAGGTAGCGAACGTCTGGAAAGCGAAGTGGAAAGAGTTGGGTCACCAGGACGCAGTAGCCCGTTCCTTCATATCTGTTATGACAGTCACACCCGAGATTGTTACGAGGGTAATACAGGCCCAAACCACAGACCCGTTTTGCCAGAAGCAGATTTTACGACTTTTAACCGAGGGTGCTGAGTCTTATGCTGTTAGTTCTGATGGGGGTTTGAGGTTTAATGGGAGGTAAGTGGTTCCAGAAGGGGCAGAATTGCGTCATGCAGTGATAACCCAATCTCACGGGTCTCGATTTGTGGTACATCCTAGAGGAGATAAGATGTACCAGGATATGAGGAGGCAATACTGGTGGAGTGGGATGAAGAAGGACATTGCTGAGTTCGTGTCCAAGTGTTCTACCTGCCAGCTGGTGAAGGTGGACCATCAAAAACCGTCAGGATTGCTTCAGCCATTGGAAGTACCCGCGTGGAAGTGGGAGAGTATTTCCATGGATTTTATTACAGGGTTGCCTACATCACAGCGGGGCCACGACTCTATCTGGGTGATTGTAGACCGGTTGACCAAGGTGGCTCATTTTTTGTCGGTGCGGACAGATTATACCACGGGTCAGTATGCTCAGTTGTTCATTTATGAGATTGTCAGATTACATGGGGTGCCCCTGAATATTGTGTCAGATAGAGACAAGATTTTCGTGTCACGTTTCTGGGAAAGCTTTCAGGAGGCTATGGGTACTGAGTTGAGGCTGAGTTCAGCTTATCACCCACAGACAGATGGACAGACAGAGCGTACTAATCAGATGTTAGAGGATATGCTACGCATGTGTGTTCTTGATTTTGGACGAGGTTGGGAACCACATCTTCCACTGGTAGAGTTTGCTTATAATAACTCTTATCAGTTTACGATTGGTATGACTTCATTTAAGGCTTTGTATGGACGGCCTTGTCGTTCTCCAACTTATTCGCTCGAGGTGGGGGATAACAAGTTGCTAGGACCAGAGGTAATTCAGGAAACCTCCGCGAGGATTGAGATGATTAGGAGTCGCATTCGAGTAGCCCAGGACAGGTAGAAGAGCTACGCCGATGCGAAACGGTTCTTCCGGGAGTTTAATGTGAGGAACCAAGTGTTACTGCGTGTATCTCCTATGAAAGGAGTGATGAGGTTCGGGAAGAAAGGGAAATTGGCCCCGAGGTACGTAGGACCATTTCCCATTATCGAGAGGATTGGGCCGGTAGCATACAGATTGGGACTACTAGAGCATTTACATCGCATTCACGATGTATTCCACATCTCGTCGTTGAGACGGTATCTTCGGGATGATATGGCCCATACTCACATCGCGATAGATGAGATAGACTTACAGCCTGACAACTCTTACGAGGAGAGACTGGTGGCTATCCTAGACTATAGTGAGAGGAGATTGAGGTCGAAGATAGTTCCACTTGTACGGGTCCAATGGGAGAATCATAACGTGGAGGAATCCACTTAGGAGCGCGAGGCCGATATGCGCGAGAGATATCCAGATTTGTTCTTACCAGGTATGCCTTATTTTTCGAATTTCGGGACGAAATTCCCTTATTAGGGGGGAAGTATGTAATACCCCGTATTTTTATGTTATATTAATTTGGGGATTTATTAATATTAATGTGAATTAATTATTTAATAAAAATCCAAAAATTAATTATGTTATAATTATTAACGTGATGAGAGTTAGTAATTATGGGAAAATTTGTTGAATATTACTAATGAGAAAAGTAATATATAATAGTGGTCATATTAAATGTCACGAGTGAATAAAATGACAATTTTAGAAATTTGAGTCGGGACGCGCCCGTGTCGCGTCGGGACTAAAGATTGATAAATAAAAGTAAATATTTTATAAGTTGTCCGTATGGTCCTTTTGAGTGCGCCAATGTATCCGGAAGGGTCGAGATAGTCAGAAAAGTATACCCGAGGGTTTGATTTGGGTCTCGGGGCGTTTTTAGGCCTAATTAGTACCCCAGGAGGGCATTTTAGTCATTTTGTATTTTTGGGTAATTAAACCCACGAAAATTAAAGGGGTTATATCAGATGTTTAGGTTATCTCCTAGGGTTAGATAACTCAAAACACTAGAACGGCCATTGGAGAGGAGAGGAGAGAGCTCTCAAGGCATTCCAAGGCTCAAAACTCAACCGTTTGCACCACCGCCAACGCGTAGATCGCGAGACGGGGAACGCAACCACACCAAATTCAACACCAAACCAGATTTCTGAAAATCCCAGGCAAGTGTTTATCTTGCTTATTTCGTTGATGCATCTTTCATATTGGTTTAGGAATGATTAGGATGAATTGTATGGAAGAAAAACCCAATTTGAGATAGGAAATTGCATGTAGTGATGACTTAAATGATATTCTGGAAACCTTTTGTGATGAAGAGGATTAAACCACGAAATTTTGATGTTGTATAAGAAGGAAACCTTAGAGTCAATCAGAATAAAGGAAGCAAATTCGCGCATCAGGACCCCCAAACCGGTTCGCATGTACCCCGAACCGGTTTGCCCCCCAAACCGGTTCGCCCCTGGGTTCGCGAATGTTTGCTGGTCTGGGGTGTTTTTTCTTCCATTCAACACTTCGAATTTTTTTCTTGTTTTCTTTCCTTTCTTCCTTGGATTTTTCTTCAACTTCAATGGGTCATAACTCATCAACCGTAGCTCGGATTTGGGTACCGTTTCTTCCAGTGTTCTCGTTGTTCCGAGCTCTTCAACTTTCCAGTTGACTCTTCCTTCGGGATCTGGTTGAAGAATTACCAAAATGCCCTTGAACTTGCCTTCTTAGCTTTTCTTTCATTGTCTCGCTTTCTCTTTTGCGCTGCTTGCATAATTAACCTGTAAACCAATAAGAGAAGCAAGAAACACGAAATACTTGCCAATGAAGATTAGTAGCATAAATGTGCGTCAAATCCATATAGGTTACATCACTCGGGTTCACAAATGCACTGAAATTAGGGGAATAAATATACAAGATTTATGTCCAATCACGTAGTAAGTTGGAAAAACCCTTTGAATTAAAGTTAGAAACGAACCATTATACTTGATATATAATAATGGGAAAATAAGGATAAATGTTGTGAATGTGGGTTATGGGATAAACCTAAATTGATATAATAAAAGTGGTATATTTATATGATTGTGTATGCATATATTATATACTTGTGAAAATCATGCCCGCGCTACTTGCTATCCCTGAGGTTTCCGCGCTGGGACGATCTTATCTCGTGTGCCTTATGGGGGATATTGACTCGTACCCTAGAAGATAGAAATCCTAGGTACAGGCTATCGAATCGGTTGTCACGGTCCTAAGAGACGTGAGGGTATGTACTGACCTCTTGGACTTGGAAACTATGCTTCGCCTCAATATTGTTTGTGTATGTATTTATACAGTTTGAGAGTGATTCCGAACTTGTATTCCCTTTAGTACGATTGATACGGGGATTGGATAGCAGAGTATTCCCGCACCATAATTTTTATGTGGGGTGCTGTTAGAATATATATATTATACAAGTATTTAATATATATATGAACTTCTGAAATTTGGGAAATTGCCTACTGTGTTATGGTAAGTAAGACATGTGAAATGACTCAAATTGGAAATACTTGCTTTGAAAAGTATAATGTGATATTGGAAAACTTTATGAATCAATAAAGTTAAAATGAGCGTTTTGTATTAAATGAAATTATCCTTTTAAACCATGATGTTGTTAAATCATCAATCTTGAGAGTCACCTAAGATAAGTTAAATCCTTGGGGAAAGATAGTGTGATATATGATGAGATAAACCATTGGGAAGGTTAGTGAGATATGAGTGAACATTAGAAGAGAGGTGAGAATTTCTCAAGAGAGTGTCGCACTAATATGTTGTTGCATTGGCCTGTATCAATTTAAATACTTGCTAAACGAATTTTTAAATCATATACACTATCGGGCTCTGACCCATTTCTATTCCTCTTTCTCTCTTGTATATATATGTATATATTACAGGTGCCCAGCCACAGGGGCGTCTTGCTTAGGATCCCTTGGAAGGAACGTGTTGCAGCTTAGGTGGGAGTTGCAGGCCACTTGATTAGACGATTTCATTTACTTGATTCCACTTCTATCATTCTTAGTTATTGGGGCATGTGTCGCCCTTTCCACTATTTAGCTGTTTTATTGGGACAATTGTATTTCGGTTATTTCTAGTACTGTTACTTTGGGATTTATTCAGCATGCATGTTTTACTTTAAGTTTTAAATGCTGGGATTTAGTTGTTGAATGTTTAAATTAATTGGATTATATGTTCCAGGATTATTTTGGTGTGATTCTTTAAATATCAAATTGTTGTAGATAATTAAATCTTTATTTTTCAAAATAAAATTTGGAAAGAAATGTTTAAAATTGGTTTTGACACTTAGCTTAATTAAATAGGGTGTTAAATTTGGAAAAGTTATTTTTACGACAGTGATGCTAAGAATGAACCAACTGTTCACCTTGATTTTAATTTAATAAAGGAGTGATCGCCCGGTATTTAATTAGGCGGGGTGTCACACCCACCACATTCACCGACGATATTCTTGTGGAGAAGTTGACAACTCCATCTTTAGAAACCACACTTCCTTGTGAGTATTCCTTTACTCCTCCCAATGAGTGTGTGTCTCCCACGCTTGAGTTGGATCATCTTCCTCCATCGTTTATCCCACCCGACCCACCCATTATATCTTCTATCCCATCACCTAGTTTGGATCTAGATCTTATACCTTGCATGTTCCCAACCATATATTTAGATCCTAACTTGAAACCATCCTCCACCTTCCATGAGAGTATATGTGGCGATACACTCCACTTCCGTGACATCGAGCTTGTTACCCCATGCACACCACTCTCTTGTGGTGTTGATTTTTCCCATCGACAGCTCCCTGGCGTGTCATGGTGCGACCATTATCATCTCCCATTCATAGAACGATCGTGTGATTTTTATGAGGCCTGGTCAACCTTCCACCCAATACGAATCCCAACCTGATGTTGTGGATCCTCACACATTCCAACAGTCGTCATGGCAACCTTGTGCACTTTATCCCGATCAATTACCTCACTACGCACCCCATGAGTATCAACCATTTGTCCATCACGAAAGCGATCCTTTCGTGTATGATGAACTTGGCCCCACTCCACACACTTCATACGAGTATTCTCCATATAGTCCCGATTATAGCGAGTTGTGTACACCGCCACCACCCGTCACTCCCCCACCTTCCACCTCCGCTCTCGAGGCACTCTTGCAAAAGTTCATACTTGAGCAAGAGCAGGCCACTCAAATTCAAACTCTCCAAAGGCTTGAACAAAGGTTAAATGAATTGGAGTGTGCGAGAGAGTCGGACATGCATCCACCCATCATTGCAACCGAGTTTGATGATGATGTGTCCTCTTGTGACACAGATTTTGAGTGTGACCAACCCCACCACCCCGAGAATCTTGAAGTTGAGACCATTCCATGGTCCGGGTACCAAGTCGACAATTGTGTTGACTTACCTTTCGCTAGTGAGCCTGATCCGATCCCACTATGTCCACATGAACAACCCCACTTTGAGGTTCCCACTCACTTTCCCATAGTATCCAAATATATGCCCGAGTCTACACCTATCGAGCTTCATCCTTGTGTTCCCGCGACACCAATTTATCCTAGGTTAGCTCCGAGTGCTCACCATTGTACCGAGATAGCGTCAGAGATGGTTCCCACCTCTCTTGATATGGATCTTACCCCGTCATATTTGGCTCCCCTTGAGCCAAATATTGATGTTGATTCAACTATCTCAGATCTTAATGCCTCGTCTTACCCACCCACCACAACCACCGATGATATTCTTGTGGAGAAGCTGACCACTCCATCTTTAGATACCACACCATCACCTATCACCTTCATTTATATCATCCATCATCATTTTCAAATAAAATAGTGTGATTTCAAATGCAAATGTCTCCATTGTTAGTTTGAAAAGAGAGAGAAAAATTAAAAAAAAAAAGAAAAAAGAAAAAAAATATAACAAAAATAGAAAATATAGAAAAAAAATAGAGAAAAAGAACAGAAAAATAGAAAAAAAAGAGAGAAAAGAAAAGAAAAAGAGAGTTTGTAGTTAGTAATAAAGACATTTGTACCTAAAGTATAGTACACTCTTCTCGCTCATCCATCATATATCCTTCATTTCACACATCAATCCCATTCTACATCACTATCCTACCTACCTTATCCCATCCATTCTACCTATCATATCCTTCTCATCCCATTTCATTTCCCCTCACCCATAAAAATCCATCTTTTCCCCTAGGTGTTCTGGCAAATGATAGTCGACGTGGTGAATAACTCGACGTTCTCACTATAGTGATTAGCATTCTTTCATGAGATCAGTTTTCTTTCTAATTGTTTGTTCTTTCTTATGTGTGTGTGAGACGTTTGAACTTGCTTACATTTACTCACCTCCTCACACACATGAGCGATACACTGACCCTAATCTCGAGAGTTTGATTGAGAGAGTTATATCCACTGAGATTTTGAAGTTGAAGCGATGATTCAGAAGAGACAATCTAGGAATTACTCTTGTGATACTCAACCCGTTTTGACTGATTCACACTACACACATTGAGTTCTAGGAAGGATGTGCCTTGAGTATTTACTTAGCTAAAAATTTTACACATTCTAGCTTGTATTTATGAAAATATTTTTCTTGTGATGGATTGTGCGATTATTCTATGTCTAATAAGAGATTGACTGCATTTCAATAAATCATTTTAAATAAGAATTTTGTGGGTATATTCCCTGCAAACCCTCACGAGACACAACTCGTCCTATAGGGCAACCTATAGGTTTAAAGGCTTGTTGCACATGCTAAGTGCAATCGCAAGTGCCCGCGAAAGTGGTACACTTTTGGTTACTTATCTTTCTCTTTCTCTCTATCTTATTGCTCGAGGACTAGCAATGCTCTGTTTGGGGGTGGTGTGATAAGAGCCCAAAACTGTACATTTTATACCCCGAATAGACGTACTTTAGTCGCTAATTCTCGACAATATGGGTCTTATGCGTTTAATTGTTCAATATGCAGGTTTAATTGCAATTGCGGTGTCAAAAGCTATATGTCCAAGCAATTTGCAGTTAAAATGGAGTTAATTCTCTTATCCCGTAACCCTAGCCTAGCCTAAACCTAGCTCAAACCTACCCCAAACCCCGCGTGTGTTTTGTTTGTGTCTGTTAATATTTTTTTTATTTTTAGTTTGAATCATTTTTTATTTTTAGGATTTATTTTTGATTTATTTAGGATTTCTAGTTTTTATTTTCTATTTTTACTTTTATTAGTATAATTTTATTTTATTTTGATCTTTATTAGTTTTTAGTTTTTATTAGGATTAGATTTTTTTTTTTTGGATTTCATTTATTTTTTTAGTTTTATAAGATTTTACTTTTTTATAGAATTTTAGTTTTTAGTTTAATAGATTTCTATTTTTTCTATTTTTTAGTTTGAGTCTTTATTTTATTATTAGAAGTAGGATTTTTATTTTTTATATTTTTATTAGTTTTAGTTTTTTATGTTATTTTTTAGGTGTCCAAATAAAACACACACGTAAACTCCCCTTATCCTACTAATATCACAACCACCTATCCTACACACACACACTCACCCAAACTCTTCCTCACCCACACCAATTACCCTATATCCTCACCCACCAAATCACTGCCTTCATCTTCTTCCCTACACCCATCTTCTCTCTCATCCACAACCACCATACCCAATCTTTCTCTCTCCTCCATTAACACCCACACAAACCACACTTCCATCTTACCCCAAACACCCACCGACGACGACCTCTAAAACCCGAAACCCCCCTCAGTCGGCCAGCCCCATTTTCGGCTGAACCCTAGGCCACGATTTGTGCAATCCAGCGCCCATTCGCTGACCGAAAAACTCGTACCCAAGACCCCGACGCACCCTCAACCTCATTTCCCTACCCCGCTGCAGACCTGCGTCCGGACCACCAAACCCGCCTCCACCTTTAACCCGAGGTCAAAAACCCACACTCGACTTCTAATCCGATTCGCTGAGCCCACACCCGCCAACTGCCGGACCCGCTTTGAGCTCGCCGCCGGAAGGGGCTGGAGGGCTGTGGAGACGGGGGAAGTTGGAGATTTCGGGCTGGAGGTTAGAGGGTTCCGACAGGAGGGACGGAGGTGGAGGGTTGCGTGGCAGATGGGATGGTAGCAGGTGAACGCCGACGGCTGGCTCAAACCGGATATGGGGGTTCTGATGGGGATTCTGGCAGGTCGCCGGAGAAGGGGTGAGGGCTGTGACAGTTGGGCCTGTGGTGTTGGGTGGAGTTCCTCGGCCTGTGGGGTTGAGTCTGGTAGCGGGTACGGGCAGGTGTAGGTTGGGTAATGGGGTTTCGCCGATTTTCGGGTTGACAGGGGATAAGGTCGAGTTGGCTGTCATGGCAGCTCCGGGGAGGTTTTGTTGCTGGGTTTTGAAAATGGTTGTGTGTTGTGTTTGGTGTATAGAAGTAGGGTGTGTGTGTGTGTGTGTAATTTGTACTCAATTAAAATAAAATAAAAAAATAAAAACCCTAAAAAAATAAAATTAGTAAAAACTAAAAATAAAACTTCTAATCTATAATGTAACACTAAAATAAAAGAAATAAAATAAATAAACTAAAAACCTAATAAAAATATAAAAACTAAAGATATAAAAAAAGTAATATAAATTTAAAATTAAACTCCTAAAAATAAATCTTAATAAAATTAGATAAAATAAAAACTAAAACTAAAACTAATAAAATCAAAATCAAAATAAAATTATACTAAATAAAAAGAAATAGAAAATAAATCCTAGAAATTCTAAATAAATCTAAAATAAATCCTAAAAATAAAAATGACTCAAAACTAAAAATCTAAAAAATAATAAAAGGGCACAAACTAACACACACGGGCTTCGGGGTAGGTTTAGGGTAGGTTAGGATACGGGACAAGGGTAACTCCATAATCTGCACAATTGTCTTGAAATACGCATTTGACACCGCAACTGCAATTAAACCTGCATATTAAACAATTAAGCGCATAAGACCCATATTTTCGAGAATTAGCAACTAAAGTACGTCTATTCGGGGTATAAAATGTTCAGTTTTGAGTGCTTATCATTTGTCTCCAATATGTGTGTTTGTTTGAAGGTTTGTGAGAAATTGAAATTGTAGTCCTTTACGCAATGAGCAATGCACCAGGACATAATAGTAGAGTATGCATGCACCGCAGTTGTGTCTCGAATATATATATAATAGAGTGTAAGTATATATATCCTTGTGATACCCTCTATTGTGTGAATTAAGTAGACATTAATGAAATCTGAAATGAAATAGGTTGGTGAACACTCAATTATGTTAAATTGAAAAGGCGCTTATCCATGTAAAGAGAAATTGATTATAAGTAGTATATATATTGCGAGGAAAATACCTGGGAACGATGCTGGGCTATGATTAGATGGGAAGGAACTAGTTATCATGGGAATAGAAACTAGTAGGGTTTGATGGAACATTAGGCGTGCACATTAGATGAGAGGTGAGCATCTCAAGGGAGTACGGTAATATAACATGATTAATATACGTTCTATAAACTAATTTTAAGCACTTGATGATTTTTAAACTGTTTTCAACTCGAGCTCAGACCTGTTTTCTGCAAACTTCTTTTCTTGTCAAATTATTTTAGGTGCCCAGCCACAGGGACACCAAGCATAGGAGTTCTATTCACTCGATGAGTTGTAGCTGCTGTAGAAGTTAGAGGACCTTGGTTATAGACGCCTCTATGTCTATCATTTCTTCCCCTTTTAGTTATTTCATCAGTTAGGGCATGTTGCCCGTTTTCTATTAAGATATTCATAGATTTTGTATTTAGTTATTTACTTCATTCAGTTGTTGATTTATTTCTGGTGGATTATTGTATTTGGGACTTAGACTGGAAATATTTTTCTCCAGTTTCAATTACTATTGCAGTTATTTCCTATCATATGAGATTGATGTGAATGGTTAATGTTTAATTATTTCCTTAACCTAGTTTTATATTAATTAAAAGATAAAATTTTACATCAACCTTTTTAAATATTAGGTGGTTAGTGTTTTATAATAAAGTTTTCGACAGTGATGCATAATTAGAACCAACTGGATATTCTGAATTTAATAAATGACTGATCACCCGGTATTTAATTAGGCGGGGTATCACAGGTGGTAGTAGAGCATTAACTTCTAGAGTCCTTAGGATCTGTGCGACTTATTATGCTTTTCGTGTAGCTTTCTTTGATATAGAGCCCTATATTTAGGACTGTTGTATTCATTAATTGCGCATTCTACGTCTTCTGCTATTTAAGATAATTATTGTGGACTTATAAAGCTTCTCTCTTATTTCAGATGCCTCCCTAACGTGCATTGTGAGCCAATACGGATCCCCAGCCCGAGCCTCAGCCAGCTACGGCCCAGGGTACGATGAATGCTGCGAAAGTTATCATTATTGTGGCACAAGCGGTGAATGCAGCATTAGTCGTGGTACAACAGGCCCGACCACAGGCACTAGCAGTGGCTCCAGCACCAGTCCTCACTTTCCTTTCTGCTTGGGAATGCGTTTGAGATGCCTTCCAAAAGGCACATCCTCCAGAGTTCGCAAGGAGTTCCAATATAGTAAAGGCGAGTCAATAAAAGAAGGATATACAGAGACACCTGAGGATGCATGAGTGCACAAAGGTGCAAAAGCAGATTTTAGCTACCTTTAAGATGGTAGGAGCAGCGCTACAGTGGTGGGAGTCCACTACCATTATCGAGGAGAGAGACAGCTTGACTATTCGAGAGTTCTGGGTGCGGTTTGACTGCAAGTAGTTGCTGGTATGATGTCAACTTAACTAGAGTTAATACTTGTCATTCATCAACTAAATCAGGTTTAGTGAGTAATGCTTCATCATTATGTCCTTGGTCGACCAATGTAGACCTCATGGTAGGGAGTCCGATTTCTAGCGGAATGACTACTACCATTCCATACGTGAGTGTCATGGGTGTTTCTCCAGTTGCTCGCCTTGGGGGAGTGCGATAGGACCAGAGGATGTAGGGAAGCTTGTTCGCCCACTCTAGGCATTTCTTCAGTTCGTCGGTCACTGTCTTGTTGGAGGCCCCATCTTGACCATTGCTTTAGGGATATGCTACAAAGCTAAAATAATGCCCGATCCCATGATTATTGTAAAAACTTTAGAAGAAACTACTCTCGAACTGGATCCCGTTGTCAGTAATGATGGTTCTGGGTACGCCGAAGCGGGTAATTATGTTCTTCCATATGAATCTCGTCATGTTTGCATCTCAAATATTTTTCATTGGTTCTGCCTCTATCCACTTGGTGAAGTAGTTTATGGTGACCAACAGATACTTCTGATTCCCTGCAACGATAGACACTGGTCCTACGATGTCCAAATCCTATTGGGAAAATGGCCACGGGCTAGTCAATAACTTGAGGTCATTGGTGGGCTGGTGAACCATAGGTGATTGTTTTTGGCATTTTTAGACTTTTGAACATAGACTCCAGCATCTTTCTGTCTATATGGCCACCAATATCCTTCCTTTATTGATCAAAAGGCAGTGACCTTCCTCCTGCACGACTTTCATAAATTCCCTCATGAAGTTCGTACAGAACCTGCTCGATATTTTATGGATGAATGCACTGGAGGTATGGGCGAGTGAAGGATCTCTTATACAATTTCCCATTAATAGATAAGTGAAAGCGAGCAGCTTTGACTCTCATCTGATGTGTCGACCTCTTATCACTTGGCAGTGTATCACTTCGTAAGTAGTCTATGATGAGGTCCATCCAACTTGGTGCTCTTTCTGTGTGGAGGACCTGCTCGGATGCTTGCTCGAGTTCAGTAGCTTGATCAATACAAGGTTGAGCAAAAAAGTCTATTTGATCAGTCTTTTTAGGTCAGAGTCTATTACAGAACTTGGGGCAGTTAGGGCATATGCATGCTTGTTCTGTCCCCTAGGGAACTGCAGAACGTCGACCCGATCGAAGTTGGCCATAAGTCTCTTTACAACTGCGAGGTAAGCTGCCATCCTTTCATCTTTTGTGTTGAAATCACAGTTTATCAGGTTGGATACCAGCTGCGAATCATTAAAGACTTGAAGGTGCCTTGCCCTAACACTTATTCTTTACGCAGGTCGACTATCAGTGCCTCGTACTCTACTCCGCTGTTGGAGGCTTTAAATCTCAGTCTGATGCCCTATTTGAGTACCGCATTCTCAGGGGTTACCAGCACGATGCCTACCCCTTCCCCCTTTGAATTGGAGGCTTCATCAATGTATAAAGTCCAAATATTGGATCCCTGTATGCTTTTCATTGGTCAACTAGTTCCTGGCCAATCGATAGGTTGTTCTCCTATAAATTCAGTGATAAAATCGGCTAGAATGACGACTGTTCTTGGTTAAAAGTGAATATTGAACCTTCAGAGCTCGACTAACCACTTTGACAGTCGATCAAAGAGGTCAACTTTCCTTAGAATAGCTTTGAGAGGGTGTGAAGTGACCACGAAGATAGAATGAGCCTCGAAGTAGTGCTTCAGCTTCCTCGAGGCTATCACTGAGGCATAGGTGAGCTTCTCCAATGGCAGATACCGTTGCTCAGATTTTAAAAGTGTCTTACTTATATAGTAGACCAAATATTGGCTTTCTTATCTTTCACACACCAAGGCGAAGCTCACGGTATGGTCTGATACAACAAGGTAAAGATATAAAGGATAGCCTTCTTTAGGAATCACGAGCAAAGGAGGGATGCTGAGATAGGCCTTGAGTTCTTCTGAGACTATAAAATAGTCCTCGTTCCAGGTCAGTCCCTTACTCCTTTTTAATAACTGAAAGAGTGGTTGACATCGCTCTGAGGGTTTTAAAATGAAGCGGTTGAGCGCGACTAGCATTTCGATGAGCTTTTGTATATCCCTTATCATTTGAGGGGGCTGAACTTTATTTATGGCGTCAATCTGGTCGGGGTTCGCTTCTATCCCTCTCTTATTGACCATGTACCCATGGAATTTTCCTGATTGGACACAAAAAGAACATTTACTTGCGTTGAGTTTCATTCGGTACTTCCTCAGGATATCAAAAGTTCCTGCTAAGTTGAAGAGGTGATCATCCTTGAGCTTTCTTTTGACGAGCATGTCGTGAATGTAAACCTCCATAGTCTCCCCCATTTGCTTCTTAAACATTCTCGTAACTAGCCGTTGATAAGTTGCTACTACATTCTTAAGGCTAAAAGACATAACCTTGTAACAATACCAATCGACGGTGGTTATGAAGGAGGTCTTATCTTGGTCTGACACGTGAAGGGGGATTTGATGGTATCCAGAGTAAGCATCTAAAAAGCTCATCCTCTCATGAGTTATTGTCGCGTCGACCAATTAATCAATCTTTGGAAAGGGAAAACTTTTTTTGGCATAGGCCCTATTAAGGTCTGTGAAGTCGATGCAAACTATCCAATTTCCATTTCTCTTAAGAACAACTACTGGGTTGGATAACCACTTAGGGAATTTGACTTCCCGTATGGAACATGTATCCAATATCTTCCCAACCTCTATATTTACTGCCTTTTTCTTTCTCCGGAGCTATTCAGAGAGACTTATGTGCGATCGGCTTGAAGGCTGGGTCAACTTGCAACCGATGACAAACTACAACAGGATCAATCCCAGGCAGCTCATAGGGTTCCCATGAAAAAACATCCAAGTTGCTCCGAAGGAGCGTAACTAGTTATTTCTTCTCACGATCGGTTAAGGAGGTACCAATCAAAATTTTTTCTCAGTCGAGCTGCTTTCAGCCGCGACTTCTTCCAGGTCTTCAACGACCCTTTCTGAGGGATGGAGCCTGGTATCCTCCACCCCTGGCCTATCGCACCTTAGCTGTTATTTAGAGGGTGGCAACCCCTCCCGAGCTCTTTGATTCATCAGTTTTCCTCTCCTGCTTGGGGCGAATAGCCGCGATGAAGCATTTTCTGGCCATAGCTTGGTCTCCATGTATCTCGACCACTCCTCGATCCGTTACACACTTGAGCTTTTGATGATACGTTGATGGTATGACCTTCATTGCATGGAGCCACCCCATATCGAGGATGGTGTGGTAAGGAGACCCAATGTCAACTACTAGAAACTCGATCATTTTTTAAATGTTTCTTGCCCTGACTCGAAGGACAATCTTGCTCAAAGGAACTATAATATTTCCAGCGAATCCGACCAACGGAACAGTGGCTTCCTCGAGGTCGTCTATGCTTAGCTTTAACTTTCTGAACAATTCCAGGTACATCACTTCGGACGATCTACCTGTAATACCCTATAATTTTAATGACTTTTAAAATGAGATAAATTAAAAGTTAATGCGCCAAATTTATTGGATTAATTGGAATTAATTATATGATAAAAAAATTAATTGGGATTAATCTGGATTGATTATTACTAGTGATTAAAGTAATCTATGATTTTGAATATTACTCGGTGATATAAAAGTAATATGTGAATATAATAATTATTATCAGGAGCTACAAATACGATAATAATGGAAATTAAGTCGGGACGCGCTTATGAGTCGTGTCGGGACTAAAATTAAAGGAATAAAATGAGATTTATTTTTAAGTCATTCGAATGATAATTTTTAGTGCGCCGTTGAGTCCGGAAGGGTCAAAATAGGCTAGAAAAATCTACCCAGGGGTTTAATTTTGGTCTCGGGTCAATTGGAAGATGAAAGGACACCCTGAAGGGGCATTTTAGTCATTTTGCTTGGGAGATGAATAGTAATTCCATTTTTTGTCTTTTAGATAACTTTGGAGACCTGTTATATATGATAGCTTAGTTGGTACGTAAGGTTCATTTCATTAAAACAAAAGGTGAGGTCTTTTGAGAGAGAGTGAAAAGACTTAGAGAGAAAGTGAAAGGTTATCTAGAGGAGAGGAAGAGTTTCTTGGAAAGGAAGAGACTTATAGGGAAAACAAGGAGACAACCACTAGCTTTACCACCTTGCACCACCACTGGAGAGTCGTCGAAAAAATAAAAAAGGAATCCTACACTTGTCTTCTCCAAAGGTTCAGACCTACACAAGAGGTAAGTGTAATTCTTGCTTCATTTTAGTGTTTATAATATCCATGTTAGACTAGGATTTCTTTTTGATTGATGGAATTATGAATTTGGGATTAAAATGATTGCTAAATTAAGTTAAATGATTAGGCAAATACATGTAGTTGGATATTTATACATGTAGAGGCTATGCACATGAAAATGGATAGGTTTTACATGTAGAGGTTATATATATGTTTATTGATAATATGAAAACGATGATAGGTATTGCATATAGATGAATCCTACTCATGTTGAATATGAAAATTTGATGATTTAGATACGAGATGATAGTTATAAATTCTTGATTTTTAAGAGGTATAAAAATGGAGAATTTAGATAAATGGAAATGTTAAGGATTTAATGGGTTTGGTGATGATATTCATATGAACATTATGAATTTGATGTTTCTCTTACATGAAAATCACCCTTGAACATGTTTCTCTAATGTTGGAATATTTGGGAGGTTAGAATATAATCCGTAAGTATTTGGGTGTGAGAAACTAAAAAAAATGCAGAAATATGGGGTTGCCCTCGATCTACTAAAAACTCGTTCAAACGTGATTAATAATGAGATTTCAAATGAGAATTCATAAGAAATGTCGTTCAAACGAGAATTTTGGACTTCAAACGAGATTTCAGAAAGTCCCTTTTTAGCCCAGAAAAGTTTGGAAATTGGTAATTTGGTCCACGGTAAGATTTGATTAATTGTGATACATTAATAAGGAGTGAGAGACTTGGGTTAATGTTGGAAAATTATAGGGAATTAAGAATTAAAAATTACGAGAGAGATATCTACATAATTATTATATGATTTAGAGGAGAATAATCGTTATAACAAGTACAGGTAATATTGAGGATGTATATACGGGTACTTGGGTTGAATAAACGATTATGTGAGTGATAACTACATAATAAATATACGATGATAATCATGATTAACATGTAAGGGTGGTATTAGAGAAATATGACGGGTACTTGGGGTAGGATGAAATCCTAATATGATGTTGGTCGAGTGCGTACCAAATTTTATAGAGGTTGATGTGTATACCTATTGATTGATAATTTATGTGTATGACATACCTAGACTACTTGCTATCAATGGGAGGTATGCGCGTTGAGGGCAGTCATATCCTGATGAGCCTAATGGGGGATTTTTAACTTATTTCCTCGAAACATAAAACTTAGGGATTGAGCACCACTTTTGTGAATAAGGGTGTGACCCGTCATTTCGGTGCGTAGGTATGTGCGTAGCCCCAAGGCTTAGAACTATGTTCGCCTCTAATATGTGTATTTTGATATATATGGTTCGAGGGATACACCGAACCAGCAGTCATTTGTACAATGAGGAGATGTACTCGGACATGATAGCAGAGTATGTGCGCACTACAGGATTGTTTCAAATTGAGTTGTTAAATTTTGTAATTTAGATTCTTTTACGGTATTAGTTCCTTCATGGGTAAGTTGCAAAACATCCCATGCCTATTTTGACGTGGAGCACGTCATAATTTGTCGAAACTCGTCAGGTGTGACGGATCCGAAAATAACACTTAAACCCTTAGAGTTAAAAGACAACCATTTAAATTCATCTTCGGTCCAATCAGTGACAGATTTTAAATTGGTCACGTTATTAGCAGTGACGGAGGGAGGTGTCCACCCATTTTCTACTAAAATCCAAACTTGTTCATCAATTGCTTTTAAAGCAGATTTCATGCGGGCTTTCCAATGAGCATAGTTTGTTCCGTCAAAAACAGGCATTTTATTATATAATTTCTCCATTTGAACACGCTCTTTTTCAAAAATCAATTTTTCCAGAAAATTGATATCTTAGAAAGATTTTGCGGAAAATTACACGGTATATTGTGTAATTGGCTCTGATACCAACTTGAAGAGTGCGCTTATGTTCAAATACAGGAATTATTTAATTAAACACCATTTTTTCAATTAAATCCTAAAACATGCATCTAGATGATTTATTAATTAAAATAAATATAGCATGTGACACAACATATCAGTAAAAATCCCCGCAGGGCAAAACCATATTATTTTCACTATAATTTGTAAAGAACGGTTTACATGGATTATACTGAAAATAAGTGTGACATACGAAAATACCCGTAGGTGTCGGTTCCGATGTCGTCGACTGGAATCTCCCGCAAGAATTCCAGATGGGCAGCAATGAAGAAGAAATCAGCTTCTCCACAAAATACACCAAAGTGTAAATGACTTCTTGAAATCTTCCAAAGTGTGCAAAATGCCTCTAGAGAGATTCTATGATGTGTGTATGTTGTGTCCTCTAAATGGGAGAGGAAGAGTACATTATATAGGAGGGATTAAGGCTCACAAAACACCTTTCATAAAACATGGAGGAGACATGGCCGGATTATACTAAAGGTGTTGGGAAAAGCAAATGAGTGGAGTCAATAATTTTGGCTCAAGGAATTTGTAGCCTACAGGGACCCCGAACCGTTTCGGGTTCACTGCGAACCGGTTCGCCCCCCCAAACCGGTTCGGACTCGGTTCGGGGACAAGGGCTGGCCCAAAGGTTTGAACACTTAGAAAAAATCCAAGATGTTTTAAAGTATTTTTCTTCAAATTCAAACGGCCATAACTTCTTAACCGTAGCTCAGAATGAGGTGACGTTTCTTCCAGTGTCTTCGTTGCGGCAAGCTCTTCAACTTTCCAGTTGACCGGTCCTCTGGACTATGGCTGTATAATTACGAAAATGCCCTTGAACTTCCATATCAAACCATATTTCCCTGTTTTGACTTTACTAGCATTCCTCTTGCAATTCGGGCCTAAAATCATGGAACGTGAATTCGTTGAGGCCGATGTGGGATACTAGTTGGATATGATAAATGCTTGAACCCCGAAATTCGGATAGAGGCCATCATGAGAGATCGTGCCTTATGTACCGGCATTAGACATATAAACAGTGATCTAGGGAAAACAGAAAATTCCTAGATACTATCCGGACATTTATAGAATTATGTCCTTACAAATCTCCCCCTATGTGTATGCCGGTACATACATAAAAAATCCGAATTATGCAAACTCCCCAAAACAAATGACATTTGTGAAACACACTTTAACAACTTCAATTCAACAACTTTTCAGAAACGCCCAAAGCTTTTCTCATCAGGGTGTGCAATCCAATAGATATCAACTTCGTACCTACACACATGAGATAAAAGCAAATACCCGTGACACACAACAGTTTGAAATATAATGATATGCAATAAACCAAAGATGAATTAAGTTTAAGCAAATCATAGATAAATCAAAACAAAATTTTCTCCCCCATAATTCATTCTCCCCCTTTTTATGATGTCCCCAAATAGACATATATGAGAAGCATAAATATGGAAAAGGTCGCACAAAAATGTTCTATATATTTTTGAATTTTTCAATTTTTTGCTCAAAATATACAACAAAGAATCAAAGAATCTTCTATATTTGTACAAAAAGAATTAAAGAATGTTCTATTTTTGAATTTTTTCAAAATTTGTAGAAGAATATACAAAAGGAATCACACCTTGAAAGAACACTAGAACAACCAAGACGGTGATAGCGTAAATGTAGGGGTGGGAAGACATTCGATAGGTAAATAAACTCAATCAATCATATGTGCATGATGCATACATGTACTCCTAACGAATGAACATCAAAAGTATCCTTAGGTGTAAAGATTGTTGAATTTAGATGAAATCGTCTTAATCAAATCAACAAATCAAAGTAAAAATGATTTTCACACCAATAACGTCCAAAACTATTTAACCCTTTTTCAAGGACGTGCAAACCCGTTTAAAATTTCCAACCAAACTCCCTCAGATATATTTTCTTTTTAGAGGTGATAAACTAAATTCTCAAACTTTGTAGAATTGATGGTGAAACCTATTGGCTCATATTTGGCATGTATTTCTTTTTATTGCCTTTAAATTTTTCGGGCTCTTTTAACCTCTTTGGACCCCGGATAATAAAATTCCTCAATTTTTTAGGTCCATTTTAACGGTGGCTTTTGCGCAAAGGATATTTATTTTACCTTTCGCAGCCCCTCCCCGTTATAAAATAAAACACTCAGTCTCTCCAAAACGGTTCTTACATGCACACTAATCTTATCAAGTTTTATCACGCTTGCTTCGTTTTAAGAACAGGATTGAAGTGAAAACACCCAACCGATATGTGATAAGACAAGAACAGAAATCAAACAAATTCGTGCATGTGTGCAATAAAGGAAATCATGAGTCATACATGTAGGAAGTAACACTTAATTACATCTTAATGACTCCAAACATTATAAAGCACAACAATGACAAGATATATTGTCTCAAAACACTATCAAATAGTCACATGAATAAATGGAATGTAATTTGTGACTTGGCTATCTCAAATGCTCATCTATAAAAGGTAAAAACAAAAATCTTTTTGTTCTTTTTCTAAAAAAATTAAAAAAAAAACTTTTTGCTCTTTTCTAAAAAAATCTTTTTGTTCTTTTCTAAAAATTTTATAAAAAATAAAATCTTTTTGATCTTTTCATTTTTAAAAAAAAATTATAATAGAAATAATAATACACAAGATACAGTCTAGCAATAGAAATCATATGATGTAAACATGACAAAGCATCCTATCCTAGACACGGACCATCCCTTCAGTCAACTGTGCAAATCCCTAAAGATTTTCTAAGACACTCGAATCTGATGGCATCTAAAGGTTTCGTTAAAATATCAGCTAACTGACGGTCGGTGGGAACGTAACATAGAGATACGACTTTCTCTTCAACAAGCTGTCGAAAGTGCTCACGTATCCTGATGTGCTTTGTGCACGAATGCTGGACTGGATTGCGGGATATGTGTATCGCGCTCGTGTTATCATAGAAGATGGTCATAGTGTCCTATGAAATCCCATAATCCTCCAGCATCTGTTTCATCCATAAGAGTTGCGTGCAACAACTCCCGGCGGTGATGTACTCAGCCTCCGCAGTGGATAAGGAGATGGAGTTTTGCTTCTTGCTCAATCAGGAGATAAGGGCAGAACCAAAATAAAAACACCCACCAGAAGTGCTCTTACATCCATCTACATCCCCGGACCAATCGGCATCTGAATAGGCGGACAAACGGTCATTGGTATCAAAGGAATACCAAATACCATATGAGAGAGTCCCACTCATGTATTTGATAATACGTTTTAGAGAGAGTAAGTGTGACTCTTTCGGGGACGCCTGATATCGCGCACAGACTCCAACACTAAAGGCAATGTCGGGACAACTAGCAGTCAAGTAGAGAAGACTACCTATCATACTACGATACAAGGTTTTCTCTACGTCCTTACCTGAAGTGTCCTTACTAAGCTTGATAGAAGTACTCATAGGTGTACGAGCATGCTTAGCGGAGTCTAAACTTTTTTTTTTCTCACTAGGTCTCTAGCATACTTAGATTGAGAGATGAACATCCCATCCTCTAGCTGACGAACCTGAAGACCAAGGAAGAATGTAAGCTCACCTACCATGCTCATCTCAAACTCACTTTTCATCTCCTCCTCAAAGTGGTGAGCATGCTGGGAGCATGTGGATCCAAAGACTATGTCATCCACATAGACCTGGGCAACCAAAATTGCACCGACATCTCTCCTAACGAACAACGTCATATCAACTCCCCCTCTCTTGAAGCCATGGGCTAAGAGATAGGAAGTAAGCCTTTCGTACCAAGCACGTGGTGCTTGATTCAAACCATACAAGGCTTTCCTTAGATAGTATACGTGTTCCGGGTGCATGGGGTCTTCAAACCCTTTTGGTTGAACCACATAAACCTCTTCCTGTAGAATGACATTTAGAAATGCACTCTTGACATCCATCTGATATAACTTGAATCGTAGATGACATGCGATGGCGAGTAGTAAGCAGACAGACTCAAGCCTCGCAACAGGAGAAAATGTCTCCCTAAAGTCTACACCCTCAATCTGTGTGTAGCCTTGAGCGACCAACCTAGCTTTATTTCTGATTATGGTACCATTTTCATCCATTTTATTCTTGAAAATCCACTTGGTACCTATCACATTAGT
Source organism: Sambucus nigra (assembly GCA_949130495.1). Classification (NCBI taxonomy): domain Eukaryota; kingdom Viridiplantae; phylum Streptophyta; class Magnoliopsida; order Dipsacales; family Adoxaceae; genus Sambucus; species Sambucus nigra. The sequence goes on along the minus strand of OX422217.1, from coordinate 611,500,589 downwards.
CTCACTAGGTCGGGGGACTAGTTCCCAGACATTGTTCTTTTTAAACTGCAACAACTCATCCTGCATAGCAGATATCCAGTGTTCATCCTTGAGTGCTTCTTTGTGATTCTTAGGCTCGGTTGTGGACGTGTATCAAAAGTAGCTAACAATATTCTCGAGCTGAGCACGAGTCTTGACCGCTAAGGTAGGATCGCCAACAATGGCAGAAGGATCATGACTCTTTCGAACCCAAGCAGGTGTGTCCCCTAATACAGGAGTAGAGTCCACAGAATGTGGGTGAGGGACAAGTAAATCACTGTCAGAAAAGTCCTCATCCTCACATTGAAGGCTAGAATCAATAAACGTGGAAGGTTCGTCATCTTGCACGGTGACGTTTATTGACTCCATAACCTTAGAGCTCTTCAGGTTAAAAACCCGGTATGCTCTACTGTTTGATGAATATCCTAGCAATATTCCCTCATCACTCCAGGAGTCAAACTTTCCTAAGTTCTCTCTATCCCGTAGGATATAGCATTTACTCCCAAAGACACGAAAATATGCTAGGTTGGGTTTCTTGCCAATCCACAATTCATAAGGCGTCTTAAGTGAGTGTGGACGTAGGTATACCCTATTCACCGTATGGCATGCAGTAGACACTGCCTCTGCCCAAAATCTCCTAGCAACCTTATGACGTAGAAGCATAGATCTAGCCATTTCTTGAATCGTTTTATTCTCTCTCTTAACAATCCCATTTTACTGAGGATTTTTCAGAGAAGAAAAACCATGTTTGATTCCAAGACTCTCACAGTAAAGATCAACCTTTGCTTCTTTAAATTCTGTGCCATTGTCACTACATATCATGTTAATAGTGACACCATGCTGATTTTGCAAGACACGACACTTGGTCGTTAAAAATTCAACAGCATCTGATTTCTCTCTCAGAAAACCAACAATCGAATATCTGGAGAAATTATCTACCATCACGAGGATATACCTCTTACCACCCAGACTCTCAGTGCGAGTAGGACCCATAAGATCCATGTGAATTAACTCAAGCACACCGGATGTGGTAATGGAATGCAGCTTCCGGTAAGGACTGCGGATTTGCTTTCCCATTTGACAATGTCCACAAACCGTGGAAGTTGGCTTTCCAAGAGATGGTAAGCCTCGCACTAGGTCCTTTTTAGCAAGTCGTGACAAATCACTTACGTTCACATGACCTAGACGCTGGTGCCACAGATCCATAGGAGTGATCGTGGCACAGTTGCAGACAAGTGAGGATGTGGGCAAAATCCCATAGCAGTTATCTTCTGTCCTCGCTCCTTGCACTAAAAGTTTACCGGCTTGATCATAGACATTACACATATCCCGGTTAAACTTTACGACAAAGTCATCGTCGTATAGTTGGCTAATGCTGAGAAGGTTTACCTTTAAACCTTTGATGTACAAAACATTTTCCAGCTTAGAAAATCCTGGTAAAACAACTGTACCTCGTCCTACAATGCTAGATTTGCTCCCATCACCAAAGGTGACTCTTCCATCCTTATAATCCTCAAGGTGGGTAAAAAAAGAGACATCACCTGTCATATGTCTGGAGCAACCACTATCAAAATACCACTGTGAGGTATTGTGCGCTTTGAGAGCGAAATGAACAACAAGGGCCTTTACAACATTCTTAGGCACCCAAGATGTGGTAACCTTTTGTATACCCTTGTTGTTGTTTGTTTTAGCTGGGTTGCGAGAAGCATTCACTGACGGTAAAGAAATCCGTCGGAATTCCTCCATCAAACTCTGAGATGTGGCAGCTAAAAACTCAACACGCTCTCTTAGATTGGTAAAATCTTTAAAAAGATGTGGTGGAGTAGTAGTACGTATTGTACGACCCAAACTATAGCAAAACTCCCGGAGGTGCCCATTTGTTTTGCAATAAGTACAAAAGAACACAGTATTAGGTGGACCTTGGTTTGCTTTTCTTGGTCGAACTCTCCTACGTGGATTTTGACGATGGCCATATGGAGTCTTAGTAAACTCAGGAATTGGTCCAGGTGTAATTTGGGATGTGGTGGCACCCTCATAACTTATTCCTTTCCTATCACCAAAACCTAAAGCAGGGCCGAGGAGCATCTTTCCCATTTTTCCAGATCTGTCCTCGATTTGTACCTTGACTTCCCTAGCTCTTTCAAGATCATGAGTAAGCTGGGTAACAAGGACATCAAGTTTCTTCCGAGTTTCCATGGAGGAATGGAGCTCACTCGTAAGACTAGCCACTTGATTAGTCAAGACCCCTATCTCTTTCTCAAAACCAATCTCTCTCTCTCTCTCTAAACAAACTCTCTTTCTTAATAAAGGCAGACTCTTTTTCTCTCAAGATGGTGCAGGTGGAGGATTCCTTCTCTCTTGCTTCTTCTAAATCTTCTTTTAAAGTGGTGATCCTAAGAACGAGTGCTTTGTTATGCTTTTTGGTTTTAAATGATTCATTATATAATTCAGCGTAGGCGCGTTGACGATTACACTTTCTCTCACTTGCATCATCCTCCCCTTCACTCACATCGTTCTCACTGTCGAGGAGTCCTTGTGAAGTAGCATCCTCATCGTCGTGAGGAGCACTAGGCGTATGACTAGCCATGAATGCGGTGAAGTTACATTCATGCGGTGACTCGTCTCCAGAGTCCACTGTCTCGACCTCACTGTCGTTACTAAGGGTAGCATTTAGGACAACTTTATTTTTTTCTTTTGCAAGTCTATTTAGTCTAGTTGCACACTCAAAAGCTCTATGTCCTTTACCATCGCACTCATAGCATCTCTCACCGTCTTTAGGAGGGTATTTAAAACCTTTTTCATTTTTCTTTTTCTCAAAAATCCTTTTATCTTTGAAATTTTCATTTTTCTTAAATTTAAGAATTTTCTTGAAATTTTTTGCAAATAAAGTCAAATCATCTAAATCAAAATCACACTCAGAATCTGACGTTTTTATTTCTCTTTTTCTAGATGATTCAACTCTCTTTCTTGCCGAGCCTTCACTTTTTCTAGCTTGAGCATTAAGTGCAATACCCTTATCTTTCGGTTTGACGGATTTAGGAAACATATCAATTTCAAAAGTTTGTAAGTCTCCTACAAGTTCCTCCAATTTAAGTGTGTTTAAATTTCCTATAGAATTTAGCACAGTGACTTTGGGGATAAAACGCTTAGGAAGTGATCCTAGAATCTTTTTAACAACTCTATCATTAGGAATGTGTTCACCAAGATTAAAACTAGTGTTAACAATATCAGATAATCTAGCATAGAATTCATTAAAACATTCACTTTCAAGAATGGTGATTGTTTCAAATTGAGTTGTTAAATTTTGTAATTTAGATTCTTTTACGGCATTAGTTCCTTCATGGGTAAGTTGCAAAACATCCCATGCCTCTTTTGACGTGGAGCACGTCATAATTTGTCGGAACTCGTCAGGTGTGACGGATCCGAAAATAGCACTTAAACCCTTAGAGTTAAAAGACAACCATTTAAATTCATCTTCGGTTCAATCAGTGACAGATTTTAAATTGGTCACGTTATTAGCAGTGACGGAGGGAGGTGTCCACCCATTTTCTACTAAAATCCAAAATCGTTCATCAATTGCTTTTAAAGCAAATTTCATGCGGGCTTTCCAATGAGCATAGTTTGTCCCGTCAAAAACAGGCATTTTATTATATAATTTCTCCATTTGAACACGCTCTTTTTCAAAAATCAATTTTTCCAGAAAATTGATATCTTAGAAAGATTTTGCGGAAAATTACACGGTATATTGTGTAATTGGCTCTGATACCAATTTGAAGAGTGCGCTTATGTTCAAATACAGGAATTATTTAATTAAACACCGTTTTTTCAATTAAATCCTAAAACATGCATCTAGATGATTTATTAATTAAAATAAATATAGCATGTGACACGACATATCAGTAAAAATCCCCGCAGGGCAAAACCATATTATTTTCACTATAATTTGTAAAGAACGGTTTACACGGATTATACTGAAAATAAGTGTGACATACGAAAATACCCGTAGGTGTCGGTTCCGATGTAGTCGACTGGAATCTCCCGCAAGAATTTCAGATGGGCAGCAATGAAGAAGAAATCGGCTTCTCCACAAAATACACCAAAGTGTAAATGACTTCTTGAAATCTTCCAAAGTGTGCAAAATGCCTCTAGAGAGGTTCTATGATGTGTGTATGCTGTGTCCTCTAAATGGGAGAGGAAGAGTACATTATATAGGAGGGATTAAGGCTCACAAAACACCTTTCATAAAACATGGAGGAGACATGGCCGGATTATACTAAAGGTGTTGGGAAAAGCAAATGAGTGGAGTCAATAATTTTGGCTCAAGGAATCTGCAGCCTACACGGACCCCGAAACGGTTCGGGTTCACTGCGAACCGGTTCGCCCCCCCAAACCGGTTCGGATTGGGTTCGGGGACAAGGGCTGGCCCAAAGGTTTGAACACTTAGAAAAAATCCAGGATGTTTTAAAGTATTTTTCTTCAAATTCAAACGGCCATAACTTCTTAACCGTAGCTCAGAATGAGGTGCCGTTTCTTCCAGTGTCTTCGTTGCGTAAAGCTCTTCAACTTTCCAGTTGATCAGTCCTCCGGACTATGGGTGTGTAATTACAAAAATGCCCTTGAACTTCCGTATCAAGCCATATTTCCCTGTTTTGACTTTACTAGCATTCCTCTTGCAATTCGGGCCTAAAATCATGGAACGTGAATTCATTGAGGCCGATGTGGGATACTAGGATATGATAAATGCTTGAACCTCGAAATTCGGATAGAGGTCATCATGAGAGATCGTGCCTTATATAGCGGCATCAGACATATAAACAGTGATATAGGGAAAACAGAAAATTCCTAGATACTATCCGGACATTTATAGAATTATGTCCTTACAGGACTGTTGCATTCTTATTTATGCATATACGTTCTTAAGCTATTCTATGATATTGAATACTGATGAAAATGTTCTCTCTCATTTTAGATGCCTCCTCTACGTGCACCTCAACCCGCCCCAGCTCAAGTTACAATGAATGCTGCAGAGGTTATTGCCATTATTGCTCAGGCAGTCATTACGGCTTTGGCAGTTGTTCCACCCACACCAGGACAAATGTTTCCTACTGCTTGGGAATGTGTTAGGGATGCCTTTGAGAATGCGCATCCACCAAAGTTTCAAGGGGGTTCTCATGCTGTTACTGCTAGCCAATGGAAGAAGGAAATCCACAGGCAGTTGAGAATGTTTGAATGCACGGAGGTTCAATGTTAGATACTAGCTACATTTAAGCTAGTCGGGGTAGCTCTAGAGTGGTGGGAGGATATTACCACTGCCAAGGAGAGAGACACGCTGACTATCCAGGGGTGTGGTTTGACCGCAAGTACTTTTCTTCCACCGTACAGATTGAGATGAGGCGGAAACTACTTGACTTAACCCAGGAGGGAAGGACAATGGCAGAATATGAGGAGGAATTCACTCGATTGGCAAATTTAGTGCCAGGAGAGGTACTTACTGAATAAAAGCGAATTCAGATGTTCACAGATGACTTGAATTGGAAGATTCGTCTGCACTTATTGGGCAATCTTTCATTACATATTTACGCAGATATTCTTAATGCTGTGATGCTTTAATGTCAGGATAACCGCTTACATGCTAAGGGTGGTAAGCGGGGGATTGTGTCAAGCCAGTAGGGTAAGACTGGTAGAGGCAGCTCTAACGGGACACAGCCATGTCAGAGTCAGCTGCACCAATATGAGCAGGGTTCCCAGTCGGGGGACTATGCTAAACGTTTACGATCCAAAGGATATTGATTTTGCCAAGGAGGCAATAGGAAGGAATAGCAGGGCCATCAACAGGACCAAGGGAGAGGTGGTAACGACTAGTAGGGACGGGGACAACAGGGACAGAATGAGGGAAAATTTACTGGCAGATGTTTCGTATGTGGCAAAAATGGCCACAAACGATTGGATTGTCTTGATAAAGGCAAATTTTCTCAGCAGCAGGTTGCTCGTTACGAGCCACAGAGACCAGTGTTTCCACCAGCCGCTCTCCCAGCACCATCTTAGGTGCTAGCTTTACATGGGTTCCAGCAGCTCCAGCACAGCAGGGACAGTATGGGCGTGTGTATAACGTCCATCAGGCAGCGGTTCAACAGCCACCGCCCGTGATTGAGGGTATGTTTTCTATCTATGGGGCACATTTTATTTGACACGGGGGCCTCACATTCATTTGTATCCACTAGATTTGCATGGGCCACAAGGTTACTAGACATAGCTGACAACACTATTATTTATGTAACTCACCGATGGGTAGTGGGACACCTATTTTCTTTATATGTCATAGTGTATAGAGATTGGGAGTCTGATTTTACCGGTGGATTTACTTGTATTGGACATGTCCGAGTATGATGTTATTATCGACATGGATCTTGTTGCATATAGGGCCATGATTGACTGTTATAGTCGGTGTATTATTTTTGCTATTCTGGGACATGAGATGTTCCTAGTGGAGATGCCTCATTCTGAGGGAGGGTCGTCTATAAATTTATATTATATGGAGGAGGAGACCTCTACGGGAGTAGTGATATCCTTTTATTCGATACTGGTAGTTTATGAGTTTGCGGATGTATTCCAGGAGATACTCGAGTTACCTCCTAGCAGGGAGATAGAGTTTGTGATTGATTTAGAACTCGACACTCGACCTATTGCTCGTGCACCTTACCGTGTGGCTCTAGCAGAGATGAGGGAGCTAAGAGATCAGATAAAGCAGTTATTGGGTCAGGGGTTTATCCGTAGGAGTACGTCGCCTTAGGGTGCCCTGTGTTATTTGTAAAAAAAATGAGATGGTTCTTTACGACTATGCGTGGATTATCGGGAGCTTAACAAAGTCATGAAACGGAATAAGTATCCATTGCCTAGGATCGATGACTTCTTTGATCAGCTTAGAGGAACAACTTACTTCTCAAAGATAGATTTGAGGTCTGGTTATCATCAGCTGCGTATCAGGGAGCATAACATTTCTAAGATTGCCTTTTTGATTAGATATGGATTGTATGAGTTTCGAGTTATGCCGCTTGGGCTAACTAATGCACCGACATTATTTAGGACTTGATGAACAGGGTGTTCAAAGAGTTTCTAGATCAGTTTGTCATTGTATTTATATATGATATCCTGATTTATTATCAGACTGAGGAGGAGCATTCCAAGCATGTGCGACGGGTCCTACAGACGCTACGTGAGCATCAGTTGTATGCAAAATATGAGAAGTGTGGATTTTAGCTCCTGGAAGTTTAGTTTCTGGGGCATTTTATGTCTGAGATGGAAATATATGTGGATCCTAGCAAGGTATCAGCGGTAAGAGAGTTGGGACAGTCTACGACACCGATAAAGGTGCCCAGTTTCTTGGGATTGGCCGGCTATTACAGACGTTTTATCCGAGATTTCTCAAAGATAGCGGGGTCGTTGATTAACCTAACCCGTAAGGGCGTACCATTTATGTGGTATGATGCGTGTCAGTTGCATTTGATGAGCTGAAAGATAAGTTAACTTCAGCACCGATACTAGCATTGCCCAGGCTAGGAGTGGAGTACTTTGTTTAAACTGACACATCGTTACAGGGTCTTGGTGGAGTATTACAACAGGAAGAGAAGGCTATAGCTTATGCCTCTAGAAAGCTTAAGCCTCATGAGAAGAATTTCCCCACCCACTACTTGGAGCTTGCAGCGGTCGTGTTTACTCTTCGGTTATGGAGATATTATTTATTGGGGGAGAAATTTCACCTATTCATGGATCATGAGTCATTTAGTACTTATTCACTCAGCGGGAGTTGAATATGCATCAGTGCAGGTGGCTTGAGTTCGTGGAGGATTATCAGTTTGAGATACATTACCACCCGGGAAAGGCTAATATGGTAGAAGACGCATTAAGCCAAAGGCCGATAGGTGAGTCGGTCGCGGTGTGGAGGGAAAAATAGAAGGAACTGGGACATCAGGATGAAGTTGTCCGATCATTTATGTCAGTCATGACTGTTACACCTCAGATTTTGATGAGGATAGTTCAAGCTCAGGTAACATATTCATTTTTTCAGGAAAAAATTTGATAACTTTCAACTTGGGGAGCAGATTCATACTCAGTGAATTCAGATGGGGGCTTGCGCTTCAACGGTAGATTGATTGTTCTAGAGGGTGTGGATTTACGGCATGCGATGATGACCTATTCACACTCATCCAGATTTGCAGTACATCCCAATGGGAATAAGATTTACTAAGATATATGACGACAGTATTAGTGGAGCGGGATGAAGAGTTACATTGCTGGGTTTATCTTTAAGTGTACCACTTGTCAGTTAGCGAAAGTGGATCATCAGAAGCCCGTTGGGTTTCTTCAGCCATTAAAGATCCCTATGTGTAAATAGGAGAACATTTCCATGGACTTCAATACAGAGTTACCTACTTCTCAAATGGGTCACGATTCCATATGGGTGATTATGGATCAACTGACTAAGGTAACTCACTATTTACTAATTCGAATTGATTACTCTACGGGACAGTATGCCCAGATTTTTATAGTCGAGATAGTGAGGTTACATGGGGTACCGCTTAATATTGTGTCCGATCGGGATAAGATCTTTGTATCCCAATTTTGGGAGAGTTTTTATGAGGCCATGGGTACTAAGGTGCGATTGAGTACGGCCTATCACCCGCAGACTGATGAGCCAACGGAGCGTACTAATTAGATGTTGGAGGAGATATTACACATGTGTATCCTGGACTTCGAGGGAGGTTGGGAGAAATACCTTCCACTAGTGGAGTTCGCTTATAATAACTCCTACCAATTCACCATCGATATGGCTCCATTTGAGGCAGTATAGGGTAGACGTTGTCGTTCTCCTACATATTGGTTAGAGGTAGGGGACAACAAGTTACTTGGGCTAGAGGTGATACATGACACGTCTGCCAGGATTTAGATGATTTATAATCATATTCGGGTAGCCCAAGACAGACAGAAAAGCTACATCGATGCGAAGTGATTCTTCCAGGAGTTCAACGTGGGGGACCAGGTATTATTGTAGGTATCTCCCATGAAGGAGATAATGATATATAGAAAGAAGGGGAAATTAGCTCCCAGATATGTAGGACTATTTCCTATTATTGAGAGAGTTGGTCCGGTTGCTTATAGATTGGGGTTGTCGGAGCACTTGCATAGGATACATGATGTGTGCCATATTTCTTCACTGAGGCGATATCTCCGAGATTTGTTGGCTCACACTCACATTGCATTGGAGGAGATTGATTTGCATCCAGATAGTTCTTATGAGGAGAGACCGTTAGCGATCTTGGACCATAGCGAGAGACGATTGAGATCGAAAGTAGTTTCGTTGGTGCGTGTCCAGTGGGAGCACCATAACGTTGAGGAATCTACTTGGGAGCGCGAGGATAAGATGCGCGATAGATACCCGGAGTTGTTTTTACCAAGTCTGCCTTATTTTTCGAATTTCGGGATGAAATTTTGTTATAAGGGGAGGAGTATGTAATATCCCGTAATTTTAATGACTTTTAAAATGAGATAAATCAAAAGTTAACGGGCTAAATTTATGGGATTAATTGGAATTAATTACGTGAGAAAAAAATTAATTAGGATTAATTCAGATTGATTATTACTAGTGATTAAAGTAATATATGATTTTGAATATTACTCAGTGATATAAAAGTAATATGTGAATATAATAATTATTGTCGGGAGCTGCAAATACGGTAATAATGGAAATTAAGTCGGGACGAGCTTATGAGTCTTATTGGGACTAAAATTAAAGGAATAAAATGAGATTTATTTTTTAAGTCATTTGGATGATCATTTTGAGTGTGACGTTGAGTCCGAAAGGGTCAAAATAGGTAGAAAAGTCTATCCGGGGGTTTAATTTGAGTCTCAGGTCAATTAGAAGATGAAAGGACACTCCGATGGGACATTTTAGTCATTTTGCTTAGGAGATGAATAGTAATTCTGCCTTTTGTCTTTTAGCTAATTTTGGAGACTTGTTATATATGAGAGCTTAGTTGGTACGTGAGGTTCATTTCATCAAAACACATGGTGAGTTCTTTTGAGAGAGAGTGAAAAGACTTAGAGAGAAAGTGAAAGGTTATCTAGAGGAGATGAAGAGTTGATTGGAAATAAAGAGACTTCTAGGGCAAACAAGGAGACAACCACAATCTCTACCACCTTACACCACCACCGGAGATTCGTCAGAAAAAGAGAAAAGGAATCCTACACTTGTCTTCTCCAAAGGTTCAGAATTACACAAGAGGCAAGTGTAATTCTTGCTTTATTTCAGTGCTTTTAATATCCATGTTGGAATAGGATTTATTTTGGATTGATGAACTTATGAATTTAGGATTAAAATGATTGATAAATCAAGTTAAATGGTTAGGCAAATTCACGTAGTTGGAGATTTATACATGTAGAGGCTATGAACATGAAAATGAATAGGTTTTACATATAGAGGTTATATATATATATTTATTGAAGATATGAAAATGATGATAGGTAATGCATGTAGTTGAATCCGACTCATGTTGAATATGGAAATTCGATGATTTAGATATGAGATGATAGTTCTAAATTCTGGGTTTTAAAGAGGTATAAAAATAGAGAATTTAGATGAATGGAAATGTTAAGGATTTAATGGGTTTGATGATGATATTCATATGAGCATTATGAATTTGATGTTTCTCTTACATGAAAATCACCCTTGAACATGTTTCACTAATGTTGGAATATCTGGGTTTTGGTTAGAATATAATTCGTAAGTATTTAGGTGTGAGAAACAAAGAAAAATACATAAATATGGGGGTTGTTCTCGATATGCTGAAAAGTCGTTCGGACGAACTAGGGAACTCGTTCGAACGAGATTAATAACGAGATTTCAAACGAGAATTCAGAAGAAATTTCGTTTAAACGACATCGTTCGAACAACCTCGTTCGAACGAGAATTCTGGATTTTTAACAAGAATTCAAAAAGTCCTATTTTTAGCCCATAAAAGTTTGGAAATTGGTAATTTGGCCCACGGTAAGATTTGATTAATTTTGGTACATTAACAAGGAGTGAGAGGCTTGGGTTAATGTTGGAATATTATATGGAATTGAGAATTAAAAATTATGAGAGAGATATCTACATAATTATTATACGATTTAAAGGAGAATAGTCGCTATAACAAGTACGTGTAATATTGAGGATGTATATACGGGTACTTAGGTTGAGTAAAATATTATATGAGTAATAAATACATAATAAATATATGATGATAATCGTTATTAACAAGTACGGGTGGTTTTCGAGAAATACGACAGTTACTTGGGGTGGGATGAAATCCTAATATGATGTTGGTCGCGTGCGTACCAAATTTTATATAGGCTGATGTGTATACCTATTAATTGATAATTTATGTGTACGACATACCAAGACTACTTGCTATCGACGGGAGGTTTGCGCATAGAGGGCAGTCATATCCTGATGAGCCTTATGGGGGATTTTCGACTTGTTACCACGGAACATAGAACTTAGGAATTGAGCACCATTTTTTTTATAAGTGTGTAATCGGTCATTTGGGTGCGTAGGTATGTGCGTAGACCAAAGTCTTAGGACTATGTTCGCCTCCTATATGTGTATTTTGATATATATGGTTCGAGGAAAACACCGAACTAGCAGTCCTTTGTACAGTGACGAGATGTACCCAGACATGATAGCAGAGTATGTGGGCACCGCAGTTAAGCCTCGGGGTTGAGTATTGTATATATATAATAGAGTGAATGTATATATATATACTTGTAATAGTGTTTACTATGTGAATTAAGTAGATATGAAAGATAATGAAATCTGAAATGAATTAAGTTAGTGAATACTTAATTATATTGAATTGAAAAGGGGATTTTTCATGTTATAGAGAAATTGGATATATATGTATTACCTGTATCGTGAGAGAAATACGTGGGAAAGATACGGGCTATGGTTCGTTGGCACTGATATGTACTAGTTAGCATGGGAACAGTAACCAGTATAATATTAAGGTATGTTAGGTGTGCACTTTAGATGAGAGGTGAGAATCTCAAGAGAGAGTCCGATAATCTAACATGTGTATAATAATTGTTGAATATAGCATTTGTTCACTTGTTATTTTTTAAAATATTTTAACACCGGGCATTGACCTGTTTTATTGCATATTCTCTTCTCTCTTGTATCTCCTATATCAGGTGTCCAGCCGAAGGGGCGCCAACCATAGAGGAGTAAGATTTTGACGAGCTATGGATGCTATGGAGTTTTAGATTTTGTTTGGACGCTTTCATATTCATTAATTCATACTCTATATTTGATCTTTCTTATAGGGCATGTCGCCAAGAGGATTTAATTATTTCCATTCTATTCCAGTCAGTTAATGTATATGTCTGTTTTTGATACATTTTGTTTTATTGGAGTTTATTGTATCGAGACCTTTTTACTGGAGAGTTTTATTCCAGTTATATATATTCAGTGGTGATGTTATCAAGTCATTATTCATTGTTATGGTATGGCTATTATGTTAAACTACTTTTGTTGTTAAAAATGAAATTTTATTATACAAAAGAAATTGGAAAAGTTTTTAACACTTGCTTAGTTGGATATTAGGTGATATATAAAAAAATATTTTTCGATAGTGATGCTAAGAATGAACCAAATCTAAATTCTATTTTAATTTGGTATGGGACTGATCACCCGGTATTTAATTAAGTGGGGTGTTACACTATCTTGGTCAACGAGCAACCTGTCGACGTCTCAGTTGGCCATCCTGAGTGTGATAACCAACACATCATGATGGGGGGTTCTCACCCCAACCAAGTCTTCATCAATCAACACAATATGCTTATTATAATCGACGTCCTCCGATCGTCGATGCTTCCCTGCCTAAGTTTTGGCTGGATCTGTCTAAAAAGGATGCATAACTGCAGTAAGCGTTTTGACCTCCATCCGAGTGGCATTTCCTTGAATGTGCTTGAGGTCCGACGCCCCGTGAATTATCGCAAACTTGTGGTCGATATCCTCCTCGAGGACATTATCGGGCCTCTGCTCTCCATTTGCTACTACCTTTTCTACCTTATTTTCCATGAACTCATTAAGATTCTCAGCTCGAGCCAACTCCTTGAGATGAGATTTGAGGGCTTTACAATGCTCAGTTTTGTGGCCGCCCTGCTTATAAAACGCGCACCTCGGTGCATTGTTTCGATTGGAGGGGTCTCTTACCATTTTCTTTGCCCACTTAATAAATGTCTCATCTTTGACCTTGGCAAGGATCTTATATATTGGCTCCTTGAAGACTGTATTCACCACCTAAAATGCCTTCTAGGCATCATTTTGTTTCCATTCTTTTAGCCATTTTTACCCCTATTTTTGTTCCCTTTCTTCTGAGGCTCATTCCTCTCCACTCCTTTTCCAGACTTCGCGCGACCATTATCCCCTACATTAAGATGGGTCACATCCCCGACTTTGGCATATTTCTCAATACGAACCATCAAGCCGTCGATGGATGTTGCCTCCTTCTTAGTAAAGGACTGGTGCAGGAGGCAGGAGGTCGACAAATCAATTTTGAAGGACGCTACGGCGACCTGCTCCGTGAAATACTCGACTTCATTAAACACTTCTCAATACCTCTTCGCGTATTCTATGAGGTTCTCTTGTGGCTTCTTTTTTATAGTAAGCAACGCATCCATCCGATTTGGGTGGGAGCTTCTTGTTATGAAACGAGTTGTGAATAGCTCAGCCAAGGATTTGAAATTTTTTATGGACTTGCGGGGTAACTTTTCAAACCACTTATGGGCCACATCATGCAAACTAGAAAGGAAGATTCGACACATGAGGGCGTCATTATGACTCCATAGAGTTATGGCTTACTGATACCGACGGACATGATCAATGGGATCAGTCTTTCCATCGTAGATCTTGAACCTAGGGATTGCAAACTTTTTTAGGGCCTCTCCCTCTTCTATCGCCCTTGAGAAAGGGGACTTTATCTGAGTTTTGAGAGCTCACCTGGATAATTCTCGTGTAGATCTGGCACCGCGATGAGCTGGGTGCTGGTCCATCTCCTGAAAAATCAGAAAAAATGCGGTCTGTGATATCGATTTAAATTAATTCGCAACTTTCTAATTTGGAACACTTATTTAATTAGAGTTTATTTAAACAAAAAAAAAATCAACCCTTAAACATGCAAATATGTGTGTGCGTGTGTCAACCCATAAATAAATAAAGCATGTGACACAAATATTCAGGAAAAATCCTCGAAGGGCAAAACCTTTTATTTCTAGAAATTTGAAGAATTCACAAGACCATTGACCTACATACAACCTGATAATCGCCCACAAGTATAACGCACGGTGTCTTTGTCAAACCTCAAAAGCAATGGCTAGAAATAAAGTAGGTTGGAATCTCCCGCAAGAACTCCAGGTGGTTTGTAATGAAGAAGAAAATGGCTTATCCACAAGTGTGAACTTTATAAGGACTCCCGCGACAATAGCACACAGCTCTTCGGTTGTCGAGTTCTCCCCACAAAGATTAAACCACAGCAAAGGTGTGTTCTTCAACACCAAAACAATTCAGTAAAGCATATTGCGATTTTTGTGAATTGTAAACAAAGAGGGATTAAACCCTAAAAGGAAGAAGCCAAAAGTATTCTGCTTTTGTAGTTTTCTGTTCTGTAAAATGCTGGGACTTCTTAAAGAAAACGAAACTATTTAATGAGTATTTATAATAAAAATGCGCCACCTCGGTATTAGAGCACGTTTGAACGAGATCAGCATGTCGCTCAAACTAAGAACAGATGTCGCTCGAACGAGATCGCGCGACATGCTTATCTCGCGCGAACGACATTGCTATGTCGTTTGAACGACTGTTGCGTCAAAAAATTATTATTTTAATGTCCGCTCCAATACTTAGAAAAAATACTCATTCTCAAATATTGACGAAAAAGTCCGCTCCAACACTTAGAAAATATTTTATAAAAATATCCCAAAAGATCTAAGTGGAAAGTTAAGGTATTTAAAACAAAACCTTACCAAAGTAAACTTCACGGAGTCTTTTTGATGAAGAACTTGATAAATTCGGATCCGTCTTGATGTAGATGGTTCTTGAATGCTCTTTGACGGTGTAGCGGTATATGACATAATAAATTGATAACGGACTTATAAAAATATGTCCTTACAAATCTCCTCCTATGTCTATGCCGGTACATACATAAAAAATATCCGAATTATCAAAAAACAAAATGCCTATACAAATCTACCCTCACATGAATAAATTTGCAAGTTCTCAAACTTTTCTTCGAACATCTTCGTCAAATCTCAAAGCTTTTCTCATCAGGGTGTGCAACATAATGATCTTCAATCTTCATACCTACACACATGAGATAAAGAAAAAACCTTCGTGATGCATAGAGTTTGAAATGATATAAGAATAAATCATGAGTAAATCAAATCTCCCCCATAATACAAAAACTCCCCCATACCATGATAATTCTTTCTCCCCCTTTTTATGATGTCCCCAAATAAACAGATAAGAAGAAAAAATTAAAACATGGAGTGTCACGATAAAATGCATAGAAAACAAGTATCAAACTACGCGCATGCAAAGGAGTATCTAAAAAATTTCACAAACTATTTTTGAATTTTTTAATTTTTCATACAAAATAAGATACTAAAAACCACACCATGGATTTAAACACAAACAACCAAGTCATGGAAATGGAATGTATGGGTGTGAACACAATCGATAGGTAAATCAACTAAATCAATCATATGTGCACGATGCATATGTGTACCCCTAACGAATGAACATCAAAAGTATCCTTAGGTGTAAAAATTGTTGAATTTAGATAACATCGTCTTATGCATATCAACAAATCAAAGTCAAAGTGATTTTCACACCAATAACGTCCAAAACTATTTAGCGCTTTTTCAAGACTTTTAAGGACGTGCAACCCCGTTATAAAATTCCCACCAAACTCCCTCAAAAATATTTTCTTTTAGAGGTGTATAAACTAAATTCTCTAACTTTGGAGAATTGGTGCAAAAACCTAATTGGCCCATAATTTGCATGAATTTCTTTTTATTGCCTTTAAATTTTTTCGGGCTCTTTTAAACATCTTTGGACCCCGGATAAAAAAATTCCTCAATTTTTTAGGTCCAATTTAAACGGCGGCTTAATCGCAATGGATAAATGATAATCTTTCGTAGCCCTTCACCGTTTTCAAACAAAGCACACAAACTCACAAACGGCTCTTATATGCACAACTTTCTTATCAAGTTTTATCACGCTTGGTTCATTTTTAAGGATTGGATCGAAGTGAAAACACCCAGCCAACATGTGATAAGACAAGCACAATAATCAAGCAAATCCGTGCATGTGCGCAATAAAGAAAATCATGAGTAAAACTTGTAGGAAGTAACACTTAATTACATCTCAATGACTCCAAACATTATAAAGTACATGGATGAATTGACCTATTGTCTCAAAACATTATCAAATAGTCACATAAATAAAATGGAATGATGTTGTGACTCGGTCATCTTAAGTGTCCATCCATAAACGGTGCAAACAAAATACAAAAATCTTTTTGGATTTTTAAAAAAAAATTATAAAAATAAAATCTTTCTGTGTTTTTCAAAAGCAAACATTTATACAAAAAGTACATGTCACAACGCTAGCAAACATAAATATCATGAAACAAAGACTAGCGTATGACAAACATGTAAACACAATCATCGATATGATATGGCAAGAGAAGAATCATGTGCAAGCAAATGGGAATCAACTTGTCTAAAATCTAGTGCCTCTAAAAGTGATTTCCTAACCCCAGATAGATGTGAAACGTCATGTGGGGGATTTAGGAACTGTTGATACCAAAATTAGTATGCCGATATAGACGAATAATAAGAAGACACGTGTCGATCTACGTGGCGCAATAGTAACGAGGAAGTTTATTTCCCCGACCAAGTCATACTCACTCCGAGCAACAAGTGTACTCCGAGGAACTCCAACCCTCCGAGGAACTCCTGAACAACGAGAAACTAAGGCGGTCCGAGCTGCATCTCGGCCACAGCATTGATTGCCAGATAATCAACAGTTCAACTATTCATTGAATGCTTATCATACAGACGTATACTCTTAAAGGGCATTAATTGTTTACCCTTTCACATGTACAACCTAAGGGCTATAAATACATTGTATCACCCTCATTCAAAGGGACCGGAATTTCTTGATAGAACTTGTAATCGAGAATTCCCAAAACACTCAGCAATAACATTACAGTGGACGTAGGCCATTCTTATAAGGCTGAACCACTTTAAAATTCTTTGTCTCATTTATTTATCTGTGATTGAATAATTAGAGTAATCTAATTTTTTACATCAACAGATTGGCGCCGTCTGTGGGAACGACTGTTGTTATCGTTTTTCACCAAAAATCATTCATCATCAATGGCAGATAATTCGGAATCCAGCAATCGAAACGCTGGAACTGCTGGAAATCTTCCAAATCCTTCTGCACCTCCAGATCTGGCTGGAATTATGACGAATCTGGCTCAAGGACAAACCGCCATGCAAGAAATAATGCGGCAACTCATACAAACTCTTCATGGCGTGGCACCTGCACATTCGGGACAACGAAGTGGTCAGAGGAAAACCTATTTACCTTCTTCACGATCCAGACGTACGGAGACGTATCGTAATGAGGAATCTGATGATTTCTCTTATCAACCTGGGCAAAGTTCATCAATACGGGCCACAGATACTGAGCAACGTGTTACTCTCTCTCCGGAGAGGACCAGTGCCTTGGAAAGACTGAGCAGGGTGTCTCCTTTCAGTCGATTAGGCCCTAGGAGGAATAAGAGTCCACCTAAAGCCATGTCGAGGATTTTTCGACAACCATCAGGTCTAAGAGAAGGATCAGCACAATCACGACCAGTTGCTCGTCAAGATAGATCTCAGGAAGCTACGTCAGAACAATCAATTGCTCGAACTAATAGGCCCGAGGAAGGAAATGATGCGTGGAAAGGGTCCATTCAGCGGTTGGAGGATAGATTGGGAGAAATGGCTAAGGCAAAGAATCCCCTACAACGAACTTTTGTTCGAGGGACACCTTTTGTACAGGCCATTGTGGATTTTCCTACACAGTCAAAATTTAAAGCACCTGTGGTGACCCCCAAATATGATGGAAAGACAGACCCTGTTCTTCACATAGAGCAATATCAAGCTGCTGCCGACATCTATGTTGTCCCCGACGAGATGAGATGCAGAGCATTCTTAGGAACTCTTACTGGATCTGCCCAAATATGGTACAACAATCTTCCTCGGGGTAAGATTTCAACTTTCTTTCAGTTGGCCGAGTTGTTCATTGGCAATTTCTATTTTGGAGCAAAGCCAGTAAAACGAGTGGCACACTTGTTAAGTGTTAGACAAAAATCTGGTGAGAGTACTAGAGATTACATAACTCGTTTCAATAACGAGAAGCTGGAAGTTATAGATTATGAAGAAAAGACAGCAATCACCGCCTTGATGAGTGGGTTGTTGCCTAACAAGTTGTATTACACTTTGGACAAAGATCCACCTACAACTATGTCAGAGTTGATGGCAAAAGCGGCCAAAATCATGAACGCCGAGGAGGCTATGGCTGCGAAGAAGAACATGGATAAAGAAACCAAGGTGGAAGTCGACAAATCTAAGAAGAAAGAGCATAAGGGCAATGGCGGTGACAAGCATTCCAAGAATAATAAGTCGCCATGGGAAGTACTGAAGAAATTCAATAATTATACTCCTTTGAAAATGGGTATTAATCATGTCTTGGAAGAAGTCAAGAATAACGAGGAAATAAAGTGGCCAAAGAAACTGAGGTCAGATCCTGACATGAGGAATAGAGAGAAGTATTGCGAGTTCCACAAGGATCATGGCCATATGACTAAAAATTGCATAGCTCTTCAGAACGAGATTGAAACACTCATCCGAAGAGGAAAGCTAGCAAAGTATGTTGATCGGGGAGGTGAAAGAAGAAATAATGACCGAACTAGAGAGAGGTCTAGATCTCCACGTCGAGCAGAGGAGAAAAAGAAGAGAAACCATGAGGATGATCCAGATGATGACCCCGATCTTCCAAAGAAACCAAGGCAACCAGAACGAGGGGTATTTTTAATACGTTTTGGGTCATTTGATTGTAATGTTATTACAGGAGGAGATGCAGGAGGAGGAGACCTTACTGCAGAAAGAAAGGCTTACCTTGGAGAGGCTCAAGCTTGCTCGTACATTCAGCGAATAAATTTGGCTGAGGAGGATCGCCCGAGGAAGATAAATAAAGAGAAGCTGGTCATTGGTTTTTCAAAAAATGACCTTGCATGTGTTCTTTACCCTCACGACGACCCTTTGGTGATCAAAATGAGGATGAAAGAAGTAGTGATTTCAAGGGTTCTGGTAGATGATGGTAGTTCGGCAGACATCATGTTCTACTCATGCTTTGACAGTTTAAATTTAAAATTATCTCAATTGGAACCTTATCACATACCTCTCATGGGTTTTGCTGGCGAGAAAGTTTTTCCACTTGGGACGATCAAGTTGGACATATTCATTGGAACTTGGCCTGCTTGTCGAACAGAAAGAATACGCTTCTTCGTGATGGATAAGAATGTGCAATCAGCTTACAACATCATCATGGGAAGAGTTGGCTTGAAGAAGTTCGAAGCAGTTCCATCTACAGTACATCAGTGCTTAAAATTCCCAACAAATTTCGGAGTAGGAGTTGTGAAAAGTGATCAAAAAGTAGCTCGGGAATGCTATTATTCATCTACCGAGCAAGAGGAGCTTGAAGAGTCAAGGAAAAAGACTACTACCTACCAGGTGGATGAAGGTACAGAAATTAAAACACTGGATCCCAGAGATGAATCCCAACTTGTAAAAGGACAGGTGGTGGAATCTACAGAAAATGTTATTCTGGACGATGAACACTCTGAACGAACAACTCAGATAGGTTCGTCGTTGGATGCTTCGATAAAACATGAGTTGATAACTTTCTTGAGAAACAGAAAGAAAACTTTTGCATGGAGTCATGAAGACATGCCGGGAATAAATCCAAGCTTCTTATGTCATGAGCTCAATGTGAATAAGGAGATCAAGCTTGTAAAACAAAGAAGAAGAGTATTTAGTCCCGAGAAGAATCAAGCTATACAAGAGGAGGTCGAGAAGCTCCAAAAAGCCCAATTCATTGAAGATGTGAAATATCCAAATTGGTTAGCAAATATGGTGATGGTAAAGAAGAAAAACAATAAATGGAGAATGTGTGTTGATTTCACCGATCTCAACAAGGCATGCCCAAAGGATCATTTTCCATTGCCCATAATTGATCAACTAGTGGATGCTACCTCGGGACACGAGCTGCTCAGCTTCATGGACGCTTACTCTGGCTACAACCAGATCAAAATGAAACCTGAAGACAGGGAAAGTACTTCTTTTATTACCCCTAGGGGGACTTATTGTTATAATGTTATGCCTTTTGGTTTGAAAAATGCAGGAGCGACATACCAGTGGCTGATGAATAAGGTTTTTGCCGAACAAATCAGTTGTAATATGGAAGTCTATGTCGACGATATGCTGACAAAGAGCAAGAAAGCTACTGATCATCTAGTTGACTTAGGTCAGACCTTTGATCAACTGGATAAATACCAAATGAAGCTCAACCCGACGAAGTGCACATTTGGAGTACGAGAAGGAATGTTCATCGGATACATCGTCAACCAGCGAGGCATTAAGGCAAATCCAGAAAAGGTCAAAGCTCTTTTAGGGTTGCGATCTCCAACGACGAAGAAAGAAGTGAAGAGTCTTACAGGACGAGTTGCAGCACTCAACAGATTCGTATCCCGAGCAACTGATAGATGCCTCCCATTCTTCAAAACACTTTGAAAAACTTTCGAGTGGAATGATGAATGTGAGAAAGCCTTTCAAGACTTGAAGAAATATTTGGGAGCACCTCCACTGTTGTCCGGACCAGTAATGGGAGAAAAGTTGTACTTGTACCTAGCAGTATCAGAGAATGCAGTCAGCTCGACATTGATCAGAGTGGAGAATGGAGTCCAGAAGCCAATTTATTACACAAGTAAGGCTTTTAGAGGTGCAGAGATCAGGTACCCAAAGCTGGAAAAATTGTCATTGGCATTAATTGAGGCAAGTAGAAGAATGAGGCCATATTTCCAGGCCCATACCATCGTCGTGTATACCGACATGCCATTGAGACAAGCCCTTCATAAGCCAGAAAAATCAGGGAGACTGATGTACTGGACAATAGAGCTCGGTGAATATGATATTGTGTATGAACCCAGATCATCACTAAAAGGGCAGGCTGTAGCAGAGTTTACATATCCTGATACCCCCGAGGAACAAAAGTTGCTCGCTGATCAACCTGTGGATGTTACAGGATCAACAAACACAAGTCCAGACCAACTCCGGTTGGTAAAAGGGTTTGTGGATGTAGAAAGATCATCAAATTCGAGCTCAGACCAACTCCGGTTGGTAAAAGGGCGAGAAGAGATGATCAACGAGGAACGAGAAATACCCGGGGAGGATGAAAGGAAACAACAAATATTTCACCGAGGAACTTTGTCAGATAAGAAATTTGAAGACGAGTTACCTACATGGAGATTATATGTAGATGGGTCATCTTGCACAACAGGTTGTGGAGCAGGGATTGTTTTGAACACACCAGACGAGATTGACATGGAATATGCCCTGCGATTCCAATTCAAAGCCTCCAATAATGAGGCTGAGTATGAGGCCATGATAGCAGGTCTTAATTTAGCAAAGATTATGGAAGCGCAACAGGTGATGGTATTCAGTGATTCTCAATTAATTGTGAATCAGATGATGGGAACATATGCAGTTAAAGGAGAATTAATGGTCAAGTATCATGCAAAAGTGATGGAGTTGCTGGCAGAATTTGATGCCATTCAGTTGATCAGAATACCAAGAATGAAAAATGCACAAGCAGGCGCACTGGCCCGACTAGCATCAGCTACTCGTACCGAGCTGCGAAGAACGATACCAATTGAAGTATTAGAAAGTCGGAGCATAGATGAAGACCTGACGATGAATATTATTACCCTTGATTTAGGACCATCTTGGATGGATCCCATCAGGGCATATATTAAGGAGGGAGAATTACCGGAGGATAAGCTCGCTGCCAAGAAATTGAAGTTTAAAGCTGCTCGGTATGTAATAACTAATGGTGTTTTGTATAGACGAGGAATTATGGCAGGTTTGCAAAGATGTGTACATCCCTCCGAGGTGAAAGAATTGATTGAAGAGATCCATGAAGGGTCCTATGGAGCCTATGTAGCAGGTCGGACACTTTTGCAAAGGGTGATGACGCAAGGGTACTACTGGACAACAATGAGGGCTGATTGTATAGCCTATGCCAAGAGATGTGATAAATGCCAACGTTTTTCTTCCATCCGACAAACTCCACAAGCATTGTTGACACCCATAACTTCCCCTTGGCCATTTGCCATGTGGGGAATTGATTTGGTTGGACCACTGCCAACGACCCGAGGAAGATTCATGTACCTCGTCGTTGCAGTGGATTATTTTACTAAGTGGGTAGAAGCTGAACCACTTATTGATATGACATACGAGAAGGTGTACCAGTTTGTTTGGAAGAACATCATTTGCCGATATGGTCTCCCTCATGCCTTCATCACAGACCATGGAACACAATTTGATAACGAGGAGTTTGCCGCCTATTGTCATCAGTCAAATATTTTGAAGACTTATTCAGCACCAGGCCATCCGCAAAGCAATGGATAGACTGAAGTGACGAACAAAACATTACTAAATGGTTTGAAGAAGAGGCTAAGTGAGGCTAAAGCTAATTGGATTAATGAGCTACAGTCAGTATTGTGGGCTTACCGAACAACTCCCCGAGCAGCAACTGGAGAATCACCATATATGCTGGCATTTGGAAGTGAGGCCATAATACCTGCCGAGTTGGGTCTTCCAACACACAGAGTGCTGAATTTCAATTCCCCAGTCAGCGACTTAATGAGAAGATTAGATTTGGATATGCTCGAGGAGGTTAGAGAAGAGGCAGCCATTAGGAATGCTGCTTACCAACAACGAACAACTCTGTTCTACAACAAGAGGGTGAAGAAATGCGACTTAAAAGAAGGAGATTACGTGCTAAAGAAGGTAATTCAGAAGCACAATAAGTTGGAAGCAAACTGGCATGGACCTTACCGAGTTACAGAAGTTGTTCGACCAGGAACCTACCGAATAGCGACTCTAGAAGGAGAGGAATTTAAGAATGCATGGAATGCTGAACACCTACGCAAGTATTATCAGCGATGTAAAATGTAAAGCAGTTCCATCAATATGAATAAAACGATGATATTTCGCCATCTTCTTTCTTTTATTGAAAGTTTTTTGGGGAATACTAGTGTGCAACACTACGCTGCTCAGCAGTAAAGACAACACGATAGTTCAAGCTCAGAACAACTCCGGTTGGTAAAAGGGCGAGAACAAACCATACTCCTTTGGTTAGGAGGCGTACACTAGCTCAGACCAACTCCGGTTGGTAAAAGAGTTAGTGGACACGATAGTTCGAACTCAGACCAACTCCGGTTGGTAAAAGGGCGAGAACACAATATTCCTAAAAATACCAGCTCCGGTTGGTTAGGAAACCATACTCCTTTGGTTAGGAAGCTGACACTGGCTCAGACCAATTTTGGTAAAAGGGCAAGTGGACATGATAGTTCGAACTCAGACCAACTCCGGTTGGTAAAAGGGCGAGAACAACATTCCTAAAAATGCCAACGTGTTTGGCTAGGAAGCAAAACACTCCTAAAAATGCCAATCTCGGTTGATTAGGAAACAAGATAAGCTCTCAAATGCCAACTTATGTTGATCGGGAGGTAAGATTATTACAGAAAATACAAAAGTTCCTCGAAGAACAAAATATTCCAAACTGAACCAAGTATGGTTGGTCGGGGATAAAAACCCACTAACTGTAATTGGTCGACGAGGAGAATTCATCGACCTTGGTTGGTCGGACACATTTTATGAAAAAGACAAAAATTTACCAAGTATGGCTGGTCGGGGATAAAAACCCATTAACTATAGTTGGTCGACAAGCATAATTTAACAACCTTGGTTGGTTGGAAAAATTTTAAACATTTTTATACTCATTACTTTATTATTAAGTGATCGAGCAACATTACTGATACTGGTAACTTTTTTATTATTAAGTTGGTCGATGAACAGCACAATATTGTTATCTTTTTAACAGATACATATGCATAAATATAAAGTGTTTGATAAATACAAGACAATAGCAATTAAGATTGCGAATAAAAATGAAAGTCTTTCATTAAAATTCAAAATAAATTACAAGTTACATTGATAATTATATGGATATGTATACTAATTGTTACATCAGAAATTCCTATTCTATTGGTCTTTTCCCCTCAGATTTCGACACAGGTTCCTCGCTAGCAGGCGGATCATTTAAAGACTGAGGAGAATTAATGAAGTTCAAGTCCTTCAGCATCCTAACGTTCATCACAGAAGGACGATCTAGAAGATGCTCGGGACGAGATACCTCAAACTGAGAATGTAAATTGTAGTCGCCGAGGTATTTTGCAATTAAGCTCCGAGGAATGGCACGAGCTGGGATCCACTCCATGTCCAAATTGAAAGGTGGCACAGGCAAGTCGAGCAATCCGGGATTATAGTAGTCCCACAGATAATGTCCCTGTTCGAGTTTCAACACACATAAGGCATTCAGCCAGCCTTGTTTGTAGCCCTCGTTATTGGCATTCTGGATACGATCATCTAAATGGAATAGCGCTTCGTTTTATCCAGCCATCCAGAACTCCCTGGGCTGTTTGTGGAATTGGAATGTTAACCTTTCAAGCTTCTCGCAGAGACTGTTGACAAAAAGATCATTAGTCTCCAACACTGATTTCTTTGCAGAAAGTTGTAGTTCCAGTTCTCTAATTTTCTTTGACATGTCGAATAAAGCTTGGTTCTTAGCCTTTAATTGGACGGCTTGGTTCTCTAAGGCAGATGCTGTCCTCTGTTCCTCCACAAGAACACTAATTGCTCTTCCTCGTCCCCGAGAACCTCTTCCTCGACCCCGAGTAGCAGTAGAAGGCCCAGCTCTTCTTAAAGCCTCTAATTCTTCACGCAACTTGGCATTTTCCACTTCTAAAAATGAGAATCCTTCATCGGTGACTGGTACCAAGGCAGTGGAAGATGAAGCAGCAGACCTCAGCTGAGCTAGTTCTTTTTGCATATTATTGTTTTCTTGTTCCAATAGCTCAGCGATTTGCCTATGCCCTTCGACATCTGATTTCAATGCTCTCTCTCTCTCACTTCATAGCCAGCAAGCATCTTGTCATAGCCTTTTTCAGCACTAATTTGTTGGATTCTCTTCTCATACCCTTCGTGCAAAAGAGCTGAAGACTCTTTATACTGCTGTTGAAGTTCATTGAGAGTACCTTGCAAGTCTTCAATCATTTCGTAATAAGCCACATTGTTGGCTAAAGCACGATCAAGAAGACATTTTAAGTATTGATAAGCCTCCATTGCTTGGTCTGAAGCATTTTGACCGAGAATCTCTACAATCTGGGAATTATCCAAGTCGGTATGGACAGCCTTAAAATATTCATTACATTGTCGAAGCAGAGTTGTGTCATGGGCAGACAACAATTACATTCTAGCCATAAACTAGTAAAGAAGAGAAGGCAAGAGTTAATAAAAAAGAAGCAGACAGAACATCAACAACGTAAAGGAACAAAAAAGGTGATTTTATTACATCATCAAAAGGAGTACAGCGTTCAAAATACAGAGTACAAGTAAAAGAAAATAAAATAAATATCGAACAACTTCACACCTTTTCCTTATCTCCCAAGACTTTCTCGGGAGGCTGGGATGAGGAGCTCGGTTGCTCGGTGGGAATAATGAGTTGGTCGGCTGGAGCTGGAACTTGTTCAGGAGGAGCAGGCAGAGATGAAAGCTCCTCGTCAGCAGGCTGGGTAAGAATGGGATCACCCACTACCATTGAAGATTCTTCGGAGGCAGCTTCGTCCTCTTCTTCATCTTCAATAGTTGGGGGAGGACCGGGGATATGTTGTTGAAACAGTTCTGAGTCCTCATTAACTTTCAATTCTTGTAGGGCAGAAACCCAACCGTCTCGAAAGTATTTCAAACTCCCATACTGCACCTGAGTCATCATTGCTGCTACCCCCCTGTCCCATCCTTTGTCCCAATCGGTACGAAAAGATTTTTTCACCACCATTTTTCTTTTCATTTTCTCCGAGGAGAGCTTCTCGGATAGAAGATCCTCGGTGGCTTTCAACTTAGCTTCCACCTCCTCCTTCTGGCGATTTACTTCTCGCAGAAGGGTTAGCTCTTCCTCAGCCAATTTAAACTTATTTTCAATCTCCCCAAAGTTTGTGAGCTTCTCGGCATACTTCTTGTTCTCTCTCTCCAAGTCTTTCATTTTATTTCCCAACTTCACCTTCTCTGCCTCAGCTGTAGCCAATTTCTTCTCCCAATCACCCCTATCCTCGTCATACTTTTGAAGGGAATCCTTCAAAGACTGGGCCAAACCCAATAAAGCATCATCTACTCCGAACGAGGAGCTAGAAGCCTTGATCGCTTCATCCTTCTTCACAATGGTGTTAAAGCAACTCACCAGCTGAGAAAAATGAGATAATGATAAGTCAGCACAGAGATATATGTATTGATGGAAAGAAAGAAAATTCAGAATGAGAGAAACTTACTGAAGCAATGTGACGAGTAGCCAGGGATGTAAGCATATCCCTAGACATATTCTCCTCAATTCCTTGGACCCCAGGAATGATCCAAGTCTTTACCGAGCTCATCGCAGAACTCGGAGGAATAATAGTTGGAACACCAGCTCCACTAACTTGAAGCTGGGGAATAGTTTCAGCCAGGTTGACCGAGGAGGATTTCTTCAGTCTCCTCGGTGGCACTTCAACAGTCTCAACCAAAGAAGATCTTTTGGTTGGGGAGATGGTGATCACTTCCACAGGTGCATCCTTCTTATTTGGAGCCACTGGGGGCTTCTCGGCAGCCTTCTGAGGAGCAACAGAAGGGGCAGCATCTATCTTCTTTGTCCCCTTTTGGACATCAGTTTTGTTTCTTTTACCCTCTCCAGCAGAGGTAGTCTCCTCAAAGATAACAGGAACTCTTCTTTTGCCCATTTTCTGACTCAAAGGAATATGAGAGTCTGGTGAAGAATCCTCAGGAGCTGGCGTTGGTTCACTAGTGCTGACCACAGGACGAGCAGTAAAGGATGATGTATAGCTCCTGTACTGCAACAAGTATGAAGCAGACCTGATGTGCTCATCTGCAACTTTCTGATGCAAACTCCAGATATGTTTCAAATGCTTAATATTAACTTCTGAATCTTTTGGAGTCTTTATGTTGCTGTCAACTGCAAACAAATACATATTGAAATGTCAATCACACATTTATTCAAACATAGTGAAATCATAATTTCAGAAATAAAATAAAATGGAAATAACCTATCCCATTGCCATATGGAGGGCATCTGGGACCTTCATATACTTCGTCTCCAATCAAAGGGGCATGTTGCCAATTTTTTATAACTACCCCATGTTCAAAATAATCCCTATTAGCATCAGGGAGATTGACCACTAAAGCCCTATTCAAAAATATGGTTTTTAAATAAAAAACATTGTCTAGAACAACCCATCTATAACAATACATAATCTCAGGAATTCCTATACGGGTTCCGTGAGTTTGATTTAACCTATACACCCCATTAACTATTCTCCACGTGTTGGGGCTATTTTTGCAGGAACAACATCGAAATGATGATAGAACTCTAAGCACAAAGGGTTTGGTGGAAAAGAAAATCCACATTCAGCAATAAAGAGGCTGGGGAACCAATGTCCCTCAGCCAAACGAAAGTAATTTGAAGGCTCAGAAAGATCCTCCAGAGTTACCCAAGATGGAATAGAAAAATCAGAACGGAATTTCTCAAGAGATTCAATAACATAAACCATGGTGAATAAAAGAAATGAAGAAGAAGGAAGAAGATCTTACAGGAAAAAGGGAGATCTGTTGACGACGAATGAAGAAAAGGATGAACGCACAAGAGAGAGAAAGACTATGGAAAACTCGAAAGCAGAAATTGGAAAAGGTAGAAGACGGTGGGATTGTCTATGAAGTTTAAATACTTTGCATTGGGAAACGGTGAAAGAAATGATTACAAAAAGGAAACTATTACGTTACCGACGGCTAAAAGGACAAAAAGTGCACGAAGATCGAAGCGCCTATAAAATTTCAAAAAGGTGGATTCTAAGAATTTGGGAGGAAATTCGAATACGGTTCAAATGCTCCTAAAATTCAGGAAGGTCATTTAATATTGCAATATACCGAGAAAGAATGTTCCATACTCCTCAAAGTTCGAAATATGAAACATTGGGGGCTTCTGTTGATACCAAAATTAGTATGCCGATATAGACGAATAATAAGAAGACACGTGTCGATCTACGTGGCGCAATAGCAACGAGGAAGTTTATTTCCCCGACCAAGTCATACTCACTCCGAGCAACAAGTGTACTCCGAGGAACTCCAACCCTCCGAGGAACTCCTGAACAACGAGCAACTAAGGCGGTCCGAGCTGCATCTCGGCCACAGCATTGATTGTCAGATAATCAACAGTTCAACTATTCATTAAATGCTTATCATAGAGACGTATACTCTTAAAGGGCATTAATTGTTTACCCTTTCACATGTACAGCCTAAGGGCTATAAATACATTGTATCCCCCTCATTCAAAGGGACCGGAATTTCTTGATAGAACTTGTAATCGAGAATTCCCAAAACACTCAGCAATAACATTACAGTGGACGTAGGCCATTCTTATAAGGCTGAACCACTTTGAAATTCTTTGTCTCATTTATTTATCTGTGATTGAATAATTAGAGTAATCTAATTTTTTACATCAACAGGAACCAAGGGAACACTAGACATAAACTTCCTAGGACTTTTTCCAAGATCAAAATAAAATCGCCTAAGGTGACCTTTCCTACCACAATATGAACATGTGTAAACGGGTGGAACGACACCTATGGGTTGACCTTTTCAAATGTCCTTGGGAACGGTTGACCCTCTAAAACAAATAATGATTTTGGCTTTAGCACTAGAAGCATGAGAACAAGATGGGCCATTACCATCACTATCAAACCTACTCGAGTCTGTCAAATCATTTTTTAACCTCAAAATTTTTTACTCAAGCAAAGATCTAGACTCTTCCAATTTAAGGGATGCCTTTTTCAAAATTTCAACAATTCCTAAAGGGGTATCTCTCTCTTCTTCAATCAAAGCAAATTTTTCCCTAAGAGTCTCTTCACGTGCCACAAACTCATTTACTAAAATATTTTTGTCCTCTTTGGCACAAACACAAACCATCGAATTTTTAAGGTCCTATAATTCTTTTTTCTAAAAATAGGACCCTATCATCACTTTCCTTCTTGGACAATTTTAAAGCAACAAAGTCTTGCTCCAAGGAAACAAATTTTTCACGATAAAAATCTCTTTGATTTTGAACCGTTTGCAAAAGATCCAACGCGGATTTAAAACGATAATTTTTTTTTTCCAAAAAATCAATTTATTTAGCAAACTTTAAATTCAAACGATTTACATCATCAAAACTCTGACTCGTGTCATCAAAGGGGGGCATCCGATTACATAAGTGCTCCATCGGAAAAATTGTGATTTTTCACAAAACAGATTTTTTCAAAAAAATTAATATCACACAAATTTTACGAAAAATAGGAATACGCGATAATTTAGCACAACATGTTCTGATACCAATTTGACGACGTGAGAAGTCATATTGTATCAAAAAAAATAAATCCTTAAAAAATTAGGAACACGCGATAAATTAGCGTAACCTGCTCTGATACCAATTTGACGACGTGAGAAGTCAAATTGTTCAAAATAAATAAATCCTTGAAAAATCAGGCTCACGCGATAAATTAACGTAACCCGCTCTGATACCAATTTGAAAAATCGGAAAAAATGCGGTGTGTGATATCGATTTAAATTAATTCGCAACTTTCTAATTTGGCACACTTATTTAATTAGAGTCTATTTAAACAAAAAAAATCAACCCCGAAACATGCAACTATGTGTGTGCGTGTGTCAACCCATAAATAAATAAAGCATGTGACACAAATATTCAGGAAAAATCTCCGAAGGGCAAAACCTTTTATTTCTAGAACTTTAAAGAATTCACAAGACCATTGACTTATATACAACCTGATAATCTCCCACAAGTGTAACACACGGTGTCTTCGTCAAACCTCCAAAGCAATGGCTAGAAATAACGTTAGCTGGAATCTCCCACAAGAACTCCAGGTGGTCAGCAATGAAGAAGAAAACAGCTTCTTCACAAGTGTAAGGACTCCCTCCACAATAGCACGCAGCTCTTCGATTGTAGAGTTCTCCCCACAAAGATTAAACCACAGCAAAGATGTGTTCTTCAACACCAAAACAATTCAATAAAGCATATTGGAATTTTTCTGAATTGTAAACAAAGAGGGATTAAACCCTAAAAGGAAGAAGCCAAAAGTATTCTACTTTCGCAGTTTTCTGTTCTGTAAAACACTGGGACTTCTTAAAGAAAACGAAACCATTTAATGAGTATTTATAATAAAAATGCACTGCCTTGGTATTAGAGCTCGTTCGAACGAGATCAGCATGTCGCTCGAACGAAGGACACATGTCGCTCGAACGAGATCGCAGGAAATGCCTATCTCGCGCGAACGACATTGCTATGTCGTCTGAACGATTGTTGCGTCAAAAAATTATTATTTTAATGTCCGCTCCAATACTTAGAAGAAATACTCATTCTCAAATTTTGACAAAAAAATCCGCTCCAACACTTAGAAAACATTTTATAAAAATATCCCAAAAGCTCTAAGTGGAAAGTTAAGGTATTGAAAACAAAACCTTACCAAAGTAAACTTTGCGGAGTCTTTTTGACGAAGAACTTGATAAATTTGGATCCGTCTTAATATATATGGCTCTTGAATGCTCTTTGACGGTGTAGCGGTATATGACATAATAAATTGATAACGGACTTATAAAAATATATCCTTACATCTCCCTTCGGACCAAACTCCGTATGTCATCACTCTGTTGTCCAGGACTCCTGTAATGCCGAGCCTGTCGCAATTGTTCCGAGCGATCATAATCTGACCTATGTCTCTCGGTTCTTTCTTCACCACGCCTGGAGCTCCTTCCTCGGTTGCGAGACTTGTTCTCCTGAGGACTAGGAGTTTGGTTGTGACGCCGCCTTATGCTTCGATGGATATCTCTATCTATTCTTTCTAGTTGCCTTTTGAGGCGAGCATTCTCATCTTCCTATTGGCGTGTGGCCTCTTCCTTTTCTTGGAGTCTGGCTTCATAGGCATTCATTAATCTAGAAATCGGTGTGGACGTGGGTGGCCCCTGGCTTTCCTCAGAGACTTGCCTCTCTTGGCTGAGTCTTGGATTTGAATGACAAATCTCTGACCTTACCCTTGGAGGGATTGGCTACCGTTGAATGTCACCTGCTTGAGGAACATTATTGCTGTGATGAGGCATCGTTGGTTCTTATTGATGAATGCTTTTGTAGGAATAATTGTCTTATTCCCACAAACGGCGCCAATTGTGGTGACAAAAATCACAACACAAATAATAAAAAAAAAACAATCACCAGAATATTAAGAACAGTAAGCAATCACAACACAGGAGTATACGTGGTTCGACAAGTTACCTACATCCACGGAGAGGTCTATTGTGTTTATTAAGTATCTCTCAATAAGGTCTATATTACATGCCCCTATGCCCCGGGACAGGGGTTATAATATATTGTAATCATTGAAGGTGGTTGTAACTAACACAATAAGCCTTGAATCCCTTGAATATCTCTCCGAGGTTCTTGGGGATAAACTCGGTCTTATATCGAGTTTGATTTATAACCGAGGCTCGTAATTTGGGTCGAACACTTAATTTTCCCTTATGATCTTGGTCGATTACTCTTATGGGCCAATAAAAAATGGGTACCCACAGGAATGTATGCATTAATGGAGGAAATTTCATTTTAAAAAAATGGTGTGGCAGCATTTCAGACAGAATTCGAAGGAGATTTTCTTATTAGTCTAAAACGGAGGGAGAACATATATATATATATATAGCAAATTAGTTGATTGTTGGGAAAAATTGCCAAGCAGTTAATTTCGATTTAATTGCTGACTGTTGGCAAATAACTGTCAACAATTTAATTAATTAATTTCGTAAATTAATTAATCACATACCAAAAGGTTAATTAAATTATGCCCAAAAATGTAAGGGATTTGTATAAACCCAAGTCGGAACCGAATGGACTGGCCAGGCGGATGCGCGTGCGCGCGAGTTTGGGCTTTTGGCCCAAGCCCAACACTTGCATAGTGTAGGCCACCTCCCCTTCAAAAAGTTAGGATACCCCAAAGGCATCCAAGCCTTAGTCCATAATTGGAGTTTTATTAACTCTTCAAATTTTCATTACTCTTCCAATGTGGGACAAGAGTTAAAACACTCACAATTCATTAACTTTCATTGCGTTTGAGTCACTTTGGAGACATATTTATCATTCATAATTTAATGGAATTGGACATGTGAGGATACCATGTTAATCTCCCTGCGAAGGAGAATGCATGTAAAACTATTTTCAAGAACATCATAATATTAATCATTGATACATTATTGATTAAATTTGCACACATAATTGTTTTTAATAAAAGGATCTTGGATCTTCATGATAACCACATATAATCATTATGCGAAACATAAAATGGTATTAAAATAACATACCTTCATCATGTCACAACTAGAAAGATTAATGGAACAACCAACCTTATCTATGTCCGATCGGGCCGAATTTAGGAACATGGCTTCATCTTTTATATGGGAAGAACAAACTCCAATTTTAACACATTCCGATTGTGAGATCCCCGCGTATGGTCTTGTCCCTGCCTATAATTCACTGAGTTTATAAATTCAAAATAATAATAGAATAATTAAATCGGTAATTATAGAAATAAATCAAATTCAAAAACTTACTTCTAATATACTGAATTAGCATTCTATGATGTGGTTACAATGTATTTACAGCCTTGAGGTTGTCCATATAAAAAGGCGATGTGTTGTCATCTAGTAGACATCTATTGATACAGTGGAAATGTACATTAAGGCCCATTAAATGCGTTGTTATTTTCATTAATGCACATAAAATGCATAATTATCCTTTGATCTGTCTGGCTAGAGTTGCTCTGCACGCCTTGAGTTGCTCTGCTAAGTTGCTCGTTGCTCTGCACACCTGCTCGTTGCTCTGCATACTTGCTCATTGCTCTGCACACCTGCTCGTTGCTCTGCACGCCTTGAGTTGCTTGGTAATAGTATGTATTAGCCACGTAAGGTGACACATGTCTTCATTTAATTGGTCCACATCAGCTGACTAATTTTTGTGTCAACAGAAGCCCCCAATGCTTAATGCTTGATGGTTTACTGAAAGGATGGAGCATTTATTCTGCAGTGTTGCTCGGTGCTCGTGAAATTCTTGATCTTCCTTCTTGATTTGTTCAACATAAAGTGCAATATCTCTTGGATGATATATGATGCAGGCTGATCGATGGTTGTTATTATCTCTTTTGAGGAACTCCGTTCGTCAAGTGAACGTGTGCTATGTATCACCCCTGGGAATTTGGATGTAGCCATGCCATAGTATGCAGCTTGTAGCTTGCCATAATCTTTAAGTATATTGATTGGTTTGCTAGCCGACCAACTGCCTCCTGTGCCAAGAAACTGAGTGCTAACTTCACGCGCTTGATTTTTTTGATTTAAGCTCCTCTGAATACTTTGTCGAGTAACATACTATCTTTTGAACCCCACTCTTCAATCTGATTAGTACCAAGCTAGTGGTGAACTTCAAAATATTTTCATACAACTTCTTCTTTAATGTTGGTCGGGACAGTAGTAGTAAAGATCTCAGTGCTGTAGATGCTGAATTTGACTCCTGAACATCAATAGCATGTGCATAATAACTCCTGAATATGCCTCCTGAACTTCAATATCAAAACTAATTCCTGAGCAAAAGAAATAACTCCTGAATGATGATTGGTCGGGGCCCCGACCATGTAAGTTTGTGGAGTTGAATTTGATGCTCGACTGCATGATGTTATGAGAATGTTCCACCAAATGAATAACTAAATCTGTAATAGAAACCCCCAAGTGTGGAATATGAACTTTGAGTGCTTTTTTGGCCTTGAAGTACGTTGGTCTTGCTAGAAAAATAAGGCGGAGGAAATGTTCCCTGAAATGACTCCCTGAGATCTTTGCATGTTTGCATTTTCCTTTTCTTGGAAACACTTTGTAAGATGCCTTCCTTGTTGTTTGCTGATGAATCTATATATATAGAAGGACAAATTTTCCCGTTTTGCATAAACAATGAAACTTGCTCCACCTGATGTTTAATTATAGTGACTTGTCACTCTTTGGGCCTAAGCAATGGAAGGATTTTCATCCCATATTCCTGCTTAGTTGTAGTAATCCCGTTAAGATTACCTTGTTGCCTAGACAGTGGATGCCCCGAGAGGTCATCCATCTTCTTGCCTAGTTTGGTACCAATCAACCGGAGTTGGTAGTTAATGAATTATCGACCAACTGGAGTTGGTGGTAATTGAGTTCCCAACCAACCGGAGTTGGTGGTAATTGAGTTCCCGACCAACCGAAGTTGGTGGTAATTAAGTTTCCGACCAATCGGAGTTGGTGGTAATTGAGTATATATAGAGAAAAGAATTTTCCTGAATAACAGTTCGTTAGGGATAAAATATAATAAATACTGGAGACCTCCTTGGAGCTGAATATATGATAATAAATATTTTGCCGAGCTCCATGCTAAGATAAAGAATGATTCAGAGTAATAATAAAGTATCTCGCTGATCTGTCAAGGCAAAATTTCATACTGCCGAATAAGAATAATATTTTCCAGAATATAAGAAAATGGCCGAGTACTTTGCCGGGCCTGAATATAAATAAGAATTACCCCGACCAACTATCCGTTGGAGGTGAAATATAACAAATGTTGTAGTTCTCCTCAGAGCTGAATAAGTATCTTGTCGAGGCAAAATTTTGCATAATGCCGAATAAGAATAATATTTTCCAGAATATAAGAAAATGGTCGAGTACTTTGCCGAGCCTGAATATAAATAAGAATTACCCCGAACAACTATCCGTTGGGGGTGAAATATAACAAATGTTGTAGTTCTCCTTGGAGCTGAATAAGTATCTTGTCGAGGCAAAATTTTGCATAATGCCGAGCAAGAATAATATTTTCCAGAACATAAGAATATGGCCGAGAACATTGTCGGGACTGAATATAAATAATAATGACCCAAACCAACTGTCTGTTGGGGGTAAAATATAATCAATGTTGTAGATCTCTTCGGAACTGAATAAGTATCTCATCGAGCTCCATGCTGAGATGAGTATAGGATATGAATCCGAATGGATATATAAAATAATTTGTGCTTGAGCAAATTTCATAGCAATAATACAATCATAGTGCCTCGCTGATGTAAAATTTCATAATGCCGAGCAATGATAATATTTTCCAGAAGTTTAAGATTATTTCGGAGCATTCGTTGGTACTGAATCTTATACCTATAAAAATTAATAACTTGCCCTACCATACGTGTAGGCTGAATTGATTAGTCAATATATATGATATGTATATTCTCGGGCAATAAAATTATCAATTTCAAAATATAAAATAATAGATGTTGGTTGATCTGTCAGGGCACAATTGCCAGATGTTGAGCAATAACAGTTTCCATAAGTTTAAGATTGCGGCCGAGCTTTCGTCGGGATTGAATCATGTACCTAAGAAATTTTAATAAGCTGCCCGAACACCTGTTGAGACTAAATCAAATAGTTAGTCATGAGAATAATTATTCAGCCAAACAATATATGATGTGTATCAGCATAAGGCAATAAAAATTTCAAAATATGAAATAGTATGTTTTGTGCCAATTGTGTGTCATGTGAGCAAATTTTTATCAAATATGTGCCTTATATAAAACATAATTATTTAATCTAGAATTTTTTGTAAAGTTATTTAAATTCTAATAAATACTCAGATATAATTTTGATTTCAAAAATATTTCATTTCACTCTACTTTAAACAACCAATTTGAACAAAGTTTGAATGGGATGTGGCATTATAAAAATTTTATACAGCGAAGTTAAATATATTTGAGTCCAAAGCATATGTTTAGAAAAATTATTTTCCCATAAAGTTGTGCTGTATATGAATGTGGTTTTATAAACCAAAATTTAAATGTTTATTTTAACAAAGTAACGGTTAAAATCTAAATATCCCATCTGAAGGTGTATGCAAGAGAAAACCGTTTTAGTATCTCGTGTTCTATAAAAATGCAAAACTTTTTAAGAAGAGGGTTTCAGGTGAATTAAATTGGGTGTTGACGAGGAGGATTCCTCCGTGATGGTCCAACAACCTTCTTCTATGTTCTTTGCTGTCGCCGATTACAAACAGATGTCGCCGATCATCATTACCGAACAACAATAGATATGGCGATCAGTGTTAGATGATACCGACCAATGTTAGATGGTCAAGAACCTTCATTCTGGTTCTATACTTGCGCCGGACCAAGATTAGGTGATGTCGTTGGTCTCCCGACCAAGAATGAGTGATTCCGAGAAGTAATAAGTGTTCTGTTTATGCAAAAATACTTTTGTATTGTGATCGTGTTGGTCGGGGAGGAAATCAACGACCGTTGACCAAGATTGATGATGCCGAACTGAATTCGGGGAATCTCCCGACCTTTACAAACCTGTGCCAATCTTGATTCGGGTACAACCATGTTGCCGAGCAAGTGCAAACCTGTTCCGACCAGTAATATGTAATGTCGACTTATGATGGTAGATCGGGGGAAATACATTAGTGCCGAACAAGAAATAGTGGTCTCCGACCAACGTAGATTGTCCAGTGATGTTGTCGATCAATAAAAAGGTAGTCCGGAGCTAACGCCGACCAATAATAGATGGTCTGGAGCTATTGCCGACCAACCGGTCTGAAACTAAAATCCTCAAGAACTTTATCTGTTTGATGGTTTCGCTGACTAGAAATGAAAGGTCTGGAACATCTCAACCCGTTCAGTAAGTATCTCCGATCAACAAATAGGAGCTCAAAAACTCTTTAAACTGCATAATATCTGTCGCCGACCAGAGTGAAATGCCTCCGACCAATAAATTGAGTATGCCCACCATTAATATTACTCTGGGATTTTTGCCAAGATATTTCCTACTTTGTTCAATGGTCGCCGACCAATAGATGGTATTGTAGCCATGACGCCGACCACAGTTAACCATATCCAGAACCTGCAACATGAAGTTAATCAACTGGGTTTGGCGAATAGTGCCCTGATTACGAAATCAACTTCCCTGCGACTGATTCTTAAGAGGAATCATATAGATTATCTTTTGCTTGGTTGATGACAAGCCAAACTCGATTTCTTCATATTATAAAAATTCATTTATGATGATCGAATTCGTAATGATCCGGAGCTAAAATCGGATTCTCAACTTTGTGGTTTTTGAGTTTGAATTTTATGAGATCTTGCTTGTTGATTATTACGCTCCTTCTGGATATTTACGAAGACTATCCTTTTCTCCAAAACAATTCAGTAAATCATTTATTACATCCTAAATAATACAGCAAATATCTTGAAGAAAGAGAAAGAAAGGATTTGTATCTCCAGTAATACAGCAAATCATTTATTGCATTGAATTCAAATATTCTGAAAATCAAGAGTTGATCCATGGAATCTATAAGTTTTAGAGAAATCTTTACCCCAAATTGTACTCGGAGTCTCAATTTGAGGCGGTATCTTATAATAATTATGAGAGAGAAAATTGTCTCCCTATTTTCGACGTTATTATGGGAAATCAGGTATAAGAGAGAACCAATAAATCAAAATTATCAGATCTAAGAAATAACCAATAAATAGAAACCATCAGATCTATATTTAAAAGAATGATCAATATCCGAGAGGAAAGAGAATGGTTTTGAATTTTTACTCCCTTGTAGAAGATGTGAAATATGGGAGTCAACATACGTGAAATCTACTCCCCTAATATGACTCATTATATAAACGTGTTTGCCCAGAACATTTTCAAGTAGAGTCATAGACGTCTGACATTCATGGTGAAAATTGTCTAACACTGAATAGAAAAAAATATTTAAATAAATAAATAAAATATATATATATATATGTTTTAAATGAATCAAACTGATGAGAACTCTTTAAGTAGGTATGGGTCAGAATTGTGATTTCCAGAAGAGATAAAATTGTTTCCATCACTTTAACTTTTTCTATTCCCTGATTAAAAATATGATGAGAATTTGAATAATTATCAAAGATCTTTCAAAATTCGTTTCAGAATCAATCAACAATGAAAATTATCAAATCTTACCATCGTCGTATATACTGGTAGATGTAATCATTCTAAATGTTTATTCCACGATATAAAATTTAAACTTGAGAATCAAGCCAAAAGTTATGATTTATGAAATCCACCATTTTACAGATTTCTCAATAAGAATTAGTCTAACAGTTATGATTTTAAAATCATGATATGCAATATTTTGCAGATTTCATAAATAAAAATTGGACAACTAATTTATGTATACAAACATAAAAATCACGACTAAATTAAAAGATGTATGTATAATTGATTATACATAGAGAAAATAAAAACTTAGCTTTTGATGGAGAATAATGCTTGTAACACGTTCCCACAGACGGCGCCAATCTGTTGAAGACAGAAAATGGCCTCTGCCATTTTAGTGGCGTCAACAGCAGATAAATGATGAGGATGAGATTGAAGATGAAATGGTGATCACATCAAACACATAAGAGACAAAGATTTTTTAAAGTGGTTCGGCTATGAATAAAGCCTACGTCCACTGTTATTTTATTCCCAGGGGTGTACAATAGCACAATATGTTGTAGAGAGAGAGAGATGTGTATTTTGTGTATGGTGTCTCTTAGTTGTGAGATCGTTCCCCTCTATGATGGGGTTACAATGTATTTATAGCCTTGAGGTTGTCCATATGAAAAGGCGATGTGTTGTCATCTAGTAGACATCTATTGATACAGTGGAAATGTACATTAAGGCCCATTAAATGCGTTGTTATTTTCATTAATGCACATTAAATGCATAATTATCCTTTGATCTGTCTGGCTAGAGTTGCTCTGCACGCCTTGAGTTGCTCTGCTAAGTTGCTCGTTGCTCTGCACACCTGCTCGTTGCTCTGCATACTTGCTCGTTGCTCTGCACGCCTTGAGTTGCTTGGTGATAGTATGTATTAGCCACGTAAGGTGACACATGTCTTCATTTAATTAGTCCACGTCAACTGACTAATTTTTGTGTCAACAATAATACAGATAATAAATCCAAACCATGTTCAGAACAGTCTATAAATTTGTCTTAAGATTATTATTCACCGAGTTTAGAAATTCGAAATAATAATAGAATAATTAAATCAGTAATTACATAAATAAGTAAAATTCAGAAACTTATTTGTAGTAGACTGAATTTGTAGAATAATATAATAAAGATAATAAATTCGAGCCTTGTTCAGAACAGTCTCCTTCAAATAAATTTATTCCCTCCAATGTGCTTCAGGTTATTGAATAATTGTCTCTCGAGATAGAACGAATTTTCGAATTAATCAAGCAACAAAGCAGGAATTAATTCCAGCGAACACAATTTTTGTGTTTTCTACTCAACCAGACAACAGGCATAATATGTATGGAATGTATGCATTAATGGAGGAAATTTCATTTATAGAAAAAATCGAACACAATTTTTGTGTTTTCTACTCAACCAGACAACATACATAATATGTATGGAATGCATGCATTAATGGAGGAAATTTCATTTCTAGAAAAAATGGTGTAACAATATTTTTGGACAGAATTAGAGGAAGATTTTCTCATTAGTCTAAAAAGGAGGGAGAATGTATATATATATATATATATATATATATAATAAATTATTTGACTCTTGGGAAAAACTGTCAAGCAGTTAATTTCGGTTTAACTGCTGAGTCTTGGCAAAAAACTGTCAACAGTTTAATTAATTAATTTTGTAATTAATTAATTACAGGCCAAAAATTAAATTAAATTTGGCCAAAAAATATAATGGATTTTTATAAGCCCAAGCCCGAACCGAACCGAGCCGAGACGGTGCGCGCGTGTGGGCTTTTGGCCCAGGCCTAACACTTGCATAGTGTAGGTCATCTCCCCTTTAAAGAGTTGGGACACCCCAAAGGCATCCAAGCCTTATGTAACACCCCGTATTTTGGAGAATATGGAAATTAATTATATTGGTAATTTAGGAATTTATTTAATTTAGAGAAATTATTTAATTCAGATGATTTAGATTTAATTAATTCGGGTTAAGTTAATTTCACGAGTGCCGTAATTTGAGGTGAAAATAAGATGATTTTATAAAGTGACTTTGATGGTGATTTTGAGGTCACGGTTGATTCCGAAAGGGCCGAAACAGTCGAAAAGTGTACAAGGGGGTATAGTTTGGGTCATTCGCGACGATTTTAGGCCAACCCGACACTATTTAAGGGCTTTTCGGTCATTCGGGAGTTTGTGGTTTAGAGAACTCCGAAAATTCTAAGTCTTACATCTGATATTTGAGAGAAGAACTAGGGTTATAACAATCATAATAGAAGAGAGGCAAGAGGAGAGGAAGAGGAGAAGAAATTCAAAGATTGCTACACAGTTTTTCGCCCCAAACGCAATGGAATCAAGATCGGAGCGAGGGGAGAACCACCACACCACCTTATTTCAGACCTGCTATTGAGAGGTAAGTATTTAAATGGAAATTTATATTAAGCATGTTATAATACCCACGTAGATTAGGGTTTGATTTCATGCTTTTGGAAGTTTTATATTAATTTGGGAGGGTTTAATTCATAAACTAAAGTATGAATGTATGTAAAGATGTTCCTTAATGATGATATTATGAAATCATTGGGTTCGGGTTGATTAATAAGAGAGAAATCCAAGTTCATGATTAATAAAGATGATGAACATGAGAAAACTAGGGTTTTATGTTTATTGAAGGATAATTTGATTCTTGAATTGAATCTTTGAAGTTATTTAAGTAAACTTTTCATCGAAAATTATCCCTATGTGAAGATAAATTACATTTTAATATATTTTATGATTAATATTGAATCTTGAAGTGTTCTTGGTTGAAGAACGTGAATCTCGAATGACTTAGGGTTAAATTGCTGAACATAAGATATTAATCTGCCAGAATTTTTGACGTAAATTTAAACGTATGCCATTTCAATTGTGCTTAGAGCTAGAGTGAGATCCATACATGTATGGAAAGATCTATGTCTTACCTTTCTAATGAGTTTTGAATCAAGTCAATCTGAGTTTTGTAGAGGGAGTAATCTATGTTTTACTATAGGGTGTTTGATCTGCCAGCATAGTAATCTACCAGAATTTTTTATGTAACTTTAAACATATTCCATTTCAATTGTCCTTATAATTAGAGTGCGATCCATACATTCCTGGAAATCTCTATGTCTTATCGTTCTATTAAGCTTTGAATCAGGTCAATCGGAGTTTTGTAGAGGGAGTAATCGACATTTTACCATAGGGAGTTTAATCTGTCAGAAAATTTACGACTCAATTCGGTTTACCAGATTTTGACAATTTCCCTTTTTTAAGCCCAGAACTTGCGGATAACTACCGAGGGAATTTGTGGGACATCTTACGAATATAATGCGGGATATATTATATGACAGTAGGCCTTGATGGGTTTGAGATTTAGTCATGTATACGAGAGTTAAGGCTAAGACTAGTTGGGCTTAATTGTTAACGTAATAATTCGAGAGAATGAAAATGGATCGTGGAGAGGATAAGGGAAATTATGAGGTAGACCAGTAGGACAATTGTGGATTAACTACTGAATTAACTTAGGGAGTAACAATAGGCCCTTCGGGTAGAGAATAATCCTCGAGAAGATACGATAGAGAGTGTATATCAAATAAAATTATACAGTGAGCATTCGAGAGATAAATACTACGTACGGTGATAATCATAGGTTGAGTGTATACCTATATGAATTGATTTTTATAGGTTGAGTGTATACATATACGGTTTTATTATTATAGGTATTGTGTGTATCTATATTGAATATGCATATGGATAGGTTGTGTGTATGCCTAGTATGTATTATTATGTGTATAACATACCTACGTTGCTTGCTATCGGGAGAAAGTTCCGCATCATGGACGGTCTTATCCTGATGAGCCCATTGGGGGGATTTTAGACTTGTACCCAAAACATATGACCTTGAATACGTATTATCTGAGAGTGTGATAGTTTCTACGGTTGAATTGGAGCGTAAGTATTTGCGTGACCCATTTGGCTAGGGACTATGTTCGCCTCCAATATGTGTGATTTGTATTTTGGGTTCGAGGAGACATACATAACTATTTGTCCTTGATATAGTACGAGAGGAACTTGGGCTGATAGCAGAGTACGCGAATGTGCATTACGATATATATATATATATATATATATATATTTCTCTTACTTATGTGTGACAGTAGTGGGGCTAAATAATGTGTATCTAAACAAATATTTATCTACTTATGTGGGATAGTAGTGAGACAATATAGTATGTATCTAAAGAACAATCAATCTACTAACGAGTAAATAGTAGGGAGATTAGATAGTGTAAATCTAATTAATGATGAATCTACTAAGGTGTAAATTGTAGGAAGATGAATGGTGAATGTCTAAAATAAATTTTAAGTAGAGAAGCTTATATGGTAAGTCTTGAACCATAAAATATGTGAAATGGTAACGTGGGTTTAATAATAACAGAGGAGAGATGTTAGTTATTAAGGGCATTCGGTAGCTTACTATATGGGCGGTATGAGTAAGTTAAGGAGAATCTTAAATGTGATTAAACGGTAGTTCAGGGTATTTGGTAATGTACTGTATGAGCGGTACGAGTGAACTAGACTGATTTAAGGATTATTAGATACTTGAGACCTAGTTAGATTGGGTAGCTTGACTAGGTGGGACGTTAGGTGTGCACTATAGATGAGAGGTGAGGAAACTCAAGGGAGTGTCCGCAGCCTAACATGTGTATCTAATAACTGTTCATTTAAATTGATATTTAAATGCTTGCTAAACATTTTCAAATGATTTTTACTTGGGCTCTGACTCGTACTTGCAAAATATTTTTCCAAAACCTTTTATGTGTCCATCTACTGGGACGCCAAGCAGGATGATTTGTTCCAGGGATGCATAGTTGCAGCACTTGTGGATGCTTGCAGGATTTGGAATTAGACACTTTAGTTACTTCATTCCTATTTAGGGTGCAGTTCAGTATTTCATCCGGGCGTGTTGGCCCTCAGTTATTTCTTTATGTTATTCAGATTATGTATTTGGATTTTATTTATATTGGACTTTTATTTGGATTTGGGAACCGATGGTTTATTCGGTATTATTTTATATATGTTGCTTCTCAGATGACTATTCAGCTTATTCATTTATTACGTGGATGGTTAGTTATTGTATTTGTTTTCGCATATTATTTTGTTTAATAAAAAGATAAAATTTGGCACCGACTTTTTGAATACTGGGTGGTTAGTAAATATTTTAAAAAGTTTTCGACAATGATGCTAAGAATGAACCAAATGGGAATACTATTTTAATTTAATGAAGGCCTGATCACCCGATATTTAAGTGGGCGAGGTGTCACACCTTAGTCCATAATTGGGGTTTTATTAACTCTTCAAATTTTCACTATTCTTCCAATGTAGGACAAGAGTTAAAACACTTATAATTCATTATCATTGCTTTATGAGTCACTTTAGAGACATGTTTATCGTTCATGCTTTAATGAAATTAGACATGCGAGGAGACCATGTTAATCTTCTTGCAAAGGAGAACGCGTTCGTATATGGTCTCGCAAAATTCGTGATGTAGGTCCCATCTAAATTTGAGCTCAAAGTTGCTCAAAATTTGTTGTCCAATACCCATTTTCTATCACTATTTTTCGATTTCCATTTTTTCTCAAAAAAATCAGATCGAAAATAATTTTGAATTTTTGATTTTTCTATTTTTTCGATCTGATTTTTTCTAAACTATATCGATCCGATCTTTTCTAAACTATGTCGATCCGATTTTTTTCGAATTGTTTTCCGCTTTTCAATTTTTTCGATTTTTGAAACTTTCACATATCTCACATCATTTGGAAAAGGATCAACGCTCCAAAGTGTGCTTTTTTATTATTTTCCGCTTTTTAATTTTTTCGATTTTTGAAACTTTCACATATCTCACATCATTTGGAAAAGGATCAACGCTCCAAAGTGTGCTCTATAAAACGAGATTGTCCTCCTAACTTCTACAAAAATGAAAAAAATGAGTCAAATCCTCATGTATTTACATATTGGGTTAAACAATTTTATTTATTTATTTAGAATGAGAATTTCGAGTAATAGAAAATCCTAAATTTATTTTTTCAAAAATTTAAAAATTTTGAAATTTCTGGATTTTTAATATATTTTGTGAATTTTCAATTTTTGTCGATTTTTCGAATTCGTTTTTTTTTTAATTTTTCAAAAAAATCGGATCGAAAATCAGAA
The DNA here is from genome assembly GCA_949130495.1 of Sambucus nigra. Taxonomy (NCBI): domain Eukaryota; kingdom Viridiplantae; phylum Streptophyta; class Magnoliopsida; order Dipsacales; family Adoxaceae; genus Sambucus; species Sambucus nigra. The sequence continues at coordinate 611,455,744 of OX422217.1, read as the reverse complement.
TAATTATTTTATTTCCCAAAAAACTGGATTTTTTTGTGAATAGGCATTTTCCATTCCGGTCGAAACATGGGCCTAGGTTGCATTGTATTTTTTAATTGGTTCGGTTCTCGTTCCAAAAATATAAATTGATTTTTTCGGTTCAGTTCTTCAGCAAGCAGGGAGTTATTTTTTATTTCATCATAAACATAGACTGAACTGAAGCATGAATTAATCTTATCTGAATTGAACCAAGTTCCTAGGGCAAACTCTAAGTGATATAATCTTAACATGTTACTTAAGCTTTATATATATGAAAGATGTTATGTTTTCTCTTTAAGGTTTTGAATTTATTTTAACTTTTGATGTTTGAATTACTTTGATAATGTTTGGTTAGATTATCTTTTTTAAGTTCTATTAAAGCATTTATTTATATTCTAAATACCTTTTAGAACCGATTCGAACCAACTCAAGAATCGTCAGTTCTGATTGTTTCGGTTCCAGATAATATGGGTTTCGATTTAGGTTTTAAAAATGTAGAATCAGTCAACCCTGATTCTAATTTAGGTACGTAGTGAAGCCGAACCAACCAGAACCGTGCCCCTAGTTTTGAATAATACTTGAAATGATAAAAATCGAATCCCATGCATTAATTAATAATGCATTAGTTTTCAACTCCCATCATGTGAGGGTGTTTCCCATATTTCATATTAATAGGAGTACTAGTTTCTACTAAGTTCATATCCTTTATTTTAATAAGAGTACTAGTTTTAAACTCTCATACATATTGGAATTATTGGAGTGGCTGCCACACGATATGTTGATCACGCGTATAAATCGAGCTACAAAATAAATTACCCAAGTCATGGAATCCTATAAGGCAGAATTTGAGATTTACATTTAAATTCTCTCTAATTTAATCTCGTCTTAGCTCGAACAATATTTAAAACGGATTAATCGAGAACATGAGGTCGATGTAGCTCACATTCTTCTATCGTATTCCCAATATGAACTATCACAAACAACGCGTGGGCTCTTGTTTTGAGATCGCCTTCTCCTCATTTATGCATATTTTCTCTCTCTCTCTCTCTCTCTCTCTCTCTCTCTATATATATATATATATATATATATATATATATATATATATATATATATATATATATATATATATATCAAATTCAAATTAGGGTTCTATGAGTTCTAAGAGTGACAAACCTATGAGGACAAGAGAGCCTTAAGTGCATATAAATAGGTTATGGGAGGGATCCTAAGGAGAGGTAAGGATGTCGCCACTAATGGGACTAGAAAACCTAATCCGACCTATATTCTAATTATAATCAATTAATTAGAATTAATTCCACTAATGAATTATAATTGCAACTTCAATCCATAGGGGATAATTCGGTCGCACACAATGAAACGACATATGTCTGTTGATCCTATCAACGATCTCACAATAAGAGGATAAGGATGTCTGAAGTCGATCGGCGGAAATCTCAAAATTAGATACAATCGATCAAGTCTTAATAGTTATCTAAGGTCAATCAGTATCACACGGCTAACCTCCACCATTTCTCTATAAATATAACACTAACCCTATGAAAAATGGGCATGTAATATTTATTATCAAAAGACGATTAATAAATATAGAATAACACCCTGTTAACATAGGCACATTGTTGAACTACGTGCATATTGTTCTTGTGTGATTGAGTTTTTTTTTTTGCTTTGACTCTGTTGATTAAATACTAGTAGGATTTTACCACCTACAATGGGTACCGTCTGTGGGAAATGACTTCATTTTATCAACCAAACAAAGCCAACGAGTAATTCTGTCTCATTCACACAACCAACACTTATCATCTCACGAAAGTCAGCAGAATAATTAGAATGACCCTAAGGCTTCCATAATCAAGCTTGAAATCTAACCTAATAGGGACCTCAACACTCCCAGCTTACGTTATCATCCATATGAGGATCAAATTATGGATGCTTTGTTGTTAGTGATGGTGGACGGAGGGGGCGGACAAAGGTGGAGGGAGGATGGGTGGGGGGTGGTAATGTATGTGTTATCCAAAATCATTTTTAATTATTTTATAGAATATATAAACATTAATTAATACATGAATAATAATCTAAAATTAACACACACGAACTTACAGTGACAATATGCATAATTTATTATTAAGGAAAGTGTTGACACTATGTCCTTAAGATGAGATTTGCCCCACATTGGTGCTCCACAAACTCAGCGACAATTGTATCCGAAGATACAAAAATCTCACTTACAACAGTAGCACTCCAAATTGTAAAGTCACTCGTGAACCAACAAAGAGAAACTCTCTTTTTATATGGACTAAAATGGGGCCGACTTAAGATATTTTTTTCCGTCTTGAAATCGTATGTAATATGAATGACCAATCCACTTTATACTAAATAAGTGGCGGTTAAAAACGGTTGGAAAATATCCCAATAGTCATAACTGTTAGGATAAAAAACGAAAGATTTGAATAATTGACTTTTAAAATAATAATAAAAAATGGAATAAAAATTTAGGCCAAAAAATAATAAAATAAACCACAAATCTTTTGTTTTTTATCCCAACTGTTGGGATAAAAAACGAAAGATTTAAATAATTGACTTTTGAAATAACAATAAAAAATGGAATAAAAATTTTAGGCCAAGAAATAATAAAATAAACCAAAAAAATAGACCAAGAAATAAATAAAGGCCCAATAAAGTTAGCCCCAAAAGCTTATATTATGGCTAAGCCCAAGGCATAAGACCAACGAGCATGAGCACGAGCCAAGACGAGCCGGACGTAACAGAACCGATCCGGGTCAGGTCGGGAGGGTAGCGATGCACGGGCATGGGATTGGAGTTAATTCCAAGCCCATATAGGTCTTCCCTCCTTCAAAGAGTTAGGATACCCCAAGGGCACCAAGCCTTTAAGCCAAAATGACTTATAATATACTATACCCATTTTTCACATTATTCCTAGGTAGGACAAGATCTTTAACATATCACTTCAATTAAATTCCATATTTCAAGTGAATACTTTGAGATACATTTCTCATTCATTAATTTACGGGTTTACATATGTGAGAGAATCACGTTATACTCCTCGCGAAGGAGAACACGCTACCACTTCGAATCGTCTCGAAAGACGTGTGGATTTCATATTAAATTGATCCTAAAATTGACAAAATCTTATTTTTAACTCAATTAATTGCCATAAATTATAACAATCCCCTTCATGAATGAAATTGGTTGGGTTAACATAAAAGACTATGTAGACGCTAAGAGAGATTTATAAAAAAATTCCTGCATCAGGAGATATAACTTTTGGCCTGGAATCTTCCCTAGTGAGAGACTATTGAATTTACTTACTATTTGATGTAGAAACTTAAATGCACACTGCTCTCTCTCTCTCTCTCTCTCTATATATATATATATATATATATATATATTCTCCCTAACCCTAATTAGGGTTGTATGGCAGCCTTCACGTCCATTCATGTTGATGAAAATAAACCTCCTGATCCTCCTAAAGCTTGGAATAAATCCTTTGCAAGAATTGTAAAGGGTACTTCTTTCACAGATGATATTCCACTCCTTAAAATTTCTACATTCAAATGTGAACCAACTATCAAGTTTTCTCTAGAGGATAGTCAAAAGTTTTCTGCTCCATTCAAATATTCAATCGCTGGGAAATTCTCACATAGCAAACTCGTAATGGAAACCATTTATAAAACTATATTGTTCATAAATCTGAAGGCAACCTTTCATATAGTCTTGATAGACCAAAAACATATCCTCATTAGGTTTTATCATGAAAAAGACTTCATAAGGTTGTGGATGAGAAACCAACGATATATTGAAAAATATCTAATAAGGACTTTCAAGTGGTCTCTAGACTTTAGACCAAAAAAATAATCACTTATAGCTCCCGTTTGGATAACCTTTCCATCCCTCCCCATTCATTTTTTCTTGAAATCAGCCTTATATTCAATCGCTCAAGTTGTAGGGGCTCCTCTTAAACTTGATGGACCCACTACCTCATTCAATAGACCAAGTATTGCTCGAGCTTGTGTTAAGACGAATCTCCTCTCTCCAAAACCAGATCGTGTTTGGATAAGTTATGGAGATAGAGGATTTTGGTAGAAAATAGATTCTGAAGATATCCCCAACTTTTGCATTGAATGTTACAAGCTAAGCCATGATCAATATAAATGTATCCTTAACAAAAACTACACCAATACTAAGGAAGAAGGTGTAAATCCAGTCAAAAGCATTCCTCCAAAACCTATCACTAAAGTCCAACCAAAAACTACATACATACCTAAACCTAATCCTACCTAAAAAACTGCCCAAAATCTCATCACTTTTGTTTTGATACCTGACCCAATTCAAGCACCTATTCAAGATCATACTCAAAACACTATCCAAACCACTCACACCAATGACCAAGAACTATTAGCTATCCTTTTTGAATCCTCTCATGAATCCACTCCCAAGATTATTCAAAATACACTCCAAAAAAACTTTGAAAATAGGTTTATCCATTTGATGGACATGGGCCTGAGGTCTAACTGCAAAAAATTTAAATGTAGAAATCCCTCGCCTAATAGGGGAAAAAATACTTAGCCTTAGGTTCAACATTTAGCTTAGGATGATTTTTCATCTGATTGTCTGTCCACTTTTTCTTATTTTCAAAATCTTTCTTTAAGGTTTGAAAATTAGGACACAGGTTATCTGGTCTTTTTTTCAGAACAAACAAATTGTATATGTTGAAAGTTTTAGTTTGTGCCTTAGTTTTCAGATAAAAACCTAAACCAGTTTTATCTTCATAATTGGTTTTGCTTGATGTAACACAATCTTCAAAACAGTTATAATTATTTTTAAATTTAGAAAATTTCTTGAAGACAATTAAACCTTTTTGTTTTAATTCTTCCAATTCTATTAAAGTTGTCTTATATTTCTTTTTCAAAACCTCATTTAATTAAAAAAGTTCTTTAATTTTTTCAACAAAAGATTTAGTTTTCATTTCATAGGCCAGACGCTGATTTGTATAGTTCTTTGCGTTTGTTTCACCAATAGGCTTAAAGAATCTATCTTTTCAGTTAAGTCCTTGATTGTCTTTTCTAGTTTAGTGCTCTTCCTAAAAGTCTTAGTGTAAAGTGTGTGAATGTGAGGGAGATCATCGTTATCAGACTTATTATGTGCAGTGCGTAAGTTGTCCCTTAGCGTTTCATTTGTCTAACTCACACACCCATTAAATTCGTCATCAGTACGGACACGTTGATTCACACATATCATCTACCACCTCTCCTAATAACAATTACAATATCATCCTTAATGTTCTTATCTACTGTTATTCCGACTACGTTCCTATTTCTATTTCTTCCTATATAGTATAATTAAAACTATGTATTTTCAATTTCTATAACTTGCACACTGACCATTTAGTTTATTGAAAATAAACTATGTTAACTTTTCTTCATTTCATGGTATCCACTAGTTCCATCCATTTCCATGTCAAAGTCTCTATATTCAAAGTCGTTAACCTAAGTTTACTACTTTAGACCAGATTTTTTACCCGCACACGTCAACATTGGTGCAAGAACTCTTGCCTATAACTTATCACGCTTGAGCGAAATGCGACACCCCTTGCCTATTTTTCGAGCACCTGGTGACAAACGCAACAAACCTTGATTAATTTTGGAGACATTCGGTGGCAAGCGCAACACATCGGCCGAGGGGAATGCCCCCTAGTATTAATTTGTATTTTTAAAGGATTTGTGTTCATAAGGATTTGACAAACTTTTGCGTTGCTTGTCAACTACCTAACACAAACATCCGCCTTTATTTGGGTTTGGGAACAACGGTGTTTAAAATAAAATATAAAAGTTTAGTGTACAAGGGTCCACTTCACGTGTAACTAAACACAAACTTTAGGTGGCAAAATTTGCCATGACAATTTTTTTCATGGAATATCCTATAATTTCTATATATCTATGTTTGATGAAATTAATTTTTCCAGCGGCAATTTTTTTTATAATAATTTTGTAGGGTTTAGAACAAGAGGAGGAAAAAGATTTTCACAAAAAACAAATTTTTAACAGTTAAATCAATTTTTTCATTTTCATATATAATTATATATATTTCTTAATAAAACAACCTTTTATCATTCTTAAAGAGAATTTTTTTCAAAGAACACTTTTTAAAAAACACTCAAATTTTTTTTTTTGAAATTTTAAAATGATTTTATTATTTTTGAAAAAGTTACAAAAAGTTGAAAATAAATTTTTTAAATCAGTCAAAAAATATTTTTATTTCTTAAAGCAGTTAAAATAATTTATTTTTTATTTTTTTAAATAGTCAAAACATTTTTATATTTTTTTATTTTGAAATTTATTTAAAAAAATAAAAAAATATCATTCTTTTATTTTGAAACAGTTATGTTATTTTTTAAAATAGTTACAAAAATTTATTATATGTAAAAAAATAGTATTTTAAAATAGTCAAAATAATTTTTTTCTAAAACACCCAAAAAAAAAATTTCATTATTTTTTAAAACAAATAAAAAAATGTTGAAAAGAGCCTTTTTTTTTATAACAAAGTAGTCTTTTAAAATAGTTAAAATATTTTTTTATTTATTTTGTGAAATAGTCAAAATATTTTTCTTTCTATTGTAAATCAATTTTGCTAAAACAAAACATTTTTTTGAAAAGTCATTTTATTTATTTTTAATTTTTAAAACAGTCAAGACGTTATTTTTAAAATAGTTTAATTATTTTTTTAAACAATTACAAAAAGTAGAAAAGAGTTTTTTTAAACAAAAATGATTTTTTAAATAGTATTTTTTTTAATTCATAAAAATATTTATTTTTTATATACATTTTTTAAATAAAAAAATATTTTCTAATAAAAAAAATTCAAAAATAAAAGTCCTTTTTTATAAAATTTGTTGTAAAAAAATATGATATAAAAACTAACCATTGATTTTGACAAAAAGAAAGTTGTGAAACTTTGAGTGGCAAATCTTTTTCGGGTATGAATTGAGAAAATTTTGCCACAAAAAATTGAAAATAATGGTAAGTGACGCTGTGCATGGATTTTTTTTTATTGTAAATCGTGTCTATCAAATGATCAGAAAAGTGGACAAAATCCTCATTATCATTTTTTTTGCATTTGTCAAGACAAATCTTTCCTATCAAATTGTGTTGGAATTATCCAACCAATTATGAGCATTGGACATTGTAACACCCGTCTAATTAAATATCGGGTAGCTACTCCTTTATTAAATTAATACAGAATATCAAGTTGGTTTAGTCTTAGTATCACTTTCGAAAATAATTAGTTAATTACTAGCCACCTAATATTTAAAAAGAGAGAGATGTCAAATTTTATTAATTAAATTAACAATTACCCAAGTAATTAAATCATCAACCATCAATCGCATAAACAATCTCATGTGAATAACCAACGAAATGAAATAAACTGAGTCTAGAGTAAACACTCCCACAATAATAATACCAGAGTAAATAAAGTCCCAACACAAGAGTCTGAATAAACTAATATCTGAAATAAAGAAAGTATGTAACTACAACCTCTAAGAAGGAATGGGCGACATGCCTTAACTGATACAAATGCTTCTCAAGGAATCAATGATAGATATGGAGTCGTCTAATTGTAACACCCCGCCCGCCCGGGGAGAGCGAACGGAGCACTAATGCGATAAAATAAATCCAAATCCACAAGTGACAAGGTATAGAGGATCTAAGTCCCACAACAACAAAAGAGAAACTACAAATCTCAATCTCTTCAAATTAAATACCAAATCTCTCGAATTACATACAACAACTAACTCAAAAATAAAATACAAATCTCCAAAGCTCTATACATCAAAATAATACAAATCTTTCCCAAACAATCCTCGCTAAAATCAATCTCCATAGCGCCCCAAAATCCGCGCTAACCTGCCACTAAAAGAAAATATGGGGAAGTACACAATACGACAGGAAATATGCTCAACAAATATGGATTAGCAATGAATAAAGCGTAACAACACGAGTACGGATATTCAAATCAAAATGCAAATCTCAATAGCATTTCATCATTATAATTTTCAACAACACATCAATGGGTCACCAGGCCTCACCCCATTCGCATATGCTTTATCAAGCCATAGCCGAGAATAGGTATTTTGTCGGGTACTCAACATCCGTGCCATATTAAAATCTCATGACAATGTGCTCAACAACAACATGAATAATACCACATGAATCGAAATAATTCCAACAATTATTTTCCAGATTTCAATGAATTTAAGAATTCAAATATGAGTTCAATTAATAAAAAATCAAAGAGAATGACACTCGCGAGGTTTAAGGAGCATATTGTGTAAAATCCCATACCTCAAACCATGATGAGAAACCAACGATCACATCCTCAAGATCAACTCAAAAGATCTACAAAATCTCCTCCAAGAACCTCCAACAAAATAGCCCCAAGAACACCTCTAATCTAAGGTTGGAACTCACAAATCACAAGGGCCAATGTGTATATAAAAAGAAGAGGAATATAAAATATATTTGCTGCCAAAATTTGTGCCAAAAGTAGGTTAAAAGGGTTGCCCACGACATCCTTTTATAATGCAAAGAAATGAAGAGTTGGAAGCCAAAAGACTCCTCTAAATAAGGCAAAGAAATGAAGAGTTGGAATCCAAAACAACTCTTGAAAATTACTTGTTGTTCATGAAATCAGGGGAGGTCGATCGATCGATCCTTCAGGAATTTTGACAATTCGCCCACTAAGAATTCCAAGAGTTAAAAATATTTTAAAATCATTTTAAAATCCGTTTTAACTCCGTTTTCGAAACCGTTTGAAATTATCGCCTTTAAAAATAATAACCAACATATTTGAGCAATGAAAATAATTCTATCAAAAACTTTATTTTCCTCCATTTTCCAGAAATTAATTAAAATAGCCCAAAATTACGCGGGTTATTACACTTACCCACTAACAATGGAATTTCGCCCTCGAAATTCGTCGAATGCCTAACTCTAAAAAATTAAGCCACTACACTAACTCCAAAAATAAATCACGTCTCCCAAAAATAAATTCCTCACCTCTAATCTCGAAACCTATCACGAATATCACCTAAAATTTTATATCTCCAAAAATTGCTATCCACGCAATGAACCCAAAACTCAAGCCCCGAGGGTTGCCGTATACCTAAGCTCTGATACCATTTGTAACACCCCACCCGCCCGGGGAGAGCGAACGGAGTGCTAATGCGATAAAATAAATCCAAATCCACAAGTGACAAAGTATAGAGGATCTAAGTCCCACAACAACAAAAGAGAAACTACAAATCTCAATCTCTTCAAATTAAATACCAATCTCTCGAATTACATACAACAACTAACTTGAAAATAAAATACAAATCTCCAAAGCTCTATACATCAAAATAATACAAATCTTTCCCAAACAATCCTCGCTAAAATCAATCTCCATAGCGCCCCAAAATCCGCACTAACCTGCCACTAAAAGAAAATATGGGGAAGTACACAATACGACAGGAAATATGCTCAATAAATATGGATTAGCAATGAATAAAGTGTAACAACACGAGTACGAATATTCAAATCAAAATGCAAATCTTAATAGCATTTCATCATTATAATTTTTCAACAACACATCAATGGGTCACCAGGCCTCACCCCATTCGCATATGTTTTATCAAGCCATAGCCGGAAATAGGTATTTTGGCGGGTACTCAACATCCGTGCCATATTAAAATCTCATGACAATGTGCTCAACAACAACATGAATAATACCACATGAATCGAAATAATTCCAACAATTATTTTCCAGATTTCAATGAATTTAACAATTCAAATATGAGTTCAATTAATAAGAAATCAAAGAGAACGACACTCGCGAGATTTAAGGAGCATATTGTGTAAAACTCCATACCTCAAACCATGATGAGAAACCAACGATCACATCCTCAAGATCAACTCAAAAGATCTATAAAATCTCCTCCAAGAACCTCCAACAAAATAGCCCCAAGAACACCTCTAATCTAAGGTTGGAACTCACAAATCACAAGGACCAATGTGTATATAAAAAGAAGAGGAATATAAAATATATTTGCTGCCAAAATTTGTGCCAAAAGTAGGTTAAAAGGGTTGCCCACGACTTCCTTTTATAATGCAAAGAAATGAAGAGTTGGAAGCCAAAAGACTCCTCTAAATAAGTCAAAGAAATGAAGAGTTGGAATCCAAAACAACTCTTGAAAATTACTTGTTGTTCATGAAATCAGGGGAGGTCGATCGATCGATCCTTCAGGAATTTTGACAGTTCGCCGACTAAGAATTCTAAGAGCTAAAAACATTTAAAAATTATTTTAAAATCCGTTTTAACTCCGTTTTCGAAACCGTTTGAAATTCTCGCCTTTAAAAATAATAACCAACATATTTGAGCAATAAAAATAATTTTATCAAAAACTTTATTTTCCTCCATTTTCCAGAAATTAATTAAAATAGCCCAAAATTACGCGGGTTATTACACTAATGTTAAGAGCCTGTAGCTTCCACAACAGCTACAGCACGTCATCAGAATGAATCCTATATGCTTGGCATTCCTGTGGCTGGGCACCTAAAAATATTTTTACAATACAAAATAGATTTGGAAGAAAACAGGTCAGAGCCTGAGGTGAAAATAGTTTAAAATTTAGCAAGTGTTTAAATTACAATTAAACAACACATATTATAAACATGTTAGTTGCGTACTCTCACATGAGTTTCTCATCTCTCAACTAATGTGCACGACTCACGTATGCCCTTAACCCATCCTACTTATGCCGCTAACTAACTAGTCTGAACCACTCCTGCTTTCACACTCTAACATAGGGTATCTACTCTTAACACCCAACAAGTTATATTCATAACCCTTATTCACATTCATTAAATTACTTATCTCAAGTGTTAATTAAATTCTCACATTCTTAGCCCATTCAAAGATCTTAGTTATTCACATCTACTAAGCTACAGTGAACCAGTCACAAGTATATATATATATAAATCACTCTCAGTACATATATACATATAAGGCACCCCTAGGCTAAGCTGCAGTACATGCATACTCTGCTATCAAATTCATGTACATCACGTACGTAAGCTTAAGGATCACGTGTTTCGAATCACTCAGGAACCGTCTCAATACAGATTACACATATTGGAGGCGAACATAGTTCACATACCCATGGGTCACGCACATACCTACGCTCCCATGGTCAGCTGACTTATCAACTCACAAATAAGTCATTCACAGTCCTATGTCCTTAAGGTACCAATCTATATCCCCCCGTAGGCACACAAAGATTAGATGGTCCTATTTCAAAAGCCGACCTCCCGTGATAGCAAGTATGGTAGGTATGTCATACACATAATAATCCAGATACTAAGTAATCACACAACTTAGGTAATCATCACATTAATATAGGTATACACCAGTCCTGCATCTTAAATCTCATACGTAATATAGTGTTATCCCGAATATTCTACGTAATATGTTTAGCGCAACAACTCTCGTCGTACAATTCCGAATACTTAAACCTACCTCATAAGGTTACTAAGTCACCCACTAGTCTCTAAGGTTATCTCAGTAATTCCAAGTCCCTCTTCTACTGGTCCTAACCTTAAAACTAACACCCGTCCACTTTAAATCTCAATTTTATGAAACTTCTAACCGTACCTCACTCGGTTAACACTCGAAAGTATTCCATCAAATCCCATAATATATAACATATTTCGGGCATTAACCACAACCCTACTCACCTTAACCAAGTCCCCCAATATTCTATTAAATCCCCTGTTGATGTAAAAAATTAGATCACTCTCATTATTCAATCACAGATAAATAAAATGAGACAAAGAATTTTAAAGTGGTTCAGCCTTATAAGAATGGCCTACGTCCACTGTTGTTTTATTGCTGAGTGTTTGGAAATTCTCGATTACAAGTTCTATCAAGAAATTTCGGTCTGGATTCGGGGTCCCCTTACAATGAGGATTGTACAATGTATTTATAGCCCTGAGGCTGCAATGTGAAAGGGTAATACATTAAATGGTGTACATATGAAAAGGTAATACATTCAATGCCCCTTAAGCGTGTGCGTCTGAATGATAAGCATTTAATGAATCAGTCGAACTGTTGGTTATCCAGCTATTAATGCTTTGTTCGAGGTGCAGCTCGGACCGCCTAAGCTTCTCGGTGCTCAAGAGTTCCTCGGAGCGTATGAGTTCCTCGGAGCATGTGAGTTCCTCGGAGCGTATGACTTCCTCGGGGAAGTAGTGTTCCTCGTTGTAGTATGGTTCCTCGGAAGTATTTTTTGTTGCCATGTAGATTGCCACGTGTCTTCAGTCAATTGGGCCATGTCAGCAGACTAAATTTGGTATCAACAGAAGCCCCCAATGTTTCATAGTTCGAAATTTGAGGAGTATGGAACATTCTTTCTCGGAATATGGTAGTTTTAAATGGTCCTCCTGATTTTTAGGAGTCTTTGGTATTTATTTCTCCTTCCAAATTTGTAGAACTAGGCTTTTTTGAACTTTTCTACTCGCTTCGATTCCCGCGCCCCTTTTGTCCTTTTAGCCGCCGGTAGTGTAATCGTTTCTTTTTGTAATCATTACTTTTTCCTTTTCCCAAGGCAAGGTATTTAAGCGTCATAGACAATCCCATCGTCTTCTACTTTTTCAAATATGTATCTTCGAACTTTCTATTGTCTTTTACTCTCTTGTGCGTTCATCTTTTTCATCGTTCGTTGTCAACAGGTCCACTCTTTTTCTGTAAGATCTTCTTCCTTCTTCTTCATTTCCTTTATTCACCATGGTTTACCCTGTTGAATCTCTTGATAAATTTCACTCTGATTTTTCCATTCCCTCCTGGGTTGTTTTGGAAGAGCTTTCTGAGCCTTCTGATTATTTCCGTTTGGCTGAGGGACATTGGTTCCCCAGTCTCTTTATTGCTGAGTGTGGATTTTCTTTTCCACCAAATCCCTTATGTCTGGAATTCTGTCAGTACTTTGACGTTGTTCCTGTAAGAATAGCCCCCAACACATGGAGAATAGTTAATGGGGTGCATAGATTAAATCAAATCCATGGAACTCACATAGGAATTCCTGAGATTATGTTTTGTTATAGATGGGCTGTAGGAGATAATACTTTTTATTTGAAAACTAGAATGTTCAATAGGGCTTTAGTAGTTAATCTCCCTGATGCCAATAGGGATTATTTTGAGCACGGGGTTGTCATAAAAAATTGACAACATGCTCCTTTATCAGGAGATGAAGTTTATCAGGGTCCCAGATGCCCTCCCTATGGCAATGGGATAAGTTATTCTTATTTCATTTTATTTATTTTGAAATCATGCTTCTTTTGTGTTTGATAAAATGTGTCACTGATATTTGAATGTTTATTTATTTGCAGTTGATAGCAAAAGAAAGTGTCCAAAGGAAGCAGATGTTAATATAAGACATTTGAAACTTATCTGGAGTCTGCATCAAAGTGTTTCCGATGAGCACATTAGATCAGCCTCATATCTGCTGCAGTACAAGAGCTACACAACCTCTTTTACTGCTCGTCCAGTAATAAGTGAATCAGAGCCAGTACCAGCTTCCACCAGCTCCTCGCCTGAATCTCACGTCCCTTTAAGCGAAAGGATGAAGAGAAGAAGACCTCCCACCTTATTCGAGAAACCTGCCTCTGGTTCTGGAGAGGCAAAAAGAAGTAAGACTGATGTCCCAGAAGGGACGAAGAAAACTGATGCGCCTTCCTCAGCTGCTGTTGTGAAGGTTGCCGAGAAGCCCGCAGTGACTCCGAGCAGGTCTGCTGCTCCTGGAGAGGTGATTGTAATATCACCGACCAAGGGTTCTTCCTTGGTTGAATATGTTCCTGTTCCCCCGGGGAGGCTGAAGAAGAGCTCCTCGGTCAATTTGGCTGACACCATTACTCTGCCCCCAGTTACTGGAATTGGGGTTCCAACTTTTGTTCCCCCGAGCTCTGCCATGAGCTCGGTAAAGTCCTGGATCATTCCCGAGGTCCAAGGTACTGAAGAAAATCTTACTCGGGACATGGTCACTTCGTTAGCTGCTCGTCACCTTGCTTCTGTAAGTCTTCTTACTTTGAACTTTTCATATTTTCCTTGTCATTTCTGTTTCTGACTTGCTTTCTTTTTACTTTCACAGTTGACGAGCTGCTTTAATATAATTCTGAAGAAGGATGAAGCAATTAAAGCTTCATGCTCCTCGTCCAGTGTGGAGGGAGCTCTGGAAGAAGCTATCAAGTCTTTGGATGATTCTCGCCAGACATATGCTACTGACAAGGCTGTTTGGGAGAAAAAGCTTGCTTCCACCGAGCAAGAAAAAGCTCAAGCTGTTGAAGTCTCCAAAGAGTTGGAGAAAAAAATGAATGCCCTGGATAAGGCAAATAAAGAGCTCGAAGAGAAGCTCAAAACTGCTGGGGAGCTTGAAGATAAGCTTAGGGTTGCTGAGGAAAGGTTGGGCCAACTTCAGGAAGTAAGTCGGCAGAAGGAGGAGGTTGAAAATAAATTAAAGACTGCCGAGAACCTTTTGTCCGAGAAGCTTTCCTCGGAGAAGCTGAAGAGAAAAATGGCTGTGAAGAAGTCCTTCAGCGCTGGCTGGGACAAGGGGTGGAACAAGGGGTTGGCTGCCATGATGTCACACGTTGAATATGGCAGCCTAAAGTACTTCAGAGATGGATGGGTTGCAGCTCTCCAAGAGATGAAGGTTGATGAATCTTCTGAGCTCTTCCAGCAACACATTCCTGGTCCCCCTCCCACTCCTGAAGATGAAGAGGAGGACGAAGCTGCCTCCGAAGAGTCTTTAATGGTGATGGGAGATTATCCCCCAACCATCCAGCCTGCTACCGAGGAACCTCAGTAAATCATTACTTCTTCCGAGCAACTGCTGACGCTCCCCGAGCAACTCACTACTCCCTCCGAGCAACCTACCTCCTCATCCCAGCCTCCCGAGGACGTTTTGGTAGACAAGGAAAAGGTGTAGAGTTATTCGGGTTTACTTTACATTTTATTTTTCTTTTATCAAATGTAACCCAGAACTTGTAACTCTGAACTATGATATAATAAAACTTGGAATTTTTTTTTTTTGCATACTGTTGTCTATCTTCTATTCATACTTTGCTTGTACTTCTTATTGATGATTGCTCTTTCTTTCTCTGCCAGTTTCTGGCCAGGATGGAATTATTATCTGCCCATGATACAAAGCTGTTGCGATAATGCAATGAATACTTTAAGGCTGGTCACACAGACCTGAGTGCAGCACAAGTTGTCGACATCCTCGGCCAAGATGCTTCAGAACAGGAAGTTGAAGCATATCAGTATCTGAAGTGTCTACTTGATCGATCAGTGGACAATAATGTGGCCTATTATGATATGATCGAGTATCTCCAAGGCACCCTCGAAGACCTTCAGTTACAATACAAAGAATCAACTGCCCTGTTGCATGAGAGTTACGAGAAGAAGTACAAGCTGACCATTGCCGACAAGGGCTACGAGAAGCTTTTTGCTGGGTATGATGTGAGGGAGAGAATTCTGAAGGGTGAGGTCGAGGAGTGCAGACAAATCGCTGAACTATTAGAGCAAGAGAACAACAACTTGCAAAAGGAGTTGTCACAGTTGAAGTCTGCAGCTTCCACCTC
This sequence comes from Sambucus nigra, assembly GCA_949130495.1. Taxonomy (NCBI): domain Eukaryota; kingdom Viridiplantae; phylum Streptophyta; class Magnoliopsida; order Dipsacales; family Adoxaceae; genus Sambucus; species Sambucus nigra. The sequence goes on along the minus strand of OX422217.1, from coordinate 611,440,022 downwards.
AAAAGCCTTGATCCCAGTGACTGATGAGGGATTTTCGTTCTTGGAGGTCGAGAACGCCAACTTGAGGGACGAGTTGGAAACCTTAAAAAGGTCTGGCCATTCTTCTTCTTCTCGGGGACGAGCAAGAGCAGCTCGGATTCTTGTCGAGGAACAAAGGACTCAGTCTGCCCTAGAGAACCAGGCCTTCCAGTTAATGGCAAAGGACCAGGCGTTGGCTGAAATGTCAAAGAAGATCAGGGACTTGGAAGAGCAGCTCTCTGAGCAGAAATCTACCTTGGAGAACAAAGAGCTCTTCGTTAAAAATCTCCACGAGCAGCTGGACAGACTAACATATCAGTTCCATAAACAGCCCAGGGAGTTCTGGATGGCTGGATACAACGAGGCGCTCTACCATTTAGACGATCGTATCCAGAATGCCAATAATGAGGGCTACAAGCAAGGCTGGTTGAATGCCTTAGGTGTGCTGCAATTCGAACAGGGTCATTACCTGTGCTGTGGGACTACCATGATCCCGGACTGCTCGACCTACCTGTGCCACCGTACAAATTGGATATGAGTTGGATCCCTGCACGGGCCATTCCTCGGAGCTTGATTTCAAAGTATCTCAGTGACTGCAATCTCCATTCAAATGCCGAGATATCTCGTCCCGAGCATCTCCTAGATCGACCATCCGTGATGAATGTCAGGATGTTGAGGGATCTCAACTTTATAAATTCTCCTCTGGCTTTAAATGATCCGCCTGCTGGCGAGGAACCTGTGTCAAAAGCAGAGGGGAAAAGACCAGTAGAATAGTAATTTTGATGTAGTAGTTAGTATACATTTCAATATCAATGTAACTTTCATTTCATTATCAATGTAATTTATTTTTAATTCAATGAAAGACTTTCATTTTTGTTTGCAAATCTTAATTGCTATTGTCTTGTAAATATCAAACACTTTATATTTATGCATGTGTATCTGTTAAAAAGATAACAGTATTGTGTTGTTTGTCGATCAATTTATTGTCGAATAGCTTGAATTTATGGTAATCATATGGCAAAAACAATATTTTGTTTCTCGACCAACTTAGTAATAATTACGAGTATAAAAAATGTTGCTCGATCACTTAATAATAAAGTTACGAGTATAAAAAATGTTGCTCGATTACTTAATAATAAAGTTACGAGCATTAAAAATGTTTAAAATGTTTCCGACCAACCAAGGTCGTTAAATTATACTTGTCGACCAACTACAGTTAGTGGGCTTTTATCCCCGACCAGCCATAGTAGATTTTTTCATTTTCATAAAATGTTTCCGACCAATCAAGGTCGGTAAATTTTCCTTGTCGACCAACTACAGTTGGTGGGTTTTTATCCCCGACAAGCTATAGTTAGTATTTTTGGAATAGTTGTAGCTCCCGACCAAGCTTAATTGGCATTTTCGAGAATATATTTATTTCCAAACCAACATAAATTGGCACATAGTTTTTCTTCCCGGAGGAATAAAAGTTTTTAGAATAAAAGTTTTACTTCCCGGAGGAATATTGGTAGCTTTACTTCCCGGAGGAATATTGGTAGCTTTACTTCCCGGAGGAATAAAAGGTTTTAGAATAAAAGTTTTACTTCTCGGAGGAATATTGGTAGCTTTACTTCCCGGAGGAATATTGGTAGCTTTACTTCCCGGAGGAATATAGGTTTCTCGACCAACCTTAGTTGGCATTTTCGAGAAGGTAGTTTTACTTCCCGGAGGAATATAAGTTTCTCGACCAACCTTAGCTGGCTTTTTCGAGAAAAAATTTGAGTAGTCTGAGCTTTGCCGAGTTCTGTCCTGAGTAGTGTGTAGCACTAGTATTCCCCGAAAAACTTTCAATAAAAAGAAAGAATTCGGCAGAATATCTTCATTTTATTCATCACTGATAATACTTGCGCAGGTGCTCTGCATTCCAGGCATTCTTAAACTCCTCGCCTTCTAAAGTTTCTATTCGATAAGTTCTTGGTCGAACAACTTCTGTAACTCGGTATGGGCCATGCCAGTTTGACTCCAGCTTATTGTGCTTTTGAATAACTTTCTTCAGCACATAATCTCCTTCTTTCAGGTCGCACTTCTTCACCCTCTTATTGTAGAACAAAGTTGTTCGCTGCTGGTAAGCAGCATTTCTAATGGCTGCTTCTTCTCTAACTTCTTCGAGCATGCCTAAATCCAATCTTCTCATCAAGTCGCTGACAGGGGAATTGAAATTCAGTACCCTGTGTGTTGGGAGGCCCAACTCGGCAGGTATAACAGCTTCACTTCCAAACGCCATCATATATGGTGATTCTCCAGTTGCTACTCGGGGAGTAGTTCGGTAAGCCCAAAGTACTGACTGTAGCTCGTTGATCCAGTTTGCTTTCGCATCATCCAGTCTTTTCTTCAAGCCATTTAGCAACATTCTGTTTGTCACTTCAGTTTGTCCATTGCTCTGAGGGTGGCCTGGTGCTGAGTGGACCTTTAAAATATTTGACTGATGACAATAGGCAGCGAACTCCTCGTTATCAAATTGCGTTCCATGGTCGGTGATGAAAGCATGAGGAAGACCATATCGGCAAATGATATTCTTCCAAATAAATTAGTACACCTTCTCGTACGTCATATCAATGAGTGGCTCAGCTTCTACCCACTTAGTAAAATAATCCACTGCGACGACGAGGTATTTGAATTATCCTCTGGTTGTTGGCAGTGGCCCGACCAAATCTATTCCCCACATGGCAAATGGCCAAGGGGAAGTTATGGGTGTCAATAATGTTGTGGAGTTCTTCGAATGGAGGAAAAGCGTTGGCACTTGTCACATTTCTTGGCATAGGCTATACAATCAGCTCTCATCGTCGGCCAGTAGTATCCCTGCGTCATCACCCTTTGCAAAAGCATCTGACCTGCTACATGTGCTCCACAGGACCCTTCGTGGATCTTTTCAATCAATTCTTTCACCTCGGAGGGATGTACACATCTCTGCAAACCTGCCATAATTCCTCGTCTATACAGAATACCATTAGTTAATACATACCGAGCAGCTTTAAACTTCAATTTCTTGGCTGCGAGCTTGTCAATTGGTAATTCTCCCTCCTCAATATACGCCCTGATGGGATCCATCCAAGATGGTCCTAAATCAAGGGTAATAAAGTTCATCGTCAGATCTTCATCTATGCTCCGACCAGCCAACACTTCAATTGGGATTGTTCGTCATAGCTCGGTATAAGTAGTTGATGCTAGTCGAGCTAAGGCGTCTGCTCTCGCATTCTCCATTCTTGGTATTCTGACCAGCTGAATAGCGGTAAATTCTGACACCAACTCCTTTGCCTTTGCATGATATCTGATCATTAATTCTCCTCTAACTGCATATACTCCCAACATTTAATTTACGATCAATTGAGAATCACTGAAAACAATAACCTGCTGCGCCTCCATAATTTTTGCCAAACTAAGTCCTGTAATCATGGCCTCATACTGAGCCTCATTATTGGAAGCTTTGAATTGGAAACGCAGGGCGTATTCCATGTCGACCTCGTCCGGAGTGCTCAAAACTATCCCCGTGCCACATCCTGTAGTGCAAGATGAACCATCTACATATAGCCTCCATATAGGTAAATCTTCTTCAAATTTCTGCTCTGTCAGAGCTCCTCGGTGAAATATTTGCTGCTTCCTTTCATTTTCCCCTGATATTTCTCTCTCTTCGTCGATCATCTTTTCTTGCCCTTTTACCAACCGGAGTTGGTCTGAGCTCGAATTTAATGATCCTGTAACATCCACTTGCCCTTTTACCAATCAGAATTGGTCTGAGCTAGTGTTAGTTGATCCTGTAACATCCACAGGTTGATCAACGAGCAACTTTTGTTCCTCGTCCGGAGTGCTCACAACTATCCCTACGCCACATCCTGTAACATCCACTTGCCCTTTTGCCAATCGGTATTGGTCTGAGCTTGTGTTTGTTGATCTTGTAACATCCACAGGTTGATCAGCGAGCAACTTTTGCTCCTCGGGGGTATCAGGATAGGTGAACTCCGCTATAAAATCTGCTACAGCCTGCCCTTTTAGAGATGATCTGGGTTCATAGACTATATCATATTCACCGAGCTCTATTGCCCAGTACATAAATCTCCCTAATTTTTCTGGTTTATGAAGGGCTTGCCTCAATGGCATATCAGTATATACTACTATGGTATGAGCCTGGAAGTATGGCCTTATTCTCCTACTCGCCTCAATCAGCGCCAGTGCAAATTTTTCCAGCCTCGGATATCTGATCTCTCCTCCTCGGAAGGCCTTACTTGTGTAATAAATTGACTTTTACACTCCATTCTCCACTCTGATCAACGACGAGCTAACTGCATTCTCCGACACTGCAAGATATAAGTATAATATTTCTCCCATCATCGGCCTGGACAACAGTGGAGGTGCTCCCAAGTATTTCTTCAAGTCTTGAAAAGCCTTCTCGCATTCATCATTCCACTCAAAAGTCTTTCGGAGTGTCTTGAAGAATGGGAGACATCTATTAGTTGCTCGTGACACAAATTTGTTCAGTGCTACTACTCGTCCTGTGAGACTCTGCACCTCTTTCTTCGTCGTTGGAGATCGCAGCCCTAATAGAGCTTTGATCTTTTCAGGATTTGCCTCAATTCCTCGTTGATTGACAATGTACCCGAGAAACATGCCTTCTCGTACTCCAAATATGCACTTCGTCGGGTTCAGCTTCATTTGATATTTATCCAATTGATCAAAAGTCTGGCTTAAGTCAACTAGATGATCGGCAACTTTCTTGCTCTTTGTTAGCATGTCGTCAACATAAACTTCCATATTGTAACTGATTTGTTCAGTAAAGACCTTGTTCATCAGCCGCTGGTATGTCGCACCTGCATTTTTCAAACCAAAAGGCATAACATTATAACAATAAGTTCCCCTAAGGGTAATGAAAGAAGTACTCTCCCTGTCTTCAGGTTTCATTTTAATCTGATTGTAGCCAGAATAAGCATCCATGAAGCTCAGCAGCTCGTGTCCCGAGGTAGCATCTACTAGTTGATCAATTCGGGGAAATGGAAAGTGATCTTTTGGGCATGCTTTGTTGAGGTCGGTGAAGTCTACACACATCCTCCACTTGTTGTTCTTCTTCTTTACCATTACCACATTGGCTAACCAGTCTGGATATTTAACATCTTCAATGAAACAAGCTTTCTGGAGCTTCTCGACTTCCTCCTGTATAGCTTGATTCTTCTCGGGGCTGAACACTCTTCTTCTCTGCTTCACAGGCTTGATCTCCTTATTCACATTTAGCTCGTTACATAAGAAATTTGGGTCTATCCCAGGCATATCTTCATGACTCCACGCAAAAGTTTATTTTCTGCTTTTAAGGAAAGTTATCAATTCCTGTTTTAGTGAGGCTTCAAATGACGAACCTACTTGAGTAGTACGTTCAGGGTGCTCGTCGTCCAGAATGATATTTTCAGTAGCTTCCACCACTTGACCCTTCACGAGTTGAGACTCATCTCTAGGATCCAATGTTTCAATTTTTGCACCTTCATCCACTTGATAGGTAGTAATCTTTTTCCTTGATTCCTCCAGTTCTTCTTGCTCGGCGGATGAATAATAGCATTCCCGAGCTACTTTCTGATCACCTTTCAAAACTCCTACTCCAAAATTTATTGGAAATTTTAGGCACTGATGCACTGTAGATGGTACAGCCTAGAACTTCTTCAATCCTACTCTTCCCATGATGATATTGTATGATGATTGAACATTCTTATCCATCACGAAGAAGCGTATTCTTTCTGTTCGACAAGCAGGCCACGTACCAATGAATATATCTAACTTGATCGTCCCAAGTGGAAATACTTTCTCGCCAGCAAAACCGATGAGGGGTCTATGATAAGGCTCCAGTTGAGATAGCTTTAGATTTAAACTATCGAAGCACGAGTAGAACATGATGTCTGTCGAGCTACCATTGTCGACCAGTACTCTTGAAATCATAACCTCCTTCATCTTCATTTTGATCACCAATGGGTCATCATGAGGATATAGAACACCTGCAAGGTCATTCTTTGAGAACCCAATGACTAACTTCTCTTTGTTCACCTTTCTCGGGCGATCCTCTTCAGCTAGATTTATTCGCTGAATGTACGAGCAAGCTTGAGCTTCACCGAGGTAAGCTTTTCTCTCTGCAGTAAGGTTTCCTCCTCCTGCATCTCCACCTGTAATAACATTATAGTCAAATGGTCCAAAACGTATTGAAAATCCCTCTCGTTCTGGCTGCCTTGGTCTCTTGGGAAGATCGGGGTCGTCTTCTGGATCAACTTCATGGTTTCTTTTCTTGTTCTCCTCTGCTCGACGAGGAGATCTAGATCTTTCTCTTGCTCGGTCGTTGTTTCTTCTTTCGCCTCCCCGATCAACATACTTCGCCAGTTTTCCTCGTCTGATGAGTGTTTCAATCTCATTCTGAAGAGCTATGCAGTTCTTGGTCATATGGCCATGATCTTTATGAAACTCACAATACTTTGCCTTATTCCTCTTGTCAGGATCTGCCTTCATCTTCTCTGGCCAGTTTAACTCCTCGTTGCTCTTGATTTCTTCTAGAACATGGTTGATGTCCTTCTTCAAAGGAGTATAATTATCATATTTCTTCATTACGTCCCATACCGACCTATTTTTTGAATGTTTGTCATTACCATTGTTCTTATGCTCTTTCTTCTTAGCTTTATCACCTTCCACCTTGGTTTCTTTGGCATCCATATTCTTCTTCGCAGCCATAGCCTCCTCGCCATTCATAATCTTGGACGCTTTTCCCATCAGGTCCGATATGGTTCTAGGTGGATCTTTGGCCAAAGTGTAATACAGCTTGTTCGGCAGTAGTCCACTCATCAAGGCTGTAATCGGTGTCTTCTCCTCGTAGTCAATGACTTCGAGTTTCTCGTTATTGAAACGAGTTATATAATATTTGGTACTCTCACCAACCGTTTGTCTAACACTTAACAAATGTGCTACTCGTTTAACTGGCTTCGCCCCAAAGTAGAAATTCCCAATGAATAACTCGGTCAGTTGAAGAAAAGTTAAGATCTTACCCCGAGGAAGATTATTATACCATATTTGAGCAGATCCGGTAAGAGTTCCTGAGAATGCCCTGCGTCTCATCTCATCTGGAACAACATAGATGTCGGTTGCAGCCTGATACTGTTCTATATGAAGGACAGGATCTGTCTTTCCATCATACTTGGGAGTCAAAATAGGTGCTTTGAACTTTGATGGTGTTGGAAAATCTATAATGTCCTGGACAAAAGGTGTTCCTCGAACAAAGGTTCGTTGTAGAGGGTTCTTGGCCTTAGCCATTTCCCCTAATCTATCCTCCAGCCTCTGAATAGAGCCTTTCCATGCGTCATTCCCTTCCTCGGGCCTATTGGTTCAAGCAACTGATCGCGTCGAGGTGACTTCCTGAGATTTCTCTTGACGAGCAGCTGGTCGTTCATGGGATCTATCTTGACGAGCAGCTGGTCGCGATTGGGCAGATCCTTCCCTTAAATCTGATGGTCGTCGAAAACTCCTCGATACGACTTTAGGAGGACTTCTACTCCTCCTAGGTCCCAATCGATTGAAAGGTGATACCCTGCTTAACCTTTCTAGCGCACTAGTCCTTTCTGGAGAGAGAGTGACACGTTGTTCAGTGTCTGTGGCTCGCACTGACGAAGTTCGTCCAGGTTGATAAGAAAAATCTTCAGACTCTTCATTGCGATATGAATTGGTGCGCCTAGTACGCGAAGAAGGCGCACGGGTGTTTCTTTGAATACTCCGCAGTCCTGAATGGGTTGGTGCACCGCCATGGAGGGTTTGGATGAGTTGTCGCATTGTTTCTTTCATGACGGTCTGGCCTTGGGCCAGATTTGTCATTATTCCAGCCAGATCTGGAATATTAGGCAGAGCAGATGGATTTGGAGGGGTTCCAGCGTTTCGATTGCTGGATTCCGGAATATCAGCTATTTGTGATGGATTGTTTTTGGTGAGAAACGATATTACCAGTCGTTCCCACAGACGGCGCCAATCTGTTAATGTAAAAAATTAGATCACTCTAATTATTCAATCACAGATAAATAAAATGAGACAAAGAATTTTAAAGTGGTTCAGCCTTATAAGAATGGCCTACGTCCACTGTTGTTTTATTGCTGAGTGTTTGGGAATTTTCGATTATAAGTTCTGTCAAGAAATTTCGGTCTGGATTCGGGGTCCCCTTACAATGAGGATTGTACAATGTATTTATAGCCCCGAGGCTGCAATGTGAAAGGGTAATACATTAAATGATGTACATATGAAAAGGTAATACATTCAATGCCCCTTAAGCGTGTGCGTCTGAATGATAAGCATTTAATGAATCAGTCGAACTGTTGGTTATCCAGCTATTAATGCTTTGTTCTAGGTGCAGCTCAGACCGCCTAAGCTTCTCGGTGCTCAAGAGTTACTCGGAGCGTATGAGTTCCTCGGAGCATGTGAGTTCCTTGGAGCGTATGACTTCCTCGGGGAAGTAGTGTTCCTCGTTGTAGTATGGTTCCTCAGAGCGTGTGAGTTCCTCGGAAGTCTTTGTTGTTGCCATGTAGATTGCTACGTGTCTTCAGTCAATTGGGACATGTCAGCAGACTAAATTTGGTATCAACATCCCCTAAGGGTTCTTAAAAGCTTGGAATTTGCCGAAACTTAATGGGAAATAATCTACCAAAAATCAGGAGGAGTCGATCGATCGACATTCATGGGTCGATCGATCTATCAAACATGTATTGCGAAATCTACATAATTTTTCCTACGGGTTTCATCAAACTTAAATTCAAATCCTCTACTATAATGTCCCAATCTCCCAATTATTTATTCCTAACATCATACCAACATGAATACATAATTTCCAACGTTTTAAAATCATCAAATCGAAATGGGACATCAGTTTCTTGGATTAATTCACATAATTTTCATATAAAAAACCTAGTTCTCCTATTTCTTCAAGAACCCAATATAATTCATTACAAATTCATAAGTCTCTACACATGTATCATAATTTTGTGGCTGCTATAATCCCAGAAGTTAAACTACATGCAAAACCTACCCAGATTACAATTTTAATTCTTCAAATCCATTCAATCATCATTATTCAAGGTTATTCTCCAATTCTAACCTAACATGGATGATATATGCACTAATTTATTGCAAGTTAAATCACTTGCCTGGTAATGAAGATTTTGATCCTTTGAAGTAGATGGTACAAAAATAATCCTCTCTTTCCGATCTATCCGGTGGTGGTGACGGTGGTGCAAAAGCCTATAAGGGTGGTTTCTCCTGTGGAAACATTTCTCTCTTCCTCTCTAACTGTCGTTGGTGGTTTTTGGTTGTGACAACCCTAAGAGTTCTGGTGTTGGCTGATAATTTAAGTATAAAATTCGGGGGTCATATTTCCTCCAAAAGTCAAAATGACTAAAATACCCTCCAGGGTTGCCAGTTAGGCCTAAAATGTCCCGAAACCCAAACTAAACCCTCGGCTAGTGTTTTATGACTATCTTGACCCTTACGGACACGTTGACGCACTCAAAACGGTCATACGGATGACATAAAAATAATTTACTTTTAAATCCATTAAATTGGGTCTTGACACGACTGACACGCCCGTCCCCACTTAATTACCGGAACTGCCGTATTTTCAACTCACGACAATTTTAATAAATTCAATAATCACATATTATCATAATCACCCAGTAATATTCAATATTATTATCATAATCAAATACCAACTCTCGTCTCGCTAGTATTTAAATCCGGATTAATTTTCAATTAGTTCTCCCAAATTAATTTACTTAATCCAATAATTAAAAGCAATTTTATTTAATTAATCTCATAATTAAAAGCTATAAAATTACGGGGTATTACAGACATGTCTTTGGCAGAGTTGGTGACAGCTAAAACTCAAAGAGATATTGACGGATAGATGCGGATCAGTGAAAATCACGGAATTGAATTTACCCAGCTAAGTTATGATAGCAACCAAAGGTCATGAAGTGTCACACGACTCTTTTTCTATTCTATATTAATGTAATCCACACCATGAGAAAATGGACATGCAATCTTTGTTATCAATAATTCATCAACAAAGAGACAAAAACAAACCGTGGAAATAAGCACTTTGTCGAATCAAGTACATACTGTGTGATTGTGATATAAACTCAATTTGGATATCATAAGTAGGCCTGCATGTGTTTCGACTATTTTTATTTTTTATTTTTTTTTGAAAAATTAAAAAAAAAATCAAATTCAGAAAAATTAAAAAATGGGCAAATTCGAAAAAAAAAATCAAAAAAATACCAAAAATATAAAAATTTCAGAAAATTCGAAAAAATAAATTTAGGATTTTCAATTACTCGAAATTCTCATTTTAAATAAATAAATAAACATATTTGACCCAACATGTAATTATAATTTCTGTAGAAGTTAAGAGGAGGATCTTCTTTATATAGTACTACTTTGGAACCCTCATCTTCTCTCAACCGATGTGTGATATGAAGTTTTTTTATAAAATCAAAAAATAGTTAAGAAAAAATCATAGATACTTAAAAAAAATTGGGTCGACATAGTTTCGAAAAAAAATCCAAAATTCAAAATTAGTTTCGATTTCCAATCTGATTTTTTTTAAAAAAAATCAAAAATAAACAAACTTAAATTTCAGTTTAAATTCAAAATAAATCAGATTGAAAATCGAAAAAATCGAAAGTTTGAAACAAAACAAAGCCCTGGCTCATTTGGGGGTTTTGGAGACAAAAGAAAGGAAAGGAAAATTTTATTAAGAGAGAAGGAAATAAGGAAAAATCAATAAGAGAGAAATAAAAGAAGAGAAAGGAGTTTGGGAGAGAACAGAAAACAACTTTCTTTCTTGTGTTTGGGAGGAAAATAATTTTTATAAGGGGAAGAAGATACAATTCATTTAAACTTTTATTTTCTCTATTTCTTTTTGATTTGGAAAGAAAGTTTTATAGAAAAATGAAGAGAAAGTTTTTTTTTAAAATTTTCCTTTCTTGTTAAACTCCCAAACGAAAAAAATACATTTTCTTTCTTACTTAAACTCTCAAACTAAAGAAAAGAAACACGTTTTTCCTGTTTTTTTTTTTTTTAAAAAAAAGATATTTTTAAGGAGGGTGGGATATATTTTTTTTTTGGTAGTTTACTATAAGGTGTTCGAGTCAGCTTATGCGCACCTCAATTAATCCTTATTCATGATTCATGAGTTTTGCTGGCTGTTGATACCAAATTTAGTCTGCTGACATGGCCCAATTGACTGAAGACACGTGGCAATCTACATGGCAACAACAAATACTTCCGAGGAACTCAGACGCTCCGAGGAACCACACTACAACGAGGAACGCTACTTCCCCGAGGAACTCACACGCTCCGAGGAACTCACATGCTCCGAGGAACTCTTGAGTACCGAGAAGCTTAGGCGGTCCGAGCAACTCAGGCGGTCCGAGTTGCACCTTGAACCAAGCATTAATAGCTGGATAACCAACAGTTTGACTGTTCATTAAATGCTTATCATTCAGACGCATACGCTTAAAGGGCATTGAATGTATTACCCTTTCATATGTACATCATTTAATGTATTACCCTTTCACATTACAGCCTCAGGGCTATAAATACATTGTACAATCCTCATTGTAAGAGGACCGGAATTTCTTGAGAGAACTTGTAATCGAGAATTCCTAAACACTCAGCAATAACATAACAGTGGACGTAGGCCATTCTTATAAGGCTGAACCACTTTAAAAATTCTTTGTCTCATTTATTTATCTGTGATTGAATAATTAGATATGATCTAATTTTTTACATCAACAGATTGGCGCCGTCTGTGGGAACGACTGGTAATATCATTTTTCACCAAAAACAATCCATCACAAATGGATGATATTCCGGAATCCAGCAATCGAAACTCTGGAAGCCCTCCAAATCCATCTGCTCCGCCAAATATTCCAGATCTGGCTGGAATAATGACAAATCTGGCTCAGGGCCATACCGTCATGCAAGAAACAATGCGACAACTCATCCAAACCCTCCATGGCGGTGCACCAACTCATTCAGGACTGCGAAGCATTCAAAGAAACACCCGTGCGCCTTCTTCGCATACTAGGCGTACCAATTCATATCGCAATGAGGAGTCTGAAGATTTTTTTTATCAACCTGGACGAACTTCGTCAGTGCGAGCCACAAATACTGAAAAACGTGTCACTCTCTCTCCAGAAAGGACTAGTGCGCTAGAGAGATTGAGCAGGGTATCACCTTTCAATCGATTAGGACCTAGAAGGAGTAAAAGTCCTCCTAGGGCCCCATCGAGGAGTTTTCGATGACCATCAGACTTAAGGGAAGGATCTGCCCAGTCGCGACCAGCTGCTCGTCAAGATAGATCCCATGAGCGACCGGTTGCTCGTCAAGAGAAATCTCAGGAAGCCACCTCAACGCGATCAGCTGCTCGAACCAACAGGCCCGAGGAAGGAAATGATGCATGGAAAGGCTCTATTCAGAGGCTGGAGGATAGATTAGGTGAAATGGCTAAGGCTAAGAACCCTCTACAACGAACTTTTGTTCGAGGAACACCTTTTGTCCAGGACATTGTAGATTTTCCAACACCATCAAAGTTCAAAGCACCTGTTGTGACTCCCAAGTATGATGGGAAGACTGATCCTGTCCTTCATATAGAACAATACCAAGCTGCAGCCGACATCTATGCTGTTCCAGATGAGATGAGATGTAGAGCATTCTCGGGAACTCTTACCGGATCTGCTCAAATATGGTATAATAATCTTCCTCGGGGTAAGATCTCAACTTTTCTTCAACTGGCCGAGTTATTCATTGGGAATTTCTATTTTGGGGCAAAGCCAGTTAAACGAGTAGCACATTTGTTAAGTGTTAGACAAAAAGCTGGTGAGAGTACCAGAGATTATATAGCTCGTTTTAATAACGAGAAACTTGAAGTCATTGACTACGAGGAGAAGACAACGATTACCGCCTTGATGAGTGGATTACTGCCCAACAAGCTGTATTACACCTTGGCCAAAGATCCACCTAGAACCATGTCAGACCTGATGAGAAAAGCGTCAAACATTATGAATGCCGTGGAGGATATGGCTGTGAAGAAGAACATGGATGCCAAAGAAACCAAGGTGGAAGGTGATAAAGCTAAGAAGAAAGAGCATAAGAACAATGGTAATGACAAACATTCAAAAAATAGGTCGGTATGGGATGTAATGAAGAAATATGATAATTATACTCCTTTGAAGAAAGACATCAACCATGTTCTAGAAGAAATCAAGAGCAACGAGGAATTAAACTGGCCAGAGAAAATGAAGGCAGACCCTGACAAGAGGAATAAGGCAAAGTATTACGAGTTTCATAAAGATCATGGCCATATGACCAAAAATTGCATAGCTCTTCCAGAATGAGATTGAAACACTCATCAGACGAGGAAAACTGGCAAAGTATGTTGATCGGGGAGGCGAAAGAAGAAACAACGACCGAGCAAGAGAAAGGTCTAGATCTCCTCGTCGAGCAGAGGAGAACAAGAAAAGAAACCATGAAGTTGATCCCGAAGACGACCCTGATCTTCCCAAGAAACCAAGGCAACCAGAACGAGAGGTATTTTCAATATGCTTTGGGTCATTTGACTGTAATGTTATTACAAGTGGAGATGCAGGATGAGGAGACCTTACTACAGAAAGAAAAGCTTACCTCGGTGAGCCTCAAGCTTGCTCGTACATTCAGCGAATAAATCTAGTTGAGGAGGATCGCCCGAGAAAGGTGAATAAAGAGAAATTGGTAATTGGTTTCTCAAAGAATGACCTTGCAGGTGTTCTATATCCTCATGATGACCCACTGGTGATCAAGATGAGAATGAAGGAGGTAATGATTTCAAGAGTACTGGTCGACAATGGTAGCTCGGCAGACATCATGTTCTACTCGTGCTTCGATAGTTTAAATCTAAAGCTATCTCAACTGGAGCCTTATCATAGACCCCTCCTCGGTTTTGCTGGCGAGAAGGTATTTCCACTTGGGACGATCAAGTTGGATATATTCATTGGTACGTGGCCTGCTTGTCGAACAGAAAGAATACGCTTCTTCGTGATGGATAAGAATGTTCAATCATCATACAATATCATCATGGGAAGAGTAGGATTGAAGAAGTTCTAGGCTGTACCATCTACAGTGCATCAGTGCCTAAAATTTCCAATAAATTTTGGGTTAGAAGTTGTGAAAGGTGATCAGAAAGTAGCTCGGGAATGCTATTATTCATCCGCCGAGCAAGAAGAACTGGAGGAATCAAGGAAAAAGACTACTACCTATCAAGTGGATGAAGGTGCAGAAATTGAAACATTGGATCCTAGAGATGAGTCTCAACTCGTGAAGGGTCAAGTGGTGGAAGCTACTGAAAATATCATTCTGGACGACGAGCACCCTGAACGTACTACTCAAGTAGGTTCGTCATTTGAAGCCTCACTAAAATAGGAATTGATAACTTTCCTTAGAAGCAGAAAACAAACTTTTGCGTGGAGTCATGAAGATATGCCTGGGATAGACCCAAATTTCTTATGTCACGAGCTCAATGTGAATAAGGAGATCAAGCCTGTGAAGCAGAGAAGAAGAGTATTCAGCCCCGAAAAGAATCAAGCTATACAGGAGGAAGTCGAGAAGCTCCAGAAAGCTTGTTTCATTGAAGATGTTAAATATCCAGACTGGTTGACAAATGTGGTGATGGTAAAAAAGAAGAACAACAAGTGGAGGATGTGTGTAGACTTCACCGACCTCAACAAAGCATGGCCAAAGGAGCACTTTCCATTGCCCCGAATTGATCAACTAGTAGATGCTACCTCGGGACACGAGCTGCTGAGCTTCATGGATGCTTATTCTGGCTACAATCAGATTAAAATGAAACCTGAAGACAGGGAGAGTACTTCTTTTATTACCCCTAGGGGAACTTATTGTTATAATGTTATGCCTTTTGGTTTAAAAAATGCAGGTGCGACATATCAGCGGCTGATGAACAAGGTTTTTGCTGAACAAATCAGTTGCAATATGGAAGTCTATGTTGACGACATGCTGACAAAAAGCAAGAAAGCTGCCGATCATCTAGTTGACTTAAGTCAGACTTTTGATCAACTAGATAAATATCAAATGAAGCTGAACCCGACGAAGTGCATATTTGGAGTACGAGAAGGCATGCTTCTCGGGTACATTGTCAATCAATGAGGCATTGAAGAAAATCCTGAAAAGATCAAAGCTCTATTAGGGCTGCGATCTCCAACGACGAAGAAGGAAGTACAGAGTCTCACAGGACGAGTAGCAGCACTCAACAAATTTGTGTCACGAGCAACTGATAGATGTCTCCCATTCTTCAAGACACTCAGAAAGACTTTTGAGTGGAATGATGAATGTGAGAAGGTTTTTCAAGACTTGAAGAAATACTTGGGAGCACCTCCACTGTTGTTCAGGCCAGTGATGGGAGAAAAATTATACTTATATCTTGCAGTGTCCAAGAATGCAGTTAGCTCGGCGTTGATCAGAGTGGAGAATGGAGTGCAAAAACCAATTTACTACACAAGTAAGGCCTTCCGAGGAGCAGAGATCAGATGTCCAATGCTGGAAAAGTTAGCACTGGCGTTGATTGAGGCGAGTAGGAGAATGAGGCCATACTTCCAGGCTCATACCATAGTAGTATATACTGATATGCCATTGAGACAAGCCCTTCATAAACCAGAAAAATCAGGGAGATTGATGTACTGGGCAATAGAGCTCGGTGAATATGATATAGTTTATGAACCCAGATCATCGCTAAAAGGGCAGGCTGTAGCAGATTTTATAGCAGAGTTCACCTATCCTGATACCCCCGAGGAGCAAAAATTGCTCGCTGATCAACCTGTGGATGTTACAGGATCATCAAACACTAGCTCAGACCAACTCCGGTTGACAAAAGGGCAAGTGGATGTTACAGGATCATCAAATTCGAGCTCAGACCAACTCCGATTGGTAAAAGGGCAAGAAAAGATGATCGACGAAGAGCAGCAAATATCAGGGGAGGATGAAAGGAAGCAACAAATATTTCACCGAGGAGCTCTGACAGATCAGAAATTTGAAGACGAGTTACCTATATGGAGGCTATATGTAGATGGCTCATCCTGCACTACAGGATGTGGCGCGGGGATAGTTTTGAGCACTCCGGACGAGGTCGACATGGAATACGCCCTGCGTTTCCAATTCAAAGCTTCCAATAACGAAGCTGAGTATGAGGCTATGATTGCAGGACTTAATTTGGCGAAAATTATGGATGCGCATCAGGTTATTGTTTCAGTGATTCTCAATTGATCGTAAACCAAATGATGGGAGTATATGCAGTCAAAGGAGAATTAATGATCAGATATCATGCAAAGGCAAAGGAGTTGATGTCAGAATTTGCTGCTATTCAGTTGGTCAGAATACCAAGAATGGAGAATGCGAGAGCAGACGCCCTAGCTCGACTAGCATCAACTACTCGTACCGAGCTACGACGAACAATCCCAATTGAAATGTTGGCTGGTCGGAGTATAGATGAAGATCTGACGATGAACTTTATTACCCTTGATTTAGGACCATCTTGGATGGATCCTATCAGGGCATATATTGAGGAGGGAGAATTACCAATTGACAAGCTCGCAGCCAAGAAATTAATGTTTAAAGTTGCTCGGTATGTATTAACTAACGGTATTTTATATAGACGAGGAATTATGGCAGGTTTGCAGAGATGTGTACATCCCTCCGAGGTGAATGAATTGATTGAAGAGATCCATGAAGGGTCCTGTGGAGCTCATGTAGCAGGTCGGACGCTTTTCCAAAGGGTGATGACGCAGGGATACTATTGGCCGACGATGAGGGCTGATTGTATAGCCTATGCCAAGAAATGTGACAAGTGCCAACGTTTTTCCTCCATCCGAAGAACTCCACAAGCATTGTTGACACCCATAACTTCCCCTTGGCCATTTGCCATGTGGGGAATAGATTTGGTTGGGCCACTGCCAACGACCAGAGGAAGGTTCAAATACCTCGTCGTCGCAGTGGATTATTTTACTAAGTGGGTAGAAGCTGAGCTTCTCATTGATATGACGTACGAGAAGGTGTACCAATTTGTTTGGAAGAACATCATTTGTCGATATGGTCTTCCTCATGATTTCATCACAGACCATGGAACACAATTTGATAACGAGGAGTTCGCTGCCTATTATCACCAGTCAAATATTTTGAAGGTCCACTCTGCACCAGGCCATCCTCAAAGCAATGGACAAACTGAAGTGACAAATAGAACGCTTACTAAATGGCTTGAAGAAAAGACTAGGTGACGCAAAAGCAAACTAGATCAACGAGTTACAATCAGTACTCTGGGCTTACCGAACTACTCCCCGAGTAGCAACAGGAGAATCACCATATATGCTGGCGTTTGGAAGTGAAGCTGTTATACCTGCCGAGTTGGGCCTCCCAACACACAGGGTACTGAATTTCAATTCCCCTGTCAGCGACTTGATGAGAAGACTGGATTTAGACATGCTAGAAGTTAGAGAAGAAGCAGCCATTAGAAATGCTGCTTACCAGCAGCGAACAACTTTGTTTTACAACAAGAGGGTGAAGAAGTGCGACCTGAAGGAAGGAGACTATGTGCTGAAGAAAGTAATTCAAAAGCACAATAAACTGGAGGCAAACTGGCATGTCCCATACCGAGTTACAGAAGTTGTTCGACCAGGAACTTATCGAATAGCAACTTTAGAAGGGGAGGAGTTTAAGAATCACTACACCAAAATGACAAAATTGTCACCTTTCAGCCGGTCACCCTTGTCAAGGTCATTGACCGTGACAAAAAACACACGTTTGTGTCACGGTCATTGACCTTGACACGACCGTGACAATGTTTGCAGCAAAAACCCTTTCCCCCTTCTTTTTTCCCTCCCGCCGTTCCCTCCCTCTCTCTCTCTCGACGCTGCTCTCTCTCTCTCTACTTTCAGGTTTATTTCTCTCTCTCTCTCTTCCATTTATATATATGTTTGTGTGTATATATATCTGTGTATGTGTGTATATATGTGCGTGTGTGTGTGCGGGGGTAGGGGGTGGGGCAGGGTGGGGGTAGGGTGGGGGCAGAGTGGGGGTAGGGGGTGGGGTAGGGTGGGGGTAGGGGTAGGGGGTTAAAAATGTAATATTATTTTGATACAACATTAATTTGTGTATGAGTTTCATAATTATAAATAATATCCAAAAATATTGGATAACAATTTATTTTCATGCAAAATAAAAAAGTAATTTTTTACAAATTTCATAAAAAAATGAAGGCCGGCTTAATATGTGATTTAAGTGTGAAATAATCGCTATATACTTATACTAATGGAGAAAAAAACCATATATGGCGTTTTTTGTTTTTATTAGATGCAAAATAACACATATAGGTATCACATGACTTTATATCCATCAAATAAAATTTTACCATAAAATATCATTTTGTGGAAGGCAAGATCTATTACAATATATTTACACACCTAAATGATTTTTTTTTAAATGACATTACAACAAAAAACTACAATAAGGGTTAAAATGACATCCGAAATTGCTAAAAGCATGAAAAATAAAATATCATTTAGTCTATGTTGTTGAAAAATTTGATCAAATTGGTGAGCCCTTCATATTTTAAAAATGTTGTTTTTATTCCTATTTAACTTTTCTTTCTATACACCCTTAATTATATTTAAAGTTTAATAAAATAGGAGTTATAGAAAGAAAAGTGGGGTTTAAATAAAAACACTTTTTTTAAATTTTAGGTTCTGGTGCATAATCTTACTTTGTCACAATTAATTTGTATGCCTCAAAGTTATTTTATCACTCTTAGTTTATATTTGTGATAATACTTTATGAACCACAACTTTAGGTTGATTATTTTAGAACTTAAACTTCAAGATACAAAAAATAATTCTATTAAGCAACTTAGATATCTTAACAAAACACATATCTAACATTGAATATGATTTATAAAAAGCACAAAACAATAGTAGAAATTCAATACATGAAATTAACATTGAGATTATTTTAAATAGACAGTCACTACTGTGTGTGTGTGTGTGTGTGTGTGGTGGGTGGGGGGCTATTGTGTGTGTGTGTGTGTGTGTGTATGTGGTGAGTGGGGGTGGGGGTGTGTGTGTATGTGGTGAGTGGGGGGTGTGGAGGGAGGTGGGGGTGTGTGTGTATGTGGTGAGTGGGGGGTGTGGAGGGAGGTGTGTGTGTGTGTGTATTTGAATTAACCCATGAATTTGTATTTTTGTATTTGAATTAACCCATGAATTTATTTTTGTATTTGAATTAACCCATGAATTTATTTTTGTATTTGAATTAACCCATTATATGAAACATACTTGAAATTAAATATAGTGCGCATAGATACTAGCCTTCTAGTTCTTATGCGTACGCATTCAATAGCCCTTAGACCCTTTCGAGAGTCATTACCCCTGTAATGAGATATCTCGAATTGTCCCGTTTGGACAGTTTGAGACTGTATAATTTATTTATAATATTCTTATTGGCTTAAAGTTGTTACTTTTGGAGGAAGTTCTGCAGTCGTATCTTAATGTTCTCTGGGTACATACTAGATTGACAAGTGTGACTGTTATTTCAATTGACCAATTGAAATAACACTCAGACCTGCCAATCTACGTCGTGTACTTGGAGAACTAAGGGGATATGCTGTCGAATTTTTTTCAAATCGTAACAATGTGCATGAGCTGTTAAGTATATTACAGAAAAATGCAGTCTTGAATGGGATAGGACCACTTACCCTTTAATAGGATAGTTAAATGATGGGATAATTAAATAAAACATACTATAAATCTAAGTTTTGTTTACCTTTAATAGGTGTTTAGTTGTGGTAGCTGTGATGGGATATCCGAAATACAAAGAGTGGATGGGTGAGACTAATAGAATGGGGGATGTGTTTCGCAAAGGTGCTAACGAATTTGTGAAATATGCAAAGAGATGTCGTAATGATGAAGAGTTTCCGTGTCCGTGTGCTAGGTGTAAGAATGGTAAGGTGTTTGAGTGGAAAACAGTTGAACTACATTTGTTAAGATCGGGTATGCAAGATAGTTATCGATTTTGGAGTTTTCACGGTGAATTGAAAGTTCCTTTTGTCCCCGACCAACCTTCACAACAACCTTCAACAAGTAGAATAGATGTAGAAGGGGACGACGTAGATCATAATATGTTAGAGGATTTAGT
Organism: Sambucus nigra; assembly: GCA_949130495.1. Taxonomy (NCBI): domain Eukaryota; kingdom Viridiplantae; phylum Streptophyta; class Magnoliopsida; order Dipsacales; family Adoxaceae; genus Sambucus; species Sambucus nigra. The sequence goes on along the minus strand of OX422217.1, from coordinate 611,419,748 downwards.
TGATGATGCGTACGGAGTTTATGAAGCTGAGGAGAATGAGGTTACTGATGATGTAGAAGATTCAAGTGCTCGTGAAGATAACACGATAAAACTTGACGATGACTACCAAAGTTTAAAATTTAAGGCGACCCAACCGTTATACTCTGGCTGTGAGAAAGATCAAACAACTTTACATGCCATGGTTGGTTTGCACAGTTTGAAGACGCAGTACGGTTTGTCTGGCAATAGCGTGACGGGAATTCTGAAATGGGTGAAGGGCTTATTACCCAAGGTGAATACACTTCCAAATAGCTATACTATTATGAAGAACAGTTTGAAAGGTTTGGGAATGAAGTATAAATCGATTCATGCCTGTGTGTATGACTGCATACTATACCGAAAGGAGTATGAAAATCTCGATCGTTGTTCGGTATGCGATGAACCTAGATATGTCCAATCTACTAGTAAGGAAGACACAAGCTCAAAAGTGCCTCAAAAAGTATTGAAATATTTTCCCGTTGGGCCTAGATTAAAGCGATTTTTCACAGTACCATGGATTGCAGAGGCAATGACTTGGCATGCTAGGGCAGAAGTAGGGGGTAATATCATGCGTCATCCTATTGATTCTACTTCCTCGCGGAGGATGAATTTTGAGTATCCCGATTTTGCTCGAGAACAACGCAACATTCGTTTGGCTATATCAACAGATGGTTTCAATCCATTTGGAAATCTAAGCACCAATCAGAGTGTATGGCCAGTGATCCTAGCCCCACTCAACCTCCCTCCTTCACAGTGTATGAGACCTGAATTTTCGATGATGGCTTTATTGATACCTGGGCCAAAGGCACCAAGTGATGACATTGATATCTACCTGGCTCCTTTGGTAGAAGAATTAAATGAGTTGTGGGAAGAGGGTGTGCAATCATTTGACTCTTTTAGAAAAGAAGAGTTTACGCTGAAAGCTATGTTGATGTGGGCAATTCATGATTTTCCAGCTTATGGGACATTATCCGGATGTGTAGTACATGGTTATTTGGGGTGTCCTATTTGTGGAGAGGAGACTGAATCTCTTCGTCTATCCTCTAGCTTAAAAAATGTATACCATTGCCACAGGAGGTTTTTACCCCCAGCTCATAGTTTCAGATTTGAGAAAGGTTCCAATTTTTTATTGGGAGGAGTTGAACATAGGCTACCGCCGAGACAACTTTCGGGTTCAGAAATTGAAAGTAAATCTTCTGAATGTGGCCCAAATATGCCAGGTAAGAATCCCAAATTTAAGAATGTCAAGCATAAGAAGACCCCAACTGGGAATGAAACTGAGATAAGAAAGGCATGGTCTCGGAGGTCAATTTTATTTGACTTGCCTTATTGGAAGAAAAACCCGGTGCGCCATGTATTGGATGTGATGCATGCAGAGAAGAACTTCGTTGAACATATTGTGGGTACTTGCCTTGGGGGGAGTCATTCGAAGGATGGAGAAAATGCACGAAAAGACCTTAAAACGTTAAAACTTAAGCCACAACTATGGTTGAAAGAAGATAGTAGGGGAAGGACAATAATTCCCCCTGGTGCGTTTACTTTGACGAGTGGGGAAAGGAAGGTGCTTCTAGACACAATATATAATTTGAAGGGCCCATCTACTTTTTCGTCCAACTTGCAAAGGATTGTGAATTATGCTACTCATGATTTACATAAGTGTAAGTCCCACGATTGGCATGTGATCATGCAATTGGTTCCTCTATTGTTTAAGCACTGTTTCTCCAAGCACAAGGATTTGCGTAGGGCTATTATGCAAATTAGTATTACCTTCTCCCTCTTGTGTGAGAAGGTAGTGAATCGAGAACACATAGTGGCCGCAAAATTGGCTGTGAACGAAGCGATTTGTGTATTGGAGAAGTACTTTCCCCCAGCATTCTTTGACATAAGTGTTCACTTGTTGGTACACCTATGCGACGAGGCACTTCTTTGTGGTCCAGTTAGATATCGGTAGATGTATCCGTTTGAAAGATTGATGAAAGTTTTTAAAGATTACGTCAAGAATACGCGATCTATTGCAGGATCAATTGCAGAGGAATACATTACCGTGGAGTCATCAATATATACTTGGGAATATATGCCTGACTCGACCAGCGTTGATGACACTGATGAATTCCTCGATGATGGTGGTAATGTGATGGGAAAAAGAGTGAAATTAACGAGTTTGCAACATGAACAAGTAGCTTGTTATCTATTTGACACACATGAAGATGTCGAAGAATGGAAAAAGTAAGTTTCGAATATTATAATGTTTAACATTATTTTAGATTATTTTATACATGATTAATTTTGTAATATGCAGTAAATATGAAGCCTGTGAGAACAATAAAAGACGAAAAACAATGGTACAATCAGACAGGGAATTTAGGCTATGGTTGACACAAGAGGTAATTATAATGAAAACAGTCGTTATATAACGTTACATTACACTCAAATTTCACCACTAATATAATTAATTTATCTATATTCTCAGCTCCTAAAGATGGGTGATGCGACATCAAGGCTTGCTCGTCTAGCCACTGGACCCTTGTTCGTGGCACAAGAGTACAAAAAGTATCGATTGAACGGTTACATTTTCGGCGTTAAAGTGTACGAGGAAAGTACAAATGTACAGAACTCGGAAATTTCATACAGGGCTCTTACTTTCTTTCGAGCGAGCGCAAAAGATAAAAACCTCGTTGAAGCTGAAATGACTTACTATGGTGTAATCCAAAATATATTTGAATTGGATTATATAAGCTTCAAAGAGGTTGTATTTTACTGTGAATGGGTAAGAGTTGAGGATAAAAATGCTTGTAAAGTTGATCCTGTCACCAATTTGATCATGGTTGACTTATCCAAGTTGAAGAGCAACGACCACGTGAGCGATGAGCCGTTTGTTTGTGCATTTCAAAAGGTTAAGCAAGTGTTTTACTCGGAGTATATCAACAACGAGCCGTGGTCAATTGTCCAACACGCGCCAAGGCGTCTAAATAGTAATGTGGATGACTTGGCTGCTCCTACCGAATATCAATCCATTTTTTATGATAACCCGAATTTGAAACAATTTTTCAATTTGTAATAAATATTTCAATTTGTACCGAAACATCCATTTTTAATGCTTTTAATTGATCTGCACTTTATCATTTTCACTCTTGTGTAGTGTGCGTGTGTGGAGAGGAGATTAATACATAAATATTCCAACTACATCTAAGTTTTGTTTATACTAATCCATGAATATACGCTTCTTACCTTTAATAGGTGATTAGTACATAGTTATTTGGGGTGTCATATTTGTGGAGAGGAGACTGAATCTCTTCGTCTATCCGAACACTAAGAAATGCCATAATCCTATGGAGCGATGCTATGCAAATTCCTCCCAACCGTTATGTATCCAAACATCACTAGTTGAAGTTGTCAATTCCACTTTCCATACCCCACCACTTGGAACTTCTAGCAAAACATGGGATACCATTGAAAGGTGGAATTGACAACTTCAACTGCTGATTTTTGGCTACACAACGGTTGGAAGGAATTTGCAACGCATAACTCCATAGGATTATGGTATTTCTTAGTGTTTAGATATGAAGAGAATTATATTTGACACGATTGCCCGGGGTACATTAGTTGGAAGGAGGTGCCATATGAGCTCAAGTTAGCTGTTTGAGTGACACTACAGGTAATGTATTTATATTTATATGTCAATTTCAATTCCGATTTCAATTACGATTTATATTTATTTATATTTGAGGGGCGGATACTAATTTTACTTTATTTCAATTCAGGGGACAGGGAGTGGCCCTAAGGGTAGGCCACATATGCTCTATACTTATGTGGCTATTCGGACGAGAAGGGAAGGATAAGGAGGTGTCCCCGAGCGTCGCGGTACAAAATCTCTTTTCCATGCAAATAGTTTGTAGATTTGAGATAATTGATGGTGATGTTGTTTCTTCTTAAATAGTTTCTATTTTGAATATATATTTGCATTATCTTTAGTTTGTTTGGATATATGACGTTTGGAACAGGTACAACGTTGCTATAACAGGTACAAATATACTGCTGGGTAGTGGCAGTGGCCATACTGCCCAGCAATTTTTTTTAAATTCTGCCCAGAATTGTCACGGTCAATGGCCGTGACAATTTTTTTAAAAAGGGTAACGGCTTTGTCACGGTTTATAACCGTGACAAACGTGTCACGGTCATTGACCGCGACACGACCGTGACACAAAACGCGAGTTTTGTGTCAAGGTCAATGACCGTGACACGACCGTGACAAAAAAAGTTGTCTCGCCTCGAAATGTCACGGTCATTGACCTTGACAAGTTGGATTTGTCAAGGTCAATGACCTTGACAATTCGGCAGATTTGGTGTAGTGAATGCCTGGAATGTAGAGCACCTGCGCAAGTATTATCAGTGATGAATAAAATGAAGATATTCTGCCGAATTCTTTCTTTTTATTGAAAGTTTTTCGGAGAATACTAGTGCTACACACTACTCGGGGCAAAACTCGGCAAAGCTCAGACTACTCAAATTTTTTCTCGAAAAAGCCAGCTAAGGTTGGTCGAGAAACTTATATTCCTCCGGGAAGTAAAACTACCTTCTCAAAAATGCCAACTAAGGTTGGTCGAGAAACCTATATTCCTCCGGGAAGTAAGGCTACCAATATTCCTCCGGGAAGTAAAGCTACCAATATTCCTCCGGGAAGTAAAGCTACCAATATTCCTCCGGGAAGTAAAGCTACCTGTATTCCTCCGGGAAGTAAAGCTACCTGTATTCCTCTGGGAAGTAAAGCTACTTGTATTCCTCCGGGAAGTAAAACTTTTATTTTAAAACTATATGTTCCTCGGGAAATAAAAATATTCCTAAAAATGCCAACTTATGTCGGTTAGGAAGTAAATATATTCTCGAAAATGCCAACTTGAGTTGGTCGGGAGGTAAAATTATTTCAAAAAGACTAACTATGGCTGGTCGGGGATAAAAACCCACCAACTGTAGTTGGTCGACAAGGAAAATTTACCGACCTTGGTTGGTCGGAAACATTTAAGAGAAAAATATACTAACTATGGCTGGCCGGGGATAAAAACCCACTAACTGTAGTTGGTCGACAAGTAAAATTTAACGACCTTGGTTGGTCGGAAACATTTTAAACATTTTTGATACTCGTAACTTTATTGCTAAGTTGGTCGAGAAACAAAACTTTATTATTAAGTGATCGAGCAACATTTTTGATACTTGTAACTTTATTGCTAAGTTGGTCGAGAAACAAAACTTTATTATTAAGTGATCGAGCAACATTTTTTATACTCGTAACTTTTTAATTATTACTAAGTTGGTCGAGAAACAAAATATTATGTTTGCCAACTAATTACCACAAATTCAAGCTAGTCGACAATAACTTGATCGACAAACAACACAACATTGTTATCTTTTTAACAGATATGCATGCACAAATATAAAGTGTTTGATAATTACAAGACAATAGCAATTAAGATTGCAAACAAAAATGAAAGTCTTTCAGTAAATCCAAAAATAAATTACATTGATAATGAAATGAAAGTTACATTGATATGGAAATGTATACAAATTTATTACATTAATATTCCTATTCTACTGGTCTTTTCCCCTCTGCTTTTGACACAGGTTCCTCGCCAGCAGGCGGATCATTTAAAGCCAGAGGAGAATTTATGAAGTTGAGATCCTTTAACATCCTGATATTCATCACGGATGGTCGATCTAAGAGGTGCTCAGGACGAGATATCTCGGCATTTGAATGGAGATTGTAGTCACCGAGATATTTGGAAATCAAGCTCCGAGGAATGGCCCGAGAAGGGATCCAACTCATATCCAGTTTGTATGGTGGCACAGGTAAGTCGAGCAGCCCGGGATCATGGTAGTCCCACAGGTAATGACCCTGTTCGAGTTGCAGCACACCTAAGGCATTCAACCAGCCTTGCTTGTAGCCCTCATTGTTGGCATTCTGGATACGATCGTCTAAGTGGTAGAGCGCCTCGTTGTATCCAGCCATCCAGAACTCCCTGGGCTGTTTGTGGAACTGATAGGTCAATCTTTCCAGCTGCTCGTGGAGATTTTTGATGAAGAGCTCTTTGTTCTCCAAGGTAGATTTCTGCTCAGAGAGCTTCTCTTCCAAGTCCCTGATCTTCTTTGACATTTCATCCAACGCCTGGTTCTTCGCCATTAACTGGAAGGCCTGGTTCTTTAAGGCAGACTGAGTCCTCTGTTCCTCGATAGGAATCCGAGGTGCTCTTGCTCGTCCCCGAGGTGCTCTTGCTCGTCTCCGAGAAGAAGAAGAAGGGCCAGATCTCTTCAAGGTTTCCAACTCGTCCATCAAGTTGGCGTTCTCGACTTCCAAGAACGAGAATCCCTCATCAGTTACTGGGATCAAGGCTTTTGAAGTGGAAGTCGCAGACTTCAATTGTGGCAGCTCTCTTTGCAGGTTGTTGTTCTCTTGCTCCAGCAACTCGGCTATTTATCTGCACTCCTCGACCTCACCCTTCAGGGTTCTCTCCCTTACATCATAGCCAGCAAAAAGTTTTTCGTACCCCTTGTCGGCAATGATCTGCTGGTATTTCTTCTCGTAACCCTCATGCAACAGGGTGGTAGATTCTTTGTATTGTTGCTGAAGATCTTCGAGGGTGCCTTAGAGATCCTCGATCATGTCATAATAAGCCACATTATTGGCCACTGCTCGATCAAGTAGACACTTCAGATATTGGTATGCTTCAACTGCCTGTTCAGAAGCATCTTGGCCGAGGATGTCGACGACTTATGCCGTACTCAGATCTGTGTGACCAGCCTTAAAATAATCATTGCATTGTCTCAACAGCTTGGTGTCGTGAGCAGACAATAATTCCATCCTGGCTAGAAACTAGCAGAGGAAGAAAAAGCAATAATCAATAAGAAGTACAAGCAGATTATGAAGAGCAGAAACGACAGTATGAATAAACACAAGTTCAAATTTTATTATGTCATAAAAGTCAGAAGTACAGGTTCAGAATTACAAGTTCAGGGTTACATTTGGTAAAAGAAAAATAAAATAGAAAGATACCCGAACAACTCTACACCTTTTCCTTGTCTCCCAAAACCATCTCAGGAGGCTGGGACGAGGAGGTAGGTTGCTCGGAGGGAATGGATAGTTGCTCGGGGAGCACTGGCAGTTGTTCGGAGGAAGTAGCAAGCTGCTGAAGTTCCTCGTTACCAGGCTGGATGGTTGGGGGATGATCTCCCATCACCATTGAAGATTCTTCGGAGGCAGTTTCGTCCTCTTCTTCATCTTCAGGGGTTGGAGGGGGACCAGGAATGTGTCGCTGAAAAAGCTCAGAGGTTTCATCAACCTTCATCTCTTGAAGAGCAGCAACCCATCCATCTCTGAAGTACTTGAGGCTACCATACTCTACTTGAGACATCATGGCATCCAATCCCTTGTTCCACCCCTTGTCCCAGCCAGCGCTGAAGGACTTCTTCACAACCATTTTCCTCTTGGTCTTCTCCAAGGAAAGCTTCTCGGACAGCAGGCTATCATCAGCCTTCAATTTATTTTCAACCTCCTCTTTCTGCCGACTTATTTCCTGAAGCTGGCACAACTTCTCCTCAGCAACCTTAAGCTTATCTTCAAGCTCCCCAGAAGTTTTGAGCTTCTCTTCAAGCTCTTTATTTTTCTTCTCCAAAGCATTCACCTTTATCTCCAACTCCTTAGAGACGTCAACAACTCGAGCTTTCTCCTGCTCGGTGGAGGCAAGCTCCTTCTCCCAGATTGCCTTGTCAGTAGCATATTTTTGGCGAGAATCCTCCAGAGACTCAATAGCTTCCTCCAGATCTCCTTCCACACTAGACGAGGAGCTCGAGGCTTTAATTGCTTCATCCTTCTTCAAAATTATATTGAAGCAACTCGTCAACTGTGAAAAGAAAAAGAAAGCAAGTCAGAAACAGAAATGACACGGGAAATATGAAAAGTTCAAAGTAAGAAGACTTACAGAAGCAAGGTGGCGAGCAGCCAATGAGGTAACCATATCCCGAGAAAGGTTTTCTTCAGTACCTTGGACCTCGGGAATGATCCAGGACTTTACCGAGCTCATGGCAGAGCTCGAAGGAACAAAAGTAGGAACCCCAGTTCCAATAGTTGGGGGTTGAGCAATGGTTTCAGCCAAATTGACCGAGGAGCTCTTCTTCAACCTCCTCTGGGGAACAGGAACAGTTTCGACCAAGGAAGAACTCTTGGTCGGTGATATTACAATCACCTCTCCTGGAGCAGCAGACCTGCTCGGGGCCACTTGGGGCTTCTCGGCAACCTTCACAACAGCAGCCGAGGAAGGTGCATCATTTTTCTTCGTCCCCTCTCCTGGGACGTCAATCCTACTTCTTTTTGCCTCTCCAGAACCAGAGGCAGGTTTCTCGAAAAGGGTGGGAGGTCTTCTCTTTTTCATCCTTTCACTTAAAGGGACGTGAGATTCAGGCGAGGAACTGGTGGAAGCTGGTACTGGTTCTGATTCACTTATTACTGGACGAGCAGTAAAAGAGGTGGTGTAGCTCTTGTATTGCAGCAGATATGAAGCAGACCTAATATGCTCGTCGACAACAGATTGATGCAGACTCCGGATAAGTTTCAAGTGACTTATATTAACATCTGCTTCTTTTGGGCACTTTCTTTTGCTATCAACTGCAAATAAATCAAAATTACAAAATCAGTGGCACATTTTATCAAACATAGAGGAAGCATAATTTCAAAATAAGTAAAATGAAATAAAAATAACCTATCCCATTGCCATAGGGAGGGCATCTGGGACCCTGATAAACTTCATCTCCAGATAAAGGAGCATGTTGCCAATTTTTTATGACAACCCCGTGCTCAAAATAATCCCTATTGGCATCCGGGAGATTAACCACTAAGGCCCTATTCAAAAATCTAGTTTTTAAATAAAAGGTGTTATCATCAACTGCCCATCTATAACAAAACATAATCTCAGGAATTCCTATGCGAGTTCCATGGATTTGATTTAATCTATAAACCCCATTAACTATTCTCCATGTGTTGGGGGCTATTCTTGCAGGAACACCGTCAAAGTATTGACAGAATTCCAGACACAAGGGATTTGGTGGAAAAGAAAATCCACACTCAGCAATAAAGAGACTGGGGAACCAATGTCCCTCAGCCAAACGAAAATAATCAGAAGGCTCAGAAAGCTCTTCCAAAACAACCCAGGAGGGAATAGAAAAATCAGAACGAAACTTATCAAGAGATTCAACAGAGTAAACCATGGTGAATAAAGGAAATGAAGAAGAAGGAAGAAGATCTTACAGAAAAAGAGTGGATCTGTTGACAACGAACGATGAAAAGGATGAACGCACAAGAGAGTAGAAGACAATGGAAAATTCGAAGGTACAAATTTGAAAAGGTAGAAGACGATGGAATTGTCTGTAACGCTTAAATACCTTGCCTTGAGAAAAGGAAAAAGTAATGATTACAAAAAGAAACGATTAGGCTACCGGCCGCTAGAAGGACAAAAAGGGCGCGGGAATCGAAGCGAGTAGAAAAGTTCAAAAAAACTTGGTTCTACGAATTTGGAAAGAGAAATAAATACAAAAGACTCCTAAATTTCAGGATGACCATTTAAGACTACCATATTCCGAGAAAGAATGTTCCATACTCCTCAAATTTCGAACTATGAAACATTGGGGGCGTCTGTTGATACCAAATTTAGTCTGCGGACATGGCCCAATTGACTGAAGACACGTGGCAATCTACATGACAACAACAAATACTTCCGAGGAACTCAGACGCTCCGAGGAACCACACTACAACGAGGAACGCTACTTCCCCGAGGAACTCACACGCTCCGAGGAATTCACATGCTCCGAGGAACTCATACGCTCCGAGGAACTCACATGCTCCGAGGAACTCTTGAGTACCGAGAAGCTTAGGCGGTCCGAGCAACTCAGGCGGTCCGAGCTGCACCTCGAACCAAGCATTAATAGCTGGATAACCAACAGTTTGACTGTTCATTAAATGCTTATCATTCAGACGCATACGCTTAAAGGGCATTGAATGTATTACCCTTTCATATGTACATCATTTAATGTATTACCCTTTCACATTACAGCGTCAGGGCTATAAATACATTGTACAATCCTCATTGTAAGGGGACCGAAATTTCTTGAGATAACTTATAATCGAGAATTCCTAAACACTCAGCAATAACATAACAGTGGACGTAGGTCATTTTTATAAGGCTGAACCACTTTAAAAATTATTTGTCTCATTTATTTATCTGTGATTGAATAATTAAATATGATCTAATTTTTTACATCAACACTGGCCAAACATATTTTTCACGGTGTCAAGAATCGAATTAGACATTAAACCCAATCCATCACAAGACTATCCAAGTGACACCAAGAGGCTTTGGTTCGGAGGGTGGGCTATATATAAACTCAATTTGTCAAGCTACAAGCATCCTTGATACTCCACCATCTGTAGTTGCGTCCGCCGTTGAGCGGATAAGGAAACTCCTCTAAAATTCACTCAACCTTCCATTAATCGAACACGCAACAAACAATCCTTCAATGTCTCACTCATGTGTATCTTCATCTTCTCTCCTATTTACAAACCCTAGCTCCTCCCAAACTAGAAGCCTCTCTCTCCCCTCACAACCGCTTCAATCCAGGTACTTTTTTAACTCTATCATGTTTTGTTTGTTCGTTAGAATAAAACATAATTGAAGATTAAAATAATTGATTCCGGTTGTTTTGTTAGTCTGAATTGTTAGTATGTAACATTGAAAGGACGTATGTAGTAGGATTTACAATATGTGCTATGCTATGTTTGGGAGTTTAGAAGACAAGAAGACAAGTGAAAGTTATAATACGAGAGTATAGATTAGAAATAGAAACTTCGTAGTTATTTACGTGGCGTTTGTTTTTATCTCTTTAAGTACGAATATAAACTAAGAAGTACTAAACAATGTTTGTTTTTAAAAAAATTAAGAGGTTAACGGCTATAATTGACTCTGAATGGTTAATAGGTAAAAGTACCTCTGAATCTTAATTTGAATCCGGTTCAGGTTGCGTTTGTTTTTCCATTTGAATCTAAAGTCTGATTCTGAAATCTGATTCTGAAATCTGAATCTGAGGTCTGATGTCTGAAATCGGAATTTGAAAAATATGTTTGTTTTTATGTCTGAATGTATGACTTCTGAGGTTCAATTAACTATTAATCATTCAGAGGCAAAAATAATCGTTAGTCTCTTAATCATTTAAAAAAACAAACACTACTTGGTACCTTTTTAACTCTGAATGATTTAGATTCAGACTTAAGAGGTAAAAATAAACAACACCTAAATATGACCATTTAGAGTAGCACTGGCAAAATTATGGTTTGGGCGTAATTTGGGCGGATCAAATATGGGTTGGGCTAAATGTGGGTGGGCCAAATATGGGTTGGGTAAAATGTGGACTGGGCCAGATATGGGCAGACCAAATATGAGTTGGGTCAACCCATTATTTTTCTACTAAAGTAAGTATTACAATTCGAGGTATATGTAAAAAAAACTCATATTTTACTCACAACTTTTAAAAATGAGTATTATATTTTATTTGTATCTTTTAAAATTGGGCTCTATAATTGATTCTTAACTTTCAAATATGAGCCCCATATTTAACTCATATCTTTGAAATATGGGCCTCATATTTAACTCATAGCTTTTAAATATGGGCCCCATATTTAAATGACTGGGCTAATATGGGTTGTTTTATTATTTGGGCCACATGTTGTCACTACTAATTTAGAGGTTCATTTAGACATAAAAACAAATGTACTTTTGGGATTGAGATTTTAGACTTCAGATTTAATATTTAGATTTTAGGCAAAAAACAAATGCACTCTTAGGTTGTGTTTGTTTTTTCATCGAAAGTCTTGAAATTTGAATTTGAAAAATATGTTTATTTTTATATATGAATGGACCTCTGAATGCATACATTTAAATAGATTTAGACTTTAGATTCAGACCTTAGAGGTTCATTTATCTCTTAATCATTTAGAGGCAAAAATAATAGTTAGCCTATTAATCATTTAAAAAAATAAACAATATTTGGTACCTTTTAAGTCTAAATGGTTCAGATTCAAACTTAAGAGGTAAAAACAAATACCTCCTTAATGTGCAGAAGGCACTAAGGCTCCAGTGTCTCTTTCGAGCCGAGGCATAGGGTACGAGGTGAGGCGCGCGCTTAATTGAAGTGATGCGCGCAATCTATAAAATATCCAAACAATGTATATTTGCAATAATAAGATTACTTTATGATTTTATAAATTAAATATAGCATAAATCGATATTATAAAAAGTTACGAAGAGACACAAAAAAGATAGATCTTACACTATAATAATAATGCATTTAGATATCACAATTTATTTAACAATTTAATTATTCAATGATCAATAAAGGCTATGATATATATATGTTTAGAATAAATGTACTCCAAAATGTTAAAAGTAAAATTAAAATCTAACATATAAATTGTTCGAAGATGCAACACTTATGGATTTTTTTGTTTGTTTCTTTTGCCTAAGTAGTGACCAACGAAAAATAGAAAGTTTCACAAGCACTTTTATGCTTGATTGAGGTTAGTTTCGGGTGGAGAATTGTCCAATTCTCTATATTTCATCGGATAAAATCAACATATCAATTGACGAGGCGCATCGTGAGCCTAAAATCTAGCCGCACAAGATGAGCGCCTTATCGAAGGGGTCTTTCCTGAAGTGAGTCAAGGCGCCACTTTATCAACAAAGAGAAAGTTGATAAGAGAGGAAAAAAGAGAGGAGATATTAAGAGTCTTTTTAGTTGCAAAAAATAGTGCTGTAAAATGAACCAAGCTATTCGAGTTCGACTTGTATTCGTTCGATACAAATCTTGTTCGAGACAGACTCGTAAATAGGCGAGCCAAGTTTGAACATTTTTTTAAGTTTGAGCTCGGCTCGATTACAAATATTCGTAATAAAGTAGTTTAAAGCAACCAAGCTACTTGAGCTCGCTTTGTTTTCGTTCGCTTAAAAGCTTGTTTGAGTTCTACTCATAAGATAAACGAGCCAAGCTTGAATATACTTTAAGCAAGGTTCTAAAAGGCACGAGGCGTGGAGGTCAAGCCTCAAACCTTAGGAGTGTAGACACACCTAGGTGAAGCATAGGCGTAAGAAGACGTTTTTCCTTCTTTTAATATTTTTTAAATTTATATTGCCTTAGGAACCTCGAAGCCTCTCTCTCCCCTCACAACCTCTTCATTCCAGGTACTTATTTAACTCTATTATTATCATCTTCCATTATATAGTGTTTGTTTTTTAAAAAAAATTAAGAGCTTAACGGTTATAATTGAGTCTGAATGGTTAAGAGGTCAAAGTATATAAATACATCCATTCAGATTTCATATTAGACATAAAAGCAAATGTACTATTGAGATTTAGACTTCGGACTTCAGATTTAAGATTCAGATTTTGGACAAAAAAACAAACGCACCCTTAATGTGCAAAACACACTAGGATTTTAATCTCTCTTTGGAGCCGAGCATAGGGAGTGAGATGAGGCACGCGTCTGATTGAAGTGATGTGTGCAATTTATGAAATATGCAAACAATGTATATTCGTAATAATAAGATTATTTTATGATTTTATAAATTAAATATATACCATAAATCGATATTATAAAAAGTTACGTAGAGATGCAAAAGAAGATAGATCTTATGCAATTAAAATTATATATTTAGATATCACAATTCATTTAATAATTTAATTATTCAATAATCAATAAAGGCTACGATATTCATATGTTTAAAATAAATGTACTCCAAAATAATAAAAGAAAATTTAAAATCTAACATATAAATTGTTCCAAGATGCAGCACTAATGGAACTTTTTTTATAATTTTTTGGTTGTTGTTTCTTTTGTCTAAGTAGTGATTAGTGAAAAATAGAAAGTTTCAGCAAGACTCGGAGACTTTTATGCTTGATTGAGGTTAGTTTTGGGTGGGGAATTGTCCAATTCATCATATTTCATTGGATAAAATCAACGTATCAATTGACGAGGCGCGCCTTGAGCCTAGAATCTAGCCGCACAAGACGAGCACCTTATCCAAAGGGTCTTTCCTGAGGTGAGTCAAGGCGTTAATGATGCGCCTAGGTGAGCCTGTAGTCTAGGCCCGCCTTTAACAACAGTGAGAAAGTTAATAAGAGAGGAAAGAAGAGAGGAGATATTAAGGGCCTTTTTAGCCGCGGAAAATAGTGCTGTAAAATGAACCAAGCTATTCGAGTTCTACTGTTCGTTTGATAAAAATCTCGTTCGAGATAGGCTCGTAAAATAGGCGAGCCAAATTTGAACATATTTGTAAGTTTGAGCTCGGCTCAATTACACCTAATATACTTTACTTTGCTTGGAAGTTTAGGAGAGTAGACAAAATAATATTTTTCATTGTTTGTGAGTTGGGTTGGGAAGAAGTAGTTTTTATATGAAAAGTTTCATTAAAAAACTTCGTCTTCTCTCCCGCTCATTTGACTCACTTTCTCTTCTTTTCTCTTCAAAATATAACTTGCATACGTATTTCAATTAGAGTCGAATATAGCCGGTAGTCTATTAAAATCTTGCAAAAACATACACTATTCTGTACCTCTTATATGATCAGCACCATAATCTCCTCTAATTTCACTCAGTGGGCATATTGAGTACTTATTCAATCATATCCTCCGTCTATATTGAAGCAGTTGTTCTTATTGTTTGGTAGAATGGAACGTAAATGAAGATAAATGGGGCCTTTAGTCATCAACTCTATACGCTCAATATTTTTTGTGTGCGGCCCAATTAAGTTTTGGACTTTAGGCTGCCCTCAAAATTTAATATAAGGCTCAATTAAGTTTTGGACTTTAGGCTGCCCTCAAAATTTAATATAAGTCCTGATATCTCACTTCTCTATCACAAAGCTTATAGTCATATTAGATTTATTGATTTATTATTTTTTTTTTGTCATATGAGCTATAGTATCTATCATATTAACAGTCATGTACCGCACACAAGCGCTTAAGAAGTTGTTGGCTGCACACAAAATCACCCCTCACCCTAGGAGCTTTAGACAATTTCTTTATAAAAGAAATAAACAAATTCAAACCTATTTTACAGTAGGCTTTGATTGAAGCGATGTAACACTTTAAAACCTCCTGAGGCAATTTCCAACATTTTGCAAGAAAAGATTCCAAATCAGATAAACAATACTTCGATTATTAGAACTCTGTTTTTTATTTAATTATTTATTTATTCATTTATCTTTTTTAAAACCTGTAAGCCTTCTCCCCCACACTTTCTTTTTCCTTGGAAGGTTAGAACCTGTTCGTTACAGGTATTTATTCAAATATATATATACTAGCAGATGCCCGTGCCGAGAGCACGGCGATAAATTTGCTCCCGTGATAAAACTCAACACATAATAAGCCGTCCTTTTTGAAAAAAAACACCATTAAGAAAAAAAAAAATTAAATTTAAAAAAAAAAGTATTTAAAAAAAATCCTCCTTTAAAAAAAACAAAAACCCTTTACAACCCTTTGACACACACTAAAAAAGAAAGAAATTAACTTTTAGCATGACATTTCATGCATGTGTATGAAATGCCAAAATATCATACATAAAAAACAAAAATATCATACATGGTGAATAGTAAAAGATAATGCTTATATATATATATATATATATAATAATGCTCTTGTGCGGACTAGTCCGCATTTTAAGAATGCGGACCGGATATGTGTCACCTAACGGTGCGCCTAGAAATTATTACCTAAATTATAGGCAAACTCTCTCTCTTTTCTGAGCTCACCGCCAGGTGACACATGTCCGGTCCGCATTCTTAAAATGCGGACTAGTCCGCACAAGAGCGGAACTGTATATATATATATGCCTATAATTTTTTTTTGTGGAATAGAACTTCTGTGGAACCTTCAAATCAGAAGAAACTTCCTCTTTGGTTTTGAAGATATAGAAAAAACCCCAGACCTTTTGAATAAGCTACTGCTGCGAGTGCTACGGACTTGGATGTGGACCCGGCTTTTGAATGATCAGATTACTGGATGTGAAACTAAAAAATTATAAACAGAAATGAACAATTCCAATCCAATTTTAAAACTGGCTTAGATTGAAACAATATATCTGATTGAGTTTTGAAGTCTCTTTAGCTTGTAGATTAGGTGGGCAATACTTCGAATCTTATTACTATAACTTTTTCCCCTGAATTGATTGTAGATTGTAGATTAGGTGGGCAATATACCTGATTGTGTTTGATTGACATGGAAATATTTTCCATGGAAAATTGTTGTTTTGACTCATGTTTTACCTTTATAGTACATTGACTCCCAATACTTCATATAAGGACAACACTCATTCACACAACAAGTGCTCCATCTCAAACATCATTTTTAGTGGAAACTATTTCTTATCCACCCACTAAAGATTTGGTTTCCATGAAAAATAGAAAAAGTAAGACCAAATACTCGTATATTTTTCTACTCATTTTCCAACTCCTCATCCAAATGAACTATTTTCAACGCATTTTCCATGTTTGCAATCAAACGCAGCCTAATTTTTCTTCTATCAAATCGATATTCAAACTTTTCAAATCTACGGGATAAGAAATTAGGAATTCAATAGAATTTTTTCCCCTTTCTAACCGTACTTTTCCCCAAGTTGTTTCCTCGGCAACCCTACCAGCGGGGTTTTGATGGAAAATCGGGATTTTTGATTTTGTTATCTTTCTATCATAATTCCTTTTCTTTTAAACAGATTGGATTAGGAGTCATTTAGAGTATTTTAGTGGAACGATTTTTGTTTTCTTACAGTTCCCTTATTCTAAAAGAATTCTTGGATTAGCAACCAAGTTTCCCAACTCGAGCAGGCTTAATACTATAGAAGATTTTCTGATAAAAAAGAACTTATAGAAGCTTTGTCTTGTAAATTACTAGTTGTGGTGAATATTAATCATTGATTTAATGTAAAAGAGTTAGAATTTTAGTGCCACCGTGCTTGTTATTCTTCTTATTTTCTCATCGTGTGTTTTCAATTCAATTATTTTGAAATTTTCTTGTTTGTGTGCTATTACGTGCGTACACTGTTCGTTGTAACCTTGTTAAAAGTTCGATTCATGTCAGTTTTGGTTTTGCATATGGATAAGTTTTGATTTAATAGTTATATCCTTTGCAGAAAAATTAGAAAATTATCTGGTAATCAAAAGAATCTTCGGAGTTCTTCTGTGAAGGCAGTCTACTCCGGTAACACTTGGTCACAGGAGAGGAGTTTGCGGCAGGGCATTTGGTCTATTAGGTATGGTTTTATGTACTAATTCATCAATTCATATGTTGTTTAGATTCTCTCTCTCTCTCTTTTTTTTGTTTTCGTTTTTCTTTTTAATACGTTTGGAAATGAATATTCAGGGAGGATTTGCAACTTCCATCTTCGCCTTATTTCCCAGCATATGCCCAAGGGCAAGGTCCACCGCCCATGGTGCAAGAGCGTTTCCAGAGTGTTATTAGTCAGCTTTTTCAACATGTAAAGATAATATCTTGTTTCAAGTTAATCAGTTCATTTGGGGTGAGTTTTGAACTGTTGGACCTGTCTATATCAGTTATTGATACAAGTGTTTAATTGGGTTCTTAGAGAATAATACGTTGCGGTGGAGCCGTTGATGATGACATGGCAAACATCATAGTTGCTCAGCTTCTCTATCTTGATGCTGTTGATCCTAACAAGGTTTGTTTTGTTTATATATTCCTTTTCCCATATAGTTTGTATTTATAGCATTTCCTCTAAACTTAAACCTATTGTTATGTTCCATATTTTGTTACATAATTGAAGATGATCTCTGTGTTACACAACATATTTTTCTTTCACCCATAATAAAGATAAAATAGGCCTTTTTTTTTTCTTTTTCAAATGGATTCTAGTAATTATTCTTACTGCTGCACGTCTCAAGTTTCTGGTAGTTTTTAGGTTACTTGCAAAAAGGATCTAGAAGACAAATGTTTGATAGCTACCCAGACTTTGAAATCTGCAGATGACATGGACAGAGGAATCTAAATATTATATGTTACTTTGTTTAATTGACATCTGCATATACAGTTTATGCTTGCCTCAGTGCCTTATGAAACCAAATTTTCTTCTTCATGATCAATATTGAATGTTAGTGATCTTTTGAGTTGGCCTATTACTAAAAAGGTCGTCCGTCTCGTGAATAATGCATGATCGATTGTGCTGTGAATCTAAGAATGCGAAAGCGTTATTTTTACAACTACACAACACCAACTAACTATACAACACCTAATAAAACTAAACTAAGAAAATGAGTTTTTCTCTCTCTATATTCATTTTTTCAATATTCAAGTGTGTTTACAAATGATGGCCAATGGCCTATTTATAGAAGAGGTTAGCTTGCTAACCAAGCTAATACTCAAAAAGACAAAAATGGCTAGCTAATAACTAAAAATGACTCAATAACCCCGAACATTATGAAGCACGGACTCGATACGTAATACGTGTTTCGACACGACACGTGATTTTTCAAAAAACTAGGATACGACACGCTAGGATACGTATAATATATAATATATGTTAAAATATATAATATATATTTAAATATATATATTAATGAAATAAAACAATTTTTTTTTTCATAAAATACATTATTAGAGCATTCTTAACATGAAATTATGAAAATGGACCATATAAAACAAAATTCAAACACACTTTAATATTAAAAATCATAAATAAGACACATAAGGGAAAAAAAAGGTGTCATTTTACGTGTCCCAGCGTGTCAGCAACATGTCCCAGCGTGTCGGCCAGAGTGTCGACAACGTGTCCCAGCATGCCCCAGCGTGTCGGCAACGTGTCAGAGCGTGCCGCGTGTCGGACTCGTGTCAAAGCTGACTCGTGGCTTCCGGGAGAGTGTCGGTGCTTCATAGTTGGAGACTAATTAAAGACTAAAAATAAAAGAAAATGACAATAAACTCTAAACTAAAAATGCAAAATAAAAGTTAGCCTTCTCTCGGGATCCCAACCACGTGCCACGTGTTGCTACGGATCACTAAACACATCAGATTTTGTCATTTTATGGATTAATAAATAAAGTTTATATCGTGAAACTGTGAATTTTGGTGATCAGAGGTTAAACTAAAAGAAATTACTTTTTATTTGTGTGGCGGTGAGAGGATCAATTTGATTATATGTGTGCGTGTATACACACACACACACACACACATTTCAATTTCCCTATTTTTTGCACTAAGATCCACTTTTATGCGAACTCAAAGATATTGCAGTCACAATTGATGGTGATAGTCATTAGTGGCACACTAGTTGATTAATGGCGAATGTACCATTTGAAGACATTTTTTGCCCTCTATTCAATGGGCTTTACTTCTGCTCGTGAATATTCTAATTATATCAATTTTTTGTTGGGCTTTTTAGACATAACCCCCACTTTTTAATGCGATATTAGACTTACCCTCACGTTGCTAATCTCTTTGACTTGACCCCAATATTTTTACATCGTCAGTTCTCCATTAAAAATCTCTTATTTACTAATTAGATTTGACCTCCTCATGTATTTTTATGACTTAAATACCCTTCTCACTTCATCTTCTTCCCCCAATCCAACCCTAAATTTCTAATAAACCATAATTTCTGATGGTGTTTTGAAGGAAATTTGTGTGATGAAATTAGTGGCCAAGTTGGCACCTTTTACTCCCCATTTTTCTTCTAAAAGGACTTCTCTGTTCTTGATTTGCTTGATGAAGACTGATGCTTGTTATTTATTTATTTGGTTATATTATGGTGTCCTAAAGCAAATTGAAAACATCTGTAAACAGATTACAAGGCTATAGAGCTAATCCATCAAAACAGATTACCAAAAAAAAAAAAAAAAAAAAAAAAGCCACACACACTAAAGCAATTGAGCCAACAAAGTAACAATCGCATTCCAATACTACATGGCTATGGATACTCCAACATAAAATTGAAGCTCCAAATCACTCAAATAGAGAATATACAATTGTTGAAAGATTACAAGCATAATGTCTTTTGAAAGAATTACATGAAGACCGTGTTAACTGCAGATTTTCCTGCGTCAGCTTTTGTTTTGGTTCTTTTTGATTAAACGTGTTTCTTAGGGACTAACCAAATTTGTAGATAGCAAAATAAGAGATATCCATGAATTAAAGAATTGATTTGAGCTTGAATTGAAAATTGAAAAATGAAGCGATATGGAGTAATTTGCAAAACATCGCTGTTTACAGTATTGCTGTATTGATGTTTAAAGAGATGGTGGAGGTTTTAGAGGGGCGATTGATGTGGAGGTTGTGAGTGGTGGAGGTGGGCTGGAATTTGTTTAATGGCTCATTAGAAATTTTTGATTTGGGGAAGATGTAGTGAAAAGGGTATTTAGGTCATAAAAATACATGAGAGGGTTAAGTATAATCAGAAAAATAAGTGATTTTTAACGGAGAATTGACGGTGTCAAAAAATTGGGGACAAGTTAAAGATATTAGTAAAATGGGTGCAAGTCTATTATCGCATTAAAAAGTGGGGGTCTAGTCATTTTTTTAAGTTTTATCTTATGCTTATCTTCAACATCCTATTACGCACTTCTTTTTGAGCATGTTTTTTAGTTGCTCGAGAGAAACACATTTTGTCCCATAAATCACAAAGGGCTTATAGCCGTCCTATAAAATCTATCATCCATCTTGGTGGTATGATACCTAGCGTCTAGCTGTCGCCTAGGTGGATGCCTAGCTGTTGCCTAGGCATGTTTTTATGAATATAATGTTATAAAAAACCAACTATTAGCGTAAGATTAACAATTAAAGCTACGTAGTCAATTGGGTGGATCACATAAACATCAAAATAGTACTCCCTCCGTCCGAAGTTAATAGTTGTGGTTTCCTTTTTAGTTTGTCCCAAAGTAATAGTCGTGGTTTTCTTTTTATATAATATATAAAATTAAGAATACGAAGTTACCCATCCAAACAATACCCATGAGAGAATAATGATCCAAGTGTATGTCTTGAATTTAAAGACATTCATCAATTTTACGAGGAAAAAATTGTAAAGTAGTTTTTTCTCCTTCAAATGTTTGATTTTCAAACGATGACTATTAATTTGAGACTGAGGGAGTTGCTATATATATATATATATATACAGTGCTGCTCTTGTGTGGATCAATCCGCATTTTAAGAGTGCGGACCGGACATGTGTCACCTGATGGTGAGCCCAGAAAAGAGAGAGAGAGAGCCTATAATTTAGCCGATAATTTCTAGACACACCGTCAGGTGACACATGTCCGGTCCACACTCTTAAAATGCGGACTGGTCTGCACAAGAGCATTAGTGTATATATATATATATATATATATAGGAGAAAGCTCACCTACATCATGCTCTATACATCATCTGTATATCACACCTAGTTGTAGGCCCTAGAAATTTTTTTTTCCAAATTTTTTATTTTTCCATTGAAATTAACTTTCCAATAAACCCATGTTCAAAAAATTAGATCAAAATACATTTTGTAGCTATTTTTAAAAAATCCACAAAAAACTGCTCAAAATAACTTATTTATAAGGGTCTGCGCCAGCAGTTTTTTGTGGATTTTTTAAAAATATCTATCAAATGTATTTTGACCTAATTTTTTGAATATGGGTTGATTAGAAGGTTAATTTCAAGAGAAAAAAAAAAAATTTGGAGAAAAGCTTTCTTAGGACCTAGAAATAGATGTGATGTATGGCATGATGTATACATCATGATGTAGGTGAGCCTTCCTCTCTCTCTCTCTCTATATATATATATATATAATATTGAAGTGAATCTTTGAATGCAGAAGCTTTATTATTACAACTACACAACAATTACTATCCACACAACACCACCACCACAAAAAATGAAACTAAACTAAGGAAATGGATTTCTTTCTCTTTAAATATTCTGGTTCTCAATATTCAAGTGTAATTACAAATGAATGCCAAGGGCCTATTTATAGGAGAAAAATTATTTGGTAACCAAGTAATGACCCAAAAGACTAAAAAGAGCAACTAATAACTTAAAATGAGTACTTAGCCCCAAACATGCTTGGAGACCAATTAAAGAATAAAAATAAACAGAAATGACAATATTACCCTAAACTATAATACAAAATAAAAGATAGTCTTCTTCCGGGAGCACAACCACGCGCTACGCGTCGGTACATATCACAAAATACATTGTTCTTCCCGTCTTCGAAAAGCTCATCCTCGAGCGTGTAGGTAACTCATTAATGCCACATGATATAATCCTCGAAAAATTTCTGACCCCAATCAAGATCAACCAAAAGTGGGCTGTCCAAATTTTAATTAATTCCATGCGTACGAACCTCATCAACAATTGGTCTAATATACCTGC
This sequence comes from Sambucus nigra, assembly GCA_949130495.1. Taxonomy (NCBI): domain Eukaryota; kingdom Viridiplantae; phylum Streptophyta; class Magnoliopsida; order Dipsacales; family Adoxaceae; genus Sambucus; species Sambucus nigra. The sequence goes on along the minus strand of OX422217.1, from coordinate 611,397,294 downwards.
CTACGAAATCTGAGCAATCAAAAATTGACGACCATATCTGCCTTCTCTACACTATGAGCACATGGTTGCAACTTGGCTTGGTGGACCCTTGAATTTGACCGGACAAAAACTCCAGAGATCGCACCTTTGCGAGTACGATGGCAAAACAAGCGGACTGAAGGTGCGACATTTTGGAAAGTCGGACCCAAAAATGGCAAGTAGTCGGAAATGGATCCCAAGTGGGACACATTTTTCATGGAAATCTTGAGTTGTATAAAAAACAGGCAATTAGATCAATTTTGACCAGATTCGAAGTTATAGGGGATATGGGATCGGGTCAAAGTAGGGCAGGTCCATTTTTGATCGGGTTTGATTGTGGTTGGACATGGATGAGTGGAGAAAGAGTTAAAATAGGGTTAAAATAAGTTCGGTCAGATTAGGGTAAAACTTGGGGGTTAGGGTTTGGGGTTTTTGGGGGTGGTGGGGTTAGGTTTAGGGCTATAGAGGAGGATGGGGTTGAAAAGAAGGGGGAAAAGGGGCTGAAAAGAAGAGGCAAAATGAGCTGGAAGGGTGGCGGCCTCGGTCGGCCGGAGGGCCGCATGACCAATCACCGGTGATGGTCTTCTTGGTCGGGGCTAAATGGTAAAGGTGCGCCCGGGATGGGGGAATTTAAAAAAAAAATGTGATGGAGGAGCGACAAATTGCGCTCCATCTTCGCCGGAGGCGAGGTGGCTGCTGACGGTGGCAGAGGGTGGGGGAGTGTTTCAGAGGGAGGGGAAGAAGATGAGGTCGCATTTCAGAGTGTAGTGGTGGCATGAGGTGGTGATGGTGGAGGAAGACGAGGTGGTAGAGGGTGGAAAAGTGGTCGCTAAAAGGGTTGGAATCCCCTAATTAGTGGTGATGGCATTTAGGGTTTCCACACACCCAATTCCAATTTGGACAATTATCAATCTAACGATTGAAGGGTTGCCCGAGTTGGAACTACAACTCGATACCAGCTTCACGCACTACGATGAACACCGAGAACAAACGCAACTCTGATACCAATTTAATGTGAATCTATGAATACGGAAGCGTTATTATCACGAGTACACAACAACTACTGACTACACACCACCACCACCACCACCACCACCACCAACAACAACAACAAATAAAACTAAACTAAGGAAATGCGTTTCTTTCTCTCTCTATATTTTCCGGCTCAATATTCAAGTTTAATTACAAATGAATGTCAAGGGCCTATTTATAGGAGAAAATTACTTGGTGACCAAGTAATGACCCAAAAGACTAAAATGACAACTAAGAACTAAAAATGACTAATTTGCCTCAAACATGCTTGGAGACCAATTAAATACTAATACACACACACACACACACATATATATATATAGTGTCTCCGGAATGGGCGACGGACTTCAAGGTGGCCCAAGATGAAGAAGAAACATAAGAGGAGTGAGCATTTTCCGCAAGCTTCTTTCTCTACCTAATCTCTCTCTCTCTCTCTCTCTCTCTCTCATCTTTTGTTTTCCCTCTGTTAACAGACCCTGTTTCTTACGTCTCTTTCTCTGCTATTCCGGCATTCGAAGAAGAAGCCCTTGTCGATTCAAAAATGACCTACACCCTTTTCAGCTAAGGACACTCTAGATCTAGTTTCTTAGATATGTGGGAGGGTAGTGAATGTGGGTCAGGTGTAAACCGCCTCCAAGTCTTGACCGGTGATCAGTTACAAATAATAATGTTATGCAGTCTTTAATAAAAATGACAGGAATTATAAATAACAAGGCTAAATATAGTGCATGGGAAGTCGGCCGTATATGATAATAAACCCAATGCTGTTAGGAAGGACTTTCGAGAGTGTTGCTACGGAGGGCGAGAGAACAAACACCTTATCGTTAACCAGGACTGGGAGACAACCTTACTCCAATGTTTGTGATTATAAGGGGGGGTTTTGGTTATCAAGAGTGATTCTTTTCTTCTAAGGAAATTTATGAGGCGTAATGGTGTTAATGGTGGTGAAGTGAGTGCTCAGGGAATAATCAGAGGAACAACAAACTTTCTCAACGAATTTTGGAGGTGGAGTAACGGTAGTATTGCGCTTGATTGTGGGGTGTTAATGACTGGTGAAGTTATGGTGATGGAGTAAATGTAATAGACTGTATATATAATGGTGGGTGAGAAGTTTAGCTAAAATAGGTTATCGTCTGCTTTTCTGCTGGTGTGATGGGCACTAAATGGTGGTTGGATGGGCATTTAATGCTCCTGATAGCGTATCATGATAAGCTGTTGAAGTTACATTTGGAGTGATTGTTTAGGGGGCTGAGCTGACTAGGTGGGGTACTTTTGCTGAGCTTGTCATTTCCAAAAGATGCCGTTAGGATTAGGTGTTTGATTGTTTCCGAAGGTCTGGGTATGGTGGTGTTCGTCACTTTCTTTGGGGTGACTGGTTAAGTGTAAGCCCAACGCACTTTGTTCTCCAACTTCCATGCCAAAAATCTTGAGAGATCCCAACACTATAAAGCTTACAATTTCGATTGTTACTTCGAGGTTCTCTCGAGTTCTGCCTAACTCGAATCTCCTTTTGACGTTCGAATCACTGCTTGAAAGGAGAGTACATTCTGGGTATTGTAGTGGAGAGGATACTTCCCTTTATTGCCTTAGATGATCCTTCGATACCTTCTTGACTGTGTCGTTGTCGAGACCTTGTTTTGTTTTGTTATTGAGAACTCCCAAGTGTTGTAATTGTATAATTATCTGAGCTTCATCACTCTTTATTAGTGATGAGGGGTTACTCTCTTTCTGGTTGATCTGTTGGTGTACTCGACTAGTCTCTGAAATATTTGTGAATTTTTCTGTTTGTTAAATTTGGTTAATTGAGCCTTAATTTGAAAGTTTTCACATGATGATGGTTTTGGAAGTTCATATAGAAGGAATATATCAATATGGTGTGGAAGTTCCTTGTGTAATCTGGAACGGGCATCTGTTTTGGACCATTTGGGCTTTAGGTGAGATGACAGAGAAGTGCTTAGGTCTAGGTGGTGCCTAGTGACACGGGGTACGTGACGCTAGGCAGCCCTAGGTGTTTTTTTATTAGAACACTGCACAAGTACAAGTTCGATCGCATTAAATGCAAATACACTGCTCCAAATGGCTTAACTTGCTTAACTAACTTGTTACCAAGTGTTTTCTATTTTTCTTATTTTTATGAAATCTTTTATTGGGGGTACAGTATTTTATTTTTTTGGGACGGGAGATCTCAAGTAAGCTTTTGAATTGAACTCTTTTTCATGCTAGTCCTACAATCTGTTTCTTCCTCAAATAAATTATATGTTAACTCAACAGACTATTTTTTACCAATTTTTTATCAGCATTTTTTTTACCTTTATTCTGCATTTAAGCTTCCCACTTATTTTTGTCTCCCCCCCTTTTCCTATCGGGTTTAGAATCTACTTGATTTGCTTCTCTCCCACTCCCACTCCCACTCCCACTCCCACTCACCTACTTTATTTATTTGATAATAAAATTTTGTTATATCTATTTGAATTTATGGTCATTGTGAAAGTGATTAACCCGCTAAAAACGTCCTGATATTTCAACCAGGATATCGTCATGTATGTGAATTCTCCTGGAGGGTCAGTTACAGCAGGTAGTATCTTTTTCTCGATCATTATTTTTGTTTCTTATGTATCATACTATTGGCACTATTTTATGTGGATGCATTTCGACAAATATCTAATTTTGATTTTTTAATTTTCTTAATCCCCATAGGAATGGCCATATTCGACACAATGAGGCATATCCGACCTGATGTCTCAACTGTATGTGTTGGATTAGCAGCTAGGTATTATTTTCATTGATAAATTTTGTAATTTTATTCAACCAGTAACCTTTATTGCTCAATGAAGTATGCAATTTCTGACATTAGTACTAGTGTTTACTGTTTTCCCCATGTAATTTTTGATATATAACCTGTCCAACTCGTAAATAATAAATCCTGTTTGGATTTTGAAGTACTAAATTGAATTTTACGATATTCTGCAACTTCTTTGGATAGGAATATGCCTTCAGTTTCTAATGAAACCTCTTTTAGTCTAGTAATGAAACATTTTTCTTCCTCTTTGACAGTATGGGAGCTTTTCTACTTAGTTCTGGCACCAAAGGTAAATAATTTGAGTTACATTATCGTTGGTTCAAAATTCCTATGTATAGCTCTTGTTTACTGAAATTGCTGAATTTGCTCTTGTTTGCTTAAAAAACTATTGGCCACTGAAGGCAAAAGATATAGTCTGCCAAATTCGAGGATAATGATCCATCAGCCTCTTGGTGGAGCACAAGGTGGACAGACTGACATTGATATTCAGGTACCTGTATTTTCGAGCATTCTTCACGATACATTTTCTTTCACTTTTATATACATTTTACGCATCTGATTCAATACATCAGATTACTAAAATGTCCATTTTCTGTTCGGAAATTAGAACACATTGAGAAATCTTAATCCACAGTTACATAGGTGTGAGGGCCTCTGAACCGCAAATCATATTTTTCTAAAATAAAATTCTGGTTTTAGGGTTTTGATTATAGTTGTCATAAAAAAAGAAAACATAATATTAGGAGGTGGTTCTTGTTTACTTTCATATATTGGAGGATCCTCATGTCTTTTGTTTAAGGACTGAGATTCAATTTTTCTTGGTGTTACTGTTTCTCCTGACACCAAACTGTTTTTCCTTTGTCTTTTTTTTTCTTTTTATCCTTGTATCTTTAGCCCTATGGGAAATGAAATAGGATTAATTTATTCTAGGGTACCGTTATATGTTCCAATAAGTTAGAAAGTTGGAACTCATCTCAGTTTAAAAGGAAAGAAATGGAAGTTGGCATCTCTTCCAAGAAGATGTAATGTAAAGTTATCACAATGAAGAGGAATGTTACTACCCTTGACTGTTTTTAACACTGTTCTAAAAAACCCGCCTAGGCTCCGTCTAGGCACGCCTAGGCTTAAGGCTTGGGCGAAACGCCTCGCCTTAAGTTTTTTACGCCTTATGCTTAGTAAAACCCTTAAGACGTACTTTTTTCTAAAAACAACAATGCTTTAGTGAAACGATATCGCCTTTTAAAGAATTTTTTAACTAACCGGACTATTATCTCATCCAGAATAATCAAATAGTATTTTAATTTTCATATATTCAGGCATATTTTTATGATATGTACAATTTTAGTATTTTAATAGCCTTGTTATGGTGTAAAAATATTAAAATATATTAAGAAGGCCTAAACGCCTTTTCACGCCTTTCTACGCTTAAACCCGCCTAGGCTTCTAAGGCTTAAGGCTTGACCTCCACGCCTCGATCACGCCCCGCGTTTTTTAGAACCTTGGTTTTTAATAGAGAATTTGAGAAAGGTCCCTGGCAAACTTTCTTAATTCAGTTAAATACACTTAATTTTTTGTGTGCTCAAATTAAATAAGAGTATTTGGATATGGTCCTCATACCTTCCTGAAATCACGTATATCTTGTGCCTATTTTGAAGGTATTAGTTACAAGTGTCTAACCGCATCCTATTTGTTGAATACTCCATGGAGAGGTCCAAGGAAATTCGATGCAACGGATTTGTTTGCTAGTTATATTATGTTTGGCCCAATGTTACCAAATAATCTCTCCCCATCAAGACCTCGTGTCCGCTTTGACATACTTTAGCATCCCAAATTTTGTTTTGAAGAGAAGCGGATAACAAGGGAAGACAAGAAAGGAAACATTTATGTTACAAAGTTCTAGCGATTTATTCCATCATGACAAAAAGCTAATTTAAATAATATAAATTGAGAATATATTCGTATATAGTGCCTAGAGTGATCCCAATAATAGTTAGGGCAATTTACAATTAGGTCTCTTGGTAACAATTTTTAAACATTTAAGGACAATTTACTATTAGGTCCACTTATGCAATTAGCGTGTACTTTTACAAGAAGAGAATTAGTGGACCTAAGTGCTTAAAATTTGTCAAAAATCCTTTCGTATTTAAAATTTGTTTGTGAGGGACCTAAGAGTACTTTCCCCTAATAGTTACAAGCGAATGGCGAACTGAGACATTTCAACTTAATCGATTTGTGTTTTTGGGCCCGGTTTTGGCACAACACAACTCGAAATTTCTTTTTCTTTTTCCTTTTTATTATTTACACCTATCAGTACGAACATGACCCATTTAAAACACGAGACGAGTACACAATTGTACACACCACCACAAATTCAAATAATAGGACTAACACGAGTCATAATTTTGACACACCACGCCACGGACACCATACAAACATGACATGTCGTGTCACTTTCGTGTCATTTATAAAATTACCATCGTACCCCCTATGTACCGCATACCATGTAACTGTACGCTTTTATCATGTGTCCCGAAACTTTTGTTCACTTTGTATGTTGTTGTGTTGCCTTTATTTATCTAAACTTACCTGTAAGTGACTCTCTAGGCCAATGAAATGTTGCATCACAAGGCAAATTTGAATGGGTATCTGTCCTACCACACTGGTCAAAGTCTGGAGAAGATCAACCAGGACACCGACCGCGATTTCTTCATGAGTGCTAAAGAAGCCAAAGAGTATGGGCTTATCGATGGTGTTATAATGAACCCTCTAAAAGCTTTCCAGCCATTGGCAGTTGCTGCAGATGAGGGGCAATAGTTAGTGATACCCATCTTGGTTTTTAAACCTTTAGCAGGTTTTGATACACTGAATTACATTTACTACACTGTAGATTTTAATGGGAGTCATCTTGATATTGTAGTAAATCTCTATTGTGCTGATTGATGTTATTTACGTGCAACAATTCAGTGTTTACAGGATAAATAAAGACGAGTTAGTGAATTATTTAAGAATCAAACTTGATAAAAAGAATGAACTTTCTTGAAATGGTTTGCTCTGCATTTTACCATCTTTAATCAAATGTTGTAAGTAGTGACGTTGATGCTCATAATGATGTTTGTTTTGGTGTGCGAGTGGGTTCGAAAGTTTGCGCGCGCGCGCGCGAGAGAGAGAGAGAGAGCAACTCTTCGTCTATGATTTTGCTTTTGTGAAAAGTGTTGGTGTCACCTTTTTCTTTTCAATTAGGGGTGGACAATAGAACATGTCAATCCGAAGAATCGAACCAGACCAATTTGTTTGTTTTTTTAAATATATATTTAATCATCAGGTATGTTTTTGTTAATTAGAAAACTGATCACATGTCACCATCTTGGTTTTATACTAATTCATGCCAAACCTAATTGTGAAAGGAACTCTTGTGGAACCAAACATTTATTCGGATATATATACAATTATACATTATAATGTGTATGAGACTTGTAATATATATAGTTGTGTTCTAATTTTAGTGCGCGTGAGACGTTATACAATGGTTGGCAATTGAAACGTGGAAGTAATGTTATATCTAATTTAGCTATGCACATGATTAAAAACATTGTTCATTTAGTATTGTTATCTTTTGTTTAAAAACTAGTTAGAATCATGAACTAACCTTAAGAAGAATCGATCTGTGATGTAGACTGAAACATGATTGGTTTGATTTGGTTCCGCTATATGATTGGTTTGGTTCTGATTCTATAGTCTTGGAACAACTGCACTAAATCTACCCATGTCCACTTGAGAAAAAGATATCATGCACTTATAGCAGTACTTGTCCATGCGCAACACCATTAAAGACGCGACATGGATGCGATACATGTCTCACATGTTCTTCACTATAAATACAATATTTTTACATGTACAAACGTGTCGCGTCTTTATTGAGGTTTAAAATCATTTGGTGGTGTAAGAGCTCAAAATCATGTGATTTTGGTGATGTTAGTCAACTACATTAACAAGATTTTTCTGATAATCATGTGATTATGATTTTTTTTCTCTAGAATTTGTGGCTTTTAACTAGAGTATATCCATAGATGAACCGCTGAAACCACAACTTTATAAAAAATAGGCAGAATTAGATGTTCATTAGTGAATCAAATCTAAGTAGACATGACAGAATGAAATAACATTTCATGAGTTATGCGTTCAAATAGCTCGTTAGACCTGCTCATGCGAATGGGGGTCAATTAAGTAAATATAGAAAATACTCATTTAAATACGAAGGGCTGCTTTGCAGCTCAAATAACTCTCCCAAAAGCAATAAAGTGTTGTGCCTTGGCGGTATCCATACTACAAGGTACAACACTTAATACTATTTAAGGGATATTTGAGAGATTTTTTTGGGACTCAAAGCATTATTCTTATATACGAGATGAATCCATTATGATGCAACATTAACTAATGGGTATATAGGTTAGAATATTTTTAACACAAACTTAATAGCACTATTAAAGGAAGAATATGATATTAAAAGAATATGACGTGAAAACGTTCGGATATAGAAAACTCTGATATAAAGAAGAAAATGATATTAGTAAAATATGATAAAAAATCTAATGTAAAAAGAAAATCCTATGTAATAAAAAAATATGATTTAAAAAAGGGATGAAAAAGGTCTGATAAAAAATATGATATAAAAAGAAACCGTTGAATTTAAAAATAAGAAAAAAAATTATTTTAACAAAAAAAAAGTGGACAAATTTTCGATGGTAGCATTTTCTTTGGGTATACCAAGGCAAAATTTTCCACAAAAAGATGAAAAAACATGACAAATAGTATGTAAGATAAAAAAAAATTCATGCCAAATATTGGTTATCAAATGTACATACAAGTAGACAAAAATCAAATTCGTCATCTATTTGTCATTTGCCATGACAAATGGTGCTTATCAAACATATCCTTAGGGTGTGTTTAATTGAAAAGGAGAAAAATGGTTTTAATTCAAAAATAATTTCAAAGTCAAATTTTTGTTAATTTGTCTGTTTGTGTGAATGTAGTAATGGAAAAGAGGACATTACGACAGAAAATATAGTGTGTATATCCACAGTAAATTAAGTGAACAAACAATTTGGTAATTAGTCTCTTTCCCTTCTTCAAAAAAGTTGTCTCTTACGCAATCGAACTGAAAAATAAGCATACAAGACCAAAAGCTAATTTGGTTTGTGTTTAGCTGATCATGGGTTGAAGTTACAATATTATATGAGATTTTAAATTACAAATGGGCTCAAATATTTTTTTAACATCATATGTATATTTTTAATTTTGCAACTTCAAAATTAACCAAGAAAGAATAAGCAAGTTGGACAATTTTAATTATGCCCAAGTGTTTGCCGTTGATGTAAAATGACAACATATAGAGATAGCCAATCAACAGAGCAGGAGTTAAAAGGTGAGGTAGAAATTCTGATTTTATTAATAGGAGAGTTAAGTTAATAAATATTTACAACTTTTTAAAATATTTTTAAGCTTAAATTTTTTATGGTAAAGATTAATCTTTTTAATCTTATCCAGAGTTGTTGGATTAGTGTATTTTATAAAGATAAAGATATGTGTACCCACTTTGGTACACATATCTCATACCCAATGCTGTAACTGCTTATACTTTGGTGTTGTGGGTCCCGCCAGGGTAGTAAGTACAATCCTCTATTGCCTTGTCTTATTAGGCGGATATGAAAAATGGGTAAGAAAGTGTGTATGTGTAGTGATGTTCATTTTATAATGGAGAATATTAAAGGGACAGAATAAGTTGGTGCATATGCTGCATGGGTTGTCTAATGATGTCCCCTTTGTCCATATCCAGAAGTAACATGCCCTTGCCAATTATTTGGTTAATTACTTCCTGATATTTTTGCGTGATTATTTGTTTACTTGCACATTTGCTTGAGCTTCAATCTTTATTAATATTTCACTCTTAAACCTTTTTTTACTAAACCACTCATACTTTTAAAGGTCTTAATATACTTCACCTTTAACTTTTAAATTTTCGGACATAATCTTGGTCATGTGAAATGCATATGGAGACAGTCGGCGTAAAATTTTATCAGATTCTTATGAGCATGAATCCTATGAGTATACGCGCTAATACTAGGGCATTCCCCTTAAGTGATGCATTGCGCTTGCCACCGGGTGTCTCGAAATATAGGCAAGGGGCGTTTGGCCTGTCACCGAGTGTCTCGAAAAATAGGCTAGGGGCGTCGCGTCGGCGCCTGGATGCGATGATAAATACGTAAGGGTTCCTGCAACAAGCTGGACGTGTGCGGATAAAAAGCTAGTCCAGGATACTAGACTTAAGTTAGCGACTTGGAACATAGGAACTATGACTGGAAAATTGATGAAGTTAGTAGATACCATGAAAAGAAGAAAGATTAACATAACTTGTTTACAAGAAACTAAATGGGTTGGTGAGAAAGCTAGAGAAATAGAAAATACAGGGTTTAAATTATATTATACATGAAAATATAGAAATAAGAACGGAGTTAGAATAATAGTAGATAAGAACTTTAAGGACGATATCGTAACCATTGTTAGGAAATGTGATAGACTTATACTTGTAAAATTGGTATTAGGTGAAAACATAATTAATATTGATAGTGCTTATGCACACAAGTAGGATTAGATGCGCACACTAAAGTACAATTTTGGAAATCAATGGATGAACTAATTCAAGAAATACCCGTAGGTGATAAAATCTATATAGCGGGAGATTTTAATGGCCATGTAGAAGAAGATCGTGTATGATATGAGATAGTGCATGGAGGATATGGTTGTGGAGATAGGCCCGACGGAGGAGAGTCTATCTTAGATTTTGCGATGGCTTATGATTTTGTACTAATAAACACATATTTTAAATAGAGGCAAGAACACTCAATAACTTATGAAAGTGGAACACATAAGATCCAAATAGATTTTTTCATTACTAGTAAAGGAGACCGATTAACGTGTAAAGATTGTAAGGTTATTGTAATACCCCATATTTTTATGACTTTTAATTATGTGATTTAATAAATTAAATTGCCTTGAATTATGAGATTTATTAAAATTAATTTGGGATAATTAATTGGAAATTAATCCAGATTTAAATGCTAGCGAGACGAGAGTTAGTATTTGATTACTATAATGTTTTTGAATATTACCGAGTGATTATGGTAATATGTTATTATTGTATTTATTAAAATTATCGTGAGTTGAAAATACGGCAGTTTCGGTAATTAAGTTGGGACGCGCGTGTCAGGATCCAATTTAATGGATTTAAAAGTATTTTATTTTTATGTAATCCGTATGAGCATTTTGAGTGCGCCAACGTGTCTGGAAGGGTCGAGATAGTCGTAAAACACTAGCAGGTGGTTTAGTTTGGGTCCTGGAGCATTTTTAGGCATAACCAGCAACCCGAGAGGGTATTTTAGTCATTCTTATTTTTGGGTGAATAGTGACCCACAAATTTAAGATAGTTTTTATCAGCCAACACTTGAGTCCCTTAGGGTTTTCACAACCAAAAATCATAGTAGCAGTTAGAGAAGAAGAGGGGAGAAGTTCCAAGGGTTTCCATGGCCATAACCACCACACACCACCACCGCCGCCGGATTCGTGATCGGAAAGAGAGGGAAACAACCAATAACGTCATCAACGGATCAGAATCGGTATTTTCAGGCAAGTGATTTATCTTGCAAAGATTCAAAGCATATATTTTACATGTTATTATAGATTTGAAGATTTATCATGAATAATGAAATAAATTGTAAAATGGGAGCATGAAATATTGAATCCGGGTAGGGTTGCATGTAGTTAAAGATTCTGGACAGATCTTAGATACGAAATAATGTTTCATGTGTAGGCAATTACGAAATTTAATCAAGATTTATGATGTTCTTGAAGAAATTTCGAAGAACTAGGTTTAGAGGAATAATTATGACTTTTGATCCAAGAAACCGTTGATTGGGGATGATTTAACAGTTCTAAAGTGTTAAAAATTATGTAAACATGTTGGTATGATGATTAGTATACTTAGGTGTGAGTTTTGGACGTTAGGATGAAGAATTTGAGGTGTAAAAAGAGGAGAGCCCGTAACTGTTTAAGAAATTCTGGGCTGATACCTGTTTGATCGATTGATCGACTCAAGAATTTCGATCGATCTAACAATCGATCGATCGACCCCATTTCTTCGATTGATCGACCCTTTCTGATTTTTGGCAATTGTTTCTCTTTAAGGTTTGATGATTATCCGAAAGCCAATGTTGATTCTTAGGGTGGTTAATATAATAGTGTGGGACTTAGATAAAGTCAGTAGGGTCTTAGTTGTTATCGGAGAATGCTATAACTTATGGAATTGAAAGATATTGCTTACGAGGGTCTACCGAGTGAGGTACGATTAGAAAGCGTTCGAATTGAAACTATAATGGGAATTTATGATGATGTAAGGTTAAGGGAAGGAACGGAGTGACTTTAAGTGCTGAGATAACATTAGAAATTAATAGGATACCTGGTAACCTTTTGAGATAGGTTTAAGTACTCAAATTAATACAACGCGAGAGTTATCAAGCCGAAAATATATTGCGTATTATGTTCGGGGTAAAATTGCTACGTACGAGACATTACTAGATGGAATGTGTGAATACTTATATTGTAATATAATTACTTAGGTTGTGTGAATGCCTAGTGTATGGATTTCTTATGTTTATGACATACCTACCATACTTGCTATCACGGGAGGTTAGTTTTATTTTGGAAAAGGACCCTCTTATCCTTGTGTGCCTTCGAGGGGATTTAGACCGGTACCTTAAGGACATAGGGCCGTGAATGACTTATTTGTCAGTTGATAAGTCAGCTAACCATGGGAGCGTAGGTATGTGCATGACCCATGGGTATGTGAACTATGTTCGCCTCCAATATGTGTGATTTGTATTTAGACGGTTCCTGAGTGATTCGGAACACGTTATCCTTATGTACGTAATGTACATAGATTTGATAGCAAAGTATGCGTGCACCGCAGATTAGCCTAGGAGTGCCATATATGTATTTATGTACTGAATGTGATATACTTATGTACTTGTGACTGGTTCATTGTTGCTTAGTAGATGTGAATGAGCTAAGATATTTGAATGGGTTAAGAATGAGAATTTAATTAACACTTGAGATAAGTAATTTAATGAATATGAACATAGGTTATAAATATGGCTTATTTGGGTGTTACGAGTAGATACTCTATGGTAAAATGTGAAGGCAGGAGTGGTACAAACTAGTTAGATAGTGGCATAACTAGGATGGGTTAAAGGCATTCGTTAGGCGTGCATAGTAGTTGAGAGGTAAGAAACTCATGTGAGAGTACGCAACTAACGTGTTTATAATATGTGATATTTAATTGTAATTTAAACACTTGCTAAATATTTAAATTGTTTTCACAATTGGGCTCTGACCCGTTTTCCCCCAAATCTATTTTTGTTTTGTAAAAAAATTTTAAGGTGCCTAGCCACAGGGACGCCAAGCATATGAGTTCCATTCTGATGACGTGCTGTAGCTGCTGTGGAAGTTACAGGATCTCGGTAGTAGACGCCCTCATTTAATCCTTGATTCCTTCAGAGTCATGTGTATAAGTTAGGGCATGTCGCCCATTCTTATTTAGAGGTTGTAGTTGCAGACTTTTAATATTTAAGTTTTTGGTTTATTTATTCAGACTATTGTATTGGGACTTTAATTACTCTGGCATTTTATTGGAGTGTTTACTCCAGACTCAGTTGATCTCATTTCGTTGGTTATTCATATGAGATTTTTTATGCGATTGATGGTTAATGATTTAATTCTTGGTTATTTGATAATTTAGTTAACAAAATTTGACATCTCTCTTTTTAAATATTAGGTGGCTAGTAATTAATTAAATGTTTTTCGACAATGATGCTAAGACTGAACTAACTTGATATTCTGTATTAATTTAATAAAGGAGTATCTACCCGGTATTTAATTAGACGGGGTGTTACAGGTGGTATCAGAGCATCAGGTTCTAGTGTCCTTTAGGATCTGTGCGGCTTATTATTCTTCAAGCGTAGCTTTCTTTGATATAGAGCCCTATGTTTAGGATTGTTGATTTCTTTGGTGAGGTCTCGTTCTCCAGCTATATTGTATATGATAGTGAATCTTATTTGCATTCGGGTGTATTCGTGTTCCGAACAATGCAGTATGTCAGGCGAAGACAGTTGGGCAGACAACAGGAGGAAAAGATCAGTTGTGGTGATTTGAATTATTAAAGAAGGATGACCGTAGTTGAGGTCACCCATATTACAGCACGGAAGTCCAGGACGGTAAAGACATCGAAGGCGCGACTTACAACTTCCAGGTACATCGATAGTCGGAAGTGGGGACAAATTAGACTCACCCAGCAAGGTTGGATTGGGAGAGAGTCAGAAGAAATATTTAAAGGAACCTGTAGTGGAGATACTAGAAATGAGGAGATGGCGTGTATTAGCCAACGAAGGAAGAATATCCAAAGGCACGGGAATATGTTTGAATATGGCTAATCGGGAATGAAAATTTGAGGTAAAAATTTTTCTTCGCTCATAAGAGCAGAGTTACAATGGTGTGAGGCAACCACCACACTTAGAGTGGAATGTTTTGTCAGGAGAAGGAGCATAGGTACAGTCTGACCATAAGTTCCTTTATCAGATATTCAGAATAGGATGCAAACGTTGTTCTGAACTCACACAAGAGTGCGGACAGAGGTCACATTGTGAGAAGAAATTTGATTATTTAGCGAACCTTACACCGGGTGAAGTAGGTGAAATGGAGAAGAGGACATTAAAGGGAGAATTTGCATAGAAGAAGAATTGTGTTAATATGGAGAGGGAAATGATGTCGCATTGTGTTAATATGGAGATAAACGCTTCCTTGTGTGGGGAGCTACAAGAATCGAAGAATTCAGATAGAGTGAGACTGGGGGAAACGGTGTTGGTGAAACACCACAAGGGGGAGACCCATCAGGGGACCCATTTAAATGATTTGGGAAGCTGAATTTTTTACCGAGCGAAGGTGATTTCAGGAAGAGATGTTGAAACCAGTAACATGTTCCTTAGGGCCATCAAAAGCTAAGGGAACAACAGAGGTAGCCATTAGAGTCGAGACTACCAACGTTCGAGAGAAGGACAACCTTAGCATGTTCAATGTGATCGGAGATGAGTGGAGTATGTGTAAAGGTATTTTGTGGGGAGTGAAACCCGTGTGTTAAAATTTTTCCGAAGCGAGTAGAGGAATAAAGGGTATGGTGACAAGCAAGGAAAATGGTTATTAAAATTTTCGGTTGGTACGGACAGGTGTGTTAAGTCCAGGAACCATTTGAACAGCCAGGGTGATTGGCAAGATAGAAGTATGAGTTATATCCTCAGATGATGATGCGTGTTGTATGTGATACGAACGAGTTACTACATTTTTATTGTTGCTATATTTGCATGAGAGACGAGTTTAGTGAGTACCTCGACAATTTTATTATTTATGTGAATATTTTCCCTGGTATCGTGGGGTTACCTTTATTGTTATCCGTGAAGGATGTATGAGGGTATCGATAGTGATATATACTTTATTGAAATTACTCGTTTTAAGTGCTGTGTTATACGAGTATGATATTATCCTAATTATGGTTTTATGAAAATGATTAAACCGATTGCGTGCGGTTATTGCTAGTCCATGGGGGTTACTACCCTGGGGTAGAATGTTTTGTTATGGCAAGGCCCCATCTGCGAGAGGGCCGTACTGGCATTTATATATTTGTATATATATATATATATATATATATATATATATTGTTGAGACTTCGAAAAGTATAATGGTCTCGAATATTTGTTCCCGGTATGAGTAGGGATTTCATTGTTATGATGCAGAGTGTATTTAGTTTACTGTTCAGCGGAAAGATTTAGCTGATTATTATAAATAACGTTCAGGATGTAGTAATAAGAAGAACGCATTGTTTTAACACCCTTTAGAGACGTGGGAGTTAATACTCATAGTTTTATGTCTGGGGATGGGATTTCGAGAGCCCCGATAATATTTGCATGATGTTTATGGAAGGTGATTTCCATCAATGTTAAGAGACAGTGTCTTTCAGAAGGAGTTCCTTGTTTAAGTGTAATTGCGGAAGGAGATGTAACTTGATTGTCAAGAAATGGGAATATTGGGGTACATGTTATGGACTGAGGGCCTAACAGATCCCGATGATCGACAATGCTAGGGAGTAGTGTATCGGAGGGGTTCCTTGTTTGGATTTCGCTTTGCGAGACATCCCACGCATGAAACTTAGCGTAATTTTAGTAGTAGGGAGATGTGTGACAGTTCGTCTATGATTTGGGTACCTCGATCATTATGGAGTACGTAGTTAGAACTGGAAGTTAAAGGGTAAATTAAGATATAAGGCCAGTATAGCCAATGATGTGGTGTGGAAATAATGAAAATATTGGTTTTATTACGGCGGGTTGAAGGATACAATGAGGTTAAGGAGGACTTAAGATTTCTAATTCGGGGGTGATTGAGAACGCCCAAGATGTATAGCCACGTTAAAAATGCAGGGGCAATAAAGAGTTTGGAGTACGTACGGAGCATATATGATGTTTAAACCCATATGTATGGGTTAAAAAGGGGTATAGACACCCTGGTTCGTTTATGTGTTAATCGAAGGAGGAAGAGGCATATATGGGTGAAATTTTTACTTGTGAGACTAATATGACAAAATGGAAGTGGTAGAGTGAATTAAGCGTCGTGAGAAGGACGACAATCCATTGACTTTTGTGCAATCAGGATAACACGTCCAACATTGGATGAAGGGAAGTGGGAAACCATTTAAAAAGGGAGTATCCATTGAGAAGACAAATATCTAACTATTATGGACAATTTGGAGCGGAGCTCCACCTAATTGAATGTTAAGGGTGGCTTCCGCATAAATAGAGTGAGGATGTTGATAAAGTATAAGAGTCCAGATGTGCACAACGTGGTAAAAGGTGCACAAGTCAAAATTTTTGGTATATGTCGAGGGAAGAAGGGGGTTAGTAAGTATCACTTAATGGAAAGAAGTATACGTGAAAGTCGGCATTGAAAGGGGTATAGTAAGTTGCAGATCGATTGGGTAAGATGATCAACTAGATAATTTTGTATCGAGCCGATGATTCCAGTGATGAAAGAGTCAATTTGGATAATTTCCTTGAGGGTATTGCCAACTTATAGACAAGTAACGAGTTCCTTCGAATATGTGGGTGATTGGGCATAAATATTGTATATTTATTCCCCTAATTTTGGTACATTTGTGGGCCCGAGCGATGCAATTGATATGGATTTAACTAACATTGTTGCTACTAACCTTCGTAGGCAAGTATTTCGTGTTTCGTATCTCTTCGATGTGTTAGCAGGTTAATGATGCTAAAGATGCAAGAGAGAAATCAAAATAATGAAAGAAAGGCTAGGAAGGCAAGTTCAAGGGAATTTTTGTAATTCTGCAGCCAGATACCGGAGGTGGGTCCAACTATAAAGTTGAAGATCTCGGAACAACGAGAACACTAGAATAAACGGCACCCAAATCCGAGCTACGGTGAAGAAGTTATGATCAGTTGAAGTTTAAGGAAAATCCAAGAAGATGAAGAAAAAGATGTAAAATTTTCTAAGTATAAAAACCTTATTTGGCACCTTACACCAGAGAATGCCCCCGAACCCAACTAGAAGCGGTTCGGGGGGGGGGGGGGGGGGGGGGGGGGGAGGGCGAATCGGTTCACCTGTACCCCGAACCGGTTCGAGTCCCCTGATGGCAGAAATGTTTCTTTTATTGAGTGGTCCAGCTAAAAGTTTGTGGATTACACCCCACTCTTGGTGTCTTGCATTCCGAAGTTGAGCCCTTAAATGGGGCTGTTCTGAAGGTTTGAGGGGAGTTCATGTTCCTCTTGTATAGGGTTTCCATTTAATTAGTTAGTAAAATAATTTCCATACAATTTGAGAGAAGTTTTGTAGAAGGAAGTAGAAGATTACAATAACTAGCTGCAATTATTCTGTACCAGAACAAATTCATTTCCGGGTTTGTTTCAAGTTTTAATTCAAGTATTCATTCTTCTTACCATTGTTCTTGCATGATTAATACTTTTACTTAATTTAGATAGATTTCTGAATTTACAAACACTTGTTTACATGTTTTAAAGTAGTTTCACTATGAATTCTTTCACATGCAACATAGTTATTCTTTGCAGCATTAAGTTCAACATGTTCGGCTAAATTCATAAAGGTCGGGATGAATGAACTCGGCTTAATGTGTTAATTGTATGTGTATGAAATTAATCCCCTGAATTTAATGATATATTACGTCCGTATTGCATAGTAACATAACCATTGTAGACCTTTGGACCTCGTTTGCTTTCGAGTAACCGGGATGCTTTAGGATGCAATTCGAATGTTACTATCGCACGCTACAGCTTTACTCATCTTCTGATTTCGTATGATGCGGGCTTGAACCTCATATATGTAATGCTTGAGAGTACTAAAGTCTGGGATAAATCAATCATTCAAATTTACGATTAGTTTCATACCTACAATACACTAAGGCTGAGGGACTGCATTTCCGTCCTGTTTTCATTCACCATATAATCCAAGTTTCAATTTAATCTTCATTAGTAATTTAGTTCATTAATCAATCATTTCAAAGATTGAAAATAGTTGTAGTTATCCCACCAATCATATCATATTTTCCCTTTCTTTAAAGTCAGATTTAGGATTCGCTCGTCTGTCTACGGTACCCAATTTCCCTATGGATTCGATACCCATACTCGTCGCTATACTCCATAAAAGTGTAGTTAATAGTTCAGGTTTTTGCATTGACGCTGGAAACCAATAACAATGACTAGCGTATTACACGGACGCTCGGTTTTCACACGTCAGTCAGTGGGACAGGTTGTCCAGAAGGAGAGAAATTGTTATATCCTTGGGCGATTTAGACTACTAGATAATGATCACTCCGGTTCGTGGTCCTAATCAATATTATTCTGAACTAGGATGAGATACCCGAAACCCACCTTCAATATGGGGTATAAGGAAGTAGTGGGAATAGTTTTATTTTGAGAAAGTTGTATCACCTATAGCATGAAAAATAGGCGCCAGGTGATTGAGGACTGGTGGAACTGTATGGAAGCAATTTTGGATGCATTGTGATCATTTCAGTTTTAAGATGGGTATAGCTAGTAAGTGAGGTATATTGTGCTAATGGGGAGAAGATATTACCTAATGGGTGAAGGCACCTGTATCTATTCATAGTGGACAAGGTGATTACTGAGGTTTTATGGGGGATAAACCTTATCATTCTTTCTCTAGATGTTTAGAGGTGAGCGGATTATCAGAGTTTTGGATCAGTCAGGAGTTAGAGTCCGATGACTAAAATGGGATACCACCAACAGTCGTGACTGGCCTTCCCTTGTGTAAAAAGTCACAACGCCGAAAATAGAGATTCAAAATGGACAAGAGTAGTCAGATGTTCTATGGTTTCTCCCAGGATGGGAGTTTTGTGCCTAGTTAAACGCGGGAGTTGATACGAAGTGAGGGGTGGACTCACAATAATATTGAGATAATGTGGCCAATAATGTATAGGCTATTCTTATTCGAATGTTGTTTAGTAATAGCACAACGTGAGGTGCATTTATTGAGGTATAACTCTATAACTGTTAAAGTGTCAAGAGTGTTCAACAAGCTTATTGTGAAGCAAGGGCTATAGTGATTGAGTCTTTCTTTGTATTTTACTTTGAGTACCGGAGGATTACAAATTTTTTTGAGATATGCCTTTTTTTCGAATTTCGGGACGAAATTTCGTTATTAGGAGGGAAGTATGTAATACCCCGTATTTTTATGACTTTTAATTATGTGATTTAATAAATTAAATTGCCTTGAATTATGAGATTTATTAAAATTAATTTGAAATAATTAATTGGAAATTAATCTGGATTTAAATGCTAGCGAGACGAGAGTTAGTATTTGATTACTATAATGTTGTTGAATATTACCGAGTGATTATGGTAATATGTGATTATTGTATTTATTAAAATTACCGTGAGTTGACGCGCGTGTCAGTCGTGTCAGGACCCAATTTAATGGATTTAAAAGTATTTTATTTTTATGTAATCCATATAAGCATTTTGATTGCGCCAATGTGTCTGGAAGGGTCGAGATAGTCAGAAAATACTAGCCGGGGGTTTAGTTTGGGTCCTGGGGAATTTTTAGGCATAACCAGCAACCCGAGATGGTATTTTAGTCATTCCTATTTTTAGGTGAATAGTGACCCACGAATTTAAGATAGTTTTTATCAGCCAACACTTGAGTCCCTTAGTGTTTTCACAACCAAAAATCATAGTAGCAGTTAGATAAGAAGAGAGGAGAAGTTCCAAGGGTTTTCATGGCCATAACCACCACACACCACCACCGCCGTCGGATTCGTGACCGGAAAGAGAGAGGGAAACAACCAATAACGTCATCAACGGATCAGAATCGGTATTTTTAGGCAAGTGATTTATCTTGCAAAGATTCAAAGAATATATTTTAGATGTTATTATAGATTTGAAGATTTATCATGAATAATGAAATAAATTGTAAAATGGAAGCATGAAATATTGAATCCGAGTAGGGTTGCATGTAGTTAAAGCTTCTGGATAGATCTTAAAGACGAAATAATGTTTCATGTGTAGGTAATTATGAAATTTAATCAAGATTTATGATGTTCTTGAAGAAATTTGGAAGAACTAGGTTTAGAGGAATAATCATAA
Source organism: Sambucus nigra (assembly GCA_949130495.1). Taxonomy (NCBI): domain Eukaryota; kingdom Viridiplantae; phylum Streptophyta; class Magnoliopsida; order Dipsacales; family Adoxaceae; genus Sambucus; species Sambucus nigra. Next base: position 611,376,660 of record OX422217.1, on the reverse strand, counting down.
CTTTTGATCCAAGAAACCGTTGATTGGGGATGATTTAACGATTCTAAAGTGTTAGAAATTATGCAAACATGTTGGTATGATGATTAGTATACTTCGTTGTGAGTTTTGGACATTAGGATGAATAATTTGAGGTGTAAAAAGAGGAGAACCCGTAACTGTTTAAGAAAATTTGGGCTGATACCTGCTTGATCGATCGATCGACTCAAGAATTTCGATCGATCGACCCCTTCTAATTTTTGGCAATTGTTTCTCTTTAAGGTTTGATGATTATCCCAAAGCCAATGTTGATTCTTAGGGTGGTTAATATAATATTGTGGTACTTAGATAAATTCAGTAGGGTCTTAGTTGTTATCGGAGAATGTTATAACTTATGGAATTGAAAGCTATTGCTTACGAGGGTCTATCGAGTGAGGGACGATTAGAAAGCGTTTGAATTGAAACTATAATGGGAATTTATGATGATGTAAGGTTAAGGGTAGGAACGGAGTGACTTTAAGTGATGAGATAACATTAGAAATTAATACGATACCTAGTTACCTTTTGAGATAGGTTTAAGTACTCAAATTGATACAACGCGAGAGTTATTTAGTTGAAAATATATTACGTATTATGTTCGGGGTAAACTTGCTATGTATGAGACATTACTCGATGGAATGTGTGAATACTTATATTGTAATATAATTACTTAGGTTGTGTGAATGCCTAGTGTATGGATTTCTTATGTGTATGACTTACCTACCATACTTGCTATCACGGGAGGTTAGTTTTATTTGGGAAAAGGACCCTCTTATCCTTGTGTGCCTTCGGGGGGATTTAGACCGGTACCTTAAGTACATAGGACTATGAAGGACTTATTTGTGAGTTGATAAGTCAGCTGACCGTGGGAGCGTAGGTATGTGCGTGACCCATGGGTATGTGAACTATGCTCGCCTCCAATATGTGTGATTTGTATTTAGACGGTTCCTGAGTGATTCAGAACACTTGATCCTTACGTACGTGATGCACGTGGATTTGATAACAGAGTATGCGTGCACCGCAGCTTAGCCTAGGGGTGCCATATATGTATTTATGTACCGAGTGTGATATAGTTATGTACTTGTGACTGGTTCATTGTTGCTTAGTAGATGTGAATGAGCTAAGATATTTGAATGGGTTAAGAATGAGAATTTAATTAACACTTGAGATAAGTAATTTAATGAATATGAACATGGGTTATAAATATGGCTTATTTGGGTGTTACGAGTAGATACTCTATGTTAAAATTCGAAGGCGGGAGTGGTACAAACTAGTTAGATAGTGGCATAACTAGGATGGGTTAAAGGCATTCGTTAGGCATGCACAGTAGTTGAGAGGTAAGGAACTCATGTGAGAGTACGCAACTAACATGTTTATAATATGTGATGTTTAATTGTAATTTAAACACTTGCTAAATATTTAAATTGTTTTCACAATCGGGCTCTGACCCATTTTCCTCCAAATCTATTTTTGTTTTGTAAAAACATTTTTAGGTGCCCAGCCATAGGGACGCCAAGCATAGGAGTTCCATTCTGATGACGTGCTGTAGCTGCTGTGGAAGTTACAGGATCTCGGTAATAGACGCCCTCATTTAATCCTTGATTCCTTCAGAGTCATTTGTATAAGTTAGGGCATGTCGCCCATTCTTATTTAGAGGTTGTAGTTGCAGACTTTTAATATTTCAGTTTTTGGTTTATTTATTTAGACTCTTGTATTGGGACTTTAATTACTCTGGCATTTTATTGGAGTGTTTACTCCAGACTCAGTTGATTTCATTTCGTTGGTTATTCATATGAGATTTTTTATGCGATTGATGGTTAATGATTTAATTCTTGGTTATTTGATAATTTAGTTAACAAAATTTGACATCTCTCTTTTTAAATATTAGGTGGCTAGTAATTAATTAAATGTTTTTCGATAATGATGCTAAGACTGAACCAACTTGATATTCTATAATAATTTAATAAAGGAGTAGCTACCCGGTATTTAATTAGACGGGGTGTTACAGTTATCCCGGGTGAGAGCTTAATTTTACAACATAGGATAATGGTGCTGGCTATAAAGATTAAAAATCAATCACGAGTGCGAAAAGTAAAGATTAACCCACAAACTTGGTGCTTGAACTTAAAAGGAGTGAAATTAGAACTATTTAAAGATAAAGTATTAAATGAAGCAACATGGAATACTGAGGAAGAGACTAACATAATGTGGAATAAGATGGCCACATGCATTAGGAGAATATCAAAAGAAATTATTGGTGAATCAAAAGGCAAGGGGCCACAGTCTAAAGAAACTTGGTGGTGGAATGAAGAAGTGCAAAATATAATAAAAGTTAAAAGGGAGTGCTTTAAAACATGGCAAACAGATAGAAATGAATTTTTTTTGAGAAATATAAATGGGCTAAAAAGGAAGTTAAGAAAGTGTAAGAGATGCTAAGTTAAAAGCGTATGATGATCTTTATACAAATTAGGAACACAAGAAGGGGAAAAAAGTATTTATAAGCTTGCTAAAATTAGGGACAGGAAAACAAAAGATTTTAATAATGTTAAGTGTATCAAAAGTGATGATTTGAGAATCCTATTCAAAGATGATGAAATTATGGAAAGATGAAAAAACTACTTTGAGAGGTTATTAAATGGAGATAATGAGCGTAGATTAGATATAGAGTAACTTAGGAAGACTCGAGAAAATAAATTTTTCTACAGAATTAGGACAACGGAGGTCATGATTGCTATAAAAAAGATGAAAATAGGGAAGGCTTTAGGACCAGATGGTATCCCTATTGAGTTTTAGAAGTGCTTAGTGGAGGATAGAGTATTATGGCTTACAAAATTATTTAATATAATTTTAATGACTAATAGGATGCCCGATGAATGGGGAAAAAGTGTTTTAGTACCTATTTATAAACAATAAAGGGGACATACAAAGTTGTTCAAATTATTGTGGTATTGAGTTAATGAGTCATACAATAAAACTTTAGGAGAGACTGATTGAATATAGACTGATATTGAAACAACAACATTTGAGAATCAATTTGGGTTTATGCCTGGGAGGTTAACAATGGAAGAAATCTATTTATCGAGGAGATTAATGGAGAGGTATAGGGACAAAAAGAAGGATCTTCATATGATTTTTATAGATTTGAAGAAGGCGTATGATAGGATACCCAGAGATATAATATGGTGTGTTCTGCATAAAAAAGTAGTGACTCACAGATATATTGATGTGATAAAGTATATGCATGATGGTGCGATGACTTCAGTAAGAATATCAATCGAAGAAAGTAGTGAATTTTTAATCACTATAGGTCTACACCAAGGTTCATTATTAAGTCCTTATCTCTTTGCTTTTGTTATGGATGAGTTGACTGGACAAATACAAGATGAGGTGTCATGGTGTATGATATTTGCATTTAATATTGTTTTAGCGAATGAGACTAAGACGGAGATTAATGCCAGCTTGGAATTGTGGAGAGAAACTTTAGAAACAAGAGGATTTAAAATAAGCAGAACTAAAACATAATATATGGAGTGCAATTTTAGTAGTAATAGGAGGACAAATGGTGACGTGGTGAAATTGGAGGGTCAAGAGATACCTAAAAATGATCATTTTCATTATTTAGGATCGATTATCTAAAAAGATGGAGATATTAGTAATGATGTTACTCATAGGATTAGAGCAGGCTGAGTTAAGTGGAGAAGTCCTACCGGCGTTTTGTGTGATAGGAGTATACCTTTGAAGTTAAAAGGAAAATTTTATTGGACTGCCATTAGACCCATCATGTTATATGGGATAGAGTGTTGGGCAACCAATAAACAAAATGTGCAAAAAATGAGTGTGGCGGAGATGCGAATGCTAAGATGGATTTGTGGTAAAACTCAAAAGGATAAAATAAAAAATGAACAAATTTGTGAAACGGTAAAAGTAGCTCTTATAGAAGATAAATTGAGAGACGATCGACTTAGATGTTTTGGACACATCAAGCGTAGACTAATGGATGCTCCTATAAGGAATAGAGATTTAGTTAGTATTGATGGTAACACAAGTGGTAGAGGTAGGCCTGAATTGACTTGGTGGGATATTATAAAAAATGACATGATGTCATGTGGTTTAAACGAAGATATTGCACTGGAAAAAATGGAATGAAAACATAGGATTCATGTAGACGACCCCAAATAATTACAAAAATGATTTGTTGAGTTGAGTTGGGTATATATATAAAATGAATCCAAAATTGTAGATAGCTTTCAGATTTCCAGTTCGATCAAAATTCATTAAAAACTTTAAATAAAATTCAACGCAAATTTTTAAATTTTTTGAGAGTGATCAATAATTTTTAATATTTCAAGAAATAAAATTCAAAATTTCAGATTGATAAATACATTTCAAGATTTCCAAATTCCAGTCTTTCCTTAGGATAATGTTTAAATCAACCCAATTAATCAAGGCATTGTTTAAAATTTTTACATATCTATTTTTGCATTTATGAAAAATGCATATATATATATATATGTATTTGTTTATTTATTTATTTGATAGAAAATCATGAGAAAAGTGAGGAGTGAAATATCACCAACACAACAAATTGGAGAAATAAATAGGCGGTTGTATGGCATCCAACGACTTACCCCATCAGTAATTCCTCACTCGACCCGTCCCCTCCCTTGGAAATAAAAACCCTGTGACCCCTCTCCTCTTAGCTAAAAATTCTCTTGCAACATTCCATCCCCCACATACTCCTTAAAGACATTGACAACATAAGTGTTTATTTATCAACGTGGTGCGATGGCAGGGAAGGCCATAATGGATCTCAACGATGGTGGTGATGATGCCATGCTGCATGTAGCTTATAAACTTGAAGTGGCGGCGACACATTGTGTGGGTTATAATTTGGCCAACGAGAGAATGACCTCAACTCAATACATCAACAAAAGTGCTAACAAAGGTGGTGAAAAGATCACTCTTTTTAAGGCGTTTCACTACTTTGCCTAAGACTGTAGTAATTCTGCAATTGCCTCGTCGCCCACAAAATAAAACAACTCAAGACTACACCTTTTTTTAAGATTATCTAGCATTGTAGACATCTTTTATGCTAACACCCAACCAAACCATATTTGCTCAGAATCATCAGATAATTGTTTTTAGGAGTCAAAATTTTTCAGATGCTGAAAACTATGTTTTAAGAAAAACACTATGTTTTTGGAAGAGAGAGAAATAGAGAGAGGAAAATAAAATATTTTATGTTTTAAAAACATGTTTCTAAATATAATTTTGTAATTAATAATTCAACTTCAATTTGTTATTCAAATTTTGTCAAAGAAATTTCCCCCAAATTTTAAATAACCAACCATTAATTCCAAGCCCATGCCCCAGTCCCAGACACGATCCAGAACTCAAGCTTGTTCTCGATTCGGGCTAGGGAGGCATAAGGCGTACAATTGTGTTCCAAGTCCATTTTGGGCGATTCCTCCATCATTTAAAAAATTTTAATTCTCAAAGTGCTTGTCCATTTAGAAGAATACTTGTATGCTATAAGTGCCCTGTATGATTAGATTGTCTAAATTACTCGATCAAAACATTATTTAAGTCTTTATCCAAGAGGTCTCCATAAAGGTTCATCAACTTCATTTCGAGAAGTTCACAGCAGCAAACCTGTGGCGAAGCAAGTTGCGATATGAGATGGACTTTTTGCACTTGAAATAAGTTTGGCAGCGACAAGGCTTCACTGTAGCGAACCTCAAGTGAATAGGTAGTTCCATAGCCTTGAAAGGAATTATTTTAATTTTGGTTTGAAAAAATATTTTAAGCAAAACTTCAAAATATGTGTTACTCGACCAAGGAATACATATTTCAAAATACACTAAATATGTTTTTTCTAAGAAATAAATTTGTGTAAGAATAATATGTTACATCACGTATTTGACATTACACAAAAACATCCACAAAGTTAAATTTTAAAAGTTATTTTCTTTTTATGAAAACATCATAATTTGCATTTTTGAAGAGATCTTTTCATAAGGTCTTATTGTAAAACGTGTCAAGGACAATTTTTTGGGAGCTTTGTGTGTGTTGGCACCTCAGGTATAATCCACCCTTGTACCCCCCACTTAGTCTATATTAATCATGTTCCCAACTTTGTTCCAATATGCGGATTGGAGCAAGAGAAAAAATAAAAAGGAAATCATCTTTTGAATCACACCCATTCATATTTGAGATCATATTTTCGCTCTTCTTCTTCTTCTTCTTCTTTTAAGTTTTTCCTTTTTTGAAAATCTAAAGAATATTTATAACCCAATTTTTTATAACAAATATTTCTACATAACCTTTGTTATTGAGTTATATTTTGCGAAATTTAAAGCATAATAACTCTCCTACACCCATTTTAACCTTAGGATACTCTCACACATCCTAGTGTATATTTTTTTATTGCTTGAAGTTCCAACACTTGAAACATATGTTTACTTAAACTCTAAAGACGTGTTTATCCGACCAAGGATTTGAAAACATTGGTCGCAATCAAAATCGGTGATAGTTGTGTAGCTTGCTCCAACTGTTGATGCCTTATTCAGAAGATATGGTGAGAAATAATATCTAATGAATGTTTTGTAAGTGTCGAGACTGCACTCTCTTAAATATTTTAGGCTTAGAACCCTAGAGTAGATCCTTTTTTGTGCAAAATGAATTTTGAAACTGTAAGCGGATAAACGGATTAATGGTATCTTAGGCCAAACACACAAATTCACTTTTACTAAATTTTATCTTGATTTAATTTAAGTGAACATGCAATATAATGGTGAAGCCAAATTCCAAACCAAACAGGAAGAAGAAGAATTTAAGAAAAAAAAATCCCTTTTGGGAAAAACCTACATTTCGGCAATATTAAAGAGTTTGACAGACACTAGATGACTTACAGACTACTTAGATATCCACTAAGTATAGCGTTAAAGAGTTTTAAAATCTACCACCGAAAATGGTGCAGTCCATCACCGGCCACAATAAGTAGCTCTTGTCTCAGTATCCACCGATCAGCCTCATGAGTTTCAGCAGTAGAGCCTCAACTCTATAATTCAATAGTAGTGAAAATCTCTATAAGGGTTCTTGAACTTGAAATTTGTTCTTCTTAATTTGAAAAAGTGATCCTAAAAAATTTAAGGGGTTTGGATGAAAAAAGTATAGAGTTTAATCACAAAAAGAACTCTAAAAAGTCTTGAAGAAAAGTCTAATCCCGCATCTCAATCTATAGGAAAAGTTGTTGTAAAGATGTATGAATTAAAGATTTGGAATTATGTGTTTTAAAAAACAAAATCACGCGTACTCATTCGAACGAACTGGACCCTCGTTTAAACGACGTACCCCATATCGTTCGATTGCGTTTCCAATAAAACTTTGAACGACATTCCAGAGCATGCCAAAAAAGTATCTCTTTAGATCTCGTTCAAATGTAGGAAACTCATTTTAATGATATGCCTAATTTCATTTGAACGACATCCAATGAAACTTCAAACGACATTTCAGATCTAGTTCTAGATTTTGTTCGAATAAAGGAACCTCATTATAACAATACTACACAACTCGCTTGAATGATATATCAAATCTCTTTCTAATGAATTAGCGAGTTTTCATAAAATCTTTAAAAAATGTTTTAAAACATTTTGAAAACTTTTAAAAAGCTCTTAAAGAATAACCCTTGAATATTTAAAGTATTTTTCAAACCACCTCTTAACTCTTCTGAATGATGCTGTGACGAATTATCTTCAATCTTCCAAATGTGTTTTCGAATACACGGAAGTAGATATGAAGGGGCAGTGGAGTGTAACGAGATAAGCCAAATAAAATGAAAATGAGTAATAATAAAACTTGCTCTTACAAATATTCCCTTTTGGCTATTTCGGTACAAAACACAAATCAAAACTTAATTTATCGAAATAACCATGAATTTGATTTGTGTTTTGTACCGAAATAGCCAAAGAGGGGTATTTGTGTGTCGTTAATCTTTTAGACTCTCTATACAAATGAAATAACAGTTTATTTTATTTCAAATGCCAAGTGTCGTTAATATTATGTGTAACAAGATATTTGTGACAGGATATTTGTGTGTCGTTAATCTTTTATACAAATGAAATAAAATTAGCCTTGACACTTCTATATTTGTGTGTCCTTAATCTTTTAGGCTCCTTTTGCAAATGATGGTTTTTAACGTAAAGAGTATTTTGCTCTTTGGTAGCCCATTTCCATTGATTTATATATGACAATCTTTTTCAGGAAACGAAGTCCGGAATCTCTAGTATATTTGGTTCGTTATTAAGATGACTGAGATGAGAACACCATATTTGACATATGATAAGTAAGAAAAATGTTCAAAAAATCCGTGCACATGTGCAATAAAGGTGACAAAGAGTGTAGCACAAAGAAAGTAATCATCAGTGATCAACAAAATGCTATACACACATTATTAAGAACACTAAAGAAATAAAGCTATGTCTCAAAACACCATGAAAAACTCACATGAATGGATGGAGTGTAAGGGTGATCCGAATATCTTAAATGTACACCCGTATATGGTGAAAAACAGAAGTACAAAAATCTTTTTGTTTTTTAAATTTTTTTATCAAAAATAAAATCTTTTTGGAATTTTTTAAACTTTTTCTCAAAAATTGAAAATCTCTTTGTATTTTTCAAAAATATCAAAAAGAAAAAGCATGTATAAACATAAGCATACAATATGAATACAATCTAGCAATAGGGATAAGGGATATATGCATAATAATCACCCTACACTAGATAAAGTACCCAATCTCAATCATTGATCTAGGAGGTGTTCTCAAAAGGAGTAGGCATCCTTTGAAATTCCCCCATTAAACTTTGTGAAGTTTTGACCAAAGACTCTACTTTCTCTCGAAGGCCCTTAAAATCTCTACGATCATGTGTGGGATCATGAGTAGGAACACGTTGTGACACCCCGACTAGTTTAAATACCGGTTGATCAGGCCTTTATAAAATTAAACGGGAGTCATATCTGATTTCATTATTAGCATCATTATTGAAAATCAATTAATTAAACTAATAACCTCTTTTATTCCGTGTCAATTTTTAAATCTTCTCAACAAGTATACATGAAACCACCCACAGTGACTGAACGTAAAGAGTACTGATAGCATAAATAAATAAATCGAATAAACTCTCGATATCTATAATGTAATCATTCAAATACTCAATTGAAATAATGTAAATAATAAACTGTCCAACTGCGGACAACATTCCCAAAGAGAAATACTAAGCTGAAAATCTATCTATATAGAAATGAACAAAGCATCTAATCAAGTCCTACAGGCATCTATAGCTACTGCAACATCGTCTGACTGGAATGGATTAGCTATCCCTGTCGAACCTGTCGCTGAGCACCTAAAAGGTTTTGAAAATATTCTAATTATGCGTCAGCGCCCAAAACATTTTAAAAATAATTTCAAGTATTTAAATGGAATAATAATAATAATAATAATAATAATGTTGATACCAAAATTAATATGCTGACGTGGACGAATAATAAGAAGACACGTGTCAATCTACATGGCACAATAACAACGAGGAGATTTATTCCCCCGACCAAGTCATACTCATTCCGAGCAACAAGCATGCTCCGAGGAACTCCAACCCTCCGAGGAACTCTCGAACGACGAGCAACTAAGGCGGTCCGAGCTGCATCTCGGTCATAGCATTGATTGCCAGATAACCAACAGTTCATCTATTCATTAAACGCTTATCATTCTACGCACACGCTTAAAGGGCATTAAATGTATCACCCTTTCATATGTATATCATTTAATGTATCACCCTTTCATACGTGAGCCTCAGGGCTATAAATACATTGTATCACCTTCATTCAAGGGGACCGAAATTTCTTGATAGAACTTGTTATCGAGAATTCCCAAAAACACTCAGCAATAATATAACAGTGGACGTAGGCCATTCTCATAAGGCTGAACCACTTTAAAATTCTTTGTCTTATTTATTTATCTGTGAGTGAATAATTAGAGTCATCTAATTTTTTACATCAACAGATTGGCGCCGTCTGTGGGAAGCGACTATTGTTATCATTTTTCACCAAAAATCATTTATCATCAATGGCAGATAATCCAGAATCCAGTAATCGAAACGCTGGAAATGCTGGAAATCCTCCAAATCCCTCTGCACCTCCAGATCTGGCGGGAATTATGACGAATCTGGCTCAAGGACAAACCGCCATGCAAGAAACTATGAGGCAACTTATTCAAACCCTTCACGGCGGTGTACCTACTCACTCATTGCAGAGAAGTAGTCAGAGGCAATCGCGATCCAGACACACTGAGTCGTACCGTAATGAGGAATCTGATGATTTCTCTTATCAACCTGGGCGAACTTCATCGATACGGGCTACGGATACTGAGCAACGTATCACTCTTTCTCCAGAGAGGACCAGTGCCTTGGAAAGATTGAGCAGGGTGTCTCCTTTTAGTCAGTTAGGCCCTAGGAGGAATATGAGTCCCCCTAGGACCCTGTCGAGGAGTTTTCGACAACCATCAGATTTAAGAGAGGGATCAGCACAATCACGACCAGTTGCTCGTCGTGATAGATCTCAGGAAGCTACGTCAGAACAATCAATTGCTCGGACTAAAAGGCCCGAGGAAGGAAATGATGCATGGAAAGGTTCCATTCAGCGGTTGGAGGATAGATTGGGAGAAATGGCTAAGGCGAGGAACCCCTTACAGAGAACCTTTGTTCAAGGGACACCTTTTGTCCAGGCCATTGTGGATTTTCCTACACCGTCAAAATTTAAAGCACCTGTAGTGACCCCCAAATATGATGGAAAGACAGATCCTGTTCTTCACATAGAGCAATATCAAGCTGCTGCCGACATCTATGCCGTCCCCGACGAGATGAGATGCAGAGCATTCTCAGGAACTCTTACAGGATCTGCCCAGATATGGTACAACAATCTTCCTCGGGGTAAGATTTCAACTTTCGTTCAGTTAGCCGAGTTGTTCATCGGCAATTTCTGTTTTGGAGCAAAGCCAGTAAAACGAGTAGCACACTTGCTAAGTGTTAGACAAAAATCTGGTGAGAGTACTAGAGATTAAATAACTCATTTCAATAACGAGAAGCTGGAAGTCATAGATTACGAAGAAAAGACAACAATCACTGCTCTGATGAGTGGGTTGTTGCCTAACAAGTTGTATTACACTTTGGCCAAAGATCCACCTACAACTATGTCCGAGTTGATGGCAAAAGCGGCCAAAATCATGAATGTCGAGGAGGCTATGGCTGCGAAGAAGAATATGGATAAAGAAACCAAGGTGGAAGCCGACAAATCTAAGAAGAAAGAGCATAAGGGTAATGGCGGTGACAAGCACTCCAAGAATAATAGGACGTCATGGGAAGTCCTGAAGAAATTCGATAATTATACTCCTTTGAAAATGGGTATTAATCATGTCTTGGAAGAAATCAAGAATAACGAGGAAATAAAGTGGCCAAAGAAACTGAGGTCAGACCCTGATATGAGGAATAGGGACAAATACTGCGAGTTCCATAAAGATCATGGCCATATGACCAAAAATTGCATAGCCCTTCAGAACGAGATTGAAACACTCATCCGAAGAGGAAAGCTATCAAAGTATGTTGATCGCGGAGGTGAGAGAAGAAATAATGATCGAAATAGAGAGCGGTCTAGATCTCCTCATCGAGCAGAGGAGAAGAAGAAGAGGGATCATGAAGATGATACAGAGGATGACCCCGATCTCCCCAAAAGGCCAAAGCAACCAGAACGCGAGGTATTTTAAATACGTTTTGGGTCATTTGATTGTAATGTCATTACAGGAGGAGATGCAGGAGGAGGAGACCTTACTGCAGAAAGAAAAGCTTACCTCGGAGAAGCTCAAGCTTGCTCGTACATTCAGCGAATAAACTTGGCTGAAGAGGATCGCCCGAGGAAAGTAAACAAAGAGAAACTAGTCATCGGTTTTTCAAAAAACGACCTTGCAGGTGTTCTTTACCCTCACGATGACCCTTTAGTGATCAAAATGAGGATGAAAGAAGTAATGATTTCAAGGGTTTTGGTAGATAACGGTAGTTCGACAGACATCATGTACTATCCATATTTTGACAGCTTAAATTTGAAATTATCTCAATTGGATCCCTACCACAGACCTCTCTTGGGTTTCGTTGGAGAGAAAGTTTTTCCACTTGGGACGATCAAGTTGGATATATTCATGGGAATTTGGCCTGCTTGTCGAACATAAAGAATACGATTCTTTGTGATGGATAAGAATGTGCGGTCAGCCTACAACATCATCATGGGAAGAGTTAGTTTGAAGAAGTTCGAAGCAGTTCCATCTACAGTACATCAGTGCTTGAAATTCCCAACAAATTTTGGAGTAGGAGTTGTAAAAGGGTGATCAAAAAGTAGCTCGGGAATGCTATTATTCGTCTGCCGAGCAAGAGGAACTTGAAGAGTCAAGGAAAAAGACTACTACCTACCAAGTGGAGGAAGGTACAGAAATTGAAACACTTGATCCCATAGATGAATCCCAACTTGTAAAAGGACAGGTGGTGGAATCTACAGAAAATGTTATTCTGGACGACGAGCATCCTGAACGAACAACCCAGATAGGTTCGTCATTGGACGTGTCAATTAAGCAGGAGTTGATAACCTTCTTGAGAAACAGAAAGAAAACTTTTGCATGGAGTCATGAAGACATGCCAGGGATAGATCCAAACTTCTTATGTCATGAGCTCAATGCGAATAAGGAGATAAAGCCTGTAAAGCAGAGAAGAAGAGTATTCAGTCCTGAGAAGAATCAAGCTATACAAGAGGAGGTCAAGAAACTCCAGAAAGCTCGATTTATTGAAGATGTGAAATATCCTGACTGGTTAGCAAATGTGGTGATGGTAAAGAAGAAGAACAATAAATGGAGAATGTGTATTGATTTCACCGATCTCAACAAGGCATGCCCAAAAGATCACTTTCCATTGCCCAGAATTGACCAGCTAGTGGATGCTACCTCGGGGCACGAGATGCTCAGCTTCATGGATGCTTATTCTGGCTACAACCAGATCAAAATGAAACCTGAAGACAAGGAAAGTACTTCTTTTATTACCCAAGGGGAACTTATTGTTATAATGTTATGCCTTTTGGTTTGAAAAATGCAGGTGCAACATACCAGCGGCTGATGAACAAGGTTTTTGCCGAACAAATCAGTTGCAACATGGAAGTCTATGTCGACGATATGCTGACAAAGAGCAAGAGAGCTGCTGATCATCTAGTTGACTTAGGTCAGACCTTTGATCAACTGGATAAATACCAAATGAAGCTCAACCCGACGAAGTGCACCTTTGGAGTACGAGAAGGAATGTTCCTCGGATACATTGTCAACCAGCGAGGCATTGAGGCAAATCCAGAAAAGATCAAAGCTCTTTTAGGGTTGCGATCTCCAACGACGAAGAAAGAAGTACAGAGTCTTACAGGAAGAGTTGCAGCGCTCAACAGATTTGTATCCCGAGCAACTGATAGATGCCTCCCATTCTTCAAAACACTTCGAAAAACTTTTGAGTGGAATGATGAATGTGAGAAGGCCTTTCAAGACTTGAAGAAGTATTTGGGAGCACCTCCATTGTTATCCAGGCCAATAACGGGAGAAAAGTTGTACTTGTACCTGGCAGTATCAGAGAATGCAGTCAGCTCGGCATTGATCAGAATGGAGAATGGCATCCAGAAGCCAATTTACTATACAAGTAAGGCCTTTCGAGGTGCAGAAATCAGGTACCCAAAGCTGGAAAAATTGGCATTGGCGTTAATTGAAGCAAGTAGAAGAATGAGGCCATATTTCCAGGCCCATACCATCATCGTGTATACCGACATGCCATTGAGACAATCCCTTCACAAGCCAGAAAAATCAGGGAGACTAATGTACTGGGCAATAGAGCTCGGTGAATATGATATTGTGTATGAACCCAGATCATCATTAAAAGGGCAAGCTGTAGCAGACTTTATAGCAGAGTTTACATATCCTGATACCCCCGAGGAACAAAAATTGCTCGCTGACCAACCTGTGGATGTTACAGGATCAACAGACACAAGTCTAGACCAACTCCGGTTGGTAAAAGGGCTTGTGGATGTAGAAAGATCATCAAATTCAAACCCAGACCAACTCCGGTTGGCAAAAGGGCGAGAAGAGATGGTCGACGAGGAGCGAAAAATACCAGGGGAGGATGAAAGAAAACAACAAATATTTCACCGAGGAACTCTGTCAGATAAGAAATTTGAAGACGAGTTCCCTACGTGGAGATTGTATGTAGATGGGTCATCTTGTATATCAGGTTGTGGAGCAGGGATTGTTTTGAACACCCCAGACGAGATTGACATGGAATATGCTCTGCGATTCCAATTCAAAGCCTCCAATAATGAGGCTGAGTATGAGGCCATGATAGCAGGTCTTAATTTAGCAAAGATTATGGAAGCACGACAAGTGATTGTATTCAGTGATTCTCAATTAATTGTGAATCAGATGATGGGAACATATGCAGTTAAAGGAGAATTAATGGTGAAGTATCATGCAAAGGTGATGGAGTTATTGACATAATTTGATGCCATTCAATTGGTGAGAATACCGAGAATGGAGAATGCGAGAGCAGACGCACTGGATCGATTAACATCAGCTAGTCGTACTGAGCTGCGAAGGACGATACCAATTGAAGTATTGGTAAGTCGGAGTATAGATGAAGACCTGACGGTGAACATTATTACCCTTGATTTAGGACCATCTTGGATGGATCCCATCAGGGCATACATTGAAGAAGGAGAATTACCGGAGGATAAGCTCACTGCCAAGAAATTGAAGTATAAAGCTGCTCATTATGTACTAACTAATGGCATTCTGTATAGACGAGGAATTATGGAAGGTTTGCAGAGATGTGTACATCCCTCCGAGGTAAAAGAATTAATTGAAGAAATCCATGAAGGATCTTGTGGAGCTCATGTAGCAGGTCGGACACTTTTGCAAAGGGTGATGACACAGGGATATTACTGGCCGACGATGAGGGCTGATTGTATAGCCTATGCCAAGAAATGTGACAAGTGCCAACGTTTTTCCTCCATCCGACGAACTCCACAAGCACTGTTGACACCCATAACTTCTCCATGGCCATTTGCCATGTGGGGAATTGATTTGGTTGGACCATTGCCAACGACCCGAGGAAGATTCAAGTATCTCGTCGTCGCAGTGGATTATTTTACTAAGTGGGTAGAAGCTGAGCCACTTATTGATATGACATACGAGAAGGTGTACCAATTCGTTTGAAAGAACATCATCTGCCAATATGGTCTACCCCATGCTTTCATCACAGACCATGGAACACAATTTGATAACGAGGAGTTTGCCGCCTATTGTCATCAGTAAAACATTTTGAAGGTTCATTCAGCGCCAGGCCATCCTCAAAGCAATGGACAGACTGAAGTGACGAACAGAACACTACTAAATGGATTGAAGAAGAGGCTAAGTGAGGCTAAAGCTAATTGGATTAATGAGCTACATTCAGTATTGTGGGCTTACCGAACAACTCCCCGAGCAGCAACTGGAGAATCACCATATATGTTGGCATTTGGAAGTGAGGCTGTGATACCTGCCGAGTTGGGTCTTCCAACACACAGAGTACTGAATTTCAATTCTCCAGTCAGTGACCTAATGAGAAGATTAGATTTGGACATGCTCGAGGAGGTCAGAGAAGAGGCAGCCATTAGGAATGCTGCTTACCAACAACGAACAGCTCTGTTCTATAACAAAAGGGTGAAGAAATGCGATCTAAAAGAAGGAGATTACGTGCTAAAGAAGGTCATTCAGAAGCACAATAAGTTGGAAGCAAACTGGCATGGACCTTACCGAGTTATAGAAGTTGTTCGACCAGGAACTTACCGCATAGCAACTCTAGAAGGAGAGGAATTTAAGAATGCATGGAATACTGAACACCTACGCATGTATTATCAGTGATGTAAAATGTAAAGCAAGTTCCATCAATATGAATAAAATGATGATGTTTCACCATCTTTTTTCTTTTATTGAAAGTTTTTCGGGGAATACTAGTGTGCAACACTACGCTGTTCAGTTCAGCAATAAAAACAAAATGATAGTTCAAACCCATGACCAACTCCGGTTGGTAAAAGGGCGAGAACAAACTATACTCCTTTGGTTAGGAGGCATACACTAATGTGATCAACTTCGGTTGATAAAAGAGTTAGTGGACATGATAGTTCGAGCGTGATCAACTCCATTTGGTAAAAGAGCGAGAACAAACTATACTCCTTTGGTTAGGAGGCATACACTAATGTGATCAACTTCGGTTGATAAAAGAGTTAGTGGACATGATAGTTCGAGCGTGATCAAATCCGATTGGTAAAAGAGCGAGAACAAACTATACTCCTTTGGTTAGGAGGCGTACACTAGCGTGATCAACTCCGGTTGGTAAAAGAACTAGTGGACATGATGGTTCGAGCGTGACCAACTCCGGTTGGTAAAAGAGCGAGAACAAACTATACTCCTTTGGCAGGAGGCATACACTAGCTCAGACCAACTCCGGTTGGTAAAAGAGTTAGTGGATATGATATATATGCTCTCAAATGCCAACTTATGTTGGTAGGGAAGTAAGATTATTACAGAAAATATAAAAATTTCCTTGAAAAGAAAAATATTCCAAACTGTACCAAGTATGGTTGGTCGGGGATAAAAACCCACTAACTGTAGTTGGTCGACGAGGAGAATTTATCAACCTTGATTGGTTAGATACATTTTATGAAAAAGAAAAAAATCTACCAAGTATGGTTAGTCAGGGATAAAATTCTCACTAACTACAATTGGTCGACAAGCATAATTTAACAATCTTAGTTGGTTGAGAAAATTTTAAGCATTCTTATACTCACTACTTTATTAAGTGGTCAAGCAACATTTATAATACTTGTAAATTTTTTTACTAAGATGATCGTTGAACAAACACAAAATTGTTATACAAGCACAAATATAAAGTGTTTGGCAAGCACAAGACAATAGCAATACAGATTTGCAAGCAAAAATGAAAGTCTTTCATTAAAATTCAAAATAAATTACAAGTTACATTATATGGATATGTATACTAACTGTTACATAAAAAATTCCTATTCTATTGGTTTTTTCCCTTCAGCTTTCGAGATAGGTTCCTCGCCAGCAGGTGGATCATTTAAAGACTGAGGAGAGTTAATGAACTTCAGATCCTTCAGCATTCTAACGTTCATCACAGAAGGACGGTCTAAAAGATGCTCGGGGCGAGAAACCTCAAACTGGGAATGTAAACTGTAGTCACCGAGGTACTTAGCAATTAAGCTGATAGGAATGGCGCGAGCTGGGATCCATTCCATGTCCAAATTGAACGGTGGCACAGGTAAATCAAGTACCCCAGGATCATAGTAGTCCCACAAGTAGTGTCCTTGTTCGAGCTTCAGCACGCATAAGGCATTCAGCCAACCTTGCTTGTACCCTTCATTATTGGCATTTTCATTGCGAGCATCCAAGTGATAAAGGGCTTCGTTGTACTCAGCCATCCAGAATTCCCTGGGCTGTTTGTGAAATTGAAACGTTAACCTATCAAGATTCTCTTGAAGACTCTGAATGAAAAGTCCATTAGTCTCCAACACTGATTTATCTCTAGAGATTTGATTTTCCAATTCTCTAACTTTCTTGGACAACTCAGATAAGGCTTGGTTCTTAGCCATTAATTGAAATGCTTGATTTTCTAAGGCAGATTTAGTACGAGCTTCTTCAACATTACGATGAAGACTTCTTGGTCGGCCCCGAGCAGGTGGAGTACTTTGTTCCTCAACAGTGTCCTGAGCAACTCTTCCTCGTCCACGAGAACCTCTTCCTCGTCCCCGAGTACCCGACCTTCTCAAGGTATCCAACTCTTGCCTTAATTTGGAATTTTCAACCTCTAAAAATGAAAATCCCTCGTCGGTCACTGGGATTACAGCTGTTGAAGAAGAAGCTGCAGACTTATACTGTGCTAGCTCTTTCTGAAAATTGTTATTCTCTATCTCTAGCAGCTCGGCAATCTGTCTGCATGATTCAACTTCACCCTTTAAGGCTCTTTCCCTGACATCATATCCTGTCAGGAGTTTGTCGTAGCCTTTCTCGTCATAAAGTTGCTGATACCTCTTCTCATACCCTTCATGCAACAGGGTAGTTGATTCCTTATATTGATTTTGAAGGTCTTTTAAGGTGCCTTGAAGATCTTCAATCATTTCATAATAGGCCACGTTATTGGCCACAGCTCGGTCAAGTAAACCCTTCAGTTACTGATAAGCCTCAATTGCCTGTTCAGAAGCATCATGACCAAGGATATCAGCAACTTCAGATGCACTTAGTTCTGTGTGACCAGCCTTATAATATTCATGACATTGTTGCATCAGCTTTGTGTCATTAGCAGACAGCAGATCCATCCTGGCCAGAAACTAACAGAGAAGGAAAAAATAGTCATGAAAAAGAAGATCAAGACAGAGTATAGAAGATAAAAGAGACAGTCATATGGAAGAAAAGAACTTAAATTTTATTAGATCATAATGCAGAGTTACAAAGATCTCGGTTACACTTGAAAAAGAAAAAAATAGAAAGAAAATACCGAACAACTTCACACCTTTTCCTTGTCTCCCAAGACTTTCTCGGGAGGTTTGGATGAGGAACTCGGTTGCTCGGTGGGAACAGTGATTTGATTGGCAGAGGTTGAGACTTGTTCAGGAGGAGCTGGTAAAGACGAAATCTCCTCGGTGATTGTCTGATTGGGTTGTATAGCAAGGACTTGATCACCCACAGTCATTGAAGATTCTTCAGATGGAGCTTCGTCTTCATCTTCATCTTCAATTACAGGAGGAGGGCCAGGAAGATGTTGTTGAAATAATTCAGAGTCCTCGCTCACCTTCAATTCCTGCAAGGCAGCAACCCAACCATCCCGGAAGTATTTCAAACTCCCATACTTTACCTGGGTCATCATTGTTGCTACCCCCTATCCCATCCTTTGTCCCAACCAGTCCGAAAGGACTTCTTCACAGCTACCTTCCTCTTCATTTTCTCCGAGGAGAGCTTCTCGGACAGAAGATCCTCGGTGGCTCTCAGCTTGGCCTCCACCTCCTCCTTCTGACTATTTACTCCTCGCAGAAGGGTTAGCTCTTCATCAGCTGATTTCAATTTATTTTCAAGCTCCCCAAAGCTTGTGAGCTTCTCTGCATACTTTTTATTCTCTCCCTCCAAGACCTTCACTTTGTTTCCCAACTGCATTTTCTCTGCCTCAGACGCAACCAATTTTTTCTCCCATCCACCCTTATCCTCGTCGTACTTATGACGAGAATCCTTCAAAGACTGGGTCAAACCCAGAAAGGCATCCTCCACTCCAGACGATGAGCTAGAAGCCTTGAGTGCTTCATCTTTCTTCACTATGGTGTTAAAGACACTCACCAGCTGAAAAAATAGGTAATGATAAGTCAGTACCGAGGTACTTGTATTAATGGAATGAAAGAAAAAATTCAAAGTATAAGAAACTTACCGAAGCAATGTGACGAGTAGCTAGGGATGTCAGCATATCCCTAGACATGTTTTCTTCAATTCCTTGGACTTATGGAATAGTCCAAGTCTTTACCGAGCTCATTGCAGAACTCGGAGGAATAATGGTTGGAACTCCAGCTTCACTAGCTTGGAGCTGGGGAATGGCTTCAGAAAAACTGACCGAGGAGGATTTCTTCAATCTCCTCGGTGCCTTTTCAACAACCTCAACCAAAGAAGAACTCTTGGTTGGAGAGATGGTGATTACTTCCACAGGAGCATCTTTCTGCACAGGAACCACTGGGGGCTTCTCGGCAGTCTTCTGGGAAGCAACAGAAGGGGCAGCATCCACTTTCTTTGTCCCCTTTGGGACCTCAGCTTTGTTTTTTTTCCCATCACCAGCAGAGGAAGTCTCCTCGAAGATAGCAGGAACTCTTCTTTTACCCATCTTCTGACTTAGAGGAATGTGAGAATCTGGTGAAGAATCTTCAGAAGCTGGCAATGGTTCACTAATGCTAACCACAGGACGAGCAGTAAATGAGGATGTATAGCTCCTGTACTGCAGCAAGTATGAAGCAGACCTGACGTGCTCGTCTGCAATTTTATGATGCAAACTCCAGATATGTTTCAAATGCTTGATATTTACTTCTGATTCTTTTGGAGTTTTTCTCTTGCTATCAACTGCAAACAAATACATAGTGAAATATTAATCACACATTTTATCAAACATAATGAATTCATAATTTCAGAAATAAAATAAAATGAAAATAACCTATCCCATTGCCATATGGGGGGCATCTGGGACCTTCATATACTTCATCTCCAACTAAAGGGGCATGTTGCCAATTTTTTATAACTAACCCATGTTCAAAATAATCCCTATTAGCTTCAGGGAGATTGACTACTAAAGCCCTATTCAAAAATCTAGTTTTTAAATAATAGACATTATCTAAAATAGCCCATCTATAGCAGAACATAATCTCAGGAATTCCTATACGGGTTCCATGAGTTTGATTTAACCTATATACCCCATTAACTATTCTCCATGTGTTTGGGGCTATTTTTGCAGGAACAACATCGAAGTATCGACAGAACTCTAAACATAAAGGGTTTGGTGGAAAAGAAAATCCACACTCAGCAATAAAAAGGCTGGGAAACCAATGTCCCTCAGCCAAACGAAAGTAATCTGAAGGTTCAGGCAGATCCTCCAGAGTTACCCAGGATGGAATAAAAAAATCAGAACGGAATTTTTCAAGAGATTCAATAACGTAAACCATGATGAATAAAAGAAAGAAATGAAGAATAAGGAAGAAGATTTTACAGGAAAAAAGGGGAGAGATCTGTTGACAACGAACGAAGGATGAACGCACAAGAGAGATAGAAAGATTAAGGAAAACTCAAAAGCAGAAGTTGGAAAAGGTAGAAGACAGTGGTGTACTCTATAAAGTTTAAATACTTTGCCTTGGGAAACGGCGAAAGAAATGATTACGAAAAGGAAACTATTACGCTACCGGCGGCTAAAAAGACAAAAAGTGCACAAAGATCGAAGCGCTTAGAGAAAAGGCGGATTCTGCGAATTTGGAAGGAAATTTGAAATGCTCCTAAGAACTAGGAAAGTCATTTAATATTGCCATATATCGAGAAAGAATGTTCCATACTCCTCAAAGTTCGAAATATGAAACATTGGGGGCTTCTGTTGATACCAAAATTAATATGCTGACGTGGACGAATAATAAGAAGACACGTGTCAATCTACATGGCACAATAACAACGAGGAGATTTATTCCCCCGACCAAGTCATACTCATTCCGAGCAACAAGCATGCTCCGAGGAACTCCAACCCTCCGAGGAACTCTCGAACGATGAGCAACTAAGGCGGTCCGAGCTACATCTCGGTCATAGCATTGATTGCCAGATAACCAACAGTTCATCTATTCATTGAACGCTTATCATTCTACGCACACGTTTAAAGGGCATTAAATGTATCACCCTTTCATATGTATATCATTTAATGTATCACCCTTTCATACGTGAGCCTCAGGGCTATAAATACATTGTATCACCTTCATTCAAGGGGACCGGAATTTCTTGATAGAACTTGTTATCGAGAATTCCCAAAAACACTCAGCAATAATATAACAGTGGACGTAGGCCATTCTCATAAGGCTGAACCACTTTAAAATTCTTTGTCTTATTTATTTATCTGTGAGTGAATAATTAGAGTCATCTAATTTTTTACATCAACAAATAATAATAATAATAACGCAATAAAAATGTTCATGTTCACCTGGTGTCATACTCACATGAGATTATCATCGCCCCTAATCTACAATGCGTACCAAACGTATTTATTTTATTCGCCTAGTTATGATACCTCGCCTAACTAGTCTAACCATACTTAACATATTATAATCCCTTAACTACTAGCCCATCCTTAACCTGCTTTGATCCTCTAAACATCTAGCCCATCACCGTTGTAAGGGAAAAATTTCCAATTTAGTTAATTTGTATGTAATTGACTTATTTCTGGAACAAAACTTGTTTGAATCATAGATTGATTTTTATCTTTTCACGATACCCACATAGTATATGACGAGTTTGTGTTGAAGACGTAGCGTCCTAGCTTCAAAGATATATCATGTCGTGTTTATTGGTGCTCATTTCACGTCTTCATATCACATTGCATTATGAGATACTCTCAGGTATGAAGGCATAATGTTTACGGAACTCAGAAAATATTTTAAGGATGATATTTTATTTATAAATGATTTTAAAATGTCAAAAATGTTTTTATAAGGTTTTAACTTCATTTATTCCGAGATAAACACTGTTTAGAGTCGTGTGAATTCTATCCATAGTTTTCGAGACTTCAAATGACATTTGATGTCGTTCGAATAACATCTCACAATCGTTAGAACGACATGTACATCTTGTTAGAATGATTTGCCGACTTAACTTTTTCATGTAAGGCATTTTTCTCTCAGAATTTCGAAGTGTGTAGAACCAAAATACAGTTTAGAACAGTTTTGTTTTTGTGCATAAATGTTCCAAGAATTTCAAAGATAAAACCATCCTTATAGTTTTCAAGATCCGAGCTTTCATACTCTTATGTTATAGAGATCTTGTTTGCACCATTGGTTGTTCATCCATATTGAACAAAAGTTTACAACAGATTTTTGTGGTGAAAAAATGGTGAAGGCTATGTTCCATATTATAAACGGTTGCCAAAACTGCATCGGTGGACACCAAGGCACTCGTGGATGTGTATTGTGGAGGATTTCTACGTGGGCACTGTAGAGTAGTGGTTAAAAAGAAGAAGATCATCAAGGCTTGTGGGGATCGTGTCGTTGTGTAAGTATGTTTATTTTCCTTTGTAATTACCGTATCACAGTGATTGATGGCTTGGGCCGTCTGAGATTTTTTCCCTTATTGGTTTCCTCGTACATCCGACGCTGTAAACTTTACTTTATTTTACTTACTTTACTCACCTAGATGCATGTTTAGGATTTGATATACCCATATATACTCTCGGCCAGGCCGAGGGCATCCTCCACCTGGACGAGGACAAGACAATCTCTCAAATAAATATCAGACGACCTTCCAAGGGGCTGACCCCTCATCAGGCCCAGATGACCCTTCAAGGTGCTCACCCCTCATCAGGCCCAAACGACCCTTCAAGGGTCGACCCATCATCATGGCTCAGACGACCCTCCAAGGGGACGACCCCTCATCAGACCCAGATGACCCTTCGAAGGGACGACCCCTCATCATGGTCCAGACGACCCTCCGAGGGTACGACAGTACGAGGCCCAAATTAGGCCAGACTCACTACCAGAAGTAACTTTACCCTCGGCCTCATATCATAGGCCGAGGGTGACATCATCACAGCGCGTGGTTTGGGAGACACGTGGAATAGTGCGCATGAGGCTCACATGGCACGTGGAAGACCATTATAACAATATCACCCCCTCACGTGAGGGAATATTATGTCATCATTAATCATAGGTGGCATCTACAGGTGTTAGCAGGGGATTGGCTATATCATGATTCACATGCACCATGCATGCTTGGGGGGTACATTACACCCCCCAAGACCTATATATACTTGTCACCTACAACCCTACAAAGGGATCGATCGATAAATTGTAACCCTAGCTGAAACTCTGCTTGTACACATAGGAGAGAGAGAAAGTGAGCTTATGTGCATTGTATCCAAGGCCATTAGTGCCCATACTTAGTGGATAACACACTCACAGTGGATGTAGGCCTAATTGGCTTAACCACTATACATCACTGTCTTATTCCTCTTATACTCACCTCTTTCTACATACTTATACATACATATCTCTATGGCTGCCATCGTTATTACTGTTTGAGCTCATCATCACTTATCTGGTGGTGCTGAATCTCAGCATCATCAGTTTGGCGCCGTCTGTGGGAACGAGAAGACATCTCTTCCTTTGTACAACTTGACCTCACTGGGCACTCTGGTGGTGAACCAATTCTCCACCTATGAGGAGATGTTTCACCATTGAAAGAGACCCATTAAGGTTCTCAAGCTCACCTGTCTTTTCTTTAGTGCAGCTCTTCATAGCTCAAACACATGGCACCGGAGATTCCACCACCACCACTTCCTCTATCGGATATTGGGGTAGGACCCGGTTCCAGTCAACCACCACCTCAGTCTGAGATGGCTGATGTGGCGGCCGCCTTGAAGTCTCTGGCAACAAGCCAGCGGATCATGCAAGAGCAGTTCATAACTCTAAGCCAAAACATACTAAGACCACCAGGGGTTTCACCTGAGATGATTACTCCGGAAGAATATCTAGGGCAGCATGAGGCCAGGGGACCACCCCAGGCACCACGCAAAGACTTTCCACCTCCACAGCGACGGAGGGATGTTGCTGACCCCCGGCGTCTACGCCTGAGGAGGCAAGGAAACCCTTGCCCTGAGGACAGGTATGATGATCTGGAGGGAGAAGAGCTCCCCATAGAATGCTGGGAGCCTCATGAGGTCTCCAACAATACTGTACGACCTTTCCAGGAGAGCAGAGGGAAGTGTGGGAGGCAAAATCCTGACGATCGCCCGAGGGGCTCTGCTTTTGATCGCTTGAGCAGGGGGTCGGTCTTTGAGAGGCTAGGCCCAGTAAATGACCTGCGGGAAAAATTGTCCAGATCAAGGAGTGTTGTGAGGTCCAGAAGGGAGGCAGCAAATGGCCGACCCCACAGGGGCCGACCCCTAGGACGAGATGCCGAATAGGGGGAAGTAAACAGCCGACACAGGCCTGCCGCAGCAGAACCCTCCGTCCACCTCAAAGAGGCGGCAGGGGATAACATCAGCCAAGCCGACCTTACGAGGCCCTGTAATGACTCGATCCAATGACTGGAGGATAAGATTGGTGATATTTTGAAGAGCCGAGACCCTCTCCAGAGAGGATACTCAATAGGCTCACCCTTTGTGGCGAAGATAGTCAACTTCCCAACGCCATCAAAGTTTAAGCCACCTGTGGTCACCTCAAGGTATGACGGGAGTACAAACCCTGTCCATCATATTGAGATCTATCAATCAATGGCAGACATATACTCTATCTCAGATGATATGTGGTGTCGTGCCTTTCTGGCACTCTGAATGGGGCTGCACATGTCTGGTATATGTCTCTTCCAAAAAACTCCATTGAAAACTTTAAGTAGTTGGCAGATCGGTTTATCCACAACTTTTGCTTTGGGGTGAGGCCACAAAAGAAGACCACACACCTTCTCTATGTTAAGCAGGGGAAGAATGAGAGTCTAAGATACTACATAGCCAGATTCAACAAAGAAAAGTTAGAGGTGGAAGACTATGAGGAGAGCATAGCTATGACCGCCCTCATTGGAGGACTCCAAAAGGGGAAGCTACTATGGAATCTTACTGAAGACCCTCTGAGGAAGATGGATGAATTACTGTCGATAGTAGGAAAGGTGATGAACGCCGAAGAGGTGATGGCCGCAAAATACGAAGATGAAAAAGGAGGCACTAGTGGGGGTAAGTACCATAAGAAGAACAAAGAGGGGAAGAAGAGGTCTACGGAAAACAAGTTCGCTGATTACACCCCTCTAACGGTCAGATGTGAACATATTCTCAATGAGATAAAGAGTGATCGGTCCCTGAAGTGGCCTGAAAAGTTAAGGGCAACCCCCCACAAGAGGAACAAAAACCTGTGGTGTGAATTCCACCAAGACCATGGCCACGTGATAGACAAATTCTTTGCTCTGAAAGATGAGATTGAAAAAAAGTTAAAAGAAGGGAAGTTGAGGAAGTTCGTTGATAAGAGTGCCTTCAAGAGGGGCCGAGAGGAAGACCCCAAAAAGAAGAGAGGATATGCATGTAGAGAAGGTCATCTAAAAAGAGGGGATGACCCTTCTGATGATGAGGACGACCCCGACCTCCCTCTGAGAGACAACCACGGCCCTGTCAAGAGACTTAATATGATCTCTCTTAGTGTGGGGATGATCTTCAAGGGACTAGCAGGAGGAGGGTCCGAGGTCGCAGATAGGAAGGCCCACGTAGCTGAAGCCAAGGCAGTGACGAAAACTGTACACTCAACCTCTCTGGAGGCAAAGTCAGAAAAGAGGAAGAAGGTCGATATGGATACTTTGATAGTGGGGTTATCAAGAATGGACTTCAAAGGCCTCTTAGCCCCACATGATGACCTTATCATCATCACTACCAGGGTGCACGGATGCGAGGTGCCAAGGATCTTGGTAGATGGGGGTAGTTATGCAGATGTGATGTTTTGGCCATACTTCAAAGCCTTGGGTCTCAACCGTGCTAGACTCATCCCATACCATCATCCATTGATTGGGTTCAGTGGGGAAAAGGTTCATCCCCTTGGAGTGTATGAGGCCGATGTTAGGATGGGGGATGAGTGGCCGAGATGGCTCACCAAGAAGGTTAGCTTCTTTGTGATGGATGAACATGTCTTCTCGGTCTACAACATTATACTAGGGTGAGTAGCCCTCAAGGGGTTTGAAGCTGTGCCGTCTACGGTTCATCAGATGATTAAATTTCCAACCCCTTACGGGGTAGGGGAAGTTCAAGAAGACCAGACGACAACACGGGAATGTTATTTCAACTCTGCGAAGAAAGAGAGGCACACAAGAAGGTAATAACCACTTACAATATTGATACCCTCGACCCCAGGGACGAGACAAAGCTGAAGAAAGGAGAAGCCATTAAAGAGGTAGAATCCATCATCCTCAATGAGGATGAGACAGAAAAAACCATCTAAGTCAGCAAGACTCTGAAGCCAAACATCAAGGAAGACCTCATTAAACTGTTGAGGAGAAGACATAGCGTCTTTGCATGGAGTCATGCAGATATGCTGGGGATCGACCCCGAAATCATGTGCCACAAGCTCAACGTGGTAGAGGTTACAAAGACGATAAAGCAGAAGAGGAGAATTTACTCTCGAGAAAAATATAAGGTCATAAGGGATGAGCTCAAGAAGCTAGAAGATGCCGAGTTTATCAGAGAGGTCTTCTACCCCGAATGGCTGTCCAACGCAGTCATTGTCCCAAAGGACAATGGGAAGTGGAGAATGTGCGTAGACTTCATCGACCTCCACAAGCATTGTCCTAAAGACAACTTCCCTCTCCCCCTCATTGATCAGATGGTAGACGATATCGTAGGCCATGAACTAATGAGTTTCATGGATGCCTATTCAGGTTACAACCAGATCTTTATGAGCCCTGGGGACTCGAAGAAAATGGCTTTTATTACCGACAAGGGGACATAATATTTAGGGTCATGCCCTTTGGCCTGAAGAATGCAGGGGTAACATATTAGCGCCTTGTAAATAAAATATTTAAAGACCAAATTGGGAAGTCTATGGAGGTCTATATAGATGACATGCTGACTAAGAGTTTAAAGGTAGATGATCATGTGGCCAACCTCGAGAGGACCTTTAATACGACGGACAAGTACCGGATAAAGCTCAACCCGACTAAGTGTGTCTTTGGGGTTGGAGCAGGGAAATTCTTGGGGTTCATCGTGAATTAAAGAGGTATTGAGGCCAATCCTGAGAAAATAAAGGCCCTCCTAGAAATGAAGACCCCCAAGACCATTAAATGTGTTCAGAGGCTCATAGGACGAGTGGCTACTTTGAATAGGTTCGTGTCCAGGGCCACAGACAAGTGTTTACCGTTCTTTAAAATTCTCAGAAAGGCCTTCGAATGGAGTGAGGAGTGTGATGAGGCTTTCAAGGAGCTAAAGTCATACCTAGGGTCTCCCTTGTTGCTGTCACGACCAGTGCAGGGTGAACGACTATATGTGTACTTAGTCGTCTCAGAATCAGCCATTAACACAGCCATTGTGAGAGAAGAGGACAGAGTACAGAAGCCAGTGTATTTCAATAGTAAGGCACTCCAGGGGGCAGAGCAAAGATACCCAAGGATGGAAAAGTTAGCCTATGCCTTGATCCGTATATCAAGAAAGATGAAGCCATACTTCCAGTCTCATACAATGGTCATCCTTATAGACTCTCCTCTTAGGCAGGTCTTACACAAGACAAAAAAATTAGGTAGGCTAATGGCCTGGGCTATAGAGCTGTGGGAGTTCGACATTGTGTATCAACCTAGGATAGCCATTAAGGGCCAAGCATTGGAAGATTTCGTGGCTGAATTTACTTGGGAAGATGATGAAGCTGAAGATGAGAGCCTAAGGAAGACGGATATGCTACAAGGTAGACTCACCGACACACTCGCAGATAAGGCTGAGACAAGCACTGCTAGAGGAAAAATGGCCAAAAATGAAGAGGTAAGATATCTCTTTAGACAGGGGTCCCTCATTGAGGGAAATTTCTCAGAAGAATAGACTGTGTGGAGCCTCTTCGTTGACGAGTCCTCCCGCGACAACGAAAGTGCAGCCGGACTGATAGTATCAGCACCCGATGGCACAGACATTGAGTACACCCTAAGGTTCAACTTCAAAGCCTCCAACAACGAGTCTAAATATGAGGCCTTGATAGCAGTCCTTTCCTTGGACAAGTCTCTTAGTGTCGGCCACATTTTGGTCCATAGTGACTCAAGGCTAGTAGTGAATCAGATACTAGGAGCCTACGAGGCCAAGGATGAGCGGATGGCCAAATACCTTGAGAAAGTGAAGTCACTATTGAAGAGCTTCAGGAAAGTGAAATTGAAGAGGATACCTAGGCTCAATAATGGCTGAGCTGATGCACTTGCTAGGTTGGCCTCGGCGACTAGGACAGATATCAGGAGGACAGTCCTAGTGGAAATTTTGCTTCGACCAACTATTAAAGATGATGAGGGAACACTTGGCACTTGCTTAAATATTTCAAAGGAAGCTTCATGGATGAACCCTCTGATCAGATACATTAAAGAGGGGGAGGTGCCAGAAGCAAGGCAAGAAAGGAAGAAGTTGAGATACAGAGCTGCGAAATTCACTGTCATCGGAGACACCTTATACAAAAAGGGTTTTTTGCTCCCCTTACTTAGGTGTGTGCACCCATCTGAAGTCCCACACACTTTGCAAGACGTGCAAGAGGGGTCATGTTTAAGCCACATTTTAGGCAGGTCTTTAGTGAAGAGGGTGGTCACCCAGGGGTATTGGTGGCCAACCTTGCGGAAAGATGCTGCCGCATATATAAAAAAGTGTGATAAATGTCAAAGATTTGCCACCATCCCTCACCAACCCCATCAGCCTCTTACCTCCATTACATCCCCATCGCCATTTATAGTGTGGGGGATCAACCTAGTAGGCCCCTTGCCTAGGGCCATCAATAACTATCGGTTCCTCATCGTGGCAATTGACTATTTTTGTAGGAGGGTAGTGAGACTGGGGTCTATGAATAACTGGAAAGGGTAGGGTGAGGCGTGACCCACTCCAATGGACGCTGCCTGCAAGGTCGTCAAGGTCTCCTAGTGCAACTTCTGAAGAAAACTTTTCCTTCTGGTAACAATGGAACTCAAGCTTCAACTCACTCCCTGCAAGAAGATGAACTTTCACAGCAAAAATAACAATTTTATCAAGGGAAACACCTGAGAGTGATGGCTGTCAGTGGGGAGTGAAGGAACAAGGCACTCAGCACTATGAGAATGAGCAGGGAGAGAATACTTAGGTAGGTCTGGTGGTATTTTAGCAGAGTAATAGTGCAATTTCTATCGTCCCTTTTTGACCCTGCCCAGAGGTCTATTTATACTAAGGCGTTAGGAGTGAGTTGGCATTTTTTGGGGGCCAAAATTGAGAGAGTTGGTGGGGAACAATGTCTGAAGTGTACCATTTGTCCCTACCTGTGGCAGCCTGCCTGTCCCCTCTGCAGGTGCCACCTGGCGCCGACCAAAGGTCAAAAAGCACATATGTCCCCTAATGGAGACAAAATATCAGATTTGGTGATTATCCTTTGAAACGGTAACTTGTGGTGTAATTTTTTGCAAATCTTGAGAGAGAAGACCTTAAGGACTTCTTTCCTCTAAAAAAAATGTTGTTTCTCTTGAGAGGGACCTTGAGGACCCCCTCTTCTGGAAAAGTCATTTTCTTGTAAAGAGTTTTGTTTCTTGTGAGTAGCCAGCTCTTTGGCTGCTCACTTCACTTGTGACCAAGTGTGCAGTGTGTGTAGTCTCGAGTGACTTCTGGGTCTTCCTACTAGTATTCTCTCAATCCTATAGTGCTAAGTGGTTGAGCTTGCTCAACATACCTTGTCCCTCAGCCGCCAAGCCAAAACTCCCAGGAGGTCCCAACGCGCCCGTTCGAGCCCTGCTTGCTCGACTAGGCAACCTGTACAAGAAAGTAAGGTGTTAGTGCTGTTGTTCATTTAGAGACTGATGTTTCATGATGAGGAGTTGTTCGCGATAGCTACTTCCTCAACATGAGTTTCTGTTGGAACCTCTGTGGCAGCACTTCTCGAATAACATTTCTGCAGTGACCCTTGCAGTGGCGCTGAGTCTTGCAGTGACGCTGACTCTCTCGACTGTCATTACTACAGTGACCCTTGTAGCAACGCTGACCCTTGCAGTGGTACTTCTTAATTTTGGACTTTCGTGATGACTCTCGCGGGCACCTATCGAATGTTATTGCTGTAGTGACCCTTGTGTAGTAGCGCTGACGCTTGAAGTGGCGCTGACCCTTGGAGCGGCGCGGACACTTGTAGCGGCGCCGACCCTGGTAGCGTCCCTGACTTGCAGCGGCGCTGGTACTTGAAATGGCGCCGATACTTACAGCGGTGTGGACACTTGCGGCGGCACTGACACTTGCAGCGGCGCTGGTACTTGAAGCGGTGCTGACCCTTGCAGCGGCGTAGACGCTTGTCGCGGCGCCGACACTTGCGGCGGCGCTCCTACATGAAGTGGCGCCGACCCTTGCGACGGTGCGGATGCTTGCAGCGGCGCCGACGCTTACGGCGGCGCTGATACCTAAAGCGGCGTCGACCCTTGCAATGGCGTAGAGACTTGCGGAGGCGCCGACACTTGCAGCGGCGCAGACACATGAAGCCGCGCCGACCCTTGATGCGGTGCGGACGCTTGCAGCGGCGCCGACGTTTGCGGCGACGCTGACACTTGAAGCGGCGCCGACCCTTGCAGCGGCTTAGAGACTTGCCGCGGCGCCGACACTTGCAGTGGCGCAGACACATGAAGCGGCGCCGACCCTTGCGGCGGTGCGGATGCTTGCGGCGGTGCTGACACTTGAAGCGACGTTTACCTTTGCGGAGGCGCGGACACTTGTAGCGGCGCTCGCACTTGCAGCGGCGCGGACACATGAAGCGGCGCCGACACTTGCAGCGGCGCAGACACATGAAGCGACGCCGACCCTTGTCGCGGCGTCGACGCTCGAAGCAGCACCGACGCTCGAAGTGGTGCTGACACTTGAGGTGGTGCTGACGCTTTGAAGTGATCGCCGAGACCTGAGGCGGCGCCGACCCTTGTCGCGGCGCCGACATTTGAAATAACGCCGACGCTTGAAGCGGCGCTGACGCTTGAGGCGGCACCGACCCTTGTCGCGGCGCCAACGCTCGAAGCGGCGCTGACGCTTGAAGCGGTACTGATGCTTGATGCGGCACCGACCCTTGTCGCGGCGTTGACGCTCGAAGTGGCACCGAGGCTCGAAGTAGCGCCGATGCTCGAAGTGGCGCTGACACTTGAAGTAGCGCTGACACTTGAGGTAGCAATCACCGAGACCTGAGGTGGCGCCGACCCTTGTCGCGGCGCCTTGACTTGAAATGACGCCGACGCTTGAGGCGGCGCCGACCCTTGCTGCGGCGCCAACGCTCGAAGCGGCGCTAATGCTTGAAGCGGTGCTGATGCTTGATGCGGCGCCGACCCTTGTCGCGGCGTTGACGCTCGAAGCAGCGCCGACGCTCGAAGTGGCGCTGATATTTTGCAATGGCTTTTGGGCTTTTTTGTGACCCTCGCGGGTACCCCTCGGGAGTCATTAATAAGGGAGTATTTTTTATTTTGTTTTCTTTTTCTGTTGATAACACCCTTCTACAATTTTTCAAAATGGGTGGAAGCGGAGCCGATGGTCACGATGGCGTAGAGACTTGCGTCGGCGCCGACACTTGCAGTGACGCAGACACATGAAGCCGCGCCGACCCTTGCGGCGGTGCGGACGCTTGCAGCGGCGCCGACGTTTGCGGCGGCGCTGACACTTGAAGCGGCGCCGACCCTTGCAGCGGCTTAGAGACTTGTCGCGGCGCTGACACTTGTAGTGGCGCAGACACATGAAGAGGCGCCGACCCTTGCGGCGGCGCTGACGCTTGCGGCGGTGCTGACACTTGAAGCGGCGTTTACCTTTGCGGAGGCGCGGACACTTGTAGCGGCGCTCGCACTTGCAGCGGCGCGGACACATGAAGCGGCGCCGACACTTGCAGCGACGCAGACACATGAAGCGACGCCAACCCTTGTCGCGGCGTCGACGCTCGAAGCAGCGCTGAC
This sequence comes from Sambucus nigra, assembly GCA_949130495.1. Lineage (NCBI taxonomy): Eukaryota > Viridiplantae > Streptophyta > Magnoliopsida > Dipsacales > Adoxaceae > Sambucus > Sambucus nigra. The sequence goes on along the minus strand of OX422217.1, from coordinate 611,344,138 downwards.
GCTCGAAGTGGCGCTGACACTTGAGGTGGTGCTGACGCTTTGAAGCGATCGCCGAGACCTGAGGCAGCGCCGACCCTTGTCGCGGCGCCGACACTTGAAATAACGCCGACGCTTGAAGCGGCGCTGACTCTTGAGGCGGCACCGACCCTTGTCGCGGCGCCAATGCTCAAAGCGGCGCTGACGCTTGAAGCGGTGCTGATGCTTGATGCGGCGCCGACCCTTGTCGCGGCGTTGACGCTCGAAGTGGCGCCGACGCTCGAAGCAGTGCCAACGCTCGAAGTGGCACTGACACTTAAAGTAGCGCTGACACTTGAGGTAGTGATCGCCGAGACCTGAGGCGGCGCCGACCCTTGTCGCGGAGCCTTGACTTGAAATGACGCCGACGCTTGAAGCGGCGCTGACGCTTGAGGCGGCGCTGACTCTTGCTGCGGCGCCAACGCTCGAAGCGGCGCTGACGCTTGAAGCGGTGCTGATGCTTGATGCGGTGCCGACCCTTGTCGCGGCGTTGACGCTCGAAGTGGCGCCGACGCTCGAAGCAACGCCGACGCTCGAAGTGGCGCTGATATTTTGCAATGGCTTTTGGGCTTTTTTGTGACCCTCGCGGGTACCCCTCGGGAGTTATTAATAAGGGAGTATTTTTTATTTTGTTTTCTTTTTCTGTTGATAACACCCTTCTATATTAGCCCCTCGTGCAAAGATTTTTTGGTTGGGTAGACTAAAAAAAACTTTGTACGCTATAAACTGGTTTCAACAATTATATATATATATATAATTTTTTCTGAGGGACCCTTGGATCATTAACTGCGATGTCCCTTTATCCGAGGTTTTTTTTTAAAATTTTTTTTGAGAACCCACGCGTCAGTGTGGGAACTGTCATCTCATCATTTGGGAAAAAAGGTCATCAACTTTTTGCCTTCCTGCACATTTTCCCATTTTGATGCAAAAAACGTAAGCCCCTTTTCTTGGGCTCCTTCATCTTCTTTAATAAAAACATAAGGCACTTTTGGGTTTGTAGTGAGAGAAAGTGAGAAAGGGATTTTTAAAACACCATAGCCACCATCTCCTCATTTTTTGCTCTAACTTTTCTAACCGTCATAGCCTCTCACCCATGGATTCCAAACCAAAGAATGCCTCTCCAAATGTAAACTCCTCCAAAGCACCCATGGCTCTAAACTCTATGCCTTCTTCCTCGTCTGTTTCAGACGCTCCAATCGCCGGTATTGCTGTTGTCGGTGACCCCTGGTCTCATCCGACCAGCAGCGTCAACGTCTCATCCGCGGTGCTCGCCTCTTCGGATTTTGGGTCGAGAACCCTCGTGGGTTCCTCGCCCTTGCACTTGGCGTATACGGATATTTGTTTGGGTTCTTCCGTAGGAAGGGACATCTCGCCCGAGGCTCCGCTGACGACGGGGGGTGTCTCGAGCGTGGGGTTAAGTTTTTTTGTTGAGACAGTTGCTGAAAAAGGTTCCTCCGTAGGAAGGGGTATCTCGACCGAGCCTCCGCTAACGGCGGGGGGTATCTCTAGCGTGGGGTTGGGTTTTTTAGTTGAGGTAACTGCGGACAAGGGTTCTTTCGCAGGAAGGGGTATCTCGACCGAGCCTCCGCTAACGGCGGGGGGTGTCTCGACTGTTTATGGTCTGCGCGAGGAACACGGTGTCTCGACTGAGGCTTTGCTGACGGCGGGGGGTATCTCGACGGTTTGCGGTCCGCGCGAGGAACACGGTGTCTCGCCTGATCTGGGCGCGAGTTTGAATTTCTCGGTTGAGACGGCTGCCAGCAAGGGTTCCTCGTCAGTAGGTCCCCCATCCGAGGGTCTCTCGCCCCGTTTAAAACCTCGCGATGTTGATATTTTTTGGCGAGACACGTCTTGCTCCATTCGAGACATTGCGTGTTTAGGGCCAGCGCCTCAGATCTCCTCACCTCCTATATCTGCGTATGAGGGCCTCTCGCCCATGACGAGTTTTTTTAGAAGTTCTCCGCGTGATGATGTGTCCTCTACAGATGTCTTGACGCGCCATAGCGCCGGCAGAGGTTCCTCGCGCGCTGGCTCGAATATGGGGAATTCTTCCTTGTGTCCCGTAGCCGAGGGTCCCTCGCTCAATCCGTCGTTGGCGTCTGGGGGCGTCTCGACCTTGGGTGTCTCGACGCCCATGATCTTTTCTAAAGTTTATCCAGTTGGTTTGGATAAGGGTATCTCGGATTTTTCTGGCCCCGATAGTGGTTCCTCGCGCGTTGAGCTAGGCGCGGCGAGTTCTTTGTCCATTGAAGATGAGTTTGGAGGAAGGGGGGTCTTGACGCATGGTTTAATTCCTACGGGTCTCTCGTCCGTGCCCGGGGGTGTCTCGACAGGTATTAGTGCTGACGCAAGCATCTCGACTTCGGGTATCTCGATGCCTTTGAGTGTTTCAGAAATGGGTATTTCAGCTTATGGCAGCATGGTGACCTCTCGTCAGCGGTCGGGGGCCTCGAGACTTGGCCTCGCGTCCACGGGTCTCTCGTTCGTGCAAGGGGGTGTCTCGACATTTGGTCATATCGCGGGTTCCGTGACCCAGGGTGTCTCGCCAACCATGGGTGTTACGGAGAGCATGCCACTGATCGGGGGCTCTTCACATGATTTTGCTAGGGTTTCCGCCTCTACTTCTTATTTTGTGACAGGGGACACCCAGGGTCTTTCGTCCGAAGTCCCCACTAGGATGAGTTATTTTCTTGAGCCAATGGCTCTTGGTGGTTCATCAATTACGCCATCCTCTTCTCAGGCATGGAAGGACTATATGCACATTCGCCAAGGGCGAGACTTTGGTATTTATCGTCGCGCTCCTTTTTTTGGTCCTTCCGACAGTTTCATGGTTTCACTTTCTGATTTTGGGGAAAAATTTTTGGGTGCTGTTCTCGAACGTTCTCATGTGGGGTTAACTGAGTCTGCTGACCTTCCTACTATTTCTCCGGATTCTATTCTTCGAGTCCGAGTTGACCGTGGTGACTTTCCTTATTCCAACGTTGAAGTTAAAACCCGGGTGGACCCACAGAGGAGTGGGCCAGCTGGGTCGATTATGTTCTGAGCGTTCCTGATTATGTGGCTATTCTTAGGGAGGTGGGACTCTTCACCGCCGTCAGTAGTCTGAAGTCCTGCACCATATTTAAGCATGGCTCTTCGCTCAATCTCTTATTGTCTCGGTGGAGTATGGAGTCTCACACTTTTGTCATGGGCTGGGGGGAATTTACCGTTACCCTAGAAGATATATGCGAGTTGTACGCCCTTCCTTTCCTTGGGCAGCAGGTCTTTTCTGATGACTGCGAGGACTCCCTAGAGCAGGGGATGGTGGGGGAGTTACGATCAGCTCTCGGAGAGTGCTCGAGGTATGTGGCCATAAATATAACTGGTCATTCCAAGCATTCCTTTGCCAAATGGCAAAGATACTGGTTCAGAGACTTTGAGCAGTTGCAGAAGGGGGAGACTTCTCGTGCAGCCCCCAGATCCCAGGATGGTCCTAAGCTCCACTCTCCTGCGCATTTAGCCGCTTTCCTCGTTACGTTTCTGACTCGGTTCCTTCTACCAGGTAAGCCTGAAGACTGTCCTCGCAAACTTCTTTTTAGATTTGCTCTACGATTGTCGCGCGGTAGGTCGGTACCCATGGCTGCCCTGACCTTAGGTTATCTTTACACCTGGATGGACCGAGCACACATAGATGTAGAGAGGTCCTGCGGTCAGTATGATGTTGCTAATCATGTCAACGCCCCTCTCTTGATGGCCTTTTTGTTTGAGCATTTCCCCCACTTTACTTCAGGGGCTCACGCTTGTCAGAGCGATGCTGGGAGACTTCTTCGGTGGCACAAGAAAACTCCTAAGCAGTCTCTGGGAATGTTGATTGATGATATCAAAGAGTTTCAGTTTCGGCCTTACACCAGGCGCCCCGGGGGCACTTTCAGTTGGCTTTCTTTCCCTGGCGATGACGGGACCTTTTATTGCCCTTCAGCGGTGGGGTCGATTTCCACGTGTCCTCATATTAATGTGGTGACGATGCTCTTACCATGTCACCTCCCTTCTTGGACCGAGTTAGGTCCGCGTGCTGAATCTTATCATTCCGAAAGGGCAAGACGACAGTTTGGCTATGATCAGGGCGTTCACACTCCTCCTCTTCCTACCTACAGCAGTCATTCTGAGGCATTCTTCGAGGCGTGTGCTAGCTTTACTCTTCAGGGATTTTTCCGCAGAGTCAGTGGTTTGGGTGGTCTCTATGTGCCTCCCTGGGATTATCATCCTTCATTCACTTCATCTTGGTTCCTTCTTTGGCAGCAGCAGGTTCGTCTTATTCAAGAATGTGTAGTTGGCCCTCCTTATGAGACTAACCCCATTAAATATACCAGAGCTCAGTTTTTGGTCAGGCGGTCGCAGAAAGATCCTTGGTTTCTCAGCACCACCTCTACGCCACCCTTGGAGCAGGCCATCCCTATTTTAGTGAAAACTCTCATTGACGAGTCACTTCCGCCTCCGTCGACTGAGCTTCCCCCTGTGAAGTCTAAAAGCCAACCAAAAAGCAAAGGGAAGGCGGGTACCTCTACTACCAGCAAAAGGAAACACCCTGACGCCGATGTCTCCAATTTTGTTCCAACTACTACTGCTTCTCCTCCTTCTTCTCCTGTGAGGACCCGGGCTGCGAAGAAAAAGAAAGGAGATGGCGTTGGCATAGCTGCTTCCTCTACGGTGGATCAAGAGTCCAATACGGGAAACTTTGGTGCAGGGGGAACTTCCCAAGTAGTGAAAGGGAAAGGTTACTCCTCACCGAGCCTTACTTCCCAGGAGACGCGGGTCGCGTCTATTCCTATTGCAGAAGGAACTATATCACAACATCCTTTACTTAGTGGAACCAGTTCTCATGGAGTTCCTTCATCTCCCTCCCCTTCATTGGAAGAGGAACTAGTTGATTATGGAAGCACCCCTTCCTATGACGACCATAGTTCTTCTTCGGGTGATATGGGCGGCCTGGGTTTCCATAGCGAAAGCACTACTGACACTTATGCTTTGTTATCAGTCTCCAGAGAGTCTTCTAGCGATGATGAGGCCTCCCGTTCTCCTGGGGGGGTCGGCCCCACCCATCTCCCTTATAACCAGACTACGCGCCCTGTTACTGTAAGCGTTCTCCCTTTACTTGTCTATATTTTATTTTGCATATGATTTTCTTTCTTCCCGTCATTATATATATATATATATATATTTTCATTCAAAGCATTCTGTTATATTTGTGCAGGCCATTTCCATAGAGGCAAGTATTTCTCCTCTTCCCCCACTACGACCGACCCCCTTTCAGCGGGAGAGGAACTCCATGCTCATTTCCTCTCGAGGCCTGTTTTGAGAGGTTTGCTGTCTCCTTATTTCATTTAACATCTGTTGTAATTTATTCGTCTTCTAACTGCCTTTTGGTTGCGTACACTGTCATTTCCTCGCAGCTTTCATCCGTGCACTTTACTGTCACCAGGACCACCCCTGTGGCTTCCACTTCTCCTCAGGTATGCTTTGCTATTTTCAAAACTTTCATTGCGCCATTTTCTTTTTTACCTCTTCCTTTTATTTACCCCTTTATCATGCGTAGAGAGTTGTGTCTTCGGGCGTTTCCACATCATCTTCTCTTGTCTCGGCGGTGGGCACTTCTGCCGTTGAGCCCCTGGGCTCCTCTTCATCTGAGGTACGTATATATTTTTTTGAATATTTATTTCTTCTTAATAGGAGTCCTAATGGCTTTTGGACTTTCTTCTCAGGGGGGTTCTTCTCCCTTACTTGACATTATCGCCCCGGGCCTATCCTCTTCGGGGAGGATTTCTATCCCTAGGGTCCGCGTATCTATGGACGGTAGACCCTTGGTTCAGGCGATTTCTCATGGCCCAATATTTACTGTGGCCTCAAACAGTGAGCCCACACTTCAGGCCAGTCCTTTCTGTTGAAGCATGGGGTCTCCTTTTCCTCGAACATGCAATGAACAACGTATTTTCATTCTTTGCAGGCTATCAGTACAGCCCCTACCGTGCCGACCATCCTTTTTCGCTCTTCCCCTTTGGACGGGGCTCAGGTACTTTTTTTTTCTTAGCTATGCATTTCTTCTCTATATGGCGTGTATTTATCGTAATCCCTTTGTTTACTTCGTTGCAGTTATCCCTCGGCACTATTTCGAGTGTGGCTCCTGCTACTGTCGCTTCAGCAGCTCCTATACATGGGCCGGTTTGTCCTGCTGTTGCGCCTCTTCAGGTAGCTATCTGTACGGTGCCCTTTTGAGGAGCTTCCCTCACCCTCTTTTTAATTGAGGTATTTATCATTCATGGAATAACTGATTTGTTACCTGTCGCCCTTTCTTGTCACCCGCAGCCTCACCTTCCCCTTGCGGCCTCTGTCGCTGAGATTGTTCTTCCTGAGGTGCCTGAGGTTGAGTTAGCTTCTTCGGAAGCATTGGTCGCTGAGGCAACCCCTTCTGGAGCATCGATCAGTGTTGTTGTCCCTACGGGAGCCCCTGCTCCTCCTTCTACGACCGTTACGGAGGGTGTTGTTCAGGTGCCGTGTATAAGAGTATCTACTTTCCTCATTCTTGCGTATACTGTGCAAGCATTCTCATTTCACCCTTGTCTCATTGTTTCCAGGTGCATGAGAGTACTTCGATGACTATGGAGTTTGGCAGTGGGGCCACTGCGAGAGAGGTATTAGACTACCATACCTCCTCCTTTTACTATTCCCCTCTTTTCTTCTTGCGTATACTGTGCAAGCATTCTCATTTCACCCTTGTCTCATTGTTTCCAGGTGCATGAGAGTACTCCAGTGACTGTGGAGTCTGGTAGTGGGGAAACTGTGATAGAGGTATTAAACTGGCATACCCCCTCTTTTTACTATTCCCCTATTTTCTTCTTGCGTATACTGTGCAAGCATTCTCATTTCACCCGTGTCTCATTATTTCCAGGTGCATGAGAGTACCCCGGTGACTGTGGAGTCTGGTAGTGGGGCAACTGTGAGAGAGGTATTAGACTGGCATACCCCCTCTTTTTACTATTCCCTTATTTTCTTCTTGCGTATACTGTGCAAGCATTCTCATTTCACCCTTGTATCATTGTTTCCAGGTGCATGAGAGTACTCCGGTGACTGTGGAGTCTGGTAGTGGGGCAACTGTGGAGGGAGATCATAGTTCTGAGTTTACTCCTTTAGTCGGTGACGCTGATTCTGGTGGGGAGTCTTCTTTTCTTCCTTCTGAGGCAGGGTCTCGCCACTCCGAGGGCGATGATGAAGCAGAGGACGCTGCGACTATTTCTAGTAGGCTATGGCGTGAGGAGCTGCCAGGCCGCTTCAGGGTACATGAGCGTCAGCTCTTGGATCTCATCTTGGAGCACCATCTCGAGACGTTCACTTCTCAGAGTATACTCCAGGTTGACAGTCTTACGGCCTTCAACCTGAGGGCTCTTGCCAGCCATGTTTATGAGTTCTTGGCCACCTCCCCTGCTAAGCTGACTAGCTCTTCTATTTTGCTATTCTTGGATGCCCTCCGCGACCTACAACACTTCTATCACTTTCGTTTGGATTGGCTTGACGCAGGGGTTCGCCCCTTTCTTAGTGTTCCTTTTCGAAAGGTAGTGAGGTTTCACACTTCCCGACAGTCTAGGGTTGGGCAACGGCACGCTGAGGCTACAAGGATCCGGAATCAGATCGCCCTACTGCAGGTGAAGCTTGCCAGACTCGAGTCTGGCGATGAGGAGGATGAGGCTAAATTCGTCAGGTTGGAGGAAGAGTTTCTGCGGGAGGCTGGTCCGTCATATGCTGGCGCCATCGCGCGTGATGATTTATTTTTTGTGGTTTCTAGCAGATAGGCTACTTCTTGCTTTGTAGTGCTCAGAATTCTATGTGTACATCACTTATCATTCCTGTATGAGACACTTTGTTTCTTCTGCACTTTCTTTTTCCCTTTTTTTTTTGTTCTCCCTTTATATTGTGGGTGTTTGTTTTATATGACCTGCTCTAATTTCTGTGAGCTTTTAGTCTACTGGTGGCTACCCCATATACTGCGGGGTATTTGCGTTGATATGAAAAGTTATGTATTATCATATTGTATATATTTCTTGAAAATGCACCTCTTGTAGCTGTGAGGTGTTGGCATGTGACTTTCTTGGGTTGCCCCTCCTGTTTGTGGGGTAATTCCTGCACATTACTGCTTATAGTCGTAGAGGCTAGGTTGGAGAGGAGGGTGACTCCTGCCCCTTTCCGGAAGCTTGATTTTATTATAAAAACTGTATTAATTTATGTCTGGGGGACTTTGCTCAGTATACTTTCTCTTAGGATGGACCTACCTCCCAAGTGTAGTGAGCAAAGTTCCTGATCTTTTTTTTTGTACTCTCTTCTAACTTAATAGGGAGTGCATATGTATGTATAAATGAGCAAACAAAGCAAATGTCGACAATGATCAAAAGTGTTGCTATTTCATTTCTTTACCTTTGTGTGCTGTTTACAGTGTAGTATTGCTCTAAAAAAAATTTACAAAAAAAACTTTTCTGGTATAGGAGCAATCCTCAAAATCTACTACAGACATGCAAAACACAAACAAAACTTGTTAGCTGTTACTAAGCATAGTACCTCTTCAGCCACTTGCAGTTGATGGACTGGAGGCAATCACTCTCTGGTTCTGATATTTGGCAGTAGCCCGACTTCCCCACCCCTCTGACAACAAAAGGGCCTTCCCAGTTAGGTTTGAATTTTGATGCCGACATGCTACGGAGATGGTGAGTTGATGCTCGCAGAACTAAGTCTCCCACCTGGAATTCTCTAGGCTTAACCAAGTTTTCGTAGGCCCTGGACAGTTGCTGAGTGTAGACTTTGAAATTCTCTCTCGCCTTGTCTCGGTGCTCGTCCAGCGCCTCCAGTTGCACATGCCTTGGGTCTGGGGTAAGCCCATTGCTAAGAGAAATTCTGGCTGAAGGTACCGCCAGTTCCACTGGTAGGACGGCTTCGGTCCCATATACTAGAGAGAAGGGAGTGAACCCTGTTGGCTTTCTTTTTGAAGTTCGATAGGCCCATAACACCATAGGCAACTTCTCATCCCATGCTCCCGGCATGTCTTCCTGCATTTTCTTCAAAATATTTATCAGGGTCTTATTGGTAGCCTCTGCTTGGCCATTGCCCTTGGGGTAGGATATAGTTGAGCTATTATGCACAATCTTATACTTGTCTGTGAGAAGAGCCATCTCTTTGCATACAAACTGCTTCCCATTATCCGTTAGGATCACTTTGGGTATACCGAACCTACATATGATATACTCCTTTATGCACTGGGTTACCACTTGGGCGGTGACTCTCCTTAAAGGAATGGCCTCCGCCCACTTGGTGTACAATTCTGTAGCCATAATGATAAAAGCCTTGCCGTGAGACGCTGGGGCGATCTTTCCCACCAGGTCGAACGCCCATGTATGGAAGGGATAAGGAGCTGCCAAGCTTTGTAGACTGACGGAGGGAGCGTGCACCATGTTCCCGTGCACTTGACATGCTCTGCCCTTTTTCACATACCCAATGGAGTCAGCCTCCATGGTCGGCCAGTAGTATCCCAGCATCATCAGTTGATCATACAGCTTGGCGCCTCCCATGTGGGAGGGCTCATGAGCTTCTTTCAGCACCTTTTCCACTTCCTCTTTGGCTACACACCTTAGCGCCTTCTCATTGTACCCCTTCCTATATAGCTCTCCTTCGACTAAGTAGAAACGGGCTATCCTTTTTCTAAGGTAAATTTCATCCGCTCTCTCGGCGGGCAGTTCCCCATCTTTTAGATATGCCAGGTATGATTGTCTCCAATCTTCGAAAGCTTCCACGAAGTTAGCCTCCGTCGGCTGGTCAAAGTTAGCTTGACACTTTAAACAACTTTGTTGAAAGCGGGCCGCTTCTATGCTCATGGCGGGCCAAAAATATCCGCTTCGCTGCAGTCGTCTATAAAGGGGAATATCCGTGTCCCCACAGTGCTTCTGGTGCATCTCTACTAACCTTTCCTTAGCTTCTTGCTCCCCTACGCACCTTGCCAGAAACCCTCCAGGACTCTTGAAGTAAAGAGTTCCCTGCAGCACATGATAGTTGGCTAACTCTAATATTTTCACTGTCCCTTCCCTGGTTTCAAGTTGCTTCTCTACTAGACGCCTCCAATCTTCTGGCTCATTACTTGGGAATAAGGACTTTACGGTAGTGGGTACCGTTCTCCGACTCACTGTGATGGTTGCTTCTGACTCCTCCATGTCCAACTTTTGTGCTATGGTGGTGAGTGCGTCAGGATGCCTGTTCATCGTTCGCGCCTGCCTCTCCACAGTTACTTCCAAGAACTGTCCCAGCAGTCGTTGGATGATGTGTCTGTACGACGCTAAGTTGGCATGTTTAAGGGAAAACTCTCCATTGACCTGCTTTACTACCAGATTGGAGTCCCCTCGTATACACAGTACCCTGATCCCTCTTCTGAGTGCTTCCAACATTCCTAGGATGAGGGCTTCGTACTCAGCTTCATTATTTGAGCACTTAAAATCTAACTTGAAAGAGAGAGTAATCTTCTCCTTGCCGTCTGACAGTATGACGCCGGCTCCACCTGTCCCCTGAGCACTAGAACCATCAAATTCCATAAACCACTTCTTCACCTCCTCCGCCATGCATGCTTGGAAACTTTCTCCGGGCAGTTCTTCACTAGGTGGTTCGAAAACCCCACTCGGGAAGTGGACCAGCAGATCTGCTACTGCCTGGCTCTTAATGGCTTTAGGCACTACGCATTTTAGATCATATTCTGACAAGATCAAAAACCACCTTGCTGCTCGTCCCATGAGTATAGTTCGCGCGAGGAGGTACTTGATGGGATCACACTTGGTGACTATGTGAACGGTGAAGGCTAGAAGGTAGTGTCTCAACTTCTGAGCTACAAATACCAGCGCCAGGCAGTGCCTCTCAACGCTGGTGTATCTCGATTCTGTTCTGGATATTACTCTTGACAGGTAGTAGACCGACTTTTCCATTCCTTCCTTCTCTTGCGCCAAGAGGGCCCCTATCGACCTCTCTATAGAAGTGAGGTAGAGCAGCAGCGGCGCTCCGTCTTCGGGGGGAATCATCGTGGAAAGAGGCTAGGATTTCTTTAATCTTCTTGAACGCACTCTCTTGCCTTTCTCCCCAAACCCACTTGTCTTTGTCTTTTAGTAGAGGTGCGAACGGATGAGTTACTTCTGCCAACGCAGGTATAAACCTCCTCAGGTAGGATACCTTTCCCAGGAAGCTCTTAAGTTGTCTCTGACTCTTGGGCGGTGGCATCATCACAATGGCTTTCATCTTCTCTGCATCCACTTGCACTCCTTGTCTATTTACCACAAAACCTAAGAATTTCCCTGCAGTAACCCCAAAGGCACACTTTGAGGGGTTCATTCTCATCTTATACCGACGACACCTCTCGAATACTCTCCTGAGATCCTGGATGTGCTTGTTTTCTTTCCTAGACTTCACCACCAAATCATCCACATAGAATTCTAGAATATCATGAAATAAGTCGTGAAAAATCGCCATCATGGTCCGTTGGTATGTGGCTCCAGCGTTCTTCAATCCGAAGGGCATGACTGTATAGTGAACTTCCCTAACGGTGTGCGGAAGGCAGTCTTCTCTGCGTCGGCGGGGTCCATTTTAATCTGGTTATATCCAACATACCCGTCCATGAAGCTATACATCTCATGTCCCGCGGTGGAATCCACTAAGCTGTCTATGCTGGGTAGTGGGAATTCATCCTTAGGACACGCCCTGTTCAAGTCGCGAAAGTCTACACAGATTCTGATTTGGGTCTTATTTTTCTTTGCCACTGGCACTATGCTGGACAGCCATATGGGGTGCTGAATAGGCTTGATGAACCCTGCCGCTAACAACTTCTCCACCTCAGCCCTTATTTTCAAATCAAGGTCTGCTTTATATGTGCGTGTGGCTTGCCTTACCGGAAGGGCATTGGGAAGGATGTTCAATCTATGAGAGCTCACTTCTGCGTCTATTCCTGGCATCTCCGTGTACTTCCAAGCAAATACATCAGTGAACTCCTTAAGTAGCTCAATGAGTTCTTCCTTCTGCTTCGGTTCCAGGCACTTGGAAATTAGAATGGGTCTACTCTCGCCCTCTTCTAACCCCAACTTGATTTCCTCTAATTCCTGCAGCTGTTTTCTGGGTCCGTCTTGCATGCACTCTGGCGCCTCTTCTGGTTCTTCAACATGCTCAACAATATAGGATTCATCAACAATAAAACACTCGGGCGTCGGGTCGATGCTTTCGTCCCAGAACATCGCCCGCGCAGACCGTTATAAACGGTAAATGATCTTTCCACTAGGAAAAATCACCTTCTTACAAGTTCGCGGGGGTTTAGCTACCTCCTCTACTTTCCTCTTGCCTTTTGCCATGTGGGGGATTACCCTCTCCCCTAGACGGTCATGAACAGACTTCTTCTGCGGAACCCTTTCTTCAGCTACCTTGATTCCTTCTAGTTTTCTTGCAGAAACCTTTCTTTCCTCATCTAACTTAGTGTAGAAGGCAACATCTACCAGGTGGGCCTCCTCAACGGCGAAGGGTCTCTTCGTGTCCTTGATCACTATCTCTGTACCTCTAATGTTTGCCTTCGCGCATTGATGGTAGGTGAAAGGCACTATGCCATGAGTGTGCATCCATACCCTTCCAATGAGTAATTGGTAGCTGGTGTTAGCATTAATAACATGAAATTTGACGTGAGAAGTGAAATTGCCCAACTTAATTCCCACATTCATGTATCCAATAGACTGCATTCCGGCGTTGTCAAATCCGGAAATCACTAGCGGTACCGGAACCACCTTCTCCTGGTCAATTCCTGTTTCATACAATGTACTGATGGGCATGATGTTAATGGACGCTCCTCCGTCCATCAACACCCTGGGAAATGAGACTCCATTAACTATGGCTGTGACATACAACGGGCGGTTGTGGAAGTAGGGTACCACCCTATCTGCTTCTGAAAACACCACTTCAGAGGTGTACCTCTTAATTATCCTTCCGATTGGCCCCTGCCAGTTTAGCGAAGGGTCTCCCCGCTGCTGCACTGCCTCCAAGACTTTCCTCGTGATGGACACCCTCGTGTCGTACTTCACCCCTATCTGGTCGAAAAACCACTTGAACTTGGGGCTCCTTGCTATGGCCTCACATTCAGAATCCAAGTCTACCTCGTACGTCTGGGCAATGCAAACATACTCCGCTTCAGAGGTTCCTCCCTCGTCTAGAGCAAGGATGACGTCCACCTCATCTTCTGAGAGAGAGAATTCCTCGACTTCCCCACTTCCATTTTCATGTTCTGGAGTGAAAAACCACTCCTCTTGCTTTCTTTCTAACTCAAGTCTACTCAGTGATAGATTTTCTAAATCCTCACATAACTGCTCGCCACTCTCCCGCTTCATAAGACTTCTTGTAGCTTCTTCATCGTAGGCAACCACCATATTGGCGGTGCCAAAATGATGCGCCGGAAGTGGGTTCTCGTTAACGTCCGCGGGGGGTATCTGCAAGGTACCGTTGGCCATCTGCTCACCAATAATCCTTCGCAAGTAGTAACAATCCTTGGTAGAGTGCTGCACTCACTGGTGCAATTCGTAGTACTTTGGATTGGCTTTGTCAGCTGCAGTGGGGGTTTCTCCTTTTAGGTGGGGAGGTCCAGCTACGCATTCTCGCACTAAGGTGCGGTAACAATCCATAGCCTCAGCTACGCTGCACGGTAGTGGCGGCGGGGCATCTTCCCCAAATTTTCTCTTGTTGCCAGGACTGTCAGTCTTGGCCCCAGGGCCTCCCTTCTTCCTTTTGTTACTCCCGTCTACATAGTTAACCACTTACCTCCTCGAAACTTAAAACCTCCCGGGAGTCAGTGGAACTTGCGTCCTCCAACCCGGGGCTCTTGGTTTGATTATCATAGCTATGTTGCTGGCGGCCCCGGTGAATTCTCTGAAAGTTCCATCTCTAGTTTCGTTGATCAAGTGCAACTTGTACTCTTCCAAGAGTCCTTCCACACATATCTGTAGCAACCTGGCCTCCACCACGTCCTCGTGGACATCTAAGGCCCTCTCGCGAAATCGCTTGATGTAGTGCATCAACTCTTCTCCAGGCTTCTGAACCTCTTGCGCCAGGTGCCTCAGTGTAAATTCATCCTCCGCTACGAAAAACTTCTGGAGGAACTGCCTGTGCATCTCTTCCCAAGTAGGGACACTGTTAGGCGCCAAGTGGGAATACCACGTATAAGCCTTCCCAGTGAGGGTCTTAGAGAACTCCCTCAATCTCAGGTTCTTGTCGCCAGCATGTACTCCCAGGTACTCAACGAACCTCTTCACGTGCTCTCTAGGGTTCTCCCCCCTACCGCCAAACTTGATAAATTTTGGTGGAATATACCCCTCAGGGTATGGCTTCTCACTTACTTCCTGTGGATAAGGGTCTTGTAACTCCTCGTATAGGTGGGAACCCTCTCTTTGAGAGGAGTAGAGGAGCTTCCTCACTTATTCCATAGTAACAGTCTTAGAGGGTGATTCCTCCAAACATGTGCTTTTAGGAGCTGGAGAACCTGTTGGCGCCAGGACCTGCTCCGGCGCTGCCTTCCGAGACGGAATCGTCTCTGCCGGAATTGTAATAGGAGTGGCTACCCCTCCGGAAGGGGCAGCAGCAGGTGTCACACAACCTTGACCCAAGTTTGATAGATCCACGTTGTTTTGCTTCAAAAAGTCAAAAAACATTGCCATAAGGTTCATACCTGCCATTGGAGCCACTGCCGGCGAACTGGTCTGACCTCCCGGAGGCGCTGGCGCCTTGACTCCGATCACTACCACTTCTTCCTGAGTAGTCTGGTCACTGTGAGCTCCATTACCAGACGGAATGTCTTCAAAAACCAACTGCTTAGAGACATTGAAACCTTCTTTGTCCATGGAAATGAGGATACCTCCCCAGCAGAGTCGCCAAATGTAGGAGGGTAGTGAGACTGGGGTCTATGAATAACTGGAAAGGGTGAGGCGTGACCCACTCCAATGGACGCTGCCTGCAAGGTCATCAAGGTCTCCTGGTGCAACTTCTGAAGAAAACTTCTCCTTCTGGTAACAATGGAACTCAAGCTTCAACTCACTCCCTGCAAGAAGATGAACTTTCACAGCAAAAATAGCAATTTTATCAAGGGAAACACCTGAGAGTGATGGCTGTCAGTGGGGAGTGAAGGAACAAGGCACTCAGCACTATGAGAATGAGCAGGGAGAGAATACTTAGGTAGGTCTGGTGATATTTTAGCAGAGTAACAGTGCAATTTCTATCGTCCCTTTTTGACCCTGCCCAGAGGTCTATTTATACTAAGGCGTTAGGGGTGAGTTAGCATTTTTTGGGCGCCAAAACTGAGAGAGTTGGTGGGGAACAATGTCTGAAGTGTACCATTTGTCCCTACCTGTGGCAGCCTGCCTGTCCCCTCTGCAGGTGCCACCTGGCGCCGACCAAAGGTCAAAAAGCACATATGTCCCCTAATGGAGACAAAATATCAGATTTGGTGATTATCCTTTGAAACGGTAACTTGTGGTGTAATTTTTTGCAAATCTTGAGAGAGAAGACCTTAAGGACTTCTTTCCTCTAAAAAAAATGTTGTTTCTCTTGAGAGGGACCTTGAGGACCCCCTCTTCTGGAAAAGTCATTTTCTTGTAAAGAGTTTTGTTTCTTGTGAGTAGCCAGCTCTTTGGCTGCTCACTTCACTTGTGACCAAGTGTGCAGTGTGTGTAGTCTCGAGTGACTTCTGGGTCTTCCTACTAGTATTCTCTCAATCCTATAGTGCTAAGTGGTTGAGCTTGCTCAACATACCTTGTCCCTCAGCCGCCAAGCCAAAACTCCCAGGAGGTCCCAACGCGCCCGTTCGAGCCCTGCTTGCTCGACTAGGCAACCTGTACAAGAAAGTAAGGTGTTAGTGCTGTTGTTCATTTAGAGATTGATGTTTCATGATGAGGAGTTGTTCGCGATAGCTACTTCCTCAACATGAGTTTATGTTGGAACCTCTGTGGCAGCACTTCTCGAATAACATTTCTGCAGTGACCCTTGCAGTGGCGCTGAGTCTTGCAGTGACGCTGACTCTCTCGACTGTCATTACTACAGTGACCCTTGTAGCAACGCTGACCCTTGCAGTGGTACTTCTTAATTTTGGACTTCCGTGATGACTCTCGCGGGCACCTATCGAATGTTATTGCTGTAGTGACCCTTGTGTAGTAGCGCTGACGCTTGAAGTGGCGCTGACCCTTGGAGCGGCGCAGACACTTGTAGCGGCGCCGACCCTGGTAGCGGCGCTGACTTGCAGCGGCGCTGGTACTTGAAATGGCGCCGATACTTACAGTAGTGTGGACACTTGCGGCGGCACTGACACTTGCAGCGGCGCTGGTACTTGAAGCGGTGCTGACCCTTGCAGCGGCGCTGACGCTTGTCGCGGCGCCGACACTTGCGACGGCGCTCCTACATGAAGTGGCGCCGACCCTTGCGACGGTGCGGACGCTTGCAGCGGCGCCGACGCTTACGGCGGCACTGATACCTGAAGTGGCGTCGACCCTTGCAATGGCATAGAGACTTGCGGCGGCGCCGACACTTGCAGCGGCGCAGACACATGAAGCCGCGCCGACCCTTGAGGCGGTGCGGACGCTTGCAGCGGCGCCGACGTTTGCGGCGACGCTGACACTTGAAGCGGCGCCGACACTTGCAGTGGCGCAGACACATGAAGCGGAGCCGACCCTTGCGGCGGTGCGGATGCTTGCGGCGGTGCTGACACTTGAAGCGACGTTTACCTTTGCGGAGGCGCGGACACTTGTAGCGGCGCTCGCACTTGCAGCGGCGCGGACACATGAAGCGGCGCCGACACTTGCAGCGGTACAGACACATGAAGCGACGCCGAACCTTGTCGCGACGTCGACGCTCGAAGCAGCGCCGACGCTCGAAGTGACGCTGACACTTGAGGTGGTGCTGACGCTTTGAAGCGATCGCCGAGACCTGAGGCGGCGCCGACCCTTGTCGCGGCGCCGACACTTGCAATAACGCCGACGCTTGAAGCGGCGCTGACGCTTGAGGCGGCATCGACCCTTGTCGCGGTGCCAACGCTCGAAGGGGCGCTGACGCTTGAAGCGGTGCTGATGCTTGATGCGGCACCGACCCTTGTCGCGGCGTTGACGCTCGAAGTGGCGCCGAGGCTCGAAGTAGCGCCGACGCTCGAAGTGGCGCTGACACTTGAAGTAGCGCTGACACTTGAGGTAGCGATCGCCGAGACCTGAGGCGGCGCCGACCCTTGTCGCGGCGCCTTGACTTGAAATGACGCCGACGCTTGAGGCGGCGCCGACCCTTGCTGCGGCGCCAACACTCGAAGCGGCGCTAACGCTTGAAGCGGTGCTGATGCTTGATGCGGCGCCGACCCTTGTCGCGGCGTTAACGCTCGAAGCAGCGCCGACGCTCGAAGTGGCGCTGATATTTTGCAATGGCTTTTGGGCTTTTTTGTGACCCTCGCGGGTACCCCTCGGGAGTCATTAATAAGGGAGTATTTTTTATTTTGTTTTCTTTTTCTGTTGATAACACCCTTCTACAATTTTTCAAAATGGGTGGAAGCGGAGCCGATGGTCACGATTACCGAGAAGAAGACCTTCCAGTTCATCTGGAAAAATATTATATGCAGATATGGTCTCCTCAACACCCTCATCTCTGATAACGGGACTCAATTCAAGAATTCATCCTTAGAAAAGTACTGTGAAAGGGTGAGTATCAAAGAATTCTTCTCTACCCCAGGTCGACCTCAGGCTAATGGGCAAACGAAAGTTACAAACAGGACAATCCTAGACGGGATCAAGAAGAGACTTGAGTAGGCAAAAGGAAGATGGGTTGATGAGTTATATGCTGTACTATGGGCCTACAGGACGGCGACAAAGACCCCTATCGGAGAAACCCCTTTCATGCTAGCTTATGGCTCAGAAGCCGTCATCCCCACCGAGATTGGGTTTCCTACTCACAGGGTCCAAATGTATGACCCCCCCAGGGAAATATGGAAGAAATGAGACTTAACTTAGACCTGATTGAGGAAAGGAGGAAAGACGCCGAGATAAGGCAAGCCGCCTACCAGCATAGGACTGTAAGGTTTTACAACCAGAGGGTGAAGTAGAGGCCAATTGCAGTGGGGGACTTAGTACTCAAAAATACTTGGCAGAAGCCTAACAAGCTCTAGACAAATTGGTATGGACCATATAGAGTCATCGATGAAGTTGTCCCTGGAACCTATAGACTTGAAAACCTAGAAGGGGAACCCTTTTCCAACCCCTGGAATGCAGATCATTTGAAGAAATACTATCAATAATTTTGTAAAGTCCTATCGGACCACAGTTGTAATGAATGCGTTGCTCCAACAAAACACTTGGAATGTTAATGAGAATGTCACATTGGTCCCTCATTTTGTGTTTGATTAATTATAGTGTGATTGGGGTGATACTCGTTAAAACCACCTTCGGCTATGATGAGGGTCAATGGTGGGGACGACCCCTCATTCACCCTCAAGAAAGACGAGGGGGACTTGAAATTTCAAACCATTAAGTTGGTGAAAACCACCCTCGGCTATGATGAGGGCAAATGGTGGGGACGACTTCTCATTCACCCTCAAGAAAGACGAGGGGAGACTTAAAATTTTAAACATCATTGAGTTGGCGGAAACCACCCTCGGCTATAATGAGGGCAAATGGTGGGGACGACCCCTCATTCACCCTCAAGAAAGACGAGGGGGGACTTAAAATTTCAAACAATTAAGTTGGTGAAAACCACCCTCGGCTATGATGAGGGCAAATGGTGGGGACGACCGCTCATTCACCCTCAAGAAAGACGAGGGGGGACTTAAAATTTTAAACATCATTGAGTTGGTGGAAACCACCCTCGGCTATGATGAGGGCAAATGGTGGGGAAGAACCCTCATTCATCCTCAAGAAAGACGAGGGGGGACGTAAAATTTTAAACATCATTGAGTTGGTGGAAACTACCCTCGGCTATGATGAGGGCAAATGGTGGGGACGACCCCTCATTCAACCTCAAGAAAGACGAGGGGGGACTTAAAATTTGAAACATCATTAAGTTGGTGAGAAACCACCCTCAGTTATGATGAGGGTCAATGATGGGGACGACCCCTCATTCACCCTCAAGAAAGACAAGGGGGACTTGAAATTTAAAACATCATTCAGTTGGTGGGAAACCACCCTCGGCTATGATGAGGATCAATGATGGGGACGACCCCTCATTCACCCTCAAGAAAGATGAGGGGGGAATTAAAATTTGAAACATCATTAAGTTGGTGAGAAACCATCCTCGGCTATGATGAGGGTCAATGATTGGGACGACCCCTCATTCACCCTCAAGAAAGATGAGTGGAGACTTAAAATCTAAAACATCATTGAGTTGGTGGAAACCACCCTCGGCTATGATGATGGAAAATGATGGGGACGACCCCTCATTAACCCTCAAGAAAGATAAGGGGGGAATTAAAATTTGAAACATCAATAAGTTGGTGAGAAACCACCCTCGGTTATGATGAGGGTCAATGATGGGGATGACCCCTCATTCACCCACAAGAAAGACGAGGGGGGACTTGAAATTTAAAACATCATTCAGTTGGTGGGAAACCACCCTCAGCTATGATGAGGATCAATGATGAGGACGACCCCTCATTCACCCTCAAGAAAGACGAGAGGGACTTAAAATTTGAAACATCATTAAGTTGGCAAGAAATCATCCTCGGCTATGACGAGGGTCAATGATCGGGACGACCCCTCATTCACCCTCAAGAAAGACGAGGGGGGACTTAAAATTTTAAACATCATTGAGTTGGTGGAAACCACCCTCGGCTATGATGAGGGAAAATGGTGGGGACGACCCCTCATTCACACTCAAGAAAGACGAGGGGTGACATAAAATTTAAAACATCATTCAGTTGGTGGGAAACCACACTCGGCTATGATGAGGGTCAATGATGGGGATGACCCCTCATTCACCCTCAATAAAGACGAGTGGGGACTTAAAATTTGAAACATCATTAAGTTGGTGAGAAACCACCCTCGGCTATGATGAGGATCAATGATCGGGATGACCCCTCATTCACCCTCAAGAAAGACGAGGGGGGACTTGAAATTTCAAACCATTAAGTTGGTGAAAACCACCCTCGACTATGATGAGGGAAAATGGTGGGGACGACCCCTCATTCACCCTCAAGAAAGACGAGGGGGGACTTAAAATCTAAAACATCATTAAGTTGGTGGAAACCACCCTCGGCTATGATGAGGGAAAATGGTGGGAACGACCCCTCATTCACCCTCAAGAAATATGAGGGGGGACTTAAAATTTAAAACATCATTCAG
The DNA here is from genome assembly GCA_949130495.1 of Sambucus nigra. Taxonomy (NCBI): domain Eukaryota; kingdom Viridiplantae; phylum Streptophyta; class Magnoliopsida; order Dipsacales; family Adoxaceae; genus Sambucus; species Sambucus nigra. The sequence continues at coordinate 611,323,757 of OX422217.1, read as the reverse complement.
TTGGTGGGAAACCACCCTCGGATATGATGAGGGTTAATGATGGGGACGACCCCTCATTCACCCTCAAGAAAGACGAGGGAGGGGTTAGTGAGATTGTTAATTTAAAAACATCACAAGGAAAATCATACAAGAGATAAGTATAGAAGACATAAAGAGGCATTATATTACAAAATGTTAATGTTTGTTCAACAACAGTAAGGTACAAAAATGTGGTACATGATGAGGGTATTGGCTACAAATAGCCACCCTATTGAGCGACATCATAGGGAAAGGCCTCAACATCTATGGGAGTTTCTTCTATGACCAAGACAGGCCGAGCCTCAGATGTGCCAGTACCTTCTACATGCACTTGAGATTCCACTTGAGCTAAGGCTTCAGCAATAAGAGGATATCCAATTAAACTGCATCAAGAGAGGGGCGGACAGACGATACTGCATCAGCGAAATTAAGGACGACCCACCGATAGGCCGTCCTAATTTTCCTCTCCAAGTATTTGAGACAGAAGCCTTGAAACTCGTCTGAGAGTTTGTAGGCCTCCACAGCATCGACCCCAGCCTTCTTCACTGCCTCAGCCAACTCGCTATTGAATTGGGCATTCAAGGCTTCTTCTTTCGCCTTGAAGAGGTCATCCCTCATCTTCAGATCATCATCATGCTGCTTCGTCAGCTCATCTAGGTTCCTTGCATGTTCGGTCCTCGCACTCTCTAACTCGGACCTTACAGTCTCGAGCTCGGTCTGCAGGTCAGCCTCATGATGAATTTCCCTCTCGGCTTCATGGAATTTTTGTTGGTTCTTGGCCATCCACTTGGTAGCAGATGTGAAGGCACAAACAGACTGCACAGAAACAGAAACTTGTTAAGGGGTCAAGGAAACAGTTAGTGAAAAATTCAACTAAGGAAATGAAGTAATAACAAATACCTAGGCTAGAGTGTGAAGACCATAATCACACACCTTAGTCGGGGGCATCCTTGACAGAAAGTCATAGTCGGCGGTCGAGGGGGCAGAGAACATAGAAGCTTTGGACGCCCTCATATTGGTTATCAGGGAAGACGGCCCATCCTTCAAGAATGTTAAGTTCTGGGACCAAAAGGCCCCCATGCTGGAAGAGGAGCCAGTCCCCTCAGATGCCTCCACCCTCGCCCTCGTCCTAGAATCCGGTCGAGGGTCAGTAGGAACTTCGGGGCCCTTTCTTTTATGGCTATCGGTAGACGGTTCAACAGGTTTCGGCCCCACGGCCTTTGACGTCCTCGGAGCCTGCTGAGGCTCCTTGCCTTTCTTCTTGCCCACAGACTAGACAGTAAGCTCGGGATAGTCATTTCCCAAAGATAGTTAGAGATACCTGCAGGACAACCTGAAAAGGAGACGACACATCAGAAAAATACAAAGGCAAAGATGAAACACTTGGAAAAAATCAAAGATGGAGAAAAAAATAATAATAACTTACATAGCTCTGTCAAGGGGCCGACCCTCAGACCATCTTCTTTGAGGAACCGAGGGGTCATCAAATTTTTAAACTTTGCAAGTTCACCCTCTTTCCCTCATTCTCTCAGATACTCGACTATGTCCTTTTCATCCAGACTAAGTCTGGGGTCTGACCTAGCCTTCATAGAGGGGTTAGACCATCTCCTTGGAACTCTCGGATCATCGTCCAAAGGCTGAGCCCTGACAGCAAATTCCCATTCCCCAGATATAAAGAAAAATCTCTTCTTCTAGTCGTGGTTAGAGGTTTGTGCCACGTGGAGAAGTTTTTTATCAGACTTCCTCGCCCCCAGATGATAGTACCCAGGCTGTTTGGACGAGGAAGTGATATTATAACAAGCTAAGAACACATCGGCTGAAGGCTCATCAGTGAAGGTATTCTTCCACAAGGAGACATAGCCGAGGATAGTTCTCTAGGAGTTGGGAGGAAGTTGAGTGGGGGCAACGCCGAGGGCTGACAATATATTGACTACGGCAGGGTGTAGAGGGAACCTAACGCCGACCTTTAACATTTGTTCATATACAACGATCTCACCCTCGTCACCCTCGAAGACTTTCTCAGACTCAGAGGGAAACCTTATACTTATGTTGGGGGTCACACCAAATGTATGCCTCCACAGCAAGAGGTCACGACCCCTAACGGTGGAAACATAAGCTGAGGCGTGGGAGGTGTCAACTGGGTCAGCGTCTAAATCCTCACCCTCATCCTCAGTCCCCTCTCGCTCGGCCTCATCACCTATCAGAGGTCCACCAGGAAAGGTCATTTGGAAGGCATGAGGGGATAAAGTTGTCACAGGAATAGCCTTGGAAGGGATCACCCATTCGGCCTGTCAGCTTGGGTTAGATCAGGCGTCTCTCTCCTCCCAGAAGGCCCATCACCTGTTGGCGACGATGCTCTCTCATCCATCTCTCCTTCGTATGAATGACTCTCTGCTGGACGACATGATGACTCACCAAACTCAGATGGTAATATTGTGGCTAATGGAAGGGGGAAAATGGGTCGTACCCAATTAGGGTCGGCCCCTCGTCTTCTCTCCTCCTCTTCCTCTACTCGTCTGGTCTCTACAAAGAACTTCTATCTCAGGGATGGGAATTCCTCAGTTAAATCGTAAAGTCTCCTAAGAATTAAGAGGAGGACCCTACACTTAGAAGAATTTGGCTAAGCCAACTACAAATAATCTCACAGTTGACTAAGTTGGACTTTTGGATCTAAACTAAAAAAGGAATGGGTTTTGATCAAGAACACTCAAGAAAGGGAAGAACTCGACTTGTCAAAGAAGGCACCGAAAAACAGAAGAAAACCCTAGAAACACCACAAGGGGGCATTAACCCCAGTGCAAGAAATGAAATTGAAGATTAAAAATGGAATTTATGGCAAAGAAAAGTACCTGAAGACGAAAGCAGCGGCTGAATGAAGCTTGGTACATAAAGGTTGCAGAAATGGCTATGGAAGTTGTTGAGAAGCTAGAGAGAGAGAGAGTTAAGGTGCGAAGAAGAAGAAGAAAATAAATGATTTCAATTTTTTTTAAATACCTTGCTAATGAGTGGGCCCATTAACCAAGGCAGAACACAGCCCACGAGGAGGGCATCATTAGGGCACAAAGTCCAAAGCAAAGTGTGCAGCCGCCACGCCTTAAAAACTGGAACGACAGTGGATATCTGCCTATGTGTCACATTAGCTTGACAAGTGTCATTCCTTTAATTAACCATACACTCATCTGAAAAGAAACACTATCCCTCATCCATCTCAACAACATCGATGACTAAGGGTTGGGGGTGATTAATATACCCATATATACTCTCGGCCAGGCCGAGGGCATCCTCCACCTAGACGAGGACAAGACAATCTCTCAAATCAATATCAGATGACCCTCTAAGGGGCCGACCCCTCATCACGACCAGACGACCCTCCTAGGGGCCGACCCCTCATCAGGCCCAGACGACCCTTCAAGGGGTCGACCCCTCATCATGCCTAGATGACCCTTCAAGGACTGACCCATCATCATGGATCAGACGACCCTCTAAAGGGTCGACCCCTCATCAGGCCCAGACGAACCTTCAAGGGCTGACCCCTCATTATGGCTCAGACGACCCTCAAAGGGGCCGACCCCTCATCAGGCCCAGACGACCCTTTGAGGGGCTGACCCCTCATCATGGTCCAGATGACCCTTCGAGGGTACGATAGTACGAGGCCCAAATTAGGCCAGACTCACTACCAGAAGGAACTTTGCCCTCGACCTCATATCATAGGCCGAGGGTGACATCATCACAACGCGTGGTTTGGGAGACACGTGGAACAGTGCGCGTGAGGCTCACATGGCACGTGAAAGACCGTTATAACAATATCACCCCCTCACGTGAGGGAATATTATATCATCATTAATCATAGGTGGCATCTACATGTGTCAGCAGGGGATTGGCTAGATCATGATTCACATGCACCATGCATGCTTGGGGGGGAGGGGGGGGGGGTACACTACACCTCCCAAGAACTATATATACTTGTCACCTACAACCCTATAAAGGGATCGATCGATAAATTGTAACCCTAGCTGAAACTCTGCTTGTACACACAGGAGAGAGAGAAAGTGAGCTTATGTGCATTGTATCCAAGGCCATTAGTGCCCATACTTAGTGGATAACACACTCACAGTGGATGTAGGCCTAATTGGCTTAACCACTATACATCACTGTCTTATTCCTCTTATAATCACCTCCTTCTACATACTTATACATACATATCTCTATGTCTGCCATGGTTATTACTGTTTGAGCTCATCATCACTTATCTGGTGGTGCTGAATCTCAGCATCATCAGGATCAAACAAAATAAAATTGGGCTTAAGTAAAATTGGTTCACAAACTTGGTGCGTGTTAAATTTGAAAAAAGTTTTTCGAAAGAAAAATTGTTTTGTCACCTTAAAGTATACTTTGAAAAAAGGGCATACAAATTGGTATCAGAGCTAGAATTTTTTTTATTGTCTAAATCCCTTGTGCTTTTAGGTATGAATTTCAGAAATTTTGATGCTTTTCGAACTCCTATTTTTTGATGGAACTGATTATGCTTATTGGAAAATGGGAATGAAAAGTGCACTTAAATCTATTGATGAATGTGTTTGGTTAGTAGTAGAAAAAGGGTGGTCACCACTGGTCATGAGAGAGGGAGAGGCTACTATTTTAAAACCTGGTAAGTCATGGACTAAAGCTGAACATAAACTTGCACTTTATAACTCTAAAGGTTTAAATGTTATTTCCTCGCCTGTCACCCCGGATGAATATAATTTAATTAAGATGTGTGAGACGTGAAAGAGGCTTGGGATGTTCTTGCACTCACTCACGTGGGAACTAGCATGGTTAGGGTGTCTAAAATTTAAAACCTAACTACATAATTTGAGACGATTAAAGTGTTAGAGAGTGATATGTTTGATGAGTTTTACACAATATTGTCCCATATTATCAACTCATCGTTTAACTTGGGAGAGAAAATACCCGACAACCGTGTCATAAAGAAAATCTTAAGGTCATTGCCTAGTAGATTTGATCAAAAAGTGATTATTTTAAACTCCTTGGGTATGCTTGATTCAACTAAATTAGAATAGATTATAGGTGGCTTACAAACCTATGAACTTGACATGTTTACCTCCAAGCAAGTGCAAAGAAAGAAAATGACATTTCTTTGAAAGCCCAAAAGGAGGAGACTAAAGTTTTGGATGATGATTTTGACACTGATTTTGAAGATGTTTCTTTGTTGTAAAAGAAGTTCAAAAAGTTTCTAAGGTTCCAAAAGCAATCGAAAGATCCCAAAAGACTTGAGAAATTCAAGAACAACAAGGCGGATCAGGTCCTTAAAAAAATTGAGAATGTTAAGAGGGATGAGTCGAATAGGTGCTTTAATTGTGAGGGTTATTGCCATAACGTTGTTGAGTGTCCTACTAGACATAAGAAGGAGGGCAAGAAACTGATTGCATATATTGCCACCTTAAGTGATAGTGAACCGAAAGAGGGAGAGATTTCCCCCATTGAGCAAAATTTTGTAGCATTTATGGCATGTCATGTGAGCGACAATGATAAATCTTCTCATGAAGATACTCATGTGAATAACACTTCCGAGGCCGTTGTGTGTGAATCCCAAGTAAGTTAGGGTGAAAATAGTGAGGAGGAGGAGATAGATGTTGCAGAGTTGCAAGTTGCCTTCGATGATTTGTATGTGGAAGCGATAAAGGTGAAACAATCAAACTTGAAGTTGCAATCTAAGTTGAATTAGTGTGCCTCATGCTTTGATTGAGGATCTTAGGGCACGAGAGAAGACTCTTTGGGAGAAACTAGAATACGTTGAGGGTGAGAGAGATAGCCTTCGTGGATTAATGGGGGCTTTGAAGAAAGAGATTCTAGAGTTCGAGGAGTCTAGGCATTTGCTTGAGTCTAGGATTAGTGAGCTTGATGAGAGATTAAGAGATTCGAGTAAGGAGAAATTTGATTTTGAGGCATGGTCGATAAAGTTGGATAGGATTTTAGGCACCATCGAAATCAAGGATGATAAGTGTGGTATAGCCTTCGATGATCGCATTGCACCTATTCCCAAAGCCAATATCAATAGTATGAGAGAGACAAGTAGAAACATTAGGAGAGGTCCACAATTAGGTCACACTCCTCATCGTGTTTACACTTGCACTCATTGCGGCAGGAAGGGTCGCCTTAGGCATTAGTGTTATGACCTTAAAAATGCTCCTAGAAGTTTAAGAATAAAGTCATTTTGGTTCCCAAAACCCCCATCCGTTATTACACACCTACTTGGGTTAGGAAATCGGACTTAGAGGCTTTAGGAATTAAACTTCATGGTTATTGTTTGGTTGCACATGATTCTTCCCATGCTAAATCTAAAGGACAATTGTGTTGCCGTGTTTGCCATACGCTAGTCTTGCTTCATGATATATATCTTGCTAGTGTTATAACATGTGTATCTTTTTTTAATATATTATTCATTTATTTGAGTCTTATTTGAAAAATATAAAAAGATTTTATTTTGATAAAATTTTTGAAAATACACAAGATTTTTGGTTTATATATTTTTGAGAAAATACAAAAAGATTATGTTTTTTGAGTCAAAAATATTTTTTGAAAAACACAAAAAGATTTTTGGTTTATTTTTGTGTCATGAGTTTCCATGTTTAATGTGACATATTAGTGTGCTTGGACCCCCATCATTTCCTCATCCATGGGGCTAGGACATTTGGTCGTAATTATATATGCTTAGAATGATCTTAACCATTGACTAATGGGGTTATTTCGAAGTTGATTTGCATTTGGATTCGACTTTGTAGATATGCCATCATTACACACATGCATGAGTTTATATAAATGTTTGACTTTGCATGCGTATTTGTAAGGACACAAATTTCCAATTGAGTCCATATATAGTTTTGGCTCAATTCCGGACAAAAACATTTATTCATAGGATAGTGTTTAATTGTAATAGTCTCAAGCCTATTAAGTGTTTGTTGAAGACGTAGCGGCAAAGAGTATAAAGCTTCATCAAATGTGCCGGTTTGCGTGCCTCGTTTCTACGTCATCAACTATGGTTCCATGCTCCCAAGGTATGAATACAATATTATATATATAGGAGCTTGGAACAAGTTTATTGGGTGTTAGGTTTTATAAAAATTGTGTTTTTATTTTCAGAAATAATTAATTCAAACTTTAAAATAAGTTTATAAAGTTTTCTGGGCTAAAATCGAATTTCCCAAATTTCTGGAAGTTCGTTCGATATGTCGTTCGAACGAGTTTTTCGTTCGAACCAGATGTCGTTCGAACGAGTTTGCCAATGACTTCCCACTATGGTATACTGGTCCGTCGTTCGAAATGTCGTTCGAACGAGATTGTTCGTTCTAACGAGATTTCCAACGAGTTTCTAACGAGTCCATACTGGAGCGTCGTTAGAAGACTCGTTCGAACGAGAATGTCATTCGAACGAGATGCCAGGCGGGAACAGTTTTTGGCAGTTTTTCACCCTCTTTCCCACTAAGTTTTTAACCAACTTTTTCAGACTTTATCAATAGCTGAAATAACATTTTCCTAAGTAACTTTTCCATTATATTTTCATCTCTTAGAGGGAGTTTGAGAGCAAATTGTTTTAAGGAAAATGTTATAGTTTTGAGTGAGATTTTTAGAGAAAATATCCATCACTCTAGTGTTTTACACTCAAATGAGTTTATTCCAAGTTCTCATATACATATATCTTGCTTGGAGAAAGGCTTCATGTACGGGTGACGGTGACCATAGAAAGTCCTATCGGTGGATTCCGAGACCGCGGTGGTGTTCCAAGGTTATTCGCTAGGAAGAGGTTTCTACAAGAAGAAGCGTCAAGGCTTGAGAGGGATCGAGTCGTGTGTTGTAAGTCTTTTGTCTTGTACTTGTAATTCCGTATCTAGTGAATTTATGGCTAGGGCCGTCTGAAGTTTTTTCCCATCTTGGGTTTTTCCTCGTACATCGTGGCGTAGTGTGATTGGTTTATTTTATCTTGCACAAATAATTTAGAACTCATGCTTAGGATAATTCAAGATAAAATTTGGTTTAAATTATCACACTCAATTTAATTTGGACTTAAATTAAATATTGGGTAAAGTTGTTTAATTCAAGTCATTTGCGAAAATTGGTTTGGCCTAACTACGGAATATTGATAATCATGACTTAGGCAAATTCTAGGGCTTGAATTACAATTGGTTTAAGTGAATATTTCTACTTGTGTGTGTTTAAGCTAATTTCACTTGTGTTTAATTTTAATTTGTTTAAAGAAAATTTAAAACTTGGTAACTCGTTTGTTTTAGTGTGTTTTAGTTAGTATTTGAGTTTGGTAAGACGTTCTTCTCTCAATCTTGTAATCTATGCGTAATAATACTTAGGGGGAGGTGTGCATGTAAGAACTGTTTTGCCGTGAGGATTGATATTGCTTAAATTGAAAATATGATGAGTGTTCACGGGAAAGGGTTGTGAGAGAATAATCATCTCATCGTGAAAGCCACCGTTCAAAAGAGCCCATGGAAAAATTAAGGCAATAAAAAGAGTCACATGCCAAAATGGGGCCACTAGAATTTCTCTAAGGTGAGAAAAGTAGAAACCTCAAAAGAGATAGAAAAAGAAAATATGAATATATGAGGGTTTTTGGATGGAAAATATCAACGGGTTTGCACCACAAATCCTAATGTTGAAAAATCATGTCATGACGCTATTGTCTGTTGAATCGTCAAAATTCCAGATTTATGTGCATGTTGTTAGTTTAGTTCATTAAGATCAATATATTAATTATCACATATGTCTAAAACTAATTTTGATGACATTTAGTTATTAATTAGAGCTTCTTGATCGTTTCAATGGGTTCAAGTTGTGATTCGTTTGTTGTAGTTCACGCCCATTCATTCCACATCCACGCTTGACCACATTGATACTATGTAAGCATGAAACTCATACTTGTTTTTACTTGTTTATTTTTTTGTTTTGAGTCAGTTTTGCTACTATTTCGTATTTTCAATACCTGTTTTTAGCTAATTTTTTCACTCGGCAAAACTTTTCCTTTTTTAGAGTTGGAATACCAATTTTTTTGAAGTCGTTCAAATGACTTCTGGATGTCATTCGAACGACATGTCCAAGTCGTTCGAAGTCTGTTTCTAATGACACATTTTTCGAGGCGGTAATTCTGTTAGATATGGTCATTAGAAGGGTCATTAGATAGGTGTTTCAAATGAGACCTTACTATTTTGTGTCGTTTTTGACCTCGTTAAAATGGCATGCCAATGTCCTTCAAACGATCCTATTTGAATTTTTGAGCCTTCTTCTATTTTAGTACCTGCTTCAAATATATGATGATTTCATTTTGGTTTGGTACATCTGGGTTCATTTGGACAGTTTACATGCAGTCGATAGTACTTATTCATGCTTTGATTCTTTTATTTCATTGTTTCATTTAGTCACATATTAATTTAGATTGATGATTTCATTTGTGTGACTGTTTGCTAGCTATGATTTGGTACTTTGTGATTATTATTATCTAGCTTTTCACGTTTATCTAGATATGATTTCTTGATTATTTCATTCTAGATATTCGTGTATTTATCCTTTTCACTTATTATCTATTCGGGATAAAAGTGGGAGGCATGGTATGTGATGTGGGGTGAGGGGGTGGTGTGGTGTGGTGTGTGTATAAGTGTTTTTACTTGATGAGCATGTATGTTCTTTTTGCATTGCAAATTGGTATCATGTTTTGATAATATGTATGTTTATATTTTGGTATCATATTGTCTTGCACAAATTGGTATCATGCTTTGCTCACATGTTTAACAAATGATTTGTTTTATATATTGCTATTTTTTTATATCATTTGTTCCTCCATACTTCACTATTTATTTGTCTTTTTCATGTGTGTAAGTATTCTTCAGAGATTTCAAGGCTACATCACATTAAAATAATTCATGCTTTTTGGATCTGCATATACTAGTCCTTGTCTTATTTTTTTTATTTTGGGTTTTATGGGAAGAGATTTAGGTGTCATACGACTTGACTCCTGGAATAGTCAAAGGGGGAGATTTGTAAGGAAAAAATTTATAATTGTGTTAATTCGTATGTAATGGACTTATTTTTGGAATAAAGCTTGTTAGAGTCATAGATAAATTTTTATCTTGTCACAATGCCCACATAATCTATGATGGCTTTGTGTTGAAGACATAACGGACAAGCTTTAAAGATAGATCATGCCGTATTTATTGGTGCTCATTTCACGTCTTCATATCACATTGCATTCCTAAATACCCTCAGGTATGAACGCATAATGTTTATGGGACTCGAAAAATATTTTAAAGATGATATTTTGTTTATAAATGATTTTAAAATGTCAAAAATGTTTTTATAAGATTTTAACTTCGGTTATCCTGAGATAAACACTGTTTAGAGTCGTGTGAAATTTCTCCTTGGTTTTTGAAACTTCAAACGACATGTGATATCATTCGAACGACATCTCACAGTCGTTAGAATGATATGTGCATCTCGTGACCTGTCGACGTCACCTTTTCATTTAAGGCATTTTTCTCTCAGAATTTCAAAGTGTACAGAACTAAAATATAGTTTAGAACAATTTTGTTTTGCTGCATAAATTTTCTAAGGATTTCAAAGCTAAAACCATCCTTATAGTTTTCAAGATCCGACCTTTCATACTCTTATGTTATAGAGATCTTGTTTGCACCAGTGGTTGTTCATCCATATTGAACAAAAGGTTTCGTTAGATTTTTGTGATGAAAAGATGATAAAGGCCATGTTCCGAAATCGTAGATGGTTGCCAAAGCTGAATCGGTGGACACCAAGGTGCTCGTGGACGCGTGCGCCGTGTAAGAGTATCATGGAAGGATTTCTACGTGGTCGCTGTGGAGGAACAATTAAAGAGAAGAAGAGCGTCAAGGCTTGTGGTGATTGAGTTGTTATCTAAATTTGTCTGCCTTTGTTTGTAATTATCGTATCATAGTGATTGTCTGGCTTACGTCGTCCGAGATTTTTTCCCTTAGTGGTTTTCTCATACATTTGGCATTGTGAACTTTACTTTATTTTACTTGCTTTACTCACTTAAATGCATGTTTAGTATTAAACAAAATAAAATTGGGCTTAAGTAAAATTGGTTCACAAACTTGGTTAAATTTGGATTTTTTTTTTGAAAAAAATTATTTTGTCACCTTAAAGCACACTTTGAAAAAGGGGCCTACAACCGCCCATACGATACCCCATACTGCGTACTACGTAGTTAATTATACTCTATAACTTAGGTTTTCTCAATTATATATGTCTCCCTACATAGGAAATATAATCGTACACTAGCTACTCTTAGATGCTTATACAATCATTTAAACACATATACATATATCGATACTTATACGTATATACATAGCATCCCCAATGTGAACCTTCCCGATGTATCTTTGGTATTCAATTAGGCACCAGGTACATCACATACCACTTCTGGGCCGTCGGGTTAGAGTCTCACCATCGATCCCAAAGCATAAACACATAACAAAGGCAATTATAAACATACATCCGTGGGTTGTAACCATACCACATCACACCCAACTGGACTTGAAATTAACACCCACCCTCACATACGAATAATAGTCATATAACAGTACTATGACCTGAGGAAATAATCCAACACCTACTGGTCAACTCCAGGGTGGAACTCCCCCTCCGCAAAACCTGAATGATAGCATATTATAGTGGTTATGTTTACATAAAGTCAATCACACATAAACATGTATACATACACACACATACACACACACTATATATATACTGTAAGGACAAAATTTCCAATTGAGTTCATTGTATATTTTTGACTTATTCCCGAAACAAAACACGTTTGAGTCATATGTTGTATTTTTATTGTCACGATCCCATACAGACTATGACGTGTTGAAGTTTAATTGAACACGTTGCGACAAATCTCAAAAGAATTATTTATGCCTATGTTTCATTGGTGCAAGTTTATTCGTCCTTAAGTTCAATTGATGTCCGAGATCACTTAGGTATGAATGCGTAAATTTAATGAGACTTGAAATTTAATTTTTATAAAGATAAGGATGCTATTTTATTAAATAAATATTTTTAAAATGTTTTATAAGTGTTTGAAATGTTTTACACTTCGTTTAAATATGATAAGGATGGAGTAGAGAAGAGTTTTATTGGGACTTTAATTCGCGCGTCGCTCAAACGACTTCAAGTGACATTCATTGTCACTCAAGCGAGATGCCACTGTCTTTCGAACGACATGGTCATCTCATTTGAGTGACAACTTTCGTCATTTGAGCTAGCCATAACCTTAGCAAAAATATATATAGGCATGTTTCCATAAGATTTCGTAAGTGTGCATTCTGGAAAAATTGTTTTCGTACCAGTACATTTCTGTACACAAGTTTTCTAAGGTTTTCCAAAGTAAATGAATCCTTAGAGTTCTAAAGAACCGAGTTATCATTAATATATGTTATACTGATCTTTGTGGCACCAAGAAGAGTTGTTCTACACTTGAACAATGCAGGTTTACGGTGAAAATTCAGTGGAGTTCGGTTTCAATATCGTAGACGTTACAAGCCATATCGGTGGAAATCGAGACATATGTGGACTCATGTGTTGTGGACAGGTATCGTGGAAGAAGAATTTTCTGCATGGGCATTGTGAGAGGAGTGGTTGAAGATCATAAGAGCGTCAAGTCTCGTGGGGATCGAGTCGTTGAGCAAGACTTGTGTTTGTTCGTTGTACTTCCACATTCATAGTGATTGTCTGGCTTGGGCCGTTCGAGGTTTTTTTTCCGTTGTGGTTTTCCTCGTACATCTGGCATTGTGAGTATTCTTTACTTTATTTTACTTGATTTAATCACTGGATGGATGTTTTGGATTAATCAAGATAAAATTTGATTAAGTGAAAATTAGTTCACAACTTTGTGCCAATTAAAAATTGGAAAAAGTTTTTTCATAAAAAGAGAAATTGTTTTTGACATCCGTAAAACACTTTCCGCATAAGAAATTAAAAAGGGACCATCATATACTGGTACACTCGATATGTGTATATATATAAGGTCAGATATTGTGCGTAATATCTCTCATAGCACTAGCCTATCCAATCTTAAAACCTAACCCGACTTCTCGATATTAGCTAAGTATTCACTTCCTTATTATTGAACTAGATGATTATATGCTTCTAAACAACATCTTAATCTAATCAATCACTAGCCTGGCCATCCTGAAATCCTAACCCGATTTCCCAATTTCCGCCCGTTCCCATTTATTCACTTAGTTACGTATTTCATTACACATAATCCATTCCCGATTAGCCTACGACAATTCCTAAGTCTCTTAAAAATAGGATAATATGAGTTTGAAAAAGTTTTCCCACAAGATCCCTGTATATAGGTAAAAATATAAAGGTTCTTATCCCATTAGAATTCTTAAAAATCAAAAATTTGCGCAAATCTAATATTCTGATAGATTAAATACCGTTTACTAAAATGACCATTACTCCCTTCACAAAAGTCCAAATGACCTGATTCTAAGATCATTGGAAAGATAAGATCCATACCTTTGTTTAAATTCAAGGCTAATGGTCTAATTCAAAGTACAAATAAATTAGCATGCATTTGACGCGACATTAAAATTCATAAAAATTAATATTTTGATAGATTAAACACCTTTTACTAAAATGTCTATTACTCCATCTACAGAACTCTAAATGACCTGATTAAAATATAATTAGAAAGATAAGATCAATACCTTTATTGAAATTTACTATTCATGTTCTAATTTAAAGTACAAATAAAATGGCATGCAATTGAAGCGACGTTAAAATTTCTTACAAATTCATCAATTAAATCAATAAATCTTGCAATACTAAACCCTAGTTTCAAGATTTGAACTTTTCTTATGAAATCATTCAAAAACCTATCTTTATTTATCAATTTATATCAGATTTAACATATAATTATCAATGTATTCATCTCCTAACATTTATACAATTCAAAACCCGAATTTCCTTAATTTCCCAACCCAAAAATTTTGTTATTCTATAGCATAATTGCATAAACAAATGAAACTGCACAAGGATATTAAAGCAAGTAAATACTTGCCTCTAAAATGATGAGTTATGAGATTTCTATTCCTGAATCTTCTCTTTATGATGATCTTCAACCCGAAAAAAGTAGTCTTCCTCCCCTCATCCTTTTGTCCTCTTTTTTTCTTCCTCTCTCTCTCTCTCTTTGTGTGGATGGATAACATCCCCATATATAAATCTTGATTTTTTTTATTAACCTAAAACACTCAAATCCCGAAATAGGGCCATTTTCCTTAAATAAAATGGCCCGTATATCCTCCTACGCCTCGCGCTTAGTTAAGAAAGCCCCCGGAACCAAATTATAACCCCCGAATACATATTTTGGAATATTTCAACCCATTTCGGACCATCAACGCACTGAAAATTAACATCTCAGTCACCTAACATTAAATTCCATTTCATTCCCAACATGACTGTACTTGCATGTCCCAAATGAAATACTGACGTAACATATCACATAAGTAAATATAATTATACATATATACTAATCCTTTTTATTTGCATTAAATTTATGTGCACACGTGTAATTTAAAATATTTTAAAAATACGGGGTGTTTCACACGTGTGGGAGTGCATGCAAGAACATGTTTGCTAACTCATGTAAGAGCATATTAGGAAAAACATGGGTGTTAAACTCTCCCTAGACTAAAACATAAGTCCCTAAGGTGATCACTTTGTTTGCAATGGGAACAAACATAAATCGGCTCGTAACTACATTGATTGGAACACCTAGAACGCGCTCTCCTTAGTGGGTTCGATCTCCTAGGTGGGCTAGGATGAGGGACATATGGATTTATCACAAACTCGGGAGATGACTCAGGTGCGATATTGGAAGTCAAGTCATAACCTATTCCTTGCCTTTTGTTAAAACCTAATGCTAGAGCAAAGAGCATCTTTCCAACCTTCTTAGATGTATCCTCTAAAGTGAACTTTACTGCTCGTTTATGTTTGAGATCCATCTCGAATTGGGATACACGGGCTTCGAGTTTCTCAGAAGTCTCTAATGAATCTTGAAGATATCTTGTGAGACTAGCCACCGTGTTGGTCAAATCGGTCTTGTCCTTACGAATCATAATAAATTTCTCACATAAAGAAACTTTCACTTTCTCGATCTAACTCACCGATGCCTTATACTCTCTCAAAGCTATCACCACCTTTTCTAAGTTGAACACCCCAATAGTCAATCTTTTATTTTTCTTTTTGGTTCTTAAAGATTCTTTGTAAAGTTCGGTGTATGCCTTTTGAAGACCACTTTAACCCTCACACAAAATCTCATCATCAGCCTCACTCCTTCCAGAATGGTTCGACAAAGTGTCGAGGCTATCTTGTTTAAAAATATCCTCACCGGCGTAGGATGAATTCGAAGTACTAACGTGACTAGCCATGAACGTAATAAAATATTCATGCGGTGATTCATTCCCCAAATTCATTGACTCGACATCACTATTGATAAGAGTGGCTTTGTATGAAGCTTTACCTTTGCCCTGTCTCTTTAGCCTAGTGGCACACTCGTGGGATTTATGACCCTTGCCCTCAAACTCAAAATATCTTACCTCTTCTTTATCATAAACCACCTTGTCCTCATTGCCATTTTTATTTTTCTCAAAACTTCTATTTTCTTTGGAAGAATTTATTTTTTTTAAATTTGAGAATTTTTTTGATTTTTTTGCAAATAAGGCAAGATCATCAAGTTCAAAATCAAATTCGGACCTAAGATCATAAATTTTTCCTTTTTCTTTTTCGACTAGGCTTTTAAAGCAATCCTAGTTTTTTTTCCTTGAGTTTTGGGGAACATATTGATTTTGTAAGTTTGAAGGTCTCATTTGAGTTATTCTAACCTAAGAGTATCTAAATTTTCCAAAGAATTTAGAACAATGACGTTAGGGATACAAAGGGATGGTAGGATCTCAAAAACTTTTTTACAACACGCATCTTAGGAATTCTCTCACCCAAATTAAAACTAGAGTTAACGATATCATAAAATCATGCATACAATTCATCAAACGACTTCGTCTCTAGCATAGTATTAGTCTCAAACTGTTTCGTGAGATTTTGAAGCTTTCACAACGTTGGTACCCTCATGAGTGAGCTAGAGGCTATCCCATGCTTCTTTAGACGTGGTGCATGCTATGATGCGGTGGAACTCATCAGGGGTGACGACTCCATAGATAACACTAAAACTACGTGAGTTAAAATTAATCTATATTAATTCATCCTTT
The DNA here is from genome assembly GCA_949130495.1 of Sambucus nigra. Classification (NCBI taxonomy): domain Eukaryota; kingdom Viridiplantae; phylum Streptophyta; class Magnoliopsida; order Dipsacales; family Adoxaceae; genus Sambucus; species Sambucus nigra. The sequence continues at coordinate 611,307,432 of OX422217.1, read as the reverse complement.
GTCTAAGTGATGACATGTTTAGGACTTATGACATCGCCATTGGTCACAGTGGGTGGTGTCCATCCTCTTTCACAAACGAGCCAGACATGATCGTTAATCACTTTCAAAGCCAACCTCATTCGAGATTTTTGTTAAGCATAATTAGACTAACCAAAAATGGGTAGCATATTATACAAGTTATCCATAAAAACCCAATTTAAAGATCATACAAAAACTTAGTGTAAACAACTCTGATACTAATTTGTAACTCCAAGGGACTATACTGATTGCTCGTATCCTTGGCCAAACACGCAAATTCACTTTTTACCAAATTTTATCTTGATTTTATTTAAGTGAACATGCAATATATTGATAATCCAAATTCCAAACCAAATAATAAGAAGAAGAATTTAAGAAAAAATCCCTTTCGGGACAAACCTAGATTTCACTAGTGTTAAAGATTTTGACAGACACTAGATGACTTACAGACTATTTAGTGATCCACTAAGTATAACACGATAGAGTCTTAAAATATTCCACAAAAAATGGTGTAGTCCAACACCCCCACAACAAGCATCTCTTGCCTCGATATCCACCGGTCAGCTTCAGAAATCGCAATGCCTTTCTTCTTCAGCAGTAGAGCCTCAATCCTACAAATTAGTAGTAGAGTTAATCTGTACGAGGGTTCTTGAACTTGTAATTTGTTCTTCTTGATTTGGAAAAGTGATCCAAAAAATCCAAGGGATTTGGATGAGAAAAATATAGAGTTTAAGCATAAAAGAACTCAAAAAAGGCTTGGAGAAAAGTCTAATCCAGCATCTCTATTTATAGGGAAGGTTGTTGTAAAGATATGAGGATTAAAGATTGTAAAGAAGTGTTTTAAAAATTAAAAACATGCGTACTCATTCAGATGAACTGGTACCCCATCTCGTTCGATCGCATTTCCAACAAAACATTGAATGAGATTCCAGAGTATGCTAAAAAGGTATCCCTTCAGATCTTGTTCAAGCGTGAGAAACTCGTTCGAATGATGTGCCTTATTTTATTTGAACGAAATCCAATTAAACTTCGAATGACATTCCAAAACTGACCAAATAATGATGTTCTAGATTGCGTTCGAATAAAGGAACCTCTTTCTAACGAAGCTACGTAACTCGTTCGAACGACATATCAAATCTCATTTTGACGAATTAACAAGTTTTTCAAAAAATCTTTAAAAAACATTTTAAAACATTTTGAAAACTTCTAAAGGCAAACTGTGACAACCCGAATATAATTATGATGAATTATATTTAAATTATGCTTATCTTATGTGATATGAATAATGTGATATTAGTATATCTAATGTTAAGTGATTATGTTTATTATAATCCTACTTTCATAAATCATGAAAGGTCGAATTATTTACAAACACAAATTTTGTTGTTTTCGGTAGAAATGTTCCTGTTAGAGACTAGTTTTGACCTTTATAACATTATAAATGACTTGAGGTGAAAACTAGATAGTTGTAGACATGTGAGCTAGGGTTGTAACACAACAAATGGATCATCAAATGGATGCCCAAGAAAAGAGTTATACCGAATTTATGAACAAAGGGCAAAGCTGTCCATTCCCTTTAAGTGGTAAATTGTCTTTTATTAAACCAAATGTTTTAAATTGATTGGTTGGCTTGGGAGGCAGCCTTGTCTGACTTAAAACCCTCCCTCTAACATATTTCTTCAGTAAAACAAACCCTAGGTTCAGTTTCAAGTGTTTTTAGCTTGAGTAAATAGAAAAATGATGTTTAGGAAGAAAAAGTGAGGAGAAAAAGTGTAGAAAAATCCGTGGAAATTACGTAAAAGGCCTGAAGGTAATCCTAATTGAAATTCTAGTTATTTATCTTATATTACTTATTTATATGATATAAATAATAATAGGTTTACGAAAGTTTCAGCCCTTTATATGTATGTATGGTTAGATGCAAGTTTATGTTAAGTTGAATGTAGAAACCCTTAAAATTGCTTTGTATTGAAACCTCTTGTATTCAAACTTGCATATCTATTTGTGTACTTACTGTAATTGAGAAATTCCAATTGGATATGAAATTAGACTCATATATTCATATCATATCTGAAAATTAGAATTTATCTCCTTGTGGTTAGGCCTTAATGATGATTTCAAGTTGGTACATGGTTTCTGTTTTTATACTTCATTTCGGTATGTCCTGAGTTTAGTCAAGCTTTTGAGATAGCAAATGAAGTAAAAAAATTATGAAACTCTAATTTTGTACTATTAAGTATGCGTACTTAAAATGGGTTGAAAATCATGGAAAGTTATGCTGGAGAAAAATTATGAAAATTCTTGGAAGTTGAAGGAACAATAGAGGAGCTTGTAGGGCAGATTTCTTGTGTTGTAGAGAAATGGTCATAACTTTCCCTAGGAAGCTTGAAAAATTACACCGTCACTTGTACTGGATAGTATATTCATATATGTTTTCATATTGATGAGGTTGGACCCCTGTATTTGTACAGTTTAGGAATATAGGATGGTTAAGTATGTAAGACAGTAATTTCAGGCCATACTGGGTACCCCTTGAATGAATGTTTGTATTTCGTCGTTACAAAGAGTACTTTGAGTACATGTTTCATGTGTATATACCTTGAGAAGTATAATTTCATGTTTACTTGACTTTGGTTATAAATTCCTTATAAGGTATTTCCTACGGTTGAATGTCCGCAACTTTAACAACATGTATATCATTGTGTTGCCTTTACCTATGTTTTATGGACTGTGACTTAATTGGAATTATATTGTTGATGTATAGTCATGAAAAGTTACATAATTATGTTTGGATAATATTTATGATTGAGGTTCAGTACTAATTTAGTTGGATTGACAGGTGTAAGGTCTAATAAACCCAGTTCAGCTCCACCAGAAGAAAACGTGAATACATAGTTGTCAACCAAGGTGAGTGTACTCACTGGAATGATGTATTTGTATACTGTTACGAATGTGATCATAATGTTATGAATAAAAAATTGTTCATTTCGGTTTACCTAAATGAGGGGTTACTCCTCGACCAGGAATGGGGGAGATTTGTCTATTAATGACAAGGGGTTACTCCTCGACCAGGAATGGGGGAGAATTGTCTATTTAGACAGGATATGTGAATCATGATTCGGAAAAGTTGGTCATTAATTATGAATGAGACGGATAAGTTAATACATAAGTATATGGACATGATTTATTGCATTTAAATTCATGCAGTAATTTAGTAGTGATGCATTCACTGGGCTATTTTTTCTCATGGTTCCTATGTTCACATTTTTCAGGTAATGCGATATCACTGCCAAATCTAGGAAGTCGGGCTGGGTTAGCCAGGAATGGGAGAAACAAACATTTTGTTTAAATGTAAATGATGTAATTAAGTTAAATTTTCCTTCAAGCAAGTTTGTACAAGTGTGACTACTCTGTGGTTGTAAAAAGGGTTTTCAGATATATGGATTCACAATGATGACTCTGAAATTAAAACTCTTGTTTATGGTTTGGTTAAATTAATCATGGTTTGACTCACTTTGACTTTCAAACTTAATTATAAGTAACTGGGTTGAGGTGTGTGAGCTTTTGGTATCAGAGCCTAGGTTTTAGAGGTTCTGGAGTGAGAAGAGTCTAGATTTGGCGGTGAATGTTAGAAATATATTTTATTTGATACTAACGATTATGTTAGGAAAGATATGTATATCTGCATGTTGTTATATCTTTGATTCATTTCAGATATAAGAGAATGGAACGAGGGAATGTAAATGTGAGATTAGAAGATGAGGCTTCAAATATTCCAGCAGAAGCGGAGGTTGAGCAACCTGTTCAGATAAATGTGGAACCCGAGCCAAAACAACTGACAGATATGCAAAAAATGGCACGTGCTATGACGCTAATGGCAGAGCATCAAGCTAGATTTATGGCTCAGATGGAAGAACAACAGAACAGGAAACTGGAGGCATAAGCCTTAGCTAGGGTTGAGGAGGTGATACACCGGGAAGAAAGAAGCACTTCACATGAGAAATTTATTAAGATGAACCCACCATCGTTTGAAGGAGCAGTTTATCTAGCAGAGGCAGAAGAATGGGTTAAAGAGATTGAACTTATTTTTGGGGTAATGAGAATGCTTGAAAATCAACGAGTGATCTTGGCGACGTACATGCTGAAAGGAGAAGCTAAATATTGGTGGGATGCCACCAAACATTTATTGATTACTCCAGGAGGTGGTAATGTGATCTCATGGGATTATTTTGTTAAAGCCTTGTATGATAAGTATTTTCCTCCAATGTATCGAAAACAAAAGGAGAAAGAAAATTTCCTGTTGAATCAGGGAAGCATGACTGTTAGGGAATATGAAGCCAAACTTACAGCCTTATCTCGATTTGCTTCGAGGTTTATCCGGAATGAGGAAGATATGTGTAGCCGATTTCTTGATGGACTTGGGTTAGTTATTAAATCAAGGTTATCGACTTTAGAGACCGTTAATTATTCAGCCTTGGTGAATAAAGACCTGCTGGTAGAAAATGACGTGAATGAAGCAAGAGGGAATCGAGAACGAGGTGTAAAGAGAAGCAGATTCAATCCAAGTTATGAAAAAGGTAGTAATACAGACTATTTAAGACTTGGAGGGCAAAAATTTCAGCATGGTAGAGGTATGGGAGGTGGTTCGCAGAAGGGTGAGGCTAGTAGTGGAAGAGGTTCAAGAGTTTCATCGCAAGGAGATACAAATGTTTGTTTCTTTTGTGGGACATCGGGTCATATAAAGAGAAATTGCCCAAAGCTACTGAATATAGATTGTTTCAACTGTCATCAGAAGGGCCATCTGAGAAAGAATTGTCCGATGTTATCAAAAGCGATTTCAGTCAGTAGTCTGGGGCCTCATAAAGGATACTCTCCAGGAAGTGTCACCAGGGGAAGAGATAAAGGACAAGCAAGTGGATCGAAGGCGGGAGGAAGAATCTTTGCGATGACATTGCAAGATGCCCATGCTACACCTGAAGTGGTTACAGGTAAACTTTTTATTGCAAACAAAGATCTATATGCACTCATTGATCCTGGATCTACGCATTCATTTGTGGCATTACATATTGTTTCATATTTGGGTAGACCATGTTCATTCCTCAATTGTGCCTTATATATTTCTACCCCAATGGAAAGTGTAATTCTAGTTGAGCATGTTTATAAAGATTGTGTCTTACGAATGGGTGAGCGAGATTTCTATGTTGATTTGATACCGTTGGCCATTCGTGATTTTGATATTATATTGGGGATGGACTGGTTATCATCGTATCATGCTTCCATTGATTGTTTTCGAAAGGAAGTTACATTTCATCTTCCTGGTGAACCCGAGTTCCAGTTTACAGGGGAAAGGAATGTTGTCCCTAATTGTCTTATCTCAGCAATAAAGAGCAGAAAGTTATTGAGTAAGGGTTGTACGGGGTATTTAGCGTATGTGGTTGATGTTAGTAAGGAATCACTTAAAGTTGAAGATATACCAGTTGTTAGAGAATTTTCTGATGTCTTCCCAGAGGAATTGCCAGGATTGCCACCCGATAGGGAAGTAGAGTTTTCTATTGAATTAATTCCAGGTACTGGTCCAATTTCTCTTGCTCCATATATAATGGCACCAGCAGAGTTGAAAGAATTAAAAGTGCAATTACAAGATCTGATAAGCAGAGGTTTCATTCGGCCTAGTTTTTCGCCATGGGGAGCACCAGTGTTATTTGTGAAAAAGAAAGATGGGACAATGCGATTATGTATTGATTATCGACAGTTGAATAAGGTGACCATTAGAAATAAGTACCCTCTACCTCGTATCGATGACTTGTTTGACCAATTACAGGGGGCCACAGTATTTTCGAAGATTGATTTGAGATCGGGTCACCACCAACTGAAAGTGAAGGATAGTGATATTTCCAAACAGCTTTTCGGACTCGATATGGGCACTATGAGTTTTTGGTGATGCCATTTGGATTGACTAATGCTCCGGTAGCTTTTATGGATTTGATGAATCGGGTATTCCACCCTTTCATTGATTCATTTGTGATTGTATTCATAGATGATGTGTTGATTTACTCGCGTAGCATGGAGGAACGTGAGAAGCATTTGAGACTTGTATTGCAGATTTTGAGAGAGAAGAAATTGTTTGCTAAATTCAGCAAGTGTGAGTTTTGGTTGAATGAAATTGTGTTTTTAGGGCACTTGGTCTCGGGAAATGGGATTTATGTTGATCCAAAGAAAGTGGAAGCAATTGTTGAATGGGAAAGTCCTAAGAATGTGACAGAAATTAGGAGTTTCCTAGGATTGGCAGGTTACTATCGCAGATTCATTAAGGGATTTTCAGCAATAGCATTACCATTGACAAAATTGACTCGTAAAGAAGTGAAGTTTGTATGGGATGAAGAATGTGAGAGGAGTTTTAAAGAATTAAAGAATCGGTTGGTTTCAGCCCCTGTACTTACTATTCCACGTGGGAATGAGTCTTTTGTGATCTATACAGATTCTTCATTTCAGGGTTTAGGATGTGTTCTTATGCAGAATGGGAAGGTAATAGCATATGCTTCCAGACAATTAAAGACGCATGAACGAAATTACCCTACACATGATTTGGAGCTAGTAGCCATTGTTTTTGCTTTAAAGTTATGGAGACATTACTTGTATGGAGAAACTTGTGAGATATTTACAGATCATCAAAGTTTGAAATACTTGTTTACACAGAAGGAACCGAATTTGAGACAGAGGCGTTGCATAGAGCTGATTAAAGACTATGACTGTACCATTCATCATCATCCTGGGAAGGCCAATGTGGTAGCAGATGCTTTGAGTCAAAAATCATCAGGGATTCTTGGTTGCATACGGTGTGCCCATGTTGGAAATATTCTTGACTTGGCATCGATGGGGATTGAATTGAATTTTTCAAAAAGCGGAGGATTATTAGCACATGTCACAGTGAGACCTTTATTGGCCGAACGCATACGAAATTTGCAGATGAGTGATCCATTCCTTGAGAAGAAGAAACAAGAAGTTCCGGATGGTAGAGAGAGTGACTTTGAGATTAAGAATGATGAATCGTTGTGTTATAAAAATAGGATTTGTGTACCGAATGATGCACCCTTAAATTAAGATATATTAGAAGAGGCACATAGTTCTATTTACTCTATGCATCCGGGAGGTACCAAAATGTACAGAGATTTGAAAGAATATTACTGGTGGAACAATATAGAACGTGAGATTGTAGAGTTCGTAGCTAAATGTTTAGTATGTCAGCAAGTGAAAGCAGAGCATCAGAAGCCGGCAGGATTATTGCAGTCTTTGCCTATTCCGGAATGGAAGTGGGAGCATATAACGATGGACTTTGTTACAGGATTACCCCGGTCACCAAAGGGGCATGATTCTATTTGGGTGATTGTAGACCGATTGACGAAGTCAGCTAATTTTTTCCCATTTAAGACCACCTACACTGTTGACAAGTATGCACGTATGTACGTTGATGAGATTATCCATTTACATGGGGCACCGGTGTCAATTGTATCAGATAGAGATCCAACGTTCACTTCTAAGTTTTGGCCTCGTCTCCAGAATGCCATGGGCATAAGTTTGAAGTTCAGCATTGCGTTTCATCCACAAACTGATGGGCAATCAGAAAGGACGATTCAAATATTAGAAGACATGTTACGAGCCTGTGTATTTGACTTCAAAGGTAGTTGGGATGATCATTTGCCATTGATGGAATTTTCATATAATAATAGTTATCAGTCGACTATTGGTATGGCTCCTTATGAAGATTTATATGGGAGGAGATGTAGAATGCCTTTGTGTTGGGATGAAGTGGGTCAAAGGAAAATTTTGGGTCCTGAATTGATAGATATGACAACTGAAAAGATCAAAATGATTTGGGAACGGATAAAGATAGCGCAAAGCAGGCAGAAATTTTATGCAGATAAGAGGAAGCATCCATTGGAATTTCAGAAGGGAGATTTTGTATTCCTGCATATTTCACCATGGAAAGGTGTTATGAGATTTGGGAAAAAGGGGAAACTAAGTCCAAGATACATTGGACCATTTGAAGTGTTGGAAAGAATTGGGCCCCTGGTTTATAGATTAGCTTTACCTCCAGATTTATCTCGGTTACATGATGTGTTTCACGTATCGATGCTTCGTAAGTATTTCGCAGATCCATCTCACCAGTTGAAAACTAAACCAATTGAACTGAAGGAAGACTTATCGTACATCGAGGAACCAATGGAAATTATTGATCGTAAGGACCAAGTATTGAGAAATAAAGTTATTCCCTTAGTTAAGGTTATGTGGATGAGCCATGGAGTTAAAGAAGCAACTTGGGAAATGGAGGATAGCATGAGGAAACAGTATCCCCATTTGTTTGGTAAGTGACCTTCATATTAAATTTCGGGGACGAAATTTTCTAAGGGGGGGAAGTTGTGACAACCCGAATATAATTATGATGAATTATATTTAAATCATGCTTATCTTATGTGATATGAATAATGTGATATTAGTATATCTAATGTTAAGTGATTATGTTTATTATAATCCTACTTTCATAAATCATGAAAGGTCGAATTATTTACAAACACAAATTTTGTTGTTTTCGGTAGAAATGTTCCTGTTAGAGACTAGTTTTGACCTTTATAACATTATAAATTACTTGAGGTGAAAACTAGATAGTTGTTGACATGTGAGATAGGGTTGTAACACAACAAACGGATCATCAAATAGATGCCCGAGTAAAGAGTTATACCGAATTTATGAACAAAGGGCAAAGCTGTCCATTCCCTTTAAGTGGTAAATTGTCTTTTATTAAGCCAAATGTTTTAAATTGATTGGTTGGCTTGGGAGGCAGCCTTGGCCGACTTAAAACCCTCCCTCTAACATATTTCTTCAGCAAAACAAACCCTAGGTTCAGTTTCAAGTGTTGTTAGCTTGAGTAAATAGAAAGTTGATGTTTTGGAAGAAAAAGTGAGGAGAAAAAGTGTAGAAAAATCCGTGGAAATTACGTAAAAGCCCTGAAGGTAATCCTAATTGAAATTCTAGTTATTTATCTTATATTAATTATTTATATGATATAAATAATCATAGGTTTACGAAAGTTTCAGCCCTTTATATGTATGTATGGTTAGATGCAAGTTTATGTTAAGTTGAATGTAGAAACCCTTAAAATTGCTTTGTATTGAAACCCCTTGTATTCAAACTTGAATATCTATTTGTGTACTTACTGTAATTGAGAAATTCCAATTTGATATGAAATTAGACTCATATATTCATATCATATCTGAAAATTATAATTTATCTCCTTGTGGTTAGGCCGTAATGATGATTTCAAGTTGGTACATGGTTTCTGATTTTATACTTCATTTCGGTATGCCCTGAGTTTAGTCAAGATTTTGAGATAGCAAATGAAGTCAAAAAATTACGAAACTCTAATTCTGTACTATTAAGTATGCGTACTGAAAATGGGTTGAAAATCAGGGAAATTTATGCTGGAGAAAAATTATGAAAATTTTTGGAAGTTGAAGGAACAATAGAGGAGCTTGTAGGGCAGATTTCTTGTGTTGTAGAGAAATGGTCATAACTTTCCCTAGGAAGCTTGAAAAATTACACCGTCACTTGTACTGGATAGTATATTCATATATGTTTTCATATTGATGAGGTTGGACCCCTGTATTTGTACAATTTAGGAATATAGGATGGTTAAGTATGTAAGACAATAATTTCAGGCCATACTGGGTACCCCTTGAATGAATGTTTGTATTTCGTCCTTACAAAGAGTACTTTGAGTACATGTTTCATGTGTATATACCTTGAGAAGTATAATTTCATGTTTACTTGACTTTGGTTATAAATTCCTTATAAGGTATTTCCTACGGTTGAATGTCCGTAACTTTATCAACATGTATATCATTGTGTTGCCTTTACCTATGTTTTATGGAATGTGACTTAATTGGAATTATATTGTTGATGTATAGTCATGAAAAGTTACATAATTATGTTTGGATAATATTTATGATTGAGGTTTAGTACTGATTTAGTTGGATTGACAGGTGTAAGGTCTAATAAACCCAGTTCAGCTCCACCAGAAGAAAACGTGAATACATAGTTGTCAACCAAGGTGAGTGTACTCACTGGAATGATGTATTTGTATACTGTTACGAATGTGATCATAATGTTATGAATATAAAATTGTTCATTTCGGTTTACCGAAATGAGTGGTTACTCCTCGACCAGGAATGGGGGAGATTTGTCTATTAATGACAAGGGGTTACTCCTCGACCAGGAATGGGGGAGAATTGTCTATTTAGACAGGATATGTGAATCATGATTCGGAAAAGTTGGTCATTAATTATGAATGAGCCGGATAAGTTAATACATAAGTATATGGACATGATTTATTGCATTTAAATTCATGCAGTAATTTAGTAGTGATGCATTCACTGGGCTATTTTTGCTCATGGTTCCTATGTTCACATTTTCCAGGTAATGCGATATCACTACCAAATCTAGGAAGTCGGGCTGGGTTAGCCAGGAATGGGAGAAACAAACATTTTGTTTAAATGTAAATGATGTAATTAAGTTAAATTTTCCTTCAAGCAAGTTTGTACAAGTGTGACTACTCTGTGGTTGTAAAAAAGGTTTTCAGATATATGGATTCACAATGATGACTCTGAAATTAAAACTCTTGTTTATGGTTTGGTTAAATTAATCATGGTTTGACTCACTTTGACTTTCAAACTTAATTATAAGTAACTGGGTTGGGGTGTGTCACAAACTCTTAAAGAAAAACCCCTGTATATTTAATGTCTTTACCAAATCACCTCATAACTCTTCTAAATGATTTTGTAATGAAATATCTTTAATCTTTCAAATATCATAAATTTATTGTCTTTGAATACGTGGAAGTAGTCATGAAGGTGCAATGGGTGTAATGGGATAAGCTAAATAAAGTAAAAATGAGTAATTATGAAACTTGTTCTTATAAATTCAAATCTCCAACCTCCTCCATTTGATGGTAGAAGCTGTTCGAAAAATCCACATGATAAATTATTTAATTTCTTTGGATAAGGGGACATGTAATAGTGTCTTAAATGGTTGAATGTGTCCCATGACAACCGTGAATGTTGTCCTAATAAAACAAATTAGATTTAGTTGGCATGATAATGATTTTAAGTAGAAAGTGGGTGGATTACTGAAGGTCTTGATGTAATTTTTGGTTGTGTGATCGTCAGTGAGTTTAGGCACATTTTAACTTGCAAGACGTCTAAGGTGGCGTGAGATGTTTTACAAATATCTCATTAAGGATCCTTTACCGTTAAGCGTTACATGCTTCAACAGTTTACCACCCATTTCAAGTTTCTAACCATGAAGGATACCAAAAAGTTTGATGAATTTTATGTCGGGTTAAGCGACCTACTTAATTGTGACTTCACTTTAGGAAAGGTGATCAAAGAGGAAATTTGATTGACATAATCCTATTACCTCTTCCATATAGTTTTAGTATCAAAGTTGATGTTATTGATTAAGTTAAATCTCTTTTCAAACACCCATGCATGTAAATGATTGCCATGGAGTATCTAACAAAGATAAGAGTATATTTCTCAAGGCTAAATATCACATGGTACTTCTTTTGATCACTTGATGTTGGTGCGAAGTATATGCAATTTATCACCAAGAAACTTTCCAAGATATGGCAAAAAAAAAAAAAAAATCAACCAAAAGGAATTAAAACCAATACCCGCCTAGGTTTGAAATTGGTCAAGGAAGTGGAGTAAAGAAGGTTGATTCTCTAAAACCCGTAAGTAATTTATTTTAATATTGGTGGCTGAGTGAATATCTTTAAGCAATGTCCCTAAAAAATGAGTCAAGGTAGTGGTAAAATTGTTTATTAAACCAGTTTTAGTGACTATGACCTTGACTCAGAAGACAATTCTCATATTAGTGAGTATACTGTTTTATGAATCGAGAAGTTTTTTAATGTTTTAAATTATATAGAGAAATTTGACAATCCTTACGCATATTTTGAGGATATTATCCCTGCTTACATTCCTTGAGAAATGTTGAGGAAGATTAAGACGATATTCAATCTAGATATGTGAAGTTTTATGAGGAGTCTATAGAACTTGAAAAATGTAATATAAAACTCTCCACCATTTTAGTCAATGTTGAACAAGAAAGGTCTATGGTGAGTATGATTAGTTTGCGTAATATAGATGCTCATTGAGTGGTGTTTGGTGAATCACTTGCTTTAGAGGGAAGTAAGATCGACTTTCTTCATCATAAGATTGAGTTTTTGAAAAATCTTTAGCCAATATGAAAATTCTAGAATGGACTTTATGAAATAAATATCTTTACTTGAGATCTAGTTTTCGAACTCATCTCTACTTTGAAGATAGACTTGTCAAGAAATCTTAAAGTTAGATAAGATGTTTCTTAAACCAAAACAATCGTCGAAAGACGAAAGTGGTCAAGAATTTATTAATGTTAAGGGAACATATTATAATGACGAAACTATCATTTCATCTCAATCCATTTTACCATCATCCATTGAAGTTTATTCTACAAATAATTTTATTGAGACGGGCAAAGGAAGGTAAAGTTCTTATCTTCTTATTATAATAAGGAGGGACACTTGAAATATTTTTTTTATAAGTTGAAAAATTAATTACTCAAACTAACCATAGTTCATATTGAGACTTAACCCTTAAAGTGTATCCATTGCCACAAACTTGGTTACCTTAGATATTTTTGTGTTTTTCTCAAACCCTCTTCGACTTTATAACATGCTAAGAGTAGTGGGAAAGTTGATAGTAGGGGGAGAATATTAAAAATGATTGAGAAAAGGGATGGTTCCCATTAGAAAGGCAACTAAGGTTGTTCCTCCCAAAGTGGTCTCCGAAACCACAACTTCACATAATCATCATAGTTGGAATATGAGACACGTTATTGATAGAGCCAAGCTAAAAATCCGAGGAGGGTTTAAGACAAAATCGTCATCCTTTTCTCATTAGATTATGTTGATCTACGTTGGAGTTCTTTTTAACCTTTAGTGGAAAATAGTCTTGGTCCTGTCTTTTACCTTTTGGTGATGCTCTTAGAGTTGTTCATATCGAATATATTTATTTGGCATTGTATAATATATGTATTTAATGTTTATTGGTATGCATTTATCCCATATTCCTGATACAAGCCTAAATGCTTAGTCATTGTAAAGTTCGTTTTATTATGAAATATACTCCATGTTTAGGATTATATAGCTCGAAATGCCTTGGTAAATGAAGCTCGATATTTTAGAGTAATTTTCATAACTCATGCGCTTATACCGCATTATAACTTCAGCAAATTGTATGAAAACATGTCTCATGGATTTTTTTTCTACTTCTAATGGAAATTAAAAGTTTTATGTGATTTTTGAGTAAAGGTATCATTTAAAATCCTTTGTTCAGAGAGTTTTATCATCATAGTTAAAGTTGAAATGAAAAATGAAAATACTATGATAAAATCATGAGAGATGATGTGGTTAGGGTTGAAACTTTGGATAGAGAGGACTAACTTTGGTGGAAATAGTTCCCCACCTTTTGTAAAGAAAGACCGAAAGCTACCATATGTAAAATTTTATTAAAAGGTGGCGTGTCAAAGATTCCTATTTATCCAAAGTTGAGTAACGTCAAGGATATGGGATTTAAAAGGATTGAGGAAGAAAAAAGAGGTAGTTGATTTTTTTTTAATTTTGAGGAAAACGTAGGCTTTCTATTCATTGTATAAAGATTTTTTTTTTCGAAAAGTGAGTTAAAACATCAATCTTCATTCTTGAATTTTTGGATTAATGCTCATGCTATTTAGTTTCTATAATAGAATATGTCTTTTTTCCACTCTAATTTTGCATGGTTTTAATTTGATGATAAGCACCCAAAAGTGTCTATTTTATATCCCGAATAGATGCATTTTAGTCGGTTGTTTGTAATAAAAATGGTCTTATGTGCGTTAATGTTTATTTTGTAGGTCAATTGTGCATTGTGGAGTTCAAGAACTTAAATCAAGGCAATTGCGCATAAATGGAGCGAATTTCCCATTTCGTACCTTAGCCGAACCTAAACCAGTCCCTAAACCTGCCCCGAAACCCGTGTGTGTTTAGTTTATGCCATTTTAATTTTTTTAGATTTTTAGATTGAGTAGTTTTTATTTTTAGGATTCATTTTAGATTTATTTAGGATTTTTAGAATTTCTTTGCATATTTTTCTACTTCTTTTTATTTAATGTAGTTTTATTTTGATTTTGATTTTGATTTTTATTAGTTTTTAGTTTTTATTAGGATTAGTTTTTTTTAGGAATTCATTTATTTTTAGTTTTATTTGGTTTTATATTTTTTAGGACTTTAGTATTTATTTTTATTAGAGTTTTAATTTTAATTTTATTTTATAGATTAGGATTTTATTTTCAGTTGAATTTAATTTTTAAGTTTGTTAGTTTTATTTTTATTTATTTTTAGTTTATTTTTTTAGAGGTCATAAGTTAAACACACACAACACCCAACCCTCACCCTAACCTCCATACACCCTCCCACACCACGTACCCCTGACTTCATCTTCTCTAACAAACCAGCACACACCCATCCTCTCTCTTTCCACCATAACCAACAAACCTCCATTAACAACCACAACATCCATCATCTTCCCCATCAAATCCACGTTCTCTCTCATCTCAACCAATAAACAACCCACTAACCTCCATTGATATCTCCATTAACCAACAATAAACACAACCCCAAACCCCCATTTTCAACACCCACTTAACATTCGATAACGTGAGACAAAATCGGACCCCTTCACCCGACCACCGCCGGCGACCTAGCCACCTACCATGAAACTCGCTCAGCCCGACCTCCCAAACCACCTGCCACACTGGCAATCCCCAAACCTGCCTGAACTAAACCTGTTTACTGCCGGTGACCACCTCCGACCAGTCACACCGTCGTCGACACGTCCCATTTCTTACCCTGACCCGACCCACCTGATTCGAATCCGAAACCAAACAGTCCTCAAACTCGGTCTCAACTCCAAGATCCATTTTCACTATTTCAAACCAAAACCCACTCAAGCTTTAACCCTTGTCTCACCAATAAACCATATATCCCACATGCATTTTAAACCCTTTTTAACCCTTTTTCAAAACTACCCCAACACCTTTTACCCAATTTACCCCTGTAAACCAATATGATTTTTATCCTAATTCCCTCACTCTCACATGTCCTCACACCTCTCAAACCACATGCATACCTTTTCCATGCTCATGTTCTCTCATCCTCACTCAATTTTACCAATACCCAACTTACCCCTAGCCTCCATGTGCACCATATAAATTGAAGACTTGGGCCATTTTCATGGGGATCTTAAATTTAGTTTTTACGCTTTCTGTGATAAAGTTCTCCCCACCCCTCTATGTTGAGTATTTGCATTTTTAACAAATATCTCAATATAAAGGTGTGTAGTGAAATTTATTTCTAGGACAAAATTCAACCCCACCCCTCTATAATGAATTTTTGCATTTTTAGCAATTATTTAAAAATAGATTGATGTAGTTGAATTCATCCCTTATGGGAGGTAAATTCTAATCCATTCCTTTATGCTGAGATTTTGCATTTTTAGCAATTATCTCAATATAAAATAATGATCTAAAATTTATTTCTTTAGATGAGTTCTAATGTACAATTCTATAATGTTAGGATTTGCATTTTTAGCAAATATCTTTTATTATTTAATTGGCCATTATGAATTCATCCATTATCCTTTTTTTATTTTAATTCTGTAGTTTTCATTTTAGATTCAATAAATACATTTGTGAGGGATTGTGATTAAGAGAATTTTGATGTATAATTGAGAGAGTGTTGATGTAATTGAAGATTCCATTCTAATTCAAGGCTTACATGGGTTTGATCTATTTCTCTCTTATTAATTTTATTTTAATCATCTCATGCTTCATTTGTTTATCTTATATTTATTGAATGATGATTATTGAGGGCTAATCTCCCATTCATGGGATGTATTTTGAAGCCCTCATTAGTCCAATTTAGTTAGTTTACTTTGTAAGGACATATTTTTATAAGTCCGTTATTAATTTATTATGTCTTATACTGCTCGACCGTCGAAGAGAATTCAAGAACATTCAAGCATCAAAGACGGATCCGAATATCAAGTTCTTCATGACTCCGCGAAGTTTACTTTGGTAAGGTTGAGTTTTAATTCCTTAGCATTTCACTTAAAGTGTTGGGATATTTTTATCAAATATTTTTCTAAAGATTTTGTTCTTGGATACCTTTCCGTAGAAACATCATAACTAATTCATAAAAAATCAGAAAAATACGAAATTGGCGGCCATGCGTTCGTATCAAAATTATCTACAAGTACTCATGGAATCTCATTTGATAGGTCGTTCGAACGACCTATTTTTATCATTCAAACGACATAGACATCTCGTGAGATCTCGTTCGAAAGACATCGGTCCTTCGTTCGAGAGACATGCTGATCTCGTTCGAACGAGCACGTTTTTCAAGACGGTGATTTTTTTTTATAAATACTCATTAAATGGTTTCGTTTTCATTAAGAAGTCCCAGCGTTTTGAAAGACAGAAACCATCGAAAGTGCAGAATCCTTTTGATTTCTTCTTTTAGGGTTTAATCCCTTTTTGGTTTTCAATTCACAAAACTCCCATATGCTTTAGTGAATTGTTTTGGTGTTCAAGAACACAACTTTTGCTGTTGTTTACCTTTGTGAGGAGAACTCTACAACCGGAGAGCTGCGTGCTATTGTGGAGGGAGTCTCTACGAAGTGTTTTTGGTTGCGGTCCTTGTGGTATAGCTGCGTGTGAACCACTGCAGATTTCTAGCCGTTGCTTTGAAGGTTTGACGAAGACACTGTGCGTTACTGTTATGGGCGAGAGGAAGATGGTATGTAAGTCAATGGTCTTGTAAACTTTTCAAAGTTCTAGAAAAAAAAGGTTTTTCCCTGCGGAGATTTTTCCTTAATTTTGTGTCACATACTTTATTTATTTATGGGTTGACACACGCACACACGTAGTTGCATGTTTAGGGGCTGAATTTATTTGGTTAAAAAATAGACTCTAATTAAATAAGTGTGTCAAATTAGAAATTTGCGAATTTAATCAATTATCACACAGTCGCACTCTTGAAATTGGTATCAGAGCGGGTTACGCTAATTTATCGCGTTATCCTGATTTTTCAAGGATTTTTTTTTTTGATACAATTTGACTTCTCACGTCGTCAAATTGGTATTAGATCCGGTTGTGCTAATTTATTGCGTATTCCTATTTTCCGCAAAATTTGTGTGATATTGATTTTTCTGAAAAATCATTTTTGTGAAAAATCATAATTTTTCCAATGGAGAACTTATGTAATCGGATGCCCCCGTTTGATGACACGAGTCATAGTTTTGATGATGCAAATCATTTGAATTTGACGTTTGCTAAAATGATTGATTTTTTGGAAAAAAAAATTCTCATTTTAAATCCGTGATGGATCTTTTGCAAATAGTTCAAAATCAAAGAGATTTTTATCGTGAAAAACCTGTTTCTTTGGACCACGAATTTGATGCTTTAAAATTGTCCAAAAAGGAGAGTGATGATAGGGTCCTATTTTTAGAAAAAGAATTAGAGGACCTTAAAAATTCGATGGTTTGTGTTTGTGCCAAAGAGGACAAAAATATTGTAGTCAATGAATTTGTGGCACGTGAAGAGACTCTTAGGGAAAAGCTTGCTTTAATTGAGGGAGAGAGAGATACGCTTTTAGGAATTGTTAAAAATTTGAAAATGGCGTCTCTTAAATTGGAAGAGTCTAATTCTTTGCTTGAGTAAAAAATTTTGAAGTTAAAAAATAATTTGACAGACTCGAGTAGGTTCGATAGTGATGGTAATGGCTCATCTTGTTCTCATGCTTCTAATGCTAAATCCAAAATCATTATTTGTTTTAGAGGGTCAACCAATTTCAAGGATGTTAGAAAAGGTCAACCCATAGGTGTCGTTCCACCCGTTTACACATGTTCATATTGTGGTAGGAAAGGTCACCTTAGGTGTTTTTATTTTGATCTTGGAAAATGTCTGAGGAAGTTTATGTCTAGTGTTCTCTTGGTTCCTAACTCCCCCACACGACGTTTTACATCTATTTGGGTTAGGAAATCACTTTTAGAGATACTAGATTTTAGAAAAGTTGATTCCCGTTTGCTTGCTCATGATTCTTATCTTACCATATCATATAGATGATTGTAGTTGCATGTTTGTCATACACTAGTCATGATTTCATGATATATATTTACTAGTGTAATGACAGGTAATTTTTGTAAAAAAAATTTCTTTTGAAAAATACAAAAAGATTTTATTTTTCAAATTTTTGAAAAATCCAAAAAATGTTTTGTATTTTGTTTGCACCGTTTATGGATAGACACTTAGGATGACCATGTCACAACATCATTCCATTATTCATGTGACTATTTGATAGTGTTTTGAGATAATATGTTAATTCATCCATGTGCTTTATATTGTTTGGAGTCATTGAGATGTAATTACGTGTTGCTTCCTACATGTTTGACTCATGATTTCCTTTATTGCACACATGCACTGATTTGTCTGATTATCGTGCTTGTCTTATCATATGTTGGTTGGGTGTTTTCACTTCAATAATATCCTTAAAATGAACCAAGCGCGATAAAACTTGATAAGAAAGTTGTGCATATAAGAACCGTTTGTGAGTTTGTGTGCTTTATTAAAAAACAGGGAAGGGTTGTGAAATGTTCATTTGGCCTTTGTGAATACTAAGCCACTGTTTAAATTGGACCTAAAAAATTGAGGAGTTTTATTATCCGAGGTCCAAAGAGGTTTAAAAGATCCCCAAAATATTTAAAGGCAATAAAAAGAAATTCATGCCAATTATGGGCCAATTAGGTTTTTGCACCAATTCTCCAATGTTTGAGAATTTAGATTACCTCTAAAAGAAAATATGCATGAGGGAGTTTGGTTGGAGAATTCAAACAGGTTCGCACGTCCTTGAAATTCTTGAAAAAACACTAAATAGTTTTGGACGTTATTGGTGTGAAAATCATTTTGACTTTGATTTGTTGATTTTCATAAGACTATGTCATCTAAATTTCACAATTTTTACACCTAAGGATACTTTTGATGTTCATTCGTTAGGGGTACACGTATGCATCATGCACATATGCTTGATTGAGTTGATTTACCTCTCGAATGCGTTCACACCCATACATTCCATTTCCATGACTTGGTTGTTTGAGTTTAAATCCATGGTGTGATTTTTGTATCTTATTTTTTGTATGAAAAAATTTGAAAAATCAAAAATAGTTTGTGAATGTTTGTGAGATTCTCCTTTTGCATGCGCGTAGTTTGATCCTTGTTTGCTATGAATTTTTATCGTGACACTCCAGGTTTTGATTATTTCTTCTTATCTGTCTATTTGGGGACATCATAAAAAGAGGGAGAAAGAATTATCATATTATGGGGGAGTTTTTGCATTATGGGGGAGATTTGATTTATTAATGCTTTATTCTTATATCATTTCAAACTCGATGCGTCACGAAGGTACTTTGATTTATCTCATGTGTGTAGGTACAAAGACTGAAGATCATTATGTTGCACACCCTGATGAAAAAAGCTTTGAGATTTGATGAAGACTTTTTGAAGAACAATTTGAGGTCTTGCAAATTTTTTCATGGGTGGGTAGATTTGTATAGGCATTTAGGTTTTTGATAATTCAGATATTTTTATGTATGTACCGGCATAGACATAGGGAGAGATTTGTAAGGACATATTTTTATAAGTCTGTTATCAATTTATTATGTCTTATACCGCTACACCGTCGAAGAGCATTCAAGAATCAAAGACGGATCCGAATATCAAGTTTTTCATCAAAAAGACTCCACGAAGTTTACTTTGGTAAGGTTGAGTTTTAATTCCTTAGCACTTCGCTTAAAGTGTTGGGATATCTTTATCAAATATTTTTCTAAAGATTTTGTTCTCGGACACCTTTCCGTAGAAAAATCATAACTAATTCATAAAAAATCAGAAAAATACGAAACTAATGGCCACGCGTTCGTATCAAAATTATCTACAAGCACAAGTGGAATCTCGTTTGATAGGTCATTCAAACGACCTATTTTTATCGTTCAAACGACATAAACATCTCGTGAGATCTCGTTCGAACGACATCTGTCATTCGTTCGAGCGACATGCTGATCTCATTCGAACGAGCACATTTTTTGAGGCGGCATGATTTTCTATAAATACTCATTAAATGGTTTCATTTTCATTAAGAAGTCCCAGCGTTTTGAAAGACAAAAACCTGCGAAAGTGCAGAATCCTTTTGACTTCTTCTTTTAGGGTTTAATCTCTTTTTGGTTTTCAATTCACAAAACTCCCATATGCTTTAGTGAATTGTTTTGGTGTTCAAGAACACAACTTTTTCTTTTGTTTACCTTTGTAGGGAGAACTCTACAATCGTAGAGCTGTGTGCTATTGTGGAGGGAGCCTCTACAGAGTGTTTTGGGCTACGGTCCTTGTGGTATAGCCGCGCGTGAATCACTGCAGATTTCTAGCCGTTACTTTGAAGGTTTGACGAAGACACCGGGCGTTAATCTTGTGGGCGAGAGCAAGATGGTATGTAAGTTAATGGTCTTGTAAACTTTTCAAAGTTCTAGAAAAAAAAGGTTTTTCCCTGCGGGCATTTTTCCTTAATTTTGTGTGACATGCTTTATTTATTTATGGGTTGACACACGCACACAAGTAGTTGCATGTTTAGTGGATGAATTGATTTGGTTTAAAAATAGACTCTAATTAAATAACTGTACCAAATTTGAAATTTGCGAATTTAATCAATAATCACACAGTCTCACTCTTCAAATCTTCCTTTAGGGTTTTAATCCTTTTTTGGTTTTCAACTCGCAAACTCCCATATGCTTTAGTGAATTGTTTTGGTTTTCTAAAACTCAACTTTTTCTTTGGTTCATCTTTCGTGGAGTGCGTCTCTACACCGTATGGCTGCGTGTCATTGAGGATCGTGCTGCGTGAAGATTCTTTACTGAAGATTGGGCTGCGAGTCCTTGGAGGGTGCTGCGTGTATTCTCTTGCTGAGTTCAAGACTGCGTGTCTTTGTGGGTTGACTGTGCGTTGATCCATTGCAGATTTCTCTCTGTAATTGTAAGTTGCGATTTATATATTCATAGTGAAATAAAGGTTTTTACCCGAAAGATTTTTTTTCCTGAAATCTGTGTCTCAGCATATTTACTGTGTCGCATACTGTTTGTTTGATGTGTTGAGTTAGATGCATGTTTAGGAACTGAATTTATTTGGTTTAAAAATAGACTCTAATTAAATAAGGTTTACTTGGAAATTTGCAAATTTAATCAATTATCACTCAGTCGCACTCTTCATACTTTTTAGCACAATTTTATTTACCTCAATTTTTTAAGCTTTTACATTTTAGTTAATACTCTAAAAATTAGTATATAGTTAGTTAATTAATAATCCCTTGAAAAATCCATAAAAAATATAAAAAGCAAAAATAGAAAAATATAATAAAATGCAAATGGTTTCTTGTCTTCTCATATTTTGTGTTTCACCCTTAGATTTGGATTGACTCCCTTACTTACCCTCTACACTAGTTTTGTTATATTTTTGTAGGTTCAAGTGAATTTTGAAGGAAAAAGAAGTTGCAACAACGACACACAAATACGTTAGGGATGCAATTATTTAATCTATCATTTGACCTTAGGCCTTTGAATACTTAATCATTCTTTGTATAGATTATATGACATAACTAAAACCTTGACTATAATTTTTAAATATATGTTTGATCCCGTCATTAGTTATTTTTTGGGGAACCAACTTAAAACATATATAACTGAGTACATCAAGTTTGTGCATTTGTGTCTGCACAAAATTTTCCCTCGTTGCTGCTCAGAACTGGTGTCACTGTAGGTTCATTGTATTAAAGCTCCGCGACTAATAAAGCTTGACCTTCACTGTTATGACGTGTGTGGAATGTTTCGATTGCCCCAATTTGCATGTCTAAAAAAATTACCCAAGTTTTCTATTATGAAAATATCTCTATACCATTTTCCTCCCATATCCATACATTGGAATCTTTTAGGAGTTCACATCGTTTATCTACTGGTCAGTCATCCTCTTAGTAAGTGTTATAGATTTTATGATTTTTCTCATTAGATTTAGGGTTTGGTGTCATAGTTGATAGTTTGTTTATGATTCCTTGTCAATGATATATGAGTTTACTTGTCTTGAGATGAGATTTATTTTCTAGAGTAACTTTTCATGTATATAACTTGGTATTCACTTACACTGTCTTACTTTGTTTTGGGGTATGTCCACTCATGTGTCAAGTATGTATTAGAGTTGATGAATGTTTGGCCTCTTGCCATACATAAGACTTTATCTTATACTTTAAGTATAGGATCCTTGGTATATCATTGTTTGATATCCGTTTTCTCATATGAATTCTGCGCTTTTATCTTTGTGTGTGATTTATAGTATATCTTCCTAGCTGCTAAATCTCACTCATGTGCCTTTACTTCCTCCACGACTTCCTACAAATTTGACTAATTTTTACCAATTGATCCCACATATTATGAAAGATTAAATAATGGACTCTCCGTTTGAGAATCGTGTACCTCATATTTTTGAAGAGAAAGGATGGTGTGGTGTTTGTTCTCAAACCAGGCCTTGTTACACCAACCTGGTTAGAGAATTTTGTTCTGCCCTTTAGCATGAAGGTAAATCTTATGATACGTTCTTTTCTGTCAAAGTTTACGGTGTGGATTCTCAAGCACTATAATATCCCGGGAAAACTATCTTGACCACCCATATGGTAGGAGTGTTGGAATTCCTTTCAACACAAAAGTGATTTCTCTATTGAGTCAAAACTATTGACAATTTTGGGATGGAAAGAATTTTCTCTAAGCCTACTTGGCTGAGGATTTTTATATTCTCAATATGGTTGTGTCCTCTCATATTGTTACGACTTCGCACCTACTGAAAATTTAAGTTGAACGTGCATACTTTTTCTATACAGTTGGAAATGGTGTAGAAGTAGATTTAGGGGACCAAATTTGGACTTGATTTTGGTTCACTCAAATGTTGATAAAATGCGTAAGCTTCCTTTCTATCTTTTTATCGTGTGCTTATTTTTAAATTTAATGTTCCAATTCTTTAGGATGAAGTTGTGAAAAAGTTGGAGTTTGCATTGACTTTTTAGTCCTGCTATTATTCGATTTACTTATGTTATAGACTTCAGGGGTCTTCTAGTTCCTCCTCATGTTTATCCTTATCATGCTCCACATCCAAATCGTACATCCAAAACTTCTGTTTCACATCCTCGTTCTTAAGAAGAGTTTGATGAGATTGCATATCAAATTCCAAATCAAGTTGTTCTATCTTGTTACCGACCCTACATGAATCTTCAAGATTTTGTTCTTCATTGAGTTCATCCTCTTCATATTCTTTTGAAGAATTTTGACATGACAGAGACACTGAGTTAGTTAGTGTTAGGGATTCCCCGTCGGATGCTCACACATGTGTTAAGAGATGCGTGCTATGAAGAAGAGAAGAAGAAATGATGTATTTTGGTCATTTTTTTGTAATTTATTTATTTATGAGTATTATTATTTAATCTTTAGTTGATTCGTATCTTTGTAATCCGTAAAACTCTATATTTTGAACGAAATGCTTATTAAGTTTTAGTATACCTATATATATATATCTATCTTTACTCGATATTTTTTGTATCTCCACGTGTAGTTATAAAATTGAGGTATTTTTTGCTTGCTATTCACATATTATCTATTTCCTTGACTTTACTATAAATGCTCGCTCACTATATGGTTCACTCTCATTTTGTTGGTTTTATTATCATGTTTTACTCTCCTAAAATTCTTATATATATATTACATATCTATTGTTTGTTATCTCTGATTGGTTTTCTTCTAGCTAAGATACTAATTGAATTATAATTTTAGATGATGAAGGAAGGGCACCGTCTGTGTGAAACGTCTAAAGTCTAGTTCTTTCTCACCCAATACAATTCCTAATTGAGAAAATTTTGGATTTCCAATCAAAGTCCGCCATGTTAAACGAAAATGTAATTAACCCCTCAATTGACATTTAATTAGTCTAATTATAATTAGTGTGGATTTTACTTTAAATAATATATGGAATTTGATGATTCCAAACAACTTTTATTTAAGTGACTGTAAATATTTCTCAATATGGTATGCAGCTTTTAGTATAGTTATCTTAATATATAATTCTATTTTATTGATATATTGTTACCAGATATGTAATTTTGAGTATAGTTATCATTATATACGTGTGTGTAATTATTTGTCTTAATATCTACTTAGTTATACAGATGCATATTTATCTACATAATATTTCTATAATTCCATACGCATATGTCTAAATATTTAGATATGTAAAATATTTTTTTATCAATATTTATTAGGTACATATTATACTTTTATTTCTCTCTATATAAATCTGTAATACATGTTGTATATTATTTTAAAATACTTCAATTATTTTCATATACCTTAACTATTTAATATTAGTTGCTAATATATATATGGATTTTTTCATTAAAGCTTCTACCTGTAGGTCCCCAAAATATAACTTTCAACAAAAACTTTTGCTTAAGCGGAGTTATGTTAAGGATGAATGCAAACCAAATATATCTTTTAACTCCTTTTCAATTTTATCAAACCAAGTTGTGACCCAAATTAACTTAACCAGATTTTATCTTGTTTAACCCTAACCATGCAACTAGTGATTAAAGTAAGTAAAATAAATTAAAGCAATACTCACAACACCGATGTAAAAGGAAAAATCCAATCGAAAAAAAAAACCTCGAACGGCCCAGGCCATACAATCACTATGACAATGGTTTTATAAAGTTAGACGGTAGTCTTATACAATGACTCGATCCCCACGAGACTTGACGCTCCCTTGATCTTCTACCAATCTTCACAGTGCCCATGTAGAAAGTAACCTTCTTCTACGATACTCGTCCACAGCAGTCGCCTCCACGAATGCCTCGGTATCCACCGATACGGCCTTGTATCATCTACGATGTCGAAACAGGTATCTGCCAAGTCTTCACTGCAAAACCAGAAATGGATCTTCAATAGAACCTTAAACTTGGTGCCGATAAGATCACAAGAACATATGATAATGAAAATCTCGGATCTTGAAACTCGAAGGTTGTTTTATAGTGAAAACACTTAGAAAACTTTGTGCAGAAACCTTTCTGTATGGTAAACTATTTTTCGCACTACACGTCCTTCGAGAAAATTGAGCACATCTTTTTATAAACATTTTAAGGCAATGGGTAATATCGTTAGAGCGAGATACTGCGTCGTTCGAACGACATCAACTCTCGTTCGAACGACAACATTTTTAGTTTGAACGACGTCGTCCGGATTAGAGTTTTGACGCATCCAACTTTGTAAACAGAATTTTACTTAAACCCAACTCTTATCCAACTCTAATCCATCCCCATCTGATTAAAACGAAGTCTAAACTTTTAAAAACACTTTAAAAATATTTTCTTTAAAAATAACATCATTATTTTTGCTAAAATAAAATTATGAGTTTCATTAACATTATGCATTCTTACTTGAGTGATATCGGAATGCAATTAAACTTCGAAGATGATAAATTTGCACCAATTAAACTTCAGCATGATTAATTCCTTGTTGGTTTGCCTCAACGTCTTCAATTAATCTTCGACAAGTCATAGTCTCGTAGTGATCGGATAATAAAAATCTACCTATGACTCAAACATGTTTTGTTCCAAGAATAAGTCAAAACTACATTAAGACTCAATTGGAAATTTTGTCCTTACAAATCTCCCCCTTTGACTATTCCAGGACAAAACCAACAGTGAAATGCCTAAGCCGATTCGTCAAGCCGTATGACGCCTAAATCCCATCCCATAAACCCAAAATGAAAAATACATCATCATTACACTATAAGATTCTTCAACAATGGATTGACAAGAATGAAACTGTCTCTGAATGTCTGAATGTGATGTAGAATTGGAATCTCGAATCTCTTTTAGCATACCTACACACATGAAATAGACAAATACCCAGTGAAGTATGGAGGAACAAATGATATAAATCAATATGAAAGATCAAATCCAAATCATTTGCTATGTGAACAAAACATGATACCAATATATGCAAATATATAAATTAGGATATCAAGTCACACACACAAAACTCCCTCTACATCACATACATCTCTCTCCCTTTTTATCTCGAATAGACAATTAGGTGAAAAGATAAACAAATCTAGCATGTGATATACCAATATGATTATGTTAACTCATATTATTATATATAAACATGCAACAACCAATGAAGTATGATCAATCAATATTAAATCAATAGCTAGCAAATAATGAATCACACGAAAATATATCAGACTAAGCAGGTGTGATACATTAACCAATGCAGTAAAATATGTCAATCGTTAAAGGAAACTACATAAACAGAAACCAGTACCAAAATATGAATCAATATGCAAACAACGTACTGAAATAGAAATAAACCAGAAAAGTCAAACTGGTCAAATAGGCTGTTGTTCGAATGATCCAGTGATGTCATTTGAACGATAAGAGACATTGCTCGAACGAAAATAGATGTCATTTGAATGACGTTCACAAACTTTCACAGTCTCCCCAGAAAATTAAATAATGTTGTCTAGTGGAAAAATTATGTTAAAATTCAAATGGAAGGGGATCAAAACTGTGAAACAGTTGCAAAACAGAGAAAAACTCAAAAAAAAAATATGAGTAACATGCCAACATAGTATCGATGTGCCTATACGTGAACATGGAATGAATGTGCGTGAACTAAAATAAATGAATCACAATTTCAACACATCGAAACGATCATGAATAGCAATCTATCATCAAACTTTATTATAGACATATGTGACAATTAAAGGATGAGCTTAATGAACTAAACAAACATCATGCACATGAATCCAAAATTTTGATGATTCTACAAACAATAGCGTCATGACACGAATTTTCAACCTAAGGATTCTTTGTGCAAACCCGTTTAATTTTTTTAATCCATCCAAACTCCCTTAAATATATCATATTTTCTTTTGAATGAAATAAACTAATTTGGGGCATTTTATCATATGATTCTTTTTATTGCCTTTTGATTTTTCCGGGCTCTTTTAAACGGTGGCTTTCACGACGAGTCAATTTTACACTCTCGCAGCCCTTTCCCGTGAACACTCGTCATATTTTCAGTATAATCCTCACGGTAAACGGGTTTTACATGCACACCTCTCCTTAAAACTACTTACACATAGATGACAAAATTGAGATAAGAATGTCTCACCAAACTCAAATGTGCAAGAGTAGTCAAACATCCATATAAACTAGTGCATGTGTGAAATCATGGCATAAACACAAAGTCGAATCAAAACGCATATCAACTTCGAAATAACTCCATAAAAATAATGGTTAAGATAATTCTAAGCATCGATAATAATGACCAAATTTCCTAGCCGCATGGATAATGGAAGGAAGGGGGGTCCTAGCACACCAATATGCAATATTTAACATGTTAACTCATGACTCAAAAAAAAAATGAAAATCTTTTGGCTTTTTCAAAAAATATTTAAAAACCAAAAATCTTTTTGCATTTTTCAAATAAGATGCAATAAATGAAAAATATAATACAAAATGATAAACAAGTCATAATACTAGCAAAGTATATATCATGAAATCAAAGACTAACATGACAAACAAACCATGCAATCAACTATCCATAAGAAATAGCTAGTGACGAATCATGTGCATGCCTGCGAGAATCAACCAACGAAGCATTTAACATCTCCAAAATGAACTTCCTAACCCAAACTGGTGTATACCTAACAAAACGGGTTTTGGGAACCGATGGGACACTACGTTTAAACTTCCTAGGGTCTTTTCTAAGATAAAAACAAAAATTCCTAAGGTGACCTTTCCTACTGCAATGCGAACATGTGAAAACACGACGAGGAATGAGACCTTTAGGTTGACCTTTTCTAACACCCTTGGATGTGGTTGACGTTCTAAAACAAACTATGATTTTGACTTTAAAATTTGAACCACTAGAACAAGATAATCCGCTACCATCACTACTCGAGTTAGTTAAATCATTTTTCAACTTCAAAACTTTCGACTCAAGAAAACGATTAGACTCCTCAAACTTTTGAGACTCCTTCTTTAGATTTTTAATTACCCATAAAAGATTATCTCTCTCCCCCTCCATATGAGCAAACTTATCCCTAAGAGTATTCTCGCGTGCCTTAAATTCATTAATCAAACTATTTTCATTAATGGCATAAACAATTGAATTTTTCAAACTCTCTAACTCTCTCTCTAAAATAAGAATTCTATCATCACTCTCCTTTTTGGAAACTTTTAAGATTCAAAATTATTATATAAATCTCCAAACTTCTCACGAATCATATCTCTTTGAATTTGAAACGTTTGCAAATATTCAATCATATTTTAAAACAAGAATTTTCTTCCTCCAAGACTTTAATTCATTTTGTAAACTTTAAATTCAATAGATTTAATTCATTAAAAGTTTGAGAATCCATCGAGAGGAAAGCAAACAAACTATGAGAGATAAACAAGCAATTACCCAAAAAGCAAAAAGGGATCCAACACAATAAAATAGCGCAACAGGATTTGATACCAATTTGTAGGTCCCCAAAATATAACTTTCAACAAAAACTTTTCCTTGAGCGGAATTGTGTTAAGTATGAATGCAAACCAAATATCTCTTTTTCAAAAACTCTTTTTCAATTTTATCAAACCAAGTTGTGACACAAATTAACTTAACCAGATTTTATCTTATTTAACCCTAAGCATGCAACTAGTGATTAAAGTAAGTAAAATAAAGTAAAGCAATAATCACAACGCCGATGTACGAGGAAAAACCCAATCGGAAAAAAAATTGGATGACCCAGGCCAGAAAATCACTATGATAATGGTTTTACAAAGTCAGACGGTAGTCTTATACAACGACTCGATCCCCACGAGACTTGACGCTCCTCTGATCTTCTACCAATCTTCATAGTGCCCACGCAGAAAGTAACCTTCTTCTACAATACTCGTCCACAGCAGTCGCCTCCACGAATGCCTCGGTATCCATCGATACGACCTTGTGTTGTCTACAATGTCGAAACCGGTATCCGCCGAATCTTCATCGTAAAACTAGCAACGGATCTTAAATAGAACCTTAAACTTGGTGCCGACAAGATCACAAGAACATATGATAATGAAAATCTCGGATCTTGAAACTCTAAGGATGTTTATAGTGAAAACACTTAGAAAACTTCGTGCAAAAACCTTTTTGTATGGTAAACTATTTTTCGTACTGCACGCCCTTTGAGAAAACTGAGCACGCCTTTTTTAAAAACATTTCAAGGCGATGGGGAATCTCGTTCGAGCGAGATACTGTGTCGTTCCAACGACAACAACTCTCATTTGAACGACAACATTTGCTGTTTTAACGACGTTGCCGAGATTAGAGTTTTGATGCATCCAACTTTGAAAATAGAGTTTTACTTAAAACCAATTCTTATCCAACTCTAATCCATCCCCATCTGATTAAAACGAAGTGTAAACTTTTAAAAACACTTTTAAATATTTTCTTTGAAAATAACATCCTTATTTTTGCTAAAATAAAATTTCGAGTTTCATTAACATTATGCATTCATACCTGAGTGATCGCGGAATGCTATTAAACTTCAAAGATGATAAATTCGCACCAATTAAACTTCGACATGATTAATTCCTTGTAGCTTTGCCGTAACATCTTCAATTAATCTTCGATAAGTCATAGTCTCATAGTGATCGGACAATAAAAATCTACATATGACTCAAACGTGTTTTGTTCTAAGAATAAGTCAAAACTACATTAAAACTCAATTGAAAATTTGGTCCTTACACTAACTATCAAATATAAAAGTACATGTCTCTAAGTTACAGGAGAAAAATGATGAGTTGTTCTAATACATATTATAGTATATAGTATACTACTTTAATTATTTTTAGTGCCTTTATACTTATTGTGTATATTACTTATATAACTTCATAAAATCCTTTTATATTATAATGTTTCTTTTTATTTCTTTTTATTTTTTAACGTATTTGATCACTAAGGACGATCTTTTATAAATGTTTAAACTTTATTTAATTTTTTATTCTGAACAATTTCTTTTTAGACGTTCTCTTATAAATATATATACTCACAATTTATTTAATATGTCCTTGTCAGACCTCTTGTCCCCACATTTAATTTGAATTAATATATTGCTTGCATTTTTTTAAAGATATAGATGGAGTAAGACCATTTCTCTCTAGGCTCTACTTGAGTAATAGACTTACATTGATTATAAAATATGATTCCTTCTGTTACCATGAGATATGAGTTGATAAGATTTATTATTTCTTAACAGGAAGGTAACATCATCTCTTATTTATATATATACTAGCGGAATGCCCGTGCCTGAAGGCAAGGATAAAAAATGCCAAAGTATTGAATCTTGTATAATCAAGTAAAAGACCGCAGCGGTTTGATCCAGCTCTCGCTAGATTGCTTGAGTGTAAGCACCGCTGATTTCCTTTTTCACATCCACATCAAAAAAGTGTAGATATCCGTTTCATTTGGATAGCTTTAATAGGGTTATTGGGTCGTCAATCTCCCCAGGTATGTGTACCACGCTGGAAAAGTAGAAGGACGCGGCGGGAGGAAGGCCGAATCGGGCCACGACTTGGGATGGGAATGGCTCAGCCCACATGCATCATTTGATGAAAGCACTGTAGTCCAATCGCCTCCTCGAAGTGGTTTGTCAACCACGCTTTCCCTCCCTCAAAACAATGATCCTCACCAAATGCCCTTCCTTGGGTTGGGGCAACACAGCAATGAGTAATTTGCTCCAGGACCCTACTACTGGTGGGGTGACAGCTAGTTTTGGTATCATTATTGCCGAACCCAATGCCTACATTGCATTTGCGGGTAAAAGAGTAATTGAAGAAACATTGAATAAAATAGGTACGTCAGTCGAGAAGAAATCCCATCAATAGATTGAGCGGTAAATAAAGGATCAGAGGATGAGAGGGGTAGATCTACCCAATATGGACCGATAACGGATGGCCCCCGCCAACTGCTTATCTCTCTCCCTCGCATTCCATTCATGACCTAACTACTATCCCGGTTTAGGCCACGAGCAAAGACCAAGAAGTCTTGACCAGTAAAGCCTCCAGAGACCCAGGTCCCACCTAAACTCAAACTTGAAGTCAGAGCTTTTGGTGGTTTGATCTCACCTTTATGATACTTCATATTGAGATCAAACAAAGGCCAAAATATCCCAAACCTTCGACCTTGTCAACTGAGAGTGAAAGAACAAAATCAGGATACATACCAATACCTATTACAGGTAAAAAGATAGAGATCGAAACAAATAACTCTCTCGGTCCAGAATAAAAAACATAAGAGTTTGGAGCATTAAATAACTTATATCTAGAGATACACCTTTTGTAATATATCCCAAGCTTCAGCATCAGACCGACTATTATCCGATCTTCGCCTTCAGTAATTGTATCTAACCTCCTTCGGACCCTCTCGTCAACCCCTACTAGTAAAGTCGCCCTCCAAACAACCTGATCTGTGTAGGCCAGAAGCTAGAAAAAGCATGATAGATCGCTTGATCAAATCCACGGACCTATCAGTATTAAGCTGACTTCCCGGCAAAGGAGAAAGAGTGATTCTTTACGTTGCATAAGCTTTTTTGACTACAAAAACGATTCCTCCCCCGACAAAAAGTGGTCCGTCAACTGAACTTGCCTTGTTGTGATAGGGGTACCGCCTTTTCATTCCCACCAAGGAGCCGTAGCTTTACTTAGCCACACCAACCCTTGACTGCCTTACCTTCTATTATATTAGTAAAGGGCTTTTAGGTTTGACTAATATAATAGAAACTCAAGGGGCATGTATCCACTTTTTTGTAAAGAAAGAGGGCTACTTCACGAGCCGCTACTCATAATCGAAAAGGTTCACTAGCACTACCTCGACGTCCCCCAGCGGATTCTGATTCCAATGTCCCATCTCTTTGACTAAACTAACTCACCACATTCAAGCCAAGCGTAGGAAAGTGATCTCAGATGCTAATGTCGGATAATCGGCTTCTCTTCTCATCGATATATTTCTCGAAATAAAAGAAAAGGAAACGAAAGATGAAACATAAATCATGGATCAACTAAGTCCTCTCGGGGACTTTCTTATTCTTAAGACAGGATAATTGGATACAACTCCTACAAATCTGCAATAGAAGCCAGCAGTTCAAAGAGAATAGAGGTTTTTAATCAAGCACCAAGGAAAGCTACCCTCCCCTTCGGCCTGACATATTTCTCAATCCATGGCAACCCCCTACCCTAGGAAGGGAGTGGTTGCTCCACGCGAAGGAAGATAAAGAAGGTAGCGTCCTCACTCTGATCGTACGCTTGTCCAAGTCAGCCGGGCCTTTTTTGTCGGAGAATCTGCCACCCGAAGAATTTCCTTTCATAAGCCATTTCTATTTTTGATTTTTTTTCCTGTTTTTTGTGGCCTTTTTTCTATTTTTCATTGTTTTTTTTGCACTTTTTTTTCAAAACCTTTTTTAATTATTCGGGCCTCAACATCCTGCTGCTCATGGTGTTTCACGATCAATATTGGAAATGAACGGAGAAGTGGTGGAACGTGCGGAACCACATATTGGATCACTTCTTACAACACAAATGAATGTAAACTATTTAACTTTTGGGGATTCCTTTATTTATAGGATTATCTACCATGTTTAAGAAAAAAAGAATCTAACAACAATATTAATTTCCTCGTAACAATGGTAAACTATTGTTAAACAAAAATAATTGTAAATAAATTTAAAAAATTGGGCCACCCATCTTTTGTTTATAAGACAATCCACCATGTTTAAGAAATAAAAAATAATCCTCCACAACAATATTAATAGCGTCATGGACCTCGCACAAATAACATTGTACCATCAAATAATTTTAAGTTGGAAATTATTTTTCAAACCACCAATGTATACACATTTTTAAAAATTTGGGTAAAATTTTCTTTGTTTATAGGACTATGCATCAAAAATATATTATGACAACAATACAAATAGTCCGCAAGAACAACAAAAATAAACATCCAGACAATGGGTCCAATAAAAAGAAATGGCCCAAATTCCATTAATGGAAAAATCATCTCAATACATGAGGCAATTTTGGAAATATAATAATTGTTCATCTCAATACATGAGGCAACTTGGGAAATATAAGAATTATCACCACGGAATTGAGTTAAAATCAAGTACACTGGTGGGTTGTAGTTTATTAAAATGAGATGAAAAGTCCATAAAGCACAGTCTTGTACCTGAAAATGAAGGAAAAAAAATAGACTTTGAACTGAGGATGGAGAATTAATATTAAACTCGAGGAAATAAAAAAATTAAGTATATGAGAAAAGTTGAACCAGTGTAAAATACAAATTACTAAAAAGATTCAACTTCATAACTACAACTAATATACAGTAAAAACAATGAACCATACATTTGATTGGGGTATTACCTTCACTTGGGGCATCAAAAACAATATAAAATAGAGTATAATTTACTGAGAGGTCTTCAAATCAAACCATGTTATATGCGGTAGTAGTATCGATGTTCCAATGGTGCTACGTACAAAGTTGACATTGGTGAGTACTCTACATTGAAACAAAAGTTATGGATACTTTAATACCAATTTTAGTTTGTCAATTTATATCATGCATATCGGATATAAAATCATGCAAGAGTGAAGTAACATAATGAAGATACCTCATTTGAGTTCCACAGGTGATGCGTTTTACAAATACGTAAAACAGGGTCATAAAACATCGACTCATAACATATTCATTTTTCAACAAAGTATATACCTAAGTTACTCAAACAAAACATGATAGTTGTGTAAACATGATAGTGCATGGATTGAGAATAGGTAGAAAATGTCACCTAAAGGGAAAGAAAGAAAGATACAATTCCAAATATAACAAATATTGGCCTTCAACTATGTGTTCCCTTGGTGGTCGAATGGGTAGCAGGCCTGCAAAGACAATGATTTTGATTATAGACATTATCACAAATCCCATGTTACACATAAAAAAGTGTTATGAAAACAACATATATTTCACGAAATTAATTATAAGATAGACCTAATGTAAAGTAATATTCCACGTTATTAAATCAACTACATTGTTTAAATCAGCACACAAACCCAAATTAGACCTAATGTAAAGTAATCCCCACGTTGTAAAGGAGTAAATGAAAAAAAAATGCAACATATTTAAGAAAGGTGCACAAAACGGGTGACAAAGAGTCCAGTCACAACATATTTTTTTTATCTCAAAGTTCAAACTAAATATCTCTATAGAGATTTATATACCATCCTTTCCTCTGTAATATTAGCGAAAATGAACATGTTCAACTATAACAATATGAATAATAGAGGGATATGAAAACTGGTTTTGCATTAACAAAGAAAAGATCATACATAGAGATTATTAATTTACAACCATCTTCGAGATCCCCCTACCTACCCTTTTCTAAATGAGCATGCATATATGTGAATGTGAGAAATTAAGATTTATTTTCCAGAAATATATATTTGGCCAAGTAGAAATATGGCAGTTTTTTGAAGTTAAAAAGATGCAACGTGGGGCTATTATAAGAAATATCATCTCTAGAATCTCAGATCTATCGAAGCAAGTAGTGTTTAGTGAAAGTAGCAAGGATGTAAGTCAAAAGATTCAGATTCTTTTCAATTTGGACAATATTTAGTAGAGAAGTAGGCCAAGTCAGGCAATCGGATGGAAGTTTTTTAAGTTTGGGCAGATTAAAACTCAACTCTAGTGGTATGTTTGATGCTAATGGCAACATGGGGTAAGATGCAATTCTAAGAAATAGTCAAGGTAAATTTCTTTGGGATTTTTCCAGTTTTGGATCAAAAGGAATAAGTCTTATTGCAGAGCCTTTAGCTGTTAAAAGAGGATTAAGATGTTTCCTAGATAAGGTAAGGATTTTATTGATGTGGAATCAAATCAATCTATTGTTTTAGATTGTTTATCAAACCACCAGAAGATGATTTCATGGAATATTACATCAGTTACAAAGGAGGTTCAACACATGAGCCAAAATCTTCAAATTATTCTCATCCATTACCCAAAGGAAGTTAATACATTAGCAAATTTACTTTCTAAAAGAGTATATCAAGAGAGGAATGAAGTCATTTTCAATGAAATGGATGATCTGCCTAGGATTATCAAAGGATCTATTTTACTGGACTCTTATAATTTTGCCTATATCTCTGTTCCGAATTCTTTAGGTAGATTTAATAATCTTATGTAATCAAGTTTCCTTGTCGTGAGCCTCCAAGAGAGGGATTTTCTCTCTTTTATTTCTAATAAATTCTCCTATTCTAAAAAAATGATTAAGATGATTAAGAGAAGCAACATGAGCCAAAGTCAGTAGTTGATTAGTTTGATAGAGTTTAGACCTACTCATAAATCCTTCATTCATACAACATTTTAGGCCAATGGCAAGTATGTTTAAAGTATGTTTTAAGCATATTCAGCAAGATCAACACCCTATCCCAGAGGAAGCTCTTTATTAGAAAATGTACTTTCAATATAGCTACTCTTCCAATCGTATCAGGTGTTTCCACCATAACAAC
The DNA here is from genome assembly GCA_949130495.1 of Sambucus nigra. Taxonomy (NCBI): domain Eukaryota; kingdom Viridiplantae; phylum Streptophyta; class Magnoliopsida; order Dipsacales; family Adoxaceae; genus Sambucus; species Sambucus nigra. Next base: position 611,271,566 of record OX422217.1, on the reverse strand, counting down.
ACGAATAAATCTCCCAAGACAGCGAAGTGCAGGGTCTAAAACATCTGAGTGATTAGTTGCCCCAAGAACAATTACAGCAGAGTTGCTGTAAAAACCATCCATCTCGGTGAGCAATTGGTATACCTAATTAGACTCGACAACTTAAAAATATCTGAGTCGGTATCCAAGATTTGTTGGGTGACAGGCGCTAAACAACAACCAAGCGCGGAACAATACAATCAAAACTGAAATGAATGCATAATTCATTGGTCTTTAATACCTCACAATAATTGGAATCAACCAATAAGGACATTATACTAAATTGAAAAAATGAAACATTTGGAAAATATTTATACTGATAATGAAAAAAAAAAACAAAGTCCTGTAACTTTTTTAAAGCTTCAATTCGAGTTATTGAGGAGAAAAAAATGTATACTGAGTGCTTAGAAACACTATGTTCCAGAGTACCTTAATATTAATGAATATTTGGCCTTTCTTAGAAACACTATGGCAGCAATGGCTGATGACCTGGGGACTAAGATGGTGATACAACCGTTAAAGAAACATTTATGGCACGAACAAAAGGATATGAGATGGCAGTTCCTCTAGCTCTAGACCTCATATGCATATCAAATCTAAAGGTAATCAGTAGAAACAAAATTCCTCCTTTACATTCACCCAAATATGAATAGAAACAAAATCAGACTACAAACAGTTTGGGTGGTGAGATTTTAAAAGCATTGTTTAATAAGATAACCAAAGTAGGCCAGAATGATAGCTCATTTTACCCATTTTTTTAACATCATACCAGAATGTTTGCTTGAACATCATACCAGAATGATATCAAAGCCGACGATGCTGAGTTTACACTTTTTGTATATTAATTATTTTTTAAAAGTTAACACATCATATTGTAATTATATCTAGAGAATATCAACAAAAACCATGACTCTCAAGAAAAAGCTTCAAACTAATATGATAAGCAACCACAATCCTTCTTGTGATTCCAAATAGAAAAGCACCAGAAAGCCTTCAAACCAAGCATGTAAGTTATAAAAAACCTTTGCTTCAAGCACTTTGTTTAGTTTATAGTATTATTTCATTTCTAAACTTGTATTTCATACAAACAAAACACCTGGTTGCAAAGGAACTTCTTCCTATTCATAAAAAATAAATCACCATATTAGACAAAGAATCACCATCAGATAACTTCTAATAAACTTGTAGCAATATAATCGATCATATAAAATTTATAGGCAAATCAATAAGATAAGGGAATAGTACCTCTTAACCAGGAGACAAATTGTGATACAAAGTAGAGCTAGAGAGGGCCACGAGGTCTTTTCTCGCACGCGATAGTCTTATTATATGCAAATTTACCAATTAATAAGAGTAATATTAGATATACATACATACACACACAGGGAGGGATATAAAAGCAAAGTAAATACCTGAAAAGAGGTTCTCAGCCCCCAAATCAAGATCCGATGAGAGCACTAAATGGTATCTACATAACGGCACTAAAGGCGAGCACTGTTTAAAAGGGTAAAATCCGCTAACATTTCGCTTAACAGAGTTATCAATTGAACCTAGAGCCTAAGTTGCAATTTTAAATAAAATCTCTACCGTTGAAATTTTTTTTGATAACAAATCAAAAAGGAATTTTAAGCATCGACCTTCACAATATTCTTCATAGTGCTCAATAATTTGTTGAGTTCAGCCTATAAAGGACGATGTATCTGAGTAAATCTAGTAACTAAGTAATGATAGAAATTAAACCTCCAATGCCTAGGACAAAAGTATATACATAATGCAATCTATAACATTCTCAAGTATCAATCTTCAAATCTCTTCAAAACCGTCATCATATAAGTAAGGCAGACCAACCAAAAAAATCAAAGGAAAAAATAAAATTCAATTAAACTATAAACCAAAATTGGTTAAATTCATCAAAATCAATATGCTTACTGTGATAAAGAAATATGTTACAAACATACAAAATGAGTTCCATACACAAAAGAGAATATAACATGTAGGTTAATCGTGTACCTCTGTTCCTGCGTGACACCCCAATATAATAACACATTGTCTATCGCATCTGCTTCGATAAAAAGTTTGAATCCTGAAATGGAGAACAAACTATTTTATCGGCTTCGAGTGAGAGGATGGTTATATATTTAACAAAAAAGAACACTAACGAATATTATTAATCGACACAATCAAGTCATGATAAACAACCCCCAATACCCAAACCTATTTATTTCAACATTAAAAAACATTACAGTTTCCTATTCACAATAAAATAGATATTAGAGAAATTAAGGACCTTTACCAGCGGAGGTAAGCATTCATTGGCATATATCCGAAGAACAACAAAGAAACCTCCATGAGTGCTTGAGTGGATGAAGTGGAACTCAGTTTGCTACAATTTCAACCAAAAAAACACATTGAAAATTAATTTAATTAAATTAAACCCCAAAATATCCAAAAACAAAGATACATATAAAGAAAAATAAACTCGACACTTAGAAAAAGTAGTGATTGCATATTCAATTCGATTTAATGTTTATTGCTATACTAATTGGACAAAAATAAAGAGAGATTTCTATATAACCAAAAAAATCAAAAGCAATTAGTTCAAACACAAAGACTAATCTTAATATAGGTTTGGCATAGAGTTGACTGTACATTCAAAACATTTGATGGTCAAATAAAATTCCTGAAAAAACTAAATAGAGCATAAAACCATAGGAACAACCATATCTATCAACAATTAATGTAAAAAGATAAAAAAAGACCCCTTACAGGAAATTGTGCAACCAACCATTCTTTCCTTCCTATAGAATGAAAAAAAATCAGTATACATCATACTAATAATAGAATACTCTAAGCGTTTAATCAATATCAGGTCATGGATTAGTACATGCAAATTATTACCTTCGAATCAACAACAAAAGAACATTTGCAAAATTGTAGATTATAGCTCTCTTGATCTGCTAACGAAAAAATAAACAACAAAAACATAAGAAACAATAACTAACAAATCGTTCGAAATCTTTAGACAAAACCTAAAATTTAACCTAAATCGAGCCATAAGGACTTCTCTCCCCAAAAAAACTCTCCAACAGATAACGATCATTACAATAGCTAACGATTACATCTGTATAAGCTATAAATCAATGCAAACCCTTGATTTCCCCCAAAACAATAGATTGTGTTCGATAGAGAGAGGAGAGAGTGTTATTGCTGATCTAGAGAGAGAGAGATGAGAAATCGTACAGACCGACAGAGAAAGGAATTGGTGTAGTGATGCGCTTATCGGTATTTTACTATTTTAGCGCTCTATTTGAATTTTGGGTAAGGATGGGATATGAAAGTAAGTGAGGGAAAAGAGGGGGAAATCAAATAATTAAGGGACAAAAGAGTAAATGAGGTTTTTTTTTTATCTCAACCATTAGATCCAACTTTTGAAGAATCAATCCAAGCGCCTGATTAAGTTGTCAACTTATGGAGTAGTGCAGAAAATTTTACTCATTATATATATATATATATATATATATATATATATATATATATATATATATATATATTTGTAATACATTTTTTTTTGTTACGTACATGCATAGATATACTTGAACTCAAAATTTTTAACGTAATGTTTTTTAATTAGTTAACAAGAAAATAATCTTTTTTTTCATATAATATTATATGGTATATGTATGTGTTTTTTTTGTAAACTAAAATTACTTTTAGCATTATATTTTTTCTACAATTATTTATTCTGTAACTGAAATATTTTTTTAATTATTTTAAATCGGATATTTATTTTAATCGCCTAAAAAAAATTATGTGAACAAGTTTTTCTTTTTGTTACTGTATACATTTATATATATTATAATTAATCAAAGACACTATCTTTTAGCTCATCTACATCTCGCCTTGGTCAATTATGTGTATCAGTCATGGACCCCTTGAATGACCTTAGCAAACTTTTCTCACAGATTGATATCACAATTTGTAGATATTGGTCTCATCGAACATATAATTTTTTTTAAAGGTATTTTTCGTATCACGAAGTGTTCGGACTAATTTATGTGCACTTCGATTAATTTCCGCTTGTGATTTGTAGTTTTCTCTTACTAAGCATTATTTTAGCAATGTCAATAATTGAACCGGGATCAAACTCAATCTACCCTAACATAATATCCTAATAACAACCTTATAGCAGTGAACTAAGAGACATAGTTTTCAACATATACACATCCGTCCTTGTGGAAGTTTTTCTTTGGATTCTCTTCATTACACAAGCAAGGATTATATCTTCAGTTTTTAATGTTTATGTGTAAGATATTTTTTTAGACTGAACGAACTGTTTTTTTTGAAACAAATAATTTTTTTTAACGTCATTATTTTTAGTAATGTTTATTAATTCCTTATAATTGTTCGGCAATCCCATTTTTTTAATATTTTTTTTGTCTATTATCTGATGCTAACAACAACAGTATACTTATACCACTTTGTGACATCTGTTGCCTCTTTTGGAAGACCTCAACTTATACATGATGGTCATTACTTCATTTTCAATGAATTATGGGACATATATCAAATAGTTTCTAAAATATTTTTTAATACTTATTTAGTCTAAGCTTTTTTATTTTACTTTAAATTTTTTTTGACACATATTTTGAAGAGGGAATGTCGTTGACGCGAATCTCTAAAAATAAGAGAATATTGAGTGCTTAAAGGACTAAATGAATTAAACTAAAAATAAATATTCCTTTAAAAAAATATATTTATAATAAAAATTATTCAATAATTGACCAATAAATTAACAGGTGGTTTATATATATTTGGGCCCCACACGATTTTGAAACATCATAAATCTTATCTTCTTTTGACTACTTGTACAAAGAACCTATTACAATTGAGTAATGTTATGTAAACCCTCCTTTCATACCCTCATTTGAGGACAAAGTTTGTGGAACTCTTTTTTTAAAAATCAGTCCAAAATTGAAAATAAGTTTAAAGGGACAAAATAAGGAAAAAAAATAAACTTAAATACTTTGAACACTTCTTTTTTTTTAATAAAAACTAAAAATTTATATTTTCAATAATTTTTTTTTAATAAAGAATTAAGAAAAATGTCATGTTTCTTCCTATATTTGAATTTTTAGAACAATGCTTTTCAAGTTTAAAAATTTAGTCCCCGTGGTACAATAGTATTTATAAATCTAGTCCCTGTGTTACAATAACATTTATTTTTTTGGTCCGCGCCAGCGTCACCATTTTTCATGGTGTTTTTAATACAGGGACTAAATTTAGATAGAAAACAATGTTTTTTTTTATAAAATGATTTTTAAAAACTACAGTTTTTGTTGGAAAAAAATTGATGGGTCGTGCTGCTAACGCGGATCATCATCTATTAAATGACGTGGGTCCGCGCTAGCGGCACAAATTGCGATTAGAAATACCAATTTTTTTGCTAGCGGCATTTTATAAAAAAGACAGTTTTTAGCCCACCTGTTTTTTTTTATAAAATTTTATAAAAAAAAGACACTTTTTTTGGGAAAAAAATTGATGGGTTAGTGCTACTGACGCGGATTCATATCTATTAAATGATGTGGGTCCGCGCCAGCGGCACTAACCAATTGCGATTAGAAACATCAATTTTTTTGTTATTTTTATTTTATTAAAAAAACAGTTTTAGACCACTTGGTTTTGTTATAAAATTGTTTTTAAAAATATTTTATAAAATAAAATACATTTTTTACATAAAAAAATATTTTATTAAAAATATATTACAAACGGTGTAATATTTTTATTAAAAAAACTGTTTTTAAAATGGAAGGGCTTATTTTGTTTTAAATTTAGGAGCGATTTTTTATTTGGTAGAGTTGATTTACAAAAAAAAAAAGATGGTCTCATAATTTTTGTCTTATTCTAAGGGTATGGAAAAAGGGTGCGATTTAGGGGTAAGTGTAATAGCGCTCTAAATTGTAATCTCAAGCCTTAGGAGCCTAGGCGTAAAAAGACGCTTTTCCTTTTTTTATTATTTTAATTATTTCAAGGCTAGTAAAATAATAAAATAGTACATACCTAGCAGGGCCGGTCTTAAGATTGGGAGTGCCCTGTGCGAAAATCAATTTAGGGCCCTTTTAAACAAATATTGTGAAAAGATATTAAATACCTAAAATAGGCCCCTAAAAATTAAACTTATTTTTTAGGGGCTCATTTTAGTTGGGTGAGATTTTTGGATAGTTGGATCATTCTTTGTACAAATTATTTTTGGGTAGTAAAAAAAATGGACCCCTAAAAAATTAAACTTATTTTAAAAATGGACATTTTTAATATGAATAAAATATTTTTGGACCCCTATAATATACATATATAGGTGCATACTCTAAAATAGGCCTTGTGCCATTGCCCATTTGCCACATGGTCAGCGCCGGCCATGATACCTTGAATTTTAAAAATATATTCATATGTTTGGTAGCGATCTTTCTCATATTCATGCTTCATAATCAGTATTTGTCAACTAATCATTTGTTTAAAAAAAAGTGTGCCTTAAGCCTTTTACCAAGAATAAGGCGTAGGCGATGCGTTTCCCTCAAACCTCAAGCCTAGGTGGGCCTTTTAGAATATATATATATATATATATATATATGACATTAATATATATCTCCAAAAAAATGACATTAATATATATGTAAGAACATATATCTCCAAAAAATGACATTAATATATGTAAAAAAAATGTTTTTCGCTTGACAAAGAAAATTCCACGAAATAATATGATTTTCAACAAACAGTTCAAAAAGTTGTTAAAGATATTAAACAGTGTTTATAAAAATGTTTACTATTTATAAAAAATATTTAAAATTTTTAAAAACTATTTAATATTTACCCAAACTATTTAGTAAAAACTGTTTTCAATAAAGATTGTTAAAAAATATATTTTTAGTTATATATATATATATATATATATATATATATATATATATATATATATATATATATATATATATATATATTATAAGGTTTAAATATTTAGAAATAATAACAGTGAAAAAAGTTGTTTAAAAAATAATTTTCGAAAATTGATTTTTTCTCTACCCAAGAAAAATAATTGATTCTCAGCTCAGCGAGTCCCTAACCCACTTCCGGCTATACCCCATAACCTCCAACCTTATACCTTTGAACCTTCTATACCCGACCCATGTCTGCCACACCGGAGCTAACCCTAACTCCATCCAAACCTGAAACCCAGCCTTAACCCGATGACCAACTCCGACCCAAGACCCACTTCCTACCCGAACCCATCTCCATAACCCATTTGCCTTCAATCCCATCTCCATAACCCATTCGCAGAAAAATAATCTCCGGCAAAAAAAAAAACAAGTTTCGTCCAAAAAAATAATAATCTCCTTCAAGAAAAACAAGTTTCGAAAAAAAAAGCCCAGAAAAACAAGCTCCGGCTAGATAAACCTCCAGAGAAAAAACCCTCCAAACAAGCTCCGACCAAACAAACTCCTGGCCAAAAAACTCCGGGAAAAAAAAAACAAGCTCCGGCCAAATAAACCTCCAAACAAACTTCCAGCAAAAAAAACCCGGCCAAATCCGGGAAAAAAAAGAAAAGAAATATCCAAACCTCCAGCCAAAGAAACGAACCTCCGATCAAAACGATTTCAACAAAAGAAATAAACCTCTGAATTTTAGACGGATGTGAGAGAGAGTGTGTGTGAGAGAGAGAAAGGATATGAGGATTTAGGGCGAGGATACTAGGGTAATTAAATAAAAGGGTATTTAGGGTAATTGATGAAAAAGGTACAACCATTAGACGACTATTAATCAAACTGTTAAAATAACACCCATCCAACAATAACTAAAACTAACGTACTCCAGGAATAAAATACTGATAACAAACGTACCTCAAACAGTAAATGACCCATTTATTTTTTTTACCTCATTGTATATTCTCTCACAAGAACAGATATTTATTATATTTAGTCAAGATAATTTAATGATCACAAGTGGTCTGCAATACTTATCTCTTGGGTCCCACTTAATTTTCTCACAGAGATGATATTTACTTACTTTCACTAAACAAATCAGTTTTTTGTATATTTCATCCATTTCTAACATTTCTCTCACTATCAGTCTATTCTTCTCTTCTTTGTTAAGACATATATGGATACAATTTTTCTTCACAAGTATTGTGAGCATTTAATGCTCTCCAAGTTGACGATCAGTAATCTCCAACGTTCTTATTTTTTTTAGCCATGCCTCTCATCAAATTTTTTTATGGAGAAGATTTCAACTTATATCATTATCCAACGGTCATTTTCTTTTTAGGCTACAAATAAGAAGACAAAGATCAGTTGAAAGAGGAACTTTACAAACATGATACGAAATTTGTATTTTTAAACAGTTTCAAACATTGTACATTAAATTTACTACATTTGCTGTAAAGATTTGAAACTTGAGTTTTTAGCTTCGGAGTTTGTACTAGTAGCCGGTTTTGCTGCTGTAAAGTGGTGGTTTGATCCTACCGTCAAGTGGATCTGGAATATTGAAGCACGGGAGACGGAAGCTGCTCTTGGCGCATGGATGTAGGCCGGGATTTGGCCGAATCACGTTAAAAATTATGGTGTCATTTATCTTAGGCATTTATATTTTTTCTTGTGATTGTTTAATTTTATTTTTCAACACTTATATATTTTCACATTAATTCCGAAATTCGTTACAATTATTTTTATAATAATTAATTATTTTTATAATAATTAATTAATTTTGGAATATTAATTTTTATTAATTACAAAATTTGATAATTTATTTAGTGGGTGTTAAAATCTGTGATTTATCTTGATTAAATTAATTGATTGTATTCGTTAATTTTCATTGGTTTAATAATTTAATATTTATTAATCAGAAATTTGAATTAAGTGTTTTAAAGTTAAATATTTTCTGAAATTTTATTTGAAACGAAAAGTTTGCAAAAACTCATTTCACCCCCTCTTGAGTATAATCTGGGCAAAACACCAAATTCTATTACATATCCATTTTACTGATTCTACGAGTGACGTCATTTGATTTTTTGCCTAAAATCTCCGCATTACTGTTTCATCAACAAATTCTGGATAAATCTCCACGAGACATTCTTGTTTCTAACTTAAAACAGTCCCGCACTGTAAAAACTCAAAAAATTCACACACTCTATTTTCCTGCCAAACACTCTGTTTTTCTGGGCATAGGGAAAAGGAATACGTACCACCCTCCACTCCTATTGGAATAGGAGAACTAGCTAGATTCATGCGCAACTTAGTTCAAAACTAGGAAGCTATGTAAGAAAATGCGAGGTATCTCACATAACGTGTGTTGGCCTCACAAAGACAAGTAGAATTACCTCCAATCACTCCGGCCTTTGAATGAATTTTGGGCAAACAAAAAGAAACACCTCCACTTACCCCTACCAAGATAGGAGGTAAGAAAGTCGAGGAAAAGCTTTAAAAATCTCAGAAGATAAAATGTGGGGTGTTAGACGAGAAGATCTTCTCGAACACAAGGATTCTAACTTGAGGAATCATCTTATCAACCAGGTAGGACCTCCACCATATGGACTACTGATGATGACCAAACATACTTGAAGGAACGGGTAAGTGCCTTCGGAAGGATCGACAAAGCGCCAGTCATCAACAGGGTGGGAAGAAGGTGACATGATCACATATGCACCCCCAAGAAGAACAAGACAAACATAATATAAGATTATGGATCCCAGAAGAGGAGATAGTTCAAATGTAATGCCAAGGCATCTAATCGACGTGAGCAAATCGGCCTAAGGGAAGAATACTCTATGGAGAGTTGCAGACGACCTAATACAACAACTGAGAAGCTCAACCATGGATGAGATTTCACCTGGGTGACCTCATAAAAACCAAAATCCATTGTAGAGAAGTTTTGTTCAAGGGTCTCCATTCACGCCCTCTATGATTTTTGCAAATTTCACAAAGATCACCGAAACGAAAATAAGATTGCTTAGCCTTGAAAGATGAAATTTAGAACCTTATTAAAAGAGGGAAACTCAAAAAATACATATTGAAGAATGGTAGACCAACACAATTTTCTAAAGATTGAAAAGTGAAGAGAAGATCAGGATCACTTTTTGCCAGGAACTAAGATAAAAAAAGAGCTTGGGAATGTTAAGATAAGGAATATTTCGATCTCCCATCACGGCCTACAAAACATGTGGAAAAATTGAATATGATCTCGTTCGAATGCAGCTTCATAGCAAGAGGAGACACTAGTAGATGAAATAAACCGGCTAAAAGGAAAGAGTACCTCAATGAGGTGAGAGCTTGTTTTAACAACAAAGATGTCAACATGGTGGCGGTGGCAAACACACGACCTCCCAAAGTCTCCAGAGACAGGAAAATCATAGGATTCTCCAGGGATAGCCTCTCAGGATTACTGTATCCTTATGACGATTTGCTAGTAACCACTATGATGGTACACGGTAGAAATATGAAAGAAATTTCGGTGGACAATGGGAGCTCAGCTGATGTGATTTGTTATGATATTTTCTAAAGATTGAAACTATTGGATAAAAGATTAGAAGTTTAACACCATCCTCCAATTAGTTTTTCAAGTGAAAGAGTATACCCATTGGGTACTATTGAGTTGGAAGTCATGATAGGGACTTGGCCGATCTGTAGAACAAAGAAAATGAGATTCTTCATCTTTGATAAGAATATCTCATCGACCTACAACATCATCTTTGGAAGAGTGGGCCTGAAGAAATTTGAAGTTATAACATCTATCGTTCACCAATGTCTCAAGTTCCCCACCAATTTTAATATTGGAGTGGTGAAAGGAAACAAGGTGGAAGCACGCGAGTGCTATTACACCTCGACCGATGAAGAGGAAAGGAATAATTTAGCCCAAACCTATTAGATCGAGACAATAGATCCCCAGGACGAAAATAGGCTGATAACTGAAGATGCCATTAAAAAAATAAAGCCAGTAATACTAGATGATAATCATCCTGAGAGGACAACCCATATTGACTTGTCTTTGGATCCACTCCTCAAGAAGTAATTGGCAGACTTCCACCAAGCTAGAAAATCATCTTTACATGGAGTCATGAGGATATGCCTGGAATAGATCCCACCATTATTTGTCATGAACTCAACATAATAAAAAATCAAGGCCTATCAAATATAAAAGGCGAATATTCTCAAAAAAGAAAAATATGCCAATACAAGAAGAGGTGGCCAAATTGAAAAAAGTCAAGTTCATTGAAGACGTGATGTACCCTGATGGGTTGGAAAATGTGGTTATGGTACCGAAGAAAAATGATGAATGAAGAATGTGCAGAGACTTGATAGATCTAAATAAAGCACGTCGCAAAGATTATTCTTTACCACAAATAGACCAATTGGTGGACAAAACAACTGATCATAAGTTACTGAGCTTCATGGATTCATACTCCGGTTATTATCAAATCAAAATGAATCCAGACGATAAGGAGAAGAAATCTTTTATTTCCATCCGAGGTACCTTTTACTATAATGTTATGTCTTTTTGACTAAAACATGTAGGTGCTACTTACCAGAGGTTGGTGAATAATGTATTTAAAAAAAATAGGGAAGAACCTGGAGGTTTACATGGATACCATGCTAACTAAAAGAATTAAGGCAGATGGCAACATTAAAGATCTCGTCGAGACATTGGATGAGCTACAAAAATACCATATGAAGCTATATTCAGAGAAATGTGTATGTAGAGTCAAGGATGGAAAAAATTTGGGCTTCATTATGAACTGGAGGGGTATAAAGGCTAACCCTAACAAGCTTCAGACATTGATCAATATGCAACCTCCTAAGAGTTAGAAGGAAATGCAAAGCTAAGGAGGTCGAGTAGCAGCTCTAAACATATTTGTATCTAAAGCCATGGACAAATGCCTACCATTCTTTATAGACATAAAAAAACTCGTTTGAATGGACGAAGGAGTATCAAACTAATTTTCAAAAGAAAAAGAGATACCTAGGAAAAGCCTCATTATTGTCGAGGCCAGTTCTACGAGAAAAGTTGTACTTATATCTTGTATTATCAGAGTTAACCATTATCTCGACTCTAATAAAAAACGATGAAGGAGTTTAAAAGCCGGTGTATTACAAGAGTTATGCATTTGGTAGGATAGAAATCAGGTATTATAAAATGGAGAAGCTGAACCTAGCATTGATAGTAGCATCTAGGAAAATGAAGCAGTACTTTCAGGCTCATTTTATAGTGGTATGCATCGATCTTCCACTTCGATAAACTATCCATAAACCTGAAAAATCCACTAGGTTAATGGCGTGGGCCATAGAAATAGAGGAATATGAAATTTCACATTAGCCAAGAACTACGACCAAAGGCTAGGCTGTAAAATATTTCATTGCAGAGTCCACTATAAGGAGAAAAGAGTTGCTAAAACCACATTTGTTGTCCCAGCCGAGCAGATCCAATTCCCAGTCGAACAATTTGTAATGGTCCCAGACGGAGGACATGACCAAAGCCTAAGACAATCCTCATTTAAAAATAACCATCTTGGTTTCAACAAAAAAGTTCACAACAAATTGTTTAAAGATGGTTCTCTAGTAGAAGATGATTTCAATAAGGAACTTTGAGTGTGGAAATTGTTCTTAGATAGATCATTGTGTGGTAATGGTAGTGGAGCTGGTCTGATAATCAACACACCCGATGGAGGTGACATAATATGCCCTATGATTCAAGTTTCAAGCATCCAACAATGAAGTAGAGTACAAAGCCTTAATTATTTAATTGGAGTTAGCTATATCACTTGGAGACGAATATATTATGGCTCACAGTGACTCACAACAAGTAGTGAAACCAAGTGTTGGGAGAATATGTAGCAAGACAGGGAAACATGTTGAAGTACCTTGCAAAGGTAAATTTTTTAATCCCAAAGCTCTGACACCTCGCCTAATAAAATACAAGGTGATCAGTCCTATATCAAATTAAACAGGAATCTCATCCGGTTCATTCTTAGCATCACCGTCGAAAACTTTTTAAAACTTACTATCCACCTAGTATTCAAAACACATGGTGCCAAATTTTATCTTTTTATTTAACATCCCAAAAACAACTTACAAAAGAATATATAACTAACCATCATACAATCAGTAAATCAAACAGTACTAAAGAAAAGGAATATAATCCTTGTCGAGACAACCACCGGCTACAAATCAATAACAAAAATGAACCACAAGAGTATTAAGCTGAGTACAACATTTAACTAAAATAAAATGGAACAACTAGGGAGACATGCCCAAATGGAATACTGACTGCATCCTACACAAGGAATGAAATGACTGAAACATATAAGTCAAAGACCTGCAACATCCACATGTGGTGCATTTACGTAAACCAGGAATATAACTATTTTAGCGTCCCTGTGGCTGGACACCTAAAAGGTTTTGAAAATATTTTATAGCAAGGGTTAGAACCCAAAACATTTTGAAAATATTTAGCAAGTGAATATAAATGTAGTAAATTAAAATGCATGAATGTTCTTCATATTTAAGTTAGTGTCGCACACTCTCTTGAAGACACCTCCCCTCTCGACTAATGTTAACGCCTAACATACCTATACATGACCCATCTAGCTATTTACCCCGTAACTAGTCTTGTCATATATATACTTTTTCTACTACTCTATCCCGAGTGAGTTTAGTATATGAGTTATAAGTTATTAGTCACACTAATTTATTTAAATCTCTTCTCAATTAATACCATATAAAATTTTCACGAGTTATATAATTTATACATTTCAAATCATGTATTTACCCGTATATAAATTTGCACTATATATATATATATATATTATTTAAGTCGTTTCTCATTTGATATCATATAACATTCTCTCGAGTAATAATTATACATTTCATATTATGTATTCACCCGTGTATAAATCGGCACTATATATATGTATCATTGTATCATAACATTCACACACATGTCGTAGATATATAACTATCCCCAAAGTAGTCACTCATCGGGTGTTCTCTAGATGATATCATAATCGGGTATACTCATCCACCCTAAACCCTGACACGGTTAGCTCCCCGTTTCAAAAAAATGTACAAACGCTATGGAGGCGGCGGTAGTTTCCCATGGTAGTGAGATTAAAACACACTCAAACGACTCATTCCTGAACTAGAATGCTATGACCTGGGGACTATACTCATCCTGCATTCACTAGCCAGGGGATTCACCCAAATCGCGCAACCTCCCCTCATAGCAATATAATGGGTGTGCTTTGCTATAAATATTATTCCCAAAAATATTTATAAATCATATATATATATATATATATATATATATATATATATATATATATATATATATATATATATATATATATATATATATATATATATATATATATATTATATCCAGGCTACCGGTATACAACATCCATACACAAGCTTAAAACAAGCAAGTCTACAATTTGACTTAATTTCAATTATTTATAAAACGTTAATTAATTTCATTATCTTGGTGTCACCCTACCAAATATACCAGATTATCTCTCTCGGCCTGAAATTCAAAATTCCCAATTCGAAATTCAATTTCATCCAATTACGTTTCCCCCACTTAATTAACAATATTTCAAATCACTAAATAATAAACCTTAATTCTCCAATAAAATTTATCTTCTAATTAATCCAAGGGTGACTTTCACAAACCTTAATTTGAGATTCAACTAATACAGGAACTGTTTATCACAAAACACATAACAGGTCTGACTCAGGGGAGGGGAGGATAACTGTCAGAAATTTAACAGGTTGTTCAAATGACCAGCCATGGTGTTCGAACGACACTGGTTGTCGTTTGAACGAGATACCAGGTCGTTTGAATGACCCTGGTATCCTCCTTCTTCTCCAATCTTCCCAAGAAAACCATTCCACCATTAAAACAGTAAAAAATCATTTCTCTATAGGTTCAACCCCAAAACCTCCCAAGATTCATCCTGAATTCACCCATTTAATCTACTCAACCCAACTACATCATCTACAACAAATTGGGGCATCAAATTCACAAAATCTTAACATCTATACATATTTATAAATCTCAAACTTGAAATCACCAATTTCTAATTAGATTAAACCATAATGTATTAATTAATTCCCATCTTCTTTAATATAATGCAAATCAAAAAATGCAAGTTAAACCACTTGCCTTAGGTCTATAGAATCAAGTCCCTTGGATGAAGATGTTGGGTTGGATTCAAGGATCTCCTCTTGTTCTTGAAGTAATCTCCCAAAATCTCCAAATTCTCTTTTAGTTGTTCTCTTTTAAGGCTCTCCCCAATTTTAGTCTTCTAAAATGACTTAAAGTTACCCCACCCTTTCACAATTAGGGTTATTAACTTTAATCCCGTTTTTGGGCTTATGGGCCTTCCAAAAAGGGCCCAAACACTTATTTGGGAGCTCAAATGTGTCTAGAAAAGTCCCGAAACCCATATTATACCTATGGACACTCTTTTCCAACTATTTCAACCCATCCGGACTTAACTGCGCACTCCGAATTGCCATTTGAATTAATTTATGACATTCTCCAAATTCTTAACCTCAAATTGCGACACCCAAAATACTCCAAATAATAAATTCTCCTTTCGCCAAATTAATAATTTCCTCAAATTTAAAAATTTCCCAAATTATGAATTTAATTCCTCACAATAAAATAAATTTCGCCCCTCAAATATAATTTAATTTAATGTCCTTGAATTTACGGAGGGATACATACTTCCCCCTTACAATGGAATGTCATCCTCAAAATTTGGATAAGCCTAGTACTCCCACTCTCAACTAGTCTCGCAATCACTTACTCTTAGCATTGCTACAAAAAGTTATTTAGCGAATGTAATTAACCAGACCGCCCATACGCCCCGTACCCGTGCTTAACCGCACAAAATGAAACTTGGCTTTTACCAGCCCTTAATCCGTAAAATAACTTCAATCCCACAATTATAACATTCCAAATACCCTCCTCTCATCATAAAAGTATACATATCCACTCTTTTGTAAAAAAAGACAACATACACTACCGAGTCCTTACTATCACTAGTTTCCTTGTGCGAAAATAAAACCTGAGCTACATCTCCCCACTCGACAATAAGTCCAACTACTCTGAAACACATCAAGAATGCCCATACTCCCCGAGATTTCAATTAAAAATTTGTACATTAATGTGCAACACATTTAACATACATAACCGTATATATGTGCTAGACCCTATCTCAGATGAAACCTAGAAACGATAATTTATACCCTGGTACCGCAAACACCCAATCTTACCATAACTATCCACTATAGACCCAAACTATAGCTACATAGTTGAAACTTTGAAAACATCCACGCTACTCCCATAATTCTCGAAAGTAGGAATCTCTCATAATGCAACCATCCTCTTGGTGTATTCACCCCACTCTCACATGGTTAACACCAAAGAACACACACACACACACACACACACACACACACACACACACATATATATATATATATATATTGTGGTTATTACGCCCAACACATCCACTAATATCCGTCTCACTCACGAATCCTAGTGATAACAAATCGTAGGTTGTGACACACTCAATGTCACTTCCAAATGCACCCACACTCAATCATTCCAAAAAGGGGAGAACTTATTCCCATTCCTATGGAATATACCCAAAGTCATTGCCTTTGCATCTTCTCCCCGAATCTTCTAAGTATCTGCACAGTAGAGGCTCTGAATACTCCCAGGGTTCCTATACACCCTATATCTCATGCTTACTTGCACAAAACTCTGATCATCACATACGTAACACATTTATCTCAAGTTCGGCCCCCGCATTCATGGCGTGGCTATATCCTTAAAATATTTCCGATGACCTTACCAATTTCTATACAATTCTTCTCGATATTGCCCCACCTATCAACTTGTAGCACAAATCTCCCTAGTGTTTCTTTTGCAACACCTTTCGGCTCCACTGGACCTATCTCTTAGTGTCTCCCTACTTAATATATTTTCTCCACACGTTCACTAATTATCATTAAATCTGATGACCTAGAATCCAATTACTTCTCCACACTTTCGACATTTTATTAAGGCTTTTGCGTATAACACTTCCCAACAAAGCCCAAAAGAACTTTTCCTAATGCACTATTCCTCAGCATTGTCGGTCCTTGATTTCCACAGAATCGAAAGCATATCCTCGGGACTCTCAAACCGTTTCCCTATACTCACAAGTCTATCATGGACTCCCGCGTCTCTAATGGAGTCATATACTACTGCGCTCGTACTATCACTAAGCCCTCAGCGCTAAATATTAATAATGAGCTAGATCTCTCCACTCCATGGCAACCCAACATATCTTGAATCTCATCAGTAAGAGTCCCTACGCACCGAGATCCAATATAACTAGAAAACTATACCCTCTGAAGTCTACTTCACAAAATATTGCAGCGGGCTCAAACCTCTTCCATGTGAGACATCTCAAGAAGGATATACATCCGGTACTGAAACAATGAACACGATAGCCTTAATATAATCGCCCACAATTGCGAACCCGTCTGTACCTAGGATAAAATCATACCTCGAATATCACCTCTCAGAGGAGATAGTCCTAAAAAATATACATCGTCTTGATGTAACCACCTATTTCTTTCACGTGGAATCGAAGAGTACCCCGCTACTCCATGGTAAAAATACACACACTAGTGATATTAATGATACCTCCCCTAAATCCATTTCTCACGCGAATCTAATACTACTACATTATCGTGACCCGCTCGCATTACACTAAACATACCCCAATCATTTCAAAATAAAACTCGTAGTTTCAGTAGCCCCTTACACTACCAGATCAATGGTTATTAGACATAACACCCGCGTCCTAAAGAAACCAAAAACTTTTCTACTCATATCCTTGCTAGACATCCCGCTCCTGTCCCCAGACTCACTACGAATAAGATCCTCTTATGTGTTTATACTCTTTTACGCATAAGACACCTCTCTGTGTCATCCCCTTTCTCTAGACCCACCGGCCCTATCGGGGTTGTCCTAATCATGGACCTTGTAGTCTTGACCCCGATCGCTACCCCGAATGTCCCTTTGGATCCGCTGATCCAATAGATTTATTGCTGGCCTTGATGGACCTAACTGAACTCACTGTTATTTGGTAGAAATTCTATTGATCTCAATTATTAATTCGGGTCTCCTACAGGGTGTTCCTTCCCTTGGAAACTTACTAGAACTAAAAATCTAATCTTACTCCTCGATAGATTTTCCAACTCCCTTAGCTCCCTTCTCTCCACAACATTGATACAAATGTAGACGTACAATCTTGATGACAACGACACTAGTCATTCTAGACAGATATCCTATCACGTTTGTACATTCTAGCCACGAGTCTAATTTCAACTTTCAACCCTACTCAATTCTCCATATCCCTCTCATTGGTTACGAAGTTTGTGAATTCTGTCAACTTTCCTTTCCATTCGGCCACTGTCCAAACCTTTTGGAAAATTACTAAAATCTCCCTTGCCTCTCAATTTAACCTCTAGTGAGCGTATTCATCGTAATCCGCACCCCAAATGCTACGATATTCATGATATCTCCCCAAGAATGTTGTGACTGGATCCCGTCAGCCCATACTGAACTAAGAGCAAACTTCCTTGCCCAAAATTTGGCTTAAGTGTCACTAAACTCCCCTACATGTGATCCCAATTGGATGTTCTCTACGCATTGGTAAATCACTCTTCTGCACCTCCCTCGAATTATAGCGGATTGTTCTTTAGAAACAAAATCTTCTTCGACACTTACCCCTTATCGTCTACACTTGTCCTAGAATCCGACCGAGGGTCAGTAGGAACTTCGGGGTCCTTTCTTTTTTGGCTATCGGTAGACAGTTCAACAGGTGTTGGCCCCATGGCCTTTGACTTCCTCGGATCCTGCTGAGGCTCCTTGCCTTTCTTCTTACCCACAGACCAGACAATAAGCTCGAGGCAGTCATTTCCCAAAGATGGTCAGAGATACCTGCAGGACAACCTGAAAAGGAGACGACACATCAGAAAAATACAAAGGCAAAGATGAAACACTTGGAAAAAATCAAAGATTGAGAAAAAAATAATAATAACTTACATAGCTCTGTCAAGGGGCCGACCCTCAGACCAGCTTCTTTGAGGAATCGAGGGGTCATCAAATTTTCAAACTTTGCAAGTTCACCCTCTTTCCCTCGTTCTCTCAGATACTCGACTATGTCCTTTTCATCCAGACTAAGTCTGGGGTCTGACCTAGCCTTCATAGAGGGGTTAGACCATCTCCTTGGAACTCTCGGATCATCGTCCAAAGGCTGAGCCCCGACAACAAATTCCCATTCCCTAGATATAAAGAAAAATCTCTTCTTCTAGTCGTGGTTAGAGGTTTGTGCCACATGGAGAAGTTTTTTATCAGAATTACTCTCCCTCAGATGATAGTACCCAGGCTGTTTGGATGAGGAAGTGATATTATAACAAACCAAGAACACATCGGCTGAAGGCTCATCAGTGAAGGTATTCTTCCACTAGGAGACGTAGCCGAGGATAGTCCTCTAGGAGTTGGGAGGAAGTTGAGAGGGGGCAACACCGAGGGCTGACAATATATTGACTACGGCAGGGTGTAGAGGGAACCTAACGCCGACCTTTAACATTTGTTCATATACAACGATCTCACCCTCGTCACCCTCGAAGACTTTCTCAGACTTAGAGGGAAACCTTATACTTATGTTGGGGGGCACACCAAATGTATGCCTCCACAGCAAGAGGTCACGACCCCTAACGGTGGAAACATAAGCTGAGGCATGGGAGGTGTCAACTGGGTCAGCATCTAAATCCTCACCCTCATCCTCAGTCCCCTATCGCTCGGCCTCATCACCTATCAGAGGTCCACCAGGAAGGGCCATTTGGAAGGCATGAGGGGATAAAGTTGTCACAGGAATAGCCTTGGAAGGGATCACCCACTCGGCCTATCAGCTTAGGTTAGATCAGACGTCTCTCTCCTCCCAGAAGGCCCAGCACCTGTTGGCGATGATGCTCTCTCATCCATCTCTCCTTCGTATGAATGACTCTCGGCTGGACGACAAGATGACCCACCAAACTCAGATGGTAATATTGTGGCTAATGGAAGGGGGAAAATGGGTCGTACCCAATTAGGGTCGGCCCCTCGTCTTCTCTCCTCCTCTTCCTCTACTCGTCTGGTCTCTACAAAGAACTTCTATCTCAGGGATGGGAATTCCTCAGTTAAATCGTAAAGTCTCCTAAGAATTAAGAGGAGGACCCTACACTTAGAAGAATTTGGCTAAGCCAACTACAAACAATCTCACAGTTGACTAAGTTGGACTTTTGGATCAAAACTGAAAAAGGAATGGGTTTTGATCAAGAACACTCAAGAAAGGGAAGAACTCGACTTGTCGAAGAAGGCACCGGAAAACATAAGAAAACCCTAGAAACACCACAAGTGGGCATTAACCCCAGTGCAAGAAATGAAATTTAAGATTAAAAATGGAATTTATGGCAAAGAAAAGTACCTGAAGATGAAAGCAGCGGCTGAATGAAGCTTGGTACAGAAAGTTTGCAGAAATGGCTATGGAAGTTGTTGAGAAGCTAGAGAGAGAGAGAGAGTTAAGGCGCGAAGAAGAAGAAAATAAATGATTTTAATTTTTTTTAAATACCTTGCTAATGAGTGGGCCCATTAACCAAGGCAGAACACAGTCCACGAGGAGGGCATCATTAGGGCACAAAGTCCAAAGCAAAGTGTGCAGCCGCCATGCCTTAGAAACTGGAACGATAGTGGATATCTGCCTAAGTGTCACATTAGCTTGACAAGTGTCATTCCTCTAACTAACCATACACTCATCTCAAAAGCAACACTATCCCTCAGCCATCTCAACAACATCGATGGTTAAGGGCTGGGGGTGATTAATATATCCATATATACTCTCGACCAGGCCAAGGGCATCCTCCACCTACACGAGGACAAGATAATCTCTCAAATCAATATCAGACGACCTTCCAAGGGGCTGACCCCTCATCAGGACCAGACGACCCTCCTAGGGGCCGACCCCTCATCAGGCCCAGACGACCCTTCAAGGGGTCGACCCCTCATCATGCCTAGACGACCCTTTAGGGGCCGACCCATCATCATGGCTCAGACGAACCTCCAAGGGTCGACCCCTCATCAGGCCCAGATGACCCTTCAAGGGCCGACCCCTCATCATGGCTCAGACGACCCTAAAAGGGGCCGACCCCTCATCAGGCCCAAACGACCCTTTGAGGTGCCAACCCCTCATCATGGTCCAGACGACCCTTCGAGGGTACGACAATACGAGGCCCAAATTAGGCCATACTCACTACCAGAAGGAACTTTGCCCTCGACCTCATATCATAGACCGAGGGTGACATCATCACAACGCGTGGTTTGGGAGACACGTGGAACAGTGCGCGTGAGGCTCACATGGCACGTGAAAGACCGTTATAACAATATCACCCCCTCACGTGAGGGAATACTATATTATCATTAATCATTAGTGGCATCTACATGTGTCAGCAGGGGATTGGCTAGATCATGATTCACATGCACCATGCATGCTTGGGGGGTACACTACACCCCCAAGAACTATATATACTTGTCACCTACAACCCTACAAAGGGATCGATCGATAAATTGTAACCCTAGCTGAAACTCTGCTTGTACACACAGGAGAGAGAGAAAGTGAGCTTATGTGCATTGTATCCAAGGCCATTAGAGCCCATACTTAGTGGATAACACACTCACAGTGGATGTAGGCCTAATTGGCTTAACCACTATACACCACTGTCTTATTCCTCTTATAATCACCTCCTTCTACATACATATCTCTATGTCTGCCATGGTTATTACTGTTTGAGCTCATCATCACTTATCTGGTGGTGCTGAATCTCAGCATCATCCGGATTAAACAAAATAAAATTGGGCTTAAGTAAAATTGGTTCACAAACTTGGTGCGTGTTAAATTTGAAAAAAGTTTTTTGAAAGAAAAATTGTTTTGTCACCTTAAAGTATACTTTGAAAAAAGGGCATACAAATTGGTATCAGAGCTAGAATTTTTTTTTATTGTGTTAATCCCTTGTGCTTTTAGGTATGAATTTCAGAAATTTTGATGCTTTTTGAACTCCTATTTTTGATGGCACTGATTATGCTTATTGGAAAATGCGAATGAAAAGTGCACTTAAATCTATTAATGAATGTGTTTGGTTAGTAGTAGAAAAAGGGTGGTCACCACTGGTCATGAGAGAGGGAGAGGCTACTATTTTAAAACCTGGTAAGTCATGGACTAAAGCTGAACATAAACTTGCACTTTATAACTCTAAAGGTTTAAACGTTATTTCCTCGCCTGTCACCCCGGATGAATATAATTTAATTATGATGTGTGAGACGTGAAAGAGGCTTGGGATGTTCTTGCACTCACTCACGTGGGAACTAGCATGGTTAGGGTGTCTAAAATTTAAAACCTAACTACATAATTTGAGACGATTAAAGTGTTAGAGAGTGATATGTTTGATGAGTTTTACACAAGATTGTCCCATATTATCAATTCATCGTTTAACTTGGGAGAGAAAATACCCGACAACCGTGTCATAAAGAAAATCTTAAGGTCGTTGCCTAGTAGATTTGATCAAAAAGTGATTATTTTAAACTCCTTAGGTATGCTTGATTCAACTAAACTAGAATAGATTATAGGTGGCTTACAAACCTATGAACTTGACATGTTTACCTCCAAGCAAGTGCAAAGAAAGAAAATGACATTTCTTTGAAAGCCCAAAAGGAGGAGACTAAAGTTTTGGATGATGATTTTGACACTGATTTTGAAGATGTTTCTTTGTTGTAAAAGAAGTTCAAAAAGTTTCTAAGGTTCCAAAAGCAATCGAAAGATCCCAAAAGACTTGAGAAATTCAAGAACAACAAGGCGGATCAGGTTCTTAAAAAAATTGAGAATGTTAAGAGGGATAAGTCGAATAGGTGTTTTAATTGTGAGGGTTATGGCCATAAGGTAGATGAGTGTCCTACTAGACTTAAGAAGGAGGGCAAGAAACTGATTGTATATATTGCCACCTTAAGTGATAGTGAACCGAAAGAGGGAGAGATTTCCCCCATTGAGCACAATTTTGTAGCATTTATGGCATGTCATGTGAGCGACAATGATAAATCTTCTCATGAATATACTCATGTGAAAAACACTTCCGAGGCCGTTGTGTGTGAATCCCAAGTAAGTTAGGGTGAAAATAGTGAGGAGGAGGAGATAGATGTTGCAGAGTTGCAAGTTGACTTCGATGATTTGTATGTGGAAGCGATAAAGGTGAAAAAAGCAAACTTGAAGTTGCAATCTAAGTTCAATTAGTGTGCCTCATGCTTTGATTGAGGATCTTAGGGCATGAGAGAAGACTCTTTGGGAGACACTAGAATACGTTGAGGGTGAGAGAGATAGCCTTCGTGGCTTAATGGGGGCTTTGAAGAAAGAGATTCTAGAGTTCGAGGAGTCTAGGCATTTGCTTGAGTCTAGGATTAGTGAGCTTGATGAGAGATTAAGAGATTCGAGTAAGGTCAAATTTGATTTTGAGGCATGGTCGGTAAAGTTGGATAGGATTTTAGGCACCATCGAAATCAAGGATGATAAGTGTGGTATAGCCTTCGATGATCGCATTGCACCTATTCCCAAAGCCAATATCAATAGTGTGAGAGAGACAAGTAGAAACATTAGGAGAGGTCCACAATTAGGTCACACTCCTCATCGTGTTTACACTTGCACTCATTGCGGCAGGAAGGGTCGCCTTAGGCATTAGTGTTATGACCTTAAAAATGCTCCTAGAAGTTTAATAATAAAGTCATTTTGGTTCCCAAAACCCCCATGCGTTATTACACACCTACTTGGGGTTAGGAAATCGGACTTAGAGGCTTTAGGAATTAAACTTCATGGTTATTGTTTGGTTGCACATGATTCTTCCCATGCTAAATCTAAAGGACAGTTGTGTTTCCGTGTTTGCCATACGCTAGTCTTACTTCATGATATATATATCTTGCTAGTGTTATAACATGTGTATCTCTTTGTAATATATTATTCATTTATTTGAGTCTTATTTGAAAAATATAAAAATATTTTATTTTGATAAAAATTTTGAAAATACAAAAGATTTTTGGTTTATATATTTTTGAGAAAATACAAAAAGATTATGTTTTTTGAGTCAAAAATATTTTTTGAAAAACACAAAAAGATTTTTGGTTTATTTTTGTGTCATGAGTTTCCATGTTTAATGTGACATATTAGTGTGCTTGGACCCCCATCATTTCATCATCCATGGGGCTAGGACATTTGGACATAATTATATATGCTTAGAATGATCTTAACCATTGACTAATGGGGTTATTTCGAAGTTGATTTGCATTTGGATTCGACTTTGTAGATATGCCATCATTACACACATGCACGAGTTTATATAAATGTTTTACTTTTCATGCGTATTTGAGTTTGGTGAGACGTTCTTCTCTCAATCTTGTAATCTATGCGTAATAATACTTAGGGGGAGGTGTGCATGTAAGAACTGTTTGCCGTGAGGATTGATATTGCTTAAATTGAAAATATGATGAGTGTTCATGGGAAAGGGTTGTGAGAGAATAATCATCTCATCGTGAAAGCCACCGTTCAAAAGAGCCCATGGAAAAATTAAGGCAATAAAAAGAGTCACATGCCAAAATGGGGCCACTAGAATTTCTCTAAGGTGAGAAAAGTGGAAACCGCAAAAGAGATAGAAAAAGAAAATATGAATATATGAGGGTCTTTGGATGGAAAATATCAACCGGGTTGCACCACAAATCCTAATGTTGAAAAATCATGTCATGACGCTATTGTCTGTTGAATCGTCAAAATTCCAGATTTATGTGCATGTTGTTAGTTTAGTTCATTAAGCTCAATATATTAATTATCACATATGTCTAAAACTAATTTTGATGACATTTAGTTATTAATTAGAGCTTCTTGATCGTTTCAATGGGTTCAAGTTGTGATTCGTTTGTTGTAGTTCACGCCCATTCATTCCATATCCACGCTTGACCACATTGATACTATGTTAGCATGAAACTCATACTTGTTTTTACTTGTTTATTTTTTCGTTTTGAGTCAGTTTTGCTACTATTTCGTATTTTCAATACTTGTTTTTAGCTAATTTTTTCACTCGGCAAAACTTTTCCTTTTTTAGAGTTGGAATATCAATTTTTTTGAAGTTGTTCAAATGACTTCTGGATGTCATTCGAACGACATGTCCAAGTCGTTCGAAGTCTGTTTCTAATGACACATTTTTCGAGGCGGTAATTGTGTTAGATATGGTCATTAGATAGGTGTTTCAAATGAGACCTTGCTATTTTGTGTCGTTTTTGACCTCGTTAAAATGACATGTCAATGTCCTTCAAACGATCCTATTTGAATTTTTGAGCCTTGTTCTATTTTAGTACCTGCTTCAAATATATGATGATTTCGTTTTGTTTTGGTACATCTGGGTTCATTTGGACAGTTTACATGCAGTCGATAGTACTTATTCATGTTTTGATTCTTTTATTTCATTGATTCATTTAGTCACATCTTAACTTAGATTGATGATTTCATTTGTGTGACTATTTGCTAGCTATGATTTGGTACTTTGTGATTATTATTATCTAGCTTTTCACGTTTATCTAGATATGATTTCTTGATTATTTCATTCTAGATATTCGTGTATTTATCCTTTTCACTTATTATCTATTCGGGATAAAAAGTGGGAGGCATGGTATGTGATGTGGTGTGGTGGTGGTGTGGTGTGGTGTGTGTATAAGTGTTTTTACTTGATGAGCACGTATGTTCTTTTTGCATTGCAAATTGGTATCATGCTTTGATAATATGTATGTTTATATTTTGGTATCATATTGTCTTGCACAAATTGGTATCATGCTTTGCTCACATGTTTAACAAATGATTTGTTTTACATATTGCTATTTTTTTATATCATTTGTTCCTCCATACTTCACTCTTTATTTGTCTTTTTCATGTGTGTAAGTATTCTTCAGAGATTTCAAGGCTACATCACATTAAAATAATTCATGCTTTTTGGATCTGCATATACTAGTCCTTGTCTTATTTTTTTTTATTTTGGGTTTTATGGGAACAGATTTAGGTGTCATACGACTTGACTCCTGGAATAGTCAAAGGGGGAGATTTGTAAGGGTAAAATTTATAATTGTGTTAATTCGTATGTAATGGACTTATTTTTGGAATAAAGCTTGTTAGAGTCATAGATAAATTTTTATCTTGTCACAATGCCCACATAATCTATGATGGCTTTGTGTTGAAGACATAACGGCCAAGCTTTAAAGATAGATCAGGCCGTATTTATTGGTGCTCATTTCACGTCTTCATATCACATTGGATTCCTAAATACCCTCAGGTATGAACGCATAATGTTTATGGGACTCGAAAAATATTTTAAAGATGATATTTTGTTTATAAATGATTTTAAAATGTCAAAAATGTTTTTATAAGATTTTAACTTCGGTTATCCTGAGATAAACACTGTTTAGAGTCGTGTGAAATTTATCCTTGGTTTTTGAAACTTCAAACGCCATGTGATATCATTCGAACGACATCTCACAGTCGTTAGAATGATATGTGCATCTCGTGGCCTGTCGACTTAACTTTTTCATTTAAGGCATTTTTCTCTCAGAATTTCAAAGTGTGCAGAACTAAAATATAGTTTAGAACAATTTTGTTTTGCTGCATAAATTTTCTAAGGATTTCAAAGCTAAAACCATCCTTATAGTTTTCAAGATCCGACCTTTCATACTCTTATGTTATAGAGATCTTGTTTGCACCAGTGGTTGTTCATCCATATTGAACAAAAGGTTTCGTTAGATTTTTGTGATGAAAAGATGATAAAGGCCATGTTCCGAAATCGTAGATGGTTGCCAAAGCTGAATCGGTGGACACCAAGGTGCTCGTGGACGCGTGCGCCGTGTAAGAGTATCATGGAAGGATTTTTACGTGGTCGTTGTGGAGAAACAATTAAAGAGAATAAGAGCGTCAAGGCTTGTGGTGATTAAGTTGTTATCTAAATTTGTCTGTCTTCGTTTGTAATTATCGTATCATAGTGATTGTCTGGCTTAGGTCGTCCGAGATTTTTTTCCTTAGTGGTTTTCTCATACATCTGGCATTGTGAACTTTACTTTATTTTACTTGCTTTACTCACTTAGATGCATGTTTAGTATTAAACAAAGTAAAATTGGGCTTAAGTAAAATTGGTTCACAAACTTGGTTAAATTTGGAATTTTTTTTTGAAAAAAAATTATTTTGTCACCTTAAAGCACACTTTGAAAA
Organism: Sambucus nigra; assembly: GCA_949130495.1. NCBI lineage: Eukaryota > Viridiplantae > Streptophyta > Magnoliopsida > Dipsacales > Adoxaceae > Sambucus > Sambucus nigra. The sequence continues at coordinate 611,244,130 of OX422217.1, read as the reverse complement.
AGGGGCCTACAACCGCCCATACAATACCCCATACTGCGTACTACGTAGTTAATCCATACTCTATAACTTAGGTTTTCTCAATTATATTTGTCTCCCTACATAGGAAATATAACCATACACTAGCTACTCTTAGATGTTTATAAACTCATTTAAAGACATATACATATATCGATACTTATATGTATATACATAGCATCCCCAATATGTACCTTCCCGATGTATCTTTGGTATTCTATTAGGTACCAGGTACATCACATACCACTTCTGGGCCGTCGGGTTAGAGTCTCACCATCGATCCCAAAGCATAAACACATAACAAAGGCAATTATAAACATACATCCGTGGGTTGTAACCATACCACATCACACCCAACTGGACTCGAAATTAACACCCACCCTCACATACGAATAGTAGTCATATAACAGTACTATGACCTGGGGAAATAATCCAACACCTACTGGTCAACTCCAGGGTGGAACTCTCCCTCCGCAAAACCTGAATGATAGCATATTATAGTGGATATGTTTACATAAAGTCAATCACACATAAACATGTATACATACACACACACACACACACACACACTATATATATATATACTGTAAGGACAAAATTTCCAATTGAGTTCATTGTATATTTTTGACTTATTCCCGGAACAAAACACGTTTGAGTCATATGTTGTATTTTTATTGTCACGATCCCATACAGACTATGACGTGTTGAAGTTTAATTGAACACGTTGCAAAAAATCTCAAAAGAATTATTTATGCCTATGTTTCATTGGTGCAAGTTTATTCGTCTTTAAGTTCAATTGATGTCCGAGATCACTTAGGTATGAATGCGTAAATTTAATGAGACTTGAAATTTAATTTTTATAAAGATAAGGATGCTATTTTATTAAATAAATATTTTTAAAATGTTTTATAAGTGTTTGAAATGTTTTACACTTCGTTTAAATTTGATAAGGACGGAGTAGAGAAGAGTTTTATTGGGACTTTAATTCGCGCGTCGCTCAAACGACTTCAAGCGACATTCATTGTCACTCAAGCGAGATGCAACTGTCTTTCGAACGACATGGTCATCTCATTTGAGCGACAACTTTCATCATTCGAGCTAGCCATAACCTTAGAAAAAATATATATAGATGTGTTTCCATAAGATTTCGTAAGTGTGCATTCTGGAAAAATTGTTTTCGTACCAGTACATTTCTGTACACAAGTTTTCTAAGGTTTTCCAAAGTAATTGAATCCTTAGAGTTCTAAAGAACCGAGTTATCATTAATATATGTTATACTGATCTTTGTGGCACCAAGAAGAGTTGTTCTACACTTGAACATTGCAGGTTTTACGGTGAAAATTCGGTGGAGTCCGATTTCAATATCGTAGATGTTACAAGCCATATCGGTGGAAATCGAGACATATGTGGACTCATGTGTTGTGGACAGGTATCGTGGAAGAAGGATTTTCTGCATGGGCATTGTGAGAGGAGTGGTTGAAGATCATAAGAGCATCAAGTCTCGTGGGGATCGAGTCGTTGAGTAAGACTTGTGTCTGTTCGTTGTAATTCCACATTCATAGTGATTGTCTGGCTTGGGCCGTTCGAGGTTTTTTCCCATTGTGGTTTTCCTCGTACATCTGGCATTGTGAGTATTATTTACTTTATTTTACTTGATTTAATCACTAGATGGATGTTTTGGATTAATCAAGATAAAATTTGATTAAGTTAAAATTAGTTCACAACTTGGTGCCAATTAAAAATTGGAAAAAGTTTTTTCATAAAAAGAGAAATTGTTTTTGACATCCGTAAAACACTTTCCGCATAAGAAATTAAAAAGGGACCATCATATACTGGTCACACTCGATATGTGTATATATATAAAGTCAGATATTGTGCCTAATATCTCTCATAGCACTAGCCTATCCAATCTTAAAATCTAACCCGACTTCTCGATATTAGCTAAGTATTCACTTACTTATTATTGAACTAGATGATTATATGCTTCTAGACAACATCTTAATCTAATCAATCATTAGCTTGGCCATCCTGAAATCCTAACCCGATTTCCCAAGTTTCGCCCGTTCCCATTTATTCACTTAGTTACATATTTCATTACACAGAATCCACTCCCGATTAGCCTACGATAATTCCTAAGTCTCTTAAAAATAGGATAATATGAGTTTGAAAAAGTTTTCCCACAAGATCCCTGCATATAGGTAAAAATATAAAGGTTCTTATCCCATTAGAATTCTTAAAAATCATAAATTTGCGCAAATCTAATATTCTGATAGATTAAATACCGTTTACTAAAATGACCATTACTCCCTTCACAAAATTCCAAATGACCTGATTCTAAGATCATTGGAAAGATGAGATCCATACCTTTGTTTAAATTCATGGCTAATGGTCTAATTCAAAGTACAAATAAAATAGCATGCATTTGACGCAACATTAAAATTCATAAAAATCAATATTTTGATAGATTAAACACCTTTTACTAAAATGTCTATTACTCCATCTACAGAACTCTAAATGACCTGATTAAAATATAATTAGAAAGATAAGATCAATACCTTTATTGAAATTTACTATTTATGTTCTAATTTAAAGTACAAATAAAATGGCATGCAATTGAAGCGACGTTAAAATTTCTTACAAATTCATCAATTAAATCAATAAATCTTGCAATACTAAACCCTAGTTTCAAGATTTGAACTTTTCTTATGAAATCATTCAAAAACCTATCTTTATTTATCAATTTATATCAGATTTAACATATAATTATCAATGTATTCATCTCCTAACATTTATACAATTCAAAACCCGAATTTCCTTAATTTCCTAACCCAAAAATTTTGTTATTCTATAGCATAATTGCATAAACAAATGAAACTGCACAAGGATATTAAAGAAAGTAAATACTTGCCTCTAAAATGATGAGTTATGAGATTTCTATTCTTGAATCTTCTCTTTATGATGATCTTCAACCCGCAAACAGTAGTCTTCCTCCCCTCATCCTTTTGTCCTATTTTTTTCTTCCTCTCTCTCTCTCTCTCTCTCTCTCTCTTTGTGTGGATGGATAGCAGCCCCATATATAAATCTTGATTTTTTATTAACCTAAAACACTCAAATACCGAAATAGGGCCATTTTCCTTAAATAAAATGGCCCGTATATCCTCCTACGCCTCCCGCTTAGTTTAGAAAGCCTCCGAAACCAAATTATAACCCCCGAATACATATTTTGGAATATTTCAACCCATTTCGGACCATCAACGCACTGAAAATTAACATCTCAGTCACCTAACATTAAATTCCATTTCATTCCCAACATGACTGTACTTGCATGTCCCAAATGAAACACTGACGTAACATATCACATAAGTAAATATAATTATACATATATACTAATCCTTTTTATTCGCATTAAATTTATGTGCACACGTGTAATTTAAAATATTTTAAAAATACGGGGTGTTTCACACGTGTGGGAGTGCATGCAAGAACATGTTTGCTAACTCATGTAAGAGCATATTAGGAAACACATGGGTGTTAAACTCTCCCTAGACTAAAACATAACTCCCTAAGGTGATCTCTTTGTTTGCAATGGGAACAAACATAAATCGGCTCGTAACTACCTTGATTGGAACACCTAGAACGCGCTCTCCTTAGTGGGTTCGATCTCCTAGGTGGGCTAGGATGAGGGATATATGGATTTATCACAAACTCGGGAGACGACTCAGGTGCGATATTGGAAGTCAAGTCATAACCTATTCCTTGCCTTTTGTTAAAACCTAATGCTAGAGCAAAGAGCATCTTTCCAACCTTCTTAGATGTATCCTCTAAAGTGACCTTTACTGCTCGTTTATGTTTGAGATCCTTCTCAAATTGGGATACACGGGCTTCGAGTTTCTCAGAAGTCTCTAATGAAGCTTGAAGATCTCTTGTGAGACTAGGCACCGTGTTGGTCAAATCAGTCTTGTCCTTACGAATCATAATAAATTTCTCACATAAAGAAACTTTCACTTTCTCGATCTAACTCACCGATGCCTTATACTCTCTTAAAGCTATCACCACCTTTTCTAAGTTGAACACCCCAATAGTCAATCTTTTATTTTTCTTTTTGGTTCTTAAAGATTCTTTGTAAAGTTCGGTGTATGCCTTTTGAAGACCACTTTAACCCTCACACAAAATCTCATCATCAGCCTCACTCCCTCCAGAGTGGTTCGACAAAGTGTCGAGGCTATCTTGTTTAAAAATATCCTCACCAGCGTAGGATGAACTCGAAGTACTAATGTGACTAGCCATGAACGTAATAAAATATTCATGCGGTGATTCATTCCCCAAATTCACTGACTCGACATCACTATTGATAAGAGTGGCTTTGTATGAAGCTTTACCTTTGCCCTGTCTCTTTAGCCTAGTGGCACACTCGTGGGATTTATGACCCTTTCCCTCAAACTCAAAATATCTTACCTCTTCTTTATCATAAACCACCTTGTCCTCATTGCCATTTTTATTTTTCTCAAAATTTCTATTTTCTTTGGAAGAATTTATTTTTTTAAATTAGAGAATTTTTTGAATTTTTTTTGCAAATAAGGCAAGATCATCAAGTTCAAAATCAAATTCGGACCTAAGATCATAAAATTTTTCCTTTTTCTTTTTCGACTAGGCTTTTAAAGCAATCCTAGTTTTTTTCCTTGAGTTTTGGGGAACATATTGATTTCATAAGTTTGAAGGTCTCATTTGAGTTATTCTAACCTAAGAGTATCTAAATTTTCCAAAGAATTTAGAACAATGACGTTAGGGATACAAAGGGATGGTAGGATCTCAAAAACTTTTTTACAACACGCATCTTAGGAATTCTATCACCCAAATTAAAACTAGAGTTAACGATATCTTAAAATCATGCATACAATTCATCAAACGACTTCGTCTCTAGCATAGTATTAGTCTCAAACTGTTTCGTGAGATTTTGAAGCTTTCACAACGTTGGTACCCTCATGAGTGAGCTAAAGGCTATCCCATGCTTCTTTAGACGTGGTGCATGCCATGATGCGGTGGAACTCATCAGGGGTGACGACTCCATAGATAACACTTAAACTACGTGAGTTAAAATTAATCTATATTAATTCATCCTTTGCCCAAGTGATGAAATGTTTAGGACTTATGACATCGCCATTAGTCACAGTGGGTGGTGTCCACCCTCTTTCACAAACAAGCCAGACATGATCGTTAATCGCTTTCAAAGCCAACCTCATTCGAGATTTTTGTTAAGCATAATTAGACTAACCAAAAATGGGTAGCATATTATACAAGTTATCCATAAAAACCCAATTTAAAGATCATACGAAAACTTAGTGTAAACAACTCTGATACTAATTTGTAACTCCAAGGGACTATACTGATTGCTCGTATCCTAGGCCAAATACGCAAATTCACTTTTTACCAAATTTTATCTTGATTTTATTTAAGTGAACATGCAATATATTGATAATCCAAATTCCAAACCAAATAATAATAAGAAGAATTTAAGAAAAAATCCCTTTCGGGCAAAACCTAGATTTCACTAGTGTTAAAGATTTTGACAGACACTAGATCCACTAAGTATAACACGATAGAGTCTTAAAATATTCCACAAAAAATGGTATAGTCCAACACCCCCACAACAAGCATCTCTTGCCTCGATATCCACCGGTCAGCTTCAGAAATCGCAATTCCTTTCTTCTTCAGCAGTAGAGCCTCAATCCTACAAATTAGTAGTAGAGTTAATCTGTACGAGGGTTCTTGAACTTCTAATTTGTTCTTCTGGATTTGGAAAAGTGATCCAAAAAATCCAAGGGATTTGGATGAGAAAAATATAGAGTTTAAGCATAAAAGAACTCTAAAAGGCTTGGAGAAAAGTCTAATCCTGCATCTCTATTTATAGGGAAGGTTGTTGTAAAGATATGAGGATTAAAGATTGTAAAGAAGTGTTTTAAAAATTAAAAACATACGTACTCATTCGGATGAACTGGTACCCCATCTCGTTCGATCACATTTCCAACAAAACATTGAATGAGATTCCAGAGTATGCTAAAAAGGTATCCCTTTAGATCTCGTTCAAGCGTGAGAAACTCGTTCGAATGATGTGCCTTATTTTATTTGAACGAAATCCAATGAAACTTCGAATGACATTCCAAAACTGACCAAATAGTGATGTTCTAGATTGCGTTCGAATAAAGGAACCTCTTTCTAACGAAGCTACGTAACTCGTTCGAACGACATATCAAATCTTATTTTGACGAATTAATAATTTTTTCAAAAAATCTTTAAAAAACATTTTAAAATATTTTGAAAACTTCTAAAGGCAAACTCTTAAAGAAAAACCACTGTATATTTAATGTCTTTACCAAATCACCTCATAACTCTTCTAAATGATGCTGTGATGAAAGATCTTTAATCTTTCAAATATCATAAATTTATTGTCTTTGAATACGTGGAAGTAGTCATGAAGGTCCAATGGGTGTAATGGGATAAGCTAAATAAAGTAAAAATGAGTAATTATGAAACTTGTTCTTACAAATTCAAATCTCCAACCTCCTCCATTTGATGGTAGAAACTGTTCTGATCGAAAATCCACATGACAAATTATTTAATTTCTTTGGATAAGGGGACATGTAATAGTGTGTTAAATGGTTGAATGTGTCCCATGACCATCGTGAATGTTATCCTAATAAAAACAAATTAGATTTAGTTGACATGATGACGATTTTAAGGAGAAAGTGGGTGGATTACTGAAGGTCTTGATGTAATTTTTGGTTGTGTGATCGTTAGTGAGTTTAGGCACATTTTAACTTGCAAGACGTCTAAGGTGGCGTGAGATGTTTTACAAATATCTCATTAAGGATCCTTTACCGTTAAGCGTTACATGCTTCAACATTTTACCACCCATTTCAAGTTTCTAACCATGAAGGATACCAAAAAGTTTGATGAATTCTATGTCGGGTTAAGCGACCTACTTAATTGTGACTTCACTTTAGGAAAGGTGATCAAAGAGGAAATTTGATTGACATAATCCTATTACCTTTTCCATATAGTTTTAGTATCAAAGTTGATGTTATTGATTAAGTTAAATCTCTTTTCAAACACCCATGCATGTAAATGATTGCCATGGAGTACCTAACAAAGATAAGAGTATATTTCTCAAGGCTAAAGATCACATGGTACTTCTTTTGATCACTTGATGTTGGTGCGAAGTATATGGCATTTATCACCAAGAAGCTTTCCAAGATATGGAAAAAAAAAAAAAAATTCAACCAAAAGGATTTAAAACCAATACCCGCCTAGGTTTGAAATTGGTCAAGGAAATGGAGTAAAGAAGGTGGATTATCTAAAACCCGTAAGTAATTTATTTTAATATTGGTGGCCGAGTGAATATCCTTAAGCAATGTCCCTAAAAAATGAGTCAAGGTAGTGGTAAAATTGTTTATTAAACCACTTTTAGTGACTATGACCTTGACTCGGAAGACAACTCTCATATTAGTGAGTATATTGTTTTATGAATCGAGAAGTTTTTTAATGTGTTAAATTATATAGAGAAATTTGACGATCCTTACGCATATTTTGAGGATATCATCCTTGCTTACATTCCTTGAGAAATGTTGAGGAAGATTAAGACGATATTCAATCTAGATATGTGAAGTTTTATGAGGAGTCTATAGAACTTGAAAAATGTAATATAAAACTCTCCACCATTTTAGTCAATGTTGAACAAGAAAGGTCTATGGTGAGTATGATTAGTTTGCGTAATATAGTTGCTCATTGACTGGTGTTTGGTGAATCACTTGCTTTAGAGGGAAGTAAGATCGACTTTCTTCGTCATAAGATTGAGTTTTTGAAAAATCCTTAGCCAATATGAAAACTCTAGAATGGACTTTATGAAATAAATATCTTTACTTGAGATATAGTTTTCGAACTCATCTCTACTTTGAAGATAGGCTTGTCAAGAAATCTTAAAGTTGGATAAGATGTTTCTTAAACCAAAACAATCGTCGAAAGACGAAAGTGGTCAAGAATTTATTAATGGTAAGGGAACATATTATAATGATGAAACTATCATTTCATCTCAATCCATTTTACCATCACCCATTGAAGTTTATTCTATAAATAATTTTATTGAGACGGGCAAAGGAAGGTAAAGTTCTTATCTTCTTATTATAATAAGGAGGGACACTTGAAATATTTTTTTTATAAGTTGAAAAATTAATTACTCAAACTAACCATAGTTCATATTGAGACTTAACCCTTAAAGTGTATCCATTGCCACAAACTTGGTCACCTTAGATATTTTTATGTTTTTCTCAAACCCTCTTCGACTTTATAACATGCTAAGAGTAGTGGGAAAGTTGATAGTAGCGGAGAATATTAAAAATGATTGAGAAAAGGGATGGTTCCCATTAGAAAGGCAACTAAGGTTGTTCCTCCCAAAGTGGTCACCGAAACCACAACTTCACATAATCATCATAGTTGGAATATGTGGCACGTTATTGATAGAGCCAAGCTAAAAATTCGAGGAGGGTTTAAGACAAATCGTCATCCTTTTCTCATTAGATTATGTTAATCTACGTTGGAGTTCTTTTTAATCTTTAGTGGAAAATAGTCTTGGTCCCGTCTTTTACCTTTTGGTGATGCTCTTTGAGTTGTTCATATCGAATATATTTATTTGGCCTTGTATAATATATGTATTTAATGTTTATTGGTATGCATTTATCCCATATTCCTGATACAAACCTAAATGCTTAGTCATTGTAAAGTTCTTTTTATAATGAAATATACTCCATGTTTAGGATTATATAGCTCGAAATGCCTTGGTAAATGAAGCTCGATATTTTAGAGTAATTTTCATAACTCATGCGCTTATACCGCATTATAACTTCAGCAAATTATATGAAAACATTTCTCATGGATTTTTTTTCTACTTCTAATGGAAATTAAAAGTTTTATGTGATTTTTGAGTAAAGGTATCATTTAAAATCATTTGTTCAGAGAGTTTTATCATCATAGTTAAAGTTGAAATGAAAAATGAAAATACTATGATAAAATCATGAGAGATGATGTGGTTAAGGTTGAAACTTTGGAAATAGAGGACTAACTTTGGTGGAAATAGTTCCCCACCTTTTGTAAAGAAAGAGCGAAAGCTACCATATGTAAAATTTTATTAAAAGGAGACGTGTCAAAGATTCCTATTTATCCAAAGTTGAGTAACGTCAAGGATATGGGATTTAAAAGGATTGAGGAAGAAAAAAGAGGTAGTTGATTTTTTTTTTAATTTTGAGGAAAACATAGGCTTTCTATTCATTGCATAAAGATTTTTTTTTTCGAAAAGCGAGTTAAAACATCAATCTTCATTCTTGAATTTTTGGATTAATGCTCATGCTATTTAGTTTCTATAATAGAATATGTCTTTTTTCCACTCTAATTTTGCATGGTTTTAATTTGATGATAAGCACCCAAAAGTGTCTATTTTATACCCCGAATAGATGCATTTTAGTCGGTCGTTTGTAATAAAAATGGTCTTATGTGCGTTAATGTTTATTTTGTAGGTCAATTGTGCATTGTGGAGTTCAAGAACTTAAATCAAGGCAATTGCGCATAAATGGAGTGAATTTCCCATTTTCGTACCTTAGCCGAACCTAAACCAGTCCCTAAACCTGCCCCGAAGCCTGTGTGTGTTTAGTTTATGCCTTTTTAATTTTTTTAGATTTTTAGATTGAGTAGTTTTTATTTTTAGGATTCATTTTAGATTTATTTAGGATTTTTAGAATTTATTTGCATATTTTTTTACTTCTTATTTAGTGTAGTTTTATTTTGATTTTGATTAGTTTTTAGTTTTTATTAGGATTAGTTTTTTTTAGGAATTCATTTATTTTTATTTTTATTTGGTTTTACATTTTTTAGGACTTTAGTATTTATTTTTATTAGAGTTTTTATTTTAATTTTATTTTATAGATTAGGATTTTATTTTTAGTTGAATTTAATTTTTAATTTTGTTATTTTTATTTTTATTTAGTTTTAGTTTATTTTTTTAGAGGTCATAAGTTAAACACACACAATACCCAACCCTCACCCTATCCTCCATACACCCTCCCACACCACGTACCCCTTACTTCATCTTCTCTAACAAACCAACACACACCCATCCTCTCTCTTTCCACCATAACCAACAAACCTCCATTAACAACCACAACATCCATCATCTTCCCCATCAAATCCACGTTCTCTCTCATCTCAACCAATAAACAACCCACTAACCTCCATTGATATCTCCATTAACCAACAGTAAACACAACCCAAAACCCCCATTTTCAACACCCACTTAACATCCCATAACCTGAGACAAAATCGGACCCCTTCACCCGACCACCGCCGGCGACCTAGCCACCTGCCATGAAACCCGCTCAGCCCGACCTCCCAAACCACCTGCCACGCTGGCAATCCCCAAACCCGCCTGAACTAAACCCGTTTACTGCTGGTGACCACTTCCGACCAGTCACACCGTCGCCGACACGTCTCCATTCTGACCCTGACCCGACCCACCTGATTCGAATCCGAAACCAAATAGTCCTCAAACTCGGTCTCAACTCCAAGATCCATTTTCACTATTTCAAACCAAAATCCACTCAAGCTTTAACCTTTGTCTCACCAATAAACCATATATCCCACATGCATTTTAAACCCTTTTTAACCCTTTTTCAAAACTATCCCAACACCTTTTACCCAATTTACCCCTGTAAACCAATCTGATTTTTATCCTAATTCCCCCACTGTCACATGTCCTCACACCTCTCAAACCACATGCACACCTTTTCCATGCTCATGTTCTCTCATCCTCACTCAATTTTACCAATACCCAACTTACCCCTAGCCTCCATGTGCACCATATAAATTGAAAACTTGGGCCATTTTCATGGGGATCTTAAATTTAGTTTTTACGCTTTGTGTGATAAAGTTCTCTCCACCCCTCTATGTTGAGTATTTGCATTTTTAACAAATATCTCAATATAAAGGTGTGTAGTAAAATTTATCTCTAGGACAAAATTCAACCCCACCCCTCTATAATGAATTTTTGCATTTTTAGCAATTATTTAAAAATAGATTGATGTAGTTGAATTCATCCCTCATGGGAGGTAAATTCTAATCCGTTCCTTTATGCTGAGATTTTGCATTTTTAGCAATTATCTCAATATAAAATAATGATCTAAAATTTATTTCTTTAGATGAGTTCTAATGTACAATTCTATAATGTTAGGATTTGCATTTTTAGCAAATATCTTTTATTATTTAATTGGCCATTATGAATTCATCCATTATCCTTTTTTTATTTTAATTTTGTAGTTTTCATTTTAGATTCAATAAATACATTTGTGAGGGATTGTGATTAAGAGAATTTTGATGTATAATTGAGAGAGTGTTGATGTAATTGAAGATTCCATTCCAATTCAAGGCTTACATGGGTTTGATCTATTTCTCTCTTATTACTTTTATTTTAATCATCTCATGCTTCATTTGTTTATCTTATATTCATTGAATGATGATTATTGAGGGCTAATCTCCCATTCATGGGATGTGTTTTGAAGCCCTCATTAGTCCAATTTAGTTAGTTTACTTTGTAAGGACATATTTTTATAAGTCCGTTATTAATTTATTATGTCTTATACTGCTCGACAGTCGAAGAGAATTCAAGAACATTCTAGCATCAAAGACGGATCTGAATATCAAGTTCTTCATAAAAAAGACTCTGCGAAGTTTACTTTGGTAAGGTTGAGTTTTAATTCCTTAGCATTTCACTTAAAGTGTTGGGATATTTTTATCAAATATTTTTCTAAAGATTTTGTTCTTGGATACCTTTCCGTAGAAACATCATAACTAATTCATAAAAAATCAGAAAAATACGAAATTGGCGGCCATGCGTTCGTATCAAAATTATCTACAAGTACACGTGGAATCTCATTTGATAGGTCGTTCGAATGACCTATTTTTATCGTTCAAACGACATAGACATCTCGTGAGATCTCGTTCGAAAGACATCGGTCCTTCATTCGAGCGACATGCTGATCTCGTTCGAACGAGCACGTTTTTCAAGACGGTGCAATTTTTTATAAATACTCATTAAATGGTTTCGTTTTCATTAAGAAGTCCCAGCGTTTTGAAAGACAGAAACCATCGAAAGTGCAGAATCCTTTTGATTTCTTCTTTTAGGGTTTAATCCCTTTTTGGTTTTCAATTCACAAAACTCCCATATGCTTTAGTGAATTGTTTTGGTGTTCAAGAACACAACTTTTGTTGTTGTTTACCTTTGTGAGGAGAACTCTACAACCGGAGAGCTGCGTGCTATTGTGGAGGGAGTCTCTACGAAGTGTTTTTGGTTGCTGTCCTTGTGGTATAGCTGCGTGTGAACCACTGCAGATTTCTAGCCGTTGCTTTGAAGGTTTGACGAAGACACTGTTCGTTACTCTTATGGGCGAGAGGAAGATGGTATGTAAGTCAATGGTCTTGTAAACTTTTCAAAGTTCTAGAAAAAAAAGGTTTCTCCCTGCGAAGATTTTTCCTTAATTTTGTGTCACATGCTTTATTTATTTATGGGTTGACACACGCACACACGTAGTTGCATGTTTAGGGGCTGAATTTATTTGGTTAAAAAATAGACTCTAATTAAATAAGTGTGTCAAATTAGAAATTTGCGAATTTAATCAATTATCACACAGTCGCACTCTTGAAATTGGTATCAGAGCGGGTTACGCTAATTTATCGCGTTATCCTGATTTTTCAAGGATTTATTTTTTTGATACAATTTGACTTCTCACGTCGTCAAATTGGTATCAGATCCGGTTGTGCTAATTTATTGCGTATTCCTATTTTCCGCAAAATTTGTGTGATATTGATTTTTCTGAAAAATAATTTTTGTGAAAAATCATAATTTTTCCAATGGAGAACTTATGTAATCGGATGCCCCCGTTTGATGACACGAGTCATAGTTTTGATGATACAAATCATTTGAATTTGACGTTTGCTAAAATAATTGATTTTTTGGAAAAAGAAAATTCTCATTTTAAATCCGTGATGGATCTTTTGCAAATAGTTCAAAATCAAAGAGATTTTTATCGTGAAAAACTTGTTTCTTTGGACCACGAATTTGATGCTTTAAAATTGTCCAAAAAGGAGAGTGATGATAGGGTCCTATTTTTAGAAAAAGAATTAGAGGACCTTAAAAATTCGATGGTTTGTGTTTGTGCCAAAGAGGACAAAAATATTTTAGTCAATGAATTTGTGGCACGTGAAGAGACTCTTAGGGAAAAGCTTGCTTTAATTGAGGGAGAGAGAGATACGCTTTTAGGAATTGTTAAAAATTTGAAAATGGCGTCTCTTAAATTGGAAGAGTCTAATTCTTTGCTTGAGTAAAAAATTTTGAAGTTAAAAAATAATTTGACAGACTCGAGTAGGTTCGATAGTGATGGTAATGGCTCATCTTGTTCTCATGCTTCTAATGCTAAAGCCAAAATCATTATTTGTTTTAGAGGGTCAACCAATTTCAAGGATGTTAGAAAAGGTCAACCCATAGGTGTCGTTCCACCCGTTTACACATGTTCATATTGTGGTAGGAAAGGTCACCTTAGGTGTTTTTATTTTGATCTTGGAAAATGTCTGAGGAAGTTTATGTCTAGTGTTCTCTTGGTTCCTAAATCCCCCACACGACATTTTACATCTATTTGGGTTAGGAAATCACTTTTAAAGACACTAGATTTTAGACAAGTTGATTCCCGTTTGCTTGCTCATGATTCGTCTCTTACCATATCATATAGATGATTGTAGTTGCATGTTTGTCATACACTAGTTATGGTTTCATGATATATATTTACTAGTGTAATGACATGTAATTTTTGTAAAAAAAATTTCTTTTGAAAAATACAAAAAGATTTTATTTTTAAAATTTTTGAAAAATCCAAAAAAAGTTTTGTATTTTGTTTGCACCGTTTATGGATAGACACTTAGGATGACCAAGTCACAACATCATTCCATTCTTCATGTGACTATTTGATAGTGTTTTGAGATAATATGTTAATTCATCCATGTGCTTTATATTGTTTGGAGTCATTGAGATGTAATTACGTGTTACTTCCTACATGTTTGACTCATGATTTCCTTTATTGCACACATGCACTGATTTGTCTGATTATTGTGCTTGTCTTATCACATGTTGGTCGGGTGTTTTCTCTTCAATAATGTCCTTAAAATGAACCAAGCGCGATAAAACTTGATAAGAAAGTTGTGCGTATAAGAACCGTTTGTGAGTTTGTGTGCTTTATTTAAAAACAGGGAAGGGTTGTGAAATGTTCATTTGGCCTTTGTGAATACTAAGCCACTGTTTAAATAGGACCTAAAAAATTGAGGAGTTTTATTATCCGAGGTCCAAAGAGGTTTAAAAGATCCCCAAAATATTTAAAGGCAATAAAAAGAAATTCATGCCAATTATGGGCCAATTAGGTTTTTGCACCAATTCTCCAATGTTTGAGAATTTAGATTACCTCTAAAAGAAAATATGCATGAGGGAGTTTGGTTGGAGAATTCAAACAGGTTCGCACGTCGTTGAAATTCTTGAAAAAACACTAAATAGTTTTGGACGTTATTGGTGTGAAAATCATTTTGACTTTGATTTGTTGATTTTCATAAGACTATGTCATCTAAATTCAACAATTTTTACACCTAAGGATACTTTTGATGTTCATTCGTTAGGGGTACATGTATGCATCATGCACATATGCTTGATTGAGTTGATTTACCTATCGAATGCGTTCACACCCATACATTCCATTTCCATGACTTGGTTGTTTAAGTTTAAATCCATGGTGTGATTTTTGTATCTTATTTTTTGTATGAAAAAATTTGAAAAATCAAAAATAGTTTGTGAATGTTTGTGAGATTCTCCTTTGCATGCGTGTAGTTTGATCCTTGTTTGCTATGAATTTTTATCGTGACACTCCAGGTTTTGATTTTTTCTTCTTATCTGTCTATTTGGGGACATCATAAAAAGAGGGAGAAAGAATTATCATATTATGGGGGAGTTTTTGCATTATGGGGGAGATTTGATTTATTAATGCTTTATTCTTATATCATTTCAAACTCGATGCGTCACGAAGGTACTTTGCTTTATCTCATGTGTGTAGGTACAAAGACTGAAGATCATTATGTTGCACACCCTGATGAAAAAAGCTTTGAGATTTGATGAAGACTTTTTGAAGAACAATTTGAGGTCTTGCAAATTTTTTCATGGGTGGGTAGATTTGTATAGGCATTTAGGTTTTTGATAATTCAGATATTTTTATGTATGTACCGGCATAGACATAGGGAGAGATTTGTAAGGACATATTTTTATAAGTCTGTTATCAATTTATTATGTCTTATACCGCTACACCGTCGAAGAGCATTCAAGAACATTCAAGCATCAAAGACGGATCCGAATATCAAGTTTTTCATCAAAAAGACTCCGCGAAGTTTACTTTGGTAAGGTTGAGTTTTAATTCCTTAGCACTTCGCTTAAAGTGTTGGGATATCTTTATCAAATATTTTTCTAAAGATTTTGTTCTCGGACACCTTTCCGTAGAAAAATCATAACTAATTCATAAAAAATCAGAAAAATATGAAACTAATGGCCACGCGTTCGTATCGAAATTATCTACAAGCACAAGTGGAATCTCATTTGATAGGTCATTCAAACGAACTATTTTTATTGTTCAAACGACATAGACATCTCGTGAGATCTCGTTCGAACAACATCTGTCATTCGTTCGAGCGACATGCTGATCTCATTCGAACGAGCACATTTTTTGAGGCGACACGATTTTCTATAAATACTCATTAAATGGTTTCATTTTCATTAAGAAGTCCCAGCGTTTTGAAAGACAGAAACCTTCGAAAGTGCAGAATCCTTTTGACTTCTTCTTTTAGGGTTTAATCCTTTTTTGGTTTTCAATTCACAAAACTCCCATATGCTTTAGTGAATTGTTTTGGTATTCAAGAACACAACTTTTTCTTTTGTTTACCTTTGTAGGGAGAACTCTACAACCGTAGAGCTGTGTGCTATTGTGGAGGGAGCCTCTACGGAGTGTTTTGGGCTACGGTCCTTGTGGTATAGCCGCGCGTGAACCACTGCAGATTTCTAGCCGTTACTTTGAAGGTTTGACGAAGACACTGGGCGTTAATCTTGTGGGCGAGAGCAAGATGGTATGTAAGTTAATGGTCTTGTAAACTTTTTAAAGTTCTAGAAATAAAAGGTTTTTCCCTGCGGGCATTTTTCCTTAATTTTGTGTGACATGCTTTATTTATTTATGGGTTGACACACGCACACAAGTAGTTGCATGTTTAGTGGCTGAATTGATTTGGTTTAAAAATAGACTCTAATTAAATAACTGTACCAAATTTGAAATTTGCGAATTTAATCAATAATCACACAGTCTCACTCTTCAAATCTTCCTTTAGGGTTTTAATCCTTTTTTGGTTTTCAACTCGCAAACTCCCATATGCTTTAGTGAATTGTTTTGGTTTTCTAAAACTCAACTTTTTCTTTGGTTCATCTTTCGTGGAGTGCGTCTCTACACCGTATGGCTGCGTGTCATTGAGGATCGTGCTGCGTGAAGATTCTTTACTGAAGATTGGGCTGCGAGTCCTTGGAGGGTGCTGCGTGTATTCTCTTGCTGAGTTCAAGACTGCGTGTCTTTGTGGGTTGACTGTGCGTTGATCCATTGCAGATTTATCTCTGTAAATGTAAGTTGCGATTTATATATTCATAGTGAAATAAAGGTTTTTACCCGAAAGATTTTTTTTCCTGAAATCTGTGTCTCAACATATTTACTGTGCCGCATACTGTTTGTTTGATGTGTTGAGTTAGATGCATGTTTAGAAACTGAATTTATTTGGTTTAAAAATAGACTCTAATTAAATAAGGTTTACTTGGAAATTTGCGAATTTAATCAATTATCACTCAGTCGCACTCTTCATACTTTTTAGCACAATTTTATTTACCTCAATTTTTTAAGCTTTTACATTTTAGTTAATACTTTAAAAATTAGTATATAGTTAGTTAATTAATAATCCCTTGAAAAATCCATAAAAAATATAAAAAGCAAAAATAGAAAAATGTAATAAAATGCAAATGGTTTCTTGTCTTCTCATATTTTTTGTTTCACCCTTAGATTTGGATTGACTCCCTTACTTACCCTCTACACTAGTTTTGTTATATTTTTGTAGGTTCAAGTGAATTTTGATGGAAAAAGAAGTTGCAACAACGACACACAAATACGTTAGGGATGCAATTATTTAATCTATCATTTGACCTTAGGCCTTTGAATACTTAATAATTCTTTGTATAGATTATATGACATAACTAAAACCTTGACTTTAATTTTTAAATATATGTTTGATCCCGTCATTAGTTATTTTTTGGGGAACCAACTTAAAACATATATAACTGAGTACATCAAGTTTGTGCATTTGTGTCTGCACAAAATTTTCCCTCGTTGCTGCTCAGAACTGGTGTCACTGTAGGTTCATTGTATTAAAGCTCCGCGACTAATGAAGCTTGACCTTCACTGTTATGATGTGTGTGGAATGTTTCGATTTCCCTAATTTGCATGTCTAAAAAAATTACCCAAGTTTTCTATTATGAAAATATCTCTATACCATTTTCCTCCCATATCCATACATTGGAATCTTTTAGGAGTTCACATCGTTTATCTACTGGTCAGTCATCCTCTTAGTAAGTGTTCTAGATTTTATGATTTTTCTCATAAGATTTAGGGTTTGGTGTCATAGTGGATAGTTTGTTTATGATTCCTTGTCAATGATAGATGAGTTTACTTGTCTTGAGATGAGATTTATTTTCTAGAGTAACTTTTCATGTATATAACTTGGTATTCACTTACACTGTCTTGCTTTGTTTTGGGGTATGTCCACTCATGTGTCAAGTATGTATTAGAGTTGATGAATGTTTGGCCTCTTGCCATACATAAGACTTTATCTTATACTTTAAGT
Source organism: Sambucus nigra (assembly GCA_949130495.1). Lineage (NCBI taxonomy): Eukaryota > Viridiplantae > Streptophyta > Magnoliopsida > Dipsacales > Adoxaceae > Sambucus > Sambucus nigra. Next base: position 611,226,070 of record OX422217.1, on the reverse strand, counting down.
ATAGGATCCTTGGTATATCATTGTTTGATATCCATTTTCTCATATGAATTCCGCGCTTTTATCTTTGTGTGTGATTTATAGTATATCTTCCTAGCTGCTAAATCTCACTCATGTGCCTTTACTTCCTCCACGACGTCCTACAAATTTGACGAATTTTTACCAATTGATCCCACATATTATGAAAGATTAAATAATGGACTCTCCGTTTGAGAATCGTGTACCTCATATTTTTGAAGAGAAAGGATGGCGTGGTGTTTGTTCTCAAACCAGGCCTTGTTACACCAACCTGGTTAGAGATTTTTGTTATGCCCTTTAGCATGAAGGTAAATCTTATGATGCGTTCTTTTCTGTCAAAGTTTACGGTGTGAATTCTCAAGCACTATAATATCCCGGGAAAACTATCTTGACCACCCATATGGTAATAGTGTTGGAATTCCTTTCAACACAAAAGTGATTTCTCTATTGAGTCAAAACTATTGACAATTTTGGGATGGAAAGAATTTTCTCTAAGCCTACTTGGCTGAGGATTTTTATATTCTCAATATGGTTGTGTCCTCTTATATTGTTACCACTTCGCACCTACTGAAAATTTAAGTTGAACGTGCATACTTTTTGTATACAGTTGGAAATGGTGTAGAAGTAGATTTAGGGGACCAAATTTGGACTTGATTTTGGTTCACTCAAATGTTGATAAAATGCTTAAGCTTCCTTTCTATCTTTTTATCGTGTGCTTATTTTTAAATTTAATGTTCCAATTCTTTGGATGAAGTTGTGAAAAAGTTGGAGTTTGCATTGACTTTTTAGTCCTGCTATTATTCGATTTACTTATCTTATAGACTTCAGGGGTCTTCTAGTTCCTCCTCATGTTTATCCTTATCATGCTCCACATCCAAATCGTACATCCAAAACTTCTGTTTCACATCCTCGTTCTTAAGAAGAGTTTGATGAGATTGCATATCAAATGCCAAATCAAGTTGTTCTATCTTGTTACCGATCCTACATGAATCTTCAAGATTTTGTTCTTCATTGAGTTCATCCTCTTCATATTCTTTTGAAGAATTTTGACATGACAGAGACACTGAGTTAGTTAGTGTTAGGGATTCCCCGTCGGATGCTCACACATGTGTTAAGAGATGCGTGCTATGAAGAAGAGAAGAAGAAATGATGTATTTTGGTCATTTTTTTGTAATTTATTTATTTATGAGTATTATTATTTAATCTTTAGTTGATTCATATCTTTGTAATCCGTAAAACTCTATATTTTGAACGAAATGCTTATTAAGTTTTAGTATACCTATACCTATATATATATATATATATATATATCTTTACTCGATATTTTTTGTATCTCCACGTGTAGTTATAAAATTGAGGTATTGTTTGCTTGCTATTCACATATTATCTATTTCCTTGACTTTACTATAAATGCTCGCTCACTATATGGTTCACTCCCATTTTGTTGGTTTTATTATCATGTTTTACTCTCCTAAAATTCTTATATATATATTACATATCTATTGTTTGTTATCTCTGATTGGTTTTCTTCTAGCTAAGATACTAATTGAATTATAATTTTAGATGATGAAGGAAGGGCACCGTCTGTGTGAAACGTCTAAAGTCTAGTTCTTTCTCACCCAATACAATTCCTAATTGAGAAAATTTTGGATTTCCAATCAAAGTCCGCCATGTTAAACGAAAATGTAATTAACCCCTCAATTGACATTTAATTAGTCTAATTATAATTAGTGTGGATTTTACTTTAAATAATATATGGAATTTGATGATTCCAAACAACTTTTATTTAAGTGACTATGTAAATATTTCTCAATATGGTATGCAGCTTTTAGTATAGTTATCTTAATATATAATTCTATTTTATTGCTATATTGTTACCAGATATGTAATTTTGAGTATAGTTATCATTCTATACGCATGTGTAATTATTTGTCTTAATATCTACTTAGTTATACTGATGCATATTTATCTACATAATATTTCTATAATTCCATACGCATATGTCTAAATATTTAGATATGTAAAATATTTTTTTTATCAATATTTATTAGGTACATATTATACTTTTATTTCTCTCTATATAAATCTGTAATACATGTTGTATATTATTTTAAAATACTACAATTATTTTCATATACCTTAACTATTTAATATTAGTTGCTAATATATATATGGATTTTTTCATTAAAGCTTCTACCTGTAGGTCCCCAAAATATAACTTTCAACAAAAACTTTTGCTTAAGAGGAATTATGTTAAGGATGAATGCAAACCAAATATATCTTTTAACTCCTTTTCAATTTTATCAAACCAAGTTGTGACCCAAATTAACTTAACCAGATTTTATCTTGTTTAACCCTAAGCATGCAACTAGTGATTAAAGTAAGTAAAATAAATTAAAGCAATACTCACAACACCGATGTACAAGGAAAAATCCAATCGAAAAAAAAAACCTCGAACGGCCCAGGACATACAATCACTATGACAATGGTTTTATAAAGTTAGACGGTAGTCTTATACAATGACTCGATCCCCACGAGACTTGACGCTCCCCTGATCTTCTACCAATCTTCACAGTGCCCATGTAGAAAGTAACCTTCTTCTACGATACTCGTCCACAGCAGTCGCCTCCACGAATGCCTCGGTATCCACCGATACGGCCTTGTATCATCTACGATGTCGAAACAGGTATCTACCAAGTCTTCACTGCAAAACCAGAAATGGATCTTCAATAGAACCTTAAACTTGGTGCCGATAAGATCACAAGAACATATGATAATGAAAATCTCGGATCTTGAAACTCGAAGGTTGTTTTATAGTGAAAACACTTAGAAAACTTTGTGCAGAAACCTTTCTGTATGGTAAACTATTTTTCGCACTACACGCCCTTCGAGAAAATTGAGCACATCTTTTTATAAACATTTTAAGGCAATGGGTAATCTCGTTAGAGCGAGATACTGCGTCGTTCGAACGACATCAACTCTCGTTCGAACGACAACATTTGTAGTTTGAACGACGTCGCCCGGATTAGAGTTTTGATGCATCCAACTTTGTAAACAGATTTTACTTAAACCCAACTCTTATCCAACTCTAATCCATCCCCATCTGATTAAAACGAAGTCTAAACTTTTAAAAACACTTTAAAAATATTTTCTTTAAAAATAACATCATTATTTTTGCTAAAATAAAATTATGAGTTTCATTAACATTATGCATTCTTACTTGAGTGATCTCGGAATGCAATTAAACTTCAGCATGATTAATTCCTTGTTGGTTTGCCTCAACGTCTTCAATTAATCTTCGACAAGTCATAGTCTCGTAGTGATCAGACAATAAAAATCTACCTATGACTCAAACTTGTTTTGTTCCAAGAATAAGTCAAAACTACATTAAGACTCAATTGGAAATTTTGTCCTTACAAATCTCCCCCTTTGACTATTCCAGGACAAAACCAACAGTGAAATGCCTAAGCCGGTCTGTCAAGCCGTATGACGCCTAAATCCCATCCCATAAACCCAAAATGAAAAATACATCATCAGTACACTATAAGATTCTTCAACAATGGATCGACAAGAATGAAACTGTCTCTGAATGTCTGAATGTGATGTAGAATTGGAATCTCGAATCTCTTTTAGCATACCTACACACATGAAATAGACAAATACCCAATGAAGTATGGAGGAACAAATGATATAAATCAATATGAAAGATCAAATCCAAATCATTTGCTATGTGAACAAAACATGATACCAATATATGCAAATATATAAATCAGGATATCAAGTCACACACACAAAACTCCCTCTACATCACAGACATCTCTCTCCCTTTTTATCTCGAATAGACAATTCGGTGAAAAGATAAACAAATCTAGCATGTGATATACCAATATGATTATGTTAACTCATATTATGCTATATAAACATGCAACAACCAATGAAGTATGATCAATCAATATTAAATCAGTAGCTAGCAAATAATGAATCACACGAAAATATATCAGACTAAGCAGGTGTGATACATTAACCAATGCAGTAAAATATGTCAATCGTTAAAGGAAACTACATAAACAGAAACCAGTACCAAAATATGAATCAATATGCAACAACGTACTGAAATAGAAATAAACCAGAAAAGTCAAACTGGTCAAATAGGCTGTTGTTCGAACGAGCCAGTGATGCCATTTGAACGATAAGAGACATTGCTCGAACGAAAATAGATGTCATTTGAACGACATTCACAAACTTTCACAGTCTCCCCAGAAAATTAAATAATGTTGTCTAGTGGAAAAATTATGTTAAAATTCTAAATGGAAGGGGATCAAAACTGTGAAACAGTTGCAAAATAGAGAAAAACTCAAAAAAAAAAAAAATGAGTAACATGCCAACATAGTATCGATGTGCCTATACGTGAACATGGAATGAATGTGCGTGAACTAAAATAAATGAATCACAATTCCAACACATCGAAACGATCATGAATAGCAATCTATCATCAAACTTTATTATAGACATATGTGACAATTAAAGGATGAGCTTAATGAACTAAACAAACATCATGCACATGAATCCAAAATTTTGATGATTCTATAAACAATAGCGTCATGACACGAATTTTCAACCTAAGGATTCTTTGTGCAAACCCGTTTAATTTTTTTAATCCATCCAAACTCCCTTAAATATATCATATTTTCTTTTGAATGAAATAAACTAATTTGGGGCATTTTAGCATATGATTCTTTTTATTGCCTTTTGATTTTTTCGGGCTCTTTTAAACGGTGGCTTTGACGACGAGTCAATTTTACACTCTCGCAGCCCTTTCCCGTGAACACTCGTCATATTTTCAATATAATCCTCACGGTAAACGGGTTTTACATGCACACCTCTCCTTAAGTCTACTTACACATAGATGACAAAATTGAGATAATAATGTCTCACCAAACTCAAATGTGCAAGAGTAGTCAAACATCCATATAAACTAGTGCATGTGTGAAATCATGGCATAAACACAAATTCGAATCAAAACGCATATCAACTTCGAAATAACTCCATAAAAATAATGGTTAAGATAATTCTAAGCATCGATAATAATGACCAAATTTCCTAGCCGCATGGATAATGGAAGGAAGGGGGGGTCCTAGCACACCAATATGCAATATTTAACATGTTAACTCATGACTAAAAAAAAATGAAAATCTTTTGGCTTTTTCAAAAAATATTTAAAAACCAAAAATCTTTTTGCATTTTTCAAATAAGATGCAATAAATGAAAAATATAATACAAAATGATAAACAAGTCATAATACTAGCAAAGTATATATCATGAAATCAAAGACTAACATGACAAACAAACCATGCAATCAACTATCCATAAGAAATAACTAGTGACGAATCATGTGCATGCCTGCGAGAATCAACCAACGAAGCATTTAACATCTCCAAAATGAACTTCCTAACCCAAACTGGTGTATACCTAACAAAACGGGTTTTGGGAACCGATGGGACACTACGTTTAAACTTCCTAGGGTCTTTTCTAAGATAAAAACAAAAATTCCTAAGGTGACCTTTCCTACTGCAATGTGAACATGTGAAAACACGACGAGGAATGAGACCTTTAGGTTGACCTTTTCTAACACCCTTGGATGTGGTTGACGTTCTAAAACAAACTATGATTTTGACTTTAAAATTTGAACCACTAGAACAAGATAATCCGCTACCATCACTACTCGAGTTAGTTAAATCATTTTTCAACTTCAAAACTTTCGACTCAAGAAAACGATTAGACTCCTCAAACTTTTGAGACTCCTTCTTTAGATTTTTAATTACCCATAAAAGATTATCTCTCTCCCCCTCCATATGAGCAAACTTATCCCTAAGAGTATTCTCGCGTGCCTTAAATTCATTAATCAAACTATTTTCATTAATGGCACAAACAATTGAATTTTTCAAACTCTCTAACTCTCTCTCTAAAATAAGAATTCTATCATCACTCTCCTTTTTGGAAACTTTTAAGATTCAAAATTATTATATAAATCTCCAAACTTCTCACGAATCATATCTCTTTGAATTTGAAACGTTTGCAAATATTCAATCATATTTTAAAACAAGAATTTTCTTCCTCCAAGACTTTAATTCATTTTGTAAACTTTAAATTCAATAGATTTAATTCATTAAAAGTTTGAGAATCCATCGAGAGGAAAATAAACAAACTATGAGAGATAAACAAGCAATTACCCAAAAAGCAAAAAGGGATCCAACACAATAAAATAGGGCAACAGGATTTGATACCAATTTGTAGGTCCCCAAAATATAACTTTCCACAAAAACTTTTCCTTGAGCGGAATTGTGTTAAGTATGAATGCAAACCAAATATCTCTTTTTCAAAAACTCTTTTTCAATTTTATCAAACCAAGTTGTGACACAAATTAACTTAACCAGATTTTATCTTATTTAACCCTAAGCATGCAACTAGTGATTAAAGTAAGTAAAATAAAGTAAAGCAATACTCACAACGCCGATGTACGAGAAAAAACCCAATCGGAAAAAAAATCGGATGACCCAGACCAGAAAATCACTATGATAATGGTTTTACAAAGTCAGACGATAGTCTTATACAACGACTCAATCCCCACAAGACTTGACGCTCCTCTGATCTTCTACCAATCTTCATAGTGCCCACGCAGAAAGTAACCTTCTTCTACAATACTCGTCCACAGCAGTCGCCTCCACGAATGCCTCGGTATCCACCGATACGACCTTGTGTTGTCTACAATGTCGAAACCGGTATCCGCTGAATCTTCCTCGTAAAACTAGCAACGGATCTTAAATAGAACCTTAAACTTGGTGCCGACAAGATCACAAGAACATATGATAATGAAAATCTCGGATCTTGAAACTCTAAGGATGTTTATAGTGAAAACACTTAGAAAACTTCGTGCAAAAACCTTTTTGTATGGTAAACTATTTTTTGTGCTGCACGCCCTTTGAGAAAACTGAGCACGCCTTTTTTATAAACATTTTAAGGCGATGGGGAATCTCGTTCGAGCGAGATACTGCGTCGTTCAAACGACAACAACTCTCATTTGAACGACAACATTTGTTGTTTAACGACGTTGCCGGGATTAGAGTTTTGATGCATCCAACTTTGAAAATAGAGTTTTACTTAAAACCAATTCTTATCCAACTCTAATCCATCCCCATCTGATTAAAACGAAGTGTAAACTTTTAAAAACACTTTTAAATATTTTCTTTGAAAATAACATCCTTATTTTTGCTAAAATAAAATTTCGAGTTTCATTAACATTATGCATTCATACCTGAGTGATCGCGGAATGCTATTAAACTTCGAAGATGATAAATTCGCACCAATTAAACTTCGGCATGATTAATTCCTTGTAGATTTGCCGTAACATCTTCAATTAATCTTCGATAAGTCATAGTCTCATAGTGATCAGACAATAAAAATCTACATATGACTCAAACGTGTTTTGTTCTAAGAATAAGTCAAAACTACATTAAAAATCAATTGAAAATTTGGTCCTTACACTAACTATCAAATATAAATGTACATGTCTCTAAGTTACAGGAGAAAAATGATGAGTTGTTCTAATACATATTATAGTATATAGTATACTACTTTAATTATTTTTAGTGCCTTATATAATTATACTTATTGTGTATATTACTTATATAACTTCATAAAATCCTTTTATATTATAATGTTTCTTTTTATTTCTTTTTATTTTTTAACGTATTTGATCACTAAGGACGATCTTTTATAAATGTTTAAACTTTATTTATTTTTTTATTCTGAACAATTTCTTTTTAGACGTTCTCTTATAAATATATATACTCACAATTTATTTAATATGTCCTTGTCAGACTTCTTGTCCCCACATTTAATTTGAATTAATATATTGCTTGAATTTTTTTAAAGATATAGATGGAGTAAGACCATTTCTCTCTAGGCTCTACTTGAGTAATAGACTTACATTGATTATAAAATATGATTCCTTCTGTTACCATGAGATATGAGTTGACAAGATTTATTATTTCTTAACAGGAAGGTAACATCATCTCTTATTTATATATATATACTAGCGGAATGCCTGTGCCTGAAGGCAAGGATAAAAAATGCCAAAGTATTGAATCTTGTATAATCAAGTAAAAGACCGCAGCGGTTTGATCCAGCTCTCGCTGGATTGCTTGAGTGTAAGCACCGCTGATTTCCTTTTTCACATCCACATCAAAAAAGTGTAGATATCCGTTTCATTTGGATAGCTTTAATAGGGTTATTGGGTCGTCAATCTCCCCAGGTATGTGTACCACGCTGGAAAAGTAGAAGGACGCGACGGGAGGAAGGCCGAATCGGGCCACCACTTGGGATGGGAATGGCTCAGCCCACATGCATCATTTGATGAAAGCACTGCAGTCCAGTCGCCTCCTCGAAGTGGTTTGTCAACCACGCTTTCCCTCCCTCAAAACAATGCTCCTCACCAAATGCCCTTCCTTGGGTTGGGGCAACACATCAATGAGTAGTTTGCTCCAGGACCCTACTACTGGTGGGGTGACAGCTAGTTTTGGTATGTTAGGGGATGTCATTATTGCCGAACCCAATGCCTACATTGCATTTGCGGGCAAAAGAGTAATTGAACAAACATTGAATAAAACAGGTACGCCAGTCGAGAAGAAATCCCATCAATAGATTGAGCGGTAAATAAAGGATCAGAGGATGAGAGGGGTAGATCTACCCAATATGGACCGATAACGGATGGCCCCTTCCAACTGCTTATCTCTCCCCCTCGCATTCCATTCATGACCTAACTACTATCCCGGTTTAGGCCACGAGCAAAGACCAAGAAGTCTTGACCAGTAAAGCCTCCAGAGACCCAGGTCCCACCTAAACTCAAACTTGAAGTCAGAGCTTTTGGTGGTTTGATCTCACCTTTATGATACTTCATATTGAGATCAAACAAAGGCCAAAATATCCCAAACCTTCGACCTTGTCAACTGAGAGTGAAAGAACAAAATCGGGATACATACCAATACCTATTACGGGTAAAAAGATAGAGATCGAAACAAATAACTATCTCGGTCCAGAATAAAAAACATAAGAGTTTGGAGCATTAAATAACTTATATCTAGAGATACACCTTTTGTCATGTCATCCCAAGCTTCAGCATCAGACTGACTATTATCCGATCTTCGCCTTCAGTAATTGTATCTAACCTCCTTCGGACCCTCTCGTCAACCCCTACTAGTAAAGTCGCCCTCCAAACAACCTGATCTGTGTAAGCCAGAAGCTAAAAAAAGCATGATAGCTCGCTTGATCAAATCCACGGACCTATCAGTATTAGGCTGACTTCCCGGCAAAGGAGAAAGAGTGATTCTTTACGTTGCATAAGCTTTTTTGACTACAAAAACGATTCCTCCCCCGGCAAAAAGTGGTCCGTCAACTGAACTTGCCTTGTTGTGATAGGGGTACCGCCCTTTCATTCCCACCAAGGAGCCGTAGCTTTACTTAGCCACACCAACCCTTGACTGCCTTACCTTCTATTATATTAGTAAAGGGCTTTTAGGTTTGACTAATATAATAGAAACTCAAGGGGCATGTATCCACTTTTTTGTAAAGAAAGAGGGCTACTTCACGAGCCGCTACTCATAATCGAAAAGGTTCACTAGCACTACCTCGACGTCCCCCAGCGGATTCTGATTCCAATGTCCCATCTCTTTGACTAAACTAACTCACCACATTCAAGCCAAGCGTAGGAAAGTGATCTCAGATGCTAATGTCGGATAATCGGCTTCTCTTCTCATCGATATATTTCTCAAAACAAACGAAAAGGAAACGAAAGATGAAACATGTAATACCCCGTATTTTTATGCTATATTTAATTTGGGGATTTATTAAATTTAATGTGATGATTTATTTAATAAAAATCCGGAAATTAATTATGTTATAATTATTAACGTGACTAGAGTTAGTAATTATGGGAAACTTGTTGAATATTACTAACGAGCATAGTAATATATTATATTGGTTATATTGAATGTCATAGGTGAATTAAATGACTATTTCGGAAATTTAAGTCGGGACGTGCCGTGCCACGTCGGGACTAATTATGTTAATTAAAAAGTGAATATTTTATAAGTTGTCCGTATGGTCGTTTTGAGTGCGCCAACGCGTCCGGAAGGGTCGAGATAGTCAGAAAAGTGTACCCGGGGGTTTAGTTCGGGCCTCGGGGTGTTTTTAGGCCTAATTAGTGACCCGGGAGGGCATTTTGGTCATTTTACAAAATAGGGTAATTAAACCCACGAATTTCAGCCATCCTTAGCAGCCATTTAAGTCAGCTTTTAGGGTTAGAACATTCAGAACCCTAGAACGGCCATTGGAATAGAGAGGAGAGAGCTCTCAAGGTGATTCAAGGCCCAAAACACCACCGATTTCACCGCCGTCACCACCAACGCGTAGATCGCGAGGAGGAGAACGCAACCACACCAATATCAGCAGGAAACCAGACCTCTGAAATCCCAGGCAAGTGTTTAACTTGCGTATTTTCGTTAGTGAAATAATCATATTAGTGTAGGAATGTTTAGGAGTATAATCAATGGAAGAAAACCCCAATTTTGATAGGGATTTGCATGTAGAAATCGTTATAACTATATTCTGGAAATAATATGTGAAGTAGATGATTAACCCACGAATTTGTGATGATTTGTTAGAAGGAAATTCTGGAGAAAACTGATTAGAACAAAAGTTAAGAAAACTTTAGGGTTCTTGATGATTAGATGAAATTTTAGGTTGTTTAACCATGTTTAATGATGAATATACGCATGCTGATCGTTAAAGATATCTGGAATTATGTTAGGATGTTAGCAGAAAATTTTTGGGTCGATTAGTGTTGGAAAATATGAGTTTTGATGAAGAAACTTAATCAATCCCGTCACTGCAATTTCTGCAGAATTTTTGCCCAGACCTGCTTGATCGATCGATCGAGCATAGAGCTTCGATCGATCGAAGGATTCGATCGATCAAGCCCCAAGCTTCGATCGATCGACCCCTCCTGGCAGACTCCTATTTCTCTTGTTTATTTAGTTAAATTAATTAATCGTGGAATAAACCCTTGGGCATTCTAAATAAAATAATTTGGGAGATATTGAGGACCAGTAGGGTATATGGATAAATGTTAGAACCTTTAATCTTCAACGAGAAGAGTAATTATGGGATTCTTACTTTAGGTTGATAGATTTATAACTTAAGGGTGAGGTGCGTAAAAGAGATACGTTGGAATCAAATAAAGTCACTTACTGAATTCTAGATTGGTAAGAATATGACCCATGAATATTAGGTAATGAGTGAGAAAACTCTTCGAGTTAAGGTTAGAGACGAAACCTTATACGTAATCATAATAATGGGAAATTAAGGATACATGTTGTGACTATGGGTTACGAGAGGCACCTATATTAATGTGATAAAATGGGTATAATTATATGATTGTGTGTACATATATTATATACATGTGAAAAACGTACCCGCGCTACTTGCTATCCCTGAGGTTACCGCGCTGGGACGATCTTATCCTGTGTTGCTTTATGGGGGATATTGATTCGTACCCTAGAAGAAAGAGATCCTAGGTACGGGCTATCAGATTGATAGTCGGACGGTCCTAAGAGACGTGTGGGTATGTACTGACCTCTTGGACTTGGAATCTATGCTTCGCCTCAACGTTGTTTTGTATATGTTAATACAGTTCGAGAGTGATTCCGAACTTGTATTTCCCTTTGTGTGAGCGATACGGGGATTGGATAGCAGAGTATGCCCGCACCATAGTTTAGTTGGGGTGCTGTTATTTATATATATTATCCGAGTAGCTAATATATATATATGAGGTTATATACTTTAAACTGCCTACTGTGATTTGATAAGTAGAACATGGTTGTTGACTCAAATTATTAAATACTTATTTTGTGAAAGTATGAGAAGACACTGGGAAACTTTATAATTTAATGAAGCTAAAACGAGAGGAGTACTACAAACTGAAAATAACCTTTTTAAAACATTGACATCGTTCGGTTTTGAAAACTTAGGAGTAAGTCAAGATAAACTAAATTATTTGGGAAGGTTAGTACGATAGGCGTGCACATTAGAAGAGAGGTGAGAATTCCTCAAGAGAGTGTCGAACTAATATGATTTGCATTGGCCTGTATCAATTTAAATACTTGCTTAACGTATTTTAAAATCAAACACACTTTCGGGCCCTGACCCGTTTCTTTTTCTCTCTCTCTCTCTTGTGTATATATATGTATATTTTCAGGTGCCCAGCCACATGGGCGTCTTGCTTAGGATCCTTTGAGAAGAACGAGCTGCAGCTTAGGTGGGAGTTGCAGGTCACTTGAGTAGACGGCTTCTGTTATTGACTCCACTCATACTACTCTCATTTATTGGGCATGTGTCTCCCTTTTCATCATTTCATTTATTGTTGGGATTTTTATATTTCAGTTATTCCAGTATTGTTTTACGAGATTTATTCAGGATGGTTTATGATGTTTAGTTTTATTATGTTGACATTCAATTGACGAATGTTTGGTTTTGTTTTAGTTCATTCGTGGTGTGATTCAATATTATAGAAATGTTGTTTGGTATAATTAAATCTTTTCTTTAATTAAAATTTGGAAGTTTGTATGAAAAATGTTTTTGACACTTAGCTTAATTAATTAGGGTGTTAAATTGGAAAAAATATTTTTTATCGACAGTGATGTTGAGAATGAACCAACTGTTTACCTTGATTTAATTTAATAAAGGAGTGATCGCCCGGTATTTAATTAGGCGTGGTGTCACAGGTGGTATCATAGCATCAGGTTCTAGTGTCCATAGGATCTGTACGGCTTGTTTCGCTTTCAGCTTAACGTTTTTGCTATAGAGCCCTATTTTTAGGATTTGTTGTATTCCTGCTTTTACGTTTAAGTCTTCAGTTAATTGAGATTCGATGATAACTGTAGACTGATAAATTTTGTTCACGTTTCAGATGCCTCCGAGACGTGCTCCGAAAGATAGGCGTGCCCAGGCTGAGCAGCCAGCAACTCCGGCACCAGGCACAATGAATGCTAATGAAGTAGCCGCCATAGTTGCTCAAGCGGTGAATGCCGCGATAGCGGTGATTCAGCAGGCTCCACCCTAGGCCCAGGCAGTGGCGCCAGTACCAGCACAGCTTCCATCTGCATGGGAGAGAGTTTGGGATGCTTTTCAGAAAGCACATCCCCCTGAGTTTTCTGGTAGCTCCGATATTGTTACTGTCAGCCAATGGAAGAAGGACATCCAGCGACACCTCCGTATGTATGAGTGCACCGAAGTGCAGAAGCAGCTATTGGCCTCTTTCAAGTTGGTGGGAGCCGCATTACAGTGGTGGGAGTCCACTACTACTTTGGAGGAGAGGGACACGATCCCTATTCAGATGTTCTGGGAGCGGTTTGACCGCAAGTACTTTCCACCCGCAGTGCAGACTGAGATGAGGCGGAAATTACTAAATCTGAAGCAGGAGAACCTTATTGTAGCCGAGTATGAGGAGGAGTTCACGAGACTTCTCACTATTATGCCGGATGAGGCACCCACTGAAGGCAAGAAGATTTTGCTGTTCGTCGACGGGTTAGCTTGGAGGATCCGTCAGCACCTTATTGGGAACCTATCCCTGAGTACGTTCACTGATGTACTCAATGCAGCGTTACTACATTGCCAGGATCACCGCTTCCACCTTCAAGGAAGCAAGAGAGCAGGAGAGTCCAGCCAGCAGGGCAGGACCGGGGGTAATAGTGCCAGTGGGGCACCAACTCATGGACAGACTCGTCAGCACGAGCAGAGTTCCCATCAGGGGGACCCTGCTAAGCGATTCCGTTCAGGTGATTCTAGGCAGGGATTCGGAGGATTCAGGCAGGGCCATCAGGGTCAGCCTAATCAGCAGGGCCAGTAGGGCCAACACCGACCGCAGGGACAGCAGCAGGGCCAGCAAGGCCAACAGCGTGCACATCAGGGCCAACAGGGCCAATGGCGTGGAGGTAACGGCCAGCAGGGCCGTGGTCAGCAGGGACAGAGGGGAGGTAATTTCAGAGGCCGGTGTTTTGTGTGCGGCAATCATGGCCATAAGCGTCAGGATTGCCCAGAGGGCGATAGGGCCCCACAGCAGCAGGGAGCCCGTAATGAGCCACAGAGACCACTCTTCCCACCTGCCCTCCCAGCTCCAGCCCAGGTGCCAGCCCTACCAGCCATTCCAGCAGCTCCAGTGCAGCAGGGGCAATTGCAGTATGGGCGTGTCTATAACGTTCACCAGGCAGCAGCTCCACAGGCACCACCCGCGATTGAGGGTATGTTTCCTATCCATGGTACTATGGGTAAAGTTTTGTTTGATACGGGGGCAACGCATTGTTTTATAGCTACGCATTTTGCGAAGTCCTTAGGGTTGTTAGTCACAGCAGAGAGCACCGTGACGTGTGTCGACTCACCACTGGGGAGTGGGTCACTTATATTCTTTATATGCCGGGGAGTAGGGGTAGAGATTGGTGGTATTACCTGCAGACATGCTAGTCTTGGACATGCACGAGCATGATGTGATTATTGGTATGGACTGGCTCGCATCTTATAGAGCCATGATTGATTGCTTCGGTGGGAGCATTGTTTTTGCCATTCCGGGGCAAGAGATGTTTGTAGTGGCGATGCCTCGCCCAGAGGGAGGTTCGACCACTCATTTATATTACATTAAGGAGGATACCTCTAAGGAGGTTGTGATTCCTTTGGATTCGATCCCAGTTGTTAGGGAGTATTCCGATGTGTTTCAGGAGATACCAGGCCTACCGCCCAGTCGCGAGATAGACTGCGTTATAGATTTATTTCCGGATACGCGACCTATAGCACGCACACCGTACCGTATGGCTCCGGCAGAGATGCGAGAGCTACGGGATCAGATAGAGCAACTATTATGTCAGGGTTTCATTCGCAGAAGTACCTCACCTTGGGGCGCTCCAGTCTTATTTGTAAAGAAGAGGGATGGTTCGCTAAGGTTGTGTGTGGACTACCGGGAATTGAACAAGGTCACGATACGGAATAAGTATCCGTTGCCTCGAATCAATGATCTGTTCGACCAGTTGAGGGGAGCGACGTTCTTTTCGAAGATAGATCTGAGGTCGGGGTACCATCAGTTACGTATTAGAGAGCAGGATGTTTCAAAGACTGCCTTCTTATCGAGATATGGGTCCTATGAGTTCAGGGTGATGCCGTTCGGACTCATAAATGCCCCAGCCGTTTTCATGGACTTGATGAATCGAGTATTCAGAGAGTTCTTGGATCAGTTTGTAATCGTCTTCATAGATGATATCTTGATATATTCACACTCCGAGGAGGAGCATGCTGAGCACTTGAGGCAGGTTCTTCAGACTCTACGAGAGCATCAGTTGTATGCTAAGTACGAGAAGTGTGGATTCTGGTTGCGAGAGGTACAATTCTTGGGCCATGTTGTTTCTGAGCAGGGGATAGCAGTTGACCCGAGCAAAGTGTCAGCGGTGAGGGAGTGGGGACAACCCACGACACCGACAGAAGTGCGTAGTTTCTTGGGGTTAGCCGGATACTACAGGAGATTTATTCGGGGATTCTCCAAAATAGCGGGTCCGTTGACGAATTTGACTCGCAAAGGGATACCATATGTTTGGGATGATGCTTGTCAATTAGCTTTCGATGAGATGAAAGACAAGCTTACTTCGGCACCAGTCCTTGCCTTACCGAAACCGGGTGTGGAGTACCTGGTTTACACTGATGCGTCTTTATGGGGACTTGGAAGAGTACTCCAGCAGGAGGAGAAGGCTATAACTTTTGCTTCCCGCAAGCTTAAGCCGCATGAGAAGAATTACCCCACCCACGACCTGGAGTTAGCAGCGGTCGTCTTTGCATTGAGAATTTGGAGGCACTATCTATTGGGAGAGAAATTCCGTTTGTTCACAGACCATAAGTCACTGCAGTACCTGTTCACTCAGCGAGAGCTGAATATGCGTCAGCGCAGATGGTTAGAGTTTGTGAAAGATTACCAGTTCGATATACAGTATCATCCGGGAAAGGCCAACGTAGTTGCGGATGCGTTGAGCCGTAGACCGGTAGACGATGTAGCGGACATCTGGAAAGCAAAGTGGAAGGAGTTGGGTCACCAGGACGCAGTAGCCCGTTCGTTCATATCCGTCATGTCAGTCACACTCGAAATTGTTACGAGGGTGATACAGGCGCAGACCACAGATCCGTTTTGTCAGGAGCAGATTGTACGACTTTTAGCCGAGGGTGCTGAGTCCTATTCTGTTAGTTCTGATGGAGGGTTGCGATTTAATGGGAGATTGGTGGTTCCAGAAGGAGCAGAGTTACGTCATGAAGTGATGACTCATTCTCATGGGTCCCGATTTGCAGTCCATCCGGGAGGCGATAAGATGTACCAGGATATGAGGCGACAATACTGGTGGAGTGGGATGAAGAAGGACATTGCTGAGTTTGTGGCCAAGTGCTCTACCTG
Source organism: Sambucus nigra (assembly GCA_949130495.1). Taxonomy (NCBI): domain Eukaryota; kingdom Viridiplantae; phylum Streptophyta; class Magnoliopsida; order Dipsacales; family Adoxaceae; genus Sambucus; species Sambucus nigra. The sequence goes on along the minus strand of OX422217.1, from coordinate 611,209,524 downwards.
CCAGCTGGTTAAGGTGGACCACCAGAGACCGTCAGGATTGCTTCAGCCATTGGAAGTACCCGCGTGGAAGTGGGAGAGTATTTCCATGGACTTCATTACAGGGTTGCCTACATCACAGCGAGGCCACGATTCTATCTGGGTGATTGTAGACCGTCTGACCAAGGTGGCCCATTTTCTGCCAGTGCGGACAGATTATACCACGGGTCAGTATGCTCAGTTATTCATCGCTGAGATTGTCAGATTACACGGGGTGCCCCTGAATATTGTGTTAGATAGAGACAAGATTTTTGTGTCACGTTTCAGGGAAAGCTTTCAGGAGGCTATGGGTACAGAGTTGAGACTGAGTTCAGCTTATCACCCACATACAGATGGACAGACAGAGCGTACTAATCAGATGTTGGAAGATATGCTACGCATGTGTATTCTCAATTTCGGAGGAGGTTGGGAGCCACACCTTCCACTGGTAGAGTTTGCTTATAATAACTCCTATCAGTTTACGATCGGCATGGCTCCATTTGAGGCTTTGTACGACAGGCCTTGTCGTTCCCCAACTTGTTGGCTCGAGGTGGGGGACAACAAGCTACTAGGACCAGAAGTGATCCAGGAGACCTCCGCGAGGATTGAGATAATCAGGAGTCGTATTCGGGTAGCCCAAGATAGGTAGAAGAGCTACGCCGATGCGAAACGGTTCTTCCGGGAGTTTAATGTGGGAGATCAAGTGTTGTTGCGTGTATCTCCTATGAAAGGAGTGATGAGGTTCGGGAAGAAGGGGAAGTTGGCTCCGTGGTACGTAGGACCATTTCCCATCATCGAGAGAATTGGGCCAGTAGCATACAGGTTGGGATTGCCAGAACATTTACATCGCATCCACGATGTATTCCACATCTCGTCGTTGAGACGATATCTTCGGGATGATATGGCCCATACTCACATTGCGATAGACGAGATAGACTTACAGTCTGATAGCTCTTACGAGGAGAGACCAGTGGCTATTCTAGACTATAGTGAGAGGAGATTGAGGTCGAAAGTAGTTCCACTTGTGCGAGTCCAGTGGGAGCATCATAATGTGGAGGAATCCACTTGGGAGCGTGAGGCAGATATGCGCGAGAGATATCCAGAGTTGTTTTTACCAGGTATGCCTTATTTTCCGAATTTCGGGACGAAATTCCGTTGTTAGGGGGGAAGTATGTAATACCCCGTATTTTTATGCTATATTTAATTTGGGGATTTATTAAATTTAATGTGATGATTTATTTAATAAAAATCCGGAAATTAATTATGTTATAATTATTAACGTGACTAGAGTTAGTAATTATGGGAAACTTGTTGAATATTACTAACGAGCATAGTAATATATTATATTGGTTATATTGAATGTCATAGGTGAATTAAATGACTATTTTGGAAATTTAAGTCGGGACGTGCCGTGCCACGTCGGGACTAATTATGTTAATTAAAAAGTGAATATTTTATAAGTTGTCCGTATGGTCGTTTTGAGTGCGCCAACGCATCCGGAAGGGTCGAGATAGTCAGAAAAGTGTACCCGGGGGTTTAGTTCGGGCCTCGGGGTGTTTTTAGGCCTAATTAGTGACCCGGGAGGGCATTTTGGTCATTTTACAAAATAGGGTAATTAAACCCACGAATTTCAGCCATCCTTAGCAGCCATTTAAGTCAGCTTTTAGGGTTAGAACATTCAGAACCCTAGAACGGCCATTGGAATAGAGAGGAGAGAGCTCTCAAGGTGATTCAAGGCCCAAAACACCACCGATTTCACCGCCGTCACCACCAACGCGTAGATCGCGAGGAGGAGAACGCAACCACACCAATATCAGCAGGAAACCAGACCTCTGAAATCCCAGGCAAGTGTTTAACTTGCATATTTTCGTTAGTGCAATAATCATATTAGTGTAGGAATGTTTAGGAGTATAATCAATGGAAGAAAACCCCAATTTTGATAGGGATTTGCATGTAGAAATCGTTATAACTATATTCTGGAAATAATATGTGAAGTAGATGATTAACCCACGAATTTGTGATGATTTGTTAGAAGGAAATTCTGGAGAAAACTGATTAGAACAAAAGTTAAGAAAACTTTGGGGTTCTTGATGATTAGATGAAATTTTAGGTTGTTTAACCATGTTTAATGATGAATATACGCATGATGATCGTTAAAGATATCTGGAATTATGTTAGGATGTTAGCAGAAAATTTTTGGGTCGATTAGTGTTGGAAAATATGAGTTTTGATGAAGAAACTTAATCAATCCCGTCACTGCAATTTCTGCAGAATTTTTGCCCAGACCTGCTTGATCGATCGATCGAGCATAGAGCTTCGATCGATCGAGCATAGAGCTTCGATCGATCGACCCCTCCTGGCAGACTCCTATTTCTCTTATTTATTTAGTTAAATTAATTAATCGTGGAATAAACCCTTGGGCATTCTAAATAAAATAATTTGGGAGATATTGAGGACCAGTAGGGTATATGGATAAATGTTAGAACCTTTAATCTTCAACGAGAAGGGTAATTATGGGATTCTTACTTTAGGTTGATAGATTTATAACTTAAGGGTGAGGTGCGTAAAAGAGATACGTTGGAATCAAATAAAGTCACTTACTGAATTCTAGATTGGTAAGAATATGACCCATGAATATTAGGTAATGAGTGAGAAAACTCTTCGAGTTAAGGTTAGAGACGAAACCTTATACGTAATCATAATAATGGGAAATTAAGGATACATATTGTGACTATGGGTTACGAGAGGCACCTATATTAATGTGATAAAATGGGTATAATTATATGATTGTGTGTACATATATTATATACATGTGAAAAACGTACCCGCGCTACTTGCTATCCCTGAGGTTACCGCGCTGGGACGATCTTATCCTGTGTTGCTTTATGGGGGATATTGATTCGTACCCTAGAAGAAAGAGATCCTAGGTACGGGCTATCGGATTGATAGTCGGACGGTCCTAAGAGACGTGTGGGTATGTACTGACCTCTTGGACTTGGAATCTATGCTTCGCCTCAACGTTGTTTTGTATATGTTAATACAGTTCGAGAGTGATTCCGAATTTGTATTTCCCTTTGTGTGAGCGATACGGGGATTGGATAGCAGAGTATGCCCGCACCATAGTTTAGTTGGGGTGCTGTTATTTATATATATTATCCGAGTAGTTAATATATATATATATATATATGAGGTTATATACTTTAAACTGCCTACTGTGATTTGATAAGTAGAACATGGTTGTTGACTCAAATTATTAAATACTTATTTTGTGAAAGTATGAGAAGACACTGGGAAACTTTATAATTTAATGAAGCTAAAACGAGAGGAGTACTATAAACTGAAAATAACCTTTTTAAAACATTGACATCGTTCGGTTTTGAAAACTTAGGAGTAAGTCAAGATAAACTAAATTATTTGGGAAGGTTAGTACGATAGGCGTGCACATTAGAAGAGAGGTGAGAATTCCTCAAGAGAGTGTCGAACTAATATGATTTGCATTGGCCTGTATCAATTTAAATACTTGCTTAACGTATTTTAAAATCAAACACACTTTCGGGCCCTGACCCGTTTCTTTTTCTGTCTCTCTCTCTTGTGTATATATATGTATATTTTCAGGTGCCCAGCCACAGGGGCGTCTTGCTTAGGATCCTTTGAGAAGAACGAGCTGCAGCTTAGGTGGGAGTTGCAGGTCACTTGAGTAGACGGCTTCTGTTATTGACTCCACTCCTACTACTCTCATTTATTGGGCACGTGTCGCCCTTTTCATCATTTCATTTATTGTTGGGATTTTTATATTTCAGTTATTCCAGTATTGTTTTACGAGATTTATTCAGGATGGTTTATGATGTTTAGTTTTATTATGTTGACATTCAATTGACGAATGTTTGGTTTTGTTTTAGTTCATTCGTGGTGTGATTCAATATTATAGAAATGTTGTTTGGTATAAGTAAATCTTTTCTTTAATTAAAATTTGGAAGTTTGTATGAAAAATGTTTTTGACACTTAGCTTAATTAATTAGGGTGTTAAATTGGAAAAATTATTTTTTATCGACAGTGATGCTGAGAATGAACCAACTGTTTACCTTGATTTAATTTAATAAAGGAGTGATCGCCCGGTATTTAATTAGGCGGGGTGTCACAAAACATAAATCATGGATCAACTAAGTCCTCTCGGGGACTTTCTTATTCTTAAGACAGGATAATTGGATACAATGTAATAGAAGCCAGCAGTTCAAAGAGAATAGAGGTTTTTAATCAAGCACCAAGGAAAGCTACCCTCCCCTTCGGCCTGGCATATTTGTCAATCCATGGCAACCCCCTACCCTAGGAAGGGAGTGGTTGCTCCACGCGAAGGAAGATAAAGAAGGTAGCGTCCTCACTCTGATCGTATGCTTGTCCAAGTCAGTCGGGCCTTTTTTGTCGGAGAATCTGCCACCCGGAGAATTTCCTTTCATAAGCCATTTCTATTTTTGATTTTTTTCCTGTTTTTTGTGGCCTTTTTTCTATTTTTCATTGTTTTTTTTGCACTTTTTTTTCAAAACCTTTTTTAATTATTCGGACCTCAACATCCTGCTGCTCATGGTGTTTCACGATCAGTATTGGAAATGAACGGAGAAGTGGTGGAACGTGCGGAACCACATATTGGATCAGTTTTTACAACACAAAATGAATGTAAACTATTTAACTTTTGGGGATTCCTTTATTTATAGGATTATCTACCATGTTTAAGAAAAAAAAGAATCTAACAACAATATTAATTTCCTCGTAACAATGGTAAACTATTGTTAAACAAAAATAATTGTAAATAAATTTAAAAAACTGGGCCACCCATCTTTTGTTTATAAGACAATCCATCATGTTTAATAAATAAAAAATAATCCTCCACAACAATATTAATAGCGTCATGGACCTCGCACAAATAACATCGTACCATCAAATAATTTTAAGTTGGAAATTATTTTTCAAACCACCAATGTATACACATTTTTAAAAATTTGGGTAAAATTTTCTTTGTTTATAGGACTATGCATCAAAAATATATTATGACAACAATACAAATAGTCCGCAAGAACAACACAAATAAACATCCAGACAATGGGTCCAATAAAAAGAAATGGCCCAAATTCCATTAATGGAAAAATCATCTCAATACATGAGGCAATTTTGGAAATATAATAATTGTTCATCTCAATACATGAGGCAACTTGGGAAATATAAGAATTATCACCACGGAATTGAGTTAAAATCAAGTACACTGGTGGGTTGTAGTTTATTAAAATGAGATGAAAAGTCCACAAAGCACAGTCTTGTACCTGAAAATGAAGGAAAAAAAATAGACTTTGAACTGAGGATGGAGAATTAATATTAAACTCGAGGAAATAAAAAAATTAAGTATATGAGAAAAGTTGAACCAGTGTAAAATACAAATTACTAAAAAGATTCAACTTCACCACTACAACTAATATACAGTAAAAACAATGAACCATACATTTGATTGGGGTATTACCTTCACTTGGGGCATCAAAAAAAATATAAAATAGAGTATACTTTACTGAGAGGTCTTCAAATCAAACCATGTTATATGCGGTAGTAGTATCAATGTTCCAATGGTGCTACGTACAAAGTTGACATTGGTGAGTACTCTACATTGAAACAAAAGTTATGGATACTTTAACACCAATTTTAGTTTGTCAATTTATATCATGCATATCGGATATAAAATCATGCAAGAGTGAAGTAACATAATGAAGATACCTCATTTGAGTTCCACAGGTGATGCGTTTTACAAATACGTAAAACAGGGTCATAAAACATCGACTCATAACATATTCATTTTTCAACAAAGTATATACCTAAGTTACTCAAACAAAACATGATAGTTGTGTAAACATGATAGCGCATGGATTGAGAATATGTAGAAAATGTCACCGAAAGGGAAAGAAAGAAAGCTACAATTCCAAATATAACAAATATTGGCCTTCAACTATGTGTTCCCTTGGTGGTCGAATGGGTAGCAGGCCTGCAAAGACAATGATTTTGATTATAGACATTATCACAAATCCCATGTTACACATAAAAAAGTGTTATGAAAACAACATATATTTCACGAAATTAATTATAAGATAGACCTAATGTAAAGTAATATGCCACGTTATTAAATCAACTACATTGTTTAAATCAGCACACAAACCCAAATTAGACCTAATGTAAAGTAATCCCAACATTGTAAAGGAGTAAATGAAAAAAAAATGCAACATATTTAAGAAAGGTGCACAAAACGGGTGACAAAGAGTCCAGTCACAACATATTTTTTTATCTCAAAGTTCAAACTGAAAATCTCTATAGAGATTTATATAACATCCTTTCCTCTGTAATATTAGCGAAAATGAACATGTTCAACTATAACAATATGAATAATAGAGGGATATGAAAACTGGTTTTGCATTAACAAAGAAAAGATCATACATAGAGATTATTAATTTACAACCATCTTCGAGATCCCCCTACCTACCCTTTTCTAGATGAGCATGCATATATGTGAATGTGAGAAATTAAGATTTATTTTCCAGAAATATATATTTGGCCAAGTAGAAATATGGCAGATTTTTGAAGTTAAAAAGATGTAGCGTGGGGCTATTATAAGAAATATCATCTCTAGAATCTCAGATCTATCGAAGCAAGTAGTGTTTAGTGAAAGTAGCAAGGATGTAAGTCAAAAGATTCAGATTCTTTTCAATTTGGACAATATTTAGTAGAGAAGTGGGTCAAGTCAGGCAATCGGATGGAAGTTTATTAAGTTTGGGCAGATTAAAACTCAACTCTAGTGGTATGTTTGATGCTAATGGCAACATGGGGTAAGGTGCAATTCTAAGAAATAGTCAAGGTAAATTTCTTTGGGATTTTTCCAGTTTTGGATCAAAAGGAATAAGTCTTATTGCAGAGCCTTTAGCTGTTAAAAGAGGATTAAGATGTTTCCTAGATAAGGTAAGGATTTTATTGATGTGGAATCAAATCAATCTATTGTTTTAGATTGTTTATCAAACCACCAGAAGATGATTTCATGGAATATTACATCAGTTATAAAGGAGGTTCAACACATGAGCCAAAATCTTCAAATTAGTCTCATCCATTACCCAAAGGAAGTTAATACATTAGCAAATTTACTTTCTAAAAGAGGATATCAAGAGAGGAATGAAGTCATTTTCAATGAAATGGATGATCTGCCTAGGATTATCAAAGGATCTATTTTACTGGACTCTTATAATTTTCCCTATATCTCTGTTCCTAATTCTTTAGGTAGATTTAATAATCTTATGTAATCAAGTTTCCTTGTCGTGAGCCTCCAAGAGAGGGATTTTCTCTCTTTTATTTCTAATAAATTCTCCTATTCTAAAAAAATGATTAAGATGATTAAGAGAAGCAACATGAGCCAAAGCCAGTAGTTGATTAGTTTGATAGAGTTTAGACCTACTCATAAATCCTTCATTCATACAACATTTTAGGCCAATGGCAAGTATGTTTAAAGTATGTTTTAAGCATACTCAGCAAGATCAACACCCTATCCCAGAGGAAGCTCTTTATTAGAAAATGTACTTTCAATATAGCTACTCTTCCAATCATATCAGGTGTTTCCACCATAACAACACGAATAAATCTCCCAAGACAGCGAAGTGCAGGGTCTAAAACATCTGAGTGATTAGTTGCCCCAAGAACAATTACATCAGAGTTGCTGTAAAAACCATCCATCTCGGTGAGCAATTGGTATACCTAATTAGACTCGACAACTTAAAAATATCTGAGTCGGTATCCAAGATTTGTTGGGTGACAGGCGCTAAACAACAACCAAGCGTGGAACAATACAATCAAAACTGAAATGAATGCATAATTCATTGGTCTTTAATACCTCACAATAATTGGAATCAACCAATAAGGACATTATACTAAATTGAAAAAATGAAACATTTGGAAAATATTTATACTGATAATGAAAAAAAAACAAAGTCCTGTAACTTTTTTAAAGATTCAATTCGAGTTATTGAGGAGCAAAAAATGTATACTGAGTGCTTAGAAACACTATGTTCCAGAGTACCTTAATATTAATGAAGATTTAGCCTTTCTTAGAAACACTATGGCAGCAATAGCTGATGACCTGGGGACTAAAATGGTGATACAACCATTAAAGAAACATTTATGGCACGAACAAAAGGATATGAGATGGAAGTTCCTCTAGCTCTAGACCTCGTATGCATATCAAATCTAAAGGTAATCAGTAGAAACAAAATTCCTCCTTTACATTCACCGAAATACGAATAGAAACAAAATCAGACTACAAACAGTTTGGGTGGTGAGATTTTAAAAGCATTGTTTAATAAGATAACCAAAGTAGGCCAGAATGATAGCTCATTTTACCCATTTTTTTAACATCATACCAGAATGTTTGCTTGAACATCATACCAGAATGATATCAAAGCCGACGATGCTGAGTTTACACTTTTTGTATATTAATTATTTTTTAAAAGTTAACACATCATATTGTAATTATATCTAGAGAATATCAACAGAAACCATGACTCTCAAGAAAAAGCTTCAAACTAATATGATAAGCAGCCACAATCCTTCTTATGATTCCAAATTGAAAAGCACCAGAAAGCCTTCAAACCAAGCATGTAAGTTGTACAAAACCTTTGCTTCAAGCACTTTGTTTAGTTTATAGTATTATTTCATTTCTAAACATGTATTTCATACAAACAAAACACCTGGTTGCAAAGGAACTTCTTCCTATTCATAAAAACTAAATCACCATATTAGACAAAGAATCACCATCAGATAACTTCTAATAAACTTGTAGCAATATAATCAATCATATAAAATTTATAGGCAAATCAATAAGATAAGGGAATAGTACCTCTTAACCAGGAGACAAATTGTGATACAAAGTAGAGTTGGAGAGGGCCACGAGGTCTTTTCTCGCACACGATAGTCTTATTATATGCAAATTTACCAATTAATAAGAGTAATATTAGATATACATACATACACACACAGGGAGGGATATAAAAGCAAAGTAAATACCTGAAAAGAGGTTCCCAGCCCCCAAATCAAGATCCGATGAGAGCACTAAATGGTATCTACATAACGACACTAAAGGCGAGCACTGTTTAAAAGGGTAAAATCCGCTAACATTTCTCTTAAAAGAGTTATCAATTGAACCTAGAGCCTAAGTTGCAATTTTCAATAAAATATCTACCGTTGAAATTTTTTTTGCTAACAAATCAAAAAGGAATTTTAAGCATCGACCTTCACAATATTCTTCATAGTGCTCAATAATTTGTTGAGTTCAGCCTATAAAGGACGATGTATCTGAGTAAATCTAGTAACTAAGTAATGATAGAAATTAAACCTCCAATGCCTAGGACAAAAGTATATACATAATGCAATCTATAACATTCTCAAGTATCAATCTTCAAATCTCTTCAAAACCGTCATCATATAAGTAAGGCAGACCAACCAAAAAAATCAAAGGAAAAAATAAAATTCAATTAAACTATAAACCAAAATTGGTTAAATTCATCAAAATTAATATGCTTACTTTGATAAAGAAATATGTTACAAACATACAAAATGAGTTCCATACACAAAAGAGAATATAACATGTAGGTTAATCGTGTACCTCTGTTCCTGCGTGACACCCCAATAGAATAACACATTGTCTATCGCATCTGCTTCGATAAAAAGTTTGAATCCTGAAATGGAGAACAAACTATTTTATCGGCTTCGAGTGAGAGGATGGTTATATATTTAACAAAAAAGAACACTAACGAATATTATTAATCGACGCAATCAAGTCATGATAAACAACCCCCAATACCCAAACCTATTTATTTCAACATTAAAAAACATTACAGTTTCCTATTCACAATAAAATAGATATTAGAGAAATTAAGGACCTTTACCAGCGGAGGTAAGCATTCATTGGCATACTTTCGAAGAACAACAAAGAAACCTCCATGAGTGCTTGAGTGGATGAAGTGGAACTCAGTTTGCTACAATTTCAACCAAAAAAACACATTGAAAATTAATTTAATTAAATTAAACCCCAAAATATCCAAAAACAAAGATACATATAAAGAAAAATAAACTCGACACTTAGAAAAAGTAGTGATTGCATATCCAATTCGATTTAATGTTTATTGCTATACTAATTGGAAAAATATAAAGAGAGATTTCTATATAACCAAAAAAATCAAAAGTAATTAGTTCAAACACAAAGACTAATCTTAATATAGGTTTGGCATAGAGTTGACTGTACATTCAAAACATTTGATGGTCAAATAAAATTCCTGAAAAAACTAAATAGAGCATAAAACCATAGGAACAACCATATCTATCAACAATTAATGTAAAAAGATAAAAAAAGACCCCTTACAGGAAATTGTGCAACCAACCATTCTTTCCTTCCTATAGAATGAAAAAAAATCAGTATACATCATACTAATAATAGAATACTCTAAGCATTTAATCAATATCAGGTCATGGATTAGTACATGCAAATTATTACCTTCGAATCAACAACAAAAGAACATTTGCAAAATTGTAGATTATAGCTCTCTTGATCTGCAAACGAAAAAATAAACAACAAAAACATAAAAAACAATAACTAACAAATCGCTCGAAATCTTTAGACAAAACCTAAAATTTAACCTAAATCGAGCCATAAGGACTTCTCTCCCCAAAAAAACTCTCCAACAGATAACGATCATTACAATAGCTAACGATTACATCTGTATAAGCTATAAATCAATGCAAACTCTTGATTTCCCCCAAAACAATAGATTGTGTTCGATAGAGAGAGGAGAGAGTGTTATTGCTGATCTAGAGAGAGAGAGATGAGAAATCGTACAGACCGACAGAGAAAGGAATTGGTGTAGTGATGCGCTTATCGGTATTTTACTATTTTAGCGCTCTATTTGAATTTTGGGTAAGGATGGGATATGAAAGTAAGTGAGGGAAAAGAGGGGGAAATCAAATAATTAAGGGACAAAAGAGTAAATGAGGTTTTTTTTTTTATCTCAACCATTAGATCCAACTTTTGAAGAATCAATCCAAACGCCTGATTAAGTTGTCAACTTATGGAGTAGTGTAGAAAATTTTACTCATTATATATATATATATATATATATATATATATATATATATATATATATTTGTAATACATTTTTTTTTGTTACGTACATGCATAGATATACTTGAACTCAAAATTTTTAACGTAATGTTTTTTAATTAGTTAACAAGAAAATAATCTTTTTTTTTCATATAATATTATATGGTATATGTATGTGTTTTTTTTGTAAACTAAAATTACTTTTAGCATTATATTTTTTCTACAATTATTTATTCTGTAACTGAAATATTTTTTTAATTATTTTAAATCGGATAATTATTTTAATCGCCAAAAAAAATTATGTGAACAAGTTTTTCTTTTTGTTACTGTATACATTTATATATATTATAATTAATCAAAGACACTATCTTTTAGCTCATCTACATCTCGCCTTGGTCAATTATGTGTATCAGTCATGGACCCCTTGAATGACCTTAGCAAACTTTTCTCACAGATTGATATCACAATTTGTAGATATTGGTCTCATCGAACATATAATTTTTTTTAAAGGTATTTTTCGTATCACGAGGTGTTCGGACTAATTTATGTGCACTTCGATTAATTTTCGCTTGTGATTTGTAGTTTTCTATGACTAAGCATTATTTTAGCACTGTCAATAATTGAACCGGGATCAAACTCAATCTACCCTACAATAATATCCTAATAACAACCTTATAGCACTGAACTAAGAGACATAGTTTTCAACATATACACATCCGTCCTTGTGGAAGATTTTCTTTGGATTCTCTTCATTACACAAGCAAGAATTATATCTTCAGTTTTTAATGTTTATGTGTAAGATATTTTTTTAGACTGAACGAACTGTTTTTTTTAAACAAATAATTTTTTTTAACGTCATTATTTTTAGTAATGTTTATTAATTCCTTATAATTGTTCGGCAATCCCATTTTTTTAATATTTTTTTTGTCTATTATCTGATGCTAACAACAACAGTATACTTATACCACTTTGTGACATCTGTTGCCTCTTTTGGAAGACCTCAACTTATACATGATGGTCATTACTTCATTTTCAATGAATTATGGGACATATATCAAATAGTGTCTAAAATATTTTTTAATACTTATTTAGTCTAAGCTTTTTATTTTACTTTAAAAAATTTTTGACACATATTTTGAAGAGGGAATGTCGTTGACGCGAATCTCTAAAAATAAGAGAATATTGAGTGCTTAAAGGACTAAATGAATTAAACTAAAAATAAATATTCCTTTTAAAAAAAATATATTTATAATAAAAATTATTCAATAATTGACCAATAAATTAACAGGTGGTTTATATATATTTGGGCCCCACACGATTTTGAAACATCATAAATCTTATCTTCTTTTGACTACTTGTACAAAGAACCTATTACAATTGAGTAATGTTATGTAAACCCTCCTTTCATACCCTCATAACAGGACAAAGTTTGTGGAACTCTTTTTTTAAAAATCAGTCCAAAATTGAAAATAAGTTTAAAGGGACAAAATAAGGAAAAAAAAAACTTAAATACTTTGAACACTTCTTTCTTTTTTAATAAAAACTAAAAATTTATATTTTCAATAATTTTATTTTTAATAAAGAATTAAGAAAAATGTCATGTTTCTTCCTATATTTGAATTTTTAGAACAATGCTTTTCAAGTTTAAAAATTTAGTCCCTGTGGTACAATAGTATTTATAAATCTAGTCCCTGTGTTACAGTAACATTTATTTTTTTGGTCGGCGCCAGCGTCACCATTTTTCATGGTGTTTTTGATACAGGGACTAAATTTATATAGAAAACAATGTTTTTTTTATAAAATGATTTTTAAAAACTACAGTTTTTGTTGGATAAAAATTGATGGGTCGTGCTGCTAACGCGGATCGAGATCTATTAAATGACGTGGGTCCGCGCTAGCGGCACAAATTGCGATTAGAAATACTAATTTTTTTGCCAGCGGCATTTTATAAAAAAGACAATTTTTAGACCACCTGTTTCTTTTTATAAAATTTTATAAAAAAAAGACACTTTTTTGGGAAAAAAATTGATGGGTTAGTGCTACTGACGCGGATTCATATCTATTAAATGATGTGGGTCCGCGCCAGCGGCACTAACCAATTGCGATTAGAAACATCAATTTTTTTGTTATTTTTATTTTATTAAAAAAACAGTTTTTAGACCACTTGGTTTTGTTATAAAATTGTTTTTAAAAATATTTTATAAAATAAAATAGATTTTTTACATAAAAAAATATTTTATTAAAAATATATTACAAACAGTGTAATATTTTTATTAAAAAAACTGTTTTTAAAATGGAAGGACTTATTTTGTTTTAAATTTAGGAGTGATTTTTTATTTGGTAGAGTTGATTTACAAAAAAAAAAGATGGTCTCATAATTTTTGTCTTATTCTAAGGGTATGGAAAAGGGGTGCGATTTAGGGGTAAGTGTAGTAGCGCTCTAAATTGTAATCTCAAGCCTTAGAAGCCTAGGCGTAAAAAGACGCTTTTTCTTTTTTTTATTATTTTAATTATTTCAAGGCTAGTAATATAATAAAATAGTACATACCTTGCAGGGCCGGTCTTAAGATTGGGAGTGCCCTGTGCGAAAATCAATTTAGGGCCCTTTTAAACAAATATTGTGCAAAGATATTAAATACCTAAAATAGGCCCCTAAAAATTAAACTTATTTTTTAGGGGCCCATTTTATTTGGGTGAGATTTTTGGATAGTTGGATCATTCTTTGTACAAATTATTTTTGGGTAGTAAAAAAAATGGCCCCCTAAAAAATTAAACTTATTTTAAAAATTGACATTTTTAATATGAATAAAATATTTTTGGACTCCTATAATATACATATATAGGTGCATACTCTAAAATAGGCCTTGTGCCATTGCCCATTTGGCACATGGTCAGCGCCGGCCATGATACCTTGAATTTTGAAAATATATCCATATGTTTGGTAGCGATCTTTCTCATATTCATGCTTCATAATCAGTATTTGTCAACTAATCATTTGTTTAAAAAAAAAGTGTGCCTTAAGCCTTTTACCAAGAATAAGGCGTAGGCGATGCGTTTCCCTCAAACCTCAAGCCTAGGTGGGCCTTTTAGAATATATATATATATATATATATATATATATATATATATATATATATGACATTAATATATATCTCCAAAAAATGACATTAATATATGTAAAAAAAATTAGGAAAAAAAATGTTTTTCGCTTGACCAAGAAAATTCCACGAAATAATATGATTTTCAACAAACAGTTCAAAAAGTTGTTAAAGATATTAAACAGTGTTTATAAAAATGTTTACTATTTATAAAAAATATTTAAAAACTATTTAATATTTACTCAAACTATTTAGTAAAAACTGTTTTCAATAAAGATTGTTAAAAAATATATTTTATATATATATATATATATATATATATATATATATATATATATATATGTATGTATGTATATATTATAAGGTTTAAATATTTAGAAATAATAACAGTGAAAAAAGTTGTTTAAAATTGTTAAAAAATAATTTTCGAAAATTGATTTTTTCTCTACCCAAGAAAAAAAATTGATTCTCAGCTCAACCAGTCCCTAACCCACTTCCGGCTATACCCCATAACCTCCAACCTTATACCTTTGAACCTTCTATACCCGACCCATGTCTGCCACACCGGAGCTAACCCTAGCTCCATCCAAACCTGAAACCCAGCCTTAACCCGATGACCAACTCCGACCCAAGACCCACTTCCTACCCGAACCCATCTCCATAACCCATTTGCCTTCAATCCCATCTCCATAACCCATTCGCAGAAAAATAATCTCCGGCAAAAAAAAAACAAGTTTCGTCCAAAAAAATAATAATCTCCTTTAAGAAAAACAAGTTTCGAAAAAAAAGCCCAGAAAAACAAGCTCCGACTAGATAAACCTCCAGAGAAAAAACCCTCCAAACAAGCTCCGACCAAACAAACTCCTGGCCAAAAAACTCCGGGAAAAAAAAAAACATGCTCCGGCCAAATAAACCTCCAAACAAACTTCCAGCAAAAAAAACCCGGCCAAATCTGGGAAAAAAAAGAAAAGAAATATCCAAACCTCCAGCCAAAGAAACGAACCTCCGACTAAAACGATTTCAACAAAAGAAACAAACCTCTGAATTTTAGACGGATGTGAGAGAGAGTGTGTGTGAGAGAGAGAAAGGATTTGAGGATTTAGGGTGAGGATACTAGGGTAATTAAATAAAAGGGTATTTAGGGTAATTGATGAAAAAGGTACAACCATTAGACGACTATTAATAACACTGTTAAAATAACACCCATCCAACAATAACTAAAACTAACGTACTCCAGGAATAAAATACTGATAACAAACGTACCTCAAACAATAAATGACCCATTTATTTTTTATACCTCATTGTATATTCTCTCACAAGAACAGATATTTATTATATTGAGTCAAGATAATTTAATGATCACAAGTGGTCTGCAATACTTATCTCTTGGGTCCCACTTAATTTTCTCACAGAGATGATATTTACTTACTTTCACTAAACAAATCAGTTTTTTGTATATTTCATCCATTTCTAACATTTCTCTCACTATCAGTCTATTCTTCTCTTTTTTGTTAAGACATATATGGATACAATTTTTCTTCACAAGTATTGTGAGCATTTAATGCTCTCCAAGTTGACGAGCAGTAATCTCCAACGTTCTTATTTTTTTTAGCCATGCCTCTCATCAAATTTTTTTATGGAGACGATTTCAACTTATATCATTATCCAACGGTCATTTTCTTTTTAGGCTACAAATAAGAAGACAAAGATCAGTTGAAAGAGGAACTTTACAAACATGATACGAAATTTGTATTTTTAAACAGTTTCAAACATTGTACATTAAATCTACTACATTTGCTGTAAAGATTTGAAACTTGAGTTTTTAGCTTCGGAGTTTGTACTAGTAGCCGGTTTTGCTGCTGTAAAGTGGTGGTTTGATCCTACCGTCAAGTGGATCTGGAATATTGAAGCACGGGAGACGGAAGATGCTCTTGGCGCATGGATGTAGGCCGGGATTTGGCCGAATCACGTTAAAAATTATGGTGTCATTTATCTTAGGCATTTATATTTTTTCTTGTGATTGTTTAATTTTATTTTTCAACACTTATATATTTGCACATTAATTCCGAAATTTGTTACAATTATTTTTATAATAATTAATTATTTTTATAATAATGAATTAATTTTGGAATATTAATTTTTATTAATTACAAAATTTGATAATTTATTTAGTGGGTGTTAAAATCTGTGATTTATCTTGATTAAATTAATTGGTTGTATTCGTTAATTTTCATTGGTTTAATAATTTAACATTTATTAATCAGAAATTTGAATTAAGAGTTTTAAAGTTAAATATTTTCTGAAATTTTATTTGAAACGAAAAGTTTGCAAAAAATCATTTCACCCCCTCTTGAGTATAATCTGGGCAAAACACCAAATTCTATTACATATCCATTTTACTGATTCTACGAGTGACGTCATTTGATTTTTTGCCTAAAATCTCCGCATTACTGTTTCATCAACAAATTCTGGATAAATCTCCACGAGACATTCTTGTTTCTAACTTAAAACAGTCCCGCACTGTAAAAACTCAAAAAATTCATACACACTCTATTTTCCTGCCAAACACTCTGTTTTTCTGGGCATAGGGAAAAGGAATACGTACCACCCTCCACTCCTATTGGAATAGGAGAACTAGCTAGATTCATGCGCAACTTAGTTCAAAACTAGGAAGCTATGTAAGAAAATGCGAGGTATCTCACATAACGTGTGTTGGCCTCACAAAGACAAGTAGAATTACCTCCAATCACTACGGCCTTTGAATGAATTTTGGGCAAACAAAAAGAAACACCTCCACTTACCCCTACCAAGATAGGAGGTAAGAAAGTCGAGGAAAAGCTTTAAAAATCTCAGAAGATTAAATCTGGGGTGTTAGACGAGCAGATCTTCTCGAACACAAGGATTCTAACTTCAAGAATCATCTTATCAACCAGGTAGGACCTCCACTATATGGACTACTGATGATGACCAAACATACTTGAAGGAACGGGTAAGTGCTTTCGGAAGGATCGACAAAGCGCCAGTCATCAACTGGGTGGGAAGAAGGTGGCACGATCACATCTGCACCCCCAAGAAGAACAAAACAAACATAATATAAGATTATGGATCCCAGAAGAGGAGATAGTTCAAATGTAATGCCAAGGCATCTAATCGACGTGAGCAAATCGGCCTAAGGGAAGAATACTCTATGGAGAGTCGCAGACGACCTAATACAACAACTGAGAAGCTCAACCATGGATGAGATTTCACCTGGGTGACCTCATAAAAACCAAAATCCATTGTAGAGAAGTTTTTTTCAAGGGTCTCCATTCACGCCCTCTATTATTTTTGCAAATTTCACAAAGATCACCGAAACGAAAATAAGATTGCTTAGCCTTGAAAGATGAAATTTAAAACCTTATTAAAAGAGGGAAACTCAACAAATACATATTGAAGAATGGTAGACCAACACAATTTTCTAAAGATTGAAAAGTGAAGAGAAGATCAGGATCACTTTTTGCCAGGAACTAAGATAAAAAAAAGAGCTTGGGAATGTTAAGATAAGGAAGATTTCGATCTCCCATCACGGCCTAAAAAACATGTGGAAAAATTGAATATGATCTCGTTCGAATGCAGCTTCATAGCAAGAGGAGACACTAGTAGATGAAATAAACCGGCTAAAAGGAAAGAGTACCTCAATGAGGTGAGAGCTTGTTTTAACAACAAAGATGTCAACATGGTGGCGGTGGCAAACACACGACCTCCCAAAGTCTCCAGAGACAGGAAAATCATAGGATTCTCCAGGGATAGCCTCTCAGGATTACTGTATCCTTATGACGATTTTCTAGTAACCACTATGATGGTACACGGTAGAAATATGAAAGAAATTTAGGTGGACAATGGGAGCTCAGCTGATGTGATTTGTTATGATATTTTCTAAAGATTGAAACTATTGGATAAAAGATTAGAAGTTTAACACCATCCTCCAATTAGTTTTTCAAGTGAAAGAGTATAACCATTGGGTACTATTGAGTTGGAAATCATGATAGGGACTTGGCCGATCTGTAGAACAAAGAAAATGAGATTCTTCATCTTTGATAAGAATATCTCATCGACCTACAACATCATCTTTGGAAGAGTGGGCCTGAAGAAATTTGAAGTTATAACATCTATCGTTCACCAATGTCTCAAGTTCCCCACCAATTTTAATATTGGAGTGGTGAAAGGAAACAAGGTGGAAGCACGCGAGTGCTATTACACCTCGACCGATGAAGAGGAAAGGAATAATTTAGCCCAAACCTATTAGATCGAGACAATAGATCCCCAGGACGAAAATAGGCTGATAACTGGAGATGCCATTAAAAAAATAAAGCCAGTAATACTAGATGATAATCATCCTGAGAGGACAACCCATACTGACTTGTCTTTGGAGCCACTCCTCAAGAAGTAATTGGCAGACTTCCACCAAGCTAGAAAATCATCTTTACATGGAGTCATGAGGATATGCCTGGAATAGATCCCACCATTATTTGTCATGAACTCAACATAATAAAAAATCAAGGCCTATCAAATATAAAAGGCGAATATTCTCAAAAAAGAAAAATATGCCAATACAAGAAGAGGTGGCCAAATTGAAAAAATTCAAGTTCATTGAAGACGTGATGTACCCTGATGGGTTGGAAAATGTGGTTATGGTACCGAAGAAAAATGATGAATGAAGAATGTGTAGAGACTTGATAGATGTAAATAAAGCACGTCGCAAAGATTATTCTTTACCACAAATAGACCAATTGGTGGACAAAACAACTGATCATAAGTTACTGAGCTTCATGGATTCATACTCCGGTTATTATCAGATCAAAATGAATCCAGAAGATAAGGAGAAGAAATCTTTTATTTCCATCTGAGGTACCTTTTACTATAAGATTATGTCTTTTTGACTAAAACATGTAGGTGCTACTTACCAGAGGTTGGTGAATAATGTATTTAAAAAAAAATAGGGAAGAACCTGGAGGTTTACATGGATACCATGCTAACTAAAAGCATTAAGGCAGATGGAAACATTAAAGATCACGTCAAGACATTGGATGAGCTAGAAAAATACCATATGAAGCTATATCCAGAGAAATGTGTATGTAGAGTCAAGGATGGAAAAAATTTGGGCTTCATTATGAACCAGAGGGGCATAAAGGCTAACCCTAACAAGCTTCAGGCATTGATCAATATGCAACCTCCTAAGAGTTAGAAGGAAATGCAAAGCTAGAGAGGTCGAGTAGCAGCTCTAAACATATTTGTATCTAAATCCATGGACAAATGCCTACCATTCTTTATAGACATAAAAAAACTCGTTTAAATGGATGAAGGAGTATCAAACTACTTTTCAAAAGAAAAAGAGATACCTAGGAAAAGCCTCCTTATTGTCGAGGCCAGTTCTACGAGAAAAGTTGTACTTATATCTTGTATTATCAGAGTTAACCATTATCTCGACTCTAATAAAAAAGGATGAAGGAGTTTAGAAGCCGGTGTATTACAAGAGTTAAGCATTTGGTAGGATAGAAATCATGTATTATAGAATGGAGAAGCTGAACCTAGCATTGATAGTAGCATCTAGGAAAATGAAGCAGTACTTTCAGGCTCATTTTATAGTGGTATGCATCGATCTTCCACTTCGATAAACTATCCATAAACCTGAAAAATCCACTAGTTAATGGCGTGGGCTATAGAAATAGGGGAATATGAAATTTCACATTAGCCAAGAACTACGACCAAAGGCTAGGCTGTAAAATATTTCATTGCAGAGTCCACTATAAGGAGAAAAAAGTTGCTAAAACCACATTTGTTGTCCCAGCCGAGCAGATCCAATTCCCAGTCGAACAATTTGTAATGGTCCCAGACGGATGACATGACCAAAGCCTAAGACAATCCTCATTTAAAAATAACCATCTTGGTTTCAACAAAAAAGTTCACAACAAATTGTTTAAAGATGGTTCTCTAGTAGAAGATGATTTCAATAAGGAACTTCGAGTGTGGAAATTGTTCTTAGATAGATCATTGTGTGGTAATGGTAGTGGAGCTGGTCTGATAATCAACACACCCAATGGAGGTGACATAATATGCCCTATGATTCAAGTTTGAAGCATCCAACAATGAAGTAGAGTACAAAGACTTAATTGTTTGATTGGAGTTAGCTATATCACTTGGAGACAAATATATTATGGCTCATAGTGACTCACAACAAGTAGTGAAACATGTTGAAGTACCTTGCAAAGGTAAATTTTTTAATCCCAAAGCTCTGATACCTCGCCTAATAAAATACAAGGTGATCAGTCCTATATCAAATTAAACAGGAATCTCATCCGGTTCATTCTTAGCATCACCGTCGAAAACTTTTTAAAACTTACTAACCACCTAGTATTCAAAACACATGGTGCCAAATTTTATCTTTTTATTTAACATCCCAAAAACAGCTTACAAAAGAATATATAACTAACCATCATACAATCAGTAAATCGAACAGTACTAAAGAAAAGGAATATAATCCTTGTCGAGACAACCACCGGATACAAATCAATAACAAAAATGAACCACAAGAGTATTAAGCTGAGTACAACATTTAACTAAAATAAAATGGAACAACTAGGGAGACATGCCCAAATGGAATACTGACTGCATCCTACGCAAGGAATGAAATGACTGAAACATATAAGTCAAAGACCTGCAACATCCACATGTGGTGCATTTACGTAAACCAGGAATATAACTATATTAGCGTCCCTGTGGTTGGACACCTAAAAGGTTTTGAAAATATTTTATAGCAAGGGTTAGAACCCAAAACATTTTGAAAATATTTAGCAAGTGAATATAAATGCAGTAAATTAAAATGCATGAATGTTCTTCATATTTAAGTTAGTGTCGCACACTCTCTTGAAGACACCTCCCCTCTCAACTAATGTTAACGCCTAACATACCTATACATGACCCATCTAGCTATCTACCCCGTAACTAGTCTTGTCATATATATACTTTTTCTACTACTCTATCCCGAGTGAGTTTAGTATATGAGTTATAAGTTATTAGTCACACTAATTTATTTAAATTCTTCTCAATTAATACCATATAAAATTTTCACGAGTTATATAATTTATACATTTCAAATCATGTATTTACCCGTATATAAATTTGCACTATATATATATATATATATATATATATATATATATATCACTAACTTATTTAAGCCGTTTCTCATTTGATATCATATAACATTCTCTCGAGTTATAATTATACATTTCATATTATGTATTCACCCGTGTATAAATCGACACTATATATATATGTATCATTATATCATAACATTCACACGCATGTCGTAGATATATAACTATCCCCAAAGTAGTCACTCATCGGGTGTTCTCTAGATGATATCATAATCGGGTATACTCATCCACCCTAAACCCTGACACGGTTAGCTCCCCGTTTCAAAAAAATGTACAAACGCTATGGAGGCGGCAGTAGTTTCCCATGGTAGTGAGATTAAAACACACTCAAACGACTCATTCCTGAACTAGAATGCTATGACCTGGGGACTATACTCATCCTGCATTCACTAGCCAGGGGATTCACCCAAATCGTGCAACCTTCCCTGATAGCAATATAATGGGTGTGCTTTGCTATAAATATTATTCCCAAAATATATATATATATATATATATATATATATATATATATATATATATATATATATATATATATATATATATATATATATATATATATTATATCCAGGCTACCGGTATACAACATCCATACACAAGCTTAAAACAAGCAAGTCTACAATTTGACTTAATTTCAATTATTTACAAAACGTTAATTAATTTCATTATCTTGGTGTCACCCTACCAAATATACCGGATTATCTCTCTCGGCCTGAAATTCAAAATTCCCAATTCGATATTCAATTTCATCCAATTACGTTTCCCCCACTTAATTAACAATATTCAAATCACTAAATAATAAACCTTAATTCTCCAATAAAATTTATCTTCTAATTAATCCAAGGGTGACTTTCACAAACCTTAATTTGAGATTCAACTAATACAGGAACTGTTTATCACAAAACACATAACAGGTATGAATCAGGGGAGGGGAGGATAACTGTCAGAAATTTAACAGGTTGTTCAAATGACCAGCCATGGTGTTCGAACGACACTGGTTATCGTTTGAACGAGATACCAAGTCGTTTGAATGACCCTGGTATCCTCCTTCTTCTCCAATCTTCCCAAGAAAACCATTCCACCATTAAAACAATAAAAAATCGTTTCTCTATAGGTTCAACCCCAAAACCTCCCAAGATTCATCCTAAATTCACCCATTTAATCTACTCAACCCAACTACATCATCTACAACAAATTGGGGCATCAAATTCACAAAATCTTAACATCTATACATATTTATAAATCTCAAACTTGAAATCACCAATTTCTAATTAGATTAAACCATAATGTATTAATTAATTCCCATCTTCTTTAATATAATGCAAATCAAAAAATGCAAGTTAAACCACTTGCCTTAGGTCTATAGAATCAAGTCCCTTGGATGAAGATGTTGGGCTGGATTCAAGGATCTCCTCTTATTCTTGAAGTAATCTCCCAAAATCTCCAAATTCTCTTTTAGTTGTTCTCTTCTAAGGCTCTCCCCAATTTTAGTCTTCTAAAATGACTTAAAGTTACCCCACCCTTTCACAATTAGGGTTATTAACTTTAATCCCGTTTTTAGGCTTATGGGCCTTCCAAAAAGGGCCCAAACACTTATTTGGGAGCTCAAATGTGTCTAGAAAAGTCCCGAAACCCATATTATACCTATGGACACTCTTTTCCAACTATTTCAACCCATCCGGACTTAACTGCGCGCTCTGAATTGCCATTTGAATTAATTTATGATATTCTCCAAATTCTTAACCTCAAATTGCGACACCCAAAATAGTACAAATAATAAATTCTCCTTTCGCCAAATTAATAACTTCCTCAAATTTAAAAATTCCCCAAATTATGAATTTAATTCCTCACAATAAAATAAATTTCGCCCCTCAAATATAATTTAATTTAATGTCCTTGAATTTACGGAGGGATACATACTTCCCCCTTACAATGGAATGTCATCCTCAAAATTCGGATAAGCCTAGTACTCCCACTCTCAACTAGTCTCGCAATCACTTACTCTTAGCATTGCTACAAAAAGTTATTTAGCGAATGTAATTAACCAGACCGCCCATACGCCCTGTACCCGTGCTTAACCGCACAAAATGAAACTTGGCTTTTACCAGCCCTTAATCCGTAAAATAACTTCAATCCCACAATTATAACATTCCAAATACCCTCCTCTCATCATAAAAGTATACATATCCACTCTTTTGTAAAAAAAGACAACACACACTACCGAGTCCTTACTATCACTAGTTTCCTTATGCGAAAATAAAACCTGAGCTACATCTCCCCACTCGACAATAAGTCCAACTACTCTGAAACACATCAAGAATGCCCATACTCCCCGAGATTTCAATTAAAAATTTGTACATTAATGTGCAACACATTTAACATACATAACCGTATATATGTGCTAGACCCTATCTCAGATGAAACCTAGAAACGATAATTTATACCCTGGTACCGCAAACACCCAATCTTACCATAACTATCCACTATAGACCCAAACTATAGCTACATAGTTGAAACTTTGAAAACATCCACGCTACTCCCATAATTCTCGAAAGTAGGAATCTCTCATAATGCAACCATCCTCTTGGTGTATTCACCCCACTCTCACATGGTTAACACCAAAGAACACACACACACACACACACACACACACACACACACACACACACACACATATATATATATATATATATATATATATATATATATATATATATATATATATATATATATATATATATATATATATATATATATATATATATATATATTGTGGTTATTACGCCCAACACATCCACTAATATCCGTCTCACTCACGAATCCTAGTGATAACAAATCGTAGGTTGTGACACACTCAATGTCACTTCCAAATGCACCCACACTCAATCATTCCAAAAAGGGGAGAACTTATTCCCATTCCTCTGGAATATACCCAAAGTCATTGCCTTTGCATCTTCTCCCCGAATCTTCTTAGTATCTGCACAGTAGAGGCTCTGAATACTCCCAGGATGCCTATACACCCTATATCTCATGCTTACTTGCACAAAACTCTGATCATCACATACGTAACACATTTATCTCAAGTTCGGCCCCCGCATTCATGGCATGGCTATATCCTTAAAATATTTCCGATGACCTTACCAATTTCTATACAATTCTTCTCGATATTGCCCCACCTATCAACTTGTAGCACAAATCTCCCTAGTGTTTCTTTCGCAACACCTTTCGGCTCCACTGGACCTATCTCTTAGTGGCTACCTACTTAATATATTTTCTCCACACGTTCACTAATTATCATTAAATCTGATGACCTAGAATCCAATTACTTCTCCACACTTTCGACATTTTATTAAGGCTTTTGCGTATAACACTTCCCAACAAAGCCCAAAAGAACTTTTCCTAATGCACTATTCCTCAGCATTGTCGGTCCTTGATTTCCACAGAACCGAAAGCATATCCTCGGGACTCTCAAACCTTGTCCCTATACTCACAAGTCTATCATGGACTCCCGCGTCTCTAATGGAGTCATATACTACTGCGCTCGTACTATCACTAAGCCCTCAGCGCTAAATATTAATAATGAGCTAGATCTCCCCACTCCATGGCAACCCAATATATCTTGAATCTCATCAGTAAGAGTCCTTACACACTGAGATCCAATATAACTAGAAAAATATACCCTCTGAAGTCTACTTCACAAAATATTGCAGCGGGCTCAAACCTCTTCCATGTGAGACATCTCAAGAAGGATATACATCCGGTACTGAAACAACGAACACGATAGCCTTAATATCATCGCCCACAATTGCGAACCCGTCTGTACCTAGGATAAAATCATACCTCGAATATCACCTCTCAGAGGAGATAGTCCTAAAAAATATACATCGTCTTGATGTAACCACCTATTTCTTTCACGTGGAATCGAAGAGTACCCCGCTACTCCAATTCGATATTCAATTTCATCTAATTAAGTTTCCCCCACTTAATTAATAAGATTTCAAATCACTAAATAATAAACCTTAATTATCCAATCGAATTTATCTTCTGATTAATCCAAGGGTGATTTTCACAAATTTAAACCCTATATTATGACCTTAATTTCAGATTCAACCAATACATGAACTTTTCATCACAAAACACATAACAAGTCTGAATTAGGGGAGGGGAGGATAACTGTCAGAAATTCAACAGGTTGTTCTAACGACTAGCCATGTCTTTTGAATGACACTGGCTGTCGTTTGAACGAGATACCAGGTCGTTCGAACGACCCTGGTATCCTCCTTCTTCTCCAATCTGCCCAGAAAAATCAGTCTGCCATTAAAATAGTAAAAACTTTGATTATGTACAAATTTCCCCCCCCCCAAACCTCCCAAGATTCATCCTAAATTCACCCATTTAATATACTCAATCCAAATACATCATCTACACCAGATTGGGGGATCAAAATCACAAAATCTTAACATCTCTATAGATTTATAAATCCCAAACATGAAATCCCCAATTTGTAATTGGATTAAACCCTAACATATTAATTCCTACCTTCTTTAATATGAAAATGCAAATCAACAAATGCAAGTTAAACCACTTGCCTCAGGTTTGTAGAATCGAGTCCCTTAGATGAAGATGTTGGGTTGGATTGAATGATCTCCTCTTGTTCTTGAAGTAATCTCCCAGAATATCCAAATTCTCTTCTAGTTGTTCGCCTCTAAGGCTCTCCCCAATTTTAGTCTTCTAAAATGACTTAAAGTTGCCTCACCCTTTAACAATTAGGGTTATTAACTCTAATCCCGTTTTTGGGCTTATGGGCATTTTAAAAAGGGCCCAAACACTTATTTGGGAGTTCAAATGTGTCTAGAAAAGTCCCAAAACCCATATTATACCTATGGACACTCTTTTCCAACTATTTCGACCCATACGGACTTAACCGCGCACTTCGAATTGATATCCGAACTAATTTATAACAATCTCCAAATTATTAACCTCAAAATGCGACACATAAAACAGTCCAAATAATAAATACTCCTTTCGCCAAATTAATAACTTCCTCAAATTTAAAAACTCCCCAAATTACGAATTTAATTCCTCACAATAAAATAAATTATTTTTCCCCAAAATATAATTTAATTAAAGGTCCTTGAATTTATGGGGTGTTACAAAAGCGAAAAGCATTCTAGATGTTTATAATCCCCCTAGCTTAAATGCCAAAGAAGACACACTAACTCGTCTAGCATCATCCACTAGAGACGATATCAGAAGAACCATTCCTGTAGAACTACTGGTACATAGGAGAATTGATGTTGAAGAAGTACACTTCTTTGAATTTACCATGGGACCATCATGGATTTATCTAATCGTAAGTTACTTGATCGAAAGCGTTTTACTAGCCGACCAAAAGGAGGCAAAAATGCTTCATAACAAAGCTGCTAATTATGCTATGGACAAGGGTTTGCTGTACAAAAGAGTATTTACAGTCTCAATGATGAGATGTGTACATCCTATGGAGGCACGGAATTTGGTTAAATAATACACTAAGGTTCATATCTAACTCATATGACAAAGAGAATTATGATAAAGAGAATATCCATTTAGGAATATTATTTGATAATGATGATAAAAAACTGTGAAGAATACACGCTGAAGTGTGACAAATGCCAGAAGTTTGGAGTGATACACCAAATACCAGGCACTAAACTAGTGCTAATCATATCACCTTGGCCTTTTTCTATCTGGGGTATCGATCTGGTCGGACTGTTGCCAAAGACTAGAGGAAGATTCATATATTTAGTGGTAGCAGTGGATTACTTTCCAAAGTGGGTGGAGGACGAACCACTTATTAAGATGAGCTACACAAAAGTCTTCCAATTCATATGGAAGAATATGATCAATACATACAAAATAACTCACGTTTTTATCGCTGACCATGGAAACCATCTTAACAATGACAATTTCCAAAAATATTATTATAAAGCCAAAATAAGAAAGTGTCATTCATCACCAGCTTATCCATAATGTAACAGATAGACATAGGTCACAGATCGAACTCTACGAGATGGGATTAAGATGAGGCTTGAAGTAGCTAAAGCAAAATTAATAAATGAGCTACAAAGCATGTTGTGGGCCTATTGAACAACACTACAGACTGCGACAGGAGAAACACTTTACATGATGGCCTTTGGAAGTGAAGCCATGGCTCCAGTGGAGATCATCTTACCAAGTTACAGAGTACTAAGTTTTTATTTTCCCAGAAGTGATTTTATGAGAATATTGGATTTAGATTTTATAGACGAAGTCAGAGAGGTATCCACACTCAGTGTAGTAACATATTAGAACCTCACAACTAAATTCTATAACAAAAGAGTTAAGTCAAAGAAGGAGATTATGTCATGAAGAAACTCACACAGAAATCCAACAAACTGGAAGAAAATTGGCACGGTCCTTATCACGTAGCTGAAGTGATATGACCTAGCCCATATCATATTGAAACTTTAGAGGGCTATCCGTTCAAAAACCCATGGATTTTTGAGCATCTCAAGAAGTATTATCATAAAAAAATATCATAGTTGAACTTGTACAAACAAAAAATTATTATATGACGATGTTTATCATCTCTATAGTCTTTATTAAACGATTATCAATTTAGAATATAGATCTAGTCGGCTTCAGCTAACCCAATCGATCTAATGCACGTCTTTGCCCGCACAAAAAAATCACGAGAGAGGTGAAAAACTGTTACTAAAGCCGTTTAATACAAGATTAAACTATTTAAGTAACTCCAAACTGTTTTTTGAAGAAACTCTTTTCTTTAAAACAAAACAGGTTAACATAAGATGTGTTTATAAAAAATGCACGAGATATGTTCAAGATTTTATAACAAGTTTTGACAAACAAAACTATGATAGTTAAAGTCAGCACACTATCAAGAATGAGATGAGGAGATGTCGAAAGATTAAGGACAAGAGATTTTTAACGTGGTAAAACCTCACCCAACTGAGGAAACATCCACGGTGACTTCTAAGTAACAAACCAAAAATCAACTAAAACAAAATATTCAAGTTACAAAATATTTAACACACATGCACACAAAATAGTCCTATACAATTGTAGAATATGTACCCACTGGTTTGATTCTAACTTTTCTACAGGTCTGATGTTGATGTGGATTTCCTAGTTTGCTAACTTCTACACTTTATTCCAGTTTTTACGTCGACTCTTGAAGTTTCAAGATCTTATAGCCAACACTTCTGTGTTGTAGTGTGAAAATGTTTGTGAAATTGCTTCTAACACATGCATGAACACAAACACACACACACTTTATTTATACAAACAAGTACTAGAAAATTATAGATCAGATCTGAATGATGCTGTTTTCAATTTCTCTATTCTTTAGAAACAAAAAGACTTTATTTGACCTTTCAAATAATACTGGAATCGAAGGTTACCTTGATCGAAAGACGATTCAAGGTCATATCAAATTTCAGAGGTTTTGAAAATATTTTTGAAATTGGAAACCACCAATTGGATATCCAAACTAGGTTAACAGTCTTGTTTCATAAGAACTAGAAATAGAAATTATAGTTGTTGATTCTAACGTTTTGGAAAACATTTACAGAACATTAATCAACAAATGTGATTTCTCAAGATGAGAAACCAAAATATGCATATCTAAGTGTAATATGACATGCAATAATTAGATCTACTATTTGTATGAAAGAGAAGTAGAGATCTAACAAAAAATGTCTAAGTCGAAAAAAAGATCTCGAACTCAAAGGATTCAAACCACGATTTTCCTTCAAACCTCTACCAAAGTAACTCTTAAACACCCAGGTATGGTGTTTTGTAAAAACTGTTTAGGATAAATGAGTTTAGGATTTGAAAAAAAAATAGGGTTTGGATGATTTAGGGTTTCTTTCTCTCTCTGGTTCCTCTCTTTCCTCTCTCTCTCTCTCTCTCTCTCTCTCTCTCTCTCTCTCTCTCTATTCTCTCTCTATTTAGACGAACTGTCAAAAGTCCCCAAATGCCGAGGGTAAGCCTCCTTATATATTAGGCAAGGAAGGATCGCGAAGGTTGTTGAAAATCTAAAGGCTGAGATTTGGTCTTGGCCTTTTGACTTTGATCAAACGGTTTAACATCAGCGGTGATTTAAACAAGTGCTGATTGGTCTAGAGAGGTTCATAGGGATTGAGTTAGGACGCATGCATAATGTTGATAACACTGAACCAATGGTTAAGATAACACATGCGTTTTGAGTCTTGCAACAAACACAGATCTAGTCGCTAGAATATGGACATGTGTAGGACTGAGATGAACTCTCACACACGTGTTTTAAAATAATTACACACGCATACTCAAGTCTCAAGCGCATTCGGATCCTACCCAAATCAACTTTCAGGAGGGAAAACATAAAACCATAAATTACAGAATGACTCCAAAAGTTTTATAAACCAAATTTTAATTTTAAAAATGATTGAAAATTCCCCAAAAATTATTAAAATCAATTTAAATGGGATTAAACACACACAACTCACACACAATCAGATAATACAATATATGAACAATGTATGCAATACTAGTGTGTGTGATTGAGCATTATACCTTCAATTGAATCAAGTGTGGCATAAGAGAATCTGAGGCTCTTTTGTATCTAGGGAATGGGACTGCAATTTTGTCACAATTTCTAAACTAGATGAGCACTTATACAATGTAGACTCAAGTGAGTTAATAGTATAAGGTGCTTCCATGTCCCCCTTTGGAAATATGAGACAAAATCTCCTTTGAGTCAACTAGGACTCGTAGGGCTACGAAATAATAAAAAACATCGTATACAAAATTCTATCTACCTATTTTCTAGAAATAGAAAATTACATAACTCAACTAGTTATACATCAATACCATAATGACATCTGCTGAAGACAACTGTACAGATTCCTACAAATAATGCTAAGATCAAAATCTTTAGAAATATGTACAAGAAAGAAAATGAACTCACAAGACTCAAATTTCTCCCCCATTTTGTCTCAAATTGACAAAGGGAAGAATACTTAAGTCACACAAGTTTATTCAGTACAAACCATTCCTATCGATTTAGAAAAACAAGAAATCTATTGTAATCAAAGGTTTTGTAAACATATCTGTGAGTTGCAAATCAGTGGGAAGATAATTAATTTCTAATTCCTTAGTTTCAACTAATTCGCGTATAAAGTGATGTCTAATTTTTATATATTTAGTTCGCGAGTGTTAAACAGAATTTTTAGAAATATTGATCGCGCTTTGATTATCACAATAAAGATGTAATTCACCATAATTAATGATGCTGGAAACAACACCACTATGTAAAGTGTTGACAAGCTCAAGTAAGTGATAATAATGGCATCACAAGAGTATATGTATATGTATATGTATATGTATATGTATATGTATATGTATATGTATATGTATATGTATATGTATATGTATATGTATATGTATATGTATATGTATATGTATATGTATATGAGGAGGTGAGAAGAAGAGTATGAACACTTGAATATAAGTGGTTCAGCCAATCTGGCCTACGTCCACTGTGGGTGTGTGAGTAATATTACTGAAATAAGGCACTAATGACTATGGATATAATCTCTCAAGCTTTCTCTCTCTACTGTGTAAAATGATAGGGCTTCAGCTAGGGTTGTAATTCTGGATCCCTTTACAAGGTAGGGGTAACCTCTATATATAGTTCTTGGGGGGTGTAATGTACCCCCCAAGCATGCAATGAGCATGTGCATGAAGTTCCAACCAGTGCAAGCATGACATATGGCTGATCTCAACTAAGAAATGATGACCTCAATATTCTCTCATGTGGGGGGAATGATTCAATTATAACAGATTTATCCACGTGTTCCAGGTCATACATATGCTCGTAAATGCTCAGTTGTCTTCACTTGATATCAACCTCGACCTGGGTGAGTACGAGGTTGGTAGAGTACGACCCCTGGCTTGTCTGAGACTATTGTTCCATAAAGACCTCGACTAGGTTGTTCGGACGAGTAAGGGTATGAGGTGTAATGTCGGCCAAGGACGATGATGATACGATGATTGTTGATTGAGCCTATGAGACAGAATCTTGCATGATTCTTGTAACGTCGGCTATGGACGACCTTATGGGTGCCTGATTCTGCGAGTCATTTTGACCCTGGCTGATGCCTAATTGAGGTGGCATTGGTAAAGTGGGCTGTGGCTGACCTTCTGAAGCACGACATTACTGATGGTAAGTCTTAAGCTCTTATTACCTCGGCCGCCATATAGGCTGAGGTTGGTGCCTCTTAACTGGAAGACACACTTTGGGCATATCAATCACCCCTAGCCCGTAGTTACCTATGTGAATTGGTGACTAAGGGTTATGGAGGTTCGAGGCTGTCTTTCCTTGTGTGCAAACATTGCCTTGACAGGTGTCGATTTCTGAAGTGGGTAGCGTGCCTAACAAGTGTAATGATAATGATTGCCTTTTGGTCTCCCAAGGCAATGATGGGTCTTGGGACACGTGCAATCAAATTTAAGGGTTTAAACCCCTTTTATTTCTCCTTCTTTTTCATTTCTCTCACTTTTACCGCCTGAGCTTTTTGTGTTCTCTCTTTCTTCCAGAGCTTGATCGAAGCCTTTTATGGATTTCTTTACTCAATCTTCCTTCTCTTCATCTCGTACTCTGTCAGGTATTGATCATTACCCTTCCTATGCTATTTTTCAGCATTGTATTTCCATTTCTTGCCTTTTCTGGTGTGGTTTGAGTTTTTCAGTGACTGCATAAGTTTTCTTGTGAACTTATTCTTGACTATTCTTGGCCTGAACATTTTCAAAAACCAAGTTTTATCCTTAGTGTTTAAGTTGTGCTCAGTTATTTGTTTGTAGTTTAGAGTCCTAAGTGTAGGGTCGTCTTCCTTATGCTCAGACCTCTTTATAAGCTCATATAAGATTTCACCTCTTTTAGAGAGATGACATTTACAAAAATTAGGCAGATAGTACTAGCCCAAGAGGAAGCTCGTAGGGCTGAGGCCTTCCCCCTCAAACCTATCTTCCTTCCACTTTTGAAGGTGATATACTCTGAGCTGGTCGAGACTGTCGAGCCAACGGAGAATTAGGTCGACCTCTCCCCCATATCTGAGTCTGAGTCCTCTACCTCTGACCCTATGTCTGTAGATTCATTTCAAGAGGCCATAAACTTCTCCATTAGGCAAGATCAGGTCCCTAATTAAGACAAGGTCCAAAGTCATGCCTCGTCCCATAATGGGTCTAGTACTTCAGGATCTTCCTTATACATAGAAGTTATAGGGCCAAGCGTGGCCTTACCACCACCCATTGATGCCATTCTCTTGTCGGCTGCCATAGGGGTTGAGTTTTCTCAGAGGTTCCCTGATGGTGTTTCTACGCTTGCCCAGACCGATATTGCCAGGGACAACGACGACGGTCATGAAAGTGATGTTGATATCTCGGAGTCAGCCGAGATAAAGGGTAATGTGACCGAGTTTAACCTCTTAGCCTTTAGGCACCTTTATTTCATAGGTCCCTCCATTAAACTTAGAAAACCTCTGAGAGATGAGAGGGCCTATGGTAGCCAAGATGGGGAGATCTTTTTATATGATCAGATGTTCAAATTGGGATTTTATCTCCCCATCCATCCAATAATCAGAGCTATACTGTCCCATATCAACCTGGCCCCTTCATAATTATCCCCCAATGCTTAGAGGGTGATGATTGGGTCCATTGTCCTCTGAAGGGCAGTTTATCACTCAGACCTTCCAGTTAGGGTCTTCACTAGATGCTATGTACCATCCTCTATGAGAAACCACCCTAACTACTACCACTTCCTTGCTAGGAAGTCTTACAAAAAGATGCTGTTGGTTACCCAGACCTCCAATCATAACTGGAAATCATTGTATTTCTTTGCCTCAGGGGCATGGGAGTTTGAGGCGTATGTCTCCTCTTCCTCGTCTAACACGAGGACACCTCTGAGATGGGGAAAGGTGTCACTTGCTGCCAAGGCGGACCTTGGGCTTATCCAAGACAGCTTACAAAAGGTAAAAGATATTCAAGATCAAGGGGAGCATGACTAGCTGGTCAAGTACGAACATCTGATGACCCCCTACTACCTCTGAGACTGGCCTGGATGGAAGTCCTCTGACCGAGCTTCGTAAGTGTCACTTTTCTATAAGTTGTACCTCTGATGTTTACTATCTCTGATTTACCAACTCAGATGTATTTTTTGCAGAGCCCCCATAAGGTATCTCAGACGAACTTTGGGAGATGTCTTCATTGAGCCTTGTCAAGCTGGTGAGGAAAGATGGGTATAACGCAGTCCCTCCTCCTCCCCCACCTAAGCATAATGTCGGTACCTACAAGACTGACGCTTCAAAGAAGAGGAAATCCACCATTGCTGGCTCAGAGGATCAGAGGCTGAGCAAAACACAAAAGGGGGATCGCGCCATCCTAATCTATTCTGATGATGCACTTGCTGCTCATTTGGAGTAGCTGAAGATCACTGACAACCTGATAGGTCATGGTCTGAAGGAAACGGACACCATTGGCTCTGCGATGACCGATGTTGATAATTATTTCTTACGCTCCTTAGATACTCCATTGTTGGCCGAGTTCAGCCTCCATAGGTCTATCCAGGTGAAAGCTTTTACCCTTATTTTTATTCCAAGGGTAACCTCGGCCTTGAAGTAGTTTAAAGTATGAACTCTTATATATGATTTTGTGCTACAGAGTATTTTATCCGTGAATCAATTCATTGACCAGACCCTGAGAAAGCTGCCCCTTATTGAAAAGGGAAAAGAGGCACAGAGGGTGCAAGCCTCTTTAAATGATGAGGTTGAACGTCTGAAGACAACCTTGGATGAGTATGAGAATAAGGTGAAGAAGAGAGAGAGGGACATAACTAAGCTATATAAGGACCACACCTCTGCTCTGAAGGCCAAGGATGATGTCCTTCAGTCAAAAGTTAATGCTGTAGTGAAAGCTGCCCTTGAAATGCCTCTAAAAAGATCTTGGCCGACTACAAGGTTTCTGACCAATTTATTAGCTTCAGCTTTGAATACCTCGAAAGAGGTGTTAAAGCTACTGGTAAATGGGCGACCATCAAGGAAAAAGAGTCAGGGAGTTTGACAGCCTCAGACTTCATTGGTCTTGGCTTTGCTAACCCTCAATTTGCTTAGGACTTGCAAGAGGTTGAGGAGGAAGGAGAAGGTTCTACTCCTGCAGAGACTGCACCACTGGAAGCTATAGAGACTGAGGATGTCAACCCTCAATATG
Organism: Sambucus nigra; assembly: GCA_949130495.1. Lineage (NCBI taxonomy): Eukaryota > Viridiplantae > Streptophyta > Magnoliopsida > Dipsacales > Adoxaceae > Sambucus > Sambucus nigra. Next base: position 611,174,776 of record OX422217.1, on the reverse strand, counting down.
ATGGGGCCGAGGTTACCAACGTCGGCTAAGTAGACACCCCTGTGGCTGCAGGCCCCTAGATTTTAATTTGGGAAGCTTTACACTTATAATTTTTTGTAATACTCTGATGATCTTTATGTTATATCACCCTCCTCAGAGGATTTTTCTTCTTTTGATGAATGCTCTTTAGAATATTGTCTTACAAATCATACAATGGTGTTTATATTGAGGTCTGAGGTCTCAATATAATGATGTCTGCTTCATTAATTTTACCAAATAAATGATGTTTAACTAATAAATTTCACCAAATTAATGACGTTCAAGGTCGGAGGTCACCAAAATATGATGTTTACCTCATAAATTTCACCAAATTAATAATGTTTAAGGTCTGAGGTCACTAAAATATGATGTTTTGCCTCATAAATTTCACTAAATTAATGATGTTCAAGGTCGGAGGTCACCAAAATATGATGTTTAACTCATAAATTTCACCAAATTATTGATGTTTAAGGTGTGAGGTCACCAAAATATGATGTTTTCCCTCATACCTTTCACCAAACTAATGATGTTTAAGGTCTGAGGTCACCAAAATATGATGTTTACCTCATAAAATTCACCAAATTAATGATGTTTAAGGTCGGAGGTCACCAAAATATGATGTTTACCTCATAAATTTCACCAAATTAATGATGTTTAAGGTCTGAGGTCATCAAACTATGATGTTTACCCTCATACGTTTCACCAAACTAATGATGTTTAAGGCCCGAGGTCACCAAACTATGATGTTTACCCTCATACCTTTCACCAAATTAATGATGTTTAAGGTCTGAGGTCATCAAACTATGATGTTTATCCTCATAACTTTCACCAAACTAATGATGTTTAAGGTATTAGGTCACCAAACTATGATGTTTACCTCATAAATTTCACTAAATGAATGATGTTTAAGGCCTGAGGTCACCAAACTATGATGTTTACCTCATAAATTTCACCAAATTAATGATGTTTAAGGTTAGAGGTCACCAAAATATGATATTTACCTCATAAATTTTACCAAAATTAACGATGTTTAAGGTCGGAGGTCACCAAAATACGATGTTTACCCTCATAATTTTCACCAAATTAATGATGTTTAAGGTCCGAGGTCACCATAATATGATGTTTTATCTCTTAAATTTACCATAAAAGCATAAAACAAAGTATTGACACAAGAACTACTCTTCTCATTAACATTCTCTTCTTAAAATGGTACATTTATTACAAGAAAACAACTGCAACATCATATGTAATATTTCTTCAAGTGGTCAGCATTCCATCCATGGTAGGTCCCGGGCATAACCTCATCGACTACTTTCTAGGGACCGTGCCAGTTCGGGAGGAGCTTATTTGCCTTTTGCATCATCTTCTTTAAGACCAGGTCTCCCACAACTATAGGTCTTAATTTCACCCTTTGGTTGTAGAACTTTGCAATTCTCTGCTGATAGGCCGCCTATCTTATCTTTGCGTCTTCTCTGCTTTCTTCACTTAGATCCAGATCAAGTCTTCTTTCTTCCCCATTCCTCTTAGGGTCATAGGTTCAAACCCTATGAGTGGGGAGTCCTACCTCCATAGGGATGACGACTTCTGAGCCATGGGCCATCATAAATGGGGTCTCCCCTGTTGGTGTCCTTGCTCTCATTCTGTAGGCCCATAATACTGCATATACCTCTTCTGTCCATCTCCCCTTAGCTTCTTCCAACCTCTTCTTAATATCATCAAGGATTCTTTGGTTCATGACTTCAATCTGACCATTTTCCTAGGGTCGACCAGGAGAAAAGAAGAACTGTTTGATCCTGACTCTTTCACAGTATTTTTCCAAGGAAGCATTCTTGAACTGTGTCCCATTATCTGAGATGAGGGTATTTGGGAGACCTTATATGTATATGACGTTCTTCTAGATGAACTAAAAGGTCTTCTTCTCGGTAATGGTGATCATTGGCATGGTCTCTACCCACTTGGAGAAGTAATCAATTGCTACTATCAGAAATTTGTAGTTATCCACAGCTCTTGGAAATGGTCCTACCAGGTCAATCCCCCATACTACAAATGTCCAAGGAGAACTAATTGACGTCATAGGATGATGAGGGATAGTGGATAATCTTTGGCTTGTCACACTTTTTCACGTAGGCCGCAACGTCTTTAGCCGAGGTCGGCCACCAGTATCCCTGTGTTACAATTCTCTTAGCTAAAGGTCTTCCTTCTATGTGACTTGAATAAGAACCATCATGTACATTTTGAATAATGCATGGGACCTCTATGGGATGGACACATCTGAGGAGAGGTAGTAGGAAACCTTTTTTTATAAAGGACACCTCATATAATTGAGAACTTGGCAGCCTTGTATCCTAGCTTTGTTCTTTCCAACTTTGAATCCGACAGCTCTCCCCCTCTGATGTATCTGATAAGTGGGTCCATCCAAGAGGCTCCTAGATTTAAATTGAGGCATGGTTTGACAACCTCTTCCTCCTCAATGGTTGGGTTGAGCAAGATTTTGACTGGTATCGTTCTTTTGATGTTTGTCTTGGTTCCTGAGGCTAACCTTACAAGGGCATCTACCCGACTGTTGTCTAGCCGGGGTATCCTCTTCATCTTCACTTCTTTGAAGCTTTCTAGCATTGTTCTTACCCTCTTCAGGTATTTAGCCATCCATTCATCTTTGGCCTCATAGACTCCCAACATTTGGTTGACAACTAGCCTCGAGTCACTATGGACTAGGAGTTGTCCATAACTAAGAGCTTTTGCTAAGGAGAGGCCTTATATCAAAGCCTTATACTCTGACTCGTTATTCGATGATTTTAAGTTAAACCTCAGTGTATATTCAATATCGATACCATCTGGTGCTGATATTATCAGCCCTGCTCCGCGTCCACTTTCACAGGATGATCCATTAATGAAGAGGGTCCAAACGTCTTCATCTGAAGAGAAGTTTCCCTCTGATAGGGTCCCTTGCTTGAAGAGGTACATGTCTTCCTCATTCTCAACTATTCATTTTCTGGTTCTTCTTGGTATAACCTCTTCTGGATTTTAGAAGATGTTACTGTCTGGCTCATCTGCAACCTCTTGATTGATGTCAACCTCAGCCTCTTCCCATGTAAACTCAATGACAAAGTCTACAAGTGCCTATCCTTTGATGGCCACCCTTGGTTGATAAACGATGTCATATTCTCCCAACTTGATGGCCCAGGTCATCAGTCTGCCTGACTTCTCAGGCTTATGGAGGACCTGTCTAAACGGGGAATCAGCGAGGATGACCATAGAGTAGGCTTGGAAGTATGGATTCATCTTCCTGGAAGCGTGTATTAGGGCTTGTGCTAACTTTTCCATTTGAGGGTAGTTTTATTCAGACCCTTGAAGAGCTTTACTCGTGAAGTACACCAGCCTCTGAACTCTATCATCTTCTCTTACTATTGTAGCACTAATAGCTGATTCTGAGACTGATAGATAAACATACAACTTCTCCCCTAAAATGGGCCTAGATAAGAGTATGGGAGATCCGAGGTAGGTCTTGAGCTCCTTAAAAGCCTTGTCATACTCCTCATCCCACTCAAAGGCCTTTCTAAGCACCTTAAAAAAAGGAAAACACTTATCTGTATCTCTGAAAATAAACCTATTGAGTGCGACAACTCTTCCTGTGAGCCTTTGAACGTCTTTTATGGTTCTTGGTGTCTTCATTTCAAGCAGAGCTTGGATCTTCTCAAGATTATCCTCTATTCCCCTCTGATTGACGATGAATCCAAGAAATTTTCTAGCTCCTACTTCAAAAACACGTTGAGCTTCATCATATACAAATCCATGGTGTCAAAAGATCTTTCCAGATCGGCCACGTGAGTATGAGCCTTCAAGATCTTTGTTAACATATCATCCACGTATACCTCCATGGTCTTGCCAATTTGATCTTCAAATATCTTATTCACAATACGCTGATACGTTTCCCCTGCATTCTTCAAGCCTAAGGGCATGAACTTGTAGCAATAGGTCCTCTTATCGGTTATGAACGCTGTCTTCTCTGAGTCTTCATCATCCATGAAGATGTGATTATACCCTAAATACGCATCCATGAAGCTCATAAGTTCATGGTCTGCTGTGGCGTCCACCATCTGATCAATTCGAGGTGAGGGGAAGCTTTCTTTTGGGAAAGACTTGTTCAGATCAGTGAAGTCTACGTACATCCTCCATTTTCTGTTAGCCGTTGGCATAATAACGGTGTTGGACAACCACTCAGGATATATGACCTCTCTGATGAACTCGGCCTCTTATAACGTTTTTTACCTCTTCTCTAATGACATCATACTTCTACCTTGAGTAAACTCTTTGCCTTTGTTTGATTGGCTTGGCGTCTTTTACCACATTGAGTTTATGGCACATAACCTCCGGGTCGATGCCAGGCATGTCTGCATGGCTCCAAGCGAAGACACTCTGCCTCTTCTTAAAAAATCTTATATGGTCTTCCTTAATCTCCGGTTTTAGGGTCTTGCCGATTTGGATGGTTTTTTCTGGTTGGTCCTCATTGAGGATGATGGATCCTACCTCTTCCGCGGCCTCTCCCTTCTTTAGTTTTATCTTATCCCTAGGATCAATTGTATTAATATTATATGTGGTTGTTTCCCTCTTATGGGCCTCTTTCTCTTCTGACGAGTTGAAGTAATATTCTCTTACCGAGGTCTGGTCACCTTGCACTTCCCCTACCTCATAGGGGGTCGGGAATTTTAGCATTTTTGGTGAATCATTGAATGCACGGCCTCAAATTCCTTCAGGGATACTCGTTCTATGATGAGGTTGTAGGCCGAGAAGACATTTTTGTCCATTATGAAAAAAATTATCTTCCTCGTCAACCTCTTAGGCCACTCGTCACCCATTCATACATTCATCTCAAACATGCTTAGGGGATGGACCTTCTCTGCACTGAACTCGAGCAACGGATGATGATAGGGTATAAGCCTTGCTCTACTGAGTCCTAGGCTCTTAAAGCAGGGCCAAAACATAACATCTGCGGAGCTTCTGTTGTCAACAAGGATCCTCTGAACCTCACACCCATGCCCCCTTGTGGTGATTACCAAAGGGTCATCGTATGGAGCTAAGATACCATTGAAATGGAGTCGATAGAACCCAACTATAAGAGTGTCCATGTCCACCTTCTTTCTCTTCTGCTTAGTTTCTGAAGAGACTAGATTCACAACCTCTACCTTGGTCACTGACTTTGCCTCTTCTACATGAGCTTTGCGGTCAGCTACTTCTGAGCCACCCCCTGCTATCCCTCCACAGATGGTGTTAACACCGAAGGAGATCATTCCAACTCTCTTTATAGGTGCATTGTCATCTTTTGGGGGGAGGTCAGGGTCATCATTATCTGAATCCTCAGCTCTTCTGACTGGGGCATCTTCCCGACATCTATCGTTTCTCTTTTTCTTAATGTCATCTCTTCCCCCCTTAGAAGCTCTTCCATCCATGTACCTTCTGAGCTTCCCAAATTTTAACATCTTCTCTATCTCGTCCTTCAAGGCAAAAAATTTGTCGATCACATGGACATTATCTTGGTGGAACTCACTCCATAGGTTCTTGTTCCTCTTATGAGGAGGAGCTTTCAGCCTCTCCGGCCATCTTAGGACCTGCCATTCTTTATTTCATTGAGGATATGTTCGCAACTCACAGTCAGAGGAGTATAGTTTACAAACTTATCATCTTCATACCTCTTCTTTCCATCTTTTTTCTTTCTGAATCTTCCATTATTACTTCTATTCTCATCCTCATATTTTGCAGCCATTGTATCTTCGGCATTCATGACCCTATCGGCTGTTGCTAGCAACTCGGCCATGGATTTTAGAGGGTCTTCAACAAGCTTCCATAGTAGCTTCCCTTTATGGAGTCATCCAATGAGGGTTGTCATAGCTATATTCTCTTTGTAGTCTTCTACTTCTAATTTTTCTTTGTTAAACCTGGCAATGTAGTCTCTTAGGCTCTCATTCTTTCCCTGCTTGATGTACAACAGATGAGTGGTCATCTTTTGAGGTCTTACCCCAAAATATAAATTATGAATAAGCCGTTCAGCCAAACCCTTAAAGTTATCCACAGAGTTCTTCGGAAGAGAAGTAAACCAAATACGTGCAGCTCCCGTCAAGGCGCTTGATAAGGCCCGATATCTCATCTCGTTTGGGATTGAGTATATGTCAGCTGCAGACTGGTACATCTCAATATGATGGACATGGTTGGTAATACTGTCATACTTAGGAGACACTATAGGTCGTTTGAATTGGTAGGAGTTGGGAAGTTCACAATTCGTACCACAAATGGGGAGCCCTCTGAGAACCCTCTTTGCAGTGGGTCTTGACTTTTGATGAGGTTACCTATCTTCTCTTCAAGGCGTTGCATGGAGTCATTCCAAGGTTTTGCAATGTCGGAATGGCCTAGGTTATCCCCAGCCACCTCCAAGGGATGAACTGAGGGTTCCCCATCCATAACACATTCTCAGCTGTTGACCTCCTCCTTCTCTCTATCTCGAACATGATGGGGTCGGCCATGCTGGGGTCATCCATAAAGAGGCCGATGTTCCCCATCTTCCCTTTGTGATCCTGCTACATTCCATGACCTGGATAACCTCTGACTTAGTCCATTGACTGGGCTGAGCCTTTCAAAGGACGACCCTCTGCTCAAGCGATCAAAAGTTGATCCTCTTTGTTGGTCTCCTCCGTCTCTTCTGCCTCCACAACCTCTGCTCTGCTGGATAGGATGTATAGTGTTTTTTGAAACCTCATATGCTTCCCAGCAGTCTTCTGCCTCCATATCATCATACCTATCCTCAGGGTAAGGGTTTTCTTTCCTCCCCAGACGCAAACTCCTGGGGTTAGCAATGTCCCTCCTCTGCTAGAGGTAGGCTGGTCTTTTCGCGGTGCCTGGGGTGGTCCCCTAGCTTCAGGATGAGGTTGAATAGCCGTCGGAGTAGTCATCTTCGGTGAGACCCCAGGTGGCCTTATCATATTTTGACTGAGCTGTTGAAATTATGGAAAGTAATTTGCTTAAGCCAAAGTAATTGGTAACAAAAGATACCAGCAACTATGTATTCAGATTCAGCTGCAGATAAAGAAGTGCAGTTTTGTTTCTTACTACTCCAACCTACCAAATTGTTACCGATATAGTAACACGATCTTGATGTGCTCTTACAATCATCAGTACACCCTGCCCAATCGGCATCATTGTATCCTATTATAGTAATAGGAGTATCATTGGTGTGCCAAAGTCCTAAATTTGGAGTGCCTTTTATGTATTTAATAAATCTTTTTACACATACTAAATGGCTCTCTTTAGGATTATTTTGATAGTGGGCACACACGCAAACATTATACATAATATCAGGACGTGAGGCAGTAAGGTATAATAAGGTTCCTATCATACTACGATATAGGGTTGTATCTATGGATTTAACACTCTCATCTTTAGATAGTTTAACCGTAGTACTCATGGGAGTTTTAGCTTCTTTGGCACTTTTAAGAACGAATTTTTTAACAATTTCTAAGGCATACTTATATTGCGAAACAAATAAACCTTCTGAATTCTGTTTGACTTGAAGACCTAAGAAAAATTGCAACTCCCCCATAAGAGACATTTGAAATTCTTTATGCATAATTTCAGAAAATGATTTAACTTTTGAAGGGGAAGTGGATCCAAAAATGATATCGTCGACATAGACTTGAGCTATAATGATATCTTTTTCAAAATGTTTGATAAAAAGGGTTTGATCATTTCCACCTTTCTTAAAACCTTTGTCTAAGAGAAAGCTAGAAATACGCTCATACCAGGCTCTTGGCTCTTGTTTCAGCCATACAAAGCCTTTTTAAGACGATAAACATGGTTAGGATATTGAGCGTCAATGAACCCTTTGGGTTGTTCAACATAAGTTTCTTCAGTCAAGATTCCATTAAGAGAGGCTAATTTGACATCCATTTGATAAAGCGTAAAATGCAAGTAACAGGCTATTGCAAAAAAAAGACGAACATATTATAAGCGAGTAACAGGGGCAAAAGCCTCGTTAAAATCTATTCCTTTAATTTGAGAGTATCCTTGAGCCACTAATCTGGCTTTGTTTCTAATGATTATCCCACTTTCATTAGATTTATTTTTAAATATCCAACGTGTACCAATAACCTTTTTATGATCAGGCCTAGGTACAAGATCCGAAACATCATGAATGACAAATTGAAGAAGTTCTTGCTGCATAGAAGAAATCTAATGAGGATCATTCAATGCCTCATTTACATTCTTTGGTTCCACAAGGGAAACAAAACATGCATAATGAGAATAGTTTCTTAATTGAGATCTTGTACATATAGGCTCACTAGGGTTACCAACAACGTTATCTATGGGATGATCATTAGAAACCTAGTTAGGTACTTCAGGTGTCTAAATCGATAAAGAATCATCTATTTCTGGAGAGTCATTTTCTAAAACATTTTCAGACTCTTCCACAATAGTTGGCTCTCCAGTCTTACTCTCAACAGTAGTGTCACTTACAATAATGTTTATGGATTCCATTAAGGTCTTAGTATGAAGATTATAGACACAGTATGCTCTACTGTTAGGAGAATATCCTAGAAAGATAGCTTTATCTCCACGAGTCTCAAATTTTGATAAGTGTTCTCTGTCTTTGCAGACATAACAAGTACTACCAAGGGTTATAAGATATTTAAGATTGGGCTTATTCCCATACCATAGTTCGTATGGATTTTGTTTAGTATTCTTCCTAAAATAGACCCTATTGATAATGTGACACGCAGTACGAATGAATTCTACCCAAAAATATTTAGGTAAACACTTGGCATGAATCATAACACGTGCCATCTCTTGAAGGGTACGATTCTTTCTCTCAGCAATACCATTTTGTTGAGGAGTCTTAGGAGCACTAAACTCATGTTTGTAACCATTATAGTTACAATACTCTATAATACCAGTATCTATGAATTCTCCACCTCTATCACTACGAATTCTATTTACTTGAGTGTCCTTCTCATTGTCAATCCGAAGAAGAATTTTCAAAAATTTTGAAAAGTGTCAGACTTTTGTTTTAAGAATGCCACCCAAGTAAATCTGGTGAAGTCATTGATAAGCACCCAAAACTGTATATTTTATACCCCTAATAGACGTACTTTATTTGCTAATTCTCAACAATTTGGGTCTTATGTGCTTAAATGTTTATCTTGTTTGTCAAATGTCCGTTTGCGGTGTCAAAACCTATATATCAAGGCAATTGTGTGGATTATGGAGCTAATTACCCTTGTCCCCTACCCTAGCCTACCCTAAAACCTACCTAAACCTGCCCCGAACCGTGTGTGTTTAGTTTGTCCCATTTTATTTTATTTGTGTCATTTTATTTTTAGGGGTTATTTTATTATTATTTGATTGGGTCATGCATATATTTTTTGGATTTTTATATTTTTAGCGCGTCGTGTATTAGTTTTTATATTTTCTTATTTTTAGTTAGTTTAGTATTATTTCATTTTTTTATTTCATTTTTATTTTATTAGTCTTTATTTTTATAGTTTTCATTTTAGTTGTTTAGCTTTTTTTTAGAGTTTGTATAGTGTATCGTGTCGTGTCATTTTTATTTTTTTTAGTTTAGTTAAAATTTTATTTTGGTTTATTTTGTTTTTAGTTTAGTTTTTTAGGAGTCATAAGCTAAACACACACACAACCCCTTAGACCCCAATACTAACATAAACATAAAGAACCCCCACTCACCCTCATCTAATTACCCTACACCCCCACACACCTTATCACCCCTACACCCATCTTCTTCCCCAACAACTCACTGTCTCTCCTTTATCCTCCATAACCACTCAAACCCATATCTTAACCACCGTAACCCTCCCCAAACCAACACCACTTGAACCCGGAACCACCCCCACACTGGAGGACCCCATTACCTGAAAACCTACCCCACCACGCAACCCACCGACGGTGTTAAATTGCCAGCCACCGGCGACCTCCATTCCGCAACCCCTCCTTCGGCAGGTAACGAACCCACCTGCCCTGAGTTTTACCCGTGTTATCACCTAAATCAACAGCGCCAGACCGGGCCTCAATTCAAACTCGAGAACCCGGAATCTGGCGACACATCCAAAATCGCGATAACACCAACCCGAGAACCTCCAATCCATACCAACAGTTGGACCTAACTCCAAACCTGCTGCCAACATGATCTCCATGCCATATCCGACCCACATCTCCACGTAATCCGGAGCATCAACCCGACTTCCCATGAAACCCGTGTCCAAAACCGAAACCAAAACAAACCCATTTCCCCTCTTCTCCTAGCCAAGACCCAACCCATTTTCACAACAATACCAAGAAAAAAAAACGTGACCTGCCAAAGACTAAACCAAAACCAATTAATGCCCACATGTCTATTAACCCCTTTTTACCCTTTTTTCCTATTATACCCCCAACTACCCCTCTAAACCAAATCAGATTTTATTCCCTCACCTCACTTCCCACATGACCTCACACAACCCATGCACATGTGTGCATAATTCCCTGGATACCCTCACCCAAATACATTCCATATCCCATATAGCCTTGTCTTCCCATTTTTACCCCCATGCTCCATGCCTACTATTTAAAGAATGGAAGAGTCAATTTGAAGAAAGCTTTAGAATATCAATTTCTAGAGAGAGAAAAGTTAGAGATAGTTTAGTGTAGAAAATAAATTAGGATAAACACCATTTTGTTTTATTATTTTTATTTTTGTTAGATATTTGTGAGGTTAAATTTTGTAAGAGATTTAATTGAGTGGATATATTATTGTAAACTACTTGGATGCTCAATTAGAGGGATTGTATGCTTCAAATTGGAAGATTAGAGTTCATCTTTCTCAAAGAAATTTGGTTTGCTTGTTCTATTCTCTTCTATGTTATTTTATTAGCCATTTATTGTTTGTTTATCATTTTTGATATTATGTTAGGCAAAATACCCTTTCAAGGGGTGGGGTGAACCCTTATTTGATGTTATTTTAATTTAATTAGATTGATTACTTGAAAATTTCCTTTGAATATTAATTTTGATCCCTCACCCTTAAATTTACGTCTCGAGAGAGGGTAAATGATTTTCGAGAGAAAATCAAAATTCTAGTTATAATACCCATTTTAGATTCGAACTAGAGATAAGGGTTTCTTAAGTGGGGTATTATTACTTGAATTTCAACTCTAAATTTATTTTCTAAGATTTACATAAATTTTAATTGATCGATCCTAGCAGGTGATTACTTAAAAGGAGTGTAGATCTATTTTCTAGAGTTGTGGGGTGTTAAACTTAATTTTCTAAAAGGTTACTATTAAAATTACATTTGCAACGAGAGTTGCTTTATAAGTTTGATATTAATTTGGGAGGATTCAAATAATTAAATTAATTAACTAGAATAACTAGAATTTGGGGTGTAATCCCCATCCTTGATTGTTCTCACAATTATTTACCTCACTTTATCTCTTATTTTAGTGTTAGACTTTATTTTTCATGTTAGTCACTTTTTAGTTAGTTATTATCATCTCTCATTTCGTAGTTTAGTTTAAATCCTCACCTCACCCAATTGTTTTAATATTGAAAAAGCTAAAAAAATTAGAAAAAGTAAAAAAGCACAAAAAGAAAATAAAAAGTGAGTTACAATTGTTTCCCCTCACTTCACTCCCTTAAATTGGATTGATACCCTTACTTACCTCTACACTTGAGATTGTTATATATTTGTAGGTATTTTTGAGGATTTTGATTAGAGGATCTTTTCAAGCAATGACGGAAGATATATACAGAAAAGTTCTTTTTATCAATCATCAACCATAACAAGAATGTAACTATGTCCACAGAGACTAATAGTTCGAGAGGGACCTGTTAGGTCCATATGGATGAGCTCCAAGGCTTTTGAGTTAAGGATATCTTTAACTTTTTTATGAGGTGACTTAACAATTTTTCCTTCCTGACATGATCCACAGACAATATTAGAGATAGGTTTGATCTTTGGAATTCCTCTAACTATTTCTTGTGAAGACAATCTGCTAAGGTTATCGTAATTTATGTGACCCATCCTATTATGCCATATTTCATTGTCATCCATTTTGGAAACGTTACAGATTTCAGTTCTGTTCGTGACAGTATAACAATTGTTAGGAGTTCTGAATCCTGTAATTATGCACTTACCTTTTTTATTTAAAATTTTGCAATTATTCTTTGAAAAGGTGACAGTATGATTTGATTCACAAAATTGCGAGATACTAAGTAGATTAGCCTTAAGGCCTTCTACTAGAAGAACATTTTCAAGTACAAGAAATCCTTCTTCTTGGAGAGTTTCTTTACCAATGATTTGAGATGATACACCATCACCAGAAATAACTTTTCCTCCAACAAAGCTGGTTTTGTTTAAAAGTTTTGTATCATCCCCAATCATATGTTTTGAACATCCAAAGTTTAAATACCATCCAGAAGATGTGTGTTCAGCTTTTAAAGCTGTAATCACAATGTGACACTTCATCTGGGGTAATAGCTCTTGTTTTCATTTTGCGCTTATTTACTGTCATTTGCTCTAATTTGATAAAATTTGCGAGCATTAGATTTTTATTGCAAAATGTTTTGACCATGAGTTTGAATTTTATGGAAAATTTGAGCACTTGGTTTAGGAAAGTATCTAGGAATCCTTCTGGTAAATGATCTTTTAGGTTTGGTCTTTGTCTTTCTATAGTTAGAGTTTTTATCTGGTTGTCTAGGTAGAACATAATTGTTACGGCTTCTCCTAGAGTAGTTAAAGTTTGGGTATACGTGAGTATTACAGACAGGGTTAACTAAGCGTCTAGAGTAGCAACCTTTAAAATAATGACCGTATATATCACAGTAGGAGCAATGCAGATTTCTATAAGAGGGTATCTCCTTAGGAAAGTCTCGAAACATGGGTTTCAGGGAATTTTGATGTTGAACCTTATTCCTAGGGAGTACAGTTTGAAAAACAGAATCACTCTTCCTAATCGAGAGGCAGATGTATTTTGCCTTAGGTTAACTATCACACTTAGAGTAACTTGATTCCCTAATATCAAATTTTTGTTGTTCTTCATCAAACTCATCTTTTAGGGAATAAAAATCTGGACAGGTTTCTATAGGTCTTTTGCCTCCTGACACAAACTTGATTGATTCAAAGTTTTTGGTTTGTATCTTTAACTTTGGGCAAAATCCTATTCCAGTTTGATCATCATAATTAGTTTTTGAGTCAGCAACAAAATCATCAAAACAGTTGGAATTGTTTTCAAATTTAGCAAATTTTTTGAAAACTGTTGCTGTCTTATCTTTAGCTTGTTCCAATTCTAATAATGTCCCCTTATATTTTATTTCCAGAGTTTCATTTGTTTCAATCAAATATTTCAATTTTTGATAAAAAATTTTAACTTCATTTTCATGACTTAGACATTGGGTAGTATACTCTTCAGTGTTAAGTTTGACCATTAGACTAAGGTCTTTTAATTTCTTAGTGAGTTCTTTCACTATCTTTTCTAGTCTAGAGCTTTTTTTGAGAGTTTTGTCATAACGTGTGTGAATATCAGGGAGGTCTTCAGTGTTTGAATCACTAAGTGTAGCGTGTGAAGTGACCCATAGGGATTAAATTCTTGAACTCACACACACATTAACATCGTCATTATCGCTTTCCCTTTGACTCACACACCCCGCTGTAGAACTAACAATATTCATAGAAATTAAAGCTTCTAAACCAGTAGAAACATGATTCATAATAACAGAAGTAGAGCTACTAACATTATTTTCGTACAAAGGCATATCATCATTATACACTATCTTGGCAAAGAAAGACATTCAAGGATAAAAAACATTAAATGACTCAAGTTCCTCATTATCAGAGTCACTTGAGTCATCCCATGTCTTAAAAATGTTGGTCCTAGTATATTTATTGGTCATGTTCAATTTAACTCTACAGTCTTGTGCTATATGACCCAATTTACCACATCTAAAGCATTCAATATTCTTAAAGTCTATGTTAGATCTCGTATGAATGTCCTTGTGATGTTTGTCTTGACCTCTCTCACGAGGTTTGTGATTAGACTGAGTTGGATAATTTGTCTTGCCTTATTTGGTTGCCATTTTATTTCTAAATTCCACAATTTTCTTAAACTGCTTTGACATCAAGGCAATCTGATTATCCAAACTATCTATGTCACATTCCTCATCGGAATCATTATTGGGAATACTAAGCTCAAGTTTCATTAGCTTAGAGGAAAAACTCAAATTGGAACTAGTCTATTTCCTATGGGACTGGATTAATTGTTTCTTAAATTCTAATTCCATTTCCACAGTTCTTAGTTTACTACTGAGTAATTCAGGAGTGAGATTTTGGTCACTCATTTCCTCAATAGCATATCTTTTGTTATCAAATTTCTGTGGTAATGACCTTAGAATTTTTGAGACAATTTCATGTCTATCATAAGTTATCCCATTAGCATGCAGTTTGGTCATAATATCAGTCAAGTTCATGTAAAAGTCATCAAATGACTCAGAGTAAAACATGATTAAAGAGTTATATTGCTGGATAAGCATCTGAGTTTTAACAGCCTTAACTCTAGTGTCACCTTCATGTGTAGTAACCAGTGTATCCCAAGCTTCCTTAGAAGTGGCACAATATGAGATCCTTTTGAACTCATGTTAATTTATAGACATAAAAATGGCATTCTTTCCTTTGTTGTTGTTTCGAGAAGCTTGCTTCTCTTCCGGAGTGAATTCACTTAAAGCTTTCCTAATCGTCTCATTACTTCCTTCAGTGTCTGGTTTTGTTGGATAACTATATCCATTTTCAACAATATCCCACACATCATCTCCTAAGGTTCCTTGTATGAAAGTAACCATCCTTACTTTCCAGTAAGCAAAGTTGTTTCCATCAAAGAGAGGAGGTCTGGTCAAGTTACCAAATCTTTCATTTTTCTCGTCCATTGTTTTGATTTTGAGAAAATAATTTCAGAAACACAAGTTCTTTTAAAGAAAATTTACAAAGCTCTGATACCAATTGAAAAACTGTTACTAAAGACATTTAATACAAGATTAAACTATTTAAGGAACTTCTAACTGTTTTTTGAAGAAAATATTTTCTTTAAAACAAAACAAGTTAACACAAGATGTGTTTATAAAAAATGCACGAGATATGTTCAAGATTTTATAACAAGTTTTGAAAAACAAAACTATGATAGTTAAAGTCAGCACACTATCAAGAATTAGATGAGAAGATGTGAAATATTAAGGACAATATATTTTTAACATGGTAAAACCTCACCCAACCGAGGAAACATCCACGACGACTTCTAAGTCACAAACCAAAAATCCACTAAAACAAAATATTCAAGTTATAAACTATTTAACACACATGCACACAAAATAGTCCTATACAAGTTTAGAATATGTACCCACTGGTTTGATTCTAACTTTTCTACAGGTCTAATGTTGATGTGGCTTTCCCAGTTTGCTAACTTCTCCACTTTGTTCAAGTATTTACGTCGACTCTTGAAGTTTCAAGATCTTATATCCAACACTTCTGTGTTGTAGTGTGAAAGTGTTTGTGAAAGTGCTTCTAACACATGAATGCACACACACACACACACACACACACACACACACACACTTTATTTATACAAACAAGTCCTAACAAATTACAGATCAGATATAAATGATGCTGTTTTCAATTTCTCTCTTCTTTAGAAACAAAAAGACTTTATTTGACCTTTGAAATAATCCTGGAATCCAAAGTTACCTTGCTCGAAATACGGTTCAAGGTCATATCCAATTTCAGAGGTTTTGAAAATATTTTTGAAATTGGAAACCACTAATTGGAAATTCAAACTAGGTCAACAGTCTTATTTCATAAGAACTAGAAACAGAAAATATAGTTGTTGATTCTAACGTTTTGGAAAACATTTATAGAATAGTAATCAACAAATGTGATTTCTCAAGATAAAATATGCAGATCTAAGTGTAATATGACATGCAATAATTAGATCTACTATTTCTATGAAAGAGAATTAGAGATCTAACAAGAAATGTCTAAGTTGGAAATAAGATCTCGAACTCAGAGGATTCAAACCACAATCTGCCTTCAAACCTCTACCAAAGTAACTCTCAAACACTCAGGTATGATGTTTGTAATTTTTTTTAGGAGAAATGAGTTTAGGGTTTGAAAGAAAAATAGGGTTTGGACGATTTAGGGTTTCTTTCTCTCTCTGGTTCCTCTCTTTATTCTCTCTCTCTCTCTCTCTCTCTCTCTCTCTCTCTCTCTCTCTCTCTCTATTTAGACGAACTGACAAAAGTCTCCAAATGCTGAGGGTAAGCCTTCTTATATAGTAATCAAGGAAGGATCGATAAGGTTAGTGCAAATCTAAAGGCTGAGATTTGGTCTTGGCCTTTTGACTTTGATATAACGGTTTAACATCAGCGATGATTTAAACAATAGTGCTGATCGGTCTAGAGTGGTTCACAAGGATTGAGTTAGGATGCATGCAGAACGTTGATAACACTAAACCAATGGTTGAGATAACACATGAGTTTTGAGTCTTGCAACAAACACATATCTAGCCGGTAGAACATGGACAGGTTTAGGACTGAGATGAACTCTCACACGCGTGTTTTAAAACAATTACACACGCACCCTCAAGTTTCAAGCACATTCGGATCCTACCCAACTCAACATTCAGGAGGGAAAACATAAAACCAAAAATTACAGAATGACCCCAAAATTTTTATAAACCAAATTTTATTTTTAAAAAATCATTTAAAATTTATTAAAAATTCCCAAAAAATTATTAAAATCATTTTGAATGGGATTAAACACACACAACTCACACACAATCAAATAATACAATATATGAACAATGTATGGAACCATAGTGTGTGTGATTGAGCATTATACCTTCAATTGAATCAAGTGTGGCATAAGGAGAATCTGAGGCTCTTTGGTATCTAGGGAATGGGACTGCAATTTTGTCACAATTTCCAAACTAGATGAGCACTTATACAATGTACATTCAAGTGAGTCAAGAGTATAAGGTGCTTAAAGAGGGTGTTTCGATAAGATCTTATCATATACTATCCATATATATTTGGAAATGCATGTCTTTGACTGCACTAAATGAGTATAGATCACGTCGACTTCAGCCAACCTAATTGATCTAATGCATGTCTTTGACTGCACAAAAATCATTTTTGGGAGAGGATGTATCGACAAAATCCGATCACATACCACCCCTATATTTGGAAATGCACGTATTTGATTTCACAAAATGAGTACAGATTAGGTCGGCTTCGACCAATCCAATTGATCCAAGGCATGTATTTGATTGCATCTCAACCTTAGAAGAACTAGTAAGACATAATTTATTTACTTGCAACAATCACAGGAACACAATAAGCAAAGATAAATATGAAGCCATTCATATTACACAAAGAATGTATAACAATATTCAAATGCAAATTTGATCAATTACAATGGTTCTAAATAAAAAAGTAAACTTGATCAATTATAATGAGCTAAGAAATGCCAGTATCCTTGGTGGTGGAAATTTTTTAGCAGCTTCCTACGGGACCCTAGATCCACCAGCAGTAGGTTCACCTTCCACAACTTTGGGGACTTAGATGTCATCCTTAGAAGATAAATCTTCATCAGCTCGGTGGGATGCTTCCTACTCCTCATCCATAAATTTTGCCTCATCATCATCGCCCTCTTAAGCTATGATGCCTTCAATAATGTCAGGGTAGTGCTTAGCCACCCACTTCTTCAACTCGTCATAGCCTTTGAGGAATGTTATAGTAATATCGATGACATAATCTTCAGATTCTTTGAAGGCCTTCACATCCTGTTCCCTTACCATGTATACGACCACCAAGGCTTCAGAAAGCTTCACCTTCATAGCCTCAAACTAATAATTAAAAAATATGAGATATCCCTCCACCTTGTTGAGCTCTTCCACCTTGCGCACCATCAGCTCATCGCCCTCCTGCAGTTTGTTTTGAGACTTTATCAGATCTTCCTCAAGGTATTTTATTTTATTCTCAAGATCTTACTTAGTAGCCTTGAGATAGTCGCAATCATTCTCAGCAGTTTTGGCCCTCTCCTTTAAGATGGTAGCAACTATATTACTCTGCAAAATGGAAAATGAAAAAAATTTAAATCCAATGAGCTCCGCTAGTTAGATTATAATGAAGAGATGAGATAAACCAACTTACATCAAAGGCCTTGTGGGAAGTAAATTTCCACAAGTTGTCCATGTCCAAGATCCGCATAAACCTGAAGTCAGGGCTAATACCCATTTACCTTAAAATTGTAGGAGTGTTGGAAGCGTTGAGCATAATGGAGGTGGGGTCCATAAGAAGCTCATCCCGTGTACAATATTTGTATTTAATGTTTATAGGTATATATTTATCCTATAATCTTGATATAAACCTACGTTCTTAGTCATTGTAAGATTGGGTTTATCACAAAATATATACTCTATGTTTAGGATTATATAGCTCGGAATGCCTTGGTACATTAATCTCGATATTTTAGAGTAATTTTTTCAAAACTCATGCACTTACACTGCATTATAACTTTAGCAAATTACATGAAAGCATATTCAGTGGATTTGTTTTCTAATTCTAATGGAAACTAAAAGTTTTATGTGATTTTTGAATAAAGGTATCATTTAAAATCCTTTGTTTATAGAGTTTTATCATCATGGCTAAAGTTGAAAAGAAAAATGAAAATATTATAAAAAAAACCATGAGAGATGATGTGGTTAGGGTTGAAACTTTGGAAAGAGAGGACTACATTTGATGGAAATAGTTCTCCACCTTTTGTAAAAAAAGAGCGAAAGCCATCGTGTGTAAAATTTTCTTAAAAAGAGTCGTGCCAAATATTTCTATCTATTTAAATTTGATTAACATCAATCATATGGGATTTAAAGTATTTAATCACAAATTCTACTGAGGAAGAAAAAAGATGTAGTTTATTTTTTTTTTGAGGAAAAATAGGCTTTTTGTTTATTATATGAAGAAATTTTTTTCAAAAGCGAGTTAAAACATCAATCTTCATTCTTGAATTTTCGGATTAAGGCTCAAGTTATTCAGTTTCTATCATAGAGTATGTCTCTTTTCCACTCTAACTTTGTATGGTTTTAATTTGAACTTAGGCCTTTGAATATTAAATCATTCTTTGTGTAGATTTTATGGCTTAACTAAAACCTTGAGTATAATTTTTGAAAGTATTTTTGATCACATCATTGGTTATTTTTTTGGGGAACCGACATAAAACATATCTAATATTATTGAGTACATTGAGTTTGTGCATTTGTGTCTGCACAAAATTATCCCCCATTGTTTCTCACAACTGGTCTCACTGTAGATTCACTTCAACAAAGACTTGCGACCAATAAAGTTGGAACTTCACTAGTTTGAAGTGTTTGGAGTGTTTCGACTGCTCCAATTCACATATCTAAAAAAGTTACCCAAATTTTCTATTATTAAAATATCTTTATACCTTTTTCCAACCTATCTTCCTCCCATATACATACCTTGGAATCTTTTAGGACTTCACATCATTTATCTAGTGGTCCATCATCTCCTTAGTAAGTATTGTAGATTTTATGATTTTCCTCTTTTAGATATCGGGTTTGGTGTATAATTTTTTGATAGTTTGTAAATGATTACTTATCAATGATAGATATCTTGAGTTGAGATTTATTCTTTAGAGTAGATTTTCATGTGTATAGCTTTTCACGTGTATATTGGAACACCCTGCCTAATTTAATCATGAGTGATCAGTCCTTTATCAAAATAAGCAGGAATCGCATACGGTTCATTCTTATCATCACTGTTGAAAAACTAATTAAGTTAGTAAACACCTATCTTAAATTAATCCGGTGCCAAATTTTATCTTGTTAGTAACTTAACAACATGCAAAAATAAATCTAAATAAATTAACCAAACCATTTACACACAATAATAGTCTAAACAATCCACGACAAATATATAAGTAAATAAGACCGAATAAACCATCAGTTCTCAAAAAAAATAATCCAACTACAATCTGAAGTAAATAAAATAGAATCTCAACAAAATCTGATAAATAAACTAAAGCACTGAAGATCCCGAAGGGGCAACAAGCTCAATAAAATACTAAAATTAAATTCCTAACTAGGAATGAATAAACTGAAGCGTCTAAAGCAAATCCTACAAGCCTCCACAATGCTTCAGCTACGCACCCATGAAAAGAATTATCAACATGGGAATCCCTGTAGCTGGACACCTTAATTTTTTTTGGAAAAATATTTTGACACGAGTTAGAGCCCAAAACCGTTTGAAAATATTTTGCAAGTAATTAAAATGCAACAATTAAATATGCATTAATAATTTTCATATTTAAGTGGGTTTCGCACTCTCTTGAGATATTACTCACCCATCATCTATTGTGCACATCTAACGCTTTCCTTCTAACCCAACTAGTTATACTACACCACCTAACTAGTCCTGCTAGAACCTTTCTATCCCTTTATTCCATTCCGAGTATTTCCTTCATTTTATTTCCTAAGTAACTCTACCCTTTGACTTAGTTGCTATTTTCCACTTTAATTGATTATATGACATACACACTAGTTATATAAATGCTATATCTACACCTTATAGTTTTAACCCATATATAATTTATCTACACTATTATATACGTATGAATATACTACAAAAATAACACACATGTTGCATATAATAACCATCCTTTCGAGCACTAACTCACTGGATGCTTGTCTTTAAAATGCTATCATCCCAGGTATGCTCACTTTAACTCGGTTACCATAAATCGATTAACTCACACTGAAATAGGTAAATGACTCAAAAATGTAGTGGAGGTGGTCATATTTCCCTGAGAACGAGACCGAATCATACCCAAAGCATCCCACCTCGAAGAAATAAATCACACAATAAAAATACCGAATAATATGACCTTGGGAGTACACTCTCCCTACATTCACTAGCCAGGGGATTCACCCACATCGTGCAACCTCCTATAATAGCACTAGAGGGGTATGTATTCACATAAATATCTAAAATCGATATTTATAAAGAACACAAGTATGTATGTATATATATATATATATATATATATATATATATACTATCACATCTTGCGTATATATATAATTAAATTAAATCTGGTTAACCCATGCCTAACTCTCGTGGCACTAGCCCATAAATAAATTAAATTTCACATATTCCATGACTCTTATTTTGTTTAATTTCACATCCATTAAATAAATTAACATACCGATACGCCCCTCGATCGGTTAACCCTTATCTGTCCAACTCTTAATTTACCCTCATTAGGAACTACTGATCCTCAATTACACACCTATTGACTTTCCCTAGTCTTTGTACTAATATTAAACTTACCATGAAGTTTTCCCCATAATTAATCCCTTGAAAATTTAAACAACAAAATTTTCTGGGCATATAAGGTGACCTTAACCGGTTCAGGGGTATAACCGAACCGGTTTAAACCCCTTGATGCTTCTCCTTATTCTCTAATATGGGGTTTCCTTCCTTTTCAACCATTCAAGCTTTCAAGCTTCAACCCAATCCTCAACCATATCACACTCAACGATTAATACATCTTCCCAACAATTTCTAATCATCAAGTACATCATTAAACATCAACAATTTCTACTTTAATCAATTAATCCCCGAATTTGGTTTTCTCACTTTTATTCATATTCCTCATTCTATTTGATTCTATACTCCGAATTAAATGAGATTATTTAATGGATTTCGACTCAAATTCATATTCCAATGACATATGATGTCATCTCATCATTAAGTTAGCATTAATTTCACATCTAATGCCTAAATCCCCCCAAACCCAATTTAACACGTGACAACCCTCCCAAAAATGGATTTGCATACACTTACCATGATATAAACATGAGTTTTTACAATTAAAATCATAATAAAGTTAATTACATGCCTTATTGGGCTTGTAGAGTCTAATTTTACGTAGAAGATGACAAATCTGACAAAGCACACTCGAATCCCCCTTGAATTTGGTCTCTAAAGCCTTCTTCTAGGGTTTTAAATTTGCTTAATGGCTGCCTCTAACTCTAAAACTTAGGTTAAATATTCGTAATCCCGAAATTAGGCTAATGGGCCAAGCCCAAATGACCAAAATACCCCTGTGTTACCTCAATTATGTCCAAAAAGCCCCGTCACCTAATTACCACCCACGGTTACACTATTTTGACTATCTGGACCCTTCCGAAACCAACCGTCACCTCAAAATAACCATCCGAGTCACCCTAAAATAATTTCCTATCTCGATCTCATATAGTCTACACGTGACTCCCAGTTGAGATATAATACTATCACATCACTATCACTCGCTATGACGTAAAATAATAAATCATTATTCACTTAGTAATTATATTGCATAAATATAAATCATTATCTCTCTCGATTAATAATTTAAATAACCACATAATAATTAGTTCGAACATGTAGTTTAAAAATACCCGAATTAATTAAATTATAAATACTAAAAAATAAAGGGTGTTAAATACTTACCCCTTACAACAAAATTTCGTCCTCAAAATTCGGATATGCCCGGTATTATCACCGCAAAATCTTACAAACAATAGCATCCGAACATATCCCAAAATTTACCCTAAAAAATATTTTGGTATTTCCACTATATATACACCAAAGGTACCGTTTTGATCGAAAATCTACTCATTACAACCCATGATTAGCGACAAGTCCATTCCAACCCTTACATATCGATAGATTCTGTTATACTTAAGGTCTCACTTATATAATGACAAGAAAAAATATCTTGAATTCGATAAAAATATCTCAAAACATGAGCCTATACTCCACTAGCTCTATCATCTCTATGTTAGAAAAATCCCCACTCCTATAGGTGCTAATTTCCCTTATTGTCATACCACGTCATCTCTGTTCATGGGTGACACCCTGAACAACACCTGACCACTCATGTCAGGCCTCAAAACTTTGGTTCATATCAACGTAGTCTCACTACGTTCCAAAACCATATGAAAATGATACGGATTAACTCAATCCTTATCAACAGACCAGGAGTAACTCCGGGTCCGAGAAACTCGTTATTACCCATTCTCAACTATCCAACGGGTGGGCGAATTTTTTTCTATGGAGCCTCAGTAGTGTGACACCCCTCTTAATAAAATACCGGGATCAATCCTATACCAAATTAAAATAGGAGTCTCATATGGTTCATTCTCAGCATCACTGTCGAAAACAAATTTAATTACTAATAACCTATTAGGCCGGTGTCAAAATTTTATTTAACTAATCATTTTAACCGAACTATTCAAATAAATCAATCACAACAGTTTATATACAACGACTGAAATGAAATAAAATAACCGAACACACGATTAAACATAATACAACCAAATCGAATGCCGCAATAAAAGGCGGTAAAATAATAAATGAATACAGTTGGGCTATCGGCCCGAATGTTTCTAAAGTACCTCCTATCTTGATTACAAGGATAGAAACGTCTACAGTAAACCTGCATGCATCCACAGCTACTGCAGCAAACGTCTGACTTGAAGGAATAATCATCCAGGCGTCCTTGTGTCTGGACACCCATATATATACATATATAGCAAAAGAGGAGAAAAATGGAGAAACGGGTCAGAGCCCGAGTTTTGAAAATGATTAGCAAGTGCATAGTTGCCATATTTTAAAAATATAAAATATCTCATATTTAAATTGGTATCGCACTCACATGAGATACCCATCACCCCTCCTCTAATAGTGCACACCTATCGCATACCTTTTAGAAAAACTAGTTAAGATACCCGGCCTAACTAACCTGTTCACCCATCTACCAAAAGTCCTTGTAAACCCAAGTACTAAGGACTAAACGTCTCCCCATTCCCAACACTGTGCTATGTTTCGTGCGTGGGGTGTCTGGCGAAGCAAAATCCAAACAAGGAACTCCCCAATACACTACTACTTGCTAAAGTTTATCGTCAAGATTTATTAGGCCATCAACACATAACGTGTATATATAAATAAACTCATAAATAAATAAATAAATAAATAAATATATATATATATATATATATATATATAGTTCTCACTAGAACCTATGATTCATATTCATATAAATCCGTATATAAATCTACCAGGAGGGGAATAACTCTTATTCATTATTTTCATTTTATACATGTTTACTTTATATGATATCTCATCTTCATATACAAGAAATATACTATACGCAACAAGTATAATTATACCTATCACAATCATAAGTATAATAACCACCACTGCGAGCTATAACTCGAGGATGCAGTCTCATAGTGCCTATCCAAATCCTAGTTTACACACTCTACCATGTTACCAAGCCAGACTTACTCATGGTCATGGTAAAAATACACAATGGTGGAGGTGGTCATGTTCCCCCTGCAAGTAAAGTACACACATCACACTCGAACGCTGGACGATATGACCTGGGGATATACTCTCCCTCCTCCTCAAGCCAGGGGATTCACCCACATTGTGCAACCTCACTGGATCGCACTAGAGAAAATATATAATCTGGCTGTCCAACCCTATGCCCGGGGAAGCCGGTGGAACCAGCCTCTAAGATACAAATATACCAATCACACACATATATATATGTATTTTCGTATCATATTATATATAATGTTACAACATCGTATATATAATCTGCATCCCTTCTCAGTACTTGTGGCCATAATTGCCAAACTCTCATAGCGATAGCCAATAACCCCGAATGTTCCAATTCGTAATGGTATCTAAGTATTCGCACACTTACAATAATAAACTTAAAAGTATTTTCTCACTTAAATACAACCCGTACCTTAATCATTGTTTAGGATTTATATACTCTCTGAATATACCAATCATTATAATTAAATAAGTATACTCTCAACTTATTTTAGTCCCATAGGTATCGCATTTACCTAATAATAGTCATTAATAGATGTAGGACAACTACTCAATTCTCTTTTAGCCCATATCCTAAATTCCATCCTATTCACGTCCTAAGATTTACTCAATTACAATCGGCCCATATTTATCCTAACCGCATAAATATACTTACACACGCTTGCCGAATAATTTCCTCGAATTTCTATCGTCCTAAACATTCATTAGGTCCACACCTCGGATTATCCTCTTAATAAACCAAGGTTAATACTCAACTCCTCAGGTCCTTTAGGTCATAACCATCTATAATACACTAATTTATAAGGCCCCTAAGTTTTAAACCCAAAGAGAAAAGAAATAGAAAAATCCAATTCTTGGGTAGAAAACAGAGTGTCGACCGATTGGCCCCTGACCCTCGATCGGCCGCGAGTTGGGATTTTGCCTTGTAAAGTAACCAGTAGGCCTTTTTCCCCTGACCCGATCGACAGACCATAGGGCCGCGGTCGATCGGTCACACCATGAGAGAGTAGCTACAACGGAAATATTGTGACTTCTCAAATAAAAAACCAATTTTAATTAATCCCAAATTTTAGTAAAACCCTAAGACATGCATCTAGATGATTTATCAAATAAAATATAGCATGCAGGATAAAAACAAACAATTTCAGGAAAAATCCCCCAAAGGGGCAAAACCTTTTATTTTCATTATAATATTGTAACATACAATTTCGGATTACAATGAAAATACAGTGACTAAGAATTACCCTCAGATATCGGATTCTGTAGTCGGCGGCTGGAAATATCCCTTTCCAGGAGGGCTGCAATGAAGAAGAGAAACGGCTTCTCCACAAGTTTGTCGGCTGGAATTTTCCCTTTCCAGGAGGGCAGCAATGAAGAAGAAAACGGCTTCTCAACAAGGGTTGAACAAACTCAAAGTGGTGTTCTTGGGTTACCAAAAAGATTCACAAAGGATTGGCAATTTGTGTGAATCAAAAACCTAGAGTCTTGGGCTCAATAGGTGAAGACTTAGAGTATTTAGGACTCTGAAAATCGTCTTGAAAAGTCTTAAAAAACAAATCCCCGAAGTTGGCTTTAAATAAGAAAACTTTGAGCCTAAAAAATCTCACCAGAACTGGCGAAGTTTATCCCAGGCGGACCGGTCCGGTTTGAGGGCGGATCGGTCCGATTGATCGGATCGGTTCTTTTATTCTGAGGCGGATCGGTCCGGTTGTGACCGGATCGGTTCTTTTATTCCAGGCTTCATCGGTTCACTTGCGGTCCGGGGTATACTGGATCTGCATCAAACGGATCGGTTCGGGTAGAGGGTGGACCGGTCCGGTTAGCCGGATCGGTTCTTTTATTGAAGGCGGACCGATCCGGTCTGTCAGACTTGATTCCTCTTCTTCTTTTGATATTCGGATCCGTTGATGAATGTATGAATCTTAAATTTCTTCAACGGTGTAACGGCGTGCGACATAATAAATTGTTAATAGACAAAAATGTCCTTACAAATCTCCCCCTATGTCTATGACGGTACATACATAAAATCAAAATATCCGAATTATCAAACAACTAAAAATGCCTATACAAATCTACCCTTCCATGAACCCAAAACTGGAAAGATACAATTGAATAAGACTACAACGTTTGTTCTTCAATTCTTCAGGAATCTCAACACTTTTCTCATCAGGGTGTGCAATCCAATGATAACCCATGTAGTACCTACACACATGAGAAAAAGCAAAATACCAAGTGACATATCGAGTTTGAAATGAGATAAACATATATACCAATTTATGAGCAAACTCAAACTTTCAAATCTCCCCCATAATATGATAATTCTTTCTCCCCCTTTTTATGACGTCTCCCAATAGACAAATAAGAAGAATGAATCAAACAAGCAAAATCGGGGTGTCACGGTATACAAAAAAATACACAAACTATTTTTGATTTTTCAAAATTTTCATACAAAGATAGGATACCAATTTGAACAAATATGATACAAAAATCACATCATGGATTTAGACTCAAACAACCAAGTCATGGAAACGGAATGAATGGGTGTGAACACATTCGATAGGTAAATCAACTCAATCAATCATATGTGCACGATGCATACGTGTACTCCTAACGAATGAACATCAAAGGTATCCTTAGGTGTAAAAGTTTGTTGAATTTAGATGACATCGTCTTATGCAAATCAACAAATCAAAGTCAAATGATTTCCACACCAATAACGTCCAAAACTATATAGCGCATTTTCAAGAATTTCAAGGACGTGCAAACCCGTTTTAATTATCCAACCAAACTCCCTCATATATATATATTCTTTTAGAGGTGTATAAACTAAATTCTCAAACTTTGGAGAATTGGTGCAAAAACCTAAATGGCCCCTTTTTGGCATGAATATCTTTTTATTGCCTTTCAATTTTTTCGGGGATCTTTTAACCTCTTTGGACCCCGGATAATAAAATTCCTCCATTTTTTAGGTCCTTTTTAACGGTGGCTTTTGCGCAAAGGATAGATGATTACCTTTCGCAGCCCCTCCCCGTTATCAAACAAATCACACAAACTCACAAAACGGTTTTTATATGCACAATTTCCTTATAAAAATTTATCGCGCTTGGTTCGTTTTAAGGACAGGATTGAAGTGAAAACACCCAACCAACATGTGATAAGACAAGCACAATAATCAAACAAATTCGTGCATGTGTGCAATAAAGGAAATATGAGTCAAACATGTAGGAAGTAACACTTAATTACATCTTAATGACTCCAAACATTATAAAGCACATGGATGAATTGACCTATTGTCTCAAAACACTATGAAATAGTCACATGAAAATAATGGAATGATGTTGTGACTTGGTCATCCAAAGTGTTCATCCATAAACGGTGTAAACAAAAAACAAAAATCTTTTTGGATTTTTCAAAATTTTTATCAAAATAAAATCTTTTTGTATTTTTTCAAAAAAATTGTCAAAATAAATATATACAAAAAGTACAAGTCATCACACTAGTAAAAATATATCATGAAACCACAACTAGTGTATGACAAACATGCAATCACAATCAACCAAAAGATTTCACATGGGGTGAATTACGTACAAGCAAACGGGAATCGTGGACAAATAAACCATACGCCTTTAAATCCGATTTTCTAACCCAAATTGATGTGTAACGAAGTGTGGGGGTTTTGGGAATCGAATTTATTCTTTCATTAACCTTCCTAGGTCCATTTAAAAGCTTATAACAAAAGTGCCTAAGATGACCTTGCCTACCACAATGTGTACAAGAGTAAATCGGGCGGTTTGTGTTACCTAAAGGTGGCCCTCTCCTCAAATTTATCGGTTGCTCTCTCCGAATTTTCCTAGGTGGGTCTCTCCTAATGATCCTTGGAGGTTCTCTTACGATGTTCCTATGAGGCGCCTTTTTAACAAACTTAGGTGACTCTTTCTTAACAATCCTAGGAGGCTCTCTCACACGTGTGGGAATGGGTGCAACATATTTTTCAAGACCAATCCCACCCCTATCCGTTTTGATCTCGACTGTGCCAAAAATCTTATCAAGTTTTTCAGACCTAGACTCCAAATCAAATTTCACTTTACTTGAATCTTTCAATTTCACCTCAAGATCACCTATCCAAGATTCAAGTACTCGTTTAGAATCCTCAAACTCTAAAAGCTCCTTTTTCATAGTCTCCATCAACCCTCTAAGACTATCTCTCTCATCCTCGACGTACTCAAGCTTCTCTTTTAAAATTTTCTCATGTGCCCTAAGTTCTTCAACTAAAAAATCATTATTTTTTATGTCACACTCTTTCAACTGAGCTTTCAATTTCAAATTTTCTTTCTTTATTTTCAAAGTTTCAGCATAAAGTTCATTGAAAGCAGTTTGCAAGTCACGCTCATCTACACTTTCCTCCTCACTTTCATCCACACTCCCATCACCTTCACTATCATCACTAATCACATGGATGGGAAACTCTCCCCTAGAAGCATAAAAAACTTCTTCTTTCGAATCACAATCACTAAGGGTAGAAACATTAGAAATCGGTTTATTCAATTTCTTCTTTAAATTTGTGGTACACTCATGTAACGTGTGACCAACACCCTCACAACAAGGACACCTCTCAGATTCGTTTTCAACTGAAGATTTAAAACAAGAGTTCGTGTGAATTTTCCAATTAATTTTTTCAAAAATTTGACATCGAAGATCATCAAAACCGTAAAAAGCCATTTTTGTGCAAAATCAGGATCAAAACACAATAACTTAGTGCAACAGGCTCTGATACCAATTTGAGAACGTAGGTAGACAAATTGTATCAGAAAGTAAATCCTCGAAAAATCAGGATCACGCGATAAATTAGTGTAACCCGCTCTGATACCAATTTGAGAGAGTAGCTACAGCGGACATATTGCAACTTCTCAAATAAAAAACCAATTTTAATTAATCCCAAATTTTAGTTAAACCCTAAGACATGCATCTATATGATTTATCAAATAAAATATAGCATGCTGGATAAAAACAAACAATTTCAGGAAAAATCCCCCAAAGGGGCAAAACCTATTATTTTCATTATACTATTGTAACATACAATTTCGGATTACAATGAAAATACATGACTAAGAATTACCCTCAGGTATCGGATTCTGTAGTCGGCGGCTCGAAATATCCCTTTCCAGGAGGGCTGCAATGAAGAAGAGAAACGGCTTCTCCACAAGTTTGTCGGCTGGAATTTTCCCTTTCCAGGAGGGCAGCAATGAAGAAGAAAATGGCTTCTCCACAAGGGTTGAACAAACTCAAAGTTGTGTTCTTGGGTTACCAAAAAGATTCACAAAGGATTGGCAATTTGTGTGAATCAAAAACCTAGAGTCTTGGGCTCAATAGGTGAAGACTTAGAGTATTTAGGACTCTGAAAATCGTCTTGAAAAATATTAAAAAACAACTCCCCGAAGTTGGCTTTAAATAATAAAACTTTGAGCCTAAAAAATCTCAGCAGATCTGGTGAAGTTTATCCCAGGCGGACCGGTCCGGCTTGGGGGCGGATCGGTCCGGTTGACCGGATCGGTTCTTTTATTCTGAGGCGGATCGGTCCGGTTGTGACCGGATCGGTTCTTTTATTCTAGGCTTCATCGGTTCACTTGCGGTCCGGGGTATACTGGATCTTCATCAAACGGATCGGTCCGGGTAGAGGGCGGACCGGTCCGATTAGCCGGATCGGTTCTTTTATTGAAGGCGGACCGGTCCGGTCTGTCAGACTTGATTCCTCTTCTTCTTTTGATATTCGGATCCATTGATGAATGTATGAATCTTGAATTTCTTTAACGGTGTAACGGCGTGCGACATAATAAATTGTTAATGGACAAAAATGTCCTTACACACCAGATAGGTCGGCCATCTCTCCATTTCTTACAAAACTTAAACCTCCAAAACACCAGTTATCATCCCAATCTCCATTCTTATGATTTCTAATCTCAACCTACAACACTATAAAAATCTAATATATATTTTTCAATTAACACATCAATTATTTGGCGGATTAAATCAATTTTCTTAGATTTAAACCCAAAAATCCTTTATACCCTAGTTTTACCATTTCCCCCATTTCTAACCATTTCCACACTCCATTATTATTTTGGCATGGGTCAGAGCATAAAACCATTTGAAAATATTTTGTAAGTAATTAAAATGTAACAATTTTAATATGCATTAACACTTTTCATATTTGTTTGCGTGTCACACTTTCTTGAGATATTACTCAAGCCCTCGTCTATTGTACACACCTAAGACTTTCCTTCTAACCCAACTAGTTATACTACCCCACCTAAGTAGTCCTGTTACTACTATTCTATCCCTTTACTCTATTCCAAGTATTTCTTTCTTTTTATTTCCTAAGTTACTTTACCCATTAACTTAGTTGATGTCATTGATTATATAACATCCACACTAGTTATATAAATGCTACATCCACACCTTGTAGTTTTAACCCGTTTATAATTTATCGACAATATTATATATGTATGAATATACTACAATAATCACACACATGTCGCGTATAACAACCATCCTTCTGAGCATTAACTCACTGGATGCTTGTCTCTATAGTGCTATCATCCCAGGTATTCTCACTATAACACGATTACCATAAATCGGTTAACTCACACCGAAATAGGTAAATAAATCGCAAACGTAGTGGAGGCAATCATATTTCCCTGAGAGTGAGACCGAATCATACCCAAAGCGTCCCACCTCAAAAAGAATAAATCACATAATAAAAATACCGGATGGTCCAACCTGGGTATTTTACTCTCCTGGCATGCACTGTCAAGTGGATTTACGCACATCGCGCAACCTCCATTGATAGCACTAGATGGGTATGTATTCACATAAATATCTAACACCGATATTTATAAAGCACACACACACAAACACACACACACACACACACACACACACACACACATATATATATATATAATATCCCATCTTTTGTATATATTTACTTAAATTAAATTCGTCTAACTAGTGCCTAACTCCCGTGGCACTAGCCCGCAAAACCCGAGTCTACTTTCCGAACTCTTATTTTATTTAATTTCACATCCATTAGATAAATTAACATACCGATATGCCCCTCGATTTGTTAACCCTTATCGGTCCAAGTCCTAATTTACCCTTATTACGAATTGTTGATCCTCAATTACATACGTACTGACTTTCCCTAGTCTTTTTACTAATATTAAACTTATCTCGAAGTTTTCCATATAATTAATCCCCCAAAAACTTGAACAAAACAATTTTTTAGGCATAACTAGTGACCCAAACTGATTCAGGTATGGGGCCGAATCGGTTCGAGGCCGAACTGGTTCAGGGCTATAGCTAAATCGGTTCAAATCCCCTAATGCTTCTCATTCTTCTCTAATACGGGTTTTCCTCCATTTTTAACCATTCAATATGTCAATATTCAAACCAATCCTCAAACACAACACACCCATGTAATACCCCGTATTTTTTTGGCTTTTAAATATGGGGATTTATTAAATTTAAATTGAGATATTAATTTAATATTAATAAAAAAATTTATTCAAAATGTTTACTAGCGTGACGAGAGTTAATAATTATTGGGAATTTGTTGACTATTACTATATGAGTAAAAGCAATATATAAGATTGATTTTATTAAAAATTATCACGAGTGAATAAAATAGCAATTATGAAAATTTAAGTCGGGACGCGCCTGTGTCATGTCGAGACTAAATTATTATTATTAAAATTGAATAAATTATAAGTCACCTGTATGGTCATTTCGAGTGCGCCAATGTGTCCATAAGGTTCGAGATAGTCAGAAAAGTATACACGGGGGTTTAGTTTGGGTCTCAGGACATTTTTAGGCTTAATTGACATCCCGGGAGGATATTATAGACATTTTGTATTTTTGGGTAATTAAACCCACGAAATTTTCCAAGATATATCAACCATTAGGAGTTGTCTTCTAGGGTTATCAAACACAAAACCTAAGAATGACCACTAGAGAAGAAGGTGGAGAGCTTTCCAAGCAATCCAAGGCCAAGAACTCATATGTTTGCACCGCCACCATCACTAAAATGTAGATCGCATAACGAGGAACACGACTATATATTTTTCATCAACAAATCAGACCCTTGAATTCCAGGCAAGTATCTATCTTGCTTTGTTTTTAGTTAATGTTTCTCCCATGTTAGTTTAGGGTTGTTAAGAACATGTTTCATGGAAGAATTTGATACCTTAGAGACTTTAAATCACATGTTGTAGAGGAAGTAGATATATTTTGGACATCTTAATCACATGTAGAGGATTACCCACGAATTTGTATCGATTTAAAAGTAAGAAATCTGGAAAAGAATTTGAAGAATGGAAATTTCAAATAAATTAGGGTTCTTGATAATTATGTTAATTTACCCCATTAATCCAATACCTTTAATGGATTTGGACGTGTTTCACGTTAGAAAATCATGTATATAGGTATATATGCCTGTTAGTAATCTTGTTTGGAAGTTTGGGGGATCATTAATGATGTTTTGGAGAAGAATTTTTGATGAAACCCGTAGGTTGGATTTTGCAGATTCTGGGCAAGAACTGCTTGATCGATCGATCGACCAAGAACATTGATCGATCGATCCCTCCTGGAAAATTGCATATTTTTCCCTTTTTGTTTAATCCGATTATAATGAGTAGGAACCCATGATTATTACTTAGGGAGTATAATGGGTTATGAAGAGGACCAGTAAGGTCTAAGTAGACTCCATTGAGTGAGATTTAATATGGGAAGGAATTTTGGGTTAACGGGAAGTTTCGTCACACATTATAAATTATGCGTACGTTCACTAAAGAATTTTAAAGACTCATGAAAGACTTAGACCAGAAGGTTAGAGAGGGGGTACCTACCGAGATTATATTTAGTAAGAGAGAGTACTTAGAGAGATGAGAAGTAAGCATACAATGATTATAATTAAGAATAAAAGCGATAAATCCTTTATGTGCGGTAATAGGGTAAAAAATTTACAATGTGCGGTTAATAATTATTATCGTTGGGTCATGGGTGAACCTAAATGGAAAAATGAGAATATTGATATATATGACTGAGTGCATGTGTATATATTTTTATTATGCTTATGTATAATCATACCCACGCTACTTGCTATCATGGAGGTTACCATACTGGGACAGTCTTATCTCGATGGGACCTTTATGTGGGATATTGACTTGTACTCTAGAACATAAGATTCCTTGGTACAGGCTATCTGAATGACATGAGGGGTATGTGCTGACCTCTTAGTGACTTGGAACTATGCTTCACCTCCATTTTGTGTGTATTATGTTAATACTATTCAAGAGTGATTCCGAACTAGTATTTCCCTTAGTACGAGTGATACGGGGACTTGATAGAAGAGTATTCTAACACCATAAATTTTATGTGGGGTGCCGATAGTACATACATTATATAAGTGACAAAATATATGTATACTTAGATATGAAAACTTTCTACTGTGCATAAAAGTAGTTAAGTAATGAATAAATACTCCAACTTTACTATAAATGTTTGGGAACTTTGTAACGATACTGAGTTGTTCTATGTAACATAAGAAATGTGTAAGAGTTTAATTTTCAGAAATTAATTATCATAGTCATAGAATTTTCTTGGGATGAAACCTTATGGGAAATTAAGTTATAATGAAATTCGAAGTTTAATAGTACGGTGGGCGTGCACACTAGATGAGAGGTGAGAATTCTCAAGAGAGTTTCGTATACTAACATGGTTGTTACATTAGCCGGTAAGCATTTTAAATACTTGCTAAACTTTTTTTAAACTGTTTTACACTCGGGCTCTGATCAGTTTCCTGTTATTTGTCTTTCTCTTGTATATATATGTATATATTACAGGTGCCCAGCCACAGGGGCGTCATGCTTAGATTCTTTGGACTGGACAAGCTGCAACTTATGTGGGAGTTGCAGGCCCTTGCTTTGGACGACTTCTTCGTTGATTATACTCTTATTTTAGTTCTGCTTAGTTAGGGCATGTGTCACCCATTTCCCTATTCAGTTTGGACTTTTCAGAGATTTATGTTTAATTTTATTTCCAGTATTCAGTAGTCTTGGGGAATTAACGCTTGTCAGGATGATTTTATTTGTAGTTTTGAACTTGGTTTGGTTTATATAGATTGCTAAATTCTTATGTGT
This sequence comes from Sambucus nigra, assembly GCA_949130495.1. Lineage (NCBI taxonomy): Eukaryota > Viridiplantae > Streptophyta > Magnoliopsida > Dipsacales > Adoxaceae > Sambucus > Sambucus nigra. The sequence goes on along the minus strand of OX422217.1, from coordinate 611,140,079 downwards.
TAATTGCCATCCTTATTATTTCTGTGATTCTTAAACTGTTGGATATTAAAAAGGTTTTCATATTGGAATTTAAATATAACGGAAATAAGGTTTTGATTTGTCACTTGGCTTAATTATTTAGGGTGTTTAAATTGGAAATTTTATTTTGCGACAGTGATGCTAATAATAAACCAACCGTTCACCTTGATTTTAATTTAATAAAGGAATGATCACCCGATATTTAATTAGGCGGGGTGTCACAACCTAATTATTTATACATGTTCCAAATAGTTTCTATTCAACAAGTACATCACTAAATATCAACGATTTCTACTTTAATCAATTAATTCCCAAATTAGGCTTTCTCACTTTTATTCAAATTCTAAATCAATTCGATTCTATAATCCAAATTAAATGAGATTATCAATTGGATTTCTACTCAAATTCAGAATCCAATAACATATTATATCATCTCACTAATAATTTAGCATTAATTTCAAATCTAATGCCTAAATCCCTCAAACCCAATTTAACATGTGACGACCCTCCCAATCCTAACCTATGACTCAATCCTAACCTATGACTCAATATGTTTTGTCCATAATTAAGCGAATACATATAAATTGACTCAATAAAAAATTGTCCGTACGAATCTCCCCCTTTGTCTAGTCCCTAACAAAACTAAAAATTAAAACTCCTATAGCCATCAAGCTCTCTAAAAAACTCAATATCAACCATAAAGGAATAAATACAGACTTGACAAACACACACTATGAGTAGATTTTCATTCTTGCAATTCCTTCCACATGTTACAAACCTTCACACTTACCTACACTTTCAAATGTAAAGAGAATATATAAATAATATAAATACACATATGAATAAAGAACCCTATGTCTAAGAATCCCCAACCTAGGTAAAATGTCTGCCCTTAAGATTGAAATCTACTCCTAAAACTAAAGTTAAAAATACCATTTCTCCTCCTTTTTGTTCAGGAATAGACAAAGAAAGAATCGATAAAAACCATTTCTCCCCCATAAACCATATCTCTCCCATAAACCATATCTCCCCCAAAATGCGAGAACATGTGATATCAATATGAAATATAGATTAAAGAATAATATCATGCAATGGGGTAAAGTGAAACAAACAAAACATGGAACCAAAATCACAAATAATATAAACAACGATCAATCAGTACCCACTACACCAAAAAGCCTAAATTGGCATCCTTTAGCCGGCCAGCCTTGTCACGATCATTGACCGTGACAAAAAAACACGCATTTTTTGTCACGGTCATTGTCCGTGACAACAACTTATCACGGTCATCGACCGTGACAAGTCCGTGACAAGAACAGTTGTCACGGACTTGTCACGATCAATGACCATGCCAATACGATAATTATTGTCACGGTCAAGGACCATGATATGTCAGTGACAATTTCTTCAGCAAAAAAGCCCTGCACCTTCTTCTTTTTTTCCCACCGTTTTTTGGTTTTCCCTCCCTTTCTCTCTCTAAACGATTTCGAGCTCTCTCTCTCTCTCTCTCTCTCTCTCTCTCTCTCTAAGGTATGTTTTTTTCCTCTCTTTATCATTCATTTCTATATGTGTGTGTATATGTGTGGTGGGGGGAGGGGGGCAGGGGGTGATGGGGGGTGGGGTGTGTGTGTGTGTGTACGTGTGTGTGTGCATATATGGTGTGTGTGTGTTGGTGGGAGGGGGAGGGGGGTAGGGGTGGTGGAGGTGGGGTGGGGTGTGTGTACGTGTGTGTGTGCGAGTGCGTGTGTGGTGTGTGTGTGGTGGTGGGAGGGGGGCAGGTGGTGGGATGGTGGGAGGGGGCAGGTGGTGGGGTGGTGTGTGTGCATGTATGGTGTGTGCGTGTGTGTGGTGGAGGAGGGGGTGTGGTGGGCAGGGTGTGGTGTGGTGTGTGTGCGTGTGTATGGTGGACAAATTGATTAATATCATATGCAAGTAGGATTGCCCCTCATTAACAGATAATTGTTGAGATTCGAAATAACTTTAATTGTATAACTTTAATAAAATAAATTTTATAGCTTTAATTGTAACTTTAATTGCATAGTTTTATATGAAAGTAAATTAATAATTAGTGCCCATTTCAAATGATAGTAGGATTGCCCCTCATTGTAAATTAGTAAATTAATAATTGTATACTTTAATTGTTAGTTTATTTGATGAAATTAATTAATTGAGTAGATGAATTAGGAGTACGGGATACACATTTGTTGTTACGGTTGGATTATAGTGGATCGATGTTGGGTTGGTTAATTTTAGAAGTGGTATGACCACTGGATTAATATCCATATGGGGGTGGGATTTTTCAACTTTTTTTTTTAAATTACTTTCTATCACGAACAATATATATATATATATATATATATATATATATATATATATATATATATATATATATATATATATATATAATAATAATAATAATTAAATGAAACATACTTGAAATTACATATAGTGCGCATAGATACTAGCCTTCTGGTTCTTATGCGTACGTATTCAATAGCCCTTAGACCCGTTCGAGAGTCATTACCCCTGTAATGAGATCTCTCGAATTGTCCCGTATGGACAATTTGGGACTGCATAATTTCTTTATAATATTCTTAGTGGCTTAAAGTTGTTACTTTTGGAGGAAGTTCTGCAGTCGTATCCTAATGTTCTCTGGGTACATACTAAATTGGCAAGTGTGACTGTTATTTCAATTGATCATTTGAAATAACACTCACACTTGCCAATCTACGTTGTGTACTTGGAGAACTACGGGGATATGCTGCCGATTTTTTTTATATTACAGAAAAATGTGGTCTTGAATGGGATATGACCACTCACCCTTTAGAGGAGATGGAGGAAATAGAAATTTTTATTATAAATTGAATTTGAATATAAATAAGACATAATTAAATGAAAAATACTATAAATATAAGTTTTGGTTATACTAATCCATGAATATACGCTTCATACCTTTAATAGGTGATTAGTTGTGGTAGTTGTGATGGGATATCCGATATACAAAGAGTGGATGGGTGAGACAAATAGAACGGGAGATGTGTTTCGCAGAGGTGCCAAGAAATTTGTGAAATATGCAAAGAGATGCCATAATAATGAAGAGTTTCCATGTCCGTGTGCTAGGTGTAAGAATGGTAAGGTGTTTGAGTGGAAAATAGTTGAACTACATTTGTTAAGATTGGATATGCAAGATAGTTATCGATTTTAGAGTTTTCACGGTGAATTGAAAGTTCCTTTTGTACCCAACCAACCTTCACAACAACCATCAACAAGTTGGATAGATGCAAAAGGGGACGACGTAGATCATAATATGTTAGAGGATTTAGTTGATGATGCATACGGAGTTTATGAAGCAGTGAAATTAACTAGTTTGCAACATGAACAAGTAGTTCATTTTCTATTTGACACACATGAATATGTCGAAGAATGGAAAAAGTAAGTTTCTATTATTATAATGTTTAACATTATTTTAAATTATTTTATTCATGATTAATTTTGTAATATGCAGAAAATATGAAGCCTGTGAGAATAATAAAAGACGAAAACCAATCGTACAATCAGACAACGAATTGAGGATGTGGTTGACACACAAGGTAATTATAATGAAAATGGCCGTTATATAACGTTACATTACACTAAAATTTTACAACTAATATAAATAAATGATCTATATTCTCAGCTCTTAAATACGGGTGATGCGACATCAAGGCTTGCTCGTCTAGCCACTGGATCCTTGTTCATGGCACAAGAGTACAAAAAGTATCGATTGAACGGTTACGTTTTCGGCAGTAAAGTGTATGAGGAAAGTACAAATGTACAGAACTCGGGCATTTCATACAAGGCTCTTACTTTCTTTCGAGCGAGCGCAAAAGATAAAAACCTCATTGAAGCTGAAATGACTTACTACGGTGTAATCCGAAATATATTTGAATTGAATTATATAAGCTTCAAAGAGGCTGTATTTTACTGTGACTGGGTAAGAGTTGAGGATAAAAATGCTTGTAAAGTTGATCATTTCACCAATTTGATCATGATTGACTTGTCCAAGTTGAAGAGAAACGACCACGTGAGCGATGAGCCGTTTGTTTGTGCATTTCAAAAGGTTAACCAAGTGTTTTACTCGGAGTATATCAACAATGAGCCGTGGTCAATTGTCCAACACACGCCAAAGCATCTAAATAGTAGTGTGTATATCTTTGCTGCTCCTACCAAATATCAATCCATTTTTTATGATAAACCAAATTTTAAACAATTTTTCAATTTGAAATAAATATTCCAATTTGTACCGAAACTTCCATTTTTAATGCTTTTAATTGATTTGAACTTCATCATTTTCACTCTTGTGTAGTGTGCGTTTGTGTGGGCATTAGGGGTGGGGGTGGGGATGTTTCAAATTGAAAGTAATTGTACATATTATGACGTAGATGTTGTTGTTTTGGAATTCAGAATTGAGGTGTTTAACAGTAACAATTCATTTTTACTTGTAGTAATTGTACATATTTGCATGTCTTATTCTAATTCATTTTGATCTGTACTAATAACATTTTTTTATAGAAAATGTCTCCTTCAAGTATTATGGAGTGGATGATGATTCTAGTTATGATGATGTCGCCTGGGCTCGGTGGTTGCGGAGGCGACGAAGGCTCCTCGACCCCTAGGCTCCCCAAATATGGCAAATTGGGGATGGCCATCAAGAACAAGTCGGGGCTATCAGCGAGATCCCTCGAGCTGGTAAAGATGATCATCGGCCCGGGGTATACGAGTTGGAAGGAGGTTCCATATGAGCTCAAGTTAGCTGTTTGGGTGGCACTACAGGTAATCTATTTATATTTATATTTATATGAATATTTCAATTTCGATTTCGATTTCGATTTCAATTTCAATTTCAATTTCATTTTATATTTATATTTATATTTATTCGCAACTAACATTGTATTTATTGAACAGGAACAATTCAGCCTGGATCCAAAGCTATGCGATTCCATATTGGAGCAGTTGAGGGAGCAACACAAGACGTGGAAGAAAAATATGCAGAACTGGTACTTTGGAAAGACACGAGAGTCCATTATCCAAAGGCGTGAATTCATCCCGCCGAAGGAGCCGATCTCATTGGCAAAATGGCAACAATTCACTGACAATGAGATCGGGGAGAGACAATTGGCATCTCGCCAATCGGGAAGGGAAAACTGGGCAAAAACGACGAACGTGCACTACTCCGGTCGGACGTCGAGCACAGGATGATGATAAGATTTAATTTTTCTATAACTACAAAAATATATTATTCTGCATTATTTTACTTTACGGGGCCGATATTAATTTTACTTTATTTTATTTTAGGGGACAGGGAGTGGCCCTAGGGGTAGGCCACATATGCTCGATACTTATGTGGCTCTTCGGACGAAGAAGGGGAAGGACAAGGAGGTGTCTCCGAGCGTCGCGGTCATGATTGTAAGTAATCCGATAGTTTACATTTTGTTAATTACATTATAATTTTTTAGTTTACTTATTTTACTAATCATGTGCTTTTTATCGTTTCAGGCAAAGCTTAAGGAAGTGCATGAGTCGCATTCTGATGCCGACAAGGCATCTTTGTCCATATACGCACTTAGCCAAGTGCTTGGCTCTGATCGCAAGGAGAGGACAAGGGGGTGAGCTCGCGGGTGGCCAAATCTAGGATCATCGGATTGGAGATGAGCGACACCGGGTTGGTTCGAACGGTGGATTCACATGACGCGAAGCTGTCCCATTTGGAGGTGACGGTCCATAATATGTTCTCATTCATGAAGAGTTCATTGGTCGAAAACCGCAAGGGGAAAGGGAAGGAGAAGACGGTGGAGGAGGAGGTGCGGGAGGACGATCTGCAAGATGACGAGGATGTGGAGCTCACTGCTTCATCCCCGACACCTACGGACTTTGTTGATCCATTTCCCTATTTGGCTCCCTTTAATAAACCGATGTCGACACTTGGTTGGCCGAGCGTGTTTATAATGGACATATTTGGTGGCCAACAGATAGGGCGGGGGTTGAGGGACTTGAATATGGTCTAGGGTACCTAGTTCATGGCCATACTGCCCAGCAATTTTTTTTTCAATTCTGCCCAAAATTGTCACGGTCATTGACCGTGATAATTTTTTAAAGAATGTCACGGTCTTGTCACGATCAAGGACCTTGACAAAACTTGTCGCGGTCCAGGACCGTGACAATTCTAATGCCCTTGTCACGGTCAATGATCGTGACAAGTCCATGACAAAAAAATTATCTCACCCAGAATTGTCACGATCATTGACCTTGACAATTCGACAAATTTGGTGTAGTGACCAGTATTGATGCAAAAATGATACCAATTTGAATACAAAACGAAGCATGAGATATTTATGTAAATAAGCATCATGAGATACCAATGTGATCATATATCATGCCAATTTGATCCAAAGATAAAGCACATGGAAACGATAGAATGAATTCAAATACAAAGGCTCAAAACAAGTTGATACCATATGTATAAATACATAAAATATACCAATGACACCCATGCACATGTAAATAGGTATAAACAACTGCAAAATGACACAAAACACATAAGTTTTACACACTATTTTAGTGTCTATGTTTCTATACATGTCGGATGGAATTAAGGTGCGTGTACTCGAAACAAATTAATTATTACCCAGTCACTTGAAAATGTTCAAGGAGTTATATTTGATCGCAAAACTTAATCAAACTAAGATTTTGTCATAAGTGACAGATAAATTGAACTCAAATAACAAACAAGGACAATTCACATAAGCCTAGTATATCGATGATTCTACAAATCAATAGCATCGTGACTTGATAAGCACAATGAGGATACATTGTGCTAACCCATTGATCTTCAACTTATAACACCTTCAAAATCTAAATAGATATAATATATTTTTAACTCAATTCTTTTGAAGATACCATTTATGAAAATCAATTAAAAAACACGTTGGCCTTTAATCTTTTCTTTTTGCCTCTCATATTTTAGGCTCTTGCCAATAGTGGCTCTTCCATAAAGTAGATTTTCTCCTTTTGTAGCCCTTTCCCATGCACCTTTATATATTCAATAAAAAATCAACAATCTCACATGCAATGGTTATTTATTGCATGCATAAATACTCTATAATAAAAATGTATGTAGATGACAAACTTGATGGGATAAAATATCACTTAGATCAAATATAACACATTAAGTTAAAATCCAAAAGAGCGCGTGCTTGTGTATGAGGAGGCATATACAAAGTGAATCCATTAAGCAAATCATTTTCAGATTACTCCATGAAAGCACGAGTAAGAACAATTTAAGCGTTGAAAATCATAATCAAATGTCCTAGAAACATGGAAACATGGAAGTAAGTGGATTCATACACACCGACATGACACACAAAATGTGTAAAACTAAACTATACATAAACCAAAAAATATTTTGAGCTTTAGACATTTTTCAAAATGATACCAATTTAAAAATAATAACTCAAAAGACAAATGAAATCTTTTTGTACTTTTCCTAATGAGTCACAGTAAAGGAAAAATGAAAATACAAAAGATAAATGTCATACAACTACCAAACAAATTTATTACGGAGTACAAATCCAAGTGTATGGAAAGCATGCGAACATAATCAACCATAATATATAACATGGTGTGAAAGAATTCGAGAATCAAGAAGTCTAACATTTAATGTCTTAAAAAGTGATTTCCTAACCGACATAGATATAATAGAATGATGTTTGGACTTAGGAACCTTGGGGACACTAGACATCAGCCTCCTTGGGTATTTTTTAAGATTATAACAAAAATACCTAAGGTGATTTTTCCTACTGCAGTGTACGAATGTGTAGACGTGACGAGGAATGGGACTTTTGAATTGACCTTTTCTATTATCCTGAGATGTTGTTGACCCTATAAAACAAACAATAGTCTTGGCTTTAGCAGAGGCAAAATTTGGATTATCGAAGCCACTAGCATTACTACCAACATTACTTGAGTCTCTTAGATAATTTTTTAACTTCAAAATGCTAGACTCAAGAAAAACCTTTCCCCTTTAACATTTAGGGATTCTTTCTTCATATTTTCAATCATTACTAGAAGGTTATCTTACTCCCCCAAAATGTACGCAAACTTATCCCTAGTAGTCTTCTCACATGCCTTTAAGTCATTTATTAGTTTATCATTATCCTTAATGGCACGAATATTAACCTTAGAAATTTTAGAGTCCCCTAATTTTTTCCCCTAAAAGTCGAACTCTATCTCCACTTTCTTTCATGGACACTGCTAAAGTTTTAAAATCAAGGTTTATGCCCACCAGTTTCTGACTTAAGATATCTCTTTGAGTTTGAATAGTTCGCAAAAATTCAATTTCATCTTTAAAACAAAAAAATTCTTTTTAAAGAAATTTAATTCTTTTTGCAAGCTTCAACTTCACAAGAGGATATTTTTTCATCACGATTATGAAACTTATTAAATGCATCTCGAATATCTAATTCATCGTCATCACTAAATGCATCGAACAATTGATCAAAATTATGACCGATCGAGAGAAAACAAATTAACTAAAGAGAGAGAGATACAACACCCAAATAACCCTAAATGACATGAAAAGATGGACCTACATGATAACTTAGTGTACCCTCTCTGATACCAATTTGAAAAATTGTGCTAGGATTCTAATATTGATAGGGTAGAGACAACAAAGATAACTTTAATTTTTTCAAATTATATATTAAACTTAAAAAAAATGAACTCAAAGTAAGACTTATCATGAATTTTAAACAAGATGATGTGATTAAACAATTAACCAAATTTATCTTTTCCTTAGAATGCATCTAGGTGAGTAGCAAGATAAAATAAATCAATCACACAACTTTCGGTGTATAACAGAAACCCAATTGGAAAAAATCTCAGATGATCCAATCACAGAATTCGCCATGATAGGATAAACAAGTGTACAAATGACTTACTCAATGACTCTACACACTTTTTAGGCTAGACACGTCTTTAATTTTGAACCGATCCTCCACAGTGACAACACATGTATCTACCCGCATAAGTTCCACAACATGTAAGTCCACACACACCTCGGTGTCCCTCGATCCAGGCTCAACTATCATATATAATTTGGAACATGGAATCCACCGCTTCTTCATAATAACACCACACCACGGAGTCCACGGTGTGTAAACAATAAATACAAAGTCCACCATAAAAAATAATTATCACAACGTTGTGGAGAATAAACAATGGTTTCCAAAGTAAGATTTTCAAAGTATATATAGGATGAATCTTGTATTATAAACTCCCTAGGTTTAAACTAGGGTTTTAGAGAGATTTTTGGATGAATTTGAAAACTCAAAATATAAGAATATCTCTCTGAATAAAATGTTGGTCAGTATTCCTATTTATTGGATGTTTGTTGAAAACGATATAATGATCAAAATAGATTTAAAAAATATTGAATTATTAAAATAATGCATACTCATTCGAACAACATTGAACCTAGTTCGAACAACGTATATCATCTCGTTCGAAGACTATTTAAACAACACATCCAATGAGATTCTAGAGAAGGGATAAAAACATCTCATTTGACGTTTCATTTGAACATGATCTAATGAGGTCCCTAAACTCGTTCGAACAACTTCCTAAACTCGTTCTAACAAAGTTATGAAAAAATTATTTTTCTTCCCCAAAAATGTAAAAATGAATAAAATCATTTTATAACCATTTAAAAATAATTTTATAAAAATCCTGATGTGACACCCCGCCTACTAAAATATCAGGTGGCCAACTCATATTTTAGTAGGTGGGGTGTCACAGATGGTATCAGAGCATCAGGTTCTATAGTCCTTAGGATCTGTGCGGCTTATTACATTTCAGCATAGCGTTCTTTGATATAGAGCCTTATTATTGGATTGTTGTATTCCTTCACGTACGCGACTTATGTTCTACTGCTATTAAGTATAGTTGATTTTATTCATATACGAGTTATGTTTGGATTCATACACCGAACAATTTTGGACGACCCGCGAGGGCCATTGGTAAGATCGCAGGGGGAGAGGCTCAGCAAAAGCCATGTCATATTCTGGGAACGATGACCGCGATAGAAGTCACTATGATTATTGTTTGGGCAGATGATGTTGGGATAATCACTAGGGCGCAGTAATTTCCATAATTATTGTCGTAGAAAGAAGTGGTGAAAATTTAGACTCACTTAGGGTAGTCGGTATGGAGGGGAGTAGGGTGAAATCTTCGAAAGAGCCATCCGTGAGGATTAAGGGAAGAGAGGGAGTGTGATAGGACAATGTAAGGAGATAATCCAAAGGCAGTTGTATAGGGTGGAGTGCAGTGGCACCCAAGATTAAATTTTGGGCAAAATTTTGGCTCATAGGAGCGACATTGTAGTGGTAGGAGTCAGTCACCACAACTATAGAGAGATACCATGAATAACGAGGAATTTGGGGTGTGGATTGACCACAAACTCTTTCACCATCTGTTTAAATAGAGAAGACCCATTTTAATTATTGAGATCACTAGAATTCCTACCAGGTGATGGTGGATTCAGGAAGGACTGTCCAGGCCAGCAACGAGTCCAGTAGGGCCAGCAGAGAAGAAGGACAACATGGTTAGCAATAAGGGTCAAGACTCCCAGGTCCGCGAGAAGGACATCCCCGACCTGTCCAGTGGGGCCAAGAAAAAGGGTAATGACACATAGAGGTGTCTTATGTGTAAAGAGTAGGAACACATGTGTGGAAATTGTCCGCAGTGAATTGGGGTACAGGAACAGGATGCCAGGTAGGGGAAATAGTTATAAGGAGTTTTTGGATTTGGTAGAGACAAGGGTGTTATGTCCAGGAAATATTTGAACTGCTACTACTTTTGGCAATTACAAGTATGAGTTTTATCCTCGGGTGATTGGGGTTTGTTTTGTGTGACATGAGCAAGTCACGGTAATTTATTACCACTAAATTCACATGTGAAATGGGTTTAGTAGGCGAATTCTTAATATTACTAGTGTGTATATTTACCGTTGAGTTAGTGGGGCTGTCTTTATTTCCATCTCCGGGGGGAGCATGTGTGGAAAATGAGCGGATATATTTTATGAGGATAACTCGTTTTGAGAGGTGATATTCGAGGTATGGTTTTTGTGACACCCCGCTTATTAAAATAAGAGGTGGCCAGCCCGCTACTCTAATAAAAACATGAATCATAAATGGTCCATTCTTAGCATCACTGTCGCCTAGTCATACTAGAGACAACCACCAAATATTTTTGAAAACGGATGTCATATAATTTTGCAAGTTTAATAAGAACAATTTTGACAATCCAATTTATAACAGAAGGTGGACATATGTAAAGACATGTAATAATTTAATAACCATTAAACAAAACATAACCGAATAAGCTGTCGGTTAATAGACTAATACAAAAAGGTCATATTAAGTATTAAAGAAAGTATGCATAATAACTGGGGCAACACACCGTAATATACAAACCATAACTAGATTATCCAAAAGATTGATGCTTCTACTACAAAAGTCCTACAACATTCGCAAAATGCTGTAGCTGCTTGACACTAGAAAAGAAAGTTCAAAGCGGGCACCCTTGCAGCGGAGCACCGAGCATAAATAATAACTAGACAAGAAAGAGAAATAAACGGGTCAGTGCCCGGTTTGATATGATATACGTGTGAATAAAATGCATAACAATTAGGAATACTAACATCATAAACATTTTAAGTTCGCTCTTTAATATAAGAATCATCCTCACCCCTCATCTAAATGCACATCCTAGTGCCATACTAGATCATTATAAGTTAAAGTACCCATCTAATTGAGAGAAATAGATTAATTCCATTTAACATGCTTAAATTTCAAATTCGTAAAATATGTCTTCACAAGTCCATTTATCATCGGGGTCATATACCATAAAGTTGATTTATAGATTCATTAACTCACACACATAAAATGCCATAACCGTGAGAACAAGTACAATCATAATATAACGGTTATAAGACCATCGTTCCGAGAGTCACCCCACTGGATGCACCCCTAAATGCTATCATCTTCCAGGGCCTACAATCAAGACCACATAGGTACCCAAAATCGCAACGCGTGGGAAATGGCCATATACCTTCGACGGTGAGTCATAACCATACCTGGAATTACCTTACTTAGAATAAAATAATCACACAATGTAACCACTGGTCCTATGGCCTAGGACTATATTCTCCCTGCATCACTAGCCAGGGGATTTACCTCATTCGTGTAACTTCCCTTATGATATCATTTAGAGAGGTATGTATATGCATGCTATAATCACAAGATATGCCAGTTAAAAGGTACATTTATTATTCACGAAACCATATATGCATAATGATATAAGTTACAAGTATAATTTCCCTCCTAATAGCCCCCAAAAGTCTAAAACGATACTACCGAACTCTACACTAGTCCTAGACTTGTTTACGAAATGAAACGAGGCATTAAGTCCTACTAATTAATCCCCAAATAATCCCAAAGACCCCCTTAATAACCTAGCTTCCTTATTCCCATGTGTAAGACCCTAATGATCTTTATTAATTCATATAATAAGGTTCCTAAGCATCAAATCTAGAAGAAAAGGACTAGAGACCAAGTTGGAAAAATTCCATAAAACAACAGGATTTCGAATTGATTCGCCTAGGACTGAATCGAGTCGCTTTTTGAGCGAACTGATTCGCTAAAAAAGAAAATCGATTCGGCTGAGAAAACTAACGTTTTCTCTTAGCCCGAATCGATTCGGAATTAACCCAAATCAATTCGGTTCCTCATACCTGTAGACACCATTTTTAGGGAATCAATTCGCTGAGGAGGGCGAATCGATTCGCCCTAGTCGAGAAGCCCAATTGTGGCTATGGGTTGATATAAACCCTAAATCCCCAAATCTTATTTTCTTCCATCTAACCCAAAATCATGAACTCAAAACTTCACCAAATCACTAAACCAAGTTAAACTATTAGAGGAGATCAATTAAAACAAGTCTAGATCATATAATTTAGGATTTACCCAACAAAATCATCAAATTCCATAAATGGTTCAACTCAAGAACACTAACTATAAATACAAATTATTCACACTCAATCATATATTTATACAAGTTAGAAACTTGTCTCAAGATTGTAGCCTCGGATTATCTTCTTATAGCAACGATTCCAAGACCAAAATAGAAAATCTCCTCTTTCTCTCCACTTTCTCCCAAGCTCTCTCTCTCTCTCTCTCTCTCTCTCTCTCTAGGTTAAACACAAATGAGCTTAAATGATCTTGCAAGACTAAAATACCCAAAGCATGCAAGATACATTAAGTCCAACACTAAATTCTACTACACACTTAAAATGACTCGTAACATCATAATTAAGTTATAACTAGTCAAAAGTACCCCGGAACCCAAAAACACACCTCACACTTATTTAGACTATCTCAACCATTTTCGGACTAACCGTGCCCTCTAAACTAGCATCCACGATATCATTAATTATTTCAAGTTCCAATATCATATTAACTCTTTAATAATAACCCGATTGGAATATAAATCATAACCGTCGCTTAAAGCACAATGATGCAACAAAACATAATGTTACACTATTTACATTCACTTAATGGTAAATATGCAAAACTCGGTAAATATTATCTCTTAAATCACTTAAAGTAATATTTACTTAAACTTTCTTTATTTTGTATAATTAACCCATAAGGCAATTTAATATGAAAATAATTACTCATAAATAAGGGGTATTACATACTCCCTCCTTACAAGGGAATTTTGTCCTCAAAATTTAGGCGTACCTTGTGAAAAGAGGTGTAGGTAATTCTCTCGAATATCGTCCTCTCATTCCCAAGTTGATTCCTTGGCATTGTGGTGTCCCCACTGGACTCGGACCAAGGGCACCACTCTCGAACTTAGTCTACGCTCTCCGTGGTCTAAAATAGTAACTTATTGTTCCTCATATGAAATATCGGGTTGTAACTCGATATCATCCAATGGAATGTGCCAATGAGCTCCCTCGCATCTTTTATACTTGTTTAAAGATGAAATATGAAACACGTCATGAATTTATTGTAGGCGTTCTGACAAAGCAAGTTGATATGCTACGGGGACTACCTTTGCAATAATGGGAAAAGGGCCTACATTGTGTGATGCAAGTTTGTCTTTCTTTTTGAATTGCATCACACCTTTCATTGGGGATACCCTTACTAAAAATTGATTTCCCACTAATAATTCCACATGCCACCGGTTTGCGTCGGCATATCTCTTCTGGCCATGTTGTGCAATTCGTATACAATTTTGAATAAACTCGATCTTTGAGGAGGTATCTTGGATTATTTCAGGTCCAAGGAGTTTATTGTCTCCTACTTCTAACCAACAAGAAGGTGATCGATACGGTCGTCCATACAATGCCTCATACGATGCCATACCTATCGTAAATTGGAACAAATTATTGTATAAAAATTTGACCAACGAAATGTATTATTCCCATCCTTCTTTAAAGTCAAGTACACACATTCGAAGCATATCCTCTAACATTTGGTTGACTCTCTCCATTTTCCCATCATTTTATGGATAATAAGAGGTACTCAACAACAATTCAGTCCCCATCGCCTTTTGGAAACTTCGCCAAAAATGGGATACAAAAATTTTGTCTCGGTCCGACACTATATTGATAATCACCCCATGGAGTTTCACAATTTCTTTAATAAAGAGCTAATCATAACGTGCCATATTATAATCCATTCGTATCGGTAGGAAGTGTGCCAACTTGGTCAAACGATCGACGATAACCCAAATAGAATCATGATCGCTTTACGACGTCGACAATCCAGTGATAAAATCCATTGATATACTCTCCTATTTCCACACCAGTATTTCTAACGGTTGTAACAATACAGTCGGTCGCTAGTGGTCCACCTTCACCAATTAACAAGTGGCGCATTGGGAAACAAATTTAGAAGTGTCCTTTTTCATACCCGCCCACCAATACTGACGGCGCATATCTTGGTACATTTTGTCTCCCCCCCGAGTGTACTCTAAATCTTGAACCATGGCATGGTATTCCGTCATGATAGCACGTGATAAGTACCTTTTATCCGGGACTATAAGTCTTCTGTGGAAGCATAACCCATCCTCAGAGCTAATAGAGTAGGACTCCACTCCCTCGGTCAATAATTGGCGTACCCGATCTTGATAATCTTTATTTGCTCCTTACGCTTTTACTATTCGTATCATAATGGCAGGCGTAACGGTCAACACTGACTTGAATGCTCTTGCTATAGCATCATCCTGGCTAAGTTCCTTCCATTTGGGTTTTAACACTTCAAGTAGTTCCCCCACGGGTTTACGACTCAGCGCATCAGCTACTATATTTGCCTTGCCTGGATGATAATGAATATTGAATTGATAGTCCTTTACAAACTCCAACCACCGATATTATCGCATATTTAGATCTTTCTGTGAGAACAAATACTGTAATGATTTTTGGTTCGTGAAAAGACTAAATTTCTCACCCAGGAGGTAATGCCCCCATATCTGTAAGGCGAACACTACCGTGGAAAGCTCGAAATCATATACGGGATAATTATTGTTGTGGGGATTAAGCTTGCGAGACGCATATGCAATGACCCTATGTTCTTGTTGTAGCACCCCCAATCCTTGTAAAGATGCATCCGTAAAGACCAAATAATCTACTCCTGGTTTTGGTAATGCGAGCATAGGAGCAGAAGTCAACTTATCCTTCAGCTCATCGAAAGCTAGCTGACAGGAATCATCCCAAACAAATCATACTCCTTTTCGAGTCAAATTCATTAAAAGGCCAGCAATTTTATAAAAAACCTCAATAAAACGGTGATGATAACCCGCCAAACCCCAAAAGCTACGGATCTAATTGGCATCGTGGGTTGAACCCATTCCCTTACCTCAATAACTTTACTTGGATCTATAAAAATACCCTCAGCCATCACAATGTGCCCCCAAAATTGTACTTCCTGCAACTAGAAACCACGTCTCTCGAACTTGGCATAAAGTTAATGATTCCTTAGTGTTTATAGGACCAATCACAAGTGTTTGTCATGGTCATCTTCAGTCCGAGAATAGACTAGAATGTTGTCAATGAACATTATGACAAACTGGTTGAGGAAGTCCTTAAATACTCGATTCATAAGGTCCATAAATATGGCAGGAGCGTTAGTTAGCCCAAAAGGCTTGACCAAAAACTCATAAGTCCCATACCTGGTCAAGAATATGATTTTCAACACGTCCTGCTCTCGAATTCGTAGTTGGTGGTATCCAGTCCTCAAATCTATTTTATAGAAGTATGACGCTCCCTTTCATTGATCAAATAAATCATCAATTCAGGATAACGGGTATTTATTCCTGATGGTTACCTTATTCAATTCATGGTACCAATGCATAACCGAAGGGAACCATATCTCTTTATAAAAAATAATACAGGAGCACCCCATGGTAACGTACTACGCTGAATGAACCCTTGTCCTAGTAGTTGCTGAATCTGATCCCTTAACTCCCTCATTTCCAAAGGATCCATATGGTATGGAGTTCTCGCAATCGGCCGGGTTCCTGGTGCTAAATCAATTACAAACTCAATCTCATGACTTGGGGGGAAGCCCAGAATTTCTTAGAAGACATATTCAAATTCTCTAATAAGAGGAATCGAATATAGGGAAACAACTATTTTTCGTGAAGTCTCCTCCTCAATACAATACAAGTGGGTGCTCGACCCTCCCTCCGAAAGAGGCATAGCTACCAAGAACATTTCTTGCCCCAGAATGGCGAAGACTATACTCCTCCCATAACAATTTACCATGGGTCAATATTTTACTAATCGATCCATGCCCAAAATAGCATCATACCCAACCATATCCAGGACGAGCAAGTCGGCCTCAAAGGGCTATCTACCAAGATCTATTACAACCCCTTTACAAACAAAAAGTATTAGTGAACCATAACCCATGGAAGACTCCACACTAGCAAAAGTACTTTCGAAAGATTTAAACAATCCCGTCGAATGAGCAAAGTGCCTAACGATAAATGAATGCATTGTGCCCGTGTCATATAACACTCGACCCATATACCCGTGAATGGGAAACTTACCTTCAATGGCTGGCGATGCAGGCGATGCTAGAGGAAAAAGCATCCTGAATATTATACACAACCCATATTGAAGTTGTACCTACTATAAAGGGACGACTGGAATAAATGCTGGAGGTTGTGGATGTGTCTGCGAATTCTGTGGGCCTCTAGGCAACTGTTCCCCGTTTAACTGTAGACAAGTACTCCTCAGGTCACCCTACTCACCACAATGAAAACAGTAGCCCAAAAAAGTTTCTAGATGTCGTCCCTAATTGCTGTTATGAAACTTCCCCACACCTTGGCCCTAATGGCCTCGACCTCCATTTTTCCCTCTGCCTACTTGGCCCTGTTGGCCCAACTACTGTTGTTGCTAATGAGTACCCTGACCGTGCCTAAAACCACCTTTGCCAAAGTTATAACCCCTAAAGCATTGTTTCTTAGTCGAGTCCCCTTGCTGGAGGTCTGTCTCTTTATACTTATTCCCAGACTGTTATGGTGGTTGTAGTGATCCACCGGTACCATTTTCTCCTTGTTTGATAGATTAACCTGAATCTCCAATCTTCTTACTCCCCTTCACATTAAGGCGATGATGCTGGCAATGGAGCAAAGATACATTCATCACATTGCCAAATTTTTGCGAAGATGGTTTCCCCGATAAGTGCTGCCGTATCCTCTAATTCAAACCCCCGATAAATTTTGAAATCCTCATTTCTTTTGGAATTACCTCATCCGGCACAAAGTTTGCTAAACGAGTAAACTCCTCTTCATATTTCACCACTGATCAGTCCCTTTGAACAATGTCCTGAATCTTCCTCCTCATCTCCTTTTGGATTGCTGGAGGAAAATACTTTCGATCAAACATAACCCATAATTTTGAGATAGTCATGATATCCCTTTGTTTCGGAGTTGCCACCGACTCCCACCATTGTAGGGTTGCTCTTAAAAGTTTAAAAGTGGCGAGAATCTATTTTTGCTTCCCGCTACATTCCACCATTCGAAGATGGCATTGAATATCTTTCTTCCATTGATTTTCAACAATCCCAACAACGCTACCCTGAAATTCTGGAGGGTTACCCTTCAGGAAGGATTATCTAACTCTTTCCTATGCGGAGGGTCCCGTATGGGCTTGAACCTCCTGTGCGACCGGTTATTGGGCTTATGGAAGTTGTTGTGCCATAGCGGTCATCCCAGCGCTGACTGCATGGGGAACAATATTAGCCACATCCATCACATTCATTGTTCCCTATGGTGGTCACGGCTCTACATCCTCTACAACTCGATTTACCCTTGCCGGGAGACCTCGTCTAGGCGGCATTTAAGATAAAAAGTAACTGAATCAGAATAAAACTAAAACAATTTATTCTTGATAAAGATCGCATACACACACAAACAAAATAGTCCTAGTAATAGGGCTCTATATCAAAGAATGCTATGGTAGAACGTGATAAGTCCACATAGATCCTAAGGACTCTAGAACCTGATGCTCTGATACCATCTGTGATACCCCGTTTATTAAAATAAGAGGTGGACAGGCCACTACTCCAATAAAAATAAGAATCATAAATGGTTCATTCTTAGCATCACTGTCGCATACGCGTAGTATGAGACAACCACCAAATGTTTTTGAAAACGGATGTCATATAATTTCTCAAGTTTAATAAAAACAATTTCAAAAATCCAATTTATAACAGAAGGTGGATATATGTAAACACACGTAATAGTTTAATAACCATTCTACAAAACATAACCGAATAAGCTGTCGGTTAACAGACTAATACAAAAAGGTCATATCAAGTATTACATTAAGTATGAGTAATAACTGGGGCAACACGCTCGAATATACACATGGATCATAACTAGATTATCCAAAAGATTGATGCTTCTACTACAAAAGTCCTACAACATCTGTAAAATGCTATAGCTTCTTGACATTGGAAAAGAAAGATCAAAGCGGGCGCACTTGCGACGGAGCACCTGAGCATAATTAAGAATCACACAAGAAAGAGAAATATAAATCGGTCAGGGCTCGGTTTGATATGATATACGTGTGAATAAAATGCATAACAATTAGGAATACTAACATCATAAAGAGGTTAAGTTAGCTATTCAATATAAGAATCATCCTCACCCCTCATCTAAATGCACATCCTAGTGCCATACTAGATCATTATAAGTTAAACTACCCATCTAATTAAGAGAAATAGATTAATTCCATTTAACATGCTTAAATTTCAAATTTGTAAAATATGTCTTCACAAGTCCATTTATCATCGGGGTCATATACCATAAAGTTGATTTATAGATTCATTAACTCACATATATAAAATGCCATAACCGTGAGAACAAGTACAATCATAATATAACGGTTATAAGACCATCGTTCTGAGAGTCACCCCACTGGATGCACCCCTAAATGCTATCATCTTCCAGGGCCTACAATCAAGACCACCTAGGCCTAGGACTATATTCTCCCTGCATCACTAGCCAGGGTATTTACCTCATTCGTGTAACTTCCCTTATGATATCATTTAGAGAGGTATGTATATGCATGCCATAATCACAAGATATGCCAGTTAAAAGGTACATTTCTTATTCACGAAACCATATGTGCATAATGATATAAGTTACAAGTATAATTTCCCTCCTAATAGCCCCTAAAAGTCTAAAACGATACTACCGAACTCTACACTAGTCCTAGACTTGTTTACTAAATGAAACGAGGCATTAAGTCCTACTAATTAATCCCCAAATAATCCCAAAGACCCCCTTACTAACCTAGGTTACTTATTCCCATGTGTAAGACCCTAATGATCTTTATTACTTCATATAATAAGGTTCCTAAGAATCAAATCTAAAAGAAAAGGACTAGAAACCAAGTTGGAAATTTTTTATAAAACAACATGATTTCGAATAGATTCGCCTAGGGCCTAATCGATTTTCCCCTAAAAGCGAATCGATTCGCTCGAAAAGAGAATTGTTTCGGCTTAGAAAACCAACCTTTTGTCTCAACCCTAATCGATTCGGCCTTAACCTGAATCGATTCAGTTCCTTAGACCTGTAGCCACGATTTTTAGCAAATCAATTTGCTGAGGAGCGTGAATCAATTCTCCCTGGTCGAGAAGCCGAGTTGTGGATACGGGTTGATATAAACCCTAAATCCCCAAATATTATTTTCTTCCATCTAACCCAAAATCATCAATCCACAACTTCACTAAATCACTAAACCAAGTTAAACTATTAGAGGAGACCAATTAAAACAAGTCTAGATCATATAATTTAGGATTTACCCAAAAAATCCTTTATGCAAGTTGGAAACTTGCCTCAAGATTGTAGCCTCGAATTATCTTCTTCTAGCAATGATTCCAAGCCCAAAATAGCAAATCTCCTTTTTCAGTCCTCTTTCTCCCAAGATCTCTCTCTCTCTCTCTCTAGGTTAAACACAAATGAGCTTAAATGCCCTTGCAAGACTAAAATACCCAAAGTATCCAAGACACATTAAGTACAACATTAAATGCTACTAGACACTTAAAATGACTCATAACGTCATAATTAAGTTATAACTAGTCAAAAGTACCCCGAAATCCAAAAACACACCTCGCACTTATTTTGACTATCTCAACCATTTCCGGACTAACCGTTACCTCTAAACTGGCATCCGGAATATCGTTCATTATTTCAAGTTCCAAAGTCATATGAACTCTTTAATAATAACCCGATTGGAATTTAAATCATAACCGTCGCTTAAAGCACAACGACGCAACAAAACATAATGTTACACTATTTACATTCTCTTAATGGTAAATATGCAAAACTTGGTAAATATTATCTCTTAAATCACTTAAAGTAATATTTACTTCATTTTCCTTTATTTTATATAATTAACCCACAAGCCAATTTAATATGAAAATAATTACTCATAAATAAGGGATATTACAGTTTTATCTTGAGTACAGACTGTTAAGTGATGGTGGGTAGTTACAAAAAGACTATCGTGTTCACTGTTCCGGGGCATGATGTATATTTTTACGATGTCTCACTTAAAATAGGGTCGAGCTCATGGAGATATTTTATGAAGTAGACTTCAGAGAGTATAGTTGTCTATTTACATTGGATCCCAGTGCGTAGGGACTTTTACTGATGTGATTCAGGATATATCGGGTTACCATTGAGCAAAAAGATTTAGATCATTGTTGTTTACGCAATGAGAACTTAGTGATAGTGAGAGCGTCGTATAGTGTGATGCCTTGAGAGACACGGGAATATAAGATTTGATTTACGTGTCTGGAGATAGAATTGGTGATACCTTAGTTATGTGCTTTAGACCCATGGATTTCGATGATCGACAATGCTAGTGGATAGTGCATTGGGGAAAGTTCTTTTGAGCTTCGTTGCGAGATGTTACACACATGTATCTTAATAAACATTAGGAGTGGTGAGAAGTAGTTGGATGCCAGGGAATCAATTTTAAATGTTAAATTATTGAACATGTAAAGGAAACACTTTAAGCTGAGAGCTATTACGATATATGGCCAGGGGAGCTAGGGAGTGATGTGAAGGAAGCATTAAGAAAACTTATATACCTTAACTTAATGGGTGGGGAAGTACATAGAAGAATTAAATTACGATTTGTGGGGAAATTGAGAATACCTGTATGATATAGACGCACCGAGAGTGAGAAGCTAAGCTTGAGATAAGTATGTTACGTACGAGACGTTAGTGATTGTTGATGTAAAAAACTAGATCGCTCTAATTATTCAATCACAGATAAATAAATAAGACAGAGATTTTTAAAGTGGTTCGGCTAGGAATAAAGCCTACGTCCACTGTTATGTTATTGCTGAGTGTTTGCAGAATTCTTGAGTACAAGTTCTCTCAAGAAATTTCGGTCCCTTTGAATGAGGGAGATACAATGTATTTATAGCCCTGAGGCTTACATATGAAAGGGTGGTACATTAAATGATATACATATGAAAGGTCCTTGAGGCTATCATCTGAAAGGGTGATACATTAAATGATATACATATGAAAGGGTAACTCATTTAATGCTCTTCAAGCGTGTGTGTCAAGATGATAAGCAGTCAATGAACAGTTTTGAACTGTTGGTTATCTGGCAATCAATGCTGTGGTCGAGATGCAGCTCGAACCGCCTTAGTTGCTCGTCGTTCAGGAGTTCATCGGAGCGCTGGAGTTCCTCGGAGTGTTGTAGTTCCTCGGGGTATCCTTGTTGCTCGGAGCGAACATGACTTGGTCGGGGGAAATAAACTTCCTCGTTATTATTGTGCCATGTAGATTGACACGTGTCTTCTTATTATTGGTCCACATCAGCAGATTAAATTTGGTATCAACAGAAGCCCCCAATGCTTCATGCTTGATGAGTTACTTGAAAGGATGGAGTATTTATTCTGCAATGTTGCTCGGTGCTCGTGAAATTCTTGATCTACCTTCTTGATTTGTTCAACATAAAGTGCATTATCTTCTGGACGACATATGATGCCGCTTGTAGCTTATCATAATCTTCAAGTATGTTGATTGGTTTGCTAGCCGACCTACTGCCTCCTATGAGCTAGTGGTGGACTTCGAAACATTTTCATATAACTTCTTCTTCAATATTGGTCGGGATAATAGTAGTAAAGATCTCAATACTGTAGATGTTGATTTTGATTTCTACCTCTGCTCGGGGACGATCAAGAGGTTCTCGGGGACGAGCAAGAGCTGCTCGGGGACGAGCAAGAGCTGCTCGGGGACGAGCAAGAGTTGCTCGGACAGACCATCTGTGATGAACATCAGAATGCTGAAATATCTTAACTTCATAAAACTCCCATTATGCTTTGGATGATCTTCCTGCTGGTGAGGAACCTGTTTCAAAAGTAGAAGGAAAAGAAACCAATAGAGTAGGAATCTCAATGTAATAGTTAGTATACATTTTCATTTTTGTTTGCAAGTTTGTATTTACTATTGTCTCGTAAATATCAAACACTTTCTTATTTGTGCTTGCATAACAATATTGTATGGTTCATCGACAAAAAAAATTACAAGTATCAATGTTGCTCGATCACTTAATAATAAAGTAATGAGTAAAAAATGTTGAAAATTTTTCCAACCAACCAAGGTTGTTAAATTGTGCTTGTCGACCAACTACAGTTAGCGGGTTTTTATCCCCGACCAACTATACTTGGTAATTTTTTTTTATCTTTAAAATGTGTCCGACCAACCAAGGTCGATAAATTCCCCTCGTCGACCAACTACAGTTAGTGGGTTTTTATCCCCGACCAACTATACTTGGTTCAGTTTGGAATATTTTGTTCTTCGAGGAACTTATTGTGTTTTTCTTACTTCCCGCCCAATATAAATTGGCATGTGAGAGCATATTTTCAAATCAAATCAACCAAAATTGGCGTTTTTAATAATATTGTCCACTAATTATCTTACCAACCGTAGTTGATCACGCTAGTGTACGCCTCCTAACCAAAGGAGGAGTGGTTCTTTCGAACTGTCCACTAGATATCTTACCAACCGTAGTTGGTCACACTAGTGTCACCTCCTAACCAAAGGAGTATTTTTTTTGGTTCTTTCGAACTGTCCACTAGATATCTTACCAACCGTAGTTGGTCACACTAGTGTCACCTCCTAACCAAAGGAGTATATTTTATTTTTGGTTCTTTCGAACTGTCCACTAGATATCTTACCAACCGTAGTTGGTCACACTAGTGTCACCTCCTAACCAAAGGAGTATTTTTTTTGTTCTTTCGAACTGTCCACTAGATATCTTACCAACCGTAGTTGGTTACACTAGTGTCACCTCCTAACCAAAGGAGTATTTTTTTGGTTCTTTCGAACTGTCCACTAGATATCTTACCAACCGTAGTTGGTCACACTAGTGTCACCTCCTAACCAAAGGAGTATTTTTTTTTTTGGTTCTTTCGAACTGTCCACTAGATATCTTACCAACCGTAGTTGGTCACACTAGTGTCACCTCCTAACCAAAGGAGTATTTTTTGTTGATCCTGTAACATCCACAGGTTGATCAGCGAGCAACTTTTGTTTCTCGGGAGTATTAAGATCAGTAAACTCTGCTATATCTTGTATTAATGGCATGTCGGTATGCATGGTATGGGCCTGGAAACATAGCCTCATTCTTCTACTTGCTTTAATTAATGCCACTGCCAATTTTTTCAGCTTTGGGTATCTGATCTCTGCACCTCTTCCTTCGTCGTTGGAGATCGTAACCCAAAAAGGGCTTTGATCATGTCTGGATTTGCTTCAACATTTCGCTGGTTGATGATGTACCCGCGGAATATTCCTTCTCGTACTCCAAATGTGCACTTCGTCGGATTGAGTTTCATTTGATAATTTATCCAGTTGATCAAAGGTCTGATCTAAGTCAACTAGATGAACAACAACTTTCTTGCTTTTTGTCAGCATATCGTTGACATAGACTTCCATACTGCCACTGATTTGTTCAGCAAAAACCTTGTTCATCAGCTGCTGGTATGTCGTTCCCTGTCTTCAGGTTTCATTTTGATCTGGTTGTAGCCAGAGTAAGTATCCATGATCAGCTCGTGTCCCGAAGTAGCATCCTCTGACTTGTTGAGATCGGTGAAATCAACACACATTCTTCATTTATTATTTTTCTTCTGCCCGACGAGGAGATCTAGATCTCTCTCTTGCTCGGTCTTCATTTCCTCTTGTATAGCTTGATTCTTCTCGGGGCTGGATACTTTTCTTCTTCGCTTTATCATCTTCCACTTTGATTTCTTTGGTGTCCATATTCTTCTTCGCAGACATGGCCTCCTCGGCGTTCATAATCTTGGACGCTTTTCTCATTAGGTCTGACATGGTTCGAGGAGGGTCTTTGGCCAAAGTGTAGTACAACTTGTTAGGCAACAACCCACTCATCAAGGCGGTGATTGCTGTCTTTTCTTCATAATCTATGACTTCCAGCTTCTCGCTATTGAAACGAGTTATGTAATCTCTAGTACTTTCACCAAATTTTTGTCTAACACTTAGCAAGTGTGCTACTCGTTTTACTGGATTTGCTCCAAAACAGAAATTGCCAATGAACAACTCGGCTAACTGAATAAAAGTCGAAATCTTACCCCGAGGAATATTATTGTACCATGTCTGCGCAGATCCGGTAAGAGTTCCTGAGAATGCTCTGCATCTCATCTCGTCGGGGACAACATAGATGTCGGCAGCAGCTTGATATTGCTCTATGTGAAGAACATGATCTGTCTTTCCATCGTATTTGGGGGTCACCACAGGAGCTTTAAACTTCGATGGTGTAGGAAAATCCACAATGGCCTGTACAAAAGGCTTTCCTCGAACAAAGGTTCGTTGTAGAGGATTCTTGGCCTTAGCCATTTCCCCTAATCTATCCTCCAGCCTTTGAATAGATCCTTTCCACGCCTTATTTCCTTCCTCGGGCCTATTGGTTCGGGCAACTGATCGCGTTGAAGTTGCTTCTTGGGATTTATCTTGACGAGCAGCTGGTCGCGACTGGGCAGATCTTTCCCTTACATCTGGTGGTCGTCGAAAGCTCCTCGACGCTGCATTGAGAGGACTTTTGTTCCTCCTAGGGCCTAATCGATCAACAGGAGAGGCCCTACTTAATCTTTCCACCGCGCTGGCCCTTTCCGGGGAGAGGGTGACGCGATGTTCAGTATCCGTGGCTCGCATTGACGAAGTTCGTCCAGGTTGATAAGAAAAATCTTCAGATTCCTCATTAACGCGCCTAGTTCGTGAAGAAAGCGCGCGGGTATTTCTTTGGATGTTTCGTGATCCGGAATGAACTGGTGCTCCGCCATGAAGGGTTTGGATGAGTTGCTGCATCGTATCTTGCATGGCGGTCTGGCCTTGAGCCAGATTTTCCATTATTCCAGTCAGATCTGGAATCGTTGGTGGTGCGGATGGATTTGGAGATGTTCCGGCATTTTTGTTGCTGGATTCAGGAATTTCAGCCATTTGACAATGGATTGTTTTTTATGAAAAACGATATTACCAGTCGTTTCCCACAGACGGCGCCAATCTATTGATGTAAAAAACTAGATCGCTCTAATTATTCAATCACAGATAAATAAATAAGACAGAGATTTTTAAAGTGGTTCGGCTAGGAATAAAGCCTACGTCCACTGTTATGTTATTGCTGAGTGTTTGCAGAATTCTTGAGTACAAGTTCTCTCAAGAAATTCCGGTCCCTTTGAATGAGGGAGATACAATGTATTTATAGCCCTGAGGCTTACATATGAAAGGGTGGTACATTAAATGATATACATATGAAAGGTCCTTGAGGCTATCATCTGAAAGGGTGATACATTAAATGATATACATATGAAAGGGTAACTCATTTAATGCTCTTCAAGCGTGTGTGTCAAGATGATAAGCAGTCAATGAACAGTTTTGAACTGTTGGTTATCTGGCAATCAATGCTGTGGTCGAGATGCAGCTCGAACCGCCTTAGTTGCTCGTCGTTCAGGAGTTCATCGGAGCGCTGGAGTTCCTCGGAGTGTTGTAGTTCCTCGGGGTATCCTTGTTGCTCGGAGCGAACATTACTTGGTCGGGGGAAATAAACTTCCTCGTTGTTATTGTGCCATGTAGATTGACACGTGTCTTCTTATTATTGGTCCACGTCAGCAGATTAAATTTGGTATCAACAGTGATAATTATGTTGGGATGTTTAGGCTATAGTATATTGTATGATGAGAATTTGTGTTCGCTATTCCGAGATATGATTTACTTATGCCAGTTATCACCTAAAAGAGGGTCTAGTCTATATATAAGTGTATGTATGTTATTGTGTGTTGCATAATAGACTTATGAGAAAATGTTTGTATTGTTATATTTAATCCAAGGGAGTAGGGACATTTTACGATGGGATTTAGGGTGGATAGTGTTGATGTAAAAAACTAGATCGCTCTAATTATTCAATCACAGATAAATAAATAAGACAGAGATTTTTAAAGTGGTTCGTCTAGGAATAAAGCCTACGTCCACTGTTATGTTATTGCTGAGTGTTTGCAGAATTCTTGAGTACAAGTTCTCTCAAGAAATTCCGGTCCCTTTGAATGAGGGAGATACAATGTATTTATATCCCTGAGGCTTACATATGAAAGGGTGGTACATTAAATGATATACATATGAAAGGTCCTTGAGGCTATCATCTGAAAGGGTGATACATTAAATGATATACATATGAAAGGGTAACTCATTTAATGCTCTTCAAGCGTGTGTGTCAAGATGATAAGCAGTCAATGAACAGTTTTGAACTGTTGGTTATCTGGCAATCAATGCGGTGGTCGAGATGCAGCTCGAACCGCCTTAGTTGCTCGTCGTTCAGGAGTTCATCGGAGCGCTGGAGTTCCTCGGAGTGTTGTAGTTCCTCGGGGTATCCTTGTTGCTCGGAGCGAACATGACTTGGTCGGGGGAAATAAACTTCCTCGTTGTTATTGTGCCATGTAGATTGACACGTGTCTTCTTATTATTGGTCCACGTCAGCAGATTAAATTTGGTATCAACAGAAGCCCCCAATGCTTCATGCTTGATGAGTTACTTGAAAGGATGGAGTATTTATTCTGCAATATTGCTCGGTGCTCGTGAAATTCTTGATCTACTTTCTTGATTTGTTCAACATAAAGTGCATTATCTTCTGGACGACATATGATGCCGCTTGTAGCTTATCATAATTTTCAAGTATGTTGATTGGTTTGCTAGCCGACCTACTGCCTCCTGTGAGCTAGTGGTGGACTTCGAAACATTTTCATATAACTTCTTCTTCAATATTGGTCGGGATAATAGTAGTAAAGATCTCAGTACTGTAGATGTTGATTTTGATTTCTACCTCTGCTCGGGGACGATCAAGAGGTTCTCGGGGACGAGCAAGAGCTGCTCGGGGACGAGCAAGAGTTGCTCGGACAGACCATCTGTGATGAACATCAGAATGCTGAAATATCTTAACTTCATAAAACTCCCATTATGCTTTGGATGATCTTCCTGCTGGTGAGGAACCTGTTTCAAAAGTAGAAGGAAAAGAAACCAATAGAGTAGGAATCTCAATGTAATAGTTAGTATACATTTTCATTTTTGTTTGCAAATTTGTATTTACTATTGTCTCGTAAATATCAAACACTTTCTTATTTGTGCTTGCATAACAATATTGTATGGTTCATCGACAAAAAAATTACAAGTATCAATGTTGCTCGATCACTTAATAATAAAGTAATAAGTAAAAAATGTTGAAAATTTTTCCAACCAACCAAGGTTGTTAAATTGTTCTTGTCGACCAACTACAGTTAGCGGGTTTTTATCCCCGACCAACTATACTTGGTAATTTTTTTTTATCTTTAAAATGTGTCCGACCAACCAAGGTCGATAAATTCCCCTCGTCGACCAACTACAGTTAGTGGGTTTTTATCCCCGACCAACTATACTTGGTTCAGTTTGGAATATTTTGTTCTTCGAGGAACTTATTGTGTTTTTCTTACTTCCCGGCCAACATAAATTGGCATGTGAGAGCATATTTTCAAATCAAATCAACCAAAATTGGCGTTTTTAATAATATTGTCCACTAATTATCTTACCAACCGTAGTTGATCACGCTAGTGTACGCCTCCTAACCAAAGGAGTAGTGGTTCTTTCGAACTGTCCACTAGATATCTTACCAACCGTAGTTGGTCACACTAGTGTCACCTCCTAACCAAAGGAGTATTTTTTTTGGTTCTTTCGAACTGTCCACTAGATATCTTACCAACCGTAGTTGGTCACACTAGTGTCACCTCCTAACCAAAGGAGTATATTTTTTTTTTGGTTCTTTCGAACTGTCCACTAGATATCTTACCAACCGTAGTTGGTCACACTAGTGTCACCTCCTAACCAAAGGAGTATTTTTTTTGTTCTTTCGAACTGTCCACTAGATATCTTACCAACCGTAGTTGGTTACACTAGTGTCACCTCCTAACCAAAGGAGTATTTTTTTGGTTCTTTCGAACTGTCCACTAGATATCTTACCAACCGTAGTTGGTCACACTAGTGTCACCTCCTAACCAAAGGAGTATTTTTTTTTTGGTTCTTTCGAACTGTCCACTAGATATCTTACCAACCGTAGTTGGTCACACTAGTGTCACCTCCTAACCAAAGGAGTATTTTTTGTTGATCCTGTAACATCCACAGGTTGATCAGCGAGCAACTTTTATTTCTCGGGAGTATTAAGATCAGTAAACTCTGCTATAGCTTGTATTAATGGCATGTCGGTATGCATGGTATGGGCCTGGAAACATAGCCTCATTCTTCTACTTTCTTTAATTAATGCCACTGCCAATTTTTTCAGCTTTGGGTATCTGATCTCTGCACCTCTTCCTTCGTCGTTGGAGATCGTAACCCAAAAAGGGCTTTGATCTTGTCTGGATTTGCTTCAACGTTTCGCTGGTTGATGATGTACCCGAGGAATATTCCTTCTCGTACTCCAAATGTGCACTTCGTCGGATTGAGTTTCATTTGATAATTTATCCAGTTGATCAAAGGTCTGATCTAAGTCAACTAGATGAACAACAACTTTCTTGCTTTTTGTCAGCATATCGTTGACATAGACTTCCATACTGCCACTGATTTGTTCAGCAAAAACCTTGTTCATCAGCTGCTGGTATGTCGTTCCCTGTCTTCAGGTTTCATTTTGATTTGGTTGTAGCCAGAGTAAGTATCCATGATCAGCTCGTGTCCCGAAGTAGCATCCTCTGACTTGTTGAGATCGGTGAAATCAACACACATTCTTCATTTATTATTTCCTTCTGCCCGACGAGGAGATCTAGATCTCTCTCTTGCTCGGTCTTCATTTCCTCTTGTATAGCTTGATTCTTCTCGGGGCTGGATACTTTTCTTCTTCGCTTTATCATCTTCCACTTTGATTTCTTTGGTGTCCATATTCTTCTTCGCAGACATGGCCTCCTCGGCGTTCATAATCTTGGACGCTTTTCTCATTAGGTCTGACATGGTTCGAGGAGGGTCTTTGGCCAAAGTGTAGTACAACTTGTTAGGCAACAACCCACTCATCAAGGCGGTGATTGCTGTCTTTTCTTCATAATCTATGACTTCCAGCTTCTCGCTATTGAAACGAGTTATGTAATCTCTAGTACTTTCACCAGATTTTTGTCTAACACTTAGCAAGTGTGCTACTCATTTTACTGGATTTGCTCCAAAACAGAAATTGCCAATGAACAACTCGGCTAACTGAATAAAAGTCGAAATCTTACCCCGAGGAAGATTATTGTACCATGTCTGCGCAGATCCGGTAAGAGTTCCTGAGAATGCTCTGCATCTCATCTCGTCGGGGACAACATAGATGTCGGCAGCAGCTTGATATTGCTCTATGTGAAGAACAAGATCTGTCTTTCCATCGTATTTGGGGGTCACCACAGGAGCTTTAAACTTCGACGGTGTAGGAAAATCCACAATGGCCTGTACAAAAGGTGTTCCTCGAACAAAGGTTCGTTGTAGAGGATTCTTGGCCTTAGCCATTTCCCCTAATCTATCCTCCAGCCTTTGAATAGATCCTTTCCACGCCTTATTTCCTTCCTCGGGCCTATTGGTTCGGGCAACTGATCGCGTTGAAGTTGCTTCTTGGGATTTATCTTGACGAGCAGCTGGTCGCGACTGGGCAGATCTTTCCCTTACATCTGGTAGTCGTCGAAAGCTCCTCGACGCTGCATTGAGAGGACTTTTGTTCCTCCTAGGGCCTAATCGATCAACAGGAGAGGCCCTACTTAATCTTTCCACCGCGCTGGCCCTTTCCGGGGAGAGGGTGACGCGATGTTCAGTATCCGTGGCTCGCATTGACGAAGTTCGTCCAGGTTGATAAGAAAAATCTTCAGATTCCTCATTAACGCGCCTAGTTCGTGAAGAAAGCGCGCGGGTATTTCTTTGGATGTTTCGTGATCCGGAATGAACTGGTGCTCCGCCATGAAGGGTTTGGATGAGTTGCCGCATCGTATCTTGCATGGCGGTCTGGCCTTGAGCCAGATTTGCCATTATTCCAGTCAGATCTGGAATAGTTGGTGGTGCGGATGGATTTGGAGATGTTCCGACGTTTTTGTTGCTGGATTCAGGAATTTCAGCCATTTGACAATGGATTGTTTTTTATGAAAAACGATATTACCAGTCGTTTCCCACAGACGGCGCCAATCTGTTGATGTAAAAAACTAGATCGCTCTAATTATTCAATCACAGATAAATAAATAAGACAAAGATTTTTAAAGTGGTTCGGCTAGGAATAAAGCCTACGTCCACTGTTATGTTATTGCTGAGTGTTTGCAGAATTCTTGAGTACAAGTTCTCTCAAGAAATTCCGGTCCCTTTGAATGAGGGAGATACAATGTATTTATAGCCCTGAGGCTTACATATGAAAGGGTGGTACATTAAATGATATACATATGAAAGGTCCTTGAGGCTATCATCTGAAAGGGTGATACATTAAATGATATACATATGAAAGGGTAACTCATTTAATGCTCTTCAAGCGTGTGTGTCAAGATGATAAGCAGTCAATGAACAGTTTTGAACTGTTGGTTATCTGGCAATCAATGCTGTGGTCGAGATGCAGCTCGAACCGCCTTAGTTGCTCGTCGTTCAGGAGTTCATCGGAGCGCTGGAGTTCCTCGGAGTGTTGTAGTTCCTCGGGGTATCCTTATTGCTCGGAGCGAACATGACTTGGTCGGGGGAAATAAACTTCCTTGTTGTTATTGTGCCATGTAGATTGACACGTGTCTTCTTATTATTGGTCCACGTCAGCAGATTAAATTTGGTATCAACAGATAGTTTTATTATCGAGCGGGGAGATACAACTCGTGATTGATTCACACTAAGAAACTAGTGATAGTAAGGGGCATTGTATGGTATGTTGTCTTTGGTAACATGAGAGTGGACGAGTATACTTTTATTTCAGGAGATGGAAATTTAGGTGTACGTGCTATGGATTGAGGGCCTATCGTATCTCAACGATAAAAAATGTTAGGTAGCGGTATATCTGGAGGGGGGTACTTGTTTGGATTTATCTTGGTGAGATGTCCCACACATGAAACTTAGCGCAGCGTTTGAAGTGGGGAGATGTGTGGTCATTAAGACATGGGTTTAGTACCTTGGAAAATATACACATATGTGGTTATAACTATGATTTGAAAGTTATATTTCTATATAAGGCTAGTAGAGTCGAGTAACATTCATGCAGATAAGCATGGGTACAGGGTGTATGGGCACCCTGGGTAATTAATTTAATTTTAATATAATTTATAATTAGAAGGGGTAGAGATGTATGTAGCGGTCTTAGGGGTATATGAGTAAGGAAGTATTTCAGGCTTGGAGCACTAGACTCATCCTAATTTCGAGGACGAAATTCCTTTGTAAGGGGGAAGTATGTAACACCCCGTATTTTTGAGGATTTGGAATTTCATTAATTTGACGTTTAAGGATTTAATTTACCTGAAGGATTTAATTAAATTGGTTAATTGCGATTTAATTGATTCGAGATATTTTTATTTAATTACATGTGTCGAAATTTGAAGTCAAAATTGGAGAAATTTATAAAGTAATTCAGACGATAATTCTGAGTGCACGGTTGATTCTAGATAGGTCAAAATAGTCGGAAAAGAGTACACGAGGGTAGTAAATGGGTCTCAGGGCATTTTTAGGCATAACCGGACCCACACAGGGGTGTTCGGGCCATTTTAATTTAGCCCACAAGTCGAATTTCGGGATTAGCATTAGAAAATATCAATTTAAGAGTTTGGGGTGAACACAACTCTAGAATAAAAATATTAAAACCCGAATTAGAGAGGTTGGGGCAAACACAAATCAAAGAGAAAACTTTAGACTTGCAGAGAAGAAAAGAGGGAGAACCTTGGAAGCTTTTGGAGTCAAATCCATCATCTTTATCAAAGAAATCAGAATCTACGAATTAATCGAGGAAAGTAGTTAAAGTTTCTTCCAATTTATTTGCAGTATTTTCAATTCATATTATGGTGGGTGTAATTGAAATATGTTTTTGAGAGTGGGTTAACATGTAAACATGGGTTTTGAGGATTCGTACATATTGTGTTTAATTGAGGTGCAGTTGAGTGTATAATTTTGTAATAACCCGAGGTCTTGGAGACGAATATTAATTTATTTTGGGAGAAATAAATATTATTTTTAATTGGAGATTAATTAAATTGGTAATTGAGGTCAAATTTGGAGTCGTTAGAAAGTGTGTTGAATGGCAATTCTGAGAGTACCATTGTTTTCGAAAGGGTCGAGAAAGTCGAAATGACTGTACTTGGGGTCTATTTAGGTTCCGAAATAATTTAGGACCGTTTGACTCGAATTAAAGTTATCGGGTCATTTAAAGTGTGTATTATCATTTAATGATGTGTACATTGGGAGACAAGGCTTAAAAATCCTACGGGAGATATTTCTCCTAAGAAAGAGAGAGAAATAGAAAGAAAGAAAGAGAGAAGAAGAAAGAAGAAGGGAAAGAAGGAGAAAAGAGAGAGAAAGTGGAGATTTTCGTTAAATACGCGATCTCAAGGCGGATTCAGACCTTACGAACCCGAGGAAACTTGCTAAATAATTGTTGTGTACCAATTATTGCATGATTTGTGGATTGAATTTTGGGTTTTAGGTTTAAATTGTTAAAAACCTAACTTTTGGGAAAAAACTTAAATTTGTAGTGTATAAAATGGATTTGAGGTTAGAAATTAGTTTATAAGTATTCTAGAATGAATATTAATGTTATGAATATGGTTGGGTTGAAGTTTTGTGGTTAAATGTAATTATATTGGGGTTTTTTGAGAAGTTGGAGTGTGTAAAAATGGAGTTGGACGTGGTACTTGGTAGGGCCGGTCGACCGCGTACAGAGGGCCGGTCGACCGCGCCTCCAGAATTGGGCACACTGTCTTCGATTATAGGCAAAATTAAGAAACGCGGTCGACCGCGGTTTGGGCACCGGTCGATCGGTCCCCTGTTTTGGGTTCAAGTTTGAGAATTTAAGTTATCACCTTTTTCTTTGGGTTTGTATGTATGGACTTTCATAATCAGAGTATCATAAAGGATTAAGTGATTATATAAGGGGATTATAGACTTTAGAATCATAAGTGATTTATTTTGAGAAGTGAGAATCTAAAAGATTATATCAATTTGGTGGAAAATCCTCTAAGTATCGAGGTTAGTATTTGAGGAATACCGATTTGGAGATTTTGGTATTTTACTAAATGGGGAAGCCCACTTTTATTTGGGATTTTATTTGGTGATAATAACAATTTCACGATTTGAGAATGAGAATAACTTAGAGATACCGGATCTTAGGATCCAATCCCAAATGGGATAACTTTAAAGGTTCATAAAATAAATTGAACCATATTATGGATAGAGAACCGCGTATGCAAATTGAGGTTTATTAGGATCAAGAATATCCTTAACTGGAATTGAATTTTGAGACAATTCATTATTAGAAGCGACATGTGAGCTTCAAGTGAGTATTAGTATAGCATATACTAATTGGGGTTAATGTGCGAGAATTGACGGTTAGTGTATCAAAAGAGAGAGATATACTAAATAATGATATTAATCTATTTCACCTAAGGGCGTATAATGAATATGGAAATGATGTGTAGGTATACCTTATATAATGGTATATCTTTATTATGTGGGATGTATGTATACCTTAAATGATGGTGTATATACATGTTAAGCATACCCCCTCCTTGCTATCATTGGGAAGTTTCGTGCGTAGAGGGTGAGCATTCTTACTAGAAAAGCAGGATGTGGATATTCCCCAGGTCATAGTCGTCCATGGTGGTCAGCAAATGACATATATATATATACATTTATTTATTTTAGGGGTGAGAGGTCGTGGGTATGTGTCGCTCTCACTTGCCGGTTAGGAGCTATGACCGCTTCCCGGACGTTGTGTGCGTGAGTTGATCACGAGGTGGGT
This sequence comes from Sambucus nigra, assembly GCA_949130495.1. NCBI lineage: Eukaryota > Viridiplantae > Streptophyta > Magnoliopsida > Dipsacales > Adoxaceae > Sambucus > Sambucus nigra. The sequence goes on along the minus strand of OX422217.1, from coordinate 611,104,978 downwards.
GTCGTTGAACCCCACCAGGTGGCCCTAGTTTGCTACGTATATGGGCTGCTGGAAGATGATAGCATGTGAGCCTGCGTCCTTCGAGTTGGATGGTTATTATTGCTTGTGTTTGTACTTGGGTATCAAGGGAATAATGGACCTCAATGACCTACATTGACAGGATTTGTGTATCGGGGGGGTTCCTTGTTTGGATTTCGCCTCGGCGAGACGTCCCACGCACGAACCGCAGTGTAATGTTGGAACTTGGGGATAAGTTTAGTCCCTAATGCTCATAATTATCTACCTACCTATCTATCTATCTATCTATCTATCTATCTATCTATCTATCTATCTATCTATCTATCTATCTATATATATATATATCACCTATCCCGACGATCGACAGTGCCTGGAGTAGTGTAACGGGGGGGTTCCTTGTTTGGATTTCGCTTCGGCGAGACGTCCCACGCATGAAACGCCGTGTACTGTTGAGAATTGGGAATATTAATTAATTAAAATTGGATAATAATCATTTGGGTTACATGCATCTTGTATTGAGGGCATAATGAGCCCCGAGGATCGATACGGTCAGGAGTAGTGTAACGGGGGGGGGGGGGGGGGGGGGGCGGAGGGTTCCTTGTTTGGATTTCGCTTCGGGGTGACATCCCACGCACCAAACGCAGCGCCGTGTTGAGAATCGGGGGGAGTTTAGTCCTTAACTCTTGATGCTAATAACTTATATAATAATTATATATATGGTTTCATGCCTTATATGGGCATCACTAGAATATAAAATTCTAGTAAATGAGATTGTTGATGTATTGTGATGATGTGGGCATGATTGGATCATGTAACTTTATATGTTCAACAAATGAACATTATAAAGATAACTATAACTATTACATTAAAGTTAATGTATATAACTTATAAATTATGGAAACAAATGTATTGGGAGATAGGTTAGATGATTTCGCTTAAATACTTCTTTTGGGTTTAAGTTAGGATCCTCTTACCTAAATAGAATCGGATATTCATTTGGAGATCACGTGCATACGTTTAGTGCGCGCTTTAGATGAGAGGTGAGTTGAATTATTATGGAGAGTTCGATTCCAACTAAATCATATAATAATGCATTTATAATTATTATGCATTTTAATACACTTGCTATAAAACGTTTTTCAAACTCGGGCTCTGACCCGTTTATATTTTCCTTCTCCTTGTATATATTGTATTACTTCAGGTGTTCCTCCGCAAGGACGCCTTCGATGTTATCCATCCAGGGTATTTGTGGAGCTGTGGCAGTAGCGGACTGTTGCGGCACTTTGCTTTAGTCGATTCCTATCTTTGTATATCATGATTAGGATTCAGTTTGTATATTGAGTTAGTATTCAAGTGTTGTAGATTAACACTTTTATATTTCATTTATCAGATTATTGTATTGTTTGTTACCCGATAGCATATTCAATTATTTCATTGTTGAGATTTTTGTTGTACAATGTATTGTACTCTTTCATATTATTGGAGCATGCACTTTTCACTCATCATAGTTGGATGTATATTGTTGGTTATGTGCACTATTGGTTTTGTTGTTGTTGTTATTATAAAAGTTTTAAATTTTTGGCAATTCGCAATTAATGATTTCGGGTAGTTTGCCTTATATTATAGTGCCTAGTAGTTGATGTTGAGACTGTGCCATATGAGATACCTGATTTATTATAGTATAGGGCTGGCCACCCGTTATTATTTGGAGCGGGTTGTCACAAATTTGACTTAGTGTCAATAGAAATGGAATTGAGATTACGATCCTAGTGGATAGTGGTGATAATACAGACTAGAGAATGGGATGCATAGTTCACATCATGGGGGAAAGCCGTGTATAACCCACCTTAGAATTTAATAACTGTTACTGTTAATTTACAAAGCTTAGAGGATCAATCCATAATGGGAAAGAGTATAAGAGATGAAAAATGTGTTGGGCTAATAAAACGAGTTTCATGTTTAGAATGAAAGAACTCGCCAAGGTCATCAATGGAGGATACATGAAAATCTTGGGAAAGCAGGACTGTGGTGAAGAAGATGAGAGCGGGGTGGATTCAAGGGGTCATTCAAATGACCACATATGTCGTTCGAGTGATGCTAGAATTTTTTTGAGCGATGAAAAGCTTCGTTCGAGGCTCTTGGGGGATTAGCAAGATAGCTGTAATGACCTTATTTCCTTCTACTCAAGGACTGCCCAGCTCCTTGCCCCTTTTTAATTTTTTTATGGGGATTATAAAAATAACAGTGATGAGAAGTTTTGGTTTCCCATGTTTATAGACTTAGTACATGCATACAACTTATTGGGAAGAAAAAAAATAATAAGTGTGAGAATTAATTGTGGAATTTTGAGTGATGAATGGTAAAAAGGTTTAAACTACGGGCCGAGTAAATATGTGTGGGTATTATATTTTAGTGGAGTTACTTTAATAAAATTTAGGGGGGAAATTTATTTAATAAAGAGTTGGGGAATGTGACTCGAATATTTTTAGGCTAGTGCGTCGGGAATTGGGCACAAAGTGTCCGATTTCATTTATTATTGCAGATATATAATAAATGATTGATTATTAAATTTAACAAGAGGTGTGAACTAAATAGTGGGATTTTGTGGAATAAATTCTCAAGAGTGATGATATGTACCAAATAAGTGAGTCGGGGTATTATAGTTGGGTGACACAACTTAAATAAAAAATTAATTAATGTATGATTAATTAGGTTACAAGTCGGGGTATAGACTTGGGTATTCTTGGGCTAGTGCTACAGGTGTTAGGCACGGACTTTAATTAAATATATGTATACGGTTAGTGTGATAGTATATATATATATATATATATATATATATATAACCATCTTCCCGAGTAAGAACTCACCGGATGTTTTCTCTAAAATGTTATCACCCCAGGTATACTTATTTACCTGAAACCCTGATGCGGTTAGCTCCGCGAATCAGTAAAATAAAATAAACGTAGCGGAGATTGAAACAATTCTCGGCTATGAGACCGAACCATACCCAAAGCGTCTCACCCCAAAAATAAATCACACAATAAAAATCCAGGACGCCTATGACCTGGGGATTATACTCGTCCTGCATTCACTAGCCAGGTGATTCACCCACATCGCGCAACCTCCTGTGATAGCATTAGAGGGGTAAGTATTCCAATAAATATTATCCATACCAATATTTCTCTCTCTCTCTCTCTCTCTATATATATATATATATATATATATATATATATATATATATATATATATATATAATTTAAACACGGCTAATTCGTGCCTAATTCCCACAGTACTAGCCTAAAAAATATCCGAGTCAATTTCCCTACTCTAAACTTAATTAATTTGCACTTTAATTAATTTATAAAAATGATGTCACTCATCCACAATACCCGAACACTTTCCCTCAGCCCGTAAATTAATTCTTTAGAATTTATTGTCCCAAATTCCATAATTTAAATCTCATCCTTTTTGTCTTCCTCCCAAATTAATTTTTCCTCCCCTATTAAAGACTTAAATATGAAAGAACCGAATACCCCTTTTGAAACTTTTAAAACTTCTCACGTCAAAATTGGGTAAGACTGGGCAAGTTTTCGCCACATCGTTCGAACGACTCATAATGTTGTTCGAACGACAGGTGATGTCGGGTTTCTCTCTCCCCCGTCTTCGACTTCTGTTCCTCCTCCATGCCTAAAACTCAAACCCAAAATTCCTTAGTGTAACCCCTTAATACTCAACCCAATTCTCAACAGATTTAAACCCCCAAATCTATTAGCAACCAAAAGTACACAACATAAATTTGTCTCCATAATATACTTGATTGATCAATCCTTCTTAATACTGAATCCATATGTAGCATTTATTAAATTTCAAACTTAATTCCATATTTAATTAATACTCCAAGTTTGATAATCAATAATCAACAATTATCCTTTACAAATTATAATTTTCCCCCCAAAATTTGTAAGTCTAAATATACGAGATTTACAAAGCCTCTACTTTAAATTAATTTCACTAATCATCAATATAAGGAGAAAGCTTTCTGGGTTCCATTCAGGAATCTTAATCCCCCCAACAATCTTCTCTGAGATATCCATCTTTCCTACAAAATTTACCCATACTGTTCCATAAATTGAAAACCCCAAATTTATATGTCAACCTAACCCAAATATAATGGCTTTTATCACACCCACTATGATATGGATCGATTATCACAGATTTATATTAAAACAATTTAACTACTTGCCTGTAATGATTTGTAAAGTATGATTCCTTTGATGAAGATGATGGTTTCGACTCCCAAAAGCTTCCAAAGTTATCCCTCTTTTCTTCTCTGCAAGCCTAGGGTTTTCTCTTTGAGTTGTGTCTATAACAATTCCACTAATTTGTGTTTTATGATATTTTTGTTTTAGAGTAGTGTTCACCCCAAACTCTCAAACATAGGTTTTAATGTGTTAATCCCGAAATTAGACTCGTGGGCTGAATTAAAATGGCCCAAACACCCCCATGTGGGCCCGATTATGCCAAAAAATGCTCTGAGACCCAATTGCTACCCCCAGGTACTCTTTTCCTACTATCTCGACCTATCCAGAATCAACCGTGTACTCAAAATTTTCATCCGATTTACTTTATAACATTTTCCAATTTCGACATCAAAATATGACATAAGTGAAATCTAAAAATGATCCGAATTAATTAAATCTCAATTCACTAAAATTAATAAATCCTCCAATTTACATATATTCTCCAAATCATAAATTTGACTATCTCCAAATTATAATAAGTTTTATTTCACCCAAAAATAATTAAATTTAATGTCCTCAAAATTACGGGGTGTTACATACTCCCCCCCTTACAAATGAATTTCGCCCTCAAAATTAAGATAAGCTTAGTACTCCAAGCCTCTACTAGCTCCCTAATAATATATCCTTAAGATTGCTACACATATTTACCACTTCTAATTGCGAATTATTTTAAATTAAATTAGTTAATGAGGGCGCATAACACCTTGTACCCGGGCTTATCCGCACAAATGTTACCCGACTTTACTAGCCTTAAACTGTGATATAACTTTCGCCTCACAGTTATAACTACATACATGTATAATAACTGCGGTACCAAACCTATGTACTAATGACCAAACATCTCCCCACTTCCAACGTTGCGCTAAGTTTCATGCGTGGTATGTCTGGCAATGCTAAATCCAAATAAAGAACCCCCCGATACACTACTACCTAACATTACCGGTCATTGAGATCCGTTAGGCCCTCAGTTCATAGCACGTACCCTCAAATACCCATCTCTTGACACAAAAGTATACACCCACTCTTATGCTACAAAAGACAACATAAAATACCTCTGCCTTACTATTACCATTTTCTTAGCACAAAATAAATCACGAGCTATGTCTCCCCGCTCCAAAATAAGATTATCAACCCTGAATCCAATCAGTAAACATCCATGCTCCCCAGGATTAAAATTAACAATATAAGCATATTTATTATGCAACACATTTTAACATATATACTCGTATATATAAGCTAGACCATATCTCACGTGATACCTAGAAGAAATAATCCATACTCTGGTACAGTGAACACGAAGTCTTACTATAACTATCCACTATAGATCCAAACCATCGCTAACCAACCAAAACTTGAAAAATCATCCACCCTACTCCCATAATTCTCGAAAGTAGTAACCTCTCGTGTAATGAAAATATCCTCTTAGTGTACACTCTCGTGGTTAACGCTAAAGAACCCCGCTACCCCGTGATAATTTTATATACATAATATGGTTATTACGACCAACGCACCCATAAAATTTGACTCACTCACAAATCCTAGTGATAAAAATCTTACGTTCTGATGTCCCCAATGCCACTCAAAACATACCCACGCTCATAGGATAAAAAGATAATTTACCTCCGTACTCTAGCTGCTTTTCCTGGTCCTTGGGTTCCTAGTCAAAATTCTCTCGTCTGTACTGACCCATGAACTGCTGTAGGAGCTGTACATCCAGAATCCCATCATGTAGTTGCTCCGTGCCTCGCTTAGGAAAATCTCTCTTTATGTTCCTTGATTCTAAAAGAAATACACTTTTTAAAAAATCCTTCCTGCCACTTCTCCTGTCCCTGCTTGCCTCCCCTGCCATTCCCTTGTTCCTGGCGGCCTTGAGGAGCAAAATGCTGCTGCTGATTAGGAACCTGCTGGCCCTGTTAAAAATCCTAGCCCTCCGATGATAGCCCCCAGATTTGAATCTCTTGGCAGAATTCTTCTGCCGAGAGTCCTACCCTTGCTGTCTACCAACCTATTGCTGTGCTCCGCTAATAGTATCCCCACCTACCATGACTCTCTTACTTCCCTTCGCGTGGAAGCGATAATCCTAGAATTGTAATAAAGCTGCATTAACGACATCCGTATATGTCACCAATGTTGGGTTATCGATCACGTGCTGCCTAATCCTCTAGGCTAATCCATCTATAATCCTCGGGTAATACCGTGTATTTCTGTGTTTATAATTTAATTAATTCAGGAATGAATTGAGAAAATATGTTTTATTTAAATTACGTGAGTGAGGTAATTTAATGTGATTAAATGATAAATATGATTATTAAGTATTAATCAAGAGATAGAAACTGACTAATATTATGATATAAAATTGACTAAGTGTGAATAGTAAATAATTTATGATTATTGTTATACGGCATAGCCAGTGATATGTGCGTATTTCATTTTATCTCAACCCGTGTACTGACTAAATTGAGGTCGAGATAGGGAATATATTTTCAGTGACTCGGATGGTGAATTTAGGTTCTTTAGGAAAAATTCTAGACACCTATGACCTGGGCATTATACTCTCCCTTCATTCACTAGCAAGGGGATTCACCCAAATCGCGCAACCTCCCGTGATAGCATTATAGGGATATGTATTCCTATAAATATTATTCATATCAATATTTATAAAGTGCGCACACACACACACACGCACACACACACACACACACACATATATATATATATATATATAATTTAAACCCGGCTAATCCGTGCCTAATTCCCACAAAACTAGCCTAAACAATATCCAAGTCAATTTATCGACTCTAAACTTAATTAATTTTCACTTCAATTAATTTATAAAAATGATGTCACTCATCAACAATACCTCGTCACTTTCCCTCGGCCCGTAAATTTATGCTTTAGAATTTATCGTCCCAAATTCCATAATTTAAATCTTATCCTTTTTATCTTCGTCCCAAATTAATTTTTCCTCCCCTATTAAATCCTTAAATCTTAAAGAACTGAATACCCCCTTTTGAAACTTTTAAAATTTCTCAGGTAAAAGTTAAGTTGAGCTGTGTCGATTTTTGCCATGTCGTTTGAATGACTCACCATGTCGTTAGAACGACAGGCGATGTCGGGTTTCTCTCTCCCCTGTCTTCGAATTCTGTTCATCTTCCATGCCTAAGACTCAAACCCAGATTTCGTTACTATAACCCCTTAATACTCAACCCAATTCTCAAGTTAATTAAACCCTCCAATCTATTAGCAACCAACAATACAATACATAAATTTATCTCCACAATATACTTGATAGATCGATCCTTGTAAATACCGAATCTACACTTAGATTTTATTAAATTGCAAACCCAATTCCGTATTTAATTAAAACTCCAAGTTTTATAATCAATAATTAACCTTTATCCTTTACAGATTACAATTTCTCCCCAAAAATTTGTAACTCCAAATATACGAGATATACAAAGCCTTTACTTCAAATTAATTTCACTAATAATCAATATAAGGACATATCTTTCTGGGTTCCACTCATAAATCTTAATCCCCCTAACAATCTTCTTTGAGATATCCATCTTTCCTAAAACATTTATCCGTATTGTTCCATAAATTCAAAACCCCAAATTTATATGTCAACCAAACCCAAAAATAATGGATTTTATCACACCCACTATGATATGAATCGATTATCAAAGATTTATATTGAAACAATGTAACCACTTGCCTGTAATGATTTGTAAAGTCTAATTCCTTTGATGAAGATGATGGATTTGGCTCCCAAAGTTAGCCCTCTTTTCTTCTCTGCAAGCCTAGGATTTTCTCGTTGAGTTGTGTCTCTTACAATTTCTCTAATTTGGGTTTTATGATATTTATCTTTTAGAGTAATGTTCATCCTGAACTCTCAAACTTAGGTTTTAATATGTTACTACCGAAATTAGACTTGTGGGCTAAATTAAAATGGCCCAAACACTCCCGTGTGGGCCCGATTATGCCTAAACATTCCTTGAGACCCAATTACTACCCCCAATGTACTATTTTTTGACTATCTCGACCTATCCGGAATCAACCGTGCACTCAAAATTGTCATCCGAATTACTTTATAACATTCTGCAATTTCGATATTAAAATACGAGACGTGTGAAATCTAAAAATGATTCGAATTAATTAAATCTCAATTCAGCAAATTAAACAAATCCTCCAATTTAAATAAATTCTCCAAATCATAATTTTGACTTTCTCCAAATTCAAATAAGTTATATTTCACCCCAAAATATTTATATTCAATGTCCTCAAAATTACGGGGTGTTACATACTCCCCCCCTTACAAAGGAATTTTGTCCTCGAAATTAAGATAAGCCTAGTACTCCAAGCCTCGACTAGCTCCCTAATCACCTACCTTTAAGATTGATACACCAATCTCTACCACTTCTAATCGCGAATTACTTAAAATTAAATTAGTTAACCAGGGCGCCCATACACCTTGTACCCGTGCTTATCCACATAAATGTTACCCAACTTTACTAGCCTTAAACTGTAATACAACTTTCAACTTACAGTTATAACTACATACATGTATAATAACCACATTACCAAACCCATGTACTAATGACCAAACATCTCCCCATTTCCAACGTTGCGCTAAGTTTCATGCATGGGACGTCTCGCAATGAGAAATACAAATAAGGAAGCCTCCCGATACACTGTTACCTAACATTGTCGGTCGTTGAGATCCGTTAGGCCCTCAGTCCATAGCACATACCCCCAAATACTCATCTCTTGACACAAAAGTATACACACCCACTCTTATGCTACAAAAGACAACATACAATACTGTGCCCTTACTATTACCAGTTTCTTAGCATGAAATAAATCACAAGCTATGTCCCCCCGCTCGAAAATAAGCTTATCCACTCTGAATCCCATCAGTAAACTCCCCTGTTCCCCGGGATTGAAATTAACAATATGAGCATATATATAATGAAACACATTTTAACATATATACTCATATATATAAGCTAGACCCTATCTCAGGTGATACCTAGTAGAAATATTCCATACCCTGGTACAGTAAACACCAAGTCTTACTATAACTATCTACTATAGCTCCAAACCATCACTAACTAGCCGAAACTTGGAAAATCATCCACCCTACTCCCATAATTCTCGAAAGTAGTACCTTTCATATAATGAAAATATCCTCTTAGTGTACACCCCCACTCTCTCGTAGTTAACACCAAAGAACCCCGCTATCCCACGATAATTTTATATACATAATATGGTTATTACAACTAGCGCACCCACTAAATCTGACTCACTCGTGAATCCTAGTGATAACAATCTTACGTTATGACGTCCCCAGTACTACTCAAAACCTACCCCATGATCATAGGATAAAAAGACAATTTACCTCCATACTCTAATTGCTTTACCTGGTCCTTGGGTTCTTGGTTAAAATTCTCTTATCTGAACGGACCCACGAATTACTGTAGTGGCTGTACATCCAGAACCTCATCCTGTAGTTTCCTCTGCCTCGCTTAGGGTAATCTCTTTTCATGTGACTTGCCTCTCCATAAAAGAAAAACTTCTTAAAAAATCCTCCCTGCCACTAATCATATCTCTAATGGCCTCCCCCTCCATTCCCTTGGTCCTGGAGGCCCTGAAGAGCAAAGTCTTATTGCTGATCGGGACCCTGCTGGCCCTGTCAAAAATCCTGGCCATTCGATCGATAGCCCCAAAATCTGAATCTCTTGGCAGAATTCCCCTGTCGGGAGTCCTACCCCTGCTTCCTACTAACCTATTGCTATTCTCCACTAACAGTACCCCCACTTACCTTTCCCTGCTGGCTGGGTTCACCTCCTCTCTTATTTCCCTTTGCGTTGAATTAATAATCCTAGTAGTGTAATAATGTTGCATCAATGACATCCATATACGTCACCAATGTTGGGTTGCCAATCAAGTGCTGACTAATCCTCCAGGCTAATCCATAAATAAATATCTCTTTCTTTCGCTCCTCATTACTCACCTCGTCTGGAAAAAAATTAGCTAAACATGTGAATTCCTCCTCATACTCTGCTGCGGAGCGATCACCTTGGTTCACCTCACTGAACTTCTTTCACATCTCGATCTCCAATACTGGCAGAAAATACTTGCGATCAAATAGCACCCATAACTCCGTAATCGTCATCATATCTCTCTCCTCGACAATGGTAACTGACTCCCACCACTGTAGTGCTACTCCAGCAAGTTTGAAAGTAGCTAACATTTGCTTCCGTGTCTCACTATAATCCACCATGTGCAGGTGGCGCTGTATATTTATCTTCAATTACATGTCTCTACCACATCATAACTGCCCTGAAACTAAGGCGGGTGGCCCTTCTGAAATGTCCTCGGACTCTCTGCCAAGTAGGTGATCCTGGATGGGGCTGAATCTCCGATGCCACTAGCGGCTGCAGCTGGGGTTATGGGAAATAAATACCTATCGCTGTCATAGCTGCATTGACTGCCTGGGCTACTATCTCGGCCACCTGCGCAACTGTCATCCTCCCTGGTGGTCGCTGTAGATGAGAAACCACTAGCTCCTGATGAGTCTGTCTCTCCTCATCCCTCTTGGTTGCCCTAGCCTGACGTCCTCTCTTAGGCAACATCTGAAATTTCAAAATGAGTTGTATAAGTTCATAGTTCATACATCGGTAATAGAAGAAGAACGTAAATTTATGATTTAGAATTTTCATTTTAAATAATTTATAAAATTGATGTCACTTATCCACAATACCTGAACACTTTCCCTCGACCCGTAAATTTATGCTTTAGAATTTACCATCCTAAATTCCATAATTTAAATCTCATCCTTTTTGTCTTCCTCCCAATTTAATTTTTCCTCCCCTATTAAATCCTTAAATCTGAAAGAACTAAATACCCCTTTTGAAACTTTTAAAACTTCTCGGTCAAAATAAACTAGGACTGGGCAAGTTTTCGCCACGTCGTTCGAACGACTCACCATGTCGTTTGAACGACAGGTGACAACGGGTTTCCCTCTCCCCCGTCGTCGATTTCTGTTCATCCGCCATGCCTAAAACTCAAACCCATATATCCTTACTGTAACCCCTAAATACTCAACCCAATTCTCAATTTAAACCCCCAAATCTATTAGCAGCCAACAACACGGTACATACATTTTTCTCCATAATATATTTGATGGATCAATCCTTTTAAATACCGAATCTAAACGTAGCATTTATTAAATTGCAAACCCAATTCCATATTTAATTAACACTCCAAGTTTGATAATCAATAATAAACCTTTATCCTTTACATATTGCAATTTCTTCCCAAAATTTTGTAACTCTAAATATACGAGATTTACAAAGCCTTTACTTTAAATTAATTTCACTAATCATCAATACAAGGAGATAGATTTTTGGGTTCCATTCACGAATGTTAATCCTCCCTACGGTCTTCTTTGAGATATCCATCTTTCCTAAAACATTTACACGTATTGTTTCATAAATTGAAAACCCCAAATTTATATGTTAACCCACCCTAAAAATAATGGATTTTATCACTCCCACTATGATATGAATCGATTATCACAGATTTTTATTGAAAGAATTTAACCATGACTGTAATGATTTGTAGATTTTGATTCCTTCGATGAAGATGATTGATTTGACTCCGAAAAGTTCCCAAAGTTAGCCATCTATTCTTCTCTACAAGCCTAGGGTTTTCTCTTTGAGTTGTGTCTGTCATAATTCTTCTAATTTGGGTTTTATGATATTTTTCTTTTAGAGTAATGTTCATTCCAAAATCTTAAAGTGAGGTTGTAATGTGTTAATCCCGAAATTAGACTTGTGGGCTAAATTAAAATGGCCCAAACACCCTCGTGTGGGACCGATTATGCCTAAAAATGCTCTGAGACCCAATTACTACCCCCAGGTATTCTTTTCCGACTATCTTGACCTATCCAGAATCAACCGTGCACTCATAATTGTCATCCGAATTACTTTATAATATTCTCCGATTTCAACCTCAAAATACGACACATGTGAAATCTAAAAATGATTCGAATTAATTAAATGTCAATCCACCAAATTAAATAAATCCTCCAATTTAAATGAGTTCTCCAAATCATAAATTTGACTTTCTCCAAATTAAAATAAGTTATATTTCACCCAAAAATAATTACATTCAATGTCCTTGAAGTTACGGGGTGTTAAATATATATGATATAGCATGTGAATAATCTTGCGAAACCATGTGCTAATTAATAACTCTAACATTTAGCGCCTAAAGATTTAATTTCCCAATCCATATAGGTTTAATGTGATGATCTTGGGCTTTGGGAACCTTGGTGACACTAGATTTAGACTTCCAAACATTTTCTAAGATCATAACAAAAGGTCCTACCACAATGTGTGAATGTGAAGACACGACGAGGAATGTTACACTTGGGCTAACTTTTTCTAATGTCCTTGGCTATGGTAGACCAAGAATGCGCTAGGCCTAAAGTTCTCTATTACGGTAAATGGTGTAAAATTAACAAATCGACTATTTTTATAATTTTCAATTTTAAGTTCAATCAAACAAGTTACCCAGATTAAACTTAACACCAATTAAATAAAAGCCGCATTAAACAAATTAAATAATATTATCTTTAACCTAAACATACTTCTAGGTGAGTGCAGGATAAAATATGTAAATCAACCACAGTTCCCGATGTACAAGGAAAACCCAAATGGGAAAAACCTCTAATAGCCTAGCCACGCAAATTCACCATGATACAGAATTATACAAGACTGATAGAATACTTACATAATGACTCGATGCCCTAACAATCCTTGATATGTCATTAATCTTCGACCACTCCTTCATAGTAGAACGGGGGAGTCCACCCGGGCAATTGCCATAACGCGTGAGGCCATACACATCTCGGTATCAACCAAACAAGCTCAGTAATCGTCACACACTATGGAGTCCACCGTATGTAAACAGATCAAACATGGAATCCATCATACAAAATTTTTGTCTATCAAGATGATGAGAGAATAAACTCGTGGTCTTAAAATAGGATGTTCAAAGCACAATAAGATGAAGCTTAGATCCTAAACAAGTTGGGTTTAAATTAGGACTTTAGAGAGCCTTTTGATAGAGTTTGGGAAAAAATATATGTTTTTATCTCAGATAAAACTGTTTCTCTGCACTCCTATTTATATGAGGTTCTCCAAAATCGGGATAAGGATGAAGCTATTTGGAAAATCTCAATTTTAATAAAAATTCTCCACCTCGCTCGAACGAGGTACAAATCATTCAAACGAAGACATGCATCTCATTTGAACACCTTTGTAACAACACTTACAATGAGATTCTAGTGAAACGTATAAAGTGCCTCATATAAAGTTTCATTTGAACATATTAAAATAAGGTACATAGACTCGTTTAAAGGACATACCTAATGTTAGTATAATGACCTCATGAAAAAATATTTTTCTTCTAAAAACTATTAAAAGAAGATAAAAATCATTTTAAAAATAATTTTATAAAAAATCTAACACAGAAATATAAAATCTCTAAGGATCAAAATATTATGCCTTCATAGCTGAGAGATCCTCGGAACGTGAATATGGAAACGAGCACGAAACATGACATGATAACATGGATCTTCTACCTTGACCTTTATGTGTTTAAGAGACCACATCATAGGCTTAAAAGCTCAATACACTCAAGTCCTAACCTATGACTCAAACAGTTTTGTCCAAACACAGAATAAAGCCAAAATACATACAAAACTGACTCTATTGGAAATTTGTCTATACAACTCTTTCCCTTTGGCTATTCTAGGAAAAAAATAAAAGTAAAAACTCCTACGAGCCATCAATCTCACTAAAGAGTATCCTAAACCCCAAAGGAAAAAGTACAACTTGACGCACTCATAAACTTGAGTAGCTTTAAAAACTTGTAAAGTTTGTCACATGCTGTGAACCTCACACTTAAACACACGTTAAAATACAAAGAGAGTATATAAGAAATATAAATATTCACACTTAAACTCCCTCTATGTCTAATAGACCCCACCTAGGTAAGATCTCTCCTCGAAGATAAAGACATCATCCTAAAAACTAAGGTCAAAGTTACCATGTCTCCCCCTTTTTGTTCAATAATTAAAAAAGAAATAATGTATAGTAAATAATTTCTTCCACATAAACCATTTCTTACCCAAAATGCGAGAACACATGATACGTATTATAAACAAAGAGGAAAAAATAATATCATACAATGGTGTAAAGTACAACAAACACAACATGACGACACAATCACAAATAATACAAACTATGATCAATCGATACCAATTATTATGAAATAAATGATACCAAATTGAATACAAAATGAAGCATGAGATAACAATGTAAAAAGCAACAAGAGATACTAATATGATCATATAACATGCCAATTTGATTCAAAGATAAATCACATGGCATCATGGATTAAATGCAAACACAAAGACTTAAAACAATTGATACCATATCTTTAAATATACAAAATATACCATTGATACACATGCACATAAATATAGATGTGATAGATAGAAAGAACGCTATGGAAACACAAGTAAAATGCAAATTAGCCTAGAAAATATTGATGATTCTTGTATCAATCGCATCAAATATTTTTCAATGGTGACCTTTCACGTAAGAAAAAGTTCTCCCCTTGTAGAAATTTCCCGCACACACTCATATTTTTCAAATAATAGCAAACTCATAGGCAATGGGTCTTACATGCACAAATCCCACAATCAAATATATATATGACAATTGTTTTTGGATAACACCTCGCTTAGCTTATATAGCATATGAAGTTAAAATTCAAATGAGCCTGGCATGTGTATTAAGAGGCATATACATAGTGAATCAATTAAACAAGTCATTTTCAAACTACTCCACGTAAGCATAATTAAGAGAAATCTAAGTATTGAAAATCATAAACAAATGTCCTAGTCATATAGAAACATGGAAGTAAGTGAATTCAAACACATTGATATGCCACACAAAATGTGTAAATCAAATTACATATAAAGAAAAATATTTTTGATTTTTTAAACTTGTTCAAAGGACTCAAAAGGTAACCAAATTCATTTTGTATTTATCTCAATAAGACCCAATAATAGAAAAAATAAAATTCAAAAAGACTGAAATCACGTACAACAAACAAACACGTATATCATGACGTACAAAAGCTTGTGTATGTAAACATGGGAACAAAATCAACCATTAGGTTTAGCACGGGATGTATCATATGCAAGCATTTGAGAATCAACATGTTCAACATCTAAGGCCTCTAATTATGATTTCATAACCTACATATGTGAGATATGACACTCTTGGCTTTTCAGAACATCGGTGACTCTAGACTTAGACCTAGGACCATTTCTAAGCCCAAATCAAAAGTGCATAAGGTGACCTTTCCTACTGCAATGTGTGCATGTGTAGACATGAGGAATGACAATTGTGGTATTGGCTTCGATATTCCAAATGCTTTTAATACTAAAGACGAAACCATGATTTTGAGATAGTTAACCGTTGAAAGGAATCTTACCCTTGGGTTGACCTTTTCTAACGTTCTTAGAAATGGTTTACTCTCTCAAAATAATGGTTTTGGCTTTAGTATAAGAAGAATTTGTAATATCGAAGCTAATACCAAAATTTTCATCTTTGATTCTGACGATACCTAACATTTTATTCAAAATTTTCAACCTAGACTTCAAATCAAATTTGACATCACTCGAGTCTTTCAATCTATCCTCTAACTCCACTATCTTAGACTCGAGAAAACTACTAGGGTTTTAAAACTCAAGGGATTGGTTTTTCAAAATCTCCATTAAACCACGAAGGCTATCTCGTTCCCCCTCAATAAATGCGAGTTTCTCCCTCAGAGTCTTGTCACCTGACCTAAGATTATCAATCAATTTACTCTCATTATTCCCTATGGGACATTGTCTCAATACACCTTCCAAATTCAAGTTATCCTTTTTTAATTTTATCAATTCTACATATAACTCATGGAAGGTAACTTGGAGTTCACTCCCCTCATCCTCTTATTCATTTTCTACCTTCGTACACATGGAAATCACAAACAATGACATCGAAAGTATCATGCATATAACTATCTTCATCGTAATATTTTTTCATCACGGCTCACATGACTAGCCATGAACGCGACATAGCTACACTCAATGGGGGAATGAAATTCTTCTTGTGGATCACTATCACTAAGGATGGCATTATACGCCTTCGATTTCTTTCCTTCCTTCCTTAATTTAGTGGGACATTTAGTTTCCCTATGCCCATGACCATCACACCCAAATCATCTATCTGGTCCATACCTCTTAAAATTATTACTATGATTAGGAAATTTTATAGCTTTGTTAAAGTTGTTTTCTCAGACTTACATTCATCTTTCAATTGTTCTTCAAACTTGAGAATTTTTTTTAATATTTTTTAGCGAACATTTCTGTATCCTCGGAATCGATGTCAGACTCATCATCCAAACATGTGTTTCCTACTTACAAGATTTAAAAGCAATGCCCTTATCTTTCTTCATCTTTTTGGAGGAAAAAATGTCAATCTCACAAGTTTAATTTACACATTCTTCAATTTTTGTAGAGTCCAAAGTATCCAAGGAATTCAAAGCTGTCACTTTTGAATTAAATCTTTCAGGTAAGGACCTTGGGATTTTCTTGGCTAAACTATTTTTGGTATTCTGTCTCCCAAGTTAAACAATGATTTCACAATATTATACAATCTAGTGTAGAACATATCAAAGGTTTCACTCTCTTCCATCTTAATGGTTTCAAACTGAGTTGTGAGGTTTTGGAGTTTGGAAGCCTTAACAACACTAGTACCCTCATGAGTGTGTTTGATTATGTCCCAAGCCTCTTTAGACATTTCACATATCATAATACAGTAGAACGCCTGCGGTGTAACCGTACAAAACAAAGCATTCAGGCCGAGTGAATTATAGTTGAACATTTTAAGCTCATCCTCACTCCAGGTTTCAACGTGTTTAAGAATTCCGTAAGCACCTAATAAGAACTTGGATTGGGACCAACTCTTAATTACCGCTTGCCATACCCGCTCATCTAACAAATGGGTGCTCATTTCATTCTTGATTTTCAGTATGTATAATTAGACTCGTCAAATATCGACAGTATAGAAACCGAATGACCCTCCAAATAGGAACCTTGTAAGGACAATTTGTCCATCTTTATGTATATGTTATGTCATACGCCGTTACAAGATTGATGGTTGAAAAGATCACATCGTCATCAATGAAATCCGAAGATCAAAAGGAATCAGACCTGGCCGGATCGATCCGGTTCAGAAAAAGAACCGATCCGGCTTATCGGACCGATCCGAAAAACTACCGGACCGATCCGCTTTGTCAGACTCCAGTAGCCACCGGATCCATAGCGAACCGATGAAGCCTAAAGGACCGAACCAATCCGATGCCAACCAGATGGATCCGTTTTCAGAAAAAGAACCGATCCGAGTTCACCGGACCGATCCGCCTAAGGGACCGGACCGATCCGACGAGGATAGACTCTGACAGATCGTGGCCAGATTTTCTAGGGCAAAGAGTTCCTTATTTAATCCACGACCAGAGGTTGTTTTTAACAGAGACTTACACACGATTTTCTGAGTTCCATAACTCTTAAGTCTTCATGGTATTTGAGTCCATTGATTCATACCCTTGATTCACACAAATTCCATACATTTGTGAGTCACTTTTGGTAACCCAAGAACACCATTGATGTTGTTCAACCCTTTGTGAAGTGGACCGCTTCTTCCTCTTCATTGCAGCCCTACTGGAAAGGGTTTCTTCCAGCCGCGACTACAGAATCCGATACCCGAGGGTAATTCTTAGTCAACCTGTATTTCATTGTAATCCAATTGTAAACCGTCTTTTACAAATTATAGTGATATACAAATGGTTTTGCCCCTGAGGGGGATTTTTCCTTAAACTTTGTGTGTTGAATACTTATTGCATGATTTCATATTGTTTCAATCACACCTAGTTGCATGCTTAGGGTTAATTTGGGTTAAAAATGGTATTTATTATATTATTTCTTAATTGAACGCAAGCGCCAACTCTTTCAAATTGGTATCAGAGCAGGTTACGCCATTCTATCGCGTATTCCTTACTTCCGAATTTTTTTTCTAAAGATATCAATTTTTGAAATAAATTGATTTTTGAAAAGAGCGTGTTCATATGGAGAAGTCATATTATAAAATGCCTATTTTTGACGGGTCAAATTATGCTTATTGGAAAGCCCGTATGAGGTCGGCTTTAAAAGCCATTGATGAACGTGTCTGGATTTTGGTTGAACGAGGGTGGACTCCTCCCACCGTGACTATTGATAATGTGACCAACTTGAAACCTGACATTACTTGGACTGATGAAGAATTTAAATGGTCATCTTTTAATTCTAAGGGTCTAAGTGCTATTTCTGGGTCTGTCACACCTGATGAGTTCAAACGCATAATGATGTGCACCACGTCAAAAGAGGCATGGGATGTTTTGCAACTTACCCATGAAGGAACAAATGCTGTTAAAGAGTCAAAATTGCAAAATCTAACAACTCAATTTGAAACCATCACCATGCATGAAAATGAATGTTTTGATGAATTTTATGCTAGGCTTTCTGACATTGTTAATACTAGCTATAATCTTGGTGAACATATTCCAAATGCTAGAGTTGTTAAAAAGATTCTTCGTTCCCTTCCTAAGCGTTTTATACCTAAAGTCACTGTGCTAAATTCCTTGGGTAATTTAAATACTCTAAAATTGGAAGAACTGGTAGGAGATTTACAAACCTATGAAATAGACATGTTTCCTAAATCTGCCAAGCCAAAAGATAAGGGAATTGCCTTTAAAGCCCAAGAGAGAAAAAGTGAGGGGTCGGCAAGAAAGAAAGTCGAGTCATCTAGAAAGATAGAAAATTCTGATTCTGAATGTGAGTTTGACTTAGATGATTTGGCATTATTTGCTAAAAACTTCAAGAAAATTCTGAAATTTAAAAAGGGTGGAAACTTCAAAGATAAAAAGAATTTTCAGAAAAATAAGTTTGAAAAGAAAGATTTCAAAGAACCCCCTAAAGACAGTGAGAGGTGTTTTGAGTGTGACGGTAAGGGACACAGAGCGTTTGAGTGTGCCACTCGTCTGAATAGGGAAAAGGGTAAAGCTGTCCTAAATGCTACCCTTAGTGACGACAGTGAGGACGAGTCGGTGGACTCGGGAGATGAGTCACCGCATGAGCGTAACTTCACCGCGTTCATGGCTAGTCATGTGAGTACTCCTAGTGCATCTCACGATGATGAGGATGCTACTTCACAGCGACACCTCGACAGCGAGAGCGAAGAGAGTGAGGGAGAGGAGGAAGGTAGTGAGGACGAGAGTAACCTTCAACGCGCCTACGCCGAGTTATATAATGAGTCTTTCAAAACTAAAAAACGTAACAAGGCGTTAGCTCTTAGAATCACCGCGTTAGAAGAAGAATTAGAAGAGACGAGAGAGAGAGAGTCCTCCACCTGCACCGCCATGAGAGAGAGAGAGTCTGTCTGGGTTAGTAAAGAGAATTTGCTTAGAGAGAGAGAGAGCAGTTTTGAGAAAGAAAAAGCGGACTTGACTAAACAAGTGGCTAGTCTTACGAGTGAGCTCCATTCCTCCCTGGAGACTCGGAAGAAACTTGAAGCACTTGTTGCCCAGCTTACTCATGACCTTGAGAGAGCTCGGAAAGTCAAGGTAAAAATCGAGGACACATCTGGGAAGATGGGAAAGATGCTCCTCGGTCCCGCTTTAGGTTTTGGTGACATGCAAGGAATAGGTTTTGATGGTGCCTCCACGTCCCAAATTGCACCCGGACCAATTCCTAAGTTTACTACGACTCCTTATGGCCGTCATCAAAAACCAAGAAGGAGATTTCGACAAAGAAAAGCAATCCAAGGTCCTCCTAATAATGTGCCCTTTTGCTCCCATTGCAAAAGAAACGGACACCTTAGGGATAATTGCTATAAGTTGGGTCGGACACGACGTACGTTTGCTCCACCACATCAGACTAATGAGTTTGCCAGTCTGAGAGAGCGTGTTGAGTTTCTAGCCGCCACATCACAGAGTTTGATGGAGGAATTCCGACGAATGTCCTCATCGTCAATAAATGCTTCCCGCATTCCGGCTAAAACCAACAACAACAACGGTAAACAAAAGGTTACCTATTCTTGGGTTCCTAAGAAAGAGAAAAAGGCCCTTGTTGTCCATGTTGCTCTCAAAGCACATAATACCTCTCAGTGGTATTTTGACAGTGGATGCTCCAGACACATGACAGGTGATGTCTCTTATTTTACCCATCTTGAGGATTATAATGATGGGAGAGTCACCTTTGGAGATGGGAGCAAATCTAGCATAGTAGGACGAGGTACAGTAGAGTTACCAGGATTTCCAAAGCTAGAGAACGTGCTGTACGTCAAAGGTTTGAAAGCAAACCTTCTTAGCATCAGCCAGCTGTGCGACGATGACTTTGCAGTGAAGTTTGACCGGAAAGCTTGTAAGGTCTATAATCAAGCCGGTAAACTTTTAGTGCAAGGGGTGAGGACAGAGGATAACTGCTATGGGACTGAGCCCACATCCTCACTTGTCTGCAACAGCGCCACGGTCACTCCTATGGATCTGTGGCACCAACGTCTAGGTCACATGAACATTAGAGATCTTAATCGTTTAGCTAAAAAGGACCTAGTACGTGGCTTACCATCTCTTGGAAAGTCAACTTCGACCGTTTGTGGACCCTGTCAGTTGGGAAAACAAATTCGTAGTACTCATAGGAAGTTGAATTCCATTACCACCTCCCGTGCTCTTGAGTTGATTCACATGGATCTTATGGGTCCTACTCGCACGGAGAGTCTAGGTGGTAAGAGATACATTCTCGTGATGGTAGACGATTTCTCTAGATACTCTATTGTAGGTTTTCTAAGAGAGAAATCTGATGTTGTAGAATTTTTAACGACCAAGTGTCGTGTCCTGCAAAATCAACACGGGGTCACTATTAATAGAATACGTAGTGACAACGGCACTGAATTTAAGGAAGCAAAGGTGGATTTGTACTGTGATAGCCTTGGGATCAAACATGAGTTTTCTGCTGTGAGAACTCCTCAGCAAAATGGGATTGTTGAGAGGAAGAATAGAACGATCCAAGAGATGGCTAGATCTATGCTTCTAGGTCGTAAAGTTTCTAGGAGATTTTGGGCAGAGGCAGTGTCTACTGCATGCCACACGGTGAATAGGGTTTATTTGCGTCCACACACTCTTAAGACGCCTTATGAATTGTGGACAGGCAAGAAACCCAACCTGGCATATTTCCGTGTCTTTGGGAGTAAATGCTACATCCTACGGGATAGAGAGCAATTAGGAAAGTTTGACTCCCGGAGCGACGAGGGAATATTGCTAGGATATTCATCGAACAGTAGAGCGTACCGGGTTTTTAACCTGAAGAGATCTAAGGTTATGGAATCAATAAACGTCACTATGCAAGATGACGAACCTCCGACGGTTATTGATCCCAACCTTCAGTGTGTGGATGAGGATTGTTCTGACAGTTATTTTCCTGTTCCTCTTCCACACTCTGTGGACCCTATTCCTGTGTTAGGGGACACACCTGCTTGGGTTCGCAAGAGTCATGACCCATCTGCCATTGTTGGTGATCCCACTCTAGGGGTCAAGACTCGTGCTCAGCTAGAGAACGTTGTTAGCCATCTTTGCTACACGTCCAAAGTCGATCCCAAGAACCATAAAGAAGCACTCAAAGATGAACACTGGATATCTGCTATGCAGGATGAGTTGCTTCAGTTTAAGAAGAACAATGTCTGGGAACTTGTCCCCCGACCTAGTGATACTAATGTTATTGGTACCCGGTGGATTTTTGAGAATAAAATGGATGAAAATGGTACCATAACCAGAAATAAGGCTAGGTTGGTCGCTCAAGGCTACACACATATAGAGGGTGTAGACTTTGGGGAGACATTTGCTCCTGTTGCGAGGCTTGAGTCCGTCCGTCTTCTACTCGCCATCGCATGTCATCTGCGCTTCAAGGTATATCAGATGGATGTCAAGAGTGCCTTTCTGAATGGCATTCTACAGGAAGATGTTTATGTGGAACAACCAAAAGGGTTGGAAGACCCTCAGCACCCTGAGCACGTCTACTATCTGAGGAAAGCCTTGTATGGTTTGAAGCAAGCACCCCGTACTTGGTACGAGAGGCTTACTTCCTATCTCTTAGCTCGTGACTTCAAGAGAGGGGGAGTAGATATGACGTTGTTCGTCAGGAGAGATGACGGTGCTATTTTGGTTGCCCAGGTCTATGTGGACGACATAGTCTTTGGATCCACATGCTCCCAGCATGCTCATCACTTTGAGGAGGAGATGAAAAGTGAGTTTGAGATGAGCATGGTTGGTGAGCTTACATTCTTCCTTGGTCTCCAGGTTCGTCAGCTAGAGGATGGGATGTTCATCTCCCAATCCAAGTATGCTAGAGACCTAGTGAAGAAATTTGGTTTAGACTCCGCTAAGCATGCACGTACACCTATGAGTACTTCTACCAAGCTTAGTAAGGACACTTCAGGCAAGGACGTAGAGCAAACCTTGTATCGGAGTATGATAGGTAGTCTTGTCTACTTGACTGCTAGTCGTCACGACATTGCCTTTAGTGTTGGAGTCTGTGCGCGTTATCAGGCGTCTCTTAAAGAGTCACACTTACTCGCTCTAAAACGTATTATCAAATACGTGAGTGGGACTCTCTCATACGGTATTTGGTATTCCTTTGATACCGATGACCGTTTGTCCGCCTATTCGGATGCCGATTGGGCCGGGGACGTAGATGGATGTAAGACCACTTCTGGTGGGTGTTTCTATTTTGGTTCTGCTCTTGTCTCCTGGCTGAGCAAGAAGCAAAATTCCATCTCTTTGTCCACTGCGGAGGCTGAGTACATAGCCGCCGGGAGTTGTTGCACACAACTCTTGTGGATGAAGCAAATGCTGGAGGATTATGGGATATCACAGGACACCATGACCATTTCCTGTGATAACACGAGCGCGATACACATATCCCGCAATCCAGTTCAGCATTCGCGCACAAAACACATCAGGATACGTGAGCACTTCATACGTCAGTTAGTTGAAGAGAAAGTCGTATCCCTGAGTTTTGTTCCTACCGACCGTCAGTTAGCCGATATTTTCACAAAACCTTTAGATGCCCTTAGATTTGAGAGTCTTAGGAAATCTTTAGGGATTTGCACAGTTGACTGAGGGGTTGGTCTATGTCTAGAATAGGATGCTTCTTCATGTTCATATCATATGCTTCCTATTGCTAGTCTGTTTATATGTACCATTGCTTAGTTGTACAGTCTTATTTTATTCTTGTTGCTTTTCTTTATTCTTTGAAAAATACAAAAAGATTTTCTTTTAAGAAAAATTTTGAGAAAAAGCACAAAAAGATTTTATTTTGATAAAATTTTTGAAAAATTGAAAAAGAGATTTGTCTTTTATGGATGAGCATTTAAGATATCCAAGTCACAACTTCATTCCATTTATCCATGTGACTGCTTGATAGAGATTTGAGAGGCTACATCATTTCATCCATGTGCTTAACATTGCTTGGAGTCCTTGAGATGTAATTAGTGATATCTTCCTACATGTTTGACTCCTATATCCTTTAATGCACACATGCACGGCTATATTTGATTATTGCACTTGTATATCACATATTGGCTTGAGTGTTTCTATCTCAATTCTGTCTATACAATGTACAATATGCGGTAAAACTTGACAAGATTGGATTGCATGTAAAAATCATTTTGGTGAGACTGTGTGTATATTTTCATAACGGGGAGGGGCTGCGAAAGTTGATTCCTATCCTTTGCGCAAAAGCCACCGTTTAAAAGGACCTAAAAAATGGAGGAATTTTAATATCCGAGGTCCTAAGAGGTTAAAAGAGCCCGAAAAAAATTTGAAGGCAATAAAAAGCAATTCATGCCATATATGGGCCATTGTAGGTTTCACCATCAATTCTCCAATGTTTGAGAATTTAGTATACCTCTATTCAAAATATAAATCTGAGGGAGTTTGGTTGGAGATTGAAAAACGGGTTTGCACTTCCTTGAAAGTCCTGAAAAAGCATGAAAAATCATTTTGGACGTTATTGGTGTAGAAATCACTTTGAGCGTTGATTTGTAGATTTGATATAGTCAATGTCTTATATTTCCAATCTTTTACACCAAAGGAAGCATTTGAGTTCATTCGTTAGGAATATCCAATATTCATCGTGCACATATGTTATGTTTGTATGCATTGATTTTCCTATCGAATTTTGATCACACCCATTCTTTTACGCTATCACCGACTTGGTTGTTTTATGTTCATTCATGGTGTGATTTTATGCCTTGTGTCACCCCGGTTCTTGATTGCTTGATTTATTTATCTCATTTGTCTATTTGGGGACATCATCAAAAGGGGGATAATGAATTATCTGATTATGGGGGAGTTCTTGAAATTCTGAGAATATCATCTTAAATTGATATATATGCTTATGTCTATCTCATTTCAAATTCGATACGTCACTTGGTATTTGCTTTATCTCATGTGTGTAGGTACATCCTTGATAATTCCATGATACACACCCTGATGAGAAAAGCGTGAAGATGAAGATTCCTGAAAAATTGAAGAACAAACGATGCAGCCTTAGTCATATGTACCTCTTTCAGTTTTGGGTTCATGGAAGGGTAGATTTGTATAGGCATTGTTCATACTTGATAATTCGGATTTTTTATGTTTGTTCCGGCATAGACATAGGGGGAGATTTGTGAGGACAATTTGTCCATCTTTATGTATATGTTATGTCATACGCCGTTACAAGATTGATGGTTGAAAAGATCACATCGTCATCAACGAAATCCGAAGATCAAAAGGAATCAGACCTGGCCGGATCGATCCGGTTCAGAAAAAGAACCGATCCGGCTTATCGGACCGATCCGACAAACTACCGGACCGATCCGCTTTGTCAGACTCCAGTAGCCACCGGATCCATAGCGAACCGATGAAGCCTAAAGGACCGGACCGATCCGATGCCAACCAGATGGATTCGTTTTCAGAAAAAGAACCGATCCGAGTTCACCGGACCGATCCGCCTAAGGGACCGGACCGATCCGACGAGGATAGACTCTGACAGATCGTGGCCAGATTTTCTAGGGCAAAGAGTTACTTATTTAATCCACGATCAGAGGTTGTTTTTAACAGAGACTTACACACGATTTTCTGAGTTCCATAACTCTTAAGTCTTCATGGTATTTGAGTCCATTGATTCATACCCTTGATTCACACAAATTCCATACATTTGTGAGTCACTTTTGGTAACCCAAGAACACCATTGATGTTGTTCAACCCTTTGTGAAGTGGACCGCTTCTTCCTCTTCATTGCAGCCCTACTGGAAAGGGTTTCTTCCAGCCGCGACTACAGAATCCGATACCCGAGGGTAATTCTTAGTCAACCTGTATTTCATTGTAATCTGATTGTAGACCGTCTTTTACAAATTATAGTGATATACAAATGGTATTGCCCCTGAGGGGGATTTTTCCTTAAACTTTGTGTGTTGAATACTTATTGCATGATTTCATATTGTTTCAATCACACCTAGTTGCATGCTTAGGGTTAATTTGGGTTTAAAATGGTATTTATTATATTATTTCTTAATTGAACGCAAGCGCCAACTCTTTCAAACCTACCTAAACACTAATCTAGGAAAATAACTTAGTATTCTAACTATTGTACTAACTTGAGAAGGTGATAGGCCCGAAGGGTTCTAATATGGCAAAGGGATAAAAATAAACAAACCATTAATTTAAAAACTTCCATATTTAAGTTCAATCAAACAAGTTACCAAAATTAAAATTATCACCAAATGAATGAAAGTTGTGTCAAGCAGATTGACCAATTTTATATTTGACCTAATCATGAATTTAGGTGAGTGCATGTTAAAATAATTAAATCAACCATAAGGCCCGGTGTATGAGAAAAACCTAAATGGGAAAAACCTCGGATGGAATAGGAACACAAATACACTATTATTTGAATTTACACAAGACTGGTTGAAAACTTACACGATGACTCGATGACCTCACAAGCTCTGACGCATCTTCAATCTCTAACTGCTCCTTCAAAGGATATGTAGGATTTCACCCAGCAACCGTCACAATGTGTGAGTCCACACACACTTTGGTATCCATAAAAAAGTTTCAACTATCATAGCACAATACGGAATCCACTGTATGTAAATAGATCATTCATGGAATTCAGTGGACCAAAATTTTCTCTACTAAGACGATGAGAAAATAAACCAATAATACCCAAAACAAGGTCTTCAAAGTATAGTAAGATGAAGCTGGGATCCTAAACAACTTGGTTATAAGCTAGGATTTTGGATATCTTTTTGATAGGGTTTGGGAATTTAAAATATAAGTTTTTGTTTCAAATAAAACTGTGTATCCACACTCTAATTTATAATAGTTTTTCCAAAATTGAGATAAGTAATAAAATAAAATTTGAAAGTCTCAAATATAATAAAATCGTCCATGCATCTCGTCCGAACACCTTCCTAATGACACTTCTAATGAGGTTCCCACGAACGGTAAAAAATGTCTCGTTTGAAGAATTATTGGAACATGTTCTAACGAGGTACATAGACACGTCCGAATGACATAACTAATGCCATTCTAATGACCTCACAAAAATATATTCTTTAAAAAAAAATATTAAACGAAGATAAATCATTTTAAAACAATGTAGTAATAATTTTATAAAAATCTAACTCCCAAATATAATCAGAGGATCGAAATATTTAAGAATTCATATTTAAGAGATCATCGAAACATGAAGGCGAAAATGCGCACGGAACATGACATGATGATGTAAATCTTCTAACTTGGCCATTATGCCTTCAAGAAGCCACATCATAGGCTTGAAAGGTCAATATACTCAAGTATTAAATCATAACTCAAACAGTTTTTTCCAAACATGGAATAAAGCCAAAATACATGTAAATTGACTGTAATGAAAATTTGTCCTGATGTTAACTCTCTTAAAACGTTACTCTTGGCTTTAATAGTGAAATTAATGGGATCATTGAAGACAATTCCAGCCTTCTCATTTTTTATTTGGATGGTGCCTAATATATTATCCAACTCTTTGACCTATATTCCAAAGAAAATTTGATGTGACTTGAGTTTTTCAATTTTTCCTCTAACTCCACATTCCCAGACTCAAGCAAAAGATAAGACTCATCATGTTTTAGAGAATCATTCTTCAAATTTTCAAACTATCCACGAAGGTTATCTATCTCTCCCTCTACGTACTCGAGCTTCTCATCAAGAGTCTTCTCACATGCCCTAAAATCCTCAATTATTTTAACGTCACCATTACATACGATATGTTCTCTCAACATAGCTTATAACTCTAAATTTTACTTTTTCAACTTCAATGACTCAGTGTCCAATTCCCCAAAGGAAACTTGAATCTCAATCTTCTCCTCAACCCACTCTTCTTCTTCTTCTTCTTCTTCTCCCCCTCCTTCTTCTTCTTCTTCTTCTTCTTCTTCTTCTTCTTCTTCTTCTTCTTCTTCTTCTTCTTCTTCTTCTTCTTCTTCTTCTTCTTCTTCTTCTTCTTCCGCTTCTTCTTCCTCTTCTCCTTCTTCTTCTTCTTCTTCCTCTTCTTCTTCTTCTTCTTCTTCTTCTTCTTCTTCTTCTTCTTCTTCTTCTTCTTCTTCTTCTTCTTCTTCTTCTTCTTCTTCTTCTTCTTCTCCCCCTCCTTCTTCTTCTTCTTCTTCTTCTTCTTCTTCTTCTTCTTCTTCTTCTTCTTCTTCTTCTTCTTCTTCTTCTTCTTCTTCTTCTTCTTCTTCTTCTTCCTAACTTGGGAATCATAAGACCGTACCTCAACACCATCATGTATATGATTATCTTTAATATCAAAAGATATTTATTTTGTCTTACATGACCAGATGTAAAAGAGGTGTAGTTATACACCATAGGAGAATCACAGTCCTCTTTGCACTCACTATCACTAAGGGTAGCATTGTATGACTTAGGTTTCTTTCATTCACTCCTTAGTTTAGTGGACATTCATGTGAATAATGCTAAAAACCTTAGCATTCAAAACACTTGTCTCGGTCCACATCCTTAGGTTTATCCCTCTTCTTCCTACCATGATATTTGAAGTTCTTAGATTTTTTCTCAAACTTATGATCTTCTCTAAGCTTAAGACAGTTAACATCCTAGCAAACCTATTAATCTCCTCGATATCTAAATAACCTCACTATCACAATCCTACACATACTCCTTCCTAGGTTTCAAATATAAACTTTTATCTTTCTTCCTAAGAGGAAACATGTTTAGTTAATAAGTTTAGAAATCATTAATAAGTCCTCGAACCCGCATAGTATTGACACTAATAAGAGAATCTATGAGCATGACCTTGACATTAAATCTTTCAGGCAATGACCTTAAGATTTTTCGCACCACTCTCAACTCGAAGATATGCTTATCTAAGTTAAAACATGAGTCAACAATATCTGAAAAATTAGCATAGAATTCATCAAAACACTCATTCTCTAACATTTTTATCACTTCAAAGTTAGTTGTCAAATTTTGTAACTTAATAACCCTAATAGTGTCAGCACCCTCACGTATTGATTTCAAAATATCCCAAGCGTCTTTCACACTTTCACAAGTCACGATACGTCGAAACTCTTCAGTGGTAAAAATACAAAATATAATATCTACTTACTTGAAATTAAATTCCAAGGCATCCTTTTCATCCATTAGGAGGAGAATGCTTATGGTAAAGCATCCTCAGTGGGAGTAGACCACCCTTGCTTAACTGAGTTACAAAATTTCTCATCTATCACTTTTAAATAAATTGCATTTGTGCCTTCTAATAAGGATAGTTTCACCTGTAAAAAATAGGAGGCCGAGTTACGAAACTCTAATTATGGTTGAAATCTACATCAAAAATCATAAATGTTCACTAAACATGGATCAAACACAATAACATATTGCAACCTGCTCTGAAACTAATTTGAGAAAGCCCAAGTGCTAGGGTATGGGTTAACAAACACCAATTACTTTTTTTAAAATTAAATAAACTAGTTTTAATCTTTGCATAAATTAAGCCAAAGTATTATATAAATAGTTTACAAATTTTATCTTGACCTAATCATACATCTAGGTGATATAACAAGAATAGAATAAAACAAAACATAACACGACAATGTATGACGAAAACCCACTACGGGAAAAATCTACGATGACCCAACAACACAAGTCAAGTATGATATAGGTGTATATGCAAGTGCAACTTGGACTTACTCAAAGACTTAGACCTTCAAGACTTGACGCGCTTCCTTGTCCCTTGGTACTTTCTTCTCAACCATTATTGGACGCCTTCTAATAATAATCACAATGCAGGTGCTTCCCATGTCCTGGTATTCCACTTATCTTACTTGCTTCTTGACTAGTCCAATCGTAGCACCATGCAAACACTATTACCATTGCTCGAAATACTCTTCAATATGTAGAGCAAATAATATTGGTGTAGAACAAAAGAGATCTTCAACACACATAAAATGTTGAAACGTGGATCTCTAAGTTTTGGTGTAAACTAGGGTTTGGGAGGCTTTAGATTTGTCTTAGAAATTCATTTTCCGAAAAAATCTTTTTAAAAATACTATACTAGCCCTTTAAGTTATAAAAAATGCAAAAAGTTGATGACACATTTTTTTAGGCAAACCCGTTAGAGCGAACTATAGAAGTCATTCGATAAAGATAGCCAAACTTGTTTGAACAGTCATTGAACGAGATTTGAATAAAAACTTTATAAACTATTTCAAGATCGTTTGAACGTCTTAAAAAAACTAAAAAAATTCCTTTAAATTTTTTTTTTATCGAAAATAAGCCTGAATGATTTTAAAAACTTAAACACTTAAAACTAAATCTAGAGATAAACATAATATGCATTCATACGTCATTGATATCCCATGGATATTGAAAATGAAACTTGACATGAAACTCAAAATGATATGGTCGTCGTATTAGTTGGTCGCTACAGTCTTCAAAACGAATTATAGGCTTGAAGGACAAATTAAATGCAAATACTAACCTATGACTCAAACAAGTTTTTTCCAAACAGAATAAAGCTAATATACAAACAAATTAACTCGATTGGAAATTTTTTCTTACATTTGACAAAAATTTTCCTAGTTTGACGATATGAGGGTTTATATAGTAAGGGTGGAAGTATCTAGACTTCAAATAAATTTTTCCCCAAATCAATGGCTGTGATCAATTCAACCCATTGCAAACGAGATCAACGAGTGCTAATAAAGTGTGAAACTTAAGCAGGTATAATTGAAGGGATCAACTGATTGCCTTTCCTTTATTGGTCCATTATAACACACATGGATAACTAATATTAGCGATTCCTTAAAATGATCAAGGAGATTATCTCCATACTTTGTGAGTGTGAAGAAATAGAACTACATGTGTAAACTATTAAAACTCAGCTCATAATGCAACCAATGATAAATACACAGGTTATTTTTTTTTCCAGAAAATAATTTAAATGATTTTTCATAAATAATTTTAATTCAAATGATGTTTTACAATTGAATTAAAAATTAGGGAAAATATAAGAATATTTTACACCTTTTTAAGAGAAAAACGGGTTTTCCAAATTTTTTTCACTTATAAAGGTATTTTTAATATATCCAATTTTTCCAAAATAACACAAAAAATACCATAATAAATCAGGAAAAATGAAGAAAATTCTCAGAAAAATATATAAGTGTATGTGATGTGTGTGCAACTTATTTGTTGATTGAACTTACCATCTTACCCTTTTGGACTATGATTGGTTTTTGTTGGGTAGGTCTTAATGATGTACCATATAGTGGTTCTCTTTAAAAAAAATATTGTGTACAAATTCCAAACTCGTTGAAACTCTATATAGTATAAACTCAATTCAAACCTATGAGTTAACTATTTAAGGTTTTTAATCTCCCCATTTGCATATTTGTGACAAAACAATTCGAGTACATCATGGGTACTCTTAGGAAAAATATAAACATCCATAGACCAATATGAAATTTCTATCTACCCATCCCAATCCTAAAACAAATTACATAACTCAACTAAATATGGACCATTACCCTAATTAATGTTGAGAAGATCACAATCTGAATCAATCTGCAAAATACCAATCTCACAAGACCAAGTGAAAATATATGTTCAAGAAATTATTTTCAAGATGTCTATAGGATGTACTCTCTCCTTTATTTTATCGCAAATAGATGATGGGTGAAAATAAATTAAATATTATCTAAATAAGAGAGAATAAAATAGATAACTACCAATTTAATCATATAAACGGGACAAATCAATTATTTAGCTAGTTTATTTCATGAATCAACAAAAAGAAAACAAATTAAATAAATTGATCTCAAATCTCACTCGTACATTTCCATAATAAGTATGTAAAATCAAACCAACATAAAGTTCATGATAAGTTTGACATAAAAGTAAGTACTATAACCCATCACAATGTGAATAAATAAATCTCGGGCTTATGCCTAAACAAATTTCTTGAATGAATAAGTATCACTGGAAAAACACCTAATCTAGATTCAATAATCTCAAAAGCTATTAAGAACGAGAGATTGCAAGGCTGGTACAGCAACAATCCTGCTGTCCCTATCTAGAAACAACCTGGGGGAGGGGACATTTAAATTTGGGTAAGAGCTCGAGGTATGCTAGAATTAACTTAATTAATTTAAGATGCAATTGAAGAAAGGCTTTAATACTAAAAGCTTTCTTTACAAGGTTAATAACAAAATTTTATGGTTAAGTAAACTCCGAATAAACATTTTGGGGAAAATTCTTTTCGAAAAACACAAGATGTGTTATAAAACCTTTTCCGAATATATGGAGTAAATTTGATAGTTGGTTACCTTACTTTTTAATTTTTAATAAACATCTACTAAAGTTACCATGTAGTCCCAATCATAACAACAATTAAGAACATTCAAAGAAATAGACATAGGAATTTTAAAGTGTAAAACCCTTAAACAAGGTAAACATCCATGGTTCCCTCTGCGACACAAAACAAAAATCCACTTGAATTAAAATAAAGTTACAACACTTAAGCAAACCACAAAGATCCTAACCTAAGTTCATAATGTACCTACACGAGATTCTGCACTCCAAAGGTATTCTGAATTGAAACTTGATCTTTTCTTACTACTTCTTTGTATTTTCCTTGATCTCCTTCTCTTTGAATTCTGATTCTAGCAAGTCTTTCAAATTCAAGATTCTCATATAGAATCACAGTGTCTAAGTTTTCGTGTGAGATAGTGTTTATGATGTGCTACTACATGCAAACACGCAACTCACCCTCTAAAGATTTAAACAAACTTTCATAACAAATTACAACATTTCTAAAATGAAAGTTATTTCTGAATCTTGATTTTTCAAGCCAAGACTTCTTGATATTTTATTTAACCACATATCTCAAGGATACCTTGCTCAGAGGACGGTTGAAGGTCTTAAACAATTTCAGGGTTTTGAAAATATTTTTGAAATTGTAAACCTCCAATTGAGATCCAAACTAGACTAGAAGTCTACTTTATTAAAACAGATTTAGAGTTAACATGCAGAAACCGATTCAATATTTTTTGTGATAAAACTTCTTTTTCAGATTTGTATGCCTCAAAACTTTAGCAAGATTTCTTTGTGTTCCTTTTATTTTTATACACCAGTATTTCATAAAATATGAAATAAAAAACTAGAAACACACAACTCATAAGATCTGAAAAATATTATAAAAAACTTAAGAGTTTTTATTTCAAATTTTTTTGAAACAGAATAGATCTAAAAATGCTAGATCTAAAAAGAGAAATAGAAAAGTCGTGTGATGTTCTCTTTTAGAAAAACTCATTTTCAATAATGAAACTTAAGACTCTTTTAGAGACGAGTTCTGAGAGAATCAAAGTTTGAATAGGTCTTCAAATAAAAACACAACACCAAGAATAGAGAAACTCTAAATGGATTTAACTCTAGAAAATGGGTTTTTTGGTGTTTGGAACTTTTTAGGTTTTGGTGTTTTGTTCGGGAGAAACACTCAAGGGGTTTGAACTATGAAGAAAACTTAGGGTTTCTTCTTCTAATCTTTCTCTTATTCTTTCCCTATCTTTCTCCCTTCTCTCTACTATCTTTTTTCTCTCAGAAATGACGAAATGGCAAAAGTCTCAAAATACTGAGGCTTAGGTCCTTTTTTATACTAAACGTAGAAGGATCCAGAAAATTGACCTGAATCCAATGGCTGGGATTGAGTCTTAAGAGATTGACTTTAAATGGTATAAGAAAAATGGTGGGTTAAACGTATACTGATTGGCTTAAACTAGGTTCACAAGGATTGAGTTAAATTGCACGCAGTACATTGATTAAGAGGATCCAAGGGCTGAGGATGTGTACGCATTATGTGTCTAACAGAAAACATAAATCCAACCGATATGCAACCAACACGTGTACGCACCATATGTAAATAAAAACGCGTGTTGAAGATAATTACACAGCACACCTCCAATTCTCTAGCGCTTTTAGATTCTACCCAGGAAACAATCAGTATAGAAAACAAGATTCGGAAATTCAATTTATACATACAACACAGTAAAAAAAATATATTAATTGATTCAAAAATAATTTGAAAATTGTTTAAAATTATATAAAATAATTTGTATTTGAATTAGATTGATTTTAAAAAGATTTGAAGTGTCGAAAAATCATTAAAACAAATAGGCAAATTGTATGATGAAGTGTAAGTGTCCTATTTGTGGTTTTAGGTTTAGAATTAACTTCCCTTTGAAGGTTCTTGTGACACCCCGCCTAATTAATCCCGGGTGATCAGTCCTAAATCAAGTTAGAAAAGGTTTCTCAGTTGGTCCATTCTTAGCATCACTGTCGTCTTATTAAAATACTAACCACCTAAGTGAGAAAAATAGACTGGTGCCAATTTTTATCTTTCAATTAATTAAATAAACTCATGCGGAACATACAACAATACACAATCACAGTTAATTAAAATAACCATCCACCAATAAAACTCCTAACCGAATAAACCATCGGTTCAAATACCCAATACAACTAAATATCAGAAAAAAAATATCTCAACAAGTATACTACTGATAAATGAACTGTGAGTGACAAACTCAGATAACTACTAGAGAGTCTCTACAAGAATGGAAGAAGGAGGCGTCTATCAAAACCCCGCAACATCCACATGTGCTGCAGCAAGGATACATGGAATAGAGTCAAGCTTAGCGCCCTTGTGGTTGGACACCTAAAAGGTTTTAAAAATTTTTATAGCAAGGGTTAGTACCCAAAAACATTTGAAAACATTTAACAAATGATTAACTTGCAGTAATAAATAAATAGGCATGCTCTTCACATTTTAGATAGTGCCGCACTCTCTTTAGGACTTCCTTACCCCTCCTCTAATGTGCACTACTAACGCTTCCATTTAATTTACTAGGTCCTACGCTCCTGACCCAATGCTTATTTTTAACCCTTGAATTTTACCTACTCTAACTGAGTATGCCTTAATTCATGATTTTTAAGTTATTATAACCGTCAAACTTAATTAAATCATTACTCCTTCCAATTTCATATAACATTCACACCTGTTATGCACATAATACATTTTTCACTATGCATTGATTATCCCATGTATAATTAGTTACCTAATTATATAATTAATCTTATTACCGTATTCACAAACATACTGGAATAACATTTAATACAAACTCTCGACCGAGTAAGAATACTCACGAAATATAAATTTTCCCAAGTTCTATCCCACTAGGTGTATTCACGTAACCTAGTTATCCAAGTTAGATTCGGTCACTAACTTAGTTTAACATACGAATTGGAGGCGGTCATATTCCTTACCTGAAAGTGAGATGCCCCTCACCCATATAACGGATGCTATGACCTGGGATTATACTCTCCCTACTCCTCAAGCTAGGGGAATCATCCACTACGCGCAACCTCCCCCTATAGCACTAGAGTATATAGTAGTAATATTCAATCTCTGATATTAATGTACACACACTATATATATACTATCACACACCGTATATATATATAAATATAAATCGTCCCGGCTACACCATGTACTAAATCCGTAACACAAGCCTATTTAATTTATTAAGAGTTTATGGTCCAACCCTAATTATTAATTAATTTGCACATTAATTAATTTAGTCACCTTTGGTGTCGCCCCCACCATAAATTTGGACTTACTCTCGTAGCCCGAAATAACCTGACTCGAGTCTAATTTCCCGACTCTCGAATTTATAATCATGACGTGTCACCCAAAAATTTCCTCAAATCCTAATTAACTTTACTCATGATTAATTAGGTTTAAGCTCATGTATTAATTTCCCCATAATTAATTACATAAGGATTTATTATATAAATTTTCTTTTATACACATAACTGGGCAGAATTGCCGAAATTCATCGACCTTCGATCGATCGACCCCAGACCTTCGATCGATCGATCGAACAGGTCTTCGTCTTCTTCGCAAAGACAGAATCAGCCATGGACAAAAATTCTCAAACCCTAATTCCTTCTACCAGTAACCTCAAGACCTCTTAGCATTAATACATGTTAGAAACCTTATTAGGGACCTCCAGAATGTCCACCAACATCATTAATTCGTCCATTAACAACAATTTCTGAATTTGGGGAAAAATTCATCTTTAACCCTTAACCCATTTACATCCCAAATTCCTTCACCAAATTCGTTTCTAATTATCTAGATATCATCCTACCAGATATGTATCAGTTTATAATATCAGATTTCTACCAGAATTCTCATTCAAATTCGTAAATCAGATTATTACTTTACAAAACCTCATGTTTATGCCATGAACACCCAAAACGAATTTTTGATCAAACACATCACATGAATATGAATTTCAAAACAAATTTAATACTATTGCAAGTTATCCACTTGCCTTAGGTTTCGTAGTGTGTGATTCGGAGAT
Source organism: Sambucus nigra (assembly GCA_949130495.1). Classification (NCBI taxonomy): domain Eukaryota; kingdom Viridiplantae; phylum Streptophyta; class Magnoliopsida; order Dipsacales; family Adoxaceae; genus Sambucus; species Sambucus nigra. The sequence continues at coordinate 611,068,488 of OX422217.1, read as the reverse complement.
GAATTCCAAGGTTGAAGATGATCCTTGTTGGCTCTCTAGTGATCCCAAAATTCCCTTTAACTGCTATTAGGGTTCCTTAATCCACTTAGCCTTTTTCTAAAACTCTATCAGCCGTTTTCTTATTCCTTCAAATTTCTTAATTTACCTAAATCCCGTTTTTTGCCTAATGGGCCAAGCCCAAGTGACCCAAATGCCCCCGTGCGGGCCCGGCTCTGTCTAAAAACGCCCTTTGACCCGTTTACAACCCCCGGGTACAGTTTTCCGACTATCTCGGCCCATTCGAACTCAACCGTACACTCAGAATTGGCATACGAATTAATTTATAAAAGGTTTATCCCCTCACCCCTTTAGTCTATACCGACTCCCGGTTGAGATAAGTGCATACCCTGTCATTAATACTCGAAATGACTTAAATAAATAATTACTATTCACTTAGTAAATAACTTCCCGTAAATATTAACCCTTTACTCCTCCATTAATATTTAACTACAATTTTCCTTAATTAATTCAATTAAATTACGACTCACAAGTAATTTTCAATTCCCGAATTAATTAAATATTTAATGCATGAAAATGCGGGGTGTTACATACTCCCCCCCTTACAAAGGAATTTCGTCCCCGAAATTAGGTCATACCTGTGTTAAAAAGCTCTAGATATTGCTCCCGCATGTCTTCCTCCCGCTACCAAGTAGACTCATCAATGTTGTGATGACCCCACTGTACTCTAACTAGTGGAACAACCTTGGATCGTAATTTCTGCTCGCTACGGTCTAGGATAGCCACCGGCCTCTCCTCATATGAGATGTCTGGCTGTAAATCAATTTCTTCGGGTGGAATGTGCCAGAAGGCCCTCTCACTCCTGCGATATTTCTTCAGCGATGCTACATGGAACACGTCGTGTATCCGCTGAAGATGCTCCGGTAATCCCAACCTGTAGGCTACAGGCCCCACCCTCTCGATAATAGGGAAAGGTACCACGTACCTCGGTGCTAGCTTACCCTTCTTGCTGAACCTCATCACCCCTTTCATGGGAGACACCCTGACCAATACCTGATCCCCAACCTCTAACTCATCGTGTCTCCTTGAGGCATCTGCGTAACTTTTCTGCCTATCCTGGGTTATCCGAATCCTCCCTCGAATCAGCTCTATCTTGGAAGATGTCTCCTGAACAATCTCCGGCCCCAACAGTTTGTTGTCCCCCACCTCTAACCAACAAGCGGTTGAACGACAAGGTCTCCCGTATAATGCCTCAAATGGCGCCATGCCGATCGTGAATTGGTAAGAGTTATTATACGCAAACTCTACCAGAGGAAGATATTTCTCCCAACCTCCCCCAAAGTCTAGTATACACATTCTGAGCATATCTTCCAACATCTGATTGACTCTCTCGGTCTACCCGTCAGTCTGTGGGTGATAGGTTGTACTCAAACGTAACTCCGTGCCCATGGCCTCCTGAAAACTATGCCAAAAATGGGCCACGAAGATTTTGTCCCTATCCGACACAATATTAATCGGTACCCCGTGAAGTTTAACAATATCCGCTATGAATAGCTGTGCATAACGCATCGTCTCAAAGTCTGTGCGAACCGGTAGGAAGTGAGCCACTTTGGTCAACCGATCCACAATAACCCATATGGAATCGTGACCCTTCTGTGATGTTGGTATTCCTGTAATGAAGTCCATAGAGATGCTCTCCCACTTCCACACATAAATTTCAAGTGGCTGTAGCATCCCTGATGGTCTCTGATGGTCAACTTTCACAAGCTGACACGTGGCACATTTCGAAATAAATTCTGCTATGTCCCGTTTCATCCCTGCCCACCAATACTGCCTCCTCATATCTTGATCTATCTTATCCCCACCGGGATGTACCGCGAATATCGACCCATGAGACTCCGTCATAACAGCGTGCCTCAACTCTGCATCCTCTGGCACAATCAACCTCCCATTATGGCGTAAGCCTCCCTCCGAGCTGATCGAGTACCCCTCTGCTCCCTCAGCTAGCAATTGGCTCACCCTATCCCGGCAGGTCTGATCCTCTGCCTGAGCCCCCACAACCTGCACAATGATCTCGGGTGTGATGGATAATGCTGACATGCGAGCCCTGGCTACATCATCCTCGTATCGAAGTTCTCTCCACTTCGCTTTCCAAACTTTTGATATTTCCCCAGTCGGTCTCCGACTCAATGCATCTGCCACCACATTAGCCTTACCAGGATGATACTGAATATCAAACTAATAGTCTTTCACGAATTCTAGCCATCGCCTCTATCTCATATTCAAATCCTTCTGAGTGAATAGATACTGAAGTGATTTGTGATCCGTGAATAGCGTGAACTGCTCCCCCAGGAGATAATTTCTCCATATCCTCAAAGCAAAAATGACTGCTTCTAACTCCAGGTCGTGAGTGGGGTAATTCTTCTCGTGGGTCTTTAGCTTCCTGGACGCATAAGCTATAGCCCTTTCCTCCTACTGAAGCACACCCCCAAGTCCCTGTAAGGATGCGTCAGTGTAAACCCGATATTCTAATCCTCCTTTCGGTAATGCAAGCATGGGTACAGATGTCAACTTATCCTTTAACTCGTCGAAGGCTAATTGACAGTGATCATCCCAAGTGAAAGGTACCCCTTTCCGGGTAAGATTCGTCAAAGGGCCCACAATCTTTGAGAATCCTTTGATGAACCGTCTGTAATAACCAGCCAACCCCAGAAAACTGCGCACTTCTGTCGGTGTCGTGGGCTGTCCCCACTCCCTCACCGCCGATACTTTACCTGGATCCACCGCAATACCCCGGTCTGACACCACGTGGCCAAGGAACTGGACCTCCCGTAGACAAAATCCACACTTACCGAATTTGGCATAGAGTTGGTGATCCCGTAATGTCGGTAATACTATATGTAGGTGCTCTGCGTGCTCCTCCTCGGTACGCGAGTAGATCAGGATGTCATCAATGAACACGATAACAAACTGATCGAGAAACTCCCTGAATACTCGGTTCATGAGGTCCATGAACACTGCTGGTGCATTGGTGAGTCCGAATGGCATCACCCTGAACTCGTAAGACCCATACCGCGACAGGAAAGCGGTCTTCAGAACATCTTCCTCCCGGATACGTAATTGATGATATCCTGACCTTAAGTCGACCTTAGAGAAATAAGACTCCCCTCTCAACTGGTCAAATAGGTCGTCAATCCTAGGCAACGGATACTTATTCCGTATTGTGGCCTTATTCAGCTCTCTATAGTCCATGCATAACCATAGTGAGCCATCTCGCTTTTTCACAAATAACACCGGTGCACCTCACGGCGATGTACTCCGTCGTATGAAACCCTAACCCAGAAGCTGCTGAATCTTCTCCCTCAGCTCACGCATCTCTGAAGGGGCCATACGGTATGGGGCCCGAGCAATTGTCCTCGTCCCCGGTGCTAAATCGATCACAAATTCGATTTCCCTGCTAGGTGGCAACCCTGGTACCTCCTGAAACACATCCTCAAAGTCTCTCACTACTGGGATTGAATCCAACGGAATAGCCACCTCCTGTGAGGTTTCCTCCTCAATGTAATACACGTGTGTGCGTGACCCTCCCTCGGGTAGTGGCATTGCTATTAAGAACATCTCCTGCCCTGGAGTGGAGAACACGATAGTCCTTTCGTAGCAATCCACCGTCGCCCGATAACCTTCCAACCAATCCATACCCAAGATGACATCGTACCCCTCCATATCTAACACTAGTAGGTCCGCTGCTAAACTAAGTCTCCCAATCAAAATGTCCACACCCCGACAAATCGAGTGAATCGTGGCCCCGCTGCCAACTGGCGACTCTACACATATCCGAAGACCTCCCGCGGTCTCTAGTAGTCCGACCCGTTTAGCAAAATTTAATTTAATGAATGAATGTGATGCTCATGTATCAAAGAGAATACTACCCTCATAACCATGAATGAGAAAAATACCCTCAACTGCTGGCGGTGCTTGCTGCGCCGGGGGATTAGGAACATCCCGGACGTTATACACACGTTCGTAGTGCGTCTGCCCCTGCTGAGGTGGGGCGGGTGGGGCTGGTGCTGCTGGTGGTAATTGCCCCCGTTGCCCCTGTTGGGCCTCCTGCTGTCGACCTCTACCCCTCTGTGGGCATTCCCTCTTGAAGTGTCCTGGTTGGCCACACACAAAGCAACGTCTCTGACCATCCCCCTGTCGTTGGCCCTGTTGGCCCTGACGTGCGCTGGCCCTGGCCTTGCTGGCCTCCTGACGGACCTGAGGAACCTGGTGCTGCTGATTCGAGCCCAGCTGCCCCTGCCTGAACCCTTGTCCTCCCTGTCGAAAACCATCAGGCTTAAACTTCTTAGCCTGATTCCCTTGCTGACTACTCGCCTGCTGCTGATCACCACTAGTGTCACTACTAATAACAGCCTTGCCCTGTTGGCTAGGCTCCCCTGTTCGCTTTCTCCCCTTCGCATGGAAGAGATGGTCCTGGCAATGTACAAGTGCGGCATTAATGACGTCCGTATACGTCACTAACACCGGATTCCCAATCAAGTGTTGCCTGATCCTCCAGGCTAAACCGTCCATAAACCTCGATTTCCTCCGCTCCTCATCGCTCACCTCATTTGGCACAAAGTTTGCCAAACGGGTGAACTCTTCCTCGTAGTCTGCCACTGATCGGTCACCCTGAACTAAATCACTGAATTTCTTCCTCATCTCAGTCTCTACTGCTGGAGGAAAGTATTTGCGGTCGAACCGCACCCAAAACTCTTCTATCGGCATCAAGTCTCGCTCCCCGGCAGTGGTAACTGACTCCCACCACTGTAAAGCTGCCCCTGATAGATGAAAGGTAGCAAGCATTTGTTTCTGTATCTCGGTACACTCTAGCATGCGCAGATGGCGCTGAATGTTCTTCTTCCAGTCACAAGCCTGTATCACATCTGTACTACCCCGGAACTCAGGTGGGTGACCCTTTTGAAAGGTCTCCCTAACTCTCTGCCAAGACGGTGGTCCCACTGGACCCTGAACTGCTGGTGCCACTGGAGGCGGTGCCTGGGGCTGTGGAAAGTGAGCTGTCATATCTCTCATTGCTGTTTCGACCACCTTGGACACTATCACTGCCACCTGAGTAGTGGAAATCAACTCGGGTGGGGGTGGTGGTACCGGTACCTGTGGCTCTTGATGAGCCTCCCTGATTTCATCCCTAGCCCCAGCCCTCTCGGCTCTCAGTCTCCTCGGTGGCATCTGAAATAGATTAAATTGTATAAGTACACAATTTACACAAAATATACACAGCAGAAATACGATATCTCCCAAGCGGAAAATGAATCAACAGTCCTAATAATAGGGCTCTATAACAACGAATGTTACACTGAAACGTAGAAAGCCGCACAGATCCTAAGGACACTAGAACCTGATGCTCTGATACCATCTGTGACACACCACCTAATTAATCCCGGGTGATCAGTCCTAAATCAAGTTAGAAAAGGTTTCTTAGTTGGTCCATTCTTAGCATCACTGTCGTCTTTTTAAAATACTAACCACCTAAGTGAGAAAAATAGAATTGTGCCAATTTTTATCTTTCAATTAATTAAATAAACTCATGCGGAACATATAACAATACACAATCACAGTTAATTAAAATAACCATCCACCAATAAAACTCCTAACCAAATAAACCATCGGTTCAAATACCCAATACAAGTAAATATAAGAAAAAAAAACATCTCAACAAGTCTACTACTGATAAATGAACTGTGAGTGACAAACTCAGATAACTACTAGAGAGTCTCTACAAGAATGGAAGAAGGAGGCGTCTATCAAAATCCCGCAACATCCACATGTACTGCAGCAAGGATACCTGGAATAGAGTCAGGCTTGGCGCCCTTGTGGTTGGACACCTAAAAGGTTTTAATTTTTTTTATAACAAGGGTTAGTACCCAAAAACATTTGAAAACATTTAACAAATGATTAACTTACAGTAATAAATAAATATGCATGCTCTTCATATTTTAGTTAGTGTCGCACTCTCTTTAGGACTTCCTTACCCCTCCTCTAATGTGCACTACTAACGCTTCCATTTAATTTACTAGGTCCTACGCCCCTGAACCAATGCTTATTTTAAACCCTTGAATTTTACCTACTCTAACTGAGTATGCCTTAATTCATGATTTTTAAGTTATTATAACCGTCAAACTTAATTAAATCATTACTCCTTCCAATTTCATATAACATTCACACCTGTTATGCACATAATACATTTTTCACTATGCATTGATTATCCCATGTATAATTAGTTACCTAATTATATAATTAATCTTATTACCGTATTCACAAACATACTGGAATAACATTTAATACAAACTCTCGACCGAGTAAGAATACTTACGAAATATAAATTTTCCCAAGTGTTATCCCACTAGGTGTATTCACGTAACCTAGTTATCCAAGTTAGATTCGCTCACTAACTTAGTTTAACATACGAATTGGAGGCGATCATATTCCTTACCTGAAAGTGAGATGCCCCTCACCCATATAACGGACGCTTTGACCTGGGATTATACAAGCTAGGGGATTCATCCACTACGCGCAACCTCCCCCTATAGCACTAGAGTATATAGTAGTAATATTCAATCTCTGATATTAATGCACACACACTATTTATATACTATCACACACCGTATATATATATAAATATAAATCGTCCCGGCTACACCATGTACTAAATCCGTAACACAAGCCTATTTAATTTATTAAGAGTTTATGGTCCAACCCTAATTATTAATTAATTTGCACATTAATTAATTTAGTCACCTTTGGTGTCGCCCCCACCATAAATTTGGACTTACTCTCGTAGCCCGAAATAACCTGACTCGAGTCTAATTTCCCGACTCTCGAATTTATAATCATGACGTGTCACCCAAAAATTTCCTCAAATCCTAATTAACTTTACTCATGATTAATTAGGTTTAAGCTCATGTATTAATTTCCCCATAATTAATTACATAAGAATTATATAAATTTTCTTTTATACACAAAACTGGGCAGAATTGCCGAAATCTGCCGACCTTCGATCGATCAACCCCAGACCTTCGATCGATCGATCGAACAAGTCTTCGTCTTCTTCGCGAAGACAGAATCAGCCATGGACGAAAATTCTCAAACCCTAATTCCTTCTACCAGTAACCTCAAGACCTCTTAGCATTAATACATGTTAGAAACCTTATTAGGGACCTCCAGAATGTCCACCAACATCATTAATTCGTCCATTAACCCTTAACCCATTTACATCCCAAATTCCTTCACCAAATTCGTTTCTAATTATCTAGATATCATCCTACCAGATATGTATCAGTTTATAATATCAGATTTCTACCAGAATTCTCATTCAAATTCGTAAATCAGATTATTACTTTCCAAAACCTCATGTTTATGCCATGAACACCCAAAACGAATTTTTGATCAAACACATCACATCAATATGAATTTCAAAATAGATTTAATACTATTGCAAGTTATCCACTTGCCTTAGGTTTCGTAGTGTGTGATTCGGAGATGAATTCCAAGGTTGAAGATGATCCTTGTTGGCTCTCTAGTGATCCCAAAATTGCCTTTAACTACTATTAGGGTTCCTTAATCCACTTAGCCTTTTTCTAAAACTCTATCAGCCATTTTCTTATTCCTTCAAATTCCTTAATTTACCTAAATCCCGTTTTTTGCCTAATGGGCCAAGCCCAAGTGACCCAAATGCCCCCGTGCGGGCCCGGCTATGTCTAAAAACGCCCCGTGACCCGTTTACAACCCCCGGGTACACTTTTCTGACTATCTCGGCCCATCCGGACTCAACCGTACTATCAGAATTGGCATCCGAATTAATTTATAAAATGTTTATCCCCTCACCCCTTTAATCTATACCGACTCCCGGTTGAGATAAGTGCATACCCTGTCATTAATACTCGAAATGACTTAAATAAATAATTACTATTCACTTAGTAAATAACTTCCCATAAATATTAACCCTTTACTCCTCGATTAATATTTAACTAAAATTTTCCTTAATTAATTCAATTAAATTACGACTCACAAGTAATTTTCAATTCCCGAATTAATTAAATATTTAATGCATGAAAATGCGGGGTGTTACAGTTCTCTTGGACTGGATTTCTTCATGGAGCTTGTACCTTTGAGGAGATGGAGTTCGCAAGAAAAACTAATCTATTTTGTTTAAATATCCAAACTAGTTGGAACTCCTATATATGCAGACTCAAGTAAGTCAATATATAGTGTGTTCTCAATCTCCCCCTTTGGATATTAGAGACAAAATTCCCTTGAGTATTCAAAACTCGTGGGTCAAAAAGAAACGAAATTCTATTTGTCCTATACAAAAAGTCAAGCTACCCTTTCCCATCCTAGAACCGAAAATAAGAAAAACATACATCACCCAACTATATACAGACCAATACCCTAAAAGGATAAATAATGGATCTGAAATGCCTGTAATAAGATAAACACTAATTTGGCATATTATTTGAATTAGAATAGGAAATGGATAGAAAAATCGCTAAGCAATACTCAAGATCTTCTCCCCCACTTTTTCTCAAATATATAAGAGGTATAAATCACAAAAATAGAGATTAGTTAAGAGTGATCGTGCCTATAGTTGTTCCCAAATACTCAAATCGAATGTTATCTAAAGGTTTTGTAAAGAAATATGCGAGCTATTTTTGAATATTGAGATATTAAATAATAAGATCTTTGGATTCCACAAGGTCACGGATAAAATGACGTCTAATCTTAATATGCTTAGTTCGTGAGTGCAGTACAAGAATTTTTGAAATGTTAATTGCACTTTGATTATCACAAAATATAGCTAATTGTTTTTCTGTGAGATCATAATCACTAAGCATTTGTCTAATCCATAGTAATTGAGCACAACAACTACCAGCTGCTATATATTCAGATTCGACGCTAGATAATGAAATGCAATTCTGTTTCTTACACGACCAACCTACGAGATTTTTTCCTATGTAGTAGCAAGCACCCAAAGTGCTCTTACTGTCGTCAGAATAACCGGCCCAATCGGCATCGGTGTATCCTATAATAGAACTAGTTGTATAACTCGTGTACCAAATACCAAATTTTAAAGTGCCTTTAATATATTTAATAATCCTTTTTACACTTAATAAGTGAGATTCTTTAGGATTACTTTGATATCTAGAACAAATACACACATGGAAGGATATGTGGGGACGAGACACGGTAAGACACAGTAAACTCCCTATAATACTTCTATAAAGAGTGGGATCCACACTTTTCCCAATATAATCCTTAGAAAGTTTAGTTGAAGTACTCATGGGGGTTCTAGAAATTTTAGCATTTTATAAGCCAAATTTTTTAACTAAATCTGTAGCGTAATTGGATTGAGAAATAAAAAGACCATCACTGCATTGTTTTACTTGTAAACCCAAAAAATATTGTAGTTCACCCATTAATGACATATGAAATACAGTATGCATGATTACAGAAGAATTATCTACTTGTTTGGGACAAGTGGAACCAAAAATAATATCGTCCACATTTACTTGCGTGATTAAGACTGATAAGCACCCAAAAGTGTACATTTTATACCCCGAATAGACGTATTTTAGTTGCTAATTCTCAGCAATTTGGGTCTTATGCGCTTTATTGTGTATTTTGTAGGTCGAATGCACGTTGCGGTGTTCAAACGCATATTTTAAGGCAATTGTGCGGATTATGGAGCTAATTACCCTTGTCTCTTACCCTAGCCTACCCTAAACCTACCTAAACCTGTCCCGAACCGTGTGTGTTTAGTTTGCCCCATTTTATTTTATTTGTGTCATTTTGTTTTTAGGGTTTATTATATTATTTTATTTAATTGAGTCACGTATATATTATTAGGATTTTTATATTTTTAGCGCGTCGTGTATTAGTTTTCATATTTTATTTTTTTAATTAGTTTATTATTATTTCATTTTTTTGTTTTATTTTTATAGCTTTTATTTTATTTGTGTTTAGTTTTTTTTAGAGTTTGTATAGTGTGTCGTGTCGTGTCATTTTTATTTTAGTTGATTTTTATTTTTTTAGTTTCGTTAAATTTTTATTTTGTTTTATTTTACTTTTAGTTTTTTAGGGGTCATAACTTAAACACACATACAACCCCTCACACCCTAAATACCCTATGCCATACATACACCCAAACACATTCACTGACCCTCATCCTATTTTCCTACACCCTTATACACCCAAACAACCCCTACTTCATCTTCCCCAACAACTCATCCTCTCTCTTCACACCAAAACTCCATTAACAACACAAATCTCCATAACCACCAACAACCCAGCACCTATTTTCCGGCCAGCTACCCAACCAACACAACACATACACCCACCTGACCTGAACCAACCTCCTATATCGAGACCTTCCTCGCCAAACCCATACCCGCAGCTAACCTCCGTCTCCCATCAGCCTACCTCACTTCACGCCGGCGACGGCCATGCACCAATCGGACCCGTCATCTCCGGCGTAACCCGAAAACTCCTAGACCCAACCACCTACAAAATCCAAAACCCATTTCTCCATTTCTTCCCCTAAGCCACGATTTCACCTATTAACAAACAACAAAATCAAAATAAAAACCCATGTGTCTTATTAAAACCACTTAAAATATTTAAACCTTTTACCCTCAATTTTTTCACAAATACCCCCAACTATCTATTTTAACCCAACTTCCCAAAATACCCACCCCTCATCCACATGACCTCACCTCTTATCCATGCACATGTGTGCATAATTCCCTAAATACCCTCACCTCAACACCTTACACACCTCCTACACATTAAACCTACCCAAGTTACCCCCCATGCTCCATGCCTACTATAAAAAGAAGATGAAAACCATTTTTAAAGAGTCTAGAAACCCCATCTAGGGTTTTATAGAGAGAAATACCATTTTAGTGTAGGTTTTTAGATTAGAATTTTTATTTTATTTTTTTAGATAGCGAGGGAAAAGTAAATTGTTGTGAGAATTAATTTGAGTGAAATATTTTATGTAATTTTGTTTGGATCATTCAAATTGAGGGATGTTGATTTCAACTCATGGATTGAAGTTCAATTAAGCATCAAGAGATTTGGTTTGATTGTTCTTTTCTCTTCTCATTTATTTTATGCCTTTGATTATTAATTTGTCAAATTTCAAACCATGTTAGGCTAAATCCTCTTTCAAGGGGTGGGGGAAAACCCTTATTTGATGTTATTTTAATTTAATTAGTTTAATTACTTGAAAATTCCCTTTGAATATTAATTTTGATCCCTCACCCTTAAATTTACGCCTCAAGAGAGGGTAAATGATTTTCGAGAGAAAATTGAAATTCTAGTTATAATACCCATTTGAGATTTGAACTAGAGATAGAGGTTTCTTAAGTGGGGCATTATTACTTGAATTTCAACTCTAAATTTATTTTCTAAGATTTACATAAATTTTAATTGATCGATCCTAGCGGGTGATTAATTAAAATGAGTGTAGATCTATTTTTCTAGAGTTGTGGGGGGTTAAGCTTAATTTTCTAAAAGATTACTATTATAATTCCACTTGCAACGAGAGTTGGTTTGTAATTTTGATATTAATTTGGGAGAATTAAAATAATTAAATTAATTAATTAGAATAGCTAAAATTTGTTGTGTAGTCCCACTCCTTGATTGTTCTCACAATTATTTACCTCACTTCATCTCTTATTTTAGTGTTAGACTTTGTTTTCATTTTTAGTAACTTTCTAGTTAGTTGTTTTCGTCTCTCATTTAGTTTAGTTTAGTGTTATTTCACCTCACCTCACCCAATTGTTTTAATATTGAAAAAGCTAAAAAAATTAGAAAAAGTGAAAAGGCACAAAAAGAAAATAAAAAGTGAATTACAATTGAGTTTGCCTCTAGCTTACCCCCTTGATGTGGATTGATACCCTTACTTACCACTATACTTGAGTTTGATATTATTTTGTAGGTATTTTGAGGTTTTGATTAGCTTGGCTTCAAACAACGACACACAAAAAGAAAGTTCTCATCGTGTGATGCACTTTGCCATACAGGTGCATTGACCCATTTTAGCCTTTATCCAACAAGACTGACACTTCAGTCTTGTTTTGGGGGTGATTATCATCATCCAATTTTTCTTCCACCTCGTACATTCCTATATATTATCCTTAGGGTGAGATCCCTTCGGTCTGGCTGAAGACGTTAAACATAGCGCTACCGGAAGGCAGCCCACATTTCTTGTACTAGTCTAATCCTGTTTGTGGGTGGTGTTTCACATCACCCAATGCTTTACCATCTTTATAGACTTGTACAATTTTTTCATCTTAGTTCTTATTCAGGTTTATTCTTGGCTTCATCTGTCCACTTCATTATGGTAATTTCTTTCCTACCCTTTTGTTCTCAATTTTAAAAATCAATTTCTTTAACATCGAAAACAATGTTCCTTTTTATTTGGGGGTGGGGAATTTTATCAAAATCGTGCCTCTTTTGAAATTTTTTGGTTTTTAAACCTAATTTATAAAATTTCGTGCAATTTCTTTCATCTCAATCATTGATGTGAATTTTCAATCATCCATCTTTCAAAATTCTAGGAATCAAGCTAGAGAATATTTTTCTATATAGATTATGTAATACCTAAGAAGGCATGTTGCACCATGAATTTCTAGACTCAACAAAAAATTTACGCACGTATCACGTCACTACGGTTTAGAGATGAGGAGTACTACAATCAATTCTAAAGAGAACCTTAAGGATCACTAGTAGAGACTTTAGCTTGTGAGATTCCTGTCTTTCACCCTTTTTGAGTGTTTTAAGCAATTTTCGAGTCACAAGTTGATTCAACTTTGTTTGGGTCCGCATTAAATTATTGTATAATCTCATTATTCTTCATTAAATTTTGGCTTGATCACTGGGAACGACATCACTTTCGAGTTGTAAGAAACGCGTGTCTTGAAATTTATCCCGAATACTAGATTCTCATCCATACACATACACTACCCATTAACTCCACCCATCCACTCCACCCATTACTTTCCCATATTTCATATATATTCCCCACATCATACATTCCCCACTCCATCTATATATCATCCATCATATTGAGAAAAAGAGTGTTGTTTCAAATGTTAAATGTCTTCATTGTTGAGAGTATAAAAAAAAAGAGTGAGAAAAACAAAAATATAGTGAAATAGCAAAAAAAAAAAAAAGAAGAAGAAAAAAAAAGAGAGAAAAGAAAAGAAAAGAAAAAGAGAGTTGTAGTTAGTTATTTTGTAATAAAGACATTTTTTCTTCAAGTGCTATACACTCTTCTCAATCTTATCGCATATCCATCCATTTTACATCCATCATTTCACACAACCATCACTCATCACTCATCCATACATCACCATCCAACCTCATATCACATCCTTCTCATTTCATTTCCCCCTCACCCATTATCATCCATGTTCCCCTAGGTGTTCGGGCAAATTAAATTCAACGTGGTGAATAACTCGACGTTCTCACTATAGTGATTAACATTTCTTTCATGAGATCATTTTTCTTTCTAACTGTTCGTTCTTTCTTATGTGTGTGTGAGATGTTTGAGCTTGCTAACATTTACTCACCTCCTCACACGCAAGAGCGATACACCAACCCTAATCTCGAGAGTTCGATTGCGAGAGTTATATCCAGTGAGATTTTGAAGTTGAAGCGTTGATTACAAAAAGGCAATGTAGGAGTTACTCTTATGATACTCGACCCATTTTGACTGATTCACACCACACACGTTGAGTTCTAAGGAGGATGTGCCTTGAGTATTTACTTAGCTAAACTATTTACTCATTCTAGCATGTATTTCTGAAATTATTTCTCTCATGATGGATTGTGCGATTATTCTACGTCTAATAAGAGATAGATTGCCGTTTGCAAATAAAGAATTTTTTGGGTATATTCCCTGCAAACCCTCATGAGACACAAGTCATTCTGTAGGGAAACCTACAGGTTTAAAGGCTTGTTACACATGCTAAGTGAAATCGCAAGTGCCCGCGAAAGTGGTACACTTTTGGTTACTTATCTTTAGCTTTCTCTCTATCTTATTGCTCGAGGACTAGCAACGCTCTATTTGGGGGTGGTGTGATAAGCACCCAAAAGTGTACATTTTATACCCCGAATAGATGTATTTTAGTTGCTAATTCTCGGCAATTTGGGTCTTATGCGCTTTATTGTGTATTTTGTAGGTCGAATGCACGTTGCATTGTTCAAGGCAATTGTGCAGATTATGGAGCTAATTACCCTTGTCTCTTACCCTAGCCTATCCTAAACCTGTCCCAACCGTGTGTGTTTAGTTTGTCCCATTTTATTTTATTTGTGTCATTTTGTTTTTAGGGTTTATTTTATTATTTTATTTTATTGAGTCATGTATATATTATTAGGATTTTTATATTTTTAGCGCGGTGTGTATTAGTTTTCATATTTTCTTTTATTTTCTTATTTTTAGTTAGTTTATTATTATTATTATTATTATTATTTCATTTTTTGTTTTTATTTTAGGTGTGTTTAGTTTTTTTAGAGTTTGTACAGTGTGTCGTGTCGTGTCATTTTTATTTTAGTTGATTTTTATTTTTTTAGTTTCGTTAAATTTTTATTTTGTTTTGTTTTATTTTATTTTATTTTATTTAGGGGTCATAAGTTAAACACACACACAACCCCTCACACCCTAAATACCCTATGCCATACATACACCCAAACACATTCACTCACCCTCATCCTATTTTCCTAGACCCTTATACACCCAAACAACCCCTACTTCTTCTTCCCTAACAACTCATCCTCTCTCCTCTCAACAAAACTCCATTAACAACACAAACCTCCATAACCACTAACAACCCACCACTTGTTTTTCGGCCAGCTACCCAACCAACATAACACATTCACCCATCTGAACCAAACCAACCTCCTATACCGAGACCCTCCAAGCCAAACCCATACCCGCAGCCAACCTCCATCACCCATCAGCCTAACCCTCTTCACGCTGGCGACGCCCCTGCACCAATCGGACATGTCATCTCCGGCGCAACCGAAAACTCCTAGACCCTCTCCCCACCTCTATCCGGCGATGAAACTGAACCCACCAAGCTCGAAGCAACTCAAAACCACTGCCAATTCGATGCTGCCCCGGCGTTGTCCCACTTCCTCCGACCACCTCTCCGGTCAGACCTCAACCCAACCACCTACAAAATCCAAAACCCGTTTCTCCATTTCTTCCCCTAAGCCACGATTTCACCTGTTAACAAACAACAAAACGAAAATAAAAACCCATGTGTCTTATTAAAACCACTCAATATCATTTAAACCTTTTACCCTCAATTTTTCCACAAATACTCCCGACTACCTAATTTAAATTAACTTCCCAAAATACCCACCCCTCATCCACATGACCTCGCCTCTTACCCATGCACATGTGTGCATAATTCCCTAAATACCACCACGTCAACACCTTACACACCTCTTACACATTAAACCTACCAAAATTACCCCCCATGCTCCATGCCTACTATAAAAAGAAGATGAAGACCATTTTTAAAGAGGCTAGAAATCCCATCTAGGGTTTTGTAGAGAGAAATACCATTTTAGTGTAGGTTTTTAGATTAGAATTTTTATTTTACATTTTTTTTAGATAGTGAGGGAAAAATAAATTGTTGTGAGAATTAATTTGAGTGAAATATTTGATGTAATTTTGTTTGGATCATTTAAATTGAGGGATGTTGATTTCAACTCATGAATTGAAGTTCAATTAAGCATCAAGAGATTGGGTTTTATTGTTCTTTTATTTTCTCATTTATTTTATGCCTTTGATTATTAATTTGTCAAATTTCATACCATGTTAGGCTAAATCCCCTTTCAAGGGGTGGGGGGAAACCCTTATTTGATGTTATTTTAATTTAATTAGTTTGATTACTTGAAAATTCCCTTTGAATATTAATTTTGATCCCTCACCCTTAAATTTACGCCTCGAGAGAGGGTAAATGATTTTCGAGGGAAAATCGAAATTCTACTTATAATACCCATTTTAAATTCGAACTAGAGATAGGAGTTTCTTAAGTGGGGTGTTATTGCTTGAATTTCAACTCTAATTTTATTTTCTAAGATTTACATAAATTTTAATTGATCGATCCTAGCGGGTGATTAATTAAAATGAGTGTAGATCTATTTTTCTAGAGTTGTGGGGGGTTAAACTTAATTTTTTAAAAGATTACTATTATAATTACACTTGCAACGAGAGTTGGTTTGTAATTTTGATATTAATTTGGGATAATTAAAATAATTAAATTAATTAATTAGAATAGCTAAAATTTGTTGTGTAGTCCCACTCCTTGATTGTTCTCACAATTATGTACCTCACTTCATCTCTTATTTTAGTGTTAGACTTTGTTTTCATTTTTAGTAACTTTCTAGTTAGTTGCTTTCATCTCTCATTTAGTTTAGTTTAGTGTTATTTCACCTCACCTCACCTCACCCAATTGTTTTAATATTGAAAAACCTAAAAAAGTTAGAAAAAGTGAAAAAGCACAAAAAGAAAATAAAAAGTGAATTACAATTGAGTTTGTATCTAGCTTACCCCCTTGATGTGGATTGATACCCTTACTCACCGCTACGCTTGAGTTTGAAATTATTTTGTAGGTATTTTGAGGTTTTGCTTAACTTGGCTTCAAACAACGACACACAAAAAGCAAGTTATCAATGACATGTTTATTTTGCTTTCTAACAAACAATGTTTGATCGTTTCCGTCACAGACAAAATTGTGTGAAACTAAGAAGGTAGACAGTCTCTCATACCAAGCTCTAGGAGCTTGTTTCAAACCGTATAATGCTTTCTTAAGCTAAAAGATGTGGTCCGGGTGTTCAGGATCAATAAATCCTTTGGGTTGTTCTACGTAAACTTCTTCAGAAAAGATTCCATTAAAAAAATGGAATTTAACATCCATTTGAAATAATTTGAATTGCATATGACAAGAAATTTCAAGAAGGAGATAAACGGACTCCAGATGAGTAACAGGTGTAAAAGTTTCGTCGAAATCAATTCCCTCAATCTGGGAATATCCTTGTGCAATCAACCTAGCTTTATTTCTAATGACGTCCCCATTTTCATTGGTTTTGTTTTTAAAAATCCATCTTGTGCCAATAACCTTTGAATCTTTTGGTCTAGATTGGAGTAGCTCTTTTTGCATAGAGTTTATCCAAAATGAGTCAGTAAGGGCATCATTAACATTTTTAGGTTCCTCAAGAAAAACAAAATAAGAAAATTGTGCCACTTATTGAAGTTGGGATCTAGTTCTAACTTGTTCCGAAGGATTACCGAAAATGGTTTCAGTGGGATGATCTTTAGAAACCCAAGTGGGTAGAGAGGGATTCTCAGATGGCAGTGAATCAATATCATCTTGAGGATCATGGGATAAAACAAGTTCGTCCTCATCAAATGTTACTGGTTGACTATCACTACTCCTAACACTTGCGTCATCTACAATTACATTAATTGATTCCATAATAGTTTTGGTTCTGTGTTAAACACACGCAAAGCCCTAATATTTTGGGAATAGCCAAGAAAAAATCCTTTTTCTCCCCGGATATCAAATTTTGAAAGTGCTCTCTATCTTTGCAGATATAGCAGTTACTACCGAAGGTTTTAAAATATTTTAAGTTTATTTTTTTGTGGAACCATAACTCGTAAGATGTTTCCTTGGAATTTTTTCTCAGGTAGATACGATTAATAATGTGACATGCGGTTTGGATAGCTTCTACCCAAAAATATCAAGGGAGATTCTTAGCATATAACATAACTATAGCCATTTCTTGTAAAGTACTATTCTTACGTTAAGCTATTCCATTCTTCTGCGGGGTTTTGGGAGCAATAAACTCATGTTTATAGCTGTTGTCTACACAGTACTAAAAAATTCTAGAGTCCTTGAACTCTCCACCTCTATCACTCCTAATTCGACACAGTTGGGTATCCTTCTCATTCTCAATTTTAAATAGAATTATTAAGAATTCATTGAAGGTATTTCACTTTTGTTTCATAAAAGCTACCCATGTATATCTCGTATACTCGTACACTATAACTAGGATGTAAGAGTTTTCACGGAAACTACCAGTTATTGAAGGACCCATTAGGTCCATGTGGATTAGTTCTAGAGGCTTAGTGGTAAGAACATCTATAACTTTCTTGTGTGGGGATTTACTTATTTTGCCTTCCTGACAAGGTCCACATATAGGTAAAGGAATTTTTAATTTTTGGCAAACCTCTAACTATCTCTTGGAAATTCAATATTCTAAGGTTATCATAATTTTTGTGTGCCAATATATTGTGCCATAGATCAAAATCCTCTAATCTGGCAACATTACTAGATTCAGAATTCAGAATTACTGTGTAATAATTTTTTGGGGTTTTGCTTCCTGTTAAGGCGCAATTACCTTTTTCATCAATAATTTTGCAATCTTTTTTAGAAAAGGGAACTGAGTGATTGGAATCACAAACTTGTGATATACTTAAGAGATTGGCTTTAGGGACTTTAACTAATATAACATCATTCAGTTCAGGAAGCCCTTGTTCACTAAATGTTCCTTTACCTATGATCTGAGAAGAAACACCATCTCCAAATATGACACTACTTCCAAGGATGTCTGTCTTGTTTTTCAATTTTGTTTCATCTTCGGTCATATGTTTAGAACATCCGGAGTCTAAATACCATCCAGTTGAAGTGCTTTGTGCCTTTAAAGCAAAAATGACAATGTTGCACTTGAGCTGGGGTAGTAAATCATCTTTTCTAATCCAAATAGGCCTAGTTTTAAAATTTTATGGCCTTTTGACTTAGAAAAGGTTCAAGGGGTCTTTCTAAATAATTTTTTCTTAGTCTTGGACCCTCCCCTTTTCTTTTTGGAGTTAGAGTTGTTTGTGGCCTGTCTAGGAAATACATAAGTATTTCTGGATTTCCTAGAATAGTTAAAGTTCTAGTAGGTAGGAGTGTATGTCCTTTTCTGGAAACACTCATCAAGAGTATGCGAAAAAATATCACAGTAGGAACAGTAATGATGGGTATAGGACTTGACTTTATTACTAAAGTCTTTCAAAATTGGCTTGGATTTATTGGGTATAGTAGTCCAGTCATTATTAGGTTTAGGTTTTTATCTTTGGTCTCTAGAAGAAGGACAAACATATTTTGTTTGACTATTTGGTTTCAACTGTTGATTGTACTTATTATGTGTTGATTGAGAGACATTGAGACTAGGTTATCCTTCTTGAACATTTTGAGAAGTTTAGCCCTGTTTTATAAAAGCAACATTTTCAAGATAAACTTTGGTCTTACTTGTGTACACTATTTCTCCAAAACCTAGATCAGACTTATCTTCAGAGTCAAATTTGCTTCCGATAATAATTTTTTCATAAGTCTTGGTTTGTGTTTCAAAGTGTTGGCATTTTTTAAACACATCTGAAAACTTTTGCTTTGACTCTTCTAGTTCAATAAGGGTTGCCTTGTATTTTTGTTCAAATTCATGGTTCTTTTATATAAAAGAATTTATTCTCAAGTTGTAATTCTCAATCTCAGTCTCATGAGTAACACATTGGGCAGTATAATCTTCAGTGTTCTTCCTCATGGGTTGGCTTTGTAAATAGATACGCTCACTTAAGGTTCTTATCATCTTTTCTAGGCGAGCACTCTTCTTAACCATTTTAGTGTACAAATCATGTAAATCAGGCAGATCATCATCAGACTCACTATGTGCATCGTGTGAATTATCCCCATATTTTTTATAGGTTCTTTACTCATGCACACATTTAATTCTTCATCAACATTATCACTTTGACTCACACACAATCTTTCAGCAGTAATAAGGACAAAATTATCAGTAAGATCATTCACAACATTAACAGGCATATCAAGTTCATGAGTAAGCAAGCATGCATCATCATTATATATTATCTTATCAAAGAAAGACTTGCAGTACTCATTCATTTGGGTTGACTAAGTTTCATCCTCATCAGAATCACAAGATTTGTCCCATGTCTTACATATATTGGCCTTATTATTGTTGTTAAAACTAGTTGGGCATTTACCAGCATAGTGACCAATTTTACCATAACGATGACACTTAACATCTTTTATGTCAGGTTTAGGTCTGTTGGGGTCATAGTTCCTCCTATTGTCATAAGTGTGTTTGGTATTGTCTCTGTTATGAGGTCTGTGAGATTGATTACCTTAATAATTTTATTTGCCTTATTTAGAGGCTAGAGCATTTCTGAATTTCAAAATCTTATTAAAATTCTTACTCGTAAGATCTATTTCATTGTCAAGGTTTTCCAAATCACAGTTTTCAAGACAGTCAATGTCAAAGTCTATAGAGTTCAATTTAGGCCCTGGTAGTTTAGATGAAAACACAACATTTGAACTAGAGTCTTTATTAGTCTGTCTGGTCAATTGCTTTTTAAATTTTAGGTCCAATTCAACAGTCCTAAGTTTACTGCTAAGTAATTTAAGAGTCATATTAAGGTCATTCATTTCCTCAATAGCATATCTCTTGTTGTCAAACTTATATGGCAATGGCCTAAGAATCTTTGACACAATTTCTTTTCTAGTATAAGTTATACCATTTGCATGAAGTTTTGTAAAAATATCAGTTAACCTTATGCATAAATTTTCAAAAGATTCATTGTCCTTCATAATCAGGGTGTTATATTGCTGAATGAGAATTTGGGTTTTTCCAGCTTTAACATGTTCATCACCCTCATGAGCAATGACTAAAGTGTTCTATGCCTCTTTATAAGTAGAACATATGGATATTCTTTTGAATTCATGTTCATTAATGGACATAAAGATGGCATTCTTTCCTTTGTTATTATCAAGAGATAGTTTTTTCTTTTCCTTAGTAAATTCACTAAGAAGTTTCTTAATCCTTGTTGGATCAGTGGCAGAGGTAGGTTTAGTAGGATGTTCAAACCCTGTTTTAATAATTTCCCAGACTTCATCACCCATGGTTCCTTGAATGAAAGATGTCATTCATACTTTCCAGTATGAAAAATTGTTTCCATCAAAGAATGGTGGTCTGGATAGGTTACCTAACTTCTCAAATTTTTCTTCCATACTCAGAAATTTTTCTGAAAGAAGTTTCGAAAATAATTTCTCAAGTTTCAGGATCACAAAAGGTGTTCCTGCTCTGATACGAGTTGAAGAAATGCTTTAATACTAAAATCTTTGTTTACAAGGTTAATAACAAAATGTTATGGTTGAGTAAACTCTGAATAAAATTTTTGGGCAAAACTCTTTTCGAAAAACACAACATGTGTTATAAAAACTTTTCTGAATATATGGAGTAATTTGATAGTTGATTACCTTACTTTTTAATTTTTAATAAACATCTACTAAAGTTACCATGCAGTCCCAATCACAACAACAGTTAAGAACATTCAAGGAAATAGACACATGAATTTAACGTGGTAAAACACTTAAACAAGGGAAACATCCACGGTGCCCTCTACGGCAGAAAACAAAAATACACTAGAATAAAAATCAAGTTACAACACTTAAGCAAACCACAAAGATCCTAACCTAATATTATAATGTACCTACACGAGATTATCCACTCCAAAGGTATTTTTAATTGGAACTTGATCTTTTCTTGCTGCTTCTTTGTCTTTTCCTTGATCTCCCCCTCTTTGAATTATGATTCCAGTAACTCTATCAAATTCAAGATTCTCAGACAGAACCACAGTGTCTAAGTGTTCGTGTGATATAGTGTTTGTGATGTGATACTACATGAAAACATGCAACTCACCCTATAAAGATTTATACAAACTTTCCTAACAAATTACGACATTTCTAAAATGAAAGTTATTTATGAATCTTGATTTTTCAAGCCAAGACTTCTTGATCTTTTATTTATCCACAGATCTCGTGGATACCTTGCTCAGAATACAGTTCAAGGTCTTAAAAAATTTCAGGATTTTGAAATTGTATTCTCCAATTGAGATCCAACCTAGACTAGAAGTCTACTTTATTAAAACAGATTTAGATTTAACATGCACAAACCGATTCAACAATTTTTGTGATAAAACTTCTTTTTCAGATCTGTACGCCTCAAAACTTTAGCGAGAGTTCTTTGTGTTCCTTTTATTTTTATACACCAATATTTCATAAAATATGAAATAAAAAACTGGAAACACACAACTCACAAGATCTGAAAAATATTTTAAAAAACTTAAGAGTTTTTATTTCAAAATTTGTTGAAACAGAATATATCTAAAAATGCAAGAACTAAAAAGAGAAACAGAAAAGTCGCGTGATTTTATCTTTTATAAAAACTCAGTTTCAATAATGGAACTTAAGTCTCTCTTAGAGATGAGTTATGAGAGAATCAAAGATTTGAAGAGGTCTTCACATAAAAACACAACGCCAAGAACACAAAAACCCTAAATGGATCTAACTCTAGAAAATGGTTTTTTTGGTGTTTGGAACTGTTTAGGTTTTGGTGTTTGGTTTGGGAGAAACACTCAGGGGGTTTGAAATAAGAAGAAAACTTAGGATTTATTCTTCTAATCTCTCTCTTATTCTTTCCCTGTCTTTCTCCCTTCTCTCTCTTCTCTCTACTCTCTTTTTTCTCTCAGAAATGACGAAATGACAAAAGTCTTAAAATGCTGAGTCTTAGGTCCCTTTTATACTAAACATAGAAGGATCCAGAACATCGACCTCAATCCAATGGATGAAATAGAGTCTTGAGAGATTGACTTTAATCCAACGGTATAACAAAAACGGTGGGTTAAACATATACTGATTGGCTTAAACTTGGTTCACAAGGATTGAGTTAAATCGCATGTAGTACGTTGATTAAGATGATCCAAGGGCTGAGGATGTGTACGCATTTTGTGTCTAACATATAACAAAAATCCAACAGATATACAACCAACACGTGTACACACCAAATGTAAACAAAAAAGAATGTTGAAAATAATTACACAGAACACCTCCAAAATACTAGCGCTTTTGGATTCTAACCAGGAAAATAATCAGTATAGAAAAGAAGTTTCTGAAATTCAATTTATACCCACAACACTTTTAAAAACATATATTAATTAATTCAAAAATCATTTGAAAATTGTTTAAAATTATATAAAATGATATTTATTTGAATTAGATTGATATTAAAAAGATTTGAAGTGTTGAAAAATCATTAAAACAAATAGGTGATATGTATGATGCAGTACGAGTGCCCTATTTATGGTTTTAGGGTTAGAATTAACTTCCCTTTGAAAGTTCTCTTGGACTTGATTTCTTCATGGAGCTTGTACCTTTGAGGAGGTGGAGTTCTCAAGAAAAACTAAACTATTTTGTCTAGATATCCAAACTAGTTGGAACTCCTATATATGTAGACTCAAGTAAGTCGATATATAGCGTGTTCTCAACAATAATATAGTTGATGTAAAATAAATAATTCCCTTCGTCACTCTCATGCGTTTAACACCTTACCCCTCATATAAGTGTGATATTATTCGCATCCTAATATGTCCCAAGTAATAATTATGACATCGTGTCAAATTTATAATAATGGATTTATCGATAAATAAATATTTAGGTGTAACAACTACATGTAATTTCCAACACCCATCTATCCCAATATCATAAGTTTCACATATAAGACATAAATATCTATTATTCATTATAGGGTCAAAATTATATATATTGTCCATATTCTTAGATAATTAAATTTATCACATTACATTATGGGTAATTATTTATATATGTCCATTCATATATTTGACACACAAAGGCATCTACTGTTGGTTTCTAATTCGTACTCTATGGGAAAGTCTGGAGGAATATTTTATCCTAAGCTGACATCACAAATGACATATAAATTTTGGGCGGTCCCTAACACAGGTTGGGTCAGCCTTAGCACCTACCTCTCATAGATGGTGCCTCCATGTAGTATTTATATAACCTACACAACGTCAAGACCCACCTGTGCCGACGTGTGGTACTCGGTTTGAACGCACAAACCCCCAAGCTGATAAGACAGTCCATGAGTATTGGTAAGTCCACACAAATACATAATATTACATATTATTATCTCATATAATATGAATAAGTAATTACTCCAAAATTACCATCGAAAGCCAACCTAAAGTCCACAACATTTCCATTTATTAATAATTTACCCTCTAATGAGTTATTAATTCCGCTCCATAGAATAAGTTTTTATCCATTTAGTTAAATGTAATTTTTCCCAAATTAAATGTGGGCATATTCGTATTTTTAGTAATCTCCCCGTTAACTCATACACGGTCCCATTAATTCATGTGGCCTCCTAATTATATCCTTAGCTAAAACCTAAGGCCAAATTATAAGAAGGAACAAATTGCCAAACACGCCTTAACGTCGTTTGGGGTCGTTCACACTCTAACACTCGTAGCACTAGCCCAAAAATACCCAAGTCTATATCCCGACTTGTAATTTAATTAATCTCCTATTAAATATTTTGTTATTAAAGTAATGTCACCCTATCACAATACCCAAACTCACTCATTCGGTCCGTAACTTCATCTCTTAGAATTTGTTACACAAAGTCCCACTATCAAGTTTAACACTCCTCATTAATTTTAATATTCGATAATTCATTATATATCCCTATAATAAATTAAATTGTGTACCCCATGCCTAACTCCAGTAGAACTCCACCTAAAAATATCCGAGTCACAACCCCGACTCTTAATTCCATAAGTATTAACTTAAATTCATATTTTATTCAAGATACTAAGAACATCTCAATTTAGCCCGTATCCTAATTTCATACGAAATTTCCATTCGAATATGTTCACATATTTTCGAGTGTGGTTCATCCTAAATACTCTAAATCCATACTCCGAATTCATTCCCATCAAATTCTAAGGTAAAAATAATGTTCCTTAATATTTTCTCGAATTCTACACTCATCTACGGACATCCCTAAGTAATCCATATTTGATTTCTCACAAATGATTTTGGTTTCAGACACCCTTTCGTAATAAATTCATACTAATTAAAAAAAATTAGAAAAATATGAAACTGGCGGCCACACGTTCTTAACGAAAAGATCTATCTCCATGTTCAAAATCATGGTTGTTTGAATGAGATAACAATCTTTTTCGAACGATATACTAATCTTGTTTGATATACTTCCAATGTCGTTCTAACAACCTTCTTCGTTTTTCAGCCCATCATCCTTCTCCTTCTTATTTTCTTAAGAGTATGTAACCAGAGTATTTACAATGCCTATTATTCATCCAAAATAGGTTATAATCATCCCTTTTACATTCAAACATCATTAATTTACTTTAACATCCATCATTCAATGATTTTTGGTTCATATACGGTTTGTTAAATCTTCTTCCTAGATTCAACTACATATTCATCAAATCAACGTTCCTAACCTCTGTATCTTGAATCTAAACTTGATTCAAATAGTGATTGACACACACTCATCACCAATTTCACATTTAATCGACCCAATATACTCAATTTATCAAAACCCTAAGAGATCTACCATAAATTTAAGGATTTTGATACCTAAATTTCTGGGACTAATTCTAGATTAAATTCAATCCTATACTTGCATAGATTATTTATTCATCATCAAATTTTTCACTATAAACCTAAATCCCAAAAATTTAAGGGTTATTAATAGGCATCAAGAAAATACATTGAAAACTTAAATTAAGCAAGAAAATTCTTGCTTGTTTATGGTGATGGTTGATTTCTTCCTTGAATTATCTGTTCTTCATCCTCTTAGACCTTCGTTCCTCTCTCTCTTGAAGTGGGGCTACTAGGGTTAGGTTATAATTAGTAGTGGGAAGTTATTTCTCTTCCTCCTAATCTTATATTTTATCCAATTCTCGAGTTGGACATATAACCCCATTTTTGGATATCCCAACTAGCCCAAAAGTTCCCCAGTCCTTATACTATTGACCCTGGACTATTTCTAAAGGTTTAAAACACCTAAATGAGTATTCAACGCTTTCCAAAACGCATCCTAATTATTTCTATTTTACTTAGACATTTTATTATGTTTAAATGGCATGCCCTCGTAAATTTATTTATGTGTGATTTATTTTTCACTAGCAAGCCCATTATGTCCATTTGAGTTTTATATTTATATAATCATGAATAAATAT
The DNA here is from genome assembly GCA_949130495.1 of Sambucus nigra. Lineage (NCBI taxonomy): Eukaryota > Viridiplantae > Streptophyta > Magnoliopsida > Dipsacales > Adoxaceae > Sambucus > Sambucus nigra. Next base: position 611,042,288 of record OX422217.1, on the reverse strand, counting down.
TTATTTAAAATTTAAATTTTTACTCATTTAATTTAAATCCACCCAATTTAATTTATTCTCAAAATAAATCATAAATTATTAAATTTATTTATGTCGTAATGTTTTATTATGAAAATACGGGGTATTACAAAGAACCTTATGTTTAGCTGAACACTTACTCTACAACAACCAACATTTAGAGTTAAACAAACCACTTGGATAAAGATTAATCAGATTCAATCAAAGAAACCAAATATTAGATGAAACCCAAGTGAATGTAACTAACATCAATCACATATAAACAAAAAACTTTGAGGTGTATGTATGTGTTATTACGCGCATGAGTGAACATGTCTATGTGTGTGCATGCGTGAGCAAGAGAAAAAACTATACTAGGTAGAGAGGCGATAGATTTTGGTGGGATCATGGGAGGCTATTAGTGGTAAGGTCGTGAGTGATGTGAGAGGTAGGGGAGAGGTAGAGGGTTGAGAGATAGGGAGAGGCACAGAGGGCGGAAGAGTGAAATGTGGTGGTATGGATTTTTTTTAGGATCATCTTGTTGTTTTATCTTGATAAGTTTGTTTATATTTAATAAAAAAATATTCACCAATAAAATAAGTTATGTTACCAAAGCCACCCCTCCTTTGTCAACAAAGACTTGTGTTTCCGAAATCTAACTAAATTTTGACAACATATTATAATGTTGGAAAACCTTCAAATTACCCCCCCCCCCCCCTATTTCATTGTTTCCTGCTTAGAATTTTGATTTTTGGCAACAATATTTATTCTATGTTGCTAAAAGTAAAAGGTAAGGTTGCCCTTGACAACACAAATGATATTTTGTTGTAAAAATGTTAGTTTTCGCAACAAAAATTGGCTATCTCTCTAAATATTATTCTGAATGTTGAAATTTCTTGAAATGAGCGTTTGTCATCTAATCTAACTTAAACATGAATGGTAGCATTAAAATTTATTCACTTTAGCATTAAAATTTAATCATTCATACAATATTTACATGTATTAGTTACATCCGCTCCTTAGCCTCTAATCCAACTGAAACATGAATGTTAGAAATAAAGATGAACCATACATCTTATATATATATATATATATATATATATATATATATATATATATATATATATGTGGATTACAATTTTCTTTTGGTATTTAGTCAAACTTAATAAGAATATTAGAAACATCATGAATAAAACAACCACTATAGTGGAAACATATTTGATTTTGGAAAAATCTTAATTATTGCCAAAAACAAAAAACTTAAGTTAGCATTGTAGATAATCACTCAAGCATCTCAGAACATCTTTCATAATTTTAAATATTTTTTTGGAACGAGATATTAATATTAACATTATTATAAAAATGAAAAACGCACGTTTACAGGACAAGCAATGTCAAATTACGAAAATAGGGTGTTGTCCATTCTATATAACGAGTTTTGTTTATTTCAACATTTTAAAGTGACCATATGAATTTTGTTGAGCATGGTGAGAACTTTGATTCCAAATAGTGCGCATTTGCAACAATGAAAAAAGGTCTCTAAAAATATTACTATAAAGTCCCAAACATACATAATCATTTTAGGGAGATTTAAGGACATAAGTAAAATGTTCAAGAACCATACTTAAAAGTCCTAAATATCGATATACAATTTTATGTAGATTTAATTATAGACAAGCATAAATAAAGTAAAATCACTAGATCTTAAACTTTTATTTTTATACCACATGTAAAACCATTCTTAAGAATAATAATATATTAATAGAGAATTCGTTAATTTGATTAAATTTTACCGTGCATTTGTTCCATATGGAAGGATATTTGATCTTCATATTTTCATAAATTTCTAAATTAACAGAATAAGAGGACTTATCTTGATCCGATTCTAGTATGCAATTTAATGTATAACTCTCGTTTGAATCATCTTAAAAATTTCTCCAACACAATGTTCATCACTATGACAAAAAATAATTATTTAGCAAATTTTAGATTTCTCCCTTTAGTCCTCTAACTTATGTGAGTTTTAGATCATTGTTGGAATATATATACTAGTAGATAGATGACATGATTTTCAAGTTAGACATGAATTCTATAACCCATCACAATAGAGTTTTATTAAGAATTAATCATTATCCTTAAAATTTTGATGAATTATCTAAATATCCTCATCAAATTCGAATTCTGTATGGATCATATTAGATAGGATACTAATATTTAATTCAATAACTAATTTTGAATTTAAATTAGTTTTAAAATTAAACAAATTAATAAATATATTATACAAGTTTGTACGAGTCTTTCACCTCTTCTAAAAAAAATAAAAAAAATAATCTCAAACCTATCGGTAACTAGTATGTACGAGTAAGACAAATCCTCCCAAGAAAGATAAAAAACGCCACCAAAGCCTTTTGTAAAAGATTTAGGATTAAAATGACCCACTATTTTTGTCTCCTCTTCAATAAACCCCTACTTACTTCCACCCGCTCCCTCTCCATACTCAATCTTCTTTGCAATTTGTACCGATTAAAAGAAGATTATATAACAAATTCATTTTTTACTTTTTTTTAATTGTAGCAAATGCCTTAACAAATCATCAGACCTCCTCTGCCAATTAATCATTCACACCCTTAAATAATTCAAGGATATAAGTGCGTATATAAAAATAGTTTTGATGTTTTTTGTTTGTTGTTTGGTATAATACCCCGTATTTCTACGTATTTATGATTTAATTAATTCGGAAAATTAATTGGATAAATAAGTTTTAGTTAAATTACATGTGAAGTAATTTAATGTGATTAAATAATAAAAGTGATTTTTAAATATTAATTGAGAGATAGAGATTGATTAATATTATGGTACGAGATTTACTATGTGCATGAATAGTAAATAATGGTGGATTTTGATATACGACATAGCGAGTGATACGTGAGTATCTTATTTTATTTCACTGGGAGTCGCGTGTAGACTATTTTGAAGTGAGAAATGAGAGTATATTTTAAGTGACTCGAAAGATAATTTTGAGTGCACCGTTGATCCCGAATGGGCCGAAATAGTCAAAATAAAATACCCGGGCGTAATGTTTGGGTTTCGAATGCTTTTTGGACTAGTCAGGATTCGTATTTAAGTAGACGAGTCATTTTACAATTGGGTATTCACCCAATTTTGGGATTAATAAGGGAAGAACCCTCATTTCTCTCACATTTCATCACTAGGAGAGAGAAAGAGAAGAGAGAAAGAAGAGAATAAAGAAGAAGAAGGAAAAGAGGAAGAAGAAAGGGGATTTCCGGCCAAACTCCACGGGATTCGACTCGAGGTCGTCGGATTTTATCCACGAGGCAAGTGTTTACTTGATTTATTAATTTAGTATCTTTATTTATCCTATTATAGTTGGTGTGTAAAACTATAAAGATTTTTTGGATGAGTTTTCGTGAATCAAAACGGGTTTTTCGAAAGATTAACGAAGAAACCCCAGATAAGATCAAATTTGGGAAACATAGAAATTAATTGAAATTAATTGCTGGATATGAGTTCTAGGATGATTAGAACCCTTTTTATGTGTGCGTATATTATTGTTTGAGGTTGGATGATGATGGAAGAGAAGATAAAAAGCTTGGAAGTGCATTAATGGAGATTTATAATTTGGAGAAGACAGTGAACAGTAATGCAGCAGATTGCGGGGTCTATTCGGCTAGGAGACGAATCGATTAAGTTCTTGGTCGAAGATAAAATTTATAGATATTTTTGATACGTTCACGTGGGCGCCGACCGCGTATTTTTCTGATTTATTTTGGATGTATAATGATTTTTTACAGAAGCAGTTCCGAGATTGAAATCGTTAGATTGGGAATTAAATCGAAAATTTTATAGATAATTCAAATGCATGCCATTTTCTGTATGATTTGAATTAGATTCTCATTTATGGATGAAAAGAAAGGTATGGACGTTATATTTCTAATAAGATTTGATTTAGGTCAATTGGATTTTTGTAGAGTGAGTTATAGCTGTTTTAGTGTAAGGTGTTTAAGCTGCCAGAACAGCAGAGTTACGGAAATTTTATAGACAATTCAAACGCATACCATTTTCTGTATGATTTTAATTAGATGCTCATTTATGGATGAAAAGAAAGGTATGTAATTTATCTTTCTAATGAGCTTTGATTGAGGTCAATTGGACTTTTGTAGAGTGAGTTATCGCTATTTTAGTGCAAGGTGTGAAATCTACCGTAAATCCAATTATTGTGAGAATTTGTGATTTTTAAGAGTTCTAATGGGAAAAAAGGACCCTTGGGATTCGAATCGGAATTAAGGATATAATTGGGATACGAGCTAGTTGTGATAAGCTTAATAAAAACAAAATATGTGATATTTATATTATACGTAAGTGAATACTTATGGAATTAAATTGAATATTTATATTCGGGATTACAGGCTAATCCTAGAAGAGATAGGCATGGATAGACATTTATATATATATATATATATACTGGCGATATAATTATAAATATATTTGTGTCTGAATGGTATATTTATATGAAGCATACCCCTCTAGTGCTATCATGGGAAGTTGCATGATGTGGGTGAGGCCCTTGGCTTGAGGAGTAGGGAGCGTATAGCCCCCAGGTCATAGTGTCCATTCTATATTGTGTGATTTTATCAGGACTGAGACGTGGTGGGAATGTTTCGTTTTCATTTTTGGCGAGAAACTATAATCGCTTCCCACACGTTGTCATTTGTTTTTTACCAAGTCGTTGTGAGCGTACGACCGCTAGTACCCAGGATGGTGTGTGAGTAATTCCCTGGAAGATGATAGCATTGAAAGACTGCATCCATTGAGTTATTACTCTAAGGGATGGTTATTATACTTATATATATATATATGAGATGTGAAACATATATATACGGACCTAATAAAAAATGGAATGTGAGATAAATTTGGAATCTTTCGGGAGTATAAAATCGGGAAGAAAAATAGGGATATACGTATATAAAGATGAGAATATTATATACGAGGTTAATAACACTAAAACGTGAATAGTTTAAATAACTAGTGAAAGTTATTCATGATGTAAGGATGAATCATATGGGAGAGATTATGATGTATAAGCTCAGGTAATAGCTTAGAGTATTTTATAAAGAATGAATAAAGTGATATTCTCCTTCCGGTAGATTTATATCCGGATTTATATGTACATAGATCATAGGTTCTAGTGATAACTATTGATATATACGGGATGTTATAAAATGTGGTATGTACTGAGGGACTAATGGATTCTGACGATCAACATTTCCATGTAGTAGTGTATCGGGGTGGTTCCTTATTTGGATTTCTCTTCACGAGACACCCCACGCATGAACGTAGTGTAATGTTGGGAATGGGGAAAAGTTTAGTCCTTAGTACTCGAATTTATGAGGATCTTTAAAAGATGGGTGAAATGAATTAGTTAGGCAAGGTAGCTTAACTAAGTTGTTTAAAAGGTATGTGATAGTGGTGTATTATTAGAAGAGCGGTGAGGTGTATCTCACGAGAGTGTGATACAAGTTTAAATATGAGAAATTACATATTTTAAAATATGGCATTTATGAACTTGCAAAATATTTTCAAACTCGGGCTCTGACTTGTTTCTCCATTTTCCCCTCTTTTGCTATATATGTATATATATTAGGTGTCCAGAAACAGGGACGTCTGAATGATGATTCTTTCGAGTCAGACGTTCGCTGTAGCAGATGTGGATGCATGCAAGTTCATTATAGACGCTTCTATCCTTGTGATCTTGATATGAGGTATTGTAGAAACATTCGGGCCGATGGCCTAATTGTATTCATTTATTCTTTTACCGCCTTTTTGTGCGACATTCGATTTCGTTGTATCAAATTGTACCGAGTGTTCGATTATTTTATTTCATTTTAGTTGTTGCATATAAACTGTTGTGATTGATTTATTTGAATGGTTTAGTTAAAAAGATTAGTTAATTAAAATTTTGATGCGAGCCTAATAGGTTATTAGTAGTTAAGTTGGTTTTCGATAGTGATGCTGAGAATGAACCATATGAGACTCCTGTTTTAATTTGGTATATGATTGATCACCCGGTATTTTATTAGGCGGGGTGTCACATTTGGTTATAAGCATACATGATATGAAAATAGCTTATTGTTTTTCTAGTTTAGAAAATAAAATAGTTCTTTATAGTTTTTTAGCATTTTTCCAAAAATATCTACTTTAATTTAAATTATCTATAATTTTGCCAAAAATATTTATAATTTGGTGAAATGTATCTATAGTTTTGTCAAATCATCTATAATTTTCGTTTAAATAAATCAAATTATTTGTTAATTCATCCAAACATCAAATAAATTATGAAAGTATGTGACATAAAATAATCAATGGGATTAATTAATATGATAATATGAGGTAAATGATCTTATTCAAAGGTAATATAAAAATTGGCTTAAATGATTAAATATTTTTCTATAGGGGTCTATTATGTCAAACCACCCCCTTTTAAAAAAAAACTATCTACTGATCAGGGGGAACCCACCCTGTCCTAAAGGGGGCTACGACCCCACAAAATTAATTAGACCTTAATATTCAATTTGTTCAAATCGAACACGCTTCTTCTTTCATTTCCTTCTTCATTCACCTCCTTGATTAACCAACCCTAAACCTAATCTCTCGATACCTCCTATGCTACAGCAGCCGCCTCTCCCTCTCACCCCTGCCCTCTCTCTCGGATGCCTCTACCCTCTAGCTCGTCTCTTCACCTGCTGTTGCATCTAACCCACCACTTTCTTCCTTCTCTCTCGATCGAAGCTCTCCTTCTCCTCTCGCTGACATCGATCAGTAATGCCAGGGCCCACAGGCAGTGGTGTGATTTCCTTAAAGTTCTTTTAGGGAATGAATGGATATGATAATTAATATTTTAATATTTTGTGAAATATTTATTATTGAATATTTGTTGCTGAAATATTTATTGTCGAATATTTATTGCTGAAATATTTTTTGAAATTAATGCTAATTAATATTAATTAATGTTTTGTGAAATGTGTTGAAATTTCCATTAATTTTTGCTGAAATTCTGTATTACTGAAATTTACGAAAATTTTATTTATTTATTGAAAATTTTTATTTCACAAAATTCATTTGGTGTATAAGTGAAATATTTGAAGTATTTTTTTTTCATATTTAGGCAATTGTGTTGAAGGATTTAAAAAAGAAACTCGATTCGGTGTTAAGTTGGTTTAAACTTTAAAAGTTAAATTTCTAAGAAAATTGGTTTGTTGGTTTCTTAAAAGTATCAATTTGATGGTTTGTTAAAAGCATTGGCTTGTTTGGTGAATATATTAGCTTGGCCATTATTTGTTATTTTTAATTGTTGCCATTTAATTGTTAAAATAATATTAGAAAAAAATTAGGGAATTATGTTGAAGTATTTTAATTCTTATTTCAGACATAGGTCAATATTATGTTGAGGTATTTTAAATAAAAATTGCGAATATTAACCTTGAGATTTCTAAGGTTAAAAAATTGCAAAAAAAGTAAAATAATCCTAAAAAAATCGCCTCGAGGGCTCACTCCCCAGAACCCCCGGCATTTATAAAAACTTTTCGCACCCGTAGCCAATAATCGTGGTCCACTACTACTACTACTGATGCATCACCACACGTATTCATGGATAGTTGAAAAAAGTAAAAAAGTTGATTAAAATCAAAGAAACCATTTTGACCACGTCATGTCATGGAAAAATATGATGCAGTTTAGACAGAACACGTTTGTGATCAATATCAATAAATACAAGACATGTTTGTAGATGTAAAAGTATTATGTTTATAGTGAGAAAAATGTGAGACATGTATCGCATCTACGTCTTATTTTTATTGACATTAAATACGGACATATGGTGTCATAATTGAATGGTATTTTTTATCAATATCATGAGTTGAGGTAAATAATTAAGACAAAATGATTATAAATTGACGCACAAAACATCATTAATAGTATTGTACCTTATGCATCAAAGAATTTCATGCTCTATATATGCCCGATAAATTTAAAATAATATAAAACTAACTTGGGTACCTTATGCATCAAATAATTGCTTAAATAATTTTCGATATTGATTTTGTTGTTAAATAATTTAACAAATTCTTAACATCCCTGTTCAGTCCCTATATTAATTGGAGAATTCTTTCTAAGACAACCTAAAAAAAAATGTGCGCGAAAATGGGTTGTGTGACTGCATCGAAAAGGAACCTCGTGCATACAAATTTTTTCAATATTTCTATTCTCATTGATCGAAAAAGAAAGTAATCCTATCATAGAATCTTCTATATATATAAACATAAAGACACATCTTAGATGTATATAAACACTCAACACGGAAATTAGATCTACCGACCTCTTTTGAAGCGTGCGATAAGGAATTGGGATAGGATAAGAGTGATCTTATCCCAACAGGATAAAATAATCCCACCTCCTCTTACCCCTACTAGGTGTGGGATAAAACCATCCCACCTCTATTTTATCCCGTTAGGATAATACAACTCTTATCATATCCCACCTCCTTATCCCACGCATCAAACGATGCATGACTATCAAGGCTAGGCCGAAAAGGAAACCATTTTATGGTCGCATATATATTTATGGTGTGATACGTTACAAGAGCTCAATATTCTAGTTCTTTTTAGGCAATAAAAATTAATTAGCTACCACACCCATGAAGATATAATTTTTTGTGAGGTGATCTTGATGGAGTTATTAAACAAATAAAATGTTAAAAATTTAACATGGGACACAAAAAATAAATGATACGGTAAGCCATTACAATCATTAATTTTTGGCAAGAACAGAGTGCTTGGCACAAAACACTATGAAATTACCTATTATAATGTCATGTAATAGGCCTATAAGGTGAGCAATTCATGTGTATGGCCTGTGAGGTACATACTGTGAATATATTGTAAACATAATTAAAGAACACGTAATTAACATTTTTTATATGGATTTATAAATTTAATGCATGAATATCCAATTCTACATGTTATTTGTTCTTTAATAATACAAAACATTATTTATTATATATTTATCATTAGGATCTTAGATCAACATGGTTATCACATGCAATTATTATGAGGAACATAAAATGATATTATAATCACATACCTCTATCATGTCACAAATGGAAAGATTGAGGGAGCAGTCGACCTTAACGATGTCCTATCGGAGTGAATTTCGGTCAAGGACTTCCTCTTGTATACGAAAAGAACATACTCCAATTTCAGCATTTTCCAATGGTTTGATCTTCTTTTATAACCAAAATAGAACTACACCAAAATGGTCAAATTGACACCCTTTCAGCGGCTAGCCTTGTCACGATCATTGACCGTGACAAAAAAACAAATATTTTTTGTCACAATCAATGACCGTGACAAAGGCTTGTCACCGTCAATGACCGTGACAAGTACAGTTGCCATGGACTTGTCACAGTCATTCACCGTGATAATACTATAAAGTTGTCACGGTCAATGACCGTGACAAATCTGTCAGCAAAAAACCCTTTCCCCTCCTTTTTTCCTCATCGATTTCTTTCCCTCCAATTCTCTCTCTCTCTCTACGTGCTTCTCTTCCTCTCTCTCTACTTTCAGGTTGGTCTCTCTCTCTCTCTCTCTTCCATTTATATATATATATATATATATATATGTGTGTGTGTGTGTGTGTGTGTGGTGGGGGGTGGGGTAGGGTGGGGGAGAGGGCAGGGATGGGGGGTGTGTGGTGGGGGCAGGGGGTGGGGGTAGGGGAAGGGATGGGTGGTGGGTGGCAGGGGTGGGCCTGCGTTTGTGTGTGTGTGTGTGTGTGTGCATGTGTGTGTGTGTGGGGGGGGGGGGGGGGGGGATGGGGGGGGGGCAAGGGGAAATGGGGCGGGGGGGCTTGTTAATGTTTTTTTATTAAATTTTGATTGATTTATTAAATATTTTACCTCATATGCAAGTAGTGTCCATTGTAAACGAATTGATTGATTATTAATATTTTTAGTAAATTAATATATGAAAGTAGGATTGCCCCTCATTGTAAATTAGTAAATTAATAATTGTACACTTTAATTGTTAGTTTAATTGATGAAAATAATTAATTGAGTACGTGATACACTTTTGTTGTTGACATTGCGATTGGATTATAATGGATCGATGTTGGGTTGGTTAATTTTAAAAGTGGCATGACCACTGGATTATTGTCCATATGGGGTAGGATTTTTCAACTATTTTTGAAAATTATTTTGTATAACGAACAATATATATATAGTATGATATTTAAATGAAGCATACTTGAAATTACATATAGTGCGCATAGATACTAGCCTTCTAGTTCTTATGCGTACGCATTCAACAACCCTTAGACCTGTTTGAGAGTCATTACCCCTGTAATGAGATCTCTCAAATTGTCCCGTTTGGACAGTTTGGGATTGCATAATTTTTGTATAATAATATTCTTAGTGGCTTAAAGTTGTTACTTTTGGAGGAAGTTCTACAGTCGTATTCTAATGTTCTCTGGGTACATACTAGATTGACAAGTGTGACTGTTATTTCAATTGATCAATTGAAATAACACCCACACTTGCTAATCTACGTCGTGTACTTGGAGAACTACTGGTATATGCTGTCGAATTTTTCTCAAATCGTAACAACGTTCATGAGCTATTAAGTATATTACAAAAAAATGCGGTCTTGAATGGGATAGGACCACTCACCCTTTAGAGGAGATGGAGGAAATAAATTTCTATTATAAATTGAATTTGAATTTGAAATTTAAAAATCGAATATAAATAAGACATAATTAAATGAAACATACTATAAATCTAAGTTTTGTTTATACTAATCCATGAATATACGCTTCTTAACTTTAATAGGTTATTAGTTATGGTAGATGTGATGGTATATCCGAAATACAAAGAGTGGATGGGTGAGACAAATACAAAGGTTCCAATTTTTTATTGGGCGGGGTTGAACATAGGCTACCGCCAAGACAACTTTCGAGTTCAGAAATTGAAAGTGAATCTTCTGAATGTGGCCCTAATATGCCAGGTAAGAATCCCAAATTTAAGAATGTCAAGCATAAAAAGACCCCAACTGGGAATGAAACTGAGAAAAGAAAGGCATGGTCTAGGAGGTCAATTTTATTTGACTTGCCTTATTGAAAGAATAAATCCGTGTGTCATATATTGGATGTGATGCATGCAGAGAATAACTTCACTGAACATATTGTGGGCACTTGCCTTGGAGGGGGCGGGGTCATTAAAAGGATGGAGAAAATGAACAAAAAGACCTTAAATCGTTGAAACTTAAGCCACAACTATGGTTGAAAGAAGATAGTAGGGGAAGGACAATAATTCCCCTTGGTGCGTTTACTTTGACGAGTGGGGAAAGGAAGGTGCTTTTAGACACAATATATCATTTTAAGGGCACATCTAATTTTTCGTCCAACTTGCAAAGGATTGTGAATTATGCTACTCATGATTTACATAAGTGTAAGTCCCACGATTGGCATGTGATCATGTAATTGGTTCCTCTATTGTTTAAACACTGTTTCTCCAAGCACAAGGATTTGCAAAGGGCTATTATGCAAATTATTATTACCTTCTCATTCTGGTGTGAGAAGGTAGTCAATCGAGAACACATAGTGGCCATAAAATTGGCGGTGACCGAAGCGATTTATGTGTTGGAGAAGTACTTTCCCCCAGCATTCTTTGACATAAGTGTTCACTTGTTGGTACACCTATGCAATAAGGCACTTCTTTGTGGTCCAGTTAGATATCGGTGGATGTACCGTTTGAAAGATTTATGAAAGTTTTTAAAGATTACGTCAAGAATACGCGATACATTGCAGGATCAATTTCAGAGGAATACATCACTGCGACGTCATCAATATATACGCGGGAATATATGCATGACTCGACCAACGTTGACGAAACTAATGAGTTCGTCGATGATGGTGGTCATGTGATGGGAAAACGAGTGAAATTAACGAGTTTGCAACATGAACAAGTAACTCGTTATCTATTTGACACATATGAAGATGTCAAAGAATGGAAAAGTAAATTTTGATTATTATAATGTTTAACATTATTTTAGATTATTTTATAAATGATTAATTTTGTAATATGCAGAAAATATGAAACCTGTGACAACAATAAAAGATGAAAAACAATGGTACAATCAGACAACGAATTTAGGTTGTGGTTGACACAAGAGGTAATTATAATGAAAATGGCGGTTATATAACGTTAAATTACACATAAATTTTACAACTAATATAATTAATTTATCTATATTCTCAGCTCTTAAAGACGGGTGATGCGACATCAAGGCTTGCTCGTCTAGCCACTGGACCCTAGTTCGTGGCCCAAAAGTATAAAAAGTATCGATTGAACAGTTATGTTTTCGGCGCTAAAGTGTACGAGGAAAGTACAAATGTACAGAACTCAGGCATTTCATACAAGGCTCTTACTTTCTTTCGAGCGAACGCAAAAGATAAAAATCTCGTTGAAGCTGAAATGACTTACTATGGTGTAATCCGAAATATATTTGAATTGGATTATATAAGCTTCAAAGAGGTTGTATTTTACTGTGACTAGGTAAGAGTTGAGGATAAAAATACTTGTAAAGTTGATACTGTCACCAATTTGATCATAGTTGAGTTGTCCAAGTTGAAGAGCAACGGCCACGTGAGCGATGAGCCATTTGTTTGTGCATTTCAAAAGGTTAACTAAGTGTTTTACTCAGAGTATATCAACAACGATCTGTGGTCAGTTGTCCAACACGCACCAAAGCGTCTAAATAATAATGTGGATGACTGGGCTGCTCCAACCGAATATCAATCCATTTATTAAGATAACCCGAATTTTAAATAATTTTTCAATTTGTAATAAATATTCTAATTTACCGAAACTTCCATTTTTAATGCTTTTAATTCATTTGCACTTTATCATTTTCACTCTTGTGTATTGTGCGTGTGTGTGGGCAGTAGGGGTGGGGGTGGGGATGTTTCGGATTTTTAGTAATTGCACATATTATGAGCTAGATGCTGTTATTTTGGAATTCAGAATTGAGGTGTTTAACAGTAAGAATTCATTTTTATTTGTAGTAATTGTACATATTTGCATGTCTTCTAATTCATTTTGATTTTACTAACAACTTTTTTTACAGCAAATGTCTCCTTCAGGTATTAAGGTGAGGATGATGTTGGTTATGATGATGCCGTCTGGGCTCGTTGGTAGTGGAGGCGACGAGGGCTCATCAACCCCTAGGCTCCCTAAATATGGCAAATTGGGGATGGCCATCGAGAACAAGTCGGGGCTATTAATGAGATCCCTCGATATGGTAAAGACGGTCATCGTCCCAGGGGCACATTAGTTGGAAGGAGGTTCCATATGATATCAAGTTAGCTATTTGGGTGGCACTACAGGTAATGTATTCATATTTATATTTATATTTATATGATTATTTCAATTTCAATTTCGATTTCGATTTCAATTTCATTTTCATTTTATATTTATATTTATATTAATTTGCAACTAACATTGTATTTGTTGGACAAGAACAATTTAGCGTGGATCCAAAGCTATGCGATTCCGTCTTGGAGAAGTTGAGGGAGCAACACAAGACGTGGAAGAAAAGTATGCGGACCCGGTACTTTGGGAAGACACGAGAGTCCGTTATCTGAATGCATGAATCCTTCCCATCGAAGGAGCCGATATCATGGCACAATGGAAAAAGGCCATTGACAATGAGATTGGGGAGCGACAATTGGCATCTCGCCAATCGGGGAGGGAAAATCAGGCTAAAAAGACGGACGTGCACTATTCCGACCGGACGTCTGACACCGAGGTGGAGCATAGGATGATGATAAGATTTAAGTTTTCTATAACTACAGAAATATATTATTCTGCATTATTTTACTTTATTTTATTTCAGGGGACAGGGAGTGGCCCTGGGGGTAGGCCACATAGGCTCGATACTTATGTGTCTCTTCGAACGAAGAAGGGGAAGGATAAGGAGGTGTCCCCGAGCATCGCGGCCACGATTGTTAGTAATCCGACATATTACTTTTTATTAATTACGTTATAAGTTTTTAATTTACTTATTTTACTAATCATGTGCTTTTTGTCGTTTTAGGCAAAGCTTAAGGAAGTGAATGAGTCGCAGTCTAATGCCGACAAGGCATCTTTGTCCACATATGCACTCAGCTAAGTGCTTGGAGCTTATCGCAAGGAGAGGAAAAGGGGGTGAGCTAGCTGGTGGCCAAATCTAGGATCATCGGATTGAAGATGAGCGACACCGGGTTGGCTCGAATGGTGGGCTCGCATGACGCGAAGTTGTCCCATTTGGAGGCCACATTCCAAGATATGTTCTCATTCGTGAAGGGTTCGTTGGGCGAAAACCGTAAGGGGAAAGGTAAGGCGAAGGTGGTGGAGGAGGAGGTGTAGGAGGACGAGGTGTAGGATGACGAGCATGTGGACCTCACTGCTTCATCGCCGACACATGCGCACTTTGATGATCCACTCCCTTTTTTGGCTCCCTTCGACCGACCGATGTCGACACTTGATTGGCCGAGCGTGTTTATACTGGACATATTTAATGGCCAGCGGACAGGGTGGGGGTTGAGGGAAATATAGTCCATGGTGCACTAGTTCATGGACGTGAGCTTCAAGACATCGAGTCCAAGGTGCTCATCACACATGTGATACCCGGGAAGGAGAACTACCCATTGTGGTTGCGTAAACAATGCGACACTATGTATATTAGCGGGTGTGTCAATTCGTATATCGTGTGGCCTACTCACCTCCTTAGAGTTAACCTTACCCCAGACATGTAGTGACATTATTTGAATTGAATTGTTTTTATGTTGGTACATTTGAATTATATTTGGATTATATCACGATGCATATTGTCTATATTTTGAATGTATATTTTCATTATATTTATTTTATTTGGATATGTGATGCTTGAATAGGTACAACGTTGCTATAACATGTACAAATATACTGCTGGGCAGTGGTAGTGGCCAAACTTCCCAGCAGATTTTTTTTCAATTCTGCCCAGAATTGTCACGGTTATTGGTCGTGACAATTTTTTAACTATTGTCATAGGTTTGTCACGGTCCTTAATCATGACAAACTTGTCAAGGTCAAGGATAGTGACATGACCGTGACAATTCTAACGAAATTGTCATGGTCAATAATCGTGACAAGTCAGTGATAAAAAAAGTTATCACCCCAAGAATTGTCACGATCATTGACCTTGACAACTCGACAGATTTGGTGTAGTGTAGTGTTTCAAAAATTAACATAAACTTGAGTCTTTGGATTTCTCTCCCTTGTCCTATAATTACATTATGTTGTCTTTTCATGTGTTTGAATGATGAAAAATCAGTCACTTATTTATAGGCAGTGACATGACCCAAATTTTTAACAGTCACTTAATCTTAGCCATCCATCAAGGTAGATAACTAAGAATCTTTGGGACTTTTGTTATTTGGAGTACCATTTCCTTGGCCAAAGTAACTCTTTGTATTGATATAATTATGGATCACATTATATAGGATTATTTTTTAAATAATTGTAACATTCTCCCACTTGGTCCATAATTATCACAAGGCGCCCAATAATCTTTGAGTCATCATTAAATGGTTTTTTCATAAATAACTTAATCAACAAACCACTAATTCAAGTCATGGCGCTCACATACTAATTCAAGAGCATGATCACTTCCATGTACCACAACATTAACAATTCATCCAACAAGGTCTATTTTCGGGTTATTCAATAATAGTCCAATAATGTCTTATACAAAAGACTATTTTTATCACATTCATCAATTCACATGCTTGTAAACTTATATTGCGAGACGAAAATTGAAATGTTCAAAATACACTTTAATCAATATGAATTATAGTGCCCAAATATAAGCACCAAACAATCCACCTACGCTTATACTTAATTGGCTACACATAAGACGCATATTTTAAGCATGTTTTATGAATGTTCATTGCTGATAGCCCATTTATTAGTTGATTTGCTATGTTAAGACTTATACTGATACTTGTTGTTTCTGAACTTCTTCGTTCACATATAGGTACAATATCCTCATGTGCCTAGGTTATTTAAAATATCTATAAGTTCTTCATAAGGAAGATTACAGCGGCATTATCATAATATTTTAGTGACTTGGTAATAGTGTCGACAACTCCAAGTCACGAGATAAATTTTTTTGCAACCATCATCCATAAAATGTAGTCCCAAATCACGCTACATACAATATTTAATTATCATAAGTGTGTGCATATAATATTTTAAACATCTCATTACTTTATACTCTTAAACTATTTTATTTCTCTAATCTATAATTCATTATTAAGATAAATTCAAGAAATATATAAATTTACTCCCACTAACTTCAAGGTATATATATACTTAATCAAAATACATAAAGTATTCTTAAAATACCATTAATGAGAAACTGACATAACTTTATATAGTGATTTCTCAACTTATACAGTTCTTTAAACTTTCATAAGTTTTCTGAATAAATGTAACTCTTACTCAAAAGGAGTTACTAAAGCTATAAAATTTTAATATTCTAAGATATAGTTGAAAATATTTATTTACGCCCCTTTCTCTATCCATAATTAAAACTTTGACCATTAGTCTAGCTTTATATCGTTGATTATCAAAATTAAATATTTTCTTACTCCTCTGCCAAATTCGTATTCCTGTGATAAATCTCATAATAATTCAGAATAACAAACTCATCTAAGAGCTTTTTAAAAATATTCATATCCACTGATCGAAAAAACAATTACTTTGGATGTTTAAGGAATGACACGAGTCTTAAATTCTTTTATAACCACATTAATTGATTTGATACTCCCACTAATTTCACCATTCTTTAAAGAATTTGACATTTGACATTTGACATTTTTGATTTCGAAAGTAATTAGTGTATCCTCTTTCAAGTGTAGACATAATTATAAATTTCAATTTTTAGTGGATTCTAAATCTATGCATGTACTTGACATTCTCAATCATGCGTGCATGTAAAATTGAGTAAGTAAAGTGGAATTTATATAATACACTTTTAAAATTTAAAATGAAATTTTGCGTGAGTGAATGTTATGGAGATACCTTAACTTATTGTGCTTGACTTATTATTTTATAATAACATGTTCTATATAGGTCCACTATCCAAGGAATACAATCTCCCACTTGGGCCACATAGATTGTTATAAAATTATAAAACCTTTAGAGCTCAAACGCGTTTGTCAAGATTCATAAGTGACAATCCATAGACAATCTAATATATATATCGCCAAAGTAAGTATAGATTTAAAAGAGTTTGATATTCAATTATGCCATAACATCGAAAATCTACTATGGAGTTCAACATTCTGATATTGGATCAGAATTATTTCTTTTGTTAAAGTTTCATAAAAAATAATTGTAGAAACCACCAACGAGAATATCATAATTAAGGAAAATATATTCTCATATAAACTTAAATATGTTTTATATACTCGAGAATAATATTTTGAAAGTTCATTGAGGGGTTTTTGAAATGATTCCAAAATAACATAAGAAATAGAATCTAAGAATTTATCGTTTGTTTTATGGTTTGTCTTGTAAGCATCCTCATATCGATTTAAAACTATGTTTCGTAGCACTCTAATTTTTGAAAACTAAAATGCATTATTTCAATCATATCGAATGATACATTACAATTCACATAATAAGGCTTAGAGTATGTATGTTGTATAATGGGTACTTATATTTTAATCTCTAACATTATGAGATTTTCGATAAACTCTATGCTTAGTCCTCTTAATAATTCTTTATGGTTTTAAAAGAGTTTCACACACTAATTCATTAATAAAGGGTTCCTCAAGTAAAACTGAATTATAACGACATAGCATTTTTAAGTCAAACTTAACTTATTTATTTCACTCTAAGAAGTTAGTCTCAAGAACATTAAAGGGATAAACCATGAAGTTTTAGAGAAATAAAGTAATATAAAATTATTGAAATAAACAGCTCACTAGATAGGGTGCTATGAGTTAAATACACGTGCATTAATAACAATTTATAAATGTGGACTTTCTTTTGTAATAACTTCGAATATTTATATATATCTTTATTGGGTACCATGATATGTAATTTAGATTGACATGCTATCTAGGATAACTATTCAACACCTAATTGCATAATCCCTTAATATTTATTCCAGCTACTCAAAATAAATTTCCTTTGGAAAATTATCTTGCTTGACGAAATAAATCAAATATAGGCCATTAATTTCTTCACATATATAAGCATAATGAGTTATTACTATCATTTTATCTTAAAATTTAACTTTTATCTTAAAATTTAATATTCGTAATCATTCTAATTGGGTCATTTTGGTGACTACCAAACTATCCATTATATGAATATTACATTAATTTATGGATTGCTTAATAATTTCAGCAAGCGTTAATATTTTCAAACGACATAAATAGACAATGTAATTATAAATTAAGGAAGGCTTTAGACTCTTTGGAGCAACCGATACCAAACTTAATATATAAATATATTGCCCCTTAATATCAACTTAACCATTCCAACCGGACTCTTTTGAGGAAAAAAATTACAATGGCTTAATCATAATGAAATCATTAATAATCCGAATACTCAAAACCATATCTGGAGTCGTTGGAGCAACCAAGACATAGTATTTGAATGTTTTCACAAAATTCAGCATTTATAATTTATTAGATTAGACCACTTGGGTGGAATCGTAACTTAATAAATACTGAGATGAAAACCTTAAGGGATGTGCCATGGCTCATATTGGACATAATAATCATATAAACATTTATCTATTATTTACAATTTAAAATACCGAATAAAAATTTACGTAAATATTAGTCTTAAGAAAAAGTTTAAATCCTTCGGGGTTAAGTTGATGCAAAATTTATTTTTCTCATTAATGTTCATTTGATAATCGAAATTACTCCTTTGGTCAATCTTATAATGAACAAGTTGCATCATCATTGCATCAACAATCTAACATTCATCATTATACTTGGACTCACAGGCAGCCAAATTTATACATAGTAATTTAATATTTATAATTATAGATTATGGAACTTTAATGGACACCTAATCTAATCTAATATAAATATTAATATCAAAACCTTAACCATAACTATAATAGTCATAACAATATTTGGTAAATACCGAACATATTATGACAACCAAATAAGATAAGACAACTGCCGAATTTATTAAACCACAAAGAATGGAGAAATCTATAATTTCCAATAATGGAAAATTTCGGTAATCACTATAAGATAACTCTTAAAAATTATCTTCCCAAAAAGCAAAATTAAAAAAAAATGGAGAATGAAATAGCTGTCAACTTTATTACCAAATGTGATAAATTTAAGGTTTTGAGAGCTTAAGCGTGCTCAAATAACCAAGACAACATTCATCACTAAAAACATAAGATTTTTAATCACTAAATCCTTTCAAATTGATATAAAAATAAAATTCATCAATCCCGGGTAAGTCGGCAATTTTAATGTCAATTATTGCTTATTAGAGGCATAAGAAAACTATTACCGAAAATCTCTCAAAATATTCAGATTTATAGTTTTATAAAATAACCAGCCTTAAAGACATAATTAAAATTGTCGCAAAAGAAAATCACAATAAGGAAACCAAAATCAGTTCTAATTGGGTCATAAAAATTCGGTACCCAAAATTTCATCTTATGATTTTTTTATATAATCATATAGATATACCAATTAATTCAGTTGGTTACATTCACAGATATCCTAAATTTATTTATCATTAATTGTGCTTAAATATTTAACTCATAGAGTGTGCAAAATTTTACTTTCATAGAACATACATGCACACACATATTACGTAATGTATATAAAAATCAATACCCCAAAGAATATTATGCGAAAAACTTAATGGGTAATCAACGGTCTAAATATAGATTCATGCACAATAATATAATATTTATGGCTCTAAATTAAGACACTTTATTCTTAATTTAATATCATATAAATATTAGTGTCGAATTAATTCATAATTATATTAGGACCTGTCAACAGTCAAATATAGATTGTACACAATAATCCAATTTATCGAAACTATTATTGTCAAACCCCTAATCATACCTATAATATTCAAAAATATTATATTGAACCTTTTGGTCAATACGAAGTAATACATAATATGAATATTAGAGCAACTATTTGATGAGAAAAATTATATGTAGTGATTTATATAACAATATATGTAAATTTTAAATTATTTTTTCAAAAATGGAAAATTTTGAGTTATCACTACAATAAGAAATAATCTCTTCAATACCACTCTCCAATTTGCGGAATCATAAAATTAAATGATAAGCTAGAGTTATTAGCATTGGTAGTGTTACCAAAAATGACAAAAATGTGTTTTTCGGGGTACAAACGATGTCAAATCTTCGAGATAGGGTGGTAACCATTGTATACAATGTGTTTTGTTTATTTCGACGTTTTCAAGTGACCACGCGAATTTCATAATATTCCAAGTAAAAATACAAAATCTACCGTTAAAAAATGAGTAATTCATAAGTTTTTTTTTTACTATAATTCCCCGTATTTTCGAAATAAAATATTACGACATAAATAAATTTAATAATTTTTGATTTATTTTGGGAATAAATTAAATCAAAAGGATTTAAATTAGATGGGTAAATATTTAATTTTAAAATAAATATATATTCATGATTATATAATAATAAGACTCAATTTGATATAATGAATTCACGAGTGAAAAATAAATCATACATTAATAAGTTTAAAAACAATAAAAATGTCTAAGAGGAATGGAAATTATTGGGACGCATTTTGGGAAGCGTTAGAGGCTCATTTAGGTGTTTTAAACATTTAGAAATGGTCTCGGGCCATGGGTATATAAGTTGAAAATCTTTTGGGCTAATTTGGATAGAGATTCTGGCCCATTTAGGGGTCCAAAAATTAGGTTTTAACGCAATTCAGGATTCAGAGTTATATTTTGTTTAAGGGAAACTACCCCCCCCCCCCCCCCCACCGCCACCCCACCCCACCCCACCCCACTATAGATTAAAAACGTAAACCTAACTGGTATACCAAAAAAGAAGAGGAAAATAACCAAAAAAGGAAAAAAGGGCAAGAAATCAAGAGGGAATCAAGGGACTTTCTTCCATAACTTACTAAGGCAAGAATTCTCTTGCTCAATTGGACTTCCACTATATTTCTTAATGCATTATATTGACCCCATATGACTTCCGGGTTTTATGACTGATTTTGATGAATAAATGTTAGGATTTAATCTCATGTATGTAGAGGATTGATTTTTAATATAGATTACAACCCAGAAATCTAAGAATCGTTCTTGAAATTTGATGATAAAAACCTTAGGGTTCTTGACATGAAATTGGGGATATCTTGATGGTTATGTGTAAAAGATATTAATGTTGGTTTAAGACTTGTGAATCTGGTGTTAATTCCATGTTAGATGTCATATTAAATGAATTAAATCTTGTTGAGATTGTGAATAAAATCTGGGCATAAAGAATTCATTTATGTTCATCAATTCTAGAAGATTTGGGTATGCAATTGGGTTTGATATATGAAATTAATCATCGTAAGTCGAGTAATTAACTATTAAAGACTTAACTACATAATTATAAATTGGAATAAACCATTAGAAGAAAATTTGGGAATGAAAGTAGAAATCCCGTAATAAAAACAACAAATAGATCTGGGCTACTAGGGCAAAACGAATCGATTCAGCTAAGCAACCAAATCGATTCGGTCCTGCTGTTAGGGTAAGTGACCCAAAAAATTATTAGAATATTATATTTAACTAGATGGTTAAATAAATGGTAACGGAAATTTAAATTTATAATTAACTTGATGGTCAATTGTAAATTAATGGACACTGTTGAATATCATGTGGGACATTTTTGTAATTATAGAGTAGTTACTTATACATATTATATGGGATAAATAATATGTACTTATATGTATTTGTGTGGACATACCAATGTTCGTGGACAGTTCTATCGGCTTAGGGTTTCGAGCGGTTGGACTGCGTAGCACACATCGACGCAGGTG
Organism: Sambucus nigra; assembly: GCA_949130495.1. Classification (NCBI taxonomy): domain Eukaryota; kingdom Viridiplantae; phylum Streptophyta; class Magnoliopsida; order Dipsacales; family Adoxaceae; genus Sambucus; species Sambucus nigra. The sequence continues at coordinate 611,020,112 of OX422217.1, read as the reverse complement.
GACTTGGTGATTGTGTAGGTCATATAGGTACTACGTAAGTCAGGCATCTATGAGAGGTTGGTGTTGACGCTGGTAGCCATTGTCACCGCTGGGTATGGGCCGTGAACTGGTATACTGCATAGGGACCGTCCCAACTTATGTGTGTTTTGTGTTATACGCTTTGGGATGAGAGATTCTTCAATACTTGCCGATAGAGCACGGATGAGACACTGACGGTAGATGCCTTTGCATGTCACATATATAAAATGACACACACACACACACACACACACACACATATATTATATATATATATATATATATATATATATATATATACCCGAAATTTAAATGTGATTAATTAAATTATCTAGATGGTAAACATCAATTGCAGACCCATATTATATCGTGCATAATAGATGTTTATGCTACTTTCATGATATATAAAACTGGGATACCTTGAGATTTGATAATTGAATGTAGTCACCTTCATTAAATACTTGATGATAGTTAGTTTTTTGGAAAGTTGAATTGGCACGCTTTGATATATAATATTTTTGGGACTGGTTGGGACGCGGATAATATCGCACTTAGTTGAGGGTGAGATGTTAATTACATGTGAGTGACGATGAAGAATATTTATTTTTGCATCAACAGTATTTATTGCATTTTAAATTTATTAAGTCAATTCTTGCACACCTAGGGCTCTAACCCAAATTTAAATATCCCCCCCAGGATACTCCTAGACAATGATAGTGAGACTGTTGCCGTATCAACCTTGCGGTCTTCGTACTTACCAGCTTTCCAGATTATTGACTCTAGCTTAGGTGCTTTTTCAAGCATAGTTATTTATTTGAGACATTTGTATGGGCATAAGCCTAAGATTTATTTATTTACATTATGTTGGATTGTGATACTTACTTTTATGTCAGACTTATCATGCACTTTATGTTGGTTTTGATTTATATACTTATTATGGAAATATTGATTTAAAACTCAATTATGGACCCTTAATATATAATTATTAATTGACCGACAAGCCTCATCTTCAGCTTATCATGCCTGACCAGCCTTTACGTGAGAAAATAGGGGTTATTACATTTACCCAAACTCTTTTATAGGCAAAAATTCTTAATAGACAATCACGAGATCAGAAACCAATCGCTCTGATACCACATGTAAACACAATTAAACAAAACGTAATTAATATTTTTTATATGGATCTATAAATTTAATGCATGAATATCCAATTCTGCATGTTATTTGTTCTATAATAATACAAAACATTATGTATTATACGTTTAGCATTAGGATCTTAGATCAACATGATTATCACATACAATTATTATGCAGTACATAAAATGGTATTATAATCACATACCCCCATCATGTCACAAATGGAAACATTGACGGAGCAGTCGACCTTAATGATATCCGATCGGACTGAATTTCGAACCACGACTTTTTCTTGTATACGGTAAGAACATACTCCAATTTTAGCACGTTCTAACAATTGGATCTTCTTTTATAATCAAAATAGTATTTCGAAAATTAACATAAACTTGAGTATTTGGATTTCTTTCCCTTATCGTATAATTACGTTATGTTGTCTTTTCATGTGTCTGAATAATGAAAAATCAGTCACTTATTTATAGGGAGGAACATAACTCAAATTTCAAACAATCACTTAATCTTAAGTGTCCATTAAGGTAGATAACCAATTGACTCTTGGTCTTTGAATTTTCCTTTCATTAACCAAATTAACTCTTTGTATTAATATAATTATGGAGCACATTATATAAGATTCTTTTTTTAAATAATTCTAATATATATATCAGCTTTACTGAGTACATATATGTGTCAAGTTTTGTAATTAAACTTTTGGGGTATTTATTTTTGGCTTTTTTAAAATCTGAATCTATATCATCGATACGTATATAATAATGTTTGTTTTTATAAAATGTTAAAAGGCTAAAATACCTTGGACAAACGTACATAATAATATTTTTATAAAATATTTAATATATTTTACTTCCACATGTTTCAGTGCCTTCTTTTCCGGACGCCCACAAAAAAAATGTGTTTTGGGACCACGTCCATACACAAATTTATTGTCATTGACTTGAAACGAAAGAATCTGCTATATATACAGACACGAAGACACATCTTAGATATATACAAACGCTCAACATGGAAATTATTTCTCATTTCATCACAATTGTAAGCCTTTTGGGTTTGATTATAGCATATAGTTTCAAAAGAAGTAGAAGAAACAACAACGGAATGAAACGTAGAGTTCCAGAAGCATGTGGGGCATGGCCCATCCTGGGTCACCTTCATCTTCTACGAGGTGGAGACCCAATTGCAAAAACACTTGGAGCCATGGCTGATATTTATGGATCCATATTTTCTCTCCGGCTAGGTACTAACCCAGCAATCGTAGTCAGCAGTTGGGAGCATGTAAAAGAGTGTTTCACTACCCATGACAAAATCTTTGCATCTAGACCAACTATGGCAGTCAGCAAGTACATGGGTTATAACTATGCTGCTTTCGCACTAGCACCTTATGGACCCTATTGGCGTCATATCCGAAAGATGGTCACCACAGAGCTATTTAGCAATCAGCAGCTCAATAAGCTCATGCATGTCCGGACCTTTGAATTGGAGTGCTTCATTAAAGATTTACACATGTTGTGCACCAAGACCAAAGACCTTCCAACCACGGTAACCATAAACAAATTGTTTGAGCTCTTGATATTTAATATAATCATCAATATGCTAGCTGGAAAGCGATTTTCTAGCGAAAACAACTCCCAAGGCTCGGATTTGAGAGAAATAGTGGAGAGATTTTCGTATCTAAGCGGTGTTTTCATTGTCTCTGACGCCATCCCGGGTCTGGAATGGCTGGATATTGGGGGTAATATACAATCTATGAAGGGGAGTCGTAAGGGTCTTGATAAAATTATTGGAGGATGGCTAGAAGAACATCTTCACAAAAGAAGTTCTTGTGATGCTAATGGTGATGGTGACTTCATGGATATGATGCTATCCAGCCTACCAAAGGATGCCATGATGTCCGGCCATGACCATGGCACCATTATTAAGGCAACAACATGGGTACGTCAATCTCCTCAAACATGGAAATTTTATATAAGGGTTAATTACACTTAGCCCCGTGAACTTTGTTCCTCCTATACTTTTTCATCCTAACTTTTATTTTTGTATTTAGCGATTTGGACTTTAAAAATGACTACAAATAGCCCCTCTAACGCTAACACCATTAAGATTTTGATAGAAAATGATAAGTGCCATTCCTTTTGACTTTTTTAGAAGGGAATTTTTGATATTTTACCCTTTTTATAAAACCCTAAAATTTCACTCTCTCCTCTCCCCCCGTCTCTCTCTAGACACTCTTCCTCTTCCTTTCCTCCACCATCTCTCTCTCTCTCTCTCATGCACAAGCACACACAAACCCCAACGTACATGCGAACAAATCTGGGTTGAATCTGGGGTGGTGTTTGGGTGGTGGGGCGGGGGAGGGTAAATCGAGGGTGGGTTGGGGTTGGGGCTGGGTGGGAGGGGGGAGGGTTTTTTTTTTGGGGGGGGGGGGGGGGGGAGGGAGTTCAATGGGAGGTGGTGTTGGCTGGTTGGAGGTTTGGGGCCCGTGGATAACCATTTGGCAGAACTGGAAATAGTTTTTTTTCCTAAAATTCTTTTTATTTTTGGAAATCAATTTATTTTGGGATTGTTTTTTGTTGAAGTCTTTTATCAACATTATTATTATTATTATTATTATTATTTTTATTATTATTATTATTATTATTATTATTATTATTATTATTATTATTATTATTGTTTTTTACTTTTTATCAAGGCTGAAATGGCTTTGATTAGGAGATCGTTTTTTCCTTTGGAATTTTTTATTTTTCACCTGCAAATTGTTTTTATGTTTTTTTATCAAGGTTGGAATTTTTATAGCTGAAAGTCGTTTTTCTAATTTTTTTATATATTATTTTAAATTTTTATTCAATATTAATCAATAAAATGGCATTTCTATCATTTTTAGATTTTTATTCAGTAATTTGAAAACCATTGAATGTTTTTCTCCCATTTTTCGTTTTTTTATTTACTTTTTGTAATATTCTATGTTTTAAATTATTAAATATTTATCACAAATTTTCATTTTTTAAAAATTATTTCTATGTTTTTTTCATTAATGTTGCATTTGTTTTTGCTAAAGCTTATTTTCTATTTTTTTTAATTAAGGTTGGATTGTTTTTATTTTTGTAATTTTTGTTTCTTTTTTCTTATACTTTTTAGAGTTTTATTAAATATTAGTCAAACTATTAAAAAAAAATTCAATACTTTTTGTATATTTTTTTTGTTAATTCAAAACCATTAATTGTTTTCAATAACATTCTGTATTTTTTTGCCACTTCAGACCTTTATTTTTGTACATTTCTTTATGATTGTCCATATTTTTTTTTGTATTTCAATTTATTTTTCAGTAACTATTAGTATTTTTGAATATATTTTTTGAATTATTTTTTTAGAATTCTTGAGATTTTATTTTTTTTTAAGAATTTTTATAAATTTTGTAAAAACTTTTCTAGGAATATTTATATTATTTAAATATTTTCTTAATTTGTAAATATTTTTTCGTCTATTTTAAGATTTTATTTAAAAAATATTATGATAGGATAAAAATGTCCTCACTTTCAGGCATGTGTCACGCACAAGCCTTACTTTCCTCGCCAAAAAGTAATAAAGTTGAACGGCATGGGGTTAATTGTAGCCGTTTTAAAGTTTAGGGGGTTATATAAAGAAAATGAAAGTTAAGGTGGCAAAGTGTAGGGGGTCAAAATTGAGGGGGCCTGAGTGTAATTAATCCTAAATACAAACATGCGTTATGTATGAGTTCAACAAACACCCACTAGATGCCAATGTTAAAGTTACACATGTGAAAACACTATATAAGATTTTGGATGTTGTCCACCTGTTGCCAATTGGTTTTGGCTTGGATGCTCTAATATTTACCATGATATTAGAGCAGTTCATCGCCCAATGGTCCAATTGCTCCGCATCACCCAACATAATTATGTCCACATATAGGCTCAAGTAAAGCCATACGTGAGGGGGCATGTTAAGACATAAAGTCCCACATTGAAAAAATAAAGTCTCGAACCACAATATATAAGATTTTGGGTCCTTTCCACCCATTGCCGATTGGTTTTGGGCGGGATGCTTCAACATTTGACAGTCAATATATTTGTCAACAAGCTCTCAGATTTCAAATATATACTAATAATAACATGTGCCCAAAATCAAATTACAAGGTAACATGTAAAAATAATTGAATAATAATAAAAATAACAATCAAGATTTGACATATAATTACTATAAAAAAGATAAATATAGTGGATATTTTCTTATTACTGTTTTCATGTTTTTAAGGGGAGATAATATCACTTTACTATTGTATTTTTTGCTCAAATCCCATTACATTTCAATATCATTTTGTAGGTTCTCATTTGGGCGGGGTCAGAAACCACATCTGAGACACTAATATGGGCCCTATCTTTACTCTTGAATCATCCACATGCACTAAAAATTATTCAGGATGAACTCGACGTCCAGATAGGGAAACAAAGATGGGCAAACGAATCTGATATAAAGAGCCTTACATATCTACAAGCTGTAGTGAAGGAAACACTTCGTTTATACCCACCTGCTCCCTTAGCAGGACCTCACGAGTCCACTGAAGACTGCTATGTTAATGGTTATTACGTCCCGAAGCGCACGCGTTTGATTGTTAACCTGTGGAAGCTACACCGGGACCCACGAGTATGGTCAAAACCTCACGAGTTCGAACCAGAGAGGTTTCTCAAGGACCATGTCGACGTGGATTATCGAGGACAAAATTTTGAGTACATACCGTTCAGTTCTGGGAGGAGAATGTGCCCTGCTATTACATTTGCTTCACAAATGATTCATTTGACGCTAGCTCGTTTACTTCAGGGATTTGATATATCAACGCCACTTGGAATGCCAGTGGATATGGGGGAGGGATTAGGCCTCGGTTTGCCAAAAGTAAAACCACTTGAAGTCATCCTCACACCGCGGTTGGATGTGGATCTCTATCAAAATCTTTGAAGTAATTTAATCACCTCACGGTTATGGCATGAAGCTTATCATTTTGGATGGAAGCTCTCCATTTTGGTGGGATATCTAAAATAGTAATAAAATGTTGACAAGGTCTTATATCGGGTTTTACTAAAGTCCTAGTTTTAACAACATAAAATAAAAATAGTGTAACTAATGAAATTATCATATATACATTTATATATTTAATACGCTTGTTAAGGGTATCATTTCTCATGTTTCCATTGATCCATTAATATTATAATTTTAGTTGTTTGTATCCTTCTAGTAATATTATATTTAAATACATCTATTAAGCAATTTTCCTTCAAACTGTAGCTCCATTAAAACATAAACTACTCATTACACATGAGTAACTACGTCTATTACGTTTTATTATACAAATCTTGACCCATTACAACTTGGTTAAAGTAATCATTAAAACATTCATTTCAGTCATTTTAAAAAAATAGTTCCTGATAATTATTAAAAGGTTTTGGCATAAATTGGGTCGGTCATATATCATCTCGCAATTCTCAAATTAGCTTAATAAAAAACCTAATATATAACCGACTGTGATCCCTTTGAAAATATAAAGCATGTCGTGTCTTTACTTTTCATATGCTCACTCATAAACCAAGTTTAGGGGAAGAATAAAAATAAGTTGTATTAAGGAAAGGCAATAACATAACTACAGAATAATAATTAAATACGTTATCAAAAGTTGCATAAAGAATAAATGAAATCAGAATAAAAACATGGGAAGATAATTAGAAGTTCTACGGTGTTAAATGGATCCAAATTAAAAATAAGACTAAAAAATTGCCATGGTTTGTTCTAAAGCTGAATTGTTGTATAACTGAAATATTTGAAGTACTTTTTTTAGATTTGGGCAATTATGTTGAAGTATTTCAAAAAGAAATGTGTTCGGTGTTAAGTTAGTTTAAACTTTAAAAGTTATTTCTAAAAATAATTGGTTTGTTGGGTTTTTAAAAATATTAATTTGTTGGTTTGTTAAAAATATTGGTTTGTTTGGTGAATATATCAGTTTGCTCACTATTTTTTAATCGCTGCCATTTAATTGTTAAAATATAATTAAAAAGAATTGAAGGAATTATGTTGAAGTATTTTAATTGTTATTTCAGATATAAGCCAATGTTGAGATATTTTAAATAGAAATTGTGAATATTGACCTTAAGATTTATAAGGTTAAAAAGTTGGAAAAAAATAAAATAATCCTAAACGAAAATCGCCTCGGGGCTCCCTCCCCCGAAACCCTGGCTTTTATAAAAATAATTTGCACCCTCTAACCAATAATACCGGGTCCGCCACTGCTGCTGATGCATCACCACATGTATTCATGAAAAGTTGAAATCTTTTTTGATTAAAATCAAAGAAACGATATTGACCACGTCATGTCATGGAAAAAGTATGATGCACTTAAGACACAATATATTCGTGCTCAATATCAATAAATACACGACATGTTTGTAGATGTAAACATAATATGTTTATAATGAGGAAAATGTGGGACACGTATCGTATTTACATCATATTTTTATTACAATTAAATAAGGACATGTGGTGTCATAATTGAATGGTATGTTTTTACCAATATCATGAGTAGACGTAAATAATTAAGACAAACAACTCTAAAATGATGCATAAACAACATTAATAGTGTTGTACCTTATGTATCAAAGAATTTCATGATATATATATATATATATATATATATATATATATAGAGAGAGAGAGAGAGAGAGAGAGAGAGAGAGAGAGTCACATGCGGATTGTTAAATGCGGATTGGTGCAGACCATTAAACATGTGAGACAAAAGGAATTAAGCTATTGTCGCTTAGAAAAGTAAAAAAGGAACGGCTACAAACCTCACAAACCCCACAAAAGCGTTTATCTTCATCACCTGACCTCAAGAGACAACAACTGAGACAAACCCTTTGTCTTCATCCCCTGAACTCAAGTGCGATCAAATACCCAGGAGAAGAACCGGACTTCAAACCTTGAAGGTAAGATTTGAAAATGGCTTGTTCCTATTTGTAAAACTTGTAAAATAATTGTTTGAAACCTAAACCTTGAAGGTTGATCAAATAACTGTTTGTTCCAATTTGTAAATTTTTTTTTACAAGCATTTGTTCTTAAACGTACCTATTTGTTCCTATTTTTACAAGCATTTATTCCTGTTTTTACAAGGATTTGTATCTGTTTGTTCCTGTTAACAATTTTTTTTTATCTTGGTATTGATATTTGCTTAAAAAAAAATAATGTTCCTTCTTGAATTATATTCCTGTTATTTTATAATAATTATATAATACTAATTTTCCGGACATGGCATCGAAAAGAAGGTCATTTGACTCTAACAATAAAATTAATTCTTGTCTATTTTTTCATTGGATTGATATCGAAGGATCAGTGAATTCTGAAAGATCAGTGGATACCGAAAGAACTGTCGAAATCGAAGATCGTGAGCTTGTCGTGAAGATAATGGAATTGGAAAAAAAAAAATTGACGCACTAGAGAAAAGGACTGCCAAAATAATTGACCCACTAGAGAAGAAGTGTGATAAGAAAAATTTTCATTTCAATTGTATTGTGGTTGTAATTGTTGCAGTGATTTGTTTTAAGATTCAGGTTTAGGAGATGTAATTGTAGCAGTGGTTGTAATATGGTTCGGATATTGTAATGTGTTTTCGATAATGTAATGAAATTTGTTGGAATTTAGTTTGGTTGTTTGGCTTGTTACAATGTTCACACAGTTCCATTTTAAGTTTCAATTTAGTTTGGCTTGTTTACACAGAGAAATGACAAATGTTTGGTTCTCATATTGATATGAAATAGAATATTCTATAAAATCTCAATTGTATCATTGCAATAAACATATAGTGAAATCATTGCAGAACTATTGTTATAAAAGTTTGTAGAAATGCCCATTTGGGACTAAGAACACTTCTTTCAGAACTTGTAGCAGTGGTTGTAAAGTTTGTACAAATTCCCATTGCAGAACTTATTGTTATAAAATTTTTGGACTAAGTAGTGAGGTTATAAATAGAACTGGGATTGAATCACATTAACAGGTAGAATCGCATTTCAGTGAGGTTATAAAACAGAACTGGGATTTAATCACATTAATAGGTAGAATCTCATTTCATTAGAATGTCATTTCAATGCGGTTGTAAAACATAATTGGATTGAATCACATTAATAGGTATAATCTCATTCCATTAAAATCTCATTTCAATGAGGTTGTAAAACACAAAGATCTTCCATTAGAATTTCTTAACTTCAGTAGAATCTCATTCCATTAAAAACAGTTAAGAAGTACAAAACAATTAAGGAATACAAAACAATAACAGATTCATTGAATCACAAAGACATTTCTTCTTCGCCGTCTCTAGTCCTACAAAATAAAAATAAACTTTTATCACAAATAATAAGGAAAATAAGGTTTGTTACCAACAAAATAATCATAAATAATAAGGAAAATAAGGTTTTTTATCTATTGATCACCGGACAATTTCTTTTATCATGTAACTGACCAACCACGCCACACCCATTACAACGACGTACATTAGACTTTTTAACTCTACCAATGCTTTCTCGATACCTCTTTTTAGCCTTTCACCACATCCTTTGGCTCTAACTTGTTTCGGTTCTTTGTAATTACAACTCAAGTTCACCGGAACGTATCCACTCGGTTTGACATTTAGTTATGTATCCAAACCAATACAAACAACTTTGTTGATTTTATCGAGTATGTCATCCAAAGAATCATTGTAAATTTTAATTCCTTCTGAAGGGCCTTATCAACAACATCCAAAGACTTTTGTATTAACTGACTCCGTTGAAGGAAATATGACTTGTCATCCATTATCTCGACGCCACGTGCATTAGTGACCTTAACCGTTTTAGCCATTTTTGTCCATCTCTTCAAGATATATTGGATCGGTAATGTAACAAAATCATGAAAATTTTCCAAATAAGCCAACACATGATGGCATGGAATCCCATAGTGCTCAAACATCTGACAAGTACATGACGCAAATTGCAAATTAGTGTTGTAAATTATTTCTCGTACCTTTGAATCACTGGTTTCCCTTAAAATTTTATAAACCTTTGTATTTTCATCACCCTTCACCTCCTCGAACTTGTAACTAAATATCTCCCACATCTCATCCGGGAATTTATAAAATATTTCATTTGTATAAATACCAACCATTTACAACAGAACATTATGAAATAGTTTCAATTTCGGCTTCTCGGTGAAGTCTTTGTGATCGACAAACAACTCTTCGTGATGTTGACACATAAGCCCCCTACCAAATTGGATCACAAAATTCACAAGCGAGTTCCTTTTCGAAATAACTTTTTTTAAAAATGAGTGGGCACTTTCAGCTCATTGACTACTTGACATACCGGTAGAGAAAACATGATTCACATAAGCAGGAACCTATTTCGAACAAATTTCAAACACAGAATGGAGCCAAACTCTTCCCTCCTTTCACAATTCCATATGCAATCTAAAAACTCCTTATAGTGGGCACTAAATTTTACCGCATCAATTTTTTCAGAAAGTTTCATCAAAATGTGCCAATTACAATACTTATGATATGTGTATGGGAGATCTTCTAATATTGCTCTTGTCATAGCATCTGAATCTTCTGATAAGAACTCTTGGGCAATCGAAACACTGCGATGAGATCTCAAAAATTGTGTTTTCCTCGGCATCAACAAAGGGTGGGTATGACCCTCGACGAATGAAACAACTACATATGTGCCACTCGAATTCCTTGCAAATGTAATTTTTGCTTTACAACCCTCCTTAACAGATACCCGAAATCTAGAAGTCTCTGGATCCTCTACAAGCTTACCCTTTCCTTATTTGAAACAGACATACTCCTTCCTTATTATCTCTTTAGTTTCGACATTATTCTTTTTAGACTAATTACGAATATTAAATCCACCTTCTTTAGCATATGCGTTTTAAAAACTCTTAACTTCATCAACTGTTGGGAACTATTGCCCTATCTTTGGCTTAAGTTCTTCCCGCACTTGTGGCCTGAAACATTCATTAATGTCATTCGAATTTAATGTCACCCATTGTTCCCCTCTTTTGGACACAATTGCTAAATTGACACTTTGGTAAATCTCAATCTCAAACACCATATTATCTCTAATCCACATCTCTTTATTAATACTTGAAGAATCCATTCAATGGAAAAAAAATTAGTACAAATATTACAAAAAAATAAAGAATGGTTAAATCAAAATAAACAAAAAAAAAAAGCAATACAAACATTACAAAAAAATTAAAGAAAGTTTAAATAAAAAAAACTAAAAAACCCAATACAAACATTAAATAAGTTGACAAATAAAAATCAGTAGAAACATTAAATGAGTAGAAACATTATAAACCTTAAATCACTAGAAATATTATAAATCAGTACAAACATTATTAAATCATTTGTGGGCTCGCATGATTATAAATAAGTTGGCATTAAAAATCAGTACAAACATTAAATAAGTTGGCATATTAATCGACTTAAGCTATTGTGTGGGGCTAAATGATTGTAAATAAGTTGGCAATAAAAAGAATTAAATGATTACTGCAAAACTGTAATATCTGACTTCTTGAAGATGTTGACCCAAATGATTGCTGCCGAGGTCCGGGGATGAAGACAAACGCTTTTGTGGGGTTTGTGAGGTTTAGGTTTAGGTTTGTAGCCGTTCCTTTTTTACTTTTCTAAACAACAATAACCAAAGTTATTTTGGCTCACATGTTTAATGGTCCGCACCAATCCACATTTAACAATCCGCATGTGAGCCATTTTCTCTCTCTCTCTCTATCTCTTTCTCTCTCTCTCTCTCTCTCTCTCTCTCTCTCTCTCTCTCTATATATATATATATATATATATATATATATATACTAGGGTATGCCCCTGCCTGAAAGCACGCTGATAATTTAAAAAAATATAAAGTCGTGCCTTGGTGCGATGTCAAGTGCACTCCCCAAAGCTGCGGTTGGTCTCGGGTTCAAAACAAAGGTAGCCTATTCAAATATTGAGGTTAGCACTCCGACATACGCCTATTCAAGATCATACAGTTAAGTGTATTTCCCTTTGGCTGAAGTCACGAAGAATTTTTGTAAAATATCAAGTCACGTATAATTTAAGTATAATATTTTATATAAAATAAATAATCGTAAACAATTTTTAAAAATTTGGCAGAATTTCCTGTGTATAGGATTATGCGCCCTGTATAAGAAATAAAAAATACACCAAGAACAAAATTAATAGTTTGCAATTCAAATATAATATCATTGTCTATTTAGATATGTATTGACATATATAGTAATCATTTTTGGTTGCTTTCATATTTTGCAAGGGCCAAACAACATTGTATAGAATGCGTCCAACTAAAATAAATATTTTACAAAATAAATAAATAAGTTCTCAATATTACTAACATATATCATCTTAATTTACGAAAACACTTTTGAAGAAAAGAGAGAAATGTCAAAAGCTCGATCTACCGGTTTCCTATCTTCCATCCCACTAAATATGTCATTTTCACCGTCCTTTATATAATGGCACCAATGTCCATACAACGGGAGCTACTGCACAACAGAACTGCTAGTTAGTCGATCAGCTCCTCAAGAACGAACTACCTCTTTGTGGCGTGAGCTACTGCGCAGGACCTACAAACAGATAAAGATATTACCTCAACAATTGTCTTCACAGTTTAAAATGTCAAATTATGCGTCAACAGATCTTAATTTCACATATTACCTCTTTGTTGCGTGAAATTCTCCTTTCGGTTCTCCTTCAACTGTCCACGCTAGAAGGGGCAAGGTCGCATTAGATCCTTCACCACACTTAGTCCTATCAAGGTAGCATTGATAATTAGTACTATATTCAAATAAACAACAAACAATAATATGATAAGGATAAAGTATTTTGTCATGAATAAGTCTACCATGACAAAAAAAATATACGAAGCACGATACTCAATTCAACGAAGAAAATAATTTTCCTATTATACTAAGCAAGATAACTAAGAAGTAAAACTGGTGTCTGTAAACATCAAATGTTGATCCTGTTCGGTTCAGGTTCGTGACACCCGATGCAGCCGATCCAACACTCATCAACATATATGCAAACACCTGATCAGCTGCAAAAATAAGTCTTGATGCGCTAATCAGCAACCTTGATACAATAAAATGCAAACACCTAATCAGGAGAGTGAACTAATATGCAAACACCTAATCAGTAGAGTGAACTAATATGCAAACACCTGATCAGCAGAGTGAACTAATATTTTTCGCAGCAGGCTGCTGATTAATGAATGATTATAGAACTAATATGGACTGATCAATAGTTGAAGAGCAAAGTGAACTAATCATTCATTTTTTGAACACTTCCCCAGCAGCCTTGATGCACTAATCAATAGTAGAAGAGAAGAGTGAACTGTAACAACAACCATAACCCCAAGCAAATACCTAAAAGATTGAGTGAATGACCACTTGGAATAGATAGGGAGATTGAGGCCAAATATGGAGAAAGTGGCAACTTCCTTAACAGTGACCATTAGTGACAGAGTTGTCATCGTAGTTAACACACAGACCAACCACAAAACCACATTATTTCAAAGTACTCGACCCCAAATCAGATGACTCAGATTCCCTGCTATAAAGACACCAATACATAAAGTAGTATTTTTTTTAACTAAAGAACGATTAAGATTCCCATCGACAACGTTGGTGAATACTAATGGATGATACAATGCTTTCAGTCATGTAGTGGTCCATTTAGTTATTTTTCTCACACGATCAAAGTCATCATTTCAACTATTTGTCGAACACGATCAAAGTCATCTAAAGAAAGAAAGCTTATCAAACAATAAAAGGCCTGAAAAAATAATCGTTCTATTATTTTTGTCTATACAGTGTACAGGCTATCAAGAAAACATTTAAAAAAATTCGTGTACAGGCTATCAAGAAAACATTTAAAAAAATAACAATACCAAGAAACAAAAGTGTGGGAGGGACATGCTTAACTATTATTTTTGCAGACTTATCATCTAAGAGTCCTCTTGTTGCCATTGAACTAAACTCTGAAACTATACGATGGATTAATAGTTGCCATTGAACTGGGGAAAAAATACTAAGCAGACTAACAGTAACACTAAGAAGACTAACACTAAGCAGACTAACAGTTAGTTCTAGCAAAATTTAACCTATGCTATAACATTCCTTTACAAACCCAAGTGCAAACAAACACTAACAGATATACAGGCAACAACGATATCATTACCAAATATCGAAATATCAAAATAATAAACCCAGATTTCCGTATAAAAGTATTAGCCCCCAAATTAGTATAAAAGTATAAGCCCCCAAATCATAAAGAAAGAAATAAAGTAAAGATATCATTATTGAATACCGAAGTACTTAGATAAAAGACCCAGATTTCTATCAAAGACATTGGTCGTCCAGTTTAAATACCATTTGTCCCCTGCCTTGTTGTAACACTGGAAGCGAATAGGGAGGGGTTATACGCTACAAAATATTCATAAAATCTGGAAGCAAATACAAAATACCATTAAAAATGATTCATTACAGTATCCGAAACATATTAGTCTAACATTCAATGGAAAAATTGGACCAAGAACCAGAGTGTTGAAACTGTAGATTGTTGTTGCCAACGAAGGGAACTTGGTTTAGGTCACTTGTGACATAACCTTAAAAAAGTTAACTGTTATAAATTCATATTGAATTTATCAAGTTTATAACTGTTATAAAGTTTACAACGGTTACAGAAGCTAACAGTTATACAAGTTTCAAAAGCTAACTATTATACCATCCAGTTTCATCTTATATTTCGAACCAAAAGGTTACCAACTTGTTCTCCCATCCATGAACATGAAAAAACATGGTTCATAATAATAATAAAATAAATCCATGTAAAACTTCAAGTATTTGTAATGTCCATAGGTCAAGGCATTTCTAAATTCATCAAACACGCCATTGTGGTTCACAATGACGCCTTCTAACAACTCCAGTCTCAAGTGCCTACAAACAGGTATTTGAAATAGAAGACTTCATGTAGTAACAAAGGATTTTTTATGGGCCCGTCAAATTTTAGCTAAAATATTTTTCACATATCGTGTGCTTATGACAACAAGAAGAATATCTTATTTCAAACATCTACTAGCCATTCCCTGCAAAAAGAAAAATGTCAAATTGATAAAACTCCCATTTAATGATTCTGAACCTGGTGAAAAGCGGGGCCTCTTCAACTTTGCCAGGAAAACTGAGCAAAAGGTGACAGAACTTGCACTTCTTCACATGCCTCTTCCCACTTTTCCCTCATTGCCCCTTCTGCAGCCGATTCCCCAATTTCCATCTTACCAGCGATAAGTGTCCAGACACCATAAGATGGTTGAATCTTGTTATCATGATCAATAAGGCAACCCACAACCATTTTCGGATTCTCATAGGTAATCTTTCCATAAAGTGTGAAACTAGCTCTCATTTTCTCCTCCCCATCAGGTATCTCATGCTTTTTTGGGTCACCGCACCATTGACAGAAATTGATCTTCGGAGTGCTTACAATTGATCGAATTGTGACTGATAAAGAAAACACAAATTGTTGTTGATTTGTGATTCCAAAGGTTCAAATAGGAAGTCTAACATAATGACACCAGTAACTACATATGTTTTCCAAGATTTTCTTTTTATATGTCTTCACCAAGCTTGACTGTTATATCAAATGCAATAAATCCAGGAGCTACAACATTAAAATTTATATTTCTGCTTGCATATTCTTTTGCAATACTTTTTGTGAAGACAAAAACTCCTGCTTTTGCAGCGCTGTAATTAGCTTACCCAGTATTGCCAACCAAACCAACGATAGATGTTATGAATAATAGGACAACTAAGAGAAAAATCAGTACGAATTAGCTTGAAATTAGTACAAATTAGCTTTTCAAAGAGATTCTGCATTTGCTGCTTGAAATCAGACTAAGAATTTGTGCAAATACATAGGACTACTATGATAAATAGGACAACTAAGAGAGAAATCAGTACAAATTAGTTTGAAATTAGTAAAAATTAAGTTCATGCCAGTGAATTTTTTTAGAGATACATATTATATGCAAACTGCTAGAGTTCATATCAACATAGAGACCAAAATTTATTCAACTATTCATCAATTTAAATGCAAAAGTGATGGGTCTCATGAATACTAATGGGTCTCGTGAGCCAAAATGCTAAAGTTAGAATATTAAGAAAACTCTCAATTGAAAAAAAAAACTAAATTTAACACAATTTGAAAATTAACATTAATTTTGATGGATTGCAAGACAATTGAAGTTAGAATAACACTGGCCTCAATAGAAACCAAAATAAAGGACTAAACCTTAATTACAACCAGAATAAAAACATTCACCTTAATTACAACCAATCAACACCCACACACACAGCAAGCACACACCCCTTAACCCCCCCCCCCCCCTCCCCTGTAACCCAACCCAATCCCCAACCCCTCACTTTTCCCTCTAACCAACATCTCATTCATCCAAGCTATCACGTGCACACCCAGCCTCCACAAACTCACTCACGCACAATATAAACACACAAAACGGCAAACTGATCTCAATGATAAACTATAAAATAGTAAAGTGGTTCCATATGATGAAGTAAGTAGAAAGAATAAATAAATTACAGTTTGTAGACCCAATCACTTCAATTTCAAGATAGTGCAGTTTGCCTTGAGTACTAAATAACCACTTGCCCATTTTTTCAAACACCTGAGGGGCACCAAAGAAATAAAGTGTTATATTACATATTATTAAGATTATATAAACAAAAAACATGAAATCAAAATATCAAACAAACTTAGAAACCCTATAATTACTCTAAAACATATATAAAAAAAATACCTAGACCTCCTAAACCTAGAAATGAACAACCCTATAATTAGAACCGCACACACACAAATCGAAACAAAACATCTCGCATACTCGCATGAATTGTAATTTCATCCCAACCACGATATGCAAAGTAGAAAGTTCAAATCTGCAGAGTTCAAATATTGTATTAAACAGAGTTCAAATCTCAACAATAAACTAATCAAAAAATAAAAGACTCCATAAAATCCCTAATTTGAAATTAAAATCATATACTAAAATTGAAGGTTAAATGCATTTCAAACTTAAATCAAATGTTAAACAAAACATATAGAAGGTTAAACCATTTGAACCGTACATGAGAGGAGAAATAACGTGGTGCGTCGGTGTGAGATCTATGATGGTGGTGTGAGACATCTTCAAAAGATCCATATTACAATCATGTTACCTGCAAAAGACAAAGAAACAAAACAAAACACATACACAATAGATCTTAGATGAAATCTGCAATCAAAATCAACAGATCTGAGCCAAAATCAAAATAAGTGTGTGTGTGTTTATTTGCGCGTGAGTGTGTGTAAGAGAGTGATCTGTAAGAGTCTGCGTGTTAGAGGCGGAGGAAGACATATGAGAGAGAGACGTGGAGAGGATGAGGGAGGGGGAGCATCGGGTGAGTGAGAGGACTGAATGTGTGAGAAATGAGACAGGGTTTCAAGGGGTTTCGTGTGTGTTTACCAAAATACTCTTCTGTTTGAATTAAAGTGGAAGAGGGGGAATTGATTAGTGAGGAGAAAATGAGGGGGAAACCAAAAACTTGAGGAGTAAAATAAGGAGTGCATAAAAAAATCATATTGATGACATCATCTTTCCATCTTATGACATACATAGGTTTCTTACTTTATTATATAGATATATATACTGCTCTTGTGCGGACCATTCCGCATTTTAATAGTGCAGATCGAACATGTATCACTTGATGGTGAACTCAGAAAAGAAAGAGAGTGTGCCATCAGGTGACACATGTCTGCTCCGCACTCTTAAAATGCGAATTGATCCGCACAAGAGGAGTGTTATATATATATATATATATATATATATATATATATATAGAGAGAGAGAGAGAGAGAGAGAGAAATCGTAACCATAAACAAAGACCGCACACGTGATGTGCACAAAGAACAAAGATCCGCACAAGATCCGCACACGTGATGTGCACAAAGAACAAAGACCTTCCAACCAAGGTAACCATAAACAAATTGTTGGAGCTCTTCACATTTAATATAATCATCAATATGGTAGTTGGAAAGCGATTTTCCGCCGAAAATAACTCTCAAGGCTGGCATTTGAGAGAAATGGTGTCGAGGGTGTTGTATCTAAGCGGTGTTTTCGTGGTGTCCGGTGCCATCCCGGGTCTCGAATGTTTGGACGTTGGGGGGTATATACAATCTATGAAGCGGGATAGTAAGGATTTTGATAAAGTTGTTGGAGGATGGCTGGAAGAACAACTTCAAAAAAGAAGTTGTTGTGATGCCAATGGCGATGGGGACTTCATGGATATGATGCTATCGAGCCTACCAAAGGAGGCCCTCATGTCCGGCCATGACCATGACACCATTATTAAAGCAACAACATCGGTACGTGATACTCCTCAAACATCTAACTTAAATACACAAATGAGTGTACCACATTTAGATTAGACTAGTCAATGTTATGCAGCCTACTCAGAGACTTTACTGGAATTTTTTCAAGTATTTAATTTCTCCAAAGGGTTCGTTGTGAAAAACTGTTTGCAAAAATCATTTAAAAACATCACAAAAAGTGAAAATGAACGTCAAAGTGCAAATATGAAAAACTGTGTGGAGTAAACGACTCTTATGGCTTATAAATTATATAAGTTTGGCTAATTTAATGCCTAAACTAATAATTTAATAATATAATTCGGTCAATTAAATCCCTGAACTAATAATTTGACTAATTTAGTTCCTAAACTAATATTATTTGACCAATTTAAAACAGTTTTTTTGAAAATGGAATAAAAAAATGTTCTTAAAACAGTTTTTTTAAAATGGAATAAAAAATTGTTTTTATTTTTTCAAGTTGAAGAATTACTCTATTTTTTAATAAGAGTTAAAACCTTTGAAATGTACCCCAAATAATAAAAAAAATGTGAGTTTTTTTTTAAATGGGATAAAAAACAGTTTTTTTAAATAGGAAAAAAAACATTTTTTTAAATAGGATAAAAAGGAGTTTTTTTTATTATAAAATCTGTTTTTAAATAGCAAAAAAACAGTTTTTTTCCTATTTAAAAAAAACAGGTTTTACATTTGATTAAAAAAAAGGGAAAAACTGTTTTTTAAGATAAAAAAAAAAACAGTTTTTTAAAATAGAAAAAAATTGTTTTTTAAAAAACTGTTTTTTTAAATTGAAAAAAAAACTGTTTTTATCCTATTTAAAAAAGTGTTTTTATCCTATTAAAAAATTATTTTTTCGTATTTAAAAAAAATGTTTTTTATCCTATTTAAAAAAAACTCACAGTCTTTTATTATTTGGGGTACAATTCAAAGGATTTTATTGTTGTTAAAAAATAAAGTGATTCTTCAACTTAAAAAAAATAAAAACAGTTTAAACTTTGAAAAACAGTTTTTAATTCGATTAAAAAAAACTATTTTTATCCTGTTTAAAAAAGAGTATTTTTTTAACTTTGAAAAGAAAAAACTGGTTTTAAGCTATTTTAGGGATTAAATTGGCCAAATTATTAGTTCAGAGACTAAAGTGGCTAAATTATATTAGTTCGGGGACTAAATTGACCAAATTATTAGTTTAAGGACTAAATTGACCAAACTTATATAATTTAGGAGTCATAGAGGTTATTTATTCAATTGTGTACCAACGACTAAAATTACGCATAATTACTAAACCATAAAGTGAAAATAAACTATATTTTAATGAAACAGATCATCAATTATATACCAACAATTTGGGGCAATTCAAGTATACCTAAATACTTTGTTTTATCTAGTTGAATTAAGAAGCTAGAAAATTTTAGTGTTCAATTGACATTAAGAAATTGCTTTTATCTAAACCAGGTTGTTCTAAGCATGGCATATACAAAGCTAAACTAATACCCTTCGTATCACTTTATAGTAATCAGTTTAAATGCTTTAATATTAACATCATCTTTATGAAAACATATAGTAATCGAGAGTGTTAACAAATATACACGAGACCCAAAACTGAATAAAGACTAATCCAACTAACAATCCTAACAAATAAGTGACACACTTTACTAGTAAAGAATGATTTTAAAAGAAGGATCAAATATAAAAAAGTTTCTCAAACATTTTTTAATACATGTTTAGTCCAAGTCTTTTTTTTTTCTTTCAAAAAGTCTATCAAATGCCCATTTAATCAATATTTTCTTATTTTTAAAGTTCGCGCTTGCGGCATGATGAGGGACTTTTTGAAACAAATAAAAAGGCTTGCATTAAACGTATATTAAAAAATGTTTGAGGGATTATTTTCTATATGCCCCTTAAAAAAATGAGTTAACGCAAAAAAAACTGGTGGGGAAGATAAGTGTACCGGCGCCTGAACTACACGGCAAATGAAATCTTCCACTACATTTTGTTAAAATATAGTTGACATATATAAGAGGGTTTGGAAATTAACAAGGACATGGGTTTAACAAACACCCACTAGATGCCAATATTAAAGTGACACGTGGGAAAATTAAAACATTGCACTATACTATATAAGATTTTGGGGTGGCCCACCCATCGTCAATTGGCTTTGGCTTGGATGCTCCAACATTTATCATGGTATCGGAGCATGCTATTTATGGGCCAATGACCTAATTGCTCCGCGTCACCTAATAAAAATATGTCCACGTGTATGCTCAAGTAACGCCACACGTGAGGGGGCGTGTTGAGACACAAAGTCCCATATTGAAGAATTAAAGCCCTGTACCACAGTATATAAGATTGTGGAACCCCTCCACCCATTGCCAATTGATTTTGAGTTGGATGTTCCAACATTTAATAGTCAATATATTTGCCAACAACCTCTCAGATTTCAAATACATACTAATGATAACATGTGCCCAAAATCAAATCCCTAGGTAACATCTTAAAATAATTAAATAATAATAAAAACAACGATAAAGATTTGACATATAATTACTATAACAGAGATAGACATAGTTGACATTTTCTTATTGTTTTTTTCATATTATTAAGGGGAGACAATATTACATTACTATTGAGTTTTTTGCTCAAAATCCATCACTTTTCAAATACATTTTGTAGATTCTCATTTGGGCGGGGTCAGAAAGCACAGCCGAGACACTAATTTGGGCCCTCTCTTTACTCTTGAATCATCCACGTGAGTTAAAAATTGTTGAAGATGAACTCGACATCCACATAGGAAAAGAAAGACGGGCACAAGAATCTGATATAAAGAGCCTCAAATATCTACAAGCTGTGGTGAAGGAAACACTTCGATTATACCCACCTGGTTCCTTAGTAGGACCTCATGAGTCCACTGAAGATTGCTATGTTAATGGTTATTATGTCCAAAAGCGTACGCGTTTGATTGTCAACCTATGGAAGCTACACCAGGACCCACGAGTGTGGTCAAAACCTCACGAGTTTTAACTAGAGAGGTTTCTCAAGGCCCATGTCGGCATGGATTATCGAGGACAAAATTTTGAGTACATACCGTTCAGTTTTGGGAGGAGAATGTTCCCTGCTATTACACTTGCCTCACAAGTGATTCACTTGACACTAGCTCGTTTACTTCATGGATTTGATATATCGACGCCACTTCGAATGCCAGTGGATATGGGGGAGGGATTAGGCATCAGTTTGCCAAAGGTAAAACCACTTGAAGTCATCCTCACACCGCGGTTTCCTATGGAGCTCTATCAAAACCTTTGAACCAATTCAATCGCTTCAAAGTTATTGTGTGAAGCTTATCATTTTGGATGGAAGTTCTCCATTTTGGTGGGATGTCTAAAATAGTAATAAAATGTTGATGAGGTCTTATATAAGGTACTACTAAAGGCCCGGTGTTAATAACATAAAGTAAAAATAGTGTTACTAATAACATAATATTACACACATAGTTATATACCTAATATGCTTTTTAAGGGGATCGTTTCTCATGTTTCCATCGATCCAATAATAATATAATTGGTAGTTGATTGTATCCTTCTAGTAATAATATATTTATATAAATCTATTAAGCCAAGTTCCCTTCAAACTATAGCTCCATTAAAACATAAACTTCTTGCTACACATGAGTAACTATATCTATCATGCCTTATTATGCAAATCATTTATCCATTACAATTTGGTTAAAATACTCATTAAAACATGAATTTCAGTCATTTTTAAACAATAGTTCCTAATAATTATTAAAAGGTTTTGACATAAGTGGGGTTGGTCAATTATTATCTTGCAATTCTCAAATTTGCTTATTCAAAAACCTAATAGATAACCGGTTGTGATCCCTTTGAAAATAAAAAGCACCTTGTGGCTTTACTTTTTGTATGCTCGCTGATAAACCAAGTTCAAGGGAAGAGTAAAAGGAATTTGTATTAACGAAACTTTGTATAATAACTATAGAATAATGATTAAATACGTTATTAAAAGTTGAGAAAAATGATAAATGAAATAAGAAGCAAAACATGGAAGACAAGAAGAAGTTCTACTATGTTAAATGAATCCAAATTACAAATAAAGACTAAAATTTTTCCATGATGTGTGTTCTAAAACTTAATTATATAGGTGGAACATTTTCTTTGGGTACAATTGGGATTCATAATCCCCTCCCATTCCTCTAATATATGATGAATATTAACCCATATTAGAACATATATGTTAAAGCAATCAATTCAAAAATCTTAAGTTGAAACAAATCTTAACTATGTTAATCTTTCAAACCTATTACCATAAATAATAAAAACCAATAGATTTATTACTTGTGATATTCAGTAGGGACTAAAACTAAAAAACAAAAGGAGGAAAAAACACCTCTAGAGGTACCAAAATAACCTCGTAGAAGTGATTTTGTCCTCATTAGACATTGATTTCTTAAATTAACTTGTATTCAATAATTTCGGGGTGAATAATAAGATGTAGGAGCCATAAACTGAAAATGACAACTACGTTGTTCAGAAAGAGGCACAAATACTTCAAGAGGCGTAAAAGTGACGCGCGAGTTTGGCAGATAAATGGACTCTTGGGGGGGGGGGGGGGGGAGGACTAAAAAAAGTGATAGAATGGCTGAAGAGAGGCACAAACACCAAAATAGGAACACAAGTAACTTGTAGGAAATATTTGTGTCCAAAATGGAATCCTTATAGCTGAAATTGATTAGTATAACTTTATTTTGGGATTAAATAAGTGGGACTTGGGTAAGCGATTAAAAAACTAATTAAAAAACCTAAAAATACGCACCCATAATAAGAGGTACCAGAGTAACCTATGCGAAGTTACCATCTCGGACACCATATATATGAAATTGACTAGTACACGCATGTGTTAAGGTTAAAATAGGCTTATGGGATCAAAAGTTAAAAAGATAAACCAAGGTGTTCGTAAAGAGGCACAGACTCCTCAAGAGATACTAAAGTAACCTATCAATACTGACTATAACCTATCGAAACTGACTATTTCCTCATCAAACCCCCGTTTGCTAAAATTCACTTGTATGTTCTTGTTTTGGGTTATAAATTTGGTATTAGGGGTCAAAAACTATAAAAATAACTAAGCGTCTCAACAAGAGACTCAGGAACCACAATAGGCACAAAAGTGACCTATGGGAAGTGCCCAATTTCTCATCGGACGCTAATTTTCAAATTTATTAGTACAAATTCATTTTGGGTCAAACGGGCTTCATGGGAAAAATTAAAATAGTAATTGAGTGGACCAGAGAGAGGCATGGACGCGAAAGGATGTACAAAAGTAACATATAGGAAGTATTGTGTTAGCATTAGACTCTCGCTTATTGAAATTTTCTAGCATATACTTATTTGTGAGTTAAAGCTAGGATTTTGAGGGAAAAGTGAAAAACTAATGAAGAGGACCAAAAACAACAAGAGGTCCCCAAGTAAGTAACCAGTGAAAAGTGATTGTGTCTTCATCAGACACTTATTATACAAAATTAATTAGATCTTGTATATTGGTTCCTTAAATTGTGCCGATGGCATGATGAGCTTTACTCGTGTTGCTTCTAATCTCCCATTGATCCGTTGTTTGATTTGTTTCCCCTTTATTTAGAGAAACGTTTTGTCTTCATTTTTTCTCACCCTTTGTCAAACATTGTCTTAGTTTGTTCGTGTAATGTATTTTTCGATTCTCAACATTAAGTGATCAATAGTGGTTGTTTCCTTCTTAGTGAGAGAGTGGTATAATATGGAGTTATTAGTCAAACCAATCTTGAATAAGACCACTGCAACTTTTTCAATGAAATCCTCCACCTAATTGTAAACCTCCCAATATAACCTGGCATACTCATTTAGGTCTTCTGCAACATCTTTTTCAGCATGTGCAGTGAATCCACCCTCTTTGGATGGATGCTACTTGTGACGAACCTTGAAAAAAGGCCTTCGTGAATTTTTTAAAATATGAGGTGGATTTATATGGTGGCTTCTTGAACCATTTTTACACTACATCCCCCGAGCTTGAGGGAAGTATCGATTATATCAAAGGTTAGTTATGGGTCCACAGTGAATGGCCTGGTATTATAGGCATACATGGTCAGTGGTACCTATTTTCACATCATATATTTTAAACCTTGACAAAGTGAACTTCCTCGGTGATTCGAAGTCTTTTAATAAGATCTAACATTTCAAGCCACATTGCTTATATTTATATATGTTAATTTTTTTTGTAAATTAATTTTTATTCATTTTCTTTTCTCTTGAAATTTAGGATGTTGTTCAACACCTGAAACAACTCTCTTCACATAGGGACTAGAAAAAACTTATCTGAAATTAAAAAAACTCAATATATGTTTATATTTGTAAATAAGTTAATATGCATGCATCTTCGAAACTAATCATATAGGTTTATCTATATAATACAATAAAATTTTAAGATTATGTTTCTGTAAATCTTTAGTTTATTAAAATTAATAAAATTTGACTCACTGTCTATCATATAGATTTCACTTTCAAATGTGTTGAATAATGTACAATTTAATAATAATCCAAAACCTAAAGAACTTTTTTATTGCGGTATTTGTATACGAGGGCTTTGAAGAAGGTGCACAGAAGGAGATATTTAGGATGTTGACAAAATCTTGAGCATCTGAATCCATCATAGTCCCTCAAAGGATTCTCTTCCCTGGAACTTTAGCATGTTTTTTCTCTTCTCTGTAAAATTTCCCACCATGAAGCCTCCAAAATACTCTCGATAGACCACTATTACCAAAATCCATCCTCTTCTTTCACCCCACATGCCAATATCTAAATGGAAATTTGTAAAATTGACGCTCTCATAAAAATAAGGCACTTTATGTTGAAGGTGGCCAATAATGCCCTAGACTTCAAATCTAATATTTACAAAAGAAAGTGTTCTAACAACCTTCTCTGTGATCTTTGCAAGCATAAACCAGAAGATCTGAAGTTATTTTTTTAAGGTGCACACTACACCAAAACAACCACCTTGTCATGGTAAAAAAACCGTGACAACGCAAACTTATCACGGTCAAAGACCGTGACAAGTTTTGGGGTGATAAATGTAATTATCACGGTTAAAGTCCATGACAAGAATTGAACTTGTCATGAACTTTGATCGTGACAAGTTCGTGAAAACTAAAAATTTGTCGTGGACTTTAACCGTGACAAGTCCATAATAAGTTTCCTTTGCCACGGACTTATCACGATCAAAGTCCATGACAAATCTGGGCAGAATTTAAAAAAAAGTACTGGGAAGTATGGCCGTTGTCACTGCCCAGAAGTATATTTGTACTTGCTACAACATATTAAACTTGTCCAAACAACATATATATTAAGAAACATTCAATATTCAATAACCAAATCAAATAAATACAAATATCCATAATCATATTCAACCAACGAATATCCATAACCAAATAAAAAAAATACAAATAATATTCAATATTCAATATCCAAAACAAATAAATACAAATAATGTCAGAGGAGGAAGGTACGCCACACTACATATCAATTGACACATCCTTCAATACGTTGAAGTCCCCATTGTTGTTCCAACCACAAAGGTGCATTCTCTTTTCAGGGAACAATATGGGTGACGAGAACCTTTGCCTCTATATCTTGCATGGCACGTCCATGAACCCAATGTGATACCCCGTCTAATTAAATACCGGGTAGCTACTCCTTTATTAAATTAATACAGAATATCAAGTTGGTTCAGTCTTACCATCACTGTAGAAAAACATTTAATTAGTTACTAGCCACCTAATATTTAAAAAGTGAGATGCCAAATTTTATAAATTAAATTAACTTACAACTAAGCAATGAATAACCAACCATTCAACAATCACATAAATAATCTCATAGGAATAATTAATATAAAGAAATAACAGAGTCTAGGGTAACACTCAAAATATAGTCTCAATGCCAAATGATCCCAATACAAGGGTATAAATAAATAAATCCAACATCTGAAAGAAATGAAAGTCTGAATCTGCTATCTCTGAATAAGAATGGGCAACATGCCCTAACTGATTTGAATGACTCTGAAGGAAGTAAAGATAGATGTGGAGGTGTCTAATACCGAAATCCTGTAACTTCCACAGCAGCTACATCATGTCAATAGAATGGAAATCCTACGCTTGGCATCCCTGTGGCTGGGCACCTAAAAGGTTTTTACAAAACAAAATAGATTTGAAAGAAAACGGGTCATATCCCGAGATGAAAATATTTTAAAAAAAACTAGTGTTTAACTGCATTAAACAGTAAATATTATATACTTGTTAGTCACGTGCTCTCACTTGAGATTCTCACCCCTCAACTATTGTGCACGCCTAACGCATATTTACTACCCATACTAGCAAATCTACCAACCTATTTTGTCGGTACCAAATCTTTGTCTACAAGGATTTCTATACTGAGCCACCCATATTACTAAATACCATGAAATTTCATTACCATAATTTATTAATCATCTTCAAGTAACTTAATACTCATTATGAATTTTCATAAGTTTACATTATTCTATAGGTCTCGTCCTAACTCATCTACCAAGCATCAGAGTAGAACAATCTCAAGTATATATTTATATCACTCTCAGTATAGATATACACATTGGAACCCCTAGGCTGAGATGCGGTGCATGCATATTCAGCTATCGAATCTTGGTACATCATGTAATACCCCGTACTTTTGGCTATATTTATTTTTGGGATTAATTAATTAAATGCGTATTAATTGGAAATTAATCCGGTTTATAAATACTAACGAGATGCGAGTTGGTATTTGATTATGTGCATATATGATTATATATGAATTTGGAATTATAAAATTTGTCGTGAGATTTATATACGGCAATTTGGGAATTTTGTTGAGACGCGTGTGACCGCCGCGTCATGGTATATTATTTTAATTATAAAAGTGATTTTTATTTCTATTATCCGTATGGTCGTTTTGAGTGCACCAACGCGTTCGGAAGGGTCGTGATAGTCAGAAAACACTAGCCGGGGGTGTAGTTTGGGTCCCGGGGTATTTTTAGGCAATACCGGCATCATAAAGGGTATTTTGGTAATTTTACATTTTGAGGAATTAAAAGTGACGAAAATTGGGAGTTTTAATCTGATGTGGATTTAACCCACTAAACCCACCAACCAACCCATATTAACCCATTAAGCTACGGAGGCTATCATTAGGTTTACAACTTTCCCAAAGAAAACCCTAGCCACCTTTAGCCACCATTGGAGAAGAAGCTTGGAGAAGAGAAGAAATTCTGCAGAAATCTTCATCAAACCATCATCCAAACTCAGAGACAATCAAGGCAAGTGTTTTGATTATATTTAAATTCGTAGAATGTTCCTTCCATGTTAGAAAATTGCAGAATATCAATTGTTCTTGAAAGATAATGAAAACCCATGTATTTTGAAGCTTAGAACTTGAAATCTTGAGGAGAATTGCATGTAGAATGATAGGTAGATGAGTATTCCCATAATATTCATGATTGGAAGAAATTAAAACGGATTTATATTGGATTAATTCATGATTCAAAAAGTTAGGGTTCATGTTCTTGATAAATTGGGAAAAAGTGTAGAGATTTGTAAATTTGGTTGATGTTAGGATGGATTAATCCTTCAAAACGTGTTAGGATGTGATTATAATATGTTTAGGATTGTTTAGAGACCTTAAAACGATTGTTGGGAGTTAGTTTAGAAGAGATTTGAGGAGAAAAATGGTGAAAATCGAGTTTTAGGAAAATCTGGGACGAATCTGGTAGGTCGTTAGAAGCCCCTGCCCAGGTCGTTCGAACAAACTCGTTCGAACGAGTTTCTAACGAATTGACCAGTCGTTGTAACGAAAGGGAGCCTCGTTCGATAACCTCGTTTGAACGAGATCTCGTTAGAAGGGACAGTTCGTTCGAACGAACTGGATCTCGTTCGAACAGCCTCGTTCGAACGAGACTTCTAACGAGTTGACAGAGGAATCTCGTTCGAACAGTCTCGTTCGATCGAGACTTCTAACGAGTTGACAGTTTGGGCCTTTTTGGACTGTTTCGATTTTTGGAGTCCCGTAAACTTGTTCTAGGATATAGATAACCTTCCTTTGATGATGTATAGATAGATTTGGGACTTTTGGGTTATTATGAGGAGTAAATTCTATACGAATGATTTAAATCAATGAACCGTTTGGGTTGAGACGTGAGTGTCTACTACGACGTGAGATTAGATTATAGAGCGTATGATTATATATCGGAATCGTATAAAGTGTGTAATTATAAGTTAGTACGAGAATGCGATATGTACTACGATTAAACTACGGGATTACTAAGATGTGTGTTTACTTAGTATTGGTATATGAATTGTGTGTATGACATACCTACCATACTTGCTATCACGGGAGGTTTGCGTTCGCTTAGGGCCCTCTAATCCTTGTGTTGCTCGGATTTAGACTGGTTACCTTGATGAACATAGGTCATAGAAAGACTTATTGGGATATTAATAAGTCCGCTGATCGTGGGAGCGTAGGTATGTGCGTGACCCATGTGATATGACTGTGTTCGCCTCCATTATTTGTGATGTTGTTATCTGTGAACTATTCCTGAGAGATTCGGAATATGTAATCCTTATGTACGTGATGTACCGGGATGGATAGCAGAGTATGCGTGCACCACAGCTTAGTTCTCGGGGTGCTTGTACTGTATATTTATGATGTGATTAATATATACTTAATTAATGGGAACCTTCATATTATGGTTGTGAATATAATTACGATATTGTTTCGAGAAATATAACGAGTTAACTGATAGTGTTATATATTGCATATTGAGCATCTGAGTTTACGTTAAACCCCTACTTAATTACGAGCGTTATAATGTTAATAGAACCGAGTAATATGGGTAGGACCTATGATAATCTAGCTAGAGATGATGTCACTTAGCTAGTGGTTTGTGTCGTTATAGATGGTTACTTACGTTAGGAGTGCACAGTTAGACGAGAGGTAAGAATATCATGTGAGTGCACGTCCTAACATGTACTTCGCATTTAATGTTTTAAATGTTTTTAAAGCACTTGCAGGTTTTTAAAATATAACTCCACATTCGGGCTCTGACCCATTTGCTTTTCAAATCTATTTTTCTTTGTAAAACCATTTTAGGTGCCCAGCCGCAAGGACACCAAGCATAGGATATTCATTCAGGTGACGAGCTGTAGCTGTTTGTGGAAGCTACAGGGATTTGCTTGTAGACGCTTCTATCACTTGGATTCCAGATTCATCGTCTATCAGTTGTAGGGCATGTTGCCCATTTCTATTAGAGTTACATTTCCATTTCAGTTTTTCAGACTTTGGCATGTACTGTTTTAGTTTTCGGTTTACTTATTTCAGTTATGGGATTATAGTGAGGAGTTTTTCCTCCAGACTTTATTTACGTTATGTGATGGTCATTCTATTTACTTCATTATGGTGAATGGTGTTATTATTCTTTATTACACTTGTTGCATGTTAATCAGACTTTAATTAAAATTTGGCACTTACTTTTTAAATACTAGGTGGTTAGTAATCATTAAAATGTTTTCGACAGTGATGCTATTAACTGGACCAACTTGGCATTTTGAATTAATTTAATAAAGGAGTAGCTACCCGGTATTTAATTAGTCGGGGTGTCACAGGTGGTATCAGAGCATCAGGTTCTAGTGTCCTTTAGGATCTGATGGCTTATTATGTTTTCCGCTGAGCTTTCTTTGATATAGAGCCCTAAATATT
This sequence comes from Sambucus nigra, assembly GCA_949130495.1. Taxonomy (NCBI): domain Eukaryota; kingdom Viridiplantae; phylum Streptophyta; class Magnoliopsida; order Dipsacales; family Adoxaceae; genus Sambucus; species Sambucus nigra. The sequence continues at coordinate 610,989,638 of OX422217.1, read as the reverse complement.
AGGAATGTTGTATTCATCTCTGTACTTTGGGAATTCGTGCTTCCGCGGTTTGTTTATTTGAATGATGAACTCATCCAAATTTACTTAAATTTTCAGATGGATCGTCAAGAAGAACTAGCTCGAACGGGTAAGGGAATAAACGGGCAAGATCGACTCACACCTTGGGTATCCCCGGTTAGGATATCAACCGCCGAGTTAGCGGGTATTGTGGCACAAGCAGTTACCACTGCAGTTTTACAATACTAAGAACGCAACATACAACTTAAAGGAGGCAAAAGACCTAGAGAGGTTAGCCAAGTGCATGTGAATAAGGCTGACAAATGTGCGAGGACCTCAAAAATTCAGCAACAGATTGCCCAAGACCGAGTCGGTTCTAATCAACAATGTAGTACAATGAAGCATTTTCGAAAGGGGAATAAAGTTCCAAGTCTGCAAGGACGACATCGTCAGCAGCAGAGTCAGAGGGGGAGTAACTTCAGAGGCTGATGTTTTGTGTGTGGCACGCACGGCCATAAACGCCAGGATTGCCCAGAGGGTGTTAGAGCTCCCTAGCAGCAGGGTGCCCGTGATGATCCACAGGGGCCACTTTTTACAATCGCTCTCACAGCACCAGCTCAGGTGCTAGACCTACCAACCTTTCCAGTAGCTCCAGTGAAGCAAGGACAGAATGGTCATCAACAATTTCAAAAGGGCCAGCAATGCCAGGGCAGAAATGATAATGGTCACCAGAGTCGTGGTCAGCATGGACATCGAGGGGGAAGCTTCCGAAGGAAGTGTTTCATTTGCGGTAAGATTGGCCACAAACGTCAGGATTGTCCTGATAGGGGCAGGGCCCCACAGCAGCAGCAGCAGGGTGCTCGCCAAGAGCCGCAGAGGACTATGTTTCCCGCCGCTCTCCCCGCACCGCCACAGATGGCAGCATTCCCACCCATTCCAGCAGTCCCAGCTCGGCAGGGGCAGCTACAGTATAGACGTGTCTACAACGTCCACCAGGCTGCAGTTCGACAGGCACCGCCCGCGATTGAGGGTAGGTTTCCTATCCATGGCACTATGGGTCTGGTATTATTTGATACGGGTGCTACACACTGTTTTATAGCTACACACTTCGCGAAAGCTTTAGGATTGTTAGCTACGGCAGAGAGAACAGTGACGTGTGTCGACTCACCATTGGGGAGTGGGTCACTTATTTTCTTTATATGCCGGGGAGTGGGGGTAGAGATTGGTGGTTTGGTATTACCTGCAGACATGTTAGTATTGGATATGCATGTTCATGATGTGATTATTGGGATGGATTGGCTCGTAGCTTATAGGGCCATGATTGATTGCTTCAGCGGAAGCATTGTTTTTGCCATTCCGGGGCAAGAGATGTTTGTAGTGGCGATGCCTCGCCCAGAGGGAGGATCGACCGCTCATGTGTATTACATTGAGGAGGATACCTCTAAGGAGGTAGTGATTCCTTTAGATTCTATCCCAGTAGTCAGGGAGTATTCGGATGTGTTTCAGGAGATACCAGGCTTACCCCCCAGTCGAGAGATAGACTTTGTTATAGATTTGCTACCGGGTATGAGACCTATAGCACGCGCACCGTACCGTATGGCTCCAGCTGAGATGAGGGAGTTACGGGATCAGATAGAGCAGGTGTTAGGTCAGGGCTTTATTCGCGGGAGTACCTCACCTTGGGGCGCTCCAGTTTTTTTTGTGAAGAAGAGGTACGGTTCACTGAGATTGTGTGTGGACTACCGAGAGTTGAATAAGGTCACGATACGGAATAAGTATCCGTTGGTTCGAATCGATGACTTATTCGACCAGTTGAGAGGAGCTTCTTTCTTCTCGAAGATTGATTTGAGATCGGGATACCATCAGTTGCGTATCAGGGAGCAGAATGTCTCGAAGACTGCGTTCTTGTCGAGATATGGTTCTTACGAGTTTCGGGTTATGCCTTTCGGTTTGACCAACGCTCCAGCAGTGTTTATGGACTTGATGAACAGAGTGTTCAGGGATTTCCTAGACCAGTTTGTCATTGTCTTCATTGATGATATTCTGGTTTACTCCCAGACAGAGGAGGAGCACGCCGAGCATTTGAGGCAGGTTTTGCAGACACTTCGTCAGAACAAATTGTATGCAAAATATGAGAAGTGCGGGTTTTGGCTGAAGGAAGTCCAGTTTTTGGGACACATTATTTCCGACCAGGGAATATCTGTTGATCCGGGGAAGGTATCAGCGGTGAGGGAGTGGGGACAGCCCACGACACCAACGGAGATTCGTAGTTTCTTGGGTCTAGCAGGATACTACAGGAGGTTTATTCGGGGTTTCTCGGAGATAGCAGGTCCTTTGACACATCTGACTCGTAAGGGTGTGCCATACATCTGGAGTGATGCCTGTCAGTTGGCATTCGATGAATTGAAGGACAAATTGACCTCAGCACCTGTGTTAGCATTGCCGAGACCGGGAGTTGAGTATTTGGTTTACACTGATGCGTCTTTGCAAGGACTGGGAGGTGTATTACAGCAGGAGAGACAGGCTATAGCTTATGCTTCCCGTAAGCTTAAGACTCATGAGAAGAATTACCCCACGCATGATTTGGAGTTGGCGGCAGAAGTATTTGCCCTACGGATTTGGAGGCACTATCTTTTGGGGGAGAAGTTCCAACTGTTCACGGACCACAAGTCCCTACAGTATCTGTTCACGCAAAAGGAATTGAGTATGCGGCAGCGTAGGTGGCTAGAGTTTGTGAAGGACTACCAGTTCGACATCCAGTATCACCCAGGTAAGGCTAACGTGGTAGCAGACGCGTTGAGCCGTAGGCCAGCAGATGAGGTGGCAGAGGTGTGGAAGGCTAAGTGGAAGGAATTGGGACACCAGGATGCAGTGGCCCGATCTTGCATGTCTGTGATGACCATTACACCGCAGATTGTCACGAAGGTAGTACGGGCACAGGCTAATGACTCGTTCTGTCAGGAGCAGATAGTTCGATTACTAGCAGAGGGAGCCGAGTCCTATACCGTTAGCTCAGACGGGGGATTACGCTTCAATGGGAGATTGGTAGTTCCGGAAGGGGATGAATTGCGACACGAGGTGATGGCAGAGTCGCATGGCTCACGATTCCCGGTACATCCCGGAGGGGACAAAATGTACCAAGACATGAGACGCCAATATTGGTGGAGCGGTATGAAGAGAGATATCGCTCAGTTTGTTTCGAAATGCGCCACTTGTCAGCTTGTAAAAGTGGATCATCAGAGACCGGCTGGATTGCTACAGCCATTGGAGGTCCCGGTGTGGATGTGGGAGAGCATATCCATGGACTTTATCATGGGGTTGCCTACGTCGCAGAGGAGTCACGACTCCGTTTGGGTAATTGTGGACAGATTGTCTAAGGTCGCCCATTTTTTACCCGTAAGGACTGACTACACTACGGGACAGTATGCCCAGCTCTTCATTTCAGAGATTGTGAGACTTCACGGTGTGCCCCTAAATATCGTGTCTAACAGAGACAAGATATTTGTTTCGAGGTTTTGGGAGAGTTTCCAGGAGGCCATGGGCACGTAATTGCGGTTGAGTACGGCTTATCATCCGCAGACTGATGGGCAGACTGAGCGCACAAATCAGATGTTGGAGGACATGCTACGCATGTGCATTATTGACTTTGGGGGTGGACGGGAGCAGTACCTTCCACTGGTGGAGTTTACTTACAACAACTCCTATCAGTTCACTATTGGCATGGCTCCGTTTGAGGCATTGTACGGTAGGCCTTGTCGTTCCCCAGCATGTTGGTTAGAGGTGGGGGACAACAAACTGCTTGGGCCGGAAGTGATTCAGGATACTTCGGCAAGGATTGAGTTGATTCGGAGTCGCATTCGGGTAGCTCAAGACAGGCAGAAGAGTTATGCTGATGCGAAGAGGTTTTTCAGAGAATTCCAAGTGGGGGACCAGGTTTTGCTCAGGGTATCTCCTATGAAGGGGATTATGCGTTTCGGGAAGAAGGGGAAGTTGGCACAAAGGTATGTGGGGCCGTTTCCTATTATTGAGCGGATCGGACCGATTGCGTATAGACTTAGACTACCGGAGCATTTGCATCGGATTCACGATGTGTTCCATATTTCCTCGCTGAGGAAATACCTTAGAGATAACCTGGCTCATTCTCACATTGCTGTGGAGGACATCGATCTCCAGCCGGATAGCTCCTACGAGGAGGGGCCGATTGCTATTTTGGACCAAAGCGAGAGGAAACTGCGGTCAAAGATAGTTCCGTTAGTGCGTGTTCGGTGGCGACATCACAATGTCGAGGAGTCCACATGGGAGCGCAAGGATGAGATGCGCGAACGTTATCAAGAGTTGTTTTTAGCAGGTACTTTCTAGTTTCGAATTTCGGGACGAAATTCAGTTATTAGGGGGGAAGTATGTAATACCCCGTACTTTTGGCTATATTTATTTTTGGGATTAATTAATTAAATGCGTATTAATTGGAAATTAATCCGGGTTATAAATACTAACGAGATGCGAGTTGGTATTTGATTATGTGCATATACGATTATATATGAATTTGGAATTATAAAATTTGTTGTGAGATTTATATACGGCAATTTGGGAATTTTGTTGAGACGCGTGTGACCGCCGCGTCATGGTATATTATTTTAATTATAAAAGTGATTTTTATTTCTATTATCCGTATGGTCATTTTGAGTGCTCCAACGCGTCCGGAAGGGTCGTGATAGTCAGAAAACACTAGCCGGGGGTGTAGTTTGGGTCCCGGGGTATTTTTAGGCAATACCGGCATCATAAAGGGTATTTTGGTAATTTGACATTTTGAGGAATTAAAAGTGACGAAAATTGGGAGTTTTAATCTGATGTGGATTTAACCCACTAAACCCACCAACCAACCCATATTAACCCATTAAGCTACGGAGGCTATCATTAGGTTTATAACTTTCCCAAAGAAAACCCTAGCCACCTTAAGCCACCATTGGAGAAGAAGCTTGGAGAAGAGAAGAAATTCTGCAGAAATCTTCATCAAACCATCATCCAAACTCAGAGACAATCAAGGCAAGTGTTTTGATTATATTTAAATTCGTAGAATGTTCCTTCCATGTTAGAAAATTGCAGAATATCAATTGTTCTTGAAAGATAATGAAAACCCATGTATTTTGAAGCTTAGAACTAGAAATCTTGAGGAGAATTGCATGTAGAATGATAGGTAGATGAGTATTCCCATAATATTCATGATTGGAAGAAATTAAAACGGATTTATATTGGATTAATTCATGATTCAAAAAGTTAGGGTTCATGTTCTTGATAAATTGGGAAAAAGTGTAGAGATTTGTAAATTTGGTTGATGTTAGGATGGATTAATCCTTCAAAACGTGTTAGGATGTGATTATAATGTGTTTAGGATTGTTTAGAGACCTTAAAACGATTGTTGGGAGTTAGTTTAGAAGAGATTTGAGGAGAAAAATGGTGAAAATCGAGTTTTAGGAAAATCTGGGACGAATCTGGTAGGTCGTTAGAAGCCCCTGCCCAGGTCATTCGAACGAACTCGTTCGAACGAGCTTCTAACGAATTGACCAGTCGTTCTAACGAAAGGGAGCCTCGTTCGATAACCTCGTTCGAACGAGATCTCGTTAGAAGGGACAGTTCGTTCGAACGAACTGGATCTCGTTCGAACAGCCTCGTTCGAACGAGACTTCTAACGAGTTGACAGAGGAATCTCGTTCGAACAGTCTCGTTCGATCGAGACTTCTAACGAGTTGACAGTTTGGGCCTTTTTGGACTGTTTCGATTTTTGGAGTCCCGTAAACTTGTTCGAGGATATAGATAACCTTCCTTTGATGATGTATAGATAGATTTGGGACTTTTGGGTTATTATGAGGAGTAGATTCTATACGAATGATTTAAATCAATAAACCGTTTGGGTTGAGACGTGAGTGTCTACTACGACGTGAGATTAGATTATAGAGCGTATGATTATAAATCGGAATCGTATAAAGTGTGTAATTATAAGTTAGTACGAGAATGCGATATGTACTACGATTAAACTACGGGATTACTAAGATGTGTGTTTACTTAGTATTGGTATATGAATTGTGTGTATGACATACCTACCATACTTTCTATCACGGAAGGTTTGCGTTCGCTTAGGGCCCTCTAATCCTTGTGTTGCTCGGATTTAGACTGGTTACCTTGATGAACATAGGTCATAGAAAGACTTATTGGGATATTAATAAGTCCGCTGATCGTGGGAGCGTAGGTATGTGCGTGACCCATGTGATGTGACTGTGTTCGCCTCCATTATTTGTGATGTTGTTATCTGTGAACTATTCCTGAGAGATTCGGAATATGTAATCCTTATGTACGTGATGTACCGGGATGGATAGCAGAGTATGCGTGCACCACAGCTTAGTTCTCGGGGTGCTTGTACTGTATATTTATGATGTGATTAATATATACTTAATTAATGGGAACCTTCATATTATGGCTGTGAATATAATTACGGTATTGTTTCGAGAAATATAACGAGTTAACTGATAGTGTTATATATTGCATATTGAGCATCTGAGTTTACGTTAAACCCCTACTTAATTACGAGCGTTATAATGTTAATAGAACCGAGTAATATGGGTAGGACCTATGATAATCTAGCTAGAGATGATGTCACTTAGCTAGTGGTTTGTGTCGTTATAGATGGTTACTTACGTTAGGAGTGCACAGTTAGACGAGAGGTAAGAATATCATGTGAGTGCACGTCCTAACATGTACTTCGCATTTAATGTTTTAAATGTTTTTAAAGCACTTGCAGGTTTTTAAAATATAACTCCACATTCGGGCTCTGACCCGTTTGCTTTTCAAATCTATTTTTCTTTGTAAAACCATTTTAGGTGCCCAGCCGCAAGGACACCAAGCATAGGATATTCATTCAGGTGACGATCTGTAGCTGTTTGTGGAAGCTACAGGGATTTGCTTGTAGACGCTTCTATCACTTGGATTCCAGATTCATCATCTATCAGTTGTAGGGCATGTTGCCCATTTCTATTAGAGTTACATTTCCATTTCAGTTTTTCAGACTTTGGCATGTACTGTTTTAGTTTTCGGTTTACTTATTTCAGTTATGGGATTGTAGTGAGGAGTTTTTCCTCCAGACTTTATTTACGTTATGTGATGGTCATTCTATTTACTTCATTATGGTGAATGGTGTTATTATTCTTTATTACACTTGTTGCATGTTAATCAGACTTTAATTAAAATTTGGCACTTACTTTTTAAATACTAGGTGGTTAGTAATCATTAAAATGTTTTCGACAGTGATGCTATTAACTGGACCAACTTGGCATTTTGAATTAATTTAATAAAGGAGTAGCTACCCAGTATTTAATTAGTCGGGGTGTCACAGGTGGTATCAGAGCATCAGGTTCTAGTGTCCTTTAGGATCTGATGGCTTATTATGTTTTCCGCTGAGCTTTCTTTGATATAGAGCCCTAAATATTAGGAATGTTGTATTCATCTCTGTACTTTGGGAATTCGTGCTTCCGCGGTTTGTTTATTTGAATGATGAACTCATCCAAATTTACTTAAATTTTCAGATGGATCGTCAAGAAGAACTAGCTCGAACGGGTAAGGGAATAAACGGGCAAGATCGACTCACACCTTGGGTATCCCCGATTAGGATATCAACCGCCGAGTTAGCGGGTATTGTGGCACAAGCAGTTACCACTGCAGTTTTACAATACCAAGAACGCAACATACAACTTAAAGGAGGCAAAAGACCTAGAGAGGTTAGCCAAGTGCATGTGAATAAGGCTGACAAATGTGCGAGGACCTCGAAAATTCAGCAACAGATTGCCCAAGACCGAGTCGGTTCTAATCAACAACGTAGTACAATGAAGCATTTTCGAAAGGGGAATAAAGTTCCAAGTCTGCAAGGACGACATCGTCAGCAGCAGAGTCAGAGGGGGAGTAACTTCAGAGGCCGATGTTTTGTGTGTGGCACGCACGGCCATAAACGCCAGGATTGCCCAGAGGGTGTTAGAGCTCCCCAGCAGAAGGGTGCCCGTGATGATCCACAGGGGCCACTTTTTACAATCGCTCTCACAGCACCAGCTCAGGTGCTAGACCTACCAACCTTTCCAGTAGCTCCAGTGAAGCAAGGACAGAATGGTCATCAACAATTTCAAAAGGGCCAGCAATGCCAGGGCAGAAATGATAACGGTCACCAGAGTCGTGGTCAGCATGGACATCGAGGGGGAAGCTTCCGAAGGAAGTGTTTCATTTGCGGTAAGATTGGCCACAAACGTCAGGATTGTCCTGATAGGGGTAGGGCCCCACAGTAGCACCAGCAGGGTGCTCGCCAAGAGCCGCAGAGGCCTATGTTTCCCGCCGCTCTCCCCGCACCGCCATAGATGGCAGCATTCCCACCCATTCCAGCAGTCCCAGCTCGGCAGGGGCAGCTACAGTATGGACGTGTCTACAACGTCCACCAGGCTGCAGTTCCACAGGCACCGCCCGCGATTGAGGGTAGGTTTCCTATCCATGGCACTATGGGTCGGGTATTATTTGATACGGGTGCTACACACTGTTTTATAGCTACACACTTTGCGAAAGCTTTAGGATTGTTAGCTACGGCAGAGAGAACAGTGACGTGTGTCGACTCACCATTGGGGAGTGGGTCACTTATTTTCTTTATATGCCGGGGAGTGGGGGTAGAGATTGGTGGTTTGGTATTACCTGCAGACATGTTAGTATTGGATATGCATGTTCATGATGTGATTATTGGGATGGATTGGCTCGTAGCTTATAGGGCCATGATTGATTGCTTCAGCGGGAGCATTGTTTTTGCCATTCCGGGGCAAGAGATGTTTGTAGTGGCGATGCCTCGCCCAGAGGGAGGATCGACCGCTCATCTATATTACATTGAGGAGGATACCTCTAAGGAGGTAGTGATTCCTTTAGATTCTATCCCAGTAGTCAGGGAGTATTCGGATGTGTTTCAGGAGATACCAGGCTTACCCCCCAGTCGAGAGATAGACTTTGTTATAGATTTGCTACCGGGTATGAGACCTATAGCACGCGCACCGTACCGTATGGCTCCAGCTGAGATGAGGGAGTTACGGGATCAGATAGAGCAGCTGTTAGGTCAGGGCTTTATTCGCGGGAGTACCTCACCTTGGGGCGCTCCAGTTTTGTTTGTGAAGAAGAGGGACGGTTCACTGAGATTGTGTGTGGACTACCGAGAGTTGAATAAGGTCACGATACGGAATAAGTATCCGTTGCCTCGAATCGATGACTTATTCGACCAGTTGAGAGGAGATTCTTTCTTCTCGAATATTGATTTGAGATCGGGATACCATCAGTTGCGTATCAGGGAGCAGGATGTCTCGAAGACTACGTTCTTGTCGAGATATGGTTCTTACGAGTTTCGGGTTATGCCTTTCGGTTTGACCAATGCTCCGGCAGTGTTTATGGACTTGATGAACAGAGTGTTCAGGGATTTCCTAGACTAGTTTGTCATTGTCTTCATTGATGATATTCTGGTTTACTCCCAGACAGAGGGGGAGCACGCCGAGCATTTGAGGCAGGTTTTGCAGACACTTCGTCAGAACAAATTGTATGCAAAATATGAGAAGTGCGGGTTTTGGCTGAAGGAAGTCCAGTTTTTGGGACACATTATTTCCGACCAGGGAATATCTGTTGATCCGGGGAAGGTATCAGCGGTGAGGGAGTGGGGACAGCCCACGACACCCATGGAGATTCGTAGTTTCTTGGGTCTAGCAGGATACTACAGGAGGTTTATTCGGGGTTTCTCGGAGATAGCAGGTCCTTTGACACATCTGACTCGTAAGGGTGTGCCATACATCTGGAGTGATGCCTATCAGTTGGCATTCGATGAATTGAAGGACAAATTGACCTCAACACCTGTGTTAGCATTGCCGAGACCGGGAGTTGAGTATTTGGTTTACACCGATGCGTCTTTGCAAGGACTGGGAGGTGTATTACAGCAGGAGAGACAGGCTATAGCTTATGCTTCCCGTAAGCTTAAGACTCATGAGAAGAATTACCCCACGCATGATTTGGAGTTGGCGGCAGAAGTATTTGCCCTACGGATTTGGAGGCACTATCTTTTGGGGGAGAAGTTCCAACTGTTCACGGACCACAAGTCCCTACAGTATCTGTTCACGCAAAAGGAATTGAGTATGCGGCAGCATAGGTGGCTAGAGTTTGTGAAGGACTACCAGTTCGACATCCAGTATCACCCAGGTAAGGCTAACGTGGTAGCAGACGCGTTGAGCCGTAGGCCAGCAGATGAGGTGGCAGAGGTGTGGAAGGCTAAGTGGAAGGAATTGGGACACCAGGATGCAGTGGCCCGATCTTGCATGTCTGTGATGACCATTACACCGCAGATTGTCACGAAGGTAGTACGGGCACAGGCTAATGACTCGTTCTGTCAGGAGCAGATAGTTCGATTACTAGCAGAGGGAGCCGAGTCCTATACCGTTAGCTCAGACGGGGGATTACGCTTCAATGGGAGATTGGTAGTTCCGGAAGGGGATGAATTGCGACACGAGGTGATGGCAGAGTCGCATGGCTCATGATTCGCGGTACATCCCGGAGGGGACAAAATGTACCAAGACATGAGACGCCAATATTGGTGGAGCGGTATGAAGAGAGATATCGCTGAGTTTGTTTCGAAATGCGCAACTTGTCAGCTTGTAAAAGTGGATCATCAGAGACCGGCAGGATTGCTACAGCCATTGGAGGTCCCGGTGTGGATGTGGGAGAGCATATCCATGGACTTTATCACGGGGTTGCCTACGTCGCAGAGGAGTCACGACTCCGTTTGGGTAATTGTGGACAGGTTGTCTAAGGTTGCCCATTTTTTACCCGTAAGGACTGACTACACTACGGGACAGTATGCCCAGCTCTTCATTTCAGAGATTGTGAGACTTCACGGTGTGCCCCTAAATATCGTGTCTGACAGAGACAAGATATTTGTTTCGAGGTTTTGGGAGAGTTTCCAGGAGGCCATGGGCACGTAATTGCGGTTGAGTACGGCTTATCATCCGCAGACTGATGGGCAGACTGAGCGCACAAATCAGATGTTGGAGGACATGCTACGCATGTGCATTATTGACTTTGGGGGTGGACGGGAGCAGTACCTTCCACTGGTGGAGTTTGCTTACAACAACTCCTATCAGTTCACTATTGGCATGGCTCCGTTTGAGGCATTGTACGGTAGGCCTTGTCGTTCCCCAGCATGTTGGTTAGAGATGGGGGACAACAAACTGCTTGGGCCGGAAGTGATTCAGGATACTTCGGCAAGGATTGAGTTGATTCGGAGTCGCATTCGGGTAGCTCAAGACAGGCAGAAGAGTTATGCTGATGCGAAGAGGTTTTTCAGAGAATTCCAAGTGGGGGACCAGGTTTTGCTCAGGGTATCTCCTATGAAGGGGATTATGCGTTTCGGGAAGAACGGGAAGTTGGCACAAAGGTATGTGGGGCCGTTTCCTATTATTGAGCGGATCGAACCGATTGCGTATAGACTTAGACTACCGGAGCATTTGCATCGGATTCACGATGTGTTCCATATTTCCTCGCTGAGGAAATACCTTAGAGATAACCTGGCTCATTCTCACATTGCTGTGGAGGACATCGATCTCCAGCCGGATAGCTCTTACGAGGAGGGGCCGATTGCTATTTTGGACCAAAGCGAGAGGAAACTGCGGTCAAAGATAGTTCCGTTAGTGCGTGTTCGGTGGCGACATCACAATGTCGAGGAGTCCACATTGGAGCGCGAGGATGAGATGCGCGAACGTTATCCAGAGTTGTTTTTAGCAGGTACTTTCTAGTTTCGAATTTCGGGACGAAATTCAGCTATTAGGGGGGAAGTATGTAATACCCCGTACTTTTGGCTATATTTATTTTTGGGATTAATTAATTAAATGCGTATTAATTGGAAATTAATCCGGGTTATAAATACTAACGAGATGCGAGTTGGTATTTGATTATGTGCATATACGATTATATATGAATTTGGAATTATAAAATTTGTCGTGAGATTTATATACGGCAATTTGGGAATTTTGTTGAGACGCGTGTGACCGTCGCGTCATGGTATATTATTTTAATTATAAAAGTGATTTTTATTTCTATTATCCGTATGGTCATTTTGAGTGCGCCAACGCGTCCGGAAGGGTCGTGATAGTCAGAAAACACTAGCCGGGGGTGTAGTTTGGGTCCCGGGGTATTTTTAGGCAATATCGGCATCATAAAGGGTATTTTGGTAATTTGACATTTTGAGGAATTAAAAGTGACGAAAATTGGGAGTTTTAATCTGATGTGGATTTAACCCACTAAACCCACCAACCAACCCATATTAACCCATTAAGCTACGGAGGCTATCATTAGGTTTACAACTTTCCCAAAGAAAACCCTAGCCACCTTAAGCCACCATTGGAGAAGAAGCTTGGAGAAGAGAAGAAATTCTGCAGAAATCTTCATCAAACCATCATCCAAACTCAGAGACAATCAAGGCAAGTGTTTTGATTATATTTAAATTCGTAGAATGTTCCTTCCATGTTAGAAAATTGCAGAATATCAATTGTTCTTGAAAGATAATGAAAACCCATGTATTTTGAAGCTTAGAACTTGAAATCTTGAGGAGAATTGCATGTAGAATGATAGGTAGATGAGTATTCCCATAATATTCATGATTGGAAGAAATTAAAATGGATTTATATTGGATTAATTCATGATTCAAAAAGTTAGGGTTCATGTTCTTGATAAATTGGGAAAAAGTGTAGAGATTTGTAAATTTGGTTGATGTTAGGATGGATTAATCCTTCAAAACGTGTTAGGATGTGATTATAATATGTTTAGGATTGTTTAGAGACCTTAAAACGATTGTTGGGAGTTAGTTTAGAAGAGATTTGAGGAGAAAAATGGTGAAAATCGAGTTTTAGGAAAATCTGGGACGAATCTGGTAGGTCGTTAGAAGCCCCTGCCCAGGTCGTTCGAACAAACTCGTTCGAACGAGCTTCTAACGAATTGACCAGTCGTTCTAAAGAAAGGGAGCCTCGTTCGATAACCTCGTTCGAACGAGATCTCGTTAGAAGGGACAGTTCGTTCGAACGAACTGGATCTCGTTCGAACAGCCTCGTTCGAACGAGACTTCTAACGAGTTGACAGAGGAATCTCGTTCGAACAGTCTCGTTCGAACGAGACTTCTAACGAGTTGACAGTTTGGGCCTTTTTGGACTGTTTCGATTTTTGGAGTCCCGTAAACTTGTTCGAGGATATAGATAACCTTCCTTTGATGATGTATAGCTAGATTTGGGACTTTTGGGTTATTATGAGGAGTAAATTCTATACGAATGATTTAAATCAATGAACCGTTTGGGTTGAGACGTGAGTGTCTACTATGACGTGAGATTAGATTATAGAGCGTATGATTATAAATCGGAATCGTATAAAGTGTGTAATTACAAGTTAGTACGAGAATGTGATATGTACTACGATTAAACTACGGGATTACTAAGATGTGTGTTTACTTAGTATTGGTATATGAATTGTGTGTATGACATACCTACCATACTTGCTATCACGGGAGGTTTGCGTTCGCTTAGGGCCCTCTAATCCTTGTGTTGCCCGGATTTAGACTGGTTACCTTGATGAACATAGGTCATAGAAAGACTTATTGGGATATTAATAAGTCCGCTGATCGTGGGAGCGTAGGTATGTGCGTGACCCATGTGATGTGACTGTGTTCGCCTCCATTATTTGTGATGTTGTTATCTGTGAACTATTCCTGAGAGATTCGGAATATGTAATCCTTATGTACGTGATGTACCGGGATGGATAGCAGAGTATGCGTGCACCACAGCTTAGTTCTCGGGGTGCTTGTACAGTATATTTATGATGTGATTAATATATACTTAATTAATGGGAACCTTCATATTATGGCTGTGAATATAATTACGGTATTGTTTCGAGAAATATAACGAGTTAACTGATAGTGTTATATATTGCATATTGAGCATCTGAGTTTACGTTAAACCCCTACTTAATTACGAGCGTTATAATGTTAATAGAACCGAGTAATATGGGTAGGACCTATGATAATCTTGCTAGAGATGATGTCACTTAGCTAGTGGTTTGTGTCGTTATAGATGGGTACTTACGTTAGGAGTGCACAGTTAGACGAGAGGTGAGAATATCATGTGAATGCACGTCCTAACATGTACTTCGCATTTAATGTTTTAAATGTTTTTAAAGCACTTGCAGGTTTTTAAAATATAACTCCACATTCGGGCTCTGACCCATTTGCTTTTCAAATCTATTTTTCTTTGTAAAACCATTTTAGGTGCCCAGCCGCAAGGACACCAAGCATAGGATATTCATTCAGGTGACGATCTGTAGCTGTTTGTGGAAGCTACAGGGATTTGCTTGTAGACGCTTCTATCACTTGGATTCCAGATTCATCATCTATCAGTTGTAGGGCATGTTGCCCATTTCTATTAGAGTTACATTTCCATTTCAGTTTTTCAGACTTTGGCATGTACTGTTTTAGTTTTCGGTTTACTTATTTCAGTTATGGGATTGTAGTGAGGAGTTTTTCCTCCAGACTTTATTTACGTTATGTGATGGTCATTCTATTTACTTCATTATGGTGAATGGTGTTATTATTCTTTATTACACTTGTTGCATGTTAATCAGACTTTAATTAAAATTTGGCACTTACTTTTTAAATACTAGGTGGTTAGTAATCATTAAAATGTTTTCGACAGTGATGCTATTAACTGGACCAACTTGGCATTTTGAATTAATTTAATAAAGGAGTAGCTACCCGGTATTTAATTAGTCGGGGTGTCACACATCACGTACGTAATGATCAAGAGTTTAATCTCTCACGAACCGTATCAATACAAATCACACATATTGGAGGCGAACATAGTTCAAATACCCATGGTTCATGCACATACCTATGCTCACATAGTTAGCTGACTTATCAACTCATAAATAAGTCTTCACAGTCGTATGTTCTTAAAGTATTAAATCTAAACCCCCCCGAAGACACACAAGGCAAGATTGTCCTCAATATCCCGTGATAGCAAGTATGGTAGGTATGTCATACACATAATAATCCATATACTAGGTAATCACACAACCTAAGTAATCATCATTTTAATATAGGTATATTCCTGTCCTATATTACAAGTCTCATACGAAGTATAGTTTCATCCCGATTATTCTACATAATATGTTTAGCGCGATAACTCTCGTCGTATAAATTCGTGTACTTAAACCTATCCCAAAAGGTTACTAAGTCTCCCACTTATCTCTAAGGTTATTTCAGTAATTTAAAGTCCCCCAACTATTGTCTCTAATCTTAAGTTATTGTTTATCCGAATTAAATTCAAGTTCCCATAATTTCCAATAATAACTCACTTTTCGGAGACTCGTAAGTTTATCATTTAATCCCAAACCAAACTAATATTTTTCGGGCCTGAAATACACCCCTAGTCACCTTCCCTAAGTCCCAATATGTTAAAATAGTCCACACCAATAATTCTTAAAAGCCGGGATTGGTTAGAACTTAAAAGGGAAATTATATAACAAATACAGGGGGAGTCGATCGATCGAAGGGTCGATTGATCGAACCAGTCGATCGATCGACATTCTTGAGTTGATCGATCGATCCATCAGATATTGGCCTACGATTTTTGCACATTTTTGCCTACGGGTTTCATTAATTTTAATCCTCAAATCCTGTATTATAACGTCCTAAACTCCCAAATATTTATACCCAACATTATACCAACATAAACACATAAATTCTAACGTCTTAGAATCATGAAATCATTATGGGTTGTCATTTCTTGGATCAAATCATGTATATTTCATAAAAATCATATTTCTTCTATTTTCTTCAAGAACATCATATAACTTAATATAAAATCGAAATTCTCTACACATGGGTCATGATTTCGTGGCTACTATTTTTTTAGAAGTTAATCTATATGTAAAACCTACCAATATTAAGATTTAAATCTCTAAATCCATTAATGCATCATTTTTTAAGGTTTTTATCCAATTCTAAACTACCAATATTAAGAATTATTGTAAGTTAAATCGCTTGCCTAGAAATGGAAGTTATGATCCTTTGGAGAAGATGATATAGGAGCGATCCTCTCTTCTCGATCTATCCGATGGTGGTGACGATGGTGTAAAAAGCCTAAGAATGGTGGTTCTCCTTTGAGAACTTCCTCCACTTCTTCTCTAATGGTCGTCTGTGAATTTTGGTGGTGAAAACCCTAAGGGATCTTACCTAGCAGTTGGTAAATCTTTCTAAATTTCATAGGTCACTATTCCTCAAATAGTAAAATGACTAAAATACCGTCTCGAGTTTTCGGTTTGGCCTAAAAATGCTCCGGGACCTAAACTGAACCCCCCGGTAGTCTTTTTTTTTACTATCTCGACCCTTCCGGACATATTGATGCACTAAAAATGCCCATTAGGATGACATAAAAAAACTACTTTATAATCCATTAAATTGATCCCGACACGACTGACACGCACGTTCCAACTTAATTTCTAAAACTGTCGTATTTTCCACACATGACCATTCTAATAAGTTCATAATCATATATTACTATACTCTCTCAGTGATATTCAACATAATTATCATAATCAAATACTAACTCTCGTCTCGCTAGTATTTAAATCCGGATTAATTATCAATTAATTTCCCATTTTTAATTCTATTAATCCTATAGTTAAAATCAGTAAAAATACATGGTATTACGCACATCCCCCATAATAACGGAATTTTGTCCCAAAATTCAGAAATAAAGGTTTACGTGGTAAAAATAACTCAGATATTTGTCGCGCATCTCATCCTCGTGCTCCCAGGTGCACTCCTCGGCATTATGATGCCGCCACTGAACACGTACTATTGGTACCACCTTCGATATCAATTTTCTCTCGCTATAGTCAGGATAACAACCGACCCCTCCTCGTAGGAACTATTGGGCTACAGATCAATCTCCTCCAAAGCAATGTGAGTATGGTTCAACTCATCCCGAAGATATCTCCTCAGCGAAGAAATATGGAACATGTCATGAATTCTATGCAAGTGCTCCGATAACCCAAGTCTATAAGCAACTGGACTAATCCGCTCGATGATAGGAAATGACACCACATATCTCGGCTCCAACTTCCCTTTCTTACCAAAACGCATTATCCCCTTCATAGGAGATACTCTTAGCAACACCTGTCCTCCCACATTGAACTCTCGGAAGAACTTTTTGGCATCGGCGTCGCTCTTCTATCAATCTTGAGCAATCCGAATACGGATCGTAATGATCTCTATCCTGGACGAAGTATCCTGGATCACCTCCGACCCAAGTTGCTTATAGTCCCTCACCTCTAACCAACACATTGAAGAACGACAAGGTCTGCCGTATAACGCCTCGAATGGAGCCATGCCAATCGTAAACTAGTAGGAGTTATTATAGGCAAACTCCACTAGTGGGAGATACTGCTCCCATCCCCCGCTAAAATCTAGGGTACACATCCACAACATATCCTCTAACAGATGATTTGTTCGCTCAGTCTACCCATCAGTTTATGGGTGATAGGCCGAACTCAATCGTAACTCCGTACCCATGGCCTCCTAGAAGCTCTCCCAAAATTTGAACACAAAAATCTTTTCGCAGTCGGACCCAATATCAAGGGGCACCCCGTGAAGTCTCACTACCTCCGTAATGAAGATCTGAGTGTACTGTCCTATAATGTAGTTCGTCCGAACTGGCAGAAAGTTAGCTACCTTGGTCAAACAATCCATAATCACCCATATCGAATCGTGACCTCGCCTAGATGTAGGCAACCCTGTGATGAAATCCATGGAAATTACCTCCCATTTCCACATAAGGATCTCTAACGGATGTAGGAGCACTGGTATTCTCCGGTGGTCCGCTTTTACCAGCTGACAAGTGGCACATTTCGAAACAAACTCGATAATATCCTTCTTCATTCCACTCCACCAGTACTGTCTCCTCATATCCAGGTACATCTTATCCCCGTCGAGATGTATCGTAAAACATAAACCGTGCGACTCTGTCATCACCTTGTGTCGCAAGTTCTCCCCCCCAGGAACACCCAGTCTCTCATTGAAGTGCAACCCTCCATATAAACCAACAGTGTAAGACTCGGTCCCCTGTGCTAGAAGCTGTACTATCCAATCCTGGTAGAACGGATCCGTTGCCTGAACCTGTACCACCCTCGTAATAATCTGAGGCATAATATACATAAATGATCGGGCCATTGCATCTTTGTGTCACAAATCCTTCCATGTCTTTTTCCACACTTCGACCACCTCACCTACTGGCCTATGGGTCAATGCGTCTGCTACCACGTTAGCCTTCCCTAGGTGGTATTGGATATCGAACTGATAATCCTTCACAAATTCAAGCCACCTGCGCTGACGCATATTCAACTTCTTTAGGTGAAGAGGTACTGTAGTGACTTGTGATCTGTGAATAAGGGAAATTTCTCCCCCAAGAGATAATGTCTCCATATCCGAAGTGCAAACACGACTGCCGCTAACTCCAAGTCGTGAGTAGAGTAATTCCTCTCATGAGGCTTAATCTTTAGAGAAGCATAAGCTATAGCCTGATCCGCCTATTGAAGCACATCCTCGAGTCCCTGTAAGGACGCATCAGTGAAGACTAGATACTACACTCCCGGCCTACGTAGCGCTAGGATGGGTACCGAAGTCAACTTGTCCTTCAGCTCATTAAAGGCTAACTGACAGGCGTTATCCCAGATGAACAACACCCCTTTGCGAGTCAGGTGTGTCAACGGACCCTCTATCTTCGAGAATCTTCAAATAAACCTCCTGTAGTATCCTACTAGGCCTAAGAAACTACGTATCTCTATCAGTGTCGTGGGCTGACCCCACTCCCTCACCGCAGACACTTTTCTCGGATCTACAGATATACCCTTGTCTGATACTATGTGCCCCCAAAACTGGACCTCCTTCATCCAAAACCCACACTTCTCGTATTTGGCATACAACTAGTGCTGGCTCAGTGTCTGCAACACCTGTCGCAAATGCTTGGCATGCTCCTCCTCAGTCTGAGAATATATTAGAATGTCATCTATGAAGACAATGACAAACTGATCAAGGAAATCTCTGAACACTGTGTTTATCAAGTCCATGAATAAGGCTGGTGCATTGGTTTAACCAAATGGCATAACCCTAAACTCGTAGGATCCATATCTTATTAAGAATGTAGTCTTAGATAGGTCATGCTCCCTGATATGAAATTGATGGTATCTCGATCTTAAGTTTATCTTCGAGAAGAAGGAAACTCCTCGCAACTAATCGAATAAGTCATCGATTCGGGGCAACAAATACTTATTTCGTATCCCAATAGCTGCTCAATCTAATCTCATAACTCCCTTATCTATACCGGAGCCATACGATTAGGTGCGTGGGCTATTGGTCGAGTGTCTGGTGTCAAATCTATAACAAAGTCTATCTCTCTACTAGGTGGTAATCCCGGTATATCTTGGAATACATCAGCGAACTCCCGAACAATAAGAATCGAATCAAGTGGGATTACTATACTCGGTCATATCCTAGAACACCGATAATCGCATCATACTGGGTCATATCTAATACAAGAATGTCAGCAGGTAAGATAAATCTCCTAATCTCTATACTTACGCCTCGACATATAAAGAAAATTAATGTCCCATTCCCCAATGGCGAGTTAACACACATAACACTACTCTCTGCTATATCTAACAACCCCACGGTGCGTGCAAAACTAGTGGCAATAAAAGAGTGTGAATCCCCCGCGTTGAACAAAATACTCCCCAAAGTCCCCTGGAAAGAAAACATACCCTTAATCACGGGTGGAGCCTGTGGGACTGTGGACTGATGAACGTTGTAAACACGCCCATACTGTAACTGCCCCTACTAGACTGGGACTGCTAGTATACCTAGAAAAGCTGGCATCTGTGGTGGTACTGGGAGGGTGGCGAGAAATATCAGATTCTAAGGCTCCTGTCGAGCACCCTATTGCTGCGGCTGCGGGGCCCTGCCCCTCTCAGGATAATCATGGCATTTGTGGCCAGTCTTGCCACATATGAAACACTTTTCACTAAAGTTTCCCCATCTCTGTCCACTACAAGAAAAATGACAATTAAGGACATTGATATTAGGGATAACTTTAAAACTGTCCTTTAAAAAAATAAATAAGGGACAACAAATTATAGCTGTCCTTTTAGATCTATTATAAAAGACAACTAATTTTGTAAGCGTCCTTTATAATAGTTTTAAGGACATCAAACATTTACTATCCTTTATAAGTCCTCTAATAGGACAACAAATACCTGTCCTTTAAAATTTTCATTTCCCTTTTTTTTCCCTCCATTCCCCAAATTATTTTTTCATTCCCTCTACTATCAAATAACGGACTCACCCGCTTATCTCTCTCCTCACCCGAGAAAATACCTTCGGGCTCACGATATCGTGAAGCAGATATCTTCATGATATCGTGAAGCAGATACCTTCAGACTCACCCGATTACCTCTCTCAATCTCTCTCTCTCTCTCTTCTCAATCATGCTCTCTCTCTCTCTCTCTCGTGAAACAGATATCTTCGGATGATTTTATCAATACTTCGAAGCTTTTGTGAAACTCGCTTCTCTGTTCTCCCGCTCTCTCTATTACTCTCTCTCTCTCTCTCTCTCGTAAAACTCGTCGGGTTCTCTCCCGAAGAATAAAATCTTGAAGAATAAAGGTATGCGGGCTTACTCATATAGAACTGATTTTTTATTTGATTTTATGTTTGATTATAGAACTGATTTTGTTTTTTTATTATAGAGCTGATTTGTGTTTGATTATAGACTGATTTTGTGTGCAAAGATTTTGTGTTTGATTATAGACTGATTTTGTCTGCAAAGATCGAATTCCGTACACAAGACTAAGGCGTTTTGTGAATTTTGTTGAAAAGGGAAACATTTTCATTGCTGGTGGGTTCTGTACTGCTAATTTTGTATGAGTAGTGCTTTTAAAATCAGGGTGTTCTTGATGAAAGAGAATGCAATAACTTGTTCAGAAATGTAGAGTTTATTCTATTTAAGGGGTTACTGATAACAATTTATTTGAAATGTATAATATACCAACTATGCCATGTTTGATTTTTGAGAGTTTCTTGTCCAAGACAAGAATTTGGCAAGTCCCTTTCATTTTTGAAGTCCAAGTTTGATAGTGAAAGTGAAGCCAGAATTAGTACTTTAGGTTGTTATTTGACATAGCTAAGGTATTAAAAATGCATCAATTGATGTGTGGTGTCCAAATGAGCATACGGGTCCAAAAGGTATTAATCACTACCATATTGACAACTAAGTAAGTCAGATAAAAGGATTAGTTTTGGGGTACTAAATGTTGTCTCTGGTTGAAGCTCTCGGTCGAAATTAACAATTATGTTTACTTTCTGGATTGTCTTGAAATTAATAGTTGTTCTAAAAAATAATATATAAAATAACGTGAAATTCTAATATTATCCGGCACATAGAAATTCAACACGCATTAATAAATTTTGAATGTCAGGCCATCCACAATGGGATACTTTTAATTTATGGGTTTAAGGTGTGAAATTTGGGGTGAACTCACAATGGGATTTTTGTTAATTTTTTGGGGAACAAATTATAACTTACGAACTACATTACAAATCAGTGTTGTGCTCAAGTACAAATACTTTGGTTGATGTAGAAAAGTTGGAAGATCGTATGGCTCTTACACTTTTCACTCTTGAGAAAATATTCCCCCTGGGATTCTTTGATGTGATGGAACACTTGCCAATACATTTGGTTGATGAGTTAGTAATTGTCGGTGCAGTAATCTACCGTTGGATGTATCCAATTGAAAGGTATTTGCATACTCTAAAACTTTTTGTGCGCAATCGTTCTCATCCTGAGGGATCTATTTCTAAATCTGTTATTATGGAAGAATGCACCACTTTTTGCTCGAGATATATGGATGAAGATGTGGAAACTAAGTCTAATCGGCCTTCCAAAAATGATGATGGAGGTAATGATCTTGGGCGTGGTGTGAGGCAAGGTCGGAAATTTCACCTGGATTCAGTAACTCGTATACAAGCGCATCGATATGTGATTGCTAACAGTGATGCAATTGGGCCATTTATTTAGTAAGTTATATATTTTCCATAAGTAATTTTTATATAAAATGCATTATTGAATTCCCTTTCTTACTTGACACACGTATGATATTTTCAGAAAACACATTATTGAACTTACAAAACAATATCCTCACATTTCACAAAAACATTTTGTGCAACGCCTTCACAATGAACATTTCCACACGTGGTTTAAGAATTATGTAAGTATGTTTATTCATTTTTTGTATTCTAATTATATTTCCATATCGTAGTTTTCTTATTTATTGAAATATTAGGTGGATGGATTGCCAAAAGATATCGAATTATCTAGCGAAATATTGAGTTTGGCATTGGGTACTCTGGAGGATGCGTTAAGCTTCAAGTCATATATTATTCGTGGGTAATGACCTTGATCATGGTGTGAGGCAAGGTCGTAAATTCCGGCTTGATTCAGTAACTCGTATACAAGCGCATCGATATGTGCTTGCTAACAGTGATGCAGTTGCACCATTTATTGAGTAAGTTATATATTAGCCATAAGTAATTTTTATATAAAATGCATTATTGAATTCCCTTTCTAACTTGACACACGTATAATATTTTCAGAAAACACATTGTTGAACTTACAAAATAATATCCTCACATTTCACAAAAACATTTTGTTCAACGCCTTCACAATGAACATTTCCACACGTGGTTTAAGGATTATGTAAGTATGTTTATTCATTTTTAGTATTCTAATTATATTTCCATATCGTAGTTTTCTTATTTATTGAAATATTAGGTGGATGGATTGCCAAAAGATATCGAATTATCTAGCGAAATATTGAGTTTGGCATTGGGTCCTCTGGAGGATGCGTTAAGCTTCAAGTCATATATTATTCGTGGGTTTAGATTTCGAACAAAGGAAGTTGATAGTCGCCGGAAAACTCAGAATAGTGGAGTTATTTTAAAAGCATAACAAAAGAGCTATGCTAGTCGAAAAGACTCTAATCCTTTGTCTGGGGATGTTACTTTCTATGGACAACTGACTGACATTATTGAAATTCAATATTTTAATGGCCAAAAGTTTGTACTATTCAAATGCAATTGGATAGAAAATCGTTTGTGGAAACGAGTAGATGAGTTCAACTTTACATTAGTAAATTTTAACCACTTGTTGTACAAAGATAATTGATCGAGCGATGAGCCTTTTATCTTTGCATCCTAAGAAGAACAAGTGTTGTACGTGCAAGACCCTTTGGAACCAGATTGGCATGTAGTTGTTCAAATGACGCCTAGAGATAGGTTTGATAGTTATTCAACCACCGAAGAAGAATTATAAGTGCATCCATTCGAGCCGTTTAGTGTGCAAGAGTTGGAACATGATCAAAACGTATCTTCTATGAGACAAGATGTAGATGGATCCTTAATTGATACATCTATGCCTGATGTTGATGATTGTGAGGATGATATGGACGAAGAATGAGAGTTGATAAGTTGTAAATTTATATGTAAGCATTATGACATATGTTTCTCTTATTTTTATCATACGATTTGTTATGTTTTATCATATTTTTTATTAATACGATAACTAATCATATATATTATTTTGTTGTAATAGATTCAGTATGATTAGATCCTTATCTACTAGCGGAGTGGCACATGCATCACCCCCCATCTCAGATTCAAGTATATAAATTTTTACTTCTCAAGAAGTTCAAATATTGGACTTTAAAATAAGAGTAATTCCCATATACATTACCCTCCATCTTACTATGAGGAAAGAGGATTGAAGGATATAAAGCTAGGCTGCTGAATTTTGCAGGTAAATCACTTTGAGCAAGGCAGTATTAACTGCAATGTCCATTCACATTATTTATGCGATAAGAGTTCCCAAAACAATTCTATATTCTTTTGCTTCACTTTATAAAAAATTTATTTCGATATCTGATGGAAAAAGACAGCATCATTGGAGCAATTATGATGCCACATGTAAACATTTAGATGAGGGGTGGTTAGGTATCAGGTCTCTTATCAAGCTATGGATGCTCTACACATAAAATTGGGAAAAGACTTTTGTGAGTTGAATTGAGTTGAGGTGGTGCGGGTGGTAATGTTGTTATTCATAAGTTTACCATGAGTTTCCATATTCTCTTCACATATCCATAGTACCAACGAAAATGTTTCTGGATTCAGTGCAACTATCATTACCCATTCTTCCCACTCTAGTTTAGGGCATAAGGCATTGAGTGAATTAGATTTTATGAAGCTAATATTTTCATAAAGGTGAATTAGCTTTCATTTTCTAGATGAAATGAAAATAAATATATATGACTCCAGGTTGTTTACATCAAATAATAAATGAAAAAAACCTACTTTAAAGTTTGATTCCTTCTAACAATGGATATATGGAGTTGTAACTTGATCACCATTCTCCTTAATAAGATGAAAAATTTCAATAAGTGACCGAGGAGGTTTCTTAAGATTTCCTTGAATCACATAAACTACAAATTTAGAGTCTGATTCCACTACCACGTTTGAGAGGTTTAGAGAGGAACAAAGTCTCAAACCCCTTAAGATTGCCATACACTCAGCCTTATTATTAGTATCCAACCCTTCAAAAGCTTAAAAGGATTTAATAAAACAACCTCTATAGTATCTAACGATTCCAACAGACCTAGCCAAACCTGGATTACCCTTAATATCCCCACTAGTAATTAATTTAAAAAAAAACTTGAGTTGGTCTAAGCCACTTAGTCAAGTGTAAGACCCTTTTTAATAAATTTTAGAATGAACATATGAGATATTTCATTGAGAGATCATTTTGATCTGAGGGTATTATTGGAACTAGAATATATAATGATATAAATCACCTTGTTGGTGATGAGCTTATATCCATTTTGACACCTTCATAACAATACTGGTTCTTGATAAGAAAATTTTCCATAAAACCACTATAGGGATGATGGCAAATAAGTAAGTAAAAAAGTCTTCTCTTGGATTTCTCAACCACTAAGACATTAGCATAGAATTGATGGAGATTAAGGAGATCTTAACAATAAGAAGGTTAGTAAAAAAATTCCAAACTTCACTAGTAATAGGACCATGGATGAATAGATGGTTTAGATCCTCTTCAACTTGATCATAATACCTACATTTAAAAGCCAATAATATCCCCATATTTTGAACATTCTTATCAATAGGGACACTATTATGATATCATTTCCAAAGGAATATAGATATTTTATGAGGAAACATAGAGTTATAATTGGACATTCTTAGAGAAGAAGATGGATTAGATGACTTGATGATCTTCCAGGCGGACTTGGAGGAAACATTTTCATTATGAGAGGGAACAGTATAAACTTCCATCTATCTCTATATTGAGATTTTCTTTATAATTTTTTATCACTAAAATTATTTTATAAGTACTTTAGCTAGTAGTAGTTGAACAGTCCTTGTATCTGTTCCAGAAGAAATTAGCATATAGGCTATCTTGAGTCTTGAGATTCCACTAAATCTCCATGATAGCTAATTTACAAAAATCTGATAGAGATTAAAAGCCAAGACCTCCCTCTTCTATCGATATCATAGTTTTCCATTCAACTAGTAATAATTCTTCCCCAATGCAAGAGAAGATTGCTAAAGGAAATTGTTGAAAACTCTTTAAATATGAAGAATGGTTCTACATAGGGGATTAAATGTGGCAAGGACATTGATGGGTATAGAAGATAAGACAATTTGAATAAGAGTTCTCCTACCAGAAAATGAAAGAAATTTGACCTGACACTTTATGTTTTATTTTAATGATCAGCTCTTCAAAGTAGACATATTTGCTTCTACCATAGACGATTAGGTAGACTAGATATTTCAAATAAATATGTTTTTGACCTTAACAAGTTCAACTTGTCAAGGTCAATGACCGTGACAACTCGACATATTTGGTGTAGTGTAGTGTTTCAAAAATTAACATAAACTTGAGTCTTTGGATTTCTCTCCCTTGTCCTAAAATTACATTATGTTGTCTTTTCATGTGTTTGAATGATGAAAAATCAGTCACTTATTTATAGGCAGTGACATGACCCAAATTTTTAACAGTCACTTAATCTTAGCCATCCATCAAGGTAGATAACTAAGAGTCTTTTGGACTTTTGTTATTGGGAGTACCCTTTCCTTGGCCAAAGTAACTCTTTGTATTGATATAATTATGGATCACATTATATAGGATTATTTTTTGAATAATTGTAACATTCTCCCACTTAGTCCATAATTATAATAAGGCGCCCAATAATCTTTGAGTCATCATTAAATGTTTTTTTCATAAATAACTTAATCAAACAAACCACTAATTCAAGTCATGGCGCTCACATACTAATTCAAGAGCATGATCACTTCCATGTACCACAACATTAACAATTCATCCAACAAGGTCTATTTTTGGGTAATTCAATAATAGTCCAATAATGTCTTATACAAAAGACTATTTTTATCACATTCATCAATTCACATGCTTGTAAACTTATATTACGAGACGGAAATTGAAATGTTTAAAATACACTTTAATCAATATGAATTATAGTGCCCAAATATAAGCACCAAACAATCCACCAACGCTTATACTTAATTAGCTACAGGTAAGACGCATATTTTAAGCATGTTTTATGAATGTTCATTGGTGATAGCCCATTTATTAGTTGATTTGCTATGTTAAGACTTATACTAATGTGTTCAACTGACACTTGTTGTTTCTGAACTTCTTCGTTCACATATAGGTACAATATCCTCATGTGCCTAGGTTATTTAAAATATCTATAAGTTCTTCATAAGGAAGATTACATCGGCATTATCATAATATTTTAGTGACTTGGTAATAGTGTCGACAACTCCAATTCACGAGATAAAATTTTTTGCAACCATCATCCATAAATTGTAGTCCCAAATCACGCTACATACAATATTTAATTATCATAAGTGTGTGCATATAATATTTTAAACATCTCATTACTTTATACTCTTAAACTATTTTATTTCTCTAATCTATCATTCATTATTAAGATAAATTCAAGAAATATATAAATTTACTCCCACTAACTTCAAGGTATATATATACTTAATAAAAATACATAAAGTATTCTTAAAATACCATTAATGAGAAACTTACATAACTTTATATAGTGATTTCTCAACTTATACAGTTCTTTAAACTTTCATAAGTTTTCTGAATAGATGTAACTCTTACTCAAAAGGAGTTACTAAAGCTATAAAATTTTAATATTCTAAGATATGGTTGAAAATATTTATTTACTCCCCCTTCCCTATCCATAATGAAAACTTTGACCATTAGTCTAGCTTTATATCGTTGATTATCAAAATTAAATATTTTCTTACTCCTCGGCCAAATTCGTATTCCTGTGATAAATCTCACAATAATTCAGAATAACAAACTCATCTAAGAGCTTTTTAAAAATATTCATATCCACTAATCGAAAAAACAATTACTTTGGATGTTTAAAGAATGACACGAGTCTTAAATTCTTTTATAACCACATTAATTGATTTGATACTCCCACTAATTTCACCATTCTTTAAAGAATTTGACATTTGACATTTTCGATTTTGAAAGTAATTAGTGTATCCTCTTTCAAGTGTATACATAATTATAAATTTCAATTTTTAGTGGATTCTAAATCTATGCATGTACTTGACATTCTCAATCATGCGTGCATGTAAAATTGAAGTGGAATTTATATAATACACTTTTAAAATTTAAAATGAAATTTTGCGTGAATGAATGTTGTGGAGATACCTTAACTTATTGTGCTTGACTTATTATTTTATAATAACATGTTCTATATAGGTCCACTATCCAAGAAATACAATCTCCCACTTGGGCCACATAGATCGTTATAAAATTATAAAACCTTTAGAGCTCAAACGCATTTGTCAAGATTCATAAGTGACAATCCATAGACAATCTAATATATTAAATCGTCAAAGTAAGTATAAATTTAAAAGAGTTTGATATTCAATTATGCCATAACATCGAAAATCTACTATGGAGTTCAACATTATGATATTTGATCAGAATTATTTTTTTTGTAAAAGTTTCATAAAAAATAATTGTACAAACCACCAACGAGAATATCATAATTAAGGAAAATATTTTCTCATATAAACTTAAATATGTTTTATATAATCGAGAATAATATTTTGAAAGGTCATTGGGGATTTTTTGAAATGATTCCAAAATAACATAAGAAATGGAATCTAAGAATTTATCGTTTGTTTTATGGTTTGTCTTGTAAGCATCCTCATATCGATTTAAAACTATGTTTCGTAGCACTCTAGTTTTTGAAAACTAAAATACATTATTTCATTCATATCGAATGATACATTATAATTCACATAATAAGGCTTAGAGTATGTATGTTATATAATGGGTAATTATATTTTAATCTCTAACATTATGAGATTTTCCATAAACTCTATGCTTAATCCTCTTAATAATTCTTTAAGGTGTTAAAAGAGTTTCACACACTAATTCATTAATAAAGGGTTCCTCAAGTAAAACTGAATTATAACGACATAGCATTTTTAAGTCAAACTTAACTTCTTTATTTCACTCTAAGAAGTTAGTCTCAAGAACATTAAAGGGATAAACCATGAAGTTTTAGAGAAATAAAGTAATATAAAATTATTGAAATAAATAGCTCACTAGATAGGGTGCTATGAGTTAAATACACGTGCATTAATAACAATTTATAAATGTGGACTTTCTTTTGTAATAACTTCAATATTTATATATATCTTTATTGGGTACCATGATATGTAATTTAGATGGACATGCTATCTAGGATAACTATTCAACACCTAATTGGATAATCCCTTAATATTTATTCCAGCTACTCAAAATAAATTTTCTTTGGGAAATTATCTTGCTTGACGAAATAAATCAAATATAGGCCATTAATTTCTTCACATATATAAGCATAATGAGTTATTACTATCATTTTATCTTAAAATTTAACTTTTATCTTAAAATTTAATATTTGTAATCATTCTAATTGGGTCATTTTGGTGACTACCAAACTATCCATTATATGAATATTACATTAATTTATGGATTGTTTAATAATTTCAGCAAGCGTTAATATTTTCAAATGGCATAAATGGACAATGTAATTATATATTAAGGAAGGATTTAGACTCTTTGGAGTAACCGATACCAAACTTAATATATAAATATATTGCCCCTTAATATCAACTTCACCATTGCAACCACACTCTTTTGAGGGAAAAAATCACAATGGCTTAATCATAATGAAATCATTAATAATTCGAATACTCAAAACCATATCTGGAGTCGTTGGAGCAACCAAGACATAGTATTTGAATGTTATCACAAAATTCAGCATTTATAATTTATTAGATTAGACCACTTTGGTGGAATCGTAACTTAATAAATACTGAGATGAAAACCTTAAGGGATGTGCCCTGACTCATATTGGACATAATAATCATATAAACATTTAATCTATTATTTACAATTTAAAATACCGAATTAAAGTTTACGTAAATATTAGTCTTAAGAAAAAGTTTAAATCCTTCGAGGTTAAGTTGATGCTAAATTTATTTTTCTCATTAATGTTCATTTGATAATCGGAATTACCCCTTTGGTCAATCTTATAATGAACAAGTTGCATCATCATTGCATCAACAATCTAACATTCATCATTATATTTGGACTCAGCAGCCAAATTTATACATAGTAATTTAATATTTATAATTATAGATTATGGAACTTTAATGGACACCTAATCTAATCTAATATAAATATTAATATCAAAACCTTAACCATAACTATAATAGTCATAACAATATTTGGTAAATACCGAACATATTATGACAACCAAATAAGATAAGACAACTGACAAATTTATTAAAACACAGAGAATGGAGAAATCTATAATTTCCAATAATGGAAAATTTCGGTAATTACTATAAGATAACCCTTAAAAATTATCTTCCCAAAAAGCAAAATTAAAAAAAATGGAGAATGAAATAGCTGTCAACTTTATTACCAAATGTGATAAATTTAAGGTTTTGAGAGCTTAAGCGTGCTCAAATAACCAAGACAACATTCATCACTAAAAACATAATATTTTTAATCACTAAATCCTTTCAAATTGATATAAAAATAAAATTCATCAATCCCGGGTAAGTCGGCAATTTTAATGTCAATTATTGCTTATTAAAGGCATAAGAAAACTATTATCGAAAATCTCTCAAAATATTCAGATTTATAGTTTTATAAAATAACTAGCCTTAAAGACATAATTAAAATTGTCGCAAAAGAAAATCACAATAAGGAAACCAGAATCAGTTCTAATTGGGTCATAAAAATTCGGTACCCAAAATTTCATCTTATGATTTTTTTTATATAATCATATAAATATACCAATTAATTCAGTTGGTTACATTCATAGATATCCTAAATTGATTTATCATTAATTGTGCTTAAATATTTAACTCATAGAGTGTGCAAAATTTTACTTTCATAGAACTTACATGCACACACATATTACGTAATGTATATAAAAATCAATACCCCAAAGAATATAATGCGAAAAACTTAATGGGTAATCAACGGTCTAAATATAGATTCATGCACAATAATCTAATATTTATGGCTCTAAATTAAGACACTTTATTCTTAATTTAATATCATATAAATATTAGTGTCGAATTAATTCATAATTATATTAGGACCTTTCGACAGTCAAATATAGATTGTACACAATAATCCAATTTACCGAAACTATTATTGTCAAACCCCTAATCATACATATAATATTCAATAATATTATATTGAACCTTTTGGTCAATACCAAGTAATACATAATATGAATATTAGAGCAACTATTTGATGAGAAAAGTTATATGTAGTGATTTATATAACAATATATGAAAATTTTAAATTATTTTTTCAAAAATGGAAAATTTTGAGTTATCACTACAATAAGAAATAATCTCTTCAAGATCACTCTCCAATTTGCGGAATCATAAAATTAAATGATAAGCTAGAGTTATTAGCATTGGTAGTGTTACCAAAAATGACAAAAATGTGTTTTTAGGGGTACAAACGATGTCAAATCTTCGAGATAAGGTGGTACCCATTGTATACAATGTGTTTTGTTTATTTCAACGTTTTCAAGTGACCACGCGAATTTCATAATATTCCAAGTAAAAATACAAAATCTAACGTTAAAAAATGAGTAATTCATAAGTTTTTTTTATTTTTTTTACTGTAATTCCCCGTATTTTTGAAATAAAATATTACGACATAAATAAATTTATTAATTTTTGATTTATTTTGGGAATAAATTAAATCGAAAGGATTTAAATTAGATGGGTAAATATTTAATTTTAAAATAAATATATATTCATGATTATATAATAATAAGACGCAATTTGATATAATGAATTCACGAGTGAAAAACAAATCATACATTAATAAATTACGGGTGCATACCGTTTAAAAACAATAAAAATGTCTAAGAGGAATGAAAATTATTGGGACGCATTTTGGGAAGCGTTAGAGGCTCATTTAGGTGTTTTAAAAGTTTAGAAATGGTCTCGGGCCATGGGTATATAAGTTGAAAAACTTTTGGGCTAATTTGGATAGAGATTCTGGCCCATTTAGGGTCCAAACATTAGGTTTTAATGCAATTCGGGATTCAGAGTTATATTGTGTTTAAGGGAAACTACCCCCCCCCCCCCCCCCCCCCCCAACCCGCCTCACTATAGATTAAAAACGTAAACCTAACTGCTATACCAAAAAGAAGAGGAAAATAACCAAAAAAGGAAAAAAGGGCAAGAAATCAAGAGGGAATCAAGGGACTTTCTTCCATAACTTATTAAGGCAAGAATTCTCTTGTTCAATTGGGCTTCCACTGTATTTCTTAATGCATTATATTGACCCCATATGATTTCTGGGTTTTATGACTGATTTTGATGAATAAATGTTAGGATTTAATCTCATGTATGTAGAGGATTGATTTTTAATATAGATTACAACCCAGAAATCTAAGAATCGTTCTTGAAATTTGATGATAAAAACCTTAGGGTTCTTGACATGAAATTGGGGATATCTCGATGATTATGTGTAAAAGATATTAATGTTGGTTTAAGACTTGTGGATCTGGTGTTAATTCCATGTTAGATGTCATATTAAATGAATTAAATCTTGTTGAGATTGTGAATAAAATCTGGGCATAAACAATTCATTTATGTTCATCAATTCAAGAAGATTTGGGTATCCAATTGGGTTTGATATATGAAATTAATCACCGTAAGTCGAGTAATTAACTGTTAAAGACTTAACTACATAATTATAAATTGGAATAAACCATTAGAAGAAAATTTGGGAATGAAAGTAGAAATCCCGTAATAAAAACAACAAATAGATCTGGGCTACT
Source organism: Sambucus nigra (assembly GCA_949130495.1). Classification (NCBI taxonomy): domain Eukaryota; kingdom Viridiplantae; phylum Streptophyta; class Magnoliopsida; order Dipsacales; family Adoxaceae; genus Sambucus; species Sambucus nigra. The sequence goes on along the minus strand of OX422217.1, from coordinate 610,957,004 downwards.
AAGGCAAAACGAATCGATTCAGCTAAGCAACCAAATCGATTTGGTCCTGCTGTTAGGGTAAGTTTGGGCCAGGGTTTAATATTGTATATATTTTGAACCTGTTCGAGTTAGATGGGCAATGTTTAAGGCTACGAGTGGGTAATTAAAAATATAAATGTGACCCACAAAATTATTAGAATATTATATTTAACTAGATGGTTAAATAAATGGTAATGAAAATTTAAATTTATAATTAACTTGTTGGTCAATTGTAAATTAATGGACACTGTTGAATATCATGTGGGACATTTTTGTAATTATAGAATAGTTACTTATACATATTATATGGGATAAATAATATGTACTTATATGTATTTGTGTGGACATACCAATATTCGTGGACGGTTCTATCGGCTTAGGGTTTCGAGCGATTGGACTGCGTAGCACACATCGACGCAGGTGGACTTGGTGATTGTGTAGGTCATATAGGTACTACGTAAGTGCGCCATCTATGAGAGGTTGGTGTTGACGCTGGTAGCCATTGTCACCGCTGGGTATGGGTCGTGAACTGGTATACTGCGTAGGGACCGTCCCAACTTATGTGTGTTTTGTGTTGTCCGCTTTGGGATGAGAGATTCTTCCATACTTGCCGATAGAGCACGAATGAGACACTGACGGTAGATGCCTTTGCATGTCACATATATAAAATGACACACACACACACACACACACACACACACACACACACACACACACACACATATATATATATATATACCCGAAATTTAAATATGATTAATTAAATTGTCTAGATGGTAAACATAAATTACAGACCCATATTATATCGTGCATATAGATGTTTATGCTACTTTCATGCTATATAAGACTGGGATACCTTGAGATTTGATAATTGAATGTAGTCACCTTCATTAAATACTTGATGATAGTTAGTTTTTTGGAAAGTTGAATTGGCACGCTTTCATATATAATATTTTTGGGAGTAGTTGGGACGCGGATAATATCGCACTTAGTTGAGGGTGACATGTTAATTACATGTGAGTTACGATGAAGAATATTTATTTTTGCATAAACTGTATTTATTGCATTTTAAATTTATTAAGTCAATTCTTGCACACCTAGGGCTCTAACCCAAATCTAAATATCCACCCAGGATACTCCTAGACAATGATAGTGAGACTGTTGTCGTATCAACCATGCGGTCTCTCGTACTTACCAGCTTTCCAGATTATTGACTCTAGGTTAGGTGCTTTTTCAGGCATAGTTATTTATTTGAGACATTTGTATGGGCATAAACCTAAGATTTATTTATTTACATTATGTTGGATTGTGATACTTACTTTTATGTCAGACTTATCATGAACTTTAGGTTGGTTTTGATTTATATACTTATTATGGAAATATCGATTTAAAGCTCAATTATGGGCCCTTAAAATATAATTATTAATTGACCGACAAGCCTCATCTTCAGCTTATCGTGCCTGACCAGCCTTTACGTGAGAAAATAAACTCTTTTATAGGCAAAAATTCTTAATAGACAATCACGAGATCATAAACCAATCGCTCTGATACCACATGTAAACACAATTAAACAAAACGTAATTAATATTTTTTGTATGGATCTATAAATTTAATGCATGAATATCCAATTCTGCATGTTATATGTCCTTTAATAATACAAAACATTATGTATTATACGTTTAGCATTAGGATCTTAGATCAACATGATTATCACATGCAATTATTATGCAGTACATAAAATGGTATTATAATCACATACCTTCATCATGTCACAAATGGAAACATTGACGGTGTAGTCGACCTCAATTATATCCGATCGGACTGAATTTCGATCCACGACTTCTTCTTGTATACGGTAAGAACATACTCCAATTTTAGCACGTTCCAACAGTTGGATCTTCTTTTATAATCAAAATAGTATTTCGAAAATTAACATAAACTTGAGTATTTGGATTTCTCTCCCTTATCGTATAATTACGTTATGTTGTCTTTTCATTTGTCTGAATAATAAAAAATCAGTCACTTATTTATAGGCAGGAACATAACTCAAATTTCAAACAATCACTTAATCTTAAGTGTCCATTAAGGTAGATAACCAATTGACTCTTGGTCTTTGAATTTTCCTTTCATTAACCAAATTAACTCTTTGTATTAATATAATTATGGCGCACATTATATAAGATTCTTTTTTAAATAATTCTAATATATATATCAGCTTTACTGAGTACATATATGTGTCAAGTTTTGTAATTAAACTTTTGGGGTATTTATTTTTGGCTTTTTTAAAATCTGAATCTATATCATCGAGACGTACATAATAATGTTTGTTTTTATAAAATGTTAAAAGGCTAAAATACCTTGGACAAACAAACATATTTTACTTCCACATGTTTCAGTGCCTTCTTTTCCGAACGCCCACAAAAAAAATGTGTTTTGGGACTACGTCCATACACAAATTTATTGTCATTGACTTGAAACGAAAGAATCTGCTATATATACAGACACGAAGACACATCTTAGATATATACAAACGCTCAACATGGAAATTATTTCTCATTTCATCACAATTGTAAGCCTTTTGGGTTTGATTATAGCATATAGTTTCAAAAGAAGTAGAAGAAACAACAACGGAATGAAAAGTAGAGTTCCAGAAGCATGTGGGGCATGGCCCATCCTGGGTCACCTTCATCTTCTACGAGGTGGAGACCCAATTGCAAAAACACTTGGAGCCATGGCTGATATTTATGGATCCATATTTTCTCTCCGGCTAGGTACTAACCCAGCAATCGTAGTCAGCAGTTGGGAGCATGTAAAAGAGTGTTTCACTACCCATGACAAAATCTTTGCATCTAGACCAACTATGGCAGTCAGCAAGTACATGGGTTATAACTATGCTGCTTTCGCACTAGCACCTTATGGACCCTATTGGCGTCATATCCGAAAGATGGTCACCACAGAGCTATTTAGCAATCAGCAGCTCAATAAGCTCATGCATGTCCGGACCTTTGAATTGGAGTGCTTCATTAAAGATTTACACATGGTGTGCACCAAGACCAAAGACCTTCCAACCACGGTAACCATAAACAAATTGTTTGAGCTCTTGATATTTAATATAATCATCAATATGCTAGCTGGAAAGCGATTTTCTAGCGAAAACAACTCCCAAGGCTCGGATTTGAGAGAAATAGTGGAGAGATTTTCGTATCTAAGCGGTGTTTTCATTGTCTCTGACGCCATCCCGGGTCTGGAATGGCTGGATATTGGGGGTAATATACAATCTATGAAGGGGAGTCGTAAGGGTCTTGATAAAATTATTGGAGGATGGCTAGAAGAACATCTTCACAAAAGAAGTTCTTGTGATGCTAATGGTGATGGTGACTTCATGGATATGATGCTATCCAGCCTACCAAAGGATGCCATGATGTCCGGCCATGACCATGGCACCATTATTAAGGCAACAACATGGGTACGTCAATCTCCTCAAACATGGAAATTTTATATAAGGGTTAATTACACTTAGCCCCGTGAACTTTGTTCCTCCTATACTTTTTCATCCTAACTTTTATTTTTGTATTTAGCGATTTGGACTTTAAAAATGACTACAAATAGCCCCTCTAACGCTAACACCATTAAGATTTTGATAGAAAATGATAAGTGCCATTCCTTTTGACTTTTTTAGAAGGGAATTTTTGATATTTTACCCTTTTTATAAAACCCTAAAATTTCACTCTCTCCTCTCCCCCCGTCTCTCTCTAGACACTCTTCCTCTTCCTTTCCTCCACCATCTCTCTCTCTCTCTCTCATGCACAAGCACACACAAACCCCAACGTACATGCGAACAAATCTGGGTTGAATCTGGGGTGGTGTTTGGGTGGTGGGGCGGGGGAGGGTAAATCGAGGGTGGGTTGGGGTTGGGGCTGGGTGGGAGGGGGGAGGGTTTTTTTTTTTTGGGGGGGGGGGAGGGAGTTCAATGGGAGGTGGTGTTGGCTGGTTGGAGGTTTGGGGCCCGTGGATAACCATTTGGCAGAACTGGAAATAGTTTTTTTTCCTAAAATTCTTTTTATTTTTGGAAATCAATTTATTTTGGGATTGTTTTTTGTTGAAGTCTTTTATCAACATTATTATTATTATTATTATTATTATTATTTTTATTATTATTATTATTATTATTATTATTATTATTATTATTATTATTATTATTATTATTATTATTATTATTGTTTTTTACTTTTTATCAAGGCTGAAATGGCTTTGATTAGGAGATCGTTTTTTCCTTTGGAATTTTTTATTTTTCTCCTGCAAATTGTTTTTATGTTTTTTTATCAAGGTTGGAATTTTTATAGCTGAAAGTCGTTTTTCTAATTTTTTTATATATTATTTTAAATTTTTATTCAATATTAATCAATAAAATGGCGTTTCTATCATTTTTAGATTTTTATTCAGTAATTTGAAAACCATTGAATGTTTTTCTCCCATTTTTAGTTTTTTATTTACTTTTTGTAATATTCTATGTTTTAAATTATTAAATATTTATCACAAATTTTCATTTTTTAAAAATTATTTCTATGTTTTTTTCATTAATGTTGCAGTTGTTTTTGCTAAAGCTTATTTTCTATTTTTTTTTTATTAAGGTTGGATTGTTTTTATTTTTGTAATTTGTGTTTCTTTTTTCTTATACTTTTTAGAGTTTTATTAAATATTAGTCAAACTATTAAAAAAAATTCAATACTTTTTGTATATTTTTTTGTTAATTCAAAACCATTAATTGTTTTCAATAACATTCTGTATTTTTTTGCCACTTCAGACCTTTATTTTTGTACATTTTTTTATGATTGTCCATATTTTTTTTTGTATTTCAATTTATTTTTCAGTAACTATTAGAATTTTTAAATATATTTTTTGAATTATTTTTTTAGAACTCTTGAGATTTTATTTTTTTTAACAATTTTAAGAATTTTTATAAATTTTGTAAAAACTTTTCTAGGAATATTTATATTATTAAAATATTTTCTTAATTTGTAAATATTTTTTCGTCTATTTTAAGATTTTATTTAAAAAAATATTATGATAGGATAGAAATGTCCTCACTTTCAGGCATGTGTCACGCACAAGCCTTACTTTCCTCGCCAAAAAGTAATAAAGTTGAACGGCATGGGGTTAATTGTAGCCGTTTTAAAGTTTAGGGGGTTATATAAAGAAAATGAAAGTTAAGGTGGCAAAGTGTAGGGGGTCAAAGTTGAGGGGGCCTGAGTGTAATTAATCCTAAATACAAACATGCGTTATGTATGAGTTCAACAAACACCCACTAGATGCCAATGTTAAAGTTACACATGTGAAAACACTATATAAGATTTTGGATGTTGTCCACCTGTTGCCAATTGGTTTTGGCTTGGATGCTCTAATATTTACCATGATATTAGAGCAGTTCATCGCCCAATGGTCCAATTGCTCCGCATCACCCAACATAATTATGTCCACATGTAGGCTCAAGTAAAGCCATACGTGAGGGGGCATGTTAAGACATAAAGTCCCACATTGAAAAAATAAAGTCTCGAACCACAATATATAAGATTTTGGGTCCTTTCCACCCATTGCCGATTGGTTTTGGGCGGGATGCTTCAACATTTAACAGTCAATATATTTGTCAACAAGCTCTCAGATTTCAAATATATACTAATAATAACATGTGCCCAAAATCAAATTACAAGGTAACATGTAAAAATAATTGAATAATAATAAAAATAACAATCAAGATTTGACATATAATTACTATAAAAAAGATAAATATAGTGGATATTTTCTTATTACTGTTTTCATATTTTTAAGGGGAGATAATATCACTTTACTATTGTATTTTTTGCTCAAATCCCATTACATTTCAATATCATTTTGTAGGTTCTCATTTGGGCGGGGTCAGAAACCACATCTGAGACACTAATATGGGCCCTATCTTTACTCTTGAATCATCCACATGCACTAAAAATTATTCAGGATGAACTCGACGTCCAGATAGGGAAACAAAGATGGGCAAACGAATCTGATATAAAGAGCCTTACATATCTACAAGCTGTAGTGAAGGAAACACTTCGTTTATACCCACCTGCTCCCTTAGCAGGACCTCACGAGTCCACTGAAGACTGCTATGTTAATGGTTATTACATCCCGAAGCGCACGCGTTTGATTGTTAACCTGTGGAAGCTACACCGGGACCCACGAGTATGGTCAAAAGCTCACGAGTTCGAACCAGAGAGGTTTCTCAAGGACCATGTCGACGTGGATTATCGAGGACAAAATTTTGAGTACATACCGTTCAGTTCTGGGAGGAGAATGTGCCCTGCTATTACATTTGCTTCACAAATGATTCATTTGACGCTAGCTCGTTTACTTCAGGGATTTGATATATCAACGCCACTTGGAATGCCAGTGGATATGGGGGAGGGATTAGGCCTCGGTTTGCCAAAAGTAAAACCACTTGAAGTCATCCTCACACCGCGGTTGGATGTGGATCTCTATCAAAATCTTTGAAGTAATTTAATCACCTCAGAGTTATGGCATGAAGCTTATCATTTTGGATGGAAGCTCTCCATTTTGGTGGGATATCTAAAATAGTAATAAAATGTTGACAAGGTCTTATATCGGGTTTTACTAAAGTCCTAGTTTTAACAACATAAAATAAAAATAGTGTAACTAATGAAATTATCATATATACATTTATATATTTAATACGCTTGTTAAGGGTATCATTTCTCATGTTTCCATTGATCCATTAATATTATAATTTTCGTTGTTTGTATCCTTCTAGTAATATTATATTTAAATACATCTATTAAGCAATTTTCCTTCAAACTGTAGCTCCATTAAAACATAAACTACTCATTACACATGAGTAACTACGTCTATTACGTTTTATTATACAAATCTTGACCCATTACAACTTGGTTAAAGTAATCATTAAAACATGCATTTCAGTCATTTTAAAAAAATAGTTCCTGATAATTATTAAAAGGTTTTGGCATAAATTGGGTCGGTCATATATCATCTCGCAATTCTCAAATTAGCTTAATAAAAAACCTAATATATAACCGACTGTGATCCCTTTGAAAATATAAAGCATGTCGTGTCTTTACTTTTCATATGCTCACTCATAAACCAAGTTTAGGGGAAGAATAAAAATAAGTTGTATTAAGGAAAGGCAATAACATAACTACAGAATAATAATTAAATACGTTATCAAAAGTTGCATAAAGAATAAATGAAATCAGAATAAAAACATGGGAAGATAATTAGAAGTTCTACGGTGTTAAATGGATCCAAATTAAAAATAAGACTAAAAAATTGCCATGGTTTGTTCTAAAGCTGAATTGTTGTATAACTGAAATATTTGAAGTACTTTTTTTAGATTTGGGCAATTATGTTGAAGTATTTCAAAAAGAAATGTGTTCGGTGTTAAGTTAGTTTAAACTTTAAAAGTTATTTCTAAAAATAATTGGTTTGTTGGGTTTTTAAAAATATTAATTTGTTGGTTTGTTAAAAATATTGGTTTGTTTGGTGAATATATCAGTTTGCTCACTATTTTTTAATCGCTGCCATTTAATTGCTAAAATATAATTAAAAAGAATTGAAGGAATTATGTTGAAGTATTTTAATTGTTATTTCAGATACAAGCCAATGTTGAGATATTTTAAATAGAAATTGTGAATATTGACCTTAAGATTTATAAGGTTAAAAAGTTGGAAAAAAATAAAATAATCCTAAACGAAAATCGCCTCGGGGCTCCCTCCCCCGAAACCCTGGCTTTTATAAAAATAATTTGCACCCTCTAACCAATAATACCGGGTCCGCCACTGCTGCTGATGCATCACCACATGTATTCATGAAAAGTTGAAATCTTTTTTGATTAAAATCAAAGAAACTATATTGACCACGTCATGTCATGGAAAAAGTATGATGCACTTAAGACACAATATATTCGTGCTCAATATCAATAAATACACGACATGTTTGTAGATGTAAACATAATATGTTTATAATGAGGAAAATGTGGGACACGTATCGTATTTACATCATATTTTTATTACAATTAAATACGGACATGTGGTGTCATAATTGAATGGTATGTTTTTACCAATATCATGAGTAGACGTAAATAATTAAGACAAACAACTCTAAAATGATGCATAAACAACATTAATAGTGTTGTACCTTATGTATCAATATATATATATATATATATATATATATATATATATATATATATATATATAGAGAGAGAGAGAGAGAGAGAGAGAGAGAGAGAGTCACATGCGGATTGTTAAATGCGGATTGGTGCAGACCATTAAACATGTGAGACAAAAGGAATTAAGATATTGTCGCTTAGAAAAGTAAAAAAGGAACGGCTACAAACCTAAACCTAAACCTAAACCTCACAAACCCCACAAAAGCGTTTATCTTCATCACCTGACCTCAAGAGACAACAACTGAGACAAACCCTTTGTCTTCATCCCCTGAACTCAAGTGCGATCAAATACCCAGGAGAAGAACCGGACTTCAAACCTTGAAGGTAAGATTTGAAAATGGCTTGTTCCTATTTGTAAAACTTGTAAAATAATTGTTTGAAACCTAAACCTTGAAGGTTGATCAAATAATTGTTTGTTCCAATTTGTAAATTTTTTTTTACAAGCATTTGTTCCTATTCGTACCTATTTGTTCCTATTTTTACAAGCATTTATTCCTGTTTTTACAAGGATTTGTATCTGTTTGTTCCTGTTAACAATTTTTTTTATCTTGGTATTGATATTTGCTTAAAAAAAAATAATGTTCCTTCTTGAATTATATTCCTGTTATTTTATAATAATTATATAATACTAATTTTCCGGACATGGCATCGAAAAGAAGGTCATTTGACTCTAACAATAAAATTAATTCTTGTCTATTTTTTCATTGGATTGATATCGAAGGATCAGTGAATTCTGAAAGATTAGTGGATACCGAAAGAACTGTCGAAATCGAAGATCGTGAGCTTGTCGTGAAGATAATGGAATTGGAAAAAAAAATTTGACGCACTAGAGAAAAGGACTGCCAAAATAATTGACGCACTAGAGAAGAAGTGTGATAAGAAAAAATTTCATTTCAATTGTATTGTGGTTGTAATTGTTGCAGTGATTTGTTTTAAGATTTAGGTTTAGGAGATGTAATTGTAGCAGTGGTTGTAATATGGTTCGGATATTGTAATGTGTTTTCGATAATGTAATGAAATTTGTTGGAATTTAGTTTGGTTGTTTGGCTTGTTACAATGTTCACACAGTTCCATTTTAAGTTTCAATTTAGTTTGGCTTGTTTACACAGAGAAATGACAAATGTTTGGTTCTCATATTGATATGAAATAGAATATTCTATAAAATCTCAATTGTATCATTGCAATAAACATATAGTGAAATCATTGCAGAACTATTGTTATAAAAGTTTGTAGAAATGCCCATTTGGGACTAAGAACACTTCTTTCAGAACTTGTAGCAGTGGTTGTAAAGTTTGTACAAATTCCCATTGCAGAACTTATTGTTATAAAAATTTTGGACTAAGTAGTGAGGTTATAAATAGAACTGAGATTGAATCACATTAACAGGTAGAATCGCATTTCAGTGAGGTTATAAAACAGAACTGGGATTTAATCACATTAATAGGTAGAATCTCATTTCATTAGAATGTCATTTCAATGCGGTTGTAAAACATAATTGGATTGAATCACATTAATAGGTATAATCTCATTCCATTAAAATCTCATTTCAATGAGGTTGTAAAACACAAAGATCATTCCATTAGAATTTCTTAACTTCAGTAGAATCTCATTCCATTAAAAACAGTTAAGAAGTACAAAACAATTAAGGAATACAAAACAATAACAGATTCATTGAATCACAAAGACATTTCTTCTTCGCCGTCTCTAGTCCTACAAAATAAAAATAAACTTTTATCACAAATAATAAGGAAAATAAGGTTTGTTACCAACAAAATAATCATAAATAATAAGGAAAATAAGGTTTTTTATCTATTGATCACCGGAAAATTTCTTTTATCATGTAACTGGCCAACCACGCCACACCCATTACAACGACGTACATTAGACTTTTTAACTCTACCTAATGCTTTCTCGATACCTCTTTTTAGCCTTTCACCACATCCTTTGGCTCTAACTTGTTTCGGTTCTTTGTAATTACAACTCAAGTTCACCGGAACGTATCCACTCGGTTTGACATTTAGTTATGTATCCAAACCAATACAAACAACTTTGTTGATTTTATCGAGTACGTCGTCCAAAGAATCATTGTAAATTTTAATTCCTTCTGAAGGGCCTTATCAACAACATCCAAAGACTTTTGTATTAACTGACTCCGTTGAAGGAAATATGACTTGTCATCCATTATCTCGATGCCACGTGCATTAGTGACCTTAACCGTTTTAGCCATTTTTGTCCATCTCTTCAAGATATATTGGATCGGTAATGTAACAAAATCATGAAAATTTTCCAAATAAGCCAACACATGATGGCATGGAATCCCATAGTGCTCAAACATCTGACAAGTACATGACGCAAATTGCAAATTAGTGTTGTAAATTATTTCTCGTACCTTTGAATCACTGGTTTCCCTTAAAATTTTATAAACCTTTGTATTTTCATCACCCTTCACTTCCTCGAACTTGTAACTAAATATCTCCCACATCTCATCCGGGAATTTATAAAATATTTCATTTGTATAAATACTAACCATTTACAACAGAACATTATGAAATAGTTTCAATTTCGGCTTCTCGGTGAAGTCTTTGTGATCGACAAACAACTCTTCGTGATGTTGACACATAAGCCCCCTACCAAATTGGATCACAAAATTCACAAGCGAGTTCCTTTTCGAAATAACTTTTTTGAAAAATGAGTGGGCACTTTCAGCTCATTGACTACTTGACATACCGGTAGAGAAAACATGATTCACATAAGCAGGAACCTATTTCGAACAAATTTCAAACACAGAATGGAGCCAAACTCTTCCCTCCTTTCACAATTCCATATGCAATCTAAAAACTCCTTATAGTGGGCACTAAATTTTACCGCATCAATTTTTTCAGAAAGTTTCATCAAAATGTGCCAATTACAATACTTATGATATGTGTATGGGAGATCTTCTAATATTGCTCTTGTCATAGCATATGAATCTTCTGATAAGAACTCTTGGGCAGTCGAAACACTGCGATGAGATCTCAAAAATTGTGTTTTCCTCGGCATCAACAAAGGGTGGGTATGACCCTCGACGAATGAAACAACTACATATGTGCCACTCGAATTCCTTGCAACTGTAATTTTTGCTTTACAACCCTCCTTAACAGATACCCGAAATCTAGAAGTCTCCGAATCCTCTACAAGCTTACCCTTTCCTTATTTGAAACAAACATACTCCTTCCTTATTATCTCTTTAGTTTCGACATTTTTCTTTTTAGACTAATTACGAATATTAAATCCACCTTCTTTAGCATATGCGTTTTAAAAACTTTTAACTTCATCAACTGTTGGGAACTATTGCCCAATCTTTGGCTTAAGTTCTTCCCGCACTTGTGGGCTGAAACATTCATTAATGTCATTCGAATTTAATGTCACCCATTGTTCCCCTCTTTTGGACACAATTGCTAAATTGACACTTTGGTAAATCTCAATCTCAAACACCATATTATCTCTAACCCACATCTCTTTATTAATACTTGAAGAATCCATTCTATGGAAAAAAAATTAGTACAAATATTACAAAAAAATAAAGAATGGTTAAATCAAAATAAACAAAAAAAAAAGCAATACAAACATTACAAAAAAATTAAAGAAAGTTTAAATAAAAAAAACTAAAAAACCCAATACAAACATTAAATAAGTTGACAAATAAAAATCAGTAGAAACATTAAATGAGTAGAAACATTATAAACCTTAAATCACTAGAAATATTATAAATCAGTACAAACATTATTAAATCATTTGTGGGCTCGCATGATTATAAATAAGTTGGCATTAAAAATCAGTACAAACATTAAATAAGTTGGCATATTAATCAACTTAAGCTATTGTGTGGGGCTAAATGATTGTAAATAAGTTGGCAATAAAAAGAATTAAATGATTACTGCAAAACTGTAATATCTGACTTCTTGAAGATGTTGACCCAAATGATTGCTGCCGAGGTCCGGGGATGAAGACAAACGCTTTTGTGGGGTTTGTGAGGTTTAGGTTTAGGTTTGTAGCCGTTCCTTTTTTACTTTTCTAAACAACAATAACTAAAGTTATTTTGGCTCACATGTTTAATGGTCCGCACCAATCCACATTTAACAATCCGCATGTGAGCCATTTTCTCTCTCTCTCTCTATCTCTTTCTCTCTCTCTCTCTCTCTCTCTATATATATATATATATATATATATATATACACTAGGGTATGCCCCTGCCTGAAAGCACGCTGATAATTTAAAAAAATATAAAGTCGTGCCTTGGTGCGATGTCAAGTGCACTCCCCAAAGCTGCGGTTGGTCTCGGGTTCAAAACACAAGTAGCCTATTCAAATATTGAGGTTAGCACTCCGACATACGCCTATTCAAGATCATACAGTTAAGTGTATTTCCCTTTGGCTGAAGTCACGAAGAATTTTTGTAAAATATCAAGTCACGTATAATTTAAGTATAATATTTTATATAAAATAAATAATCGTAAACAATTTTTAAAAATTTGGCAGAATTTCCTGTGTATAGGATTATGCGCCCTGTATAAGAAATAAAAAATACACCAAGAACAAAATTAATAGTTTGCAATTCAAATATAATATCATTGTCTATTTAGATATGTATTGACATATATAGTAATCATTTTTGGTTGCTTTCATATTTTGCAAGGGCCAAACAACATTGTATAGAATGCGTCCAACTAAAATAAATATTTTACAAAATAAATAAATAAGTTCTCAATATTACTAACATATATCATCTTAATTTACGAAAACACTTTTGAAGAAAAGAGAGAAATGTCAAAAGCTCGATCTACCGGTTTCCTATCTTCCATCCCACTAAATATGTCATTTTCACCGTCCTTTATATAATGGCACCAATGTCCATACAACGGGAGCTACTGCACAACAGAACTGCTAGTTAGTCGATCAGCTCCTCAAGAACGAACTACCTCTTTGTGGCGTGAGCTACTGCGCAGGACCTACAAACAGATAAAGATATTACCTCAACAATTGTCTTCACAATTTAAAATGTCAAATTATGCGTCAACAGATCTTAATTTCACATATTACCTCTTTGTTGCGTGAAATTCTCCTTTCGGTTCTCCTTCAACTGTCCACGCTAGAAGGGGCAAGGTAGCTTTAGATCCTTCACCACACTTAGTTCTATCAAGGTAGCATTGATAATTAGTACTATATTCAAATAAACAACAAACAATAATATGATAAGGATAAAGTATTTTGTCATGAATAAGTCTACCATGACAAAAAAAATATACGAAGCACGATACTCAATTCAACGAAGAAAATAATTTTCCTATTATACTAAGCAAGATAACTAAGAAGTAAAACTGTTGTCTGTAAACATCAAATGTTGAACCTGTTCGGTTCAGGTTCGTGACACCCGATGCAGCCGATCCAACACTCATCAACATATATGCAAACACCTGATCAGCTGCAAAAATAAGTCTTGATGCGCTAATCAGCAACCTCGATACACTAAAATGCAAACACCTAATCAGGAGAGTGAACTAATATGCAAACACCTAATCAGTAGAGTGAACTAATATGCAAACACCTGATCAGCAGAGTGAACTAATATTTTTCGCAGCAGGCTGCTGATTAGTGAATGATTATAGAACTAATCTGCACTGATCAATAGTTGAAGAGCAAAGTGAACTAATCATTCATTTTTTGAACACTTCCCCAGCAGCCTTGATGCACTAATCAATAGTAGAAGAGAAGAGTGAACTGTAACAACAACCATAACCCCAAGCAAATACCTGAAAGATTGAGTGAATGACCACTTGGAATAGATAGGGAGATTGAGGCCAAATATGGAGAAAGTGGCAACTTCCTTAACAGTGACCATTAGTGACAGAGTTGTCATCGTAGTTAACACACAGACCAACCACAAAACCACATTATTTCAAAGTACTCGACCCCAATACATAAAGTAGTATTTTTTTTAACTAAAGAACGATTAAGATTCCCATCGACAACGTTGGTGAATACTAATGGCTGATACAATGCTTTCAGTCATGTAGTGGTCCATTTAGTTATTTTTCTCACACGATCAAAGTCATCATTTCAACTATTTGTCGAACACGATCAAAGTCATCTAAAGAAAGAAAGCTTATCAAACAATAAAAGGCCTGAAAAATCAAATATGTCCATTGCATTGTCAACTAAACATTATAAACAAACACATTTTTCCATGAATATCAATTGGGTTAAAAACTTACAAAAATATAGCACAATAATATGATTGGAATTACAAAAACATAGCACAATGTATATGTACTCCTCATGTGAATTCTGTTTTGAATAAATATACCTGCTCACATTGATCAACTTGATCAACCTGCTCACATGAATTATGTTTTGAATAAATATACATGTTTTGAATAATTATGAAAGGGCACAAATCGAAACGAACAAAATACCTGCTCACATTGATCAACTTGAAAGGGCTCTTGGTGACATTAAAACACCACATCAAATTGGGAGAATGAAGGATACTACCAATAAATTTGAGACCTAGAACTGCAATTTAATTAAATAAATAGACAAAGATAACTGTGAGTTGAATACAAACATAAGAAATACCATAATGAACTCTTGTATCGCAATCGTAATCGTAATTGTAATCATAATCGTAATCGTATCATACCATAATGAACTCTAGAGGCATCGCCCTTTCTTATTACCATATCTTTTCTATCCTCCCAACTATTCACGCATGATTAGAATCACAAAATAAAATAGTTTATCAATCCAACAATGCAATTAAATGCTAGTGGCTTACATGGGTTAAATTCGTCTTAAATTTCCATCTAAACAGTGTACAGGCTATCAAGAAAACATTTAAAAAAATAACAATACCAAGAAACAAAAGTGTGGGAGGGACATGCTTAACTATTATTTTTGCATACTTATCATCTAAGAGTCCTCTTGTTGCCATTGAACTAAACTCTGAAACTATATGATGGCTTAATAGTTGCCATTGAACTGGGGAAAAAATACTAAGCAGACTAATAGTAACACTAAGAAGACTAACACTAAGCAGACTAACAGTTAGTTCTAGCAAAATTTAACCTATGCTATAACATTCCTTTACAAACCCAAGTGCAAACAAACACTAACAGATATACAAGCAACAACGATATCATTACCAAATATCGAAATATCAAAATAATAAACCCAGATTTCCGTATAAAAGTATTAGCCCCCAAATTAGTATAAAAGTATAAGCCCCCAAATCATAAAGAAAGAAATAAAGTAAAGATATCATTATTGAATACCGAAGTACTTAGATAAAAGACCCAGATTTCTATCAAAGACATTGGTCGGCCAGTTTAAATACCATTTGTCCCCTGCCTTGTTATAACACTGGAAGCGAATAGGGAGGGGTTATACGCTACAAAATATTCATAAAATCTGGAAGCAAATACAAAATACCATTAAAAATGATTCATTACAGTATCCGAAACATATTAGTCTAACATTCAATGGAAAAATTGGACCAAGAACCAGAGTGTTGAAACTGTAGATTGTTGTTGCCAACGAAGGGAACTTGGTTTAGGTCACTTGTGACATAACCTTAAAAAAGCTAACTGTTATAAATTCATATTGAATTTATCAAGTTTATAACTGTTATAAAGTTTACAACTGTTACAAAAGCTAACAGTTATATAAGTTTCAAAAGATAACTGTTATACCATCCAGTTTCATCTTATATTTCGAACCAAAAGGTTACCAACTTGTTCTCCCATCCATGAACATGAAAAAACATGGTTCATAATAATAATAAAATAAATCCACGTAAAACTTCAAGTATTTGTAATGTCCATAGGTCAAGGCATTTCTCAATTCATCAAACACGCCATTGTGGTTCACAATGACGCCTTCTAACAACTCCAGTCTCAAGTGCCTACAAACAGGTATTTGAAATAGAAGACTTCATGTAGTAACAAAGGATTTTTTATGGGCCCGTCAAATTTTAGCTAAAATATTTTTCACATATCGTGTGTTTATGACAACAAGAAGAATATCTTATTTCAAATATCTATTAGCCATTCCCTGCAAAAAGAAAAATGTCAAATTGATAAAACTCCCATTTAATGATTCTGAACCTGGTGAAAAGCGGGGCCTCTTCAACTTTGCCAGGAAAACTGAGCAAAAGGTGACAGAACTTGCACTTCTTCACATGCCTCTTCCCACTTTTCCCTCATTGCCCCTTCTGCAGCCGATTCCCCAATTTCCATCTTACCAGCAATAAGTGTCCAGACACCATAAGATGGTTGAATCTTCTTATCATGATCAATAAGGCAACCCACAACCATTTTTGGATTCTCATAGGTAATCTTTCCACAAAGTGTGAAACTAGCTCTCATTTTCTCCTCCCCATCAGGTATCTCATGCTTTTTTGGGTCACCGCACCATTGACAGAAATTGATCTTCGGAGTGCTTACAATTGATCGAATTGTGACTGATAAAGAAAACACAAATTGTTGTTGATTTGTGATTCCAAAGGTTCAAATAGGAAGTCTAACATAATGACACCAGTAACTACATATTTTTTCCAAGATTTTCTTTTTATATGTCTTCACCAAGCTTGACTGTTATATCAAATGCAATAAATCCAGGAGCTACAACATTAAAATTTATATTTCTGCTTGCATATTCTTTTGCAATACTTTTTGTGAAGACAAAAACTCCTGCTTTTGCAGCGCTAATATTAGCTTACCCAGTATTGCCAACCAAACCAACGATAGATGCTATGAATAATAGGACAACTAAGAGAAAAATCAGTACGAATTAGCTTGAAATTAGTACAAATTAGCATTTCAAAGAGATTCTGCATTTGCTCCTTGAAATCAGACTAAGAATTTGTGCAAATACATAGGACTACTATGATAAATAGGACAACTAAGAGAGAAATCAGTACAAATTAGTTTGAAATTAGTAAAAATTAAGTTCATGCCAGTGAATTTTTTTAGAGATACATATTATATGCAAACTGCTAGAGTTCATATCAACATAGAGACCAAAATTTATTCAACTATTCATCAATTTAAATGCAAAAGTGATGGGTCTCATGAATACTAATGGGTCTCGTGAGCCAAAATGCTAAAGTTAGAATATTAAGAAAACTCTCAATTGAAAAAAAAACTAAATTTAACACAATTTGAAAATTAACATTAATTTTGATGGATTGCAAGACAATTGAAGTTAGAATAACACTGGCCTCAATAGAAACCAAAATAAAGGACTAAACCTTAATTACAACAAGAATAAAAACATTCACCTTAATTACAACCAATCAACACCCACACACACATCAAGCACACACCCCTTACCCCCCCCCCCCCCTCCCCTGTAACCCAACCCAATCCCCAATCCGTCACTTTTCCCTCTAACCAACATCTCATTCATCCAAGCTATCACGTGCACACCCAGCCTCCACAAACTCACTCACGCACAATATAAACACACAAAACGACAAACTGATCTCAATGATAAACTATAAAATAGTAAAGTGGTTCCATATGATGAAGTAAGTAGAAAGAATAAATAAATTACAGTTTGTAGACCCAATCACTTCAATTTCAAGATAGTGCAGTTTGCCTTGAGTACTAAATAACCACTTGCCCATTTTTTCAAACACCTGAGGGGCACCAAAGAAATAAAGTGTTATATTACATATTATTAAGATTATATAAACAAAAGACATGAAATCAAAATATCAAACAAACTTAGAAACCCTACAATTAGTCTAAAACATATATAAAAAAAATACCTAGACCTCCTAAACCTAGAAATGAACAACCCTATAATTAGAACCGCACACACACAAATCGAAACAAAACATCTCGCATACTCGCATGAATTGTAATTTCATCCCAACCACGATATGCAAAGTAGAAAGTTCAAATCTGCAGAGTTCAAATATTGTATTAAACATAGTTCAAATCTCAACAATAAACTAATCAAAAAATAAAAGACACCATAAAATCCCTAATTTGAAATTAAAATCAGATACTAAAATTGAAGGTTAAATGCATTTCAAACTTAAATCAAATGTTAAACAAAACATATAGAAGGTTAAACCATTTGAACCGTACATGAGAGGAGAAATAACGTGGTGCGGCGGTGTGAGATCTATGATGGTGGTGTGAGACATCTTCAAAAGATCCATATTACAATCATGTTACCTGCAAAAGACAAAGAAACAAAACAAAACACATACACAATAGATCTTAGATGAAATCTGCAATCAAAATCAACAGATCTGAGCCAAAATCAAAATAAGTGTGTGTGTGTTTATGTGCGCGTGAGTGTGTGTAAGAGAGTGATCTGTAAGAGTCTGCGTGTTAGAGGCGGAGGAAGACATATGAGAGAGAGACGTGGAGAGGATGAGGCAGGGGGAGCATCGGGTGAGTGAGAGGACTGAATGTGTGAGAAATGAGACAGGGTTTCAAGGGGTTTCGTGTGTGTTTACCAAAATACTCTTCTGTTTGAATTAAAGTGGAAGAGGGGGAATTGATTAGTGAGGAGAAAATGAGGGGGAAACCAAAAAACTTGAGGAGTAAAATAAGGAGTGCATAAAAAAATCATATTGATGACATCATCTTTCCATCTTATGACATACATAGGTTTCTTACTTTATTATATAGATATATATACTGCTCTTGTGCGGACCAGTCCGCATTTTAATAGTGCAGATCGAACATGTATCACTTTATGGTGAACTCAGAAAAGAAAGAGAGTGTGCCATCAGGTGACACATGTCTGCTCCGCACTCTTAAAATGCGAATTGATCCGCACAAGAGGAGTGTTATATATATATATATATATATATATATATATATATATATATATATAGAAAGAGAGAGAGAGAGAGAGAGAGAGAGAGAGAAATCGTAACCATAAACAAAGACCGCACACGTGATGTGCACAAAGAACAAAGATCCGCACAAGATCCGCACACGTGATGTGCACAAAGAACAAAGACCTTCCAACCAAGGTAACCATAAACAAATTGTTGGAGCTCTTCACATTTAATATAATCATCAATATGGTAGTTGGAAAGCGATTTTCCGCCGAAAATAACTCTCAAGGCTGGCATTTGAGAGAAATGGTGTCGAGGGTGTTGTATCTAAGCGGTGTTTTCGTGGTGTCCGATGCCATCCCGGGTCTCGAATGTTTGGACGTTGGGGGTATATACAATCTATGAAGCGGGCTAGTAAGGATTTTGATAAAGTTGTTGGAGGATGGCTGGAAGAACAACTTCAAAAAAGAAGTTGTTGTGATGCCAATGGCGATGGGGACTTCATGTATATGATGCTATCGAGCCTACCAAAGGAGGCCCTCATGTCCGGCCATGACCATGACACCATTATTAAAGCAACAACATCGGTACGTGATACTCCTCAAACATCTAACTTAAATACACAAATGAGTGTACCACATTTAGACTAGACTAGTCAATGTTATGCAGCCTACTCAGAGACTTTACTGGAATTTTTTCAAGTATTTAATTTCTCCAAAGGGTTCGTTGTGAAAAACTGTTTGCAAAAATCATTTAAAAACATCACAAAAAGTGAAAATGAACGGCAAAGTGCAAATATGAAAAATTGTGTGGAGTAAACGACTCTTATGGCTTCTAAATTATATAAGTTTGGCTAATTTAATGCCTAAACTAATAATTTAATAATATAATTCGGTCAATTAAATCCCTGAACTAATAATTTGACTAATTTAGTTCCTAAACTAATATTATTTGACCAATTTAAAACAGTTTTTTTGAAAATGGAATAAAAAAATGTTCTTAAAAGAGTTTTTTTAAAATGGAATAAAAAATTGTTTTTATTTTTTCAAGTTGAAGAATTACTCTATTTTTTAATAAGAGTTAAAACCTTTGAAATGTACCCCAAATAATATAAAAATGTGAGTTTTTTTTAAATGGGATAAAAAACAGTTTTTTTAAATAGGAAAAAAACATTTTTTTAAATAGGATAAAAAGGTGTTTTTTTTATTATAAAATCTGTTTTTAAATAGCAAAAAAACTGTTTTTTTCCTATTTAAAAAAAACAGGTTTTACATTTGATTAAAAAAAAGGGAAAAACAGTTTTTTAAGATAAAAAAAAAACTTTTTTTTTAAATAGAAAAAAATTGTTTTTTAAAAAACAGTTTTTTTAAATTGAAAAAAAAACTGTTTTTATCCTATTTAAAAAAGTGTTTTTATCCTACTAAAAAATTATTTTTTCGTATTTAAAAAAAATGTTTTTTATCCTATTTAAAAAAAACTCAGAGTCTTTTATTATTTGGGGTACAATTCAAAGGATTTTACTGTTGTTAAAAAATAAAGTGATTCTTCAACTTAAAAAAAATAAAAACAGTTTAAACTTTGAAAAACAGTTTTTAATTCGATTAAAAAAAAAACTATTTTTATCCTGTTTAAAAAAGAGTATTTTTTTAACTTTGAAAAGAAAAAACTGGTTTTAAGCTATTTTAGGGATTAAATTGGCCAAATTATTAGTTTAGAGACTAAAGTGGCTAAATTATATTAGTTCGGGGACTAAATTGACCAAATTATTAGTTTAAGGACTAAATTGACCAAACTTATATAATTTAGGAGTCATAGAGGTTATTTATTCAATTGTGTACCAACGACTAAAATTACGCATAATTACTAAACCATAAAGTGAAAATAAACTATATTTTAATGAAACAGATCATCAATTATATACCAACAATTTGGGGCAATTCAAGTATACCTAAATACTTTGTTTTATCTAGTTGAATTAAGAAGCTAGAAAATTTTAGTGTTCAATTGACATTAAGAAATTGCTTTTATCTAAACCAGGTTGTTCTAAGCATGGCATATACAAAGCTAAACTAATACCCTTCGTATCACTTTATAGTAATCAGTTTAAATGCTTTAATATTAACATCATCTTTATGAAAACATATAGTAATCGAGAGTGTTAACAAATATACACGAGACCCAAAACTGAATAAAGACTAATCCAACTAACAATCCTAACAAATAAGTGACACACTTTACTAGTAAAGAATGATTTTAAAAGAAGGATCAAATATAAAAAAGTTTCTCAAACATTTTTTAATACATGTTTAGTCCAAGTCTTTTTATTTTCTTTCAAAAAGTCTATCAAATGCCCATTTAATCAATATTTTCTTATTTTTAAAGTTCGCGCTTGCGGCATGATGAGGGACTTTTTGAAACAAATAAAAAGTCTTGCATTAAATGTATATTAAAAAATGTTTGAGGGATTATTTTCTATATGCCCCTTAAAAAAATGAGTTAACGCAAAAAAAACTGGTGGGGAAGATAAGTGTACCGGCGCCTGAACTACAGGGCAAATGAAATCTTCCACTACATTTTGTTAAAATATAGTTGACATATATAAGAGGGTTTGGAAATTAACAAGGACATGGGTTTAAAAAACACCCACTAGATGCCAATATTAAAGTGACACGTGGGAAAATTAAAACATTGCACTATACTATATAAGATTTTGGGGTGGCCCACCCATCGTCAATTGGCTTTGGCTTGGATGCTCCAACATTTATCATGGTATCGGAGCAAGCTATTTATGGGCCAATGACCTAATTGCTCCGCGTCACCTAATAAAAATATGTCCACGTGTATGCTCAAGTAACGCCACACGTGAGGGGGCGTGTTGAGACACAAAGTCCCATATTGAAGAATTAAAGCCCTGTACCACAGTATATAAGATTGTGGAACCCCTCCGCCCATTGCCAATTGATTTTGAGTTGGATGTTCCAACATTTAATAGTCAATATATTTGCCAACAACCTCTCAGATTTCAAATACATACTAATGATAAGATGTGCCCAAAATCAAATCCCTAGGTAACATCTTAAAATAATTAAATAATAATAAAAACAACGATAAAGATTTGACATATAATTACTATAACAGAGATAGACATAGTTGACATTTTCTTATTGTTTTTTCCATATTATTAAGGGGAGACAATATTACATTACTATTGAGTTTTTTGCTCAAAATCCATCACTTTTCAATAACATTTTGTAGATTCTCATTTGGGCGGGGTCAGAAAGCACAGCCGAGACACTAATTTGGGCCCTCTCTTTACTCTTGAATCATCCACGTGAGTTAAAAATTGTTGAAGATGAACTCGACATCCACATAGGAAAAGAAAGATGGGCACAAGAATCTGATATAAATAGCCTCAAATATCTACAAGCTGTGGTGAAGGAAACACTTCGATTATACCCACCTGGTTCCTTAGCAGGACCTCATGAGTCCACTGAAGACTGCTATGTTAATGGTTATTATGTCCAAAAGCGTACGCGTTTGATTGTCAACCTATGGAAGCTACACCAGGACCCACGAGTGTGGTCAAAACCTCACGAGTTTTAACTAGAGAGGTTTCTCAAGGCCCATGTCGGCATGGATTATCGAGGACAAAATTTTGAGTACATACGGTTTAGTTTTGGGAGGAGAATGTGCCCTGCTATTACACTTGCCTCACAAGTGATTCACTTGACACTAGCTCGTTTACTTCATGGATTTGATATATCGACGCCACTTCGAATGCCAGTGGATATGGGGGAGGGATTAGGCATCAGTTTGCCAAAGGTAAAACCACTTGAAGTCATCCTCACACCGCGGTTTCCTATGGAGCTCTATCAAAACCTTTGAACCAATTCAATCGCTTCAAAGTTATTGTGTGAAGCTTATCATTTTGGATGGAAGTTCTCCATTTTGGTGGGATGTCTAAAATAGTAATAAAATGTTGACGAGGTCTTATATAAGGTACTACTAAAGGCCCGGTGTTAATAACATAAAGTAAAAATAGTGTTACTAATAACATAATATTACACACATAGTTATATACCTAATATGCTTTTTAAGGGGATCGTTTCTCATGTTTCCATCGATCCAATAATAATATAATTGGTAGTTGATTGTATCCTTCTAGTAATAATATATTTATATAAATCTATTAAGCCAAGTTCCCTTCAAACTATAGCTCCATTAAAACATAAACTTCTTGCTACACATGAGTAACTTTATCTATCATGCCTTATTATGCAAATCATTTATCCATTACAATTTGGTTAAAATACTCATTAAAACATGAATTTCAGTCATTTTTAAACAATAGTTCCTAATAATTATTAAAAGGTTTTGACATAAGTGGGGTTGGTCAATTATTATCTTGCAATTCTCAAATTTGCTTATTCAAAAACCTAATATATAACTGGTTGTGATCCCTTTGAAAATATAAAGCACCTTGTGGCTTTACTGTTTGTATGCTCGCTGATAAACCAAGTTCAAGGGAAGAGTAAAAGGAATTTGTATTAACGAAACTTTGTATAATAACTATAGAATAATGATTAAATACGTTATTAAAAGTTGAGAAAAATGATAAATGAAATAAGAAGCAAAACATGGAAGACAAGAAGAAGTTCTACTATGTTAAATGAATACAAATTACAAATAAAGACTAAAAATTTTCCATGATGTGTGTTCTAAAACTTAATTATATAGGTGAAACATTTTCTTTGGGTACAATTGGGATTCATAATCCCCTCCCATTCCTCTAATATATGATGAATATTAACCCATATTAGAACATATATGTTAAAGCAATCAATTCAAAAATCTTAAGTTCAAACAAATCTTAACTATGTTAATCTTTCAAACCTATTACCATAAATAATAAAAACCAATAGATTTATTACTTGTGATATTCAGTAGGGGCTAAAACTAAAAAACAAAAGGAGGAAAAAACACGTGTATAATAACCTCGTAGAAGTGATTTTGTCCTCATTAGACATTGATTTCTTAAATTAACTTGTATTCAATAATTTCGGGGTGAATAATAAGATGTAGGAGCCATAAACTGAAAATGACAACTACGTTGTTCAGAAAGAGGCACAAATACTTCAAGAGGCGTAAAAGTGACGCGCGAGTTTGGCAGATAAATGGACTCTTGGGGGGGGGGGGGGGACTAAAAAAACTGATAGAATGGCTGAAGAGAGGCACAAACACCAAAATAGGAACACAAGTAACTTGTAGGAAATATTTGTGTCCAAAATGGAATCCTTATAGCTGAAATTGATTAGTATAACTTTATTTTGGGATTAAATAAGTGGGCCTTGGGTAAGCGATTAAAAAACAAATTAAAAAACCTAAAAATACGCACCCATAAGAAGAGGTACCAGAGTAACCTATGCGAAGTTACCATCTCGGACACCATATATATGAAATTGACTAGTACACGCATGTGTTAAGGTTAAAATAGGCTTATGGGATCAAAAGTTAAAAAGATAAACCAAGGTGTTCGTAAAGAGGCACAGACTCCTCAAGAGATACTAAAGTAACCTATCAATACTGACTATAACCTTTCGAAACTGACTATTTCCTCATCAAACCCCCGTTTGCTAAAATTCACTTGTATGTTCTTGTTTTGGGTTATAGATTTTGTATTAGGGGTCAAAAACTATAAAAATAACTAAGCGTCTCAACAAGAGACTCAGGAACCACAATAGGCACAAAAGTGACCTATGGGAAGTGCTCAATTTCTCATCGGACGCTAATTTTCAAATTTATTAGTACAAATTCATTTTGGGTCAAACGGGCTTCATGGGAAAAATTAAAATAGTAATTGAGTGGACCAGAGAGAGGCATAGACACCAAAGGATGTACAAAAGTAACATATAGGAAGTATTGTGTTAGCATTAGACTCTCGCTTATTGAAATTTTCTAGCATATACTTGTTTGTGAGTTAAAGCTAGGATTTTGAGGGAAAAGTGAAAAACTAATGAAGAGGACCAAAAACAATAAGAGGTCCCCAAGTAAGTAACCAGTGAAAAGTGATTGTGTCTTCATCAGACACTTATTATACAAAATTAATTAGATCTTGTATATTGGTTCCTTAAATTGTGCCGATGGCATGATGAGCTTTACTCGTGTTGCTTCTAATCTCCCATTGATCCGTTGTTTGATTTGTTTCGCCTTTATTTAGAGAAACGTTTTGTCTTCATTTTTTCTCACCCTTTGTCAAACATTGTCTTAGTTTGTTCGTGTAATGTATTTTTCGATTCTCAACATTAAGTCGTCAATAGTGGTTGTTTCCTTCTTAGTGAGAGAGTGGTATAATATGGAGTTATTAGTCAAACCAATCTTGAATAAGACCACTGCAACTTTTTCAATGAAATCCTCCACCTAATTGTAAACCTCCCAATATAACCTGGCATACTCATTTAGGTCTTCTGCAACATCTTTTTCAGCATGTGCAGTGAATCCACCCTCTTTGGATGGATTCTACTTGTGACGAACCTTGCAAAAAGGCCTTCGTGAGTTTTTTAAAATATGAGGTGGATTTATATGGTGGCTTCTTGAACCATTTTTACACTAAATCCCCCGAGCTTGAGGGAAGTATCGATTATATCAAAGGTTAGTTATGGGTCCACAGTGAATGGCCTGGTATTATAGGCATACATGGTCAGTGGTACCTATTTTCACATCATATATTTTAAACCTTGACAAAGTGAACTTCCTCGGTGATTCGAAGTCTTTTAATAAGATCTAACATTTCAAGCCACATTACTTATATTTATATATGTTAATTTTTTTTGTAAATTAATTTTTATTCATTTTCTTTTCTCTTGAAATTTAGGATGTTGTTCAACACCTGAAACAACTCTCTTCACATAGGGACTAGAAAAGACTTATCTGAAATTAAAAAAAATCAATATATGTTTATATTTGTAAATAAGTTAATATGCATGCATCTTCGAAACTAATCATATAGGTTTATCTATATAATACAATAAAATTTTAAGATTATGTTTCTGTAAATCTTTAGTTTATTAAAATTAATAAAATTTGACTCACTGTCTATCATATAGATTTCACTTTTAAATGTGTTGAATAATGTACAATTTAATAATAATCCAAAACCTACAGAACTTTTTTATTGCGGTATTTGTATACGAGGCCTTTGAAGAAGGTGCACAGAAGGAGATATTTAGGATGTTGACAAAATCTTGAGCATCTGAATCCATCATAGTCCCTCAAAGGATTCTCTTCCCTGGCACTTTAGCAAGTTTTTTCTCTTCTCTGTAAAATTTCCCACCATAAAGCCTCCAAAATACTCTCGATAGACAACTATTACCAAAATCCATCGTCTTCCTTCACCCCACATGCCAATATCTAAATGGAAATTTGTAAAATTGATGCTCTCATAAAAATAAGGCACTTTATGTTGAAGGTGGCCAATAATGCCCTAGACTTCAAATCTAATATTTACAAAAGAAAGTGTTCTAACAACCTTCTCTGTGATCTTTGCAAGCATAAACCAGAAGATGTGAAGTTATTTTTTTAAGGTGCACACTACACAAAAACAACCACCTTGTCATGGTAAAAAACCGTGACAACGCAAACTTATCACGGTCAAAGACCGTGACAAGTTTTGGGGTGATAAATGTAATTATCACGGTTAAAGTCCATGACAAGAATTGAACTTGTCACGAACTTTGATCGTGACAAGTTCGTGAAAACTAAAAATTTGTCGTGGACTTTAACCGTGACAAGTCCATAATAAGTTTCCTTTGCAACGGACTTATCACGATCAAAGTCCATGACAAATCTGGGCAGAATTTAAAAAAAACTACTGGGAAGTATGGCCGTTGTCACTGCCCAGCAGTATATTTGTACTTGCTACAACATATTAAACTTGTCCAAACAGCATATATATTAAGAAACATTCAATATTCAATAACCAAATCAAATAAATACAAATATCCATAACCATATTCAACCAACGAATATCCATAACCAAATAAAAAAAATACAAATAATATTCAATATTCAATATCCAAAACAAATAAATACAAATAATGTCAGAGGAGGAAGGTACGCCACACTACATATCAATTGACACATCCTTCAATACGTTGAAGTCCCCATTGTTGTTCCAACCACAAAAGTGCATTCTCTTTTCAGGGAACAATATGGGTGACGAGAACCTTTGCCTCTATATCTTGCATGGCACGTCCATGAACCCAATGTGATACCCCATCTAATTAAATACCGGGTAGCTACTCCTTTATTAAATTAATACAGAATATCAAGTTGGTTCAGTCTTACCATCACTGTAGAAAAACATTTAATTAGTTACTAGCCACCTAATATTTAAAAAGGGAGATGCCAAATTTTATAAACTAAATTAACTTACAACTAAGTAATGAATAACCAACCATTCAACAATCACATAAATAATCCCATAGGAATAATTAATATAAAGAAATAACAGAGTCTAGGGTAACACTCAAAATATAGTCTCAATGCCAAATGATCCCAATACAAGGGTATAAATAAATAAATCAAACATCTGAAAGAAATGAAAGTCTGAATCTGCTATCTCTGAATAAGAATGGGCAACATGCCCTAACTGATTTGAATGACTCCGAAGGAAGTAAAGATAGATGTGGAGGTGTCTAATACCGAAATCCTGTAACTTCCACAGCAGCTACATCATGTCAATAGAATGGAAATCCTACGCTTGGCGTCCCTGTGACTGGGCACCTAAAAGGCTTTTACAAAACAAAATAGATTTGAAAGAAAACGGGTCATATCCCGAGATGAAAATATTTTAAAAACAACAAGTGTTTAATTGCATTAAACAGTAAATATTATATACTTGTTAGTCACGTGCTCTCACCTGAGATTCTCACCCCTCAACTATTGTGCACGCCTAACGCATATTTACTACCCATACTAGCAAATCTACCAACCTATTTTGTCGGTACCAAATCTTTGTCTACAAGGATTTCTATACTGAGCCACCCATATTACTAAATACCATGAAATTTCATTACCATAATTTATTAATCATCTTCAAGTAACTTAATACTCATTATGAATTTTCATAAGTTTACATTATTCTATAGGTCTCATCCTAACTCATCTACCAAGCATCAGAGTAGAACACTCTCAAGTATATATTTATATCACTCTCTGTATAGATATACACATTGGAACCCCTAGGCTGAGATGCGGTGCATGCATATTCAGCTATCGAATCTTGGTACATCACGTACGTAATGATCAAGAGTTTAATCTCTCACGAACCGTATCAATACAAATCACACATATTGGAGGCGAACATAGTTCACATACCCATGGTTCATGCACATACCTATGCTCACATAGTTAGCTGACTTATCAACTCATAAATAAGTCTTCACAGTCGTATGTTCTTAAAGTATTAAATCTAAACCCCCCCGAAGACACACAAGGCAAGATTGTCCTCAATCTCCCGTGATAGCAAGTATGGTAGGTATGTCATACACATAATAATCCATATGTTAGGTAATCACACAACCTAAGTAATCATCATTTTAATATAGGTATATTCTTGTCCTATATTACAAGTCTCATACGAAGTATAGTTTCATCCCGATTATTCTACATAATATGTTTAGCGCGATAACTCTCGTCGTATAAATTCGAGTACTTAAACCTATCCCAAAAGGTTACTAAGTCTCCCACTTATCTCTAAGGTTATTTCAGTAATTTAAAGTCCCCCAACTATTGTCTCTAATCTTAAGTTATTGTTTATCCGAATTAAATTCAAGTTCCCATAATTTCCAATAATAACTCACTTTTCGGAGACTCGTAAGTTTATCATTTAATCCCAAACCAAACTAATATTTTTCGGGCCTCAAATACACCCCTAGTCACCTTCCCTAAGTCCCAATATGTTAAAATAGTCCACACCAATAATTCTTAAAAGCCGGGATTGGTTAGACCTTAAAAGGGAAATTATATAACAAATACAGGGGGAGTCGATCGATCGAAGGGTCGATTGATCGAACCAGTCGATCGATCGACATTCTTGAGTTGATCGATCGATCCATCAGATATTGGCCTACGATTTTTGCACATTTTTGCCTACGGGTTTCATTAATTTTAATCCTCAAATCCTGTATTATAACGTCCTAAATTCCCAAATATTTATACCCAACATTATACCAACATAAACACATAAATTCTAATGTCTTAGAATCATGAAATCATTATGGGTTGTCATTTCTTGGATCAAATCATGTATATTTCTTAAAAATCATATTTCTTCTATTTTCTTCAAGAACATCATATAACTTAATATAAAATCGAAATTCTCTACACATGGGTCATGATTTCGTGGCTACTATATTTCAGAAGTTAATCTATATGTAAAACCTACCAATATTAAGATTTAAATCTCTAAATCCATTAATGCATCATTTTTTAAGGTTTTTATCCAATTCTAAACTATCATGGATAATTTATACACAGAATTATTGTAAGTTAAATCGCTTGCCTAGAAATGGAAGTTATGATCTTTTGGAGAAGATGATATAGGAGCGATCCTCTCTTCTCGATCTATCCGATGGTGGTGACGATGGTGTAAAAAGCCTAAGAATGGTGGTTCTCCTTTGAGAACTTCCTCCACTTCTTCTCTAATGGTCGTCTGTGAATTTTGGTGGTGAAAACCCTAAGGGATCTTACCTAGCAGTTGGTAAATATTTCTAAATTTCATAGGTCACTATTCCTCAAATAGTAAAATGACTAAAATATCGTCTCGAGTTTTCGGTTTGGCCTAAAAATGCTCCGGGACCTAAACTGAACCCCCGGGTAGTCTTTTTTTTTACTATCTCGACCCTTCCGGACATATTGATGCACTAAAAATGCCCATTAGGATGACATAAAAAAACTACTTTATAATCCATTAAATTGATCCCGACACGACTGACACGCACGTTCCAACTTAATTTCTAAAACTGTCGTATTTTCCACACATGACCATTCTAATAAGTTCATAATCATATATTACTATACTCGCTCAGTGATATTCAACATAATTATCATAATCAAATACTAACTCTCGTCTCGCTAGTATTTAAATCCGGATTAATTATCAATTAATTTCCCATTTTTAATTCTATTAATCCTATAGTTAAAATCAGTAAAAATACAAGGTATTACGCACATCCCCCATAATAACGGAATTTTGTCCCAAAATTCAGAAATAAAGGTATACGTGGTAAAAATAACTCTGATATTTGTCGCGCCTCTCATCCTCGTGCTCCCAGGTGCACTCCTCGGCATTATGATGCCGCCACTGAACACGTACTATTGGTACCACCTTCGATATCAATTTTCTCTCGCTATAGTCTGGATAACAACCGACCCCTCCTCGTAGGAACTATTGGGCTACAGATCAATCTCCTCCAAAGCAATGTGAGTATGGTTCAACTCATCCCGAAGATATCTCCTCAGCGAAGAAATATGGAACATGTCATGAATTCTATGCAAGTGCTCCGATAACCCAAGTCTATAAGCAACTGGACTAATCCGCTCGATGATAGGAAATGACACCACATATCTCGGCTCCAACTTCCCTTTCTTACCAAAACGCATTATCCCCTTCATAGGAGATACTCTTAGCAACACCTGTTCTCCCACATTGAACTCTCGGAAGAACTTTTTGGCATCGGCGTCGCTCTTCTATCAATCTTGAGCAATCTGAATACGGATCGTAATGATCTCTATCCTGGACGAAGTATCCTGGATCACCTCCGACCCAAGTTGCTTGTAGTCCCTCACCTCCAACCAACACATTGAAGAACGACAAGGTCTGCCGTATAACGCCTCGAATGGAGCCATGCCAATCGTAAACTAGTAGGAGTTATTATAGGCAAAATCCACTAGTGGGAGATACTGCTCCCATCCCCCGCTAAAATCTAGGGTACACATCCACAACATATCCTCTAACATCTGATTTGTTCGCTCAGTCTACCCATCAGTTTATGGGTGATAGGCCGAACTCAATCGTAACTCCGTACCCATGGCCTCCTAGAAGCTCTCCCAAAATTTGAACACAAAAATCTTTTCCCGGTCGGACCCAATATCAAGGGGCACCCCGTGAAGTCTCACTACCTCCGTAATGAAGATCTGAGTGTACTGTCCTATAATGTAGTTCGTCCGAACTGGCAGAAAGTTAGCTACCTTGGTCAAACAATCCATAATCACCCATATCGAATCGTGACCTCGCTTAGATGTAGGCAACCCTGTGATGAAATCCATGGAAATTCCCTCCCATTTCCACATAAGGATCTCTAACGGATGTAGGAGCACTGGTGGTCTCCGGTGGTCCGCTTTTACCAGCTGACAAGTGGCACATTTCGAAACAAACTCGATAATATCCTTCTTCATTCCACTCCACCAGTACTGTCTCCTCATATCCAGGTACATCTTATCCCCGTCGAGATGTACCGTAAAACATAAACCGTGCGACTCTATCATCACCTTGTGTCGCAAGTTCTCCCCCCCCAGGAACACCCAGTCTCTCATTGAAGTGCAACCCTCCATGTAAACCAACAGTGTAAGACTCGGTCCCCTGTGCTAGAAGCTGTACTATCCAATCCTGGCAGAACGGATCCGTTGCCTGAGCCTTTACCACCCTCGTAATAATCTGAGGCATAATATACATAAATGATCGGGCCATTGCATCTTGGTGTCACAAATCCTTCCATCTCTTTTTCCACACTTCGACCACCTCACCTACTGGCCTATGGGTCAATGCGTCTGCTACCACGTTAGCCTTCCCTAGGTGGTATTGGATATCGAACTGATAATCCTTCACAAATTCAAGCCACCTACGCTGACGCATATTCAACTTCTTTTAGGTGAAGAGGTACTGTAGTGACTTGTGATCTGTGAATAAGGGAAATTTCTCCCCCAAGAGATAATGTCTCCATATCCGAAGTGCAAACACGACTGCCGCTAACTCCAAGTCGTGAGTAGAGTAATTCCTCTCATGAGGCTTAAGCTTTAGAGAAGCATAAGCTATAGCCTGATCCGCCTATTGAAGCACATCCTCGAGTCCCTGTAAGGACGCATCAGTGAAGACTAGATGCTACACTCCCGGCCTACGTAGCGCTAGGATGGGTACCGAAGTCAACTTGTCCTTCAGCTCATTAAAGGCTAACTGACAGGCGTTATCCCAGATGAACAACACCCCTTTGCGAGTTAGGTGTGTCAACGGACCCTCTATCTTCGAGAATCTCCAAATAAAACTCCTATATTATCCTACTAGGCCTAAGAAACTACGTATCTCTATCAGTGTCGTGGGCTGACCCCACTCCCTCACCGCAGACACTTTTCTCGGATCTACAGATATACCCTTGTCTGATACTATGTGCCCCCAAAACTGGACCTCCTTCATCCAAAACCCACACTTCTCGTATTTGGCATACAACTAGTGCTGGCTCAGTGTCTGCAATACCTGTCGCAAATGCTTGGCATGCTCCTCCTCAGTCTGAGAATATATTAGAATGTCATCTATGAAGACAATGACAAACTGATCAAGGAAATCTCTGAACACTGTGTTTATCAAGTCCATGAATAAGGCTGGTGCATTGGTTTAACCAAATGGCATAACCCTGAACTCGTAGGATCCATATCTTATTAAGAATGTAGTCTTAGATAGGTCCTGCTCCCTGATATGAAATTGATGGTATCTCGATCTTAAGTCTATCTTCGAGAAGAAGGAAACTCCTCGCAACTAATCGAATAAGTCATCGATTCGGGGCAACAAATACTTATTTTGTATCCCAATAGCTTCTCAATCTAATCTCATAACTCCCTTATCTATACCGGAGCCATACGATTAGGTGCGTGGGCTATTAGTCGAGTGTCTGGTGTCAAATCTATAACAAAGTCTATCTTTCTACTAGGTGGTAATCCCGGTATATCTTGGAATACATCAGCGAACTCCCGAACAATAAGAATAGAATCAAGTGGGATTACTATACTCGTTCATATCCTAGAACACCGATAATCGCATCATACTGGGTCATATCTAATACAAGAATGTCAGCAGGTAAGATAAATCTCCTAATCTCTATACTTACGCCTCGACATATAAAGAAAATTAGTGTCCCATTCCCCAATGGCGAGTTAACACACATAACACTACTCTCTGCTATATCTAACAACCCCACGGTGCGTGCAAAACTAGTGGCAATAAAAGAGTGTGAATCCCCCGCGTTGAACAAAATACTCCCCAAAGTCCCCTGGAAAGAAAACATACCCTTAATCACGGGTGGAGTCTGTGGGACTGTGGACTGATGAACGTTGTAAACACGCCCATACTGTAACTGCCCCTACTGGACTGGGACTGCTAGTATACCTAGAAAAGCTGGCATCTGTGGTGGTACTGGGAGGGTGGCGAGAAATATCAGATTCTAAGGCTCCTGTCGAGCACCCTATTGCTGCGGCTGCAGGGCCCTGCCCCTCTCAGGATAATCATGGCATTTGTGGCCAGTCTTGCCACATATGAAACACTTTTCACTAAAGTTTCCCCATCTCTGTCCACTACAAGAAAAATGACAATTAAGGACACTGATATTAGGGATAACTTCAAAACTGTCCTTTAAAAAAATAAATAAGGGACAACAAATTATAGCTGTCCTTTTAGATCTATTATAAAAGACGGCTAATTTTGTAAGCGTCCTTTATAATAGTTTTAAGGACATCAAACATTTACTATCCTTTATAAGTCCTCTAATAGGACAACAAATACCTGTCCTTTAAAATTTTCATTTCCCTTTTTTTTCCCTCCATTCCCCAAATTATTTTTTCATTTATTTTTTCATTCCCTCTACTATCAAATAACGGACTCACCCGCTTATCTCTCTCCTCACCCGAGCAAATACCTTCGGTCTCACGATATCGTGAAGCAGATATCTTCATGATATCGTGAAGCAGATACCTTCAGACTCACCCGATTACCTCTCTCAATCTCTCTCTCTCTCTTCTCAATCATGCGCTCTCTCTCTCTCGTGAAACAGATATCTTCGGATGATTTTATCAATACTTCGAAGCTTTTGTGAAACTCGCTTCTCTGTTCTCCCGCTCTCTCTATTACTCTCTCTCTCTCTCTCTCTCTCGTAAAACTCGTCGGGTTCTCTCCCGAAGAATAAACTCTTGAAGAATAAAGGTATGCGGGCTTACTCATATAGAACTGATTTTTTATTTGATTTTATGTTTGATTATAGAACTGATTTTGTTTTTTATTATAGAGTTGATTTGTGTTTGATTATAGACTGATTTTGTGTGCAAAGATTTTGTGTTTGATTATAGATTGATTTTGTCTGCAAAGATCGAATTTCGTACACAAGACTAAGGCATTTTGTGAATTTTGTTGAAAAGGGAAACATTTTCATTGCTGGTGGGTTCTGTACTGCTAATTTTGGATGAGTAGTGCTTTTAAAATCAGGGTGTTCTTGATGCAAGAGAATGCAATAACTTGTTCAGAAATGTAGAGTTTATTCGATTTAAGGGGTTACTGATAACAATTTATTTGAAATGTATAATATACCAACTATGCCATGTTTGATTTTTGAGAGTTTCTTGTCCAAGACAAGAATTTGGCAAGTCCCTTTCATTTTTGAAGTCCAAGTTTGATAGTGAAAGTGAAGCCAGAATTAGTACTTTAGGTTGTTATTTGACATAGCTAAGGTATTAAAAATGCATCAATTGATGTGTGGTGTCCAAATGAGCATACGGGTCCAAAATATATTAATCACTGCAATATTGACAACTAAGTAAGTCAGATAAAAGGATTAGTTTTGGGGTACTAAATGTTGTCTCTAGTTGAAGCTCTCGGTCGAAATTAACAATTATGTTTACTTTCTGGATTGCCTTGAAATTAACAGTTGTTTTAAAAAATAATATACAAAATAACGTGAAATTCTAATATTATCCAGTGCATAGAAATTCAACATGAATTAATAAATTTTGAATGTCAGGCCATCCACAATGGGATACTTTAAATTTATAGGTTTTAGGTGTGAAAGTTGGGGTGAACTCACAATGGGATTTCCGTTAATTTTTTGGGGAACAAATTATAACTTATGAACTACATTACAAATCATTGTTGTGCTCAAGTACAAATACTTTAGTTGATATAGAAAAATTGGAAGATCGTATGGCTCTTACACTTTTCACTCTTGAGAAAATATTCCCCCCGGGATTCTTTGATGTGATGGAGCACTTGCCAATACATTTGGTTGATGAGTTAGTAATTGTCAGCGCAGTAATCTACTGCTGGCTGTATCCAATTGAAAGGTATTTGCATACTCTAAAACGTGTTGTGCGCAATCATGCTCATCCTAGGGTTCAATTTCTAAATCTATTATTATGGAAGAATGCACCACTTTTTGCTCGAGATATATGGATGAAGATGTGGAAACTAAGTCTAATAGGCCTTCCAGAAATGATGATGGAGGTAATGATCTTGGGCGTGGTGTGAGGCAAGGTTAGAAATTCCGGCTAGATTCAGTAACTTGTATACAAGCGCATCAATATGTGATTGCTAACAGTGATGCAATTGCGCCATTTATTGAGTAAGTTATATATTTTCCATAAGTAATTTTTATATAAAATGCATTATTTAATTCCCTTTCTTACTTGACACACGTATGATATTTTCAGAAAACACATTATTGAACTTACAAAACAATATCCTCACATTTCACAAAAACATTTTGTGCAACGCCTTCACAATGAACATTTCCACACGTGGTTTAAGAATTATGTAAGTATGTTTATTCATTTTTTGTATTCTAATTATATTTCCATATCGTAGTTTTCTTATTTATTGAAATATTAGGTGGATGGATTGCCAAAATATATCGAATTATCTAGCGAAATATTGAGTTTGGCATTGGGTACTCTGGAGGATGCGTTAAGCTTCAAGTCATATATTATTCGTGGGTAATGACCTTGATCATGGTGTGAGGCAAGGTCGTAAATTCCGGCTTGATTCAGTAACTCGTATACAAGCGCATCGATATGTGCTTTCTAACAGTGATGCAGTTGCACCATTTATTGAGTAAGTTATATATTAGCCATAAGTAATTTTTATATAAAATGCATTATTGAATTCCCTTTCTAACTTGACACACGTATAATATTTTCAGAAAACACATTGTTGAACTTACAAAATAATATCCTCACATTTCACAAAAACATTTTGTTCAACGCCTTCACAATGAACATTTCCACATGTGGTTTAAGGATTATGTAAGTATGTTTATTCATTTTTAGTATTCTAATTATATTTCCATATCGTAGTTTTCTTATTTATTGAAATATTAGGTGGATGGATTGCCAAAAGATATCGAATTATCTAGCGAAATATTGAGTTTGGCATTGGGTCCTCTGGAGGATGCGTTAAGCTTCAAGTCATATATTATTCTTGGGTTTAGATTTCGAACAAAGGAAGTTGATAGTCGCCGGAAAACTCAGAATAGTGGAGTTATTTTAAAAGCATAACAAAAGAGCTATGCTAGTCGAAAAGACTCTAATCCTTTGTCTGGGGATGTTACTTTCTATGGACAACTGACTGACATTATTGAAATTCAATATTTTAATGGCCAAAAGTTTGTACTATTCAAATGCAATTGGATAGAAAATCGTTTGTGGAAACGAGTAGATGAGTTCAACTTTACATTAGTAAATTTTAACCACTTGTTGTACAAAGATAATTGATCGAGCGATGAGCCTTTTATCTTTGCATCCTAAGAAGAACAAGTGTGGTACGTGCAAGACCCTTTGGAACCAGATTGGCATGTAGTTGTTCAAATGACGCCTAGAGATAGGTTTGACAGTTATTCAACCACCGAAGAAGAATTAGAAGTGCATCCATTCGAGCCGTTTAGTGTGCAAGAGTTGGAACATGATCAAAACATATCTTCTATGAGACAAGATGTAGATGGATCCTTAATTGATACATCTATGCCTGATGTTGATGATTGTGAGGATGATATGGACGAAGAATGAGAGTTGATAAGTTGTAAATTTATATGTAAGCATCATGACATATGTTTCTCTTATTTTTATCATACGATTTGTTATGTTTTATCATATTTTTTATTAATACGATAACTAATCATATATATTATTTTGTTGTAATAGATTCAGTATGATTAGATCCTTATCTACTAGCGGAGTGGCACATGCATCACCCCCCATCTCAGATTCAGGTATATAAATTTTTACTTCTCAAGAAGTTCAAATATTGGACTTTAAAATAAGAGTAATTCCCATATACATTACCCTCCATCTTACTATGAGGAAAGAGGATTGAAGGATATAAAGCTAGGCTGCTGAATTTTGTAGGTAAATCACTTTGAGCAAGGCAGTATTAACTGCAATGTCCATTCACATTATTTATGCGATAAGAGTTCCCAAAACAATTCTAGATTCTTTTGCTTCACTTTATAAAAAATTTATTTCGATATCTGATGGAAAAAGACAGCATCATTGGAGCAATTATGATGCCACATGTAAACATTTAGATGGGGGGTGGTTAGGTATCAGGTCTCTTATCAAGCTATGGATGCTCTACACATAAAATTGGGAAAAGACTTTTGTGAGTTGAATTGAGTTGAGGTGGTGCGGGTGGTAATGTTGTTATTCATAAGTTTACCATGAGTTTCCATATTCTCTTCACATATCCATACTACCAACGAAAGTGTTTCTGGATTCAGTGCAACTATCATTACCCATTCTTCCCACTCTAGTTTAGGGCATAAGGCATTGAGTGAATTAGATTTTATGAAGCTAATATTTTCATAAAGGTGAATTAGCTTTCATTTTCTAGATGAAATGAAAATAAATATATATGACTCCAGGTTGTTTACATCAAATAATAAATTAACAAAACCTACTTTAAAGTTTGATTCCTTCTAACAATGGATATATGAAGTTGTAACCTGATCGCCATTCTCCTTAATAAGATGAAAAATTTCAATAAGTGACCGAGGAGGTTTCTTAAGATTCCCTTGAATCACATAAACTACAAATTTAGAGTCTGATTCCACTACCACGTTTGAGAGGTTTAGAGAGGAACAAAGTCTCAAACCCCTTAAGATTGCCATACACTCAGCCTTATTATTAGTATCCAACCCTTCAAAAGCTTAAAAGGATTTAATAAAACAACCTCTATAGTATCTAACGATTCCAACAGACCTAGCCAAACTTGGATTACCCTTAATATCCCCAGTAGTAATTAATTTTAAAAAAAACTTGAGTTGGTCTAAGCCACTTAGTCAAGTGTAAGACCCTTTTTAATAAATTTTAGAATGAACATATGAGATATTTCATTGAGAGATCATTTTGATCTGAGGGTATTATTGGAACTGGAATATATAATGATATAAATCACCTTGTTGGTGATGAGCTTATATCCATTTTGACACCTTCATAACAATACTGGTTCTTGATAAGAAAATTTTCCATAAAACCACTATAGGAATGATGGCAAATAAGTAAGTAAAAAAGTCTTCTCTTGGATTTCTCAACCACTAAGACATTAGCATATAATTGATGGAGATTAAGGAGATCTTAACAATAAGCAGGTTAGTAAAAAAATTCCAAACTTCACTAGTAATAGGACCATGGATGAATAGATGGTTTAGATCCTCTTCAACTTGATCATAATACCTACATTTAAAAGCCAATAATATCCCCATATTTTGAACATTCTTATCAATAGAGACACTATTATGATATCATTTCCAAAGGAATATAGATATTTTATGAGGAAACATAGAGTTATAATTGGACATTCTTAGAGAAGAAGAGGGATTAGATGACTTGATGATCTTCCAGGCGGACTTGGAGGAAACATTTTCATCATGAGAGGGAACAGTATAAACTTCCATCTATCTCTATATTGAGATTTTCTTTATCATTTTTTATCACTAAAATTATTTTATAAGTACTTTAGCTAGTAGTAGTTGAACAGTCCTTGTATCTGTTCCAGAAGAAATTAGCATATAGGTTATCTTGAGTCTTGAGATTACACTAAATCTCCATGATAGCTAATTTACAAAAATCTGATAGAGATTCAAAGCCAAGACCTCCCTCTTCTATCGATATCATAGTTTTCCATTCAACTAGTAATAATTCTTCCCAAATGCAAGAGAAGATTGCTAAAGGAAATTGTTGAAAACTCTTTAAATATGAAGAATGGTTCTACATAGGGGATTAAATGTGGCAAGGACATGGATGGGTATAGAAGATAAGACAATTTGAGTAAGAGTTCTCCTACCAGAAAATGAAAGAAATTTGACCTGACACTTTATGTTTTATTTTAATGATCAGCTCTTCAAAGTAGACATATTTGCTTCTACCATAGACGATTAGGTAGACTAGATATTTCAAATAAATATGTTTTTGACCTTAACAAGTTCAACTTGTCAAGGTCAATGACCGTGACAACTCGACATATTTGGTGTAGTGTAGTGTTTCAAAAATTAACATAAACTTGAGTCTTTGGATTTCTCTCCCTTGTCGTATAATTACATTATGTTGTCTTTTCATGTGTTTGAATGATGAAAAATCAGTCACTTATTTATAGGCAGTGAGTGACATGACCCAAATTTTTAACAGTCACTTAATCTTAGCCATCCATCAAGGTAGATAACTAAGAGTCTTTTGGACTTTTGTTATTGGGAGTACCCTTTCCTTGGCCAAAGTAACTCTTTGTATTGATATAATTATGGATCACATTATATAGGATTATTTTTTGAATAATTGTAACATTCTCCCACTTAGTCCATAATTATAATAAGGCGCCCAATAATCTTTGAGTCATCATTAAATGTTTTTTTCATAAATAACTTAATCAAACAAACCACTAATTCAAGTCATGGCGCTCACATACTAATTCAAGAGCATGATCACTTCCATGTACCACAACATTAACAATTCATCCAACAAGGTCTATTTTTGGGTAATTCAATAATAGTCCAATAATGTCTTATACAAAAGACTATTTTTATCACATTCATCAATTCACATGCTTGTAAACTTATATTACGAGACGGAAATTGCAATGTTTAAAATACACTTTAATCAATATGAATTATAGTGCCCAAATATAAGCACCAAACAATCCACCAACGCTTATACTTAATTAGCTACATGTAAGACGCATATTTTAAGCATGTTTTATGAATGTTCATTGGTGATAGCCCATTTATTAGTTGATTTGCTATGTTAAGACTTATACTAATGTGTTCAACTGACACTTGTTGTTTCTGAACTTCTCCGTTCACATATAGGTACAATATCCTCATGTGCCTAGGTTATTTAAAATATCTATAAGTTCTTCATAAGGAAGATTACAGCGGCATTATCATAATATTTTAGTGACTTGGTAATAGTGTCGACAACTCCAAGTCACGAGATAAAATTTTTTGCAACCATCATCCATAAATTGTAGTCCCAAATCACGCTACATACAATATTTAATTATCATAAGTGTGTGCATATAATATTTTAAACATCTCATTACTTTATACTCTTAAACTATTTTATTTCTCTAATCTATCATTCATTATTAAGATAAATTCAAGAAATATATAAATTTACTCCCACTAACTTCAAGGTATATATATACTTAATAAAAATACATAAAGTATTCTTAAAATACCATTAATGAGAAACTGACATAACTTTATATAGTGATTTCTCAACTTATACAGTTCTTTAAACTTTCATAAGTTTTCTTAATAGATGTAACTCTTACTCAAAAGGAGTTACTAAAGCTATAAAATTTTAATATTCTAAGATATGGTTGAAAATATTTATTTACTCCCCCTTCCCTATCCATAATGAAAACTTTGACCATTAGTCTAGCTTTATATCGTTGATTATCAAAATTAAATATTTTCTTACTCCTCGGCCAAATTCGTATTCCTGTGATAAATCTCACAATAATTCAGAATAACAAACTCATCTAAGAGCTTTTTAAAAATATTCATATCCACTAATCGAAATAACAATTACTTTGGATGTTTAAAGAATGACACGAGTCTTAAATTCTTTTATAACCACATTAATTGATTTGATACTCCCACTAATTTCACCATTCTTTAAAGAATTTGACATTTGACATTTTCGATTTTGAAAGTAATTAGTGTATCCTCTTTCAAGTGTATACATAATTATAAATTTCAATTTTTAGTGGATTCTAAATCTATGCATGTACTTGACATTCTCAATCATGCGTGCATGTAAAATTGAAGTGGAATTTATATAATACACTTTTAAAATTTAAAATGAAATTTTGCGTGAATGAATGTTGTGGAGATACCTTAACTTATTGTGCTTGACTTATTATTTTATAATAACATGTTTTATATAGGTCCACTATCCAAGAAATACAATCTCCCACTTGGGCCACATAGATCGATATAAAATTATAAAACCTTTAGAGCTCAAACGCATTTGTCAAGATTCATAAGTGACAATCCATAGACAATCTAATATATTAAATCGTCAAAGTAAGTATAAATTTAAAAGAGTTTGATATTCAATTATGCCATAACATCGAAAATCTACTATGGAGTTCAACATTATGATATTTGATCAGAATTATTTTTTTTGTAAAAGTTTCATAAAAAATAATTGTACAAACCACCAACGAGAATATCATAATTAAGGAAAATATATTCTCATATAAACTTAAATATGTTTTATATAATCGAGAATAATATTTTGAAAGGTCATTGGGGATTTTTTTAAATGATTCCAAAATAACATAAGAAATGGAATCTAAGAATTTATCGTTTGTTTTATGGTTTGTCTTGTAAGCATCCTCATATCGATTTAAAACT
Organism: Sambucus nigra; assembly: GCA_949130495.1. Classification (NCBI taxonomy): domain Eukaryota; kingdom Viridiplantae; phylum Streptophyta; class Magnoliopsida; order Dipsacales; family Adoxaceae; genus Sambucus; species Sambucus nigra. The sequence continues at coordinate 610,914,974 of OX422217.1, read as the reverse complement.
ATGTTTCGTAGCACTCTAGTTTTTGAAAACTAAAATACATTATTTCATTCATATCGAATGATACATTATAATTCACATAATAAGGCTTAGAGTATGTATGTTATATAATGGGTAATTATATTTTAATCTCTAACATTATGAGATTTTCCATAAACTCTATGCTTAATCCTCTTAATAATTCTTTAAGGTGTTAAAAGAGTTTCACACACTAATTCATTAATAAAGGGTTCCTCAAGTAAAACTGAATTATAACGACATAGCATTTTTAAGTCAAACTTAACTTCTTTATTTCACTCTAAGAAGTTAGTCTCAAGAACATTAAAGGGATAAACCATGAAGTTTTAGAGAAATAAAGTAATATAAAATTATTGAAATAAATAGCTCACTAGATAGGGTGCTATGAGTTAAATACACGTGCATTAATAACAATTTATAAATGTGGACTTTCTTTTGTAATAACTTCAATATTTATATATATCTTTATTGGGTACCATGATATGTAATTTAGATGGACATGCTATCTAGGATAACTATTCAACACCTAATTGTAAAATCCCTTAATATTTATTCCAGCTACTCAAAATAAATTTTCTTTGGGAAATTATCTTGCTTGACGAAATAAATCAAATATAGGCCATTAATTTCTTCACATATATAAGCATAATGAGTTATTACTATCATTTTATCTTAAAATTTAACTTTTATCTTAAAATTTAATATTTGTAATCATTCTAATTGGGTCATTTTGGTGACTACCAAACTATCCATTATATGAATATTACATTAATTTATGGATTGTTTAATAATTTCAGTAAGCGTTAATATTTTCAAACGGCATAAATGGACAATGTAATTATATATTAAGGAAGGATTTAGACTCTTTGGAGTAACCGATACCAAACTTAATATATAAATATATTGCCCCTTAATATCAACTTCACCATTGCAACCACACTCTTTTGAGGGAAAAAATCACAATGGCTTAATCATAATGAAATCATTAATAATTCGAATACTCAAAACCATATCTGGAGTCGTTGGAGCAACCAAGACATAGTATTTGAATGTTATCACAAAATTCAGCATTTATAATTTATTAGATTAGACCACTTTGGTGGAATCGTAACTTAATAAATACTGAGATGAAAACCTTAAGGGATGTTCCATGACTCATATTGGACATAATAATCATATAAACATTTAATCTATTATTTACAATTTAAAATACCGAATAAAAGTTTACGTAAATATTAGTCTTAAGAAAAAGTTTAAATCCTTCGAGGTTAAGTTGATGCAAAATTTATTTTTCTCATTAATGTTCATTTGATAATCGGAATTACCCCTTTGGTCAATCCTATAATGAACAAGTTGCATCATCATTGCATCAACAATCTAACATTCATCATTATATTTGGACTCAGCAGCAAAATTTAAACATAGTAATTTAATATTTATAATTATAGATTATGGAACTTTAATGGACACCTAATCTAATCTAATATAAATATTAATATCAAAACCTTAACCATAACTATAATAGTCATAACAATATTTGGTAAATACCGAACATATTATGACAACCAAATAAGATAAGACAACTGACAAATTTATTAAAACACAGAGAATGGAGAAATCTATAATTTCCAATAATGGAAAATTTCGGTAATCACTATAAGATAACCCTTAAAAATTATCTTCCCAAAAAGCAAAATTAAAAAAAATGGAGAATGAAATAGCTGTCAACTTTATTACCAAATGTGATAAATTTAAGGTTTTGAGAGCTTAAGCGTGCTCAAATAACCAAGACAACATTCATCACTAAAAACATAATATTTTTAATCACTAAATCCTTTCAAATTGATATAAAAATAAAATTCATCAATCCCGGGTAAGTCGGCAATTTTAATGTCAATTATTCCTTATTAGAGGCATAAGAAAACTATTATCGAAAATCTCTCAAAATATTCAGATTTATAGTTTTATAAAATAACCAGCCTTAAAGACATAATTAAAATTGGTGCAAAAGAAAATCACAATAAGGAAACCAGAATCAGTTCTAATTGGGTCATAAAAATTCGGTACCCAAAATTTCATCTTATGATTTTTTTTATATAATCATATAAATATACCAATTAATTCAGTTGGTTACATTCACAGATATCCTAAATTGATTTATCATTAATTGTGCTTAAATATTTAACTCATAGAGTGTGCAAAATTTTACTTTCATAGAACATACATGCACACACATATTACGTAATGTATATAAAAATCAATACCCCAAAGAATATAATGCGAAAAACTTAATGGGTAATCAACGGTCTAAATATAGATTCATGCACAATAATCTAATATTTATGGCTCTAAATTAAGACACTTTATTCTTAATTTAATATCATATAAATATTAGTGTCGAATTAATTCATAATTATATTAGGACCTTTCGACAGTCAAATATAGATTGTACACAATAATCCAATTTACCGAAACTATTATTGTCAAACCCCTAATCATACATATAATATTCAATAATATTATATTGAACCTTTTGGTCAATACCAAGTAATACATAATATGAATATTAGAGCAACTATTTGATGAGAAAAGTTATATGTAGTGATTTATATAACAATATATGAAAATTTTAAATTATTTTTTCAAAAATGAAAAATTTTGAGTTAGCACTACAATAAGAAATAATCTCTTCAAGATCACTCTCCAATTTGCGGAATCATAAAATTAAATGATAAGCTAGAGTTATTAGCATTGGTAGTGTTACCAAAAATGACAAAAATGTGTTTTTAGGGGTACAAACGATGTCAAATCTTCGAGATAAGGTGGTACCCATTGTATACAATGTGTTTTGTTTATTTCAACGTTTTCAAGTGACCACGCGAATTTCATAATATTCCAAGTAAAAATACAAAATCTAACGTTAAAAAATGAGTAATTCATAAGTTTTTTACTGTAATTCCCTGTATTTTCGAAATAAAATATTACGACATAAATAAATTTATTAATTTTTGATTTATTTTGGGAATAAATTAAATCGAAAGGATTTAAATTAGATGGGTAAATATTTAATTTTAAAATAAATATATATTCATGATTATATAATAATAAGACGCAATTTGATATAATGAATTCACGAGTGAAAAACAAATCATACATTAATAAATTACGGGTGCATACCGTTTAAAAACAATAAAAATGTCTAAGAGGAATGAAAATTATTGGGACGCATTTTGGGAAGCGTTAGAGGCTCATTTAGGTGTTTTAAAAGTTTAGAAATGGTCTCGGGCCATGGGTATATAAGTTGAAAAACTTTTGGGCTAATTTGGATAGAGATTCTGGCCCATTTAGGGTCCAAACATTAGGTTTTAATGCAATTCGGGATTCAGAGTTATATTGTGTTTAAGGGAAACTCCCCCCCCCCCCCCCCCCCAACCCACCTCACTATAGATTAAAAACGTAAACCTAACTGCTATACCAAAAAGAAGAGGAAAATAACCAAAAAAGGAAAAAAGGGCAAGAAATCAAGAGGGAATCAAGGGACTTTCTTCCATAACTTATTAAGGCAAGAATTCTCTTGTTCAATTGGGCTTCCACTGTATTTCTTAATGCATTATATTGACCCCATATGATTTCTGGGTTTTATGACTGATTTTGATGAATAAATGTTAGGATTTAATCTCATGTATGTAGAGGATTGATTTTTAATATAGATTACAACCCAGAAATCTAAGAATCGTTCTTGAAATTTGATGATAAAAACCTTAGGGTTCTTGACATGAAATTGGGGATATCTCGATGATTATGTGTAAAAGATATTAATGTTGGTTTAAGACTTGTGAATTTGGTGTTAATTCCATGTTAGATGTCATATTAAATGAATTAAATCTTGTTGAGATTGTGAATAAAATCTGGGCATAAACAACTCATTTATGTTCATCAATTCTAGAAGATTTGGGTATCCAATTGGGTTTGATAGATGAAATTAATCATCGTAAGTCGAGTAATTAACTGTTAAAGACTTAACTACATAATTATAAATTGGAATAAACCATTAGAAGAAAATTTGGGAATGAAAGTAGAAATCCCGTAATAAAAACAACAAATAGATCTGGGCTACTAGGGCAAAACGAATCGATTCAGCTAAGCAACCAAATCGATTCGGTCCTGCTGTTAGGGTAAGTTTGGGCCAGGGTTTAATATTGTATATCTTTTGAACCTGTTCGAGTTAGATGGGCAATGTTTAAGGCTACGAGTGGGTAATTAAAAATATAAATGTGACCCACAAAATTATTAGAATATTATATTTAACTAGATGGTTAAATAAATGGTAACGAAAATTTAAATTTATAATTAACTTGATGGTCAATTGTAAATTAATGGACACTGTTGAATATCATGTGGGACATTTTTGTAATTATAGAATAGTTACTTATACATATTATATGGGATAAATAATATGTACTTATATGTATTTGTGTGGACATACCAATATTCGTGGACGGTTCTATCGGCTTAGGGTTTCGAGCGATTGGACTGCGTAGCACACATCGACGCAGGTGGACTTGGTGATTGTGTAGGTCATATAGGTACTACGTAAGTGCGCCATCTATGAGAGGTTGGTGTTGACGCTGGTAGCCATTGTCACCGCTGGGTATGGGTCGTGAACTGGTATACTGCGTAGGGACCGTCCCAACTTATGTGTGTTTTGTGTTGTCCGCTTTGGGATGAGAGATTCTTCCATACTTGCCGATAGAGCACGAATGAGACACTGACGGTAGATGCCTTTGCATGTCACATATATAAAATGACACACATACACACACACACACACACACACACACACACACACACACACACACACACACACACACACACACACACATATATATATATATATATATATATATATATATATATATATATATATATATATATATATATATATATATATATATATATATATATACCCGAAATTTAAATATGATTAATTAAATTGTCTTGATGGTAAACATAAATTGCAGACCCATATTATATCGTGCATATAGATGTTTATGCTACTTTCATGATATATAAGACTGGGATACCTTGAGATTTGATAATTGAATGAAGTCACCTTCATTAAATACTTGATGATAGTTAGTTTTTTGGAAAGTTGAATTGGCACGCTTTCATATATAATATTTTTGGGAGTAGTTGGGACGCGGATAATATCGCACTTAGTTGAGGGTGACATGTTAATTACATGTGAGTTACGATGAAGAATATTTATTTTTGCATAAACTGTATTTCTTGCATTTTAAATTTATTAAGCCAATTCTTGCACACCTAGGGCTCTAACCCAAATTTAAATATCCCCCCAGGATACTCCTAGACAATGATAGTGAGACTGTTGTCGTATCAACCATGCGGTCTCTCGTACTTACCAGCTTTCCAGATTATTGACTCTAGCTTAGGTGCTTTTTCAGGCATAGTTATTTATTTGAGACATTTGTATGGGCATAAACCTATGATTTATTTATTTACATTATGTTGGATTGTGATACTTACTTTTATGTCAGACTTATCATGAACTTTAGGTTGGTTTTGATTTATATACTTATTATGGAAATATCGATTTAAAACTCAATTATGGGCTCTTAAAATATAATTATTAATTGACCGACAAGCCTCATCTTCAGCTTATCGTGCCTGACCAGCCTTTACGTGAGAAAATAAACTCTTTTATAGGCAAAAATTCTTAATAGACAATCACGAGATCATAAACCAATCGCTCTGATACCACATGTAAACACAATTAAACAAAACGTAATTAATATTTTTTATATGGATCTATAAATTTAATGCATGAATATCCAATTCTGCATGTTATATGTTCTTTAATAATACAAAACATTATGTATTATACGTTTAGCATTAGGATCTTAGATCAACATGATTATCACATGCAATTATTATGTGGTACATAAAATGGTATTATAATCACATACCTTCATCATGTCACAAATGGAAACATTGACGGAGTAGTCGACCTCAATGATATCCGATCGGACTGAATTTCGATCCACGATTTCTTCTTGTATACGGTAAGAACATACTCCAATTTTAGCACGTTCCAACAGTTGGATCTTCTTTTATAATCAAAATAGTATTTCGAAAATTAACATAAACTTGAGTATTTTGATTTCTCTCCCTTATCGTATAATTACGTTATGTTGTCTTTTTATTTGTCTGAATAATAAAAAATCAGTCACTTATTTATAGGCAGGAACATAACTCAAATTTCAAACAATCACTTAATCTTAAGTGTCCATTAAGGTAGATAACCAATTGACTCTTGGTCTTTGAATTTTCCTTTCATTAACCAAATTAACTCTTTGTATTAATATAATTATGGAATATATTATATAAGATTCTTTTTTTAAATAATTCTAATATATATATATGCTTTACTGAGTACATATATGTGTCAAGTTTTGTAATTAGACTTTTGGGGTATTTATTTTTGGCTTTTTTAAAATCTGAATCTATATCATCGAGACGTACATAATAATGTTTGTTTTTATAAAATGTTAAAAGGCTAAAATACCTTGGACAAACAAACATATTTTACTTCCACATGTTTCAGTGCCTTCTTTTCCGGACGCCCACAAAAAAAATGTGTTTTGGGACCACGTCCATACACAAATTTATTGTCATTGACTTGAAACGAAAGAATCTGCTATATATACAGACACGAAGACACATCTTAGATATATACAAACGCTCAACATGGAAATTATTTCTCATTTCATCACAATTGTAAGCCTTTTGGGTTTGATTATAGCATATAGTTTCAAAAGAAGTAGAAGAAACAACAACGGAATGAAACGTAGAGTTCCAGAAGCATGTGGGGCATGGCCCATCCTGGGTCACCTTCATCTTCTACGAGGTGGAGACCCAATTGCAAAAACACTTGGAGCCATGGCTGATATTTATGGATCCATATTTTCTCTCCGGCTAGGTACTAACCCAGCAATCGTAGTCAGCAGTTGGGAGCATGTAAAAGAGTGTTTCACTACCCATGACAAAATCTTTGCATCTAGACCAACTATGGCAGTCAGCAAGTACATGGGTTATAACTATGCTGCTTTCGCACTAGCACCTTATGGACCCTATTGGCGTCATATCCGAAAGATGGTCACCACAGAGCTATTTAGCAATCAGCAGCTCAATAAGCTCATGCATGTCCGGACCTTTGAATTGGAGTGCTTCATTAAAGATTTACACATGGTGTGCACCAAGACCAATGACCTTCCAACCACGGTAACCATAAACAAATTGTTTGAGCTCTTGATATTTAATATAATCATCAATATGCTAGCTGGAAAGCGATTTTCTAGCGAAAACAACTCCCAAGGCTCGGATTTGAGAGAAATAGTGGAGAGATTTTCGTATCTAAGCGGTGTTTTCATTGTCTCTGACGCCATCCCGGGTCTGGAATGGCTGGATATTGGGGGTAATATACAATCTATGAAGGGGAGTCGTAAGGTCTTGATAAAATTATTGGAGGATGGCTAAAAGAACATCTTCACAAAAGAAGTTCTTGTGATGCTAATGGTGATGGTGACTTCATGGATATGATGCTATCCAGCCTACCAAAGGATGCCATGATGTCCGGCCATGACCATGGCACCATTATTAAGGCAACAACATGGGTACGTCAATCTCCTCAAACATGGAAATTTTATATAAGGGTTAATTACACTTAGCCCCGTGAACTTTGTTCCTCCTATACTTTTTCATCCTAACTTTTATTTTTGTATTTAGCGATTTGGACTTTAAAAATGACTACAAATAGCCCCTCTAACGCTAACACCATTAAGATTTTGATAGAAAATGATAAGTGCCATTCCTTTTGACTTTTTTAGAAGGGAATTTTTGATATTTTACCCTTTTTATAAAACCCTAAAATTTCACTCTCTCCTCTCCCCCCGTCTCTCTCTAGACACTCTTCCTCTTCCTTTCCTCCCCCATCTCTCTCTCTCTCTCTCATGCACACGCACACACAAACCCCAACGTACATGCGAACAAATCTGGGTTGAATCTGGGGTGGTGTTTGGGTGGTGGGGCGGGGGAGGGTAAATCGAGGGTGGGGTTGGGGTTGGGGCTGGGTGGGAGGGGGGAGGGTTTTTTTTTTTTTGGGGGGGGGGGGGGGGGGGGAGGGAGTTCAATGGGAGGTGGTGTTGGCTGGTTGGAGGTTTGGGGCCCGTGGATAACCATTTGGCAGAACTGGAAATAGTTTTTTTCCTAAAATTCTTTTTATTTTTGGAAATCAATTTATTTTGGGATTGTTTTTTGTTGAAGTCTTTTATCAACATTATTATTATTATTATTATTATTATTATTATTATTATTACTATTATTATTATTATTATTATTATTATTATTATTGTTGTTTTTTACTTTTTATCAAGGCTGAAATGGCTTTGATTAGGAGATCGTTTTTTCCTTTGGAATTTTTTATTTTTCTCCTGGAAATCGTTTTTATGTTTTTTTATCAAGGTTGGAATTTTTATAGCTGAAAGTCGTTTTTCTAATTTTTTTATATATTATTTTAAATTTTTATTCAATATTAATCAATAAAATGGCGTTTCTATCATTTTTAGATTTTTATTCAGTAATTTGAAAACCATTGAATGTTTTTCTCCCATTTTTAGTTTTTTTATTTACTTTTCTAATATTCTATGTTTTAAATTATTAAATATTTGTCACAAATTTTCATTTTTTAAAAATTATTTCTATGTTTTTTTCATTAATGTTGCATTTGTTTTGCTAAAGCTTATTTTCTATTTTTTTTAATTAAGGTTGGATTGTTTTTATTTTTGTAATTTGTGTTTCTTTTTTCTTATACTTTTTAGAGTTTTATTAAATATTAGTCAAACTATTAAAAAAAATTCAATACTTTTTGTATATTTTTTTGTTAATTAAAAACCATTAATTGTTTTCAATAACATTCTGTATTTTTTTTGCCACTTCAGACCTTTATTTTTGTACATTTTTTTATGATTGTCCATATTTTTTTTTTGTATTTCAATTTATTTTTCAGTAACTATTAGTATTTTTAAATATATTTTTTGAATTATTTTTTAGAATTCTTGAGATTTTATTTTTTTTAAGAATTTTAAGAATTTTTATAAATTTTGTAAAAACTTTTCTAGGAATATTTATATTATTAAAATATTTTCTTAATTTGTAAATATTTTTTCGTCTATTTTAAGATTTTATTTAAAAAATATTATGATAGGATAAAAATGTCCTCACTTTCAGGCATGTGTCACGCACAAGCCTTACTTTCCTCGCCAAAAAGTAATAAAGTTGAACGGCATGGGGTTAATTGTAGCCGTTTTAAAGTTTAGGGGGTTATATAAAGAAAATGAAAGTTAAGGTGGCAAAGTGTAGGGGGTCAAAGTTGAGGGGGTCTGAGTGTAATTAATCCTAAATACAAACATGCGTTATGTATGAGTTCAACAAACACCCACTAGATGCCAATGTTAAAGTTACACATGTGAAAACACTATATAAGATTTTGGATGTTGTCCACCTGTTGCCAATTGGTTTTGGCTTGGATGCTCTAATATTTACCATGATATTAGAGCAGTTCATCGCCCAATGGTCCAATTGCTCCGCATCACCCAACATAATTATGTCCACGCGTAGGCTCAAGTAAAGCCATACGTGAGGGGGCATGTTAAGACATAAAGTTCCACATTGAAAAAATAAAGTCTCGAACCACAATATATAAGATTTTGGGTCCTTTCCACCCATTGCTGATTGGTTTTGGGCGGGTGCTTCAACATTTAACAGTCAATATATTTGTCAACAAGCTCTCAGATTTCAAATATATACTAATAATAACATGTGCCCAAAATCAAATTACAAGGTAACATGTAAAAATAATTGAATAATAATAAAAATAACAATCAAGATTTGACATATAATTACTATAAAAAAGATAAATATAGTGGATATTTTCTTATTACTGTTTTCATGTTTTTAAGGGGAGATAATATCACTTTACTATTGAATTTTTTGCTCAAATCCCATTACATTTCAATATCATTTTGTAGGTTCTCATTTGGGCGGGGTCAGAAACCACATCTGAGACACTAATATGGGCCCTGTCTTTACTCTTGAATCATCCACATCCACTAAAAATTATTCAGGATGAACTCGACGTCCAGATAGGGAAACAAAGATGGGCAAACGAATCTGATATAAAGAGCCTTACATATCTACAAGCTGTAGTGAAGGAAACACTTCGTTTATACCCACATGCTCCCTTAGCAGGACCTCACGAGTCCACTGAAGACTGCGATGTTAATGGTTATTACGTCCCGAAGCGCACGCGTTTGATTGTTAACCTGTGGAAGCTACACCGGGAGCCACGAGTATGGTCAAAACCTCACGAGTTCGAACCAGAGAGGTTTCTCAAGGCCCATGTCGACGTGGATTATCGAGGACAAAATTTTGAGTACATACCGTTCAGTTCTGGGAGGAGAATGTTCCCTGCTATTACATTTGCTTCACAAATGATTCATTTTACGCTAGCTCGTTTACTTGAGGGATTTGATATATCAACGCCACTTGGAATGCCAGTGGATATGGGGGAGGGATTAGGCCTCGGTTTGCCAAAAGTAAAACCACTTGAAGTCATCCTCACACTGCGGTTGGATGTGGATGTCTATCAAAATCATTGAAGTAATTTAATCACCTCAGAGTTATGGCATGAAGCTTATCATTTTGTATGGAAGCTCTCCATTTTGGTGGGATATCTTTTTTTTTTTGATAAGTAAATGAATCATTAAACCAAACCCGCCTAAGGGGGCGGAAACCCGTATACAGGAAGTATACAAACAAAAAGGCGCAAGGCCAAGCCTCAGAATAGACAACACAGACCCCTAAAACTCCTCCAAAAACTCGAGGAAGAGAGATAATGATGAATCATTTCCTCCCTTCAACCAAGTAAGAAGAAGGTTCAGAAAATAGAACCGAATACGAGAAGGGCTAAGATCAACTCCCTCAAAGCATCTTCTGTTCCTCTCCTGCCAGATGGTCCAAAAAATACAATGAGGAACCATCCTCCAGAGCAAACGCGAACCAATCCAACCCCTAGGCCTTCTCCAAGCCGCCATCACCTCGCACACCGTACGAGGCATAACCCATACCATCTGGCTTAAAGAGAAAAATAAGTCCCAGCGACCCTAAGTGATTTGACAATGAAGAAGAAGGTGATTGGTAGTCTCCTCCTCCTTCCTACATAACCAACATCTACTGGCCATCCTCCTGCCTCGATGCTGAAGCCCCTCAATAGTCAAGATGGCCTGCCTGGCAGCGGTCCATACAAAGAAGCAAACCTTGGGAGGTGCACGACTCTTCCAAATTACCTTCCACGAAAAAGAAGCACCCCCACGACCCCTCAGCACAATATAGTAACTCTTAACTGAGAACAGGCCATCCCGAGAGCACGACCACCTCAACCCATCTGCACCCAAAGTCGGAGTCGGGGCCAATCTCAACCAGGAAAAGAACTCCGCCGCCTCCTCCAGCTCCCAATCCCTGAGATCCCTCCTAAGCTTTGGATCCCACTCCCCCCGAGCCCCATCCCCCCGCCTATGATGCACAACTAACCCCTCTTTGTCAACCCCAAGACGATACATCCCCGGGAAAAGATCCTCCAGAGAGCCCCGCGCGCCCCATTTATCCTTCCAGAATCTGATACGGTTCCCGTTCCCAAGCTGGAAGGAAATAAGCAAAGAAAACCTCCCCCACCCAAGAGCAATAAATCTCCACCAGCCCACCCCATGAGCCAAACGCCCAATAACAGGGCCCCACTCAAACGGATGCACCCCGTGCCTAGCGACCACCACTTTCCTCCATAATCTGCCTTCTTCCCGATGAAAACGCCACAGCCACTTACCCAGTAAAGCCATGTTGAATTGGGCTAAGCGCCTCACCCCAGCCCCCCCCCCCCCCCCCCTCATTCAGAGGCCTGCACACCTCATCCCAACTCACCAAGCAATAGTGAAAGTGATCATCATTCCCTCTCCACAGAAAATCTCTCATCAGCTTATCGAGCCTAATGCCAACGCTCCTAGGTAAAGGAAGAACAGACATGAAGTAAGTCGGCAGGCTAGATAAAACGCTTTTGATCAACGTCAACCGACCCCCTTTGGACAGGTAACTATGCTTCCACCCAGCCAACCTCCGTTGCACCCTCTCGAGAACCGGATCCCAAATCGAAGAAGATTTAAACTTAGCCCCTAATGGGAGTCCCAGATAAGTAGATGGGAGAGAACCGACACGACAACCAAGCACACCTGCAAGAAGCCCCAAATTCCCAACCTCTCCCACAGCAATCATCTCACTCTTCCTGACGTTGATACGTAACCCCGAAACAGCCTCAAAACACACCATAAGTAACCGCAGTGACCTCACCTCCCCCACCGACGCCCCACAAAAAATAATAGTATCATCCGCAAAAAGAAGGTGAGACACCTCCACAGAATGGGTAACAGATCTCCCGATAGAAAAACCCGAAATAAGGCCGCCCTCCATCGTCCGACTCATCATCCTAGAAAAAGCCTCCATAACCAGGATAAAGAGAAAAGGGGATAAAGAATCACCCTGCCTAAGTCCACGCGAACTCGAAAAGAACCCTTCCGGCACCCCATTAACAAGAACAGAGAAGTTGACAGTAGAAAAGCACCTCTTCATCCACCTACACCACCGTTCCCCAAACCCCATCCTCTTAAGAAAATATATGAGGAACTCCCAACTCACATGATCATACGCCTTCTCAATATCAAGTTTGCATAGAACACCCAAAACCCCACCTCTAAGTCTAGATTCGATGCACTCATTCGCAATCAGTGCGGCATCCAGAATCTGACGTCCCCCCACAAACGCACTCTGGGCCTCCGAGATGAGAGGATCAATCACATATCTAAGTCTGACCGACAAGACCTTAGAAATGAGCTTATACACGCTGCTAACCAGACTAATAGGCCTGAAATCTCTAACATCCGTAGCCCCCCCTTCTTCGGGACCAAAGTAATGAACGTGGCGTTTAGACTCCTCAGAAAATACCCCCTATCATAAAACTCGATGAAAACTGCCATCACATCCATCCTAACCACCTCCCAACAATGCTGGTAAAAAGCCATGGTGAATCCGTCCGGACCAGGCGCCTTATCACCGCACATCGACCTCAAAACCTGGACAACCTCCTCCTCTGTGAACATCCTCTCTAGCCAAATCACCTCATCCCCAGCGAGGCCTGCCACTGGGAGCCCATTCATCGTCGGACGCCAAGACTCCTCCTCGGTGTACAACCTCTCGTAGAACTGACTGATCTCCCTACGAACCTCACTCTCCTCAGTGAACTCCACTCCCCCTACGACCACCTTCTCGATATGGTTAAAGCGGCGATGGGAATTAGCCGTTTTATGAAAAAACTTAGTGTTGTAGTCTCCTTCCCTAAGCCAAAGAGCTCTAAACTTTTGCCTCCAACTCATCTCCTCCTGAACCAGACGCTTCCCCACCTCCCTTTTCTTCTCGACCCTCGTCACCCTCTCTGCCCCCGAAAGACCATCTACCCCTTCTTTTTCGTCAAAGTGACGGATATCCTCTAAAAGCTGCTCAATCGCACCCCGCACATTACCAAACACGTCTCGGTTCCACCGAATGATATCCCCCTTAAGAAGAAATAATTTAGTCGCAAGTCTGAAGCTCGCATTCCCCTCCACCTCATACCCCTGCCACCACTCCCGAACCCTCCCCACAAAATCCTCCTCTTTTAACCACATATTCTCAAATCTAAACGGGGTCCTCCCCCCAAACCTCCCTCCACACTCCAGTAAAATAGGTGAGTGGTCCGAAGTCACTCGAGGCAAGCAAGACTGAGTTGCCCCCGAAAAATGATCATCCCAATCATTAGAAAGTAAATAACGATCCAGCCGAGAAAGAGAAGGCTCGTCCCTATTACTGGACCAGGTGAACACCCCTCCCACCAAAGGGAGATCAATCAGCTCCAACTCATCAATGAAGTCTGAGAAATCCCGCATATACGAGTTCGACCTCCCCCCACCACTTCTCTCAGATGGGAAACGAACGATGTTGTAATCACCCCCTGAGCACCACGGAACACCCCAAACATTCCTGACCCCTGCCAATTCCTCCCACAACTCCCAACGAAATGAGTCTTCCACAGGCCCATAAACCCCCGAAAAGCTCCATGAGAACTGATCCTCCACAGACCTGAATAAGCACGAAAGAGACCACCGACCTACTAAAAAATCAATTTTTTCCACCACTCTATTATCCCACATAATAATAATCCCTCATGAAGCCCCATCGGAATCCAGGCAGCACCACTCAACCCATCGACCTCCCCAAATCGAACGCGCCACCTCCCAATCCACAGACCCCAACTTTGTCTCTTGAAGGCATAAAATGTCCGGCCTCCACTGCGAAATCGCTCCACTAACCACCCTTCGTTTTGCGGGGTCATTCAACCCCCGCACGTTCCAAGATATAAGGTGTAGCTTCATTAAAATCCATTGGTTCCCCTGCTCACCCCCCTCTCTACATCCTGGACTCTTTCCCTCCGCCTCTCCTCTATGTGTTGGAACACCCTCAGTGCCTCCTCCTCATTTCCTACAAAATCGATCCCTAGAAATGTACTAAAGCCTACTATAACATTGGAAACCCATTCCTCCGCATCTGGATCCGGAATTTTCTCGCCAATCCTAATCCCGGACGCCTCCCCTTCCCGCTCCACAGCCCCTAGCTCCACCCACAGTCTAGGGGACAAGTTCCCCAAGTTACTAACAAAATCTTGCCCACTCGACGGATCCCCAGAAACGCCACCCGACCAATGCGCAAGGGCCCCACCCTCCACATCACCCTCACCCTCCTCGACAATAGTGCAAAGGGTATCCCCCCTCACAAGCAACGAAGCCGGAGATAAAGAGGAACCGAGCCCCTCGGCTGAGCAAGGACTCGTGGCCGCCCCCTTACCTCCAAAAACACCTCCGGATATGCCCAACGAATCCTTAACAACCGCACGTTTACCCTTAAAAACCCCTCTAACCTTGCCTCTAATATTGAGGGCTTTAGTTTTATCTTTTTTTTTTCCAAGAACCCCATTTTTCAACACTTTACCGGAATTAAGACAAGGTCCGACTAAACTATAATGAGCGCATTGTTTACTATTCTTAGCAGGCAGGGACTCCATACAATTAGAAGCACGCCTGGTACCGTCATTTAACACATTGTTACCCAAATCATTACCAGCCAACAAAACCTTTTGCCCATTCTTATTATGACAAAAATAATTTTGCAACGTCAAATCACCCTTCTTGTCCTTCCTTCCCTTCTTGTCCGCCCCTGAACCAACATTAAACCCAAGAGGCTGCTCTACAAGACCCACTTTCTTGCCAGACCCATCACCCTCAACTTGACTCGCCAACAAATCACTTTCCCCCACTGTAGCACACAGGGTCTTGTCCGCCACCCTACTGTACACCAACCCCATACCTCGTACGCTATGTTGCTCAGTCCCCAAGGCTACACTAGTCTGCACACCTATGCAGGAAACATGCTGAGCGGAGCTTCCCGCCCCGTCACCGGTACACACAAAGCTGGAACTGGAGACCTGCCGACCAGGGGTAGCCACACCGTCGTCGGAACCACCAACGCTGCTCACTGCACAGCCACTCCGTACCCCCAAGCACAACTTACCGCCGATACTGGGCGTCACCGACCTGGACAGCGTAGACGGAGCCAAATGACGAGACCCAACCTGAACTTTGCCATAACGTTTGAGTATACCAGCCTTAGTAAAATGTTGACAAGGTCTTATATCGGGTTTTACTAAAGTCCTAGTTTTAACAACATAAAATAAAAATAGTGTAACTAATGAAATTATCATATATACATTTATATATTTAATACGCTTGTTAAGGGTATCATTTCTCATGTTTCCATTGATCCATTAATATTATAATTTTAGTTGTTTGTATCCTTCTAGTAATATTATATTTAAATACATCTATTAAGCAATTTTCCTTCAAACTGTAGCTCCATTAAAACATAAACTACTCATTACACATGAGTAACTAAGTCTATTACGTTTTATTATACAAATCTTGACCCATTACAACTTGGTTAAAGTAATCATTAAAACATGCATTTCAGTCATTTAAAAAAAATAGTTCCTGATAATTATTAAAAGGTTTTGGCATAAATTGGGTCGGTCATATATCATCTCGCAATTCTCAAATTAGCTTAATAAAAAAACCTAATATATAACCGACTGTGATCCCTTTGAAAATATAAAGCATGTCGTGTCTTTACTTTTCATATGCTCACTCATAAACCAAGTTTAGGGGAAGAATAAAAATAAGTTGCATTAAGGAAATGCAATAACATAACTACAGAATAATACGTTATCAAAAGTTGCATAAAGAATAAATGAAATCAGAATAAAAACATGGGAAGATAATTAGAAGTTCTACGGTGTTAAATGGATCCAAATTAAAAATAAGACTAAAAAATTGCCATGGTTTGTTCTAAAGCTGAATTGTTGTATAACTGAAATATTTGAAGTACTTTTTTTAGATTTGGGCAATTATGTTGAAGTATTTCAAAAAGAAATGTGTTCGGTGTTAAGTTAGTTTAAACTTTAAAAGTTATTTCTAAAAATAATTGGTTTGTTGGGTTTTTAAAAATATTAATTTGTTGGTTTGTTAAAAATATTGGTTTGTTTGGTGAATATATCAGTTTGCTCACTATTTTTTAATCGCTGCCATTTAATTGTTAAAATATAATTAAAAAGAATTGAAGGAATTATGTTGAAGTATTTTAATTGTTATTTCAGATATAAGCCAATGTTGAGATATTTTAAATAGAAATTGTGAATATTGACCTTAAGATTTATAAGGTTAAAAAGTTGGAAAAAAATAAAATAATCCTAAACGAAAATCGCCTCGGGGCTCCCTCCCCCGAAACCCTGGCTTTTATAAAAATAATTTGCACCCTCTAACCAATAATACCGAGTCCGCCACTGCTGCTGATGCATCACCACATGTATTCATGAAAAGTTGAAATCTTTTTTGATTAAAATCAAAGAAACGATATTGGCCACGTCATGTCATGGAAAAAGTATGATGCACTTAAGACACAATATATTCGTGCTCAATATCAATAAATACACGACATGTTTGTAGATGTAAACATAATATGTTTATAATGAGGAAAATGTGGGACACGTATCGTATTTACATCATATTATTATTACAATTAAATACGGACATGTGGTGTCATAATTGAATGGTATGTTTTTACCAATATCATGAGTAGACGTAAATAATTAAGACAAACAACTCTAAAATGATGCATAAACAACATTAATAGTGTTGTACCTTATGTATCAAAGAATTTCATGATATATATATATATATATATATATATATATATATATATATATATATATATAGAGAGAGAGAGAGAGAGAGAGAGAGACAGAGAGAGAGTCACATGCGGATTGTTAAATGCGGATTGGTGCAGACCATTAAACATGTGAGACAAAAGGAATTAAGCTATTGTCGCTTAGAAAAGTAAAAAAGGAACGGCTACAAACCTAAACCTAAACCTAAACCTCACAAACCCCACAAAAGCGTTTATCTTCATCACCTGACCTCAAGAGACAACAACTGAGACAAACCCTTTGTCTTCATCCCCTGAACTCAAGTGCGATCAAATACCCAGGAGAAGAACCGGACTTCAAACCTTGAAGGTAAGATTTGAAAATGGCTTGTTCCTATTTGTAAAACTTGTAAAATAATTGTTTGAAACCTAAACCTTGAAGGTTGATCAAATAACTGTTTGTTCCAATTTGTAATTTTTTTTTTACAAGCATTTGTTCCTATTCGTACCTATTTGTTCCTATTTTTACAAGCATTTATTCCTGTTTTTACAAGGATTTGTATCTGTTTGTTCCTGTTAACAATTTTTTTTATCTTGGTATTGATATTTGCTTAAAAAAAATAATGTTCCTTCTTGAATTATATTCCTGTTATTTTATAATAATTATATAATACTAATTTTCCGGACATGGCATCGAAAAGAAGGTCATTTGACTCTAACAATAAAATTAATTCTTGTCTATTTTTTCATTGGATTGATATCGAAGGATCAGTGAATTCTGAAAGATCAGTGGATACCGAAAGAACTGTCGAAATCGAAGATCGTGAGCTTGTCGTGAAGATAATGGAATTGGAAAAAAAAATTGACGCACTAGAGAAAAGGACTGCCAAAATAATTGACGCACTGGAGAAGAAGTGTGATAAGAAAAATTTTCATTTCAATTGTATTGTGGTTGTAATTGTTGCAGTGATTTGTTTTAAGATTCAGGTTTAGGAGATGTAATTGTAGCAGTGGTTGTAATATGGTTCGAATATTGTAATGTGTTTTCGATAATGTAATGAAATTTGTTGGAATTTAGTTTGGTTGTTTGGCTTGTTACAATGTTCACACAGTTCCATTTTAAGTTTCAATTTAGTTTGGCTTGTTTACACAGAGAAATGACAAATGTTTGGTTCTCATATTGATATGAAATAGAATATTCTATAAAATCTCAATTGTATCATTGCAATAAACATATAGTGAAATCATTGCAGAACTATTGTTATAAAAGTTTGTAGAAATGCCCATTTGGGACTAAGAACACTTCTTTCAGAACTTGTAGCGGTGGTTGTAAAGTTTGTACAAATTCCCATTGCAGAACTTATTGTTATAAAAATTTTGGACTAAGTAGTGAGGTTATAAATAGAACTGGGATTGAATCACATTAACAGGTAGAATCGCATTTCAGTGAGGTTATAAAACAGAACTGGGATTTAATCACATTAATAGGTAGAATCTCATTTCATTATAATGTCATTTCAATGCGGTTGTAAAACATAATTGGATTGAATCACATTAATAGGTATAATCTCATTCCATTAAAATCTCATTTCAATGAGGTTGTAAAACACAAAGATCATTCCATTAGAATTTCTTAACTTCAGTAGAATCTCATTCCATTAAAAACAGTTAAGAAGTACAAAACAATTAAGGAATACAAAACAATAACAGATTCATTGAATCACAAAGACATTTCTTCTTCGCCGTCTCTAGTCCTACAAAATAAAAATAAACTTTTATCACAAATAATAAGGAAAATAAGGTTTGTTACCAACAAAATAATCATAAATAATAAGGAAAATAAGGTTTTTTATCTATTGATCACCGGACAATTTCTTTTATCATGTAACTGACCAACCACGCCACACCCATTACAACGACGTACATTAGACTTTTTAACTCTACCTAATTCTTTCTCGATACCTCTTTTTAGCCTTTCACCACATCCTTTGGCTCTAACTTGTTTCGGTTCTTTGTAATTACAACTCAAGTTCACCGGAACGTATCCACTCGGTTTGAAATTTAGTTATGTATCCAAACCAATACAAACAACTTTGTTGATTTTATCGAGTATGTCGTCCAAAGAATCATTGTAAATTTTAATTCCTTCTGAAGGGTCTTATCAACAACATCCAAAGACTTTTGTATTAACTGACTCCGTTGAAGGAAATATGACTTGTCATCCATTATCTCGACGCCACGTGCATTAGTGACCTTAACCGTTTTAGCCATTTTTGTCCATCTCTTCAAGATATATTGGATCGGTAATGTAAAAAAATCATGAAAATTTTCCAAATAAGCCAACACATGATGGCATGGAATCCCATAGTGCTCAAACATCTGACAAGTACATGACGCAAATTGCAAATTAGTGTTGTAAATTATTTCTCGTACCTTTGAATCACTGGTTTCCCTTAAAATTTTATAAACCTTTGTATTTTCATCACCCTTCACCTCCTCGAACTTGTAACTAAATATCTCCCACATCTCATCCGGGAATTTATAAAATATTTCATTTGTATAAATACCAACCATTTACAACAGAACATTATGAAATAGTTTCAATTTCGGCTTCTCGGTGAAGTCTTTGTGATCGACAAACAACTCTTCGTGATGTTGACACATAAGCCCCCTACCAAATTTGATCACAAAATTCACAAGCGAGTTCCTTTTCGAAATAACTTTTTTTAAAATGAGTGGGCACTTTCAGCTCATTGACTACTTGACATACCGGTAGAGAAAACATGATTCACATAAGCAGGAACCTATTTCGAACAAATTTCAAACACAGAATGGAGCCAAACTCTTCCCTCCTTTCACAATTCCATATGCAATCTAAAAACTCCTTATAGTGGGCACTAAATTTTACCGCATCAATTTTTTCAGAAAGTTTCATCAAAATGTGCCAATTACAATACTTATGATATGTGTATGGGAGATCTTCTAATATTGCTCTTGTCATAGCATCTGAATCTTCTGATAAGAACTCTTGGGCAGTCGAAACACTGCGATGAGATCTCAAAAATTGTGTTTTCCTCGGCATCAACAAAGGGTGGGTATGACCCTCGACGAATGAAACAACTACATATGTGCCACTCGAATTCCTTGCAACTGTAATTTTTGCTTTACAACCCTCCTTAACAGATACCCGAAATCTAGAAGTCTCCGGATCCTCTACAAGCTTACCCTTTCCTTATTTGAAACAAACATACTCCTTCCTTATTATCTCTTTAGTTTCGACATTATTCTTTTTAGACTAATTACGAATATTAAATCCACCTTCTTTAGCATATGCGTTTTAAAAACTCTTAACTTCATCAACTGTTGGGAACTATTGCCCAATCTTTGGCTTAAGTTCTTCCCGCACTTGTGGGCTAAAACATTCATTAATGTCATTCGAATTTAATGTCACCCATTGTTCCCCTCTTTTGGACACAATTGCTAAATTGACACTTTGGTAAATCTCAATCTCAAACACCATATTATCTCTAATCCACATCTCTTTATTAATACTTGAAGAATCCATTCTATGGAAAAAAAATTAGTACAAATATTACAAAAAAATAAAGAATGGTTAAATC
The DNA here is from genome assembly GCA_949130495.1 of Sambucus nigra. Classification (NCBI taxonomy): domain Eukaryota; kingdom Viridiplantae; phylum Streptophyta; class Magnoliopsida; order Dipsacales; family Adoxaceae; genus Sambucus; species Sambucus nigra. The sequence continues at coordinate 610,893,873 of OX422217.1, read as the reverse complement.
AAAATAAACAAAAAAAAAAAAAGCAATACAAACATTACAAAAAAATTAAAGAAAGTTTAAATAAAAAAAACTAAAAAACCCAATACAAACATTAAATAAGTTGACAAATAAAAATCAGTAGAAACATTAAATGAGTAGAAACATTATAAACCTTAAATCACTAGAAATATTATAAATCAGTACAAACATTATTAAATCATTTGTGGGCTCGCATGATTATAAATAAGTTGGCATTAAAAATCAGTACAAACATTAAATAAGTTGGCATATTAATCGACTTAAGCTATTGTGTGGGGCTAAATGATTGTAAATAAGTTGGCAATAAAAAGAATTAAATGATTACTGTAAAACTGTAATATCTGACTTCTTGAAGATGTTGACCCAAATGATTGCTGCCGAGGTCCGGGGATGAAGACAAACGCTTTTGTGGGGTTTGTGAGGTTTAGGTTTAGGTTTGTAGCCGTTCCTTTTTTACTTTTCTAAACAACAATAACTAAAGTTATTTTGGCTCACATGTTTAATGGTCTGCACCAATCCACATTTAACAATCCGCATGTGAGCCATTCAAAACACAGGTAGCCTATTCAAATATTGAGGTTAGCACTCCGACATACGCCTATTCAAGATCATACAGTTAAGTGTATTTCCCTTTGGCTGAAGTCACGAAGAATTTTTGTAAAATATCAAGTCACGTATAATTTAAGTATAATATTTATATAAAATAAATAATCGTAAACAATTGTTAAAAATTTGGCAGAATTTCCTGTGTATAGGATTATGCGCCCTGTATAAGAAATAAAAAATACACCAAGAACAAAATTAATAGTTTGCAATTCAAATATAATATCATTGTCTATTTAGATATGTATTGACATATATAGTAATCATTTTTGGTTGCTTTCATATTTTGCAAGGGCCAAACAACATTGTATAGAATGCGTCCAACTAAAATAAATATTTTACAAAATAAATAAATAAGTTCTCAATATTACTAACATATATCATCTTAATTTACGAAAACACTTTTGAAGAAAAGAGAGAAATGTCAAAAGCTCGATCTATCGGTTTCCTATCTTCCATCCCACTAAATATGTCATTTTCACCGTCCTTTATATAATGGCACCAATGTCCATACAACGGGAGCTACTGCACAACAGAACTGCTAGTTAGTCGATCAGCTCCTCAAGAACGAACTACCTCTTTGTGGCGTGAGCTACTGCGCAGGACCTACAAACAGATAAAGATATTACCTCAACAATTGTCTTCACAATTTAAAATGTCAAATTATGCGTCAACAGATCTTAATTTCACATATTACCTCTTTGTTGCGTGAAATTCTCCTTTCGGTTCTCCTTCAACTGTCCACGCTAGAAGGGGAAAGGTAGCATTAGATCCTTCACCACACATAGTCCTATCAAGGTAGCATTGATAATTAGTACTATATTCAAATAAACAACAAACAATAATATGATAAGGATAAAGTATTTTGTCATGAATAAGTCTACCATGACAAAAAAAATATACGAAGCACGATACTCAATTCAACGAAGAAAATAATTTTCCTATTATACTAAGCAAGATAACTAAGAAGTAAAACTGGTGTCTGTAAACATCAAATGTTGATCCTGTTCGGTTCAGGTTCGTGACACCCGATGCAGCCGATCCAACACTCATCAACATATATGCAAACACCTGATCAGCTGCAAAAATAAGTCTTGATGCCCTAATCAGCAACCTCGATACACTAAAATGCAAACACCTAATCAGGAGAGTGAACTAATATGCAAACACCTAATCAGTAGAGTGAACTAATATGCAAACACCTGATCAGCAGAGTGAACTAATATTTTTCGCAGCAAGCTGCTGATTAGTGAATGATTATAGAACTAATATGCACTGATCAATAGTTGAAGAGCAAAGTGAACTAATCATTCATTTTTTGAACACTTCCCCAGCAGCCTTGATGCACTAATCAATAGTAGAAGAGAAGAGTGAACTGTAACAACAACCATAACCCCAAGCAAATACCTGAAAGATTGAGTGAATGACCACTTGGAATAGATAGGGAGATTGAGGCCAAATATGGAGAAAGTGGCAACTTCCTTAACAGTGACCATTAGTGACAGAGTTGTCATCGTAGTTAACACACAGACCAACCACAAAACCACATTATTTCAAAGTACTCGACCCCAATACATAAAGTAGTATTTTTTTTAACTAAAGAACGATTAAGATTCCCATCGACAACGTTGGTGAATACTAATGGCTGATACAATGCTTTCAGTCATGTAGTGGTCCATTTAGTTATTTTTCTCACACGATCAAAGTCATCATTTCAACTATTTGTCGAACACGATCAAAGTCATCTAAAGAAAGAAAGCTTATCAAATAATAAAAGGCCTGAAAAATCAAATATGTCCATTGCATTGTCAACTAAACATTATAAACAAACACATTTTTCCATGAATATCTACTGGATTAAAAACTTACAAAAATATAGCACAATAATATGATTGGAATTACAAAAACATAGCACAATGTATATGTACTCCTCATGTGAATTCTGTTTTGAATAAATATACCTGCTCACATTGATCAACTTGATCAACCTGCTCACATGAATTATGTTTTGAATAAATATACATGTTTTGAATAATTATGAAAGGGCACAAATCGAAACGAACAAAATACCTGCTCACATTGATCAACTTGAAAGGGCTCTTGGTGACATTAAAACACCACATCAAATTGGGAGAATGAAGGATACTACCAATAAATTTGAGACCTAGAACTGCAATTTAATTAAATAAATAGACAAAGATAACTGTGAGTTGAATACAAACATAAGAAATACCACAATGAACTCTTGTATCGCAATCATAATCGTAATTGTAATCATAATCGTAATCGTATCAGACCATAATGAACTCTAGAGGCATCGCCCTTTCTTATTACCATATCTTTTCTATCCTCCCAACTATTCACGCATGATTAGAATCACAAAATAAAATAGTTTATCAATCCAACAATGCAATTAAATGCTAGTGGCTTACATGGGTTAAATTCGTCTTAAATTTCCATCTATACAGTGTACAGGCTATCAAGAAAACATTTAAAAAAATAACAATACCAAGAAACAAAAGTGTGGGAGGGACATGCTTAACTATTATTTTTGCATACTTATCATCTAAGAGTCCTCTTGTTGCCATAGAACTAAACTCTGAAACTATACGATGGCTTAATAGTTGCCATTGAACTGGGGAAAAAATACTAAGCAGACTAACAGTAACACTAAGAAGACTAACACTAAGCAGACTAACAGTTAGTTCTAGCAAAATTTAACCTATGCTATAACATTCCTTTACAAACCCAAGTGCAAACAAACACTAACAGATATACAGGCAACAACGATATCATTACCAAATATCGAAATATCAAAATAATAAACCCAGATTTCCGTATAAAAGTATTAGCCCCCAAATTAGTATAAAAGTATAAGCCCCCAAACCATAAAGAAAGAAATAAAGTAAAGATATCATTATTGAATACCGAAGTACTTAGACAAAAGACTCAGATTTCTATCAAAGACATTGGTCGGCCAGTTTAAATACCATTTGTCCCCTGCCTTGTTATAACACTGGAAGCGAATAGGGAGGGGTTATACGCTACAAAATATTCATAAATTCTGGAAGCAAATACAAAATACCATTAAAAATGATTCATTACAGTATCCGAAACATATTAGTCTAACATTCAATGGAAAAATTGGACCAAGAACCAGAGTGTTGAAACTGTAGATTGTTGTTGCCAACGAAGGGAACTTGGTTTAGGTCACTTGTGACATAACCTTAAAAAAGCTAACTGTTATAAATTCATATTGAATTTATCTAGTTTATAACTGTTATAAAGTTTACAACTGTTACAGAAGCTAACAGTTATACAAGTTTCAAAAGCTAACTGTTATACCATCCAGTTTCATCTTATATTTCGAACCAAAAGGTTACCAACTTGTTCTCCCATCCATGAACATGAAAAAACATGGTTCATAATAATAATAAAATAAATCCACGTAAAACTTCAAGTATTTGTAATGTCCATAGGTCAAGGCATTTCTAAATTCATCAAACACGCCATTGTGGTTCACAATGACGTCTTCTAACAACTCCAGTCTCAAGTGCCTACAAACAGGTATTTGAAATAGAAGACTTCATGTAGTAACAAAGGATTTTTTATGGGCCCGTCAAATTTTAGCTAAAATATTTTTCACATATCGTGTGCTTATGACAACAAGAAGAATATCTTATTTCAAACATCTATTAGCCATTCCCTGCAAAAAGAAAAATGTCAAATTGATAAAACTCCCATTTAATGATTCTGAACCTGGTGAAAAGCGGGGCCTCTTCAACTTTGCCAGGAAAACTGAGCAAAAGGTGACAGAACTTGCACTTCTTCACATGCCTCTTCCCACTTTTCCCTCATTGCCCCTTCTGCAGCCGATTCCCCAATTTCCATCTTACCAGCGATAAGTGTCCAGACACCATAAGATGGTTAAATCTTGTTATCATGATCAATAAGGCAACCCACAACCATTTTCGGATTCTCATAGGTAATCTTTCCACAAAGTGTGAAACTAGCTCTCATTTTCTCCTCCCCATCAGGTATCTCATGCTTTTTTGGGTCACCGCACCATTGACAGAAATTGATCTTCGGAGTGCTTACAATTGATCGAATTGTGACTGATAAAGAAAACACAAATTGTTGTTGATTTGTGATTCCAAAGGTTCAAATAGGAAGTCTAACATAATGACACCAGTAACTACATATTTTTTCCAAGATTTTCTTTTTATATGTCTTCACCAAGCTTGACTGTTATATCAAATGCAATAAATCCAGGAGCTACAACATTAAAATTTATATTTCTGCTTGCATATTCTTTTGCAATACTTTTTGTGAAGACAAAAACTCCTTCTTTTGCAGCGCTGTAATTAGCTTACCCAGTATTGCCAACCAAACCAACGATAGATGCTATGAGTAATAGGACAACTAAGAGAAAAATCAGTACGAATTAGCTTGAAATTAGTACAAATTAGCATTTCAACGAGATTCTACATTTGCTGCTTGAAATCAGACTAAGAATTTGTGCAAATACATAGGACTACTATGATAAATAGGACAACAAAGAGAGAAATCAGTAAAATTAGATTGAAATTAGTAAAAATTAAGTTCATGCCAGTGAATTTTTTTAGAGATACATATTATATGCAAACTGCTAGAGTTCATATCAACATAGAGACCAAAATTTATTCAACTATTCATCAATTTAAATGCAAAAGTGATGGGTCTCATGAATACTAATGGGTCTCGTGAGCCAAAATACTAAAGTTAGAATATTAAGAAAACTCTCAATTGAAAAAAAAACTAAATTTAACACAATTTGAAAATTAACATTAATTTTGATGGATTGCAAGACAATTGAAGTTAGAATAACACTGGCCTCAATAGAAACCAAAATAAAGGACTAAACCTTAATTACAACCAGAATAAAAACATTCACCTTAATTACAACCAATCAACACCCACACACACAGTAAGCACACACCCCTTAACCCCCCCCCCCTCCCCTGTAACCCAACCCAATCCTCAATCCCTCACTTTTCCCTCTAACCAACATCTCATTCGTCCAAGCTATCACGTGCACACCCAGCCTCCACAAACTCACTCACGCACATTATAAACACACAAAACGACAAACTGATCTCAATGATAAACTATAAAATAGTAAAGTGGTTCCATATGATGAAGTAAGTAGAAAGAATAAATAAATTACAGTTTGTAGACCCAATCACTTCAATTTCAAGATAGTGCAGTTTGCCTTGAGTACTAAATAACCACTTGCCCATTTTTTCAAACACCTGAGGGGCACCAAAGAAATAAAGTGTTATATTACATATTATTAAGATTATATAAACAAAAAACATGAAATCAAAATATCAAACAAACTTAGAAACCCTATAATTAGTCTAAAACATATATAAAAAAAATACCTAGACCTCCTAAACCTAGAAATGAACAACCCTATAATTAGAACCACACACACACAAATAGAAACAAAACATCTCGCATACTCGCATGAATTGTAATTTCATCCCAACCACGATATGCAAAGTAGAAAGTTCAAATCTGCAGAGTTCAAATATTATATTAAACAGAGTTCAAATCTCAACAATAAACTAATCAAAAAATAAAAGACTCCATAAAATCCCTAATTTGAAATTAAAATCAGATACTAAAATTGAAGGTTAAATGCATTTCAAACTTAAATCAAATGTTAAACAAAACATATAGAAGGTTAAACCATTTGAACCGTACATGAGAGGAGAAATAACGTGGTGCGGCGGTGTGAGATCTATGATGGTGGTGTGAGACATCTTCAAAAGATCCATATTACAATCATGTTACCTGCAAAAGACAAAGAAACAAAACAAAACACATACACAATAGATCTTAGATGAAATCTGCAATCAAAATCAACAGATCTGAGCCAAAATCAAAATAAGTGTGTGTGTGTTTATGTGTGCGTGAGTGTGTGTAAGAGAGTGATCTGTAAGAGTCTGCGTGTTAGAGGCGGAGGAAGACATATGAGAGAGAGACGTGGAGAGGATGAGGGAGGGGGAGCATCGGGTGAGTGAGAGGACTGAATGTGTGAGAAATGAGACAGGGTTTCAAGGGGTTTCGTGTGTGTTTACCAAAATACTCTTCTGTTTGAATTAAAGTGGAAGAGGGGGAATTGATTAGTGAGGAGAAAATGAGGGGGAAACCAAAAACTTGAGGAGTAAAATAAGGAGTGCATAAAAAAATCATATTTATGACATCATCTTTCCATCTTATGACATACATAGGTTTCTTACTTTATTATATAGATATATATACTGCTCTTGTGCGGACCAGTCCGCATTTTAATAGTGCAGATCGAACATGTATCACTTGATGGTGAACTCAGAAAAGAAAGAGAGTGTGCCATAAGGTGACACATGTCTGCTCCGCACTCTTAAAATGCGAATTGATCCGCACAAGAGGAGTGTTATATATATATATATATATATATATATATATATATATATATAGAGAGAGAGAGAGAGAGAGAAATCGTAACCATAAACAAAGACCGCACACGTGATGTGCACAAAGAACAAAGATCCGCACAAGATCCGCACACGTGATGTGCACAAAGAACAAAGACCTTCCAACCAAGGTAACCATAAACAAATTGTTGGAGCTCTTCACATTTAATATAATCATCAATATGGTAGTTGGAAAGCGATTTTCCGTCGAAAATAACTCTCAAGGCTGGCATTTGAGAGAAATGGTGTCGAGGGTGTTGTATCTAAGCGGTGTTTTCGTGGTGTCCGATGCCATCCCGGGTCTCGAATGTTTGGACGTTGGGGGGTATATACAATCTATGAAGCGGGCTAGTAAGGATTTTGATAAAGTTGTTGGAGGATGGCTGGAAGAACAACTTCAAAAAAGATTGTGATGCCAATGGCGATGGGGACTTCATGGATATGATGCTATAGAGCCTACCAAAGGAGGCCCTCATGTCCGGCCATGACCATGACACCATTATTAAAGCAACAACATCGGTACGTGATACTCTTCAAACATCTAACTTAAATACACAAATGAGTGTACCACATTTAGACTAGACTAGTCAATGTTATGCAGCCTACTCAGAGACTTTACTGGAATTTTTTCAAGTATTTAATTTCTCCAAAGGGTCCGTTGTGAAAAAATGTTTGCAAAAATCATTTAAAAACATCACAAAAAGTGAAAATGAACGTCAAAGTGCAAATATGAAAAATTGTGTGGAGTAAACGACTCTTATGGCTTCTAAATTATATAAGTTTGGCTAATTTAATGCCTAAACTAATAATTTAATAATATAATTCGGTCAATTAAATCCCTGAACTAATAATTTGACTAATTTAGTTCCTAAACTAATATTATTTGACCAATTTAAAACAGATTTTTTGAAAATGGAATAAAAAAATGTTCTTAAAACAGTTTTTTTAAAATGGAATAAAAAATTGTTTTTATTTTTTCATGTTGAAGAATTACTCTATTTTTTAATAAGAGTTAAAACCTTTGAAATGTACCCCAAATAATATAAAAAATGTGAGTTTTTTTTAAATGGGATAAAAAACAGTTTTTTTAAATAGGAAAAAAAACATTTTTTTAAATAGGATAAAAAGCAGTTTTTTTTATTATAAAATCTGTTTTTAAATAGCAAAAAAACTGTTTTTTTCCTATTTAAAAAAAAACAGGTTTTACATTTGATTAAAAAAAAGGGAAAAACTGTTTTTTAAGATAAAAAAAAAAACTGTTTTTTTAAATAGAAAAAAATTGTTTTTTAAAAAACTGTTTTTTTAAATTGAAAAAAAAAAACTGTTTTTATCCTATTTAAAAAAGTGTTTTTATCCTATTAAAAAAATATTTTTTCGTATTTAAAAAAAATGTTTTTTATCCTATTTAAAAAAAACTCAGAGTCTTTTATTATTTGGGGTACAATTCAAAGGATTTTACTGTTGTTAAAAAATAAAGTGATTCTTCAACTTAAAAAAAATAAAAACAGTTTAAACTTTGAAAAACAGTTTTTAATTCGATTAAAAAAAAAACTATTTTTATCCTGTTTAAAAAAGAGTATTTTTTTAACTTTGATAAGAAAAAACTGGCTTTAAGCTATTTTAGGGATTAAATTGGCCAAATTATTAGTTCAGAGACTAAAGTGGCTAAATTATATTGGTTCGGGGACTAAATTGACCAAATTATTAGTTTATGGACTAAATTGACCAAACTTATATAATTTAGGAGTCATAGAGGTTATTTATTCAATTGTGTACCAACGACTAAAATTACGCATAATTACTAAACCATAAAGTGAAAATAAACTATATTTTAATGAAACAGATCATCAATTATATACCAACAATTTGGGGCAATTCAAGTATACCTAAATACTTTGTTTTATCTAGTTGAATTAAGAAGCTAGAAAATTTTAGTGTTCAATTGACATTAAGAAATTGCTTTTATCTAAACCAGGTTGTTCTAAGCATGGCATATACAAAGCTAAACTAATACCCTTCGTATCACTTTATAGTAATCAGTTTAAATGCTTTAATATTAACATCATCTTTATGAAAACATATAGTAATTGAGAGTGTTAACAAATATACACGAGACCCAAAACTGAATAAAGACTAATCCAACTAACAATCCTAAAAATAAGTGACACACTTTACTAGTAAAGAATGATTTTAAAAGAAGGATCAAATATAAAAAAGTTTCTCAAACATTTTTTAATACATGTTTAGTCCAAGTCTTTTTATTTTCTTTCAAAAAGTCTATCAAATGCCCATTTAATCAATATTTTCTTATTTTTAAAGTTCGCGCTTGCGGCATGATGAGGGACTTTTTGAAACAAATAAAAAGGTTTGCATTAAACGTATATTAAAAAATGTTTGAGGGATTATTTTCTATATGCCCCTTAAAAAAATGAGTTAACGCAAAAAAAACTGGTGGGGAAGATAAGTGTACCGGCGCCTGAACTACAGGGCAAATGAAATCTTCCACTACATTTTGTTAAAATATAGTTGACATATATAAGAGGGTTTGGAAATTAACAAGGACATGGGTTTAAAAAACACCCACTAGATGCCAATATTAAAGTGACACGTGGGAAAATTAAAACATTGCACTATACTATATAAGATTTTGGGGTGGCCCACCCATCGTCAATTGGCTTTGGCTTGGATGATCCAACATTTATCATGGTATCGGAGCAAGCTATTTATGGGCCAATGACCTAATTGCTCCGCGTCACCTAATAAAAATATGTCCACGTGTATGCTCAAGTAACGCCACGCGTGAGGGGGCGTGTTGAGACACAAAGTCCCATATTGAAGAATTAAAGCCCTGTACCACAGTATATAAGATTGTGGAACCCCTCCACCCATTGCCAATTGATTTTGAGTTGGATGTTCCAACATTTAATAGTCAATATATTTGCCAACAACCTCTCAGATTTCAAATACATACTAATGATAAGATGTGCCCAAAATCAAATCCCTAGGTAACATCTTAAAATAATTAAATAATAATAAAAACAACGATAAAGATTTGACATATAATTACTATAACAGAGATAGACATAGTTGACATTTTCTTATTATTTTTTTCATATTATTAAGGGGAGACAATATTACATTACTATTGAGTTTTTTGCTCAAAATCCATCACTTTTCAATAACATTTTGTAGATTCTCATTTGGGCGGGGTCAGAAAGCACAGCCGAGACACTAATTTGGGCCCTCTCTTTACTCTTGAATCATCCACGTGAGTTAAAAATTGTTGAAGATGAACTCGACATCCACATAGGAAAAGAAAGATGGGCACAAGAACCTGATATAAAGAGCCTCAAATATCTACAAGCTATGGTGAAGGAAACACTTCGATTATACCCACCTGGTTCCTTAGCAGGACCTCATGAGTCCACTGAAGACTGCTATGTTAATGGTTATTATGTCCAAAAGCGTACGCGTTTGATTGTCAACCTATGGAAGCTACACCAGGATCCACGAGTGTGGTCAAAACCTCACGAGTTATAACTAGAGAGGTTTCTCAAGGCCCATGTCGGCATGGATTATCGAGGACAAAACTTTGAGTACATACGGTTCAGTTTTGGGAGGAGAATGTGCCCTGCTATTACACTTGCCTCACAAGTGATTCACTTGACACTAGCTCGTTTACTTCATGGATTTGATATATCGACGCCACTTCGAATGCCAGTGGATATGGGGGAGGGATTAGGCATCAGTTTGCCAAAGGTAAAACCACTTGAAGTCATCCTCACACCGCGGTTTCCTATGGAGCTCTATCAAAACCTTTGAACCAATTCAATCGCTTCAAAGTTATTGTGTGAAGCTTATCATTTTGGATGGAAGTTCTCCATTTTGGTGGGATGACTAAAATAGTAATAAAATGTTGACGAGGTCTTATATAAGGTACTACTAAAGGCCCGGTGTTAATAACATAAAGTAAAAATAGTGTTACTAATAACATAATATTACACACATAGTTATATACCTAATATGCTTTTTAAGGGGATCGTTTCTCATGTTTCCATCGATCCAATAATAATATAATTGGTAGTTGATTGTATCCTTCTAGTAATAATATATTTATATAAATCTATTAAGCCAAGTTCCCTTCAAACTATAGCTCCATTAAAACATAAACTTCTTGCTACACATGAGTAACTATATCTATCATGCCTTATTATGCAAATCATTTATCCATTACAATTTGGTTAAAATACTCATTAAAACATGAATTTCAGTCATTTTTAAACAATAGTTCCTAATAATTATTAAAAGGTTTTGACATAAGTGGGGTTGGTCAATTATTATCTTGCAATTCTCAAATTTGCTTATTCAAAAACCTAATATATAACCGGTTGTGATCCCTTTGAAAATATAAAGCACCTTGTGGCTTTACTTTTTGTATGCTCGCTGATAAACCAAGTTCAAGGGAAGAGTAAAAGGAATTTGTATTAACGAAACTTTGTATAATAACTATAGAATAATGATTAAATACGTTATTAAAAGTTGAGAACAATGATAAATGAAATAAGAAGCAAAACATGGAAGACAAGAAGAAGTTCTACTATGTTAAATGAATCCAAATTACAAATAAAGACTAAAAATTTTCCATGATGTGTGTTCTAAAACTTAATTATATAGGTGAAACATTTTCTTTGGGTACAATTGGGATTCATAATCCCCTCCCATTCCTCTAATATATGATGAATATTAACCCATATTAGAACATATATGTTAAATCAATCAATTCAAAAATCTTAAGTTCAAACAAATCTTAACTATGTTAATCTTTCAAACCTATTACCATAAATAATAAAAACCAATAGATTTATTACTTGTGATATTCAGTAGGGGCTAAAACTAAAAAACAAAAGGAGGAAAAAAACACGTGTATAATAACCTCGTAGAAGTGATTTTGTCCTCATTAGACATTGATTTCTTAAATTAACTTGTATTCAATAATTTCGGGGTGAATAATAAGATGTAGGAGCCATAAACTGAAAATGACAACTACGTTGTTCAGAAAGAGGCACAAATACTTCAAGAGGCGTAAAAGTGACGCACGAGTTTGGCAGATAAATGGACTCTTGGGGGGGGGGGGGAGGACTAAAAAAAGTGATAGAATGGCTGAAGAGAGGCACAAACACCAAAATAGGAACACAAGTAACTTGTAGGAAATATTTGTGTCCAAAATGGAATCCTTATAGCTGAAATTGATTAGTATAACTTTATTTTGGGATTAAATAAGTGGGCCTTGGGTAAGCGATTAAAAAACTAATTTAAAAACCTAAAAATACGCACCCATAATAAGAGGTACCAGAGTAACCTATGCGAAGTTACCATCTCGGACACCATATATATGGAATTGACTAGTACACGCATGTGTTAAGGTTAAAATAGGCTTATGGGATCAAAAGTTAAAAAGATAAACCAAGGTGTTCGTAAAGAGGCACAGACTCCTCAAGAGATACTAAAGTAACCTATCAATACTGACTATAACCTATCGAAACTGACTATTTCCTCATCAAACCCCCGTTTGCTAAAATTCACTTGTATGTTCTTGTTTTGGGTTATAGATTTGGTATTAGGGGTCCAAAACTATAAAAATAACTAAGCGTCTCAACAAGAGACTCAGGAACCACAATACGCACAAAAGTGACCTATGGGAAGTGCTCAATTTCTCATCGGACGCTAATTTTCAAATTTATTAGTACAAATTCATTTTGGGTCAAACGGGCTTCATGGGAAAAATTAAAATAGTAATTGAGTGGACCAGAGAGAGGCATGGACACCAAAGGATGTACAAAAGTAACATATAGGAAGTATTGTGTTAGCATTAGACTCTCGCTTATTGAAATTTTCTAGCATATACTTGTTTGTGAGTTAAAGCTAGGATTTTGAGGGAAAAGTGAAAAACTAATGAAGAGGACCAAAAACAACAAGAGGTCCCCAAGTAAGTAACCAGTGAAAAGTGATTGTGTCTTCATCAGACACTTATTATACAAAATTAATTAGATCTTGTATATTGGTTCCTTAAATTGTGCCGATGGCATGATGAGCTTTACTCGTGTTGCTTCTAATCTCCCATTGATCCGTTGTTTGATTTGTTTCGCCTTTATTTAGAGAAACATTTTGTCTTCATTTTTTCTCACCCTTTGTCAAACATTGTCTTAGTTTGTTCGTGTAATGTATTTTCGATTCTCAACATTAAGTCGTCAATAGTGGTTGTTTCCTTCTTAGTGAGAGAGTGGTATAATATGGAGTTATTAGTCAAACCAATCTTGAATAAGACCACTGCAACTTTTTCAATGAAATCCTCCACCTAATTGTAAACCTCCTAATATAACCTGGCATACTCATTTAGGTCTTCTGCAACATCTTTTTCAGCATGTGCAGTGAATCCACCCTCTTTGGATGGATGCTACTTGTGATGAACCTTGCAAAAAGGCCTTCGTGAGTTTTTTAAAATATGAGGTGGATTTATATGGTGGCTTCTTGAACCATTTTTACACTACATCCCCCGAGCTTGAGGGAAGTATCGATTATATCAAAGGTTAGTTATGGGTCCACAGTGAATGGCCTGGTATTATAGGCATACATGGTCAGTGGTACCTATTTTCACATCATATATTTTAAACCATGACAAAGTGAACTTCCTCGGTGATTCGAAGTCTTTTAATATGATCTAACATTTCAAGCCACATTACTTATATTTATATATGTTAATTTTTTTTGTAAATTAATTTTTATTCATTTTCTTTTCTCTTGAAATTTAGGATGTTGTTCAACACCTGAAACAACTCTCTTCACATAGGGACTAGAAAAGACTTATCTGAAATTAAAAAAACTCAATATATGTTTATATTTGTAAATAAGTTAATATGCATGCATCTTCGAAACTAATCATATAGGTTTATCTATATAATACAATAAAATTTTAAGATTATGTTTCTGTAAATCTTTAGTTTATTAAAATTAATAAAATTTGACTCACTGTCTATCATATAAATTTCACTTTCAAATGTGTTGAATAATGTACAATTTAATAATAATCCAAAACCTAAAGAACTTTTTGATTGCGGTATTTGTATACGAGGCCTTTGAAGAAGGTGCACAGAAGGAGATATTTAGGATGTTGACAAAATCTTGAGCATCTGAATCCATCATAGTCCCTCAAAGGATTCTCTTCCCTGGCACTTTAGCAAGTTTTTTCTCTTCTCTGTAAAATTTCCCACCATAAAGCCTCCAAAATACTCTCGATAGACAACTATTACCAAAATCCATCCTCTTCCTTCACCCCACATGCCAATATCTAAATGGAAATTTGTAAAATTGATGCTCTCATAAAAATAAGGCACTTTATGTTGAAGGTGGCCAATAATGCCCTAGACTTCAAATCTAATATTTACAAAAGAAAGTGTTCTAACAACCTTCTCTATGATCTTTGCAAGCATAAACCAGAAGATGTGAAGTTATTTTTTTAAGGTGCACACTACACCAAAACAACCACCTTGTCATGGTAAAAAACCGTGACAACGCAAACTTATCACGGTCAAAGACCGTGACAAGTTTTGGGGTGATAAATGTAATTATCACGGTTAAAGTCCATGACAAGAATTGAACTTGTCACGAACTTTGATCGTGACAAGTTCGTGAAAACTAAAAATTTGTCGTGGACTTTAACCGTGACAAGTCCATAATAAGTTTCCTTTGCAACGGACTTATCACGATCAAAGTCCATGACAAATCTGGGCAGAATTTAAAAAAAACTACTGGGAAGTATGGCCGTTGTCACTGCCCAGCAGTATATTTGTACTTGCTACAACATATTAAACTTGTCCAAACAGCATATATATTAAGAAACATTCAATATTCAATAACCAAATCAAATAAATACAAATATCCATAACCATATTCAACCAACGAATATCCATAACCAAATAAAAAAAATACAAATAATATTCAATATTCAATATCCAAAACAAATAAATACAAATAATGTCAGAGGAGGAAGGTACGCCACACTACATATCAACTGACACATCCTTCAATACGTTGAAGTCCCCATTGTTGTTCCAACCACAAAGGTGGATTCTCTTTTCAGGGAACAATATGGGTGACGAGAACCTTTGCCTCTATATCTTGCATGGCACGTCCATGAACCCAATGTGATACCCCGTCTAATTAAATACCGGGTAGCTACTCCTTTATTAAATTAATACAGAATATCAAGTTGGTTCAGTCTTACCATCACTGTAGAAAAACATTTAATTAGTTACTAGCCACCTAATATTTAAAAAGTGGGATGCCAAATTTTATAAATTAAATTAACTTACAACTAAGTAATGAATAACCAACCATTCAACAATCACATAAATAATCCCATAGGAATAATTAATATAAAGAAATAACAGAGTCTAGGGTAACACTCAAAATATAGTCTCAATGCCAAATGATCCCAATATAAGGGTATAAATAAATAAATCCAACATCTGAAAGAAATGAAAGTCTGAATCTGCTATCTCTGAATAAGAATGGGCAACATGCCCTAACTGATTTGAATGACTCCGAAGGAAGTAAAGATAGATGTGGAGGTGTCTAATACCAAAATCCTGTAACTTCCACAGCAGCTACATCATGTCAATAGAATGGAAATCCTACGCTTGGCGTCCCTGTGGCTGGGCACCTAAAAGGTTTTTACAAAACAAAATAGATTTGAAAGAAAACGGGTCATATCCCGAGATGAAAATATTTTAAAAACAACAAGTGTTTAATTGCATTAAACAGTAAATATTATATACTTGTTAGTCACGTGCTCTCACTTGAGATTCTCACCCCTCAACTATTGTGCACGCCTAACGCATATTTACTACCCATACTAGCAAATCTACCAACCTATTTTGTCGGTACCAAATCTTTGTCTACAAGGATTTCTATACTGAGCCACCCATATTACTAAATACCATGAAATTTCATTACCATAATTTATTAATCATCTTCAAGTAACATAATACTCATTATGAATTTTCATAAGTTTACATTATTCTATAGGTCTCATCCTAACTCATCTACCAAGCATCAGAGTAGAACAATCTAAAGTATATATTTATATCACTCTCAGTATAGATATACATATTGGAACCCCTAGGCTGAGATGCGGTGCATGCATATTCAGCTATCGAATCTTGGTACATCACGTACGTAATGATCAAGAGTTTAATCTCTCACGAACCGTATCAATACAAATCACACATATTGGAGGCGAACATAGTTCACATACCCATGGTTCATGCACATACCTATGCTCACATAGTTAGCTGACTTATCAACTCATAAATAAGTCTTCACAGTCGTATGTTCTTAAAGTATTAAATCTAAACCCCCCCGAAGACACACAAGGCAAGATTGTCCTCAATCTCCCGTGATAGCAAGTATGGTAGGTATGTCATATACATAATAATCCATATACTAGGTAATCACACAACCTAAGTAATCATCATTTTAATATAGGTATATTCTTGTCCTATATTACAAGTCTCATACGAAGTATAGTTTCATCCCGATTATTCTACATAATATGTTTAGCGCGATAACTCTCGTCGTATAAATTCGAGTACTTAAACCTATCCCAAAAGGTTACTAAGTCTCCCACTTATCTCTAAGGTTATTTCAGTAATTTAAAGTCCCCCAACTATTGTCTCTAATCTTAAGTTATTGTTTATCCGAATTAAATTCAAGTTCCCATAATTTCCAATAATAACTCACTTTTCGGAGACTCGTAAGTTTATCATTTAATCCCAAACAAAACTAATATTTTTCGGGCCTCAAATACACCCCTAGTCACCTTCCCTAAGTCCCAATATGTTAAAATAGTCCACACCAATAATTCTTAAAAGCCGGGATTGGTTAGACCTTAAAAGGGAAATTATATAACAAATACAGGGGGAGTCGATCGATCGAAGGGTCGATTGATCGAACCAGTCGATCGATCGACATTCTTGAGTTGATCGATCGATCCATCAGATATTGGCCTACGATTTTTGCACATTTTTGCCTACGGGTTTCATTAATTTTAATCCTCAAATCCTGTATTATAACGTCCTAAACTCCCAAATATTTATACCCAACATTATACCAACATAAACACATAAATTCTAACGTCTTAGAATCATGAAACCATTATGGGTTGTCATTTCTTGGATCAAATCATGTATATTTCATAAAAATCATATTTCTTCTATTTTCTTCAAGAACATCATATAACTTAATATAAAATCGAAATTCTCTACACATGGGTCATGATTTCGTGGCTACTATTTTTTTAGAAGTTAATCTATATGTAAAACCTACCAATATTAAGATTTAAATCTCTAAATCCATTAATGCATCATTTTTTAAGGTTTTTATCCAATTCTAAACTATCATGGATAATTTATACACAGAATTATTGTAAGTTAAATCGCTTGCCTAGAAATGGAAGTTATGATCCTTTGGAGAAGATGATATAGGAGCGATCCTCTCTTCTCGATCTATCCGATGGTGGTGACGATGGTGTAAAAAGCCTAAGAATGGTGGTTCTCCTTTGAGAACTTCCTCCACTTCTTCTCTAATGGTCGTCTGTGAATTTTGGTGGTGAAAACCCTAAGGGATCTTACCTAGCAGTTGGTAAATCTTTCTAAATTTCATAGGTCACTATTCCTCAAATAGTAAAATGACTAAAATATCGTCTCGAGTTTTCGGTTTGGCCTAAAAATGCTCCGGGACCTAAACTGAACCCCCAGGTAGTCTTTTTTTTTACTATCTCGACCCTTCCGGACATATTGATGCACTAAAAATTCCCATTAGGATGACATAAAAATACTACTTTATAATCCATTAAATTGATCCCGACACGACTGACACGCACGTTCCAACTTAATTTCTAAAACTATCGTATTTTCCACACATGACCATTCTAATAAGTTCATAATCGTATTTTACTATACTCGCTCAGTGATATTCAACATAATTATCATAATCAAATACTAACTCTCGTCTCGCTAGTATTTAAATCCGGATTAATTATCAATTAATTTCCCATTTTTAATTCTATTAATCCTATAGTTAAAATCAGTAAAAATACAAGGTATTACGTACATCCCCCATAATAACGGAATTTTGTCCCAAAATTCAGAAATAAAGGTATACGTGGTAAAAATAACTCTGATATTTGTCGCGCATCTCATCCTCGTGCTCCCAGGTGCACTCCTCGGCATTATGATGCCGCCACTGAACACGTACTATTGGTACCACCTTCGATATTAATTTTCTCTCGCTATAGTCTGGATAACAACCGACCCCTCCTCGTAGGAACTATTGGGCTACAGATCAATCTCCTCCAAAGCAATGTGAGTATGGTTCAACTCATCCCGAAGATATCTCCTCAGCGAAGAAATATGGAACATGTCATGAATTCTATGCAAGTGCTCCGATAACCCAAGTCTATAAGCAACTGGACTAATCAGCTCGATGATAGGAAATGACACCACATATCTCGGCTCCAACTTCCCTTTCTTACCAAAACGCATAATCCCCTTCATAGGAGATACTCTTAGCAACACCTGTTCTCCCACATTGAACTCTCGGAAGAACTTTTTGGCATCGGCGTCGCTCTTCTATCAATCTTGAGCAATCCGAATACGGATCGTAATGATCTCTATCCTGGACGAAGTATCCTGGATCACCTCCGACCCAAGTTGCTTGTAGTCCCTCACCTCCAACCAACACATTGAAGAACGACAAGGTCTGCCGTATAACGCCTCGAATGGAGCCATGCCAATCGTAAACTAGTAGGAGTTATTATAGGCAAAATCCACTAGTGGGAGATACTGCTCCCATCCCCCGCTAAAATCTAGGGTACACATCCACAACATATCCTCTAACATCTGATTTGTTCGCTCAGTCTACCCATCAGTTTATGGGTGATAGGCCAAACTCAATCGTAACTCCGTACCCATGGCCTCCTAGAAGCTCTCCCAAAATTTGAACACAAAAATCTTTTCCCGGTCAGACCCAATATCAAGGGGCACCCCGTGAAGTCTCACTACCTCCGTAATGAAGATCTGAGTGTACTGTCCTATAATGTAGTTCGTCCGAACCGGCAGAAAGTTAGCTACCTTGGTCAAACAATCCATAATCACCCATATCTAATCGTGACCTCGCTTAGATGTAGGCAACCCTGTGATGAAATCCATGGAAATTCCCTCCCATTTCCACATAAGGATCTCTAACGGATGTAGGAGCACTGGTGGTCTCCGGTGGTGCGCTTTTACCAGCTGACAAGTGGCACATTTCGAAACAAACTCGATAATATCCTTCTTCATTCCACTCCACCAGTACTGTCTCCTCATATCCAGGTACATCTTATCCCCGTCGAGATGTACCGTAAAACATAAACCGTGTGACTCTATCATCACCTTGTGTCGCAAGTTCTCCCCCCCAGGAACACCCAGTCTCTCATTGAAGTGCAACCCTCCATGTAAACCAACAGTGTAAGACTCGGTCCCCTGTGCTAGAAGTTGTACTATCCAATCCTGGCAGAACGGATCCGTTGCCTGAGCCTGTACCACCCTCGAAATAATCTGAGGCATAATATACATAAATGATCGGGCCATTGCATCTTGGTGTCACAAATCCTTTCATATCTTTTTCCACACTTCGACCACCTCACCTACTGGCCTATGGGTCAATGCGTCTGCTACCACGTTAGCCTTCCCTAGGTGGTATTGGATATCGAACTGATAATCCTTCACAAATTCAAGCCACCTGCGCTGACGCATATTCAACTTCTTTTAGGTGAAGAGGTACTGTAGTGACTTGTGATCTGTGAATAAGGGAAATTTCTCCCCCAAGAGATAATGTCTCCATATCCGAAGTGCAAACACGACTGCCGCTAACTCCAAGTCGTGAGTAGAGTAATTCCTCTCACGAGGCTTAAGCTTTAGAGAAGCATAAGCTATAGCCTGATCCGCCTATTGAAGCACATCCTCGAGTCCCTGTAAGGACGCATCAGTGAAGACTAGATACTACACTCCCGGCCTACGTAGCGCTAGGATGGGTACCGAAGTCAACTTGTCCTTCAGCTCATTAAAGGCTAACTGACAGGCGTTATCCCAGATGAACAACACCCCTTTGCGAGTCAGGTGTGTCAACGGACCCTCTATCTTCGAGAATCTCCAAATAAACCTCCTGTAGTATCCTACTAGGCCTAAGAAACTACGTATCTCTATCAGTGTCGTGGGCTGACCCCACTCCCTCACCGCAGACACTTTTCTCGGATCTACAGATATACCCTTGTCTGATACTATGCGCCCCCAAAACTGGACCTCCTTCATCCAAAACCCACACTTCTCATATTTGGCATACAACTAGTGCTGGCTCAGTGTCTGCAATACCTGTCGTAAATGCTTGGCATGCTCCTCCTCAGTCTGAGAATATATTAGAATGTCATCTATGAAGACAATGACAAACTGATCAAGGAAATCTCTGAACACTGTGTTTATCAAGTCCATGAATAAGGCTGGTGCATTGGTTTAACCAAATGGCATAACCCTGAACTCGTAGGATCCATATCTTATTAAGAATGTAGTCTTAGATAGGTCCTGCTCCCTGATATGAAATTGATGGTATCTCGATCTTAAGTCTATCTTCGAGAAGAAGGAAACTCCTCGCAACTAATCGAATAAGTCATCGATTCGGGGCAACAAATACTTATTTCGTATCCCAATAGCTGCTCAATCTAATCTCATAACTCCCTTATCTATACCGGAGCCATACGATTAGGTGCGTGGGCTATTGGTCGAGTGTCTGGTGTCAAATCTATAACAAAGTCTATCTCTCTACTAGGTGGTAATCCCGGTATATCTTGGAATACATCAACGAACTCCCGAACAATAAGAATCGAATCAAGTGGGATTACTATACTCGGTCATATCCTAGAACACCGATAATCGCATCATACTGGGTCATATCTAATACAAGAATGTCAGCAGGTAAGATAAATCTCCTAATCTCTATACTTACGCCTCGACATATAAAGAAAATTAGTGTCCCATTCCCCAATGGCGAGTTAACACACATAACACTACTCTCTGCTATATCTAACAACCCCACGGTGCGTGAAAAACTAGTGGCAATAAAAGAGTGTGAATCCCCCGCGTTGAACAAAATACTCCCCAAAGTCCCCTGGAAAGAAAACATACCCTTAATCACGGGTGGAGCCTGTGGGACTGTGGACTGATGAACGCTGTAAACACGCCCATACTGTAACTGCCCCTACTGGACTGGGACTGCTAGT
Source organism: Sambucus nigra (assembly GCA_949130495.1). Taxonomy (NCBI): domain Eukaryota; kingdom Viridiplantae; phylum Streptophyta; class Magnoliopsida; order Dipsacales; family Adoxaceae; genus Sambucus; species Sambucus nigra. Next base: position 610,872,384 of record OX422217.1, on the reverse strand, counting down.
ATACCTAGAAAAGCTGGCATCTGTGGTGGTACTGGGAGGGTGGCGAGAAATATCAGATTCTAAGGCTCCTGTCGAGCACCCTATTGCTGCGGCTGCGGGGCCCTGCCCCTCTCAGGATAATCATGGCATTTGTGGCCAGTCTTGCCACATATGAAACACTTTTCACTAAAGTTTCCCCATCTCTGTCCACTACAAGAAAAATGACAATTAAGGACACTGATATTAGGGATAACTTTAAAACTGTCCTTTAAAAAAATAAATAAGGGACAACAAATTATAGCTGTCCTTTTAGATCTATTATAAAAGACGGCTAATTTTGTAAGCGTCCTTTATAATAGTGTTAAGGACATTAAACATTTACTATCCTTTATAAGTCCTCTAATAGGACAACAAATACCTGTCCTTTAAAATTTTCATTTCCCTTTTTTTCCCTCCATTCCCCAAATTATTTTTTCATTTATTTTTTCATTCCTTCTACTATCAAATAACGGACTCACCCGCTTATCTCTCTCCTCACCCGAGCAAATACCTTCGAGCTCACGATATCGTGAAGCAGATATCTTCATGATATCGTGAAGCAGATACCTTCAGACTCACCCGATTACCTCTCTCAATCTCTCTCTCTCTTCTCAATCATGCTCTCTCTCTCTCTCTCTCTCTCTCTCTCTCTCTCTCTCTCTCTCTCTCGTGAAACATATATCTTCGGATGATTTTATCAATACTTCAAAACTTTTATGAAACTCGCTTCTCTGTTCTCCCGCTCTCTCTATTACTCTCTCTCTCTCTCTCTCTCTCTCTCTCGTAAAACTCGTCGGGTTCTCTCCCGAAGAATAAACTCTTGAAGAATAAAGGTATGCGGGCTTACTCATATAGAACTGATTTTTTATTTGATTTTATGTTTGATTATAGAACTGATTTTGTTTTTTATTATAGAGCTGATTTGTGTTTGATTATAGACTGATTTTGTGTGCAAAGATTTTGTGTTTGATTATAGACTGATTTTGTCTGCAAAGATCGAATTCCGTACACAAGACTAAGGCGTTTTGTGAATTTTGTTGAAAAGGGAAACATTTTCATTGCTGGTGGGTTCTGTACTGCTAATTTTGGATGAGTAGTGCTTTTAAAATCAGGGTGTTCTTGATGCAAGAGAATGCAATAACTTGTTCAGAAATGTAGAGTTTATTCTATTTAAGGGGTTACTGATAACAATTTATTTGAAATGTATAATATACCAACTATGCCATGTTTGATTTTTGAGAGTTTCTTGTCCAAGACAAGAATTTGGCAAGTCCCTTTCATTTTTGAAGTCCAAGTTTGATAGTGAGAGTGAAGCCAGAATTAGTACTTTAGGTTGTTATTTGACATAGCTAAGGTATTAAAAATGCATCAATTGATGTGTGGTGTCAAAATGAGCATACGGGTCCAAAATATATTAATCACTGCAATATTGACAACTAGGTAAGTCAGATAAAAGGATTAGTTTTGGGGTACTAAATGTTGTCTCTAGTTGAAGCTCTCGATCGAAATTAACAATTATGTTTACTTTCTGGATTGCCTTGAAATTAACAGTTGTTTTAAAAAATAATATACAAAATAACGTGAAATTCCAATATTATCCAGTGCATAGAAATTCAACATGCATTAATAAATTTTGAATGTCAGGCCATCCACAATGGGATACTTTAAATTTATAGGTTTAAGGTGTGAAAGTTGGGGTGAACTCACAATGGGATTTCCGTTAATTTTTTGGGGAACAAATTATAACTTATGAACTACATTACAAATCATTGTTGTGCTCAAGTACAAATACTTTAGTTGATATAGAAAAATTGGAAGATCGTATGGCTCTTACACTTTTCACTCTTGAGAAAATACTCCCCCCGGGATTCTTTGATGTGATGGAGCACTTGCCAATACATTTGGTTGATGAGTTAGTAATTGTCAGCGCAGTAATCTACTATTGGTTGTATCCAATTGAAAGGTATTTGCATACTCTAAAACTTTTTGTGCGCAATCATGCTCATCCTAGGGTTCAATTTCTAAATCTATTATTATGGAAGAATGCACCACTTTTTGCTCGAGATATATGGATGAAGATGTGGAAACTAAGTCTAATAGGCCTTCCAGAAATGATGATGGAGGTAATGATCTTGGGCGTGGTGTGAGGCAAGGTTAGAAATTCCGGCTAGATTCAGTAACTTGTATACAAGCGCATCGATATGTGATTGCTAACAGTGATGCAATTGCGCCATTTATTGAGTAAGTTATATATTTTCCATAAGTAATTTTTATATAAAATGCATTATTGAATTCCCTTTCTTACTTGACACACGTATGATATTTTCAGAAAACACATTATTGAACTTACAAAACAATATCCTCACATTTCACAAAAACATTTTGTGCAACGCCTTCACAATGAACATTTCCACACGTGGTTTAAGAATTATGTAAGTATGTTTATTCATTTTTTGTATTCTAATTATATTTCCATATCGTAGTTTTCTTATTTATTGAAATATTAGGTGGATGGATTGCCAAAATATATCGAATTATCTAGCGAAATATTGAGTTTGGAATTGGGTACTCTGGAGGATGCGTTAAGCTTCAAGTCATATATTATTCGTGGGTAATGACCTTGATCATGGTGTGAGGCAAGGTCGTAAATTCCGGCTTGATTCAGTAACTCGTATACAAGCGCATCGATATGTGCTTGCTAACAGTGATGCAGTTGCACCATTTATTGAGTAAGTTATATATTAGCCATAAGTAATTTTTATATAAAATGCATTATTGAATTCCCTTTCTAACTTGACACACGTATAATATTTTCAGAAAACACATTGTTGAACTTACAAAATAATATCCTCACATTTCACAAAAACATTTTGTTCAACGCCTTCACAATGAACATTTCCACACGTGGTTTAAGGATTATGTAAGTATGTTTATTCATTTTTAGTATTCTAATTATATTTCCATATCGTAGTTTTCTTATTTATTGAAATATTAGGTGGATGGATTGCCAAAAGATATTGAATTATCTAGCGAAATATTGAGTTTGGCATTGGGTCCTCTGGAGGATGCGTTAAGCTTCAAGTCATATATTATTCGTGGGTTTAGATTTCGAACAAAGGAAGTTGATAGTCGCCGGAAAACTCAGAATAGTGGAGTTATTTTAAAAGCATAACAAAAGAGCTATGCTAGTCGAAAAGACTCTAATCCTTTGTCTGGGGATGTTACTTTCTATGGACAACTGACTGACATTATTGAAATTCAATATTTTAATGGCCAAAAGTTTGTACTATTCAAATGCAATTGGATAGAAAATCGTTTGTGGAAACGAGTAGATGAGTTCAACTTTACATTAGTAAATTTTAACCACTTGTTGTACAAAGACAATTGATCGAGCGATGAGCCTTTTATCTTTGCATCCTAAGAAGAACAAGTGTGGTACGTGCAAGACCCTTTGGAACCAGATTGGCATGTAGTTGTTCAAATGACGCCTAGAGATAGGTTTGATAGTTATTCAACCACCGAAGAAGAATTAGAAGTGCATCCATTCGAGCCGTTTAGTGTGCAAGAGTTGGAACATGATCAAAACATATCTTCTATGAGACAAGATGTAGATGGATCCTTAATTGATACATCTATGCCTGATGTTGATGATTGTGAGGATGATATGGACGAAGAATGAGAGTTGATAAGTTGTAAATTTATATGTAAGCATTATGACATATGTTTCTCTTATTTTTATCATACGATTTGTTATGTTTTATCATATTTTTTATTAATACGATAACTAATCATATATATTATTTTGTTGTAATAGATTCAGTATGATTAGATCCTTATCTACTAGCGGAGTGGCACATGCATCACCCCCCATCTCAGATTCAGGTATGTAAATTTTTACTTCTCAAGAAGTTCAAATATTGGACTTTAAAATAAGAGTAATTCCCATATACATTACCCTCCATCTTACTATGAGGAAAGAGGATTGAAGGATATAAAGCTAGGCTGTTGAATTTTGCAGGTAAATCACTTTGAGCAAGGCAGTATTAACTGCAATGTCCATTCACATTATTTATGCGATAAGAGTTCCCAAAACAATTCTAGATTCTTTTGCTTCACTTTATAAAAAATTTATTTCGATATCTGATGGTAAAAGACAGCATCATTGGAGCAATTATGATGCCACATGTAAACATTTAGATGAGGGGTGGTTAGGTATCAGGTCTCTTATCAAGCTATGGATGCTCTACACATAAAATTGGGAAAAGACTTTTGTGAGTTGAATTGAGTTGAGGTGGTGCGGGTGGTAATGTTGTTATTCATAAGTTTACCATGAGTTTCCATATTCTCTTCACATATCCATACTACCAACGAAAATGTTTCTTGATTCAGTGCAACTATCATTACCCATTCTTCCCATTCTAGTTTAGGGCATAAGGCATTGAGTGAATTAGATTTTATGAAGCTAATATTTTCATAAAGGTGAATTAGCTTTCATTTTCTAGATGAAATGAAAATAAATATATATGACTCCAGGTTGTTTACATCAAATAATAAATGAACAAAACCTACTTTAAAGTTTGATTCCTTCTAACAATGGATATATGAAGTTGTAACCTGATCACCATTCTCCTTAATAAGATGAAAAATTTCAATAAGTGACCGAGGAGGTTTCTTAAGATTTCCTTGAATCACATAAACTACAAATTTAGAGTCTGATTCCACTACCACGTTTGAGAGGTTTAGAGAGGAACAAAGTCTCAAACCCCTTAAGATTGCCATACACTCAGCCTTATTATTAGTATCCAACCCTTCAAAAGCTTAAAAGGATTTAATAAAACAACCTCTATAGTATCTAACGATTCCAACAGACCTAGCCAAACTCGGATTACCCTTAATATCCCCACTAGTAATTAATTTAAAAAAAAACTTGAGTTGGTCTAAGCCACTTAGTCAAGTGTAAGACCCTTTTTAATAAATTTTAGAATGAACATATGAGATATTTCATTGAGAGATCATTTTGATCTGAGGGTATTATTGGAAATAGAATATATAATGATATAAATCACGTTGTTGGTGATGAGCTTATATCCATTTTGACACCTTCATAACAATACTGGTTCTTGATAAGAAAATTTTCCATAAAACCACTATAGGGATGATGGCAAATAAGTAAGTAAAAAAGTCTTCTCTTGGATTTCTCAACCACTAAGACATTAGCATAGAATTGATGGAGATTAAGGAGATCTTAACAATAAGCAGGTTAGTAAAAAAATTCCAAACTTCACTAGTAATAGGACCATGGATGAATAGATGGTTTAGATCCTCTTCAACTTGATCATAATACCTACATTTAAAAGCCAATAATATCCCCATATTTTGAACATTCTTATCAATAGGGACACTATTATGATATCATTTCCAAAGGAATATAGATATTTTATGAGGAAACATAGAGTTATAATTGAACATTCTTAGAGAAGAAGAGGGATTAGATGACTTGATGATCTTCCTGGCGGACTTGGAGGAAACATTTTCATCATGAGAGGGAACAGTATAAACTTCCATCTATCTCTATATTGAGATTTTCTTTATCATTTTTTATCACTAAAATTATTTTATAAGTACTTTAGCTAGTAGTAGTTGAACAGTCCTTGTATCTGTTCCAGAAGAAATTAGCATATAGGCTATCTTGAGTCTTGAGATTCCACTAAATCTCCATGATAGCTAATTTACAAAAATCTGATAGAGATTCAAAGCCAAGACCTCCGTCTTCTATCGATATCATAGTTTTCCATTCAACTAGTAATAATTCTTCCCAAATGCAAGAGAAGATTGCTAAAGGAAATTGTTGAAAACTCTTTAAATATGAAGAATGGTTCTACATAGGGGATTAAATGTGGCAAGGACATGGATGGGTATAGAAGATAAGACAATTTGAATAAGAGTTCTCCTACCAGAAAATGAAAGAAATTTGACCTGACACTTTATGTTTTATTTTAATGATCAGCTCTTCAAAGTAGACATATTTGCTTCTACCATAGACGATTAGGTAGACTAGATATTTCAAATAAATATGTTTTTGACCTTAACAAGTTCAACTTGTCAAGGTCAATGACCGTGACAACTCGACATATTTGGTGTAGTGTAGTGTTTCAAAAATTAACATAAACTTGAGTCTTTGGATCTCTCTCCCTTGTCCTATAATTACATTATGTTGTCTTTTCATGTGTTTGAATGATGAAAAATCTGTCACTTATTTATAGGCAGTGAGTGACATGACCCAAATTTTTAACAGTCACTTAATCTTAGCCATCCATCAAGGTATATAACTAAGAGTATTTTGGACTTTTGTTATTGGGAGTACCCTTTCCTTGGCCAAAGTAACTCTTTGTATGATATAATTATGGATCACATTATATAGGATTATTTTTTGAATAATTGTAACATTCTCCCACTTAGTCCATAATTATAATAAGGCGCCCAATAATCTTTGAGTCATCATTAAATGTTTTTTTCATAAATAACTTAATCAAACAAACCACTAATTCAAGTCATGGCGCTCACATACTAATTCAAGAGCATGATCACTTCCATGTACCACAACATTAACAATTCATCCAACAAGGTCTATTTTTGGGTAATTCAATAATAGTCCAATAATGTCTTATACAAAAGACTATTTTTATCACATTCATCAATTCACATGCTTGTAAACTTATATTACGAGACGGAAATTGAAATGTTTAAAATACACTTTAATCAATATGAATTATAGTGCCCAAATATAAGCACCAAACAATCCACCAATGCTTATACTTAATTAGCTACAGGTAAGACGCATATTTTAAGCATGTTTTATGAATGTTCATTGGTGATAGCCCATTTATTAGTTGATTTGCTATGTTAAGACTTATACTAATGTGTTCAACTGACACTTGTTGTTTCTGAACTTCTTCGTTCACATATAGGTACAATATCCTCATGTGCCTAGGTTATTTAAAATATCTATAAGTTCTTCATAAGGAAGATTACAGCGGCATTATCATAATATTTTAGTGACTTGGTAATAGTGTCGACAACTCCAAGTCACGAGATAAAAAATTTTGCAACCATCATCCATAAATTGTAGTCCCAATTCACGCTACATACAATATTTAATTATCATAAGTGTGTGCATATAATATTTTAAACATCTCATTACTTTATACTCTTAAACTACTTTATTTCTCTAATCTATCATTCATTATTAAGATAAATTCAAGAAATATATAAATTTACTCCCACTAACTTCAAGGTATATATATACTTAATAAAAATACATAAAGTATTCTTAAAATACCATTAATGAGAAACTGACATAACTTTATATAGTGATTTCTCAACTTATACAGTTCTTTAAACTTTCATAAGTTTTCTGAATAGATGTAACTCTTACTCAAAAGGAGTTACTAAAGCTATAAAATTTTAATATTCTAAGATATGGTTGAAAATATTTATTTACTCCCCCTTCCCTATCCATAATGAAAACTTTGACCATTAGTCTAGCTTTATATCGTTGATTATCAAAATTAAATATTTTCTTACTCCTCGGCGAAATTCGTATTCCTGTGATAAATCTCACAATAATTCAGAATAACAAACTCATCTAAGAGCTTTTTAAAAATATTCATATCCACTAATCGAAAAAATAATTACTTTGGATGTTTAAAGAATGACACGAGTCTTAAATTCTTTTATAACCACATTAATTGATTTGATACTCCCACTAATTTCACCATTCTTTAAAGAATTTGACATTTGACATTTTCGATTTTGAAAGTAATTAGTGTATCCTCTTTCAAGTGTATACATAATTATAAATTTCAATTTTTAGTGGATTCTAAATCTATGCATGTACTTGACATTCTCAATCATGCGTGCATGTAAAATTGAAGTGGAATTTATATAATACACTTTTAAAATTTAAAATGAAATTTTGCGTGAATGAATGTTGTGGAGATACCTTAACTTATTGTTCTTGACTTATTATTTTATAATAACATGTTCTATATAGGTCCACTATCCAAGAAATACAATCTCCCACTTGGGCCACATAGATCGTTATAAAATTATAAAACCTTTAGAGCTCAAACGCATTTGTCAAGATTCATAAGTGACAATCCATAGACAATCTAATATATTAAATCGTCAAAGTAAGTATAAATTTAAAAGAGTTTGATATTCAATTATGCCATAACATCGAAAATCTACTATGGAGTTCAACATTATGATATTTGATCAGAATTATTTTTTTTTGTAAAAGTTTCATAAAAAATAATTGTACAAACCACCAACGAGAATATCATAATTAAGGAAAATATATTCTCATATAAACTTAAATATGTTTTATATAATCGAGAATAATATTTTGAAAGGTCATTGGGGATTTTTTGAAATGATTCCAAAATAACATAAGAAATGGAATCTAAGAATTTTTCGTTTGTTTTATGGTTTGTCTTGTAAGCATCCTCATATCGATTTAAAACTATGTTTCGTAGCACTCTAGTTTTTGAAAACTAAAATACATTATTTCATTCATATCGAATGATACATTATAATTCACATAATAAGGCTTAGAGTATGTATGTTGTATAATGGGTAATTATATTTTAATCTCTAACATTATGAGATTTTCCATAAACTCTATGCTTAATCCTCTTAATAATTCTTTAAGGTGTTAAAAGAGTTTCACACACTAATTCATTAATAAAGGGTTCCTCAAGTAAAACTGAATTATAACGACATAGCATTTTTAAGTCAAACTTAACTTCTTTATTTCACTCTAAGAAGTTAGTCTCAAGAACATTAAAGGGATAAACCATGAAGTTTTAGAGAAATAAAGTAATATAAAATTATTGAAATAAATAGCTCACTAGATAGGGTGCTATGAGTTAAATAAACGTGCATTAATAACAATTTATAAATGTGGACTTTCTTTTGTAATAACTTCAATATTTATATATATCTTTATTGGGTACCATGATATGTAATTTAGATGGACATGCTATCTAGGATAACTATTCAACACCTAATTGGATAATCCCTTAATATTTATTCCAGCTACTCAAAATAAATTTTCTTTGGGAAATTATCTTGCTTGACGAAATAAATCAAATATAGGCCATTAATTTCTTCACATATATAAGCATAATGAGTTATTACTATCATTTTATCTTAAAATTTAACTTTTATCTTAAAATTTAATATTTGTAATCATTCTAATTGGGTCATTTTGGTGACTACCAAACTATCCATTATATGAATATTACATTAATTTATGGATTGTTTAATAATTTCAGCAAGCGTTAATATTTTCAAACGGCATAAATGGACAATGTAATTATATATTAAGGAAGGATTTAGACTCTTTGGAGTAACTGATACCAAACTTAATATATAAATATATTGCCCCTTAATATCAACTTCACCATTGCAACCACACTCTTTTGAGGGAAAAAATCACAATGGCTTAATCATAATGAAATCATTAATAATTCGAATACTCAAAACCATATCTGGAGTCGTTGGAGCAACCAAGACATAGTATTTGAATGTTATCACAAAATTCAGCATTTATAATTTATTAGATTAGACCACTTTGGTGGAATCGTAACTTAATAAATACTGAGATGAAAACCTTAAGGGATGTGCCATGACTCATATTGGACATAATAATCATATAAACATTTAATCTATTATTTACAATTTAAAATACCGAATAAAAGTTTACGTAAATATTAGTCTTAAGAAAAAGTTTAAATCCTTCGAGGTTAAGTTGATGCAAAATTTATTTTTCTCATGAATGTTCATTTGATAATCGGAATTACCCCTTTGGTCAATCTTATAATGAACAAGTTGCATCATCATTGCATCAACAATCTACATTCATCATTATATTTGGACTCAGCAGCAAAATTTATACATAGTAATTTAATATTTATAATTATAGATTATGGAACTTTAATGGACACCTAATCTAATCTAATATAAATATTAATATCAAAACCTTAACCATAACTATAATAGTCATAACAATATTTGGTAAATACCGAACATATTATGACAACCAAATAAGATAAGACAACTGACAAATTTATTAAAACACAGAGAATGGAGAAATCTATAATTTCCAATAATGGAAAATTTCGGTAATCACTGTAAGATAACCCTTAAAAATTATCTTCCCAAAAAGCAAATTAAAAAAAATGGAGAATGAAATAGCTGTCAACTTTATTACCAAATGTGATAAATTTAAGGTTTTGAGAGCTTAAGCGTGCTCAAATAACCAAGACAACATTCATCACTAAAAACATAATATTTTTAATCACTAAATCCTTTCAAATTGATATAAAAATAAAATTCATCAATCCCGGGTAAGTCGGCAATTTTAATGTCAATTATTGCTTATTAGAGGCATAAGAAAACTATTATATAAAATCTCTCAAAATATTCAGATTTATAGTTTTATAAAATAACCAGCCTTAAAGACATAATTAAAATTGGCGCAAAAGAAAATCACAATAAGGAAACCAGAATCAGTTCTAATTGGGTCATAAAAATTCGGTACCCAAAATTTCATCTTATGATTTTTTTTATATAATCATATAAATATACCAATTAATTCAGTTGGTTACATTCACAGATATCCTAAATTGATTTATCATTAATTGTGCTTAAATATTTAACTCATAGAGTGTGCAAAATTTTACTTTCATAGAACATACATGCACACACATATTACGTAATGTATATAAAAATCAGTACCCCAAAGAATATAATGCGAAAAACTTAATGGGTAATCAACGGTCTAAATATAGATTCATGCACAATAATCTAATATTTATGGCTCTAAATTAAGACACTTTATTCTTAATTTAATATCATATAAATATTAGTGTCGAATTAATTCATAATTATATTAGGACCTTTCGACAGTCAAATATAGATTGTACACAATAATCCAATTTACCGAAACTATTATTGTCAAACCCCTAATCATACATATAATATTCAATAATATTATATTGAACCTTTTGGTCAATACCAAGTAATACATAATATGAATATTAGAGCAACTATTTGATGAGAAAAGTTATATGTAGTGATTTATATAACAATATATGAAAATTTTAAATTATTTTTTCAAAAATGAAAAATTTTGAGTTATCACTACAATAAGAAATAATCTCTTCAAGATCACTCTCCAATTTGCGGAATCATAAAATTAAATGATAAGCTAGAGTTATTAGCATTGGTAGTGTTACCAAAAATGACAAAAATGTGTTTTTAGGGGTACAAACGATGTCAAATCTTTGAGATAAGGTGGTACCCATTGTATACAATGTGTTTTGTTTATTTCAACGTTTTCAAGTGACCACGCGAATTTCATAATATTCCAAGTAAAAATACAAAATCTAACGTTAAAAATGTGTAATTCATAAGTTTTTTTTTATTTTTTTTACTGTAATTCCCCGTATTTTCGAAATAAAATATTACGACATAAATAAATTTATTAATTTTTGATTTATTTTGGGAATAAATTAAATCGAAAGGATTTAAATTAGATGGGTAAATATTTAATTTTAAAATAAATATATATTCATGATTATATAATAATAAGACGCAATTTGATATAATGAATTCACGAGTGAAAAACAAATCATACATTAATAAATTACGGGTGCATACCGTTTAAAAACAATAAAAATGTCTAAGAGGAATGAAAATTATTGGGACGCATTTTGGGAAGCGTTAGAGGCTCATTTAGGTGTTTTAAAAGTTTAGAAATGGTCTCGGGCCATGGGTATATAAGTTGAAAAACTTTTGGGCTAATTTGGATAGAGATTCTGGCCCATTTAGGGTCCAAACATTAGGTTTTAATGCAATTCGGAATTCAGAGTTATATTGTGTTTAAGGTAAACTACCCCCCCCCCCCCCCCCAACCCACCTCACTATAGATTAAAAACGTAAACCTAACTGCTATACCAAAAAGAAGAGGAAAATAACCAAAAAAGGAAAAAAGGGCAAGAAATCAAGAGGGAATCAAGGGACTTTCTTCCATAACTTATTAAGGCAAGAATTCTCTTGTTCAATTGGGCTTCCACTGTATTTCTTAATGCATTATATTGACCCCATATGATTTCTGGGTTTTATGACTGATTTTGATGAATAAATGTTAGGATTTAATCTCATGTATGTAGAGGATTGATTTTTAATATAGATTACAACCCAGAAATCTAAGAATCGTTCTTGAAATTTGATGATAAAAACCTTAGGGTTCTTGACATGAAATTGGGGATATCTCGATGATTATGTGTAAAAGATATTAATGTTGGTTTAAGACTTGTGAATCTGGTGTTAATTCCATGTTAGATGTCATATTAAATGAATTAAATCTTGTTGAGATTGTGAATAAAATCTGGGCATAAACAATTCATTTATGTTCATCAATTCTAGAAGATTTGGGTATCCAATTGGGTTTGATATATGAAATTAATCATCATAAGTCGAGTAATTAACTGTTAAAGACTTAACTACATAATTATAAATTGGAATAAACCATTAGAAGAAAATTTGGGAATGAAAGTAGAAATCCCGTAATAAAAGAACAAATAGATCTGGGCTACTAGGGCAAAACGAATCGATTCAGCTAAGCAACCAAATCGGTTCGGTCCTGCTGTTAGGGTAAGTTTGGGCCAGGGTTTAATATTGTATATCTTTTGAACCTGTTCGAGTTAGATGGGCAATGTTTAAGGCTACGAGTGGGTAATTAAAAATATAAATGTGACCCACAAAATTATTAGAATATTATATTTAACTAGATGGTTAAATAAATGGTAACGAAAATTTAAATTTATAATTAACTTGATGGTCAATTGTAAATTAATGGACACTGTTGAATATCATGTGGGACATTTTTGTAATTATAGAATAGTTACTTATACATATTATATGGGATAAATAATATGTACTTATATGTATTTGTGTGGACATACCAATATTCATGGACGGTTCTATCGGCTTAGGGTTTCGAGAGATTGGACTGCGTAGCACACATCGACGCTGGTGGACTTGGTGATTGTGTAGGTCATATAGGTACTACGTAAGTGCGCCATCTATGAGAGGTTGGTGTTGACGCTGGTAGCCATTGTCACCGCTGGGTATGGGTCGTGAACTGGTATACTGCGTAGGGACCGTCCCAACTTATGTGTGTTTTGTGTTGTCCGCTTTGGGATGAGAGATTCTTCCATACTTGCCGATAGAGCACGAATGAGACACTGACGGTAGATGCCTTTGCATGTCACATATATAAAATGACACACATACACACACACACACACACACACACACACACACACACACACACACACACACATATATATATATATATATATATATATATATATATATATATATATATATATATATATATATATATATATACCCGAAATTTAAATATGATTAATTAAATTGTCTAGATGGTAAACATAAATTGCAGACCCATATTATATCATGCATATAGATGTTTATGCTACTTTCATGATATATAAGACTGGGATACCTTGAGATTTGATAATTGAATGTAGTCACCGTCATTAAATACTTGATGATAGTTAGTTTTTTGGAAAGTTGAATTGGCACGCTTTCATATATAATATTTTTGGGAGTAGTTGGGACGCGGATAATATCGCACTTAGTTGAGGGTGACATGTTAATTACATGTGAGTTACGATGAAGAATATTTATTTTTGCATAAACTGTATTTCTTGCATTTTAAATTTATTAAGCCAATTCTTGCACACCTAGGGCTCTAACCCAAATTTAAATATCCCCCCAGGATACTCCTAGACAATGATAGTGAGACTGTTGTCGTATCAACCTTGCGGTCTCTCGTACTTACCAGCTTTCCAGATTATTGACTCTAGCTTAGGTGCTTTTTCAGGCATAGTTATTTATTTGAGACATTTGTATGGGCATAAACCTAAGATTTATTTATTTACATTATGTTGGATTGTGATACTTACTTTTATGTCAGACTTATCATGAACTTTAGGTTGGTTTTGATTTATATACTTATTATGGAAATATCGATTTAAAACTCAATTATGGGCCCTTAAAATATAATTATTAATTGACCGACAAGCCTCATCTTCAGCTTATCGTGCCTGACCAGCCTTTACGTGAGAAAATAAACTCTTTTATAGGCAAAAATTCTTAATAGACAATCACGAGATCATAAACCAATCGCTCTGATACCACATGTAAACACAATTAAACAAAACGTAATTAATATTTTTTATATGGATCTATAAATTTAATGCATGAATATCCAATTCTGCATGTTATATGTTCTTTAATAATACAAAACATTATGTATTATACGTTTAGCATTAGGATCTTAGATCAACATGATTATCACATGCAATTATTATGCGGTACATAAAATGTTATTATAATCACATACCTTCATCATGTCACAAATGGAAACATTGACGGAGTAGTCGACCTCAATGATATCCGATCGGACTGAATTTCGATCCACGACTTCTTCTTGTATACGGTAAGAACATACTCCAATTTTAGCACGTTCCAACAGTTGGATCTTCTTTTATAATCAAAATAGTATTTCGAAAATTAACATAAACTTGAGTATTTGGATTTCTCTCCCTTATCGTATAATTACGTTATGTTGTCTTTTCATTTGTCTAAATAATAAAAAATCAGTCACTTATTTATAGGCAGGAACATAACTCAAATTTCAAACAATCACTTAATCTTGAGTGTCCATTAAGGTAGATAACCAATTGACTCTTGGTCTTTGAATTTTCCTTTCATTGACCAAATTAACTCTTTGTATTAATATAATTATGGAGCATATTATATAAGATTCTTTTTTTAAATAATTCTAATATATATATATGCTTTACTGAGTACATATATGTGTCAAGTTTTGTAATTAGACTTTTGGGGTATTTATTTTTGGCTTTTTTAAAATCTGAATCTATATCATCGAGACGTACATAATAATGTTTGTTTTTATAAAATGTTAAAAGGCTAAAATACCTTGGACAAACAAACATATTTTACTTCCACATGTTTCAGTGCCTTCTTTTCTGGACGCCCACAAAAAAATGTGTTTTGGGACCACGTCCATACACAAATTTATTGTCATTGACTTGAAACGAAAGAATCTGCTATATATACAGACACGAAGACACATCTTAGATATATACAAACGCTCAACATGGAAATTATTTCTCATTTCATCACAATTGTAAGCCTTTTGGGTTTGATTATAGCATATAGTTTCAAAAGAAGTAGAAGAAACAACAACGGAATGAAAAGTAGAGTTCCAGAAGCATGTGGGGCATGGCCCATCCTGGGTCACCTTCATCTTCTACGAGGTGGAGACCCAATTGCAAAAACACTTGGAGCCATGGCTGATATTTATGGATCCATATTTTCTCTCCGGCTAGGTACTAACCCAGCAATCGTAGTCAGCAGTTGGGAGCATGTAAAAGAGTGTTTCACTACCCATGACAAAATCTTTGCGTCTAGACCAACTATGGCTGTCAGCAAGTACATGGGTTATAACTATGCTGCTTTTGCACTAGCACCTTATGGACCCTATTGGCGTCATATCCGAAAGATGGTCACCACAGAGCTATTTAGCAATCAGCCGCTCAATAAGCTCATGCATGTCCAGACATTTGAATTGGAGTGCTTCATTAAAGATTTACACATGGTGTGCACCAAGAACAAAGACCTTCCAACCACGGTAACCATAAACAAATTGTTTGAGCTCTTGATATTTAATATAATCATCAATATGCTAGCTGGAAAGCGATTTTCTAGCGAAAACAACTCCCAAGGCTCGGATTTGAGAGAAATAGTGGAGAGATTTTCGTATCTAAGCGGTGTTTTCATTGTCTCTGACGCCATCCCGGGTCTGGAATGGCTGGATATTGGGGGTAATATACAATCTATGAAGGGGACTCGTAAGGGTCTTGATAAAATTATTGGAGGATGGCTAAAAGAAGTTCTTGTGATGCTAATGGTGATGGTGACTTCATGGATATGATGCTATCCAGCCTACCAAAGGAGGCCATGATGTCCGGCCATGACCATGGCACCATTATTAAGGCAACAACATGGGTACGTCAATCTCCTCAAGCATGAAAATTTTATATAAGTTTTAATTACACTTAGGTCTCGTGAACTTTGTCCCTCCTATACTTTTCCATTCTAACTTTTATTTCTGTATTTAGCCACGTGGACTTAAAATGGCTACAAATAATTGATTTTTTTAGAAGGACATTTTTGATATTTTACCCTTTTTATAAAACCCTAAAATTTCACTCTCACTCTCCTCTCTCTCCCCCCCCCCCCCCCCCCCTCTCTCTAGACACTCTTTCTCTTCCTTTCCTTCCCATCTCTCTCTCTCTCTCTCACCCACATACACAAACACCCACACGCACACACAAACACCAACGCACATGCGAACAAATATGGGTTGAATCTGGGGTGGTGTTTGGGGGGTGGGGTGGGGTGGTGGTGGTTCAGTCGAAGGTGGGATTGGGGTTGGGGGGGGGGGTGGAGTTTCAATTGGAGGTGGCGTTGGCTAGTTGGAGGTTTGGGGCCTGTGGATAACCATCTGGCAGAACTGGAAATAGTTTTTTTTCTAAAATTCTTTTTATTTTTGGAAATCAATTTATTTAGGAATTGTTTTTTGTTGACGTCTTTTATCAACATTATTATTATTATTGTTGTTTTTTTTCTTTTTATCAAGGCTGAAATGGCTTTGATTAGGCGATCATTTTTTCCCTTGGAATTTTTTATTTTTCCCCAGGAAATTGTTTTTTTTATCAAGTTTGAAATTTTTATTCTTGAAAATTGTTTTTCTAATTTTTTTATATATTATTTTAAATTTTTATTCGATATTAATTAATTAAATGGCGTTTCTATCATTTTTAGATTTTTATTCAGTAATTTGAAAACCATTGAATGTTTTTCTTCCATTTTTAGGTTTTTTATTTATTTTTTGTAATATTATATGTTTTAAATCATTAAATATTTTTCATAAATTTTCATTTTTAAAATTATTTTTATATTTTTTTATTAATGTTGCATTTGTTTTTGCTAAAACTTATTTTCTATTTTTTTATTAAGGTTGGATTTTTTTTTTTGTAATTTGTGTTTCTTTTTTCTTATACTTTTTAGAGTTTTATTAAATATTAGTAAAACTATTAAAAAAAATTCAACAATTTTTTTTATATTTTTTTGTTATTTCAAAACCATTAATTGTTTTCAATAACATTATGTATTTTTTTCGCCACTTCATACTTTTTTTTTTCTTTATTTCTGTACATTTATTTACGATTTTCCCGATTTTTTTTTCAATTTATTTTGCAGCAACTATTAGTATTTTTAAATATATATTTTGAATTATTTTTTTAGAATTTTCAAGATTTTATTTTTTTTTAAAGAATTTTAAGAATTTTTATAAATTTTGTAAAAACGTTTCTAGGAATATTTATATTATTAAAATATTTTCTTAATTTGTACATATTTTTTCTTTTATTTTAAGATTTTATTTAAAAAAATATTATGATAGGATAAAAATGTCCTCACTTTCAGGCATGTGCCACGCACAAGCCTTACTTTCCTCGCCAAAAAGTAACAAAGTTGGACCGCAGGGGGTTAATTGTAGTCGTTTTCAATGTTTAGGGTGTTATATAAAGAAAATGTAAGTTAAGGTGGCAAAGTGTTGGGGGTCAAAGTTGAGGGGGCCTGAGTGTAATTAACCATAAATACAAACATGAGTTATGTATGAGTTCAACAAACACCCACTAAATGCCAATGTTAAAGTCACACATGGGAAAACACTATATAAGATTTTGGATGTTGTCCACCCATTGCCAATTGGTTTTTGCTTGGATGCTCCAATATTTTCCACGGTATTAGAGTAGTTCATCGCCCAATGGTCCAATTGCTCCGCATCACCCAACATAATTATGTCCACGTGTAGGATCAAGTAAAGCCATACGTGAGGGGGCGTGTTGAGACATAAAGTCCCACATTAAAAAAATAAAGCCTCGAACCACAATATATAAGATTTTGGATCCCTTACACCCATTGCCGATTGGTTTTGGGCGGAATTCTTCAACATTTATCAGTCAATATATTTGCCAGCAAGCTCTCAAATTTCAAATATATACTAATAATAACATGTGCCCAAAATCAAATCACAAGGTAACATGTAAAAATAATTGAATAATAATAAAAATAACAATCAAGATTTGACATATAATTACTATAAAAGAGATAAATATAGTGGACATTTTCTTATTACTGTTTTCATGTTTTTAAGGGGAGATAATATCACTTTACTATTGTATTTTTGCTAAAATCTCATCACATTTCAATATCGTTTTGTAGGTTCTCATTTGGGCGGGGTCAGAAACCACATCCGAGACACTAATATGGGCCCTATCTTTACTCTTGAATCATCCACATGCACTAAAAATTGTTCAGGATGAACTCGACGTCCAGATAGGAAAACAAAGATGGGCAAAAGAATCGGATATAAAGAGCCTTACATATCTACAAGCCGTAGTGAAGGAAACACTTCATTTATACCCACCTGCTCCCTTAGCAGGACCTCACGAGTCCACTGAAGACTGCTATGTTGATGGTTATTACATCCCAAAGCGTACGCGTTTGATTGCCAACCTGTGGAAGCTACATCGGGACCCACGAGTGTGGTCAAAACCTCACGAGTTTGAACCGGAGAGGTTTCTCAAGGCCCACGTCGGCATAGATTATCGAGGACAAAATTTTGAGTACATACCATTTAGTTCTGGGCGGAGAATGTGCTCTTCTGTTACATTTGCTTCACAAATGATTCATTTGACACTAGCTCGTTTACTTCAGGGATTTGATATATCAATGCCACTTGGAATGCCAGTGGATATGGAGAAGGGATTAGGCCTCGGTTTGCCAAAAGTAAAACCACTCAAAGTCATCCTCGGTTGCATGTGGAACTCTATCAAAATCTTTGAAGTAATTTAATCACCTCAGAGTTATCGCATGAAGCTTACCATTTTGGATGGAAGCTCTCCATTTTGGTGGGATGTCTAAAATAGTAATAAAATGTTGACGAGGTGTTATATCAAGTATTACTCAAGTCCCAGTGTTTAACAACATAAAATAAAAATAGTGTAACTAATGAAATTATCATATATACATTTATATATCTAATATGCTTGTTAAGGGTATGTTTTCTCATGTTTCCATTGATCCATTAATATTATAATTGGTAGTTGTTTGTATCCTTCTAGTAATATTTTATTTAAATACATCTATTAAGCCAAGTTTCCTTCAAACTGTAGCTCCATTAAAACATAAACTACTTATTACACATGAGTAACTACGTCTACTACGCTTTATTATACAAATCGTTGATCCATTACAACTTGGTTAAAGTAGTCATTAAAACATGCATTTCAGTCATTTTAAAAAAATAGTTCCTAATAATTATTAAAAGGTTTTGACATAAATTGGGTAGGTCATATATCATCTCGCAATTATCAAATTAGCTTAATAAAAAACCTAATATATAACCGGTTGTGATCCCTTTGAAAATATAAGTCACCTTGTGGCTTTACTTTTCACAGGCTCACTCATAAACCAAGTTTAAGGGAAGAATAAAGGAAACACAATAACATAACTACAGAATAATAATTAAATACGTTATCAAAAGTTGCATAAAGAATAAATGAAATCAGAATCAAAACATGGGAAGATAATTAGAAGCTCTATGGTGTTAAATGGATCCAAATTAAAAATGAGATTAAAAAATTTCCATGGTTTGTTCTAAAGATAAATTGTTGTATAACTGAAATATTTGAAGTATTTTTTTTAGATTTGGGCAATTATGTTGAAGTATTTCAAAAAGAAATGTGTTCGGTGTTAAGTTAGTTTAAAATTTAAAAGTTGAATTTCTAAAAAGAATTGGTTTGTTGGGTTTTTAAAAATATTAATTTGTTGGTTTGTTTTGTGAATATATCAGTTTGCTCACTATTTTTTTAATCGCTGCCATTTAATTGTTAAAATATAATTAGAAAAAATTTAAGGATTTATGTTAAAGTATTTTAATTGTTATTTCAGGTATAGGCCAATATTATGTTGAGATATTTTAAATAGAAATTGTGAATATTGACCTTAAGATTTATAAGGTTAAAAAGTTGCACAAAATTAAAATAATCCTAAAAGAAAATCGCCTCGGGGGCTCCCGCCCCCGAAACCCTGGCTTTTATAAAAACAATTTGCACCCTCTAACCAATAATACCGGGTCCGCCATTGCTGCAGATGCATCACCACATATATTCATGAAAAGTAGATTTTTTTTTTATTAAAATCGAAGAAACGATCTTGACCACGTCATGTCATGGAAAAAATATGATGCAGTTAAGACACAATATGTTCGTGCTCAATATCAATAAATACACGACATGTTTGTATATGTAAAAATACTATGTTTACAATGAGGAAAATGTGGGACACATATTGTATTTACATCGTATTTTTATTACCAATAAATACGGACATGTGGTGTCATAATTGAATGGTATGTTTTTACCAATACCATATATATATATAAGGATCAAGTGAGGTCCCAAATGAGGTCAATTTTTTTAAAATAGTAAAAAAAATATTGTTGGGTTGATTTTTTTTTATGGTTTTTAAACATTTCACTAGGACCATAAAAAAATAATCACCTCAAAATGAAATTTTTTGCTATTTTAAAAAAATCGGTCAAACTATGTCAGTTTTTAAGCTCTTAAAAACTGACAAAGTTTGACCGATTTTTTTAAGATAGTAAAAAAAATCATTCTGAGCTGATTACTTTTTTATGGTCCTACTAAAATGTTTAAAAACCATAGAAAAAAATCAGCTCCAAAATATTTTTTTTACTATTTTAAAAAAATGGACCTCATTCAGGGTCCTTAAACTGGAGGACCTCTCTCTCTCTCTCTCTCTCTCTCTCTCTATATATATATATATATATATATATACTAGGGTATGCCCGTGCCTGTAGGCACGCGAATAATTTGAAGCCATAAAATATTACACGGAATCCACAAACACGAACTCAAATAAATTTACCCGAGTTCTAGAATGAAATAGTCAAAATCTTACACAAAAGGTAGCCAATACTAAAAAAAATTGACATTTCAAATGATGAGTTAGATAGCTTTGTTTTATTCAAGGACTGGCCTAAACAGACCCCAAATACTAACTTTGACATGCGGAATCTTGAGATAAATAAAGAGAGGGTTAAAATATACATGTTCAAAGTGTTGTGAATGTAAAATCAGTCCCCATATAACCACATCCTGAAAAAACAAAGCTATATACCACTTTGAGGTGTTTTCAGTCCACGTAAAACACAACCTGAATAAATCAGTCCCCGCATAGCAGATAGGTGTTTTCAATACATTGTTTTGAGCTTACATTTTTTATACCAACAATCTATATAAACAAAAAATATATACCACTAATCTATATAAAGATAGACGGGAGAACCGCTGCTGTTTATATGGTATATATTGTATACAAAACTGATGTTTATATACAAAATTGATGTATACCGAAGTGCTCAAATGTATGTATTGTATCTACTGTCAAATAAAGTAATGATTTAAGATGCTATAACTGTCAACCATGACATTTTGTTTAGACATTTTTTCAAATAAAGTAATGATTTAAGATGATATACTTTAAAAACACCTACCTTTACACGCAAAAAAAAACTCAACTTTTAGTCCAGTCGAAAGCAGCAGCTTTTCCACGGAGACGACCGGTCCCCTAGGTGGAGCATCACAACGAACGATAGTGGCGTGACCAATATGTTGGTGGTCTAGAAACACCCCGAACCTTAGGCCAGAAGATTCACACGATACTTTTGATATGTGTTCCCATCCATCAATATAGGTTCCTCTATTCTCCCTCCCCTAGCAATATGTCCAATCATGGCACGACACACAGTGGGCATACTCTAGATGGAGTTTGAGCCTAAAAATGACTCTTCTAAACCAAATTTAAGAGAAATTTGTCTCAGTCATAAAAAGACTTGATTACTTGACTTGATACATACAATCAACAACATATCCTGAAGCCATTGATGACAACTGTCGAGAAGCTGCCGAACAACCACCTGCCAAGATGTTCAACAATATGTTGATGAAATGAATGTTCCATTTACTGAACCATCATATGGAACCTAACTAATCCAATTTTAAAAATGAAGTTAATGCATCAAGCAAATAAGAAAATGATAAATTGAGAAGATGAAAATATGTACTATGAAAAAAGAAAGAAATTACCCTAGGATGTTGCTTGATGTGCTTCAAGGATCCTTTCAAGATTCGACACTTGCACACTCTTGTAAAGGAAAAAAACACAATAGTAAAAGATGGCCTGTTAAAAAGGCACATTAAAAAGAACAATGGTATAGATCAAAATCATCTCAACCCAACCAAGAGGAATATACAAAACATTGAACAACCCTCACACCTTTCATACGAATAAACCACCAAATATGCTTACACAACATTCAACCCAACAACATAGAACCCATAATGTAAACCATGGAACCACCCTAACCTATAGAAATTACTTCAAAATCCAAGCAACACCAAGACATTATACGTCCAAAATCATAAGCTATAACCATAAAGAACTAAAAAAAATGAAGAAAAGTTAGAGTAGTGATGAGTAAAGTTTTGGACACTACCTACACATTTCTATGTTACACTGTCCAGATCCAACACATTATCCCTTACTTCAAGGGGATCGAACAAAAGCTCTATATTTAAATTATAAAAAGAGAGTTTAGACCCAAACCATTATTTTCAAGGCAACAATAAACTAAAGATAAACATGTTAGGAGTAGCAAGACTATGATTGCAAGTCCCCAAAACCATGATATAAGGACAACGGAAAACAAAGTGCTATTTATTGGACGGATTTATGGAGTGTGGTTATAACTTATACTAAGCTAACAGGAAAAAAATATCTAAACAAATAGAAGCACAATCATGAAATTTTGTATGAAGTAAACTTGTTTGTAAAAAGGATTGTAAAAAATATGTATATATGATTTGAATTAACTGTTTGAATTCACACCAAGTAGCAGGTGCGTATTTGTCATTTAAGTAAATGTTAGAAATGAAATGTCCAGTTCCTTCTCTGCATTAGAACAAATGAGTTTGGAATTGTCATGGGATTCTAATTCTAAGAATCCCAATTCCATAAATTGAATTTCGAAGTAGAAGTAGATAATTACAATATCACATTTTATTGAATTGATTACACATGCCTACGTACACAACTTCAGACATACGCTATATAGACAACTTCACAAACAGAGTTTCATGCACACGTTAAGCATATAGTTTCATATACACAATTTACCTAGAGTTTACACATTGCACGCACAAACACACGCATGCGTTTATATACACAGAATGCAGATATAGTCCCACAAAGTGCAAATGTCCTAAAACAATACCCTTGCTATTCTGGTAATCACGACCGACTGATCGTGACCGGTTGTGGTACTTGGAGATTGTATTCGGAAGTTTAGTCTGCAAGATAATATAGGTAATTAGAAATCCTGAAGGCACACAGAGATTTTAACTCAAAACAGCACACTCGAACGATAGTATTAAATACATAACATAAATAATTATTGCCTTTACGTATTATGGGACATCCAAGTAGGAAAATAATAATCGGAATCATTAAAAACAACTTTATATCTCCATATCACACTCCACACAAATTAAGATCAGCATTAGTGAGTAATATAATGTCTATAACCAAAGAATCCTACAATCAACACTTATCAACTTTATCAACAAACATGTCCTAAAGTTTTGTAAAATACTGGATTCAGAAATAACTTGCACAATACTACATAATTGATAAAGAATTGTGATTCATTATAAGTTTAGTTTACGTATTGCAAACAAATAAACACCTTAATTTGTTGTCCTACCAAGAAAGATGGGAAACAATACATACCTCTACTTTAGAAAAAGTATACTTAGAGGGGAAACAGTACATACCTCTGCATTAGAAAAGTACACTTAATCTTCAAATAGTCCTAAAGAGTAGAAATACCATCAAACATAACTTTGAACATAGAAAACATTTCACTCGAGGTATAATAATAAAAGGAAAGTAGAAGGTATCAAAATTATCTCCACATCCATTTACTTAATAAATTAAAAACCACTGTTAAATGAAGAGTTTGCTTAACTAATCAGTGTTTTAATAAATAAATAACAAACTAATGGCAAAGGAAAAAAGAGGATAAAGTTTAGGGGGGAAGTGTAATTAATCCATAATAATATTGTGATATGAGAGAGAACAAACTAATTAGCCAGCTGATTAAGCGATTAAACTATTTTCGACAACATTTTCAAATGATTCAATGAACTGAACATTTTCAACACCAACATTTTCAAGAACAATGGATTAAATCAACACGTAAACCTAAATTAACATTGAGATGTAGATGAAGAAGGTTAGTTAAAGCAGGGGATTATATCAACTCAACAACACAAATACAAACAACACTTAAACTTAGATGGATATGAAATCCAATGATTTAACAAAATATGAAACAACACTAAATGAAAAAATTTAGTGCTAAAACGATTGATATGTAGATGAAGAAGGTTAGCTAAAACAATAGTAGTAGAATAACATAAATTAGATTCAAATTCATATATTGATTCCTAAAATCATAATAAAGAAGAAAAAACTTAGTTTCAAATTCATATAAACAAAGAAGAACAAAAAAATAATCTGAAAGAAGCCACCTGATAAGCAAGGACACCTAAGAGAAGCTGAAGAGAGAAAGAGGAGCGGCAACGTGGAGGCAGGAGCGACGACAGCTGAAGTAGTGGGGGAAAAGGTTTGAGGTTGGGTTTTTGGGGTTGGTGATTAGAGAATGGGTGAGAAGTGGAGAAAGAGATGTTTGTGTGAGATGAGAGAGAGT